>CM038675.1:421861779-424601473 GCA_021605145.1 Aegilops bicornis | reverse complement strand
CCTTTATAAGGGCGGAAGAAGCTATGCGCCTCCCCACCTACCTGGTAAACTAGCTTATTCCCCAAGCGCCGTAATTGATGGCGCGGTTGGGTTACCCATACCTGTATTGATGAGAATCTCGTGATAAGGGGACACGATCTCTGCTTCGACAAGATGTGCCGAGGAAACCGCCTCGCAATATGTGCAGTGGCTGGTTGCGAAAAACGGTTCGAATAATGACCGGACCGTGATGTGATGTCATGCTACAAAACGCGTCAGCAGATTAGATTTGTGGAAATATTATTCTCTCTATGGTGGTATGTGGAATTTGTTTTGCAGAGCCAGACACTATCCTTGTGTTCAAAATCTTCTATGGAGTATTCGGAGGAGGAACCCGCCTTGCAATGCCGAAGACAATCTGCGTGCCGTACTCATCGTCATTGAAGCCTGGTTCAGGGGCTACTGAGGGAGTCCTGGATTAGGGGGTCCTCGGACAGCCGGACTATATCCTTTGACCGGACTGTTGGACTATGAAGATACAAGACTCAAGACTTCGACCTGTGTCCGGATGGGACTCTCCTTGGTGTGGAAGGCAAGCTTGGCAATACGGATATGTAGATCTCCTCCCTTGTAACCGACTCTGTGTAGCCCCCTCTGGTGTCTATATAAACCGGAGGGTTTTAGTCCGTAGGACAACAACAATCATACCATAGGCTAGCTTCTAGGGTTTAGCCTCTACGATCTCGTGGTAGATCAACTCTTGTAATACTTATATAATCAAGATCAATCAAGCAGGAAGTAGGGTATTACCTCCATCGAGAGGGGCCGAACCTGGGTAAACATTGTGTCCCCATCCTCCTGTTACCATCCGCCTTAGACGCACAGTTCGGGACCCCCTACCCGAGATCCGCCGGTTTTAACACAGACAACTAGTACTACTACCATAGTCTATAGAGGTATGTTCTATACTAGTACTGTCAGATTTCGGGTTCCGGCAGACCCTTAAGGTTTGAACTCTGGGGTGCGCGCGGAGATCCAACCCTCCGCCGTCTCTTACCTCGCCGAATCGCAGGGACCTAAACTACTAGCAAGAACGACACAAGAGACGCAAGATTTATACTAGTTCGGGCCACCGTTGTGGTGTAATACCCTACTCTAGTTTGTGGTGTGGTGGATTGCCTCTGGGGCTGATGAAGAACAGTACAGGGAAGAACAACCTCGCGAGGGTCTGTTCTTGGTGGGAGTAATGAACTGCTAAGTGGGGTCCCGTCGCTCTAGCTTGAGGATCGGGTCTTTATCTCTCTCTGGATTCCGAATGGCGGATCCTTCGTCGTCCTCCCCCCCTATGGTGGCTAGCTCTACTTATATAGGCGAAGGCCCTGGGCCTCTTCCCAAAAATTGAGCAGGAAGGGCGCCAACAATTGGCCATTTTGAAGGGGAACAACAGGTACACTTATCCTGAATAAAGTTGGTCCTCGCCTGCCAAAGGCTCTAGTGATGACGCCTGCTTGGGCTCCATGATGACTGCATTCCAGCCATTGGGGCTGGTCTTGGTCTTGTTGCACCGGAACGATTGCCTTTGCTTGATGCTCTCGCCTGCGCTTGCTCCCTTTGCACCAAAGAGGAAAGGAGGACGACTGCTGGGCTGGCGCCGTGGCGCCCACAGTCGTGATGGCTTGCGTCATGGGCACCTCGCGAGGTACCCTGCCTTGAACTCCCCGCCTCCTCGTGAGCCAGCCTGACGAGGCCGTGCCTGAGGAAGCTCTTGGTCGTCCGCCTCGCGAGGCTTGGACCCTCGCGAGGGTCTTGAGCTTGTGCCGATGAAGATGGGCTGTCCTGGGCCTCCTTTGAGCCACGCCGCAGGCTGCAGGCAGGCAAGTCTGGGGACCCCCGTTCCCAGAACGCCGACAGTAGCCCCCGGGCCCGTGGCGCGCCCGGACTTGGCCGAGCAGAGAGGCGAAAGGGCAAGTGCGAAGCGTCGCGGGCCCTAACAGCCTGCGGCCTTGGGCGCCGCGTGGCGGCTGATTGGACGTGGGCGGCACTGCTCCCCCACGACGCCTTGGTAACCGCCCGGATTCGACAGGTCCTTGCATGCAGAGTTGGTCATAATGATCGGTGATCGTGGAGGCCGGCGGTTGGCCTTCGCCGGCTATAAGTATGGAACGGCGCGCGCCCTTCCAGTCTATCCCTCTTGTCTCTCCTTCTTCTCCATGGCTCCACCAAGGAAGTTCTCGGCCGCGGAGAAGGGGAAGGGCCGCCAGGTCAAATCTTCCTCTCCTCCGCCCAAGCGTGGTCGAGGTCACCCTCGCAAGCACCCCGTGGCCTCCACGGTGGTCTCCCGCGGTCGTGGGGGATGCTCTCAGCGTGGTGACGAGCGGCTGGCCATGGTTGGAGGGCGTGCCCCGACCGCTCGTCCCCCGAGGCCGCGCCTCCATGCTGGCCAAGCCGCCGGAGTTCATGGTGAGGGCGGAGGAGCCGGCCCAGTCCGGCTTCAGCTCCCGTGCTTCCTCCCGGTGAGCTCCCGGATGGTGCCCTGAGTGGCCTCTGGCTCCAGGCGGATGGGCTGTTGCAGCCGGGCCGTGGGCTTCTCTGGAGGTCTCTGCTGCAGGGAACTGTTCTGGCCCTTGGTGGCAGGCGTTCAGCAGCGTGGTCTCCACCGCCGGTGCTCCCTGCACTTCAAGTATGATGGCGACGCCACCCTCTACGTGAGGGTGTTCAGGGAAGACGGCCGCCGCATGGGGTGCTGCCCTGAGGGCGACGACCGTGGCCGAGGACTCATCCCCGGCGCGGGCGAAGAGGGTAGCGCGTGGGCGGCTGGCGATGCCCGCGACTCCTCACGCTTCACCAGCTATTCTTCGGGTGGCGATTCTTCCAAAGAGCGGCCGCGCCAGCCCCGCGCCGCGCTGCTTGGGGGTGGCAGCGGGTCCGCTCGCCGCCACACCCCGGTGAAGCGCGAGATGGAGTCCGACTGAGCTCCGGAGGCGGCCGGGGCCTCCCAAGAGAGCCGGCACGGGGCGTGCTTCACCTGCTTTTATCCTTTTCCTTCCTTTTCTCCTGCGTAAAAAGGGAACAATGTGTGGCCCCGTGGGGGCGTGTTTAGGGCAACACCGTTAATTATTGTACTGCTTTTGTTATCCTCGACATCGTTCCCTTCTGTCGTGCGCCCATTCGCAAGTGAACCCCGATCGTGGCCGCGGGGGCGACCGACCCTGGCCCTGTGTTCGCGTTGTGCTGCCCGTGAGGCATGGTCAGGAGGGGTGCTCCAGCTGTGGACCAGGGCCGTGAGAAACTTGAGCGATAGGGGTAGGAACACCCGCGGGGGCTCCCGAGGCTTCTTCCTCGTGAGTCCCCGCGCAAGAGAAATCGAGGCAGAAGTGCGACAAAGATTGAAGAACCACGGACCAAAAAAGGGCGATAGTTTCGATAAAAACTTCAAATGGGAATAACCAGCCAACTGCAGAAAGCAAATGAAAAAGCCGCGTCCGGCACCTAGTCTAGTCTTGGACGTCTTCTCACCAGCGCGGAGCTAAGTGCTGCTACTGGGCGTAGGAGGGAGCCCCAGGGCCTGAGGCCGGCACCCCTGAGACTCCGGGGCGTGTACAACCCCACTCGTTATTACGTGAGAGTGTCACGGGGCGGCGAGCTTCACAGGCACTAGGCCTTCTTCACACGCTCCGGGCCTTTCTTCTGGCAAGCAAGCTTCACGGGCGTTTGCCCTCTTCACAGGCTCCGGGCCTTTCCGGAACGCGACAGCTTCACAGGCGTTCGCCTTCTTCACAGGCTCCGGGCCTTTTCCAAAAAGATGAACTTCACAGGCATTCACCTTCTTCACAGGCTCAGGGCCTTTTCCAAAAAGATGAACTTCACAGGCATTCGCCTTCTTCACATGCTCATGGCCTTTTCCAAAAAGATGAACTTCACAGGCATTCGCCTTCTTCACAGGCTCATGGCCTTTAAGGGGTAAAACCTCCGGAGGTGCTGGATGTTCCACGCGTTCTGTATAGGCACCCCCTCTTGAGTCTCCAAGCGCACGGAGCCGGGCCCGGAAACATGAACAACCTTAAAGGGCCTCCCACATGGGAGAGAGCTTATGCAGTCCCTCCCCGGAGAGGACCCGTCGAGCACGAGGTCCCCTACCTCGAGAGTTCTGGGCGGATGTTGCGGCGGTGGTATCGCCGGAGTGCCTGCTGGTACCTCGCCGCCGCTCAAGAAGCTTCGACGGCGCTCCTCCCCAAAGACAAGGGTCGTCCCCGCATGGCGTCGTGCAGCGTTCGTCGAACGCCGGGACCCAGCGGATCGGACGCTTGACCTCGTGAGGGAGGACCGCTTGGCTCCGTAGACCAGGAAGAAGGGGTCTCCCGGTTGGCTTGGTTGCGGTTGTGCGGATGGACCACAACACGCACGGAAGCTCGTCGTACTAGCCTTCTGCCGCAGGCTTCAGCTTTCTTCTTGAACGCGTCCCGGTCTTGAGGCCTCTCAAGACCTCTGCATTGGCCCGCTCGGCCTGTCCGTTGCTACGGGGGTGCGCCACCGAAGCGTAGCATATCTGCGTCCCAAGGTTAGTGCAGTATGTTTTAAAAAGGTTACTGGTGAACTGCGAACCGTTGTCGGTGATGATGCGGTTCGGCACTCTGAACCGGCTCACGATGCCCTTGATGAACTTGACTGCAGAACCAGCGGGGATGGCGCGGACGGCCTCGACTTCGGCCCACTTGGTGAATTTGTCCACGGCGACGTAGAGGTAGCGATAGCCCCCTGGCGCTCGAGGGAAAGGGCCCAGAATGTCCAGCCCCCATACCGCGAATGGCCAAGTGAGAGGAATGGTTTGCAGGCCTCCTGCTGGCTGGTGGATCTACTTGGCATGGAATTGGCAAGCCTTCACGAGGTCGATGGCGTCATTGAGCGCGGTGGGCCAATAGAAACCGATGCGGAACGCCTTCCCGACAAGGGTCCGTGACGATGAATGGTGCCCACAATCTCCGCCATGTATATCTGCCAGCAATTCCTTTCCCTGTTCCCTGGTGATGCAGCGTAGGGATACGTCGTTTGGTCGTCTCCGATAGAGCTCTCCATCCATGATGCTGTATGCCGTGGCTTGCCGCGCCACACACTCTGCCTCCTCCTTCTCTGGCCAAGTCCCATGCGTTAAGTAACTCTTGAGCTCCGTGATCAATCACTCCTCCTGAGGTTCCATCGTTAGGAGCAGGCGTGCTCCCGAGGCCGGGCCACATGCTGGGGCTCCCGAGGCTGGTGGCTGAGGGAGCTCCTCCTGAGGCTGTGCCGTGCTTGATAACGGCGGCAGGGCTGAGGGCTAGAAGAGTCGTTCCTCAAAGACACCCGGCTCCTGGGGTAACGTCCTGGAGGCTTGTTTGGCGATGTCATAAGCCTCTTGATTGGTGCCGCGGGGCACGTGCTGCAGCTCCAACCCCCAAAACTGTTTCTCCATCCTGCGGACCTCCACAAGGTAGGCTTCCATGTGTTCATCTCTTGGCTCATACACCTTGTTGGAGAAATTGACTAGGAGCTGCGAATCGCCCTTGATGGTAAGGCGCTTCATCCCCAGGGCAGCGGCAGCCTTCGGACCGCTTCTCACCCTCAGATTCTGCTATGTTGTTGGAGACCTTCTCGCCATGCCGAAACAGAGCTGCACCGCATAGTAGAGCTTGTCCTGAGCGGGAGATATGAGTACTGCCCCAGCCCGGCCTCGGTTCGAGAACGCTCCGTCGAAGTACATGACCCAACCTTCTGGCGCTTCGCTCCCTGGGGAGAGGGACCGATCCTCGCCGGCCTTGAGGCCCGGTGCTTCTATCCATTCGGCCATGAAATCTGCCAGCGCGGCCCCCTTGATGACCCTGATCGTAGTGAACTCGAGCTGGAATGCTTGCAGCTCAATGTTCCACTCGGCGACCCTTCCTGCCGAGTTGGGGCTCCTGTGCACCCTCTCCAGGGGGTATGCCGAGACAACCTTGATTGGATGACCCTGGAAGTAGTGCCGCAGCTTGCGCAAAGCCACTAGCAGTGCTAGGAGGAGCTTCTGCGGCATGGCGTACCGTGCCCTCGCATCCCGTAGCACGGTACTGATGAAGTACACCGGGTGCTCGACGAGGTTAGGGGCATTGGTGCTGGTGGCGTCCTCCGGAAGCTGCGGTGCCTCCTGAGGCATCGGCGCCTCCGGAAGCCGGGTGCTTGGACGGGAGGCTTCCCCCGCCCTTGGTGCGCTCTGCTGTGATGGCTGATCTTCCTCCACCGCGGTGCTGGCTTCTGCTAGTTCCTTCTGATTCGATCTTGCCTTACCTCGGGTGGCCGCCGTGGTCTTGGCCTGACGCTCCTCCCTAACCGCCACTAGAGCAGCGCTAGCGGAGTAGGGAGTGGCGGCGAGGTAGAGTACCAAGGGCTCCTGAGGGCGCGGGGCCACCATCACTGGAGGGCTGGTCAGGTACCTCTTGAGGTCTTGAAATGCTTGGTCGGCCTCTTCAGTCCATTCGAAGGGCCCCTTTTTCTTCATCAGCTGGAAGAAAGGCAGCGCCCGCTCCCCCAATCAGGAGATGAAACGGCCCAACGCCGTTACGCGCCCTGTGAGCTTCAGATCTCCCCGAGGGTCTTCGGTGGGCTCATGTCTTCCACTGCCTTGACCTTTTTTGGGTTGGCCTCGATGCCTCGGTGGGACACGAGAAAACCAAGGAGCTTGCCTGAGGGAACTCCAAACACACACTTCTCTGGGTTGAGTCGCAGGTGTCACGCCCAATATGCGACCCTATCCAAAAGGAACTCGAAGGTCCCACCAAGGATAGACCCGCATATTGAAACGCTTTTGCAAGGTGGATATCATTACATCAACATTACATAATAGATGGGGATACATAGAAGACATACAATGTCACATGAATACAACAATACATCAAATACAAGAGATCAACATCCTCCTACGGATGAAACATAAACAGAAACTTAAACAATATCCACCCTGCTAGCCCAGGCTGCCGACCTGGAACCTATCCCCTGATCGAAGGAGCAGAAGAAGAACTCCAAAACTAGCAAACATCCCTCTCGCGTCATGAGCATCGCATAACCTGTACCTGCAACTGTTGGTGTAGTAATCTGTGAGCCACGAGGACTCAGCAATCCCATTACCATGGGTATCAAGACTAGCAAAGCTTAAAGGGAAAGGAAGGGATAAAGTGGCGAGGTTGCAGCAGCTAAGCATATATGGTGGCTAACATACGCAAATGAGAGCGAGAAGAGAAACAAAGTAACGGTCGTCAACTAGTAATGATCAAGAAGTGATCCTGAACTCCTACTTACGTCAGACATAACCCAGAAACCGTGTTCTCCTCTCGATCAACCCCGAAAAGAGACACTCACGATTACGCATTACGGTTGGTGTATTTTAGAAGAGTTTTACTTCAAGTTTACTACAACCGGATATCAACAAATTCCCATCTGCCACATAACCACGGGCACGACTTTCGAAAGTTCAAACCCTGCAGGGGTGTCCCAACTTAGCCCATGATAAGCTCTCGCGATCAACGAAGGATATTCCTTCTCCCTGAAGACCCGATCGATCCACGGAATCCCGGCTACAAGACATTTCGACAGCAATAAAACAAGACCAGCAAGACCTCCCGGCGTGCCGACACCCTGATAGTAGCCGTGCGTATCTCGTCTCAGGCCACGACCGGATGAGCAGTCCGTACAACTAAAACCAGGCCTCGAGTTTCCCCGAGGAGGCGCTGCAAAGGGCTCTAGTTTGGACCAACACTTAGGCAAGCATTGGCCCGGGGGGGGGCTAAAATAAAGATGACCCTTGGGTTAATTACTCCCAAGGGAAATGTAGGTGGTGGTGAGGCAAATGGTAAAACCAATGTTGGGCCTTCTTTGGAGGAGTCTTATTCAAAGCTTAACCGTCAAGGGGTCCCATAAATCACCCGACCACGTTAGGGACGCAAAATCCGGGAACATAATACCGATATGACGGAAACTAGGCGGCAAGAGTGGAACAAAACACCAGGCATAAGGCCGAGCCTTCCACCCTTTACCAAGTATATAGATGCATTAATAATATAAGAGATATTGTGATATCCCAACCAAAATCCTGTCCACCATGGAGCAATCTTCAACTTCACCTGCAACTAGCAACGCTATAAGAGGGCTGAGCAAAGCGGTAACATAGCCAAACAATGGTTTGCTAGGAAGGGTGACAAAGGTTAGATGTTCATGGCAATTTGGGAGGCTTGATAAGCAAGTGGTAGGTAACGCAGCATATCGAAAGAACGAAGCAACTAGCATAGCAATGATAGTAATGAGATCCATGGTGACGGTCATCTTGCCTGAAATCCCGCAAGGAAGAAGAACGAGTCCATGAAGAAGATGAAGCCACGAAGACGAACCAAGCGTAGACGAACGAATCCTCACGATCGCAACGAAACGGGAACTATCGAGAAAAGCACACAACATGGTAAACACACCACACATGAACAAGGCATGATGCACAACAAGCATGATGCATGACAAGGCTACATGAAGATACTCATGGCAAGAGATGATACATACAAGACCAACACATCAAAGCAAGTTTAAATGAGGCCGGAAACAACATAGAACAATTCCGGTAAGTCCTCATATGCAAATTTCGAAATTGCTCCAGATCTGAATAAACCTTATGTTCAAGTTGTTAAAAAGCAAGTTAAGATGCACCATGATGATCTACACGAAATTCTAGTCAAGTTACATATAAACTTCATTAGATTCAGAGCTACGGCCTAGAAGATATGAGCAAAACAAGGTAACCATGGCATTGATGCAAAATGCATACAAACATCAAAAAAACACCTCAAAACAAGGATACAACATGATAATATGAAACTATATGCAAAAACAAGCAAGTTTCATATAGAGCACACTTAAAACGGAGCAACGGTGCAACACATACACCCTATAAAAGTTATGACAACAATCTGTCCAAAACAGCAACTAGGCATATTGCAAGCATCAAAACAACATGCTACAACATCTCAACGTGAAAACAAAATGCATAGGCATGAAGTAAAGGTAAAACATGACAAAACATGAACACTGAGCTATCTCCAGAAATCACTAGAACATGCTCAAACACACATGGCAAGATTGCAAATAATAACAGTTCAGACTTAGCAGAAATAACATCAGGTTGCAAAGTTTAGAGCAATCAAACAGCACGTTACAAGAACTTATCATGGTAAACAAAGGCACGGAATGAATCTACTAAATGCATAGATCAAATATCCTTTACTGATCATGAGCCAAAAAGGATCAGAAGATATGATGGCACCCATGTAAACATGGCAAGTTATATTACAGATTCATGCTTGGCAGGAACAACAATAAGTAGGCATGTTGGTGAGCTTGAACCACTCACCACAGAGCAATACATAGCATGGCAAGAGCAAGTTCATAGGATGCATTGATCACTAGAAAAGCTCATGGCAAAACTGAACTTAATGTTAACAGGCTGACAGCAACATTATTTAGCAAGTTTGGAGCAAGATTACAACAATCTACAGGAGGCTATAAATGCAACCAGGGGCATGTATGGATAGAGCATGATATGTAGAACAGAAAACTCTTAGTGAACATCTCCAGATTATGCATAGAATGACTTGTAGCAGCAGGTTTACATAGCATCATAATATAACAGAATCAGCCTAGCAAAACAGCAATAGCAAGTACCCTACTTAACAAGCTCAATGCACTCACTACAAGACCCACAAAAATCCATGGATGGCACCGCGGCAAAGATGGCATGACATAGATCAACACACATGTAGACATCAACCTCATAGGATGCACACATCAAATGCAACAAAAATGACAAATGAGCATGTTATAACAGTTTCAGCAGGTTAACGTCATATAGCACTCTTGCAACGATGATTCAGGCATCAAGATGAACTCAAATGAACATGATGTAATGTAATGGAGTGAAGTACTCGTCGAGGCGAACAATTTAACATATTACACGCATGAAACGGAGCTACGGATGCAGAGTTACAACAGGTCAAACATGGCATGGTAATACTGGAATCTGGGGACTTGGTCGTTTTTACCTCCGCGAAAGTCAACGCGGGACGGAGGGATCCGGGACAGAGGGATCCGGGCGTTTGGTTTGACGTGGTGGTGGATCTCATCCACTTGCAGGTTCCGGGCCGGATCTCGCCGGATCCGGCCGGAGTTTCGCCGGAGACGGCCGGACTTGCGGGGGACGGTGGCCGGAGGCGAGGGAGAGGCCGGGGAGGCGCTGCATCGCGGCGGGCGGCGAGGGCGCGGCGCCGGGCGGAGCTTGCCGGGCGGCGGCGGGAAGCGGAGGCGAAGCGGCGGCGGAGCTCGCGGCAGGGCGGCGGCGACGGCCACCGGGCGCTGAGGGCGCGCCCCGCACCGGGCGAGGCGGCGGCCGGGCCGGGCGGAGACGGTGGCGCGGGCCGGAAGACGGCGGCGCTGGGCGCGGATCGGCGGCGGCGGAAGCCGGGCCGGGCGGCGGGCGCGAGGGCCCACGCTGGCTCGCGATGGCTCATGGGCCGGGCGGCGGAGGGTGGCGGCGGGCGCCACGTGGCGGCCTCCGATAGGCGCATGGAGCGGCGGACATGTCCGGCGCGGTGGGGAGGTTTGTCCAGCGTAGCGGAGGGAAGAAGGCTAGGGTTTGGACTGCGAGAATTTCGGGGGAGGCACACATATATATAGGTAGAGGGAGCTAGGAGAGTCCAAATGAGGAGCGGTTTTCGCCCACACGATCGTGATCGAACGATCGAGAGCATAGAGGGGAGTTTGCTGGGTTTTGGGCCACTTTAGAAGGGGTGTTGGGCTGCACACAAAAGAGGGCTTTCCGGTTATCCGGTTAACCGTTGGAGTATCAAACGACCTCCAAATGGCACGAAACTTGACAGGCGGTCTACCGGTGCCATACCAAGGCCGCTTGGCAAGACTCAGTCCATTCCGAGAAAGTTCAACACCCGCTCACGAAAAGTGGCAAAAGGGGGCGCCGGGAGACATAGGAGTGCCGGATTGCAAAACGGACAACGGGGAAAATGCTCGGATGCATGAGACGAACACGTATGCAAAATGAGATGCACATGATGACATGATAAAAATGCAGATGATGACATGGAAAAGTGAAACACGCAAGCACATGACATGGCAACGACGGCGAATAATCGCGGAACACTGGCGCGATCGAACTGGGGCGTTAAAGAAGCTCACGTGCATTGAGACTCATGAAGGTTTCTTCCAGTCTTGTATCAAGGTCTTGGCCTCGCGAGACTTCACCGCTGATGTCATCGACGTATGCCTCCACATTCTTCCCGAGCTGTGGGCCCAAGGTGATGTGCATGAGCTGGAAGGTTGCCCCCGCGTTGCGCAACCCGAATGGCATGCAGGTATAGCAGTATACTCCACACGGGGTTAGGAAGGCCGTCTTCTCCACGTCTTCCACCGCCATCTTGATTTGGTGATACCCGGAAAAGGCGTCCAAGAAGCAAAATAGGTCACACTCGGCGGTGGAATCGACGATCTGGTCGATCTTGAGGAGCGGAAATGGATCCTGCGGGCATGCTTTGTTGAGGTTGGTGAAGTCGACACACATGCGCTCCTTTCCTCCCTTCTTCGGCACCACCACGGGGTTGGCCAACCAATCTGGGTATCGGACCTCGCGGATAACCCCCGCGGCTTCTAGCTTGCGGGTCTCTTGGACCATGAAGGCCTGCTTTTCGGTGGACTGCCTCCTCGCTTTCTGCTTCACTGGACGCACGTTGGGGCATACGTTGAGGTGGTGCTCGATCATGCCCCGTGGAATCCCCGCCAGCTAATCGGGCTCCCAGGTGAACACCTTCTTGTTCGCACGCAGGAACTTGACGAGGGCTTCCTCCTGTTCGGGCTCGAGGTTGGCGCCTATGGTGAAGGTGGCGTCTGTGGACCCGTCCTCATCGACGGGTATCTGCTTGGTCTCTGCCTTGTCTTGAGTGAACAACTGCTTCTTCTTTGTTGGCGCAACCCCCTTGGGCTTGGGGGCTTCCGCATCGGCGGGCTGTCTTGACGCCGCGTCTTGAGGGTGAGCTGGCGCTTCAGCACCCTCGGTATCCCCGAACGCAGTGAGGACGCCGCTGCTCCCTGGCATCTTCATGAGGTTGTACCCCGGGTGGGTTGCGGCCATGAACTTGGCCAATGCCGGATAGCCAAGGATGGCGTTGTAGGGGAGGCCGATGGGAGCGATTTCAAAGTTGACCAATTCCGTGCGGAAGTTGTCGTAGGTGCCGAAGGTCACCGGAAGCCGGATTTGCCCCAAGGAGCTGGATGACCGTCCTCCTACGCCCGAAAAAGGCCGGCTGGGCAGCAGCCGCTCCCTGGGTATGCAGAGGAGGTTGAAGGCCTCGACTGAGAGTACATTGAGGCCGGCGCCGCCGTCAATGAGTGGAGAAGCCGGCGCGAGGGGGCGGGCGACCAGGGAGCCGCGCGGCCTCCCCCGTGAAGTTGCCGGGGAGCGCAGGGACGATGCTTGCCGCACGTCCCCCGCCGGGCCGATGGCGGTGTTGACGGCAGGCGACGGGGAATGACGAGGGCGCCCGCCGACGGGAGCGGTCCGGGCGACATGGGAAGCGAGGGCGGCTCGGCGCTCGGCGCGGGCCCGACGAGCGTCAGACATGGTTGCGCGCCAAATGTCGGATTTCGGGTTCCGGCAGACCCTTAAGGTTCGAACTCTGGGGTGCGCGCGGACATCCAACCCTCCGCCGTCTCGTACCTCGCCGAATCGCAGGGACCTAAACTACTAGCAAGAACGACACAAGAGACGCAAGATTTATACTAGTTCGGGCCACCGTTGTGGTGTAATACCCTACTCTAGTTTGTGGTGTGGTGGATTGCCTGCAGGCCGATGAAGAAGCAGTCTGAGGGAAGAACAGCCTCGCGAGGGTCTGTTCTTGGTGGGAGCAATGAACTGCTAAGTGGTGTTCCGTCGCTCTAGCTTGAGGATCGGGTCTCTATCTCTCTCTCGAGATTCCGAATGGCGGATCCTTCATCGTCCCCCCCCCCCCCTCTATGGTGGCTAGCTCTACTAATATAGGCGAAGGCCCTGGGCCTCTTCCCAAAAATTGAGCGGGAAGGGCGCCAACAATTGGCCATTTTGAAGGGGAACAACGGGCACACTTATCCTGACTAAAGTTGGTCCTCGCCTGCCAAAGGCTCTCGTGATGACGCCTGCTTGGGCTCCACGATGACTGCATTCCAGTCGTTGGGGCTGGTCTTGGTCTTGTTGCACCGAAACGGATGCCTTTGCTTGATGCTGTCGCCTGCGCTTGCTCCCTTTGCACCAAAGAGGAAAGGAGGACGCTGCGCGGGCTGGCGCCCGACTGGCGCCCCTGGTCGTCATGGCTTGCGTCATGGGCACCTCGCGAGGTACCCTGCCTTGAACTCTCCGCCTCCTCGTGAGCCAGCCTGACGAGGCCGCGCCTGAGGAAGCTCTTGGTCGTCCGCCCCGCGAGGCTTGGCCCCTCGCGAGGGTCTTGAGCTTGTGCCGATGAAGATGGGTTGTCCTGGGCCTCCTTTGAGCCACGCCGCAGGCCGCAGGCAGGCAAGTCTGGGGACCCCCGTTCCCAGAACGCCGACAAGTACTTACTAGGAACCGGATGGAGGAGCGTCTGCACTCTTATTATATTTTTAAAATGTGATAAAGCAATCTTCAACACATTTGGTTCTCTTCGAGGGTTCTCGCATGCAATAATGGAAGTTGATTGCATGGAACACTCGCCACAATTCTCGCTTAATTCTGGCTCATATCATGTTATAAATAGCAGCGCTCGGTAATATTTCCTCTTTTTTTGTTATTCAGCATGTAAACAGGTCAGCAAACCTTGCGGCGCATCTTTGTGCGAACCGTGCTTGCTGCACTTTGAATGTGGCCGAGAGCTGGCTTGATGAAACACCTCGCTTCCTACTTCTTTTTTGCGGGTTACCTCGCTTCCTAGTGACCAGTGTCTTGGCTGATCGTCCTAAGAATGCTTATATATGAATAAAGCTCTCTCATTTACCCACAAAAAATATTAAGCCATATTAACCGGAAAGGAGGGAGTATGGACTAGCACTACTTTTTGGTGTGTCCCGTCAAACTCGCAGAACGAGGAGAAGCTTGCGGGACAAGGTGAAGCTCGCTTACGCCTTTTGACTAATGCAACCTACCCTCGCTGAGGCGGTGGACATGCATCAGTTCATTCGGTGTCAAATTGCCAGAGGCATACACTATAGTACCAAACATGCGGAGTACCATCATTGTTCGACTTCACGAAGAGGCGAAGAGCCAAGCGCAGGTTTAGTAGTACTTGTAGTACTACTACTAGAACCCCATGGTGGAGCGTCTGTACTCTTATTTTCTTAATCTCTGATAAAGTACACATTTATTCTGGAGAAGAGCGGAAAACGGCAGCCCAACATGTAATGATGATATCGATCAACTATGCTCGAATATAAGTTGGCCTCCGTGCAAGCCCGTCTGTGTGTTCTCGCTCCTCGTCTCTCTCAAGGAACGGCGGGTTGGCCATTTTGCCGTCAATTGAGATTGTTTTGCTCACACTCTAGTCCCACATGTTAGTGACATGCCAAGAGGAGGTGTGTTGAGCGACTGGCCATACGTGTACTTGGTTTTGCACCTTCATACTACTCCTCCCTCCGTCACAGTTTACAGGGCGCGCTTCATTATGATGCATTTCTCTCAATGCATTTCCACCACCAGAGAGACTTTAGACGCGTTTGGTTAAATGCTCAATTAATTAGGGCGTGCTAACCGCAATCAAGTCCAGAATTTTCTCTCGATGTACTACGGAGTGGAGTAAGTGCATGCATGTGTGTACCCGGGGTGGAAGCACTACATGCATGTGTGTACACATTATTTCCTCTAGTAATAGACGTCGTGCTATAACTACCAATGCTATTTTTCAGGCCGATCGCTAGTATGAGCGTATTCAAAGAAGAGTGTATTGATGGTTGCTTCTTCCGAGCAACTTACAATGGGAAAGGTGGGGCTTATGATTTGACTGCTCATTACTCACTATTTATGTGGTGCAAAGACCGGGCTGAGTCTCCCATGCGGCTGTGCACTACCCCCTCGGTTCTTAAATATACTCCGGAGTATTTGTCTTTCTAGAGATTTCAACGAGTGACTACTCAAATATTTGTCTTTTTAGAGATTCAAATGGACTACTACATACGGATGTATATAGACATATTTTAGAGTGTAGATTCACTCATTTTGCTCCGTATGTAGTCACTTGTTGAAATCTTTAGAAAGAAAAATATTTAGGAACGGAGGGAGTACACATACGAAGCAAAATGAGTGAATCTACACTCTAAAATATGCCCATTTGAAATTTGTAAAAAGACAAATATTTAGGAACGAAGGAGTATAATTTTGTGCATGGCACATGGACCCGGATGCTGAAGAGGCTTCTGGCAATGCTATCAAGCTTCCAACATTTATTTACATAATTGACGTACTATACAAATAATTTTCTAGCGACATGAAATTGTACAATGGTGTGAGCTTTCAGCTTTTGTTTCGTGTGTCTTGCCATCGATGCTCTTTCGGAAACAATAAAAAACTAACTTGCTTGCTAATGCATATCAATTATTAGAAGATCAGAGCTAATATTTACATCACAACTGAAGACAAATTTGTGAGAAGGTGTTAAATTAAAATTGATCCATGCTTTCATTGGCAGCAACGTCCCCCCAGCTCTATCTAAATCAACAAGGCATGTTGGGAAAAAAGTAGTTGTCTGGAGCATGCAACATTCCGATCATTTTGTGCAGTTCCACTAAATAGAGCTGAGCATCCCTGTTCCAAAGATATTAAGTGTGATTATGATAATAGAGGATTGCTGATGAAACAATAAACACACAAATAGAAGTCGGTCACCTTTGCAGTCTCTCTTAAGACTAACTAGTTGGAGAAGATTAGGCTCGGAGTTGGATGAGGAGGATAGAGAAAAACCAATCTCCCTTTGTGCAACAAGACTTGGAAATGTAGAGAGCGTTGCCCGTGTGACATTTTAGTACAACTGCACAAAACACTCTTAAGAAAAAAGTGATTTGTGCAGTTCACCAAAAGGTCGCAATAGCAACGAGGTGAAATAGATAGCCCTGTTTGCAAAAAAAGAGGTAGAAAGGAAACAATTCTTGGCCAATAATAGTTGATGACACATGCGACGACGAAAAATAAGCATATTCCTTGTCCTAAGGGAAGATAACAACACGGTTGTGTTTGTCTAAAACGGTGTGAGGACGAGATTGCAATATGGAAAGTACGCCGGACGAGCTACGTTTTGGGCAAAGAACTATGGAAGATCCACATGCAGCGACGTGGGAAGACAGGCAATGGAGCAAGGCCGGAGGGGATACCTGGAGGTCGTCGGGATGTAACTAGGTGAGCGGCGGCAGGCGGAATCTGCCCATACTGCGGCAACGAGCAGGTGGCGTAGGCCCTACAGCCAGGAGCTTGGTCAGAGAGAACGACGTGTACCGCAGATCGGGACGTGCTGCCTCGGCGCCGTCGAACAGAGAAACGATGCACATCCTCCCTTTCTGCCGGCGGACGGGATCCAACCGGATCAATGACCAACGGCGAGAGAGAGAGAGGCCACCGCAGCCTTGTGTGAGACACTCTGAAGAGAGACAAACCAAGCAGGCAGGCTCCATTGTATATAGTGGAGCGGACTACCTTTTATCCATAAAAATCATTTTATATTCTGTGTACGTGCCAATGAGCATTATAACTTTATTTAAAAATAACGGGCCAACGCATCAAGTCGAACTTTGTTTCGTGCACGCGTGGTACACGACCTCCGTAGGTAAACAACCGCTACACGCGTTCAAATTAGCACGTGGGTTGCCATTTCATACAGAAATGAGCTCCACCGTGTACCCGCACGGGTGTGGTTGGGCACGAAGCATGAGTACGTGCACGGTGCACCTATCCTCTTCTTGTATATGTACACCACCTACGTGGGGTTGTGTGAGAGAGATACAAACATAGAGAGATATAGTGTGTGGGTTCGTGAGAGTTTTGGAGGGGGGGGGTCAATCAAAAAATGTAATATTGCAATCGGTGTGAAATAGAGTACTGGATATATCATATATATAGAGGGAGTGATCCACGAGAAGAGAGTGGAGGTATCATCGTGCTGAGGTGTCCATAGAATCAAAGAGAGGGACGATGTGTGTGTGTGTGCGCGCGCACGATCTGTTGGACCCCGACTCATAAGTCGAGATCACCGAATGCACGTGTACAGTGATCCCAGAGATCAATGCTCACTGAACACACAGAAGCTGAAAAACAAGAGTCTTACATCCATACATACCGTCTTACACAAATTATGACCATTATGGTCAAGTCTTACATAGATAAAGCCATAAGGGCTGAATACCAAATAAACTTAAGCAGCGGAAATCTTCGTTGATAAGTAGAACCCATGCCATCTGCCTTAACCCTACAGGCATTCTGACTGGGAAACGTCCTAGTTCGCATGTTCGTCTCCAAAGGACTCTTCTTCGAACTCCTGTTCTTCCATGTCTGGCCAATTAAATGACCAGTGGCAAGCCAATGAGTACTTTGAATGTACTCGCAAGCAACCCATGATTTGGTTCAAAGTAACAATGCAATTGTTCAACGAGTAAGCAACCTAGCTTCAAGCTAGTTAAGATGTCATATCAACTTGTGAGATATGCATCAATAAAACATGGGTAACCTCGAGAATAGGTTACAGATATCAACATAAATAGAGTTGAACGAATGTCATGTCATTCAACATGTCAAGTCTCCACCTTGACACAAATAGTTCCTTTCCACACACACATGCATCGTGATTTGTAAAATTTCTGGACATAGTTTAAGTAGCACCTCCCAACTGTCCATGACCGTGGACACGGCTATTCGAATAGTTTGACACTCTGCAGAGGATGCGCACTTTACCCACAAGATCCGGGAAGCTTTCGTCTCATCCACGATCCCGATTACCTCAAGTACTGGGAAGCACCCGATCATTACCTTTCCCTAGACGACACTAACATAGGGTCCACTCGTTGATACACGACCCTCGTGTATAAGCAAAAGATCGTGGGACTCTGCCCTTTTCACATTATTTTGCATACACGAAGGGACCAATGGTGTGTCCGCTGCCCTGTCAAAACAGTCATGGCCGCCAATCCAAGCACGACCCCGTCCCAAGAGTGACCTCAAGTCACCCCCGTCACTAGTAATGTGGGCACCATGCTAGTATCAGCCTAAGTAATCAGTAATGCCCCGTCCCACAAAGGGGTAGAGTGGTTGCACATATTTGGTTGGGACGGTAATCACACATAAATCTAATTCATCATTTTACACACGCATACCAAAAGCTCTCACCGGTACACCACTTCTTCCTCAAGTGGTGACCTTAGTTCAACATCTCCCAAGGGCATTAGGGGCACCCGATGGGGTTTTCGAAAGAATGTAACCATGAAGAGTTCATGGTACACATGCATCATTATGCATCAACTATTCTCCTGAAAATGCAATCATGAACAAGGTAAGGTCATGAGTAGGGGTATGCATCATGGGGTGGTTCACAACAAGTTTTACCACCATCATATTTCATCATCATGCAATCGAAAAAACGGTACCGATGAACAAGAGGGGTGTCATGGTCAAAGGGATGCTTTCCTTGTTTGGCTTGGTCCTCAAGTTCTTCAAATCCTTCTCCTTCTTCTTCTTAAGCAACTTCATCTAATACGGGATCTAATCGTCGCAAGAAAATAACGAGAAAATAAGGCAATAGTAAAACAGAAAAACCAAAGTGCTCAGAAAAATGTCAACTCATTTTTTATAAATTCTAGGGGGAAATCTAAGAAGGGGAAATTCTTAGTTTTGGATTTGGAGTTAAGGAATAGTGGAAATGGATTTTCAAAGAAGGATTTAAATGCTCAAATTTGAATTTAAATTTGAACAGTACAGAAAAGTTTGATGGATATTTGTGAAAGTTACACCATTAAATATGTGTGATTTTTAGAAGAGTCTAGGAGTTGGAATCATTTAATTTGGATAAATATTTAAATCTGTGGAATTATTTGAAATATAACAGAAAAAGAAAAAAAAAAAAAAGCTGGCCTGTGTCCTTTGGGGACGGAAAGGCCCTGATCTGTGCCAGGTTTTTAAACCTGACGGGCCGGGCCCAGCTGCCAGTGGGAGAGAGGGGGCGAGAGAGGTGAGGATGACAGGCGGGGCCCGCCTGTCATCTCTGACCTCGCGACCAGAGGGTCGGCGTGCTCACCGGCGACGTTTCCGGGCACGGCGGGGTGAGCTGATGGCACCGTTGGACTCCTCGTCGTGTCGCCGTTCGGGTGGTGCCGGAGTTGGCCGGAGGGGAGCAGTGGTTCGCCGGCGACGAGGTTCGTGGCAGAGGAGCGTCGGGCGTTGATGGCTCCGTCCGTTTCCGACTGCAAAACGAGCGGGAAAGAGGGGGAAATTGATCAGTGAGCTATGGGCGTTTCAGAGAAGCAATAAAGAGGGCCGGGGGTGGCCTGTACCGTGGGATCGACGGCGACCCGAGGCGGCGGAGCTCGAGCTCGATCTCGAGCTCGGGCGGTTCTGGAGATGAACAGGAGGCCCAGTGGGGCTAATTGGAGGGGAAGGGGACGAGTGGTGGCGAGGGAGAGGTTTGGGGAGGCATTGAAGTAGGCGAGCTATGGATCACCGTAGACCCGTGGTCTTTGCCGTTGTTGTGGATCACGGGGGCGCGTCTGGGGTGGTCGTGGGTTTGGTTCAGAGCGAGGGAAAGAAGAGAGAGGAAGCAGGAGGGGCCAGAGGCGCCGCGCGTGTGAGGCCGCTCATTGGAGCTCTCGGGCGGCCGGCACGCGTGCGAGCAAGGGCAGCAGGAGGAAGAAGAAGGAGGGGGACAGAGGCGTGGCGTGTCACAGACGTCGAGGCGCATCATCGGGCGTGCTGGGGAGGCCCGAGGTGGCCGGAAGTGGTTGGCAGGGGGCGGCTACAGTGCGAGAGCGTACTGTAGCGCGCTCCAGAGCATGCAAATGGCCAGCATGCCATTTTTTTGGCAAAGTGGGCATGTCCAAGCATGTCTGGTAGCTCTAGGGAGGAGTAAAGAATGTGGGGAAAGCCTTGGATGCCTTGGGTGGCCACTGGAGTGAGGAGGGAGGTGAGGAAGAGGGGTGCAAGGGCTGTCCAGAGAGGTAAACGAGGTGGTTTCTCCCCTCAATTATTGATCTGAGATGCAGCCATTGCTATTGGAGGTAGAAGAGTACTTGAAGAGGTTGTGGTAAAAAGTGGAGGCCATGGAGAAGAGTGGAAGAGGTCAAAGTAGTTGTTTTGGTAAAGTGGCAGAAGGTGTTCGTTGATGGTTTGGACAGGTAAATGAATTCCATTTGGCATGAGACTCCACAGGGTGAAATTGCACATATAATTAGGGCCTTACTCCCATTTTGAGCTTATTTGGGCAAAGTTCACAATGTAACTTTTGTAAACCCTAGAAATTAGCTGAAATGAACTTGTGTAGATCTAGTTGATCAAATCACTTCTCCTTGATGGACCACTTTGTGTAGTGGCCTCATTTGGTCATGTGAACATGCTCACAAAAGTTGGGGTCAAGGAGAGAAAGTTGGTAGTACAAAGTTGTTCAAATTTGATTATGGTGAGAGAGGGTTTTGGGGCATTTTGGTGAACCAAGATGACCTTGATTGACATGAGGATTTTCAAGGTGATCACAATATGCATTTGTTACTTGCTGGATTTTCCTTGGATATTTATGAAAATATTTCCTGTAGAAATATTTCAAATCCTTGAAATGGGCAGAAATGGTTTTGGGAGGTTTTGTCCAATATTTTGAACATGACCATGTGTTGAAACTCTTATATATGGGAACTATATGCCCATTGAGTTTCCCTGATTTTTGTCAAATATTTTTAAAATAATAAAATAATTTTCCCTATTAAAGACCATTTCTGGCCTTAAGAAAAAGCTTTTAAGTAAAATAGGAAAATAAATTTTAAAATTTTATTTTTGTGGTTTATGGGAGTCCTACATCTAATAGGATTCAAATATACCTTTTTAAAGATTTTTCACACCCCAAATCAAGCACATGCAGTGTAATCCTCAATTTAGGGGTTTTTCGGAAAACTAATTTTAGAAAATACTTTTTGGCCAAATTATTTTTGTAAGAAAATACTATATTGCTCTATACACATGGCATGATCATTGGGAAGAAGTTTGGGGCAAGGAGATGAAGTATAGAAGGTAAAGCTATGTTGACTTTTAAGAGCACTTGAAAACATAGAGAGAGAACCAACTGAAATAAAAAGTCAAATAATGCAGAAGTTTTTGCCAAACCACACTTTATCATGATATATTAGCTTAGGTGTTGTGGCATGAAAATCAGGGTGTGACAGACCTACCCCCCTTACAAGAATCTCGTCCCTGAGATTCCCAAACTAGGCGCGGAAAGGGATACAGAAACTTGGATCTAGTGTAGTCTTCACGTCCTCATACTTCTTCTGCTTCCGTGTAGTGCTCCATTGGGCTTGAATTACTTGATGGTGTGGCTTCGTGTATGACGCTCTTCTTGATCCAGGTTGCTAATGGGTAGCTCGCGGTAGGTTAGATTGGCTAGGGGGTCAATGGCTCGGTGGTCTATGCCCTTGTGGAGATCGGGCAAGTTAGGAAGTTGGAAACACTTCCGGGGTTGTGATGCATGGAAAGCGTTGTGCACAATGGGTAACTCAGGTGGTAACTCTAGCTGGTAGCCGTCTACTCTTCGTCTTGAAGTGATCTCGCAGGGGCTGATGAATCTTGGTGTGGGTTCTCTTGTCATGGAAATGCTTCATTCCTTAGAGGGGAGTGGCTTGCAGATCCACATGGGCCTCGACGCAGAAGTGTACTTCTTGATGATGGTGGTTGGTATAGTTCTTCCTCCTTGACATGGCGGTCTTCAAATGTTCCCTAACTAGCTGAAAGACTCTTCTTCCATCTTCGGGTAGACAAGTATATCACCAAATAACGATGACAACCAGCTTGTCCAAGTACTCTAGGAGGACTTGCTCACGGGGTACATAAAATAGGCTATGGTACTGGTGGTGGTCACGGTTGAGTGTTGGCCACGGTCTTCTTGATCTAGAGCCAAAGCCTGTGGTCATGATCTGACCATGTTATGGCTTGGTAGGGCTTAAGGGTTCTAGTGTGTGAGTGAACGTTTATCATCTTATCCTTAAGCACGGTTTCTGAGATGCCAATAGTTCTATTTAGTCCTTTAAACAAATCACATCATATCACCGATACCATCATTTGTATAGGTCAACTCCAATCATCACTCATGTGATTCATATCCTCATGACTCTCGAGAGGAGGTCTAACAAAACCATATATGTCTACAATCCCCAAACTCATATGTATGTCTATCCCTAAAAATCCATGGGTAGAACATACAAGCTGCTAAGCTTGAACGTGATAATCCAAGTGCTCAGCCTATTCTTCCAAGGTCTAAGATAAAGCATCTCTATCCCAAGGAAACACGTCGTAAGCCACTCCAGATCTTGTTTTCTTCCTATGAATCAACTCCAACAACCCATTAACTACACCAATCACTACATGATCCAGTAGTTCTTCAAATCCAATCTCTACGGTGTTCCACACGATCTTCTAATATCCTATAATCCACAAATACTGGAAAGGGCTACCTTACTATAGTCAGTCCACCAATTTCCATTATCATAGTCAAGTAACCTCCAAGGTCAAGCATATATAGATCCCTAAATAAAACTCTGACAATTAATCCAATCTCCCAGTTTATGGTCCACCGAGAAACATGGTATCATGATCAAGGTCATCAGTCTAAATCCAATTTACTCCGAACCATGTAAAATTACTCTGCATCCATACTCCACTAGGGTAACCTATTTAATCCAAATCTCATGTCCCGCGAGAGTTTCCACACTTTCCCCCAAGTAATTACCAACTATCTCCTATCAATATCCCCTAGCTAAGTCAAATCCTTATACTTCCAAGAATTTCAGCTTGCGATCATAATTTTCCTATTAAATCCAATTTACTCAGGGGGAATGAAAGCTATGCTACTCTATAATCATGATCCCACCAAGTTCATCTACCAACATGAAAGCCTCATAATCCACCAAATAGTCTTGGATGATTCCTCAAAGTCATTGATATAAACTCATCAAGTCATTTGTCCTCTATTCCTATATCCTCAATTTGGTCTTCCCTATGGCATAGTTAGTTTTGGTGCTACCTTAGGATGATAATGTGCTCGTTCACTATGTCCACTGGTTCCCTAATGAACCCAGTGATAAGCAAGGTTACGGAGGCTTAACAGGTTCTCTTGCAATTCCGTGGTTTAAGGACATGGTTAAGGATTCGAGTTGGGGTATCTGATGAAGTTTCGAAGGGTCTAGGAATGGGTTTCTAGTCTGGAGGGTTAAACATAACTCTACGGGGTTTCACTTGGTCGAGGAGGTTGTAGAAAGGTTCTTTAGTGCCAGTTGGTCGCCGAAGTAGAATCCCTTGGTGTATCTTGTCTTACTGGTCTTCAGAGATGAGAGGGAAAAGTAGCATAGAGGAGGGGGATTCCTAAAAGGGGGTTTTATGGTGTAAGTGTAAACAAACAAGTGCCATAAAGGCCACACACAATTCCATTAAGACACGATAGGTGATATAGTCACGTACAAGCTGCCTAGGGCAAATGTGTGACTTATATC
Source organism: Aegilops bicornis (assembly GCA_021605145.1). NCBI lineage: Eukaryota > Viridiplantae > Streptophyta > Magnoliopsida > Poales > Poaceae > Aegilops > Aegilops bicornis. The sequence continues at coordinate 424,577,731 of CM038675.1, read as the reverse complement.
AAAACACAAACAAGTAAAAACAAGCAACACAAAATGTGGTTCCATTCGAACCATCTCACGGACTCGACTACGCATATGGGGGTACACGACTCATCCTACCCTAGGGGTCCTCGGACTCGGTAGTCGTGCTTGCTCGGAGAGAAGGGCGCTCAGTCTTCAGTTTCTGGGTTCCCCTTGTGGTGCCAAAGGGTATGCGACAGTCGACTGCTTGTTGGGACACATCCTTTTAATGTGCCCAAGTTCACCACACCCGTGACAAGTAAAGGAAGCAAAAAGGTTGCTATCCAGTCTTGAGTTATGTCGTTGATGGCCTGATGACGATCTTCTACGAGGTGGATATGGAAATCCATTCCTATGCCTCCTGCGTGGGGTTTGGTTGCGGGTTTTCCGAAGTTCCTCAATTTGTTGCTCCTGATTGGCAAGGTGGGCTTGTAAGGCAGTGATTTGCTGTCCTGGCTCGTCCACCTTCTTCTTCTCGAGGCAGTGGTGGTGCAGAAGTGAAGGGAGGTCTTGGCGAGCCTTAAGGAATGCTTCGGTAAGGTGACGTAGAAGGTAGTCTCCTGCGTTGATGAAGCGGATCTGGTACTTCAGGGTTGGATCCTCATCTTCTGGGGAAATCCTCACTTCTGTCGGAGCCCCAAAGCCACTCTTGCCAGGTAGGTAGCAGGTGGCGTCTTCTTATTTCATTTTTGGAAGGAGGTCTCGAAGACGGAGGAGCGCTTCATATGCCACTTGCTAAATGGCCAGGTCTCTTGTTGGTATGGGTGGTCCAATGAAGAACCACCCCTGGGGTGAGGTCTTGGCAGGCACAAAAACCTTGGCGTAGAACTTCTTTTCGAGCACATCATTTTCCAGTTCATGCAGGGTGTATATGGGCAGCAAGGGATAGTGTCATTGTTGGAGGCAGTCTTTTAGGAGGGATGGAAACCCTGCCATAAGGATTCTCAAGGGGGCGACGACCATCTACAAAAGTTGAATAGGAGAGGTCATTAAGGAAAAATATCCCTTATGTTTGGGAAATCTCAGAAAAGAAGAGGAGTATAGAGGGTTTTGCAAAACTGGTTTTGTCCTATCTAACGCCCATGCTAACTAAGGCTTCCTACAGTCAGGATGGCTGTGATACCAGCTCTGTGGGGACCCCGACTCATAAGTCGAGATCACCGAATGCACGTGTCTGATGATCCCAGAGATCAATGCTCACTGAACACACAGAAGCTGAATAACAAGAGTCTTACGTCCATACATACTGTCTTACACAAATTATGACCATTATGGTCAAGTCTTACATAGATAAAGCCATAAGGGCTGAATACCAAATAAACTTAAGCAGCGGAAATCTTTGTTGATAAGTAGAACCCATGCCATCTGCCTTAACCCTACAGGCATTCTGACTTTGAAACGTCCTAGTTCGCATGTTCGTCTCCAAAGTACTCTTCTTCGAACTCCTGTTCTTCCATGCCTGGCCAATTAAATAACCAGTGGCAAGCCAATGAGTACTTTGAATGTACTCGCAAGCAACCCATGATTTGGTTCAAAGTAACAATGCAATTGTACAACGAGTAAGCAACCTAGCTTCAAGCTAGTTAAGATGTCCTATCAACTTGTGAGATATGCGTCAATAAAACATGGGTAACCTCGAGAACAGGTTACATATATCAACATAAATAGAGTCGAATCAATGTCATGTCATTCAACATGTCAAATCTTCACCTTGACACAAATAGTTCCTTTCCACACACACATGCATCGTGATTTGTAAAATTTCTGGACATAGTTTAAGTAGCACCTCCCAACTGTCCATGACCGTGGACACGGCTATTCGAATAGTTTGACACTCTGCAGAGGGTGCACACTTTACCCACAAGATCCGGGAAGCTTTCGTCTCATCCACGATCCCATGATTACCTCAAGTACTCGGGGGAAGCACCCGATCATTACCTTTCCCTAGACGACACTAACATAGGGTCCACTCGTTGATACACAGCCCTCGTGTATAAGCAAAAGATCGTGGGACTCTGCCCTTTTCACATTATTTCGTATACACGAAGGGACCAACGGTGTGTCCGGTGCCCTGTGAAAAGAGTCATGGCCGCCTATCCAAGGACGACCCCGTCCCAAGAGTGACCTCAAGTCACCCCCGTCACTAGTAATGTGGGCACCATGCTAGTATCAGCCTAAGCAATCAATAATGCCCCGTCCCACAAAGGGGTAGAGTGGTTGCACATGTTTGGTTGGGACGATAATCACACATAAATCTAATCCATCATTTTACACACACACACCAAAAGCTCTCACCGGTACACCACTTCATCCTCAAATGGTGACCTTAGTTCAACATCTCCCAAGGGCATTAGGGGCACCTGATGGGGTTTTTGAAAGAATGTAACCATGAAGAGTTCATGGTACACATGCATCATTATGCATCAACTAGTGTCTTGAAAATGCAATCATGAACAAGGTAAGGTCATGAGTAGGGGTATGCATCATGGGGTGGTCCACAACAAGTTTTACCACCATCATATTTCATCATCATGCAATCAGAAAAAGGGTACCGATGAACAAGAGGGGTGTCATGGTCAAAGGGTTACTTGCCTTGTTTGGCTTGGTCCTCAAGTTCTTCAAATCCTTCTGCTTCTTCTTCTTCAGCAACTTCGTCTAATACGGGATCTAATCGTCGCAAGAAAATAACGAGAAAATAAGGCAATAGTAAAACAGAAAAACCAAAGTGCTCAGAAAAATGTCAACTCATTTTTGATAAATTCTAGGGGGAAATCTAAGAAGGGGAAAATTCTTAGTTTTGGATTTGGAGTTAAGGAATAGTGGAAATGGATTTTAAAGAAGGATTTAAATGCTCAAATTTGAATTTAAATTTGAACAGTACAGAAAAGTTTGATGGATATTTATGAAAGTTACACCATTAAATAGGTGGGATTTTTAGAAGAGTTTAGGAGTTGGAATCATTTAATTTGGATAAATATTTAAATCTGTGGAATTATTTGAAATCTAATGTAAAAGAAAAAAAAAAAGCTGGCTGTGTCCTTTGGGCGGAAAAGGCCTGATCTGTGAGCCCAGGCGATTTGGCCCAAGGCGAGCCGGCGGCCTTGAGGTTTTAAACCTGACAGGCGGGGCCCAGCTGATGGGGGAGAGGCGACAGAGGTGAGGATGACAGGCGGGGCCCGCCTGTCATCTCTGACCTCGCGACCAGAGGGTCGGCGTGCTCACCGGCGACGTTTCCTGGTACGGCGGGGTGAGCTGATGGCACCGTTGGACTCCTCATCGTGTCACCGTTCGGGTGGTGCCGGAGTTGGCCGGAGGGGAGCAGTGGTTCGCCGGCGACGAGGTTCGCGGCGGAGGAGTGTCGGGCGTTGATGGCTCGGGCCGTTTCCAACTGCAAAATGAGTGGGAAAGAGGGGGAAATTAATCGGTGAGCTATGGGCGTTTCAGAGAAGCAATAAAGAGGGCCGGGGGTGGCCTGTACCGTGGGATCGACGGCGACCCGAGGCGGTGGAGCTCGAGCTCGATCTCGAGCTCGGGCAGTTCTGGAGATGAACGCGAGGCCCAGTGGGGCTATTTGGAGTGGAAGGGGACGAGTGGTGGCGAGGGAGAGGTTCGGGGAGGCCTTTAAGTAGGCGAGCTATGGCTCACCGTAGACCCGTGCGCCGGCGAGGTCGTTGCCGTTGCTGTGGATCACGGGGGCGCGTGTGGGCGTGTCTGGGGTGCTCGTGGGTTCGTTCCAGAGCGAGGGAAAGAAGAGAGAGGAAGCAGGAGGAGCCAGAGGCGCCGCGCGTGTGAGGCCGCTCATTGGAGCTCTCGGGCGGTCGGCGCGCGTGCGAGCAAGGGCAGCAGGAGGGAGAAGGAGGAGGGGGACAGAGGCGTGGCGTGTCACAGACGTCGAGGCGCATCGTCGGGCGCGCTGGGGAGGCCCGAGGTGGCCGAGAGTGGTTGGCAGGGGGCGGCTACAGGGGGAGCGTCTTCAGAAGCAGCTCAAAGCGTGCAAATGGCCGGCATGCCATTTTTTCTGGAAAAGTGGGCACGGCCAAGCATGTCTGGTAGCTCTAGGGAGGAGTAAAGAATGTGGGGAAAGCCTTGGATGCCTTGGGTGGCCACTGGAGTGAGGAGGGAGGTGAGGAAGAGGGGTGGAAGGGTTGTCCAGAGAGGTAAAAGAGGTGGTTTCTCCCCTCAATTATTGATCTGAGATGCAGCCATTGCTACTGGAGGTAGAAGAGGACTTGGAGAGGCTGTGGTAAAAAGTGGAGGCCGTGGAGAAGAGTGGAAGAGGTCAAAGTAGTTGTTTTGGTAAAGTGGCAGAAGGTGTTCGTTGATGGTTTGGACAGGTAAATGAATTCCATTTGGCATGAGACTCCACAGGGTGAAATTGCACATATAATTAGGGCCTTACTCCCATTTTGAGCTTATTTGGGCAAAGTTCACAATGTAACTTTTGTAAACCCTAGAAATTAGCAGAAATGAACTTGTGTAGATCTAGTTGATCTAATCACTTCTCCTTGATGTACCACTTGGTTTAGTGGCCTCATTTGGTCATGTGAACATGCTCACAAAAGATGGGGTCAAGGAGAGAAAGTTGGTAGTACAAAGTTGTTCAAATTTGATTCTGGTCAGAGAGGGTTTTGAGCCATTTTGGTGAACCAAAATGACCTTGATTGACATGAGGCTTTTCAAGGTGATCACAATATGCATTTGTGACTTGCTGGATTTTCCTTGGATTTTTATGAAAATATTTCTTGTAGAAATATTTCAAATCCTTGAAATGGGTAGAAATGGTTTTGGGAGGTTTTGTCCAATATTTTGAACATGACCATGTGTTGAAACTCTTATATATGGGAAATATATGCCCACTGAGTTTCCCTGATTTTTGTCAAATATTTTTAAAATAATAAAATAATTTTTTCCTATTAAAGACCATTTCTGGCCTTAAGAAAAATCATTTAAGTAAAATAGGAAAATAACTTTTAAAATTATATTTTTGTGGTTTATGGGAGTCCTACATCTAATAGGATTCAAACATACCTTTTAAAAGATTTTTCACACCCCAAATCAAGCACATGTAGTGTAATCCTCAATTTAGGGGTTTTTGGAAAACTAATTTTAGAAAATACTTTTTGGCCAAATTATTTTTGTAAGAAAATACTACATTGCTCTATACACATGGCATGATCATTGGGCAGAAGTTTGGGGCAAGGAGATGAAGTATAGAATGTGAAGCTATGTTGACTTTTAAGAGCGCTTGAAAACATAGAGAGAGAACCAACTCAAATAATGCAAAAGTTTTTGTCAAACCACACTTTATCATGATATATTAGCTTAGGTGTTGTGGCATGAAAATCAGGGTGTGACACGATCGATAAAGAGTGCCATTGAATTTGTGTGTGCCCACTTCAAAGATATAGAGTGGCTGGCATACTAGAATGTGAGAGGGGACAGGTGCAGTTTGTCTCTGTGGCATGGATACCTACCTACAGCGCTCGACTATCGGTGTGTGGTGGAGGGTGGGGGGTGGGAGGGAGGCCTAATTAACTATAGAGGTACAATGGCTAGTATATGTGTGGAGGAGGAGAGAGGCCTACCTCATGTATTAAGGGATATCGATCTACCTCATGTATTAAGGGAGATCGATCGGCATCCATGCATATGTGTAGGAGAGGAATAAGGTTGGGAGAGAGACAGAGCTAGAGTGTTGGAGGGGTGGTAGTGGAGTTGCTTCTAACAAATGGTGGGATAGGCTTGCTAGACAAACGGTGGGTACGCCTGCAATATCAATAAGAGAGGGGATGGCTTCCTTTCTGTGCACGTGCGTGTGAGAGACGGGTCAGGAGGCATGCACGAATGATGAGGGGGGATGATATGGCTGTGGTAAGCAAATGTAGCTACATAGGAAGATCAATCGTCCTTTGTCAGAGAAAGGAGAGACATAACTTGTGAGGTACATCGATCGATGGGGGGGAATAGTTAAAGTCCACCTAGGTATATGTTTGGGGATCGATCGGTATACATGCATGTGTGTGTTAGAAGCAAATAAGGCACGGGGAGAAGGATAGATAGAGAGGGATGCATCTAGGAGGTGGTGCGAGAGTCATACTATATCGAGGGGAAGGAGTTTTGCAGTCTGAGATCGATGAAAAGAGTGGTGGGAGTGAGGCATGGACGGTGATAAGAGAAGAGGGGAAGCTTGTGTTTCTGCTAGGCACACCTGGCTAGAGAGGCATATCGATCGATGTCTGCCGTAAAGAAGGAGCTGGGGGGCCTACACACACCGTGGGTGAACAACCTAAAGTGAAAAGACGAATTTGCGCGATGGAGCTAGAGAATGATGAGGGAGGGTGAGAGGGATGCGGGCGTGTGCATGCACGAGAGAAAGTTAGCGCTAGCTACAAAGATAAGAGGATTGTGTGGGTGTAAAAGACGAATAGAGATCATACTTCATTATAAAAAGCGAATTCGGATATTTGAAGAATTTATCATAGTGTTTTAAACTGACTCATGTGTGAATATATATAACGGTGATACACATGGTGTGGTTATGAACATGTTATACTACCTATAATATATTTTACTCTTATAAAAATGGAGTTGTTGATGATGGTGTGCCTGCCATCCTGCAATATAAGTCGTCCGATTTATATCTGACGGATAGGAAAGAAACTATGGCAATTTTGAAAAAAGATACCCACACCTCTCTCCATATTTGCAAATTAGGCCTCGCCTTGATCATGTTGATGTTCTATGGAACGCATGGGCATCTTGCTAGTACTATGTATAATATAAAGAACATTGATCATAATTTGGGCTAATGTGTGGCTTTTGCAGCTCAGGTCTAAATACTTGTCGTAATGTAGGGGGCGGGGGCACTATACTATGTGTGATAAACACGATGTACGTATGGAACATGGTTTAGATTATGAATATATAGTTAGTACATCAAATGTACTATTATTTGGAATCAACATCAAGTGTATTCAAAAAATAGAATTCGAGTTCATGTAGTACACATAGTTCATATCTATCTCTATAGTAATCATGTGGTGTGTTATTCAGGTAATACACGAATGATGATTGAAGTTGGCAACAATCATGATTGTAGATTCTTATTGAAATAGAGAAACGAATTCAAATTCAGTTCGAATTGCAGCGGTAGTATATACATTTGGAATGCACTAAAATGTTGGTATGCGTAGGTTACATGCATTATATAGCAAGCGAAAAAATTTAATTGGACATAACATGGATTCATACTCCCTCCTTCCATCTATATAGGGTGTAATGCGTTTTTTAAGACCGCCTTTGACTATTGACAAGATTAATAATACAGGACATGCACAATGTGAAAACTATATCATTGAAAGAACCTTTCACAAACGAATTTAACAGTGTGCTTTGTGTAAGTTGCATGTCATATATTATTGCTCTAATATTTGGTCAAAGTTAGCATTGAAAAAAGCATTAGGCCCTATATAGATGGAAGGAGGGAGTAGCTTTGAATAGAATTTGTATAGTAAAAGCGGGCAAGACTCTCTATTTGTTTGGTGTGAATACTTTTATTTTCTCGTTTTCTTTTTGGTTGAGGGAAGTGTGAATTGACATGTTCACTACAAGTACAATATTACACGTTAGGCTTGTCCCTAAAATTCAACCCGCGCCTTGTTATATCCCGAAAATTCAGATATCGTAATCCCAAAACTGGCGCCTTCACAACCGGCGCCTTGCTATCCCGAAATTACAACGCGCGCGAAAACTCCCTCCAGCTGCCAAATCCCGACACGCGAAATCCCCCTTCTAACCCTGAGTTAAAAGGGCCGCTAGTTCAAATCGGTGGGGGGTTACTTTTGTAACACACCCTACATTTTGGACAAACGCGTCCCTAAGTCATGGTTAACCCCCTCCCATCGCCTCCTTTTTGTCATTCAAAATCCCAGGCTGCCATAACCTCTCCGCTCCACCCGAGAAACCCCACCCTCCTCCGTCCACCACCTCACCGCTGCCTAGCCGGAGCTTCTTCGCTAATGACGTCGTCCACCGCAACAGCTCGACGTCCCTCGTCGACCTCCCCGGATGAGGATCCGTCGTCCATCTCGTCGTCCCATCGGTTCAGCCGCTCCGTCCTCCAACTCCAAGGAGCTGCTCCGATGATCGCCTCGTCTATCGCGGCTGCTCCATCCCCACAGCGCCACCTTAACCTGCTCCACCAGAACCGCAACATCCTCACCGACTCCTCGGATGAAGCCGAGGCCTACTCGGCGCCACCAAAGACGTTGTACACTCATCGCATCGCACCTTCTCCTTAACTCAACCTCCCGGTGCTGACGGTGCTCCATCCCGCACCCCCATGGAGCGGCTACCTTGAAGCCGGCACCGCGGGCAACATCTCCACGGCGGCTCTCCCCCAGTGCGAGGCACCTTTGGCGGCGGCGTCCATACCAGCCGGATCTCCTGCTGCTGCTCTAGCTCTCGCTCGCTCGCTTGCATTACTGCTCCGGCTCTCGCTCGATCGCTCGCTCGCCCAACTTCTGCTGCTCTAGCTCTCGCTCGATCGCTCGCGCTACTGCTGCTGCTATCACCCTCGCTCGTGCTGCTCCTCTGCTCCGATTTACCTACACTTCAGTCGACTGAATCAACTTTTGGGTCAGTCGATTTTTTGGGGGTGGGGGGCTCGCCGGGGTTAAGGAAGAACCACCCACAGCGGGGACGGGGGCTCACCAGAGAGGTACCCCACTATCTATCTTAGGGTTCAGGGTGGGGGCGGGGGGCCTAGAGGGTTAGCCGGGGCGGCGGCGGACTGACGATGGGGAGTTGTTTCGGGGCGGCGAGGCGGCGCTGGGGCCGGTGGTTCGGTCGGTGGTGGCTGGCGGCTCAGGGGGGTGCAGGTTGAAGATGAACTGCAGGCCCTCCCTAAACTACATGTCAAGTGCCTCTCTGCTACCATTGCGTTCAGTTTCGTCAGTAACATTCAGATTCCACAGTAAATTTCAGTTTCGACAGTTAAGTTCAGAGTCAACAGTTTTTACCTCATGTGTTGTAGTCAGGTAGTTTTTGGTGATGTAAATTTTACATCTATTTACATCATCTATTGGAGATGCTATTAGAATCCCACTTGAGATTGACGATGTTTGTCTTGTGCTGCTTCAGCCTTGATGTCTTACGGCTCACCGGAGTTGCTCCAACGACAGAACGATCCATCACAAGAGTGCAGTGCCCTGGACGCCATCTACAGATTCCTCAGATCTTCCTCCACACCTCCGACAGCCATCTCTGCCTCAACTGCTTCAGCGACCAACCCAATGATGTTGAGGTTAACGTGGCAACGGCAAAGAGGTTGTACACTTGTTGCATCACTTATTACTATACAGTCATGTCGATCCTTTAGGGATATTTTTGTTCAACGGAAAAAATAGCAATAGGGAATTTTCCAATGGCACTCTACTATTCAATTATTCATGCATTTTGTTGAAAGGAATGAAGCAAAACATCCACCTGGACCTACTTCTAAAAATCCTATGCATGAAAACAAGACCAAGTGCATTAGTGGAAGAATAACGTTCTAACTGTCCATGCTTTCATATGGTTTCACTTTATTTTGGCCATGTTTCTTTGCATTCCTCTGCTCTTCCAATTCCTGTAAACCAAACACCCAAGTTGAATGAAATCCTGTGTTTACAAATGCTCTGTTTACCATGTGCATTCCTATCCTATTCTGGTGTTTTCCTATCCCTGCGTTTTTAGAATCATGCAAGCCAAATGAGCCCTTACATAATTACTTCAGTTACAGGTAGGTGTCGTAGGGAACTTTGTGTGGTTTGTCCTGCTCCAGCTGCGACGTCGTCCACCTCACCTGAGTTGTTCCATCAACAGAAACATCCACCAAACCAGACATCACGACTCCTGACCGTCTTTCACCGCATCAGATCTCCTTCCCTACCACTGGCACCACCGCAATGGCATCACCATCATCGACTCAACAGATGAACCTGAGGAGTACATGGGTCCACAAGAGAGGTCACACTCTTTTGTTTCTACTTATGTTATGCATTTCTTAAAATTACCTGCTACTTTATCGTCCTGTTCACCTCTTGGACTCCAAGTCAGGTCCAAATTAATGTTCAAACTTGAGTTCTAAATTAGTTGTGGGGCACATATCGAGGAAGCAATTAATAGTATCTTTGTCTAATATCTGGTTCACCTAGGGTAGGCCTATGTTGTTCATCTTGGGTGGGAAACAAATAGTAAAGCAATCATCATCTGTCTTTTTATTAAATTAAAGCAATCATCAACCTGCTATCATTATTTTTGGATCCATCCATTGGTTGTTACCATCACTCTAAATTTCTGCATGCTCTCCTTACATAATCTCACCATATTATTTTGTATGCATGCCAGATATAGTATACAATCATGCTGAACATGTAGAGAAAAAGAGAAGAGTTTTGCACGGCAATACAATGTCATGCAGACATTGCTCCATGGTGGGTTCAATGGCAAACTCTCCCCACCCCTCTCCAGCTTGTAATCCAGAGGAATATATCTGTTCCGAGGCGGATTCAGACGCCGCTGACCACTCCTATTTACCCCCAAGGTGTTTTCTCTACCTTGGCATGATAATGTTAGTCATATCATGCATATGTTGCCTTGCAGTGCCTACTTTTGACATCATATATGTCATCTGCTTAGTTTAGACATGTTCTGTAATGCCACATGTTTAGTTTCTATATCATATATGGGAATTATGCAGTCTCATGTTTTTAGCCAGCCATAATATATGTGGAATGTGCAATGCCATCCTGTTTAACCAGGCATCATATATTTGAATGATATCTTTCCCATCCTTTCTTCATTACATTTCCATTTGTCGACAATGTTTGTACATTAAACTACTCTTCCTGTGAATCAGCCATTTGGGTGGGAGATGGAAGAATCTAGAGTGAAAACAAGGCCTTCACAGCAGACAGTGCTACCTATCGAAGCAGATCTATTATTGGGTCCCGATAGCTCCTCAGAGATGGATTCAGAAACAGATGACCAGTCCTATTCCCCCACCGAGGTGTATGCTCTAACTTGGCACGGTTATACTGCTCATATCATGCATATGGTGTCTTGCATTGCATAGTATAGACATCATAGACACAATATTCAACACCATGTTCTTAGTTCAGACATCATATCGAATGCCCTCTGTTTAGCATATAAATCACATATGTGAATTAGATGCGATCCTGATTACTTAGATAACATGTAAGTGAATTATGGCATGCGATCCTGTTTAGTTATTCATCATATCTTTGAATTATGTTATGATATGCTATCCAGTTTAGATAGACATCATATATGTGAAATTATGTCATGATATCTGTTTTACTTAAACAATATACATGTCAACTATTTCATGCCCTCTCTTTTCCACACTATCTATTGCATCTGTCTCTCATACAATGTCTGTACATTCAACTATGTTTCCTGTTTATCAGCCATTTGAATTGGAGCGGGTGATCCAGTATCTAGCGGACTAGAAACACAGTCTTCAAATAAAACAATGCTACCTCTTCATGGAGATAGCACCCCGGTTGTAAATGCATGAGAGCCAGCCCTACAACACATAACCCAAACACTCGCAGACTGTACCCCTACTGCGATGGACAGAGAACTAGCTTCACCCAATCTAACCCCAACCCCAGCAGATAGTAACCCAGTTCCAGTTGACACAGCACCATCTCCACCACAGAGCTCCCAAACAAGAAGCGATTAGTAAGGCAGCTCCGGTGCCCAAAGGGCCGATACTACCAGCGAACCCCAACTCCACCAGTTAGTACGCCTATTCCTGTGGAGGAAGCAAAACCAGCTAGTCGTAGTTTAGCATCTATAACATTTGATGTTGTTAAATCGTATGTGCGTATCTTCCCATCTTGGAAATATTATAGTGAAGATGAAGGAAAATGCCAGTTGCAGGTGTTTGTCCAGGAGTTATGTGTAAGTAATGTTATTCATGGCAATTACTTTGCTTTGTCCCATAAATCCTACCACCATGATGGTTATAATACAACAAATTTCCCATTTTTCTCTATAGAGAAGGACCGATTTGCAAACTCAAGATGAGGTAACCTGTGCTAATACCTCTGCTATCTTCAAGAATGCTTGGTGGCAGTATCGGAATTACCTGATGAAAATGTACTTCACCAGCAAAGAAACTCATGAAATTCCCTTACGTTCTCCTGAGACACATTTTATTGGACAATGACTAGGAACGCCTTGTTCTGTACTGGTCCCAAACCAAGAATGTGGTAAGGTCTATGAGATCATTTTCTATTTTTAAGTACTACATTCTTGCGTCTTATTGTACTCTGTTTGTCGGTGTACAAAAGTAGGGGCTCTCCTTTTGGCCCCTTACTTGTGCACGGGCAGTCAGAGCCGCGCGCCGCAGCCGCACATAGCAGGGCAGAGAAGGGAAGCCGGAGGGAAACCGAAGCACAAGACAAACAAGGCGACGCCAAGACCAGAAGCACTAAAGAGCATAGAGGCGAGGTGGACTCCCCTCGGCAAGACCCTTGCCGGGGCGGCCTCCGTGGCCCCGGTAAGACCCTTGCATGGGCAACTTGCCCAACGCCAGCAGACCGAGCTACCCTTGAGCCCACGGGTTATAACACCGCCAACAACTACATTGGACCCATGGCTCGGGAGGCACCTCTGTGGTGGCATGCAAATCTTTGTCAAGATCCTGAATACATGGGATCAGATAAGAACTAGAAGACGACGACCCTCGGCGGGATTCTGGCCGAGGAAATCCACAAGACCCCCGGAAAGCGCCTTGGCGGGGACGACCGCAGCGCCACGGCAAAACCCTTGCCGGCCCCCCAGCAAGACCCTTGCCGAGGACATCAGCAGGGCCATAGCAAGGCCAGCGCCTGCCAAGACTCCACCGCCATCTCCAAGCAGCTGTTAGCTCAACCAGTTGGGCAGGCACCTGCGTGGCGATGGGCGGCCTCTACACCGACTCAGCAAGCACCTGCGTGGTGGCATGCAGATCTTCATGAAGTCCCTGCCACCGCGCCACCTCAGCAGCCTGCCTGCCTACATGGCGCTGCACACATCGCTGGCCTGGGCGTGTGTCGAAGCGAGGCGGAGCGGCGACAGACGGGACGGGCCTCGTTCCCGTCCCCGATAAAGCTAATGGACACCTAAGTAGCACATTTAATGCACTTCGTCCCGTAATGTCGGGCGATAAGATCGCACACTGTAGACCTTTCCACCTCCTGTGTGCCATTGTGGCGACCCCTATTGCCTATAAAAGGATGCCTGAGGCGACCAGGAGAAGGATTTGGCTCCTTGGAACTAAGAAGCCACCGTAGCTCAAGAACACTCTAAAATACACACCAAAGCAGGACTAGGGTAATACGCATCTTCGCGGCCTGAACCTAGGTAAACAATCTTTGTGCTAGCTCCTAAACCTGCTCTTCTCACAACCCCGCGGCCGCCAACCCTAGAAGGGATTCCAGTGATCCCATAGGTGTCGTTTCCCTGACATCTTTGGCGCGCTAGGTAGGTTGCGCAGTTGTGATAATCTGGTTTAGCAGCCAACTTAGCAGTTCCTTGTGGCCATGGCTTCTAAGGAAGAAGACGGCAAAGAGAACGGCGCCACCTGCAAGCGCGAAGGGCGCCAGTGCGGCGACAGCAAAGCTAAGTCATGCCGAACTCTAAATATTTCCTTTTTATATAAGGTTATTCCCCTCAGAGATCTCGTTCTTTGTATGGAAAACCTGCACGCAATGGGGCCGTTCCGCTATTGGCAACACCCTTACTCTGTTTCGAGTCCGCTCAACAGCTTAAGCGGCCGCGTCGAGAATGGCACGGTAGCCTTCCGCAATTGGCAATGCTCTCGATTCTGACTTGAGTCAAGCTCGACAGTTCAAGCGGCCGTGTTGAGAGCGGTAAGGTGGATTGCCTGGCAGCAAGCACATCTGGTAGGCCGTTGGGGATGCGTCCTCCAGGCGCCGTGCCCTAGGTTTACGCGCCGGCGAGCCTACCCAATTAACATAGGGTGAACATACAAAGGGGGGATTGAACAGGAAAGTAACATGCATAATATCGAAAGCACTGCAGAGTTATATTACATCACTTGTTGCCGCAGTTCTAACTAAAGATAAAAATTTTCTTGGTTGTGAACCTGCAGCAACGAAAAGAAATGGGGGGCCTAGTCCCGGCGCTGGCCCTCTACCCTCTGGACTCCATCGATGCGGCTGATGACGGGCACGATACGCTCCTTGAGCGGCGCGAGGTCCACATCCTTCGGCAAGCTCTCCAGCGCGGCGTCGAAGTCGAGGGAGGGGTTCCAGTATGCCACCTTGGTGAGAACCTTGGTCATGGCGCCCCAACAAAGCCTCCGGGCCTCATTGGCCAGGAAAGTCGCCCTGGTGGAGCGGAACTGCTCCAGGGCCCCAAGAACACCCTCAAAGAACAGGGTCAGCTTGGCGTTGGTGCTCGCGTTGTGCTCCGGGGTGTACTTCACATTTGGCATCCCCATGGTGGCCAGCTGCATGGTGATCCTGCCGGCGACATCTTCGAGGCGGTCGATCCAACGGTTCTCGCCCTCCACAAATTCCTTGCGGTTGGTGGCTTCGTTCTTCTGCAGCTGCTTCTTGGCCTCCAAATTCTTGGCCAGGGTCCCCTCCCGGGCCTTGGCCTCCGAGAGCGTCCTCTCAAGACCCTCCAGCTTCAGCTTCAGATCTTTGATGGATTCGTTAGCCTTGGAGAGCTACTCAGCCTTGCCAAGGAATGCGCCCTGCGCCTCCGCCAGGGCACTGTTGAGCGTGTCCTTCTCCTTGGACAGCTTCAGGACCTGGTCCTTCAGCTCGTCCCGCTCCACCTCCAGCTCCTTCACCTTGACAGCGTGAATCAGAGCCTGGGCATTGAGTCCCTCCTTGTGCCTCTGCTCCAGCTCCTGGGTCCGCTACACGACGAGCTTCTCCACCTCCTCGTTGTTGCCATGGAGCATTGCGGCGAGCCTCTCCTCGCGTGCGGCAAGGTCTGCTTCATAACTAGCGCCAAGTCTGCTGCTGGTGCCGAGCGGCCTCGGCCTGGGCGGCCTCCTACTTCACCAGTGCCTAGGCCTTCTCGATGCCGGCCTGCTTCATAACTAGCGCCAAGTCGCGCTCAGCCAGCACGTCTTGGGCGGCCCTCAGGTCCTTATGGGCCTTGATGAACCAAGCATGCGCCTCGGCGACGCACCCCTCGAGCTCCGCCTCGCCCTTGTCCACCACCGCCATCCTGGACTTGGCCTTGTCTAGGCGAGCGTGGTGAAGCGCCTGGAGCTTCTGGAAGTTGGTACTCATGGCATGGGCGAGCCGCTCTTCCTGGGAGCCGCCGCCACCAGCGCTCGGCTCGTCATCAACCTCAATCTCGGCGGCGGCGAGCACTTTGTCGTCAAACACCTCACCCTCGACGGCCGCCCCGGTGCTCACCATCCCTGGGAGGTGGACGAACAGGTCATCGCTCACCTTCAGATACCTGCAGTAGCCAGAGGCAGTGGAGGAGGAGGGTTGGTCGTCAACCACCTCCTCGTCGGCAGCTGCCTTCCCGGCCTCCCCGGCAGGCCCCTTGCCAGGCTCCCCGACAGGCCCCTTGGCGGCGTCCTCAGCGGCACCCTTGGCGGCCTCCTCGGTGGCGATCTTCTCGGCCTCCTCCGCGGCATCCTTGGCAATGTCCTCGATGACGGTGTCTATATCCTCCGGATCCGCCAAGGAAGGATTTGGATACCGAGAAGGGGATGAGGCGAAGCCAAGACCAAGATTCAGAAAGAAGAGAAAAAGGAACAGGGACAGAAGGCAACTGACTTAGCCGTGCCGGGCTGGGAAGCAAAGGTCCCCTCCCCGCCAACGTTTGGCACCGAGGCGAAGCCACCAGCGCCCGAGTTCGTCTCCTCCTCCATGTGCATGGGCTCGGTGCTTGGCACCCTTGCAGGGGACGCCCCTCGGGGTGGCGTGGTCGATGGGGGCGGCGTGTTGGGGGTAGCCCTCGGCGGCTCCTCCTGCTGCTGTCCTCCTCCTACAACCACGACAAGGTCAGCACCAAGAGATCGTTCCCCCAACACACGTTGACAAGGGGTGAGTGATGAACTTACGGTGGGGGCTGTGCCGGGGACTGCTGTCCGGGCTGCTCAACAGCACCAGCGGTGTACCGGAAGCGCCTGCCGGGGGCTGGCCGCTCGCCGAAGCCCTGGCCCTCTTCACCCTCTGGGCCAGTGTCTCCGCATCCCTGCAAAGATGGAAACAACTCAAGATAAGCGGCGCAGTCTGAGGAGACGAAGATGACAAAAAAAGGAAAAGAGAGCAAGATACTTACTCATCCTCCACCTCCTCTTCTGCTACCTTCCTCTTCCTCCTTGGGCTGAGGGATCCAAAATCGAAGACGACCTCCGCGTTGACATCTGCCGGAGGAGGGGAAGCTGATGGAGTCCGAGGGCGCTTGGACGAAGAAGAGGCAGTTGCTTTATTCTTCGCCACCGCGGTCTTCACCAAATTCTTCGCTGCCACAGCCCTTGTCTGGCGCGCGGACCCCTCCTCGGCTTGCCACGGTTGCTTTGCCCTGCTGGGCCGGACCGACTCGCTAGAGGTGGCCCGCCGCAGAACTCGCCCTCTCCCCGGGGCTGGGGGATCGACAACCTCAGCCTCCTCCGACAACGACTCGTCGACCACGTCCTCGATGAGAGGAGCCCCGGTGCCAGCGCTGCTGGCCTCCCAAGTGGACTCTACCCACTAGGCAAGCTCCTTTTCCTCCGCAGCCGCCGCGGCCTTGTCCTCCACGTCACAGGCGCTGCCGGCCTCCTTGTCAAGCTCTACCTCCGCCGCCCTGGCGGCGATGTAGTCCAGCTCCGCCTGGGTGGTGTCCTGGACAAGCCGACGTTCGGCACGGACGTACTTCTCCTCCAAGGTGTCAAAAACCTCCTGCACCTGATCCGCCGGCCGCTCGGCCCAACTTGGGACGAGGCCGTGTGCATTGAACTCCGGCATCATGGCAATGATGTCGTTTCAGCGCGAGTTGTTGCTCAGCGGGACCACGCCCGCCGGCAACCCAAACAAGGGCCCCATGGCGACCTTGCTGGCCTTCGCGGCGGCTGAGGGAGTCCTAGACTAAGGGGTCCTCAGGCGTCTGGCCTGTTATCCATGGGCCGAACTGATGGGCTCAAGGCATGAAGGTCAAGAAGGCATGCCGTGGCGGATTGGACTCTACTTGGCATGGAAGGCAAGCTTGGCGACCAACTATGAAGATTCCTTCTTATGTAACCGACTCTATGTAAACCCTAGATCCTCCCGGTGTCTATATAAACCTGAGTTGTTAGTCCGGAAAGGATATACACATTACCATAGTCATATAGGCTAGACTTTTAGGGTTTAGCCATTACGATCTCATGGTAGATCAACTCTTGTAAATCTCATATTCATCAAGATCAATCAAGCAGGAAGTAGGGTATTACCTCCATAGAGAGGGCCCGAACCTGGGTAAACATCGTGTCCCCCGTCTCCTGTTACCATCGATCCTAGACGAACAGTTCGGGACCCCCTACCCGAGATCCGCCAGTTTTGACACCGACATTGGTGCTTTCATTGAGAGTTCCGCCGTGCCTTCAACAAAAGCTTCGATGGCCCCTTCAATCGTCGATAATGACGCTATCCAAGGAGGAACCTTCCTCCCCGGATAGATTATTGCGTTCGGCGGCTTCGTACTGCGGGTCAAATCGCTTGGCCATCTGGTGCAGGTTGATGGCTACGCCCTTGGCCATCAGGTCAGATTTGGAAGCCTGAACTACATCGCGGATATCCATGGAGACTTGATCTTCAATCTATTCGAGGCCGCGGTGATCGCTCCGCCTCGCTCCGATGAACATGACTTGAATCTGTCATCGGATCACATCCAGGAGATGGTTCCTGTTGCTGCAACGGCCTTAGAACCAGAGCAGATCGTGCCATCCAAAGCCATAGAGTCCGCGGTGTTGGAGCCGCACACGGACAGAACACCCTGCAATATTTGCTTCAACGGAACTTTGGACTCGTCTCCGGCTATAAGTTCCGGACCGTGTACGCCTGCGCACACCGAGCTAGATCGTTTATTGATCTCCGAATTCAGCGCCGCAGACGTTTTCCAGCACTCACCTTTGGGCGATGTGCTGAACTCTCTAAAGAATTTGTCCTTGGAGAAGGACTCACAGCCGAACTATGTTCGGTTCGAGTTAAAGGTGGATGATGGGGAATTTTGCTTCCCACCCACCACCCACTTCATAGCTACCGTCGGGGACTTAACCGACGAGCTCGATTATGGCTCCGAAGACATCGACAATACGGACGACGATACCAACAAGGAGCAAGGCCACGACCCGTCATTCACTGGACGTTGGACGACCACCTCTTCTTACGACGTGTACATGGTTGATACACCTAAAGGATCTGGCGAAGACAAAGAAGAGCCAGATGCGAATAAACCCTCTGAGACACAGTCCAAGCGTTGGCACCCTAAACGCCGCTCTAAACCTCGTTGCTAAAAAGATGGCAACACTGGCATCGGAGAAATCAGTACTCCGAGCGACGCGGAAAACAATGAAGACCCTGTTGGAGCCGCATCCGAACAGGAGGAGCAAGACAACAAGCAAGTTAACCCTAATAAACAGGCCATGTCCAATGACCCGGATGATGATAGTTATCGTCCACCCTCCGAGGATGATGAGAGCCTTGGCAATGAGGACTTCATCGTGCCTGAGGCACCCCTCGAGCAGGAGCGCTATAAGCACCAGCTCATAGCTACTGCAAGAAGCCTAAAGAAAAAGCAGCATCAGCTCCTGGCAGATCAAGACCTACTCATCGATAGATGGACCGATGTCCTGGTAGCCGAAGAATACGGCCTGAAGCGCCCAACCAAGAGTTACCCAAAACGCAAACTGCTACCTTAGTTCGATGAGGAGGCACCAGATCCCATACCTCCCTCGCCCAATGCGGACCGACCACCATGTGGTCGGGATAGTGCGGCAGACCGACCACCCCGCGGTAGTGATAAAACGGTAACTCAGGCCGAACAACAGCCCGCCCCACCGCCTCGCAAACATAGGGACAGACCAGCTCGGGACCATACATACAAACTTCGGCAGGAATTGGACAGTAGAGCAGGACACACCAGATCAATCTACAGATCGCGAGGACGCTTCCCTACTCGGGATGACAGCTACCTATTCGGACATGACAAACTTAATCACACCCGGGCCGATAACCGCAGACGGACTTCATTGGAGGTGCGCCACGACGCGGCCCGCTATAGAGGCGCCGCACACCCTCTCTGCTTCACAGATGAGGTGCTGGATCACGAATTCCCCGAGGGGTTCAAGCCCGTCAATATTGAATCATACGACGGAACAACCGATCTCGCAGTGTGGATCGAGGATTTTATTCTCCACATCCACATGGCTCGAGGAGATGACCTCCACGCCATTAAATACCTCCCATTAAAGCTCAAAGGACCAGCTCGACACTGGCTAAATAGTCTGCCTGAGAACTCCATCGGCAGCTGGGAGGACTTGGAAGAAGCCTTCCTCGACAACTTCCAAGGTACATATGTCCGGCCACCCGATGCCAATGACTTAAGCCACATAGTTCAACAACCTGGAGAATCAGTCAGAAAATTCTGGACTAGGTTCCTAACCAAAAAGAACCAGACCATTGACTGTTCGGACGCTGAAGCCCTAGCAGCCTTCAAACACAGCATCCGTGATGAATTAGTCAACCGCCACCTCGGCCAAGAAAAGCCGAAATCCATGGCATCCCTCACAACACTCATGACCCGCTTTTGCGTGGGTGAGGACAGCTGGCTGGCCCGAAGCAAAAACACAGCCAGCGAGGCAGGCCCCTCTAAGGCCAAGAACAACACCGGCAAGCTCCGGCGCAATAGAGACAAACGACGAAGCAAAGGAGATAAGACCGACGACACCACAGTGAACGCCGGATTCAGCGGACCAAGTCCGGCCAACGGAAGAAGCCCTACAAAAGGAACAATGAAGGACCTTCCAGCCTGGACCGCATACTCGACTGTCCGTGCCAGATACACGACACCCCAGACAAAC
The DNA here is from genome assembly GCA_021605145.1 of Aegilops bicornis. Classification (NCBI taxonomy): domain Eukaryota; kingdom Viridiplantae; phylum Streptophyta; class Magnoliopsida; order Poales; family Poaceae; genus Aegilops; species Aegilops bicornis. Next base: position 424,557,633 of record CM038675.1, on the reverse strand, counting down.
AAGCCAATCACACCAACAGAGATTGTTGGGTCTTCAAACAGGCTGGCAAGTTAAATGCCGAAAACAAAGAAAAAGGATCACAAAGTGAGGAGGAGGAGGAAGAGCCCCGGCAGCCGAACACCAAGGGGCAAAAGAAATTTCCCCCTCAAGTCAAAACGGTGAACATGATATACGCTATGCACATCCCAAAAAAGGAGCGCAAGCGGGCACTCAGGGACGTCTACGCGGTAGAGCCAGTCGCCCCAAAATTCAATTCGTGGTCGTCATTTCCGATCACATTCAATCGTCGAGATCATCCAACTAGTATCCGCCACGGCGGTTCGGCCGCACTGGTCCTTGACCCAATCATGGATAGATTCCACCTAACACGAGTCATGATGGATGGTGGAAGCAGCCTCAACCTCCTCTACCAGCATACAATATGGAAGATGGGCATTAATCCCTCACGAATCAAACCCACAAAGACTACCTTTAAAGGAGTCATACCAGGCGTTGAGGCCCGCTGTACGGGCTCAATCACGCTGGAGGTGGTCTTCGGTTCTCCGGACAACTTCCAAAGCGAAGAGTTAATCTTCAACATCGTCCCGTTCCGCAGTGGCTACCACGCACTGCTCGGACGAACCGCGTTCGCTAGATTCAACGCGGTTCCACACTATGCCTACCTCAAGCTCAAGATGCCCGGACCACGCGGCGTCATAACAGTTAATGGAAATACTGAAACCTCCCTCTGTACAGAGGAGCACACCGCCGCCCTAGCAGCAGAAGACAGAGCGGCCTTTTCAAGCAGAACCGCAGTCCGGCTGCCGAGCCCCTGGACACCGTTAAAAAGGTCCGGACTATGCTGTAACAGGACAACTCGGCCCGTCAAGAGCTTGACTAGCAATTAGGCCTCCGTCCCAGGCCTGATCAAGTAGTGGCACTCGTACCATGCGCACATAATTACGCACACAAAATCCCATGGGAATCGACGGAGGCACAGCTTGTGGTCCACAATACGGCTTGACCGACCCCGGACTCACATATACTTTCAGCCTTTTTCCTTTTTGTTTGAGGTTCCTTTTCCCGTGTGCATGATAACTAGTCCTTTAGAAGGATCGACATACAAAGACGGCAAGCAACATAAGTGTAGGGTAACCTCTATACACTCTTCTTGACGGTATTTCTACTTATTTCTCAGGACTCGCACGCTGCGCCCTCTTGATTCCGGCATGTTAAATAGCACGGATGCTTATCACACTTTTTGTACAAGGTACGCCTTGATGTATCCATACAGTTATAATGAAAATGGTTTGCGGCCCAGTTTCTGTGGTTTTCGTTTCTTGCTTCATTTTATTTCGATTTGCTTATCGACCGCATCCGTACACTTTGGTACGTCTCACATTCGCCAGGGGCTCCCCATCGCCCCATAATACGGCAGCAAAGTCCGAACACTTCTTATAGATAAGTTCGGCACCCCGAATTTAGCATTATATGCATTGGCTCCGAATCATGTCTTTGGTCAATAGTTGGGTTGCCCGGCTCCTGTGCTTGCTACCCTACGTTCCGCTGAATCGGCTAGGGTAGTAAAGGGAGAACTACTGCGATTGTGCCCTGGCCTTGACCAGATGAGCACCTCAGTAGAGAAAGCCAAAAACTGACTGTCATGATATGGCGAGAGCTGGTCAGCTGTTCGAGGGTTACAAATCGTTGGACATTCTTTCCGCGTTATGTGAGAGATCGGCACTTCCCGATCAGATGCTGACAACACTCTGGTTTAAACCAGGGGATGCGCCCATGCTTTATTATAAAACTCCTATGGCTAAGTGAGGGCGTTTAAGACGTATAGTCTAAGTGCCTTGTTCGTTGTGCTAAACAACTCCTTCAAGGACCATATAATTGGATCAAGATTGTTTAGATTCCATCCTACCTCCATACTACGTACGTGATGGAAGAAGCCGACGACTGGCCAACCTTCAGATTACATGAAACACGGCCGCACAGGAGGAAACAATTAAAAGCATAACAAAATTACATTACAAAACGGGCTTTGTTTTTCATAATACAAGGCAAAGGCAACATGAATGCATTTATTCAAATACAATGTCCTGCGAACATTGCGCTGCTGCAAGTCGAGATCCTTCTATGACATCCGCAAAGTATCGCTCGGGTGTGCGATGCTCCATGCCCTCCGGTGGCCCTCTGGCAACTTCAACGGCGCTCATCTTCGCCCACCACATCTTGCAACGAGCGAAGGCCATGCGGGCACCTTCAATACAGGTAGAGCGCTTGACGACGTCCAGCCGTGGACAGGCGTTCACCATCCGCCTCACGAGTCCGATGTAGCTGCCAGGAATAGCTTCGGTTGGCCATAGCCGGTTTATCAAATCCTTCATGGCTAGTTCGGCCACCCTATGCAGCTCCACCAACTGTTTCAGCTGATCGGTGAAGGACACGGGAGGCTCTGCCGCCGCATATTGCAACCAGAATAGCTTCTCCGTAGAACCCTATCCTTCGGCTTGATAGAACTCCACGGCTTCCGATACACTGCATGATAAATCAGCAAAAGCCCCTGAGGAACTCCGACCCAGGTTAGTAAAAGGTACTGCTTCTCCGCATACTTGCTTTGCATCTTAAAGGCCTTACCCACCATGATCTTCTTGGCCTCCTGGATCTCCTGGAGGGCGGCCTGGGCCTCATTCCGTGCGGTCTCTGCACTCTGACGAGCCTTGGTGAGTTCGGTCCCTTGAGCCGACGCATCATGCTCCAAGGTCTCACATTTTTTCACCGCATCCTGGAGCTCCTGCTGGACTTCTTTGACCCGGGCCTTGAGCTTCTTACGGGCGGCTTGCTGCTAGACAACCTTCTCCTTGGCCTCGCCCAGGGCCTTCCTCAGGGCCTCAACCTCGGTCGCGGCTCCTGCACATATCATGACACCGCGGTCAATTTACAACGCTTATTATTTCCGAACACATAGCAAGTCGTCATTCACCTTGCTTCTCCTGGAGCTGAATTTTAACCTCGCCGAGCTCGTTCTCAATCCGCTCCAGCCTCAGCTTCAGTTCAGAGACCTCGGCAGCATGCGAGGTTGCGGCCAACAGTGACGCCTGCTTATTGGTACATATTCAGTTAGTCTCCTAAAACAAAGGATTGATCCTTTGTCCGGTCCTTCTCGCTGAACACCGGACAGTGTCTCAGGGGGTATGGTCTACACGAGGTTTTTCTCTTTCTTACCTCGAAACCTATCAATAGGTTGCTGCAGGCTTCATTCAGTCCGCTCTTGGCGGACTGAACCTTCTCGATCACCGCACCCATAAGGACACGATGCTCGTCCACGACGGAGGCGCCTCATAGCGCCTCCATCAGGTTATCCGGCGCCCCTGGATGGACGGGGGCCATCAGTGGAAGCGGCGCACCCCCTCCTTCAAAGGGGGCTGCTCGCCTGACTCCGGAGCCATATGAGTCTCTGGAATCGCATTCGGCTAAGCGCCGAACTGGATGCGGCCCTCTTCGCCAGTCTTCATGGGGCTCGGCTCCCCCATGTGTCCGGCAGTGGAGGTATCGCCTCGTGGCGCCTCCCGGACAACGTCCTGGGCTCCCCCCGGTTTGGAGCGATCCACCGAGACAACACCTCCGTGTCGTCCCTGGCCCTGGGGGAATAAGTAGGCGGTGGCGACATGCTCGCCATCTCCGACGGAGCCAGCGAACCTACGGATGAGGATCGCTGGATAAGGTCGCGGGCCGAACTGCAATAGTACAGTTAACTATGTCAAAATAACAAAGAGAAAGGGCTGGGAGTGCGCATGGGCGGGCCATGTCACTTACGATGCGGCCTCGGGCTTAGTGGGGGGAGTCGTTCCGGACTACTGTCAACGTCCCACGCGGTATTGACCGCTGGGATGCCCTTCCCCTTCTTGGGCGTTTCTGCTTCCAGATGCGCCGAAGCCGCCCCCTTCTTCCTCCTCTCCTCAGGAGGAGGGTTGTTTTCCTCTTCCTCCTCCTCTTCCTCATCATGGTCCTCAGGGACAGAGGAATGAGCTTCGTCATCTTCGGACGTCACGTCCGAAGTGCCCTTGCGACGGGGGCCACTCTTGGCCCCCTTGGCCTTCTTCTCCGGCGCTTTATATGGCGCCGGCACCAGCATCTTCACTAGACGCGGGATGACCGGCTCTTCAGGCAGCGGAGCCGCACACAGGATCCTCTTCTCCCTCTCCATCCAGTCCTGAAAAAGCAATAATAAAAGCTCAGACATCATCCTCGAAAAAATTAAGTTGGGGATACATAAAAAATGACATACCTCGCTGGCGGGGTGTTTACAATCGTGACCATTGTCTGAATCCGTGGCCGGCGGTTTCTCGTTGCCCTTAAAAAGCAACTTCCAGGCATCTTCGTGGGTGGTCTCGAAGAGCCTCACCAGGGTCTGATGCTTCTTCAGATTGAAATCCCACAGAGGGCGGCTTCTACGCTGGCATGGGAGAATCCGGCGAACTAGCATCACCTGGATCACATCGACGAGTTTGATGTCCTTGGCTATCATGCTCTGGACGCGCGTCTACAACACTATCTGCTCATCAGGTGAATACTAGTCCGGACTCTTCTCGACCCAGGAGGTGAGTCGCATGGGAGCACCGGAGCGGAATTTGGCAGCCGCGACCCAGGTGGTGCCGCGGGGTTCTGTGATGTAGAACCATTGTCTCTACCACTCCTTTACTGTCTCCACAAAAGTACCTTTCGGCCAGGAGACATTGGGTAGCTTGCTCACCATGGATCCTCCGCACTCCGCGTGCTGGCCGTCCACCACCTTCGGCTTCACGTTGAAGACTTTGATCCACAGCCCGAAGTGGGGTTGGATGCGGAGGAAGGCCTCACACACGACGATAAACACCGAGATGTTGAGGAAGGAATTCGGGGACAGATCATGGAAATCTATCCCGTAATAATACATCAGCCCGCGGACAAAAGGGTGGAGTGGAAACCCTAGCCCGCGGAAGAAATGGGGGATGAATACTACCCTCTTAGTGGGCTTCGGCATGGGGACGACTTGTCCCTCGGTCGGCAGACTGTGGGCGATGTTACGCCCCGGATTCGATGCGCCAGGTGTCTGCCAGTTATTCGCTGTCGTTGCCATGTCATGTGCTTGCGTGTTGCACTTTGCCATGTCATCATCTGCATTTCATATCATGTCATCATGTGCATTTCATTTTGCATACGTGTTCGTCTCATGCATCCGAGCATTTTCCCCGTTGTCCGTTTTCCAATCCGGCACTCCTATGTCTCCCGGCGCCCCCTTTTACCTCTTTTCGTGTGCGGGTGTTAAACGGTCTCGGAATGGACCGAGGTTTGTCAAGCGGCCTTGGTATAGCACCGGTAGACCGCCTGTCAAGTTTCGTCGCATTCGGAGCTCGTTTGATAGCCCAATCGTCAAATATATAGCGGCATCGTTGCCGGTATTCTCGCCGGACGTTTGATCCTCGGAACAGTCCCCGGGCCTCACTTCTCTTCTCTCCTCTCAGCCCGAGGCCTCTCTTCACAGCCCACTAGCCACTCACATAGACCCTCCCCACTCCGGAGCCATCCGATGACGATCGAACGGTCCAAAAACGGAGCAAAACCCCTAACCCTAGCCCCTTCCTTATATATAAACCTCCCCTTGCCAATTTCGGCCTTTTCCCCCCTTCCTCCTTGTTTTCCACGCCCCCAATCATCAGCTCCGCCGCCTCTCCTCCATTTCCGCACCCCCAGCCTCCTCCCGCCACTTGGCACCGCAGCCGCCGCGCTCTGGGCCAACCGGAGTGCGACACGTCGCCTCCGCACCCTTGACCCGGCCGCGCCGCCTCGAAGCGCCCGCCACCAACCCGCGAGGGCCACGCGGCCCGCCAGCGCCTTCCCGCCGTGGCCCGCCCAAGCCGGGCCAGGCCCTCCTCCATCGGGGCCAGCGTCGAGCCCGCGCCCGGAAGCGCCGCCAAGACGTCCGGATCCCGCCGCTGCGCCTCGTCCGTCCCGCCGCCGCCCGCTTGCCAGCCAGGGCTGTCGCCTCCGCCTCGGTCGCCCGTCGGCGAGGCTCGCCGGCCGTCGACGGCACCCAGCGCCGCCCTCAATCCGCCGTCGCCCGTCTTCGCCGTGGCGCCCGCCACCGCCATCTGCCCGGCCTCGCCTCTTCTCCGCCCGGCGCCGCGGCGGCGTCGACGCCCGCGCCGCCATGCCAGATCGGTCGGGCCGGACCGGATCCGGCCGGCCCCGTACTCCTCCGGCTGCCGTGCCGCTCCTCTCCGGCGAGCTCGCGCCGCCGCCTCGATATCCGTGCGAGGGTTGACCTCTTCCATCCCCCTGTTTTCTCACCAAGTCAATGATCTGCTATTATTTTGTTGCATATTCATCATGCCATGACTCTGCATCTGTAGGTCCGTTTTGTGCGTATAATATGTCAAAATGTTCGCCTCGAAGAGTAGACCATTTCATCTCATTGCATCATTTTCATTTGAGCTCATCTTGATGCCCGAAATGCTGTTGCAAGAGTGCTATGTGATGTTATTTTCTGATTCTTATCAGAACATGCCCTTTTGTCATTTTTTCCATGATTGATGTGTGCATCCTATGAACTGGAGTCCTACATGTGTTTTGTAACATGCCATGCCATCTTTCCAGGGGTATATTCCATGTATTTTTGTGATCTATGTGGTGATTAGCACAAGCATGCAAACTAGGCATCATAATGTTGCTGATTTCAGCCCTGTTTTGCTGATATTTTCATGCCATGTTCACTTGATGCTACCGAGATATCCATGCTTATTTTGAGATACTTCAGTAAGGATGTTTTGTTATACATGTCTTGATCTATCCATCCATGCCCTTGTTTGCAATTATGGAGTGCCATAGCTTGAGTCAATCGAGCTCTACTTTTGTTATAAAATGTTCCTGGCAGATTGTTTACATGTTATTCTTGCACGCTATGATGTTGTTCTTGCCATGTATAGCTTCTATGCCATGTCTTCTTACTGTTTGTTGCCTTACAATGCCATGTATTGCTCTGTGGTGAGTGGTTCAAGCTCACCAACATGCCTACTTATTGTTGTTCCTGCCATGTTTAAATCTGTAATATAACTTGCCATGTTTACATGGGTGCCATCATATTTTCTGATCCTTTTTGGCTTATGCTCACTAAAGGACTTTTGTTATATGCTTTGCGTAGATTCATGCCATGCTATATTTTGACTTGATAACTTGCTGTAACATGTTGTTTGATAGCTCTAAACATTGCAACCTGATGTTATTTCCTGATAAGCCTGAAACTGTTATTATTTGCAATCTTGCCATGTGTTTTTGAGCATGTTCTAATGATTTCTGGAGATAGCTCAGTGTTCATGTTTTGTAATGCTTTACCTGTACATCATTCCCATGCCTTTTGTTTTCTCGTTGAGATCCTGTAGCTTGTTGTTTTGGTGCTTGTAATATGCCTAGTTGCTGTTTTGGACAGCTTGTCCTTTAAACTTGTATAGGGTGTATGTGTTGAACCGTTGCTCCGTTTTGAGCGTGCTCTATATGAAACTTGCTTGATTTTGCACGTTGTTTCATATTATCATGTTGCATACTTGTTTTGAGGTGTTTTGCTTGATGTTTGGGTGCATTTTGCATCAATGCCATGTTTAACTTGTTTTGCTCATATCTTCTAGACCGTAGCTCCAAATCTAATGAACTTTATATGTAACTTGACTAGAATTTCGTGTAGATCATCTTGGTGCATTTTAAATTGCTGTTTAACAACTGGAACATAAAGTTATTCAGATCTGGACCAATTTCGAAATTTGCGTATGAGGACTTACCGGAATTGTTACATGTTGTCTCCGGCCTCATTTAAACTTGCCTTGGTGTGTTGCTCTTGTTTGCATCATCTCTTGCCATGAGTAGCTTCATGTAGCTTTGTCATGCATCATGCTTGTTGTGCAACATGTCTTGTTCATGTGTGGAGTGTTTACTTTGTTGTGTGCTTCTTCTTGTTAGTTCCTGTTTCGTTGCGATCGTGAGGATTCGTTCGTGTACGCTTGGTTCGGCTTCATCCGTTCGTCTTCTTCATGGACTCGTTCTTCTTCCTAGCAGGATTTCGGGCAAGATGACCGCTACCCTGGTTCTCATTACTATCATTGCTATGCTAGTTGCTTCGTTCTATCGCTGTCTTTGCGCTACCTATTACCTGTTTATCAAGCCATCCCAAATTGCCATGTCGCCTCTAACCTTTTGCACCCTTCCTAGCAAACCGTTGTTTGGCTATGTTACCGCTTTGCTCAGCCCCTCTTATAGCGTTGCTAGTTGCAGGTGAAGATGAAGTTTGTTCCTTGTTGGAACATGGAGATGTTGTTCCGTGCTGGAACATGTTTACTTGTTGGGATATCACAATATATCTTATGTTATTAATGCATCTATATACTTGGTAAAGGGTGGAAGGCTCGGCCTTATGCCTGGTGTTTTGTTCCACTCTTGCCGCCCTAGTTTCCGTCATATCAGTATTATGTTCCCGGATTTTGCGTCCCTAACGCGGTCGGGTGATTTATGGGACCCCCTTGACAGTTCGCTTTGAATAAGACTCCTCCAGCAAGGCCCAACCTTGGTTTTACCATTTGCCTCACCATCACCTATTTTCCCTTGGGAGTAATTAACCCAAGGGTCATCTTTATTTAGCCCCGGGCGGTGCTTCTCTAAGTGCTGGTTCGAACCGAGTAGACTGCGGGGCCACCTTGGGGCAACTTGAGGTTTGGTTTTACTCGTAGGATGTCTCATCCGGTGTTGCCCTGAGAACGAGATATGTGCAGCTCCTATCGGGATTGTCGGCGCATCGGGCGGCTTTGCTGGTCTTATTTTATTGCTGTCGAAATGTCTTGTAGCCGGGATTCCGAGACTGATCGGGTCTTCCCGGGGAGAAGGAATATCCTTCGTTGATCGCGAGAGCTTATCATGGGCTAAGTTGGGACACCCTGCAGGGTATAAACTTTCGAGAGCCGTGCCGCGGTTATGTGGCAGATGGGAATTTGTTAATATCCGGTTGTAGTAAACTTGAAGCAAACTCTTCTAAAATACACCTACCGTGTGCGTAACCGTGAGTGTCTCTTTTCGGGGTTGATCGAGAGGAGAACACGGTTTCTGGGTTATGTTTGACGTAGGCAGGAGTTCAGGATCACTTCTTGATCATTACTAGTTGACGACCGTTCCTTTGTTTCTCTCCTCGCTCTCTTTTGCGTATGTTAGCCACCATATATGCTTAGCCGCTGCTGCAACCTCACCACTTTATCCCTTCCTTTCCCTTTAAGCTTTGCTAGTCTTGATACCCATGGTAATGGGATTGCTGAGTCCTCGTGGCTCCTGATTACTACACCACCGATTGCGAGGTTCAGGTTATGCGATGATCATGACGCGAGAGCGATGCTTGCTTGCGTTGAGTTCTTCTTCTGCTTCTTCTTCGATCAGGGGATAGGTTCCAGGTCGGCAGCCTGGGCTAGCAGGGTGGATGTCGTTTGAGTTTCGGTTTATGTTTCTTCCGTAGTCGGATGTTGATCTCTTGTATGATGTTGATGTATTCTTGTGGCATTTGTGCCTTATGTATGTATCCCTATGTATTATGTAATGTTGATGTAATGATATCCACCTTGCAAAAGCGTTTCAATATGCGGGTCTATCCTTGGTTGGACCGTCGAGTTCCTTTTGGATAGGGTCGCATATTGGGCGTGACAGGCGATCTCCTTCGCCAAATATCCGGCCGCCCGAAGCTCGGTAATGTCTTCCTCCTTGACGGAGGAGACCATCCACTTTCCCTGACCTCCGGATCCGGACATGGTTGCTTGAGTGGAAGGGAGATGAGTACTTGGGTGCTGGAGCTCGACATTGGAAAGGCGGAGACAGAGAGAGGGCGTGAGAGAGGAAGAGGGAGTCCTTATCCCCTTATAAAGGCAGCGAATATCAAAAGCCTCCTCACTCGCCCTAAAAACTCACCTATTCCCAAGGGGACACGATCTCTGCTTTGACAAGACATGCCGATGGCAACCGCGTCTCAAAACATGGAGCGGCAGACGAAAAACGGTTCGAAATTATGACCGGACAGACGTTATGTCGTGTTGTAAAAAGCTGTCAGCAGATAGAAATCGTGCAAAAATATATATTCTTTCTGCGGTTATGTATGGTGTGTATGTGGCAGGTCCGGATACTATCATCGCATCCCAAGACTATCTTGGAGTTCGGAAAGGGGAACCCGCCTTGCAATGCCGAAGACAATCTGCACGCCGGACACCTCGTCATTGAAGCCAGGTTCAGGGGCTACTGAGGGAGTCCTGGACTAAGGGGTCCTCGGGCGTCTGGCCTGTTATCCATGGGCCAGACTGATGGGCTGTGAAGACATGAAGGCCGAAGACTTTACCCGTGTCCGGATTGGACTCTACTTGGCGTGGAAGGTAAGCTTGGCGACCAACTATGAAGATTCCTTCTTATGTAACCGACTCTATGTAAACCCTAGATCCCCCCGGTGTCTATATAAACCACAGGGGTTAGTCCGGAAAGGATATACACATTACCATAGTAATATAGGCTAGACTTTTAGGGTTTATCCATTACGATCTCGTGGTAGATCAACTCTTGTAACACTCATATTCATCAAGATCAATCAAGTAGGAAGTAGGGTATTACCTCCATAGAGAGGGCCCAAACCTGGGTAAACATCGTGTCCCCCGACTCCTGTTACCATCGATCCTAGACGCACAGTTCGGGACCCCTACCCGAGATCCGCCGGTTTTGACACCGACAACGGCCTTCGCGGCCTTGCCGGACTGCTTGACCTTGCCATTGCGGTTCACGTCGAGCTGGAAGAGCCGCTGTAGAAGTGGGCATGCCCCATCACCGTGAGGTTGTGGTCCAAGCCAGGGCGGAGCCTCATGATGTCGACGGCATTCGTGAAGAGCCAGGACGGCCTCCCCTTGTTGTGCAGCGGAGTGATTCGGCGGCAGATGAAATCCCCCTGATCATCTCAAGGGTGAGCCCGGCCTCGGTCAGACAAAGAATCCTGGTGGTGGCGACCGTGAGCTTCTTGTCATTGACATCGACATCACTCCAGTCGTTTCTGCGGACTGGCGGTGCGTGGCGGACCCGGGAAAAGTCCTGCGGATCTTTCTCTTCAATCCAACACCACCGGGATCACCACTCCTCCCACCTATCCTTCTGAGCGCCCTCCGGGTATGTCCCCTTGGACCTTGGGATCCAGGCGACGCAACCGGAAATGGCGCCCCCCTTTTGGATCCGAGGGAAGAAGTAGTGGCGGAAGAGCGCTGTGTTAGGATGCACCCCGGAGAAACCCTCGCGGAGGTGCGCAAAAAGAGCCATGCACGCCACGACATTTGGAGTAAAATCTAGAAGGTGGAAGCCGTAGGTATGCATGACACTGTTGAATAAATCGGAGAAGGGGGGACAGAGCCCGCAGGAGAAGTAATCGACGAAGAATGGGTACCGATTTGGGCCGGCTTCGGCGAAGGCAGCGGGGATGACGCGCGTGGCAGGATGCCATGTCGTCTCGCTTCCTGTCTTGCACCCCCAGAGGTGCTTGAAGTAGTCCCGGAGTTCGACCGCGTCGACCGTCGACGGAATGTAGGCGTGCTGCGTTCGCTGCACTTCCAACTCGCTCTCCGGCGGCTCCTTCTCCCCAGCGTCCTTGGCCACCCCCTTGCATTTTTTTGGTTTTGGGCGCCATGGCGGTCGGGGAAGACAAAGGCGCGGCGGCGGCTAGCGGTAGCAAGAACTTGAGAGGGAGGAAGAAGGGTGCGGTGGTTCCAAGATTGGAGAAGGCGCAGGGGGTAAATGAGCAGCGCACCTGCGGTTATTCCTTTTTACAGGGAAGGCGCGGGCCGCCTCTTTTACCATTAAATGCGATGTGACGCATGCATGCGGGAACCGCCCCACGCATGACCACCATGTCACACACGACCCTCCATGTCGCGCGTTCAACACGGGTCATGGGTAAGCGCAGCGGATGAAAAGTTACTGCGGTAAAATCCGCCCCACCTGCCTGCGCACCGTTCTGGGCCTGGCCCAACAACGCGTCGCACTTATGTGTGGTCCATATCCGGGGGCTCCTGTCGGTGTACAAAAGTAGGGGCCCTCCTTTTGACCCCTTACTTGTGCACGGGCAGACAGAGCCGCGCGCCGCGCGCCGCACATAGCAGGGCAGTGAAGGAAGCCGAAGGGAAACCGAAGCACAAGACAAACAAGGCGACGCCAAGACCAGAAGCACTAAAGAGCAGAGAGGCGAGGTGGACTCCCCCCGGCAAGACCCTTGCCGGGGCGGCCTCCGCGGCCCCGGAAAGAGCCTTGCCGGGGAAACTTGCCCAAGGCCAGTAGAGCGAGCCACCCATGAGCCCACGGGTTCTAACACCGCCAACAACTACATTGGACCCAGGGCTCAGGAGGCACCTCTGTGATGGCATGCAAATCTTTGTCAAGATCTTGAATACATGGGATAAGATGAGAACCAGAAGACGACGACCCTCGGTGGGATTCTAGCCGAGGGAATCCACAAGACCCCCGACAAGCGCCTTGCCGGGGACGACCGCAGCGCCACGGCAAGACCCTTGCCCCCCGGCAAGACCCTTGCCGAGGACATCAGCAGGGCCACAGCTAGGCCCGCGCCTGCCAAGACACCACCGCCGTCCCCAAGCAGTTGTTAGCTCAACCAGCTGGGCAGGCACCTGCGTGGCGACGGGCGGCCTCCACACCGACTCAGCAAGCACCTGCGTGGTGGCATGCAGATCTTCGTGAAGGCCCTGCCACCGCGCCACCTCAGCAGCCTGCCTGCCTACATGGCGCTGCACACATCGCTGGCCTGGGCGCGTGTCGAAGCGAGGCGGAGCAGCGACGGACGGGACGGGCCTCGTTCCCGTCCCCGATAAAGCTAATGGACACCTAAGTAGCGCATTTAATGCGCTTTGTCCTGTAATGTCGGGCGATAAGCTCGCGCACTATAGACCTTTCCACCTCCTGTGTGCCACTGTGGTGACCCCTTTTGCCTATAAAACGAGGCCCGAGGCGACTAGGAGAAGGATTCGGCTCTTTGGAACTACGCAGCCACCATAGCTAGTTCGAAAGATCAAGAACACTCTGAAATACACACCAAAGCAGGACTAGGGTATTACGCATCTTCGCGGCCCGAACCTGGGTAAATGATCTTTTTGCTAGCTCCTAAACCTGCTCTTCTCACAACCCCCCGCCCGCCAACCGTAGAAGGGATTCCAGTGATCCCATAGGTGCCGTTTCCCCGACACTGTTCATGTAGAACAAGTGCCTAAACCTGAAGAACAACTGTTCTAATTTATGATTGCATTGCTATCATAGTTCAAAAAAGCGCTAGGCGTTAATTGTGTGTTTTGCCACCGCCTTGCGCTTTACTGACCAAAGCGCATGCTTATGTGCAGTTCTGCACAGATTAAGCGTAGTTATGCGCAATGCTTTTGCCAACGCTTAGAGCCTTGGCGCACTTAAGCGCTCGCTTAGGCGCGCCTTTTTTAACTATGATTGCTATCGTGCATACTGCTTTGCTCTTGTATCACTACATTTACTCATACAAACTTATTTTTAAATTGAAGGATCCAATCAAAACTTCAATGGCACAACAAGTATGTTCACTCATGTTTCTTTAACAGGTTTGCTCTTATCAATAGCTCTGTTGATTTCAATTTCAATTGTGTATACAGTTTACTTCTCATATCATGCACATTACTAGCATCACAACAGAGCCAATAGTGTTGTTGTACATGTAGACCTGTGGTACACATATGAAATCTTGTTGTGTCGTGTAGTTTCCCACACTTTGTATTCTTTCACTGCTGCTTTGTCTTGAGCTGATATGATTTGAACCGTGTCTCTATTTTGATTTGGCAAGACAATGTAGTGACCATAGGACATAGATATATGTTTGTTTGATGCTTTTATTATGTACTAGTACTTCGCAATAGAAGACTTGGTAGTTTAATCCTGTCCACCTTACTAATGAACTAGTTCACCGAAATGAGTTTCATATACTAGTACATGCTAAACCTGTTATGTGTCTGCTTGTTTCTTCTTTTAGAATGCTGATAGAATATTGGGGAAGAGTGCCTTATTAAGCAATGGTAAAGGAAGTAATGCAGATAAGGTTCAGGATAGTGACACATCCTTGTTGGTCTCCAACAAAGCTGATAAAACAGCTAAGGAAGACTATCTCGAAGACAGTGAGACAACCTCAAAGTCCTGTCTTGGTTTAGTGTTCGAGTTACTGGCCACTACCGCTTGCACAAGCTATTCAAACTCACTGTCTGAATCAGTTTGGTTTCTTGAGTCTCAACTACAAGCTGAAAGACATCGATCAGCTATGCTGCGACAAGAAGCGGCAGGACTGCGGAAGTCCCTGGAGCATTTAGATGCATACTTTCTGGTGCAACAACAAGCGTTGGAGGATTGTAGCGCCAAAGAGGACAAAGCTAATAAGCTTGCTAAGCTTATTGCCAGCATGGTGGATACCCAGGATAACATTTCTTGAGCTCTTCTGAAGTTGTTTCAGTTATGCTCTTGTTTTGCAACCGCGTTTATTTGCATTGGTGGCCAATTTTGACGGCCTGTGTTTGTATTATGCTGCTTTGTTCCCTATATTTGCACTGGTGGCGAACTTTGATGCCCAGTGGATGTAATATGTGTAATAGCGGCAATAGGCTAGCGTTAATTGCTTGCTTATTTATTTCCTTATTGTGTTGTTTAGTTGTTTGCTTGCAGTCACTCCAGTTCTTTTTCTGTGTTTTTCTAGTGGCCACAATAACCTATTTTTGGAAATTAGGCCAAAATAATCATGGCAACACACAGACTGTTGTAACCATCGGCCTCCGCGGGCCGTATGATCCATGGGCCTTCTACGGGCCGTAGGATCCATTGGCCTTCTATACAGGCCGTAGGATCCATGGGCCTTCTAAGGGCCGTACGATCCATGGTTCTTTTACGGGCCGTAGGATCCATGGGCCTTCTACGGGGCGTATCATCATTTTGCCATTCATAGGCCGTACTATTCGTGGACCATAACGGGCCGTTAATAGGCCGTATTTGATAACTCTGTGAAAACAGCCCAACGGGTTTTTTTACGTGAAAACGGCCCAACATATTAACGGGCCACAAACAGGCCGACTATAACCATAGGCTGAATTTGGCCCACAAGCAGAAAATGACAGTAACAGGCCGTAAGTAACCGAATGCCGGAAATGAGCCCAAGAATAAATGGGCCTGAGAAGGCCGAAAGATAACATGGGCTAGAAACGCCCAATGGAATAATGGGCCGTTAATGGGTATGAAGTGATACACTGTTCATTACGGGCCAGTATCACCATGGGCCGGGAATGGGCCAAGAGTTACAAAGGGCCTCATATGGGCCGAAAGACGTCAGGGGCCATACATGGGTCGGAAGTTAAAGCGGGCTGGAATCATATTGGACGGCCCAGATGACGATACTGGGCCTAATTCGGAGAGGTCATAACGGGCCCTGGATTAGCTGGCTATAAATGGGCTATATGCGAACAGACGGTTAATAGGCTTTCCGTGGGCCGGCCCACCACCTTTTGACCAAGTCAAACGGGCCGGGCTTTTCACAAGAATGGGCCTCTCTTGGGCCGTGCCATGTGTCGACGTATCATAGCCGCCTTGGGTCCAACGAGTGGATGCCATCTGTCCCAACGGTGAGCCGACACGTGTTTCCTCCAGCCAATGATGATTTTACACGTGGAAAATCCCCATTGGTCGGGGCTGTTAACGGGTTATCGGATCCAAAACCGGACCCAATAGCTTAAAGGCGTTCCGTTATGGTGGATGCCACATGTGGGTCACCCTTGATGAAAGCACTTCTGTGACGCGCGATTTATCGTCATGGAAGTGGACACTTCCGTGATGATAATTTTGGTAATGTCATGGAACACTCCTACGACAGTACAGGTATGAATATCTTGATTTTGTCATAAAATCGTCATGGATGTACATGCATGACAAAAAACATGGCCTACTGTGACAAACATGTATCATCACGTAAGTGTATTTTTTTTGTAGTGTGGAGGCGCTCCACACCCCTATCATTAGGGAGACCTCTGAGGCTCGGGCTTTAGAGGCAGCGTGCCTGGCTACTTTAGCTGAGCATGCGCGTCTAGAGAACCTCCAGCATTCAATCGACAAACGCGCCCGTCAGTGGATCCCCGAATCCAGTCGACGGCAACGACAGTTGTTTCCACCTGAACCCCAAGTATACCGCACTCCGATCCAGAATCTTGCAGCTGCAGCCCGTTCGGAGGTTGGTAGAGGTTTGTTGCAAATCTGAGCGCTGCTCCGAGTAGCAGGTGAACAAAACTCGGCTGTTTCTTAGTTGCGCAACAGAATCCACAACAGATCTGTAGTTGCAGACACAGTTTATTCGGCACACAGTCCAAGATCGCCTCTGCGGCGTGACAACCGTGGGCACCGCTAGGATCAGCACCTAGATTGAGGCCACGGACAGTATGATCATCGATAAGCCCGTGATGAAGACCGTCGAGTGCCTACGCCCCCTCTGAGGGACGGATCGTACGCGCCCCGGAGGTATGATCACAGGCGCCCGTATGGTGATGAGCGGAGAGTTCGAGTCGACCTAAGAGAGCCTTGGTGTGATGCAAGATCAGTTCTTGTACAAGGTTTGGTTGACAGAGGCCGAGCACACAGAGAAGGTCAAGACATAAATCGTCCGACTGGAAGCAGAGTGCATGTTTCTGGGCCCGAATGTTTCAGTAGAGCCATCCGAGCTGCAGAGATCCCTCCCAACTTTAGGTTGGCGATGGGCGTAAGCAAATTCACCGGAGAGTCGAAGCCCGACACTTGGCTAGAGGATTACCGAGTGGCAGTACAGATTGGGGATGGCAACGATGATGTGGCCATGAAGCACCTCCCCCTGATGCTTGAGGGTGCAGCCCGAGATTGGTTGAATCAGTTGGCCCCTGGGAGTATTTTCTGCTGGGAAGAGTTGGCCCGAGTGTTTGTCAAAACATTTGAGGGCACTTGTAAGTAACCTGATGGGCTGGCCGAGTTGCAGCACTACGTTCAGAAACAGAATGAGACTCTAAGAGACTTTACTGAGAGATGGACTACCCTTCATCATACTATGGAGAATGTATGAGAGCACCAGCCAGTGTGCGCCTACAAAGAGGGTGTTCGATACAGAGAGCTCAACCTAAAATTCGGTCGGACTGGGGATATGTCCCTGGGTCGAATGATGGAAATAGCCACTCGACATGCTAATGGTGAAGAAGAAGATTGACCCGCAGTGGTAAGAGCAAACCAGTCGCCCAGGACGCCGTGGGCGGAAATTCCTATCAAAAACAGAAGCGCAAAGTGGAACCTGCAAGTCCTGCTGAAGCTGCAGTTTTGAATCAAGGGAAGTTCAAAGGAAAGCCTAAGGGTCCCTGAACCTCCAAGAAAGTGAAAGATCAAGCGGGAAATGATGTTCTTGATTTACCATGTCACATACACACCAAAAAAGATGAAGATGGTAACTTGATTCTGCCGAAGCATACCACTCGGCAATGTCGACTCCTGATTCAAAGCTTCCGAGAGGGTCAGCCCAGTGAAAAGGAGAAGGAATCTGATAAGGCGGAAGATTATGGTTACCCTAATGTCAGTGCCACTTTAGTGATTTTTGCTGACATCGAGAGCAAAAGTCGACTGAAAGTTATTAACAGAGAAGTAAACATGGTTGCTTCGGCAACTACGGCATATTTGAAGTGGTCAAAAACTCCCATTACATTTGACCAATCCGATCACCCAGCACACGTTGCTAACCCCGGGCAGCGAGCGTTGGTGGTCGACCCAGTCGTTGGGGGCACCCGACTGACCAAGGTTCTGATGGATGGTGGCAGTGGTTTGAACATTCTGTATGCTGAGACCCTCAGAGGGATGGGCATCCCGATGTCCAAGCTCAGTGAGAGCAACATGCAATTCCACGGAGTCATCCCAGGAAAGAAAGCAGATTCACTCGTTCAGATCACCCTTGACGTGGTTTTCCGCAATTCAAAGAATTACCGCAAGGAAAAGTTGACTTTCGAGGTGGTGGATTTTCATAGTGCCTACCATGCTATTCTGGGCAGGCCTGCATATGCTCGTTTTATGGCTTGACCATGTTACATTTACCTCAAATTGAAGATGCCTAGTCCCAGAGGTGTGATTACAGTCACAAGGAATCGGAAAAGAGCGAAAGAGTGCCTCCAGAAGGGCTCAAAGATTGCCAATGAGAAGATGGCGGCAGTAGAGTGGGAAGAACATTAGAAGAATGCATCTGAGTGACTTGTTACGAGCTAAGAAGCCCTCTTTAGAGTCCGCATTTCAGTCGGCCGGTGAAACAAAGCCAGTTCGGGTGAACCCAATGCTGCTCCGACCCACATCTCAACAACACTCGATAGCAAATAGGAAGAAGCGCTCATCCAGTTCCTCCGTGAGAACTGGGACATTTTCGCATGGAAACCATCTGACATGCTGGGTGTACCCACGGTACTGGTTGAGCACCGTTTGCGCGTTGACCCAAAAGCAAAGGCTGTTAGGGAACATCTCTGTTGGTCCGCCGTGGAGAAGAGGAAGGCAATTGGTGAAGAGGTAGCTCGGCTTCTGGCAGCTGAGTTCATCCGAGGGATATACCACTCCGAGTGGCTCGCCAATGTTGTCATGGCCCCCAAGAAAGATGATTCACTTTCGTATGTGTATTGATTTCAAGCACATCAATAGGGCCTGCCCGAAAGATCACTTCACTCTCCCCCGCATCGACCAGATTGTCGACTCAACCGCGGGATGTGAGCGTTTGTCCTTTTTGGATGCATTTTCCGGGTACCATCAGTTCCGACTGTATGGGCCCGATGAATTAATAACAACCTTCATGACCCCGTTCGGGTGCTTTTGCCATGTTACCATGCCCTTTGGTCTCAAGAATGCTGGCGCCACGTTCATGCGCATGATTCAGAAGTGCCTACTCACTCAAATCAGTCGGAAGATGGAAGCGTACATGGATGATATCGTGGTCAAGTCACGTAAAGGTTCTGACCTGCTGACTTACCTCGCTGAAGCATTTGCCAACTTAAGAAGGTATGATATCAAGCTCAATCCATCAAAGTGCACATTCGGAGTCCCTGGCGGAAAGTTACTTGGTTTTCTCATTTCCGAATGAGGAATCGACGCAAACCCAGAAAAGATTAGAGCAATTCTCTGAATGAAGCGCCATGTGCGGGTGCATGATGTGCAGAAGCTTACTGGTTGCTTGGCTGCATTGAGTCGATTCATTTCTCGTCTTGGTGAAAAGGCACTGCCTCTTTACCGACTGATGAAGAAGTATGACAAGTTCGAGTGGACTCCCGAAGCCGAAGCAGCTTTTGTAGAGCTCAAAGCCCTGCTTTCCACCCAGCCAGTGCTTGCTGCTCCAATCAGCAAAGAGCCTCTATTACTATATATCGCAGCCACTGGACAAGTTGTGAGCACAGTGTTCACAGTCGAGCGGGAGGAAGAAGGCAAAGCCTATAAAGTTCAGTGCCCAGTGTACTATATTTCTGAAGTCTTGACTCCGTCCAAGCAAAGGTATCCACATCACCAGAAGCTTGTCTATGGGATTTATATGACCACGAAGAAAGTTGCACATTACTTCGCACACCACTCGGTTTCAGTTGTCAGCGATGCTCCATTATCGGAAATCTTGAACAATCGAGATGCAACCGGTCGAGTGGCCAAGTGGGGAATTGAACTCCTCCCTTTGGATATCAAGTTCGAGGCAAAAAAGGCGACAAGTCTCAGGCAATAGCAGATTTCCTGGCCGAGTGGATCAAACAGCAGCAACTGACTCAGATTCACTCAGAACATTGGACTATGTTCTTTGATGGGTCCAAGATGTTGAATGGGTCTGGTGCTGGAGTGGTCCTGGTATCCCCAAGAGGTGACAAGGTCAGTTATGTCCTCCAGATTCACTTCTATTCTTCAAATAATGAGGCTGAATATGAGGAACTTCTCTATGGGTTGCGTATGGCCATCTCACTCGGCATCCGTCGCCTGATGGTCTACGGTGACTCAGACTTGGTGGTCAATCAAGTGATGAAGGAGTGGGATATCAGGAGCCCAGCTATGACTGGTTCATGCAATGCAGTAAGGAAGCTAGAGAAGAAGTTTGAGGGGTTAGAGCTCCTCCACATACCATGAATCAAGCATCAAGCTGTTGATGATCTGGCAAAGATAGGTTCCACTCGGAAACCTATTCCCAGTAATGTGTTCTTGGAGCATCTCCACACCCCGTCAGTTCAAGAAGATCCTTTTACAAAAGAGCCCCCACAACCAATAAGCTCAACCGATCCGACTGAGATTAAAGTCCCAGCTGTAGTTGACTTGATCATGGAGGTTTTAGTGATCACCCCTGATTGGACGGTGCCGTATATCACATATCTGCTCGGGCAGGAGCTCCCAGAAGATGAGGATGAGGCCCGCCAGATTGTCCGTCGATCCAAAGCCTTCACAGTGATAAGTGGAAGTTCTACAGGGAAAGTGTTACCGGAGTTGCTCAATGTTGCATCTCGAGAGAAGAAGGTCGACTGATCCTAAATGAGATCCACTTGGGGACCTGTGGTCACCATGCATCCTCTCGGACCATCGTAGCCAAAGCATACCGAGCAGGATTTTACTGGCCGCGTGCAAATGAGATGGCTAAAGATATAGTCAACAAGTGCGAAGGCCGCCAGTTTTACTCAAACCTACCCCACAAGCCTGCATCTGCCTTAAAGACTATTCCACTTGTCTGGCCTTTTGTAGTTTGTGGATTGGACATGGTTGGACCTTTCAAGACCGGCAGAAGCGGTTTCACTCATTTGCTCGTAGTAGTCGACAAATTCACCAAATGGATCGAAGCCAAGCCTATCAAGAATCTTGATTCAAGCACTGCCATTAGTTTCATCAGAGAGATGATATTCAGATATGGAGTCCCTCATAGCATTATCATAGATAATAGCTCCAACTTTGATTCTGATGAGTTCAGAGCATTCTGCGCGTCCCAAGGCACTCGGGTCAACTACGCATCCGTTGCGCACCCGCAGTCGAATGGGCAGCCAGAAAGATTCAATGGCTTGATCCTTCAAGGGCTGAAACCCCGACTGATGCGCGACCTCAAGCATGCTATTGGAGCTTGGGTGACAGAGTTTCCATTTGTCTTATGGGGACCGAGAACAACTCCCAACCGGTTGACTGATCGGACCCCTTTCTTCATGGTGTATGGTGCTGAAGCCGTGCTTCCGAGTGATTTGCTGCACAATGCTCCCCGAGTGGAACTCTTCTTAGAAGATGAAGTAGAACAGGCATGTCAAGATGTAGTGGATCTCCTAGAGGAAGAGTGAGAGATGGCTCTGATCCGGTCGACCATCTATCAACAAGACTTGCGTCGGTTCCATGCCCGAAATGTCAGAGGTCGAGCATTTCAAGAAGGAGACATTGTGCTCCGAGTGCACCAGAAACGGCCTCACAAGCTCGCTCCAGCTTGGGAAGGGCCCTTCATCGTCACCAAGGTGCTCCACAATGGGGCATATCACCTTCACAACGTAGCCAAGAAAGAATACCAGCCACGCTCATGGAATGCGGATTTGCTCCGCCGTTTTTATACCTAAACACTCGGATCGACGAGTTGTAATAAGAATCCTTCAGTTTGCTTAACCAAGACAAGATTTTTGCAGTATCTTAATGATTGTTATCCCGTAAGCATTCGTGTTCAAATCTCCCAGCGGGTGGCTTAGCCGCGAACCCGATTCTCCTAAGTTTCAAAAACACTTCGAGTGAAGACCAACCCTCTCATGCTGGGGCTTAGCCGCGTACTCGATTCGCCTAAGTTTCAAAAACACTCCGAGTGAAGAGCAACCCTCTGACTCGGGGGCTTAGCCACGAACCCGATTCGCCTAAGTTTCAAAAACGGTCCGAGTGAAGAGCAACCCTCTCACTCGGGGGCTTAGTTGCGATCCCGTATTCACCTAAGTATCGAAAACACTCTGAGCAAAGAGCAACCCTCTCACTCGGGGGCTTAGTTGCGATCCCGTACTCGCCTAAGTTACAAAACCCTCCGAGTGAAGAGCAACCCTCTCACTCGGGGGCTTAGCTGTGATCCCGTACTCGCCTAAGTTACAAAACACTCCGAAAGTGAAGAGCAACCTCTCACTGGGGCTTAGCCGCGATCCCGTGCTCGCCTATGTTACAAAACACTCCGAGTGAAGAGAAACCCTCTCACTCGGGGGCTTAGCTGCGATCTCGTACTCACCTATGTTACAAAACACTCCGAGTGAAGAGCAACCCTCTCACTCGGTGGCGTAGCTGCGATCCTGTACTCGCCTAAGTTACAAAAGACTCCAAGTGAAGAGCAACCCTCTCACTCAGGGGCTTAGCTGCGATCCCGTACTCGCCTAAGTTACAAAACACTCCAAGTGAAGAGAAACCCTCTCACTCGGGGACTTAGCTGCGATCCCGCACTCGCCTAAGTTATAAAACTACTCCGAGTGGAGAGCAATCCTCCCACTTAGGGGCTTAGCTACATACTCAGAGCCGCGCCACGAGTACAATGTTTGGTTGCACTCAGAGCTACGCCACAAGTACAACGTATGGTTGCACTCAGAGCTGCGCCACAAGTACAACGTATGGTTGCGCTCGGAGCTGTTTTCGGCGTTCTGGGAATGGGGGTCCCCCGACTTTCCTACCTGCGGCCCACGGCGTGGCTCTACGAGCAGGCCCGTACGGCCCATCTTCACCAACAAGCATTCAAGACCCTCGCGAGGGGCCAAGCCTCGCGAGGCGGACGATGCAAGACCTCCTCAGGAGCGGCCTCACCAGGTTGGCTCGTGAGGGGCGGAGAGTTCAAGGCAAGGCTAACCTCGCGAGGTTCTCGTGACGTTAGCCATGATGATCGAGGCCAGGCGGGCGCCAGTCCGCGCAGTGTCCTTATTTCCTCTTTGGTGCTAAGGAAGCAAGCGCAGGCGCGGAGTACCGAGGCTTCAATCAAAGGTTTCCATATTGGTGCAACGAGACCAAGACCAGCAGGACTGCAAGATGGAGGTCACCATGGAGCCCAAGGCGGCGTCACCACCAGAGCCTTTGGCACGCGAAGACTGCTTTTGTCAGGATAAGCTGTACTAGTTGTCCCCTTTCAAATTGGCCGTCGTTGGCTCCCTTCCAGCTCAATATTTGGGGAGAGGACCAGGGCCTCTATAAATAGGACTAGCCACCACCGTAGGGGGAAACTGATCGAGAGACAACAGAGCCTCAGGATCTGATCTGATCTTGAGCCAATCCTTAGCCAGACATCGAGCAAAAGAACACCTCAACCCCAAGAGGCTGTTCTTCCCCTTGTACTCCTCATCCATAGCCCAAGAGGCAATCCACCACCACCACACTGGAGTAAGGTATTACACCACAACGGTGGCCTGAACCAGTATAAATCTTGTGTCTCTTGTGTTCTGAGTTCGTCGAGTTAGTCCTTGAGATCTTAGCAAGCTAGGACGTGGATCGGTAGGGGAAGATCTTCGCGCGCACCCCAGTGTTTGAACCTTGAGGGTTTTGCCGGAACCCGTGATCCGACATTTGGCGCGCCAGCTAGGGGTGCGCCGGAGCCTCTTCCCCGTTTGTCGATCCACCGACGCTCCGCGGTTTCGATGTCCGGCGACCCGAGGGTTGACGCCGACCGCTAGGCAGCCTGGCCCACCCAGGCGGCCCCGCTTGCCCAGGAAGACCTCAACCCCGTGCTCCAGGCAGCACGGGCGCCACCTAACGCTGCTGGGCGCGGGCGGCGCGGACAGGCGCCGTCCACCCTTAATCCATGACAAGCGCGAGCCGCTGCAAGGGCCGCAAGCCACGCCGCGGCAATGGAGCCACACACCCGGAGAGAGCACGCGAACATGCGGGCTACACTCACAATGGCGCGGGAGCTGCTGCGGTGCCGGCTATTGGAAAGTGGCCGGGATGCACTGCTGGAACGCGTCGCCGAGCTACTGGACATAGCGGCCACGGGAGCACCGCCCTTCTGCTATCAGCTCACGCCTCAGGCGGTGGCTGGACCCCATGGCAGGCCTCGCCATGCCCGCGTGCTCCCGGGAGCGCCCGGGGGCCTCGTCGACATCAACACGATCCACGGTGGAGGGCGTCCTGTTGCGCCCGCACCACCCCAGGTGGGTGCGGGCACGAGCGTTGCTGCATACTGCCCTATCGGAGCATTGCCCTGCCGTCCTCAGGATGGCATGACGGGCCGGGCGACATGGAGCGTGGGGCACTTTGGCAAGGTCTTCGGGGCAGCGGCCTCAAAGGCCTACGTGCCCCGCATGATGGACCAGAGTACACGCCGGAGGACGACCCTGGCTCGTTCCTCGGACTAGGATGGGAGGAGGAGGCGTTAGGAGCTGAAGCCTTCCAGGAGCCGCCAGAGAGCCCCACCAACCGCACCGTCGACAATAGATATAGGGTACCACTAATCCCTCAGGGGCAAGCTTACACTAACCATGAGTCACAAGTGAACCAGGTCACAGCACCAGGCGATGGTTCCGGCACAGCGATGTCCGCCCCATCAGAAGACACCCGTTGGGGGCTGCACAGGAGGAGCCAGGAGCAAGGCCCCTCCCCGCGTCACACGGAGCAAGGCGTCACCCGGAGGTAGGCCCTTTCCAGGGGAGGTGCCGGCGAGCCCTACCCCGGCAGAGGACCCGTGGTCACCGAGGGCGCCGCTGGCGTCCCCTCTGCCCCTTTGGTGTCGTCCTTATCTCTGGTCGTCCCAACGGTGGTAGAGGGTGGCCCAAGGCGAGGCCCTCGTCTGGTGATATGAAGTAAGGCTCACGCCTGTGAAGATCGCCGCCCATGACTCTCTCACGTGAGTGGGGCTGTACACGCCTCGGAGTCTCAGGAGTGCCGCCCTCGGGCCTCGAGGGCTCCCTCCCATGTCCTAGTGGCAGCACTTAGCTCCGCGCTGGTGAGAAGACTCGAAGACAAGAAGACTAGACTAGGCGCTGGACGCGGCCATTTGCTTTGGATCTCTTTTCTGTAGCCTTGCCTTCTGGATTTGGATTTAAGTTGAAGTTGAATTTTCATTGATACGCGCGGGGGGTGCCTTTTCTTGTTCGAGCGATTTCTTGCTGCCTGGTTTTTGCCTTATTCCGAAGCTCGCGCTCGTTGCCTCCCCCTCGCGGGCCCCTCGCGAGCGGGGCTGGACGCAGCATGCGCACCGCGTGCGTCTATACCACGATCAGCACTTGATTCTCATGAGGCCCTCTCGGGCGAATTGGCAGACCCTTCAGGAGTTCCTCGGGATCTCACGACCTCATGACCCAGTTCGCGGCTTGCCAGTGCTAAGGTAAGTCGCAACAGCAAACTTGCCACCAGACTCATGGATTCACAATGACGCACACTCAACTTGACTTAAAGGAATAAAGGCAGCGGTTTGTTTACACGAGGGGCTCCCCCTCTCAAAATGCTCTTACAATCTTTAGGGGCCACGCCCATGTTTTTGCATACAGTGTAAAACAACAAGGGAACAGGGGATCAGCCGGATATGTCGCTCGCCGCGTCCCCCAGGTCGTCTTTAGACGCACTGCTGGCATCGCTGTCGCCGTCGCTGGCGTCCCCTCCACCTTCGATGGCCCCGACATCACCGTCGTCAACCACGTCTGTCGGATGTGGGGTTCCGGCAAACCCTTAAGGTTCGAATACTAGGGTGCGCGCGAAGTCTTTCCCTCCTACCGATCTACGCCCTAGCTTGCTAAGATCTCGCGGACGAACTCGACGAACTCACGACACAAAAAGACACGATATTTATACTGGTTCGGGCCACCGTTGTGGTGTAATACCCTACTCCAGTGTGGTGGTGGTGGATTGCCTCTTGGGCTGATGATGAACAGTACAGAGGGAAGAACAACCTCCTAAGGTTGAGGTGTTCTTGTGCTTGGTGTCTTAGCGTGTGAGAGCTGGATGAACTGCTCCATCCCCCCTACTGTGGTGGCTAGCTCTACTTATATAGGCCATGGTCCTCTTCCCTAATATTTAGCGGGAAGGGAGCCAACAACGGCGGGCAAATATGAAGGGGGATGGCTAGTACAAGTTATCCTGACAAAAGTGGTCTTCGCCTGCAAAAGGCTCTGGTGGTGACGCTGTCTTGGGATCCATGATGACCTCCTTCTTGCCGTCCTCCTGGTCTTGGTCTCGTTGCACCGACATAGCAACCTTTGCCTGATGCCTCGGTACTCCTCGCCTGCGCTGGCTTCCTTAGCACCAAAGAGGAAACAAGGACGATGTGCGCTCTGGCGCCCGCCTGGCGTCGATCACCATGTTCACGTCACAAGAGCCTCGTGAGGTTTGCCCCGCCTTGATATCTCTGCTTCTCGTGAGCCTGCCTAACTAGGCCACTCCTGAGGAGGTCTTGCGTTGTCTGCCTCGCGAGGGTCTTGGATGCCTTGTTGATGAAGATGGGCTGTACGGCCAGCTGGCTTAGTCACACCGCGGGCCGCAGTTAGGCAAGTCTGGGGACCCCCATTCCCAGAACGCCGACAGTAGCCCCCGGGCCCAAGATTCGCTCGGGCTTGGCTTCGCGGTGAAGCCAAGGGTCAAGTACGGAGCACCGCGGGCCACAAAAGCATGTGGCCTCGGTTGACGCGTGGCGGTTGATTGGACGTGGGCGTCTCCGCTTCCCCATGCTGCCTCGGCAACTGCTCGACTTGACAAGTCCCTGCGAGATGCAAGGAAAACCATCATTACCTGCGATCGTTGGAAGCGCCGGTTGGCCTTCTCTTGCTATAAATGGGGAGGGGGCGGAGCCCCCGTTGCATATCTCTTCCTTGCTCGCTTGCTTCTTCCTCCTCGCTCCATTGCTTGCTGTGCCACCAATGGCGCCACGAAGGAATTTCTCTGCCGCCGAGAAGGGAAAGGCCCCTCACGAGGGACCCGGCTCCCCGGCGCCCAAGCGCAAAGCGGCCGTCCGTGCAAGCACACCGCGACCCCCTCCGTGGCCCACTGTCGTAGCGATGCCGCGGTATGCGGAGGGGGTCGTCCCAGCCATGGCGGTCCAGTTGACGAGGGGAGGCGTGCCATCGTGGCACGGCCCCCACGTCCGCGGCTCCAGACGGTAGAGGTGTCGCCGGAGCTTGTCGTCTGGTCGGAGAACCCGACCGGCAACTGGCTCCAACTCCCGCGCTTCTTCGCCGGCGAACTGCCGGCCTATGGTCCAGGCGGACTCTGGTTGTAGGCGGATGGTTGCTGTAGCAAGGCCTCTTGGGTTGCAGTCGAGACTTCCGCCGTGGGCAACATAGCCCTGGCCCGCGGCTGGCGGACGTTCGCCCGCGCGCGCGGCCTGGGCAGCCGGTGCACCCTCCACTTCAAGTACGATGGTGGATCGACCCTCTATGTGAGGGTGTTTGGGGAAGATGGTCGCCGCGCTGGGTGCTGCCCCGAGGCGAACGATGGTGAGGACGTGCTCGGCCTTGGTGACGGTCGCGACGAGGATGAGGGCGAGCCTGCCCTCGACGGTGACCGTGTCTCGTCCAGCTACAGCGGCTCTTCCTCCGGCGTCAGCTCCAGAAGTGGCGGCTACGACCAGCCGCCGCGCCGCCACACCCGCTTTGAATGCGGCAGTGGGTCATCTCATTGTCGCGCCTCCGTGAAGCGCGAGGAAGGATCCGGCTAGGCTCGGGGTGCCGCTAGGGGCCTGCCTCCGCGGATCGCTGCAATGCTACTTTTGTTTTACTCCTTTTCCTGCATCAAGAATGAAACCAGTATGGGCCCAGGGGGCGTGTACCGAACTATGGTTCCTCGGTTATTGCACTATGCGTGTTGTTCCCGTGCCGTGTCGTTCTTTTGCGCAAAGATAACTTAACCTGTTATATTCAGGACGCCCCCTTCCTCACGAGGTGTTTGTTTCCTTGTGTCCATCTTACCTTAGCATCCTGCATTTGCTCAGGTACTGTGAAAATTCGTTAGGAAGTGCGTTAAAAGATTTGCCGTTCACCCAGGTCCTGACCTGGTGCTTTGTATCACAGCACCCAAGGGGTACGGACTAGGAGAGGTGTGCCAGCTTTTGGGCTCGAACGAGGGTGGGTCGCGATAAGGCAGAGAGGAGAAAAATGCTCGTGGGGGCACCTTCCTAGCCCCCTCGTGAGGTATGCGAGAGAGAGAACACGAGCAAACCCGAGCCAGACAAATGCGGTGAGAGGCGAGGGAACCAAATCAGCAAGGATCGCCAAAAGCAAACTTCGATTAAGGAAAAGCGAGCCATCTACGGAAAGCAAATGAAAAGCCGCGTCCGGCACCTAATCTAGTCTTCAAGTCTTCTAACCAGCGTGGAGCTAAGTGCTGCCACTAGGCGTGGGCGGGAGCCCGAGGGCCTGAGGCCAGCGCTCCTGAGACTCTAGGGCATGTACAACCCCAACTCATTATTACGTGAGAGTGTTACGGGCGGCAATTCTTCACAGGCACTGGGCCTTCTTCACAGGCTCTGGGCCTTTCTTCACAGGCTCTGGGCCTTGCTTCATGGGTAGAACTTCCGGAGGTGCTGGATGTTCCAGGCGTTTTAGATAGGTACCCCGTCTTGTGTCTCCAGGCGCACGGCGCCAGGCCTAGAGATGTGGAAGACCCTGAACGGGTCCTCCGACAATGGTGAAAGCTTATGCAACCATTCCCTGGAGAGGACCCGCCTCAGGACTAGGTCACCCGTCTCGAGTGTCCTGGAGCGGATGTTGCGGCAGTGGTATCGCCGCAGCGCTTGCTGGTACCTCGCCGCCCTCAGTGCATCTTCACGACGACATTCCTCCCCGAGCACGAGATCGATCCCCCGCGTGGCGTCCTGCTGCGTTTCGTCAAACGCCAGGACCCGTGCGGAGCGATGCTTGACCTCATGAGGAAGGACTGCTTCAGCTCCGTAGACGAGAAAGAATGGAGTCTCGCCCGTTGGCTTGGCGGCGGTGATGCGGATGGACCATAGCACGGACTGGAGCTCGTCGTGCCAGCCCCTGCCGCAGGCCTCCAGCTTCTTCTTGAAGGTACTGGTCTTGAGGCCCCTCAGGACCTCCGCGTTAGCGCATTCGGCCTGACCATTACTCCTGGGGTGGGCCACCGAAGGGTAGCAGATCTGCGTTCCAAGGTTAGCACAGTAGGTTTTGAAGAGGTTGCTAGTAAACGGCGAACCGTTATCTGTGATGATGCGGTTGGGGACCCCGAAGCGGCTCACGAGGCCCTTGATGAACTTGACAGCAGAGCCGGCTGGGATGGTATGGACGGCTTACACTTCCGCCCACTTGGTGAACTTGTCGATGGCGACGTAGAGATAGCGGTAGCCCCCTGGCGCCCGAGGGAACGGGCCTAAGATGTCCAGCCCCCAGACCGCGAACGGCCATGTGAGCGGGATGGTTTGGAGGCCCTGAGCAGGCTGATGGATTTGCTTGGCGTGGAATTGGCAAGCTTCGCAGGACTTCACCAGCTCGGCTGCATCGTTGAGTGCTGTAGGCCAGTAGAATCCACTGCGGAACACCTTGCCGACGAGGGTTCGTGACGACGAGTGGTGTCCGCAGTCCCCGCCATGTATGTCAATCAGCAATGTGACATCGTTCGGCTGTTTCCTGTATAACTCGCTGTCTTGGATACAGTATGCCGTGGCTTGCCGGGCCACACGGTCCGTTTCCTCTTCCTTCTCAGGCAGCGTCCCGTACGTCAGGTACTCCTTGAATTCCTTGGTCCAGCTGTCACATCCCTAGCTTCTGGTACTGCACTAGGCTATCCTCATATGTGCATCATCTTTAATCTTGAAAGAAACTTGAAATGGGGATTGCCTAAATCCCTAGCATCAAAGGAATTCACTAGGCTCACCTAAAATATTTTCAGTAAATCCAAATGGCTTTCAAAAATGTTCATCATTTATGGAAAATGTCAGAACAAGAATCAGAGGTGATGCACATTTTCCTGTGACATATTTGGGCTCTGAATTAAATCATACTCTATTTGCATTTGGGCATTTAAATGCTATAAAATATTTTAAATGCTCAAATAACCATAAACTAAAATGTTTACTGTTGGATATATTCTAAACAGTAGCCATGATTAGTTTCCTGATTTTTGGAAATGGCCTGGCATTTTTAATAAAGTCCTAAAGTAACAGCAAAATAGAAAATAGAAGAAAAATAAAAAAAGGAAGGAAACCTACCTAACTTACCTGTGCAGCCCACCTCGCCCAACTCCTACTGACCCAGCCCACCAGGCCCTCCACCGTCTTCAACCTCCTGCTAGTGGGCAGGAGGGCGTGTGCCCGCTGTGCGCGCACACGCGCGCCACCTCCTGCTTGGTTGGCCTCGCACGCCTCTGGACGACGCCACACGCCACCCCGGGCCCCTCTCACTCCTCCCTCCGTGCTCATTCCATCCCCTGTCCCTCTCGCGCGCACCACCGAACATCGCCGTCGCCGCCGTTCGCTGGCCAGACACTCCCCGCCGTCCCCTCGACCGCCCGTCATGTTTGAGAGCTCCGCCACGTCGTCTTCTTCATCCTCGACGAGCCACGCGAGCCCGTAGGGCCTGGAACGTCGCCACCGCCATCGTCTTCATCATCGGCCACCCGAGATCGCCGTCGTTGTTCCGGCCGCACCAAACCTTCCCCGAGCCCGCTGACGATGCCCTCGAGATTGTTCTGAGCTCCTCTACGTTTACCCACTGCCTCCAAGCTCTAGCTCGTCCCGTAACTGTTGCACACCGAGCTCCCGCACCGACGTCCGCCATGGCCGATGGCCGCGTCGTCGCTGATCTCCCCT
The DNA here is from genome assembly GCA_021605145.1 of Aegilops bicornis. Lineage (NCBI taxonomy): Eukaryota > Viridiplantae > Streptophyta > Magnoliopsida > Poales > Poaceae > Aegilops > Aegilops bicornis. Next base: position 424,526,846 of record CM038675.1, on the reverse strand, counting down.
AGTCGCTTTGTGCTGCCTAGAGTCCCGCTGGAGCGTCTAGGAACCCCGCACGGCCCTCCGTTCGCTCGCTAGCCAGCTGCAACGCTGCACCCGCTGGAGGCCGAACTCTGGCCGCCGCCGAAGTCAACGCCGCGCTCGACTCGCGAGCGCCGGCAACCCATAGCCGCAAACCGCGCTCGAAACCGTCCCCTGTAGCGCCTTCCCGCAGAGTCTCTGTCGTCCGTTTTGGCCGCCGCCGGCCGAACTCCGGTTTTGTTGATGTTGCCCATCATTAGCCTAATGACCCTGCTAATTAACCCCCTGACCCAGTTAAATGTGGGTCCCACGCCCTTAATTAACCACAGCTAATTCCTGTTTAATTTAATTTAATCACAGTGGCCCCACGCGTCAGCATTGACCATGCTAACGTGGCCCTTTGACCGACCCCACGTGTCAGCGACCCTAACCAGCCCTGGGTCACTGACCAACGGGTCCCACGGGTCAGGTTTGACCTGGACCTGGCGTGTTGACCTGCTAATGTCACACTGATGTCATGCTGATGCAATAAGCTATTTTCTGGATTTAATTTATTTTAGAAATTTCAGAAAATGTTCTAAACTTCTAAAAATCATAGAAATTCAACCGTAGCTCAGAATGAAATAAGTTATATATGAAAAATGATCACAAAAATACAATATTTCCATCTGTACTGGTTTCATCCATGTTTAAGCAACTTAACTTTGTTGTTTAGCTCAAAACATGTTAATGCACTTTATAAACCCATAACTTGAGTTTGTATTTGAATCTTTGATTCAAATGAGCTCAAACCACCCCTCGGGTCAGAGATGCATTTTCCCAACACACTCATTTTGCCATGTAATATTCATGCATCATATTGTTGCATTGCATTTATTGTGTTTTCTCTCTGTTGCCGGTAATTGTCCCCTCTCAGTAGACGTTGCTTCGTTGATGTGATCGATGACACCGATGGAGAACTATACTATCTTCGGAAGTGTCAGGCAAGAAAAACCCCCTTGTTCATTTCGATACAATCCCACTCTCTCGCTCCTGCTCTCTTTTACTGCATTAGGACAACAACGATTCAACTGTTACATGCCGCGGTAGCTGAACCCCTTTCCTCTGCATGACCTGTCATTGCCACAGTAAATAGATGAAACCCACTAGCATGAGTAGGAGTTGTTTGAGCCCTGATGTGCCTACTCATTCATGCTTGTTTTTCATGCCTGCTACTGCTTAGAGTTGAGTCAGGTCTCATTCATCGGGGATGAATTGGAGGTGTGTGAACATGTATTACTGTTGAGAGCTAACTGTGTGAACATGATTTGGTAAAGGTGTCGATGAGAGGCCATGTAGGAGTACATGGTGGGTTGTATCATTGAAGCCGTCCTCAGGAACTGAGTTCCGTGTTTGTGATCCATGATCAGCTACTACCACACATTGGGATCCTTAATTGACTCTCTCGGCTTCTTAACCACCCTTGTCCTCTGTCTAGGAGTTGCAAGTAGTTTCTGGTGTTTGTAGTATGCTGGAGGCCGTGCGCAGCGCTGACCCGAGGGGTGGGCTGTGATGCGGTAGGCACATGGCCGGGCATGCCGGGCGCCCGTTTGGTGTCTCGGAACCCTGTACACATCGTTCGGGGCCGTATGTGGAAACCTCGGCCGGACTCCCTGCGGATGGAACCTGAATAGGCGATAAACCTGGACTAGAGGCTTGAGTGTTTAGGTAGGCCACGGCCGACACCCTCGCTGGGCTTCTGCTTGAAGTTTGTCGAGTACATGTCGTGTAAACGGTGATAAGTGGTGAGAGCGTGTGTGAAGAAGTACACCCCTACAGGTTTAACATCATCTATTCGAATAGTCGTGTCCGCGGTAAAGGAATTTTGGGTTGCCTGTACAATTCATAGACATGTGAAAGTGGATACTCTAAAACTCGCAAGATAAGCGTGAGTGCTATGGATGGCCTTCTTGTAGGGAGACGGGAGCGGATCCATAGTGGTGTATTGATATGGTGAATATGTGGACTCTAGCGCGCCACATCAAAAGAGTTACTTGTAGTCATAGTTTAGGTTAGCCACTGAGTCAAAGCTGGCTTGCTGCAGTTAAACTCCACCACCCCCTTTGTTGATACCGATGCATATGCAGCTAGTTTTGATGTAAGTCTTGCTGGGTACAATTGTACTCACGTTTGCCTATTTTACGTTTTGTAGAGACGTCAGTCTTGCTAGTAGTTCCGTGTGGACTTCGACGTTTAGCTTGATACCTCAGCTACGATCTTGTGCCCTCGGCAGGATCTGGTAGATAGTTAGGCTTCTCAGCCTTTTTCATTTGTAGATGTCTGTACCCAGACATGTTAAGCTTCCGCATGTGCTTTGACTTGTATGCTCTGAATGTTGGGTCATGAGACCCATGTTTGTAATATCTCACTCCTCGGAGCCTAATGAATAAATACTTGAGTATTAGAGTTATGTTGTGATGCCATGTTGTATTTACACATATCGAGCATATTGTGTGTATGATTGAAATGCTTGGTATGTGTGGGATCTGACAACCTAGTTGTTTATCCTTGGTAGCCTCTCTTATGGGGAAATGTAGTCTTGTGCGTCCATGAGCCATAGTAGTCCGCTACAGCTCGGTTCACCGGAGTCCTGCTCGCCAAGAACTACTGCTCCGGAACACTTGACTGGCCGTCATGTGATTCACTTCGTTCATGTGTCTGTCCCTTCGGGGAAATGTCACGCGGTGACATCCGGAGTCCTGCCTAGCCTGCTACAGCCCGGTTCACCGGAGTCCTGTTAGCCCAGTGCTACAGCCCGGATTCACACGTTGCTGACCGACATGCTCGATGTTAATTCATGTATGCCTGTGCCCGTAAGTTAGTGCCACTTTGGGTTCATGACTAGTCATGTCGGCCCGGGTTCTCTGTCATATGGATGCTAGCGACACTATCATATACGTGAGCCAAAAGGCGCAAATTGTCCCGGGCCATGGTAAGACGACACCCATGGGAATACTGTGCGTGAGGCCGCAAAGTGATATGAGGTGTTACCGGCTAGATCGATGTGACTTGGAATCGGGGTCCTGACACCAGCATTCCTCGTGGGGCTCGAGCGCCAAGAGCAGCCGAGCTCTTGAGGTCGGGCCACAGGCTGGGGCTCCCGTGACTGGAGGCTGTGGGAGCTCCTCCCGAGGCTGAGTCATGCTTGAAAGAGGTGGTGTAATTGATGGCTTGAAGAGCCGCTCCTCAAAGACACTGGGCTCTTGCGGTTGCCGCTTGGATGCTCTCCTGGCGATGTCGTCGGCTTCCTGGTTGGTGCCCCGGGGCACGTGCTGCAGCTCCAGGCCCGAGAAATGTTTTTCCATCTTGCGCATCTCCGCGAGGTAGGCCTCCATAGGCTCGTCCTTCGGCTCATACACCTTGTTGGAGAAGTTGGCGAGGAGTTGCGAGTCGCCTCTGACGGTAAGGAGCTTCACCCCTACAGCTGCCGCAGCCTTTAGGCCAGCTATGAGGCCTTCGTATTCTGCGATATTGTTGGAGACCTTCTCGCCATGCTGAAAGCAGAGTTGCACGACGTAGTAGAGCTTGTCCTGAGTGGGCGAGATGAGCACTGCTCCAGCCCCCGCGCCCTGGCGCGCCAAGGCGCCATCGAAATACATGACCTAGTCGTCTGGAGCCTCGCTCCCTGGGGAGGTGGACCGGTCTTATCCTTCCTCAAGTGTCGGGGCATCCGTCCATTCTGCCACAAAGTTAGCGAGCGCAGCCCCCTTGATGAACCTGGTAGTGCTGAACTCCAACTGGAATGCTTGTAACTCGATGTTCCACTCAGCGACCCTTCCGGCTGAGTTAGGGCTCCTGAGCACCCTCTCCAATGGGTAGGCTGAGACGACCTTCATGGGGTGGCCCTGGAAGTAGTGTCACAGCTTGCGTCATGCCACCAAGGGTGCGAGCAGGAGTTTCTGGGGCATGGGGTAGCGTGCCCTCGCGTCCCGCAGTACGGTGCTGATGAAGTACACCGGGTGTTCGATGAGGGCTGTCACACTGTCGAGGCTCGGGCCCTCCAGAGATTGGGGCATATCCTGAGGTGGAGGGGTTCCTGAGACCTGACTGTCCTCAAGAGCTTCTGCGACGTTGCCCTGCCGAGCTTGGCGCTCCTCCCGAATCGCCACCAGCGCCGCGCTGGCGGGGTACGGGGTGGCGGCAAGGTAGAGTACCAGGGGCTCGAGAGGTCGTGGTGCCACCATCACTGGCGGGCTGGTAAGGTATTTCTTAAGGTCTCGGGAGGCCTGGTCGGCCTCCGGGGTCCACTCGAACCAACCCTTCTTCTTCATGAGGTTGAAGAAGGGTAAGGCGCGCTCTCCCAGTTTGGAGATGAAACGCCCTAATGCGGTCACACGCCCTGCTAGCTTTTGCATCTCTTTGAGGGTCTGTGTTGGGCTCATGTCCTCGATGGCCTTGATCTTCTCCGGGTTCGCCTCGATCCCTCTGTGGGATACGAGGAATCCCAGCAGCTTGCTGAAGGGGACTCCGAACACGCACTTCTCCGGGTTAAGCCTCAAGTTCACCTGGCGCAGGCTCTCGAAGGTCTCCTCCAAGTCTTGAATCAATGTCCTCGCCTCGCGAGACTTTACTACTATGTCGTCGACGTAGGCCTCTGTGTTTCTCCCGAGCTGCCGCCCCAGGGCGATGTGCAACAACCGCTGAAAGGTCGCGCCTGCATTGCGCAACCTAAAGGGCATGCATGTGTAGCAGTACACCCCACATGGTGTCAGGAAAGCTGTCTTCTCCACATCTTCCACCGCCATCTTGATCTGATGATACCCTGAGACCGCATCCAGGAAGCACAACAAGTCACACTCGGTGGTGGAGTCGATAATCTGGTCGATGCGCGGGAGTGGGAACGGATCTTGGAGGCAGGCTTTGTTAAGGTTGGTGAAGTCGACGCACATCAGCTCCTTCCTGCCTTTCTTTGGCACTACGACGGGATTTGCCAGTCATGCTGGATATCGAACTTCTCGAATGGCGCCTGCCGCCTCCAGCTTGCGTGTCTCTTGGACGATGAAGGCCTGCTTCTCAGTGGACTGCCATCTTGCTCGCTACTTCATGGGGCATATGTTGGGGCATACCCTTAGAGGATGCTGGATCAGCTCCCTCGGGACCCCCACTAGCTGACTGGGCTCCCACTCGAATATCTCCTTGTTCGCGCGCAAGAACCTCACCAAGGCTTCTTCTTGTCCCGGGTCAAGGCCGGCTCCTATGGTAAAGGTGGCTCTTGAAGACCCGTCCTCGTTGACCGGCACCTGCTTGGTTTCCGCCTTGTCTTGGGTGAACAGCTGCTTCTTCTTGGTAGGCGCGGCCTCCTTGGCCTCGTGGGTACCGGCGCCGGCCGGCTGTGCTGCTGCCGCGGTCTTGAAGGCGAGCCTGAGCACCGTCACGGCCTCCTTAGTGTCCCCCTTGATGGTGAGGACGCCCTTGCTCCCTGGCATCTTCATGAGGTTGTAGGCCGGGTGAGTCGCCGCCATGAACTGAGCGAGAGCCGGGTACCCAAGGATGGCATTGTATGGGAGACCGATGCGGGCGATGTCGAAGTCCACCAGCTCGGTGCGGTAGTTGTCATGTGTGCAGAAGGTGACAGGGAGGTGGATCTTCCCCAGAGAGTGGGCAGCTCCACCACCCACTCCCGAGAAGGGCTTGCTGAGGCTGAGCCGCTCGAGCGGCACGTGAAGAAGGCTGAAGGCTTCTACGGAGAGAAAGTTGAGGCCGGCACCGCCATCGATGAGGATCTTGGTAACGACCACGTTGCAGATGGTGGGCGTGCAGAGCATTGGGAGCATGCCGAAGCCGGCGGTGGAGTCGGGGTGGTCTTCTGAGCCAAAGGTGAGGTCAGCCTCTGGCGCAGCCCAACCCGGCAGAGCCCCCGGGCGCTTGGAGGTGGCCCCGATCTGACGGAGGAACGGCTTGACATGGCGGCCTGAAGGCGGTGCTTGAGAGCCACCCAGCAGAGTCACGACTGTGTGGTGCGCCGGCACCGCGTAGCGAGCAGTGAAGAGGTCACGGAGTTCCCCCCAGGAGGCCACCGTGGATCCCGGGAGGTTGAGCAGCCAGGCGCGCAGCTCACCGGCAAGGGCCATGGGGAACCAGTTGGCCATGATCTTGTCGTTGCCTCCGGCTTCAAGGACAGCCTCCTCGTATGCCAACAGGACAGCATCGGGTCTGCCATGCCGTCGTAACGCGGCAGCATCTCTGGCTTGAACTTGGTTGGCCACCGCACTCGTCGTATGGCGGGGGCCAGGGCTTGGTACCCAGACAACCCGCTGTCGATGTCGGCCGCAGTGCTGGATGCAGGGCACCTGCCATGGGGGTGAAGTGTAGCGGCAGGGGGCCCAGGTTGGTGAAGAGGAGCTCTGGCGCACCCCTACCTGGCGCGCCAAATGTCGGATGTGGGGTTCTGGCAAACCCTTAAGGTTTGAACACTGGGGTGTGCGCGGAGTCTTTCCCTCCTACCGATCTACGCCCTAGCTCGCTAAGATCTTGCGGATGAACTCGACGAACTCATGGCACAGAAAGACACGAGATTTATACTGGTTCGGGCCACCGTTGCGGTGTAATACCCTACTCTAGTGTGGTGGTGGTGGATTGCCTCTTGGGCTGATGATGAATAGTACAGAGGGAAGAACAACCTCGTGAGGTTGAGGTGTTCTTGTGCTTGGTGTCTTAGCGGGTGAGAGATGGATGAACTGCTCCATCCCCCCTACTGGGGTGGCTAGCACTACTTATATAGGCCCTGGTCCTCTTCCCAAATATTGAGCAGGAAGGGAGCCATCAACGGCGGGCAAATTTGAAGGGGGACAACTAGTACAAGCTTTCCTGACAAAAGTGGTCTTCGCCTGCAAAAGGCTCTGGTGGTGACGCCGTCTTGGGCTCCACGATGACCTCCATCCTGCCGTCCTCCTGGTCTTGGTCTCATTGCACCGATATAGCAACCTTTGCCTGATGCCTCGGTACTCCTCGCTTGCACTGGCTTCCTTAGCACCAAAGTGGAAACAAGGATGTTGCGCGCTCTGGTGCTCGCCTGGCGCCCGCCTGGCATCGATCGTCATGGCTCATCTCACGAGAGCCTCATGAGGTTTGCCCCGCCTTGATATCTCCGCTCCTCGTGAGCCTGCATGACTAGGACACTCCTGAGGAGGTCTTGCGTTGTCCGCCTCGCGAGGCTTGGCACCTCGCGAGGGTCTTGGATGCCTTGTTGATGAAGATGGGTCATACGGCCTGCTGGCTTAGCCACGCCGCGGGCCGCAGACAGGCAAGTCTGGGGAAACCCGTTCCCAGAACACCGACAACGTCTCCTTCGTCTGCCGCGACTACCACCACGTCGTCCTCAGAAGTGAAGGCCCTAACCAGCGCATCCATGTTGACCTCCACCCACCACACGAGGTCGCCTCAGATAGCCGCTAGTACGGGGGGCAATGGCGGTGTCGAAGTCGAAGTCGAGGAAGGTGTTCTGAAGATGGCTGAAGATGCGGGAGAATGCGCCCTGCTCCTCTCTTCCACGAGCTGGCGAGCTCTATCAGATCGAGCTTCCAGACGCGTCACCACGTCAGAGAAGAAGCGAAGATGGCTGGCGTAGTCGTCCGTATGGGAATGAGGGGCATACTTGTCGCAGATATGGCCCAGAATGGTGTTGGCCCTGACCCTGAGGACCTGAAGCATGGGGGCGTGCTCACGCTCCAGCGGTGTGGTGGCATGCTACTAGCTCGAGGAAAAAGTGGTGGATAACTTGACTCCTAACTGGCAGCTCATCGAGCGTCGGGGGAGGCTCGATGAATTTATTCGGGGTTGCGGAAGCAGATAATACAATGACCAAAACAGGATCGCATCGGGACTGACTAGGACTCCTCTAGGCGCCGACTCGCTTATCAAACTATTCATCCATGAGATCGCCTTCTTCAACATCTAGCCAAATCAACAAGCCAGGTGAGTACTTTGAAAGTACTCGCAAGACAGTTCGGACAAAAGATATAATCAATGAATGCATGAATGCGTCATGAATAGAGGATGATGCTCATATAACAACGATATTATTCCAGGACTTGATAAATAAAATAAATAACTGAAAACCGATCGGGTGTCTGGAGCGACGCCTCGAAAGGTAAATAAATAAAATGCATGCCGCAGTCGGGCGTCTAAGCGACTCCACATAAAGGGCTTAAAAGAAATGCCGCAGTCGGGCGTCTAAGCGACACCACATAAAGGTCTTAAAAGAAATGCCGCAGTCGGACGTCTGAGCGACATCACATAAAGGGCTGTAAAAGAAATGCCACAGTCGGACGTCTGAGCGACATCACATAAAGGGCTTTAAAAGAAATGCCACAGTCGGACGTCTGAGCGACATCACATAAAGGGCTGTAAAAGAAATGCCACTGTCACGCCCAAGATGCAACCCTATCCAAAAGGAACTCGAAGGTCCCACCAAGGATAGAAGCGCATCTTGAAGACGCTTTTGCAAGGTGGATATCATTACATCAACATTACATAATAGATGGGGATACATACATAAGGCACAAATGCCACAAGAATACATCAACATCATATACAAGAGATCAACATCCGATTACAGATGGAACATAAACAGAAACTCAAACAATATCCACCCTGCTAGCCCAGGCTGCCGACCGAACCTATCCCCGATCGAAGAAGAAGCGTAAGAAGAACTCCAACACAAGCAAACATCGCTCTCGCGTCATGATCATCGCAAACCTGTACCTGCAACTGTTGGTGTAATGTCTGTGAGCCACGAGGACTCAAAGAATCCCATTACCATGGGTATCAAGACTAGCAAAGCTTAATGGGAAAGGAAGGGGTAAAGTGGTGAGGTTGCAGCAGCGGCTAAGCATATATGGTGGTAACATCCGCAAATGAGAGAGAGAAGAGAAACAAAGGAACGGTCGTCAACTAGTAATGATCAAGAAGTGATCCTGAACTCCTACTTACGCCAGACATAACCCAGAAACCGTGTTCTCCTCTCGATCAACCCTGAAAAGAGACATTCACGGTTACACACACGGTTGGTGTATTTTAGAAGAGTTTGCTTCAAGTTTACTACAACTGGATATTAACAAATTCCCTGCAGGGGTGTCCCAACTTAGCCCATGATAAGCTCTCGCGATCAACGAAGGTTATTCCTTCTCCCCGGGAAGACCCGATCAGTCTCGGAATCCCGGCTACAAGACATTTCGGACAAAGAATAAAACAAGACCAGCAAAGCCGCCCGGATGTGCCGACAAATCCTGATAGGAGCTGCACATATCTCGGTCTCAAGGCACACCGGATTGTCCAAACTTCCGATAGGCGAACCCAGAGTTGCCCCTGGTGGCCACCGGCGGCTGACGGTTTGGACCAGCACTCACGACGAGCACTGGCCCGGGTGGGTAAAATAAAGATGACCCTCGGGCTCCGGAAACCCAAGGGAAAAAGGGCATAGGTGAGGCAAATGTAAAACCAAGGTTGGGCCTTGCTGGATGAGTCTTATTCAAAGCGAACTGTCAAGGGGGTCCCATAAATCACCCAACCGCGTTAGGGACGCAAAATCCGGGAACATAATACCGATATGACGGAAACTAGGGCGGCAAGAGTGGAACAAAACACCGGGCATAAGGCCGAGCCTTCCATCCTTTACCAAGTATATAGATGCATTAATAATATAAGAGATATTGTGATATCCCAACCAGGCAGGAACAGCAATAAGTAGGCATGTTGGTGAGCTTGAACCACTCACCACAGAGCAATACATGGCATGGCAAGGCAACTCACAGTAAGGAGACATGTTTATGAAGCTAAAAATGGCAAGAGCAAGTTCATAGAGTGCATGGATCACCAGCAAAGCTCATGTCAAAACTGAACTTAAAGTTTAACAGGTTGACAGCAACATTATTTACCAAATTTGGAGCAAGATTACAACAAGCTACAGCAATATATAAATGCAACAAGGGGCATGGTTGGATATAGCATGACATGAATAACAAAACATCCTTAGTGAACATCTCCATATTATGCATAGAATGACTTGTAGCAGCAGGTTTACATGGCAACAAAATATAACAGAACCAGACATGCAAAACAGTAACAGCAAGTACCCTACTTAACAAGCTTGATGCACTCACTACAGGATTCACCAAAATACATGGATGGCACCCTTCTAAGATGGCATCGCATAGATCAAAATTCATGTAGACATCAACCTCATAGGATGCACACATCAATCATGGCAAAAATGACAAATGAGCATGTTATAACAGTTTCAGCAGATTAACATCACGTAGCACTCTTGCAACGAAGATTCAGGCATCAAGATGGACCCAAATGAACATGATGGAACGAAACGAAACGGAGCAGTATGCAGCAAGTTATGATGCGATGAACATGTCATGATAATGTGAACAGAGATGAGGACTTGGTGGATTTTTACCCCGCGAAAACTGGACGAGGAGGTACGAGATGGAGTGGAGGCGTTTGGTTGCCGGGGCTGGTGGATCTCATCCCGATCCGGGTGGCCACCGGCTCCGGTGACCCTTTCACTCCGGTGATCACTGGAGAGGACGGAGGAGGGCCGGAGGAGGCGGGGCGGCATCGCCCGGCAGCGCGGCAATGGCGTAGGGACGGGCGGCGGACGGGCGGTGAGGCGGCGGGCGGCACCAAGGCGGAGGGCCGAGGCGGCGGGCGGAGGCGGCGGGCAACGACGGCGGGCGGGCGACTGCCCGGCGGCGGGCGCGGAGGCGCGCAGCGCCGGGCGCTGGGGTCCCACGGCGGCGGCGCGGGCGGATGGCCGGGCGCTCCCACCAGCCTGCGGGCTGCGGGACGGTGGTGGAGGCCAGTGGCGACCGGGATTGGATGGGGCGGCGGGCGCTGGGTGGTGTTGGACATGTCCAACAAGGGGACGAAATGTCCCGTGCAAGGGAGCGGGCTAGGTTGGACTGCGCGAAAATCCGGAGGGGATCACATATTTATAGGTAGAGGGAGCTAGGAGGCTCAAAATGAGGTGCAGTTTTCGCCCACACGATCGTAATTGAACGACCTAGAGCATGGAGGGGAGTTTGATGGGTTTTGGGCCACTTTGAAGGGGGTGTTGGGCTGCAAAGAGAAAGGGGCTTTTGCGGTTACCCGGTTAACCGTTGGAGTATCAAACGACCTCCAAATGGCACGAAACTTGACAGGCGGTCTACCGGTGCTATACCAAGGCCGCTTGGAAAACCTCGGTCCATTTCGAGACCGTTTAACACCCGCACACGAAAAGAGGCAAAAGGGGGGGTGCCGGGGGACATAGGAGTGCCGGATTGCAAAACGGACAACGGGGAAAAAGCTCGGATGCATGAGACGAACACGTATGCAAATGCGATGCACATGATAACATGGTATGAAATGCATATGATGACATGGCAAAGTGCAACACACAAGCACATGACAAGGCAACAACGACGAATAATCAAGGACACTGGCGCATCGAATCCGGGGCGTTACAACACTCCTCCACTAACAAGAGATCTCGTCCCGAGATCTTAGGACCAAGACGGAAGGGAAAATGGGATGAGGTGAAACAAGAACTCAAGAGAAGAAGCAAAGAATAGAGAGCACAAGAGAAGAAGAGAGAAACGACGAGAAAGACAGGCATGGAAGCTCACGAAATCAGATAGACTAAGAAACCACTCCCGTTAGAACAAGATGGAAAATGAATGAACAAGAGAATTTAGACGGCACTCCGGCTGAACATGGAAAGATTAGAACACGAGCTTGAGAGGATGGAATGATACTTGATGAACTCTTGAAGAATGAATTAAATCATGAAGAACCACCGTGAAGAATTCCGGTAACAAAAAGGATGATGAGATAGAATAAAGGATGAAAGAATAAGATTAAATCTTACGATGATTTAGAAGGAGGTTCCGACGAAATGGCCAAGGAAAATTTGAACTCCGGAAAAGAAAAGATGAAAACACTTGGAACTAGAATTTATTCATCAAGAACAAACTCTGAAGAAAAGGATTAATCACTTTGATGAAATAAGAATACGATTTATTGTATGCTTATCCTTCATCAAATTAAATTGATGACAAGCAATGGATTTTGCATACTACTTATTCTCATTGGGAAAAGATTAAGGGAATATATACCGCCAAATTTGGGAAGGTCTTCATAAACCACCGGTAGGATTGAAAAGAAACGCACGAATTGATACGATAACAACAAAAAAGAAATCTTGAACGAACCACCGTTAGAAATGAAAATGAACGAAGAGAAGAGAATGAATCGTTGGAAAGAATTAGAAACCACGAAGATACTTGAGGGAAAATTAGAGACAAGAGAACGAAGAGATCGCGAACTGATTGACGAATGCTTGAACGAAGCACCGGAAGAATATTGAGATGAACGAAGCTGAAAACTTGGAACGAAGAAATATTCCGAAAAGATGACCTCCGGATGATCGAGACGGAAAACAACTCCTGAAATACTCCGGATGGATGAAAAGAATTGCACAACTGGAAACAACTAGATAGGATAACATCGAGCTAGCACCGCGAATCTCCGGGAGAACGGACAAGATTTAAGAGAAAAATCTACGACGGTCTTCAAATGTTGAGAATGACGACGAGAACCACCATGCAGAATTGTTGAGACGCTCCGGGAGAATGAAAAACAAAGACGTTGAGTCAACAATGAAAATGATTTGAAATCGATCTTGGAAAAACATCTCGACCGATGAAATTCATACTTACGCCAAATTTCAAAAGAATTTGAGAATAACTCCGCAATTAGAAGAGTCAGGTAAGATCCTGGGAATAGGCCTGTGGGTTAGGGCCCACTAAAAGAAAACACCGTTGGAAAGGGATGTTGAACAGATAGATGATGCACCGGAAGAACTGAAATATTTGACTGAGGTGACAACCATGAATCAATTGGAACACAGACGAATCTCCTGAGATGTCTTCATCACTCCGGAAGGATAAACTGGCGAGAGGCGAACGAGCAGGGAAAACAATTGAGTCCAGGAAAAGAATATGATCGAACCATGAAAATTGAGTTGAAATCCACCGGAAAGAAAGGGATGAAGAATGACGAACGAGATGAGAATTCACTGGTTGAAATAAATGAGAGAAGACTGAAGAGGCTCCGCACGAATGAAATTGATGGTCGAAAAAGACTCAGGCTCCGGGAATAAGAGGGTGGGAGGGCGGGAAAAACAAAGGCAACTTGGAAGGGGAAATCGACGAATATCTTGAAGGGATAACACCGGTTGAAATCATTGAGGAGAGAGAGCAAAAACTTCACACGGGTAGAATGGATACTCGATTACGGATTCCAGCTCCGAGGAGAAAAAGGGTGGGCGGGTGGGAAAAGAAAACAACTGAAGATTGACCTTGCCAAGATGAAGATGGTCGAGTCAACTTGACGAGAAATGCACCGGGTAAAAGAGCAGAGGAACAACGATTGGAAAACCAACTGCGTGATCCTAAAGAAAAATTTGAAGGGGAAGAGGAGTAGTTCAAAACACCTACGTCAAGATTCCTCACCAGAGCGACGAAGGGGCTGAGGAGTAAAAAGAATTCCTACTCTCCGATATAACTAGACTCTGAAAATAGTTTTATTCTAGACTCAACGACGGCCAAACTGCACGATCAATCAAGGGGGCTCCTATGGTCGGTCGAGGCTCTGATACCAACTTGTCACGCCCAAGATGCGACCCTATCCAAAAGGAACTCGAAGGTCCCACCAAGGAAAGAAGCGCATCTTGAAGACGCTTGCAAGGTGGATATCATTACATCAACATTACATAATAGATGGGGATACATACATAAGGCACAAATGCCGTAAGAATACATCAACATCATATACAAGAGATCAACATCCGACTACGGATGGAACATAAACAAACTCAAACAATATCCACCACCTGCTAGCCCAGGCTGCCGACCTGGAACCTATCCCCTGATCGAAGAAGAAGCAGAAGAAGAACTCGAACCCAAGCAAACATCGCTCTCGCGTCATGATCATCGCAAACATGTACCTGCAACTGTTGGTGTAGTAATCTGTGAGCCACGAGGACTCAGCAATCCCATCACCATGGGTATCAAGACTAGCAAAGCTTAATGGGAAAGGAAGGGGTAAAGTGGTGAGGTTGCAGCAGTGGCTAAGCATATATGGTGGCTAACATCCGCAAATGAGAGCGAGAAGAGAAACAAAGGAACGGTCGTCAACTAGTAATGATCAAGAAGTGATCCTGAACTCCTACTTACGCCGACATAACCGTAAACCGTGTTCTCCTCTCGATCAACCCCGAAAAGAGACACTCACGGTTACGCACACGGTTGGTGTATTTTAGAAGAGTTTGCTTCAAGTTTACTACAACCGGATATTAACAAATTCCCATCTGCCACATAACCGCGGGCACGGCTCTCGAAAGTTTATACCCTGCAGGGGTGTCCCAACTTAGCCCATGATAAGCTCTCGCCATCAACGAAGGATATTCCTTCTCCCCGGGAAGACCCAATCAGTCTCGGAATCCCGGCTAAAAGACATTTAGACACTAATAAAACAAGACCAACAAAGCCGCCCGGATGTGCCGACAAATCCTGATAGGAGCTGCACATATCTCGGTCTCAAGGCACACCGGATTGTCCAAACTTCCGATAGGCGAACCCAGAGTTGCCCCTGGTGGCCACCGGCGGCTGATGGTTTGGACCAGCACTCACGACGAGCACTGGCCCGGGGGGGTAAAATAAAGATGACCCTCGGGCTCCGGAAACCCAAGGGAAAAAGGGCATAGGTGAGGGAAATGTAAAACCAAGGTTGGGCCTTGCTGGAGGAGTCTTATTCAAAGCGAACTGTCAAGGGGGTCCCATAAATCACCCAACCGTGTTAGGGACGCAAAATCCGGGAACATAATACCGATATGACGAAAACTAGGACGGTAAGAGTGGAACAAAACACTGTGCATAAGGCCGAGCCTTCCACCCTTTACCAAGTATATAGATGCATTAATAATATAAGAGATATTGTGATATCCCAACCAAAATCCTGTCCACCATGGGGCAATCTTCAACTTCACCTGCAACTAGCAACGCTATAAGAGGGCTGAGCAAAGCGGTAACATAGCCAAGCAACGGTTTGCTAGGAAGGGTGCAAAGGTTAGAGGCTGACATGGCAAATTGGGAGGCTTCAAGAGCAAATGATAGGTAGCGCAGCATAGCGAAAGAACGAAGCAACTAGCATAGCAATGATAGTAATGAGATCCAAGGTAGCGGTCATCTTTCCTGAAATCCCGCTAGGAAGAAGAAAGAGTCCATGAAAAGATGAAGCCACGAAGGCGAACCAAGCGTAGACGAACGAATCCTCACGATCGCAACGAAACGGGAACTATCGAGAAAAGCACACAACATAGTAACACACCACACACGAACAAGACATGATGCACAACAAGCATGATGCAAGACAAGGCTACATGGAGCTACTCATGGCAAAATATGATGCAAACAAGAACAACACCTCAAAGCAAGTTTAAATGAGGCCGGAAACAACATATAACAATTCCGGTAAGTCCTCGTATGCAGATTTCGAAATTGGTCCAGATCTGAATAAACCTGATGTTCAAGTTGTTAAACAGAAAGTTAAGATGCACCACGATGATCTACACGAAACTCTAGTCAAGTTTCATATAAAGTTCATTAGATTCGGAGCTACGGCCTAGAAGATATGAGCAAAACAAGTTAAACATGGCATTGATGCAAAATGCATACAAACCTCAAGCAAACATAATCAAAACAAGGATGCAACATGACAATATGAAACTAAGTGCAAAATCAAGCAAGTTTCATATAGAGCACACTCAAAACGGAGCAACGGATCAACACATACACCCTATACAAGTCATGACAACAATCTGTCCAAAACAGCAACTAGGCATATTGCAAGCACCTAAACAATAGGCTACAGCATCTTAACATGATAACAAAAGGCATGGACGTGATGTACAGGTAAAGCATGACAAAACATGAACACTGAGCTATCTCCAGAAAACACTAGAACATGCTCAAAATGACATGGCAAGATTGCAAATAATAACAGCTTTGAACTTTGCGTAAATAACATCAAAGTTGCAATGTTTAGAGCTATCAAACAACATGTTACACATGGCAAACAAAGGCATGGCATGAATCTACTAAATGCATAGAGCAAATGTCCCTTACTGACCATGAGCCAAAAAGGACCAAAAGATATGATGGCACCCATGTAAACATGGCAAGTTATATGACAGATTCATACATGGCAGGAACAACAATAAGTAGTCATGTTGGTGAGCTTGAACCACTCACCACAGAGCAATACATGGCATGGAAAGGCAACTCACAGTAAGAAGACATGTTTATGAAGCTAAAAATGGCAAGAGCAAGTTCATAGAGTGCATGGATCACTAGCAAAGCTCATGGGAAAACTGAACTTAAAGTTAACAGGTTGATAGCAACATTATTTAGCAAATTTGGAGCAAGATTACAACAAGATACAGCAAGATATAAATGCAAATAGGGGCATGGATGGATAGAGCATGACATTAATAACAAAACATCCTTAATGAACATCTCCAGATTATGCACAGAATGACTTGTAGTAGCAGGTTTACATGGCAACAAAATATAATGTAATCGCACATGCAAAACAAGAATAAAGCAAGTACCCTACTTAACAAGCTTGATACACTCACTAAAGGAATCACAAAAATACATGGATGGCACCCTTTCAAAGATGGCATCGCATAGATCAAAACTCATGTAGACATCAACCTCATAGGATGCACACATCAATCATGGCAAAAATGACAAATTAGCATGTTATAACATTTTCAGCAGATTAACATCACATAGCACTCTTGCAACGATGATTCAGGAATCAAGATGGACCCAAATGAACATGATTCGATGGAATAAAATGTGGAGAACCTCATGATGAGAATTTTGACATATTACACGCACGAAACGGAGTAGTATGCAGCAAGTTATGATGCGATGAACATGTCATGATAATGTGAACAGAGATGAGGACTTGGTGGATTTTTACCCCGCGAAAACTGGACGAGGAGGTACGAGATGGAGTGGAGGCGTTTGGTTGCCGGGGCTGGTGGATCTCATCCCGATCCGGGTGGCCACCGGCCGGTGACCCTTTTCACTCCGGGTGATCACCGAGAGGACGGAGGAGGGCCGGAGGAGGCGGGCGGCGCTGTTCGCTGGGTCCGCGGGCAACGGCGAGGGACGGAGCGGCGACGGCGTGAGGCGGCGGGCGGCACTGGAGGAGGGGCCGAGGCGGCGGGCGGAGGCGGCGGGCCGGGCGACGGCGGCGGCGATCGCCCGGCGGCGGGCGCGGAGGCGCTAAGGCGCCGCTGGGCGCGAAGGCTCGCGGCAAGCGGCGGCGGCGGATGGGTCGGGCGGGTTGCTCGGGCCGCTGCCGCTGGGACGGGCGGTGGAGGCCAGGTGGCGCCGATTGATGGGGCGGCGGGCGCGCGGTGGTGTTGGACATGTCCGTGGCGGGACGAATGTCCGTGGCTCATGAGAGCGGGCTAGGTTGGACTGCGCGAAAATCCGGAGGGGATCACATATTTATAGGTAGAGGGAGCTAGGAGGCTCCAAATGAGGTGCGGTTTTCGCCCACACGATCGTAATCGAACGAACTAGAGCATGGAGGGGAGTTTGCTGGGTTTTGGTCCACTTTGAAGGGGGTGTTGGGCTGCAAAGAGAAAGGGGCTTTTGCGGTTACCCGGTTAACCGATGGAGTATCAAACGACCTCCAAATGGCACGAAACTTGACAGGCGGTCTACCGGTGCTATACCAAGGCCGCTTGGCAAACCTCGGTCCATTCCGAGACCGTTTAACACCCTCACACGAAAAGAGGCAAAAGGGGGGTGCCGGGGGACATAGGAGTGCCGGATTGCAAAACGGACAACGGGGAAAAAGCTCGGATGCATGAGACGAACACGTATGCAAATGCGATGCACATGATGACATGGTATGAAATGCATATGATGACATGGCAAAGTGCAACACGCAAGCACATGACAAGGCAACAATGACGAATAACTGGCGGACACCTGGCGCATCGAATCCGGGGCGTTACAGCCAGAGTCGGACGTCTGAGCGACATCACATAAAGGGCTGTAAAAGAAATGCCACAGTCGGACGTCTGAGCGACATCACATAAAGGGCTTTAAAAGAAATGCCACAGTCAGACGTCTGAGCGACATCGCAGCATGTGGCTTGCAACAAATGTAACTAATAGATATGCCATCGCCGGACGCCCGAGCGACATCACATACAGTGGCCTATAACAAAAGTAAATAACAGGTATGCCACCGTTGGACGCCCGAGCGACATCGCAGCAGGGCTTGTAATAAATGTAAATAACAAGATTAGTCCATCCACAAGAATAATCTTTTAACCGGATTTATCACACATAAATCCCACCGGAGTTTTGTCACTGAGGCTGATACCTGACAAGATAAGATGAATATAGTACTTGAACAAAGTACAAGATAATTGAAAGATTTGAGACTCTGCAGAGTTTAGATGAACTGACCACAGCCAACGGATTTCCGTAGTCATGAAGGACTAGTTCCGTTTACGGTATTTCAGTAGAAACACATTTAACTAGTACACATCCATTTCACCTCACGATGCCAGGAATCACCCCGACAACGTCTAAGAAAAACTTTGAGACGGGAGGCCACAACCTCGAATAGCATGGGATCAAATTTCTATCTGGCGCTCTAAGGGGTGCCCCCCTCTCGGTCCCAACCGGAAACACCCATGCCCCCTGACCGGATGACGGGTTTAATCCAGGGCCATGGAACCCTCATCCCGGCCTCTCTATTTGGTGTGTACCAGGAAAACGATTTGCAACTTACTATGCCATATTCCTTTCGGAAAACACGTGACAGTATAGGAAGGAATGAATGGAAATGTGATTTGATTCACGATGACACGGAAGTCAAATAATCTTGCATAAGACTACCATGTCACAACACTGCCATCTTACCCATCCTCATGCCAACACATGGCTATGCAAATATGTATCCAATAACATAATGCTTTCCGAAACTTACTTTCCGCTCATGTGCATGAAATATAACATTCGAGTGATGTTCATAAACATGCCATGACTATACTAAAATGCAAACATGCAACAACACTAATCATATCAAGAGTTCAAACATGCTTGCCTGGTTCAGAGTAGTCGGAGTTTAACTGTGTGAAGTTTGCAGCTCCGTCACCTCCTCCGGTATCTACGGTATAAGAAAAAATACGTACGCAACGCAAATACCGTGAGTGTACAGAAAAGTGTTCCAAATATTTTTCAAATAAATATGAAAAAAAACTAGAAAGAAAAATAAAGATGACAGAAAAGGAATCAATCAAAAATCATTTTCTGTTTAAAAGTTATAAGAGTTTTGGTCCAAGGACCCTTCTGTAATGAAACAGAAAGTTTCCGGGGGGCTCTGTGGAAAAGTCCAGGATAACGCTTGCTCAAAAGAAACGGTCAGGAGGCTGACAGCGGGCTCCACCTGTTGGGTTTGAAATTTCAAATGGAGAAAACAGAGCGCGACGGCGCCTGGTGAGGTGTGCGGGTGGCCGGCGCGATCCACGGCGCAGGCAAGGTGATCGGGGTTACCTTGAGATCGCTGCACCGCTTCTGCGTCTGTGGGTGGTGGTGGTGGTCGCCACGAGCATCAGATCGACGGGCGGCCCTTGCTCCGGACGGGCGGTTCGGGCAATCGTGGATCTCATGGGAGGGAGCTGGGGATCAAATAGGAGTGGGGTTAGTCTCCTAGTTGCTCGAGAGGGTTGCTGACGAAGTTAGGGCGTCAGAGACGGCCTCACCAGAGCGAATCGAGGTGGAGGCCGAGGCGGAACAGGGCGGACGGAGTCGGGGAAGAAGGGCCCCTCGAGGCTCTCCCAGTGGCTAGGCGGGGTCTAGTGAGGTGGTGGAGTCGTGCGGGGGCGAGAGCAGGCTCGGGGGTGCTATATATAGCCGGCCCGAGTCGGTTGCCGTGAACGGATAAGTCCGGCGAAGTTGATTACGGTGGCACCGTGGCTGGGACGGTCGCCTTAGGAGCTTGAGCATCGCCTAGGTGGAGTAGTGGTGCCATTTTAGGGTCCAACTCAGCACGGAGGGAGGTTTACTGCCTGCCCTCGACGGAACGGCCGCACGCCCGTCCGACGGCAGAGAACGCGCTTCGCGTGCAAAGCCAGCGACAAGGCAGCACGCTGCGGCGTCTGGGCAAGGAGATGGCCACGCGAGCCACTCAGCGGTTTAAGCGGCGCCGAACGGCGTTGAGCCGCCGTTTGCTCCTCGTCGGCCGTTACGTTGTTTAGGCCGCCAAAGCACGCCGCGCAGCGGCTGTGGTGCCACCGACGCCGGAAGGCGCCAAGCGCGCATGTGGAGCTCCGGACAAGCAGGCCAGGCTGCGAAGCTTCGAGCCAAACGCATGATGGGCATGTGGATCAAGTTCATGGAGAAACGTCACTGAACTTTCTGAATTTACTGAATATGAAAAAAATAGTGCATGCCAGGTGTTCGACAAAATGATTCTGGTATCTAGGGATTTTTCCTTGAGCTGATTTTTGGTGGAGTGGTCTCTCATTACAACTAGAGGTTGCCTGAATTTTGGTGGAATTTTTGGAGAAGTGTAGATATGAATTTCACCAAATTTGGCAAATCTGGTCCAAACTTGCAGTGAGTGAAATTTGAAATATTTGAAAAGAAGAAGAGTGGATCAAGATGGTTCTGGGTTGTGGGTACAAAGGACTATCCAGGTGTTGAGTTGAGGTCAAAAATCAAAAGCATTAGGGTACTTGCTTTGCAAATCACCTAGGCACAAAAGAAAAGACAGAATTATTTTGGGATGAGAAATAATTGGAATAAAATCCAAAAATGGATTTTATTAGTTTGGACAGAATGTTTGGGTTGTACCAAAGTGGGAGGAGGGGTTTTTGGGGGAGTTTTTCCATAGGAGGCATGGTAAACCAGAGTGATCAAAATCAAATGAAAGACCAAAAATCAAAAAGGTTTTCTTTTTAAAAGAAACTAAATCCAAGAAATAAAAAAAAGATTTTTGAGAGGGCAAACTCAGAAGATGGTTTTTAGGAAGGGTTTAAATGACCTTCTTTCAAACCAAGCAAGGCTCTTTCCGAAAACAAAAATCACAAATTTTTTGGAGTGTCACAGCACCTACCCCCAGTCGGACGTCTGAGCGACATCTCATAAAGGGTTGTAAAAGAAATACCACAGTCGGACGTCTGAGCGACATCACATAAAGGGCTGTAAAAGAAATGCCACAGTCGGACGTCTGAGCGACATCACATAAAGGGCTGTAAAAGAAATGCCACAATGGACGTCTGAGCGACATCACATAAAGGGCTTTAAAAGAAATGCCATACGGACGTCTCGGCGACATCGCAGAAAGGGCTTGCAACAAATGTAACTAACAGATACGCCACCGTCGGACGTCTGAGCGACATCACGTATATGGCCTATAACAAAAGTAAATAACAGGTATGCCACCGCTTGACGTCTGAGCGACATCGCAGTATGTGGCTTGTAATAAATGTAAATAACAAGATTAGTCCATCCACAAGAATAATCTTTTAACCGGATTTATCACACATAAATCCCACCGAGTTTTGTCACCGAGGCTGATACCGACAAGATAAGATGAATATAGTACTTGAACAAAGTACAAGATAATTGAAAGATTTGAGACTCTGCAGAGTTTGGATGAATCGACCACAGCCAACGGATTTCCATAGTCACGAAGGACTAGTTCCGCTTACGGTATTTCAAGAGAAACACATTTAACTAGTACACATCCATTTCACCTCACCATGCCAGGAATCACCCCGGACAACGCCTAAGAAAAACTTTGAGACGGGAGGCCACAACCTCGAATAGCATGGGATCAAATTTCTATCTGGCAGCTCTAAGGGTGCCCCCTCTCGGTCCCAACCGAAACACCCATGCCCCTGACCGGATGACGGGCTTTAATCCAGGGCCATGGAAGCCTCATCCCGGCCTCTCTATTTGGTGTGTACCAGGAAAACGATTTGCAACTTACTATGCCATATTCCTTTCGGAAAACATGTGACAGTATAGGAAGGAATGAATGGAAATGTGATTTGTTTCACTATGACACGGAAGTCAAATAATCTGGCATAAGACTAGCATGTCACAACACTGCCATCTTACCCATCCTCATGCCAACACATGGCTATGCAAATATGTATCCAACAACATAATGCTTTCCGAAACTTACTTTCCACTCATGTGCATGAAATATAACATTCGAGTGATGTTCATAAACATGCCATGACTATACTAAAATGCAAACATGCAACAACACTCATCATATCAAGAGTTCAAACATGCTTGCCTGGTTCGGAGTAGTCGGAGTTTAACTGTGTGAAGTTTGCAGCTCCGTCACCTCCTCCGGTATCTACGGTATAAGAAAAATACGTACGCAACGTAAATACCGTGAGTGTACAGAAAAGTGTTCCAAATATTTTTCAAATAAATATGACAAAAAACTAGACAGAAAAATAAAGATGACAGAAAAGGAATCAATCAAAAATCATTTTCTGTTTAAACGTTATAAGAGTTTTGGTCCAAGGACCCATCTGTAATGAAACAGAAAGTTTCCAGGGGCCTCTGTGGAAAAGTCCAGGATAACGTTTCGTTCAAAAGAAACGGCTGTGAGGCTGACAGGCGGGCTCCACCTGTCGGGTTTGAAATTTCAAATGGAGAAACAGAGCGCGACGGCGCCCGAGAGTCTTGATGAAGTCGCCGGCGGCGATCCACGGCGAGGCAAGGTGATCGGGGGTTACCTTCGAGATCAGTGCACCGTTCCGCGTCTGTGGGTGGTGGTGGTGGTCGCCGGCGAGCACTGTGTCGACGGCGGCCCTTGCTCCGGCGGACGGCGGTTCGGGCAGTCGTGGATCTCGCCGGAGGGAGCTGCGGGGATCAAATAGGAGTGGGGGTTAGTCTCCTAGTTGCTCGAGAGGGTTGCTGACGAAGTTAGGGCGTCGGAGACGGCCTCACCGGAGCGAATCGAGGTGGAGGCCGAGGCGGAACGGGGCGGCCGGAGTCGGGGAAGAAGGGCCCCTCGAGGCTCTCCCAAAGTGGCTAGGCGGGTCTAGTGAGGTGGTGGAGTCGTGCGGGGGCGAGAGCAGGCTCGGGGGTGCTATATATAGTCGGCCCGAGTCGGTTGCCGTGAATGGATAAGTCCGGCGAGTTGATTACGGTGGCACTGTGGCTGGACGGTCGGCTTAGGAGCTTGAGCATCGCCTAGGTGGAGTAGTGGTGCCATTTTAGGGTCCAGCTCAGCACGGGAGGGAGGTTTACGGCCTGCCCTCGACGGAACGGCCGCACGGCCCGTCGACGGCAGAGAACGCGCTCTGCGCGTGCCAAGCCACGACGACAGTGCTGCACGCGTGCGCTGGCAAGGAGATGGCCACGCGGAGCCACCAGGCGGTTTGGGCGGCGCCGAACGGCGTTGAACCGCCGTTTTGCTCCCTGTCGGCCGTTACGATGTTTCGGCCGCCGCAAATCACGCCGGCGCAGGCGGGCCACGGTGCCACCGACGCCGGGAAGGCGCCAAGCGCGCGTGTGGAGCTCCAGACAAGTACGGCAGGCTGCGAGCATCGAGCCAAACGCACAGTGGGCATGTGACTGAAGTTCTGTCGGAGAAACGACACTGAACTTTCTGAATTTACTGAATATGAACAAAACAAAGGCATGCCGTGTGTTCGACAAAATGATTCTGGTATCCACGATTTTTCCTTGAGCTGATTTTTGGTGGAGTGGTCTCTCATTGCAAATAGAGGTTGCCTGAATTTTGGTGGAATTTTTGGAGAAGTGTAGATATGAATTTCACCAAATTTGGCAAATCTGGTCCAAACTTGCAAAGGAGTGAAATTTGAAATATTTGAAAAGAAGAAGAGTGGATCAAGATGGTTCTGGGTTGTGGGTACAAAGGACTATCCAGGTGTTGAGTTGAGGTCAAAACCAAAAGCATTAGGGTACTTGCTTTGCAAATCACCTAGGCTCAAAAGAAAAGACAGAATTATTTTGGGAGGAGAAATAATTGGAATAAAATCCAAAAATGGATTTTATTAGTTTGGACAGAATGTTTGGGTTGTACCAAAGTGGGAGGAGGGGTTTTTGGGGGAGTTTTACCATAGGAGGCATGGTAAACCGGAGTGGATCAAAATCAAATGAAAGACCAAAAATCAAAAAGGTTTTCTTTTTAAAAGAAACTAAATCCAAGAAAGAAAAAAAAGATTTTTGAGAGGGTAAACTCAGAAGATGGTTTTTAGGAAGGGTTTAAATGACCTTCTTTCAAACCAAGCAAGGCTCTTTCTGAAAACAAAAATCACAAAATTTTTGGAGTGTCACAGCACCTACCCCCTTTGGAAAAATCGCGTCCCCGAGATTTCAACTGATCTTTAAACAGGTGTGGGTGCTCTGTCCGAAGAAAATCCTCGCTCTCCCAAGTTGCTTCATTCTCGGTGTGATTACTCCAATCGAACTCTTAAAAACTTAATGGTTTTCCGTCGGGTCCTCCTCTCGCACTCTTCTAATATTTTTATTGGGTGCTCCTGCAAGTGAGGTCCGGTTGCACGTCAATATTCTCATGTGAAACTTGCTTCCGGGTTGCTCACGTATTTTCTCAACTGCGAGATGTGAAACACGTTGTGGATACCGGATAAGTCTCCGGGTAGGTCTAGCTGGTAGGCTACCGTGCCTCTTCGGGCCACTATATGAAATGGTCCGATGAATCTTGGTGCTAGTTCCCCCTTAATCTTGAATCGTTGCAGACCCTTCATAGGATAAACTCTCTGGTATACCAATTCTCCAGGTTCAAAACTGATTTCCCGATGTTTTCGGTCGTAATAACTCTTTTGCCGACATTGAGCTGTTTTGAGTCGATCTCTAATTGTCTTAACTTTCTCCTCGGACTCCTTGAGCATATCTGGGCCAAAGATATGGTTGTCTCCGGTCTCTGACCAATTTAGCGGGGTACGACATCTTCTCCCATATATAGCATCAAAGGGTGCCATTTGCAAGTCGGGCTTGATAGCTGTTGTTGTATGCGAACTCGCATATGGCAAACTTTCTTCCCAACTGTTCCCAGAGGTGAGGAGATGTGCTCTTAGCATGTCTTCTAGGATTTGGTTTACGCTGCTCGCCGCCCATCACCGGGGATGGTATGCGGTACTAAAGGCTAGTTGGGTTCCCAAAGGCTCGTTGTAGGTGATCCCAAAATATAGAGACGAACTGTGTGCCTCTATCGGAGATGATAGTCTTAGGGACTCCATGCAAAGTGCAGACGGGCAAGATATAGTCCGCCATCCGAGTGGTGTAAGTTGTCTTTGCCGGAATAAAATGTGCCACCTTGGTTAATCTGTCGGTTATGACCCATATGGCATCATTTCCGTGCCGTGACCGTGGCAGTCCAATGATAAAGTCCATTCCAATCTCGTCCCATTTCCACTCGGGTATCTTATTTGGCTGTAACAGTCCGGCTGATTTCTGGTGCTCGGCCTTGATACGTTGACAAGAGTCACAGCATGCAATGAACGTGGCTATATCTCTCTTCATACCGTGCCACCAAAAATTTCTGAAGGTCTTTGTACATTTTGTCCCTCCGGGATGGATTGAATACGGAGCTGTGTGACTTTCACCAATATCTGCTGTTTGAGGTCCTTGACATTTGGTACTCATAGCCTCTCTCCGTACCACAATATTCCTTGCTCATCTACGTTGAATTCTGAGGCTCTTCCCAAACTCACTTTTCTCTTTATGCCCTCAATGTTGGGGTGTCCGTGCTGGGCTTCCTTGATCCTTTCCATCAGGGTAGGCTGTATTTCTATATTCGACACACTGCCTTCGGTAACCATTGTTAGATTGAGTCGGGCAAATTCCTGCTGAAATTCTGGCCTCAACTTTGGTATACTGTTGTCGTCTGCTGGGATTTCGACTAAGTGCATCTGCCACAACATTTGCTTTCTTGCGGGATGATAGTGGATTCCAACATCATAATCCTTTACCAACTCTAACCAGCGTCGTTGCCGTAAATTTAACTCTCGTTGTGTGAAAATATACTTAAGACTCTTATGGTGCATGTATATCTCACAACGATTCCCAAGTAGGAAGTGTCTCCATTCCTTGAGTGCATGGATGACCGCTGCTAATTCCAAGTCATGAGTGGGATAATTCTCCTCATGCTTGCATAGTTGTCTAGAGACATACGCAACTACCTTGCCTTCTTGCATCAATACGCATCCGAGGCCTTTCCGGGATGCGTCACAATATACCTCAAAATTCTTGTGTATATCTGGCACAATTAGTACTGGTGCCGTTGTTAATTTGCTTTTTAGCTCTTGGAAGCTTTTCTCACATGCTTCTGTCCATTCAAACTTCTTGCCTTTCTTGAGCAATTGTGCCATGGGCTTTGCTATAGTGGAGAATCCTTCAATAAATCTCCGATAATAGCCTGTCATTCCCAAGAAACTCTGTACGTTCGTTACGTTAGCTGGTGGTTTCCATCCAAGTACGGCCTTGACTTTTTCCGGGTCTACTGCAATACCTTCTTGGGTTAGCACGTGGCCCAGAAAACCCACCTGCCTTAGCCAAAATTCACATTTGCTGAATTTGGCGTACAGTTGATGTTTCCTGAGTTCTCCGAGTACAATCCTGAGATGTTCGGCGTGCTCTACTGGTGTTTTGGAATATATCAGAATATCATCAATGAATACCACAACAAACTTGTCCATATACTTCATCAATACTTTGTTCATGAGGTGAACAAAATATGCGGGGGCGTTGGTTAGCCCAAATGGCATCACCGTGAACTCATACAGCCCATATCTGGAGGTGAAGGCGGTCTTGGGAATATCTTCTGTTCGTACTTTTAATTGGTGGTATCCTGATCTCAAGTCAATTTTTGAGAAGACTTTGGCCTGGGCGAGCTGATCGAATAAATCATTTATTCGGGGCATTGGGTATTTGTTCTTGATTGTGACCATGTTGAGAGCTCGATAATCAATACACAACCTCATTGTTCCATCCTTCTTCTTGGCAAATAAAATTGGAGAACCCCAAGGTGAGGAGCTGGCTCGTATGTATCCTTTCTCCAGCAATTCTTTTATTTGCTTCTTCAACTCTACCAATTCGGATGGTGCCATTCTCAGAAGGTTTCTTGTAAATAGGAACGGTTCCGGGTGCTAGCTCAATGCTGAATTCTATCTCTCGGTCCGGTGGCATGCCTGGTAGTTCTTCTGGAAACACGTATGGGAATTCACATACTAAGGGAACCTTGTCCAGCTCAGAAACGTCCACCTTGTTTAATCTAGGTTGCCGAGGTATTTGTCTCTCTTTGGCTGAAACTTTTATTTTCTTCCCATGATGGTGTGTGAGAATCATGGTACGGTTGAAGCAGTCAATAAAACCTTTGTTGGTGGTTAACCAATCCATTCCTAGGATGACATCCAGTCCTTTGCTTTCCAAAGACAATAAGGTTGGCGTAAAACTTCAATCCTTCAAATTCAATAACCACACCTTGACAAAGAATCTCCGGGTCACTTGCTTAATTCGAGGACTTGATGATCATTGATTTTTCCAAGGGAAGCATCGAAAAATTATTTTGCAAAGCAAAACTTTTCAAACGAATGAGTGAGAAGCTCGTAATCATACAAAACCATGGCAGGTATTGTGTTGACGGGTACGTGCAGATGCGATATCCGGGCGTTTCAGGCTTCCTCTCGGGTCACGTGGTTCAAGTGACCTTTCCGGTGGTTGTGGTTGTGGTTGAAATTGCTTCGCTTTGGTGCTGAATTATTGCCACCATTATTGAGCTTCGGGGTTGAGCTCCTTGGCTTGGGGCACTGCTTGGCATAGTGCCCTTCTTCTCCACAAGCATAACAGGTAACGCCTGGGCGATAGGTGAACTCTTTGTCTCTTGCATGGAAATTCTTGATTGGACGTGAATTTTCCGTCGGGGTTTTGTGTGTCCTACCCTTCTGAATTTTTGTCTTGTTTCTGGGGTTGTGAGCAAAATTAGTCTGGTCCCTTTTATGCTTATGGAAATCTTCCAGAACTACGCCGCTCATTTTCCAGAGTAATGGCCTTATCCACCAAAGTTGTTTTAAAATCTGGAAAGGTATGCACAACTAGTCGGCACTTAAGGGCGGGTGCCAGCCTTCCAAGAATTTTTCCATCTTCTTGCTCTCGGTCATGCGTTCTTCATTGGCGAGCGAGACAGCAGAGTGAATTGGCTGTTGTATTCTCGACAATCGTCATGGCCCTTTGCTTGAGTTCATCAAATTCTTTCTTCTTGATTTTCATGACGCTCTTAGGAATATGTGCCCCACGAAAACCTTCTTTGAAATTCTCCCAGGTGATTTCATTTTCGTTGGGGTGCATGTGCAGGAAGTTTTCCCACCACGATGCAGCTGCTCTTGTGAGATAATGTGGTGCATACAATACTTTTTCATGGTCTGAACACTGTGCAATAATTAATTTTCTCTCCATGTCTCGAAGCCAGTCATCGGCCTCAAGAGGCTTGTCAGTATGAGAAAATGTTGGAGGACGCGTCTTTTGTAACTCAGATAATTTGGATTGCGGTTGATACTGGCCACGGTTACTTCCCATATTGATGAATTGGTTCATCATTTCCTGGTGTTGCTGCTGAATCTGTTCATACAAACGACAAACTTGTGTAAAAGCTGTTTCACTGTTTTGTTGACTTGTCTGACCCTGAGTGAAATTGTGGTTCTGCGGTGTGCCATAATTTTCTTCTGGCTGAGTTGGCATGGACGGCCCAAGGACGTGACATCTTTCACTCTGGGGATATATTTTGTGAACTCGTAAGATAAGAAAGAGAGTCGCAAAAGTCAACAAAATCACACACAAAGAACATTTTTAAACTCCAGGATATTTTTGGAAACACACGATTGCGCGCGGAGAAGGACTATTACATATCTAACACGCGGGCATAATTATACATTACATCACTCAGGATATGCGTACATAATCCTGACATGTTATTTAAACTAGTGCACTCCTCCGCATCCTACATGATGCGCTAAACAGGCTACTTCTCACAACCTATGTACATATAAACATATTACACAAGTCGATACATCGCATGGCGTCTACGCGTACTCAGTCGGAGATGGTGAGGATCTCCCTTGGCCTGCAGAGGGTGAGACGCAGTGACGTTGGGGAATCAACTTCCTCCTCGCTAATAGGTTCCAGACGAGGAACGCTGCGCTGAGCTGATGGAGCAGGTGCCGTAGGTGGAGTACCCTGAATAAGAGTGGGCGGAATAATTGGAGTAGCACGATGGGAGTGGGTGCAAAAAGTGGTGCAGCGCGAACGGGAGTGGGTGCAATAGCCTGGTTGAATTCCTCGGTGGTAGGCGTACGACGTGCAAGAGCGAGAATGGTAGGCGAATGAGAAGTCGAGGACGAGATAAAGGTCAGCAGGTGGAGGCGGTGTGTAGGAGTTCCCTCCTGTTAGCAGACAGCCATGAATCGAGTCCATGCGGGCAGCTACGAGGTCGCCCACCATGCTGTCAAAGGCTGCCTCTGTGGCTCGGAGGTACTCGACAAGCATCTTAAAGGCCTCATCTTGCTCTCCTCTGGGCAAGAGAATGAGTAGTGACAGGTGTAAGGCACATGGCATGGAAGGTAGCGATGCGACGGGTCTTCATTGCAGGAAGGACATCCCGAAGACGAGCAATCGCCTCGCGGGCTTCCATCTGCATAGCATGCCTCTCTGTAGGCATGGCTCTCCCCAAGAAACGGAAGCGGCGCATCTCTACACGCCCTCCCCTGAATTGCACCGCGGCTTGGTGCATGGTTAGACTGTCGTTGATCTTGTGTGGATAAAGTGTGAAGACTGGGCGCACGGATGGCCCCATCGCGACCTGAACGATGAAGGAGAGGAGTTTGACGAACCCCTCTGGCACGTTGGCGAACATTTGAGACTCGCAGTCCTTGCCAGCCATCTACAAAAGTAGGCAAAAATTCTGAGTGATCAGATCATAAATTTTTATGCTGACTGTCAGAAAGATGACTACATTTTGTAAAAACAAGAATAAATACTGTCATGCTAATAATTAAATTAGCAATCGCACCTAGTGGCTTCGTACAGTCAGCCTGGCTCGAGTACCAAGTCTGTCACGACCGACTTTTTCAATAAATAAATATTGAGAAAATCGATCTTTAAATCCCAGTATAGGAAAAAGTCATCCTTTCTGGTAGACAATTGCTTGATAAACAGAGAACCAGTAGCATCAAATATATTACAAGGTTGAGCTGAGGCTGCTCAACAATTTATTACAAACTCGCCAATATCTTACATATCGCGGTCATGACACAGGGGTGTTGTGGCATGCTACTAGCTCGAGGAAAAAGTGGTGGATAATTTGACTCCTAACTGGCAGCTCATCGAGCGTCGGGGGAGGCTCGATGAATTTATTCGGGGTTGCGGAAGCGGATAATAAAATGACCAAAACAGGATCGCACGGGACTGACTAGGACTCCTCTAGGTGTCGGACTCGCTATCAAACTCTTCATCCATGAGATCGCCTTCTTCAACATCCGCCAAATCAACCAGCCAGGTGATTACTTTGAAAGTACTCGCAAGACAGTTCGGACAAAAGATATAATCAATGAATGCATGAATGCGTCATGAATAGAGGATGATGCTCATATAACAACGATATCATTGCAGGACTTTATAAATAAAATAAATAACTGAAAACCGATCGGGTGTCTGGAGCGACGCCTCGAAAGGTAAATAAATAGAATGCAGGCCGCAGTCGGGCGTCTAAGTGACACCACATAAAGGGCTTAAAAGAAATGCCGCAGTCGGGCGTCTAAGCGACACCACATAAAGGGCTTAAAAGAAATGCCGCAGTCGGACGTCTGAGCGACATCACATAAAGGGCTTTAAAAGAAATGCCACAGACGGACGTATGAGCGACATCACATAAAGGGCTTTAAAAGAAATGCCACAGTCGGACGTCTGAGCGACATCACATAAAGGGCTGTAAAAGAAATACCACAGTCAGACGTCTGAGCGACGTCACATAAAGGGCTGTAAAAGAAATGCCACAGTCGGACGTCTGAGCGACATCACATAAAGGGCTTTAAAAGAAATGCCACAGTCGGACGTCTGAGCGACATCGCAGACAGGGCTTGCAACAAATATAACTAACAGATATGCCACCGTCGGACGTCTGAGCGACATCACAGATAGGGCCTATAACAAAAGTAAATAACAGGTATGCCATCGTCGGACGTCTGAGCGACATCGCAGACAAGGCTTGTAATAAATGTAAATAACAAGATTAGTCCATCCACAAGAATAATCTTTTAACCGGATTTATCACACATAAATCCCACCGGAGTTTTGTCACTGAGGCTGATACCTGACGAGATAAGATGAATATAGTACTTGACAAGATAATTGAAAGATTTGAGACTCTGCAGAGTTTGGATGAACTGACCACAGCCAACGGATTTCCGTAGTCACGAAGGACTAGTTCCGCTTACTGATATTTCAGTAGAAACACATTTAACTAGTACACATCCATTTCACCTCACGATGCCAGGAATCACCCCGACAACGTCTAAGAAAAACTTTGAGACGGGGAGGCCACAACCTCGAATAGCATGGGATCAAATTTCTATACGCGCGCTCTAAGGGGTGCCCCCCTCTCGGTCCCAACCGGA
Source organism: Aegilops bicornis (assembly GCA_021605145.1). Taxonomy (NCBI): domain Eukaryota; kingdom Viridiplantae; phylum Streptophyta; class Magnoliopsida; order Poales; family Poaceae; genus Aegilops; species Aegilops bicornis. The sequence goes on along the minus strand of CM038675.1, from coordinate 424,495,022 downwards.
AACACCCATGCCCCCTGACCGGATGACGGGCTTTAATCCAGGGCCATGGAACCCTCATCCCGGCCTCTCTATTTGGTGTGTACCAGGAAAACGATTTGCAACTTACTATGCCATATTCCTTTCGGAAAACATGTGACAGTATAGGAAGGAGTGAATGGAAATGTGATTTGTTTCACGATGACACGGAAGTCAAATAATCTGGCATAAGACTAGCATGTCACAACACTGCCATCTTACCCATCCTCATGCCAACACATGACTATGCAAATATGTATCCAACAACATAATGCTTTCCGAAACTTACTTTCCGCTCATGTGCATGAAATATAACATTCGAGTGATGTTCATAAACATGCCATGACTATACTAAAATGCAAACATGCAACAACACTCATCATATCAAGAGTTCAAACATGCTTGCCTAGTTCGGAGTAGTCGGAGTTTAACTGTGTGAAGTTTGCAGCTCCGTCACCTCCTCCGGTATCTACGGTATAAGAAAAAATACGTACGCAACGTAAATACCGTGAGTGTACAGAAAAGTATTCCAAATATTTTTCAAATAAATATGAAAATTCAACTAGACAGAAAAATAAAGATGACAGAAAAGGAATCAATCAAAAATCATTTTCTGTTTAAAAGTTATAAGAGTTTTGGTCCAAGGACCCATCTGTAATGAAACAGAAAGTTTCCAGGGGGCTCTGTGGAAAAGTCCAGGATAACCTTTCGTTCAAAAGAAACGGTCAGGAGGCTGACAGTGGGCTCCACCTGTCGGGTTTGAAATTTCAAACGGAGAAAACAGAGCGCGACGGCACCCGAGAGGTGCGGTGGTCGCCGGCGGCGATCCACGGCGAGGCAAGGTGATCGGGGGTTACCTTCGAGATCAGTGCACCGTTCCGCGTCTGTGTGTGGTGGTGGTGGTCGCCGGTGAGCACTGTGTCTACGGCGGCCCTTGCTCTGGCGGACGGCGGTTCGGGCAGTCGTGGATCTCGCCGGAGGGAGCTGCGGGGATCAAATATGAGTGGGGGTTAGTCTCCTAGTTGCTCGAGAGGTTCTTGCCGAAGTTAGAGGCGTCGGAGACGGCCTCACCGGAGCGAATTTAGGTGGTTGCCGAGGCGGTTCGGGGATGCCGGTGTCGGTGTAGAATCGGCCCTCGAGGCTCTCCCAGTGGCTAGGCGGGGTCTAGTGAGGTGGTGGAGTCGTGCGGGGGCGAGAGCAAGCTCGGGGGTGCTATATATAGCCGGCCCGAGTCGGTTGCCATGAACGGATAAGTCCAGCTCGACGGCAGAGAACGCGCTCTGCGCGTGCCAAGCCACAGCGACGGTGCTGCATGCGTGCGCTGGCAAGGAGATGGCCACGCGGAGCCACCAGGCGGGTTGGGCGGCGCCGAACGGCATTGAGCCGCCGTTTTGCTCCCTGTCGGCCGTTACGGTGTTTCGGCCGCCGCAAAGCACGCCGGCGGAGGCGGGCCAGGGTGCCACCGACGCCGGGAAGGCGCCAAGCGCGCGTGTGGAGCTCCGGACAAGGAGGCCAGGCTTCGAGTATCGAGCCAAACGCATAGTGGGCATGTGACTGAAGTTCTGTCGGAGTAACGACACTGAACTTTCTGAATTTACTGAATATGAACAAAACACTGCATGCCAGGTGTTCGACAAAATGATTCTGGTATCCAGGGATTTTTCCTTGAGCTGATTTTTGGTGGAGTGCTCTCTCATTGCAACTAGAGGTTGCCTGAATTTTGGTGGAATTTTTGGAGAAGTGTAGATATGAATTTCACCAAATTTGGCAAATCTGGTCCAAACTTGCAGTGAGTGAAATTTGAAATATTTGAAAAGAACAAGAGTGGATCAAGATGGTTCTGGGTTGTGGGTACAAAGGACTATCCAGGGGTGTTGAGTTGAGGTCAAAAACCAAAAGCATTAGGGTACTTGCTTTGCAAATCACCTAGGCTCAAAATAGAAGACAGAATTATTTTGGGAGGAGAAATAATTGGAATAAAATCCAAAAATGGATTGTATTAGTTTGGACAGAATGTTTGGGTTGTACCAAAGTGGGAGGAGGGGTTTTTGTGGGAGTTTTACCATAGGAGGCATGGTAAACCAGAGTGGATCAAAATCAAATGAAAGACCAAAAATCAAAAAGGTTTTCTTTTTAAAATAAACTAAATCCAAGAAAGAAAAAAAAAGATTTTTGAGAGGGCAAACTCAGAAGATGGTTTTTAGGAAGGGTTTAAATGACCTTCTTTCAAACCAAGCAAGGCTCTTTCTGAAAACAAAAATCACAAAATTTTTGGAGTGTCACACCTACCAGCCACCGTCCATGACTAGAGGAGGGGTTCTGGGGACGCCCGCCAAGCTCCAAGCAAGGCCACAAAGGAGGGGCGACGAGGCCGCGGGCTGAAGGCGCCATGGAGGCGAGCGTGCCTCTCCAACCGACCCCGTGCCAGGAGCGGCGTGCGGGCTTGGGGAGCTCAAGACCAGCGGGGGAGTCGAGGAGAGAGGAGGCTGCTCCTCAGGAGATGCAGCGGCCTTGGCGGAAGGGACCCTGAAGGACCACCGTCAGGAAGGAAAGCGACACTCAAGAAACCACAAAGATGCAGTACTTACTCGTCAATGGCGATGTACTTCCTCCGCTTCAATGGCCCGAAGATGCCACCGCTGCCGCTCGAAGACCTCTCCCTCTTTCGGAGCTCCTCGAAGTCCACGCAGAGCCGACCAAAGCATTGGACATGACGGACAGTATGAGGTGCGATAGGAGAAGCGCTTGAAGGGACGGCCTCGGGGGCGCCAAGATGAGGAGAGCCGTCAGGCGCCATTTCATAGCGACCTGCCGAGGTCTCAGGAGCTTTAGCCTTGGGAGTCGCACGCTGCTTTGCCCCCGCAGCTACCGCCAAGAATCACGGACTCCCGAGGGCGATGCCTCGTGAGCCCCAGGCGGCATCGGCACCATGGTGCTAGGGCCACCGGCCTCGGACAGTGCTCGCCCCCCTGCTTCCACACTCGGGGTGAGCTCGGTGCCAGCAGCGAAGAGGGGAACCATGTTGTCGGGGTTCTCACGGGGCCCCACCAGGCCGTCTGGGCGCAGCCCCCACTCGTCAAAGGAAGGTATGTGCACCACAAACTCCTTGTTCGAGCAGCGGTACAACAGACAACTCTTCCCAGGCATGTCGTCCGACCACGGGACGCCCGCCAAGACCCCAAGCACCGTTTTCCGGTCTCAAGAGGGAGCCCGGGCTCCTGAAGCCTCATATCACTGGGAATGGCGCTGAAGCAGGGCAACTCGGCGTCGGACAAACTCCTTCACCACCATAGGCGCAGTCACGCCACGGTCTTTCAGCCTCTTCAGCCTGAGCCAGACGGGGAGAAGGCAGGGGCTCGCGAGCTTCTCGTGGCTCCAACCAGAGTTGGGGATGACAGGTGCCAGCGAAGGGTGGAGCAAAGGGCTGAGCAATCCGACATCAACAAACACCCACCGTGTCCGTAACCCGCTCGTGGATGGAGGAAGCTCGAAGTCGATCCCCGTGCCAGCCGTCGCAACCACGGCATGGAAGCTCAGACACCCCAAGCTCTGTCTGGGGTCAATCAGATGCAACGAGAAGAAGTGGCGAAGAAGGGCCACAGAGGGGGCAATGCCCACCATGGCCTCACACACAAAGGCGAAGATGGCAAGAAGGGTCACCGATTGGGGGTCAATATGCAACATGTGGATCTGATAGTGCTCCAACACTGCGTTGAAGAAGGCAGAGAAAGGAGGGACCAGACCAGCTCAAAGGGCGTCGATGAAGAACGGGACCTCGGTGGCTGCCCGATCAATGCGAGCACGAGACGCAGGCCAAGCCACCGTCTTCCCCCACTCGTTGAAGATGGTGGCGAGCATGGGACGCACCTTGCCCATGGCCTCATCGTTGAGCACCAGCGATCGGCCAACTGCGGGCTCGACGACTAGAGGCGCACTTGTCGAAGACAAAGGCTTCTTCCCCTTGTCCGCTTGTTTCGGGGCCATGGCGATGGAGTGGGCAAGGCTCAGGTCAGATCGGAAAGCGGGGCGGAGTGCCGGCGAAGCAGAGGAATCGGAGGAGTATGGCACAAGCGATGGAAGAATAACTGTGTAGGTTGCGGTGGCCGCCTAGCCAGGCGGGTATCAAGGCAGCATGGGGAAGCAGAGATGCCCATGTCCAATCAACCGCCACACATCGACAAAGGCCGCAGGCTATTGGGGCCTGCGGCGCTCCGCACTTGACCTTTGGCTTCGCCTCAAAGCCAAGCCCTAGCGCGCCTTGGGCCCGGGGGCTACTGTCAGCGTTCTAGGAACGGGGGTCCCCAGACTTGCTCGTCATGCTCCACGGCGTGGTTTCTACGAGCGGCCCGTGACGCCCATCTTCACCAACAAGCATTCAAGACCCTCGCGAGGGGCAAAGCCTCACGAGGCGGACGACGCAAGACTGAAAGTGCGTTATATCGACTAGACGGGGGGGGGGGTGAATAGGCGATTTTTATGAATTCTTCACTGAGGAATTTGCCGGTGAGGAAATTCCTTAGCGAAGAACCACTTGCAGCGGAATAAGTACTCAGAAATAAGCATACCAGAGTACAGGCATGGTCATCATGATGAAATGAAGACAATCACAGAGTACAGAAAGCGTAATCACATGATAACACAAGACGAAGACAAACAGACTGAAGAAATTGAACTGAGGAAATTGAGAAAGTCTTCAGACAAAGTCTTCAAACACAGATATGAACAAACACTCAATATAGTAATGAGGAAATGAATGAGTTGAGGAAATAAAACCAGTTATGTTGGTGAAGACAATGATTTGGTAGACCAGTTCCAACTGCTGTCTCAGTTGTACGTCTGGTTGGAGCGGCTGAGTATTTAAACTCGAGGACACACAGTCCCGGACAACCAGTCGCTGAGCACGCAGCTCAGGACACCAAGTCCTCACCGTATTCTCCTTGAACTAAGGTCACATGCACTCGTCCAATCACTCATGGTAAGTCTTCAGGCGACTTCCAAACCTTCACAGACTTGGTCACTCGGCGATCCACAATTTCTCTTGGATGCTCTAGACCATGACGCCTAACCGTTTGGAAGAAGCACAATCTTCAAAGGAAACAAGCGTCGGATCCACACAGGATCAATCTCTTCAGTGATGCTCAATCACTTTGGGTTTGTAGGTGTTTGGTTTTGGGTTTTCCTCACTCGATGATTTTCGCTCAAAGTCCTCAGAGGATGGGATGCTCTCAATTGACAAGTGTCAGTTTCTCTCGGAGCAGCCAACCAGCTCGTGGTTGTATGTGGAGGCTATTTATAGCATATTGAGCAGCCCGACATGAAAAGACATAAATGCACTTCAAAGATATGACCGCTAGGTAGATAAGATATTTTGGGACAACAAGCCAAGAAGACAAAGAACGGTCGGAAATTTGACTCTCAAATTCCTCGTGGCTATCTTGTTCCTCACAAGGTAGGCAATTCGCCTTTGGCGAATTCCTAACTCCTCGATCGAACAAATTTCTCATTGACTGTAAGAACTTCGCTCATCCTTTGAAGAAATTGACTGAATCAGTATGAGATTTCCAAAGGCTTCACTCGAAGGGATTGGTAGGTGTAGGATTTTGAGTTGAGCATCACATGGAAATTTTTCCTTAGTATTTCCTCGACCCCCTTTAACAGTATGGTGTTTCCTATGATTCAAGAAAGAAAATGAAACTACGAAAACAAAAGTCTTCACGCTTCATGTTCCTAAAATGAATACCAAGTCTTCAAGGTCACACCAATTTCTTCACTTTCAAAGTCTTCAGAAAGTCTTCAGACGAAGAACTTCATTTTTAGGGGTCGACTTTCTCAGAATATCAAACTCCTCATAGACTTATAGACCTGTGTACACCCATAAACACATTAGTCCCTTAACCTATAAGTCTTCAATACACCAAAATCACTAAGGGGCACTAGATGCACTTACAATCTCCCCCTTTTTTGTGATTGATGACAATATAGTTTAAGTTTTCAACGGGGATAAACATATGAAGTGTAAATACTGATTTTGAGGAATTTGATAGCAAGATATAGAAGAACGCCCCCTGAAGATGTGCATAGTGAGGAATTTGACATTTCTTCATCAATCTGCTCTGACGAAGCAGCAGAATGATTTTCTTCATCAGATCCGCTAGGGATCACATAGTCTTCACCAAAAGGAACAAGGTCCTTTGATGGCATGGTGGAAATCGGAACATCATCAATCGGATTTTCAAACGAGCTGGTCATAGGCTTCACCTTCTTTTGGAGCAGCCGATGCTTTCCTTTTCTTCACTGCAGCTCGCTCTGCAGCATTGGTCTTCTTCACATCTGATGCAGAAGGAAGGATAGGAGTTGGTGTAGGCGCGGGAGGAGCTGAGGAATTTGTTTGAATTTCCTCAGCGCAATCGATGCGATTGCCTCGACTTCTTCGATTTCTTCAGCGCACCACTAGTGGATGCCACAGCAATTTCTTCGGTAGCTGGAATGGAGTCATCAGCCCTGGAACTAGCGTTTTCTTCAACAGGCTGAAAATCATCAGCTGTGCTGGCATTTTCTTCAGTAGGCTGAGCAGAGGCTCCAGCCTGAGGAATTTCTTGTTGCGTTGGAGCTACAACATTGGTGAACTTCTTAGTCAGGTTGACAAATCTGACTTTGGCTCCTTGCCAATCAACATAATAAGCATCGAAGTCATCGCTGAGGGCTTCGATTTCAGACTAGATCTTGAGGAGTTCATCAGTTGTCATTTTGACAATGTTTTTCCTCAGGAACTTCTCTTTCCTGAACTGAGCCTTCTTGATCTGCCTAGCCTTCTCAAATTTCCATTTCTCTTCAGTGATGAAATGGGTCAGCATGTGATTTTGGCCAGGAGTCAAATGAAAATCAGGCATAGTGGTGTTTGGGTCCTTGTGCCAGAGATCAATGTAATCGAGGATCGCTCTTGGATCCAAAAGCAGTGGCACAGGTGTGCCTTTGGCTCTAGCGGCCCTAACTTGCTTGTCTCTGATGATTTCGCAAGTTCATCATCATCGCCTTCATCGTCGATGGCACTTGGAAGGCAACCAGTTTCTTCTTCGGACTTGGCCGAGGACCTCGTCCAGCTGTTGCCTTTGTCTTCAGCAGTGTGGGACCTGATGAAGAATTTGGTGCAGCTAAGGAACTTGCTGAGGCACCAGAGGCAATAGAGATGCTTGCAGTCCTTTGGCACGTGGCCAGATGCACAGGTGCTGAGGACTTTGTCGGAGCTGCTGAGGACTTCTGAGGAGGAGCTGAAGATTTGGGAGGAGCAGGAACAGCATGAGGAACTGGCCGTGAGGGCTTTGAAGATTCTGGCCGTGAGGGCATTGCTGAGGAACTTGGCCGTGAGGGCATAGTTGTTGAAGCACTTGGCTTGTGCGCAGGCTTCTTTGCCATTGATTTTCTTGGCTTGACAGAGGCCTCAGTGGCAGCAGTAGTAGCAGAGTCTTCATTGAATTTCCTCACTGCTTCTTTGGCTTGTCTCGCCAAATTGGCTTGGCGCTTGGCCCATTCTTCAGGAAAATCCTCACCACCCTTGATGCTGGTGGGGTCAGCTTCTTGGCAGTGCCAATGGAGCTCTTGGGCATGGAGGATTAAGTGCGAATTTCTTCATATACTTTGGAGTAACATACCTGTACTCCCTCCATTCTCTTGCCCATCTCCTTTCAATCCTCTCAGATGCGCACCTTGCGCTGGTTTTTGTTCTCCTTTCCAAACTAGGCCTCATCGGTGTGCAATAGTCAAGATAGATGTCCTCAGTATTTCAAACGCAGTCATGACCTCAGCCTCTTTCCTCCTTTCTGTGGCTTCTTATCATTCCGCCATATTCTTGGTTGAGGAATTTGAACAATCGAATTCTCTGAAGAAGTATGCAATTTTTCTTCGAGGAACGCTGCAAATGAGTTAAGTTGATGAGAACCTAGTGATTCAGCAGCGGACATGAGTACCTGGGAACAGAGTATAGTTGCGAGGAATTTGGAGTGGTCATATGCGTTCTCAGAAGGTTTTTCAAAAAGGAACAAGTTTGAGGAATTTGACCAGATGAGCCTTGAAGAATTTCACTAAGCATTCTTTGTCTTAGGTTCCAGAGTTGTATAGATCGAGGATCCACACAATTGAGGAATCTTGAAGAAAATGATGCTTAGGGAAACGGATCAAGAACAGATGACTTATGAGGTTTTTTGTGTGTGAGGATTTGAAGAATAAAACACCTTTGAAGATTTTGTAGAGAAAATTTGGATCAAAGAGGGCAGTAAAAGTAACTTTTAATTACCCTGGTTGAAGAACACGACGAACTGAGAAGTGTAGATTTGAAGTTAAATGGGTTCAGATCTTCCACGCCCTAACTTCGGCGGAGGAAGACAGCTATGGCGGTGGCGGAGTGAAGATTTCCATGACGGCCGCGAAATGACGGCGACGAGGTCGAGGCAGTGAAGCTCTTCCTCACCGGCGACGATGGAGTAGCGGCAGCGCTAGGGTTTGAGAAGCGGTCGAGCGGAGTAAAGGAAGTGAGGAAGGGGAGAGGGGGTATTTATAGTCGCAGTGAAAAACTGTTCGATCAAAGATTTAGGACGAACGTGCCCCTGACCCTTCTCATTCGCTTGACATGTGTCACCCACGTACTGAAAAGTGGAGATCGTGTTAGATCGTGGGTGAATAGATAAGTCTATCGTGGGATGTAGAACGGTTTGAGCGGCAAAACGAAAATTTTGGATAGGATAAGTTAAAAGTTCCATTCGCAAATTCTTCAGCTGACAAGGACACAGTGAAGATTTTGAACGAGTTTCAAATAGGGCCTTTATGAAGAATTTGTGAATAGATTGGGTTGAGTATAGCAGAGAGGGGGAAGGGTCCGATCACATTCACTTAGCAGAAAATGCAACTTGAAGAAATAGCCATAAGTGAATGTTGTAGAGGACATAAATCCACATATATATATAGCCAATGAAGAAAAACGACGGAAACAGTGAAGATTTTGCAAAGTTGAAGAATTTTAAAAACTGAAGAATTTCAAAAACTGAGGAAGAGCTCAAATTGAAGATTTTCAACTTTGGTAGTGGCGTGACCCACCGTATAAGAATGATGATTTCAGACATCGCGTACAATTGTCGTAGGGTTCTGAGAATCAAATTCTTCATTAATTTCTTCACACTTAGAGTGTTATTCTTCATTGATTGAAGAAAAACGTTTCTTCATGTGTTGCACATCGAAGTCATCAATTTTGCATAAGTGTCAGGATGTGTGTCCTTTTTAAAGAACATTCGAAGATTCTAAGATATTTAGCTCACGCCGCAACTTGCTAAATCTCTTCTCATCTAAGGGCTTTGTGAATATATCGGCTAGCTGTTCTTCAGTCTTCACATGATCAATAAAGATGTCGCCCTTCAACACATGATCGCGAAGAAAATGATGACGAATCTGAATGTGCTTTATCTTCGAGTACTGAACTAGGTTGTGAGCAATCTTGATGGCACTCTCATTGTCACAGTAGAGAGGCACATTCTTCACGTTGATGCCGTAGTCGTTGAGAGTTTCCTTCATCCACAGCAATTGAGCACAGCAAGAACCAGCAGCAATGTACTCGGCTTCCCGCGATGAAGCGGTGATACGCAGTTCTGTTTCTTCGAGGACCAACAGACCAAAGATCGTCCGAGGAAATGACAAGTACCAGATGTTGACTTGCGTCCACACGATCACCAGCATAGTCAGAGTCAGAATATCCAATGAGATCAAAAGTAGATCCCTTGGGGTTCCATAATCCTAGTGTTAGTGTGTGAGCTAGATATCGAAGAATATGCTTCACAGCCTTATGGTGTGATTCCTTCGGTGTAGCTTGAAATCGGGCACACATGCAAACACTAAGCATTATATCTGGCCTAGATGCACATAAGTACAATAAAGAACCAATCATGGAGCGGTATACCTTGTGAACGAAGTCAATACCATTTTCATCGGTGCATAGATGATCATTTGTGGGCATAGGAATTTTGACGCCTTTGCAATCTTGCATGCCGAATTTCCTCAGAACATCTTTGAGGTATTTCTCCTGAGATATGAATATGCCATTCTTGTTGACGAATTTGAAGACCTAAGAAGAATTTCAACTCTCCCATCATAAACATTTGATATTCTTCACTCATCATATAGGAAAATTCATCACTATAACGTTGGTCAGTACAGCCAAAGATAATATCATCAACGTATATTTGGCACACAAATAGTTCACCATCATAAGATTTAGTAAAGAGAGTAGGGTCGAGTGAACCGGTGTGAAGCCATTCTTCACGAAGAATTCCTTCAAAGTATCATACCACGCCTAAGGGGCCTGCTTGAGGCCATAGAGGGCCTTGTTGAGTCTCAAGACTTTGTCGGGATTCTTTGGATCTTCAAAACCCGGGGTTGAGCAACATATACTTCTTCCTCAAGCTTACCATTGAGGAATGCACTTTTCACATCCATTTGATATAAAGTGATATCATGATGGTTAGCATAACCAAGTAATATGCGAATAGCCTCAAGTCTAGCAACAGGTGCAAAAGTTTCATCAAAATCAATTGCTCAACCTGTGTGTAGCCTTGAGCTACAAGTCGTGCCTTATTCCTCACCACAAGGCCATTTTCATCTTGCTTGTTGTGGTAGATCCACTTTGTGCCAATGATATTATGCTTGCGAGGATCTGGACGTTTGACCAGTTCCCAGACGTTGTTGAGCTCGAACTGATGTAATTCTTATTGCATGGCCTGAATCCACTCAGGCTCCAGAAATGCTTCATATACCTTAGTGGGCTATGTGATAGAGACAAAAACATAGTGCTCACAAAAGTTAGATAAATGTGAAGCTTTTGAGCGTGTGAGAGGACCTTGTGCTTCAATGTCATCGATGATCTTTTCAACTTGCACTTCTTTTGCAATGCGAGGATGAGCTGGTTGTCGTCGAGGAATTTGATCAGCATTTTCTTGACACCATTTTGTTCAGCATTATCTTCAGTGCATCAGCTCGACGTTCTTCACGTTACGGAATGAATTCTTCAAAGAGATTCTTCAGTAGGAATGACATCCTCAGTCGCCTTGAACTTGATAGAATCCTCAGGTGCTGGTTCATCTATCACAGAAGGTAGGTGCTCTCTTTGCGAGCCATTAGTTTCATCGAACCGCACATCTATAGTTTCAACAACCTTGTGAAGAGCGTTGTTGAAGACTCTGTAGGTGTGCGAGTCCTTTCCGTAACCAAGCATAAAACCTTCATGTGCTTTCGGTGCAAATTTAGCATTGTGATGAGGATCTCTAATCCAACATTTAGCACCAAAGACTTTGAAATAACTCACATTGGGTTTCTTGTCAGTGAGGAGTTCATAGGCAGTCTTCTTGAAGAATTTGTGAAGATATACTCTGTTGATGATGTGGCACGCGGTATCAATTGCATCAATCCAAAAACGACGAGGCGTTTTGTATTCATCAAGCATAGTGCAAGCCTTCTCAACAAGAGTTTTGTTCTTGCGCTCCACGACGCCATTTTGCCGAGGAGTATAGGGAGCAGATAACTCATGAGTAATACCAAGTTCATCAAGATAGTCATCAAGACCGGAATTCTTGAACTCAGTTCCATTGTCACTCCTGATGTGCTTGATCTTCACACCAAAGTTGGTTGAAGCCCTCGAGGAAAATCGTTTGAAGACTTCCTGCACTTCATGTTTGTAAGTGACAATGTGTACCCATGCGTAACGAGAGTAATCATCAACAATAACCAAGCCATGTAGAGATGCATCATTAGTGACTGTTGAGTAATGATTAGGACCAAAGAGATCCATGTGAAGCAATTCAAATGGACGAGTAGTGGTCATGATAGTCTTTGCTGGATGCTTGGCCTTGGTCATTTTTCCAGCTTCACAGGCTCCACAGAAGTGATCCTTGAGGAATTTGACATTCTCAATGCCAATTACATGTTTCTTCTTCGCAAGCGTGTGCAAATTCCTCATGCCTGCGTGACCAAGTCGTCGATGCCATAGCCAGCCTTCTGAAGCTTTTGCAAGTAGGCACACGGCTGGTTGTGGTCCTCAGAGAGAAATCAAAAATATACAAATCTCCTCTCCTAAAGCCTTCGAAGACTTTGGAATTGTCAGCTTCCATAATCACAACACGATGATACTTGACAAAGACAACAACCATATCAAGATCACAAAGCATTGAGACTGACATGAGGTTGTATCCTAAGGACTCAACAAGCATGACTTTGTCCATGTGTATGTCCTTAGAGATCGCAACCTTACCTAGACCCAATACCTGACTTTTGCCTTTGTCAGCAAAGATGATATGCTTCAGATGTGATGGTGATAAGGGAGCATCCATCAATAGATTCTTGTCACCGGTCATGTGATTTGTACATCCACTATCGAGGACCCATTCAGTGGCTTTGGGAAGATCATCCTGCAGATGAATTAGTGCAACTTACGAACTCATATACTTCATCAGTGAAGAATATGATATCAAATTCATCAGATGAAATTCATCAAACAGTAAAACAGATATAGCAAGATGAGGACGTGTGAAATGAAAATTCATTTCTTCATGATTCGCTGCGTCCCTTTCGAGCATTTTTGTCGTGCCCCAAGAAATTCTTCAGACGTTAAAGCACGCCCGAGACCTGACCCTGCAGAAGAGATTAGTTCTTTTTCTTCACCACCCACATCTGAAGGGGTGGCAAAGAGTTCATCACTCTGCGAGCTCCATATTAGAATGGTGGCATAGAAGCCACCCCATTTCATTTTACATACGAGGGGTTAGGGTAAGCATATGAATAAGCAGAGAAATTCTTCGAGGACTTATGAACATAATGGTTTGAAGAATAATGCACATATTCATAGCCCTTAGCTCTACCCTGCAAAACAGAGTTCTTAGCACGATGATAATCATATGAGGACTTTGATCCTTTTGAGGAATTTGGTCCGTATGAGGACTTGGATCCATATGAAGAATTTGGTCCATATGAAGAGTTTGATCTGGGGTTCCTATTCTTCGCAGGTGGCGTCATGAGGACATTCACCTGAAGACTTTCAAGGCACTTCTTGGGAACCCAGATTTTCTTCATAGGAGAACCGTTCCTGCAGTTAGTGCCAACATATCTAACAAATACTTCACCATTCTGATTTTTGAATAGTTTATAGTTGAGTCAAATGACTCATCGGAAGAATGAGGAGATTCACATGTAAAGCCGTATAAGTTAGATGGATCAACTGGAGGTACCTTTGCGGCAACCCATGAGGTTTTGGGGTAATACTCGGGCTTCCAATATGTTCCATCAACATTGAGTTTCCTCTCAAAGGCAATACCCTCTTTCCTAGGGTTCCTGTTGAGGATCTGCTTTTTAAGCACATCACAAAGAGTCTGATGCCCTTTGAGGCTTTTGTACATGCATGTCATGTACAATTCCTTCAGCCCTGCATCGTCAGTGATACTAGCAATGTCCTCAAATGAGGAATTAGTGATAGCAGAGGCAGGTGAGGAATTTGTAACAGTTGAAGCATTTGAACATTCATGTGAAGAATTAGCAGATTCACGGTCAATGCACTTTAAGCATGGAGGAACAAATTCTTCCTGAGAAGCGCTGATTTGTTGAGCAAGTAGTGAATCACGCTCCTTCTGAAGATCTTCATAACTCACTCTTAGCTTCTCAAGATCTTGCTTTCTTTGAATAAATTCATAAGAAAGCTTCTCATGATCAGATAAGAGAGTGTTATGATGACCTTGAAGGTTGTCAAACCTAGACCAAGTCTCTGAAGATTTTCAGTCGGGGCTTTAGTGCGATCCATTTCTTCACCCAACATATCATCACTTTTGTCTAGCATGTTTTGAACCTTTTCAAAAGCCCTTTGTTGTTTTACGCAATCTTAGCAAGTTTAGAGTAGCTGGGCTTGAGATCTTCATCGATTCATTCTCACTAGATTCGTAAGAGGTATATTTGAGTACCTTTGCACCCTTTGCCATGAAGCAATAGGTGGGAGCGTAGTCATCATTATCTTCATCAGCCTTGTTGGTGAGGTCAGTTTCTTCAGAGTTGAAGATGGACTTGCTGACGAATGCAGTAGCGAGAGCCAGACTCGCCACACCAGACTCGGACTCCTCAAATGACTCCTCTTCCTCATGTTCCTCAGATTCAGCTTCAGAGTCCATTGCTCAGATGGCCACATATGATATTCTTCGCTTGAGAATCGAGTTGCTTGAATCTCTTCACATCGGTAGTGTTTAGTGAGGGTGAGATAGTGGAAACACCATTTTCCACAACATACCAGAGATCGTTATCAATTGCCTCAAGATGCATTCGCATATTATTCTCCCAGTAAGGGTAGTCTGTCCCATCGAAGGTAGGACAGCCAGCAGAGACCTTGATCATACCTGCGGTCGACATAACTAAAACTCCAGGTGGTTAAACCAAAATCACACGTAACAAGGGAGTACCTTGCTCGATACCAATTGAAAGTGCGTTATATCGACTAGAGGGGGTGAATAGGCGATTTTTATGAATTCTTCATCGAGGAATTTGCCGGTGAGGAAATTCCTTAGCGAAGAACTACTTGCAGTGGAATAAGTACTCAGAAATAAGCATACCAGAGTACAGGCATGGTCATCATGATGAAATGAAGACAATCACAGAGTACAGAAAGCGTAATCACATGATAACACAACATGAAGACAAACATACTGAAGAAATTGAACTGAGGAAATTGAGAAAGTCTTCAGTCAAAGTCTTCAAACACAGATATGAACAAACACTCAACACAGTAATGAGGAAATGAATGAGTTGAGGAAATAGAACCAGTAATGTTGGTGAAGACAATGATTTGGTAGACCAGTTCCAACTGCTGTCTCAGTTGTACGTCTGGTTGGAGCGGCTGAGTATTTAAACTCGAGGACACACAGTCCCGGACACCCAGCCGAAAGCACGCAGCTCAGACACCAAGTCATCACCGTATTCTCCTTGAACTAAGGTCACATGCACCTCGTCCAATCACTCGTGGTAAGTCTTCAGGCGACTTCCAAACCTTCACAGACTTGGTCACTCGGCGATCCACAATTCCTCTTGGATGCTCTAGACCATGACGCCTAACCGTCTGGAAGAAGCACAATCTTTAAAGGTAACAAGCGTCGGATCCACGCAGGATCAATCTCTTTAGTGATGCTCAATCACTTTGGGTTTGTAGGTGTTTGGTTTTGGGTTTTCCTCACTCGATGATTTTCGCTCAAAGTCCTCAGAGGATGGGATGCTCTCAATTGACAAGTGTCAGTTTCTCTCGGAGCAGCCAACCAGCTAGTGGTTGTAGGGGGCGGCTATTTATAGCCTAGGGAGCAGCCCGACATGATAAGACATAAATGCCCTTCAATGATATGACCGTTAGGTAGATAAGATATTTTGGGACAGCTTGCGCGCAGCACAGCAACAGTCGGAAATTTGATTCTCAAATTCCTCAGGGCTATCATGTTCCTCACAGTGTAGGCAATTCGCACTAGCGAATTCTTAACTCCTCAGTCAGAACAAATTTCTCAGTGACCAGAAGAACTTCATCTCTGTCACTAAAGAAATTTACTGAACTGTATGAGATTTCCAAAGGCTTCACTCGAAGGGATTGGTAGGTGTAGGATTTTGAGTTGAGCATCACATGGAAATTTTTCCTTAGTATTTCCTCGACCCCCTTTAACAGTACGGTGTTTCCTATGACTCAAGAAAGAGAATACGAAACTACGAAAACAAAAGTCTTCCCGCTTCATGTTCCTCAAATGATTACCAAGTCTTCAAGGTCACACCAATTTCTTCACTTTCAAAGTCTTCAGAATACCAAAGTCTTCAGACGAAGAACTTCATTTTTAGGGGTCGACTTTCTCTGTAAATATCAAACTCCTCATAGACTTATAGACATGTGTACACTCATAAACACATTAGTCCCTTAACCTATAAGTCTTCAATACACCAAAATCACTAAGGGGCACTAGATGCACTTCAAAGACCTCCTCAGGAGGGGCCTCACCAGGTTGGCTCGCGAGGGGCGGAGAGTTCAAGGCAAGGCAAACCTCGCGAGGTTCTCGTGACGTGAGCCATGACGATCGAGGACAGGCGGGGGCCAGTCCGCGCAACATCCTTATTTCCTCTTTGGTGCTAAGGAAGCAAGCGTAGGCGCGGAGTACCGAGGCATCAAGCAAAGGTTTCCATATCGGTGCAACGAGACCAAGACCAGCAGGACGGCAAGACGGAGGTCACCATGGAGCCCAAGGCGGCGTCACCACCAGAGCCTTTTGCAGGCGAAGACTGCTTTTGTCAGGATAAGTTGTACTAGTTGTCCCCTTTCAAATTGGCCGTTGTTGGCTCCCTTCCCACTCAATATTTTGGGAGAGGACCAGGGCCTCTATAAACAGGACTAGCCACCACCGTAGGAGGCAACAGCTACGTCTTGTGCTTGCGTTGGTTTTCCCCGAAGAGGAGAGGATGATGCAGCAGAGTAGCGTAAGTATTTCCCTCAGTTTTTTAGAACAAAGGTATCAATCCAGTAGGAGGCCACGCGCAAGTCCCTCGTACCTACACAAAGCAAATAACTCCTCGCAACCAACGCGAATAGGGGTTGTCAATCCCTTCACGGTCACTTACGAGAGTGAGATCTGATAGAGATGATAGATAATATTTTTGGTATTTTTGGTATAAAGATGCAAAGTAAAATAAAAGGCAAAGTAAAAAAGAAACGCAATAATAAAGCGTAGGAAGATTAATATGATGAAAATAGACCCCGGAGATAGATTTCACTAGTGGCTTCTCTCAAGAGCATAAGTATTTTACGGTGGGTAAACGAATTACTATTGAGCAATTGACAGAATTGAGCATAGTTGTGAGAATATCTAGGTATGATCATGTATATAGGCATCATGTCCGAGACAAGTAGACCGACTCCTGCGTGCATCTACTACTATTACTCCACTCATCGACCGCTATTCAACATGCATCTAGAGTATTAAGTTAATGAAAACAGAGTAACGCCTTAAGCAAGATGACATGATGTAGAGGAATAAATTCATGCAATATGATAAATACCCCATCTTCTTATCCTCGATGTAAACAACACAATACGTGCCTTGTTGCCCTTACTGTCACAGGGAAAGGACACCGCAAGGTTGAACCCAAATCCAAGCCCTTCTCCCATTGCAAGAACTACCAATCTAGTTGGCCAAACCAAACGGATAATTCGAAGAGACTTGCAAAGATAACCAATCATACATAAAAGAATTCAGAGAAGATTCAAATATTGCTCATAGATAATCTTGATCATAAACCCACAATTCATCGGTCTCAACAAACACACCGCAAAAAGAAGATTACATCGAATAGACCTCCACGAGAGAGGGGGAGAACATTGTATTGAGATCCAAAAAGAGAGAAGAAGCCATCTAGCTACTAACTATGGACCCAAAGGTCTGAAGTAAACTACTCACACTTCATCGGAGAGGCTATGATGATGATGTAGAAGCCCTCCATGGTGGATTCCTTCCCATGAGCTCCTAACAGGCCCCAAGATGGGATCTCATGGATACGTAAAGTTGCGGCGGTGGAATTAGTTTTTTGGCTCCGTGATTCCGATCTGTTGGGAGAACGTAGGTATATATAGGAGGAAGGAGTACGTCGGTGGAGCTTCGGGGGGCCCACGAGGCAGGGGGACGCGCCCTAGGGGGGGCGCCCCCTCCACCCCCGTGGCCGCCTCCCTCCTTTCTTGACCGAGGGTCCAAGTCTCTTGGATCTTATCCGATGAGAAAATCACGTTCCTCAAGATTTCATTCCATTTGGACTCCGTTTGATATTCTGTTTCTTAAAAATACTGATATAGGCAAAAAAACAGCAATTCTGGGCTGGGCCTCCAGTTAATAGGTTAGTCCCATAAGTAATATAAAAGTGGAAAATAAAGCCCAATATAGTCCAAAACAATAGATAATATAGCATGGAGCAAGCAAAAATTATAGATACGTTGGAGACGTATCAGGCATCCCCAAGCTTAATTCCTGCTCGTCCTCGAGTAGGTAAATGATAAAAAAGAGAATTTTTGATGCGGAGTGGTACTTGGCATAATTTCAATGTAATTCTTCTTAATTGTGGTATGAATATTCAGATCCGAAAGTTTCAAGACAAAAGTTCATATTGACATAAAAATAATAATACTTCAAGCATACTAACAAAGCAATCATGTCTTCTCAAAATAACATGGCCAAAGAAAGTTATCCCTACAAAATCATATAGTCTGGCTATGCTCTATCTTCACCACACAAAGTATTTTAATCATGCACAACCCCGATGACAAGCCAAGCAATTGTTTCATACTTTTGACATTTTCAAAACTTTTTCAATCTTCACGCAATACATGAGCGTGAGCCATGGATATAGCACTATATGTGGAATAGAATGGTGGTTGTGGAGAAGACAAAAAGGGAGAAGATAGTCTCACATCAACTAGGCATATCAACGGACTATGTAGATGCCCATCGATAGATATCAATGTGAGTGAGTAGGGATTGCCATGCAACGGATGCACTAGAGCTATAAGCATATGAAAGCTCAACAAAAGAAACTAAGTGGGTGTGCATCCAACTCACTTGCTCAAGAAGACCTAGGAAAATTTGAGGAAGACCATCATTGGAATATACAAGACAAGTTCTATAATGAAAAATTCCCACTAGTATATGAAAGTGACAAAACGAGAGACTCTCTATTATGAAGATCATGGTGCTACTTCGAAGCACAAGTGTGGTAAAAGGATAGTAACATTGTCCCTTCTCTCTTTTTCTCTCATATTTTTTATTGGGCCTTTTCTCTTTTTTTTATGGCCTCTTTTTTTCGTCCGGAATCTCATCCCGACTTATGGGGGAATCATAGTCTCCATCATTCTTTCCTCACTTGGGACAATACTCTAAAAATGATGATCATCACACTTTTATTTTTCTTACAACTCAATGATTACAAATCGATACTTAGAACAAAATATTACTCTATATGAATGCCTCCGGCGGTGTACCGGGATATGCAATGATTCATAAATGACATGTATGAAAGAATTATGAACGGTGGCTTTGGCACAAATACGATGTCAACTAAATGATCATGCTAAGCAATATGACAATGATGGAGCGTGTCATAATAAACGGAACGGTGGAAACTTGCATGGCAATATGTCTCGGAATGGCTATGGAAATGCCATGACAGGTAGGTATGGTGGCTGTTTTGAGGAAGGTTTATGGTGGGTGTATGATACCGGCGAAAAGTGCACGGTATTAGAGAGGCTAGCAATGGTGGAAGGGTAAGAAAAATGCGTATAATCCATGGACTCAACATTAGTCATAAAGAACTCATATACTTATTGCAAAAATCTATAAGTTATCAAAGCAAAGTATTACGCACATGCTCCTAGGGGGATAGATTGGTAGGAAAAGACCATCGCGCGTCCCCGACCGCCACTCATAAGGAAGACAATCAATAAATAAATCATGCTCCGATTTCATCACATAACGGTTCACCATACGTGCATGCTACGGGAATCACAAACTTTAACACAAGTATTCCTCAAATTCACAATTACTCAACTAGCATGACTCTAATATTATCACCTCCATATCTCAAAACAATTATCAAGCATCAAACTTTTCTTAGTATTCAACGCACTCAAAAGAAAGTTTTACAAATCTTGAATACCAAGCATATTATTATTTTAAGCAAATTACCATGCTATTTAAGACTCTCAAAATAATCTAAGTGAAGCATGAGAGATCAATAGTTTCTTTAAAACAAATGCACCACCGTGCTCTAAAAGATATAAGTGAAGTACTAGAGCAAAATTATAGAGCTCAAAAGATATAAGTGAAGCACATAGAGCAAAACTATAAAGCTCAAAAGATATAAGTGAAGCACATCGAGTATTCTAACAAATTCCAATTCATGTATGGCTCTCTCAAAGGGTGTGTAAAGCAAGGATGATTGTGGTAAACTAACAAGCAAAGACGCAAATAATACAAGACGTCAAGCAAAACACATATCATGTGGTGAATAAAAATATAGCTCCAAGTAAAGTTACCGATGGAAGTGGATTTAAAGAGGGATGCCTTCCGGCATCCCCAAGCTTTGACTTTTTGGTGTCCTTGAATTATCTTGGGGTGCCATGGGAATCCCCAAGCTTAGGCTCTTGCCACTCCTTGTTCCATAATCCATCAAAACAAATTCACCCAAAACTTGAAAACTTCAAAACACAAAACTCAACAGAAATCTCGTAAGCTCCGTTAGCGAAAGAAAACAAAAGACCACTTCAAGGTACTGTAATGAACTCATTCTTTATTTTCTTTGGTGTTAAACCTACTGTTCCAACTTCTCTATGGATTATAAATTATTTACTAGCCATAGATTCATCAAAATAAGCAAACAACACACGAAAGACAGAATCTGTCAAAAACAAAACAGTCTATAGTAATCTGTAACTAATGCAAACTTCTGGAACTCCAAAAATTCAGCAAAAAATAAGAAGACCTAGGCAATTTGTTTATTGATCAGCAGCAATTGTAATCACTATTTTATCACATTCTGCTGAGTTTTTAAAATTGTTTTCGTGAACAGAAAGTTTCTGGAAATTACAGCAAGATCAAATAACTATTATCCAAGAAGATCCTATAGGTTTAACTTGGCACAAACACTAATTAAAACATAAAACCACATCTAAACATAAGGTAGATAGATTATTTATTCCTAAACAGAAACAAAAACAAAAAACTAAAAATAAAATTGTGTTGCCTCTCAACAAGCACTATCGTTTAACGCCCCTAGCTAGGCATAAAAGCAAGGATAGATCTAGGTATTGCCATCCTTGGTGGGCAATCCATTGGTGGCTCTCATAATAGATTCATATGGTAATTTTATCTTCTTCCTAGGGAAGTGTTCCATGCCTTTCTTTAATGGGAATTGGAATCTAATATTCCCTTCCTTCATATCAATAATTGCACCAATCGTCCTAAGGAAAGGTCTACCAAGAATAATAGGACATGAAGGATTGCAATCTATATCAAGAACGATAAAGTCAACGGGCACATAATCCCTATTTGCAACAATAAGAACATCATTAGTTATTCCCTTAGGTTTCTTAATAGTGGAATCCGCAAGGTGCAAGTTTAGAGAGCATTCATCAAAATCACGGAAATCTAGCAAATCACACAAAGTTTTGGGAATAGTGGAAACACTAGCACCAAAATCACATAAAGCATAAAATTCATGATCCTTAATCTTAATTTTAATAGTTGGTTCCCACTCATCATAAAGTTTTCTAGGGCAACTCAAGTTTTTCCTCATAAGATTGCATCAAGGCATCAACGGTATGTTTGGTAAACGCTTTATTTTGACTATAAGCATGCGGAGAATTTAGCACGGATTGCAACAAGGAAATACAATCAATTAAAGAGCAACTTTCATAATTAAATTCCTTGAAATCCAAAATAGTGGGTTTAGCAACATCTAAGGTTTTACTTTCTTCAATCCCACTTTTATCAATTTTAGCAACATACTCTAAGAGCTCCGAATTTTTAGAACGCCTTCTAGGTAAAGGTTTCTCATATTCAATCTCATAATTATCAAGATTCATATTGAAAAACAAGGATTTGATAGGGGACACATCAGTAACTTTTAGATCTTCATCTTGATTTTCATGGAAATCAGGTTTAGCAGCCATCTTATTGACGAAGGTAGCTTGCTTATCAGATATTTCAGTAGTCAATTTCTCAAGACGAGAAATTTGGGGTCTTAAACCTTCAAATTCTTTAGACATATCATCGGGCTCTTTATTCAAATAATTCATAAAA
Organism: Aegilops bicornis; assembly: GCA_021605145.1. Lineage (NCBI taxonomy): Eukaryota > Viridiplantae > Streptophyta > Magnoliopsida > Poales > Poaceae > Aegilops > Aegilops bicornis. The sequence goes on along the minus strand of CM038675.1, from coordinate 424,473,138 downwards.
CTTTTTTGTTCCTTAAGCTCGTTTCTGAAGAAATTATTATGCTCAAATTGCAAAACCATAAAACTCCTGACGTTGCTTTCGATCTCTTCCAACCTTTTAAGGTGAAGATCACCAAATCTAGGTAGAGCCATAGTGACAAGCAAGCAATCCAACACACGAGCAAACAAGCGAACGAGAAAAAGGCAAACGGAAAACAGAGGGCGAATAAAACGGCAAGGGTGAAGTGGGGGAGAGGAAAACGAGAGGCAAATGGCAAATAATGTAATGCGGGAGATAAGGGATTGTGATGGGTACTTGGTATGTTGACTTTTGCATAGACTCCCCGGCAACGGCGCCAGAAATCCTTCTTGCTACGTCTTGAGCTTATGCTGGTTTTCCTGAAGAGGAGAGGATGATGAAGCAGAGTAGCGTAAGTATTTCCCTCAGTTTTTGAGAACCAAGGTATCAATCCAATAGGAGGCCACGCGCAAGTCCCTCGTACCTACACAAAGCAAATAACTCCTAGCAACCAACGCGAATAGGGGTTGTCAATCCCTTCACGGTCACTTACGAGAGTGAGATCTGATAGAGATGATAGATAATATTTTTGGTATTTTTGGTATAAAGATGCAAAGCAAAATAAAAGGCAAAGTAAAAAAGCAAAGCAATAATAAAGCGTAGGAAGATTAATATGATGAAAATAGACCAAGGGGCCATAGATTTCACTAGTGGCTTCTCTCAAGAGCATAGGTATTTTATGGTGGGTAAACGAATTCTTTGTTGAGCAATTGATGTAATTGAGCATAGTTGTGAGAATATCTAGGTATGATCATGTATATAGGCATCACGTCCGAGACAAGTAGACCGACTCCTGCCTGCATCTACTACTATTACTCCACTCATCGACCGCTATCCAAAGATGCATCTAGAGTATTAAGTTAATGAAAACAGAGTAACGCTTTAAGCAGGATGACATGATGTAGAGGAATAAATTGATGCAATATGATAAATACCCCATCTTGTTATCCTCGATGGCAACAATACAATACGTGCCTTGCTGCCCTCACTGTCACTTGGAAAGAACACCGCAAGATTGAACCCAAAGCTAAGCACTTCTCCCATTGCAAGAACTACCAATCTAGTTGGCCAAACCAAACGGATAATTCGAAGAGACTTGAAAAGATAACCAATCATACCTAAAAGAATTCAGAGAAGATTCAAATATTGCTCATAGATAATCTTGATCATAAACCCACAATTCATCGGTCTCAACAAACACACCGCAAAAAGAAGATTACATCGAATAGATCTCCACGAGAGAGGGGAGTACATTGTATTGAGATCCTATAAGTGAGAAGAAGCCATCTAGCTACTAACTATGGACCCGAAGGTCTGAAGTAAACTACTCACACTTCATCGGAGAGGCTATGATGATGATGTAGAAGCCCTCCGTGGTGGATTCCCCTTCCGGCGGAGCTCCGGAACAGGCCCCAAGATGGGATCTCGTGGATATAGAAAGTTGCAGTGGTGGAATTATGTTTTTGGCTCCGTATCAGATATGTTGGGGGTACGTAGGTATATATAGGAGGAAGGAGTATGTCGGTGGAGCTTCGGGGGGCCCATGAGGCAGGGGGCGCCCCCTAATGGGGGGGCACCCTCCACCCTCGTGGACGCCTCCCTCCTTTCCTGACCAAGGGTCCAAGTCTCCTGGATCTTATCTGATGAGAAAATCACGTTCCCGAAGATTTCATTCCGTTTGGACTCCGTTTGATATTCCGTTTCTTCGAAACACTGAAATAGGCAAAAAACAGCAATTCTGGGTTGGGCCTCCGGTTAATAGGTTAGTCCCAAAAGTAATATAAAAGTGGAAAATAAAGCCATATATAGTCCAAAACAATAGATAATATAGCATGGAGCAATCAAAAATTATAGATACGTTGGAGACGTATCAGCAACTATCGAGAGACAACGGAGCCTCAGGATCTGATCTAATCTTGAGCCAATCCTTAGCCACACATCGAGCACAAGAACACCTCAACCTCAATAGGTTGTTCTTCCCCTTGTATTGTTCATCCATAGCCCAAGAGGCAATCCACCACCACCACACTGGAGTAGGGTATTACACCACAACGGTGGCCCGAACCAGTATAAATCCTGGGTCCCTTGTGTTGTGAGTTCGCCGAGTTAGTCCTTGAGATCTTAGCAAGCTAGGACGTGGATCGGTAGGGGAAGATCTTCGCGCGCACCCCAGTGTTCGAACCTTGAGGGTCTTGCCAGAACCCGTGATCCGACAGTTGTGTCACAAGTACAACATATGGTTGCGCTCAGAGCTGCGCCACAAGTACAACGTCTACTTCGAGTGAAGAGCAGACCTTTCACTCAGAGTCAACAAATCTGAAAGTGGTGAAGACAAAACAACCACATTCGAAAGAAAAACCAAGTTTGGATAAATCAAGCAAGGTTCAGAACCGCAAACAGAAGTACTTGGGCGTCAGGCCCGAAAGGTTTTAACTTTTACAAAATCACTCGGCATTCTGAGGCAAATAAAGTCAAGTTATCAAGTTTTTCACTCGGCAGGAGGAGGACTAGCTGGCTCGACGAACTCATCCAGGTCGATTCCATCTGCGATGCGAGTGGCAGCATCGATGAAGGTCTCCATGAAGGACTGGAATTGAAGCTTTTTGGTCTTGGCGACCTTGAGAGCCGCCAGCTTTTCTTCTCTAACTTCCTTGCAATTAACACGGACTAGAGACAGAGCCACGTTAGCACCACAGCGAGCAGGTGACTTCTTCGACGCCTGCACTCGACCAGGGATTTCATTGAGTCGATTCTTCAGAGACTCGAGGTCATTCTGGAACGTCACACCTGGCCAGAGCTCCATGTCGATCCGCGACACCGCCAATTTTAGTCAAGCAAGGTAGTCCATAACACTGGCGAGGCAGGATTCCAGTCGCAGCACGTTCATTGCGGCTTCGTCCTTGACGGGGGAGTTGATGGGGTCTAGATTCGTCTCAATTCGCCCAGTCTCTTCCTCGAAGTATTGACAGAATTCTGCATGCACATATGAGTCAGCAGTTGCAAGTCAGTCATACGAGGGAAGTACCTTCAAGCATAAGGAACATCTTCTTAGCAGGGCCTCCCAGATAAGTCTCCAGTTCATCTCTCCTCCGAGTGAGATCTTCGAATTTGTCGGTCAAGGCCACCTTGTCCTTCTTCAGCTGCACGACTTCTTTGTTTGCTTCATCAACGACAGTCTTCAACTTGGTGTTTTCTACTTCCAACTTGCCGACTGAAGCCAGCTTCTTATCAGCAAGTTCAGTTTTTTCTCACGCCGTCTACTGCGCTGCTGCAAGGTCGAGGTCCTTCTTCTCCAGAGCCTGCTTCATTTTGTCTAAAGAAATAGCATTCTTCAGACGAGCTTGGAGTTATCGGTTTTCACTATGCACATCTGTTCGAGTGGAGTCACTCGGTTCAAAAGACAAAAAGAAAAGATGGCAAGGTGATCAGTCGACAAGTTATTACCTCCCATGGTAGCTGCTTCGTCCTTAGCCTTCTGCAAATTCGCTTTGGCCAGCTCCGGGTCGAGGTTGAGTTGGATCTGTTTCTTCTCTAGTTCAACAAACTTGGCTCCAAGATCACAGGATTTCTGCGATGGCAACGATGTGACAAGTCGATCGACATACGCATAAGGGCCAGTCACTTCCGAGTGGTAATATGCAAAGATCAGATTATTATGGAAAAAGAGTTCTAACACTCCGTCGAACCAAACATTCAACAGTAGTCTCAGGGACTACACCCGGTGGGTGCACTTGGCATGCCCCCACTGGTTCGATTTCCCACTCGACATGGTCTGCCCAGTACGAGTGGAAGGGGTAAAAAACCATTTGATCTCAAACCACCGCCGACTGCCCGCAGTCGACCGCGGTCTCGGGGACTACACCCAGTGGGTGCACTTAGCGTGCCCCACTGTTTCAGTTCCCACTCGGTACGACTTGTCTAGTCTGAGTGGAAGTACTTCAAACAAACATTTCACAAAGAGTTCAAGAATTCACTCGACGTGACCTGGCCGACTCAAGTGAAAAGAGCTACACAACATAAGTTGAAACACCCATGATAGATGCACATTAAAGGACAGATGCACATTAAAGGTTCCTAACAGAGCAAAGAGCAAGCTGAAAGTCGACTCAGAAATGAACTTACAATCCCACTTACTTGGACATTGGCTTGGAGGGCAGAGCTAGCATCATAGGCGGCCTTGCTGGTCTCGTACACCACCTTCATTTTGTCCATCATTAGGCCTGCCTAGATCATGGCTTCCTTGGCAGCGCCTACGTGATCCTCTGGGACATGATGAATAGTAAAAAGATTAGCTGGTGGAACTGATGAGGTAGCTGGAGGAACTGAAGCTTGGAGTTGCACAGTCAGAAAAGAAGGCTGAATAGTCGACATGGGGTCAGCAAAAGAAACCGAAGTTCGAATTGGATCACCAAGTTGCTGAACAACTAGGTCTGGCGCTGATGTCGAGTGAGACACCTTGCTGGCAGGCACCTTCTTGCGCAGATTCCTGCTCCTTCTCCCTGTATTCTTCTGGGGCTCTACTTCGTGGTCATCGTCATCTGGAAGTTCGATAACATTCGGTGGCACTACAAAACACTCGACCATAAGACATTCAGTCGACCGTCAAAACAATTGACAAAGTAAGAACATGATTGTGGAGCTGTACCTGCTCGAGAGGTGGCCGTGTCTGCAATTTCCTCTTCATCTTGCCCCTTGTCAATATCCATGGACGTCCCAGAAGTAGCAGCGCTGAAAGTTCCAAAACTCACTCGGTCAAACAAGAAAATGAGTCGACAATAACATAGAACTTCTCGAGCAAAGAAAAACAGAGAGGAGAAACACTTACGCAGAAGCAACAGGGACATCCACCTTGATTTTGGGCAGGGCCTTTTGGGGCTTCGATGGCGCGACCTTGGGCTGCTTCGCATCCTTCTCTGATGGCTCAGGGGTAGACATCCGAGTGCGCTTCGGAACCTGCGTACTTGGCTGGGCAGCTTTGCCGCGTCCACCCGATGGATCATGTGATTGCATAGAATGCCGCTCAGAGCGAGGTGGCGAGTCGACCTCCTCACTGCTGTCAGAGTCTTCGATGTCTTCATCACTTTCGTCCTCAGACTGCCAGTCGGCACTCTCGCTTACGCTCTCCCCTCTCTCCTGGAACTGTTCCCCGTTGGGCATCGAGTACATCTTGGTGTAGATCTGCAAGGCACAAGTCAACAAAAATCAGTCGGCTTCAGAAGCAGTTGCAAATCAAAGAGAAAAACACTCGGTATTTTGAGCCTAACCTCTTCTGGCTCACGGGCGTTATCGAATGGTTGAACTCTCCTGGACCCCCCGGGGTTGTCCTTATTCCCGGTGATGGTTAACAGCCACTGAGTCACCTTCTCCTCGGCGACCTCCTCTGGGACCGAGCGTTGTCTCTAGGGTCTGAGTACATCCACATCGGGTGAGCTTGGAGAGGCTGGATGCGTCGAATGAGGAACACCTCCAACAAATCCATGCCAGTCACGCCCTCCCGAACTAAGTTCACAACTTGGTCGACTAAAAGAGATACCTCGCCTTTCTCCTCTGGGGTCATGGCCAACGTAGAAGGTTGACAAAGTCACTCCATAGTGAAAGGGGGGAGACCAGTCGACTGACCGGGAGTTGGGACGTCCTTACAATAGAACCAGGTCAACTCCCAATCCCGAACTGACTCGGGAAGGGTCATGGAAGGAAAAGTACTCCTACCCCTAGTCTGGATCCTTAAACCTCCACACATCAGTATCACATGGGTCTTTTCGTCACTCAGATTTGCCTTCTTCACCAACTGAGAACGGTAAGTAAATATGTGTTTGAACAGACCCCAGTGTGGTTGACAACCCAGGAAATTTTCACACATCGAGATAAACGCAGCAAGCTACGTGATGGTGTTTGGAGGGAAATGGTGGATTTGAGCACTGAAAAAGTTCAAGAAACCCCTAAAGAACGGGTGCGGAGGAAGAGAAAAACCTCAGTCAACATGGGTGGCGAGGAGGACATGCTTACCCTCGCGTGGGCTAAGGCTCGGTTTCCCCCTCCGGCAGCCTCCAAGATCCAATGGCAATCAAGCCGTCCTCAGCAAGCCTCTCCAGGTCATCCCGCTCGACAATGGAGCGGATCCAGTCCCCCTGGATCCAGCCCGGCGGCAGACCGAACCGCGACGATATCCCCCGAGTCATCTTCTTGCCCTTCGCCGTCGTTGTCACCTTCTTCGCGCGCTCCAAAGCCACCGTCTTGTCCTTCACCAATGTGGCGGAGTGCACACGGGCGGAGCGGGGGCGTCGAGAGTGGAGGAGGGCACGGTGGAGAAGCAGAGGAAGCAGAGGGAGAATGAGGCGCACTGTGCAACGCATCAGCCTCGACGCCTTTTATGGACCTACTTCCGAGTGGCTGACCCGTGGGCCCGATCAATCTCGTCAAATCCCGCAACAGTTGCGCACTCGATATGTGGCGAAAAAGGTGGCACAAGAATCAAGGCGCCCCTGTCTATCCACTCCAATTACTGTGGCATGCCCCGTCCCACGCGATTCTCCAAACTTTCGAATCCCGTGAGATCCGGGAACCATAGAGCAATCAATTGCGCCGAAGATTTTGCACCATAATAACACTCGAAGATTGTCAGTATAACTCGGTCGACGACCTCTAAATCGATCAAGGCGACTGAAACAAGGTTGAAGCTTCAACATGATTTCCAGACTCCAGTAAAATGCCTCCGAAGCATAAGAATTGAGTCGGAGTCAACTTCAACCCTTCTTCACTCGAACCTCAATCCATTCAGGGGCTAATGACGATGTCATGTACCTAGGGTAGGGTCATAGGCCTGATCTAGACGCCCTACCCAAGGACACTAACCCAGAGCCAAAGACATTCAAAGTACAACCGAAGATACCATTGAAATCACCATGGAGTGCAATCCACTCGACCAGATATACGACTCGGATATCCCAATTCCAGTCGACTATGATAGAGTCACTCGACCTCAGGGAGAATCACTCGGAGTACAGAAGATCTAAAGCCACCTCTGGATGGCAACGGTCAGGCATTCACTCCGTAGCCTTAAAGGTCATTAATAGTCATTATAGCGGGCGTTACCAGTAACGTCTCTGTCTTAATCTACGTTAAACCCCTGTGTAACTGAGGCCTGTGAAGGGGTGGCACACTCTATATAAGCCACCCCTCCCATCTGGCACAAGGGTTCGCACCCCCTGTAACTCTCACGCATAATCCAATCGACCAAGCCTCCGGGCACCGAGACGTAGGGCTGTTACTTCCTCCGAGAAGGGCCTGGACTCGTAAAACTTGCATTCAGAACCTCACAATAGCTAGGGCCTTGCCTCCTCCTACGTACCCCCTATTCTTACTGTTAGACTTGCTACCACGACACCGGCTTTATTAAATTGACTATGAAAATATATGTACATCAATGAAGGTATATACAATGATGAGAGTCAATGACTCAAGTGTAGTAAGGCTGTAGGTGAGCAATGTACCACGACCTGTTGGTCTCTTGCTTAGAAGTATGCAATTTCTTGCACTCACGTATATCAATGAGATAATACGAGCCATTGTTAAGATTCTTGCTAACCACAAAATGTCCTTCCCGAGGCGGGGATGGCTTATGCATGCTTTTCTGATCTTCAATCAGTCGGAGGAATAAGTCGCCCTCTTGAAACGACTGAGTTTTGACTCTGCGGCTATGATAGGGATGCAGGCCTTGTTGATAAATCACCGACCGGGCCGCTGCAAGATCATGTTTTTCATCCAAAGCATCAGGTGCATTCTGACGCACCGTCTTATTATCAGCTTCAACGTAAGCCGCCACCCTGGACGATTCATGACGTATATCACTTGGGAGAACCGCCTCTATGCCATAAACCATGCAGAAAGGCATATAGCCTGTTGATCTGTTGGGGGTGGTTCTGATACACCAAAGGACTGAAGGAAGCTCTTCAACCCAACAACCCGGCGTTCGCTCCAAACAAACCATAAGCCGGGGCTTAATGCCTCTCAAAATTTCTTGGTTATCCCGTTCTGCTTGACTATCAGACTGTGGATGAGCCATTTAGGAAACATCATGCCGGATATACTGTCTTTGACGGAATGATACATCTCCATCGTATCAACTTTTCCAAACTCTTTTGACCTCGTTTTGGACTCTAATTTGCAAGATTTGAATGGAACTAACCCGGACTGACGTTGTTTTCAGCAGAATTGCCATGGTGTTATTTTTGTGCATAAATAGAAGTTCTCAGATTGACCTAAAAAATTATAGAGAAAATTTTTGGAATATATAAAAAATATAGGCTCAAGAATAAACCAAAGGGGGCCACCAAGAGGCGACAAGCCCTGGGGGCACGCCCTGCAGGCTTGTGGGCCCCCTGGAGCTCCTCCGACCCTCATTCCAACTCTATAAGTATCTATTCACGGAGAAAAAATCAGAGAGAAGGATTCATCACATTTTACAATACGGGGCCACCGCCGCCTCATATTCTTCATCGGGAGGGCTGATCTGGAGTCTGTTCGGTGCTCCGGAGAGGGGGATTCATCGCCATCATCATCACCAACCTTCCTCCATCACCAATTTCATGATGCTCACCTTCGTGCGTGTGTAATTCCATCATAGGCTTGCTGGACGGTGATGGGTTGGATGAGATTTATCATGTAATCGAGTTAGTTTTGTTAGGGTTTGATCCCTAGTATCCACTATGTTCTGAGATCTGAACCTATTATGTTTTCATGAATATATTTGTGTTCTTGATCCTATATTGCAAGTTGTAGACACCTATTACGAGTTATGATCCGCGTACCCCAGGGTGATTCTTTCCGATGATTACCGTAGTTTGAGGAGTTCATGTATTCACTAAGTGCTAATGCTTTGGTTCGGTTCTCTATTAAAAGGAGGCCTTAATATCCTCTTCACAACATCACCATCTTTCTATCTTGATGATTTGCATTTTGGGCATTCACTTAAGTTGGCATAATCCTTTTGGAACATAACACAATTATTCTTACAAACATGGATCATATCATATCCAATTCCAACTGCATGCAGGAAATTCTTCATTTTACTACAGGTGTGTGGCAGCTCAAACGCATATGGGAAAGATTTGCGGAAAGTAGCCAACATCGCATCGAATGATTTGTTGGTCATCTGCTCAGATGTCTTCACCTGAAGAAAGGTGACCATAGCTGAGAATACTGACAGCTTATTTCCTAGGGTGATAGCCACGTTGCATTGTTCGAACATGCGGGCCCACCGTTTTTGTTGTGCAGGTGAAAGTTCACAAAATGCGCGAGCATTTCGTATCATTGTTTCAATGTTAGTTAAACTCACTAGCTCCGCCACCACCACCTCCTCCTCCTCCTCCCCCTCTTCCACCTGAGCATCAGGCAGATCAAGATGGTGATCTGCTGCTTCCACATAGTTAGTAACATTGACATTCACAGCTTCACAATGATGAACCCACCTAGTATATGTGACCGACATCCCATACAAGTGTAGATGATTTTGCACATTGACTGGGGTCTTGTAACTGAATTCATACAACTGCTACAGGGGCAGAGCACATCTGATTTCGGACCATCGTACTCAGCTGTGATAAAGTTCATGAAGTTTTCAGCCCCCGCGACATATGCAGCGGAGAATCTTCGAGCAGAAGTTATCCAAGTCCTGTCCATCTATTGGCCATACAAACTAGTTCTTCTGCTAGATATTACAGGAAAAACATATATGCTTTTTTATGAAGTCCAGAAAAAATACCTAGGTCGATGTCTAAAGCTATGGCAAGATATTTGGACAAGCAGATCTAAGTAAGTAAATATATGTAAAGCTAATTGAGCAAACAGATTTGAGTGCTAAATTATGGTAGGCTATTTCAGCTGTCAATGAGGCCGAGCGCACAACCATCGAAGGCCATCTCAGCAACAAAGATCGAGTATAAAAGGTGTCGAGCTATTTCACCTCACAGATTGGCTACTAGACCATGGCAATCTACGTCACAATAAATGTATGGCAGGATATTTTAGCAACTAATCGGGCGTGGCATGCCATCTCAGCTAAGCAGATTGGGTGCAGAATAGGGCAAGGAAGCTACTTAAGTAGAGCATATTGACTGTAAACTATTTCGGTCAACAGTGAGATTAACAGCGTCTATAAGCTAACATTCAGCGCTACCCCGACATGCACGTGGCCTCACTCTAGATTGCGCGTGCCGTGGGAGAAGCTGACCGCCGTGTGTGTCCACAAGAACATCGCCAGCGGTGGCGGCGCGACTAGAGATCTATAGCCTATGAGAGCGTACTATGGGAGCAAGAGGATCACTATGCGTCCCCTCGATGAACCGCGACACCGACATATTAGCGCGGCGGGGAGGGTGCTTTGGCGGAGCGAATGGAGTGGTGGGGGCCGGGGGAGGGGGTTTGGGGAATATTATTGGCTAGTTGGCCGAAGGGCGGTTAAATTTGGGATTTGGGGGGAATTTTCGCACGGTGGGCGGACGATTTTGCACACGGTTGGTTTATCCAAGTGCGGTCCCACGTGTCAGTGAAGAGGCAAGCCGAAGCGCGTTCCGTTTGTGTTTGCCGTGTGCAGGACCGACCATGTGAGGGGTGCAATGCAACCGCGACAGGCGTGCTATGAGTGTACCGCCTTTTTTCCTTTTAAAACTTGCTGCTTCGCGCGATCCATTGATACTACTCGTAGCAATCCGGTAATCCCGACTAAAACGGCACGGCCGGGTCTTTTCCCGCACGATATGCTGGAAGGTTGGCTTAGTTGGCTTTTTAGGACAAGTAATGCTACGCCTACGTAATCCCAGTTATGTAATTAACATAATGTGAAACGTGTGGGCTATTGATTGCAGATTGAGGGGAGGGAGGGGCCCACCACCATGAAAATCAGGGGGGAGAGAGAGAGGAAATTTACCTTAACCCTTTCGTAGGTTCCCGTAGATGTAGGAAGATGTGAAATGCGTGAATGTGTAGCGGACATACTGTTGGAGTGCCTAAGATAAATTGTGTATGTAGACCCTATGTGTTTATTTACTTCGCATGTTAGCTTTGTCTCGGTTCATGTCGGCGTCCTGGGAACGGGGGTCCCCAGACTTGCCTGCCTGCGGCCCACGGCATGGCTATGCTAGCGGGCCTGTACGGCCCATCTTCATCAACCAAGCATTCAAGACCCTCGCGGGGGGCCAAGCTGTCATAGCCCTAGCCTAATCCTTGCCTGACTCTATATAAGTATCCTTGCATCATGTTTAACTTTCTGAAACTTGAATTGAGGATTGTTGAAACCTCACAAATCTAACTAAAAGAAGGGAAAGCACCCTTTAAATTGCATTATGTGAATCCAAAATTCCCTAAAAATAGTTTTGTGAATTTTGGCAAGAGTTATATACCAAACCAAAATTCTGGAACATTTCTAAGGAGTTATTTGGTCTCTGAATTTAAATCAATAATCTATCTGAATTTGGGGTTATATTCATAATATATAATGAATATATTTCAAATGCTTTGAAATATTTGATGTACTTTTGGAACAGTCCAGAGAGGTAACATAAAAAATTTCAGAATGTTTTGGCACTGTTTGAAATTCTCTTGAATTTGAAAATAATGGCAAAATAAATTGAAAAAGAAAGCAGAACAGAAAAAGTAAAAAAGAGCAGAGTCTCACATAGACTTACCAAAGCGAGCCCACCAGCAACCCAGCCCAGCAGCCACTTCCCCCCTGTTGTCTTCCTCCCTGGACAGAAGGACAAAGGCGTGTGCCCCGCGCGTGCGGCCACGCGCCCCGGCCACCTCCTGCTTCCCGCCGCCTCCTCGACGTCGCTTCGGACGCCACGCAGTCCCCTGCTTCCCTTTGGCCTCTCCCCTCCATGCAGCTCTCTCTCCCATCCCCCTCCGCTCTCTTCCCGTACGGAGCTCGTCGGCCTTGACCACCGCCCATGACCACCGCCACCAGCCACCCCACGCATCGCCGACGCGCCAAGAAGTTTCGCCTCGTCCCCCTCTTCCTCCTCGATGAGCCACGCATAGCCGGAAGGAGTGGAGCCTCGCCATCGAGCTCGACCCCGCCGCCTCTGCATCAAGATCGCCGGCGACCGTACGCCGTCCCCGACGCTTCCCTGGGCCTGATGAGCTCCGCCTCGACTCCGACGTGAGCACCTCGTCGCTTCCTCCCTTCCTCGATTTCGTGCCGTAGCCGCACTATCCACCGGACCCGACAGCTCACCGCCGCCGTGGTTCCCCACCGCTGTGGTCAGAACCACCGTCGCTCACTTTCGAGCACGGGATCATGCTCCGTATATCACCAGGAGCACGTAGCACCCACCAGCGTCTCCCCTAGAGCACCGCAACGCCGAACCCGAGCTCGCCCGAGCTCCGGCCACCGCCTAGCTCGCCGCTGCCACCGCTACAGTGCAACCCAGCCGCTGCCGCTCATTGCGTTGGATGCGGGAGAGCCTGGGCTTTGCATTCATGCCATCCGCCATTGATTTGGTCGCCGGAGGAGCGTTTTCGATGCCCTCCGCCGTCTCTGGCGTCGCCGGCGACGAGCCATGGGTCAACTCCGGCGAGTTTGACTCTAGTTGACCAGATTTGACTCCCCTCTGAGTCATTGACACGCGGGCTCGGCCCTACTAACTAATCTAGGATTAGTGCTAATTAAACCAGGATAGTTTAGTTAGTAACTGACCTACGGGTCCCACTGGTCAGTTTGACCTGGAACGCCCCGTTGACCTGCTGACGTCACAGTGACGTAGTGCTGACGCAGTAACTCTTTCTGGATTTATTCTTTTACAGGAAATTCCAGAAAATAGCCAAAACTTCTAAAAATCATAGAAAATCAACCGTAGCTCAGAATGAAATAATTTATATATGAAAAATGATCAGAAAAATCCAATCTATCCATCTGTACCATTTTAATGCATAATAGAACAACTTAGGGCTGCTGTTTAGGCCAAATCTTATAATGACATTTAAACCTTCACATATGGAGTTTGAATTTGAACCTAGGGTTCAAACCAACTTCACTTAACCTGCTGCTAGTTGCATTAGCTCAAACCACATCATATTGCCATGTCATGATCATGCATCATATTGTGCATTGCATTGATGGTGTTTCCTTCTGTGTTGCCGGTGTTTGTCCCATCTTAGTAAACGACGTACCGACGATGAGTTCGATGACACCGATGAAGAACTATATTATCTTCAGAAGTGCCAGGCAAGCAAAACCCCCTTGTTCATTCCGATACAATCCCACTCTCTCGTTCCTGTTTTCTTTTACTGCATTAGGACAACAGCGATTCAACTATTACATGCTGCGGTAGTTGAACCTCTTTCCTCTGCATGACCTGTCATTGCCACAGTAAATAGATGAAACCCACTAGCATGAGTAGGAGTTGTTTGAGCCCTGATGTGCCTACTCATTCATGCTTGTTTGTCATGCCTACTACTGCTTAGAGTTGAGTCAGGTCTGATTCATTGGGGATGAATGGGAGGTGTGTGAACATGTCCTACTGTGTGTGAGCTAAGTGTGTGAACACGATTTGGTAAAGGTAGCGGTGAGAGGCCATGTAGGAGTACATTGTGGGTTGTCTCATTGAAACCGTCCTCAGGAACTGAGTTCTGTGTTTGTGATCCATGAACAGTTACTACCACGCATTGGAATGCTTAAGTTCCCCTCTCGACTTATTAATCAACCTGATCTCTGTCCAGGAGTTGCAACTAGTTTCTGGTGTTTGTAGGTAGTGTTAGTAGTCTACCAAGTGGCACCCGTTACAGGTGGGCTTGGGACAGACTAGGCACCATGGCACGGTGTACCAAGCGTAGATCCACCCGTCGAGGTGGGCTTGGGAACCCTGCGCACATCGTTTGGGGTCGTGAGCGACACCCCGGCCGGATATCCTTGCGGATGGAACCCGAATAGACGATTAACCTGGACGATAGACTTGTGTGGTTAGTCAGGTCATGGCCGACTCCCTCGCCAGGCTTCCGCTTGAAGGTTGCCGAGATACAAGACGTGTACATGGTGGTAAGTGGCGAGAGCGTGTGTGAAGAAGTACACCCCTGCAGGGGTAACATTATCTATTCGAATAGCCGCGTCATGATAAAGGACTTCTGGGTTGCTGTGCGGTTCATATACAAGTGAAAGTGGATACTCTAAAATGTGCAAGATAAGTGTGAGTGCTATGGATGGCGTTCTCGTAGGGAGACGAGAGCGGATCCATAGTGGTGTATTGATATGGTGAATATGTGGACTCGTGTGCGCCACCTCAAAAGAGTTACTTGCAGTTGTAGTTCAGGATAGCCACCGAGTCAAAGCTGGCTTGCTGCAGTCAAACTCCACCACCCCCTTTATTGGTACCGATGCATTTGTAGTTAGTTCTGATGTAAGTCTTGCTGGGTACATTTGTACTCACGTTTTCTTATTGTATGTTTTGCAGAGAGACGTCAGTCTCGCTAGTAGTTCCGTGTGGACTTCGACGTTTAGCTTGATACCTCAGCTACGGTCTTGTGCCCTCGACAGGATCTGGTAGATAGTTAGGCTTCTCAGCCTTTTTCATTTGTGGATGTCTGTACTCAGACATGTTAAGCTTCCGCATGTGCTTTGACTTGTATGCTCTGAATGTTGGGTCATGAGACCCATGTTTTTAATACTTGGCTCCTCGGATCCTAATGAATAAATACTTTGAGTCATAGAGTTTTGTTGTGATGCCATGTTGTATTTACACATATCGAGCATATTGTGTGTATGATTGAAATGCTTGGTATGTGTGGGATCCGACAATCTAGTTGTTTATCCTTGGCAGCCTCTCTTATGGGGAAATGTAGTCTAGTGCTTCCATGAGCCATAGTAGTCCGCTACAGCCCGGTTCACTGGAGTCCTGCTAGCCCAGCACTACTGCTCAGGATGCTTGACTGGCCGGCGTGTGTTTCACTTCATTCCTGTGTCTGTCCCTTCGGGGAAATGTCACGTGGTGACCCCGGAGTCCTGCCTAGCTTGCTACAGCCCGGGTTCCCGGAGTCCTGTTAGCCTAGTGCTACAGCCAGGATTCACACGCTGCTGACCGACATGCTCGAAGTTGATTCATGTATGCCTGTCCCCATGGGTTAGTGCCGCTTTGGGTTCACGACTAGCCATGTCGGCCCGGGTTCTCTGTCATATGGATGCTAGCGACACTATCATATACGTGAGGCAAAAGGCGCAAACGGTCCCGGGCCATGGTAAGGCGACACCCGTGGGAATACCGTGCGTGAGGCCGCAAAGTGATATGAGGTGTTACCGACTAGATCGATGTGACTCGGAATCGGGGTCCTGACACAAGCCTCATGAGGCGGACGGCGCGAGACCTCCTCGGTTGCGGCCTCACCAGGCTTCCTCGTGAGGAGCGGAGATATCAAGGCGGAGAAAACCTCATGAGGCTCACATGATGTGAGCCATGATGATCGGCACCAGGCGGGCGCCAGTGCGCAAAGCATCCTTGTTTCCTCTTTGGTGCTAAAGAAGCACGCGCATGCGCGGAGTACCGAGGCATCAGGCAAAGGTTTCCATATCGGTGAAACAAGACCAAGACGAGCAGGACGGCAAGACGGAAGTCACTGTGGAGCCCAAGACCGCTTTTGTCAGGATATCTTGTACTAGTTGTCCCCTTTCAAATTCGCCCGCCGTTGTTGGCTCACTTCCCGCTCAATATTTGGGGAGAGGACCAGGGCCTATATAAGTAGAGCTAGCCACCACAGTAGGGGCGAGGTTGAACTAACCGAGTTCTCATCCACCAGTCCACAGAGCACAAGAACACCTCAACCTCAGGAGGCTGTTCTACCCCTTGTACTGTTCTTCATCAGCCCAAGAGGCGATCCACCACCACACACTGGAGTAGGGTATTACACCACAACGGTGGCCCGAACCAGTACAAACGTCGAGTCTCTCTGTGTTGTGAGTTCGTCGAGTTCGTCCGTGTGATCTTAGCAAGCTAGGGCGTGGATCGGTAGGAGGGAAAGAACTTCGTGCGCACCCCAGAGTTTGAACTTTAAGGGTTTTGTCGGAACCCCGAATCCGACATTTGGTGCGCCAGGTAGGGGTGCGCCGTAGCTTCCCTTCCGTCGATTCGTCTCCATGGCGGACGCTCGCCCCGCTCGAGCTGAGTGCCGGGCTGCCCTCACCGCCCGCGTTGCTCAGACGGCTCCCGTCGGCGGGCCACCTCGTCGTTCTCCGTCTCCTGCCGCCAACGCCGCTACCGGCCCGGCGGGGAACGAGCAGCAAGCATCCTCGCTGCACCCATCGGTGCGGCAGGACGGCCGCACCGCCATTCCATCGCTGACCCCGGCCGGTTCCTCGTCCCACGCACGTCGCGCTCCCATGGACGCGTAGGCCGCGCTCCTCATGGCGAACGAGCTCCTGCGCTATCGCCCGGTCGACGACCTCTACGAGGACTGGCTCGACCGCGTCGCCGAACTCTTCCGCACCGCAGGGGGCTCCCCGGCACCGTCCCACTCTCTGCCTAGCCCTCCGCCAGCCACGGGCGACTCGACTCATGGAGCGCCTCCACCACCTCTGCCCCAAGACTATGCCTTGGCACCAAGGCGCGCGGCCCCACGGCGTGATCCACCACGCCCGGTGCCCGCGCGAGAAGAGAGAAGCTGCCAAGAAATTCCTCGGCCGCGAGAAGCTGCACCTGCGCTCCCTGCGCCACCTTGTCAAGACCGCGCGCTACCTGTGGTAGCGGAATGCGGGTCTCACCAAGACCAAGCTCCACCTCTGAGACGGTCCCCGGCAACCACAGCCGGCTACCGCGCCTTCACCCTGAGTTGCGTAGCGTCGCCTGGCCACGCAAGTTCAAGCCGGACCTGCCTCCTCACTACGATGGCACCGCCGACCCCGCGGAGTTCCTGCAGCTCTACGAGGTGAGCATCAAAGCGGCCAACGACGACGAGAAAGTCATGGTGAACTGGTTTCCCATGGCTCTCAAGGATGGTGCCCGCTCCTGGCTCCTGAACCTACATCACGGCTCGATCTCCTCCTGGGATGAGATCCGCGGCCGCTTCGTCGCCAACTTCCAGGGCACCCGCGACTGCCCGCCAGCCGCGGGTGACTTGCGCCGCATCAAGCAACAACCAAGGGAGACCATCCAGAAGTACATCCAGCGCTTCAACAACACTTGCCTCAAGATCCCCAAGGTCACGGACGAGGCCATCATTTCCGCATTCTCTGACGGCGTCCGCAACAACAAGATGAAGGAGGAGCTCGCTATCCACAAGGAGCTGTGCACATCTCAGGAGCTGTTCAACCTGGTAACCAAGTGCGCAAGAGCTGGAGGGGCGCCTTTCCCTCCTCGAGCTGCCAGCCGTGGGTGCGGAGGAGAAGAAGGCCAAGGCCAAAGGACGTGAAGTGCAAGGAAGCAGATGTGCTCGTAGCAGAGCCGGACACCAAGCAAGGCAGGGACCAGCCCGAGTCATCGAAGGGCAGCTGACCGTTCTGCGCCTTCCACAACCTGAACACCCACAACACCAGTGACTGTCAAGAGCTCAGAGCCATTCGCGAAGGACGCTTCGGTCGATGCCCCGAGTGGCGTGACAGGCCTCGTGAGGACCGCTGGCAGGACCATCCTCGCGAGGGCGCCTGGAGGGACCAGCCTAGTGAGGATCGTCCTCAGGGCAACGCCGGTCTTCCACCACTGCCGCCACCACCAAGAAGGAACGATGATCACCATCAGGACGAGGGGGCTGGGGGCTTCCAGGAGCCACGTGCTATCGCCTGCATCTTGGGCGGCGCTCAGGCCCCAGCCTCTCAGTGCATCTTCAAATAGTTCGCTCTTGAGGTGAACGCAGTGCTCCCCAAGCTCGAGGCCACGCACCCGCTCAAGTGGTCCTAGTGCGCCATCACCATCAACTCGGCAGATCAGCTCAAGTGCGCAGCCACCGCTGGCGCCCTCCCGATGCTTTGTTCACCAGTCATCAGCAATGTGCAAGTTACCAAGACCCTCATCGACGGTGGCGCATGGCTCAACTTCCTAGCCATCGACACGTTCGACAACCTCCAGGTACCGTATGAGCAGCTTCAGCCTACCAAGCCTTTCTCAGGAGTGACTGAAGGTTCCACCACACTGATAGGGCAGGTCCACCTGCCTGTCACCTTCGGGGAGCACAAGAACTACCGCACCAAGCTCATCGACTTCGACGTCGCACACATCCTCCTACCATACAATGCCATCCTCGGGTATCCGGCCCTGGCCAAGTTCATGGCTGTCACCCACCACAGCTACAACATCCTCAAGATGCCGCGAAGCGGTGGAATCATCATGGTCCCATGTGAAGAGAGAGATGTGGTGTGCTCCCTCAAGCGCGCCTTCCAAGCTACAGCAATTGACGACCCCAAAGGCGAGGGCCCTCCTGAGGCCCTCCCCAAGAAGAAGAAGCAGCTGCGCCATGCAGGATCTCAGGAGGGCGTCGACACAGCTGGTGCCTCGTCAGGATCAGCACCCGCGCCGGGGGCGCCTCCCTCCATCGCATAGGGAGGCACGCCCGGCTCCCTTCTCGGGCAGGGCTCGAGGGCTCTCTTCTGGAGGGCTTCGGACCTTGCCAACCTCACGAGGGAGGCGCTTGGGCACCACTTGGAGGCGTGCTTCGCGGCACGTTTCCCTCAGGAGAACAAAGGGAAAGGAGTGCCCACCACTCAAGAGTTCATCACCAAGACCACTCAGGAACTGCAAGACACAAGGGCCATGCGCGGCGACCATCGCTCACCAGGCGCAGCTCCCCATCCAGGCGAGAATGCCGGGCTGCGCGTCTGAATCGACGTCCCAGGGCTCAACAGGGCCGCATCTTAGGAGCTTTTCTGGCCTTCGCGTGTGGGCCGTTGCGAAGGTCCACCACATAGCTACGTTTGCATGCCCTTCGGCTTGCCGAGCGTGGCGTCATCCTATCAGCACAACATGCAGCGTGCCTTGGCGGCTCAGGAGGCCAGGTACCACGCCGTCCCGGCAGAGATGGAGACAGTCTTCGAGGAACCACCCGAGCCCCCAGAGCCTCCCGAGGCTCAGGGCCCCGGTGGCTCGTGAGGAGCCATTCCTTTGCCGTGTACCTTCAGCTGCCCCAACCCTCCTTCGTCAACAGAACCAGGTGACATTTTCCAAGTTCGTCTAGCTGGGAGTGCCCCTCGGGCTGCATTATTCCCAGGCCACGTGGGTCCGTCCCTGTGGCATGTATCCCTTTTGCATATGTCTTTAGCTTACCTTGTTGGGGGGGGGGCCCTCAGGCTGCATCATCCCCAAGCCACTCGGGCCTGACCCAGTGGCATGTATCTTTCGGCATTTTACCCAGGCTGATTTGCCTTCCATGCTTAACCTGCCTATGACTGTCACCTGCCCGGTTACCACCTGGTCGATCATCGCCTCCCACGGGGCCACCTCACACAGGCACGGGCGCTAGTGCATGGATCGATCCTCGCCACATCGACAAACTGGCCGGTCGAGCTCGGCTCATGGCACGCCCAGACGTCACCTCACCAGGCCCTCAGTGCCTTCATCTCGTCTCAGAGCAACCAGCGGCAGGCTGGCAACCATAATGGCAAAACTGTGTTTCTCCTTGTGATGACCTGCAGGAACCTCCCGAGGATAATAGCGGGCGGTACCGCGGGCTCTCTCCTCTTACAAGTAATCCGCTTGCATGTTAAAATGGGAATTCCTAAGCATCACAACTCAGGAGCTCTTACTGGCTCTCCAGCCCTCACCCCCTGGCCTTGACCACGGCGTCGCGACCTGGCATACCAGCGATGGCTGAGCTCGCTCGAGGGCCGGGACCTGAGGACATAGAGCACGAAGGAAAGCATTAGAAGGGGAAGGACGCGTACGTGCCTGACCTAGCTACGTTGTGGGTGGTTGCGCGCAGGCCTGGCGCATCACGAAGAATCAACCCTGAACTACTGAGATAAGTCTCGTGCTCAGACCGGCTAATCGATAGGACCAAAGGGTCGCACTCGCCGCATTCCTGTTGCGGCCACGTCGCATCCTTTCCTGCTTTACCATAGCTGGTTGGGCGCTAAGGGGTACCTCCTGAGCATCGCGCCTCAGGGGCTCTTACTGGACCTCGGGCGGCTCAGCTCCTGGCCTTGATCACGACACGCGACCTGAATTCTAGGAGCAACGGCATGCATCTCCATAGCGAGGCAACCACGGGCGCGGTGCGGGCGTCGCCGCTCGTCGCTCCGCCCTCCTGAGCCCTCGGCTCGGGCATACAAGGGAAGCAGGTACCCTGGAGGAGGCCGCTCGCACCAAGGCATCGTCACCACCTGCATCGCCGCCTCGTCGCGATGAAGGACCGATCTCTTCTTCGGCGGGAGTGGCCCCGGATTGTCGGCGTTCTTGGAACGGGGGTCCCCAGACTTGCCTGCCTGCGGCCTGCGACGTGGCTCAAGTCGTGGCCCAGTACGGCCCATCTTCATCAACACAAGACTCAAGACCCTCGCGAGGCGCCAAGCCTCGTGGGATGGATGACGCAAGGCTTCCTCAGGGACGGCCTCGCCAGGCAGGCTCGCGAGGAGGCGCAGAGATCAAGGCAGGGTACCTCGCGAGGTGCTCATGACGCAAGCCATGACGATCGAGGCCAGGCGGGCGCCCGGCCCTGCAAAGGTCCTTGTTTCCTCTTTGGTGCAAAGGGGGCAAGCACAGACGCGGGGTACCGAGGCATCAGGCAAAGGTTGCCATTTCGGTGCAACGAGACCAAGACCAGCGGAGCGGCACGATGGAGGTCACCGTGGAGCCCAAGACGGCATCAACACCAGTACTTTTGGCAGCCGAAGACCAACTTTAGTCAGGATAACTTGTACTAGATGTTCCCCTTTGAAATGGTCGTTGTTGGCGCCCTTCCCGCTCAATATGTGGGGAGAGGCCCAGGGCCTCTATAAATAGAGCTTGCCACCACGGTAGATAGGGAGAGACTTTGGAAGCCTAGCCAGAGAGAGAGAGAGAGGCGATGAACCCACCCGAGCAGTTCATCGCACCAACCCAAGAACACCTCTCGCGAGGCTGTTCTTCCCTTGTACTCTTCATCATCAGCCCCCGAGGCAATCCACCACACCACACACTGGAGTAGGGTATTACACCACAACGATGGCCCGAACCAGTATAAATCTCGTGTCCCTTGTGTTGTTCATCGTTCCCAGCTTAGATCTCACAAGGTGATCAGATGTAGATCGATAGGGGAGAGATCTTCGTGTGCACCCTAGTGTTCTAACCTTAAGGGTCTGCCAGAACCCAACATCCGACATTTGGCACGCCAGGTAGGGGTGTGCCGGAATCTTCTTTCCTCCGTCCTACGCCCCGCCGCGTTGCCGCCTCCATGTCCGGCGATCCAACGGCCAACTCTGACCGCTGGGCGGCATGGCCTGCCCATGCCGTGCCGCCTACCCAACGTGACCTCAACCCCGCACCCCAGGCAGCCCGCGCCCCGCAGAATGCTGCGGGACGCGGGCGACGCGGTCAGGCGTCCCCAGCCCTCACTCCACGGCAAGTACGATCTGCAGCATGGGCCTCAAGCCACGCTGCAGCCACGGCGCCGCACACCCGGTGAGAGCAGGCGAACATGAAGGCCGCGCTCATGGTGGCGCGAGAGCTGCTGTGGTGCAGACTACAAGAAAGTGGCCGCGATGTGCTCTTTGAGCAGCGTCACCGAGCTCCACAGATGCCGCTGCATCGGGGCTCCCCGTTCTCAAGGCCCAGCTCCGCCCAGGCGCCGGGAGGATCACGAGGCGGGCCGATCCGCGCCCGCGCGCCCCCGAGCGCGCTTCAAGGCTTCGTCAACACCGGCTTGGCCGTCAGCGCCGAGCAGCAGGCTGCGCCGGCACCGCCCCTGGTGAACGAGGGCATGCACGGCATTGTCTTTGGTCCCGGCGGGCCGCCACCTTACCGTCCCCAAGATGGAGCTTTGAGTCAAGGTGCATGGCGTGCGGAGCACAACGGCGAGGCCTTTGGGGTGGCTGCCCTGGAGGCCTATGTGTCACGCATGGTGGATCCAGGGTACACGCTGGAGGAAGATTATGGCTTGTTCCTCGGGTTAGGCTGGGAGGAAGAAGCGCCGGAAGCTGAGCCCCTTCAGGAGCCTCACGGGAGCCTCAACAACTACCGGGTACCGCTAATTCCTCAGGAGCAGGCTTATGCTAACCATAGGTCGCAGGAGGTTCAGGTCATCATGGCGGATAGCTGCCCAGTCTGCGATCTCCTTCCCCTGAGGAGGAGGGCACTGGGGGCAGCAGGAGAGGGGTCGGGAGCCAGGCTCCTCCCCGCGGCGCGCGGAGCAAGGTGCTCTTCGGAGGTAGGCCCTTTGCCAGGGAGGTGCCCCAGGGCTTGCCCCCGGCAGAGGATCCGTGGTCGTCGGGGGAACCGCTGGCGTCCTCTTTTCCCCATTGGCGTCGTCCTTGTTTCCGGTCGCCATCGGTGGGGTCAAGGGTGGAGCAAGGTGGGGCCCTCATCTGGCGATATGAACCAAGGTCGGTACGTGTGAAGAAGGCCTAGTGCCTGTGAAGCTCTCCACCCGTGACACTCTCATGTAATAATGAGTTGGGGCTGTACATGCCCCAGAGTCTCCGGAGAGCCGCCCTCGGGCCTCGGGGGCTCCCGCCCACGCCCAATGGCAGCACTTAGCTCCGTGCTGGTGAGAAGACGACGAAGACGAGACTAGGTGCCGGACGCGGCCTTTTGCTTTTGCTTTCTTTCTCGTGCGAACAAGATTTCTTGCTTCGGATCTAAGTTGAAGTCGGATTTTTGTTTGCGTATGCGGGAAGGGGTGTTGCATCTTATTCGCGTGCTTTTTCGTGCTTCTATTTCCGCTCAAGTTGAAATTCGCACCAGTTGCCTCCCTCTCACGAGCCCCTCGCGAGTAGGGCAGGGCCCGACACTTGCGCCTGCCGTCCCGCGGCCGGTGTTCGCTCCAGCCAGGTTCTCGCCGCATGGATAAATGGAACCCCCACTGGCCCTCAAATATACACCACAAGCCCACTCGAGGCTCGCCAAGACAAAGGTAAAACCGCAACAACCTATTCATCACGACAATCACGGCTTCACACAGACACTCGTCCGACACCAATCTTGACAACATGTAGGCGACGATTTTCTAACATGAGGGGCTTCCCCTCCCCAAAATGCTCTCACAACCTTCTGGGCCACGCCCAAGTCTCTTCCTGCGCAGGGCAAGCAACGGGGGAAGGCACAGGGTCAATCGGACAAGTCACTCATCGCGTCTCCCAGGGCGTCCTCAGAGGCGTCGCTGGCGCCACCGTCATCGCCGCCAGCCTCTTCATCACCGTTGTTGGGACCGCCTCCACCACCGTTCACCACGGCACCTTCATCGGCAGCGACGATCACCCCGTCATCGTCGGATGTGAAGGCACAGACGAGCGCATCAACGTTGTCCTCCACCCACCTCGCCAGGTTGCCTCGGATGGCCTCAGGAACCGGGGCGATGGCGGCATCGAATTCGAAAAGGGGATCAAGGTTCTGAAGATGGCTGAAGACGCGGGAAAATGCCCGCACGAGCAGGCCACGGCTCCGTTCTTCCACCAGCTGGTGAGACCTCTTAGAGAGATTCTCCAGATGTGTCACCACATCAGTGAAGAACTGGAGGTTGCCGGCGTAGTTAGTCACGCGCAGCTCCTCGGCGGCAGCCTCGCAAATGTTGCCCAAGGATGTATTGGCCATTTCCCTAAGCGTTCGGAGCATGGGGCCGTGCATGTGTTCCAATGTCTGCCGCTAGCGGATCTCGTCCGCATTCCGCTCAGCGACGGCCTCGGCATCATCAACCCGCCATTGAAGAAGAAGCAGTTCGGCGCGGGAGGAGGCTAGCTCGGCCTGCGCCGAGCTTAGCGCGGCGGCGGTGGCCTCTGCTCTCTGTGTGGCTTCAGTCAACCTGGTCTTGAGGGCAGCAGTCCTGCCCGTGGCTTCAACCCTGATCAACTCCAGCCGCTCTTCATACGTGCGCTCAAGGCCGGCGCGGGCTTCCGCCACGCGATGGTAGATCTCCTCCTGGATCCGGGCCTCCCGCGCGCCGACATCGTCCTCCGCCTGGGCAACCTGGCGCTCCCTCGTCTCCAACCGCTCCAGATCAAGGTTGTGCTCGGTGGCCTCTAGCATCAGCGCTTCCTCACGCCTCCAGCGCTCATCCTCTTTGGCGGGCCCTCCTTTCAGCAGTGCGAGGGCGGACCGGCGCAGCTCCACCTGCTACTCCAGGTAGTTGCACCAGTCTTGGAGTTCCCACGCGCGCTCCTCCGCAGCTTCGCGTCGCTTGTCAGCCTCCTGAGCCTCTTCAAGGGCCCGGGAACAGGCCTCCCGAGAGGCCGCCAAGGACACTTCGGCCTTGGCGTTCTCGAGGTCACGCTGGTGGCGCGCGAGACCAACAGCCGCCTTCAGCTTGCGCCGCTCCTCGACCAGCCTCAAGCCTTCAGCCTCGAGACGCGCGTCTTCAGCCGCCAACTTTGCGCCGAGCTGGCCCACCTCATCGACTGCCCTTCGGAGGAACTCTTGGCGGAGAACTCGGCGCTCCCGCGCATGCCCGACCACGTCATCAACACCGTCCTCCTCCATCAATGCCGGCGGAGGGCCTTGGAGCGGTTCGCCCCCTCTCAGCAGGGGGCTGGGGGCTGGTGCCCCTGCGATCGCCGGGCGGACCCCGCGAGGGACCCGGCCTGGCGTCGATCTACCTTCCGCTGGGGACCCAAAGATCGGCTTCAGCCACTCACCGCCGATGATCCATGATGGAGCTCTGGGCAAGCTAGATGCGCCCAGGGAGGGCCCACGAGGGAAGAGTGGCGCCACGACAGGATCAAGACGCACTGGCAGACGACCGCCTCTCAGCCCAAACTTGCACCCAAGGCGGCGCGCGAACCCGAGGCAGTTGAGGTTGGTGGTGGAGGAGGAGCCTGAGGGAGTGGCTCTTCAGCTGGCTCTGTGGGCTCGTCACAGGGAATCCTGAAAGGCCACGGTCAGCAAAAAGAGGGGCAGACAAGGAACCATGAGAAGGGGAGACTTACTCGTCCATGGCAAAGTACTTCCTATGTTTCAACGGGCGGTGCGGGCGCTCATCACCACCGAAAGCCTCTTTCCTCTTGCGAAGGGCCTCGAAATCTATGCGGAACCGGCCCAAGCTCGCGACGTGAGGGCCGGCGCGCGGCATGGGAGCCGAAGCATCAGGCCGGCCATCGTCGGGAGCACCAGCCAGAGGGGAGCAATCGGACACCATCTCTTGGTGGCCTGACGGGGTCTCGGGGGCTTTAGCCTCGGGAGCGGCAGGCCGCTTTCCCTCGTCAGGCACCACCTCGCGAGGGGTGCCATCAACTCCGGAGGAGGGCGCCTCGGGAGCCCCATGCGACACCAGCACCTCGACGCCAGGCCCCCCCAGCTCCTGCCAATGCTTGCCTCCCTGCGACGACTCCTGGGGCAAGGACCGCGCGGGCGGCTGGGGGAAGGACCACAACAACCGGGTTCTCGCGGGGCCCCGCGAGGCCAGCTGGGCGCACCCCCATTCATCGAAGCGGGGCAATTGCCTCACGAACTCGATCCTGTTCGTGCAAAGGTACAACAGGGCGCCTCCATGACCAACGCTATCGGGGGAAGGGTCGCCAGTCAGGACCTGCAGCACCTTCTTCAGCATCTCAGGCGCGAGATCCCCTTCCTGGAGCCTCATGCGGTCCTGACAACCGGAGTAAGCCCACATCGGGCGGGAATGGCGCTGGAGAGGAGCGATATAGCGCTGAAGGAACTCCTTCACCACTTTCGGCGTCGTCACTCCGAGCTTTCTCAGCCCCTCGAAGCGATGCCAGGTGAAGGCAAGCTGGGGGCCCGTAAGTTCCTCGTAACCCCAACCAGGATTGGGAATAGCAGGCAGCGTCGGGTGCGCAAGCAGAGGGCTGGGCACCCCAACATCCACATACATCCACCGCTCCCGGAACCCGCTCGCAGAAGGTGGGAGGCCAAAGTCGACTGATACGTCTCCGTCGTATCTACTTTTCCAAACACTTTTGACCTTGTTTTGGACTCTAACTTGTATGATTTAAATGGAACTAACCCGAACTGACGATGTTTTCAGTAGAATTGCCATGATGTTGTTTTATGTGCAGAAAACAAAAGTTCTCGGAATGACCTGAAACTCCACGGAACATCTTAGAAAAAATAATAAAAAATCCTCGCTAAAGATGAAGACCAGGGGCCCACACCTGTCCACGAGGTGGGGGCACGCCTCTAGGGCGCGCCCCCTACCTCGTGGGCCCCCTGGAGCTCCTCCGACGCCAACTCCAACTCTATATATTTGCTTTCGGAGAGAAAAAAATCAGAGAGAAGAAATCATCGCGTTTTACGATACGGAGCCGCCGCCAAGCCCTAAAACCTCTCGGGAGGGCTGATCTGGAGTCCGTTCGGGCTCCGGAGAGGGGGATTCGTCGCCGTCGTCATCATCAACCATCCTCCATCACCAATTTCATGATGCTCACCGCCGTGCGTGAGTAATTCCATTATAGGCTTGCTGGACGGTGATGGGTTGGATGAGATCTATCATGTAATCGAGTTAGTTTTGTTAGGTTTGATCCCTAGTATCCATTATGTTCTGAGATTGATGTTGCTATGACTTTGCTATGCTTAATGCTTGTCACTAGGTCCCGAGTGCCATGACTTGAGATCTGAACCTATTATGTTTTCATGAATATATGTGTGTTCTTGATCCTATCTTGCAAGTCTATAGTCACCTATTATGTGTTATGATCCGACAACCCTGAAGTGACAATAATCGGGATACTTCTCGGTGATGACCATAGTTTGAGGAGTTCATGTATTCACTATGCGCTAATGCTTTGTTCCGGTTCTATATTAAAAGGAGGCCTTAATATCCCTTAGTTTCCATTAGGACCCGCTGCCACGGGAAGGTAGGACAAAAGATGTCATGCAAGTTCTTTTCCATAAGCACGTATGATTATATTCGGAATACATGCCTACATTACATTGATGAACTAGAGCTAGTTCTGTGTCACCCTATGTTATGACTGTTACATGATGAACCGCATCCGGCATAATTATCCATCACCGATCCAATGCCTACGAGCTTTCCATATACTGGTTTATGCTTATTTACTTTCCCGTTGCTACTGTTACAATCACTACAAAACACCAAAAATATTACTTTTGCTTTCATTACTCTTTTCTTACCGGTACCACTACTATCATACTACTTTGCTACTAAATACCTTGCTAGAGATATTAAGTTATCCAGGTGTGGCTGAATTGACAACTCAGTTGCTAATACTTGAGAATATTCTTTGGCTCCCCTTGTGTCGAATCAATAAATTTGGGTTGAATACTCTACCCTCGAAAGCTGTTGCGATCCCCTACACTTGTGGGTTATCAAGACCCATTTCTCGCCGCTTGCGGGAGCATAGCTCTATTCTTTGAGTTACTTGGGATTTATATCTGCTGGACACTATGAAGAATTTGAAAGACGCTAAGACAAAAATTTATCCCTCAACTACGAGGGGAGGTAAGGAACTGCCATCTAACTCTGCACTTGATTCACCTTCTGTTATGAGTAAGCTTGCGACACCAAAACCCGCTTCTGCTATTCGTTTTGATATGTCGCACGTTATTGATGATGCCACTTCTACTATGCTTGATACTTATGATGAAACTACTTCTATGCTTGATACTACTGTGCCCCTGGGTGAATTTCTGGATGAACAAATTGCTAGGGCTAGAGAGAAAGAAATTATTGGAACTGATAATGTTGATGAAATTGATGATGAAGATATGCCAGTTATTCCTGAGGGTTATGTTTTTGATATGGAATCTTCTACAGCTATTTTTGCCTGCAAAGATACAAACGAACTTAAGAGGCTATTAGTTAAATGGAGTAAACAATCTCTTGGAGATAGAATGAAACCTGGCCCTGCTTTTCCTACTTCACCTATTTGTGTTCCCGATAAGGATTATGAATTCTCTGTTGATCCTGATATAATTACTTTGGTTGAATCTGATCCTTTTCATGGCTACGAATCTGAAACTGTTGTGGCACATCTTACTAAATTAGATGATATAGCCACCCTGTTCACTAATGATGAGAGATCTCTCTACTTTTATATCCTGAAAATATTTCCGTTCTCATTAAAGGGTGATGCTAAGATATGGTTTAATTCTCTAGATCCTGGTTGTGTGTGTAGTCCCCAGGATATGATTTATTACTTCTCTGCTAAATATTTCCCTGCTCATAAGAAACAAACTGCTTTAAAGGAAATATACAATTTTGTGCAAATTGAAGAAGAGAGTCTCCCACAAGCTTGGGGGAGGTTTCTTAAGTTACTTAATGCTTTGCCTGATCATCCTCTTAAGAAAAATGAAATACTTGATATCTTTTATAATGGACTAACCAATGCTTCCAGAGAATACCTGGATAGTTGTGCTGGTTCTCTTTTCAGGGAAAGAACGCCGAATGAAGCTAAAATTCTATTGAATAATATGTTGACAAATGAAAATAATTGGGCGCCTCCTGAGCCAGTTCCTGAGCCAAATACTGAGCATATTCCTAAACCAACTCCGAAGAAGAGAGGTGGTCTATATCTCAGTCTTGAAGATATGCAAGAGGCAAAGAAATCTATGAAAGAAAAAGGTATTAAAGCTGAAGATGTTAAGAATTTACCTCCTATTGAAGAAATACATGGTCTTAATTTATCGCCTGTTAGAGAAACATATGATCTTGATCCATTAACTATTGTAGAACCTCCCGATCCTGATAACCCGACACAGGTAGTAAAGGTAAATTCTCTCTATAGATATGATAAAACTGAAGTCCCTCCTACTAAAATTGCTAGTCAGTGCTTGGATGAATTTGAGAACTTTATGTTTAAGCAAGAAGACTTCAATGCTTATTTTGGTAGACAATTGAAACAATATCATTAAACACTTGGGTGATTATATGGCTGATGTTAGATGTGAACTTAAACTTGTTAGGAAACATGCTTCTATGGTTACCACTCAAGTAGAACAAGTACTTAAGCCTCAAAATGATTTGCTCAATGAAATGAATAGTAAGAAAAATGATTATGCTGTTAGAGTGGCTACTAGAACTGGTAGAATGACTCAGGAACCCTTGTATCCTGAAGGCCACCCTAAGAAAATTGAGCAACATTCTCAGAGAAATAATACTGATGTGCCTAGTTCTTCTAAAAGGAAGAAAAAGAGAAATGATAGGACTTTGCAAACTTCTAGTGAACCTATTGTTGAACCATCTGAGAATCCAAATGATATATCTATGTGAGATGCTGAAACACAATCTGGTAATGAACATGAACCTAGCGAAAATAATAATGATGATGTTCATGATGATACTCAACCTAGTAATGATAATGATGTAGAAGTTGAACCTCTTTGTTGATCTTGATAACCCACAATCAAAGAATCAACGTTATGATAAGAGACTTTGTTGCTAGGAAACATGGTAAAGAAAGAGAACCATGGGTTCAGAAAACCATGCCTTTTCCTCCCAAACCATCCAAGAAAAAGGATGATGAGGATTTTGAGCGCTTTGCTGAAATGATTAGACCTATCTTTTTGCGTATGCGATTAACTGATGTGCTCAAAACAAATCCTTATGCTAAGTATATGAAGGATATCATTACCAATAAGAGAAAGATACCGGAAGCTGAAATTTCCACCATGCTTGCTAATTATACTTTTAAGGGTGGAATACCAAAGAAACTTGGATATCCAGGAGTACCCACTATACCATGCTCCATTAAAAGAAATTATGTTAAAACTGCTTTATGTGATCTTGGAGCCGGTGTTAGTGTTATGCATCTTTCTTTATATCGTAGACTTGATTTGAATAAGTTGACACCTACTGAAATATCTTTGCAAATGGCTGATAAATCAACTGCTATACCTGTCGGTATTTGTGAGGATGTGCCTGTTGTGGTTTTAAACATTACTATTTTAACGAACTTTGTTATTCTTGATATTCCCGAGGACGATAGTATGTCTATTATTCTTGGAAGACCTTTTCTGAATACTGCAGGGGCTGTTATTGATTGCAACAAAGGCAATGTCACTTTTCATGTTAATGGTAATGAGCATACGGTACACTTTCGGTGGAAACAACCTCAAGTTTATAGCATCAACTCTATTGGAAAAATTCCATCGATTATATTTGGAGGTTTTGAATTTCCTCTTCCTACTGTCAAGAAGAAATATGATATTCTTATTATTGGGGATGTGCATATCCCCGTTGAGGTAACATAGTATTATTCGAAATCTCTACGGTTCCATGTTATTAGGAATGAGTTTGTTAACAAGACCTGATCAACCTTGTTAGTGGATTCCTTTTGATGATCATGAGACGGATGGAACTAGAAGGCACAACCTTCTGTACCCTCCTTATACTTTCTGTTATTTAGTTGAAATAAATTGAAAATAGTATTTTTTCTGTCTGTTTCCTGATTTATCCCTGCAATATAAAAATACCCCGAAAATAAGAGTCCTCAGAATGCCATGCCAACTTAATATGATTTTTTCAGGAATATTTGAGGATTTATGGTGCAAAAATTACCGCGGGGGGAGCTACCACCTGGACACGAGGGTGGAGGGTGCGCCCTACTCCCCTGGGCGCGCCCCCTGCCTCGTGGGCCCATGGTGGCCCTCCTCCACTTATTCCTGCACCCATCCTCTTCTTCTTCCTCCCACAAACACGAATAGCTGGCTCAAGCACGAGTTCCAGCCCACTTTGCTGTGATTTCCGATCTCCTTGCTCAAAGCACCTCTCACCAAACTGCTTGGGGAGATTGTTCCTTGGTATGTGACTCCTCCATTGGTCCAATTAGTTTTTGTTCTAGTGCTTTATTCATTGCAAATTTGTGCTGCATAGGTGGCCATGTTCTTGAGCTTGCATGTCAAATTTATATGGTTCCAAGTAGTTTTAATGCTTGATATAGGCTCTAGGCACTTGTAGGAGTAGTTGCTATCAATTTTATTGAAGTTGGTTCACTTTTGTTTGAAGTTACAAAAAATTTAAGATTATTTCAGAAAATAATGAAGAGACTTTTGAGGGGCTCGTCGAGCGGAAGCTCGAAGGAAAAACAAAATGAAGAAGCATAGAAGCCCAAATATAATTTGCCTCGTACCGCGGAGGTCCGGCCGTGTGAATGGCCTTCCGATGACTTCTTGAGGAGAGCCGGGATTTATGAGGATTTCCATTCATTATTTGAGAATGCCGGCCTCACCGACTTCCTCCGTGACCAACGTCACCAGTATCTCTTACTCACAAATACTTTTGTGCAAAACTTCTACTACTTTCCTAAGGAATCACCTCCTTCAGTAGAGTTTCATTTATATGACATTGTTAAGAAGATGCCATTAGCTGAATTTTGCAAGGTTTGCAAAATACCCTCTGAGGGTACCTTAGATGAACCACACCGTAATGAAGTGGAAGCATTTATTGACACTATCACTGTGGGAGAAACCAGGAAGGTTTCCGATGCAAGAATCACTAGCATACATTTTCCTGTTTTACGCTACTTTGCCTTATTTGCTAGTCGTTGCTTGATTGGTCGCGGAAACTATGGAAACCTTGGTGTTCCTGATATTATCATTTTGTTACATGGTTTATACCGCAATAACACTGTTAGTATGGGCGGAATTATTGCTAAACGGTTAAGTTTGAACCGTACTAAAGGCCCCATTTTTTGAGGTATTTATGCTTCGTGCCTAGCTGCACATTTTAACATACCCATTAGGCTTCATGAGAAATAAGAAAAATTGTTGCCCAGTGCTTATTTAGATTATAAAAGTATGCTAGTGCATGATTTTATTGTTAAAGGCAAGGAAGGGGAGCTTAAATATAAATTGTACTTTGATAAACATCACCCTGAGACTATTACTTTGTGCTCCTTCTTTGTTTAACTTGTCTGCAGGTCCTCACCGCGTTCCGTGGGCGTCTCTTCAAGCCTATCGGAATCCTGCACCAGCCCCAGAGCCGGAACCACAATGCGAGCCTCCACGCCGGTCTGTTTATTCCTTGGATCCGGAGGCGGTTGCCAGCCAGTGGCAGTCAGAGTCCTCTTCATCACAGTACGACCCCAGCTACACCTACGGGTATCCGCCAGGCTATCCCTGGCAATGAACCAACTTAGGCCAAAAGCCTAAGCTTGGGAGAGTACGTATTTCTCACCGACATTACATTTATGTTCACACACACTCATTGCTAGATGTCGGTGCTCATACTCTTTAATTGTATTATCCATGCTAGTTTAAATTTCTTTTTCTAGTTTTCTTCTTGTGTGTTTGATAAACCTTAAGAAAAACAAAAAGAATAGTAGTAACTTCTAGTTAGTTTACTTTTCCTGCTGTATTAGTAATAATTAAAAAGAAAACCCACAAATATTTCCTGTTCTTCTTTTGCTTGTTGGGAGCTTTCCCGTGTAAATAGTTTTATTTCTTTTCTTTTCTTTGGGGGTCGATAGGAGAAGACCATGATTAAATTGTTGAAGTGGCTCTTATATGCATTATTGTTGATTTAACCAAGAGACCATATTGTCTTGTCTTCTCCTGTTTATTGAATGCTCAAAGATTCCAGCTTAGTCCAATGCACGTGCACTCTTATTAT
This sequence comes from Aegilops bicornis, assembly GCA_021605145.1. Lineage (NCBI taxonomy): Eukaryota > Viridiplantae > Streptophyta > Magnoliopsida > Poales > Poaceae > Aegilops > Aegilops bicornis. The sequence continues at coordinate 424,440,465 of CM038675.1, read as the reverse complement.
TATTCACATCGTTCGGTCATGCAAGTGAAAGGCAATTATGATGATATATGATGGACTGACTGAGATGGGAAAAGCTGGTATGAACTCGACCTCTCTTGTTTTTGTAAATATGATGAGTTCATCGTTCTTGATTCAGCCTATTATGAATAAAGATGTTTGCAATGACAATTAGAGATCATAGTTGCTTATGACATTCTTGATTAGCTATGAGTTATAATGGTTTACCTTGCGTGCCAACATGCTATTAAAATGGTTGTGATGTGGTATGATGGGGTGGTATCCTACTCATGCTTGCATCCAATGTTTATTAATTTTAGTGCATGTTCATGACTGTTGTCGCTCTCTAGTTGGTTGATTCCCAGTCTTTTGCTAGCCTTCACTTGTACTAAGCAGGAATACTGCTTGTGCATCCAATGCCTTAAACCCCAAAGTTATTCCATATGAGTCCACAATACCGTCCTATATGCGGTATCTACCTGCCGTTCCAAGTAAATTTGTATGTGCCAAACTCTAAACCTTCAAATAAACATCATGTTTTGTATGCTCGAATAGCTCATGTATCAACTATGGCTGTCCTTATCTTCCATGTTAGGCGGGTTATTCACAAGAGGAGTGGACTCCGCTCCTCACTCACGAGAACATGGCTGGTCACCGGGATGCCCAGTCCCATGCTTTCAAACTAAATCAAAATTAATTGCAAACAAAACTCCCCCTGGGACCTGATGTATGTTGGAGGCACTCGTTGTTTTGAGCAAGCCGTGGATTGATGCTTGTTGGTGGAGGGGGTGTATAAACTTTACCATTCTATTTGGGAATCGCCTATAATGTGTGTAGCATGGAAGATATCACCATCTCTTAGTTGTTATGTTGACAATGAAAGTATGCCGCTCAAAATATTATTTATCTCTATTTTAAAACCGAGCTCTGGCACCTCTACAAATCCCTGCTTCCCTCTACGAAGGGCCTATCTATTTTCTTTTATGTTGAGTCATCACCCTCTTATAAAAGCACTAGCTGGAGAGCACAACTGTCATTTGCATTCATTACTGTTAATTTATATTGGGTATGACTATGACTGGATCTCTTTTACCATGAATTACAACGTCTAGTTAGTCCTTGGTCTTTAAAGGTGCTCTGCATTTATGTTTTGCGGTCTTGGAAAGGGCTAGCGAGATACCATCTTGTTATATCATATTATGATTGTTTTGAGAAAGTGTTGTCATCCGAGATTTATTATTATGACTCGCTAGTTGATTATGCCATTGATATGAGTAAACATGAGACCTGAGAGTTATTGCAAATGTGGATAGTTATAATCTTTCTTTGAAAACTTGAATGTCTGGCTTGACATATTTACAACAACAAGAGCAAACAGAGTTTGTAAAAGTTCTTCTTTTTCTCTTTCAGTTTGTCAACTGAATTGCTTGAGGACAAGCAAGGGTTTAAGCTTGGGGGAGTTGATATGTCTCTGTCGTATCTACTTTTCCAAACACTTTTGCCCTTGTTTTGGACTCTAACTTGTATGATTTGAATGGAACTAACCCGGACTGACGCTGTTTCAGCAAAATTGCCATGATGTTGTTTTATGTGCAGAAAACAAAAGTTCTCGGAATGACCTGAAACTCCACGGAACATCTTAGAAAAAATAATATAAAATCCTCGCCAAAGATGAAGACCAGGGGGCCCACACCCTGTCCACGAGTGTGGGAGGCGCCCCCCCCCCTCCAGGGCACGCCCCCCTACCTCGTGGGCCCCATGGAGCTCCTCCGACGCCAACTCCAACTCTATATATTTGCTTTCGGAGAGAAAAAATTCAGAGAAAAGAAATCATCGCGTTTTACGATACGGAGCCGCCGCCAAGCCCTAAAACCTCTCGGGAGGGCTGATCTGGAGTCCGTTCGGGCTCGGAGAGGGGATTCGTCGCCGTCGTCATCATCAACCACCCTCCATCACCAATTTCATAATGCTCACCGCCGTGCATGAGTAATTCCATCGTAGGCTTGCTGGACGGTGATGGGTTGGATGAGATCTATCATGTAATCGAGTTAGTTTTGTTAGTGAGGGAGTCCTGGACTAGGGGGTGTCCGGATAGCCGAACTATCTTCACGGCCGGACTCCAAGACTATGAAGATACAAGATTGAAGACTTCATCCCGTGTCCGGATGGGACTTTCCTTGGCGTGGAAGGCAAGCTTGGCAATACGGATATGTAGATCTCCTACCATGGTAACCGACTCATGTAACCCTAACCTATCCGGTGTCTATATAAACCGGAGGGTTTTAGTCCGTGGGACGAACAACAATCATACCATAGGCTAGCTTCTAGGGTTTAGCCTCCTTGATCTCGTGGTAGATCTACTCTTGTACTACCCATATCATCAATATTAATCAAGCAGGAGTAGGGTATTACCTCCATCGAGAGGGTCCGAACCTGGGTAAAAACATTGTGTCCCTTGTCTCCTGTTACCATCCGCCTAGACGCACAGTTCGGGACCCCCTACCCGAGATCCGCCGATTTTGACACCGACATTGGTGCTTTCATTGAGAGCTCCTCTGTGTCGTCACCGATAGGTCCGATGGCTCCTTCGATCATCAACAACGACGCGGTCCAGGGTGAGACTTTTCTCCCCGGACAGATCTTCGTATTCGGCGGCTTTGCACTGCGGGCCAATTCACTTGGCCATCTGGAGCAGATCGAAAGCCACGCCCCTGGCCATCAGGTCAGATTTGGAAGCTTGAATTATACGGCCGACATCCGCGGAGACTTGATCTTCGACGGATTCGAGCCACGGCCAAGCGCGCCGCACTGTCTCGATGGGCATGATCTAACTCTGCCGCCGAACAGTGTCCTGGAGGCCGCACTAGTGTCCGCTCCGAACATTGATTCGGAGCCGATCTCGCCGATTGGGGATGGTTGGATGGACGCCACCTCGGAGGCTGAAATCTTTACGGTGATTAAGCCGAACATAATCCCTATCCTTTGGGAAGATCGTGACTCCCAGGTGCCGGACTCCTCTCCGGACTCCGAACCCTCCATGCCCCTGCCAGTCGAATCCGATTGGGCGCCGGTCATGGAGTTCACTGCCGCGGACATCTTTCAGCACTCGCCCTTTGGCGACATCCTGAATTCACTAAAGTCTCTCTCTTTATCCAGAGAGCCATGGTGGGACTACGGTCGGGAAGGTTGGGATGCGGACGGCGAAGAAATTCAACGCCCACCCACCACCCACTTCAGAGCCTTCGTCGAAAGCTTACACGACGTGCTCGATTTCGACTCCGAAGACATCGACGGTATGGACGACGATGTAGGAGACAACCATGAACCAGCGCCTATAGGATGCTGGACAACCACCTCATCCCATGATGTATACATGGTGGATACACCTAAAGGAAATGAAGACAAGGAACAACGGACGCCACGAAGGATAAATCCCTCGGCGGTCAAAAGCGACAACGTAAACACCGAACCAAGTCCCGCCTCAACAGAGACCCAGCCATAGAGCAGGGCGAACCGGTGGACGCATTTAACATGCTATCGAGCAATCATCCGAACAAGACAACTTGGATAAACAACCCGTCCCGGCGAAGACAACAGTCCGGACGATCTCACGCTGGACAAATTGTTGGAGCAAAATAACCTCGAGAAAAGGCTCAAATAAGCCACTGCGCGTAGCCTGAAAAAAGCGAAGCGGAAGCTCAAAACAATGTAAGATGCACTCGAGGATCGAGATGGAGCAAAGTATTCAACACCGCTGACAAATCTGGCTGACGATCGCCCGAACAAAGAGCTACCCAAAAAGAAAGCTACTGCCCGAATTTGACGAGGAGGCCTTAGAGCCCCCACAATCAAAAAGTGAGAAGGCCACCCGGTCGGATGGACGACCCCACGGCAAAAAGAGAGCGGCAAAGGGCACCGCGCACAAGCCGATATGCGATCCGCATAAGGATTCACATCAAAAGGATGGCCCAGTTAGGTCAATCTATGGGCCAAGAAAGCAAGCTCTTCAAAGCAATGCAACACGCCAAAAATCCGAACATCACGGCACGCCCAAATATAGGGGCGCCTAACACCCCCTGTGTTTCACCGATGAGGTGCTGGATCACGAATTCCCAGCGGGATTCAAACCCGTAAACATAGAGGCATCTGACGTAACAACAGACCACAGAGTCCGGATTGAGGATTATATCCTCCACATACACATGGCTAGAGGAGATGATCTCCACGCCATAAAATACTTACCCTCAAGCTCAAAGGGCCAGCCCGGCATTGGCTCAAAGGCCTCCCTGAAAATACCATTGGAAGTTGGGAAGAGCTCGAGGATACTTTTCGGGCAAACTTTCAAGGGACTTATGTCCATCCTCCGGATGCAGAAGATTTAAGTCATATAACTCAACAACCTGGAGAGTCAGCCCGCAAATTCTGGAACAGGTTCCTCACCAAAAAGAACCAAATAGTCGACTGTCCGGACGGCGAAGCCTTAGCAGCTTTCAAACACAACGTACGAGACGAATGGCTCGCCAGACACCTCGGCCAAGAGAAGCCGAGAACCATGGCCGCATTAACAAGCCTCATGACCCTCTTTTGCGCGGGAGAGGATAGCTGGCTAGCAAGATGCAGCACCAGCGACCCAAGTACATCCGAAGTCAGGGATGGAAACGGGAAACCACGGCGCAACAAGGACCAAAGCGCGGATTAAAAGGAACGGTCCAAAGAGCGCGGCAGCCAACGCCGGATTCAAAAGCACACGACAGAACAATAAAAAACTGCCCCTTAAGGACAATAGCGATGAGCTATCCAACTTAAACAAAATCTTGGACAAGATATGTCAAATCCACAGTACTTCCGTGAGGCCTGCAAACCATACCCACAGAAATTGTTGGGTCTTCAAACAGTCCGGCAGACTCAACGCCGAACACAAGGGGCTCGACACACCAAGTGAAGATGATGACGAGCACCACCAGCAGAACCCCGGAAAACAAAAGAATTTCCCACAAGAAGTTAAAACAGTATACTCACTTCACGTGATAAAAGGAAAAAACAGAGCGGCGCCCACTAAGACGCGCGCCGCACATACTGCCCTAGCGGAGTACCAACACTAGTTGTCAAAACCAATCACCTTCGACCATCAGGACTACTCCGAAAGTATCCGGAACGCAGGATGGACTGCCTTGATATTGGATCCTATAATCGAGGGATTCCAATTTACACAGGTCCTCATGGATGGCGGCAGTGAGGTAAACCTGATATATCAGGACACAATCCGCAGGATGGGGATAGACCCAACCAAAATTCGCCATAGCAACACCTCCTTTAAAGGGGTAATGCCAGGCCCATATGCCCATTGTACGGGCTCCCTACTGTTAGAAGTTGTGTTCGGTTCATCCGACAACTTCCGTCGCGAAAAGTTAGTCTTCCATGTCGCCCCATTTAAAAGTAGCCATCAAGCACTATTGGGACGCGAAGCTTTCGCCCGCTTTAACGCAATACCGCATTATGCATCTCTAACACTTAAAATGCCCGGTCCACACGGCATCATCTCATTAAAAGGGAGTATTAAGTGTTACTCGAGCACGGAAGAACGTGAGACTTCCTTGACAGCCCCACACCTATCCGGCTCCGCTAGTCAAAGAACCTGAATAGGTCATTCAAACCCTGGACACGGCTAGACAAGTCCGGTGCCTACTAGCGGCATACCCCCATACAAGGGGCTGCATGCATGTACAACAAGAGACAATAAAGCTCAATTTTCTTCACTTCTTCGAATCGTACTCTGTTTATTTAATATAAAGTACATCTTTTGCACGATCCTTCTTCTTTTAAACTAAGTTCCTCTCTTTTACAGATGAACAACGTGCTACACCCATCCAGAATCACGGCTAACGGAGACACAGCGCAGACGCAGTGAGGGACCCGTTGCAAGGATTCTTTTCAGATTAAGACCATGTGTAAACCTTTTTTACTGTCTCTTGTTGATATACATCCCCCGGTTTCTTACTATAACCGAGGAGGAGGCTGGCGTTTTGGCATTGGCCGCACCAGAATTTTTGCGCGTACCTGGACACCAGGGGCTTAGGGCATTATTCTGCCCATTTTTATAAAGACCAAATACCTTAGGGAGTATTCAGCGTCTCGAGTTAGGCCTTATATGCATCAGCTCCGAATCATGTCTTTGGTCAAATTTTGGGTTTGCCCGGCTCCTGTGTTTTGCTGCCTTACGTTCCGTTCTATCGGCTAACGCGGCACCAGGAGAACTACTGCGATTGTGCCCCGGTTCGGCCGGGCGAGCACCTCAGTAGAGAAAGCCGAAAACTGACTGTCATGATATAGCGAGAGACTGGTCAACCACTCGATGACTCACCGGAATGTTTAGAATTCCTCCGCATTAACGAAGGACCGGTTTTTGGTCGCACATACGCACTCGAATTCGGGAGGGTGCGGTGCCCCCAGGGGCTATATAGTAGCCCCACCCTCGAACTCCTATGCCTAAGTGAAAGTGATAAAGCATTATAGTCCGGTTGCCTAGTTTGCTACGCTACCACCTCCTTAACAGGACCAAGACGTTGGATTAAGTGTGAAAAAGCGCCTTCTTTGCAAACACCCCCGCACTATGTGCGTGGGGCTGAAGCCAAGGACTGCCATCTTTCAGGTTATATATACATATACATAAACGGCCGCACAGGGAGTAGTTTACTACTTGAACGCACAAGTATAAAAAGCTCTTATATTCTATTGAAACATTGTTTTCACAAATCATACATGTCATTTAAACATAATACCCTTGAAACCTTTGCGTCTCTATTAAACGAGCACCCTGCAGGACTTCCTCAAAGTAGTGCTCGGCGGTACTCGGCTTCATGCAATCGTGGATGCAACATCGGTGGCCTTCATCTCTGCCCAGTATGTCTTGACACGGGCCAGAGCCATGCGCGCTCCCTCAATACACGCCGACCGCTTCATCGCATCGATACGCGGTATCGCACCAAGGAACTGCTGCACTAAACCAAAATAACTCTTCGGCTGGGGTCCGCCCGGCCACAAATGAGTCATGACATGCTTCATGGCAAGTCCGGATAATCGATTCAGCTCGGCCCATTCGGCCAACCGATCGGTTAACGGAAGAGGACGTTCCGGACCATGGAATTGCGACCAATATAGCTCTTCCCTTCTGTGCCCCTTCTGGCCTCGGAAGTGCTCAATCGCGTCCGCAGCGCTCGCCGCTAAGTCCAGATATGCATCCTCCGAACTCCACAACTTGTCCAACTGAGCATACTTTGGATCCGTATATTTCCTCCGCAGCAGAAACGGGTTTCCAGCCGCAATAGCCTCGGCCTGACTCAGCTCCTCCTTGGCAGATCTCAAAGCCGAACGGGCATCTTTGGATTCGGAGGCGGCCTTTCTCAGGCCCTCTTGCTCCGCTTGACGTTCTTTTTCAAGAACCTCGCAGCGATCGGTCGTATTCTTCAACTTTCTGGCCATATCGGCCATTTCCTCTTTAACCCGGCGGTGAGCAGCCCGTTCGCTTCTAGCTCTTCGGCCGCCTTAAAGCGCCACATTACTATTTCGCTTGCTCTTTCGCTCGGCGAGTTCTGCCCGCAGCTCCTCCACAGCAGCGGCACCATCTGCATTAAGCATACACGTAGTAAGGCATGGGCGTCAAGCTCCCTTACCAGGTGTCCGCGTAGAAGTCGCATACCTTGTGACTCGTCGAACCGTTTATTGACCAGCGCGATGTCCGCATCCGCCTCGTCAAGTTGCCGCTTTAGTTCGGCATATTCATCAGTCCGGCTGGCCACCGGACGCCCCGCCACCTGTTTAGGTGCGGCGATATGTTATAACTGAGATTTTGATCCTCGGCACGCTGTCAATTTTGACAACGTACCGAGTCTCAGGGGCTACTATCTATACAGGGCGCATTCTATATGCATAACTGTTAGAAGGTACATCATTTTTGCGTACCTCGAACCCCGTCAGTAAGCTCGACGGCTTGCAAGACGCTCTCCAGCGGATGCAATCCTTTCAATCACCGTACCCATTAGCACATGGTGATCCTCTGAGATAACCGCCGCCGAGCAGATCCTTTAGCTCCTCCGACCGCACACCACTTGGCGCGGACCTTCCGGCCCAGCCGACAGGGAACCCTCCGCGGCGACACCTCGTGGTCGTCCGCCTTGCATGAGGGTGCGACAGGTGGAGGCGTTCGCTCTCCATCATCTCCAAGAAGATCCCCAAAGACGAGCTCTGCTGAGAAGGGCTGAGATCCGAACTACAAGGTACAATTTCGGTTATCTTCAGAAATAAATATAGGGATGTTCCTTACTTAAAAAACCCCTTCCTTTTTACTTACGGCTCGCTGGAGGGCTGATCCCCTTGGGGAAACAGTGCGGCTTGGGTACTTCCCAGTGTCGGACTCTCTGACGAAGATTTCTTTCCCCTCTTCAAGGCCTTGACCTCCAGATCTTTCGAAGCAGTCCTCTTCTCTCCTTGGAGGGTGGGACTTTTGATCCCTCCTTCGTGGAGGCAGTTGCTTCCCCGCTCCCCTCGCCTTCTTTAAAAGGCGCGGCCTTCAACATCTTGGCTAGCATGGGATCTGGCGTGTTCTCTAGGAGGGGAGCCGGACACGTTATTAACTTTGCCTTGTCTATCCACTCCTGTTCAAGAAATGGCTCCTTTAAAGGGCATGTATATGATAAATGAATGAACAGCCTTTCCGGTTACAGGACTACTTACTTGAGTATCTGGGCGATTGCAGCTTAGTCCTGCGTCCTCAGTCAGATCCGGACACTTCTATTGTGATCCGAAGAAGAGTTTATACATCTCCACGGGCGTCGTACCCATGAAATTTTGGAGAGCTCGTGGTCCCTCCGGATTAAATTCCCATAGGCGGAGGGGACGACATTTGCAGGGTAGAAGGCACCGAATCAACATAACCTGCGCCACTGCGACCAGATCGATCTCTCTTTCTTGGAGGTCTCGAATACGACCCTGCAACAAAGGGACGTCCTTGGACGGCCCCCAGTTGAGCCCCTTGTTGACCCATGACGCCATCCGCTATGGTGGACCTGAGCGGAAGGCGGGAAGCGCCACCCATTTGGTGCCCCTAGGAGCGGTGATATAAAACCACTCCCGTTGCCACAAACCAAGCTCCTCTTGAAAAGAGCCCTCGGGCCACGGAGCATCAGCACATTTGCTTATGACCGCCCCTCACTCTGCTTGCTGCCCCTCGATCATCTTTAGCTCCACCTTGAAGGTCTTGAGCCATAATCCAAAGTGAGGGGTAATATGGAGGAAGGCCTCACATATGACAATGAATGACGAGATATGGAGGATGGACTCCAGTTCAAGTCATGGAAATCCAGCCCATAGTAAAACATGAGCCCCCGCACAAAGGGATCCGTCGGGAAGCCTAAACCCGAAGGAAGTGAGACCACGAACACCACGTTCTCGCCGGGCTCAGAGTGGGAATGACCTGCCCCGAGCAGGCAGCCTATGCGAAATCTCGCCGGTTAGATACCTGGCGTCTCGCAGCTTTAGCACATCTTCTTCTCTGACGGAAGAAGACATCCATCGGCCGTGCTGGTCGGAGCCGGACATCGTCAAGGGTCCGAAGCGCCTAAATCTGAAGCTTTGGGTGTTAGAACTCGAAGCGCGAGGCGAACTCGATGGAGGGTGTAAAAAGAAGAGGGTCTTGGTCTCATTATAAAGAGGTTGAATACCAAGAGCCCACCCCGTGGTCGATTAGGACTCGCCTTTGATAGAGGAGGCGTGCCAACGGGCATGGTTGGGTTACCCACGTCCGTATTGATGGGAATCCCGGAATAAGGGTGCACGATCTATGCTTTGATAAGACGTGCCAGGGAAACCTCCTCACTAAACGCGCTGAGATGGAACAATAGAAAAACGATTCATATAGAGGCCTGGCCGTGGTGTGTTGTCACACCGCGGAATACGTCAGCAGATATGTGCAAAAAGTTATTCCCTCTACGGTGGTATGTGGAACTTGTTTTGCAGAGCCGAACACTATCCTTGTGTTCAAAACCTTCTATGAAGTATTCGGAGGAGGAACCCGCCTCGCAATGCCGAAGACAATCAACGCGTCGGACTCGTCGTCATTGAAGCCTGGTTCAGGGGCTACTGAGGGAGTCCTGGACTAGGGGGTGTCCGGATAGCCGAACTATCATCATGGCCGGACTCCAAGACTATGAAGATACAAGATTGAAGACTTCGTCCCTTGTCCGGAAGGGACTTGCCTTGGCGTGGAAGGCAAGCTTGGCGATACGGATATGTAGATCTCCTACCATTGTAACCGACTCTGTGTACCCCTAACCTATCCGGTGTCTATATAAACCGGAGGGTTTTAGTCCGTAGGACGAACAACAATCATACCATAGGCTAGCTTCTAGGGTTTAGCCTCCTTGATCTCATGGTAGATCTACTCTTGTACTACCCATATCATCAATATTAATCAAGCAGGAGTAGGGTATTACCTCCATCGAGAGGGCCCGAACCTGGGTAAAAACATCGTGTCCCTCCTCTCCTGTTACCATCCGCCTAGACGCACAGTTTGGGACCCCCTACCCAAGATCCGCCGGTTTTGACACCGACAGTTAGGGTTTGATCCCTAGTATCCACTATGTTCTGAGATTGATGTTGCTATGACTTTGCTATGCTTAATGCTTGTCACTAGGGCCCGAGTGCCATGACTTCAGATATGAACCTATTATGTTTTCATGAATATATTTGTGTTCTTGATCCTATCTTGCAAGTCTATAGTCACCTATTATGTGTTATGATCCGACAACCCTGAAGTGACAATAATCGGGATACTTCTCGGTGATGACCATAGTTTGAGGAGTTCATGTATTCACTATGCGCTAATGCTTTGTTCCGGTTCTATATTAAAAAGGAGGCCTTAATATCCCTTAGTTTCCATTAGGACCCCGCTGCCACGGGAAGGTAGGACAAAAGATGTCATGCAAGTTCTTTTCCATAAGCACGTATGACTATATTCGGAATACATGCCTACATTACATTGATGAACTAGAGCTAGTTCTGTGTCACCCTATGTTATGACTGTTACATGATGAACCACATCCGGCATAATTATCCATCACCGATCCAATGCCTACGAGCTTTCCATATACTGGTTTACGCTTATTTACTTTCCCGTTGCTACTGTTACAATCACTACAAAACACCAAAAATATTACTTTTGCTTTCATTACTATTTTGTTACCGTTACCACTACTATCATACTACTTTGCTACTAAATACCTTGCTGCAGATATTAAGTTATCCAGGTGTGGCTAAATTGACAACTTAGTTGCTAATACTTGAGAATATTCTTTGGCTCCCCTTGTGTCAAATCAATAAATTTGGGTTGAATACTCTACCCTCGAAAGCTGTTGCGATCCCCTACACTTGTGGGTTATCATCGACCCCTGATGCAGCCGTCTCCGGCACGGCTTGGAAGCTCAGACATCCCGAACACTGGGAAGGATCAGACAGGCGCAGAGAGAAGAAGTGGCGCAGAAGGGCAACGGAAGGGGAAATCCCCACCATGGCCTCGCAGATGAAGGCGAAGACAACAAGCAGAGCAATGGATTGGGGGCCAATATGCATCATGTGGATCTGGTAATGGGACAGCACCGCATTGAGAAATTGGAAAAGGGGGGAACCAGGCCCGCCCATAAGGCGTCGGCAAAGAATCGGACCTCAGTAACAATCCTGTCAAAGGAGGCATGGGATGCGGGCCAGACCGTCGTCCTCCCGCACTCATTGAAGCTGGAGGCAAGCGCGGAGCGGACCTTCTCCAGGGCCTCCAGATTGAGTACGATCGACTTGTCGACGGCAGGAGCGGTCGTCGGAGGCGCACTGGTCGAGGGCGTTGGTTGCCTCCCCCTGTCCTTTTTCGTTGGCGCCATGCAAATGGGATGGGAGAAGAGCTTGAGATGGATTGGAAGCAGAAGCAGAGGCCCGAGGAGGAAGGAGGAACAAGAAGTGCGCAGGTTGCGAAGGGAGGATAACTGCGTACAAATCTCGTGGCCACCTAGCCAGGCGCATAACGAGGGAGCGTGGGGAAGTGGAGACGCCCACGTCCAATCAACCGCCACGCGGCACCCAAGGCCGCATGCTGATGGGCTCGTGGCGCTCTGCACTTGCCCCTTCGCTTCTCCGCTAAGCCAAGTCCGAGCGCGCCTTGGGCCCGTGGGCTAATGTCAGTGTTCTGGGAACTTGGTATGTCTTGACTTGGCGTAGATCTCCCTGGCAACAGCGCCGGAAATTCTTCCTGCTACTTGTTGAGCTTGCGTTGTTTTTTCCCTTGAAGAGGAAAGGGTGATGCAGCAAAGTAGAGTAAGTATTTCCCTAAATTTTGAGAACAAAGGTATCAACCCAGTAGGAGACAACAAACAAGTCACTGAATACCTGCACAAACAATCAACAACTTGCACCCAATGCGATAAAGGGGTTGTCAATCCCTTCACGGTTACTTGCAAAAGTGATATCTGATAGAGATAGATAAATGGTAAAGTAAATATTTTTGGTATTTTCGGTTTATGGAACGGAAAATAAAAGATTGCAAAGGAAGTAAATCGGGAACTAAAATTGTAGATCAGAAACTTATATGATGGAAAATAGACATAGGGGCCATAGGTTTCACTAGAGGCTTCTCTCAAGATAGAAAATATTATGGTGGGTGAACAAAATACTGCCAAACAATTGATAAAAAAGCGCAAAGTTATGATGATATTTAAGGCGATGATCATGAATATAGGCAGCACGTCCGTGTGAAGTAGACCGACTTCTGCCTGCATCTACTGCTATTACTCCACACATACTCCTGCCTGCATCTAGATTATTAAGTTCATGAAGAACAGAGTAACACATTAAGTAAGATGACATGATGTAGAGGAATAAACTCGAGAAATATGATGTAAACCCCATCTTTTTATCCTCGATGGCAACAATACAATACGTGCCTTGCTGCCCCTACTGTCACAGGGAAAGGACACCGCAAGATTGAACCCAAAGCTAAGCACTTATCCCATCCCAAGAAAAACCAATCTAGTTGGCCAAACCAAATCGATAGTTCGAAGAGCCTTGCAAAGATATCAAATCATGCATATAAGAATTCAGAGAAGATTCAAATAATATTCATAGATAAGCTGATCATAAATCCAAAATTCATCGGATCTCAGCAAACACATCATAAAAAAGTATTACATCGAATAGATCTCCAAGAACATCGAGGAGAACATGGTATGGGGAATCAAAGAGACAAAAGAAGCCATCAACTACTAGATATGGACCCGTAGGTCTGTGGTAAACTAATCACGCTTCATCGAAAGGACAATGGTGTTGATGTAGACGCCCTCCGTGATAGAATCCCCCTCCGGCAGGACGCCGAAAAAGGCCCCTAGATGGGATCTCACGGGTACAGAAGGTTGCGGCGGTGGAAAAGTGTTTTTGTGGCTCTCTCTGATGGTTTTGGGATATATGAGAATATATAGGCGAAGAAACTAGGTCGATGGAGTCACGAGGGGCCCACAAGGGTGGGGGGCGCGCCCTACCCCCTAGGCGTGCCCTCCGTCCTTATGGCCGTGTCGTGGCTTCTCTGACTTGCACTCCAAGTCCTCTGGATGTATTCTGGTCCAAGAAAAATCATCGCAAAAGTTTTATTCTGTTTGGACTCCGTTTGATATTCCTTTTCCGCGAAACTATAAAACAAGGAAAAAACAGAATCTGGCACTAGGCTCTAGGTTAATAGGTTAGTCCCAAAAATAATATAAAAAGCATATTAATGCATATAAAACATCCAAAACAGATAATATAATAGCATGGAACAATAAAAAATTATAGATACGTTGGAGACGTATCACAATCATACATGCGCGCATACACTCACCCCTATGAACGCACACATGCACACCCCACACCTATGAGCACCTTCGAGAGACTAAGTTGTCATACCTCTATCTCTACTCTTACTAGCAAGATGCTCGTGCATTGCACGGAACATCAAGATGGATTTGTATGAGTCGTTTATCTTGTGATAGAAAAGGATGAACAAGGGAAGGCCTTATTTGCAAATGTGGAGAGGGGTGTGGGTATCGTTTTGCAAATTTTTCATAGTTTCCTTCCTATCTGTCAGATATAAATTGGACGACCTATATTGCAAGATGGCAGGCACACAATCATCACCAACTCTGTTTTTATAAGATAGAGATCTCTACTCTCGGTGATGATGGTGTGCCTGCCATCTCGCAATATAGACCGTCCGATCTATGTCTGATGGATAGAAAGCAAACTATGGCAATTTTGCAAAAGGATACCCGCACCTCTATCGTTCATCCTTATCTCCCACAACTTCGTTGTTGAGTAATTAAAAAGGAAGCCTCTAGAACAAACTGGCATGGTGGCCGCTGCCGGCGTCGTCCATCCCCATGCCTCTTCTAGGTGCGACCACCAATCATCACCGCGCCCAGTTCTCCTCACCTCATCTCTCATCTTTCTCGAGATATCATTTTTCGATGAAATTCTCGAGATACCATTTTTCGATGAAATTCTCGAGATATCATACAAAAAATGCATCCTGATGTTCCGTGCAATGCACGGGCATCTTGCTAGTCATCTTGAGATTTATGAAGCCACCGCCTCGTCCTTGACAGTAACGGTGGGGAGGTCCGGACGTCTGCCACATGAAAATCCGAAACTTTGGTCCCATCCCATCCCACCCCACAACTCTCCAGGCTCCAGCCGTCTGGCTTTGCAACCTCCGCACAGTCAAAACCAATTGACCGGACGTCATTGGCACCACTATTCACACCAGAACATTCGCTGCTCGTCCTACGCCAGCTACTTGCCGGCCGGTCACCACTGCCCCAAAACCACACCTCCTCTCCAGCCCATTCCCCCACCTTTTGATCCCCAAGCCGCATTAGCCGTCCACTAGTTCACTGAAGAGACATGGTGCCCCGCAAGATCATGTACAACAAGATGCTAACACTGGAGCGCCGCGCAGAAATCGCGGCGGCGATCGGCGCCACAGACCTCCGTTCCCACGCTCGCTTTATGGCGGGCCAATCCCTGAGTTCTCTGGAGCCAAGCTCCGAGGAGGAGGAAGCCGTTCCAATGATCATGGAGGAGGTCGCGGCGTAGAAGGCCCCAGATGCGTATGAGATGATGACGTCGACTTCTTTCCGGCGTCCGGGTCCCCCATGGTGCAGGCGGACCAGCGGTTCAACCTGGCAATCCTAAAGGAGGGCCGGGAGGCGGAGGCTCAACTCGACGCGGAGCGCGCGGATGCCGCTACCATCGAGGCCCTCCTGCAGGCGGAACCGGATGTCGTGGGTGTTAACCGGGTGGGGGAGGCTCGACTTGACGCGGAGCACGCGGATGCCGCTGCCATCGAGGCCCTCCTGCAGTCGAAACCGGACGCCCTGGACTTGAACCGGGCAGCGGAGGCTCAACTAGACGCGGAGCACGCGGATGCCGCTGCCATCAAGGCCCTCCTGCAGGCGGAACCGAACATCATGGAAGTGAACCGGGCGGTGCTCGCGTTTGTGCAGAGCGCCCGCACGCTCCGCATGAACGAGTGGCTGGAGGCCGAGGACAACCACAGTGCGGAGACACACGTCGGTAGCTTCGGCTGGTTCGCGCTGGCAGCCATAGACGACCAGGCCGTCTCGTTCTGTGAGTAGTGATAGTTTTTCTTTACGTTGTTGTTTTTTGGGATCTTTTGCTGTGTAAAAATGTATATTTATGAAAGTCACCTGACTTTCATCATTTGGGCCAGTCGACCATTTCAGACGGTTGGATAAATATCCTACATCTCCTAACCCTTCTTCTTCGTCACCTCTTCTTCTTCCCCAACAGACCACCGCACGGGCCGCATGGATCTTCGCCGACATGCGTTTGGATAAACATACTGTATGAACGAAAATTATGTGGCAGCGGTAGGATGGCTGAGTTTGGTTTGATCACATGTAGTAGCACGTGTCAGTGAGGGCACTTCCCTTGGTTGGGTGCAGGAGCGACTGTTTGAGGGCGCGGTGCGACCACGATAGCCGTGCGCAAGTGTACCTCCTTTTCATTTTGCAAAACTTTAAGCAAGCTTGGCAAAAATGTGTGGCGAAGTATAGCAATGCAAGGCCTAGACCCAAACAGGATACAAGTACATACGTACTACTTGTGTTAAAAAAGAAAGGTGGGGTTTTCCTTCACGGGATTGATCGATACAAATCCTCATTTGACGTGTCAATTAATGCATATTTTTTTCTCCAACACCCAAGGAGCTAACCATCTCACTCCTCATTGCTTGATTAATGTAGCGCCATGCAAACCAACCTTCTCACATCAACATGCATGCAAGGGTATATTAATGTCCTTGGTTGCTAGTACGAGGCAAACCCCATCAATTTTGCCTCGATTAGTGTTAGTGGCCTTCTGCAAATTGTAATTATGATACCGGACTTGTATACAAAAAATGGAGGTAGTAACTATTTAACTTCCTTCCCCATTGCAGTGACATCGATGATATCTCGAACGTTGTGCCTTTGGCAAAGTGCGTTTGATTGAGCACACCATTGAGGGAGACCACGGTAAGTCGTTCGCAGGTGCCGCCTGCAAGCCAAGACAACCGCCTTCTTTGCATCCAGGAAGTCCGTTGAACCAAAGGAGGCATAAATGTACTAGTACTACACAATAACATCCGCCTTCTTTGCATCCAGGAAGTCCGTTAAACCAAAGGAGGCGTAAATGTACTAGTACTAGACAATAACATCGTCCGTCCAGCTTAGTGCGGTATGGTGGTTTCTCGAAGAAGACGATGGAGAAGCGGAGTCAAAGAAGAGTGAAATGATGGTTTGCTTCATCCGTGCTTTGTGATTTGACGCCTCACTGCTTTGTGATTTGTGATAGAAGGGACAGGGGAGTAGACTCTGTGCTCTATACTGTACATGCGTCCAAGCACGGGAGAAAGAGGAGAGAGGTTGCATTTTTCTGTTTCTTCAATCAATCAATTAGGGAGATTCGGTATGCACAAGGTTTCTCCTCATATACTATTTCACCTCAGGTAAAGGTCCATCGCCCCGTTGGATTTCGATTCCTGGTCAGTTGATTCCCAATTAAAGGAAGCATTCCCTGGTGTAGCAGGCGCTAGTCCACCTATTACGCCAGGGAAGCAACGCCTCGGTGTTTATCTTAGGGGTGTGTGGCTCCTAGGAGCTGCTGGCGCCCGATCTGGAGGTCGGCCGGGCTTAAAGGGATGGCCAGGGGGCGCTGCCAACCACGACGGTGTTGTGAGGTCGAGGGAAGGGCGGGGCGACGGAGGCAGGGGTTTGGGCCGGTGGTCGCTGGCGGTTCGAGAAAGATCGTCAACAGTGACTGGCGGGAGGTAGACAAGGGCCATCTGCCCGTACGTTGTAGATCAGACGGTTCATAAAAAATCGACTGTCCTATTTATTTTTAGTCGACTGTTATTTTGATAGGACCACATGTGGTGGTGTGTTGGAGGAGTACATGCATTTCCTAGCCATCCCTGTGCTCATATATTACAAAACACACGGAGTAGAATCTAATTTTTTTTGCCATGCAATGTTGTAGACCTTTCATATGTCTCATGTCATTTGTTTTTCAACCACCTACTATTTGCTACTTTTACAGTGCACTAGTTCAGCACATACTTCACCCATACTCTCACTATAGTTTTTTTATGCATGGGTATTTCAGCCTTTGCCAAACTGTTGACAGAAGCACGAAATAAAAGAGAGAAGTCGCTCCTGCTTTCTTCGTTGGCAGGCAAGACATGTCTCGGCACTTTAAAGGTTGCATGTTCAACAGATGGAGACAGTAAACGTACCTCTGGAGTTGATGATCTCGGTCGCCATGAAGCTCCATCCCATGTGCTTGCTTTAACTTCGTGGTGTAATATGTGGTTGCATGTTGCATATGGTGTCTAGCTATAACAGGCTTAACAACAAGCAAATATATGCATTCCTACCGGTATGTTCAAAACTGGATTGATGAAATGTACTGCACAGTAAATAGTTGCACATATAGAGCATCACATTGTGAACAACTGAAATAAACAAGGCATATTGCGAACAACCAAATATAGCAATTAAAACTGGACATATTCTCACTACACTACAAAAGGGACTCGACAAAACAAATCATGGGTTCCCCCCTGTGAAGAGGCACGGTGAGAGAGTCCTGGATTAGGGGGTCTCCGGACAGCCGGACTATATCCTTTGGCCGGACTGTTGGACTATGAAGATACAAGATTGAAGACTTCGTCCCGTGTCTGGATGGGACTCTCCTTGGCGTGGAAGGCAAGCTTGGCGATATGGATATGTAGATTTCCTCCCTTGTAACCGACTCTGTGTAACCCTAGCCCCCTCCGGTGTCTATATAAACGGGAGGGTTTAGTCCGTAGGACAACAACAATCATACCATAGGCTGGCTTCTAGGGTTTAGCCTCTCCGATCTCGTGGTAGATCAACTCTTGTAATACTCATATCATCAAGATCAATCAAGCAGGAAGTAGGGTATTACCTCCATCGAGAGGGCCCGAACCTAGGTAAACATCGTGTCCCCCGCCTCCTGTTACCATCCGCCTTAGACGCACAGTTCGGGACCTCCTACCCGAGATCCGCCAGTTTTGACACCGACATTGGTGCTTTCATTGAGAGTTCCACCGTGTCATCACCGTAAGGCTTGATGGCTCCTTCGATCATCGGTAACGATGCGGTCCAGGGTGAGGTCTTCCTCCCTTGATAGATATTCGTATTCGGCGGCTTCGCACTGCGGGCTAACTCGATTGGCCATCTGGAGCAGATCGAAAGCTACGCCCCTGGCCACCAGGTCAGGTTCAGAAATATGAACTACACTCCCGACATCCGCAGGGACTTGATCTTCGACGGATTCGAGCCCATGCCAGGTGTGCCGCATGATCATGACGAGCATGATTTAGCTCTGTCGTCAGATAGTGTTCGGGAGATCACACCGGCAACAACTCCATCCTTCAATCCGGAGCAAATCGCGCCATCCGAGGACGGGTGGATAGACCCCACCATGGAGGCTGCACTCTCAGTGGCGATAGAGCCGGATACTGACCTCACCCCTTACAAGAGCCGTGTTGCCGAACCACTGGATTCATCTCCGGCCGCGGACTCCGAGCCGCCTGCCCCCGTGCCTATCGAATCCGATTGGGCGCCGATCATGGAGTTCACCTCCGCGGATATCTTTCAGCACTCGCCCTTCGGCGACATGCTAAATTCGTTAAGGTCTCTCTCCTTGTCAGGAGAACCTTGGCCGAACTATGTCCGACTAGAATGGGACGCGGACGATGAAGAGATTCGCTGCCCACCCACCACCCACTTAGTAGCCACTGTCGACGATCTAACCGACATGCTCGACTTCGACTCCGATGACATCGACGGTATGGACGACGGTGCATGAGATGAACAGGAACCACCGCCTACAGGGTGCTGGACCGCCACCTCATCATACGATATATATATGGTGGATACCCCCAAAGAAGGCAATGGCGACAAGACAGCGGAGGATGACCCCTCCAAGAAGCAACCCAAGCGCCAATGTCAGCGATGCCGCTCTAAGTCCCGCCACAGCAAAAGTAGTGATACCGGCACAACAGACAATAACACTCCGGATAGTGCCGAAGACGATGACAACCCCCTCCAGCCAGATTTAGAGCAGGAGGATGAGCAAGCTAGCCCTCTAGAACAGGCAGCAAATGGAGAAACGGAGGATGATAATTACATGCCTCTCTCCGAAGACGAGGTGAGCCTCGGCGACGAATAATTTATCGTGCCTGAGGATCCCATCGAGCAGGAGCGCTTCAAGAGCCGGCTTATAGCCACAGCAAATAGCCTGAAGAAAAAGCAACAACAGCTTCGAGCTGATCAAGATTTGCTGGCAGATAGATGGACTGAAGTCCTTGCGGCCGAGGAATACGAACTCGAACGCCCCTCCAAGAGTTACCCAAGACGCAGGTCGCTACTCGAGGAGGAAGCAGTGAAACCTACTTCACCAGCATACGATGCGGCTGACCAGCGATGGCGTGGCCGAGATAGAGAGGCGTTTCAGCCTAAAGTTCAGCATGCACCCCACCGCCACTCAAACAAAAATACCAAGGCCCGGGGCAACACGCGGGACCTGCGAGATGAATTGGAAAGCAGGGCAAAACATGCAAGATCGATATACGGGTCACGGGGGTGCGCACCAACGCGGGACGATGACCGTCACGCCGGTTACTCTAAAAGTAAATCCGGCTGGGCCGAATATAGCAGACAAGACTCATATGAACTGCGTCGTGATATAGCCCGGCACAGAGGTGCCGCACACCCCCTATGCTTCACTGATGAAGTTATGGATCACGAATTCCCGGAGGGTTTTAAACCCGTAAATATCAAATCGTACGATGACACAACAGATCCCGCATTATGGATTGAGGATTTCCTCCTCCATATTCCCATGGCCCGCGGTGATGACCTACATGCTATCAAGTACCTCCCACTAAAACTCAAACGACCAGCTTGGCATTGGCTGAATAGCTTGCCAGCAGACTCCGTCGGCAGTTGGGAGGATTTGGAAGATGCATTCCTTGACAACTTCCAGGGCACTTATGTGCGACCACCAGATGCTGACGACTTGAGCCATATAACTCAGCAGCCAGGGGAATCGGCCAGGCAATTCTGGACGCGGTTCCTAACTAAGAAAAACCAAATTGTCGACTGTGCAGATGCTGAGGCCTTAGCGGCATTCAAGCATAACATCCGTGATGAGTGGCTTGCCCGGCACCTCGGCCAGGAGAAGCCGAAATCTATGGCAGCCCTCACGACACTCATGACCCGCTTTTGCGCGGGCGAGGATAGCTGGCTAGCTCGCAGCACCAACACATCAAGGAATCTGGGCACTTCAGATACTAAAGATGCTAACAATAGACCACGTCGCAACAAACACAAGCGCCGCAAGAACGGCGATAACGCTGAAGATATGGCAGTCAATGCCGGATTCAGAGGCTCTAGATCCGGTCAGCGAAAAAATCCATTCAAAAGAAGTACTCCGAGCCCATCCAGTTTGGACCGCATACTCGATCGCTCGTGTCAAATTCACGGCACCCCTGACAAGCCAGCCAATCACACCAACAGAGAATGTTGGGTGTTCAAGCAGGCCTGCAAGTTGACACCGAAAACAAGGACAAGGGGCTGCATAGTGATGACGAGGAGGAGCCCCGGCCGCCGAACATGGGAGGACAGAAGAGATTCCCCCCCCCCCACAAGTGAAGACGGTGAATATGATATACGCAACCCACATTCCCAAGACGGAACAGAAGCATGCACTAAGGGACGTCTATGCGATGGAGCCTGTCGCCCCAAAGTTCAACCCGTGGTCCTCTTGTCCGATCACCTTCGATCGCAGGGACCACCCCACTAGTATCTGCCATGGCGGATCTGCCGCATTGGTCCTAGACCCCATCATTGACGAATTTCACCTCACTCGAGTCCTCATGGACGGCGGCAGCAGCCTGAACCTGCTCTATCAGGATACTGGCGCCAAAATGGGCATAGATCCCTCGAGGATCAAACCCACCAAAACCACCTTTAAGGGTGTCATCCCAGGTGTAGAGGCCCATTGCACGGGCTCCATCACACTGGAAGTGGTCTTCGGATCTCCAGACAACTTCCGAAGCGAGGAGTTAATCTTCGATATCGTCCCGTTCCGCATTGGCTATCACGCACTGCTCGGGCGAACCGCATTTGCAAAATTCAATGTGGTACCGCATTACGCATACCTCAAGCTCAAGATGCGAGGACCTAAGGGGGTCATAACAGTCAATGGAAACATAGAGCGCTCGCTCCGCACGGAGGAGCACACTGCGGCCCTCGCAGCAGAAGCACAAAACAGCCTTTTAAGGCAAACTGCCAATTCGGCAATACATGCCCCGGACACCGTCAAGCGAGTCCGGAGTACCCTGCAGCAGGATCGCCTGGCACGTTCAGAGCTCGCCTAGCAACTCGGTCCCCGTCCTAGTCCAAGTCAAGCGACGAAATCCATGCCGCGCATACATAACTATGCACGGAAAATACCAGGGGCATAGGCGGGGGCACGATCAGGACACGCCCCACAATGCGGCTCAACCGCCCTAGGGGCTGCCTGCCTTCATCATTTTTTCTCTTTCAGGACCTTACTCTCTGGAAGCCCTTTCCGGCAGTATGATTGCCGGACACATAATACAACAACCAAGGAGGCAGGAAGCTACGTCGTACAATGGAATCCCCAGGTGGTCTCTGATAACGAGCAAAATGCCTGCTTTAAATACCAGTCCGCGGCTTGCCCTTGAATAGGACACGTCAAATAGTCCTATTTTTTTCTTATTGCACTACTTGTATCAGTACACTTCGACGTATTCTTTAAATAACAATGCATAGCATTAGTCTATTATTGCATTATATATCCTTTCTCTTATATGTACATTTACGACAATTTTCACTCGTGCACTCTGGTACAGCCAGTACGCCAGGGGCTTTCGCATACCGATAATACGACATGAGAAGTCCGAGCACTTCCGACAGTGCGGCACCCCGAACTTATAGCATTATATGCATCAGCTCCGAATCATGTCTTGGGTCAATAGTTGGGTTTGCCCGGCTCCCATGTTTTGGTACCTTACATTCCTCAATATCGGCTAAGGTAGCACTAGGAGAACTACTGCAATTGAGCCCCGGTTCTTTCGGACGAGCACCTCAGTAGAGAAAGCCAAAACCGACTATCATGATAAGGCAAGAGCTGGTCGCTGTTCGAGAGGTTTCAAGTCCTTAAAGACTTTTTCCGCTTCGGGCGAGGAGTCGGCCTTGCCCGACTTAGGCGTGTATAGCGCCCCAAATTCGGCCTTCCGAATACTAGGGGCTTCGCCAAAATTTAAAATTGTAGACTTCTATGGCTAAGTGAGAGTGATAAAGCCTTATAGTCCGATTGCCTGGTTCGTTGTGCTGAACACCTCCCTCGAAGGACCAAAAATTGGGATAAAGAGTGCTCAGATTTATCCCGAACGCCCCAGTACTAGTTACATGGGGGCAGAAGCGGACGACTGGCCAACTCTTAGATTTTATAAACGGCCGCACATAAGGTAATATTTTAAATTCAAAAAGCGTTGCATAGCGCAAATGAACTAGTTTTCACATTACAGGATCACATGAGCATGTTCATCCAAAAATTACATCTTTGGCACACTCCTCTGCCACAAGGCGGGCATCCTTCAGGACACTGTCATAATACATTTCAGGGTGGCGATGCTCCTTGCCCTGCGGTGGCCCCTCCTTCACCAGCTTCTCGGCGTCCATCTTCGCCCAGTGCACTTTCGCACGGGCAAAAGCCTTGTGTGCACCTTCGATGCAGATGGACCGCTTGATGACTTCAGACCAACGGCAGGCATTCACAAGCCGCCTCACCAAGACGAAGTAGCTGTTAGGCAGGGGATCGCCAGGCCATAGCCGGACTATAAGGCCCTTCATGGCCTGTTCGGCCGCCTTGTGGAGCTCGACCAGTTGCTTCAGCTGGTCGCTCAAGGGCATCGGGTGTTCGGTCCCAGTATACTGAGACCAGAACAATTTCTCCGTCGAGCTCCCCTCCTCGGCCCGGTAGAACTCCGCGGCATTAAACACACTGCAGGGTAAATCTGCGAACGCTCCTGGAGAGCTCCGAACTCGCGTAAGTAAAAAGAAATTTTCTTTCACGTGCTTGCTTTGCATAATGAATGCCTTACCCGCCGCTATCTTCTTAATTGTCTCAATTTCCTGGAGGGCCTTATGGGCTTCGGCCTTGGCATGTTGTGCTCTTTCGAGGGCCTTCGCAAGCTCGGACTCTCGCGTCTTAGAGTCAAGCTCCAATGAATCATGTTTTTTAACGAGAGCCTGGAGCTCTTGCTGCACCTCGCCTACTCGGGCCTCCTGTTTTTCTTGCTCGTTGCGCTCCTTGGCCGCTTTGTTTTCGGCCTCAGACAGCGCCTTCTTCATGGTCGCCACTTCGGTCGTGGCCCCTGGCACATTCATGATGATCCTATTATTTTGCAACCAAATTTCTTTTAAATATATAGACAAGGTATTGCTTACCTTTCCTATCCTCGAGCTGCCTCTTGGCAAGGTCGAGCTCTTCCTCGGACCGCTTAAGGTCCTGCTTTAGGGCATCGACCTCCGCAGTACGTGCGGCGGCATCCAGCAGTGAAGCCTGCATACGCATATAGACATATTCGAATTAGACTCCTGGGTCATTGATCCTCTATTCGGCCTTTCTTCGCAAACACAGAACAGAGCATCTGGGGCTACTGTCTATGCGGTAATATATATTTCAATTACTTACCTGGAAGCCTGTTAAAAGGCTGGCACAAGCTTCAGTTAGTCCGCTTTTGGCGGACTGAACCTTCTCGATCACCGCACTCATGATAGTGTGGTGCTCTTCATCGATGGATGCGCCGCGAAGCGCTTCCAGCAAGTTGTCCGGTGCCTCTGGATGGACAGAGGCCACCGACATGGGTGGCTTGCCCCTCTTAACAGCGGGTCGCCAGCCGGAGTCCGGAACCGCTGGAGGTCCCGGCGCAGTGTTCGGCTGGAGGCCGAACTTGGAGTCCATGGGAGTCTTGCTCCCTTTGCGCCCAGGGTCCGGAAGGTCGTCTCGAGGAGCCTCCAGGACTACCTCCCCTCGGCTCGGCGTCCTTCGAGACAACACCTCGACATTGTCCATAGGGCGAGGGGTGGAGGCGGTCGGAAGTGAATCGCTATTCATATCCGACGGGTCCAAAGAGCCATCCGACGAAGATACGTCGATGCGGGTTCGGGACGGACTGCATAATCATGTTCAGCGTGATGAGAAGCAGTGCAATA
The DNA here is from genome assembly GCA_021605145.1 of Aegilops bicornis. Lineage (NCBI taxonomy): Eukaryota > Viridiplantae > Streptophyta > Magnoliopsida > Poales > Poaceae > Aegilops > Aegilops bicornis. The sequence goes on along the minus strand of CM038675.1, from coordinate 424,415,566 downwards.
AAACATACTATGAATTACAATGGAATCCGGATACTTACGACTTTGCCAGGGGCTTGTCCCTGGGCAACCACTCGTCATCACTATGGGCGACCGTCGTGGAGCAGTCCGGAAGGAGGGTCCTTCCCTTCTTGGATCCCTCGGCCTCCCTGGTCGGGGCGGCCTTCCTTTTCTTGTCTCCCTCAGCTGGGGGGAGAAATTTCCTCTTCCTCCTCCTCACCTTCGTGGGAGGAGTGCGCCTCGGAGTTATCGGACGATGAGTCCGATATAAACCTGCGACGGAGACCCTTTCGGGTCCCCATGGCCTTCTTCTTGGCCTTCTTCTCCGGCACCTCATAAGGTGCCGGAGCCAGCATCTCCATTTGGAGAGCATCTGCTGGATGTTCGGGCAGGGGGGCTGGACAGTCAATCTGCTCCGCTGTCTCGACCCAGTCCTAGAAAATGGCGTGGGGGCTTAGATCCCGCGCACGGTCAAACTGGGTAAAATGAACATCTTACAAGATATAAAAGACTTCCAGATTCGCAGGGCGCTTTGCGCTAAGTCCGCGGTTCTAGGGAGAGAAGGAGGTACCTCCTCGCCCTTGAACAACACCCTCCAGACGTCCTTGTGCGTCGTGTCGAAGAGCTCTCGCAGCGTCTGGTGCTCGGCCGGGTCAAACTCCCATAAATTGAATGCCCATCGTTGACACGGAAGGATCCGGCGGAAGAGCATGACCTGGACCATGTTGACAAGCTTTATTTTCTTGCTTATCATGTTCCTGATGCATTTACGAGTCCGCCAGCTCCACCGATGGACCCGTGACAGGCCCTTCTCTTTCCGGGAGGTGAGCGTGGGGATTCCGGATCGGAATACGGGGCCGCCACCCAGTTGGTGTCGCGCGGCTCGGTGATGTAGAACCACCCCGATTGCCACCCCTTTATGGTCTCCACATAGGAGCCCTCGAGCCATGTGACGTTGGGCATTTTGCCCACCATGGCGCCTCCGCACTCTGCTTGCTAGCCGTCCACCACCTTCGGTTTAACATTGAAGGTCTTCAGCCACAGGCCGAAGTGGGGCCGGATGCGGAGGAAGGCCTCGCACACGACGACGAACACCGATGTCAGGACCCCGATTCCAAGTCACATCGACCTAGCCGGTAACACCTCATATCACTTTGCGGCCTCACGCACGGTATTTCCATGGGTGTCGCCTTACCATGGCCCGGGACCGTTTGCGCCTTTTGGCTCACTTATATGATAGTGTCGCTAGCATCCACATGATAGAGAGCCCGGGCCGACATGGCTAGTCGTGAACCCAAAGCGGCGCTAACCCATGGGGACAGGCATACATGAATCACATCGAGCATGTCGGTCATCAACGTATGAATCCGGGTTGTAGCACTGGGCTAACAGGACTCCGGTAACCCGGGCTGTAGCAGGCTAGGCAGGACTCCGGATGTCACCGCGTGACATTTCCCCGAAGGGACAGACACAGGAACGAAGTGAAACACATGCCGGCCAGTCAAGTGTCCAGAGCAGTAGTGCCGGGCTAGCAGGACTCCGGTGAACTGGGCTGTAGCGGACTACTATCGCTCAGGAAGCACTAGACTATATTTCCCCATATGAGAGGCTGCCAAGGATAAACAACTAGATTGTCGGATCCCACTCATACCAAGCATTTCAATCATACACACAATATGCCCGATATGAGTACATACAAATTGGCATCACAACAAAACTCTACAACTCAAATTACTTTATTTAAGAGGCTCCGAGGAGCCATACATAACATATTCATACAGATAGGGGTCACATGACCCGACACTCAAGTCATACAAACATACAAGCACATGCGGAAGCAAACTAGTCTGAGTACAGACACCAAAAAGAAAGAAGGCTTGACAAGCCCTTCTATCTACAAAGTGGCCCTTCACAAGCCTTGGATCACCACACAGGTGGCTAGTCACTCGTCGGCGTCAAGATCTACATAGAACCCATCGGAGGGGCGGTTTTGTCGTCTCTAAAAGATTAATTAAGCAAACATGAGTACGGAGGTACTCAAGAAGTCTTACAATGTAATCCTACTATATATGCACATTCTCAAGAAGGTAGTGGAGTTATTGCAGCAAGCCAGCTTTGACTCTTGGCTAAGCTATCCTACGTGACACCACTTGAAAAGCATTTGTCGCACACGAGTCCACTAATCACCATCACAATACTCCACCGTGGATCCTCTCTCGTCAACCTACGAGAGGGCCATCCACGGTACTCACACTTATCTTGAGGCTTTTAGTAGTATCCATTTACTTGTCTATGAACTGTATAGGTGACCAAGTAGTCCTTTACCGCGGACGCGGCTATTCGAATAGTTTCATACCCTGCAGGGGTGTACTTCTTCACACACGCTCTCACCACTTATCGCCGTTACACGACGTGTACTCGGCAACCTTCAAGCGGAAGCCCAGCGAGGGTGTCGGCCACGACTTGACTAAACACACGAGTCCCTAGTCCAGGTTTATCGCCTATTCGGGTTCCATCCGCAGGGAGTCCGGCTGAGGTTTCCACTAACGGCCCCGAACGATGTGTGCGGGGTTCCCGAGACACCAAAGCAGGCGAATCGGTATCTTTGAGCCGCGTGCCTACCGCAACACAGCCCACCCCTATGGTCAGCGCAGCGTCTGACCCCAAAGATACTACAAACACCAGAAACTACTTGCAACTCCTGGACAGAGGACGAGAGGGGTCGGTAAGTCGAGCGTGGTCATATTTCAGGTCCCAACGTGTGGTAGTAGCTGATCTTAAATCACAAATACAGATCTCAGTTCTTAGGGACGGCCTCAACGAAACATCCCACCATGTACTCCTACATGGCCTCTCATCGATTCCTTTACCAAATCATATTCAACACTTTCACTCTCGAAACCGACACAACCTTTCACTCTAGCTCATCATCCCGATGAGCCAGGCCTGACACAACTCTAAGCATAGCAAGCATAGCATGGTAGGAAACACAAATATGGCTCAATCAACTCCTACACATGCTAGTGGGTTTCATCTAGTTACTGTGGCAATGACAGGTCATGCAAAGGAAGTGGGTTCAACTACCACAACACACAACAGTTTGAATCGCGTTGTCTTAATGCAGTAAACAAGAGCAAAAGCGAGAACATGGGTTTGTATCGGAATGATCAATGGGTTGCTTGCCTGATGAAGTGGTAGTAGGGTACTGCCCTTCAGATGGATATTCGGGGTTATCCTCGGAGACAAAACCTACCACGAAAGACACACCGAACATAACCAACACATGACGATATGCAACAATATGATGCATGCTATGACATGGCAATATGAATGTGTGTTGGCCTAATGCAATCTAGAACAGAAAGGAATGAACTCATTTGAATTAAAGATTCAAATGTTAGCTCATTTAACATAGCCATATTAGTGCATTATCTCATTCTGCTTAAACAGCAAGTTTAGCTGTCATGCATTAAACCATTACCAATGGATAGATTGAATTTTTCTGACCAAAATTCATATATAGAACTTTGCATTTGGAGTTACAGATTAATTTCTATGAATTTTTGAAGTTTGCAACAATTTCTGGAATTTCCTGAACACAAATAAATCCAGAAATTAGTTATTGCGTCTGCAGTGCGTCAGGGTGACGTCAGTGGTCAACGGGGCGTCCAAGTCAACCTAACCAATGGGTCCCGCATGTCAGTAGTTAACTAAACTAACTAATTTTAGTTAAAACTAAACTGGGTTAATTAGCAGAGGAGCCCCACTTAGCCAACTCCGTCAACGAGGTCAAACCCGCCGACGTTTAGCCGCCGGCGAAGCTAGACGCGGCGGCGAGAGTGTGTTTGTGCGTTCCGGCGACCAAAAGGATGGCGGAGACCATCTACGTGTAGCCGGGGACAAGCCGCGACGTTTGGTGGCGGTGGTTGAACTTGGGGTGGCCGGAAACGTCGCCGGCGACTAGCTGGGCGGTCGCCGGAGTCGGGTGGAAGTGAACCCGAGGCTTCAGGACACTGCGAGGTGCGTGGAGTGGTGCTACGGTTTCCTGGGGATGTGGTGAAGTTAGTGGACAAGGTGGCGTGGCCAGTGGGTGGCCAGAGACACGTCGGCGATGAGCTCGGCGGTGGCGCGTGCGGTGATGCTTCGTGCGGCAGCTACGGTGCGCGGGAAGGCAAACGGAGAGGATCGGGAGGTAGCTGGGCTCACAGCGAGTACGGCGAAGCAGTCTGCAAGGTCGGGGACGAGGTGATGCGGTGGCGACGGCGATGGGGATCTCTGGCGGTGATCGACGGAGACGGAGTCGGTGAAGGTGTTGCAGGGCGTGCGGGCGCTTGGGGCTCGGCCTGCTCGATGTAGTCGACGATGGCGGAGCGAACGGACACGGCAGCGCAGCACGGAGACGATGGAGGGCGCGAGCTTCATGGTGGCGCGGGCGCGACGGCGTCGGCCATGGTGCGGGCGAGCGAGGGAGAGGAGCTGGGGAGGAGAAGGGGTGTCTACGAGCTCGGGGGAGGAGTGGCCAACTGAACCGAGGCGGCAGGACGGTGCGGGGAGGATGCAGGGCGGCGAGCAGCTGCGCGGCGTGCTCGGGTGCCACCGTCGAGCACCTGGCTGCCTGCCTGGCCAAGGCAAGCAGCTTGCTGGAGCGGTGGCTGGGCTGGGCCGGCAGGTGGGCTTGCCAGGTGAGCGCCAAGTAAGCCTTGCTTTCTGTTTTCCTTTTTCTATTTTTTCTGTAAGTTTGTAGACTTATTAAAAATAGTTAGGCACTTCTAAAAATCCTGGAAATAATCAGGGGCTCTGTTTAGAATATCTTCAACAGCCCACACTTATTTTAAGAATTATTTGAGCATCCAAAATATTTACTAGCATTTAAATGACCAAATGCAAATTACATATGATTTAATTCAATGACCTTCTGTTGACCTAGAAAATTGTGCACCTATTTTGCCAGGGGTTCTTACCCAAGACAAAGAGGGTGAACTTTTTAGAAGGGCATTTCAGGTTCATTGAAAATATTTTTAGTAAACCCTAGTTGGATTCAGAGGGGTTCTGGGGGTTCTGTCTTCCCCAATTCAAGTTTCTGATGAAAGGTAAACATGATGCAACACTCTAATGCATGGACTAGCTAGGATGTGACAGCCGAGATGTTGAGGATGAAGTTAGGGGCCAGATCATGGAAGTCCAGCCCGTAGTAGAACATGAGGCCGCGGACAAACGGGTGGAGAGGAAATCCCAGTCCGCGGACGAAGTGGGTGAGGAAAACTACCCTCTCATGAAATTCCGGAGTAGGGACAATCTGCCCCGTGTTAGGCAGCCGATGCGCGATATTCGCGTACAAGTATCCGGCTCCCCGTAGCTTTGTGATGTCCTCCTACGTGACGGAGGATTTGATCCACTTGCCTCCCACTCCGGACATGCTTGGAGTGGTTTGAGGAGAAAAACGCGAACTTGGGCGCTGCAGCTCGAGTGCGCAAGAACGGACGAGCTAGGAGGAAGAAGGCGTAGGTGAAAAAGGGTGAATCCTTGTCCCTTTATAAGGGCGGAAGAGGTGAGGCGCCTCCCCACTCACCTGGTAAAATCGCTTATTCCCCAAGCGCCGTAATTGATGGCGCGGTTGGGTTACCCATACCCGTATTGATGAGAATCCCGTGATAAGGGGACACGATCTCTGCTTCGACAAGAAGTGCCAAGGAAACCGCCTCGTAATATGCACCGAGGCTGGTTGAGAAAAACGGTTCGAATAATGACCGGGCCGTGGTGTGGTGTCATGCTACCGAATGTGTCAGCAGATTATATTTGTGGAAATATTATTCTCTCTACGGTGGCATGTGGAATTTGTTTTGTAGAGCCGGAAACTATCCTTGTGTTCAAAATCTTCTATGGAGTATTCAGAGGAAGAACCCGCCTTGCAATGCCTAAGACAATCTGCGCGCCGAACACATCGTCATTGAAGCCTGGTTTAGGGGCAACTGAGGGAGTCCTGGATTAGGGGGTCTCCGGACAGCCGGACTGTTGGACTATGAAGATACAAGATTGGAGACTTCATCCCGTGTCCGGATGGGACTCTCCTTGGCGTGGAAGGCAAGCTTGGCAAGCCGGACCCAACCACACTGCCCCACACCAAACATTCCGACATAGTTGGTGGTCTCGCCAACGAAATAACACCGTCAGCCCACACAATAATGGCAGTTATCGCCCCGTGGACAGAACCATTCCTAGCCTACCTAACTAGGCAGGAACTTCCTGAGGACCAAAACGAGGCCCGCTGCATAGTGCGGCGGTCTAAAGCCTATAAGGTCCATGAGGGAGAGCTTTATAAGAAAAGCACAACCGGAGTCCTTCAAAGGTGTATCTCTGAAGAGGAAGGGCGGAATCTCCTGGCTGAAATTCATGCCGGACTCGGGGGGTACCATGCCGCAGCCCGGGCCCTTGTAGGCAAGGCCTTCCGTACATGATTTTATTGGCCGTCGGCCCGGGCAGATGCTCAGGACTTAGTCCAACGATGCGTCGGTTGCCAGCTCTTTGCTAATCAAAGCCACATGCCACCCACCACCCTCAAAACTATACCCATCACCTGGCCCTTCACGGTCTGGGGGCTTGACATGGTTGGACCCCTTAAAGGAGGAACCCACAAGCAAAAATACCTATTGGTCACGGTGGATAAATTCACCAAATGGATAGGGGCCAAGCCTGTAAAGACGGCCGCATCCGGACCGGTGATAGACTTCATATCAGGGGTAGTACACCGTTATGGCGTCCCCCATAGCATCATCACTGATAACGGCACGAAATTCACGGCCGACGAGGTCAAACTCTGGTGCAAAAACATGGGCATCAAGCTCGACTACGCTTCAGTCTATCACCCCCAAACTAATGGTCAAGTCGACCGAGCAAACAGTCTAATCGTGAGCGGCATTAAACCCAGACTAGTGCGGTCCCCCAAGGAATCTAACACGCACTGGGTAGAGGAGCTCGACTCCATACTCTGGGGGCTATGGACCACGCTGTCGGATCACGTGTTCCGGCAGACCCTTAAGGTTCGAACTCTGGGGTGCACGCGGCGATCCAACCCTCCGCCGTCTCGTACCTCGCCGAATCGCAGGGATCTAAACTACTAACAAGAACAACACAAGAGACGCAAGATTTATACTAGTTCGGGCCACCGTTGTGGTGTAATACCCTACTCTAGTTTGTGGTGAGTGGATTGCCTCTGCAGGGGCCGGCGAAGAATAAGATTGGAAGAACAGCCTCGCGAGGGTCTGTTCTTGGTGGGTGTGATGAACTTCTAAGTGGTGCCCCATTGCTCTATCTTGAGGAACGGGTTTCTCTCTCTCTCTGGATTCCGACTGCTCGATCCGATCCTCCTTTCCTAAGTGCGGCTACCCCTATTTATCAGCGAAGGCCCTGGGCCTCTTCCCAAATATTGAGCGGGAAGGGCTCCAACAATTGGCCATTTTGAAGGGGAACAGAGGGTACACTTATCCTGACTAAAGTTGGTCCTCGCCTGCCAAAGGCTCTGGTGATGATGCCAGCTTGGGCTCCACGATGACTGCATTCCAGCCGTTGGGGCTGGTCTTGGTCTTGTTGCACTGAAACGGATGCCTTTGCCTGATGCCCTTGCCTGCGCTTGCCCCCCTTTGCACCAAAGAGGAAAGGAGGACGCTGCGCGGGCTGGTGCCTGACTGGCGCCCTTGGTCATCATGGCTTACGTCACGGGCACCTCGCGAGGCACCCCGCCTCGAATTCTCCGCCTCCTCATGAGCCAGCCTGACGAGGCCGTGCCTGAGGAAGCTCTTGGTCATCCGCCCATGAGGCTCAGCCCCTCGCGAGGGTCTTGAGCTTGTGTTGGTGAAGATGGGCCGTCCACAGGCCTCCTTTGAGCCACGCCGCAGGCCGCATGCGAGCAAGTCTGGGGACCCCGTTCCCGAACGCCGACAAGAGCCCCGGGCCACGACGCGCCCGGACTTGGTCGTGCAGAGAGGCGAAAGGGCAAGTGCGAAGCGTCGTGGGCCCTAACAGCCTGCAGCCTTGGGCGCCGCGTGGCGGTTGATTGGACGTGGGCGCACTGCATCCCCCACGACGCCTTGGTAACTGCCCGGATTCGACAGGTCCTGGCATGCAGAGTTGGGCATGATAACTGGTGATCGTGGAGGCTGACGGTTGGCCTCTGCCGGCTATAAGTACGGAATGGCGCGCGCCCTTCCAGTCTATCCTTTCTTGTTTCTCCTTCTTCTCCATGGCTCCACCAAGGAAGTTCTCGGCTGCAGAGAAGGGGAAGGGCCGCCAGGTCGAATCTTCCTCTCCTCCGCCTAAGCGTGGTCGAGGTCGCCCTCGCAAGCACCCCGTGGCCTCCACGGGCGGTCTCCAGCAGTCGTGAGGGAGGCTCTCAGCAGGCGACGAGTGGCTGGCCATAGTTGGAGGGCGTGCCCCGGCCGCTCGCCCCCCGAGGCCGCGCCTCCACGCTGCTGAAGCCCTGTTGGAGTTCTTGGTGAGGGTAGAGGAGCCGCTCAGCGTCCGGCTTTAGCTCCCGTGCTTCCACCTGGGTGAGCTCCCAGATGGGCGCCTGAGTGGCCTCTGGCTCCAGTGCGGGCGGCTGTTGCAACCCGGGCTTCATGGGCTTCTCTGGAGGTCTCTGCTGCGAGGAACTTGTTCTGGCCCGCGGTAGCAGACGTTCTTGCTGTCTGCGTGGCCTCCCGCCGCGGTGCTCCCTGCACTTCAAGTATGATGGCGGCGCCACCCTCTACATGAGGGTGTTTGGGGAAGATGGCCGCGCAGGGGTGCTGCCACGAGGGCGGCGACGCGGTCGGGGACTCAGCCCCGGCGCGGGCGGAGGAGGCGGCGCGCGGGCGGCTCGCGATGCCCGCGACTCCCCATGCTTTACCAGCTCTTCTTCGGGTGGTGATTCTTCCAGCAGTGGCCGCGGCCAGCCCCCACGCCGTCGCGCTTTGCTTGGGGGGTGGCAGCGGTCCAGCGTCCCACGCCTCGGTGAAGCCGAGGTGGAGTCCGACCGAGCTCGGAGGTTGCTCGGGTCTCCCGAGAAGGCCGCACGCAGGCGTGCTTCACCTGCTTCGTCCTTTTCTTTCCTTTTCTCCTGCGCAAAAAGGGAACAATGTTCGGCCCGATGGGGCGTGTTTAGAACAACGCCGTTAATTAATGTCTTGCTTTTGTTATCCTGTTCTGTTCCCTTCGTGCGCTCATTCATGGCGAACCGGATCGTGGCAGCGTGGGCGGCCGACCTAACCCGTGCTCGCGTTGTGCTGCCCGTGAGGCATGGTCAGGAGGGGTGCTCCAGCCGTGGACCAGGGCCATGAAACTTGAGCGATAGGGGTAGGAACACCCACGGGGGCTCCCGAGGCTTCTGCCTCGCGAGCCCCCACGTAAGAGAAACCGAGGCAGGAGGGCGAAAGAGATCGAAGGACCACGGACCAAAACGGGGCGATAGTTTCGATAAAAACTTCAAATGGGAAATAACCAGTCAACTGCAGAAAGCAAATGGAAAAGCCGCGTCCGGCACCTAGTCTAGTCTTGGGCGTCTTCTCACCAGCGGAGCTAAGTGCTGCTCTTTGGGCGTAGGAGGGAGCCCCAGGGCCTGAGGCCGGCACCCCTGAGACTCCGGGGCGTGTACAGCCCCACTCATTGATACGTGAGAGTGTCACGGGGCGGCGAGCTTCACAGGCACTGGGCGTTCTTCACAGGCTCTGGGCCTTTCTTCTGGTAAGCAAGCTTCACGGGCGTTCGCCCTCTTCACAAGCTCTGGGCCTTTCCCAAGAGGTGAGCTTCACAGGCATTCGCCTTCTTCATAGGCTCCGGGCCTTTTCCAAAAGGATGAACTTCACAGGCATTCGCCTTCTTCACAGGCTCTGGGCCTTTCCCAAAAAGATGCGCTTCACAGGCATTCGCCTTCTTCACAGGCTCCGGGCCTTTTCCAAAAAGATGCGCTTCACAGGCATTCCCCTTCTTCACAGGCTCCGGGCCTTTTCCAAAAAGATGCGCTTCACAGGCATTCGCCTTCTTCACAGGCTCTGGGCCTTTTCCAAAAAGATGCGCTTCACAGGCATTCGCCTTCTTCACAGGCTCTGGGCCTTTTCCAAAAAGATGCGCTTCACAGGCATTCGCCTTCTTCACAGGCTCTGGGCCTTTCAGGGGTAGAACCTCCGGAGGTGCTGGATGTTCCACGCGTTTTGTACAGGTACTCCCTCTTGCGTCTCCAAGCACACGGAGCCAGGCCTGGAAACATGAACAACCTTGAATGGGCCCTCCCACATGGGAGAGAGCTTATGGAGTCCCTCCCTGGAGAGGACCCGTCAGAGCACGAGGTCTCCTACCTCGAGAGTTCTGGGGCGGATGTTGCGGCAGTGGTATCGCCGGAGTGCCTGCTGGTACCTTGCCGCTCGCAGAGCAGCTTCCCGACGGTGCTCCTCCCCCAGCACGAGAGCCGTCCCCCGCATGGCGCCCTGCTGCGTTTCATCGAACGCCAGGACCCGCGCGGATCGACGCTTGACCTCGTGAGGGAGGACCGCTTCGGCTCCGTAGACCAGGAAGAAGGGGGTCTCTCCAGTTGGCTTGGTCGCAGTTGTGCGGATGGACCACAACACGGAGGGGAGCTCGTCGTACCGGCCTCTGCCGTAGGTTTCCAGCTTCTTCTTGAATGTCCTGATCTTGAGGCCTCTTAGGACCTCCGCATTGGCCCGCTCGGCCTGTCCATTGCTGCGGGGGTGCGCCACCGAAGCGTAGCATATCTGCGTTCCAAGGTTAGCGCAGTACGTTTTAAAAGGTTCTTGGTGAACTGCGAACCGTTGTCGGTGATGATGCGGTTCGGCACTCGAACCGACTCACGATGCCCTTGATGAACTTGACCGCATAACTAAGCGGGGATGGCGCGGACGGCCTCGACTTGACCCACTTGGTGAATTTGTCCACGGCGGCGTAGAGGTAGCGATAGCCCCTGGCGCCCGAGGGAAAGGGCCCAGAATGTCCAGCCCCGGACCGCGAATGGCCAAGTGAGGGGAATGGTTTGCGAGGCCTCCTGCGGCTGGTGGATCTGCTTGGCATGGAATTGGCAAGCCTCGCAAGCCTTCACGAGGTCGATGGCGTCATTGAGCGCGGTGGGCCAATAGAAACAGCTGCGAAACGCCTTCCCGACAAGGGCACGTGACGATGAATGGTGCCCACAATCTCCGCCATCTATGTCTGCCAATAATTCCTTCCCCTGTTCCCTGGTGACGCAGCGTAGGGATACGTTGTTTGGTCGTCTCCGGTAAAGCTCTCCATCCATGCTGCTGTATGACGTGGCTTGCCGCGCCACACGCTCTGCTTCCTCCTCCTTCTCTGGCAAAGTCCCGCGCGTTAAGTAACTCTTGAGCTCCGTGATCCAGCACTCCTCTTGAGGTTCCATTGTTAGAGCAGGCGCGCCCCGAGGCCGGGCCACAGTGGGGCTCCCGAGGCTGGAGGCTGCGGGAGCTCCTCCCGAGGCTGTGCCGTGCTTGATAACGGCGGCAGGGCTGAGGGCTTGAAGAGCCGTTCCTCAAAGACAACCGGCTCCTGGGGTAACCTCCTGAAGGCTCGTTTGGCGATGTCGTCGGCCTCTTGATTGGTGCCGCGGGGCACGTGCTGCAGCTCCAACCCCCAGAACTGTTTCTCCATCCCGCGGACCTCTGCAAGGTAGGCCTCCATGTGTTCATCCCTTGGCTCGTACACCTTGTTGGAGAAATTGACGAGGAGCTACGAATCACCCTTGATGGTAAGACGCTTCACCCCCAGGGCAGCGGCAGCCTTGAGACCTGCTATCAGCCCCTCGTATTCTGCTATATTGTTGGAGACCTTCTCGCCATGCTGGAAACAGAGCTGCACGACATAGTAGAGCTTGTCTTGAGAGGGGGATATGAGTACTGCCCCAGCCCAAATACCTGTCTGAGAACGCTCCGTCAAGTACATGACCCAACCTTCGGGCGCTCCGGCTCCCTGGGAGAGGGACTGATCCTCGCCCACTGAGGGCCCGGCTTCATCCATTCGGCCGTAAATCTGCCAACAAGGCCCCCTTGATGACTCTAGTCGTCTTGAACTCGAGCTGGAATGCTTGCAGCTCAATGTTCCACTCGGCGACCCTTCCAGCCGAGTTGGGGCTCCTGAGCACCCTCTCCAGGGGGTATGCTGAGACAACCTTGATTGGATGACCCTGGAAGTAGTGCCGCAACTTGCGCGAATCCACTAGGAGTGCCAGGAGGAGCTTCTGCGGCATGGGGTACCGTGCCCTCGCGTCCCGTAGCACGGTACTGACGAAGTACACCGGGTGCTCGACGAGGTTTGGGGCGTTGGTGCTGGTGGCGTCCTCCGGCCCCCGCCCCAGGAGGTCCCCCCCCCCCCGCCCCAGGTGCGCTCTGCTGTGACAGCTGATCTTCCTCCATCGCGGTGCTGACTCATGCCAGTTCCTTCTGATTCGGTCTTGCCTTAGCTCGGATGGCCGCCGTGGTCTTGGCTCGACGCCTCCCTAACCGCCACCGAGCAGCGCTAAGCGGAGTAAGGAGTGGCGGCGAGGTAGAGCACCAAGGGCTCCCCGAGGGCGCTGGAGCCACCATCAACTGGAGGGCTGGTCAGTACCTCTTGAGGTCTTGAACGCTTGGTCGGCCTCTTCATCCACTCGAAGGGCCCCTTTTTCTTCATCACCGAAGAAAGGCAGCGCCCGCTCCCCAGTCGGGAGATGAAACGACCCAACGCCCGTTCTGGCCTACATGAGCTTCGCATCTCCCCGAGGGTCTTCGGTGGACTCATGTCTTCCACTTTGCTTTGACCTTTTCGGGTTGGCCTCGATGCCTCGGTGGGACACGAGAAAACCAAGGAGCTTGCCCGAGGGAACTCCAAACACACACTTCTGCAGGTTGAGTCACAGACTCACTGCGTTGAGGCTCGCGAAGGTTTCTTCCAGGTCTTGTATCAAGGTCTTGGCCTCGCGAGACTTCACCACAATGTCGTCGACGTATGCCTCCACATTCTTCCCGAGCTGCAGGCCCAAGGTGATGTGCATGAGCCGCTGGAAGGTTGCCCCTGCGTTGCGCAACCCGAATGGCATGCAGGTATAGCAGTATACTCCACACGGGGTCAGGAAGGCCGTCTTCTCCACGTCTTCCACCGCCATCTTGATTTGGTGATACCCCGAAAAGGCGTCCAAGAAGCACAACAGGTCACACTCGGCGGTGGAATCGGCGATCCGTCGATGCGAGGGAGGCGGAAACGGATCCTGTGGGCATGCTTTGTTGAGGTTGGTGAAGTCGACAGACATGCGCTCCTTTCCTCCTTTCTTCGGCACCACCACGGGGTTGGCCAACCAATCTGGGTACCGGACCTCGCGGATAACCCCCGCGGCCTCTAGCTTGCGGGTCTCTTGGACAATGAAGGCCTGCTTTTCGGTGGACTTCCTCCTCGCTTTCTGCTTCACTGGACACACGTTGGGGCACACATTGAGGTGGTGCTCGATCACGCCCCGTGGAATCCCAGCCAGCTGATCGGGCTCCCAGGCGAACACCTTCTTGTTCGCATGCAGGAACTTGACAAGGGCTTCCTCCTGCTCGGGCTCGAGGTTGGCGCCTATGGTGAAGGCGGCGTTTGTGGATACGTCCTCATCGACGGTATCCGCTTGCCTCCGCCTTGTCTTGGGTGAACAACTGCTTCTTCTTGGTCGGCGCAGCCCCCTTGGGCTTGGGGGCTTCCGCATCGGCGGGCTGTGCTGCGGCCGCCGTCCTGAGGGTGAGCTTGAGCACTCACAGCGCACCCTCGGTCTCCCCTGGCACGGTGAGGACACCACTGCTCCCCGGCATCTTCATGAGGTTGTACCCCGGGTGGGTTGCGGCCATGAATTTGGCCAGTGCCGGATAGCCGAGGATGGCGTTGTAGGGGAGGCTGATGGGGGCGATGTTGAAGTCGACCGATTCCGTGCGGAAGTTGTCGTAGGTGCCGAAGGTCACCGGAAGCCAGATTTGCCCCAAGGAGCTAGATGACCCTCCTCCTATGCCCGAAAAAGGCCGGCTGGGCAGCAGCCGCTCCCTGGGTATGCAGAGGAGGTTGAAGGCCTCGACCGAGAGTACATTGAGGCCGGCGCCGCCGTCGATGAGGGTCCTGGTGACAGCGACTTGGCAGATAGTAGGTGTGCAGAGCAGCGGGAGCGCGCCCGAGCCAGCCGAGTTGGCGGGGTGGTCTTGAGAGTCGAAGGTCAGCCCGGCCGACGATCCCATCCGGCCCGGGGGAGCCCCCTGCCACGTGGAGGCGGCGCCGACCCGGCGGACGAATGTCTTGACATGGCGGCTGGAGGGCGGCGCTTGCGAGCCGCCGAGGAGGGCAACGACGAGTGGAGAAGCCGGCCCAGCGAGGCGGGCGACACTGAGCAGCCACCCCCATGAGGTCGCCGGGGAGCGCAGGGGCAGTGCTTGCTACCCGCCCCCCACCGGGCCGATGGCGGGGTTGATGGCGGGCGACGGGGAATGGCGACGGCACCCGCTGATGGGAGCGGCCCGGGCGACGTGGGAGGTGAGGGCGGCTCGGCGCTCGACGCGAGCCCGATGGGCGTCAGACATGGTTGCGATGGTCGTGGAAGGACGAGGCGACGAAAGGCAGATTCCGACGCACCCCTACCTGGCGCGCCAAATGTCGGATCACGGGTTCCGGCAGACCCTTAAGGTGCGAACTCTGGGGTGCGCGCGGAGATCCAACCCTCCACTGTCTCGTACCTCGCCGAATCGCAGGGACCTAAACTACTAACAAGAACAACACAAGAGACGCAAGATTTATACTAGTTCGGGCCACCGTTGTGGTGGTGTAATACCCTACTCTAGTTTGTGGTGAGTGGATTGCCTCTGGGGCCGACGAAGAAGAGTACAGGGAAGAACAACCTCGCGAGGGTCTGTTCTTGGTGGGTGTGATGAACTGCTAAGTGGTGCCCCGTTGCTCTATCTTGAGGAACGGGTTTCTCTCTCTCTCTCTGGATTCTGACTGCTCGATCTGATCCTCCTTTCCTAAGTGCGGCTACCCCTATTTATCAGCGAAGGCCCTGGGCCTCTTCCCAAATATTGAGCGGGAAGGGCGCCAACAATTGGCCATTTTGAAGGGGAACAGCGGGTACACTTATCCTGACTAAAGTTGGTCCTCGCCTGCCAAAGGCTCTGGTGATGACGCCAGCTTGGGCTCCACGATGACTGCATTCCAAACGTTGGGGCTGGTCTTGGTCTTGTTGCACTGAAACGGATGCATTTGCCTGATGCCCTTGCCTGCGCTTGCCCCCCTTTGCACCAAAGAGGAAAGGAGGACGCTGCGCGGGCTGGCGCCCGACTGGCGCCCTTGGCCGTCATGGCTTACGTCACGGGCACCTCGCGAGGCACCCCGCCTCGAATTCTCCGCCTCCTCATGAGCCAGCCTGACGAGGCCGTGCCTGAGGAAGCTCTTGGTCGTCCGCCCCGCGAGGCTTGGCCCCTCGCGAGGGTCTTGAGCTTGTGTTGGTGAAGATGGGCCGTCCTGGGCCTCCTTTGAGCCACGCCGCAGGCCGCAGGCAGGCACGTCTGGGGACCCCCGTTCCCAGAACGCCGATACACGCCGAATCTCACAACCGGATTCACACCATTTTTTATGGTATACGGCGTAGAGGCAGTTTTGCCCTGCGCCATAATTCATGACTCACCTCGCGTGCGCATGTTCGAAGAAAGAGAAGCCGAGCTCAATCGGTAGGACAGCTTGGACACCTTGGAGGAGGAGCGTGACATGGCAAAAGCTCGTTCCGCAGTCTATACACAACAGGCTCGAAGATATCAAAGCAGGGAAGTACGGGCCAAAGCTTACAATGTTGGCGAACTAGTTCTACGCATGCCGGACAAGAAGAAGGACAAACTCAAGCCCAAATGGGAGGGTCCCTTCATCATCGACCAAGTCCTGACCGGCGGAGCGTACCGTCTGTGAAACGCATCGGATAACCAACTCGAGCCGAACCCATGGAACGCAGCCCGTCTACGAAGATTCTACACCTAGCGCCGGACTCTGAGTTCGTCTCCTTCCTCCGTCTATATTTTATCCTTTAAGCTGTCTTTTATTTATCTCCTTCTCCCTCCCTTTTTCCGAAGCCGTTAAAGGCTCGTTTGTGCATTGTTCGCACACACTTGACGCGCTATCCGCGCTCATTATACCTGGGGGCTTCTTTAACGAGCGTGTTATCTGGGCTTTATGCCCAACACATGTGTCACACTTCCGCATGTACCTTTTATTCACCATTATATGCATCGATATGACTTAAGTTTTGGCCAAGTTGGGTTGCCTGGCTCCTGTGCTCACCCCTACGTTCCCGATTGTTCGGCTAGGTGGTAAAGGGAGCACCTCTGCGATTGTTACCGCCGGGTCAGCCGGACGTGTACCTCAGACTGGGTGAAGCCGAAATCTAGCGTTCTTAAGGGAATATTCGGTCAGTGAACTAAAATACGATTTTTTATTTTTCATTCATCTGCCCCCAGATGCTTTCCTGCTTTTTTCGCAGTCTGGACATGCACTTTAGGGCATGCCTCCCAAGGAAAGGAACCCCTAACGGAACTATTCTCCCTGGAAGATGTTTCTTAATAACCATGTAATATAACATAACTAGTTGGGCACTTGTCTGATAAAAGCACTCATGGCCCCTACACCTGGTCTCCACGCATGCCCCGGTTTTTACATAACCGCGAGGGTATTCGAACACACTCCGGACTATTGGGTCCCGAGGTTGAAGCGAAAAGGTCCGCTACGACAAACGATCTACAATCCGGCTAGAAGGCATTTTACATGTCATTTTAAATTACATAGTCAAATTGACTGATTGTATTCCTCTTCAATGCCATCTAATAGGATGTCTAGTTTACAGTCCTGCTGGGAATACTTTGCGGCCAACTCTACTTGGACGTACACTAAGCTCACAGGGATCTCCTTCCAGTCAGGCCCCACAGGTCCGACCTCGGCCATGTGGTTTGGGTCCGCCTTCGTGTACCGCGTCTTCACCATGGCCCAGGCCTCCCTGGCGCCTTGACGACAGGCCGATATCTTCCATAGTCGGAAGCGCCGCCGTGCTCCCTGAAGCTTCTCTGCAAGCTCTCCAAGGCCTTCGGGCAGGGAGATAGATGGCCACAAGGCCTGGGCGACGCCTTTCATCACCTGCCGAACTCGTTCATGCAGTTGCAATAGCTCGGGAAGAAGGTCACCCGTAGAATCGGGCATTTCCTCTGCAGGACGACCCGTGAGCATACCTACAGACATAACTCTGTTACTTGACTTCCTCGCCGAACTCTTTTTCAAAGTTCGCTCAAGCACTTACTATAAATGTCGCGACGAAGTCGCCGATTCTCCTTCACGGAGTCGCATACCTGAGCACGAACATCCTTTAGTTCCTCACCCAGTTGGGTGTTGGCATCTTGGAGATTATTTTTCTCTTGCGTCACCCTTGTAAGAACATTCTCGCCGGCCTTCAACCGGCGCAAGAGCTGTTGCTTGTCCGGATCTAGTCCGGCGCCATCTGCAATATTATTGTCAGATTTACACATTCACGCTGCACTTCACAAACTAGTTATCTTTTGAAGCACATATTACCAGAGGGGGTCTCTGTGGCTCCCCCTGTAGCGGCTAGTGCGGCCTCAAGTTGGGCCTTGCATTCTTCAAGCTCCCCGACAATCGGGTATTCCTTTTTGTAAGATCCTGCATAACAAATGATCCTTAAATCAATTATTCTAAACTATTTTAAGTCTCGGGGGCTACTGGCATATATAACCGTCAAATTTCCTCACCCGTATGTCCTTTACATACTGCTCCGTGGCTCTGGCTAGACCCTCTTGAGCGGCACGGAGGTGCACATCTCCAATTGAAGGCATTCAATGCCTCTTGGGAGAAGCATCGTCACGAAGAACTGTCCGGGCGCCTGTGATTCATGGCGCTCTCCACCTCGGAGTTGGTGGTGGACAATCTGTCGGCATCCTCTATCGGAGGAGCATCCGACGCACGCCTCGTGCTCGCCTCCGCTTCTGGACCCGGCTTTGGAGCCTGGCTGGCGGAGGCTCAATTGGCAACCTCTCCGGACACAGTCCGGCGAGCGCTCTTTTTCCTGAAAAGAGCACCAGCGTTAGTACGCCTTCCAGGAATCAATCCTGGGAATATGGTGACGCGCCATACCGTTGCGGCGGCGTTTCGATCCGGACCGCACTTCTTTTTAGCCTGCGGGGCCGTGCTGCCCCTTGTGGGCTAGCCGTCGCGGGCTCGGCCTCCTACCTCGAAGGCACCCTCTGCGAAACACCATGGGTATACGGTGATAAAAAATAAGCACGGATGGGTCACTATCAGAGTATTGGGACCTCAGTCTCAGTTACCTGTGAGGCTGGGAGTATTCCGGGGTAATCGGCCATAATGGCAACCAAGGCATTATCGATGCTCAGTTGGTGAAATACCCCATCAATCATCTCCACCAATATGTCCGGATCCTCTTGGGAGGCCGGATCGAGGAGCCGTTCCGGATCCTCAGGTTGTGGAGGCGGGCTATTTATGTCTTTCACGGCCTGGCGCAGTTCCTGCGTCAAAATCACAAAATGAGATACCTAACCATGGGAATACGGATCGGGTGTACAAAAAAGAAATGTCCGCTTACCCAGCTTCGAGGATTGTTCATAGAAAATCCGTTCAATGGGCTGACGCGGAGAAAATCCTCCTCTTCTCCCTTGTACAGCGCGGACAAGATCTTCACCAGATCGGTGACCGAACCAGACCCCTTACGGCCATGACGGGTGGCATCGTCCTCCCCGTTGAAATCCCACATGGGGTGGCCCCTATACTGGAGCGGCTGCACCCCCCGCATAGTACATGTGGCCATGACACCGATCATGGTCAGTCCGGAATGAGCTAACAATCTTATTCGGCTCATCAGGTAAAGGAAATCCCTGTCGTCTTCTCTCTGGGGGCTCTGCGGGCGCCAACTAAGGCGTTTCTTCAAAGAAGCATTGCTGAACTCTGGGAGACCGATCCGAACAGGATCCGGCAGCGGGATGTCTTCTATATATAACCATTCCGAAGGCCAGTCTTCGGATGCCTTCTTCGGGGTTCCGGATAGATATCCGGTCCCGGTGATGCGCCACAGCCCGGCTCCGCCCACTTGATATATTGACCCCTCATGAGAACGGGGTACAAGGCAGAATAATCTCTTTCCAGAGTGCAAAATGAGCCTCGACGCCCAAGAACATTTCACAAAGGGCCACAAAGCCCGCGATGTGCAAAATGGAGGCAGGCGTAAGATGGTGCAACTGGAGGCCGTAGAACTCCAAGAGCCCCCGAAGAAACGGATGAATTGGAAATCCGAGTCCTCTTACTAGATAAGAGATAAAGCATACCCGCTCTCCTTTGGAGGGATCGGGGACACTCTCCGCTTGCTTTCCGCCCTTATAGGTGGCGAGTCCGGCTCGAACCGGAACCATGAAGGCCGGGGGAAGGAATCCCTTGGTTTGGAGTGTCACTAGCTCGCTATCTTGGGACTGAGCATCTCTCCCAATTCCCAGGCCGAGGGCTGGGAGCGCGAGAGGAGGAGCCGCGTCGACTGTCCATGATGGAATGGATTTTTGTCAAAGGCGCTCCGATGAAAGCTCGCGGAGGGAGGATGGCGTGACTCGGATCAAGATCCTCGTCCCTTTTATAGACAGCTCATTTGCACAGCTAGGGGGATAAGTGTAAAAATACCCTGGCTTTTCGCATTCATTCAAACATGTGGGAGATGGCCATTATTGGGCGTGGAAGCCAAGGAGCGCGGCATTTATCAGAAGCCGGACACTATTCGACAAGTAAATGGAATTTGGAGAAGAACCGCCTCGCGATGCCGAAGACAATCTACGCGCCGGACTCATCGCCATTGAAGCCTGGTTCGGGGGCTACTGAGGGAGTCCTGGATTAGGGGGTGTCCGGATAGCCAGACTATTACCGTTGGCCGGACTCCTAGACTATGAAGATACAAGATTGAAGACTTCGTCCCGTGTCCAGATGGAACTCTCCTGGGCGTGGAAGGCAAGCTTGGCGATACGGATATGTAGATCTCCTACCATTGTAACCGACTCTGTGTAACCCTAACCCTACCCGGTGTCTATATAAACCGGAGGGTTTTAGTCCGTAGGACAAACAACAATCGTACCATAGGCTAGCTTCTAGGGTTTAGCCTCTCTGATCTCGTGGTAGATCTACTCTTATACTACCCATATCATCAATATTAATCAAGCAGGAGTAGGGTTTTACCTCCATCGAGAGGGCCCGAACCTGGGTAAAAACATCATGTCCCTTGTCTCATGTTACCATCCGCCTAGACGCACAATTCGGGACCCCCTACCCGAGATCCGCCGGTTTTGACACCGACACCCACCATCCTCAGTAGCAATCATCACACGCTGAGATTTGCATTCTCTCGCATAATGACCTCTTCCCTTACAACGACGACAAATAATATCACTTGTGTGCCCTATTGATGATCTGGAAGAAGAAGAGCTCTGTGAAGGCCCAGCAGGTGTGCTCTTGGCAGATAGTGGTGGTTGTGCCTGCTTTCTTGTATCATGGTTGGAGGTGGCACCTAATGGAGGTGATGGTGCAGTGGAAGTAGAGGATGCACGTGGTGTCCATGTTGTAGGTCGACCTGCAGAAAAGTTAGTTCGCACTAGTGCCTGTGGATCCTGCACTTCACGTTTAGCTTTACAAGCAAGATGGAATAAACGGGTGATATTATTATACTCCTAATACTCTAGAATGGTCTGAATATCTCTATTTAATCCACCCATAAAATGTGCAAGCATGGCTTCATTATCCTCAACAATACCACATCTAATCATGCCAGTTTGTAATTCCTGATAATATTCCTCTACAGAATTTTTTTCCTTGTCTTAAACGCTGCAATTTTTTAAGTAATTCACATTGATAATATGGTGGAACCCAATGAGTACACATAGCAGTTTTCAAAGAAGCCCAAGTAGTTGGAATATTATTCAGATATAATCTATGATGTTCAGACCACCACACACAAGCAAAACTAGTGAAAGCACAAAGTGCAGCAGCAACACGTCTCTCCTCGGGATATTCTAAACATGTAAAATGTTGTTCGGTTTCTAACTCCCAAGTAAGATATATATCAGGAACATATCTACCCTCAAATGGTGGAATATTCAATTTCAGTTTAGGAAGATGGTCATGATCTCGTACCTGAGCTAGTAATGCAGCCCTATGATTGCGATTATTTGCATGTGGACGACCGGGTGCTGGTGGTTGCATATAGTTTTGATTTTGATCAACTTCATCCTCATAATCTCCCGCATAATCATCCTCCTCCTCATCAGCAGCAGGAGCCACAGAAGTATCAACAGCAGCACTAACAGTTTGGCCAGGCTCAAGAGGGACACGGCTCGCTCGGCGGAGGGCTGTTTCGCGACTTGGAGGTAGTCGTCGTTGTTGTTGTGGCAGAGGTGCGGTAGGTGCAGCCGGTGGTGGTTGTGGAAGATGCGCAAGCACTTCATTAAATTTGTTATCGAGCTTTGTTTCGAACATCTTTTCAAAGCCAGTTATCTTATCCATGGCCTCTTCAAAATTGTTCAGCACATCTTGCACCTGTTCAGTCATCATTTGCTGAAATTTATCATGCAACTCCTTATTCATCATGTTCTCCCAGTCAGTCTCACCGACTTGTGATCCTGCCATGGTTAGCAGCAATAGAAACACACAAGAATATGATCCTACAGACTACTAGAAAATCGTGATGGTGGGACGTCATAAATCCATCAAGCAAATCTCAAATTCTTACCAGTTCTTACCAAGCAGCAGGTGGTGATCAACAACGGTTGTAGTCAAAACTCTCAAAGCTTGGGTCGAGCGATTAACAGGGAGAGTCAAACGCACGACGTAGATGTATGTGGAGCTGGGAAGGCTTATAATATGGTAGCAAAAAGGGTCAGCAATAATCAATTCAGAGATGCAAAGTTGAATAAACGCTCAACGACGGTACTGTGCTGGTCCTAGGCTAGACCGTACTAGAGATGCGAGCCTAGAACACGAACAAAATCACGGTGCTGCACGTAAACAAGGGAAAAGCACACACTGGAATTATTATTTTCCACTCTGTTTTTTTGGCCTCCTTTTTTTGTGAAAAATCACTATAATGGCGAGTGTCTCAAAACTCTTCCCAGGTCAAAATGACAGGATGGGCACAAAAAATTTTGACTATTTTTTCGGAAATCAGGGCAGCGATGACGAAAAAGTGCGACAAAAAATCACTATGATGGGACGTGGCTCAAAAGACTCAGAAAAGCCTAAAAATAGGATTGGGAAAAAATATTTTTGGTCGCCGAAATTTGGGCCTAAAAACTGCCCGAGGGTCTCCAGACTCTTTTTTTTCCCGAAACCTACTCAGGCAAGGAAACACGAATCGGAAAATAGATGGATCTCGAAACAAACCTAATATGGAAAGGACTCGGATTGGTGGTGGACAGGTACATGTATATGTGGACTCGGATGGGTGGTAGACAGGCGTATGTATATGTGGACTCGGATTGATGGTGGATAGGGGGATGTATATGTGACTCGGATTGGTTGTATATGGGGATCGGATTGGTGGTGGATGGGCGGATGTATATGGCAGCGGTAAGGAATATGTTGGTGGTGGTGGTATATGGCAGGAGCGATGACGATGGTGCCGTGACAGCGTGACAACTTGTGAACAGAACTCGAAACTCTAAGGGAAACTAGATGCTAAGACCAGCAACTTTACACGACGATGCAACCGCAATTTCAACGAAGCAAAATACTGAGAAGACTATGCAAAGGCTCAGACTGGTTCGGATATGATGAACTAACCCTAATTTTTTTGTGGCTTTTTCGTGGACTGTAGGTATGAAGAACAGACTGTAAAATCTCACCGGGCAACCTGAAAATCTGATACCACTTGATAGAGGCAAAGGTGTCCCGTCTTTCGATGAGATGGTGGCTATCGTTTTGGAGGAAGTCGACTTTGACGATCCAACTGCGAACGTGCGAGGACGTCACGCCTTAGCAATCGCTAAACCAACTCCTAGAGGTTATTGACCACGCCGGAGCACGATCAACCTGACCACGAAGGTCTGTTTCCTGCAGGCAAACGAAGAACAAGCAAGAAACTGAGATTGCAATCTGGATATTGCGAATATAAGAGGAAAACTTTATTGATCAAGGTGGGGTTCTATGACGCCTTTGTCTGGTCGTTGACCACAAACGAAGTATGCAAAGTTGCAGCTATGGAGAACTTTAATCTAAGCAAAACCCAAAGTCTAAACGGTGCCCTAAGGGCTGTATATATGGAGGAAGAGGGGGGAATTTCGTGGCCCTTGGGGAAGGGGTCCGAAACCAACCGTATCTCTTGTTTCCCCACACATACAGACTCTAAAAACAGCCTATACTTATGTATTTTGAAATTACATGGGCCTGGCCCAATAATAAGGTGACGCAGCACCTAGAATAGCCTTTGGATGAAATTTATGAAGTGGCATCTTGTATATTTCGTCCAAGGCTTCATGCACTCACTATGGTGGCTTCAAAGTCCTAAAATCATCACTTGTAACTCCGTTCTTGTTCCCCTTGCGCATGCCATCCTCTCCATGCTTGGTCTTGCTCCAGTGTTCATCCCTCTTATCCATGCGGGCCCTTCATTTGTAAGCAAAACAAATGTATCCTATTTAGGCAGCATCATATTCTCATGAACATTAGAATCATTACCAAGAAACGAAAGTACCTAAAAATTTAATTGGCGTCATGAGCTCTAGTAATTGGTCCAAAGATAATGTAAAAGAGGGAGCTGTGGGTGTAACAATGGCTGTTTACTCCAAAGACTCTCCAAGTCGAGCATAGGGTACAAGTTTCCTTCAAGATTGGAGCTTACGAAGACACATTGGAGTGTGATGTCGTCCCAATGTCCGTTTGCCACCTCCTTCTTAGAAGGCCATGGAAATTTGACAGAGGCGTCATCCACAACGGCCGTACAAACCACTATAGCTTCAAGATGAAACGGAAGGAGTATGTGCTACGACCTATGTCTCCAGGCCAAGTGATCGCCGACAAGCAAGCCACCCATCGTGGAGAGAATAGTGAGAGAGCGAACCACCAAAAAGAGAGAGAGCGCCACAAGTCCAAATTGAGTGCCTCCACGATGAGCGACAAGAAGAACTTAGTCCTATTTTCCACCAAACGTGAGATGAGTGAAGTGTGTGAGAACCCATCAAGTGTCATGCACTATGTCCTTCTGTGCAAGGACGAGGCACCAAAAACTAACACCTCTCACAATCTACCTTTGGTGTTATCTTCTCTATTGCAGGAATTCCAAGATGTTTTCCCCGATGAGCTACCTCCGGGTCTACCTCCACTACGAGGCATCGAGCACCGCATTGACCTCATCCCCGGAGCACCACTTCCGAACAAGGCTCCATATCGCGTCAACCCCGAAGAAACCAAAGAAATACAAAGGCAAGTAAAACATCTCATAGACCATGGACATGTGCGTGAAAGTTTAAGTCCTTGTGCCATACCGGTCATTCTTGTGCCAAAAAAGAGACGGTAGCTTTCACATGTGTTCCGATTGTAGACCTATCAATCCTATCACCGTTCGCTATAGGCACCCCATTCCACGCCTTGATGATATGCTAGATGAACTTAGCGGTGCCACTGTTTTCTCCAAAATTGACCTCAAAAGTGGTTACTATCAAATACGCATACAAGAGGGTGATGAATGGAAAGCCGCTCTCAAAACAAAGTTTGGTTTGTATGAGTGGTTAGTTATGCCTATGGGTTTATCGGAAGCACCCGGTACTTCCATGCGTCTTAAGCATTATGTGTTTTGCCCTTACATTGCTGAGTTCGTTGTGGTCTACTTCGACGATATCCTTGTTTTTAGCAAAACTCTGAAAGATCATGTCACACACCTTCGAACGGTGTTGCAAACACTTCGAAAAGAGCATCTCTATGCTAACATGGACAAATGCCTTTTTGGTGTTGATAAGCTTGTTTTATTGGGTTTTGTAGTATCTTCTAAGGGTGTTCATGTTGATGAATCTAAGACCAATGCTATTAAAACTTGGCCCCAACCAACCAACTTGCAGCAAGTGTGTAGTTTCCTTGGTTTAGCCAGTTTCTACCGTAGATTTGTGAAAGACTTTAGCACTATTGCGTCTCCTTTACATGCTTTGAGTAAGAAGAATGCACCCTTTGTTTTGGGACCATCTCAAGATAGCGCATTCAATGAGCTTAAGAATTTGCTTACTCATGCTCCCGTGCTTGCATTACCCAACTTTGACAAACCCTTCAAAATTCATTGCGATGCTAGCGGTAATGGCATAGGAGGTGTGTTAACGCAAGAGAAGCGCCCCATATCGTACTTTAGCAAGAAACTCTCCGAAACGCAACTCAATTACCCCATGTACTACAAAGACCTATATGCTTTTAGTGCGAGTTTTGCGTGAATGGGAACATTATCTTCGTCCTCATGAATTTATCATTCATACCGATCATGAAACGCTTAAGTATCTTAAGGGTCAAACTAAGTTGAACAAGTGTCATGCTAAATGGAGTGAATTTATTGAGTCTTTTCCTTATGTCATCAAGTATATCAAAGGCAAGGAAAATGTTGTGGCGGATGCACTTTCCCGTATATGCATGCTTGTTACTAAACTTGAATTAAATGTCATTGGCTTTGAGCACATAAAAGACTTATATGCGCATGATCCTACTTTTGCAATTCCTTATGCCAAGTGTTTGACGTATACATCTTGGGAATGCTATTACATCAAAGATGATTATCTTAAGAGAGCTAACAAACTTTGCAGCCCCGGGTCTTCTCTTCATTTGTTGCTTTTGCAAGAATCTCATGGAGGCAGACTAATGGGACACTTTGGACGCGACAAGACATTTGCTACACTCTCCAAGAACTATTATTGGCTCAAGATGTTACGCGACGTCTCATGCTTCACCAACCGATGTTCGACATGCCGCAAAGCTAAGTCCAAAGCTCAATCTCATGGCCTTTACATGCCTCTCCCAATTCCATATCATCCATGGGAAGATATTAGCATGGATTTTGTGCTTGGTTTGCCTAGAACTAGAAATGGAACCGTATTTTTTGTTGTGGACCGATTCTCTAAAATGGCACATTTCATACCATGCAACAAGATAGACGATGCTTCACATGTTGCAAATCTTTTTTGTAGGGAAATCTTGCGCCTACACGCAGTGCCAAAGACGATTGTCTCGGACCACGACGTCAAGTTCTTGAGTTACTTTTGGAAGACCTTATGCGCCAAGCTCGGAATCAAGCTCTTGCCCTCTTCGGCATACCATCCCGAAACCGACGGCCAACGAAGGTGACAAACCGTACGCTCTCCACTCTACTACACGTGTTGATAAAGAAGAACATCAAGGAGTGGGAGGAATGCCTACCTATCACCGAGTATGCCTACAACTGTGCAAGACATTCGACTACCGACAAGTCCCCACTACTAGAAAAAAGGCTGTTAGTGGCGCACCTATTTTTGCTCTTAATGGCGCACTATAGGTGCGCCACTATTAACACGCCTAGTAACAAATAGTAATGGCGCACCTCTGGTGCACCATTAGTATCCTAGATAATATTGGCGCACCACGTAGTGCGCCATTACTATGTCCAACAGTGCGCCATTACTCCTAGGGGGCCATATTTACCTTCACGTATGCCCCCAAGTGCGCCATTACTATGCCCCATAATGCGCCACTGGTATTTAGCCCTGGTGCGCCACTAATGCTCAATATGGTGCGCCACTACTATGAATATTAGGAATTATTATTTTTTGCTTTTCTGATATTTGCACAGGTTACAAAATACGTTACACGGCACAGAATATAAACATCACACAATAGAATTCATCATATTAGTCTCCAAATTCGAAATAGCGAACAAAGTTCAAACATTAGCCAAGTTTAGGTCTCGAGGCATTAGCAAAGTTCATCATATATATATTAGCCGAGTTTGTCGTCACATTACAAAGTCGATATCGATCATCTAAACTACCATCACATAGAAAAGAGCTGCGGTCACGATGAGCATCATCCCGATGAAACTGGTCTTCATCCGGTTCCTCCTGCGCTCCCTCCTCTCTCTCCCGCTAGATAGCGCGTGTATCTAGCTTCCGCCTCCGCCCTAGTGGTGTACCCTTTGTAACTGTTACCGCTGAAACGGTGTACCTGTCTCCGACACTCCTCCCAGTCGTCGTAGACTCCGGGAACCTTACCTTTGTACATGACATACGACGGCATCTCTGTGCACTAGACAAACAAAATGTTAGTAGCAATTCACATACAATATATAAGCAATATATAAGTATGCAACAAAAGGATCGGAAGAGAAAAGCAACACATTAATAGCACGATTTATGGTCCTACTAATAAATAGCATCGATTACATATAAGTTGAACGACTGTCCAAACGAAAGAGACATACAAGTTCATTAAAGTTTAATTACAACATGAGATAATCGATATTTCAGAACTACATAGCATCATTACTTTCGACTCGACTCAGGGACCAGAGCATGGATGAAGCCGCTGTCTTTCGTGATGGTCATGAAATCGCGATCGTTGTCAGCCTGCATTTGTAGCGTTGTTTATATTTCACTGTTGGACGGTTGATATTTGAGGTAGAACTGCCCCGAGGTATGAAGGACATCTTGGTAGATGATTTCCGCAAACTCCGGCTGGATGCGAAAGAGTTCTTGTTTGATGTTCGCGTCCTGGATTGCCGACAAGCGTGCGACCCAATCTTTGAGATTAGTTGGTAGCAAAAGGTGATTATGGTCGCGTACGATCGCCCGCATGTGATGGAGGGCGTAGTAGGCATCCTTCTGACTGCCAAGCGGCTGCTTGATGCAGGGGAACATCGTTACGTGGGTGAACATGTGCTTGCTGTACCTACAAATTGGCCTCCTGAAGGTGCCTCCAGATTTGGCGTAGCCGGGGAGAGCATCATCGAGAACTTTCTTGATATTGTGTGGCAGCGCTATGATCTGGAACGGTGCGACACCATATGATAGAACGGCAGCTAGGGTAGAGCCTGTCAGGTCGGTCATGCGAGTAAGACCAAGTATAATATTAGGGCTTTGGCCCAAACCCCAAGTCCAAGTCAATAATAGGCCCACTATCCAAAAGAATCAGAAACGGCTGAGTAATTAAGGCGTCCGTTAATTATTAATTAATGACTTAATAAATTTTCCGACCAACAAAAATATAGACCACGTGCATAGCTTTTGTCCTTGTACACGCTCATTCCCGAAGAGCGCTCATGTAGGTTTCCTATTATCATGCTCATGCAAATGCTAGAGTAGATCACATTATAAAGTGGTGCAACTCACACTCACCTAGCAGTATGGGACTAAACTTTAGTCCCACTTACACCACACTTAGAGCATGGTTAATAGTATAGCCAACATTCGGTTATATGAAGTTGACACATCATCCAACCTAATAGCCTGCTAGTACAGTAGTTAGTCCCTTTAGTATAATACTATCTATACCTATACTAATTACAGACTCCCAAGAAATTACCATGTTAATTAGTAATTACTGGCCGTTCATCTGATGGGACCGAGTTATAACGGTGTAGATCCACCGATATAATCCTTTGCAAAGAGAAAATAAACATAGAGCCGATGTAAAAAAATCAATCTAGGATACCCGTAAGAAAACCAACCTGTGCTATCAGTAAGAAAAAACAATCTATCGTACAACTAATCTAGGGTACCCAAAAAATAACCAATCTAGGCTAGCTGTAAAAAAGCAATTTATCGTACTACTACTCCTATAAAACTCTATGATCGATTCATCCCCAAAGAATCCTTACGCTATATTTTTCTCCCTATGCCTTCTCCTCCCATTCATCCTGCAATATATTTTCTATCTAATCATCTAAGTCCACCTCTGCTCGATCTTGCCATTTAATCTAGGTAGAAGCCAGCACCAATGTCGTGGTCCATCACGACCGGCTGCAGTGGAACTATCAGGGCTGCAGCACCCGGTAGGAGATTATCCCCATGCTGTCAGGTATTCACAACCGCAGGGATTATCAGCGGCTACAAGCCTGACCACAATAGCTACTACATTGGAGGTGTTTGTAAACAGATTCAGAAAGTACTATTAATTGTATGGATAAAAAGAGAACCGTGTTTGGTTCAACATATGTATCCGTAATACTCATCCATCCAAAGAACGTTGATGCGGCTGAACTGGAAACTCGATTGAACATCTACAGGAGCTATTGGAGGATAGCGGCATGAATATCCTGACAAGGGCCATGGCGTTGTGGAGGGGAGAGGGTGCTGCTGGTTGGTTGCTCCTAGCGTGGCTGGACTCAATGAAAGATCAGGGAATAGTGTGTGCGCTCTTGCTTCTCCTCACTTGAGGAGGGTCTACAGAGAAAATCTGGGGCAGAGGATGAAGGAGGACGAGATTGCAGAGAGGATTGGGTAGAAGATGTAGTTGTTCCTCAAGAGGGTAGGAGGATCGACGAATGAGGTCACGTAATCTCTTGATTTGATGCTACATCATTGCCAGTAGCTTATGCCAGGTTTCTGATTTAGTCTCGCTGTTTGCTGCCCATGCTTAATTTATTCTGTAAATACCATGACATGGCTTTCTTTATTGTTCATCTTCCATGTTAACTCAATCTTTTGCCTGCATTCTATCGAGCCTAATCTTCAGCATCATCTTATTAAGATGGTATATATCTTCAGCATCATCTAAGATACATGTGAATAATTGGACCCTTCTATCCAAACACCTCCCACATTAACAAATGTATATGCATTTTTGTGGATCCTAATTTATTGTAGATGGATTGTGTTAATGTGGAAGTCTTATCGATTTACTGGGAGTCTTAATTACCACTGCTTAGCTTTCAATTTGCTAAAATTTAATTGTAGTTCTATGGTGAAGTCGTATTTTCTACAGTTTTAGTTAAGGTATGCATATTTTAATATACTCGCCGTTAATATCTTATTTATACCAGCAAGGTAAGGATCTACTATAGATTCTTCAATATTTATCCTGCCTAACTTCAATGAGATTTTATTCAAACACATGTGCACAAGTAACAGATGTCAATCATTGATAAATACGGCATTTCATAGGTTTATACATTCGTGTGCTCGCGTTTGCATAGAGATTGACTATACCGGAGTGTGGGATCCCTATGGAATTTTGTTATGTGAATAATTTCCAACATGACGGTCGCAGGGTGTGTTGTCAGTTCTAGAAGTTTCTAATCTGTTGTACAACAACGTCAAATTCGTGGTCAAATACCATCCGAGGGCACTGCCAAAAGTGGCATTGATCCATGGATGCACTTCCTTGAAGGTGATTAGCCTCTAATTTTTCCTCTACTGCATCCATTCTTCCTTTTATTCTCTGAACAAAAGGATCGATCCATGCACATATACAAATTAGTTCCTTGATTCAATCATCGCCAAGCTGTGTTAGGAACTAACTCCAAATAATATTGTTCTAATTCCACACCAAAGTCTCTAACGGTCACAGCCTATATGTGATCTCGCCTCTTGAGCAATCAGTGGAGCATCATTGTGAAGTCGGCTAAGTAGGAAGCTAATGTGCTTGTCGCCTTGCAAGTATTGCAGCTAAGAAAGTTGGGAGAGAAAAATGCCAGTGGAAAACACTTAAAAGTTGGAGGTCCACGAATCTGTGAGTATTTTTATATAATTAGTTGATACACTTGGAAATAAACTCTTTTAAGAAGGGTTGAGTATTAAATCATTTGCTGATGAGCGCTTCCGCATGTGTCCCTAAATTTGTAGCTTGATTCATCATAATATATAATTGAACGGCTTAATGGTTGATATTAACTTTCTTTCTCTGAATAAGCCTGCTTGACTGATCGGTGCAGTATCTTCATAGGTTTGTACCACAGTATATAAAGCGTTGTTGTTTTTCAAAGCATTACCAGAGATGACACACATATCCTGTCACTGTTTGACACACCTTTCTCCACAGATGCATTGCTTCATGGTCTCAATTCTGACAGGAAGAAAGTAGTCCAGGCTAAATGATCAAACACCCCAACGGCGGTAGTCTAGCCATCTTTCTGCAAGTTTTTCATCTTATTTTTTTCCAGTTGGTTTTTAGTTATGAATTTCACATGTAAAGGAGAATAAACTGAAGCAACTGCGCATAATATTCATATCGGCGGTGTTTAGTTCAAGATGGCTTTCATTTTCTATCTGTATTGAGTACATATGTTTTTGTGGTCAATATAGAAGTTTCAACATACAGTAAGACTCATACACACTAGAAATTCTTATGTCCAATAGACATGAAAAAAGGAAAAACGCATCTTCTTCCATTCTATCAGATAAGACTGGATTTCTCTCCCTGCCTTGAATATCCCATAATTTCACAAACAATAAAAACCTTGAGGTATCATTGGTGCTATATCTAATACAAGAAAGAGTTGGTGTTCTATATATACATTTAGTTATCCCTATCAAAGAGATTGTTTTGCAGAAAAGGATAGTGCAGCGGCGATGGCTTTGTTGACTCCGTATCAGGTCGATATTAATTTGTTGTGCATGTTTGTTATGGATTTGTTTATGCTAATTGACCAAATTTCCATGTCCACTAGAGAAAAAAAATATCAAATCAATCTACTAGACATTTATTTATAGAGAATGCCAATGTGAGGTATCCCTATTTTATAATTTTATTATAAATGGATGTTAAATAAGGTTCGTATAAGTTAACCGACCAAATATCCGAAACAATTTTGGCTGAAGATATTACACTTTTGTGCTTTGCACAATAATATATAAACAATGGCCTATTAATGTACATAATATTACCATACAAACTAAAAGAAGGTAGTTTGCCTGGGTAATGTATTTTTTCCACCAGAGGTTGTATTTACATGAAGTATTCAACTATTGCAGCAGCCAAGGTTGTTAATGATTTCTCATCTACTATTCTTTTTGTCCAAGAATGTGCTTCTTACGTGGTTAAACGACCATATAATTGTTACGAAATTACCTAGATGATTAATTAAAAGTATGTTTTTAATTAAATACAAAGTGTTATATCAATATAATCTTAAAACTGTATGAATATTAATATTACGAGGGCAGAGTATATGTGTACAAGATCCAATACAACTAAACTGCTTCGCGAATAACCAGCACTTGAACGGTATTATTATTTTCTCACACACAACCATTTTTTTATAGGTTCCATTTATCATGTTCCTTTTCAATAATTCATGGTTAAAAGTGACAAATATTTTGCAAACGAAATTTTGAAACAACTACTTTACAACTGTTTATATGTCTAGCCCGTGCAAGTGCACGGGTTGACGACTAGTATCATTAATAATGGCCCCACCTTTTGTCTCACAAAGTATGTTGGACCTCGTGCTACAACCGGCTAAAAGTTTGCAGCCCACTTCTCTTCTCTCTCCTCTTCTCTCACCTTCACTAAGCACAAATACTATATTTAAATCCTTATAGCCTGCTTATGTCACCTAATTGTAGTACTTGCTCTAAAATTACTCTCCACTGTGTAGTCTGAAATGCCGGGCATGCAGCGAGCGGTGCCCTCAGTCGGCGTGCCACTTCAACGGCGGAAGTAGTGAGAGGTCGTGTCGCCCTGACTTGCCATCAATGTGGAGCGGCGGGCTCAGCTGGCGCTGGGAGGGAAGCGGGCGTGGGAGGGGGGAGGGGTTTTTGGTGGGCCAAGAAGGTGATAAGCCAACTTGGGATCGGCCCAGACGGGGAAATATCATGTGCTCCCATATTCAGTAGTTTTATGCATATGACACTAGTCTTTCTTACTACCTTCATAGTGCAAAGTAACATAGTAGTAATGTTATAGATGGCTTCGTTTATTAGCTTGTAGACTCATCTTGTCTTGGGAAATGCTATGTTAGAGTAACATATTATGTTACAACTTCTCATTAACTACTTGCCACATAAGCAAAATTTTCTTGGAGTGCGCTAAGTTAATCCCACTATAACTAGCCGTACAAAGTGTGGGCTATGTAGAGGGCATAGTAAGCAAGCTTCTCATCGTTCTGCGAGTTGACATGACACATCAAAGTAGTAGTTTTTTAAAAATGTACATCAAAGTACTAGTGTAGTAGTCTCCAAAAAGGGTCGAGCATGTCCATGGCTACCATCCCATCCCGTGCTCCATCATTGAGTATGTGCATGATTCACGTGCCATTCAAGAAAAAATTGCGTATGTTCCATTGAAGAAAAAAATTGAAAAACAAACACGCCACCGCGTCATGGTCGAACTTTAATTCGTCCACGTGTGGTTCCCGACACTCCACTAAGTGAACAACTACCAAACGCGTCAAATTATCATGTGAGCTGCCTCTTCGTCCAGAAATGAGCTCCACCAGGTACCCGCGCGTGTGTGTTAGGGAATGAGGCACATAGTACGTGCGTCCGCGCGTGCAATTTTTCTCTTCGTGCACGTACTCCTTTTTTGTGGGTGATTCGTGCACGTACTCGGCCTACGTTGGTGACCGTTGGTGAGTCTCACTTATTCTACATCTCAACATGTACATGTACATTTGCATCTACGTCTACACTACATCTACATCTACATCTACCTCTACTATAGTACAGCAAGTTTTAAAACATGAGACCGGCCATTTTCTTGCATGACACGACCAGCCCGTATCGCTTCTTGCTCGTCATCTCCCTCAAAGTGCGTCCAACAGGCGATTTTGCCGTCGATTGAGGTCAGTTCGCCCACACTCGGTCCCACATGTTATAAATCTAAAAAGAATACTCTGGCCAGCGGACCATTCAGAGAAGTATATTTTTCACCCTCAAATGTAAGTTGATGGACAAATAACTCCCCAAAGTCAATTTTGGTACGATTTTTACTCTCAAATCTCTAAAACCGGGTATATCACCCCATTGAGCGGTTTTAGTGTTCACATGTTAGAGTTTAGGCAGTTTTGAGACTAGGAATTGACTAATTATTTACACTAATGAAATGGCAGCGACGCCGTCGGAAGCCGCGGATGTCGTCGGAGATGTACCCAATGGACCCCCAACCTTCCCTACAAGGAGAGGAGATCATGCGGGTGCCTTTCAAGCTCAAGGGGTTGTCGGGCTACCTCGTCGGCTCATTGCCTGCCTACCTCTGGTCCTCCCAGAGCCTCTATCATTGTGGCGCAGCTCAGGTGGTGCTCATTTGCAGGTGGGCGCTGCTAGCTAGGAGACATAGTTGAGTTAATCGAGCCCTACTTGAAAATCAATTGTGTCCTTGGCCTAAGCTCCGCCACTACTAGAAGAAAACTCCTACAGAGGAGGTCGATGAGAGGCAGCACCGTGCTACCTACATTGGTCGTTTGATTCATAGGATAGAATGCTATAAGATTTTTTTCCCATGTAATCATGTGTTAATTGGCAATCTAGCATCCACCCAACTTTTTTTCACTTTCTTTATTTTTCCTGTGTCAAACACTCTGGCTTTTTTAGGGGAACACTGTGTCAATGCTATGGGATTCAAGTGGACATGCCACTCTGATCCTTTATTTTTCTTTACGAAGAGAGTACTTGCTACTGCAAGAGCACTGTGTTAATGGTGTGCCGCTGCAAGAGCCACCTATATTAATTAACCATGCTCTAAAAAGGTGGACTAGCTTTGGCTATACTAGTAGTACTAGGTTAGTAGGTGACCTGGCGCTTGGCTCTTCTCCTCTTTCGGAAATCGAACAATAATGATGGTACTACAGTAGTACTTCTGGCAATCTAACACCAAATGAACTGCTCCACGTCCATCGCTTGTAAGCAAAAGTTTCTCCTCGTGCTGCGAGCCACCACGCACGGGTTTGCGAGGGAGCTCATCGTTCTGCAAGTTGACGGGGCGCATCAAAGCTATTTAGTACTCTCTCCAAAAAGGGCCGACCATGTCCATGGCTACCATCCGGTGCTCCGTCATTGAGTACATGCACTATTATGTGCCGTCGAGGAGAAAAAAATATATTGCGTAGTACTAGGCGCCATCAAAGTGCACGACTCACTTACGCACTACTTATCACCATTTTCTTGCATGACACGTGCACCTTGATGCTAGATGTCCCGCGTGTTGGCAAAAGGATGAACAAAGCTCACGTAAAAATGAGTGGAAGTACATAGGGCCTGTTTGGTTCCCAGCCTAAGGTTGACATGTCTAACCTTAGTCATGCCACAACATCTTAGACATGTGTTTGGTTCATTGCCACACTTGTGGCTTGCCACACTTCTCTAGTTATATGGTCGACATGTCATAGGCTCAATTTTTTGCCAAATCTTGCCACACTTGTGGTGGCCACAGCCACACTTTTTGTGGCAGCCACACTTTGCCTAAGGTTATTAAAAAGTAACACAATAGACCTTTGATTAACATGTGCTCAAAAAAATGTCAAAAAAATACAAATCAAAGACCTCGATATTAACTAGATGGATGGGTCAGTGTAAAGGTTTATTATTATAAACCTTAAAGTGACCCATACCATCTAGTTAATATCAAGTCCACTTCCCATCCAGTCACCCATCTCATGATTACTCCAGCCTGAGCAAAGTTAACTTGGGAGTTATGTTAGATGAGCTATCGGTAGGGAAGTTGGTCCTTGCTAATATAGGATTCCTCTTCGTATCATTTATGGCGTACCTGGATGACCGCCAGGTGCCGCCCAATAACCAATGCCACGTCCCTTGCGAATGTAGAAGCTTCCCTCCCTTGTCTAGCTGGTTCGCGTGTTTTCCCCTGGTTTTTGCCACCTACCCACCTATAGAACCGCCTCGCGCTAGACAATTCCTCTCCAAACACCTAGGGAGGCAGTTGAACCGAACAAGTATAACTTGTTTCTAGTGGGTACATTGACGTGGCATCGAAAGGGTGTGATAGCTGACTCTGGCAAAATAATTAACTACCACGTTGGCATACATGAGCATGGGGCCCACTTGTCAGCGTGCTGGACGAAGGAAGGAACGCAAGACAAAATGGAGAGCGGAACGGTGCAAATCGATTGGCTCACATGTGATGACCACTGGAGCAATCCACTCAGGTACTATGTTAAAAAATTCATGCAAACACGGCAAGTTATACTGTGAGTAGGTGACCGTGCGCTTGGCTCTTCGTCTCTTCCGAAAGTCGAACAATGATGATGGTATTACAGTATACATTCTTCTAGCCATCTGACACCAAATGAACTGTTGCACGTCCATCGCCTGTATTAAGCGCACTATCGTAAAGAAAAAGCTTCTCCTCGTCATGCGAGCCACTGCGCGCGCATGTGCGACGGAAGGGGTCGTACTAGTAGTAGTAAGCAAACCTTCTCCTCGTTTGCGCGTAGACCGGACACATCAAAAGTAGTGCTTTAGTCTCCAAAAGGGTTGACCATGTCCATGGCTACCATCCCGTGCTCCGTCATTCAGTGTGTGCTTCTCGTCTTTCTGCGAGTTGACGGGACACATCAAAGTTAATACATATTTACTACTCGCTCCAAAAAGGGCCGACCATGTCCATGGGTACCATCGCGTGCTCCGTCATTGAGTATGTGCACTATTCACGTGCCATCGAGGAGGAAAAATATTGCGTAGTACTAGGTGCCATCGTAGTGCACGACTCGCTTACGCACTGCTTATCTCCATTTTCTTGCATGACACGTGCACCTTGATGCTAGATGTCCCGCCTATTGGCAAAAGGATGAACAAAGCTCATGTCAAAATAAAGAGTGGAAGAACATAGATTCTCGACGACCGAGAAGGATCAAGGAACCTCGTGGTGGAGCGTCTACACTCATAATATTTTATATTATTCAGCGATATAAAATCAACCAATCATCTCCAAAGTAGACCGGAAGAGTACCAAACACGGCAGCCCAGTGTAGTTAGATCATGCTATACATGGCCAACCCATGCTATCACCATATTTTTTGGCATCCGTGAAACACCTAGCTCTAGTAATCCACCAGCCCGTATTGCTTCTCGCTCCTTGTCTCTCTCAAAGTGCGGCGGGCAGGCGTTTTTGCCGTCTATTGAGGTCGGTTAACTCATCACATGTTAGCGACATGCCAAGAGCATTCTAAAAAATTTACTGTACTCTATTGTTATGCCAAGAAGAGGAAGCGCTTTGACCGATGGACCAAACGAGACAGGCGTGCCATGCCGTGAGTTGGTCCAGTTTCTCGGTTCGAACTTGTTTGGTGTAGTAGTAACACTTGGTTTTGACTATTGATAAGATTTTATATAGGACCTAATGTATTCTTCGAAGATGCCTTTGACTACTGATAAGATTTTATATAGTTCAAAAATTATATCATTCGAAGATCCTTTCATGTTCCGTTTAAAAAAAGATCCTTTCACATATGAATTTGACTGTATGCTTTGAGCAACTTGCATGTCCTATACTGCTCCTGTTTGGATACTCTAACTTAGCTAGAGGTTAGACTAACACATAACTAACTGTAGCTAAAGAGGTGTTTGAATAACATGGTTAGGTTGATAGTAAATGCACTTGATGGAGAGAGAGAAAAGTGATTTTTCAGTGGGCCCAATGAGAACTATCTCCAATTAGCACCTCTTGGGTGGGATAGTTTTTTTGGTGGGTTCAGTGCAATTTGCTCCAATTTAACCCTCATGTTTGGATATTTTAGGGCTATTTGAGCCCCAACTAGCTCAAACTAACTCTAACCCATGGATCCAAACAGGGCCAAAGTTAGTCTCGAAAAACGCATTAAGCCATATATACATGGACAGACGGAGTACATAATACTAGCAAACGTTCACCATTAGTAGTAGTTCCTTGGTTGGTTT
Organism: Aegilops bicornis; assembly: GCA_021605145.1. Lineage (NCBI taxonomy): Eukaryota > Viridiplantae > Streptophyta > Magnoliopsida > Poales > Poaceae > Aegilops > Aegilops bicornis. The sequence goes on along the minus strand of CM038675.1, from coordinate 424,377,713 downwards.
CGATTTTTGATTCAGTTGTTGTGCTGCTACCGTCCAATATTCGCGTGTGGTTGTTTCTAGAATAAAAAAAGGAGGTACTCCCTCCGTCTAGGTGTGTAAGTCACCTAAGGTGGAGCAGCGCGACCTAGGTGGCTGCGGATTGGAAGAGGCCAAAGAATGAGACCGAAAATTCTTCCAATTACCGCGCCACTTTTTTCCTCCTAAACCAAACAGAGATGAGCAATGAATCCCTAATTAATAGGGCTGTCGTTTCAGCCAACCCATGTAGGACCATTGACGTGCATGCAAACTAGGGTCAATCCCTCCCCTAATCAACGTGTTCCTTCTCTGCATGCATAGGTCGCTCATTCTTTCCCGCATTAACTTCCTCCCCTGCGTGGTTCAGCCAAAAAAATTGCTCGCTGATGAACGAGGCAGTGAGGGGAAAGAGGACGGAATTTAATGCATTGCGCCTAAGTGTTTTGGGAATATCTCATTTTTGTAAGGTGACTTACACACCTAGACGGAGGGAGTAGTACTTACTGTGGGAAAGGTGAAGTGATGGTTGCTTCACCCGAGCAACTTATTACTCTAGGAATATGGGAGTACCAACAGATTCAACGAATAGAGAAATGATGGTTGCTTCATCCGAGCAACATACTGTGGCGAATGTGGGGCTCTGTTATTTGACTGCTCACTAGTCATTACTACTGTGGCGCAACAACTGGGGTGAATCTTTCCCTGTAGTTGTTAACTCAATATGGCTGCATGGCAGGTGGAGCCGGATGAAGGATGTCCCACATGTCAGTGAAACGAAGTTGAATTGTTTCTGGCATTGCTATCAATCCTTCAGGATTTGTTTATATGTAAGCATAATTTTAATGAAATTGTAATGTGATGCTATGAAGGTTTCAACTTTGGTTCCCGCAGGAAAAAAAGGTTTCAACTTAGGATTCGTTTGTCCTCTTGCCTCAAGATTATCTCGTTACAACATTCCATAAAATACAAATGAAACTACCATGGCTGCTAATGCATCTCAATGGTTCGTAGATCATCGCCAATATTCACATCACAACTGAAGAAAAAGTTGTGAGAAGGCATACAAATAAAGAAAAAAATACAATTGATCGATGTTGTTCGTAGGCATGGCTCCATTTCCTGGGCACATTGTTCGTTGGTTGGCAGCTAGTTTCACCCAGTTCTGTAGCCAAAAAATAGGTGTATGGAGGACATCACAATCCGATCATTTTGTGCAGCTCCACTAAAATCGAGCTGACCATCCCTGTTTGCAAAGCTATCTGGTTAGTGTGATTACAATAATAGTGGAACTAGATGATGAAACATAACACACACAAATAGAAGCCGATCACCTCTGCGATCTCTCTTTAGGACTAACTACTTGATGGAGAAGATTAGGTGCATAGTTGGATGACGAGGATAGCAAAACCAATCTCCCTTTCTATAGTCCCACAGAAATGTAAAAACGTTGCCTGTGTGACATTTTGGCGGAACTGCACAAAACACTTAGGAAAAAAGTGATTTGTGCAGTTCACCAAAAGGTCGCAATAGCAACGAGGTGAAATGGATAGCCCTGTTGCAAAAGGAGGTAGAAAGGAAACAATTACTGCCCAATAACACGAGTTGAAGACACATACGCCAAAAAAAGAAGCATATTCCATGTAATAAGGGAGAGATAGCAGCATGGTGGTTTATCAAAAATGGTTCGAGAACGAGATTGCAAGATTGAAAGTACGCCGACCGAGATACGTTTTAAGCAAATAACTAAACAAGATCCACATGCAGCAACGTGGGAAGATAGGCAGTGGAGCAAGGTCGGAGGAAGCTATACCTGAGGGTCGTCGGGATGTTACTAGGAGGGTGCCGGCAGCCGGAATCTGCCCATACTGCAGCAGCGAGCAAGTGGCGAAGGCCCTACTGCGCCGGAGCTTGGTCAGAGAGAACGGTGGGTACCGCAGATCGGGACGTGCTGCCTCAACACTATCGAACGGAGAAATGATGCACATCCTCCCTTTCCGCCGGCGGACGGGATGCGGCCGGATCACTGACCAACAGTGAGAGAGAGAGGCCACCGCTGCCTCGTGTGAGATGGTGTGACGAGAGACAAACCCCGACAGGCAGGCTCCGTTGTATATAGTGGAGAGGATTTTTACATTTTTCCCACGACAATCGTTTTATATTCTATACGTGCCATTGAGGAATATAACTTTATTTAATACTAACACGTCAAGTCGAACTTTGTTCCGTCTACGCGTGGTACACGACCCTCCTTCGAGTAGACAACCGCTACACGCATCAAATTATCACGTGGGTTGCCTTTTCGTACAGAAACGAACTCCACTGTGCACCTGCGCGGGTGTGGCTGGGAACGAGACGTGAGTACGTGCGTCCTGCGTGCACCTCTTCTTTAGGTGCAGGCACATACGTCGGTGGGTGTGAGAGAGATGGTTTGTGCGAAACAGAGGTAATGTGTCGATGTTATCTCAAACCAAAAAACGTAAAATATGCAATGTGTGTGAAACAGAGTCATGGATATATCATATATAGAGGGAGCGATCCACGAGAAGAGAGTGGAGGGATCATTGGCGTGAGATATCGATAGAATCGAAAACAGGGATGAAGTGTGTGGCTGCGCGACGGATAAAGAGTGCCATCGAATTTGTGTTTGACCACGTCAAAGATACAGGGCGGCTAGCCTACTGGAATTTGAGAGGGCAGAGGTGCGGTTTTTCTCTATGGCATGGATACCTGCCTACAACGTTCGACAATCGGTGTGCGTGGGGGCGGGGAAGGGGGAAGAGACCTAACTATACAGAGGTAAATCGACTAGTATATGTGTGGAGAAGGAGAGAGACCTAGCTATGTATTGAGGGAGATCGACCGGCATCCATGCATATGTGCAGAGGAATAAGGTTGGGAGAAATACAAAGGTAGGTTGTCGGAGGGTTGGTGGTGGAGTGGCTTCTCACAAATGGTGGGAGAGGCCTGCTAGACAAACGGAGGGTACGAGTGCAATATTTATAAGAGAGGGTCAGGGATGTCTGTCTGTCTATGCACGTGCGTGTGAGAGACGGGTCGGGAGGTATGCAAGGATGATGAGGGGAGACGATATGGTTGTGGTAAGCATACATAACTACATAGGAAGATCAACCGTCGTGTGTCCGAGAAAGGGAGAGACATAACTAGTTAAGTCTATGGTGCATGGGGAAAAAGAATTATAGTCAACCTAGCTATATGTAGGGAGATCGGTACGTATACATGCATGCATGTGTTAGAAGCAAATAAGGTCCGAAGAGACAGACAGGGGGAGAGGGGTCCGGCTAGGAGGTGGTGCGAGAGGCCTACTATGTCAAGGGGGGAGGAGTGTGCGAGTATGAGATCGATGAAAAGAGGGGCAGGAGTGTACACCTGCGTGGAATCGTATTGGACATAGGGGGGCATGGACGGTGAAAAGAGAAGAGGGGAAGTATGTGTTTGTGGTAGGCATACTTGGCTACAGAGTATATCGACCGGTGTGTGCTAGAAAGAAGGATCCGGGGGGGTCTACACACACCGCGGGTGAATGACCTAAAGAGAAATAACGATCGTGCGCGATGGAGGGGATGCTAGGGGAGGGTGAGAGGGGGTGGGCATGTGCATGCACGATAGAAAGTTAGCGCTAGCTAGCTACAAAGAGAAGAGGATCGTGAAGGTGTAAAAGGAGAACAGAGATCATCATAAATTATAAAAAAAGTGGACACAGATACTTGAAGAAGATATCATAATGTAGAACATTGATTATAATTTGGGCTAATGTGTGGCTTTTTCAGCTAAGGGCTAAATACTTGTCATAATGTAGGGGGCGGGGCACTATACTTTGTGTGATAAACACGGTGTACATATGGAACATGGTTTAGATTATGAATATTTAGTTAGTACATCAAATGTACTATTATTTGGAATCAACCTTAAGTGTATTCAAAAAATTGAGTTCGAGTTCATATAGTACACATAGTTCATAGCTATCTCTATAGTAATCATGTGGTGTGTTGTTAAGGTAATACATGAATGATGGTTGAAGTTGGCAACAATCATGACTGTAGATTCTTGATGACCCACGAGTATAGGGGATCTATCGTAGTCCTTTCGATAAGTAAGAGTGTCGAACCCAACGAGGAGCAGAAGGAAATGACAAGCGGTTTTCAGTAAGGTATTCTCTGCAAGCACTAAAATATAGGTAACATATAGTTTTGTGATAAGGTAATTTTTAACGGGTAGCAAGTAACAAGTGTAAATAAAGTGCAGCAAGATGGCCCAATCCTTTTTGTAGCAAAGGACAAGCCTGGACAAACTCTTATATAGAGAAAAGCGCTCCCGAGGATACATGGGAATTATCGTCAACCTAGTTTTCATCACGTTCATATGATTCGCATTCGGTACTTTGATAATTTGATATGTGGGTGGACCGGTGCTTGGGTGTTGTCCTTACTTCGACAAGCATCCCACTTAAGATTAACCCCAATTGCAAGCATCCGCAACTACAAAAGAAGTATTAAGGTAAACCTAACCATAGCATGAAACATATGGATCCAAATCAGCCACTTACGAAACAACGCATAAACTAGGGTTTAAGCTTCTGTCACTCTAGAAACCCATCATCTACTTATTACTTCCCAATGCCTTCCTCTAGGCCCAAACAATGGTGAAGTGTCATGTACTCGACGTTCACATGACACCACTAGAGGAAAGACAACATACATCTCATCAAAATATCGAACGAATACCAAATTCACATGACTACTTATAGCAAGACTTCTCCCATGTCCTCAGGAACAAACGTAACTACTCACAAAGCATATTCATGTTCATCATTATAGGAGTATTAATATGCATATAGGATCTGAACATATGATCTTCCACCGAGTATACCAACTAGCATCAACTACAAGGAGTAATCAACACTACTAGCAACCCACAGGTACCAATCTGAGGCTTTGGGACAAAGATTGAATACGAGAGATGAACTAGGGTTTGAGAGGAGATGGTGCAGGTGAAGATGTTGATGAAGATTGACCCCCTCCCGATGAGAGGATCGTTGGTGATGACGATGGCGATGATTTCCCCCTCCCGAAGGGAAGTTTCCCCGGCAGAACAGCTCTACCGGAGCCCTAGATTGGTTCCGCGAAGATTCCGCCACGTGGCGGCGGAGTTTCTTCCCGAAAGATTGCTTATGATTTTTCTCGGACGAAAGACTTCATATAGCAGAAGATGGGCACCGGAGGCCTGCCAGGGGGCCCACGAGGCAGGGGGGCGCACCCAGGGGGGTAGGGCGCGCCTCCCACCCTCGTGGCCAGGGTTGTGGCCCCCTCTGGTATTTTATTCACTCAGTATTTTTATAAATTCCAAAAATGACTTCCGTGAAGTTTCAGGACTTTGGGAGTTGTGCAGAATAGGTCTCTAATATTTGCTCCTTTTCCAGCCCAGAATTCCAGCTGCCGGCATCCTCCCACTTCATGTAAACCTTGTAAAATAAGAGAGAATAGGCATAAGTATTGTGACATAACGTGTAATAATAGCCCATAATGCAATAAATATTGATATAAAAGCATGATGCAAAATGGACGTATCAACTCCCCCAAGCTTAGACCTCGCTTGTCCTCAAGCGAAAGCCGATAACGATAAATATGTCCACATGTTTAGAGATAGAGGTGTCGATAAAATTAAATACGAACATGAGGGCATCATGATCATTCTTATAACAGCAACATATATAGATATTGTCATATGATTTCTTATGCTAAAGTAACAATCTATCCACAATGTCAAGTATGAATCAGAAACTTCATTGAGAACTACCAAACTATAATCTCAGTCATTGAGGCAATTGCAATTTATCATAACATCAAAAAGAGTTAATATAAGAGCTTTTCAACAAGTCCACATACTCAACTATCATTTAGTCTTTCACAATTGCTAACACTCACGCAATACTTGTGGTTACGGAGTTTTAATCGGACACAGAGAAAGATAGGGGCTTATAGTTTCGCCTCCCAACCTTTTACCTTGAGGGTAATGTCAACAATAATAATTCATGCTAACTTACATCCAATTGGATATATATATATATATATATATATATATATATATCAGGATCTTTCCAACACAACGTGCTTGTCAAAGGATAAAATGTAAAAAGGAAAGGTGAAGATCACCATGACTCTTGCATAAAGGTAGAAGATAAAAGTAAAAGATAGGCCCTTCGCAGAGGGAAGCAGAGGTTGTCATGTGCTTTTGGTTGGATGCACGAAAACTTAATGCGAAAGAACGTCCCTTTATATTGCCACTTGTGATGTGGATCTTTATTATGCAGTCCGTCGCTTTTATTTCTTCCACATCACAAGATCGTATAAAGCTTATTTTCTCCACACTAATAAGTCATACATATTTAGAGATCAATTTTCATTGCATGCAACGATGACAACTTACTTGAAGGATCTTACTCAATCCATAGGTAGGTATGGTGGACTCTCATGGCAAAACTGGGTTTAAGGGTATTTGGAAGCACAAGTAGTATCTCTACTTGGTGCAAAGAATTGGCTAGCATGAGGGAGAAAGGCAAGCTCAACATGCTGGATGATCCATGACAATATACTTTATTTCAGATGTAAGAAAATATAACCCATTACGTTGTCTTCCTTGTCCAACATCAACTCTTTAGCATGTCATATTTTAATGAGTGCTCACAATCATAATAGATGTCCAAGATAGTATATTTATACGTGAGAACCTCTCTTTCTTTATTACTTCCTATTAATTGCAACGATGACCAAAACTATGCTTGTCAACTCTCAACAACTTTTAATCATCATACTCTTTTTATGTGAAGTCATTACTCTCCATAAGATCAATATGATCTCTTTGTTTCTTTTTATTCTTTCTTTTTCTTTATTCACTCAAGATCATAGCAAGATAATCAAGCCCTTGACTCAGCACTAATCTTTATTATATATAGCTCATGGACTCGATTACATAGAAGGATCATAAAGCAAAACTCAAAACTAAATCATACTAAAACTTTATTCTACTAGATTAAGATATTACTGAAAGGATCGAACTAAGAAAAACGGTAAAGATAGGAGTGTGATGGTGATATGATACCGAGGCACCTCCCCCAAGCTTGGAAGTTGCCAAGGGGAGTTCCCACACCCACGTGATTATAATTGAGATCTTTAATGGCCCAATATGCCTTATGTTCTAGTTTGAGAGGTAAGTTACATGCTTTTCCATAAACCATTTTATACGGAGACATACCCGTAGGATTTTTATATGCAGTTCTATAGGCCCATAATGCATCATCAAGTTTCTTGTACCAATTCTTTCTAGATCTATTAACAGTCTTTTGCAAAATTAATTTGAGCTCTCTATTACTCAATTCTACTTGACCACTGGACCGCGGGTGATATGGAGATGCAGTTCTATGATTAACATCATATTTAGCAAGCATTTTATGAAAAGCACCATGAATAAAATGTGAACCACCATCGGTCATTAGATATCTAGGGACTCCAAACCTCAGAAAAATAACTTCTTTAAGCATCTTAATATAGGTGTTATGATCAGCACTACTAGTTGGAATAGCTTCTACCCACTTAGTAACATAATCAACAACAGCTAAAATATGTGTATAACCATTAGAGGAAGGAAATGGTCCCATATAATCAAAGCCCAAAACATCAAATGGTTCAATAACAAGTGAGTAATTCATAGGCATTTCCTAATGTCTACTAATATTACCAGTTCTTTGACACTCATCACAAGATAAGACAAAAAACTTACGAGCATTCTTGAAGAGAGTATGCCAATAAAAACCGGATTGCAATACCTTATGTGCAGTTCTATCTCCGACGTGGTTCCCTCCATAAGCCTCAGAGTGACACTTGCGTAGGATATGTTCATGTTCATGCTCAGGTATACAACTCCTAATAACACCATCTACTCCTTCTTTATAAAGATGTGAGTCATCCCAGAAGTAATGTCTTAAATCATAGAAAAACTTTTTATTTTGCTGGTATGTGAAACTAGGTGGTATAAATTTAGCAAAAATGTAATTAGCATAATCAGCATACCATGGAGCAGTACGAGAAGCATTTATGATAGCTAATTGTTCATCAGGAAAGCTATCGTTAATAGGTAGTGGGTCATCAAGAACATTCTCTAACCTAGACAAGTTGTCTGCAACGGGGTTCTCAACTCCCTTTCTATCAACAATATGCAAATCAAATTCTTGTAGCAAGAGGACCCATCTAATAAGTCTAGGTTTAGCATCTTTCTTTTCCATAAGGTATTTAATAGCAGCATGATCAGTGTGAATATTTACTTTAGAATCAACAATATAATGTCTGAAATTATCACAAGCAAATACAACTGCTAAGAATTCTTTTTCAGTAGTAGCATAATCTCTCTGGGCACTGTCTAGAGTTTTACTAGCATATTTAATAACATTTAATTTCTTATCAAATCTTTGTCCAAGAACAGCACCTACAGCATAATCACTAGCATCACACGTAATTTCGAAGGGTAAATTCCAATCAGGTGGCTGAACAATAGGTGCAGAGATTAATGCTTTCTTAAGTATTTCAAATGCTTTTACACAATCATCATCAAAGACAAAAGGTATATCTTTTTGTAATAGATTAGTCAGAGGGCGACAAATTTTTGAAAAGTCCTTAATGAACCTTCTATAAAAACCGGCATGACAAAGGAAACTTCTTATACCTTTGATGTCCTTGGGACATGGCATCTTTTCAATAGCATCAACTTTAGCTTTATCAACTTCAATACCTCTTTCACAAATTTTATGCCCCAAGACAATACCTTCATTAACCATAAAGTAGCATTTCTCCCAATTCAAAACAAGATTAGTTTCTTCACATCTCTACAAAACTCGATCAAGGTTGCTCAAGCAATCATCAAAAGAGGAACCATAAACGAAGAAATCATCCATGAAAACCTCACAAATCTTTTCACAAAAGTCAGAGAATATAGCCATCATGCATCTTTGAAAGGTAGTAGGTGCATTACATAAACCAAAAGGCATACGTATATAAGCAAAAGTACCGAAAGGGCAAGTAAAAGTGGTCTTTTCTTGATCCTCAGCTGACACAGGTATTTGAGAGAAACCAGAGTAAACATCTAGAAAGCAAAAATGTGTATGTTTGGATGACCTTTCTAGCATTTGATCAATGATTGTCAAAGGGTAATGATCTTTTTTAGTAGCTTTATTTAATTTACGTAAATCAATTACCATGCTATAACCTGTAATAATTCTTTGCGGGATCAATTTATCTTTATCATTAGGAATGATAGTAATACCTCCCTTCTTAGGGACACAATGGACAGGACTTACCCACTGACTATCAGCAACGGGATAAATTATACCTGCCTCAAGGAGCTTTAATATTTCCTTTCTTACCACTTCTTTCATCTTAGGATTTAGCCGTCGTTGGTGATCAATAACTGGTTTGGCATCTTTCTCCAAATTTATTTTGTGTTGACATAGAGTGGGAATAATGCCCTTAAGATCATCAAGAGTATATCCAATAGCAGCGCGGTGCTTCTTTAGAGTTTTCAATAATTTCTCTTCCTCCTTCTCTGAAAGGTTAGCACTAATAATAACAGGATATATCTTCTTTTCACCAAGATAGGCATATTTAAGAGTATCAAGTAATGGTTTAAGCTCAAACACGGGATCACCCTAGGGTGGAGGAGGATCCCCTAGGATTTCAACAGGCAAGTTGTGTTTCAGAATAGGTCCCTGTTTAAATAATACTTCATCTATTTCCCTTCTTTCATTCATAAACATATTTTCATGGTCTAGCAAATATTGTTCTAGAGGATCACTAGGAGGCATGGCAATAGAAGCAAGACCAATAATTTCATCTTTACTAGGCAATTCCTCATCACGGGGTTGTCTACAAAATTTAGAAAAATTAAACTCATGAGACATATCGCCCAAACCAAGTGTAACAACATCCTTTTTGCAGTCTATCCTAGCATTGATAGTATTCAAGAAGGGTCTACCAAATATAATGAGAGAGAAGCTATCTTGTGGGGAACCAAGAACAAGAAAATCAGCAGGATATTTAACTCTCCCACACAAGACTTCAACATCTCTAACGATCCCTATCGGTGAGATAGTATCTCTATTGGCAAGCTTAATGGTAACATCAATTTCTTCTATCTCAGCAGGTGTAATATCATACATAATTTCTTCGTATAAGGAATGAGGTATTGCACTTGCACTAGCACCCATATCACATAAGCCATGATAACAATGATCTCCTAATTTAACAGAAATAACAGCCATGCCTACAACAGATCTATGTTTATCTTTAGCACCAGGTTTAGCAATTCTAGCAGTTTCCTCACAGAAATAAATAACTTGCCCATCAATATTATCAGCCAAGAGATCTTTAACCATAGCAATATTAGGTTCAAATTTAATTTCCTCAGGGGGTTTGTGTGTCCTAATATTACTTTTGTTGACAACAGTTGAAGCTTTAGAATGATCCTTTATTCTAACAGGGAAATGTGGTTTCTCAACATAAGCAGTAGGAACAATAGGGTCATTATAAGTGATAGTATTTTCTTCGACTTTAATAGGTGCAACTACTTTTACTTCAACGGGAGGATTATATTTAAACCACTTCTCCTTAGGGAGATCAACATGAGTAGCAAATGATTCACAGAAAGAACCTACTATCTCAGAGTCAAGTCCATATATAGTGCTAAATTCATGGAAAACATCGGTATCCATAAAAGGTTTAACACAATCAAACTTAGGTGTTATACCTGACTCTTTACCTTCGCCGAGGTCCCAATCTTCCGAGTTGCGTTTAATTCTTTCCAATAAATCCAATTTGAATTCAATAGTCTTCGTCATAAAGGAGCCAGTACAAGAAGTATCGAGCATGGATTGATTATTACGAGAAAGCCGAGCATAAAAATTCTGAATAACCATTTCTCTTGAGAGCTCATGATTGGGGCATGAATATAACATTGACTTAAGCCTACCCCAAGCTTGAGCGATGCTTTCTCCTTTGCGAGGCCAAAAATTATATATATAATTACGATCACGATGAACAAGGTGCATAGGATAAAACTTCTGACGAAATTCCAATTTCAATCGTTTGTAGTTCCATGATCCCATATCATCACATAGCCTATACCATGTCAATGCCTCTCCCTTCAAAGATAAAGGGAAGACCTTCTTCTTGATAACATCATCGGGCATACCTGCGAGCTTAAATAATCCACAAACTTCATCCACATAGATTAAGTGTAAATCGGGATGCATTTTTCCATCTCCTGTAAAAGGATTACCCAGCAGTTTCTCTATCATAACCGAAGGAATTTCAAAGTAGACATTTTCAATAGGTTCAGTAGGTTGAGGAGCAACTATTTTCTCTACCGGTCGGAGTGAAGATACCCCGAACAAGCCCCTCAAAGGATTACTTTCCATAGTAACAAGTGACAGTAAATTTCAGCACACTATATAAATTTTTCCTTACCAAACTCCACCTACCAAAGGCGCTTCACTCCCCGGCAACGGTGCCAGAAAGAGTCTTGATGACCCACAAGTATAGGGGATCTATTGTAGTCCTTTCAATAAGTAAGAGTGTCAAACCCAATGAGGAGCAGAAGGAAATGACAAGTGGTTTTCAGTAAGGTATTCTCTGCAAGCACTAAAATTATAGGTAACAGATAGTTTTGTGATAAGGTAATTTGTAACGGGTAGCAAGTAACAAGTGTAAATAAAGTGCAGCAAGATGGCCCAATACTTGTTGTAGCAAAGGACAAGCCTGGACAAACTCTTATATAGAGAAAAGCGCTCCCGAGGACACATGGGAATTATCGTCAAGCTAGTTTTCATCACGTTCATATGATTCGCGTTCGGTACTTTGATAATTTGATATGTGGGTGGACCGATGCTTGGCTGTTGTCCTTACTTGGACAAGCATCCCACTTATGATTAACTCCTATTGCAAGCATCCGCAACTACAAAAGAAGTGTTAAGGTAAACCTAACCATAGCATGAAACATATGGATCCAAATCAGCCCCTTACGAAGCAACACATAAACTAGGGTTTAAGCTTACATCACTCTAGCAACCCATCATCTACTTATTACTTCCCAATGCCTTCCTCCAGGCCCAAACAATGGTGAAGTGTCATGTAGTCGACGTTCACATGACACCACTAGAGGAAAGACAACATACGTCTCATCAAAATATCGAACGAATACCAAATTCACATGACTACTTATAGCAAGACTTCTCCCATGTCCTCAGGAACAAACGTAACTACTCACAAAGCATATTCATGTTCATAATCAGAGGAGTATTAATATGCATATAGGATCTGAACATATGATCTTCCACCGAATAAACCAACTAGCATCAACTACAAGGAGTAATCAACACTACTAGCAACCCACAGGTACCAATCCGAGGCTTTGGGACAATGATTGGATATGAGAGATGAAATAGGGTTTGAGAGCGGATGGTGTTGGTGAAGATGTTGATGAAGATTGACCCCCTCCTGAGGAGAGGATCGTTGGTGATGACGATGGCGATGATTTCCCCCTCCCGGAGGGAAGTTTCCCCGGCAGAACAGCTCTGCCGGAGCCCTAGATTGGTTCCGCCAAGGTTCCGCCTCGTGGCGGCGGAGTTTCTTCCCGAAAGCTTGCTTATGATTTTTTCTCGGACGAAAGACTTCATATAGCAGAAGATGGGCACCGGAGGCCTGCCAGGGGGCCCACGAGGCAGGGTGGCGCGCCTAGGGGGTAGGGCGCGCCTCCCACCCTCGTGGCCAGGGTGTGGGCCCCCTCTGGTATTTTCTTCACTCAATATTTTTTATAAATTCCAAAAATGACTTCCATGAAGTTTCAGGACTTTTGGAGTTGTCCTGAATAGGTCTCTAATATTTGCTCCTTTTCCAGCCCAGAATTCCAGCTTTCGGCATTCTCCCTCTTCATTTAAACCTTGTAAAATAAGAGAGAATAGGCATAAGTATTGTGACATAACATGTAATAAGAGCCCATAATGCAATAAATATCAATATAAAAGCTTGATGCAAAATGGACGTATCAATTCTTTTTCAAATAGAGAAATGAATTCAAATTTAGTTCGAATTGCAGCGGTAGTATAGACATTTGGAATGCACTAAAATGTTGGTATGAGTAGGTTACATGCATTATACAGCGAGCGAAAAAATTTAATTGGACATAACATGGATTCATAGCTTTGAATAGCATTTGTATAGTAAAACGGGACAAGGCTCTCTCTTTGTGTGGTGCGAATAGTTTTATTTTTTTCGTTTATTTCGTTGAGGGAAGTGCAAATTGATTTGGTATGTACAAGTACAATATTACATGTTAGGCTTGTCCCTAAAATTCAACCCGCGCCTTGTTATATCCTGAAAATTCAGATATCGTGCTCCCAAAACTCGTGCCTTCACAACCCGTGCCCATCTATCCCGAAATTACAACGCGCGCGAAAACTCCCTCTAGCTGCCAAATCCCGACACGTGAAACCCCCCTTCTAAACCTGAGACGTAAGGGCCGATAGTTTAAATCGGTGGGGGTACTTTTGTGACACACCCTACATATTGGACAAGCGCGTCCCTAAGTCATGGTTCCCCCTCCCATTGCCTCCTTTTCGCCATTCGAAATCCCAGGCCACCATAACCTCTCTGCTCCAGCCACGATAACCCACCCTCCTCCGTCCACCACCTCACCGCGCCGAGCTGGAGCCTCTTTCCTGATGACGTCGTCCACCGCAACAGCTCGACGTCCCTCATCCACCTCCCCATATGAGGATCCGTCTTCCATCTTTTTGTCCCGCCGGTTCAGCCACCCCGTCCTCCACCTCCAAGGAGCTGCTTCGATCGCCTTGTCTATCGCGGCTGCTCCATCCCCACACCGCCGCCTTAACCTGCTCCACCGGAACCGCAACATCCTCACCGACTCCTCGGACGAAGCCGAGGCCTACTCGGCGCCACCAAAGAAGTTGTACACTCATCGCATCGCACCTTCTCCTTAACTCGACCTCCCGGCGCTGACGGTGCTCCATCCCGCAACCCGATGGCGCGGCTACCTCAAAGCCGGTGCCACGGGCGATATCTCCACGGCGGCTCTCCCCCAGTGCGAGGCCCCTTCTGTGGCGGCGTCCATACCAGTCGGATCTGCTGCTACTGCTGCTCCGGCTCTCGCTCGCTCGCGCTGCTGCTGCTCTCCCCCTCACTCATGTTGGTGCTCTACTCCGATTTAGCTACACTTCAGTCGACTGAATCAACTTTTGGGTCAGTCGATTTTCAGGGGGTGGGGGGCTCGCTGGAGTTAAGGAAGAACCACCCGCAGCGGGGAGGGGGGCTCGCCGGAGAGGTACCCCACTATCTATCTTAGGGTTCAGGGTGGGGGCAGTGGTCGCCGGCGGTGGTGGGCGGTGGCGTGGGGATCGCTAGAGAAAAAGCTCGGCGCAGGGGGGCCAAAGAGATGGTCGGGGAGGCGGCAGACCGGCGGTGGGGAGTTGTTTCGGGGCGGCGAGGCGGCGCGGGAGCGCCACCACGGGCGCGAGGCCCGGGCGTGTTCGGCCGGTGGTGGCTGGCGGTTCAGGGGGTGCAGGTTAACTGCAGGCCCTCCCTAAACTACATGTGAAGTGCCTCTCTGCTACCATTGCGTTCAGTTTCGACAGTAACATTCAGATTCCACAGTAAATTTTAGTCTCTATAGTTAAGTTTAGAGTCAACATTTTTTACCTCATCTGTTGTAGTCAGGTGGTTTTTGCTGATGTAAATTTTACATCTATCACTTTTAGGTAATGTATCTTACATCATCTATTGGATATGCTATTAGAATCCCACTTGAGATTTACGATGTCTGTCTTGTGCTGCTTCAGCCTCGACGTCTTATGGCTCACTGGAGCTTCTCCAACGACGGAACGATCCATCACAACATAGCAGTGCCCTGGACGCCATCTACAGATTCCTCAGATCTTCCTCCACACCTACGACAGCCAGCTCTGCCTCAACTTCTTCAGCGACCAACCCAATGATGCTGAGGTCGACACGGCTATGGCAAAGAGGTTGTACACTTGTCGCATCACTTATTACTCTACATTCATGTCGATCCATTAGGGCTATTTTGGTTCAACGGAAAAACATAGCAATAGGAAATTTTCCTATGGCACTCTAATATTGAATTATTCATGCATTTTGTTGAAAGGAATGGAGCAAAACATCCACCTGGACCTACTTTTCAAAATCCTATGCATGAAAACAAGACCAAGTGCATTAGTCGCAGAATAACATTCTAACTGTACACGCTTTCATATGGTTTCACTTTATTTTCGCCATGTTTCTTTGCATTCCTCTGCTCTTCCAATTCCAATGAACCAAACACCCAAGTTGACAGAAATCTTGGGTTTACAAATGCTCTATTTACCTTGTGCATTCCTATCCTATTCCGGTGTTTTTCCTATCCCTGCATTTTTAGAATCATGCAAGCCAAATGAGCCCTTACATAATTACTTCAGTTACAAGTAGGTGTCGAAGAAAACTTTGTGTGGTTTCTCCTGCTCCTGTCGCGATGTCGTCCACCTCACCTGAGCTGCTCCATCGACAGAAGCATCCACCAAACTAGACATCACGACTCCTGACCGTCTTTCGCCGCCTCAGATCTCCTTCCCTGCCAAAGACTCCACCGCAACGGCATTACCATCATCGACTCAGCAGATGAACCTGAGGAGTACATGGGTCCACAAGGGAGGTCGCACTCTTTTGTTTCTACTTATGTTATACATTGCTTAAAATTACCTGCTACTTTATCATCCTGTTCACCTCTTAGACTCCAAGTCAGGTCCAAATTAATGTTCAAACTTGAGTTTTAAATTAGTTGTGGGGCACATATCGAGGCAACAATGAATAGTATCTCTGTCTAATATCTGGTTCACCTAGGGTATGCCTATGTTGTTCATCTTGGGTGGGAAACAAATAGTAAAGCAATCATCAGCCTACTATCATTATTTTTGGATCCATCCACTAGTTGTTACCATCACTCTAGATTTCTGCAAGCTCTCCTTACATAATCTCACTATATATTTTTTGTATGCATGTGAGATATTGTACATAGTCATGCTGAACATGTAGAGAAAAAGAGAAGAGTCTTGCGCGGCAATACAATGTCATGCATACATCGCTCCATGCTGGGTTCAATGGCAAACCCTCCCCCCACCTCTCCAGATTGTAATCCAGAGGAAGATATCTGTTCTAAGGCGGATTCAGACGCAACTGACCACTCCTATTTACCCCCAAGGTGTTTGCTCTACCTTGGCATGATGATGTTAGTCATATCATGCATATGTTGCCTTGCAGTGCCTACTTTCGACATCATATATGTCATCTGCTTAGTTTAGACATGTCCTGTAATGCCACCTGTTTAGTTTCTATATCATATATGGGAATTATGCAATCTCATGTCTTTTAGCCAGCCATAATATATATGTAATGGGAAATGCCATCCTGTTTAACCAGGCATCATATATTTGAATGATATCTTGCCCATCCTTTTCTTCATTACATTACCATTTGTCGACAATGTTTGTACATTAAACTACTCTTCCTGTGAGTCAGCCATTTGAGTGGGAGATGGAAAAATCTGGAGTGAAAACAAGGCCCTCAGAGCAGAGAGTGCTACCTATCGAAGCAGATCTCTTGTTGGGTCCGAATAGATCCTCAGAGATGGATTCAGAGACAGATGGCCAGTCATATTCCCCCACAGAGGTGTATGCTATAACTTGGCACGGTTATACTACTCATATCATGCATATGATGTCTTGCATTGCATTGTTTAAACATCATATACACACTATTCAACACCATGGTCTTAGTTAAGACATCATATATGTGAATGCCCTCTACTTAGTATATAAATCAGATATATGAATTAAATCATGCGATCCTGATTACTTAGATAACATGTATGTGAATTATGTCATGTGATCTTGTTTAGTTATTCATCATATCTTTGAATTATGTTATGTTATGCTATCCGGTTTAGATAGACATCATATATGTGAAATTATGTCATGCTATCCGTTTTAGTTAAACAATATACATGTCAACTATTTCATGCCCTCTTTTTTCAACATTGGATCTGTCTCTCATACAATGTCTGTACATTCAACTATATTTCCTGTTTATGAGCCATTTGAATTGGAGCAGGTGATGCCAGTATCTAGCAGAGTAAAAAACGGTCTTAAAAAATAGTGTTGCCTCTTTGATAGAGGCAAAGGTGTCCCGTCTTTCGATGAGATGGTGGCTATCATTTTGGGTGGAGTAGACTTTGATGATCCGACTACGAACATGCGAGGACGTCGCGCCTTAGAAATTGCTAAACCAACTCCGTGAGGTTATTGACCATGCCGGGCCATGATCAACCTGACCACGAAGAACAAGCAAGAAACTAAGATTGCAATCTGGATATTGCGAATAAAAGAGGAAAGCTTTATTTATCAAGTGGGGTTCTGTGACGTCTTGATCTGGTCGTTGAACACAAACGATGTACGCAAAGTTGCAGCTATGGCGAACTTTTAATCTAAACAAAACCCAAAGTCTAAACGATGCCCTAAGGGCTGTATATATGGAGGAAGAGCTGGGAATTTCGTGGCTGTCGGTGTACAAAAGTAAGGGCTCTCCTTTTTACCCCTTTACTTGTGCACGGGCAGTTAGAGCCGCGCCCGCGGCCACACTAAGTAGAGCAGAGGAGGGAAGCCAATGGCGCAAGACAACCAAACCAACGCCATGACCAGAGACACAAAGAGCAAGAGGGCGAGGTGGACTCCCCCAGCAAGACCCTTTCCGGGGCTGCCTCCGCAGCCCTGATAACCCACAAGTATAGGGGACCGCAACAGTTTTCGAGGGTAGAGTATTCAACCCAAATTTATTGATTCGACACAAGGGGAGCAAAAGAATATTCTCAAGTATTAGCAGTTGAGATGTCAATTCAACCACACCTGGATAACTTAGTATCTACAACAAAGTATTTAGTAGCAAAGTAGTATGATAGTAACGGTAACGGTAGCAAAAGTAATATTTTTGGGTTTTGTAGTGATTGTAACAGTAGCAACGGTAAAGTAAATAAGCAAAGAGCAATATGTGAAAAGCTCGTAGGCATTAGATCGGTGATGGAGAATTATGCCGGATGCGGTTCATCATGTAATAGTCATTACATAGGGTGACACAGAACTAGCTCCAATTCATCAATGTAATGTAGGCATGTATTCCGAATATAGTCATACGTGCTTATGGAAAAGAACTTGCATGACATCTTTTGTCCTACCCTCCCGTGGCAGCGGGGTCCTAGCGGAAACTAAGGGATATTAAGGCCTCCTTTTAATAGAGTACCGGACCAAAGCATTAACACATAGTGAATACATGAACTCCTCAAATTATGGTCATCACTGGGAGTGGTCCCGATTATTGTCACTTCGGGTTTGCCGGATCATAACACATAGTAAGTGACTATAGACTTGCAAGATAGGATCAAGAACTCACATATATTCATGAAAACATAATAGGTTCAGATCTGAAATCATGGCACTCGGGCCCTAGTGACAAGCATTAAGCATAGCAAAGTCATAGCAACATCAATCTCAGAACATAGTGGATACTAGGGATCAAACCCTAACAAAACTCACTCGATTACATGATAAATCTCATCCAGCCCATCATCGTCCAGCAAGACTACGATGGAATTACTCACGCACGGCGGTGAGCATCATGAAATTGGTGATGGAGGATGGTTGATGATGACGATGGCGATGGATTCCCCTCTCTGGGTCCCCGAACGAACTCCAGATCAGCCCTCCCGAGAGAGTTTAGGGCTTGGCGGCGGCTCCGTATCGTTAAACGCCATGAACCCTTCTCTCTATTTTTTTCTCCCCGAACACGAATATATAGAGTTGGAGTTGAGGTCGGTGGAGCTCCAGGGGGCCCACGAGGCAGGGGGCGCGCCCTAGTGGGGCAGGCGCGCCTCCCACCCTCGTGGACAGGGTGTGGGGCCCTTGGCCTTGATTCTTTCGCCGGTATTTTTTATTATTTCCAAAAAATAATCTCCGTGAAGTTTCAGGCCATTCCGAGAACTTTTGTTTCTGCACAAAGATAACACAATGGCAATTCTGCTGAAAACAACGTCAGTCCGGGTTAGTTCCATTCAAATCATGCAAGTTAGAGTCCAAAACAAGGGCGAAAGTGTTTGGAAAAGTAGATACGACCGAGACGTATCAAGCCCCGACGAGAGCCTTGCCGGGGCAACTTGCCCAATGCCAGCAGAGTGCGCCACCCTTGAGCACAAGGGTTCCAACGCCATCAACCACATTGGAACCAAGGCTCGGGAGGCACCTCCATGGTGGCATGCAGATCTTTGTGAAGATCATAAACACAGAAGATCAGATGAGGACTAGAAGACGACGATACTCGGCAAGATCCTTGCTGAGGAAATCCACGAGACCCCCAGCAAGATCCTTGCCGGGGATGACCGTGATGCCACGGCAAGACCCTTGCCGGGTGATAAGCACATTTCATATATACAATTTTGGCATATAAATATATTATTTATTGAGATATGACCATCAATTCTTGCTGTGAAATATTGAATATTTGCATGAAAATCATATAAAGTATCATTTACTAGTCTTTGGTCTATTTTGCAGAAATGTGCGCAAAGGCACTATAAATCTTCAAGATCCGGACTAAGTGGCTAAGAGAACGAAGAAGAGGAGGAAGAATTGACCCGACCATGAAGAAAAGAAGTAACCAGAGGGGCCAAGCTAAAGTTGGAGGGATCATCTTGTGAAGAAAGAATAGAAGTGGAAGGGAAAAAGAGCAAAAGTGGCAGATCGGAGGAGGATCAAATCCTAAGCGCAGCCTCCATTTTCCCTCGGGCTTGGCTACTCAACTCTCTCCCTCACACCCCTTCTCCACCTCCGGCCGCCCGCCCAGGCCGGCGTGGCGGCACGCCACCAGCACCTCCCACCACATCACCACCTTGCGCCATCCACCAGCGCCACCATCTTCTTCTCCTTCCCCGAATCCACCATCATCCATCCATACCGCCGCTACCAGCACCACAACGCTTCCCCGCACCTCGCGCCCCTGCTGCTCTTCTCCTCCTACGCCTTGCTGCTGCTCCTTCTTCCCTCGCCTTGCTGTTGCTCCTCCACTTCTCAACTCGAACCAGCTGCTCCTCCTCCTTCCATTGCCTCTTCCCAACTGCTGCTGCTCCTCCCCTCGCCCCTTTTGCTGCAGCTCTTCTCTGAAACCTCAAAACTGCTGCTGCTCCTCCCTATTGCTTCACCCCTGCTGCTCCTCCTCTCAACGTCTTGCTGCTGCTCTTCTCTGAAACGTCAAAACTGCTGTTTGTTCTCCCTCTCTCTATTCTCTAATTTTCTGTAATCTTGAGTAGTGTAATGATCAGTACTTTGAAATGTTCAGAATTGAGATGTGTAGCACTTGTAAGGTTCAGATTTTTATAAGTGTTTGCAACCAACTAGTTTGTTCAGTTCGTACTTGTTAAATATCATGTCATAAATTCTATGTTCTCAATAGTGGATTTCTTGTTCCTTTGGGAACTAAATATGTAATATATTTTTACTTTGGTAATTAGTGTTCTGTCAGCATATATGTGTGTTCACCCTGTGTATTTCTTCTCGATGTACTAGTTAAATTCTATCAGCAATTTTTAGTTGTTAAATACTGTTGTGTTGATCTGTGGGTACTAATCTTGTGGCTTGTAAGATTTCGTTTCTGTTGTCACTTGTGTAACCTGAACCGTGGTGTAGTATCATGTTCGCATATGTGTGGTTTTGTGTGTTCTGTAGTCCCCGTATCAGCTATGTACCTGTGATATATGAATGTGAGTGTGTGTGTTTGATTTGAAACAATTATATTCTGTCATATATTGTCGCTTCTTCCCTCTTGTTATATGTTTGATACTAATGTGTCCTCGTCTTGTAGCTTTACTTGATATTGACTCCTGTTTGTGTTAGTATTTTAATTCCTCAAATAAAACAAAATACCAAAAAGATAGTGAGTAATATCTTAACCTGCCTTTGCTATTTTGCATTTTCTTGGTGGATTATCTTCGGGTACAATCATTGTTAGTTTAGATTCTTATTTTCTGCATTTATCTCTTAAAATTGTGCTACCTAGCTTTAGCCGAGCATAGTCGTCGTCGCCTAGTCCCTGTGGAGAACACGACATCTGTAGTTTGGGGCGTAAAAACCCCGCTATACTTTCAATTGATCATTTTGGCGCCGTTGCCGGGGAACTAGCGTCGAGTGACCGTGTTAGGCTATATACTAGGTTTTGCTTCTGTTTCTATCTAGGGCCATATATTTGTGATATATCTCTTACCCCTAACCACTGTTCTAGTTATCTTCTCTTTCTTTTTTTGTTCATTTTGTAGGTTGAATTGTCTTCTTGGAAATGGCATTCTAATCAGATCATCATGCTTATGCGAGCAACACTACAAACAGCACGGAAAGTATTCAAGAACTGATAAGTAAGATTTCCCGTCGATTAGATGATTTAGCTCGGCAGCGAGAAGTACTTTTTGAGGATAGACCTAGCTCTTATGATCCTTGTTCTAGAGGCCATCCTTATGTTGCTCCTACATGCCATATTTGTGGATTTCAGGGCCATTCGCCCGCTGAATGTTAGCGTGGTTACTCCCACACTCCAGATTGTTTTGGCATGAGCTTCGCTCAACAGCATAGCTCATACCAAAACAATTACACACATGGGTGGCCTGAAAACCAGAGTATGTCATATAGGAGCAACAACCCTGAGATCTCATCATTTGCTTCTAGTAATCATATGCAGGGATTTAGGTATGAAGATGAGAGCCACAACCATGCACCACAACAGTTTTATTCACCTCCTACTCATATACCTCAATACCAGGAGATGTGTCCAATGGAGTTAAATGGTCCTCCATTTGGTCAACCAACAACTCCAGCACCTGTTGAGCAATCTCATGTGCAAGTGCCCACACAAGATGAGTTCAATGACATAGACAAGCTCACGTTGCTTAGTCTCGAGTTCACTTGGAGTGCTGAAGATGATCCAATTAGGCCGGTGATACTAGATGAAATGAAGAAGATCAAGAGTGGAAAGGAACTAGTGGAAGAAGTAAGGAAGATTGAGAAGAACATCAATGCTGGCAGCACTATTTCTTCACAGCTAGAGCTGAGTATTTCTGGGATATCCTTTGATACATGTGAGGTTCCAACACCGTCACATCCAGCTGAGAAAGATAGCAAGAGTCCAGAGGAAGAGAGACCTCAGATTGAAGATGAACTAGAAGACAAGGAACAAGATGATCAAGAGCTGCAATTTCCAAGTGATCAAGTTGAAGACTCATCATCTGCTACTCCTGAAGAAGTACAAGAAGTTGTTGTAGATGAAGATGAAGAACCTGAGATTCATTGGCCTATTGTCATACATGAGCGTGATGTGTCAGGTTTACCCAATCCTCTTGATGACATGATGCCTTGTGATTTCTTTGCTACTACCTTGCATTACATGATACCATCACTTAAGATTGATTTGAAAACTCATTTGCTTGGATATGATGATATATACCACTGTTAGTGGCATTACTCTCATTTGTGATGATCATAGTTACTTTCCTCGTGCTAGTCCTATGCTTAATGAAACATATCATTCCCATGCTAGTCTTGAGCTTAATGATAAATATCATCCTCATGTTAGTGTTGACCTTGCTGATTTCTACCATCCTAAACATGTGCTTTATAGCTATGCTTATGTAATTGGATATTCGATTGATGACTTGGAGGGTATTATCCCTACCACTTGCATTGTCTCTTTGGTTGAGTGCTCTTTCAGGTTGTTGCTTGTGCATGATCCACTACATGCTGACCAAGTTCGAGATGACATTCCCTGGGACCCCGGTGGACCCACGGCATGGGGATGAGGAGAAGCAAGGAGCACACATGAAGAGAGAAGCTGGAGCAGGCATGATGATAGAGAAGCAAAAAGAGAAGAGCTGCAGCTTAGAGAGTGATCAAGCGAGTGCTACTTCATAGTGCCCGGTGAGCTGTTTCATGACCCACCCTGAGTATATCATCCATTGATACCTGCTGAAATCAAATGTTATTTGGGTTGCTTAAGCCATATCTTAAATTTTGCCCCACAGAATTTTATTTGACATATGGTGCTTGATGAGAATATGCGAGCTGATTGTTGAATGCCATGTAAACTAGTGATCTACATATTGCTTGCTTTGCTGGAATTAGTGAAAGTTATTAGTTTTGAGTGCTCAAATCCCTAGTACACTAGAAAACTTAATCATTTTCTGCTTTTACCTCGATACACCTAGATCACCATGTTTAGATGCTGAATTTGTGCCAAGTGTGTTCCCTTTGAGAGCAATCACCTAACCACTATGGATTAGCATGCTATGTTCCCTAGATCGGTAGCATGTGAACCAAACATGGAGAAGTGATGAGTCCTTTTTTTGTGCTTATGCGTTGTTCATTTAAAAAAAAGTATTATCTTATAATGAATAATTATCTGATCTACCTAACAGTAGCATGTCATGTTCCCTCGATCGGTGGCTTGTGAAATCTGGTTGGATCAGATAGGAGTAAATTATATTATAAAATGTAATTGTTGAACCAGGTGTATACCATGTTCTCGGGATCGGTGGTATGTTCCTTTGGGGAGACAAACTAAAAAAACTAATAATTGGTCGAGCCAGGTGTATACCATGTTCTCGGGATCGGTGGTATGTTCCTTTCGTGAGATTGATAAAATATTATCATTACTTCCTTCAAATTTAATAAGTGGTTCAACCACAATGTTATCTTTCTGCAAATAAGTGATTTAATTCAAGTTCCTTTTGTTCTCGTGGATCATGCTCTGTTTAGGAACCTTTTGGCACAGTCGACATTTGAACTTGCTAATCTTCGTTTATCATTGCAAAAGTTTAAAATGGTCGAGTTTACTAGTATCCTACCGCTTTGAAGCACTCCTAACCATTAATTTTCACTAGCTAAGTCCAAAGCATGCAATCGTTTAGAGATCTACTTCACTTGGCATTCTCTAGTCAGCTCACTTGTTCACATTCTTGCTCTTGTCATATGCCTTTGCTTGAGGACAAGCAAAAGTTTAAGTGTGGGGGAACTTGATAAGCACATTTCATATATACAATTTTGGCATAGAAATATATTGTTTATTGAGATATGACCATCAATTCTTGCTATGAAATATTGAATATTTGCATGAAAATCATATAAAGTATCATTTACTAGTCTTTGGTCTATTATGCAGAAACGTGTGCAAAGGCACTATAAATCTTCAAGATCCGGACTAAGTGGCTAAGAGAACGAAGAAGAGGAGAAAGAATTGACCCGACCGTGAAGAAAAGAAGTAACCAGAGGGGCCAAGCTAAAGTTGGAGGGGTCATCTTGTGAAGAAAGAATAGAAGTGGAAGGGAAAAAGAGCAAAAGTGGCAGATCAGAGGAGGGGGATCAAATCCCTAGCGCAGCCTCCATTTTCCCCTCGGGCTTGGCTACTCAACTCTCTCCCTCACACCCCCTTCTCCACCTTCGGCCGCCGCCGTGGCCAGGCCGGCGTGGCGGCGCGCCACCAGCACCTCCCACCACATCACCACCTTGCGCCATCCACCAGCGCCACCATCTTCTTCTCCTTCCCCGAATCCACCATCATCCATCCACACCGCCGCTACCAGCACCATAGCGCTTCCCCGCACCTCGCACCCCTGCTGCTCTTCTCCTCCTACGCCTTGCTGCTGCTCCTTCTTCCCTCGCCTTGCTGCTGCTCCTCCACTTCTCAACTCGAACCAGCTGCTCCTCCTCCTTCCCTTGCCTCTTCCCAACTGTTGCTGCTCCTCCCCTCGCCCCTTTTGCTGCTGCTGCTCCTCCCTATTGCTTCACCCCTGCTGCTCCTCCTCTCAACGTCTTGCTGCTGCTCTTCTCTGAAACGTCAAAACTGCTGCTTGTTCCCCCTCTCTCTATTCTCTAATTTTTTGTAATCTTGAGTAGTGTAATGATCAGTACTTTGAAATGTTCAGAATTGAGATGTGTAGCACTTGTAAGGTTCAGATTTTGATAAGTGTTTGCAACCAACCAGTTTGTTCAGTTCGTACTTGTTAAATATCATGTCATAAATTCTATGTTCTGAATAGTGGATTTCTTGTTACTTTGGGAACTAACTAATATGTAATATTTTGTTACTTTGGTAATTACCCGGGCTGACATGACTAGTCATGAACCCAAAGTGGCACTAACTTACGGGGACAGGCATACATGAATCAACATCGAGCATGTCAGTCAGCAGCGTGCGAATCCGGGCTATAGCATTGGCTAACAGGACTCCGGTGAACCGGGCTGTAGCAGGCTAGGCAGGACTTCGGTGACAGACACAGGAACGAAGTGAACCACATGTCGGCCAGTCAAGTGTTCTGGAGCAGTAGTGCTGGGATAGCAGGACTCCGGTGAACTGGGCTATAGCCGACTACTATGGCTCATGGAAGCACAAGACTACATTTTCCCATGGGAGAGGCTACCAAGGATAAACAACCAGGTTGTCGGATCCCACACATACCAAGCATTTCAATCATACACACAATATGCTCGATATGTGTAAATACAACATGGCATCGCAACATAACTCTATGACTCAAGTATTTATTCATTAGGCTCCGAGAAGCGAGAAATTACAAACATGGGTCTCATGACCCAACATTCAGAGCATACAAGTCAAAGCACATGCGGAAGCTTAACATGTCTGAGTACAGACATCTACAAATGAAAAAGGCTGAGAAGCCTGACTATCTACCAGATCCTACCGAGGGCACAAGATCGTAGCTGAGGTATCAAGCTAAACGTCAAAGTCCACACGAAACTACTAGCGAGACTGACGTCTCTCTGCAAAACATAAAATAGGCAAACATGAGTACAAATGCACCCAACAAGACTTACGTCAGATCTAGCTACATATGCATCAATATCAACAAAGGGGGTGGTGGAGTTTAACTGCAGCAAGCTAGCTTTGACTCGGTGGCTATCCTGAACTACGACTGCAAGTAACTCTTTTGAGGTGGCGCACACGAGTCCACATATTCACCATATCAATACACCACTATGGATCCGCTCCCGTCTCCCTACAAGAAGGCCATCCATAGCACTCACGCTTATCTTGCGAGTTTTAGAGTATCCACTTTCACTTGTCTATGAACTGTATAGGCAACCAAGTAGTCCTTTACCGCAGACGCAGCTATTTGAATAGATGATGTTAACCTTGCAGGGGTGTACTTCCTCACACAAGCTATCACCACTTATCGGAGTTTACAAGACATGTACTCGGCAACCTTAAAGCGGAAGCCCGGCGAGGGTGTCGGCCACAACCTACCTAAACACTCAAGCCTCTAGTCCAGGTTTATCGCCTATTCACGTTCCATCCGCAGGGAGTCCGGCCAAGGTTTCCACATACGGCCCTGATACGTCTCCAACGTATCTATAATTTTTGATTGCTCCATGCTATATTATCTTCTGTTTTGGACATTATTGGGCTTTATTATTCACTTCTATATTATTTTTGGGACTAACCTATTAACCGGAGGCCCAGCCCGATTGCTGTTTTTTTTCCTATTTCAGAGTTTCGCAGAAAAAGAATATCAAACTGAGTCCAAACGGAATGAAACCTTCGGGAACGTGATCTTCGGAACGAACATGATCCAGGAGACTTGGACCCTATGTCAAGCAACCAACAGGGAAGCCACGAGGTAGGGGGGCGCGCCTACCCCCCTAGGGCGTGCCCTCCACCCTCGTCAGCCCCCTATTGCTCCACCAACGTACTTCTTCCTCCTATATATACCTACGTACCCCAAAACGATCAGATACGGAGCCAAAAACCTAAGTCCACCGCCGCAACCTTCTGTACCCACGAGATCCCATCTTGGGGCCTGTTCTGGAGCTCCGCCGGAGGAGGCATCGATCACGGAGGGCTTCTACATCAACACCATAGCCCCTCCGATGAAGTGTGAGTAGTTTACCTTAGACCTTCAGGTCCATAGTTATTAGCTAGATGGCTTCTTCTCTCTTTTTGGATCTCAATACAATGTTCTCCCCCTCTATCGTGGAGATCTATTCGATGTACTCTTATTTTTGCGGTGTGTTTGTTGAGACCGATGAATTGTGGGTTTATGATCGAGTTTAGCTATGAACAATATTTGAATCTTCTGACTTCTTTTATGTATGGTTGGGTATCTTTGAAAGTCTCTTGAATTATGAGTTTGGTTTGGCCTACTAGATTGATCTTTCTTGCAATGGGAGAAGTGCTTAGCTTTGGGTTCAATCTTGCGGTGTCCTTTCCGAGTGACAAGATGGGGGCAGCAAGGCACGTATAGTATTGTTGCCATCGAGGATAACAAGATGGGGTTTTTATCATATTGCATGAATTTATCCCTCTACATCATGTCATCTTGCTTAAGGTGTTACTCTGTTCTTATGAACTTAATACTCTAGAAGCATCTTTGGATAGCGGTCAATGTGTGGAGTAATAGTAGTAGATGCAGGCAGGAGTCGGTCTACTTGTCTCGGACATGATGCCTATATACATGATCATACCTAGATATTCTCATAACTATGCTCAATTATGTCAATTGCTCAATAGTAATTTGTTCACCCACCGTAAAATACTTACATGCTCTTGAGAGAAGCCACTAGTGAAACCTATGGCCCCCGGGTCTATCTTCATCATATTAGTATTCCAACACTTAGTTATTTCCTTTTCTTTTATTTTACTTTGCATATTTATCATAAAAATACCAAAAATATTATCTATCATATCTATCAGATCTCACTCTCGTAAGTGACCGTGTAGGGATTGACAACCCCTTATCGCGTTGGTTGCGAGGATTTATTTGTTTTGTGTAGGTGCGAGGGACTCATGCGTAGCCTCCTCTTGGATTGATACCTTGGTTCTCAAAAACTGAGGGAAATACTTACGCTACTTTGCTGCATCACCCTTTCCTCTTCAAGGGAAAACCAACGCAGTGCTCAAGAGGTAGCAAGAAGGATTTCTGGCGCCATTGCCGGGGAGGTCTATGCAAAAGTCAACATACCAAGTAGCCATCACAATCCCTTATCTCCCGCATTACATTATTTGCCATTTTCCTCTCGTTTTCCTCTCCCCCACTTCACCCTTGCCGTTTTATTCACCCTCTCTTTTCCGTTTGCCTCTTTTTGCCCGTCTCTTGTTTGCTCGTGTGTTGAATTGCTTGCTTGTCACGATGGCTCAAGATAATACCAAATTATGTGACTTTACCAATACCAACAATAATGATTTCCTTAGCACTCCGATTGCTCCTCTTACTGTTGGGATACACATAACAGGTAGGCCCACGAAGGGTCGAAGTATCATAAAGCATGGGGCCCACACAACATGTGGGTCCAGATAAATTTCATACAGACATACTATCCACTCTGACAAGCAACATACTATCGACTCCACCAAGCAGTATACCATCCACTCGGAAGACAGTTCACCACTCGACCGTACGACTCACTCGGATATACGAAGACCAGCAGGCAACAAAGCAGTCGACATCATTCTCATGGTGAGGGCTTGGTAGTGGGCTGGCATTACGGCATTCATGCCCCACTTTGTAACATAGGAGGTGAGGGGGTGGCGCACTCTATATAAGCCACCCCCACCACTAGACTTGGGAGCCTTTTTTCTTTCATCTCTCTCTCTCTCTCTCTCTCTCTCTCTCTCTCTTTCACCATGAGTCTCAGGACTACGGGGATCCGTTCTCCTCTCATTGTAATCTCCAGATACATACTAAGGTAAAACAAAGCCTCTCCGGAGCACGAGACGTAGGGTTGTTATCTCCACCATGAGAGGCCCGAACTCGCTAAAACCACCATGTCACCCATATGCATCTCAATAGATCATGCTTCTTTATCCTACCCCTCTCTTATTGTCGGAATCGTTAACACGACAGTTGGCGCCCACAGTGGGGCATGGCGTCTATTGAGCCATGATGCAGATGGTTTTTTCTTCAATCGCCGGCAACAAACTAATTTCTACAGGCGACCAAGCTTTCTTGAGATGATCTCCCCGGATCAAACAATCTTCCGCTACCAATTTTTACTATTGGAGTTCCGGCCATCACACGAAATACTCCTCATCATACAAAAGGATCAGGGAGTTTCTCATCTCAACTTGTCCTCTTTACAATAAAAAATTGCAACGATCTAACTATGGTTTGTTCTTTTTCTGTATGCACACGAGCTCATACAAAAGGACGCCTCCCTTTGTTCTGATCAGTAGCTCAGCTCCTGGACGATGAAGCGTCATCGTCCACCCATCATCATCTCGCGTGCTCGTTGGCGACGCCATCGCCTAGCGCGCGCACGCGCAGCCGCTAACCGCTAGGCCTTGTTCCCCGGCCGGATAGACGCGTCTACCGGTGGTCCGGTCGACCGGCTCCTCAGGCAACAAGGCCCGGCTGTCGGCGCTCGACTCAGCTCCGCACGCATTGAAGCGCGACTCTGACCTGTGCACAGCTCCAGCTCCACGAGCAGTGAAACACAGCCACCAGCGCTCGCGCCGGCCTCGCTCTTGGCTGCGCCGGCCCGTGACTGGACTACGGCCAGCTGCTCATCCTCTCCATCGCCACTTCTTGGCCGTCGTCTGGTTCCGGCCAGACCGGCCGTTTCTGCCACAGCAGAGCTCTCCTCCGGGCTGACTCTCCTTCTAATTTATGTTCCCTCCCGTATTGAAACGAAACTACATGCAGTGGGAAAAACAATCCCTGGGAAAGGAAACTCCCATTGCATGCAGAATCGCCTTTAATTCTGGCCTAATTAACATTAACGCCTCTTGCATGCAGACTCTGGACGTCGGCAATTGACTACAGGTCATTTCCACCAGCGTCGCCTGGTCTAGATTGCTGGACTTGAACGAGTAGTGGACCTCCCATGATGTGGCAATAAACCGCATGCAGGAGATAAATGACCGAAACTTCCATTGCATGCAATACCGGCCTTAACTCTTTCTTAATTACCACTAATTAAGTCTTTTGCATGCATGTACAGGTTTTGGACGCGGTGAACTCCATCAATGCATGTAACGACACGTGAAGCGGCAGGCATGGGCGAATCCCGGCCACCAATGGTTTCCGGAACGACACGGCGGTTCCTCCGTCTGACGCCAACACTCGCCGGTAGACTGTACGAAGGAGTCAACACCACACCGCTGCTACCGGAAGATGGCTCCGCCCTCTCACACGACTGCGTCTCGCGCGTTGGAGGCACAAACCCGACGCGACGTGGCGACCGGGAGTTGGCCATGTCGCCCCAGCAGTTTCTCCCTCCGGCATCATCGACTCGACAGCAACTCCCTTCAGTCGGCATGGTCACTCAGATGGGCTAGCTCACTCGGACCGTTCAGGCCATACCGAGTGGAGATTACTCCAGTGGGGGCACATCACCACTCCGCAGGACGCGTCAACATCACTCGGACGCCCCGCACATCGTCACTCCGCGGCATGCTTCTTCATCACTTGGTCGCCCCACGCGTCGCCACTCTGCGGGATGCGTCCTCATCACTCGGACGTCTGGCACATCGTCACTCTACGGGATGCGTCGCCATCGGTTGGTCACCTCATCACCACTCGGCCGCCCCGCGCGTCGCCATCGGTTGGTCACCTCATCACCACTCGGCCGCCCCGCGCGTCGCCATCGGTTGTTCACCTCATCACCACTCGGCCGCCCCGCGCGTCGCCACTCGGTTGGTCACCTCATAACCACTCAGCCGCCCCGCGCGTCGCCACTCGGTTGGTCACCTCATCACCACTCAGCCACCCCGCGCGTCGCCACTCGGTTGGTCACCTCATCACCACTCGGCCACTCGCACGCCTTCAGACAGCTAAGTCATTTTACATTATGTTATTTCCATCTTCCCGAGTATCCTGTAATTCACACATCATGTTCACTCGGAGGCCACGCCACCGAGTGTACGTCTACGCTCGACTACTTATTTTCACAAACTTGCTTAGTACTGGTTATGTGACTCCCAAGTCCAACTTCCATTTTTTCGCATACATCATTCACGAACACCATGTATCATTCTTCATTTCGAGTTTGCATCGGTCCTTCGGGGCTGCAACTCAGTCGAAACACTACACTTATGTTTTATTTGAGCCAGTATTCCAATGAGTTCAGTTGGATCCGTCGCTTCAACAAGTTCGAACGGATCCTTCGCTCTTTCAGACTCTTGCTGGTTAACCAACAAGCCCCTTGGACTCCCAGCGGGTGTCTATGGGT
Organism: Aegilops bicornis; assembly: GCA_021605145.1. Lineage (NCBI taxonomy): Eukaryota > Viridiplantae > Streptophyta > Magnoliopsida > Poales > Poaceae > Aegilops > Aegilops bicornis. The sequence continues at coordinate 424,346,302 of CM038675.1, read as the reverse complement.
GTTATTCACACAAATCATTTCAGCACACATCAAATTTCCTCGAGAAATTATTTCGTTGGCTTGTGCCATTTTTTTACACAAGTTATGCGATCACTCGACGGCCCTATGCGCCAACTTCATCGCTACTCGGACTCGGTCACCGTACCGGTCCTAGCGCACCACAGCACCGACCTTGTCACCTGTTGGCTTCAAACACATTCGGCCAACCCCTTAGAGGAATCCTCTTCATCATATCAATGACATAGACCTCGTCAGGCATGAGACTGATAAGTCCTTTTTACAATTAAACTTCACACTTCACTCCTTTGCGAGTTTGCCTCACTCGGAAGCTTCTCCTCATCTTTACCCGAGTTCGACTCGATGAATTACAAATTCTCCATTCAAAACTATATTTCTCGTATTCTGGCACGTCTGTTGTCGAAGCCTAAGTACGCTCGGGGGCTACGCCGCACTCGGGAGCTGCAGCTCATTCGGAATGACACTCTCCTAAGTGGTCGAGTACTTCATCACTAGTCAGACCCTTTACTTCAACAAGTACATTCAATCCGTCACTTTGGTAAATTACATAATCACCCAAACACTACAAAAAAATACACTTTCGTGATGATACGTGTTTGTCACAGTAGGTCGCGTTTTTTGTCATGCATGTACATCCATGACAAATTTATGACAGAATCAAGATAGTCATACTGTCTTTGTCGTAGAAGTGTTCCATGACATTACCAAAATTATCATCATGGAAGTGTCCACTTCCATGACGATAAATCGCGCGTCATGGAAGTGCTTTCGTCAAGGGTGACCGACACGTGGCATCCACCGTAACGGAACGCCGTTAAGCTATCGGGTCGGGTTTTGGATCCGATAACCCGTTAACAGCCCCGACCAATGGGAAATTTCCACGTGTAAAATTCTTATTGGCCGGACGAAACACGTGTCAGCTCGTCAGTGGGTCAGATAGGCGCCTATGATATGTCGACACGTGCCACGACCCACCACTGGCCCATTTAGCTTACAAAGCCGGCCCGTTTGACTTGGTCAAAAGTTAACGGGCTGGCCCATGAAAAGCCTGTTAACGGTCTCTTTGCAAATAGCCCATTTTACGGCCCGTTAGGCACTAAAGGAAATCGGCCCAACAACGTCATGTGGCCCGTCAAATATAACACCAGCCCATTTCACTTTCGGCCCATGTATGGCCCACGACGTATTTCGGCCCATATGAGGCCTTCGTATCTTTCGGCCCTTTACAGGCCCACGGTGACTCTAGCCCATAATGAACAGTAATTTTCTTTGTACCCGTTAACGGCCCGTGATTTACATGGGCCGTTTCCAGCCCGTGTTAGCTTTCGGCCTATTGACGGCCCATATGTTCTTGGGCTCCTTTTCGCCCCTCGATTACTTCCGGGCCGTTACTGGCCGTTCCCCTAATGGGCCAAATTCGGCCCATGACAAGAGTCGTCCCGTTACTGGCATGTTCCCCAAATGGGCATAATTCGGCCCATGGCAAGAGTCGGCCCGTTACTGGCATGTTACCCTAATGGGCCAAATTCGGCCCATGGCAAGAGTCGGCCCGTTTCTGGCCAGCCCGTCCTATATTCTGGCCCATTAACGACCCGTTATGCCTGTGACAGAATTAAGCTTTTGTAGTCCTACGGCCTGTTAACGGCCCGTTACCGTGCTGGGCCGATACCAATTACGCCCGATTACGGCCCATGTAGACCCATTTATCCGACGGCCCTAGGCCCATTTATCGACGGCCCGAGGCCCACCGATTACAAGCCCATTTATCGTCGGCCCGTAGAGACCCATGGATGCTACGACCGTATATGGCCCATGGGTAGTTGCGCCACTAGCAAACCAGGGAAAAATAAGACTAGGAAATAAATAAGGCCCAAACTAACGCTAGGCTATTAAAGGCGATTACACAGATTACATCCACTCGGTATCAAAGATCGCCACCAGTGCAAATATAGGGAACACCCTACACTATACAAAAATGGCTTGCTGTTTTCTTCAGCCGGTGGCTGCACGTTAAGAATAAATTTTGTATCGCACCAAAACAAATTACAACTATATAACAAAAGGAAGGTTGGCATAAAACTTAACAGTCTAGCAGATAAATGCACCACCAGAAGTTCAGAAGCTCGGTTCATTTGACCTGACTGTTATGTTTTCATGATGTATTGTCCGATGGAACACCATAACCCTCGCCTTCATTTCCCCTAGGCTCCTGAACAACATAGCAAATGTCTGATAGTCTGGTTTCAAAACCATGCATATCTTGACGACATTGAGCAATGTTTCTCCTTGTTTCACAAAGGGCCTCTGTTAGGGAATGGACTTGTGTATGGAGCGCAAATACAACATTGCTTTGAGCTTGCATATCTTGATCATGAGCCAGTTTGGACGATATTGCCTTAACAACCAACCCAAGATACGCAGAACGTGCTTTTGGCAATCGTTAGTGGATGTCTTGACCCACCGCAGCAAGAGTCGACATTGCGGTTATAGTTGCCTCGCCACCTTCGTAAGGTGGCGGTTCCACCATTTTTTTCCATAGCTTGCTGAAAAGTTGAGGTTTTACATTAGTAGTACCAGAACAGAAGATATTAAGGAGGCAGCAAAACCAAACAAAATAGCTTTGGTCTATATACAGAACTTATTCTGGTGAACCCATGTAAAATATTAGTTGTATTTTATTGCGAAGTACATAATAAAACCAGGTTCCAAACATATGACCATGTACCATCGCTAATGTATTGTCTATTTCTTCACATTGTATTGAGGGCTAAGGATAAAGAGACGAAGTTTATAATACGGTAAGCATAGTATGACATCATTCATATCACAAAACAACTGAGAACGGACAAACAGGCAATTGTAACATTGTGTGGGCAAGTCCAGCACGGAACTAGATTACGGGTCAAGATCATAGGAACATCACTCCTCCCTTTTAAACCTTGTAAGGTGCAATGATACGCTAATACAATTGTGTATAAAATTGAAAGGAGTAATAGACATTGGCTGCAAACCATGTAGTTCAAGGCACAAGTCAGAGTAAGTAGTAGTTAAAAGGCATGAGGACTAAGGACTTACAACAGCGGCATTGACTGGTGTAGTCATGCCCTTCTTCTTGCTAGTGTGACAGTCCTTGAAGATTTCCACAACATTTGGTTCAGGTACTTTTTGGTCCTTGCGGGCTTTCCTCGCATTTGAACAAGTCAATATAGATCTGATAATATGGTACAATGAAAAGAGTGAAACAACAGCTAATTACAAGAGCCTCACGATTGTGCAATATAATATAGCTACGAGATCACGTAGATCTCATCGAATTTCACTTTAAATGCGGTTGGCCTTGTTCTTTGAACAGTTCACCTACAAGAAGATAGATTTGTGTGGCACATGCGTCAATAGGACTTCAACATATGATCTGATCACATATATATAATGTACCGATACTTGGATCGCACCGGTGTTTAACAAGGCCCCTCCGGTCTTCATCCGATATATTTTCCTTTGGAGATGTTTGGGAAAGTTCACTGTTAGCCTTGCCTTCAAAGTGAGTTTTCCTCAAGTTATACCGATCTTGCCCTTGAGCAGACTTGAAAACATGGGTGCAAGCTTGTGCGGTTGCATCATCTTGGCTATCCAACTTGAACCTCATCTGTTGAAAATTATGGGAGTCTCATTATCTGGAACCTAGAAAGTATGGGACAGAGCAAGGCGATATTACTAGTTTCCATACATAACCATACTTACAGATAAATGGTCGAGGAAGGTGTTGAACTGGGTTTCGTCTTTGTCATTCCTGTACTAAATCCATGTTGGGAGGATACGTACATGACACCTAACGGCAACCGCTGCCTCTGATACTAACTTGGCTGACTCTCAGCAGCATCACGTGGCCTTTTAAGCCTACCTCAAAGCGGATCTCCATTCTTCCTCCTCTAGATTTAGTTAACCTATCGAGCATTATCCACGATGTTTGTTTCCTCTTGCGCCTAGGTGCTAGTCCAACAACAAACATAGGAAGTGTTAGTGTACATCAAAGCGTGAGACTACATATAAAGAAGCATGCAATCAGTAACTTGACTCCAGCAACTACCTTCTTCTTGCTGTTGAAGCTCACAAGGTTCATCTGATATTGCCAACTCGTCTTGTGTCAAGAGTGCTTGGGAAGTAGTGTCGGTGGCAAGGGAGCTTGGGAACGTGCTGCTAGCTCGATTGGCCTTGCAGTATGTCGTGCATTTGGTAGTACTTGTGGTAGGTGTTGCAAGAACTAGGGTTGTCTCTGCTTGTTTGGTGGCAGCTATTTGTTTCTGTTTGGCTTTTTTGCAGTTCGTGTAGCATGGGATGCCGTGTTTGTAGAATTTTCCACTGGACTTTCACCTTCTATTGCACCATCAGTACCAGCAGAATCTGCAGGATTCATCCGCTTCTCATTCCCTGCCATTCTCTATTTCTTCCTCTTTCTCTGTGCCATGTTAAGTCAAGCCGACAAGAAAAACGAATAAAATTTATTTCTTCAGAACAAATTGATGCGTGATGCAGATGAATAAAACTTTGATGTTAGACAACCACATGATAGGAGGATTTTATATGTATGAAAAACAGGACGATAGAGATAACAAGAACTATGATGTGTAAACTAATAAGAAGACATTTCACCAAATTAGAAGCAATGCAATGGAAGGTAGACACCATATGAAAGATGCTACAAATATCGCTCTTGCCAAGTTAACGGTGTCTCAAAGCATAAATGGTGTTTAAACAAATGTGAAGCGCATACAAGAAATAAATCATATGCAAGATGCAAACAACATCACACTACCATGTTAGAGGTCTCTCGTCATTAGTGCCATTGCATATTCACAGATTGCATATTCACGACTTATGATGTGTAAACTAAGGAGAAGGCATTTCAACAAATTAGAAGCAATGAAAGCTAGACACCATATGAAAGATGCAAATAATATCACTCTACCAAGTTAAAAGCTGTCTCGTCATAAGTGCCATTTCAACAAATTAGTAGTACAAGCTAGAAAATAATGTGAGATGTAACCTATATCACACTCAAGTCAAACATGTCTTATGATAAGTGATTGTTGCAGGTTACACAACAAGAGTAATTTGATGTAAGAACATGGTGTGATAGACAGATATTGTATGTTCTAGAAAGCGAGGAACACGTGTCTTATTCAAGTATAATGTGTAAAATAAGCAGATGGAATTCACCAAAATTAGAAGCAATACAAGCTAGACATCACACATAACATGCAACCACATTTAACGGTGCCAAGTTAGAGGGAGCACCAGTGATGCTGCACTAGGGGAGACGTGCTCATCATGAACACAGCTTTGTTGAGTGTCTATGCATGTGTTGTCCTGGAAATCATCTAGGGGTGTGGAGGAGTAGAAACTGTAGAGGCCCTCCATTTGGAAGGAGCACCTTTATCCGCTGCCTTGCTAACTTCCTTCCGCTTTATTGATTTTGAATTGTCAAGTAAAACCCACAAGAAAAAGCAATAAAATTCTCTCTCCAGAACTCATTCATGCATGACACTGACAATCACTACTTTGATGTAAGGCAAACACATGATACCAGGATGGAATATGTACGAAAAACAGGACGACAGGGCATGTTCACAACTGTTTGTGTAAACTAAGCAGAAACCATTTCAGCAAATAAGAAGCAATGCAAGCTAGACACCACATGAAAGATGCAACCAATATGACTGCCAAGTTAAAAGCGTCCAATCATAAATGGAATTTCAACAAATTAGAAGCAGCGCATGCTATAAATCATATGAAAGATGCAACTAATATCGCACTGCATATACTAAAGGTGTCTCGTCATATTGATTGATACGGGATACAAAAAACAATAGTTTTATGTAAGGACATGCTTAATAGACAGATGTACTATGTACTAAATACAGAAGGCATGTCACATTACTTGGTATAATGTCACATTTACAGGAGTATAAGCTAAGCAGACTAGCACATGCAGTTTAACCAGATTGGAAGAATTACAATCTAGACACCATATGCAACATGCAACCACATATCACTCTGCCAAGTTAGAGCAAGCATCTGCAATGCTAGTGTAGGGGAAATGCTGTAATCAACTACAGAGCTACGTTCACTATCTTCATCTAGCATTTTTGTTTCTTGAGAATCATGTCGGGAGGCTGACGCTGCATTCTTTAAATGAGGAGTAGTCCCCTTGCATGCCTGCCTCGTCATAAGTGATTGATGAGGGATACACAAGAACATTAGTTTGATGTAAGAACATGGTTAATACGGATGTACTAGTATGTACCAAAAAGCGAAAGGCATGTCATATTCAAAGGTATAATGTGTAAGCTAAGCGGATGCAATTCAACCAAATTGGAAGCAATATAAGCTAGACATCCGGTGGAGTGGTGAACATGATCATCTAGGACCCGAGAGCCTGGTGGGAGGCGGGCTGCTTCGCCACCATCGCGGCTTTTTAGTTGGCTTCCGTAATGCCTGTCTTTCTTTGGGCTTGTCACCGGCTCGGCCAAAGGCTCGACTAGCTATTTGTCTTCGGTGCTCACGGAATGGTGGTTCATGTAAAAATATCTTTCCTTATCTTAATAAAGACCGACTTGACCTTTCGAATACAAGCTAGACACCAACATGCAACCACATATGACACCGCGAAGTTAAAGCAAGCACCTGGGATGGTGGTTCATTACGAGCGAGGTCATCAACTACAGAGCTACGTTTACCGTCTGCGTCTGCTGACACTGCATCCTTTATAGTGTTGTAACGTGTCTTGCCTACCCGTATACCAAGCTGGAGCGACTTCTCTCTTTTCTTTGTTGCTTCTCTTTCGGCAGGAGAGTCTGAAATACCCTTGCATAAAAACACGATAGTGAGAGTATGGGTGAAGTGTGTGCAGAACTAGTGCACTGTAAAAGTAGCAGATAGTAGGTGGCTTAAAAATAAATGACAGGAGACATATGATAGCTCTACAACATTGCATGGCAAACAAAATTAGATTCTACTCCGTATGATTTTGTAATATATGAGCATAGGAAATGCAGGTACTCCTCCAGCACACCACCACATGTGGTCATATCTAAGATAACAGTCGACTGAAAATAAATAGGTCAGTCGATTTTTTTAATGAACCGTCCGATCTATAAGGAACCACTCAGTTGTGCACGTCTTCACCACTCGGCCGCCCACGCGTCGCCACTCGGTTGTGCTCGTCTTCACCACTCGGCCGCCCCGCGCGTTGCCACTCGGTTGTGCCCGTCTTCACCACTCGGCCGCCCCTCAGGGGTTACGCCCATTCAGGAATATCTTTCTGACCATACTTGCTCGGTCTGCCGAAAATCTATAAGGGTAGTATTGTCCACTCGGACGATCTCCCAAATCATTACCTAAAGTCATCTTCAGGACTGCAAAAGGGTGGAAACAACGCTCCTCTACGGATACACTTGGCCCTATCCTAGGATCCAAGGCGTCAGTTTCACAAACTTGGACTCAGAGATGGCATGTGCTGGTTTTCCCCCGGGATAATGAGTGGCCTCTCTCTGGAGAGTCAGTCCACACACTAGCCTCGTCACTCGGGTTTCATGGCACGTCCATGTCAGACCACTAGTCTATCTCCTTCGGGAGACATACAAGTGCCACCAAGTTTTCCTTGCAGTCAACATACCCTGATCAGTCGGGAAGCACGTCCACTTGGATAAATACCCCTTTCATGCAAAAGGGTAAAATGAAGTGCCACCGCTGAATCGTACAGGCGACCTTACTCGTTGAACGTCATTCGTACAACCACCTCGCTACACATCCATCCGATTGATTCAATTCCAGAAAAAGATATTTACCGTGCCAACTGCATGGAGGTTTACCGGGAGACTTAAACCCTCTGCCAGACTCATCTAGTCCGACAGAGGCTCGGGGACTACACCCAGTGGGTGCACTCAGTGTGCCCCCACTGGAAGAGAACTCAAAAAGAAAAAAATTGCTCGATGCAAACCCAGCTCCATAATTACTCAAACTCAGAAAGAAGTACCCTTTAGTTTGATTATCAAAAGACATGATTTTACAGTCTTCCGAATGATTGTTGTTCATTTTTTATATGTTCTAAAATCCCCCAGGGGGCGCCTTAGTTGCGAATCCGTTTTGCCTAAGTCGAAGAAAAAATCCTACCGAGTGGTGAGTCTGCCTCTCACTTGGGGGCTTAGCTGCAGTCCAGTACTCGCCTAAGTTTGAAAAATCCTACCGAGTGGTGAGCCTGCCTCTCACTCTGGGGCTTAGCTGCAGTCCAGTACTCGCCTAAGTTTGAAAAATCCTACTGAGTGGTGAGCGATCCTCCCACTCGGGGTCTTAGCTGCAGTCCATTACTCGCCTAAGTTTGAAAAATCCTACCGAGTGGTGAGCCTGCTTCTCACTCGGGGGCTTAGCTGCAGTCCAGTACTCGCCTAAGTTTGAAAAATCCTACCGAGTGGTGAGCAATCCTCTCACTCGGGGGCTTAGCTGAAGTCCTGTACTCGCCTAAGTTTGAAAAATCCTACCGAGTGGTGAGCCTGCCTCTCACTCGGGGGCTTAGCTGCATTCTAGTACTCGCCTAAGTTTGAAAAATCCTACCGAGTGGTGAGCAATCCTCCCACTCGGGGGCTTAGCTGCAGTCCAGAACTCGCCTAAGTTTGAAAAATCCTCTTGGCGGTGAGCGATCCTCCCACTCGGAGGCTTAGCTGCAGTCCAAGTACTCGCCTAAGTTTGAAAAATCTTACCGAGTGGTGAGCAATCCTCCCACTCGGGGGCTTAGCAAAGTGCGGGTCGGCCACGACCACCACTTCAGAGTTGTACCATCAAGAAGAAGGACGAGATTGAGTGTGTCACCAAGGCGAGCCACACTCAGGAACGTCAAGACCATTACTAAATACCTCATTGATGAGTTGACCGGCCCTGCCGAATGGTGCGGGTCGACTGCGACCCAAAGCAGACGGCTGACAGGAACGTCAAGACCATTGCTGAGTGCCTTGCTGGTGAGCTGAGACAGGAACGTCAAAACCATTGCTGAGGGCCTTGCTCATGAGCTGATCAATGCTGCTCAAGGATCGTCCAACTGGTCGACTGCTGATTCCTCTTCAGAAGCTGTATCAAGCAAACAGAAACCAATCCGAGGGAAGAACAAGTTCGATCGGTACCCGACTAAAAGAGTTTTAGTTCTCTCAGACCCCGCCGACTGCTGCGATCGATGGCGATCTCGAGGACTACACCTAGTGGGTGCACTAAGCGTGCCCCACTGGAGTAATCTCCACTCGGTATGGCCCGACCGGTCCGAGTGACAAACAACAACAAAAAGATAGGCTCTAAGACTCCCGCCGATCGCCGCGATCGATGGCGATCTATGGGACTACACCGGTGGGTGCACTCAATGTGCCCCCACCGAATGGTATCCACTCGAATGGTCCGCCCGGTCCGTGGACGGTAAACAAGAAAAAAGACACATTCCAGGCGTGAAGAAATTCCGAGTAATCAGTTACTCGATGCAGGACCAGCTCCAAATCACTCCAAAAAAATTGCTATAAGGTGAGTTTAAGGATCCTCCGTGGACCTGTTTTGAGCCTTCTTCTAGGACTCAAAGCGTGAAACTCATAAGTTTGGATCTAGAGCCGACTCGTATTGACGTTCCTCTGGGATAAGAATGGCATCCCACCGAGAGAGCGGTCCATGCGTCGATCTTGTTGCCTGGATTTAATGAGACATCCATATTCTGATCACGAGTTAACCTCTTCCGAGAGATGATCGAATGTCACCAAGTTGCTCCTCGCGGGCACTTACCCCAGATCAATCGGGAGCGCAGTGCCAGAATCCATTGAGAATTTGTTCAAACCTTGGTTGTCTGAAAGTACGATGACAGGTATCAAGTATTTCCGTAATCACTCGGGCCAAGTTGTGTCTTTCACAAACTCGTTCTGCAAAATCGCAATCGATTCGGGGGCTAATGTTGGGGATACACATAACAGGTAGGCCCACGAAGGGTCGAAGTATCATAAAGCATGGGGTCCACACAACATGTGGGTCCAGATAAATTTCATACAGACATACTATCCACTCGGACAAGCAGCACACTATCCACTCGACCAAGCAGTATACCATCCACTCAGATGACAGTTCACCACTCGACCGTACGACTCACTCGAATATAGAAGACCAGTAGGCAACAAAGCAGTCGACATCATTCTCATGGTGAGGGCTTGGTAGTGGGCTGGCATTACGGCATTCATGCCCCACTTTGTAACATAGGAGGTGAGGGGGTGGCGCACTCTATATAAGCCACCCCCACCACTAGACTTGGGGGGCTTTTTCTTTCATCTCTCTCTCTTTCACCATTAGTCTCAGGACTACGGGGATCCGTTCTCCTCTCATTGTAATCTCCGGATACATACTAAGATAAAACAAAGCCTCTGCGGAGCACGAGACGTAGGGTTGTTATCTCCACCGTGAGAGGCCCGAACTCGCTAAAACGACCGTGTCAGCCATATGCATCTCGATAGATCATGCTTCTTTATCCTACCCCTGTCTTATTGTCGGAATCGTTACCACGACACTTACCAATACTGAATCTTGTGAAATCAATGCTGCTTTGTTGAATCTTGTTATGAAAGATCAATTTGTGTGATATGCAAAAGAAGAAAGATGTTGATAATCATATTGTTAAACTGAAGCTATTTCCTTTTTCGCTTAGAGATCGTTCTAAAGCTTGGTTTTCATCTTTGCCTAAAAATAGTATTGATTCTTGGAATAAGTGCGAAGATGCTTTTATCTCTAAGTATTTTCCTCCCGCTAAGATTATCTCTCTTAGAAACGATATTATGAATTTTAAGCAACTTGATCATGCACATGTTGCACAAGCTTGGGAGAGGATGAAATTAATGATACTTAATTGCCCCACACATGGTTTGAACTTGTGGATGATTATACAAAAAATTTATGCCGGATTGAATTTTGCTTCTAGAAATCTTTTAGATTCGGATGCGGGAGGCACTTTTATGGAAATCACTTTAGGATAAGCTACTAAACTCCTAGATAATATTATGGTTAATTATTCTCAATGGCACACTGAAAGATCTACTAATAAAAAAGTGCATGCAATAGAACAAATTAATGTTTTGAGTGGAAATATGGATGAACTTATGAAATTATTTGCTACTAAGAGTATCTCTTCTGATCCCAATGATATGCCTTTGTTTACTTTGATTGAGAATCATAATGAATCTATGGATGTTAATTTTGTTGGTAGGAATAATTTTGGTAGATCTTTCCTTAGAACGATTGGTGCAATTATTGATATGAAGGAAGGGAATATTAGATTCCAGTTTCCATTAAAGAAAGGCATGGAACACTTTCCTAGGAAGAAAATAAAGTTACCATATGAATCTATCATGAGATCCACTTATGGATTGCCTACCAAAGATGGCAATACCTAGATCTATCCTTGCTTTTATGCCTAGCTAGGGGCGTTAAACAATAGCGCTTGTTTGGAGGCAACCCAATTTTATTTTTAGCTTTTTGCCTTTTGCTTCTGTTTAGGAATAAATACTTGATCTAGCCTCTGGTTAGATGTGTTTTTATGTTTTAATAAGTGTTTGTGCCAAGTTAAACCTATAGGATCTTCTTGGATGATAGTTATTTGATCTTGCAGAAAATTGCAGAAACTTTCTGTTCACGAAAACAATTGTTAAAAATAACCAGAACGTGATAAAATATTTATTCAAATTGCTGATGTTCTATAAACAAATTTTCTAGGTCTCCCTATTTTGGCTGATTTTTTGGAGTTCCAGAAGTTCGCCTTAGTTACATATTACTACACACTGTTCTGTTTTTGACAGATTCTGTTTTTCGTGTGTTGTTTGCTTATTTTGATAAATCTATGGATAACAAAAGAGTTTATAAACCATAGAGAAGTTGGAATACAGTATATTTAACACCAATATAAATAAAGAATGAGTTCATTACAGTACCTTGAAGTGGTCTTTTGTTTTACAGCCGGTAGCAGAGCTCACGAGATTTTCTGCTGAGTTTTGTGTTGTGAAGTTTTCAAGTTTGGGGTGAAAGATTTGATGGATTATGGAACAAGAAGTGGCAAGAGTCTAAGCTTGGGGATGCCCATGGCACCCCCAAGATAATCTAAGGACACCAAAAAGTCAAAGCTTGGGGATGCCCCGGAAGGCATCCCCTCTTTTGTCTACTTCCATCGGTAACTTTACTTGGAGCTATATTTTTATTCACCACATGATATGTGTTTTGCTTGGAGCGTCTTGTATGATTTGATTCTTTTATTTTTAGTTTATCACAATCATCCGTGCTGTACACACCTTTTGAGAGAGTCACAGATGATTCGGAAATTATTAGAATACTCTATGTGCTTCACTTATATCTTTTGAGTTATATAGTTTTTCTCTAGTACTTCACTTATATCTTTTGGAGCACGGTGGTGGATTTGTTTTATAGAAACTATTGATCTCTCATGCTTCACTTAGATTATTTTGAGAGTCTTAAATAGCATGGTAATTTGCTTAAATAATCCTAATATGCTAGGCATACAAGATTTGTAAAAATTCTTATGAGTGTGTTGAATACTATAGAAGTTTGATGCTTGATAATTGTTTTGAGATATGAAGATGGTGATATTAGAGTCATGATAGTTGAATAGTTGTGAATTTGAGAGATACTTGTGTTAAAGTTTGTGATTCCCGTAGCATGCACGTATGGTGAACCGTTATGTGATGAAGTCAGAGCATGATTTGTTTATTGATTGTATTCCTTACGAGTGGCGGTCGGGGACGAGCGATGGTATTTTCCTACCAATCTATCCCCCTAGGAGCATGCGCGTAATACTTTGCTTTGACAACTTGTAGATTTTTGCAATAAGTATATGAGTTCTTTATGACTAATGTTGAGTCCATGGATTATACGCACTTTTCCTCCTTCCACCATTGCTAGCCTCTCTAATATCGCGCACTTTTCGTCGGTATCATACACCCACTATATACCTTCCTCAAAACAGCCACAATACCTACCTATCATGGCATTTCCATAGCCATTCCGAGATATATTGCCATGCAACTTTCCACCATTCCGTTTATTATGACACGCTTCATCATTGTCATATTGCTTTGCATGATCATGTAGTTGACATTGTATTTGTGGGAAAAGCCACCGTTCATAATTCTTTCATACATGTCACTCCTGATTCATTGCATATCCCGGTACACTGCCGGAGGCATTCACATAGAGTCATATTTTGTTCTAAGTATTGAGTTGTAATTGTTGAGTTGTAAGAAAATAAAAGTGTGATGATCATCATTTTTAGAGCATTGTCCCAAGTGAGGAAAGGATGATGGAGTCTATGATTCCCCCACAAGTCGGGATGAGACTCCGGACGAAAAAAAAGAGGCCATGAAAAAAAAACGCCCAAATAAAAAAATGATGAGAGAAAAAGAGAGAAGGGACAATGTTACTATCCTTTTACCACACTTGTGCTTCAAAGTAGCACCATGATCTTCATGATAGAGAGTCTCGTGTTTTGTCACTTTCATATACTAGTGGGAATTTTTCATTATAGAACTTGGCTTGTATATTCCAATGATGGGCTTCCTCAAAATGCCCTAGGTCTTCGTGAGCAAGCGAGTTGGATGCACACCCACTTAGTTTCTTTTGTTGAGCTTTCATATACTTATAGCTCTAGTGCATACGTTGCATGGCAATCCCTACTCACTCACATTGATATCTATTGATGGGCATCTCCACAGCCCGTTGATACGCCTAGTTGATGTGAGACTATCTTCTCCTTTTTGTCTTCTCCACAACCACCATTCTATTCCACATATAGTGCTATGTCCATGGCTCACGCTCATGGATTGCGTGAAGATTGAAAAAGTTTGAGAATGTCAAAAGTATGAAACAATTGATTGGCTCGTCATCGGGGTTGTGCATGATTGTCAGGACCGGATTTTCGGGATATTAATTTCCCAGAAAATGGCCCTTGTGCTCACCAGCCCCAGGATTATTGTTAGCTGATGTGGCACCAACTTGATACAGAAATTTCAAGCAAAATACATAATATGTAGTACAAGACCATTCTGGACTATGAGTACAACAATTGGTTTCTAGTGGTTGATGGCGGAAGCAGTTTGTGGATCTTCAGCGTCTATGGGACTCCATTTCCCACAGGAACAGTTGACCAGGTTAACTCCTATCTTCGCGAGGCTGTTATCACCGTTGCTTAGGTTCTGGCGCTATCATCGCAACGCTCCTCTCCAAGCAAGAAATCTGGCCAAGACAATAGCCAGGGACAAGCCAGTGAGTACTTTGAATGTACTCGCAAACATTATGAACACGGGTATAATATAACAACCGAAATCATGCTCTGAAAACATTCTATGATCACAACGTCAGTCATAAAAATAAAATCCCTGATGCATGCAAGCAGGTTATTTATATGCAACAGGAATATGTGTAACAGAGTAGTAATAAAAAAAGCACCGATCGAATGTCTGAAGCGACGGCTCGAAAGGATAGTAAATAACGAGCTTGCCTCAGTCGGGCGTCTGAGCGACACCACATAAAGGGCTTATAATGTAAACAATAAGCATGCCACAGTCGAGCGTCTGAGTGACACCACATAAAGGGCTTATAAAGTAAATAAATAGTAAGCATGCCACAGTCGGGCATCTCAGCGACACCACATAAAGGGCTTATAATGTAAACAATAAGCATGCCACAGTCGGGCGTCTGAGCGACACCACATAAAGGGCTTATAAAGTAAATAAATAATGAGCATGCCATAGTCGGGCGTCTCAGCGACACCACATAAAGGGGCTTTTAAATAATCATAGTGAATATCCAGGAGGTAGAACCATCCCAGGGATACTCGATAATTCAAATAATATAACGGGTTAGTCCATAACAAATAATAATCATGATCATCACAAGTCACAAGTCATGATCCAAGTTCTGGTTTAATAGTTTCTCCTCCAAAGACCGACACTAAGACCGACACTTGACCCATCCCAGACTGTAGTCCTTACCCATGGACACGGCTATTCGAATAGATTTAACCTCTCCAGAGGGTGTACTCTTTACCCACGAGTAACGGATTCCTTTAGTCCATCGGGACTAATTCCATTTAAGGTCTTTTAATTGAAAACACGCCTAACTCGCACACACCAGCTTAACTTACCGGTGTCTGGAATTACCCACGACACCTGCTAAGCAAAACTCTAAGTGGGGAGGCTACAACCTCGTGTAGCATGGGATCAAATTTATATCGCGCGCTCTAAGGGGTGGCCCCCTCTCGGTCCCAACCGGAAACACCCATGCCCCCGGACCAGGTGGCATGCCTACCGGATGCAGCCGATATCTTCCACCATGGCCTCTCTGTACGATGTGTGCTAGGAAGGGGTTTACACTTACTGAACCATATCCTACCTGCGGTAGGGACAAGTGGTAGTACGAAGCAAGTATGGGGGTTACTGGAACAAGACTCGATCTACGGTCGACTCAGGAGGTTTAAGATTCCCTGCGTTATATGCATAACAAAAATATTTCAACCAACTGGATCACCACTCATTATACCTTACTATGCCATACCGGACATAACCGTCCCGACGGAGACCGGAGACAAGCTCACGCCTACCCAAGGCAGAGGTTTTCCCGGATTTCTATCCAGCATGCAGGCAAGGCATACAAGGACGATTACCATCACACGTATATCCACTTCCAACAGCAAGGAAGTCTCCAATATGCATTCATGCAAAATGATCGTGTCACAACATAAAATAACGAGTTCTCCGTATTAAGGTGGAGTTATAATCGCGTCAACCAACACAAAAATATTATGCCAGGGTTCAGAATGCTTGCCTTCAAGGTGTGGAGAGGTGAGGTGCTCTCCAAAACTTTTTGAAAGTTTTCTTCTCCTCCAAAAATCCTATTTTGAAAATATTCAAATTAACACATAGCTTTAAAACAGTACAAAAAAGTTTTCCGAAAATTTTCCAAATAAATCTGAAAATAAACTAGACAATATTTGAGAGAGGTAGGAAAAAGAATCAACTCATTTGGAGTTTTATTTAAAAAGTTAGAGCTAGTCAATGTTTTGGTCAAATCTGTTTTTAAAATAAAACTGAAAAAAGAAAAACGCTTTGAAAAGGGGTACACGTCGAAGACGTACTTTGCGTTTACGCTATCACTTATCCAGCGTGGACCGGCCCGTGGTCACTGACAGTGGGTCCAGGGGGCCCACTGGTCAGGTTTGACCGGTCTCCCCCGCCTCCTTCCTCCTCTGGCCGAACAGAGGCGGGGGCTCCGGCGATCAACGCCGGCGAGCGGCGGCTCCTCGCGGGCTCCGGAGGGCAGGGATGGATCCGCCACGCCAGGGCGGTCCTCCCGGTGGTCGAGGAGGTGGCGGGGATGGAAGGAGTCGCCGGTCGCGAGCTCCGCGGCGGACGGCGGCTTCGGGTGTATTTAGGGGCTCGGGCTACGGTGGTTCCCGACCGGGTTTGAGGTGTTGGGCGGCTCCGCAGGGTCATGGGGAGTCGAACGGTAGCGCTAGATGGACGGGAGGGGCTCGGGTTGCGACGGAATGGAGCTGGGGCGTGGCGGCGGCCGAGCCGGCCGGAGACGGGGAAGAAGACCTCCTGCCGTTGATTGCTGGCCATGGGAGGGTCCTAGGAAGATGGCTTGAGGCTGCCTGAGTGCTGGGACGAGCTCGAGGCTCTCCATTTATAGCGTAGCGAGGTCGGTTCGCGGCGGCCGCGGATAAGATCGCCGGCGACCGCCGTTCTGTAGCTAGGGGGCGCGTGGCGTCGGTTGGCGAGGTCTGATAGGGCGAGGGGATAAGCTAGAACTGCTTGCGAAGCCGGCGAAAGTGCTAGTGGTTCGGGCGGCGCCGCCTGTTGGGGCTGTTGGGGCGGTGGCGGCTTCGTCGATGGCGCTGTGAGGGCGCCAGGAGAGGGCTGCGGCTCTGCAGCGAGGAGGAGTCGGGGCGCGTTGGCTGCGAGCGGAGGAGGATCAGAACGGGCGCGGGGAAGGCGGCAGCGGACGCTGGCGACCGTGTGCAGCCGCGACGCAAAGCAGCGCTCTGGCCGCGCCAGGCGTGGCACGCCAACTGTTCGGCGAAATGCCGGTGGGTGCTAGGGGTTTGATGATGCTTTGGGGCTGAGGCCCTAGGTTAGGGTAGTCTAGAAACTTAGTGGACATGGTGGTTTGGCAAAGTAAGCAGGTCCATTGTACAAACCAGAAACTATGCCAAAACTGATCATGCCCATAAGGTGTTTGACAAAATGCCAAGGGCACTTAGGCATTTCTTGGGGTGGTCAAACTCTCCAGACTAGTGTCTCTTTAGATGAAGGTGATGGTGGCAAGGTCATACGGGCAAAACCAGAAACTTGCTAGTGCAAGTTTTGCAAATCTTCTGTTCTGGACAGAAGGTAAATGGCATCATTGCTGGCACTAAAAATCCTCCAATGGGTCCACTCCCCTGGACGTAAGGGTTTGATAGGGTGGTCTACAATCAGGAGAAAGAATCAAGAGAGAAAGAGCAAGCACAAACATGGTTGCAGTACAAATCACCAAGTTGAACCAGAATGCAAATGAGGATGATTCACTCAAATTTTCCAAAGGACATAACTGGTTTTTTGCAAAAAGTTGAATAATATACTCCTACTGACATCCCATAATTTTGGTGAAAGTTTTAAAGGAATATTTAATTAGGTTGTACTGCAAAATTGCCCACTGGACCAGATTTGGAAACTTGGTGTAGAACTCAAAATATCCAATGAATTAAATATATTTTTGCATAAAAGTGATTTAAAAACATCTCATGACATCCCCAAATTTTGGTGGGATTATTAAATGAATTTATCAAAGGGTTGCAGTGCAAATGGGGTCCTAAACTTATGAAAAACCATTTTAGAGAGATAAAGCTCAAGGATAAATAATTATATAAATAATCCTACTGATAAAATAATTGTTTTATTTGAGAGGGTAAGTGAGTCCAATAATGGTTGAAAAGTTTTCACTTGGGTAAAAACTCCATAACAATAAAGAAAAGAATGGTTCTGAAATCAAAAGGAAATCCAAAAACTAAAAGTATAAGTTTCCTGGCAAAATTTTAATAAACAAAACATGGTTAAATTTTTGGGGCGTCACAACACTACCCCCCTTAAGAAAAAATCTCGTCCTCGAGATTTGTTAAGAGTTGTTTTTTTAATATTACTCCCACTAGTTGAAAACAAAAAGTCTACTCATAGCACAAACTTCGTGTCGTTGAGGTTGGTTTTTGGCAGCTACGCCCGGGGTTAAAAATGCAATCGTACATCGACATACTCATGCATGGCTACTATTTAAAAATAGGGCGCACAAGCAACAGCATTTAATTACGGTGATACAGGGTCACACAGCTACAAGGCGAGGACATGCTAAGGCTTGGTACTACTTGAGCGACTCTAGTCTACCTCGTTAATATCTAAGCGGGCGTGCCTTGCGAACGTCGAGGCTTCTCCACGGGTCTCACCGTTGGGATTAGCTGGAGGGGGTTGAGGAACTGCAGGGTCGGGGTAGCGATGATGACCATCGCGGGGATTGTTGGCCACAATCCCGTTGGAGTGTGTTCCCAAAAGGCGACGAAGCACTTCTGGGGTCATCAAAGCACCTTGGTTGATGGCTGGGGCTGACCTCAAGGTCTCGATTGGTTGTCCGAACAACACGATTGGGTTGTCGGCGTCGGGCTCATCTTCTCTTCTTGACGGGGCTCGGCGAATCATCTCTCCACGAGCGGCGATCAAATCAAGGGTGATTTGATCGAACATATCCTCTAGTGCACTTACATAGCGCACCAGATGCAACAATGCAGGATCCGTCTCGTGATCTCCGTTGGCAACTTGGGGTGGTCTACCATACCCTTCACGGCTGGGGTAGTAGTAGAACGAGCGACAGTTAACTCTGGGCGACAAGTGCCGGAGTTGAACTATAGCCTCTCGCGCGGCTAGTTGGATGGCTTGTGGCTCAAAGGAAGTTGTCCTTCCGGTGAACCTGTAGGGGCGTTCTGGAGATAGACCCCTACCATAGATGTGCACAGTGGCCCAGAATTGACGGCTCTCACCACTCATGGATCCTTGGTACACCACATATTCTGGGGGCTCTTCTAACGCGAAGGCACGGCGGGTGAGGTTTGCTAGCACGGTCACAAAACCTCCAAGGTTGTTTGCCGTGGTTTCATTGTGCACGACGGGGCCAGGCATTATAGCTCGGTTTGGGGGAAAGAGTTTGTGCTGTGCTGTGTTGAGACTAGCATGACCTTTTTATAGAAAAGGGGACGGAGTCTTCCTTCGCACGCTTGCGAATGGGACAATATAGGTGTCGGTCACTAGCGCGTGATCGATAGGCTAGGCTGATAGGTTGGGCACCGACTGCGAAAAGTGTCGGGGTCACTGTGTGGCTATCTTGCACGAGAAGCTTGGCCAGGGTTTGGTTAAGGTCTGGTGGGTTGGTTTACCTAGGTTTTTTGACCTGGCTAAGATAGGATTAGCCAATGGTCAGCCTGGCTCTGATACCAAGTTTGTCAGGACCGGATTTTTGGGATATTAATTTCCAGAAAATGGCCCTTGTGCTCACCAGCCCCAGGATTACTGTTAGCTGATGAGGCACCAACTTGATACAGAAATTTCAAGCAAAATACATAATATGTAGTACAAGACCATTCTAGCCTATGAGTACAACAATTGGTTTCTAGTGGTTGATGGCGGAAGCGGTTTGTGGATCTCCAGCGTCTATGGGACTCCATTTCCCACAGGAACAGCTGACCAGGTTAACTCCTATCTTCGCGAGGCTGTTACCACCGTTGCTTAGGTTCTGGGGCTGTCATCGCAAGGGTCCTCTCCAAGCAAGAAATCTAGCCAAGACAATAGCCAGGGACAAGCCAGTGAGTACTTTGAATGTACTCGCAAACATTATTAACACGGGTATAATATAACAACTGATAATCATGCTCTGAAAACATTCTATGATCACAACGTCAGTCATAAAAATAAAATCCCTGATGCATGCAAGCAGGTTATTTATATGCAACATGAATGTGTGTAACATAGTAGTAATAAAAAAAGCATCGATCGGATGTCTGAAGCGACGCCTCGAAAGGATAGTAAATAACGAGCTTGCCTCAGTCGGGCGTCTGAGCGACACCACATAAAGGGCTTATAATGTAAACAATAAGCATGCCACAGTCGGGCGTCTGAGCGACACCACATAAAGGGCTTATAAAGTAAATAAATAGTAAGCATGCCACAGTCGGGTGTCTCAGCGACACCACATAAAGGGCTTATAATGTATCACAGTGAATATCCAGGAGGTAGAACCATCCCAGGGATACTCGATAATTCAAATAATATAACGGGTTATGATCATCACAAGTCACAAGTCATGATCCAAGTTCTGGTTTAACAGTTTCTCCTCCGAAGACCGACACTAAGACCGACGCTTGACCCATCCTAGAATGTAGTCCTTACCCATGGACCGGCTATTCGAATAGATTTAACCTCTGCAGAGGGTGTACTCTTTACCCACGAATAACGGATTCCTTTAGTCCATCGGGACTAATTCCATTTACGGTCTTGTAATTGAAAACACGCCTAACTCGCACACACCAGCTTAACTTACCGGTGTCTGGAATCACCCACGTCACTTCTTAAGCAAAACTCTAAGTGGGGAGGCTACAACCTCGCGTAGCATGGGATCAAATTTATATCGCGCGCTCTAAGGGGTGCCCTCCTCTCGGTCCATACCGGAAACACCCATGACCCCGAACGAGGTGGCATGCCTACCGGATGCAACCAGTATCTTCCACCATGGCCTCTCTGTACGGTGTGTGCTAGGAAGGGGTTTACACTTACTGAACCGTACCCTACCTGCGGCAGGGACAAGTGGTAGTACGAAGCAAGTATGGGGGTTACTGGAACAAGACTCGATCTACGGTCGACTCAGGAGGTTTAAGATTCCCTGCGTTATATGCATAACAAAAATATTTCAACCAACAGGATCACCACTCATTATACCTTACTATGCCATACCGGACATAACCGTCCCGACGGATACCGGAGACAAGCTCATGCCTACCCAAGGCAGAGGCTTTCCCGGATTTCTTGCCGGCATGCAGGCAAGGCATACGAGGACGATTACCATCACACGTATATCCACTTCCAACAGCAAGGAAGTCTCCAATATGCATTCATGCAAATGATCGTGTCACCACATAAAATAACGAGTTCTCCGTATTAAGGTGGAGTTATAATCGCGTCAACCAACACAAAAAAGAGGTGTGGAGAGGTGAGGTGCTCTCCAAAACTTTTTGAAAGTCTTCTTCTCCTCTAAAAATCCTATTTTGAAAATATTCAAATTAGCACATAGCTTTAAAACAGTACAAAAAAGTTGTCTGAAAATTTTCCAAATAAATCTGAAAATAAACTAGACAATATTTGAGAGAGGTAGGAAAAAGAATCAACTCATTTGGAGTTTTATTTAAAAAGTTAGAGCAAGTCAATGTTTTGGTCAAATCTTTTTTTTAAAAAAAACTGAAAAAAGAAAAACGCTTTGAAAAGGGGTACACGTCGAAGACGTACTTTGCGTTTACGCTATCACTTCTCCAGCATGGACCGGCCCGTGGTCACTCACAGTGGGTCCAGAGGGCCCACTGGTCAGGTTTGACCGGTCTCCCCCGCCTCCTTCCTCCTCTGGCCGAACAGAGGCGGGGGCTCCGGCGATCAACGCCGGCGAACAGCAGCTCCTCGCGGGCTCCGAAGGGCAGGGATGGATCCGCCAGGCCAGGGCGGTCCTCCCGGTGGTCGAGGAGGTGGCGGGGATGGAGGGAGTCGCCGGCGGCGAGCTCCGCGGCGGACGGCGGCTTCGGGTGTATTTAGGGGCTCGGGCTACGGTGGTTCCCGACCGGGTTTGAGGTGTTGGCCAGAACCGCAGGGTGATGGGGAGTCGAATGGTAGCGCTAGATGGACGGGAGGGGCTCGGGTTGCGACGGAATGGAGCTGGGGCGTGGCGGCGGCCGAGCCGGCCGGAGACGGGGAAGAAGACCTCCTGCCGTTGATTGCTGGCCATGGGGGGGTCCTAGGGAGATGGCTTGAGGCTGCCTGAGTGCTGGGACGAGCTCGGGGCTCTCCTTTTATAGCGTAGCGAGGTCGGTTCACGGCGGCCGCGGATAAGATCACCGGCGACCGTTGTTCTGTAGCTAGGGGGCGCGTGGCGTCGGTTGGCGGGGTCTGGCAGGGCGAGGGGATAAGCTAGAACTGCTCATGGGCGAGCTGGCGAGTGCTAGTGGTTCGGGCGGCGCCGTCCAGTGCAGGGGCTGTCGGGGTGGCGGTGGCGGCTTGCGTCGGTGGCGCTGTAGGGCGCCAGGAGAGGGCCAGGGCGGCTCTGCGGCGAGGGAGGAGTCGGGGCGCGTTGGCTGCGAGCGGAGGAGGATCGAGCAGGAGCAGGGAAGGCGGCATGACGCTGGCGACCCGTCGCACGCGACGCAAACGCCAGCACTCTGGCCGCGCCCAGGCGTGCACGCCAACTATTCGGCCGAAATGCCGATTGGGTGCTAGGGGTTTGGATGATCTTTGAGGACTAACATGCCTAGGTTAGGGTAGTCTAGAAACTTAGTGGACATGGTGGTTTGGCAAAGTAAGCGGTCCATTGTACAAACCGAAACTATGCCAAACTGATCATGCCCATAAGGTGTTTGACAAAATGCCAAGGGCACTTAGGCATTTCTTGGGGTGGTCAAACTCTCCGGACTAGTGTCTCTTTAGATGAAGGTGATGGTGGCAAGGTCATACGGGCAAAACCGTAAACTTGCTAGTGCAAGTTTTGCAAATCTTCCATTGCTCGGAAGGTAAATGGCATCATTGCTTGCACTAAAAATCCTCCAATGAGTCCACTCCCCTGGACTTAAGGGTTTGGTAGGGTGGTCTACAATCAGGAGAAATAATCAAGAGAGAAAGAGCAAGCACAAATATGGTTGCAGTACAAATCACCAAGTTGAACCAGAATGCAAATGAGGATGATTCACTCAAATTTTCCAAAGGACATAACTGGTTTTTTGCAAAAAGCTGTATAATATACTCCTACTGACATCCCATAATTTTGGTGAAAGTTTTGAAGGAATATTTAATTATGTTGTAGTGCAAAATTGCCTACTGGACCAGATTTGAAAACTTGGTGTAGAACTCAAAATATCCAATGAATGAAATATATTTTTGCATAAAAGTGATTTGAAAACATCACATGACATCCCCAAATTTTGGTGGGGTTATTAAATGAATTTATCAAAGGGTTGCAGTGCAAATGGGGTCCTAAACTTATGAAAAACCATTTTAGGGAGATAAAGCTCAGGGATAAATAATTATATAAATAATCCTACTGATAAAATAATTGTTTTATTTGAGAGGGTAGATGAGTCCAATAATGATTGAAAAGTTTTCACTTGGGTAAAAACTCCATAACAAAAAAGGAAAGAATGGTTATGAAATCAAAAGGAAATCCAGAAACTAAAAGTATAAGTTTCCTGGCAAAATTTTAATAAACAAAACATGGTTAAATTTTTGGGGCGTCACAATGATTTAAATGTTTTTTGTGGTGAACATAGAGCATAGCCAGAATATATGATTTTGTAGGGATGAACTTTCTTTGGCCATGTTATTTTGAGAAGACATAATTGCTTAGTTAGTATGCTTGAAGTATTATTATTTTTATGTCAATATGAACTTTTGTCTTGAATCTTTCGGATCTGAATATTCATACCACAATTAGGAAGAATTACATTGAAATTATGCCAAGTAGCACTCCGCGTAAAAAAATCTGTTTTTATCATTTACCTACTCGAGGACGAGCAGGAATTAAGCTTGGGGATATCTTGATACGTCTCCAACGTATCTATAATTTTTGATTGCTCCATGCTATATTATCTTCTGTTTTGGACATTATTGGGCTTTATTATTCACTTTTATATTATTTTTGGGACTAACCTATTAGCCGGAGGACCAGCCCAATTATTTGTTTTTGCCAATTTGAGTTTCGCGAGAAAAAGAATATCAAGCGGAGTCCAAACGGAATGAAACCTTCGAACGCGATTTTTGGAGCGAATATGATCCAGAGAGTTGGACCCTCGTCAAGCAACCAACAGGAAGCCACGAGGTAGAGGCGCACCCTCCACCCTCGTGGGCCCCTGTTGCTCCACCGACGTACTTCTTCCTCCTATATATACCTCGTACCCCCAAATGATGGAATCTGAGCCAAAAACCTAATTACACCGCCGCAACCTTCCGTACCCACGAGATCCCATCTTGGGGCCTATTAGGAGCTCCGGGAGGGCATCGATCACGGAGGGCTTCTACATCAACACCATAGCCCCTCAGGTGAAGTGTGGGTGGTTACCTCAGACCTTGGTCCATAGTTATTAGCTAGATGGCTTCTTCTCTCTTTTGGATCTCAATACAATGTTCTCCCCCTCTCTCGTGGAGATCTATTCGATGTAATCTTGTTTTGCGGTGTGTTTGTTGAGACCGATGAATTGTGGGTTTATGATCAAGTTTATCTATGAAAAATATTTGAATCTTCTGAAGTCTTTTATGTATGATTGGTTATCTTTGCAAGTCTCTTCGAATTATCAGTTTTGATTGGCCTACTAGATTGATCTTTCTTGCAATGGGAGAAGTGCTTAGCTTTGGGTTCAATCTTGCGGTGTCCTTTCCCGATGTGATGGGGCAGCAAAAGACGTATAGTATTGTTGCCATCGATGATAACAAGATGCGGTTTTTATCATATTGCATTAATTTATCCCTCAACATCATGTCATCTTGCTTAAGGCGTTACTCTGTTCTTATGAACTTAATACTCTAGATGCATCTTTGGATAGCGGTTGATGTGTGGAGTAATAGTAGTAGATGCGAGGCAGAATAGGTCTACTAGTCTCGATGCGTGATGCCTATGTACATGATCATACCTAGATATTCTCATAACTATGCTCAATTACATCAATTTCTCAATAGTAATTTGTTCACCGTAAAATACTTATGCTCTTGAGAGAAGCCACTAGTGAAACCTATGGCCCCCGGGTCTATCTTCATCATATTAATCTTCCAACACTTAGTTATTTCCTTTGCTTTTCTTTTACTTTGCATCTTTATCATAAAAATACCAAAAATATTATCCTATCATATCTATTAGATCTCACTCTCGTAAGTGACCATGTAGGGATTGACAACCCCTTATCGCGTTGGTTGCAAGGATTTATTTGTTTTGTGTAGGTCACGAGGGACTCATGGCGTAGCCTCCTACTGGATTGATACCTTGGTTCTCAAAAACTGAGGGAAATACTTACGCTACTTTGCTGCATGATACGTGATACGTCTTGAGCTTGTGATGGTTTTCCCTGAAGAGGAGAGGATGATGCAGCAGAGTAGCATAAGTATTTCCCTCAGTTTTTGAGAACCAAGGTATCAATCCAGTAGGAGGCCACGCGCAAGTCCCTCGTACCTACACAAAACAAATAGCTCCTCGCAACCAACGCCGAATAGGGGTTGTCAATCCCTTCATGGTCACTTACTTAGAGTGATATCCGATAGAGATGATAGATAATCTGTTTAGTATTTTGGTCTAAAGATGCAAAGTAAAATAAAAGGCAAAGTAAAAAAGCAAAGCAATAATAAAGCTTAGGAAGATTAATATGATGAGAATAGACCCGGGGGCCATATATTTCACTAGTAGCTTCTCTCAAGAGCATAAGTATTTTACGGTGGGTGAACGAATTACTGTTGAGCAATTGACATAATTCAGCATAGTTATGAGAGTATCTAGGTATGATAATGTATATAGGCATCACGTCCGAGACAAGTAGACCGACTCCTGTCTGCATCTACTACTATTAATCCACTCATCGACCACTATCCAGCATGCATCTAGAGTATTAAGTTAATGAAAACAGAGTAACGCCTTAAGCAAGATGACATGATGTAGAGGAATAAATTCATGCAATATGATAAATACCCCATCTTGTTATCCTCGATGGCAAGAATACAATACGTGTCTTGCAACCCTTTGTGTCACTGGGTAAGGACACCGCAAGATTGAACCCAAAGCTAAACACTTCTCCCATTGCAAGAACTACCAATCTAGTTGGCCAAACCAAACGAATAATTCGAAGAGACTTGCAAAGATAACTCAATCATACATAAAATAATTCAGAAAAGATTCAAATATTGCTCATAGATAATCTTGATCATAAACCCACAATTCATCGGTCTCAACAAACACACCGCAAAAAGAAGATTACATCGAATAGATCTCCACGAGAGCGGGGAGAACATTGTATTGAGATCCCAAAAGAGAGAAGAAGCCATCTAGCTACTAACTATGGACCCAAGGTCTGAGGTAAACTACTCACACTTCATCGAGAGGCTATGATGATGATGTAGAAGCCCTCCATGGTGGAATCCTTCCATGAGTTCTAACAGGCCCCAAGATGGGATCTCGTGGATACGTAAAGTTGCGCGGTGGAATTAGGTTTTGGCTCAGATTCGATCTGTTGAAATGCGTGAGGTATATATAGGAGGAAGGAGTACGTCGGTGGAGTTTCGAGGGGCCCACGAGGCAGGGGGTGCGCCCTAGGTGGGGGCGGGCGGTCGCCCTCCACTCTCGTGGCCGCCTCGTGGCTTTCTTGACGGAGGGTCCAAGTCTCCTGGGTCTTATCTGATGAGAAAATCACGTTCCCGAATATTTCATTCCGTTTGGACTCCGTTTGATATTCCGCTTTGGAAACATCAAATAGGCAAAACAAAGCAATTCTGGGCCTCCTGCTAATAGGTTAGTCCCAAAAGTAATATAAAAGTGGAAAATAAAACCCAATATTGTCCAAAAACAGAAGATAATATAGCATGGAGCAATCAAAATTATAGATACGTTGGAGACGACGCATCCCCAAGCTTAATTCCTGCTCGTCTCGAGTAGGTAAATGATAAAATAGAATTTTTGATGCGGAGTGCTACTTGGCATAATTTCAATGTAACTCTTCTTAATTGTGGTATGAATATTCAGATCCGAAGATTCAATAAAAAGTTCATATTGACATAAAATAATAATACTTCAAGCATACTAACTAAGCAATTATGTCTTCTCAAAATAACATGGCCAAAGAAAGTTCATCCCTACAAAATCATATAGTTTAGTCATGCTCCATTTTCGTCACACAAGAATGCTCTCATCATGCACAACCCCGATGACAAGCTAAGCAATTGTTTCATACACTAGTAATCTCAAACTTATAAACCTTCACGCAATATATGAGCGCGAGCCATGGACATAGCACTATGGGTGGAATAGAATATAATGACGGGGGTTATGTGGAGAAGACAAAAAAGGGGAAGGTCTCACATCAACGAGGCTAATCAACAGGCTATGGAGATGCCCATCAATTGATGTTAATGCCAGGAGTAGGGATTGCCATGCAACGGATGCACTAGAGCTATAAATGTATGAAAGCTCAACAAAAGAAACTAAGTGGGTGTGCATCCAACTTGCTTGCTCACGAAGACCTAGCGCATTTGAGGAAACCCATCGTTGGAATATACAAGCCAAGTTCTATAATGAAAAATTCCCACTAGTATATGAAAATGACAACATATGAAACTCTCTATATGAAAAACATGGTGCTACTTTGAAGCACAATATATGAGACTCGCTATATGAAGAACATGGTGCTACTTTGAAGCACAAGTGTGGAAAAAGAGGTAGTAACATTACCCCTTTTTTGGGCCTTCTTTTTTTCTTTGGCCTTTCTCTTTTTTGGGGGGACAATGCTCTAGAAAATGATGATCATCACACTTCTATTTATTTAGAACTCAATGATTACAACTCGATACTAGAACAAAGTATGACTCTGTATGAATGCCTCTGGCGGTGTACCAGGATATGCAATGAATCAAGAGTGACATGTATGAAAGAATTATGAACGGTGGCTTTGCCACAAAAACTATGTCAACTACATGATCATGCTAAGCAATATGACAATGATGAATGTGTCATGAAGAACGGTATGGTGGAAAGTTGCATGGCAATATATCTCGGAATGGCTATGGAAATGCCATAATAGGTAGGTATGGTGGCTGTTTTGAGGAAGATATAAGGAGGTTTATGTCTGAAAGAGCGTATCATATCACATGGTTTGGATGCTCCGGCGAAGTTTGCGCCAACTCTCAATGTGAGAAAGGGCAATGCACGGTACCGAAGAGGCTAGCAATGATGGAAAGGTGAGAGTGCGTATAATCCATGGACTCAACATTAGTCATAAAGAACTCACATACTTATTGCAAAAATCTACAAGCCATCAAAAACCAAAGCACTACGCGCATGCTCCTGGGGGGGTAGATTGGTAGGAAAAGACCATCGCTCATCCCCGTCCGCCACTCATAAGGAGGACAATCAAATAACACCTCATGTTTCAAATTTGTTACATAACGTTTACCATACGTGCATGCTACGGGACTTGCAAACTTCAACACAAGCATTTCTCAAATTCACAACTACTCAACTAGCACGACTTTGATATTATCACCTCCATATCTCAAAACAATTATCAAGCATCAAACTTTTCTTAGTATTCAACGCACTCAAAAGAAAGTTTTACAAATCTTGAATACCAAGCATATTGTTATTAAGCAAATTACCATGCCATTTAAGACTCTCAAAATAATCTAAGTGAAGCATGAGAGATCAATAGTTTCTTTAAAACAAATCCACCACCGTGCTCTAAAAGATATAAGTGAAGTACTAGAGCAAAACTATAAAGCTCAAAAGATATAAGTGAAGCACATAGAGCAAAACTATCAAGCTCAAAAGATATAAGTGAAGCACATAGAGTATTCTAACAAATTCCAATTCATGTATGGCTCTCTCAAAAGGTGTGTACAGCAAGGATGATTGTGGTAAACTAAAAAGAAAAGATGCAAATAATACAAGACGCTCCAAGCAAAACACATATCATGTGGTGAATAAAAATATAGCTCCAAGTAAAGTTACCGATGGAAGTGGATTTAAAGAGGGATGCCTTCCAGGGCATCCCCAAGCTTTGACTTTTTGGTGTCCTTGGATTATCTTGGGGGTGCCATGGGCATCCCCAAGCTTAGTCTCTTTCCACTCCTTGTTCCATAATCCATCAAAAATATTCACCCAAAACTTGAAAACTTCACAGCACAAAACTCAACAGAAATCTCGTGAGCTCCATTAGCGAAAGAAAACAAAAGATCACTTCAAGGTACTGTAATGAACTCATTTTTTATTTATGTTGGTGTTAAAACTACTGTATTCCAACTTCTCTATGGATTATAAACTATTTTACTAGCCATAGATTCATCAAAATAAGCAAACAACACACAAAAAACAAAATCTGTCAGAAACAGAACAGTCTGTAGTAATCTATAACTAACGAAAACTTCTGGAACTCCAAAAATTCAGCCAAAATAGGAAGACCTGGGAATTTTTTTATTGATCAGCAGCAATTGGAATCACTATTTTATCACTTTCTGGTGATTTTTAACAATTGTTTTTGTGAACCGAAAGTTTCTGGAAATTACAGCAAGATCAAATAACTATTATCCAAGAAGATCCTATAGGTTTAACTTGGCACAAACACTAATTAAAAAATAAAACCACATCTAAACAGAAGGTATATGGATTATTTATTACTAAGAAGCAAGGAAAAATATTGGGTTGTCTCTCAACAAGCACTTTTCTTTAAAGCCTTTTTAGCTAGGCATTGAGATTTCAATGATGCTCACAAGGAAGACAAGAATTGAGGCACAAAGAGAGCATCATAAAACATGTGACAAACACACTTAAGTCTGACATTATTCCTATGCATAGGCATATTATAGTCAAACAAATTGTCGTAGCAAGAAAAAACTAGCATATGCAAGGAAGCGGAAAGGAACAATAGCAATCTCAACATAACGAGAGGTAATTTAGTAACATGAAAATTTCTATAACCAAAATAATTACATGTAGGATCATAAGAAAATTCAACAATATAGCCATCACATATCATATTCTCAACACGATCCACATTAACTAAAGTCATGACTTCTCCAAGCCGACTTTTATCAAAAATTTCATAAGATTGAATGTTATCCAAATATGTGGGATCTAAAGTTGACACTCTTCCAAACCCACTTTCAATATTATTGCAAACACTATTATCAATCTTATATTCATCATGGGGCTTAAATAAATTTTCAAGATCATAAGAATAATCTCCCCAATCATGACTATTGGACATAGCAAAACTAGCATCCCCAAGCTTAGGGTTTTGCATATTATTAGCATAATTTACATCACTAGAATTTATAATAAAATCATTGCAATCATGATTTTTATTCAAAGATCTATTGTGAAGCACTTCATCACAATTTTCAGATTTACGGATCTCAGGCAAAAGCTTATAAAGATAATCTAGTGCATGCAAATCACTAGGAATTGGTTCAACATAATTTGATCTATTAAAAAGATTGGCAAGCGGATGAGGATCCATAGATGTTAGCTTCTCTGTTTAGAAATAAATACTCAACTATTTCAACCAAGCGAGAAAACGAGCCAAGAAAGACATAAAGGCGAGCGAAGAAGAGGGGGCGAATAAAACGACAAGGGTGAAGTGGGGGAGAGGAAAACGAGAGGCAAATGGCAAATAATGTAATGCGAGAGATAAGGGATTGTGATGGGTACTTGGTATGTTGACTTTTGCGTAGACTCCCCGGCAACGGCGCCAGAAATCCTACTTGCTACGTCTTGAGCTTGCGTTGGTTTTCCCCAAAGAGGAGAGGATGATGCAGCAGAGTAGCGTAAGTATTTCCCTCAGTTTTTGAGAACCAAGGTATCAATCCAGTAGGAGGCCACGCGCAAGTCCCTCGTACCTACACAAAACAAATAGCTCCTCGCAACCAACGCGAATAGGGGTTGTCAATCCCTTCACGGTCACTTACGAGAGTGAGATCTGATAGAGATGATAGATAATATTTTTGATATTTTTGGTATGAAGATGCTAAATAAAATAAAAGGCAAAGTAAAAAAGCAAAGCAATAATAAAGCGTAGGAAGGTTAATATGATGAGAATAGACCCGGGGGCCATAGATTTCACTAGTGGCTTCTCTCAAGAGCGTAAGTATTTTACGGTGGGTGGACGAATTACTGTTGAGCAATTGATGAGAATTGAGCATAGTTATGAGAATATCTAGGTATGATCATGTATATAGGCATCACGGCCGAGACAAGTAGACCGACTCCAGCCTGCATCTACTACTATTACTCCACTCATCGACCGCTACCCAACATGCATCTAGAGTATTAAGTTTATGAAAACAGAGTAACGCCTTAAGCAAGATGACATGATGTAGAGGAATAAATTCATGCAATATGATAAATACCCCATCATGTTAGCCTCGATGGCAACAATACAATATGTGCCTTGCAACCCTTTGTGTCACTGGGTAAGGACACTTCAAGATTGAACCCAAAGCTAAACACTTCTCCCATTGCAAGAACTACCAATCTAGTTGGCCAAACCAAACGGATAATTCGAAGAGACTTGCAAAGATAACTCAATCATACATAAAAGAATTCAGAAAAGATTCAAATATTGCTCATAGATAATCTTGATCATAAACCCACAATTCATCGGTCTCAACAAACACACCGCAAAAATAAGATTACATCGAATAGATCTCCACGAGAGAGGGGAGAACATTGTATTGAGATCCAAAAAGAGAGAAGAAGCCATCTAGCTACTAACTATGGACCCGAAGGTCTGAGGTAAACTACTCACACTTCATCGGAGAGGCTATGATGATGATGTAGAAGCCCTTCATGGTGGAATCCCCTTCCGGCGGAGCTCCGGAACAGGCCCCAAGATGGGATCTCGTGGATACAGAAAGTTGCGGCGGTGGAATTAGGTTTTTGGCTCCGTATCTGATCTGTTGGGGGTACGTAGGTATATATAGGAGGAAGGAGTACGTCGATGGAGCTTCGAGGGGCCCACGAGGCAGGGGGCGCACCCTGGGGGGCACCCTCCACCCTCGTGGCCGCCTCCCTCCTTTCTTGACCGAGGGTCCAAGTCTCCTGGATCTTATCTGATGAGAAAATCACGTTCCCGAAGATTTCATTCTGTTTGGACTCCGTTTGATATTCCGTTTCTTCGAAACGAATAGGCAAAAAAAACAACAATTACAGGCTGGGCCTCCGGTTAGTAGGTTAGTCCCAAAAGTAATATAAAAGTGGAAAATAAGGCCCAATATAGTCCAAAACAATAGATAATATAGCATGGAGCAATCAAAAATTATAGATACATTGGAGACGTATCAATACGTCTCCAACGTATCTATAATTTTTGATTGCTCCATGCTATATTATCTACAGTTTTGGATGTTTACGGGCTTTATTTTACACTTTGATATTATTTTGGGACTAACCTATTAACCGGAGGCC
This sequence comes from Aegilops bicornis, assembly GCA_021605145.1. NCBI lineage: Eukaryota > Viridiplantae > Streptophyta > Magnoliopsida > Poales > Poaceae > Aegilops > Aegilops bicornis. Next base: position 424,313,740 of record CM038675.1, on the reverse strand, counting down.
CAACCCAGAATTGTTGTTTTTTGCCTATTTCAGTGTTTCGAAGAAAAGGAATATCAAACGAAGTCGAAACGGAATGAAACCAACTGGAGAAGTTATTTTGGAAGGAAAGCTACCAAAAAAAACTTGGAGTGCACGTCAGGAAGAGACGAGGAATCCATGAGGTAGGGGGGCGCGCCCACCCCCCTAGGGCGCGCCCTCCACCCTCTTGGGCCCCTCGTGGCTCCCCTGACGTACTTCTTCCGCCTATATATATCCATATACCCTAAAAACTTTGGGGAACAGAATAGATCGGGAGTTTCGCCGCCGCAAGCTTCCGTAGCAACCAAAAACTAATCGGGACCCGGTTCCGGCACCCTGCCAGAGGGGGGAACCCTCACCGGTGGCCATCTTCATCATCTCGGCGTTCTCCATGACGAGGAGGGAGTAGTTCACCCTCGGGGCTGAGGGTATGTACCAGTAGCTATGTGTTTGATCTCTCTCTCTCTCGTGTTCTTGATTTGGCACGATCTTGATGTATCACGAGCTTTGCTATTATAGTTGGATCTTATGTTTCTTCTCCCCCTCTTCTCTCTTCTAATGGATTGAGTTTTCCCTTTGAAGTAATCTTATCGGATTGAGTCTTTAATGACTTGAGAACACTTGATGTATGTCTTGACGTGCGTATCTGTGGTGACAATGGGATATCACGTGATTCACTTGATGTATGTTTTGTTGATCAACTTGCGGGTTCCGCCCATGAACTTATGCGTAGGGGTTGGCACACGTTTTCGTCTTGATTCTCCGGTAGAAACTTTGGGGCACTCTTTGAGGTTCTATGTGTTGGTTGAATAGATGAATCTGAGATTGTGTGATGCATATCGTATAATCATACCCATGGATACTTGAGGTGACATTGGAGTATCTAGGTGACATTAGGATTTTGGTTGATTTATATCTTAAGGTGTTATTCTAGTACGAATTCTAGGGCTGTTTGTGGCACTTATAGGAATAGCCCAACGGATTGATTGGAAAGAATAACTTTGAGGTGGTTTCGTACCCTACCATAATCTCTTCGTTTGTTCTCCGCTATTAGTGACTTTGGAGTGACTCTTTGTTGCATGTTGAGGGATAGTTATATGATCCAATTATGTTATTATTGTTGAGAGAACTTGCACTAGTGAAAGTATGAACCCTAGGCCTTGTTTCCTAGCATTGCAATACCATATACGCTCACTTTTTTCATTAGTTACCTTGCTGTTTTTATATTTTCAGATTACAAAAACCTATATCTACCATCCATATTGCACTTGTATCACCATCTCTTTACCGAAATAGTCACCTATACAATTTATCATTGTATTGGGTGTGTTGGGGACACAAGAGACTCTTTGTTATTTGGTTGTAGGGTTGTTTGAGAGAGACCATGTTCATCCTATGCCTCCCACGGATTGATAAACCTTAGGTCATCCACTTGAGGGAAATTTGCTACTGTCCTACAAACCTTTGCACTTGGAGGCCCAACAACGTCTACAAGGAGAAGGTTGCGTAGTAGACATCAAGCAGTTTCTGGCGCCCTTACCGGGGAGGCTAGGTAAGCGGCACTCACACCCCGTTAACTAAGCTCTTTTCTGGCACTGTTGCCGGGGAGGTTAGTGCTTGAAGGTATATCTTTAGATCTTGCAATCAAATCTTTTTGTTTCTTGTTTTATTACTAGTTTAGTTTATAAAAGAAAACTATCAAAAAAATGGAATTGAGTTTACCTCATACGCTTCATCTTTTTAATATATTTCGTGAGTATGATGGAAAGGAAAATTGTGTTAGAAGAAGAATGCATTAAAATATTTAGCACTAAATATTTGAATGATGAGCATGATTGCAATGTTGTTATTATGAATTCCTTTAATATGCATGATGCTAATGATATGCAAAGCCACAAGCTTGGGGATGCTATGTTTGACGAAGATGATATTTTTTGTCCCCCATGTTTTGATGAGCAAATTTATTATGATGAAAGCATGCCTCCTATCTATGATGAATATTGTGATGACACGTATGCTATAAAGAATAACGATAACCATGAAACTTGTCATCTTGGTCTTAATTTTCAATCACATGATAGTTATTTTGTTGAGTTTGCTCCCACTATTATTGATAAGAAGAATTTTACTTATGTGGGGAGTAATAAAATTTCTATGCTTATAGATCATGAAAAGAATGCTTTAGGTTCTGGTTATATTGTTGAATTTATTCATGATGCTACTGAAAATTATTATGGGGAGGAATATATGCTTCTACATATTGCAATAATATCAAGTTTCCTCTCTATGTGCTTAAAGTTTTGAAGTTATGCTTGTTTTGCCTTCCTATGCTAGTTGATTATTGTTCCAATAAGTTGTTTGCTCACAAAATGCCTATGCATAGGAAGTGGGTTAGACTTAAATGTGCTAGTCATATTCTTCATGATGCTCTCTTTATGTTTCAATTCTTATCTTTTTGTGAGCATCATTGAAATCATCATGCCTAGCTAGGGGCGTTAAACGATAGTGCTTGTTGGGAGGCAACCCAATTTTATTTTAGTTTATTGCTTTTTGGTTCTGTTTAGGAATAAGTAATCCATCTAGCTTCTGTTTATATGTGGTTTTATGTTTTAATTAGTGTTTTTGCCAAGTAGAACCTTTGGGAAGACTTGGGTGAAGTCTTTATGATCATGCTGTAAAAAACAGAAACTTTAGAGCTCACGAGATTAGCTTCAACTTTTTACTGGAGAGTGCTATTTAGTTTATTCTGTTTGCAGATGATTACTAGGCAACTTCCTCAGGTCCACCAATTTATTTTAGAATTTTTGGAGTTCCGGAAGTATACGTTTGATCCATATTACTACAGACTGTTCTGTTTTTTGACAGATTCTGTTTTCATTGTGTTGCTTGCTTATTTTGATGAATCTATGGCTAGTAAAATAGTTTATAAACCATATAGAAGTTGGAATAAAGTAGGTTTAACACCAATATAAATAAATAATGAGTTCATTAAAGTACCTTGAAGTGGTGTTTTGTTTTCTTTCGCTAATGGAGCTCACGAAATTTTCTGTTAAGTTTTGTGTTGTGAAGTTTTCAAGTTTTGGGTAAAGATTAGATGGACTATGGAATAAGGAGTGGCAAGAGCCTAAGCTTGGGGATGCCCAAGGTACCCCAAGGTAATATTCAAGTACAACCAAGTGTCTAAGCTTGGGGATGCCCCGGAAGGCATCCCCTCTTTTGTCTTCGTTCATCGGTAACTTTACTTGGAGCTATATTTTTATTCACCACATGATATGTGTTTTTCTTGGAGCGTCGTTTTATTTCCTTTAGCTTTGCTTGCTGTTTGAATAAAATACCAAGATCTGAAATTATTAAATGGGAGAGTCTTCACATAGTTGTATAATTATTCGACTACTCATTGATCTTCACTTATATCTTTCGGAGTAGTTTGTCATTTGCTCTAGTGATTCACTTATATCTTTTAGAGCATGGTGGTGGATTTGTTTTATAGAAACTATTGATATCTCATGCTTCACTTAGATTATTTTGAGAGTCTTAAATAGCATGGTAATTTACTTAATCTTAATATGCTAGGTATTCAAGAATAGTAAAAACTTTCTTATGAGTGTGTTGAATACTATGAGAAGTTTGATGCTTGATAATTTTTTGAGATATAAAGATGGTGATATTAGAGCCATGCTAGTTGAGTAGTTGTGAATTTGAGAAATACTTGCGTTAAAGTTTGTGACTCCCGTAGCATGCATGTATGGTGAACCGTTATGTGATGAAGTCGGAGCATGATTTATTTATTGATTGTCTTCCTTATGGCTGGCAGTCGGGGACGAGCGATGGTATTTTCCTACCAATCTATCCCCCTAGGAGCATGTGCGTAATACTTTGCTTTGATAACTTGTAGATTTTTGCAATAAGTATATGAGTTCTTTATGATTACTGTTGAGTCCATGGATTATACGCACTCTTCTTCCTTCCACCATTGCTAGCCTCTCTAATACCGCGCACTTTTCGCCGGTATCATACACCCACCATAAAACTTCCTCAAAACAGCCACCATACCTACCTAGCATGGCATTTCCATAGCCATTCCGAGATATATTGCCATGCAACTTTCCACCGTTCCTTTATTATGACACTTTCCATCATTGTCATATTAATTTGCAGGATCATGTAGTTGACATCGTATTTGTGGCAAAGCCACCGTTCATAATTCTTTCATACATGTCACTCTTGATTCATTGCATATCCCGGTACACCACCGGAGGCATTCATATAGAGTCATATTTTGTTCTAAGTATCGAGTTGTAATTCTTGAGTTGTAAGTAAATAAAAGTGTGATGATCATCATTATTAGAGCATTGTCCCAAGTGAGGAAAGGATGATGGAGACTATGATTGCCCCACAAGTCGGGATGAGACTCCAGACGAAATAAATAAATAAAAGAGGCCAAAGAAGCCCAAATAAAAAATAAAAAAAGAGGCCATAAAAAAGAGAAGGCCCAAACAAAAAAAAAGAGAGAAAACGAGAGAAGGGGCAATGCTACTATCCTTTACCACACTTGTGCTTCAAAGTAGCACCATGATCTTCATGATAGAGAGTCTCCTATGATATCACTTTCATATACTAGTGGGAATTTTTCATTAATAGAACTTGGCTTGTATATTCCAATGATGGGCTTCCTCAAAATGCCCTAGGTCTTCGTGAGCAAGCGAGTTGGATGCACACTCACTTAGTTTCCTTTGTTGAGCTTTCATATACTTATAGCTCTAGTGCATCCGTTGCATGGCTATCCCTACTCACTCACATTGATATCTATTGATGGGCATCTCCATAGCCCGTTGATACACGTAGTTGATGTGAGACTATCTTCCCTCTTTTTGTCTTCTCCACATCCATCATTCTATTCCACATATAGTGTTGTGTCCATGGCTTATGCTCATGTATTGCGTGAAGATTGAAAAAGTTTGAGAATGTCAAAAATATGAAACAATTGCTTGGCTTGTCATCGGGGTTGTGCATGCTTTAAATACTTTGTGTGGTGAACATAGAGCATAGCCAGACTATATGATTTTGTAGGGATGACTTTCTTTGGCCATGTTATTTTGAGAAGACATAATTGCTTTGTTAGCATGCTTGAAGTATTATTATTTTTATGTCAATATGAACTTTTATCTTGAATCTTTCGGATCTGAATATTCATATCACAATTAAGAAGAATTACAATGAAACTATGCCAACTATCATTCCACATCAAAAATTATCTTTTTTATCATTTAGCTACTCGAGGACGAGCAGGAATTAATCTTGGGGATGCTGATACGTCTCCAACGTATCCATAATTTTTATTGCTCCATGCTATATTATCTACTATTTTGGATGTTTATGGGCTTTATTTTACACTTTTGTATTATTTTTGGGACTAACCTATTAACCGGAGGCCCAGCCCAGAATTGCTGTTTTTTTGCCTATTTCAGTGTTTCGAAGAAAAGGAATATCAAACGAAGTCGAAACGGAATGAAACCACCTGTAGAAGTTATTTTTGGAAGGAAAGCTACCGAAAAAACTTGGAGTGCATGTCAGGAAAGAGACGAGGAATCCACGAGGTAGGGGGGCGTGCCCACAACCCTCGTGGGCCCCTCGTGGCTCCCCTGACATACTTCTTCCGCATATATATATCCGTATACCCTAAAAACTTCAGGGAACAAAATAGATCGGGAGTTCCGCCACCGCAAGCCTCCATAGCCACCAAAAACCAATCGGGACCCTGTTTCGGCACTCACCTATGGGGGGAACCCTCACCGTGGCCATCTTCATCATCCCGGTGTTCTCCATGATGAGGAGGGATGTAGTTCAACCTCGGGCTGAGGGTATGTACCAATAGCTATGTGTGTGATCTCTCTCTCTCTCTCTCTCTCTCTCTCTCTCTCGTGTTCTTGATTTGGCACGATCTTGATGTATCGCGAGCTTTGCTATTATAGTTGGATCTTATGTTTCTTCTCCCCCTCTTCTCTCTTGTAATGGATTGAGTTTTCCCTTTGAAGTAATCTTATCGGATTGAGTCTTTAATGACTTGAGAACACTTGATGTATGTCTTGCCGTGCGTATCTGTGGTGACAATGGGATATCATGTGATTCACTTGATGTATGTTTTGGTGATCAACTTGCGGGTTCCGCCCATGAACTTATGCATAGGGGTTGGCACACGTTTTCGTCTTGATTCTCCGGTAGAAACTTTGGGGCACTCTTTGAGGTTCTATGTGTTGGTTGAATAGATGAATCTGAGATTGTGTGATGCATATCGTATAATCATACCCACGAATACTTGAGGTGACATTGGAGTATCTAGGTGACATTAGGGTTTTGGTTGATTTGTATCTTAAGGTGTTATTCTAGTACGAACTCTAGGGCTGTTTGTGGCACTTATAGGGATAGCCCAACGGATTGATTGGGAAGAATAACTTTGAGGTGGTTTCGTACCCTACCATAATCTCTTCGTTTGTTCTCCGCTATTAGTGACTTTGGAGTGACTCTTTGTTGCATGATGAGGGAGAGTTATATGATCCAATTATGTTATTATTGTTGTGAGAACTTGCACTAGTGAAAGTATGAACCCTAGGCCTTGTTTCCTAGCATTGCAATACCATTTACGCTCACTTTTATCATTAGTTACCTTGCTGTTTTTATATTTTCATATTACAAAAGCCTATATCTACCATCCATATTGCACTTGTATCACCATCGTCATTAACTAGTGCACCTATACAATTTATCATTGTATTGGGTGTGTTAGGGACACAAGAGACTCTTTGTTATTTGGTTCCAAGGTTGTTTGAGAGAGACCATCTTCATCCTACGCATCCCATGGATTGATAAACCTTAGGTCATCCACTTGAGGGAAATTTGCTACTGTCCTACAAACCTCTGCACTTGGAGGCCCAACAACGTCTACAAGGAGAAGGTTGCATAGTAGACATCACTGCATCACCCTTTCCTCTTCAACGGAAAACCAATGCAATGCTCAAGAGGTAGCTGGCCCCGAACGATGTGTACAGGGTTCCAAGACACCAAACGGGCGCCCGACATGCCCGGCCACGTGCCTATCGTGATCACGCATCACCCCTCGGGTCAATCAGCACGGCCTCCAAAGATACTACAAACACCAGAAACTACTTGCAACTCCTGGACAAAGGACAAGGGTGGTTAAGAAGCCGAGAGGGTCCATTGGTTTCGGGCCCAATGCATGGTAGTAGCCCAATCTTAAATCACACATACAGATCTCAGTGCTTAAGGACGGTTCCAATGAAACAACCCACCATGTACTCCTACATGGCCTCTCATCGATACCTTTACCAAATCGTGTGCACACACTTAGCTCACACCCAATAGGATTCATCACCATTCCAATTCATCCCCGATGAATCAGACCTGACTCAACTCTAAGTAGTAGTAGGCATGACAAACAAGCATGAATGAGTAGGCACATCAGGGCTCAAACAACTCCTACTCATGCTAGTGGGTTGCATCTATTTACTGTGGCAATGACAGGTCATGCAGAGGAAAAGGGGTTCAGCTACCGCAACATATAATAGTTGAATCAATGTTGTCCTAATGCAGTAAAAGAGAGCAGGAGCGAGAGAGTGGGATTGTATCGGAATGAACAAGGGGGTTTTGCTTGCCTGACAGAGAGGTAGTGGGATTCTGCCCTTCAGTTGGATACTCGTGAATATCCTCGGAGACAGAACCTACCACGAAGAACACATCGAAACACAATCATCACATGGCAATATGCAACAATATGAAGCATGCGATGACATGGCAAAATGAGTGTGTTTTGGCTAATGCAACTTAGAACAGATTGGTTTGAGTTCATCTGAATCAAGGATTCAAATGCAAACCCAAAATAACAGGCCATATTAGTGCATTAACTTGTTTCACCTAAACAGCAAGGTTAAAAGCGTTCTAACATGCATGAAACCAGTACAGATGGAAAGATTGGATTTTTCTAATCAAATTTATATATAAATCTTTGCACTTGGAGTTACAGATTAATTTCTATGAATTTTTGAAGTTTGTAGCATTTTCTGGAATTTCCTTTATAAAAATAAATCCAGTAAATGCGTTATTGCGTCAGCAGTGCATCACGGTGACGTCAGCAGTGAACGGGGACGGTCCAGGTCAAACGTGATGAGTGGTTCCCGCGTGTCACTGTCATTAGTCTAACTAATTTTTAATTAGTCCTAATCCTAACTTAATTAGCAGGCGTGTCCCATTTGTCATAGACCCAGGGGGTCAAACTGGGCCCACCCGGGGTCAACTCGGTCAGCGGGGTCAAACCCCTGGTCAGCAGGGTCAAACTCGCCGGCGTTGAGTCGCCGGCGAGGCCGAGACGGCGGAGAGCGTCGGAAACGCTGCTCCGGCCACGGTTCGATGCGCGGGTGGGTGCTACGGGTAGCTGGCGGTGTGGCGCATCCAACGGTGGCGGTGGGTGGTGCTGGGGTGGCCGGAAACGACGACAGCGACGAGCCAGGCGACGGCCGGAGCTCGAGTGTTCGCTTGATCGGCGCTGCGGTGTGCAAACGAGCGCATCGAGGCGCTGGGGAAACTCTACGCGCGGTGGTGAGCATGTTGGGCGCATGTCCGGGACCAAATGGTCACCGGAGCGTCACCGGCGACGAGCGCAGGCGGCGACGCGTTTCGGCCGCGGTGGGGAACGGAGCTAGGGGACGAGGGCGACTGCTAAAGAAGAGGGGAAAGAGAGAGGAGCTCACGGCGGAGTCGATGAGCAGGTCAGTAGCTCGGGGGAGGCGTCGGAGCAAGCGGGCGGCGAGAGCGATCTTCGGCGGGCGCGGTGAAGATGAGCTCAAAGATGACATTGCAGAGCTCCCGCAGTTGAACGGGTTGGCGTAGATGATGCAGGAGTGGACGAAGGTTCTTCTGGACGCATCGAAAAGACGAGGGGTGGACGGTGGCTATGGCTACAGCGAGCGGCGGCGATGGTGGCGTTCAGCCGTGCGCGAGAGAGAGACAGAGGGGAGGAGGAGCACGGGGATAGTGAGAAAGGGCCAGAGGGGTTGCGTGGCGCCCTTAGCCAGCTCCAGACGGTCGGCGGCAAGCAGGAGGTGGCGAGCTACGGGCACGCGTGCATCGGGCACACGCTCTGCGTCCGACTGACGCGAGGTGGAAGACGCCTCTGCCCCTGGTGGGCTGGGCCGGCCTACTGGGACACCAGATGGGCTGCAACAGATAGGCCAGGTAAGCCTTCTCTCTCTTCTGCCTTTTCTAATTTTGTTTTGTTTCTATTTATGCAAATTTGTTTTAATTTGGTTTTCAAACCAAATCACTTAAAAATTCTGAAAATAGTTATGGGCACTAATGAGTTATTCTAGAGGCCCTCAACTAATTCCAAAATTGTTGGAGCATTTAAAAATATTTATAGCATTTAAATGCCCCAATTAAAATACAATATGAGTTAATTCAAAAATCCAGAATGGCCTAAAAATGTGTGCATCATTTTTTACAGAGGTTCTAGACCAATTAAAAAATGATGGACATTTATGAAGGGCATTTTGGGTTCATTGAAAAGATTTAATTTTGACCCTAGTTGAATTCATTTGGTGCTAGGGTTTCAACAATCCCCATTTCAAGTTTGTAAGAAATTTAAACATGATGCACACTAGATGATAGCACTAGGCATTACTAGAACTAGGGATGTGACAACTCACCCCCGCTAAACAAGAATCTCGTCCCGAGATTCAAGACGTGAGGTGAGAAGACAGGGGGTCACAAAGCTAACACGGTCTTCATGATCCGATTTGCCCTTCTCCAAGATGTTGATTCATTGCTCCTATTGATCTTGACGTCTTTGCTTTTAATGTCTTCTTCCAACATGATGACGACGGAAGGAAACTCTATAGGAATCGATCTTCTTGAAGATCGAGCAGCTCAAAATCAACTCATGAAGTGAGACATTGGAACATCTCTTGAGCTGAGGCACAAAACACACATCAAGACAGATGGAAAGAAACTGATAACAAAGGTTTAATTTGGTAGGCAACATTTCCACGCTTAAGAAGATGGTGGATGCGTTTCAAGTAGCGAGGAGTTAAGTTGCCCTTCATGTCAAACGGGGCACCTTAGAGGAGGTGACTCGTAGAGCTATTCCCTTAAGTGGCAAAAAGAATTACTTTTGATCCATAGATCATTGAAACTATTCATACCAGCCTGAGGAAATTCTTAATGGATTGTTTGAAGGAGTTCGAAAGAACGACATACTCAGGCTAGGGTGGACGAGGTGGACTACCTTGTTGAAGACAACGTAATGGATGATTTTGCTTATCATCGGAAATGGATGGGACCCATGGTATGTCCACTTTTGAAGATGATCTTAGACAACAACTGCCGAGAAGTATTGCCCATGGGAAATTGGCACAATGGTAGTGCAAGCTGGGAACAAAATGCAACTGTTGGGAATGTTCCAACCATCATATCTGCATGAGATTCAGATCTGGTTGGTAACAGGATATTCAGACTCATCAAGTCTAGAAAGAAAATGGAAGTTTGCAACACAAATCGACGAGATGGTGTTGCGAGATTCTCGAGGAATGAACTACGATAGCAAGCTCCAAAACATGAGCTGGTTCTGCTACAAACCTATGAACACACTGTCCAAGACAAGCATGCCCACGTAGTAGTCTTATAATAAAACTCTACCGAGTTCTTGCTGGGAACCATCATCGAGGATATCGGAGTCTTGTGCATGATCTAGAATTAACACAACAAACTCCTTCTCCTTGAGCAAATCAATCAGTGGCTTGGGGTGCTAGGGAATACATATGGAATGAAGATTGCAAGTCTCCAAACCACAAAATACTTCACACATATGCATGACTGACTTGGGATGATTCCAGAGGAAGCAAGACTAACTTTCTCGAATTCACGGCGGCAACTTTCACCAAATGCACGTGAATCAGAGGTAGTCACTTCTTTCATCCGAACATATGCTTCATGAACGAAACACGAAGAAATGCTTACACAGGTTTCCAACACTAAGTTGAGGTTCAACATGAGTCATGGGGGACACAAAATGCCGCTGATGGGCTCAACAACAACTCGTCAAAATTTCCATATCACTGGACTTCCACCATCATGTGAACATGGTGATAGCATTGGTCAGACCAAAAGATGTAATGGTGTATGCTCGAGGGATCAACCACGAGTAAGACAACATTACGAACGAGCAAAAACACTATCAACAGGAGGTAAGTAGAGTGAATCTTGGGTTCAAGAACCCAGAATTAGAATACCTACATACTAAATAACATCACGAGATGCTTTCGAGAATGGTGACCAGAATCATCACACTAGGAATACAAAGCATTGCTAGATTACTGGGTGGTTCTCTAAGACACCTAGGGTCATAATAATAGCTCCAACATATATGTCGAGGCAAAAGAGTACCTCAACTCACCGATTAGTGTGGTTAATCTGGCCCAAAGGAACATCGAGAACGGAAAGAAGGGATTTGCAAATGCATCAGACTATTTAGAATCCTGGGATGACTCGGACAACATAACGGCTATAAATGCTCAAAAACATTTAAGACATCCTGCAAAATGGTGGCATAACCACTCAACAACATAATATCAAGGTTCCGAGACCAACTATTAACACACAGAAGTACTAGAAACTGAACTGAGACTTGAATCCATCAATCTTATAAGTCTACGGATTAGTAACACGTGATCCCGATAGAAAGATGAGACGCCTAGTTCTTAATCCCCGTAGAAGAGAAGAGGTTGACTCAGATCAGAAGGCATAAGGTAAAGGAGTAAAAAGAGCCTTATGTTCTCTTCCACAATCAATTCCCTTATATAACTAAAGCATTTCTAGACTCGACTTGGACCAGTTTGGCTTGGTAATCCTACAGGCAGTCAGGCTCTGTACCAAAGCTGCCAGGACCCCGATTCAAAGTCACATCGATCTAGCCGGTAACACCTCATATCACTTTGCGGCCTCACGCACGGTATTCCCACGGGTGTTGCCTTACCATGGCCTGGGACCGTTTGCGCCTTTTGGCTCACGTATATGATAGTGTCGCTAGCATCCATATGACAGAGAACCTGGGCCGACATGACTAGTCGTGAACCCAAAGTGGCACCTACTTACGGGGACATGCATACATGAATCAACATCGAGCATGTCGGTCAGCAGCGTGCGAATCTGGGCTGTAGCATTGGGCTAACAGGACTCCGGTGAACCGAGCTGTAGCAGGCTAGGTAGGACTCCGGATGTCACCGCGTGACATTTCCCCGAAGGGACAGACACATGAACGAAGTGAATCACATGCCGGCCAGTCAAGTGTTCCGGAGCAAGAGTCTTTGGGCTAGCAGGACTCCGGTGAACCGGGCTGTAGCATACTACTATGCCTCATGGAAGCACAAGACTACATTTCCCCATAGGAGAGGCTACCAAGGATAAACAACTAGGTTGTCAGATCCCACACATACCAAGCATTTCAAGCATACACACAATATGCTCGATATGTGTAAATACAACATGGCATCACAACATAACTCTACGACTCAAGTATTTATTCATTAGGCTCCGAGGAGCGAGAAATTACAAACATGGGTCTCATGACCCAACATTCAGAGCATACAAGTCAAAGCACATGCGGAAGCTTAACATGTCTGAGTATAGACATCTACAAATGAAAAAGGCCGAGAAGCCCGACTATCTACTGATCTGCCGAGGGCACAAGATCGTGAGCCGAGGTATCAAGCTAAACGTCAAAGTCCACACGGAACTACTAGCAAGACCGACGCCTCTCCGCAAAACATAAAATAGGCAAACGTGAGTACAAATGTACCCAAAGAAGACTTACATCAGATCTAGCTACATATGCATCAGTATCAACAAAGGGGGTGGTGGAGTTTAACTGCAGCAAGCCAGCTTTGACTCGGTGGCTATCCTGAACTAGACAGCAAGCAAGTCTTTTGAGGTGGCGCACACGAGTCCACATATTCACCATATCCACTATGGATCCGCTCCCGTCTCCCTACGAGAAGGCCATCCATAGCACTCACGCTTATCTTGCGAGTTTTAGAGTGTCCAGTTTCACTTGTCTATGAACTGTATAGGCAACCAAGTAGTCCTTTACCATGGATGCGGCTATTCGAATAGATGATGTTAACCTTGCAGGGGTGTACTTGTTCACACACGCTCTCACCACTTATCGCTGTTTACACGACATGTACTCGGCAACCTTCAAGCGGAAGCCCAGCGAGGGTGTCGGCCACGGCCTACCTAAACATTCAAGCCTCTAGTCCAGGTTTATCGCCTATTCAGGTTCCATCCACAGGGAGTCCGGCCGAGGTTTCCACATACGGCCCCGAACGATGTGTACAGGGCTCCGAGACACCAAACGGGCGCCCGGCATGCCCGGCCACGTGCCTACCGCATCACAGCCCACCCCTCGGGTCAACGCTGCTCACGGCCTCCAACATACTACAAACACCAGAAACCACTTGCAACTCCTGGACAGAGGACAAGGGTGGTTAAGAAGCCAAGAGGGTCCATTGGTTTCGGGCCCAATGCATGGTAGTAGCTGAATCTTAAATCACACATACAGATCTCAGTGCTTAAGGACGGTTCCAATGAAACAACCCACCATGTACTCCTACATGGCCTCTCATCGATACCTTTACCAAATCGTGTTCACACACTTATCTCACACCCAGTAGGACATGTTCATCACCATTCCAAATCATCCCCAATGAATCAGACCTGACTCAAATCTAAGCAATAGCAGGCATGACAAACAAGCATGAATGAGTAGGAACATAAGGGCTCAAACAACTCCTACTCATGCTAGTGGGTTAAATCTATTTACTGTGGCAATGGCAGGTCATGCAGAGGAAAAGGGGTTCAGCTACCGCAGCATATAACAGTTGAATCGATGTTGTCCTAATGAAGTAAAAGAGAGCAGGAGCGAGGGAGTGGGATTGTATCAGAATGAACAAGGGGGTTTTGCTTGCCTGACAGAGAGGTAGTGGGATTCTGCCCTTCAGTTGGATACTCATGAATATCCTCGGAGACAGAACCTACCACGAAGAACACATCGAAACACAATGATCACATGGCAATATGCAACAATATGATGCATGCAATGACATGGCAAAACGAGTGTGTTTTGGCTAATGCAACTTAGAACAGATTGTTTTGAGTTCATTTGAATCAAGGATTCAAATGCAAACCCAAAATAAGAGGTCATATTAGTGCATTAACTTGTTTCACCTAAACAGCAAGGTTAAAGTGTTCTAACATGCATGAAACAAGTAAAGATGGAAAGATTACATTTTTTGATCAAATTTCATATATAAATCTTTGGATTTGGATTTACAGATTAATTTCTATGAATTTTTTAAGTTTGTAGCATTTTTTGGAATCTCCTTTATAAGAATAAATCCAGTAAATGCTTTATTGCGTCAGGAGTGCGTCAGGGTGACGTCAGCAGTCAACGGGGATGGTCCAGGTCAAACCTGACTAGTGGGTCCCGTGTGTCAGTGTCATTAGTCTAACTAAACTTTAGTTAGTCCTAATCCTAACTTAATTAGCAGGCGGGTCCCATTTGTCATAGACCCAGGGGGTCAAACTAGGCCCACCCGGGGTCAACTCGGTCAGCGGGGTCAAACCCCTCGTCAGCGAGTCAAACTTCGCCCGGCGTTGAGTCGCCGGCGAGGCAGGCAGCGGAGGCGTCGAAGCACGCTACTCAGCCCGCAGTTCGATCTTGGCGGGTGGGTGCTACGGGTAGCTGGCGGTGTGGCGCATCCAACGGTGGCGGTGGGTGGTGCTGGGGTGGCCGGAAACGACGAAAGCGACGAGCCGGGCGGCGGCCGGAGCTCGGGTGTTCGCGGGATGGCGCTGCAGTGTGCAAACGAGCGCAGCGAGGCGCTGGGGAGACTCTACGCGCGGTGGTGAGAATGTTGGGCACACGCCCGGGCCCAAATGGTCACCAGAGCGTCACTGGCGACGAGTGCAGGCGGCGGCGTGTTTCGTCCGCGGTGGGGAACGGAGCTAGGGGACGAGGGCGAACGCTAAAGAAGAGGGGAAAGAGAGAGGAGCTCACGGTGGAGTCGATGAGCACGTCAGTAGCTCGGGGGAGGCGTCGGAGCGAGCGGGGCGGCGAGAGCGATCTCCGGCGGGCACGGTGAAGATGAGCTCGAATACGACGTTGCAGAGCTCCCGCGGTTGAGCGGGTTGGCGTAGACGATGCAGGAGTGGACGACGGTTCTTCTGGACGCATCGACAAGATGAGGGGTGGACGGCGGCTGTGGCTACAGTGAGCGGCGGCGATGGTGGCGTTTGGCCGTGCGCGTGAGAGAGACAGAGGGGAGGAGGAGCATGGAGAGAGTGAGAGAGGGCCAGTGGGGTTGCTTGGCGCCCTTAGCCAGCTCCAGGCGGTCGACGGCAAGCAGGAGGTGGCGAGGTACGGGTGCACGCGCGTCGGGCACACGCTCTGCGTCCGACTGGCACGAGGTGGAAGACGCCTCTGCCCCTGGTGGGCTGGGCCGGCCTATTGGGCCGCCAGGTGGGCTTCAACAGATAGGCCAGGTAAGCCTGCTCTCTCTTCTGTCTTTTCTAATCTTGTTTTGTTTTCTATTTATGCAAATTTATTTTAATTTGGTTTTCAAACCAAATCACTTTAAAAATTCTGAAAATAGTTATGGGCACTAATGAATTATTCCAGGGGCCCTCAACTAATTCCAAAATTGTTGGAGCATTTAAAAATATTTATAGTATTGAAATGCCCCAATTCAAATACAATATGAGTTAATTCAAAAATCCAGAATGGCCTAAAAATGTGTGCATCATTTTTGACAGAGGTTCTAGACCAATTCAAAAATGATGGACATTTATGAAGGGCATTTTGGGTTCATTGAAAAGATTTAATTTTGACCCTAGTTGAATTCATTTGGTGCTAGGGTTTCAACAATCCCCATTTCAAGTTTCTGAGAAATTTAAACATGATGCACACCAGATGCTAGCACTAGGCATTACTAGAACTAGGGATGTGATAGTCAGCTTGGCGTTAGGACTCACGTTCGGCTCCAGGGCGTACCTCATGTTTGGCATCCCCATGGCAGCCAGCTTCGTGGTAATCCTACCGGCGACGTCCTCGACGCGGCTGATCCAGAGGTTTTCTCCCTTCACGTAATCCGCGTGGTTGGCGGCGTCATTCTTCCGCGGCTGCCTTTCCTTCTCCAGATCCTTGGTCAAGGTCTCCTCCCGATCCCTGATCTCTGAGTGCGTCACCTCAAGACCCTCTAGCTTCTGCTTTAGGTTTTTGATGGAGTCGTTGGCCTTGGAGAGGTCCTCAGCCTTGCTAAGGACTACGGCCTGCACCTCCACCAGAGCACTGTTGAGCGTGTCCTTCTCCTTCGCCAGCTTCAGGGCTTGTTCCTTTAACCCATCCCGCTCCACCTCTAGCTCCTTCACCTTGCCGGCATGGACCAAGGTCTGGGCATCGAACTCCTCCTTGTGCTTCTGCTCCAGTTCCTAGGTCCGCTGCGCGACGAGCTTTTCGACCTCCTCATCCTTGCTGCAGAATGTGGCGGCGAGCGCCCCCTCACGAGCGGCAAGATCCTCCTCCTAGGAGTTCAGTTCAGCTTGGTCCTGGTGCCGAGCGGCCTCGTCCTTGGCGGCCTGTTCCCTCGCCACCTCCTGGGCCTTCTCGATGTCGGCCTGCTTCATGACAAGCTCCAGCTTGCGCTCGACCAGCAGATCCTGGGCGACCTTCAGCTCCTCGTAGACCTGGCAGACCCAGGCCTGGGTCTCGGCAACACGTCTTGTGAGATCCGCCTCCGCCTTGTCCACCGCCGCCATCCTGGACCTTGCCTTGTCCAGGATGGCACGGTGAAGTACCCGGAGCTTCTGGAAGTTGGCGCTCATAGCCCGAAGGAGCTCCTCCTCCTAGGAACCGCCGCCACCGGCGCTCGGCTCGTCAACAACTTCAAGCCCGGCGGCGGCAAGCACCTCGTCGTTGAACACCTCCCCCTCGGTGGGCGCCCTGGTGCTCGACGTCCCTGGGAAGTGGACGGACAGATCGTCGCTCACCTTCAGGAACTTGCCCGAGCCAGAGGCAACAAAGGAGGAAGGCTAGTCATAAACCGTCCCCTCCTCGGCAGAGGCCTTTCCGGCCTCTCCGGCAGGCCCCTTCTCGGCCTCCTCGGCAGCGGCCTTGCTGGCCTCCTCGTCGGGCCCCTTGGTGGCATCCTCGGCAGCGTCTTGGCGGCATCCTCGGCGGCCATCTTTTTGGCCTCGGCCTCGACATCCCTGGCGACTTCCTCGATGACGGTGTCGATATCCTCCTGGACCACCGAGGAAGGGCCTGGACACCAAGAAAGGGAATGAGGCGGAGCCAAGGTCAAGGCCCAAGAAGAAGACGGAAGAACAGGGACGGGAAGTGAGCAAACTTATCTGCACCGGGATGGGAAGAAGTGGCGCCCTCCCCGCCAACGTTCATTGCCGGGATGGAAC
The DNA here is from genome assembly GCA_021605145.1 of Aegilops bicornis. NCBI lineage: Eukaryota > Viridiplantae > Streptophyta > Magnoliopsida > Poales > Poaceae > Aegilops > Aegilops bicornis. Next base: position 424,296,190 of record CM038675.1, on the reverse strand, counting down.
CACCAGCACCCAGGTTCGTTTCCTCCTCCTCCATGGGCATGGGCTCGGTGGTGGATGCCCTTCCCGGGGACGCCCCTCGGGGCGGCGTGGTTGAGAGGGGCGGCATGTTGGGGGTAGGCCTCAGTGGCTCCTCTTGCTACCGTTCTTCTCCTACAAACCCGGCAAGATCAACATCAAAGATTCACACCCCAAAGTTCATCAATGGAGGAGTGAGTGATAGACTCATGCTGGGGGCTAAAGCGGGGGCTGCGTCAGGGGCTGCTCTCTACCACCAGCGGCATGCTCGAAGTACCCGCCGGGGGCTTGTCGCCCATCGAGGCCTTGGCCCTCTTCACCACCCTCTCGCCAGCGTCTCTGTGTCCCTGAGAAGACAACATCAGGTCAAGAAAAGATTACACATGAGTAAAGTCATGGGATAATGCAGGGGAGGCGAGATACTTACTCTTCCTCCACCTCCTCCTCTTCTACTGGCTTCCTCTTCCTCCTTGGGCTGAGAGACCCAAAATCGAAGATGACCTCCGTGTCGACATCTGTGGGAGGAGGGGAAGGAGATGGAGTCCGGTGACGCTTGGACGAAGAAGAGGCAGTCGCCTTCTTCTTCGCCACCGGGACCTTCACCGTCTTCTTCACTGCCACGAGCCTCGTCTAGCGCAAGGATTGCTCCTGGACCTATTGCCACTGCACTGTCCTGCCGGGCCGGACCGGCTCACCGGAGCCAGCCCAGCACAAGACGCGTATTTTCCCCACAGCCGGAGGATCGACGGCCTCGGCCTCTTCCTCGGTCGACTCCTCGTCCACATCTTCAACTAGGGGGGCCTCGGCGTTGGCACCGCTAGCCTCCCTGGAAAACTCCACCCACTGGGCGAGCTCTTTCTCCTCCGTGGCCGAGTCGGCTTGTCCTCCTCATGGCCAACACTGCCGGCCTCCCGGGCAAGCACCTCCTCCGCCGCCCTTGCGGTGATATAATCCAACTCCTCTTTGGTGGTGTCCTGAATGAGAAGTGTCTCTTCATGCACATACTTCTCTGACGGATTGTCAAAGAACTCCTGCACCCGCTACGCCTCCGGCTCGGCCCAATTTGGGTCGAGGCCATGCGCGCTGGAGTCCGGCATCATGGTGATGATGTCGGTTTGGCAAGAATTGTTGCTCAGCGGGACTACTCTCGTCGGCAACCCAAAAAAAGGCCCCTTGGTGGTCTTGCCGGCCTTCGCGGCCTCGCCGCTCCTCTCCGCCCTGCCATCGCTGTTCACGTCAAGCTGAAAAAGCCTCTGGCAGAAATGGGCGTGCCCCATCACCGTGAAGTTGGGCTTCAGGCCAGGGTGAAGCCCCATGATGTCAGCCACGTTCGTGAAGAGCCAGGCCGGCCTCCCCTTGTTGTGCAGTGGGGCGATTCAGCGTCGAATGAAATCTGCCCCAATCATCTCGAGGGTGAGCCCGGCCTTGGCGAGGCGGAGGATCCTGGTGGTGGCGATCGTGTGCTTCTCGTCGTTGACATCGACATCACTCCAATCCTTACGGCGGACCGGCGGACTTTTGCAAACATGGAATAACTCCTATGGATCTTTCTCCTTGATCCATAACCACCGGCTCCTCCACTCCTCCCACCTCTCCTTCTAGGCGCCCCCCGGATACGTCCCCTTCTCCTCGGTCCGTGGGATCCAGGTGACGCAGCCGGAGATGGCACCCCCGCCTGAATGCGGGGATAGAAGTAGTGGCGGAAGAGCGCCGTGCTCGGGAGCACGCCGGCGAAGCCCTGCAGAGATGAGCAAAGAAAGCCATGCACGCCACCGCATTTGGCATGAAATCAAGGAGATGGAAGCCATAGGTGTGTGATATGTCTCCAATGTATCTATAATTTTTTATTGTTCCATGCTATTATATTATCTGTTTTGGATGTTTAATGGGCTTCATTATACACTTTAATATTACTTTTGGGACTAACCTACTAACCAAGGCCCAGTGCAAATTGCTGTTTTTTTCCTATTTCAGTGTTTCGGAGAAAAGGAATATCAAACGGAGCCCAAACAGAATGAAACCTTCGGGAGAGTTATTTTTGGAACAAACGTGATCCAGAGGACTTGGAGTGGACATCAAGAAACTAACGAGGAGGCCACGAGGCGGGGAGGCGCACCCCCACCCTCGTGGGCCCCTCGTACCTCCAACGACCTACTTCTTCCTCCTATATATACCTACGTACCCCAAAAAACATACAGGAGCACCACGAAACCCTATTTCCACCGCCGCAACCTTCTGTACCCGTGAGATCCCACCTTGGGGCCTTTTCTGGCGCTCCACCGGAGGGGTCATCGATCACGGAGGGCTTCTACATCAACACCATAGCCTCCCCGATGATGTGTGAGTAGTTTACCTCAGACCTTCGGGTCCATAGTTATTAGCTAGATGGCTTCTTCTCTCTCTTTGGATCTCAATACAAAGTTCTCCTCGATCTTCTTGGAGATCTATTCGATGTAATTCTTTTGCGGTGTGTTTGTCGAGATCCGATGAATTGTGGGTTTATGATCAAAATTATCTATGAACAATATTTGAATCTCCTCTGAATTCTTTTATGTATGATTGGTTATCTTTGCAAGTCTCTTCAAATTATCAGTTTGGTTTGGCCTACTAGATTGATCTTCTTGCAATGGGACAAGTGCTTAGCTTTGGGTTCAATCATGCGGTGCTCGATCCCTGTGATAGAAGGGCAAATGACACGTATTGTATTGTTGCCATCGAGGATAGAAAGAAGGGGTTTATATCATGAGTTTATCCCTCTACATCACGTCGTCTTGCTTAATGTGTTACTCTGTTCTTATGAACTTAATACTCTAGATGCATGCTGGATAGTGGTCAATGTGTGGAGTATTAGTAGTAGATGTAGGCAGGAGTCGACCTACATGATCATGCCTAGATATTCTCATAACTATGCACTTTTCTATCAATTGCTCGACAATAATTTTTTCACCCACCGTAATACTTATGCTATCTTGAGAGAAGCCACTAGTGAAACCTATGGCCCCCGGGTCTATTTTCCATCATATAAGTTTCCAATCTATTTTTATTTTGCAATCTGTACTTTTAGTCTTTATCATAAAAATACCAAAAATATTATCTTATCATGTCTATCAGATCTCACTTTTGCAAGTCGCCGTGAAGGGATTGACAACCCCTTTATCACGTTGGTTGCAAGGTTCTTATTTGTTTGTGTAGGTACGAGGGACTTGCGTGTGACCTCCTACTGGATTGATAGCTTGGTTCTCAAAAACTGAGGGAAATACTTACGCTACTTTGCTGCATCACCCTTTCCTCTTCACGGGAAAACCAACGCATGCTCAAGAGGTAGCAAGAAGGATTTCTGGCACCGTTTTCGGGGTGTCTACGCACAAGTCAAGACATACCAAGTACCCATCACAAACTCTTATCCCTCGCATTACATTATTTGCCATTTGCCTCTCGTTTTCCTCTCCCCCACTTCACCCTTGCCATTTTATTCGCCCTCTCTTTTCGTTCGCCTCTTTTTTGCTTGCTTCTTGTGTCCCCGTGCATCGTCATGGCCAGTCCTTTTCTACTCGTTTGTCTCCCGAGAATGAAGTTCTTAATTTTAAACAAAGGGAAGGAGAAATCTAAAAGATGCTTGGTACAGAATTTGCAATGCTCAAAATAGATCTACTAGGAAGCAATCTACTTCCGTTCTTCTTTGCAATTTTTATGTAGACATCACTCCTTGGAATAGATATATTCTTGATACCATTACCAGAGGGAATTTCTTGGGTAGCCATACTTTTGATTCTTATAATGCTATGATAGATGTGTTTGGCTAACCACCTCTTTTGGTTAATGGAACTATGCTAACTTTGGAACATGTGATGCAAAGGCTTGAAATTATTGAAAATAAAGTTGCCACTGTGGAATTGATTGAGAATTTGGATAAAAAGATCCACAACGAAATTACCCAATATGGATCTAAGGTAGGAGTTACTCTGAAAAGTTTTAAAGTAAAAGAACCCTTAGTTAATGAAAGAATAGATCAAGATTCCACTAGAATTGATAAACTTGAGGGTATTAATACCAACTTAGGGTCCGCTTTTTCTGCCGTAAGAAATACTCCAAATCCTCCTACTACCAAAATTGCCAAATTTATGTATGTTCCTAAAAATAAGGGTGAACTTCTAGTAAGGAAACTGCAGATCTCAAATCAATAAGTGTCCACCATGACTTTCTCGCTATCATTAAGAAACCTTTTGCTACAAATGATTTTCTCGATTTCTTGCCTAGGAGGTTGATCATTAATAAAAAAGGTCACTCCTAAGGGTTATAAGTGTTCTATTGAAGAATTTCATGCCAAAGATGATAATACCTAGATCTACTCTTGCCTTTATGCCTAGCTAGGGGCGTTAAATGATAGCGCTTGTTGGGAGGCAACCAAGTTTTATTTTTGTTTCTTGCTTTTTGGTTCTGTTTAGTAATAAATAATTGATCTAGCCTATGGTTAGATGTGGTTTTATGTTTTAATTAGTATTTGTGCCAAGTAAAACCTATAGGATCTTCTTAGATGGTAGTTATTTGATCTTGCTGAAAAAGTCAGAAACTTTCCGCTCACGAAAACAATTGTTAAAAATCACCAGAATGTGATAAAATACTTACTCCAATTACAGTAGATCAATAAAAAAATTATCTAGGTCTTCCTATTTTGGTAGATTTTTCTGAGTTCCATAAGTTTGCGTTAGATACAGATTACTACAGACTGTTCTATTTTTGACATATTCTGTTTTTCATGTGTTGTTTGCTTATTTTGATGAATCTATGGCTAGTATCGGAGGTTATGAACCATAGAGAAGTTGTAATACAGTAGGTTTAACACCAAGATAAATAAAGAATGAGTTCATTACAGTACCTTGAAGTGGTGTTTTGTTTTCTTTCGCTAACGGAGCTCATGAGATTTTCTGTTGAGTTTTGTGTTGTTAAGTTTTCAAGTTTTGGGTAAAATTTGATGGATTATGGAACAAGGAGTGGCAAGAGCCTAATATTGGGGATGCCCAAGGCACCCCAAGGTAAAATCCAAGGAAAACCAAAAGCCTAAGATTGGGGATGCCTCGGAAGGCATCCCCTCTTTTGTCTTCGTCCATCGGTAACTTTACTTGGAGCTATATTTTTATTCACCACATGATATGTGTTTTGCTTGGAGCGTCTTGTGTGATTTGAGTCTTTGCTTTTTAGTTCACCACTATCATCCTTGTTGTACACACCTTTTTGGAGAGACACACATTAATCGGAATTTATTAGAATACTCTATGTGCTTCACTTATATCTTTTGAGCTAGAAAATTTTTGTCTAGTGCTTCACTTATATCTTTTAGAGAAAGGCGGTGGTTTTATTTTATAGAAATTATTGATCTCTCATGCTTCACTTATATTATTTTGTGAGTCTTTTAGAACAACATGGTAGTTTTCTCTGGTTAAAATTTTAGTCCTAAAGTGATGAGCATCCAAGATAGGTATAATAAAAAAATTCATATAAGTGCATTGAATACTATGAGAAGTTTGATACTTGATAATTGTTTTGAGATATGAACATGGTGATATTAGAGCCATGCTAGTTGAGTACTTGTGAATTTGAGAAATACTTGTGTTAAAGTTTGTTATTCCTGTAGCCTGCACGTATGGTGAACCATTATGTGATGAAGTCAGAGCATGATTTATTTATTGATTGTCTTCCTTATGAGTGGCGGTCGGGGACGAGCGATGGTATTTTCCTACCGATCTACCCCCTAGGAGCATGCGCGTAGTACTTCGTTTCAATAACTAATATATTTTAGCAATAAGTATGTGAGTTCTTTATGACTAATGTTGAGTCCATGGATTATACGCACTCTCACCCTTCCACCATTGCTAGCCTCTCTAGTATCGCTCAACTTTCGCCGGTACCATGCACCCACCATCACCTTCCTCAAAACAGCCACCATACCTACCTATTATGGCATTTCCATAGCCATTCCGAGATATATTGCCATGCAACTTTCCACCATTCCGGTTATTATGACACGCTCCATCATTGTCATATTGCTTTGCATGATCATGTAGTTGACATCGTATTTGTGGCAAAGCCACCTTCATAATTCTTTCATACATGTCACTCTTGATTCATTGCATATCCCGCATTTCACGAGGCATTCACATAGAGTCATATTTTGTTCTAAGTATTGAGTTGTAATTTTTTTTGAGTTGTAAGTAAATAAAAGTGTGATGGTCATCATTTAGAGCATTGTCCCAAGTGAGGAAAGGTTGATGGAGACTATGATTCCGCCACAACTCGGGATGAGACTCCGGACGAGTAAAAAAAGAGAAAGATAAAAAAGAGGCCATAGAAAAAAGAGAAAAGGCCCAAATAAAAATAAAAAATGAGAGAAAAAGAGAGAAGGGACAATGTTACTATCCTTTTACCACACTTGTGCTTCAAAGTAGCACCATGATCTTCATGATAAAGAGTCTCCTATGTTGTCACATTCATATGCTAGTGGGAATTTTACATTATAGAACTTGGCTTGTATATTCCAATGACGGGGTTCCTAAAAAATGCCCTAGGTCTTCGTGAGCAAGCTAGTTGGATGCACACCCACTTAGTTTCTTTTGTTGAGCTTCCATACACTTATAGCTCTAGTGCATCCGTTGCATGGCAATCCCTACTCACTCACATTGATATCTATTAATGGGAATCTCCATAGCCCGTTGATACGCCTAGTTGATGTGAGACTATCTTCTCCACAACCACCATTCTTTTCCATATATAGTGCTATGTCCATGGCTCACACTCATGTATTACGTGAAGATTGATAAAGTTTGAGAACATCATAAGTATGAAACAATTGCTTTGCTTGTCATCGGGGTTGTGCATGATTAAATACTTTGTGTGATGAAGATAGAACATAGCCAGATTATATGATTTTGTAGGGATAACTTTCTTTGGCCATGTTATTTTGAGAAGCCATGATTGCTTTGTTAGTATACTTGAAGTATTATTATTTTTATGTCAATATTAAACTTTTATCTTGAATCTTTCAGATCTGAACATTCGCGCCACAATGAAGAAAATTACATTGAGAAATATGCTAGGTAGCGTCCCACTTCAAAAATTCTGTTTTTATCATTTACCTACTCGAGGACGAGCAGGAATTAAGCTTGTGGATGCTTGATACGTCTCCAACATATCTATAATTTTTTTATTGTTCCATGCTATTATATTACCTATTTCGGATGTTTAATGGGCTTCGTTATACACTTTTATATTATCTTTGGGACTAACCTACTAACCCAACGCCCAGTGCAAATTGCTGTTTTTTTTGCCTATTTGAGTGTTTCGCATTAAAGGAATATCAAACGTAGTCCAAACGGAATGAAACCTTCGGGAGAGTTATTTTTGGAACAAACATGATCTAGAGGACTTGGAGTGGACGCCAAGACACGAACAAGGAGGCCACGAGGCAGGGAGGCACGCCTGCCCCCTGGGCGCGCCCCCATCCTCGTGGGCCCCTCGTAGCTCCACCAATATACCTACGTACCCCGAAAACATCCAGGAGCACCATGAAACCCTATTTCCACCGCCGCAACCTTCTGTACCCATGTGATCCCATCTTGGAGCCCCCGGCGAGAGCCTTGCTGGGGCAACTTGCCCAACGCCAGCAGAGCGCGCCACCCTTGAGCCCAAGGGTTCCAACGCCATCAACCACATTGGAACCAAGGCTCGGGAGGCACCTCCATGGTGGCATGCAGATCTTTGTGAAGATCATAAACACACAAGATCAGATGAGGACCAGAAGATGACGATCCTCGGCAAGATCCTTGCCGAGGAAATCCACGAGACCCCCGGCAAGATCCTTGCCGGGGACGACCGCGATGCCACGGCAAGACCCTTGCCAGGGCCCCGGCAAGACCCTTGCCAAGGACACTTGCGGGGCCACAGCCAGGCTCACGTCTGCCAAGAACCCACCATCGTTCCCATACAGCGGCCAGGCCAACCAGCTGGGCAGGCACCTGTGTGGCAACGTGCGGCCTCCAGGCCAACTCAGCAAGCACCTACGTGGTGGCATGCAGATCTTCGCGAAGACCCTACCACCACGCCATCTCAGCAGCCTGCCAGCCTACGTGGCACTGCATGCCTCGATGGCCTGGACGCGTGTCCGAGCGAGGCAGAGCGGCAACGGATGGGACGGGCCTAGTTCCGTCCCCAATAAAGCATCGGGACACCTAAGGAGCGCATTTAATGCGCCTTGTCCCGTAATGACAGGCGATAAGCTTGTACACTGTACACCTTTCCACGTCCTGTGTGCCATTGTGGTGACCCCTTTCGTCTATAAAAGGAGGCCCGAGGCGTACTGGAGAAGGATTCGGATCTTTTGGACTACGCACGCACCACAGCTAGTTCGAGAGCTCAAGAACACTCAAATATATACCAAAGCAGGACTAGGGTATTACGCATCCTTGCGGCCCGAACCTGGGTAAACGATCTTTGTGCTGACTACCAGACCCGCTCTTTGCACAACCCCGCGCCTGCCAACCGTAGAAGGGATCCCAGTGACCCATAGGTGTCATTTCCCCCGACAGTGGCCCTTGGATGAGGTGTCTGAAACCAACCCTAACTCTTGTTTCCACACACATCCGAACTCTAAAAACAGCCTATATTCAAGTATTTCGAAATTACATGGGCCTGGCGCAATAATAAGGTGACACAACACCTAGAATAGCCTCTGGACGAAATTTATGAAGTGGCATCTTTTATATTTCGTCCAAGGCTTCATGCACTCATTATGGTGGCTTCAAAGTTCTGAAATCATCACTGGGAACTCCATTCTTGTTTCCCTTGCGCATGCCATCAACTCCATGCTTGTTCTTGCTCCAATGTTCATGCTTCTCCAAGCTAGGCCCTTCATTTGTAAGCAAAATAAATGTATCCAATTTAGGCAACATCATATTCTCATGAACATTAGAATCATTACCAAGAAACGAAAGTACCTAGTAATTTAATTGGCGTGCGCGAGCTCTAGTAATTGGTCCAGTATTTATAGTAGCAGGGGCTGTGGGTGTAACGATGGTATTGATCTCCTTGCCGTCCTCTCCTTCTTGAAATGAAGTCGTCCTCGACGGAAGCTCATCTTCCTCACCAAAATAAGGTTTCAAATCTGCAATGTTAAAAGTGGGACTAACCCCAAAATCTGCAGGCAGTTCAAGTTTATATGCATTATCATTTATTTTCTCTAACACCTTAAATGGACCATCAACACGTGGGATTAGCTTTGATTTGTGCAAATCGAGAAATCTATCCTTACGCAAATGTAACCAAACAAGATCTCCAGGTGCAAACACAACATGTTTTCTACCCTTATCTCCAACAAGTTTATATTTAGCATTCATACGCTCAATGTTTTCCTTAGTTAACTCATGCATTTTTAAAAGCAATTCAGCATGTTGTTTAGCATCAAAATTAACCTTCTCCAAAGATGGAAGAGGCAACAAATCAATAGGTGCACGAGGTAGGAAACCATACACAATTTCAAAAAGGCACATCTTAGTAGTAGAATGCAATGAACGATTATAAGCAAATTCAATATGAGGCAAGCATTCTTCCCACATTTTCTTGTTATTCTTCAAAACAGCCCTAAGCATAGTAGACAATGTTCTATTGACTACTTCAGTTTGTCCATCAGTTTGGGGGTGACATGTAGTACTAAAAAGCAGTTTAGTCCCCAACTTAGCCCATAAACATCTCCAGAAGTGGCTAAGAAATTTAGTATCACGATATGAAACAATAGTATTTGGCACACCATGCAAGCGAATAATTTCACGAAAGAACAAATCAGCAACATTAACGGCATCATCGCTTTTATGACATGGTAGAAAGTGTGCCATTTTCGAAAACCTATCCACGACAACAAATATGCTATCCCTCCCCTTCTTTGTTCGAGGTAACCCTAAAACAAAGTCCATAGAAATATCCTCCCAAGGAACACTAGGTGCAGGCAAAGGCATATATAAACCATGAGGATTGAGTCATGACTTATCTTTTTGACATGTAGTGCAACGAGCAACAAAATGCTCAACATCCCGTCTCATCTTTGGCCAAAAGAAATGTGTAACAAGTATATCGTCCGTCTTCTTCATGCCAAAGTGTCCCATTAATCCTCCTCCATGCGCCTCTTGCAACAACAAAAGACGGATGGAGCTAGCAGGAATGCATAGCTTGTTAGCACGAAACACAAATCCATCATTAAGGACGAACTTGTTCCATGTTCTACCTTCTTTACAATTTTGCAATGCATCTTTAAATTCAGCATCATGCACATAGTCATCTTTGATGGTCTCCAAACCAAATATTTTAAAGGAAAGTTTTGAAAGCATAGTATAACGATGAGACAATGCATTAGCAATAACATTTTCTTTACCCTTCTTGTAATTAATGACATAAGGGAAAGTCTTAATGAATTCAACCCATTTAGCATGTCTACGGTTCAATTTTGCTTGACTTTTAATGTGTTTCAAAGATTCATGATCAGAATGTAAACAAATTCTTTGCGCCATCAATAATGTTGCCATGTTTCTAAGGTCCGAACAAGAGCATATAATTCTTTATCATAAGTAGAATAGTTCATACTAGGCCCACTCAATTTTCAGAAAAGTATGCAATAGGTTTGCCATCTTGTAATAACACACCTCCTAACCCAATTCCACTAGCATCAGATTCAAGCTCAAAAGTCTTATTAAAATCAGGAAGTTGGATTAAAGGAGCATGTGTCAACTTATCTTTCAACACCATGAAGGCTTCTTCCTGTGCGGTACCCCAAACAAAAGGCACATCCTTTTTTGTAAGCTCTTTGAGAGGTGCAGCAATGGTGCTAAAATCTCTCACAAAACGCCTATACAAACTAGCGAGTCCAAGAAAACTCCTCACTTGTGCAACCGTTTTGGGCCGCGGCCAACTCTCAATAGCTTCAATCTTGGCTTTATCAACTTCAATTCCCTGTGGAGTAACAACATAGCCAAGAAAAGATACTCGGTCGGTGCAAAAGGTGCACTTCCCAAGGTTACCAAACAAACGTGCATCACGTAGAGCAATAAAAACATCACGTAAATGTTCCAAATGTTCTTCTAAAGATTTGGTATAAATCAGTATATCATCAAAATAGACTACCACAAATCATCCATTGAAAGCACGTAAAACTTCGTTCATTAGTCTCATGAAAGTACTAGGTGCATTAGTTAACCCAAAAGGCATGACTAACCACTCATATAAACCAAACTTAGTTTTAAATGTTGTTTTCCATTCATCTCCCAATTTCGTACAAATTTGATGGTATCCACTACGCAAATCAACTTTGGAGAATATTGTAGAGCCACTCAATTCATAAAGCATATCATCTAGCCTAGGAATAGGATGACTATAATGAATAGTAATATTATTAATGCCTCTACAGTCAACACACATACGCGACGTCCCATCCTTTTTTGGTACTAGTATAATAGGAACAACACAAGGACTAAGAGATTCACGTATATACCCTTTGTCAAGCAGCTCCTGTACTTGACGCACAATCTCCTTCGTTTCCTCTAGATTGGTACGGTATGGCGCACGGTTTGGCAGCGAAGCACAGGGAATTAAGCCAATCTGATCCTCAATCCCTCGAATAGGTTGTAATCCCGGTGGCACGTCTTGTGGAAAGATGTGGGGACCCCGACTCATAAGTCGAGATCACCGAATGCACGTGTACAGTGATCCCAGAGATCAATGCTCACTGAACACACAGAAGCTGAATAACAAGAGTCTTACATCCATACATACTGTTTTACACAAGTAGGACCATTATGGTCAAGTATTGAGTGTATCATTGCAGCGGAAATCTTCAATAACCACTTGGACCCATGCCATCTGCCTTAACCCTACAGGCATTCTGACTGGGAAGCGTCCTAGCTCGCATGTTCGTCACCAAGGTACTCTTCATTATATCCTGTTCTTTCATGCCTGGCCAATAAAATAACCAGTGGCAAGCCAATGAGTACTTTGAATGTACTACTTAAGCAACCCATGTTTTGGTTCAAGATACAACAATGCATGATATAGGTAAATTTTTGCGTAAAGCTAGTTTTGAGTGCAATGACATGTTCAACAATTTGTAAGACATGCATCAGAGAATTCAAGTAACCATGAGGACAGGTTACAGATATCAACATAAATAGAGTGGGCACCAACCCAACTCAATCATGTCAAGTCCTTTGACTCGACCCAAGTAGATCTTCCCACTTATCCAAACACACACTCTGGTTTGTAAACATATGGACGTAGCCCAAGAGCGGTTACCCAACTGTCCTTGACCATGGACACGGCTATTCAAATAGTTTTACACTCTGCAGAGGTTGCACACTTTACCCACAAGATCCGGGGAACTTCCGTGTCATCCACGACCCGCGATACCTCAAGTACCCGGGGTAAGAACCTGATCACTATCTTTCCCTAGACGACACTAATAAGGAGTCCACTCGTTGTTCCGTATCCTCATATGTACATCATACGAGACTCTCTCGAGATCATAACATCCGAGAGGGGACACAACGGTGTATCCGGTGCCCTGTGAAAACAGTCATGGCCGCCCTACAGCACGACCCGTCCCCGAGAGAGCACCAACTCTCCCCCGTCACTAGTAATGCGGGCTCCAAGCTAGTATCGGCCTGGGTAATCAATAGTGCCCTTTCCCATATAAGGGTAGAGTGGTTGCGCATGTAATGTTGGAATAACGGTCGCAACTTAAACCAATCCGTTTGAAAACAACACACACACTTGCCTCGGTAAACCACTTCGTCATCAAGTGGTTACCCATCTCATCATCCCCCTCAGGCATAAGTGGCACCCGACGGGGTTTTCGAAAAGTCCTTTGAAAATACTTTATCTCCTTCACCATGCATATACCCGACCCTTTTGCGTAGCACTACATTAACATCCTATCTACTCCCACCGGCATAACCCTCATAAGAAGGTAGGGTCATGCACAATGCAAGTATCAACGAGGAAGTACGGTGGCAACCCATCAAGGTGGTTACCACCTCATCATGATTCTGTTGCGACAATAATATGGTGCTATATGACATGCATAAAAAAGGGTTTCATAGACATGGTCAAAGGGCTGCTTGCCTGTTTTAACAAGGTCTTCGAGGTCTTCAAATATCTCTGGTCCAACTCCAAGCATTTCATCTACTTCGTCAACTATCGTCGAAAGCAACCATAATAAGCAACTCAACAAGGCAGAAAATAAAAGTGCTCTAAAAATATTAATTTTGACTTTCTAGGACATCTCTGGTTATATGAAAAATAAACGGAGTGGTTTCATTGGAATTGGGTCAGTGGATATTTCTAAACATTTTGATATGATGGAATCAAGGGGTTTATGGATTTGCAAGGAGTGTACAGAAACATTTTTTTGAAAATGAGCAAAGGCGCCCATTTAACAAATAGTGATTTTAGAAACATCTAGGAGTTGGTTTCACTGGATTTGGAGTTCAAATGAATTACCTATGAATTTGCAAAGTTGACAAATATGAAGAAATGGCTCATTATTTTGTGGAGTACATAAAGTATTAAGAAAAATGTTCATAACCTAAGTTATGAAATTAGATGTATCTACAAACTTGAATCATGGCATTTGGATCAAATTTGAGCTCTCTGTGATTTTCTAAAGTTCATCACAAAAATAGGAAAAATAGGATTTGATAAATATTTGTGAAGGAAATGCTTCCGGAAAAATGTGCAAATAGCACCATGTGAAAGATCATGATTTATGGAGTCATAAGAAATTTGAAGCATCAAATTTGGACACGTTTAGAGATTTATGAAGTTCACTGGATAAAGAAAATGAGAAAAAGGGTATTATACCTAATCTCACGCTACCGGCGTAATTTAGCCGGGCAGACTGGGCTGGCCAGCCTCGCGGACACCCGATGGGAGGCCACGCCAAGGCGTATTCGAGTGACGCTTCAAGGAAGCGCAAAAGCAGTGGCCCGTCTCCACTTAAATGACGTGGCGGGCTGTCGGGTCACTGACCTGCGGGGCCCAAGCGGTCTTCTTCCTCCTCCAGCCATGACGGAGGAGATCGAGCCCGTCTGCTTGGCCGGGCGCCTTCCCCCGGTGACACAGGCTACCTTTGGCCAAGCCACGGCCACCAGAGGGGTCGCCGGGGAGAGTCGCGTCACGTGAAGCCCTCGGAGACGGCAGGGGATGGCCGGAGCGCATCTGGCGACGGTCGTGGCGGACGGCCCCATCAGGCATTGGCGGCACCGGCACAACGAGGCACGGGACGAGGAGGAGAGGAGCAGGGAAGCTCCGTAGCCTAGCGGAGGCTCTCCTAGAGGTCGAAGGAGAGGGGGAGGGGCTCTGGTTCGCCGGAGCAAAGTGGAGGCCAACGGCGAGCATGGTGGCCATGGAGAGGGCAGGAGGGCACGAGGGGGAGTGAGGGGGTGTCTGAGAGGTGTACGGGAGAGAGGAGGTTCGAACCGAGGCGAGAGAAAGAGTCGGGGTGGCCTAAATGGGCGTGGCATGAGCACCGTGGGCAGTGTCCACGGACGCGCTTGGGTAAGGTCGTGGAGGGGAGAGGAGAGAGGTTCTGGAGGGGGCCGGTAGCGTGCCGTGTCCCGGACGCCGAGGCCACCTCGGGAGACATCACCCAGATGCCCAAGGCTGTCGTATGCCCTTGGCATGGGTGAGCTACAGTGCGAGAGAGCACTGTAGCATGCTCCAGAGCGCGAGCTCTGCAGGCTCTGGCATTGTTTATGCGCCATGAGCATGTCCTTTTGTGTCTGGGGGTTTTGGGGGGTGAGTAAACAATGTAGGAGTGGCATTGGATGCCCTAGAGAGCCAGTAGGAGAGGAGAGAGGTTGAGGGAGAGAGGGAAATGGGCTGTCCAGAGAGAGAAAGTGGGGTTTTACCCCTCCAATAATTGAGCTATGGATTTTCCATTGCTACTGGAGGTGCAAGGGGACTAGGGGGGGCTGTGGTAAAAAGTTGAGGCCATGGAGAAGAGTGGTAGTGGTCAAAATGATGATTTTGGAAAAATGGCTGAAGGTGTTTGTTGTTGGTTTGGGCAAGAAAATTAATTCCACTTGCCATGAAAATTAACAGGATGGAATGGCACATAGAAGTAGGGTGTTCCACCAAGTTTGAGCTCATTTGGGCAAAGTTGCCAATGCAACTTTTGTAAACCCTAGAAATTAGCAGAAATGAACTTGTGTAGATCTAGTTGAGCAAATCACTTCTCCTTGATGCACCACTTCGTGTAGTAGCCTCATTTGGCCATGTTAACTTGCTCACAAAAGATGGGGTCAAGGAGAGAAAGTTGGTAGTACAAAGTTGTTCAAATTTGATTCTGGTCAGAGAGGGTTTTGGGGCACTTTGATCAATATAACATTTTCTCCAACTTTTTCCATTTGCTATACATGAATTATTAGACCATTTGAGCATGTTCACAGGGTTTGAGAACATTTGGACATGTTTGACAGTGCAAAAATGTTCAAACTTGAAAAAGGATGTAAGTGGTTTTGAGAGGGTTTCATGGGGTTATACTATTCTCCATGACATGGTACTTGGCAAGATCATCAAACATGTCATATGTGACTTGTTAGAATTTTATTAGATTTTTATGAAAATATTTCCTGTAGAAATATTTCAAATCCATGGAATGAGCAGAAATGGTTTTGGGAGGTTTTGTCCACTATTTTGATCATGACCATGTGTTGAAACTCATATATATGGAAAATATATGTCCAATGAGTCTCCTAATTTTTCTCAAATATTTTTAAAGCTTTTAAAATAATTTTAACCTGTTGAAGACCATTTCTGGCCTTAAGAAAAAGCCTTTAAATAAAATAGAAGAATAATTTTTAAAATTATATTTTTGTGGTTTCTGGGTATCCTATATCTAATAGGAGTCAAAAATATTTTTAGAAATATTTTTACTGCCCTTAATTAAGTACTTGCAGTGCAAACCTCAATTCAAGGGTTTTTGGAAAACTAATTTTTGAAAATACTATTTGGCCAAATTATTTTTGTAAGAAACTATTTTTATGTCCTATACACATGGCATGATCATTGGTTCAAGAGTTTGGATCAAGGAGATGAAGTATAGGAGTTGGAGGATTTATTTGATTTTTAGAGCACCTGCAAACAGCAGACAAAAATCAAATCAAGCAAAGTCCAAAACACTCAAAAGTTTTTGTCAAACCACATTTTATCATGATTGTTAGCTTAAGTGTAGTGGCATGAAAATCAGGGTGTGATAGACCTACCCCCCTTACAAGAATCTCGTCCCCGAGATTCCCAAACTAGGCGCGGAAAGGGATACAGAAACTTGGATCTGGGGTAGTCTTCAAGTTCTCGTGTTGCTTCTGCTTCCGTGTAGTGCTCCATTGAGCTTGAAGTACTTGATGGTGTGGCTTCGTGTATGACGCTCTTCTTGATCCAGGTTGCTAATGGGTAGCTCGCGGCAGGTTAGATTGGGCTAGGGGTCGATGGCTCGGTGGTTAATGCCCTCGTAGAGATTGGGCAAGTTAGGAAGTTGGAAACACTTCCGGGGTTGTGATGCATGGAAAGCGTTGTGCTCATCAGGTAACTCTGGTGGTAACTCTAGCTGGTAGCCGTCTACTCTTCGTCTTGAAGTGATCTTGGAGGGGGGCTGTTAAATCTTGGAGTGGGTCTCCTTGTCATGGAAATGCTTGGTTCCTTAGTGAGGAGTGGTTTGTAGATATGCACAGTCTTTGACAAGGAAGTTCACTTCTTGATGATGATGGTTGGTATAGTTCTTCCTCCTTGACATGGCGGTCTTCAGATGTTCCCTAACCGGCTGAACGGTTCTTCTTCCGTCTTTGGGTAGGCAAGTATATCACCAAATAGCGATGACATCCAGCTTCTTCGAGTACTCCGTGAAGACTCGCCCACGGGTACATAGGGTATAGGTTGGGGTATCGGTGGTGGTCACGGTTGAGTATTGGCCAGGTCTACTTGACCTAGAGCCAAAGCCCATGGTCATGGTCCGACCATGTTGTGGCTTGGTAGGGCTTAAGGGTTTCAAGGATTCTAGTGTGCGAGTGAACGTTTATCATCTTATCCTTGAGCACAGTTTCTGAGATGCCAATTGTTCTATCACATCATATCATCGATAGCATCATCTCCTATAGGTCAACTCCAATCATCACTCATGCTATTCATATCATCATGACTCCTGAGAGGAGCTCTAGCAAAATCATATATGTCTATGATCCCCAAACTCATATGTATGGCTACCCCTAAAAATCCATGGGTAGAGCATACAAGCATACAAGCTGGAATAAAACATGACCATCCAAGTGCTCATCCTACTCTTCCAAGGTCTAAGGCATTTCTACCCTAAGGAAACACGTCGTAAGCCACTCCAAGATCTTGTTTCCTTCCTATGAATCAACTCCAACAACCCATTACCTTCCATCAATTACTACATAATCCATTTAATTTTACAAATCCAATGGTTATGGTGTTCCACATGATCTCCTAAGGTTCCTATAATCCCCAAACACTTGGAAGGGCTTCCTTGCTATAGTCAGTCCACCAATTTCCATTATCATGTTCATGTAAACTCCAACCTCAAGCTTATATAGATCCCTAAATCAACCCCGACAATTAATCCAATCTCTTAGTTTATTGTCCACCGAGAAACATGGTATCATGATCAAGACCATCAGTCTAAATCCAATTTACTCGAACCATGTAAAATTACTCTGCATCCATACTCCACTAGGATCACCTATTTAAATCCAAATCTTGTGTCCAACGAGAATTCCCACACTTTCCCCTAAGTCATAGTCGTAATATCAACTATCTCCTATCAATATCCCCTGGCTAAGTCAAATCCTTATACTCCCAAGAATTTCAGCTTGCGATCATAATCGTCCTATTAAATACAATTTACTCAGGGGTAATGAAAGCTATGCTACTCTATAATCATGATCCCACCAAGTTCATCTACCAACATCAAAGCCTCATAATCCACCAAATAGTCTCATATAATTCCTCAAGTCATTGATATAAACTCATCAAGTCATTTGTCCTCTATTCCTATATCCTCAAATTGGTCTCTCCTATGGCATCGTCAGCTTTGGTGCTATCTTAGGATGATAATGTGCTCGTTCACTATGTCCACTAGTTCCATATGAACACAGTGCTGTGCAAGGTTACAGAGGCTTAACAGGTTCTCTTGCAATTCTGTGGGTTAAGCACATGGTTAAGGACTCGAGCTGGATATCTTATGAAGTCTTGAAGGGTCTAGGAATGTGTCTCTAATCTTGATGGGCAACCCTAACTCTAAAGGGATGCACTTGGTCGAGGAGGTTGTAGAGAAAGTCTTCAGTGCTAGTTGGTCGTCGAAGTAGAATCCTTGGTGTACCTTGTCTTGCCGGTCTTCAGTTGAGGAGAGAGAGTGAGAGGGAAAAGTAGCATAGAGGAGGGGGATGCCTAAAAGGGGGTTCTATAGTGCAAGTGCAAACAACAAGTGCCGAAAGGGCCGAACATAGGCATTAAGATAAGTAGGGTGATAGTGTCACGTACTTGTTGCCTAGGGCAAAAAGGGCGACTGATATCAAAACACAAACAAATAAAAACAAGCAACACACAATCATGGTTCTATTCGAACCATCATACGGACTTGACTGCGCAGAGGGGGGGGGGGGTACACGACGCATCCTACCCGAGGGGTTCGCGGACTCAGGAGTCATGCCATGTGCCTCGTGCGATCTTCCGAAGTTTTCCTCGGTGTTGCTACGTCTCTCGGTTCGATAAAACGATCTAGGTTGAGCTGAAGGATCTTCAACAACTTCTCTCTGTTGAAGTGATGGGGTGAAGGTGGCTCCTCGGTCGGCATTGACTCGGTCTTCTGTTGTCTTCTTAATCATGACGATCCCGTTTTGTCTTCTAAAGGCGTCGATAGTACCAGGTAGGTAATCCTTTATGCAATGACAATATCAAAGCATAATAGAGGTCCATCATGTCGGTTACATTGGTGAAAAGATCGACACCAAGAGCGGGGGATGAAGAGAACCGTTTTCCTGCTCACTATAGTGAGGTGGACCAAATGGCTAGGTTCTCATCCACCGGTGATCGGCGATACAACAACGGTAGTGACAGGGTTACCCTATTAGCGATGTATATCATGATCTTGCATATCCTATGCCCTGATCGTCGTAGGCTAGGGTTGCATCTTCTTGGGGCAGCGTCAAGGGTGTCACCATCTTCTGGGCCTTCATGTCCTCATTCCTCAAGGATGTATCTTCTGTTGGTATCGTGTTGTTGTGGTGTCGCCAATCTTGTGTTCAGAAGAGGTGGGTGGGTGTTTGGCAAGGTGTACTCCTTTTAGATTATCCACGAGGATTACAAGGAATCCCGTGGTTAGGGGCATAAGGATTCTAGCGACCATTAAATTTTGAAAGGGAAGAGGAAAGTATAGATAGTTTTGAAAACTAGTAGTAGTTTTGGAAATAGTTTTACCTTAACTAACGACCATGCTAACTAAGGCTTCCTACGGTCGGGATGGCTCGATACCAGCTCTGTGGGGACCCCGACTCATAAGTCGTGATCACAGAATGCACGTGTACAGTGATCCCAGAGATCAATGCTCACTGAACACACAGAAGCTGAATAACAAGAGTCTTACATCCATACATACTGTTTTACACAAGTAGGACCATTATGGTCAAGTCTTGAGTGTATCATTGCAGCGGAAATCTTCAATAACCACTTGGACCCATGCCATATGCCTTAACCCTCTGGGCATTACATTTGAAGCGTCCTAGCTTCGCATGTTACGTCACCAAGGTACTCTTCATTATATCCTGTTCTTTCATGCAGCCAATAAAATAACAAGTGGCAAGCCAATGAGTACTTTGAATGTACTCTTAAAGGAACCCATGTTTTGATTCAAGATACAACAATGCATGATAATAGGTAAATTTTTGCAGAAAGCTAGTTTTGAGTGCAATGACATGTTCAAAAATTTGTAAGACATGCATCAGGAGAATTCAAGTAACCATGAGGACAGGTTACAGATATCAACATAAATAGAGTGGGCACCAACCCAACTCAATCATGTCAAGTCCTTTGACTCGACCCAAGTAGATCTTCCCACTTATCCAAACACACACTCTGGTTTGTAAACATGTGGACGTAGCCCAAGAGCGGTTACCCAACTGTCCTTGACCGTGGACACGGCTATTCGAATAGTTTTACACTCAGCAGAGGTTGCACACTTTACCCACAAGATCCGAGGAACTTCCATGTCATCCACGACCCGCGATACCTCAAGTACCCGGGGTAAGCACCGATCACTATCTTTCCCTAGACGACACTAACAAGGAGTCCACTCGTTGTTCCGTATCCTCACGATGTACATCATACGAGACTCTCTCGAGATCGTAACATCCGAGAGGGCACACAACGGTGTATCCGGTGCCCTGTGAAAACAGTCATGGCCGCCCTACCTGGCACGACCCCTTCCCGAGAGAGAGCACCAACTCTCCCTCGTCACTAGTAATGCGGGCTCCAAGATAGTATCAGCATGGGTAATCAATAGTGCCCTTTCCCATATAAGGGTAGAGTGGTTGCGCATGTAAGGTTGGAATAACGGTCGCAACTTAAACCAATTCGTTTGAAAACAACACACACACTTGCCTCGGAACACCACTTCGTCATCAAGTGGTTACCCATCTCATCATCCCCCTCGGGCATAAGTGGCACCCGACGGGGTTTTTGAAAAGTCCTTTGGAAATACTTTATCTCCTTCACCATGCATATACCTGACCCTTTTATGTAGCACTACATTAGCATCCTATCTACTCCCACCGCATAACCCACATAAGAAGGTAGGGTCATGCACAATGCAAGTATCAACGAGGAAAGTACGGTGGCAACCCATCAAGGTGGTTACCACCTCATCATGATTCCGCTATGCACAACAATATGGTGCTATATGACATGCATAAAAAAGGGTTTCATAGACATGGTCAAAGGGCTGCTTGCCTGTTTTAACAAGGTCTTCGAGGTCTTCAAATATCTCTGGTCCAACTCCAAGCATTTCCTCTACTTCGTCAACTATCGTCGAAAGCAACCATAATAAGCAACTCAACAAGGCAGAAAATAAAAGTGCTCTAAAAATATTAATTTTGACTTTCTAGGACATCTCTGGTTATATGAAAAATAACCAGAGTGGTTTCATTGGAATTGGGTCAGTGGATATTTCTAAACATTTTGATATGATGGAATCAAGGGGTTTATGGATTTGCAAGAAGTGGACAGAAATATTTTTTTGAAAAATGAGCAAAGGCACCCATTTAACAAATAGTGATTTTAGAAACATCTAGGAGTTGGTTTCACTGGATTTGGAGTTCAAATGAATTACCTATGAATTTGCAAAGTTGACAAATATGAAGAAATGGCTCATTATTTTGTGGAGTACATAAAGTATTAAGAAAATGTTCATAACCTAAGTTATGAAATTATATGTATCTACAAACTTGAATCATGGCATTTGGATCAATTTTGAGCTCTCTGTGATTTTCTAAAGTTCATCACAGAAATAGGAAAAATAGGATTTGATAAATATTTGTGAAGGAAATGCTTCCGGAAAAACGTGCAAATAGCACCATGTGAAAGATCATGATTTATGGAGTCATAAGAAATTTGAAGCATCAAATTTGGACACTATTTGAGTTGTTTAGAGATTTATGAAGTTCACTGGATAAAGAAAATGAGAAAAAGGGTTTTATACCTAATCTCACGCGCTGAGCGTAATTTAGCCGGGCAGCGCACTGGGCCTGGCCCAGCTCCTCGCGGACACCCGATGGGAGGCCACGCCGAAGGCGTATTCCCGGGTGACGCTTTCGCCGAAGGGAAGCGCAAAACGGCTGGCCCGTCTCCACATAAATGACGTGGCCGGCTGTCGGGTCCTTGACCTGCGGGGCCCGGCCGAGTCTTCTTCCTCCTCCCGCCGCGACAGAGGAGATCGAGCCCGTCTGCTCGCCGGCGGCGCCTTCCCCCGGTGACACAGGCTACCTCTGGCCAAGCCACGGCCACCAGAGGGGTCGCCGGGGAGAGTCGCGTCACGTGAAGCCCTCGGAGACGGCAGGGGATGGCCGGAGCGCATCTAGCGACGGTCGTGGCGGACGGCCCCATCAGGCATTGGCAGCACCGGCACAACGAGGCACGGGACGAGGCGGAGAGGAGCGGGGAAGCTCCGTAGCCTAGCGGAGGCTCTCCTGGAGGTCGAAGGAGAGGGGGAGGGGCTCTGGTTCGCCGGAGCAAAGTGGAGGCCAACAGCGAGCATGGTGGCCATGGAGAGGGCAGGAGGGCACGAGGGGGAGTGAGGGGGTGTCTGAGAGGTGTACGGGAGAGAGGAGGTTCGAACCGAGGCGAGAGAAAGAGTCGGGGTGGCCTAAATGGGCGTGGCCGCGGAGCACCGTGGGCAGCGTCCACGGACGCGCTCGGGTAAGGTCGTGGAGGGGAGAGGAGAGAGGTTCTGGAGGGGGCCGGCAGCGTGCCGTGTCCCGGACGCCGAGGCCACCTCGGGAGACATCACCCCGATGCCCAAGGCTGTCGTATGCCCTTGGCATGGGTGAGCTACAAGGCGAGAAAGCATCAGTAGCATGCTCCAGCCTTGAGCTCTGCAGGCTCTGGCATTGTTTATGCGCCATGAGCATGTCCTTTGTGTCTGGGGTTTTGGGGGTGAGTAAACAATGTAGGAGTGGCATTGGATGCCCTAGAGAGCCGATGGGAGAGGAGAGAGAGGTTGAGGGAGAGAGGGAAATGGGCTGTCCAGAGAGAGAAAGTGGGGTTTTACCCTCCAATAATTGAGCTATGGATTTTCCATTGCTACCGGAGGTGCAAGGGGACTAGGGGGCTGTGGTAAAAGTTGAGGCCATGGAGAAGAGTGGTAGTGGTCAAAATGATGATTTTGGAAAAATGGCTGAAGGTGTTTGTTGTTGGTTTGGGCAAGAAAATTAATTCCACTTGCCATGAAAATTAACAGGATGGAATGGCACATAGAAGTAGGGTGTTCCACCAAGTTTGAGCTCATTTGGGCAAAGTTGCCAATGCAACTTTTGTAAACCCTAGAAATTAGCAGAAATGAACTTGTGTAGATCTAGTTGAGAAAATCACTTCTCCTTGATGCACCACTTGGTGTAGTAGCCTCATTTGGCCATGTTAACTTTCTCACAAAAGATGGGGTCAAGGAGAGAAAGTTGGTAGTACAAAGTTGTTCAAATTTGATTCCGGTCAGGGAGGGTTTTGGGGCACTTTGATCAATATAACATTTTCTCCAACTTGTTCCATTTGCTATACATGAATTATTAGACCATTTGAGCATGTTCACAGGGTTTGAGAACATTTGGACATGTTTGACAGTGCAAAAATGTTCAAACTTGAAAAAGGACAGAAGTGGTTTTGAGAGGGTTTCATGGGGTTATACTATTCTCCATGACATGGTACTTGGCAAGATCATCAAACATGTCATATGTGACTTGTTAGAATTTTATTCGATTTTTATGAAAATATTTCCTGTAGAAATATTTCAAATCCATGAAATGAGCAGAAATGGTTTTGGGAGGTTTTGTCCACTATTTTGATCATGACCATGTGTTGAAACTCATATATATGGAAAATATATGTCCAATGAGTCTCCCTAATTTTTCTCAAATATTTTTAAAGCTTTTAAAATAATTTTAACCTGTTGAAGACCATTTCTGGCCTTAAGAAAAAGCCTTTAAATAAAATAGAAGAATAATTTTTAAAATTATATTTTTGTGGTTTCTGGGTATCCTATATCTAATAGGAGTCAAAAATATTTTTAGAAATATTTTTACTGCCCTTAATTAAGTACTTGCAGTGCAAACCTCAATTCAAAGGTTTTTGGAAAACTAATTTTTGAAAATACTATTTGGCCAAATTATTTTTGTAAGAAACTATTTTTATGTCCTATACACATGGCATGATCATTGGTTCAAGAGTTTGGATCAAGGAGATGAAGTATAGGAGTTGGAGGATTTATTTGATTTTTAGAGCACCTGCAAACATCAGACAAAAATCAAATCAAGCAAAGTCCAAAACACTCAAAAGTTTTTGTCAAACCACATTTTATCATGATTGTTAGCTTAAGTGTAGTGGCATGAAAATCAGGGTGTGACAGACCTACCCCCCCTTTCAAGAATCTCGTCCCCGAGATTCCCAAACTAGGCGCGGAAAGGGATACAGAAACTTGGATCTGGGGTAGTCTTCAAGTTCTCGTGTTATACGCTTCCGTGTAGTGCTCCATTGAGCTTGAAGTACTTGATGGTGTGGCTTCGTGTATGACGCTCTTCTTGATCCAGGTTGCTAATGGGTAGCTCATGGCAGGTTAGATTGGGCTAGGGTCGATGGCTCGGTGGTTAATGCCCTCGTAGAGATTGGGCAAGTTAGGAAGTTGGAAACACTTTCGGGGTTGTGATGCATGGAAAGCGTTGTGCTCATCAGGTAACACTGGTGGTAACTCTAGCTGGTAGCCGTCTACTCTTCGTCTTGAAGTGATCTTGGAGGGGGGCTGTTAAATCTTGGAGTGGGTCTCCTTGTCATGGAAATGCTTGGTTCCTTAGAGAGGAGTGGTTTGTAGATATGCACAGTCTTTGACAAGGAAGTTCACTTCTTGATGATGATGGTTGGTATAGTTCTTCCTCCTTGACATGGCGGTCTTCAGATGTTCCCTAACCGGCTGAACGGTTCTTCTTCCGTCTTTGGGTAGGCAAGTATATCACCAAATAGCGATGACATCCAGCTTCTTCGAGTACTCCGTGAAGACTCGCTCACGGGGTACATAGGGTATAGGTTGGGGTATCGGTGGTGGTCACGGTTGAGTATTGGCCAGGGTCTACTTGACCTAGAGCCAAAGCCCATGGTCATGGTCCGACCATGTTGTGGCTTGGTAGGGCTTAAGGGTTTCAAGGATTCTAGTGTGCGAGTGAACGTTTATCATCTTATCCTTGAGCACAGTTTCTGAGATGCCAATTGTTCTATCACATCATATCATCGATAGCATCATCTCCTATAGGTCAACTCCAATCATCACTCATGCTATTCATATCATCATGACTCCTGAGAGGAGGTCTAGCAAAATCATATATGTCTATGATCCCCAAACTCATATGTATGGCTACCCCTAAACATCCATGGGTAGAGCATACAAGCATACAAGCTGGAATAAAACATGACAATCCAAGTGCTCATCCTACTCTTCCAAGGTCTAAGGCATTTCTACCCTAAGGAAACACGTCGTAAGCCACTCCAAGATCTTGTTTCCTTCCTATGAATCAACTCCAACAACCCATTACCTTCCATCAATTACTACATAATCCATTTAATTTTACAAATCCAATGGTTATGGTGTTCCACATGATCTCCTAAGGTTCCTATAATCCCCAAACACTTGGAAGGGCTTCCTTGCTATAGTCAGTCCACCAATTTCCATTATCATGTTCATGTAAACTCCAACCTCAAGCTTATATAGATCCCTAAATCAACCCCGACAATTAATCCAATCTCTTAGTTTATTGTCCACCGAGAAACATGGTATCATGATCAAGACCATCAGTCTAAATCCAATTTACTCCGAACCATGTAAAATTACTCTGCATCCATACTCCACTAGGATCACCTATTTAAATCCAAATCTTGTGTCCAACGAGAATTCCCACACTTTCCCCTAAGTCATAGTCGTAATATCAACTATCTCCTATCAATATCCCCTGGCTAAGTCAAATCCTTATACTCCTAAGAATTTCAGCTTACATCATAATCGTCCTATTAAATACAATTTACTCAGGGTAATGAAAGCTATGCTACTCTATAATCATGATCCCACCAAGTTCATCTACCAACATCAAAGCCTCATAATCCACCAAATAGTCTCATATAATTCCTCAAGTCATTGATATAAACTCATCAAGTCATTTGTCCTCTATTCCTATATCCTCAAATTGGTCTCTCCTATGGCATCGCCACTTTGGTGCTATCTTAGGATGATAATGTGCTCGTTCACTATGTCCACTAGTTCCATATGAACACAGTCTTTGTGCAAGGTTACAGAGGCTTAACAGGTTCTCTTGCAATTCTGTGGGTTAAGCACATGGTTAAGGACTCGAGCTGGATATCTTATGAAGTCTTGAAGGGTCTAGGAATGTGTCTCTAATCTTGATGGGCAACCCTAACTCTAAAGGGATGCACTTGGTCGAGGAGGTTGTAGCGAAAGTCTTCAGTGCTAGTTGGTCGTCGAAGTAGAATCCTTGGTGTACCTTGTCTTGCGGTCTTGATTGAGGAGAGAGAGTGAGAGGGAAAAGTAGCATAGAGGAGGGGGATGCCTAAAAGGGGGTTCTATAGTGCAAGTGCAAACAACAAGTGCCGAAAGGGCCGAACATAGGCATTAAGATAAGTAGGGTGATAGTGTCACGTACTTGTTGCCTAGGGCAAAAAGGGCGACTGATATCAAAACACAAACAAATAAAAACAAGCAACACACAATCATGGTTCTATTCGAACCATCGTACGGACTTGACTGCGCATAGGGGGGGGGGGTACACGACTCATCCTACCCTAGGGGTTCTCGGACTCAGTAGTCATGCCTTGTGCCTCGTGCAGTCTTCTGAGTTTTCCTCAGGTGTTGCTACGTCTCTGGTTCGATAAAACGATCTAGGTTGAGCCTGAAGGATCTTCAACAACTTCTCTCCTGTTGAAGTGATGGGGTGAAGGTGGCTCCTCGAAGCTGGCATTGACTCGGTCTTCTGTTGTCTTCTTAATCATGACGATCCCGTTTTGTCTTCTAAGGCGTCGATAGTACCAGGTAGGTAATCCTTTATGCAATGACAATATCAAAGCATAATAGAGGTCCATCATGTCGGTTACATTGGTGACAAGATCGACACCAAGAGCGGGGGATGAAGAGAACCGTTTTCCTGCTCACTATAGTGAGGTGGACCAAATGGCTAGGTTCTCATCCACCGGTGATCGGCGATACAACAACGGTAGTGACAGGGTTACCCTATTAGCGATGTATATCATGATCTTGCATATCCTATGCCCCGATAAATGCGTCAGGGCTAGGGTTGCATCTTCTTGGGGCAGCGTCAAGGGTGTCACCATCTTACGGGCCTTCATGTCCTCATTCCTCAAGGATGTATCTTCCGTTGGTATCGTGTTGTTGTGGTGTCGCCAATCTTGTGTTCAGAAGAGGTGGGTGGGTGTTTGGCAAGGTGTACTCCTTTTAGATTATCCACGAGGATTACAAGGAATCCCGTGGTTAGGGGCATAAGGATTCTAGCGACCATTAAATTTTGAAAGGGAAGAGGAAAGTATAGATAGTTTTGAAAACTAGTAGTAGTTTTGGAAATAGTTTTACCTTAACTAACGACCATGCTAACTAAGGCTTCCTACAGTCAGGATGGCTCTGATACCAGCTCTGTGGGGACCCCGACTCATAAGTCGTGATCAAAGAATGCACGTGTACAGTGATCCCAGAGATCAATGCTCACTGAACACACAGAAGCTGAATAACAAGAGTCTTACATCCATACATACTGTTTTACACAAGTAGGACCATTATGGTCAAGTCTTGAGTGTATCATTGCAGCGGAAATCTTCAATAACCACTTGGACCCATGCCATCTGCCTTAACCCTACAGGCATTCTGACTGGGAAGCGTCCTAGCTCGCATGTTCGTCACCAAGGTACTCTTCATTATATCCTGTTCTTTCATGCCTGGCCAATAAAATAACAAGTGGCAAGCCAATGAGTACTTTGAATGTACTCGCAAGGAACCCATGTTTTGGTTCAAGATACAACAATGCATGATAATAGGTAAATTTTTGCAGAAAGCTAGTTTTGAGTGCAATGACATGTTCAAAAATTTGTAAGACATGCATCAGGAGAATTCAAGTAACCATGAGGACAGGTTACAGATATCAACATAAATAGAGTGGGCACCAACCCAACTCAATCATGTCAAGTCCTTTGACTCGACCCAAGTAGATCTTCCCACTTATCCAAACACACACTCTGGTTTGTAAACATGTGGACGTAGCCCAAGAGCGGTTACCCAACAGTCCTTGACCGTGGACACGGCTATTCGAATAGTTTTACACTCAGCAGAGGTTGCACACTTTACCCACAAGATCCGAGGAACTTCCGTGTCATCCACGACCCGCGATACCTCAAGTACCCGGGGTAAGCACCCGATCACTATCTTTCCCTAGACGACACTAACAAAGAGTCTACTCGTTGTTCCGTATCCTCACGATGTACATCATACGAGACTCTCTCGAGACCGTAACATCCGAGAGGGGACACAACGGTGTATCCGGTGCCCTGTGAAAACAGTCATGGCCGCCCTACCTGGCACGACCCCTTCCCGAGAGAGAGCACCAACTCTCCCCCGTCACTAGTAATGCGGGCTCCAAGATAGTATCGGCATGGGTAATCAATAGTGCCCTTTCCCATATAAGGGTAGAGTGGTTGCGCATGTAAGGTTGGAATAACGGTCGCAACTTAAACCAATCCGTTTGAAAACAACACACACACTTGCCTCGGTACACCACTTCGTCATCAAGTGGTTACCCATCTCATCATCCCCCTCGGGCATAAGTGGCACCCGACGGGGTTTTTGAAAAGTCCTTTGAAAATACTTTATCTCCTTCACCATGCATATACCTGACCCTTTTGCGTATCACTACATTAGCATCCTATCTACTCCCACCGGCATAACCCACATAAGAAGGTAGGGTCATGCACAATGCAAGTATCAACGAGGAAGTACGGTGGCAACCCATCAAGGTGGTTACCACCTCATCATGATTCCGTTGCGACAACAATATGGTGCTATATGACATGCATAAAAAAGGGTTTCATAGACATGGTCAAAGGGCTGCTTGCCTGTTTTAACAAGGTCTTCGAGGTCTTCAAATATCTCCGTCCAACTCCAAGCATTTCCTCTACTTCGTCAACTATCGTCGAAAGCAACCATAATAAGCAACTCAACAAGGCAGAAAATAAAAGTGCTCTAAAAATATTAATTTTGACTTTCTAGGACATCTCTGGTTATATGAAAAATAACCAGAGTGGTTTCATTGAATTGGGTCAAGGATATTTCTAAACATTTTGATATGATGGAATCAAGGGGTTTATGGATTTGCAAGAAGTGTACAGAAATATTTTTTTGAAAAATGAGCAAAGGCACCCATTTAACAAATAGTGATTTTAGAAACATCTAGAAGTTGGTTTCACTGGATTTGGAGTTCAAATGAATTACCTATGAATTTGCAAAGTTGACAAATATGAAGAAATGGCTCATTATTTTGTGGAGTACATAAAGTATTAAGAAAAATGTTCATAACCTAAGTTATGAAATTAGATGTATCTACAAACTTGAATCATGGCATTTGGATCAAATTTGAGCTCTCTGTGATTTTCTAAAGTTCATCACAGAAATAGGAAAAATAGGATTTGATAAATATTTGTGAAGGAAATGCTTCCGGAAAAACGTGCAAATAGCACCATGTGAAAGATCATGATTTATGGAGTCATAAGAAATTTGAATCATCAAATTTGGACACTATTTGAATTGTTTAGAGATTTTTGAAGTTCACTGGATAAAGAAAATGAGAAAAGGGTTTTATACCTAATCTCACGCGCTGAGCGTAATTTAGCCGGGCAGCGCACTGGGCCTGGCCCAGCTCCTCGCGGACCCCCGATGGGAGGCCACGCCGAAGGCGTATTCACGGGTGACGCTTTCGCCGAAGGGAAGCGCAAAATGGATGGCCCGTCTCCACTTAAATGACGTGGCCGGCTGTCGGGGTCACTGACCTGCGGGGCCCAGCCGCAGGGTCTTCTTCCTCCTCCCGCGCTCGCGACAGGAGGAGATCGAGCCCCGTCTGCGCGCCGGCCGGCGCCTTCCCCCGGTGACACAGGCTACCTCTGGCCAAGCCACGGCCACCAGAGGGGTCGCCGGGGAGAGTCGCGTCACGTGAAGCCCTCGGAGACGGCAGGGGATGGCCGGAGCGCATCTGGCGACGGTCGTGGCGGACGGCCCCATCGAGCATTGGCGGCACCGGCTGTGAGGCACGGGCGAGGAGGAGAGGAGCGAGAAGCTCAGTAGCCTAGCGGAGGCTCTCCTAGAGGTCGAAGGAGAGGAGGGGCTCAGTTCGCCGGAGCAAAGTGGAGGCCAACGCGAGCATGGTGGCCATGGAGAGGCGGGGAGGGCACGAGGGGAGTGAGGGGTGTCTCGAGAGGTGTCTGGAGAGAGGAGGTTCGAACCGAGGCGAGAGAAAGAGTCGGGTGGCCTAAATGGGCGTGGCCATGAGCACTGGTGGGCAGTGTCCACGGACGCCGCTTGGGTAAGGTCGTGGAGGGAGAGGAGAGAGGTTACGGAGGGGCGGTGGCGTGCCGTGTCCCGGACGCCGAGGCCACCTCGGGAGACATCACCCAGATGCCCAAAGGATGTCGTATGCCCTTGGCATGGGTGAGCTACAGTGCGAGAGAGCACTGTAGCGTGCTCCAGAGCGCGAGCTCTGCAGGCACTGGCATTGTTTATGCGCCATGAGCATGTCCTTTTGTGTCTGGGGGTTTTGGGGGTGAGTAAACAATGTAGGAGTGGCATTGGATGCCCTAGAGAGCCAGTAGGAGAGGAGAGAGGTTGAGGGAGAGAGGGAAATGGGCTGTCCAGAGAGAGAAAGTGGGGTTTTACCCCTCCAATAATTGAGCTATGGATTTTCCATTGCTCTTTGGAGGTGCAAGGGGACTAGGGGGGGCTGTGGTAAAAAGTTGAGGCCATGGAGAAGAGTGGTAGTGGTCAAAATGATGATTTTGGAAAAATGGCTGAAGGTGTTTGTTGTTGGTTTGGGCAAGAAAATTAATTCCACTTGCCATGAAAATTAACAGGATGGAATGGCACATAGAAGTAGGGTGTTCCACCAAGTTTGAGCTCATTTGGGCAAAGTTGCCAATGCAACTTTTGTAAACCCTAGAAATTAGCAGAAATGAACTTGTGTAGATCTAGTTGAGCAAATCACTTCTCGTTGATGCACCACTTGGTGTAGTAGCCTCATTTGGCCATGTTAACTTGCTCACAAAAGATGGGGTCAAGGAGAGAAAGTTGGTAGTACAAAGTTGTTCAAATTTGATTCTGGTCAGAGAGGGTTTTTGGGCACTTTGATCAATATAACATTTTCTCCAACTTGTGCCGTTTGGTATAGATGAATGATTAGACCATTTGAGCATGTTCACAAGGTTTGAGAACATTTGGACATGTTTGACAGTGCAAAAATGTTCAAACTTGAAAAAGGACAGAAGTGGTTTTGAGAGGGTTTCATGGGGTTATACTATTCTCCATGACATGGTACTTGGCAAGATCATCAAACATGTCATATGTGACTTGTTAGAATTTTATTCGATTTTTATGAAAATATTTCCTGTAGAAATATTTCAAATCCTTGAAATGAGCAGAAATGGTGTTGGGAGGTTTTGTCCACTATTGATCATGACCATGTGTTGAAACTCATATATATGGAAAATATATGTCCATTGAGTCTCCCTAATTTTCTCAAATAATTTTAACCTGTTAAAGACCATTTCCGGCCTTAATAAAAAGCCTTTAAATAAAATAGAAGAATAATTTTTAAAATTATATTTTTGTGGTTTCTGGGTATCCTATATCTAATAGGAGTCAAAAATATTTCTAGAAAGATTTTTACCGCCCTTAATTAAGTACTTGCAGTGCAAACCTCAATTCAGGGGTTTTTGGAAAACTAATTTTTGAAAATACTATTTGGCCAAATTATTTTTGTAAGAAATTATTTTTATGTCCTATACACATGGCATGATCATTGGTTCAAGAGTTTGGATCAAGGAGATGAAGTATAGGAGTTGGAGGATTTATTTGATTTTTAGAGCACTTGCAAAGCAATGAGACAAAAATCAAATCAAGCAAAGTCCAAAACACTCAAAAGTTTTTGTCAAACCACATTTTATCATGATTGTTAGCTTAAGTGTAGTGGCATGAAAATCAGGGTGTGACAAAAGACGTCAGCGAACTCCTGCAAAATGTTAGTAACAGCAGGAGGCAAAGATGAAGGCACGCCCTCGAATGAAAATAATGCCTCTTTGCACACAAAAGCATAACAAGTAAACATGCAC
Organism: Aegilops bicornis; assembly: GCA_021605145.1. Classification (NCBI taxonomy): domain Eukaryota; kingdom Viridiplantae; phylum Streptophyta; class Magnoliopsida; order Poales; family Poaceae; genus Aegilops; species Aegilops bicornis. The sequence continues at coordinate 424,263,943 of CM038675.1, read as the reverse complement.
TTTTCAATTTAATTTCAGAAGCAACACTAGATGGTTTATTATCTGGCTTCATTTGTTGCTCAAATTCTTTTGCCAAAATCTTATTTTCACTATTATTTTTCTCCTATTTTGCTTTATTAGCTCTATTAACATCATCTTTCAAAATGGAATCAGGAGACATAGGAAGCAAAGTAATATGTTTATCCTTATGAACAAGAGTATACTGATTTTTCTACCATGGTGTACAGAATTTTTATGAAATTGCCATGGCCTACCAAGTAATAAGGAACATGCTTGCATGGGTACCACATCACAATCAACATAATCAGCATATGTAGAGATACTAAAATGCACACGAACAATACGTGTTACCTTAACTTTGTCGCTGTTATTGAACCATTGGATATAGTAAGGATGTGGATGTGGTATTGTGGTGAGAGATAGCTTCTCCACCATCTCCATGCTAGCCAAGTTGTTGCAGCTCCCTCCATCTGTGATGACACGAACAGAACGTTCCTTCACTACTCCCTTTGTATGGAACAAATTATGCCACTGATTTTACTCAGCTTGTGTGACCTGCACACTCAGAACATGTTGAGCAACTAAACATTCATACCTGTCAGCATCTTCAGGAGCCATGTATTGCGTCTCATGTTCAGAATCATCTCCACCGTGTTCTTCACATGTAATAAGAGCCGAAGTCTCCTCACCTTGGCTCCAGAAATTCTCTTTTATTGTATAAAAAATCCTCGCTAAGCTCTGTTCCATTCCGAGAACTTTTATTTCTGCATAAAAACAACACCATGGTAGTTCTGCTAAAAACAACGTCAGTTCGGGGTTAGTTTCATTAAAATCATGCAAATTAGAGTCCAAAACAAGAGGATAAGCGTTAGGAAAAGTAGATACGTCGGAGATGTATCAACTCCCCAAGCTTAAACCTTTGCTTGTCCTCAAACAATTCAGTTGATAAACTGAAATTGAAAAAGAAAAACTTTTATGAACTCTTTTGCTCTTGTTTGCATAAATAAGCTTAAAAAGCACCCAGGTTTTCAGTCAACATTATAACTAACCATGCCGACAATAACTCTTAAAGATTATATTAACTCATATCAATGACATAATCAGCTAGTGAGCAATAATAAGGTATCTCCAACGGCAACACGTTATCAAAACAACCATGATATAATATGACAATAGTGGTATCTCGCTAGCCCTTTCTGAGAGCGCAAAACATAAATGCAGAGCACCTCCAAAGTTCAAGCAGCGACTAAACATTGTAATTCATGGTAGAAAAGATCCAGTCAGGATGCACCCGACATTAGCTACACACAATGCATAAGTCATGACAACTATGCTCTCATGTTCTGGTGCTTATTTTAGAAGGTGATGACACAACATAAAAGTAAATAGACAGTCCCTTCGTAGAGGGAATCAATGATTTGCATAGGTGCCAGAGCTCAAGTTTTTAAACAGAGGTAAATGATATTTTGAGACATGCATCCTTCTCATTTACTTCACGACTATCACTTATCAATATCTTCCGTGCTAAGCACGCTAGTGGCGGTTCCCAAGCGATAAAAGTAAAGGTTTTGACTCGAATTGGAGTTTTTGTTTGATTATTTGAGAGATTAACTCTTTTTGCAATTTGGGACTGGGCATCCCTATTACCGCCCTTTTCTCGTGCATGGAAGATACCGGCCACCTCCTGTCGTTCCATGAACGATCCAGGCACACAAAAAGGATATTTATTAGAAGTTTTTAGAGGTGGCACATGCAAATTTACTTAGGATGGCAGGGTAATACTGCATATAGGTCGGTATGCTAGATTCATCTGGAATAACTTTTGGGTTCAAGGTTTTTGATGTACAAGAAGAATTCCCACTTAGTACAGGCGATGACTAGCAAATAGGTTGAGAAGCGGCCAACTAGAGAGCAACAATGGTCATGAACATTCATTATGCATAAGTAACATTGGACACTAGCATGAGTAGGATATGGACACCATGAACATAAATATCATACATGCTATGTTGGTTTTGATTCAACCACATGTATGACATGTGCCAAGTCAAGCCACTCGAATATTCATAGGTGGATACCATATCATCATACTACATCACAATCATTTTAAGGCAATGTTGATATCCGAGATAAATCATTATCCACTCCCAGCTACTTATGCATGGCATGAGAAACTATAATCTCTAATTGTCATTGCAAACATGTTTAATCATAATGGGCTGAATCATGGATATTAGGTTAAACATATTTACACAAACAGAATAAGTCAAGTTCATACCCGTTTCTCTGCCACGGCCAGTTCATCGAATATTGTCATTATTGCCTTTCACTTGCACGACCGAACGATATGAAAATAATAATAGTGCAAGAGTGCCGTGGACTAAGCTGGAATCTGCAAACAATTTATTCAGCAGGAGAAGACAAGGTAAAATTGGCTCTTTATTAGATCAACAATTATTCATATGAGAGCCACTCAACATTTTCATCGTGGTCTTCTCCTTGGTACGAATTGAATAAAAAGAAAAGAAATTCAGAAAAACGCACTGAATTATTTTTGGAGTTCTTGGTTTTCTAGAACAAGCAAATAAAAAGGGAAAAGAAAAAAACGAGAAAACCTATTTACACGGGAAAGCTCCCAATAAGCAGAAGAAGAACAAGGAAATATTTTTGGGTTTTCTTTTTAGTATTACAACTAAGCATGCATGGAAAGTAAAGTAACTACAACTAATTTTTTGTTTTTCTAAGGGTTTTTCAAGCACACAAGAAGAAAGCAAGAAAATAAAATTAAGCATGGATTATACAATGAAAAAGTGTGAACACCGTTAACTGGAATGAAATATGTGAACATGAACGTAATGTCAATGGGAAACACGTACTCCCCCAAGCTTATGCTTTTGGCCTAACTTGGTAAGAAGTCAGTAGCCTGGATAGTAGTTGGGGTACTGATGAGCGGGCATCCACTCATCACACTGCTGAGGCTCTTCCTCCTCCTCTGCAGCCTGGTTGTTCCGGTGTGCGATGATGTCCGCAGGCATAATCCTATATCTGCCCCTAGCAACAGGATCAAACAAAGCAGGAGCAGGCAATGGAATAATATCACGAGTCCTCACACTAAAAACCAGGTTATATGGAATAGGGATGCTAGGAGAGTTGTTATCAGTGAAATGGTGGTGATCCATGGCTGCGCGATCTAGTTAATCTTTGGTAAGAGGGTGATCATGAAGGCATATCTCAACATTGAAGTGAGCCACCAAATGAGTAGCGAAAATCCCACCATGTATCTTACCCTTGGACTTATTAATGTGGAGGCGACGAGCCATAATAGCTCCCAAGCTATAAGTGTTGTCGCCCTCTAATGCACGACATAAAATAGCATGGTCTGGTGAACTAAGTGCACCCACCTTCTCTCTATCAAGCAAGCATTTTGCAATGAAAGAGCAAAGTAACGAACAACAGGAAAATGCAAGTCAGTGGAAGTGATAGCCGACACCCCTCTCTCATCTCCCACTGTCAAGGTGCGATAAAAGGCCTCAAACTCAGCCGACATAGGCTCCACTAAGCTCCCATCAGAAGGGATCATGCATATGTTACAAAATTCAGTAAGTGGTATCTGATGGGTTTCAGCATATAAGTTAAACTGCACCTCAGGAGGATTATTCCTAGAAAGGAAATTAAAACTTTGAACAAAGATGTTTGTGAGGAGATGATACTGTTCACACTCATTTGCGATGAAGTCGGAGAGGCCGGCATTAGCAACATATTGTGTGAACTCCAGAAGGATTCCAGCCTCTTCCATGAACTGGGTATGCGGCCATTCGCACGGCCGTACCTCAGCCAACCTCCGAGGATGGAGATCACTGTTGACGACTCCCCAATAACACCCTTGGAGTTCTTCTTAGAAGCAAACTTCCTAAAGATATTCATCCTTTTCCTATGAACAAAATTATGAAATTTTTAGTCCATCATTTTTTCCCAACAAAACTTCACAAATTGATAACAACTACTCATAGGGATACATAGAGGCCATAACAAGCATTCAAACTACTTAGAACTCTAAGAATTCAACATGCAAACTCATCTACAGCACCACCAAGAGTAGCTAATTATTCAAAATATAAACCACTAAAACAAAAACTAATTGGACAAATGGTGGAGTCACATACCAAGCAACAATCCCCCGAAACACTTTCGAAAACGGAGCTTCGAGCAAAGAGATCAAAATCCGCGGGTTTGAGAGCAAGAACACGAGAGAGAGAGAGAGAGAGAGAGAGAGAGAGAGCTAAGTGATGATGTGGTGTGAAGGGATAAGTGAAGGGCCCCACGTCGGGACCACAACCCACCAGGGCGCGCCTGGGGGTCCTGGCGTGCCCAGGTGGGTTGTGCCCACTTGGTGCACCTCCCTCTGATATTATTTGCACCATAAATTCTTAAATATTCAGAAAAATTGTATTAATTTTTCAGAGCATTCTAAGAACTTTTATTGTTGGGTCATTTTTTTATTACACTGGAAATTCAGAAAACAGACAAAACATGGCATTTTATTTTATTTAACTAATAAAAACAGAAAACAAAAGATAGGGGCAGAAGGTAGTGCTTACTAAATTCATCAACTTCATACCTCTAAAAAATAATCCATTAATAAGGGTGATCAGGTCTTATTAACAACCACTTTTGATTAGCATGGAACCGAAGAACTTTTGTAAATCACTAAGTTACCTCAACGGGGATGTGAATATCCCCAACAATAAGCATTTCATATTTCTTTTTGGCAGTAGGTAGAAGTATTTGAAAACTTCCAATAGTGATTGTCGGAGATTTCTCAATAACATTAATACCATTCACTTGGAATTGTTTCTTCGGAAAGTGCACCGTATGCTCATTACCATTGATATGAAAAGTGACCTTGCTTTTATTGCAATCAATAACAGCCCCTGCAGTATTCAAGAAGGATCTACCAAGGATAATTGACATGTTGTCATCCTCGGGCATCTCAAGTATAACAAAGTCAGTCAAAATATGAACATTAGCAACAACAACGGGCACATCCTCACAGATGCCGATAGGTATGGCAGTTGATTTGTCGGCCATTTGCGAAGATATTTCGGTAGGTGTGAGTATATTCAAATCAAGCCTTTTATATAAAGAGAAAGGCATAATACTAACACCAGCTCCTAAATCACACAAAGCAGTTTTCACATAATTCTTTTTGATAGAGCAAGGTATAGTTGGTATTCCCGGATCTCCAAGTTTTTTAGGTACTCCATCTTTAAAAGTATAATTACCAAGCATAGTGGAGATTTTAGCTTCTGGTATTTTTCTCTTATTAGTGATGATGTCTTTCATATACTTTGCATAAGGAGGCATTTTCAGGATATCAGTCAAGCGAGTACGCAAAAAGACCGGCCTCAGCATCTCAGCAAAGCGTTCAAATTCTTCATCATCTTTCTTTTTAGTTGACTTAGGTGGAAAAGGCATAGGTTTTTGAACCCACGGTTCTCTTTCTTTACCATGTTTTCTAGCCACAAAGTCACTTTATCATACCTTTTATTCTTAGGTTGTGGGTTATCAAGATCAACAGGTGGTTCTATCTCAACATCATTGTCTGGTTCTTTATTATTAGTTTGAGTGTCTTCATGAACCTCATCATTATATTTTTCATTATCAGAAAGTGAGTGTTCATTACCAAACTGAGTTTCAGCATCAGAGATAGAAGTTTTATTATCATTATCAGGAGGTTTTTCTACTTCAGGTTCACTAGAAGCATGCAAAGTCCTATCATTTTTCTTCTTCTTTTTCTTTCTCGAAGGACTAGATGCACTAGTTTTATTTCTTTATGAGTCTTGTTCAATTCTTTTACGGTGTCCCTCAGGATAGAGCGGTTCCTGAGTCATTTTACCTCCTCTAGTTGCTACTCTAACAGCAAAGTCATGTTTATTATTATTATTATTCATTTCATCAAGCAACTCTCTTTTTTTTGACTATAATCAAGCAACTCTCTTTGAGATTTAGCAACTTGTTCTAAGTGAGTTTGAACCATAGAAGCATGCTTTCCAATACCTCTAACATCATTTGAGACTCTATACAACAAGTCACTCAAGCGAGCAATCATATCAGAATTATATTTCAATTTTTTTCATAACATTTGCATTGAAGTGATCTTGTTTTCTAATATAGTTTTCAAACTCATAAAGGCATTGGCTAGGGTGCATATTGTGAGGATTGTCATTATCATTGAACTTCATTAGAGAATTTACCTCTGCCACCTTATGCAGTGGTGGTTTATTAAGCCCATGTATTTCCTCAATAGGAGGTAAATTTTTAACATCCTCAGCTTTAATACCTTTTTGCTTCATAGATTTCTTTGCCTCTTGCATATCTTCAGGACTGAGATATAATATACCCCTCTTCTTCGGAGTGGGTTTAGGCGGTGGTTTAGGAAGAGTCCAATCATCATAATTTTTCAATATATTATTCAATAATTCTCCAGCTTGTCCAACATTTTGTTCCTTGAAAACACAACCAGCACAACCATCTAGGAAATCCCTAGAAGCATCAGTTAGTCCATTATAGAAGATATCAAGTATTTCATTTTTCTTAAGAGGATGATCAGGCAAAGCATTAAGTAATTGGAGAAGCCTCCCCCAAGCTTGTGGGAGACTCTCTTCTTTAATTTGAACAAAGTTAAATATTTCTTGTAAGGCAGCTTGTTTCTTATGAGCAAGAAAATATTTTTCAGAGAAGTAATAAATCATATCCTGGGGACTACGCACACAACCAGGAGTAAGAGTATTGTACCAAGCTTTAGCATCACCCTTTAGTGAGAAGAGAAAAGTTTGAGAATAATGTAATAGCGAGTCTTCTCATCATGAGTAAAAAGAGTGGCTATGTCATTCAACTTAGTAAGATGTGCCACAAGAGTTTCAGTTTCATAACCATGGAAAGGATCAGATTCAACCAAAGTAATTAACTCTGGGCCGACAGAGAATTCATAATCCTTATCATCAATAAAGATAGGTGAGGTATCAAACTTAGATCATATTGCATTCTAGCATTCAAAGATTTTTCTTTATACTTGCATAGTAATTTCTCTAGATCATCTCTATCCTTACAAGCAAGAATATCTCTAGTTGTCTCCTCATTCATAACATAACCTTCTGGTACTTTAGGCAATTCATATCTAGGAAGGCTATTTCTAGCAGGTGTTTCAAGATTTTCAGTTTCAAGCTTATTATCAGATTCAACAATATCATTTTGCATTACTCTAGCAATTTTTTAATCAAGAAATTCACCGAGTGGCACATCATCATTATCAAGCAAGGTACTAGCATCATCATAAGAATTATCCACATTAGAAGTAGCATCATCAATAACTTGGAACATATCAAAACTGATAGCATGTGGTGGTGTTGCAAGTTTACTTATAACAGAAGGTGAATCTAAAGCAGAACTGGATGGCAGTTCCTTACCTCCCCTCATCTTAGAGGGATAAATCTTAGTCTTAGCATCCTTCAGATTCTTCATAGTGATAAATTAATAATAATCCCAAGTGACTCGACAAATATAGCTATGCTCCCCAGCAACGGCGCCAGAAAAGGTCTTGATAACCCACAAGTATAGGGGATCGCAACAGTTTTTGAGGGTAGAGTATTCGACCAAAATTTAGAGATTCGACGCAAGGGGAGCCAAAGAATATTTGAAGGTATTAGCAGCTGACTTGTGAATTCAACCACACCCGGAGATTAATTATTTGCAGCAAAGTGATCATTAGAAAAGTAGTATGATAGTTTTGATAGTAATGACAGCAACAACGGTAACGGTAACAGTGATAGAATAGTTTTGTAGCAAGTGCAACAATAACAATAGCAATAGTAACTTAGCAAGAACAATATAAGATAAATTCGTAGGCATTGGATCGGTGACTTGTTGGATGATATTCATCATGACACGGTTATAACCTAGGGCGATACGACACTAGGTCTAGTTAGTCAATATAATGTAGGCATGTATTCCGTAAATAGTCATACGGGCTTATGGAAAGAACTTGCATGACATCTTTTGTCCTACCCTCCCGTGGTAGCGGGGTCCAATTGGAAACTAAGGGATATTAAGGCCTCCTTTTAATAGAGAACCGGAACAGAGCATTAACACATAGTGAATACATGAACTCCTCAAACTACAGTCATCAGCGGGAGTGGTCCCGACTATTGTCACTCCAGGGTTGCCGGATCATAACACGTAGTAGGTGACTATAACTTGCAAGATTGGATCTAGAACATGGATATAATGGTGATAACATAAACGGTTCAGATCTGAGTTCATGGCACCCGGGCCCAAAGTGACAAGCATTAAGCATGACAAAGTCATACCAACATCAATCTTAGAACATAGTGGATACTAGGGATCAAGCCCTAACAAAACTAACTCAACTACATGATGAATCTCATCCAACTCCTCACCGACCAGCGAGCCTACGAAGGAATTACTCACTCCTGGTGGGGAGCATCATGGAGTTGGCAATGGAGAAGGGTTGGTGATGATGAAGAACAAAGATCTCCCTCTTCGGAGCCCCAAACGGACTCCAGATCTGGCCTCCCGATGAAGAACATGAGGTGACGGTGGCTCCGTCTCGTGGATCACGATAATTCTTTCTCCCTGATTTTTTTCTAGAAAATTAGGATTTATAGCATCGGTTTCAGGGTCTGCGGGGCTACTAGGTGGGGACAACCCACCTGGGCACGCCTGGGAGGGCAGGCGTGCCCTGATGGGTTGTGCCCACCCAGGTGCCCCCCTCCGGTGGCTCTTGGCTCCAGAAATTCTATTTTATTGTATAAAAAATCCTCGCAAAGTTTTGTTCCACTCCGAGAACTTTTATTTCTGCACAAAAATAACACCATGGTAATTCTGCTGAAAACAACGTCAATCCGGGGTTAGTTTCATTCAAATTAGTCCAAAACAAGAGTAAAAGCATTAGGAAAAGTAGATACGTTGGAGACTTATCACCCTGCACTACGATGGCAGCCTCGACCCCGCGAAGTTCATCCAGCTCTACGCGCTGAGCATCGAGGCGGCGAACAGCGACGACAAGGTCATGGCGAACTGGTTCCCTATGGCCCTCCAGGATGCTGTGCTTTCCTAGCTAATGAACCGCCATGAGGGGTCAATCTCCTCATGGGACGAGCTCCGCGACTGGTTCATCGCCAACTTCCAAGGCACCCGCTACGGCGCCCTCACCATCAGCGACCTGTGGCGCGTGAAGCAGCGCCCTGGCGAGACCCTCTGCAAGTACATTCAGCGCTTCACCCAAGTCCGCCTCAAGATCCCAAAGGCCTCGGATGAAGCCAGCATTTCGGTTGTCACCGAAGGAGTCACAGACGTCAGGATGAACGAGAAGCTCACCATCCATGATGACCTGTGTAGGGTGCTGGAGCTGTTCAACCTGGATAACAAGTGCGCCAGGGCGGAGGAAGGCTGCCTCTCCTTCCTCAACAACCACGACGTCGAGCCTGAAGACAAGAAGGCCAAGGCGAAGGAAGTGAAGCGCAAGGGCCCCATCGTGCTGGCAGCGGAGCCCGAGCTGAAGCGCGGCCGTGACAGCAACGAGCCCACCAAGGATGGTCGCCATTTTGCGTCTTCCACAACATGCGCACCCACAACACCGATGATTGTCAGGAGCTCAGGGCGCTCCGTGATGAGCGCTTGGGCTGCCGCCTCGAGCGCAGCGATCGTGGCTTCGGCCGCGGAGGAGGCCGTGGTGGAGGCAAGTGGGACAACTGCAACCCTCGCCAGGGCTAGCAAGACCAGCCTCGCGAGGATGGCTAGCGTGATCAACCTCGTGATGGAGCCTGGCGCGATCAGCCTCGCAAGGACCGTCCTCAGGGCAATGCAGGCCTTCCGCCACTGCCACCACCCCCAGGTGGAACCACGACAACCAGCCGGACGAGGTGGGTTGGGGCTACCAGGAGCCTCGCGTGATAGCCTGCATCCCTGGAGGAGCTCATGCCCCCACGTTAAACCACCTCTTCAAGCAGTTCTCTCATGAGGTGAACGCAACCCTCTAGAGGCTTGATGTTGTGCGTCCCCTCAAGTGGTCACAGTACGCCATCACGCTCGACTCCAAGGATGAGGCTGTTCAACCACCGCTGGCGCGCTCCCCATGTTGTGCACGCCCACCATCGGCAACATCTCTGTCACCAAGACCCTCATCGATGGCGGCGCCAGCCTCAACATCCTCTCAATCGACACGTTCGAGATGCTTCAAATGCCTTATGACCATCTCATTCCCACCAGGTCGTTCTCTGTGGTGACAGATGGCTCCACCACTCCCTTGGGGAAGGTGCGCCTCCCAGTCACCTTTGGTACTTGCGAAAACTACCAGACTGAGCTCATCGACTTTGACGTGGCCCACATTAGCCTCCCGTACAATGCTATCCTGGGATATTCGGCCCTCGCCAAGTTCATGGCGGCTACCCACCATGGCTACAACGTCCTCAAGATGCCAGGGTGCAGCAGTGTCGTCACTATCTCTTGTGATGAGAAGGATGCGGTCTGCTCCCTCGAGCACGCCTACCGGGCCACAGCGGTCGAGAATTCCGACGGCGAGGGTGACGTCGCGCCCCCTGAGGCTGCCCCCGCAAAGAAGAAGTAGCTCCTCCCCAAGAGTTGTCCCGAGGCAAAGAAGGAACTTGTCGGTGACGCCTCGGCTGCCGCGCTAGGCGCTGGGGCGTGTCTCCCTCCCGCATAGGAAGGCGCGCCCAGGGCCTCCTTCAAGACATGCTTGGGGGCTTCCACTTGGAGAGCATCTGACCTAACCAGTGTGACGAGGGAGGTGCTCGGGCACCACTTGGAGGCATGCTTCATCGCGTGCCCCCGCAAGCAAGGAACACGACGCGGGGCGATAAGAGCACAGGAATTCATCACCAAGGCGATTTGCGAGCTTCAGGAAGCAGAGGCCATGCACGGTGAGCGTCGCCCCGCATGCTCCACTGGCTTAGCTGCCGCTCCCGAGGCAGGTGGCGAGCTGCACGTCTACATCAACATCCTGGGTGATAGATGCAAAGGTGTCCCATCTTTCGATGAGATGGTGATTATCGTTTTGGAGGAGTAGACTTTCACGATTCGACTACGAACGTGCGAGGACGTCGTGCCTTAGCAATCGCTAAACCAACTCCGAGAGGTTATTGGCCACGCCGGAGCACGATCAACCTGACCACGAAGGTCTATTTTCTGCAAGCAAACGAAGAACAAGCAACAAACTAAGATTGCAATCTGGATATGGCGAATATAATATTAAAGCTTTATTGATCAAGGTGGGGTTCTGTGATGCCTTGGTCTGGTCGTTGAACACAAATGAAGTACGCGAAGTTGCAGCTATGGTGAACTTTTAATCTAAACAAAACCCAAAGTCTAATCGACGCCCTAAGGGTTGTATATATGCAGGAAGAGGGGGGGGGGGATTTCGTGGCCCTTGAAGGAGGGGTCCGAAACCAACCCTAACTCTTATTTCCCCACACAAACGAACTTGAAAAACAGCCTATACTTAACTATTTCGAAATTATATGGGCCTGGCCCAATAATAAGGTGACGCAACACCTAGACTAGCCTCTGGACGAAATTTATGAAGTGGTGTCTTGTATATTTTGTCCAAGGCTTCATGCACTCATTATGGTGGCTTCAAAGTCCTGAAATCATCACTTGTAACTCCGTTCTTGTTCCCCTTGCGCATGCCATCATTTCCATGCTTGGTCTTGCTCCAGTGTTCATCCCTCTTACCCATGCCAGGCCCTTCATTTGTAAGCAAAACAAATGTATCCAATTTAGGCAGCATCATATTCTCATAAACATTAGAATCATTACCAAGAAACAAAAGTACCTGGTAATTTAATTGGCGTGCGCGAGCTCTAGTAATTGGTCCAGTATTGATGTCCCCGTCATCCTCCCCTTCTTGAAATGAAGCCGTCCTCGACGGAAGCTCATCTTCCTCACCAAAATAAGGCTTTAAATCTGCAATGTTAAAAGTGGGACTAACCCCAAAATCTGCACGCAACTCAAGTTTATATGCATTATCATTTATTTTCTCTAACACCTTAAATGGACCATCAGCACGTGGCATTAGCTTTGATTTGCACAAATCAGGAAATCTATCCTTATGCAAATGTAACCAAACAAGATCTCCAGGTGCAAAGACGACACATTTTCTACCCTTATCTCCAGCAAGTTTAAATTTAGCATTCATACGCTCAATGTTCTCCATAGTTGACTCATGCATTTTTAAGATCAATTCAGCACGTTGTTTAGCATCAAAATTAACCTTCGCCGAAGATGGAAGAGGCAACAAATTAATAGGTGCACGAGGAAGGAAAGCATACACAATTTCAAAAGGGCACTGACGGTGTCCTGGACTAGGGGGTACTCACCACGTCATCTCCCGATCTGTTAGATTGGGCCGAGGACCCCCATGGCCGTATACTCATGGGCCAGTCCGGACAACTGCCGCATACAAGGAAGATTCCACAAGACTTGGCGATCAAGACAAGGACCCCCACTAGGACTCTTGTTATCCTAGGCCTCTGGTGCATTATATAAACTGAGGCCAGGCTAGTCGATAGAGATATACAACAATCATACCATACGCTAGCTTCTAGGGTTTAGCCTCTCTGATCTCATGGTAGATCTACTCTTGTACTACCGATATCATCAATATTAATCAAGCAGGAGTAGGGTTTTACCTCCATCGAGAGGGCCCGAACCTGGGTAAAAACATCGTGTCCCCTGTCTCCTGTTACCATCCGCCTTAGACGCACATTTCGGGACCCCCTACCCGAGATCCGCTGGTTTTGACACCGACATTGGTGCTTTCATTGAGAGTTCCGCTGTGTGTTCGGCAAAAGGTCGATAGCTCGCCTCCAGATCAACTGCGACTTCGACATCTTCGTCACCAGCTCGACTGGTCACCTTGGTTCGACCAAGGACTATGCCTTACCTCCGATCGTCATGTTCGGATGAGGGCCTTCATCAACATTAGCTCCGATCTCTATCAAGATCATGGAGGAATCATCCAGGGAGCCCGGGGGCTCAACGTCAACATTGCCCTCGGGCGACCGTGCTGTTTTTCTGGACAGCGAACTTGTATCCGCCGTCACCGCCTCCTCGAGCGTCGGTTTGACGATTGCTTCGGTGGAATAGTGCGGAATTACGTCTACAACAGCCACGCTAAATTTTGTCGAGTTCCGATGGAGGAATCTCCGACAATCTACGATATACCGGAGCCCTGTCAAATCTGGACGGGTTTAGGGCGTGGTGTCCAGCTACTAGCTCGGACCTCCTCTGGAAGATCCAACCGTTGATCGACTGCGGAATTCCTATATCTACCACCTCTCAAAATTTCAGCTCGATCCGATCGTCCAAACTCCGGGAACCTTCCGATTAGTGCATCACTTTTCGGATTTGTTTTCTGCGCGAAAACAAATCCGACCCGAGTTCGTCCTTTTTACGAACGGGATTTCGGACATCCTTTTTGAAGGAAGTTTTGTATGGGGTATTGTGTTTTGTTCCCGAACACATCCCACTAACTTTAAAATCTTTTGAACATGATCTTCAACATCACACTGGTGTCAAACCAGTCCGGCAATATTGCTCGACGGCTGCCAACGTGCGCTAGACACGTCGTCACTTTGTTGAGCCGAGCTCAACTTCTTCGGATCATCATCTCTGCAAGCCGAACAAGAGTCCGTGATCACGAAGGATAAATCATCACCAACATCGCCACCCCACGGATTACACGTAGCGGGCATACCGGCATCGCGGCACGGTCACTTCGTCAAGCCGGCATCGACCACGTCACGACCTGCATCGGCAGGGCCGCACTATTGCTTCTTCAAGCTGGTGTCCATCACGCCGACCTACTTCGACATCTCGGCTGGACCGGGGGCTTCGCCATCTCTTCATCAACCTACTCCGGACACTTCAGCGTCACTAGCCGACCAGCTCCGTCACGTTAGCTGGACCGAGGGCTTTGCCTCGGCGAGCCAACCTTTGCCATGCCGTTGTTTTATCGCCCATCAGGCAATGGGTGCGCAGATCGAGTCCCAATTTTGGGAATCACCTTCCTTCGGATTGCTACAACAAATAAACCAGGTGCTATTAATCCCAGTATTTTTTGCTTGTTTGGGTTCATTTTTCCCAAGGAATTATTACTCTGGTTTGTCCATCATATGTACACAGGTCTATCAAATGGTGGCCGCATTAACGACAGTCACATGGTGGTTTGGTCAGTTTCCGTACATAGTCCGTGACGCCGCATCCGGAGCTCGGACCGACCTGTGAATTCAGGCTTTGCCACGCCTTTACCGCCTCACGCCGACGCCCTGCATCGACATTGACTTCGGCGCCAAGCCATATTTCTTTTATTACTCACTTTGCATAAATTATTTATTATGCAACGATTTTTTTTAATTATCATTATTATTATTATCTCCGGTTTGCATTATTTTTTGTGCACAGGAAAATGATCCGGGACTTCGTCGTCACTCTGCCGGTCTGCATTGACCGTGCTATGTCACCACTTCGGCGCGTCGAGCTCTCTGCTCCGCCATCTCGGGACCGGCTTGGGGGATGGAACCTTGTCCCGCATCAAGCTCGGACCGCGTCATCAATACCGAACACATTAACTAGCTAAGTTGCTTTCATGCTCAAAGCTTTAATTTCTAACTTGTGTTCGGTTCGACCAAGCATTATACCTTTTTGAAAAATGTTGCTTGTAAAAAATCTTCTTGTCCAGACTATGTTTGTGACGCATAAATTCAAATACTCAATTCATTTGGGGGCTTCCTTCATGAAGCTTTTCCTCTTGCATATGATTATACTTGTACGGCTTCGTTCCTTGTTCGTGTATTACGCCACAATATGCACCATATTGACTTAAGCGATTTGCTAGCTGGGTTGCCTCGATCCTGTGTTTACCCCTCTGTTCCCGATTGTTCGGCTAGGGTGTAAAGGGAGCACCTCTGCGTTTGTCACGATCGTGTCATCCAAGCGGACCTCGGACTGGTGAAGCCGAAGCTAAGCGCTCTTATAGTTTTCAATGACGGTCGGCACACAACGGAACTCATGAGTACAAAAAATCTATTGCACAAGTCTCATAATAACAATGAGCACCGAAGAAAGGTATCGGTGGGGGTACTATTTTCTTCGAAGATACTTCTTACACTTTGCAGTAATATAGCATAAGTTCCCTGAGCGCGCTTTGTCCGTTACAGCCTTATGGCCTGATTACCTGGTTATTGGAAACACCGTCGATATTCTCGACAGATGGAGTACATAACACTTTTCGGTCTTTGACCGAAGAGGGAGAAGCCGACGATCGGTTAAGACGCGTTTAAAGTTCGGTTGAACATAGATATGATATAAGTACTTCAGTACATGCAATCATTCTTTTACCCAAGTCACTTGGGGGCTCTTAAATTTATATGAGCCGTTTTATGATAAGTGTTCTTCTTCTTAGTCGTTGCAAAGTTTTTAATTATTATTATCTATCACTCCTTTTTTCGACACGAGCGTGTGGTCACTAGCCGGGGAGCCTAATTTCTCTCTCAAAGCCGCTAGAGTTTAGTTTGCTAAACTGGCCTAATGAGAAGTACTCCACCCTCGGGATAGGAGGTTGAGGCCGTAGGCTGACCCGCTTGAAGTCTTGAGATAGGATGTATCATGTTAAAGCACGACAGAAGCACTTTGAGGGAGTCCTGGATTAGGGGGTGTTCGGATAGCAGGACTATGACCTTTGGCCGGACTCCTGGACTATGAAGATACAAGATTGAAGACTTCGTCCCGTGTCCGGATGGGACTTTCCTTGGCGTGGAAGGCAAGCTTCGCGATACGGATATGTAGATTTCCTACCATTGTAACCGACTCTATGTAACCCTAACCCTATTCGGTGCCTATATAAACCGGAGGGTTTTAGTCCATAGGACGAACAACAATCATACCATAGGGTAGCTTCTAGGGTTTAGCCTCTCTGATCTCGTGGTAGATCTACTCTTGTACGACCCATATCATCAATATTAATCAAGCAGGAGTAGGGTTTTACCTCCATCGAGAGGGCCCGAACCTGGGTAAAAACATCGTGTCCCTTGTCTCCTGTTACCATCCACCTAGACGCACAGTTCGGGACCCCCTAGCCGAGATCTGCCGGTTTTGACACCAACAATGGTGCTTTCATTGAGAGTTCCTCTGTGTCATCATCTTTAGGCCCGATGGCTCCTCCGATCATCAACAACGATGCACTCCAGGGTGAGACTTTTCTCCCCGGACAGATCTTCGTATTCGGCGGCTTTGCACTGTGGGCCAATTCGTTTGGCCATCTGGAGCAGATTGAAAGCTACGCCCCTGGCCATCAGGTCAGATTTGGAAGTTTGAACTACACGGCTGACATCTGGGGAGACTTGATCTTCGACGGGTTCGATCCACAGCCAAGCGTGCCGCACTGTCACGAGGGGCATGATCTAGCTCTACCGCCGAACAGTGTCCTGGAGGCCGCACCAGAGTCCGCTCCGACCTTTAGCTCGGAGCCGACCGCGCCGATCGAGGACGGGTGGCTGGACACCGCCTCGGGGGCTGCGATCTCTACGGTGATTGAGCCGTACACCTACCCCGTCCTTTGCGAAGCTCGTGACTCCAAGGCGCCAGACTCCTCTCCGGACTCCGAGCCTTCCGCGCCCCTGCCAATCGAATCTGATTGGGCGCCGATCATGGAATTCACTGCAGCAGACGTCTTTCAGCACTCGCCCTTTGGCGAATTTTTGAATTCACTAAAGTCTCTCTATTTATCAGGAGAGCCCTGGCCGAACTATGGTCAGGAAGGTTGGGATGCGGACGACGAAGAAAATCAAAGCCCACCCACCACCCACTTCGTAGCCACTGTCGATGATTTAACAGACATGCTCAACTTCGACTCCGAAGACATCGATGGTATGGACGACAATGTAGAGGATGAGCATGAACAAACGCCTATAGGGCACTGGAGAACCACCTCATCTACGTTCCGCTTTGTTCGGCTAGGTGTGCGAAGGGAGAACCACTGCGATTGTGCTTCCAGCTCACACGGTTAAGCACCTCAGTGGAGAAAGCCGAAAACTGACTGTCACAATAAGCGTAAACTGGTTAGCGATCCGATGACGGTGTTAAACGACGGGCCATTCATAACAATGGCCGAAGTGTTCTGACTTGACCTCGATCGTCGCCGAACACTACCGGGGCTATTAATCGGCCTCCCAAACTAAATCCTCAATATTTTGCTCTTACATTGGAGCTGAGGTTTCATGATCATGCTTAGCATGACAACCCAAAGAAAGGAACCGATAGCGGGACTATTTTCTTTGGAAGACATTTCTTCTGTTAAACAGTAATATAACATATCTCTCTGCGTACCTTTGTTTAGAAAACCGTATGGCCAGATTGCCTTGTTTGTTGTAAATCTTTACCCTCATAAAGGCTTTATAATGTAGAACAAACACTCCTCGGCTATTGGCCGAGGAGGTGGAAGCCGATGGTCGGTCAACAAAGTTTTGTACAATGCGGATCCGAGCATTAATGACATAAAGTACTTGGATACATAGAGTCATTACACAAAATTTGTGATTTTACTATGGATATCAATCCTTAATTGACCACCGTGCCGCATTAAGGCGCTGGGCTCTTGGGCTTCGGGCTTATTATTTACAAATATTAAAGGGGCACATCGGTCCCCTGATCTGGTGTTGCCACCCGACCAGTGTCTTGGGGGCTACTGCATTGCCTGTCCAATGCAGAAACTTTTAAGTGTAATACAGTCTCCGAGGTGATTTTGATCCCCAGGTTGGTCGGCCGCACCCAACCTGAGTCTTGAGGATCGAAAGCACGCCACTTTTGTGTCCCGAAGTATTCTACCGAGTTAGGACTTGATCCTCGCACCGATTTTGCAAATCAACTGAGTCTCGGCCACTCTGAGGATCAGCGGTCTTATGTCATCCTTCATGTGCATCTCGGATTTTAGACCGATACCCACCTTGAGGGCTCTTGGCTATGTATCGCGGCAGAGAATAAATTGCACCAATCAAAATATTGACAAAAATCGGCCCACATTCGGGTGGTGCACCACCTCGGAAGCGATCCGCATAAAGCTCAGGCGCTAGTGACTGGCTCCATAGAGGGCATTTCCGGTGTTAAGCTCGGCTAAACTCCTTCAAACTTCTTTGAACCAAGATGATTTACGACACCTCGGATACAGTCCGGCGTTGGAGCACAGATATATAGTCCGACATTGGAGCTCGGATACATTCCGGCGTTGGAGCCCGGATACATAGTCCGGCGTTGGAGCTCGGATACATTTCGGCGTTAGAGCTGGGAAGCGGTCCGGCGTTGGTGCTCGGCTGCAAAGGATACCTCGATTGCAGTCCGACGTTGGAGCTCGGACGCAAGAGGACGCTGCCGCCCGGGAACAACTTCAAACCCGAGGTGTGGCATAAAAATAACAAGGCATTGATAAAGTCCGGAAACTTAAAGGGGCTCCTCGGATACTCGACGTGTAAACTCGTCGAATGCATTTCGGCGATCCTCAAGATCGAAGATGAGAAGATTTGTTGAACCAGTTTTCAAGACCGACGACTGAAGATGAAGAACGGTTCGGAAGAATCAAGGAGCGTCCCTAAACTTGAAGACCGGTTCAGGGGGCTACTGGCGGTGTCCTGGACTAGGGGGTAATCACCACGTCATCTCCCGATCTGTTAGATTGGGCCGAGGACCCCCATGGCCGTATACTCATGGGCCAGTCCGAACAGTTGCCGCATACAAGGAAGATTCCACAAGACTTGGCGAATCACGACAAGGACTCCTCCCCCACCGGCGTATTCGGCTAGGACTCTTGTTATCCTAGGCCTCTGGTGCCTTATATAAACCGAGGCCAGGCTAGTCGATAGAGATATACAACAATCATACCATAGGCTAGCTTCTAGGGTTTAGCCTCTCTGATCTCATGGTAGATCTACTCTTGTACTACCCATATCATCAATATTAATCAAGAAGGAGTAGGGTTTTACCTCCATCGAGAGGGCCCGAACCTGGGTAAAAACATCGTGTCCCTTGTCTCCTGTTACCATCCAGCTAGACGCACAGTTCGGGGCCCCCTACCCGAGATCCGCCGGTTTTGACACCGACAATGGTGCTTTCATTCAGAGTTCCTCTTGTACTACCCATATCATCAATATTAATCAAGCAGGAGTAGGGTTTTACCTCCATCGAGAGGGCCCGAACCTGGGTAAAAACATCATGTCCCTTGTCTCCTGTTACCATCCGCCTAGATGCAAAGTTCGGGACCCCCTACCCGAGATCCGACGGTTTTGACACTGGCAGGCACATCTTAGTAGTAGAATGCAATGAACGATTATAAGAAAATTCAATATGAGGCAAGCATTCTTCCCACATTTTCTTGTTATTTTTTAAAACAGCCCTATGCATAGTAGACAATGTTCTTTTGACTACTTCAGTTTGTCCATCAGTTTGGGGGTGACATGTAGTACTAAAAAGCAGGTTAGTCCCCAACTTAGCCCATAAACATCTCCATAAGTGGCTAAGAAATTTAGTATCATGATCTGAAACAAATAGTATTTGGCACACCATGCAAGCGAATAATTTGACGAAAGAATAAATCAGCAACATTAACAGCATCATCGCTTTTGTGACATAGTATAAAGTGTGCCATTTTTGAGAACCTATCCACGACAACAAATGTGCTATCACTCCCCTTATTTGTTCGAGGTAACCCTAAAACAAAGTCCATAGATATATCCTCCCAAGGAACACTAGGTACAGGCAGATGCATATATAAACCATGAGGATTGAGTCGCGACTTAGCTTTTTGACATGTAGTGTTGCGAGCAACAAAACGCTCAACATCCCGTCTCATCTTTGGCCAAAAGAAATGTGTAGCAAGTATATCCTCCATCTTCTTCACGCCAAAGTGGCCCGTTAATGCTCCTCCATGCACCTCCTGCAACAACAGAAGACAAACGGAGCTAGCGGGAATGCATAGCTTGCTAGCACGAAACACAAATCCATCATTAACGACGAACTTGTTCCATGTTCTCCCTTCCCTACAATTCTGCAATACATCTTTAAATTCAGCATCATGTACATACTGATCTTTGATGGTCTCCAAACCAAACATTTTAAAGTCAAGTTGTGAAAGCATAGTATAACGACGAGACAATGCATCAACAATAACATTTTATTTACCCTTCTTGTGTTTAATGACATAAGGGAAAGTCTCAATGAATTCAACCCATTTAGCATGTCTACGGTTCAGTTTTGCTTGACTTTTAATATGTTTCAAAGATTCATGATAAGAATGTATAACAAATTCTTTGGGCCATAAATAATGTTGCCATGTTTCTAAGGTCCGAACAAGAGCATATAATTCTTTATCATAAGTAGAATAGTTCAGACTAGGCCCACTCAATTTTTCAGAAATGTATGCAACAGGTTTGCCGTCTTGTAATAACACACCTCCTAATCCAATTCCACTATCATCACATTCAAGCTCAAAAGTCTTATTAAAATCAGGAAGTTGGAGTAAAGGAGCATGAGTCAACTTATCTTTCAATACCGTGAAGGCTTCTTCCTGTGCGGTACCCCAAACAAAAGGCACATCCTTATTTGTAAGCTCATTGAGAGGTGCAGCAATGGTGCTGAAATCTCTCACAAAACGCCTATAGAAACCAACGAGTCCAAGAAAACTCCTCACTTGTATGACCGTTTTGGGCTGCGGTCAACTCTCAATAGCTTCAATCTTGGCTTTATCAACTTCAATTCCCTGTGGAGTAACAACATAGCCAAGAAAAGATACTAGGTCGGTGCAAAAGGTGCACTTCCCAAGGTTACCAAACAAACGTGTATCACGTAAAGCAATAAAAACACCACGTAAATGTTCCTCCAAAGATCTGCTATAAATCAGTATATCATCAAAATAGACTACCATAAATCATCCAATGAAAGCACGTAAAACTTTGTTCATTAATCTCATGAAAGTACTAGGTGTATTAGTTAACCCAAAAGGCCTGACTAACCACTCATATAATCCAAACTTAGTTTTAAATGTTGTTTTCATTTCATCCCCCAATTTCATATGAATTTGATGGTATCCACTACGCAAATCAACTTTGGAGAATATTGTAGAGCCACTCAATTCATCAAGCATATCATCTAGCCTAGGAATTGGATGACGATAACGAATAGTAATATTGTTAATGCCTCTACAATCAACACAAATACACGATGTACCATCCTTTTTTGGCACTGGAATAATAGGAACAACACAAGGACTAAGGGATTCACGCATATAACCTTTGTCAAGCAGCTCCTGGACTTGACGCATAATCTCCTTTGTCTCCTCTGGATTGGTACAGTATGGTGCACGGTTGGGTAGCGATGCACATGGAATTAAGTCAATCTGATGCTCAATCCCTCGAACAGGTGGTAATCCCGGTGGCACGTCTTGTGGAAAGACATCCGCGAACTCCTGCAAAATGTTAGTAACAGCAGGAGGCAAAGAGGAAGGCACGTCCTCGAATGAAAATAATGCCTCTTTGCACACAAAAGCATAGCAAATAGATTTGTTAAAATCTAGCTCATCAATATCAGATTTGGTGGCATGTAAACATGCACTTTTCAATTTAATTTCAGAAGCAACACTAGATGGTTTATTATCAGGCTTCATTTGTTGCTCAAATTCTTTTGCCACAATATGAATTTCACTCTTATTTTTCTCCTGTTTTTCTTTATTAGCTCTATTAATATCTTCTTTCAAAATGGAATCAGGAGACATAGGAAGAAAAGTAATATGTTTATCCTTATGAACAAGAGTATACTGATTGTTTCTACCATGGTGTACAAATTTTTTATCAAATTTCCATGGCCTACCAAGTAATAAGGAACATGCTTGCATGGGTACCACGTCACAATCAACATAATCAACATATGCAGAGCTACTAAAATGCACATGAACAGTACATGCTACCCTAACCTTGCTGCTGTTATTGAACCATTGGATATAGTAAGGATGTGGATGTGGTCTTATGGTGAGAGATAGCTTCTCCACCATCTCCATGCTAGCCATGTTGTTGCAAGAGAATTTTTTCCAGAGTAGGCTTCTCCCTTGTTTTTGTGCCTCGCCATGATTTTGTTAGTGTTCTAGGCTCGCATCTCTAGTACGGTCTAGCCTAGGACCAACATAGTACAGTCGTTGAGCGTTTATTCAACTTTGCATCTCTGAATTGATTCTTGCCGACCCTTTTTTCTACCCTATTATAAGCCTTCCCAGCTCTACATACATCTACATCGTGCGTTTGACTCTACCTGGCAATCGCTCCATCCAAGCTTTTGAGAGTTTTGACTACAACGGTTGCCGATCACCACCTGCTGCTTGGTAAGAACTGGTAAGATTTTGAGATTCGCTTGACGGATTTGTGACACACCAGCACCACTTCCTAGTAGTCTGTAGGATCATATTCTTGTGTGTTTCTATTGCTGCTAACCATGGGAGGATCACAAGCCGACGAGACTGGCTTGGAGAACATGACGAACAAAGAGTTACATGATAAGTTTCAGCAAATGATGAGTGGACAGGTGGAAGCTGTGCTAAACAGATTTGAAGAGGCCATGGAGAAGATAGATGGCTTCATTTGTTGCTCAAATTCTTTTGCCACAATCTGATTTCAAAAAATTTCGCTCTTTTTTATAGCACTTGGTAGAGGCAAAGGTGTCCCACCTTTCGGTGAGATTGTGATTATCGCTTCGGAGGAGTAGACTTTGACGATCTGACTACGAACGTGCGAGGACGTCGCGCCTTAGCAATCGCTAAACCAACTCCGAAAGGTTATTGACCACGCCGGAGCACGATCTACCTGACCACGAAGTTCTATTTCCTGCAAGCAAACAAAGAACAAGAAAGAAACTAAGATTGCAATCTGGATATTGCGAATATAAGATGAAAGCTTTATTGATCAAGGTGGGGTTCTGTGGCGCCTTGGTCTGGTCATTGAACACAAAAGAAGTACGCGAAGTTGTAGCTTCCTCCATCTGTGATGACGCGAACAGAACGTTCCTTCACAACTCCCTTTGTATGGAACAAATTATGCCTCTGATTTTTCTTAGCTTGTGTGACCTGCACACTCAAAACACGTTGAGCAACTAAACATTCATACTTGTCAGCATCTTCAGGAGCCATGTATTGCATCTCATGTTCAGAATCATCTCCACCTTGTTCTTCACGTTTAATTAGAGCCAAAGTCTCCTCATCATAGTCACTAACGGACTCATACCCACCATCCTCAGTAGCAATCATCACACGCTGAGATTTGCATTCTCTCGCATAATGACCTCTTCCCTTACAACGACGACAAATAATATCACTTGTGTGCCCTGTTGATGCCATGGAAGAAGAAGAGCTCTGTGCAGGCCCGACAGGTGTGCTCTTGGCAGATAGTGGTGGTTGTGCCTGCTTTCTTGTATCACGACTGGAGGTGGCACCTGATGGAGGTGCTGGTGCAGAAGAAGAATAGGATGCACATGGTGTCCATGATGAAGGTCGACCTACAGAAAAGTTAGTTCGCACCAATGCCTGTCGGTCCTGCACTTTAGGTTCAGCTTTACAAGCAAGATGGAATAAACGAGTGATATTATTATACTCCTTATACTCTAGAATGGTCTGAATCTCTCTATTTAATCCACCCCTAAAACGTGCAAGCATAGCTTCATTCTCCTCAACAATATGACATCTAATCATGCCAGATTGTAATTCCTGATAGTATTCTTCTACAAAAAAATTTCCTTGTCTTAAACGCTGCAATTTTTGAAGTAATTCACGTTGATAATATGGTGGAACCCAACGAGTACGCATAGTAGTTTTTAAAGGAGCCCAAGTAGCTGGAATAGGATATAATCTAGAATGTTCAGACCACCAAACACATGCAAAGCTAGTGAAAGCACAAACAGCAACAGGAACACGTCTCTCCTCAGGATATTGTAAACATGTAAATCGTTGTTCAGTTTCTAACTCCCAAGTAAGATATATATCAGGAACATATCTACCCTCAAATGGTGAAATATTCAATTTTAGTTTAGGAAGACGGTCATGATCCCGTACCTCTGGTGGTGCAGCCCTACCATTGCGATGATATGCATGAGGACGACCTGGTGGTGGTGGTGCTGGTGGTTGCACGTAGTGCTGATTTTGATCAACCTCATCCTCGTAATGGTCCTCCACCTCTGCAGTAGCAGCAGGAGCTACAGAAGCATCAACAGTAGGTACGACGGCGCCAGAAGTTTGACCAGGCTCAAGGGGAACGCGTTGTGCTCATCCCACTTGATTTGGAAGGCGTTGTTGTTGTTGTTGTTGTTGTAGAGGTGCGACAGGTGCAGCGGGCGGTGGTTGTCAAAGACGGGCGAGCAATTCATTAAAATTGTTATCGAGCTTTGTTTAGAACGCCTTCTCAATGCCATCTATCTTCTCCATGGTCTCTTCAAATCCGTTTAGCACATCTTCCAACTATCCACTCATCATTTGCTGAAACTTATCATGTAACTCTTTGTTCGTCATGTTCTTCCAGCCAGTCTCGTCGGCTTGTGATCCTGCCATGGTTAGCAGCAATAGAAACACACAAGAATGTGATCCTACAGACTAGTAGAAAGTGGTGTCGGTGTGTCACAAATCCGTCAAGCGAATCTCAAAATCTTACCAGTTCTTACCAAGCAGTAGGTGGTGATCGGCAACCGTTGTAGTCAAAACTCTCAAAAGCTTGGATAGAGCGATTGCCAGGGAGAGTCAAACGCATGACATAGATGTATGTGGAGCTGGGAAGGCTTATAATATGGTAGCAAAAAGGTTTAGCACTAATCAATTCAGAGATGCAAAGCTGAATAAACGTTGAACGACGGTACTGTGCTGGTCCTAGGCTAGACTGTACTAGAGACACGAGCCTAGAACACTAACAGAATCACAGCATGGCACAGAAACAAGGGAAAAGCCCACTCTAGAAAAAAAAATTGCTCTTCTTTTTTTTGCGCTCCTCTTTTTTTTGCGAAAAATAACAATAATGGCGAGTGTCTCAAA
Organism: Aegilops bicornis; assembly: GCA_021605145.1. Taxonomy (NCBI): domain Eukaryota; kingdom Viridiplantae; phylum Streptophyta; class Magnoliopsida; order Poales; family Poaceae; genus Aegilops; species Aegilops bicornis. The sequence goes on along the minus strand of CM038675.1, from coordinate 424,238,808 downwards.
ACTCTTCCTAGGTCAAATTGACAGGATATGCACGAAAATTTTTTGCCCAATTTTTTCGGAAATCAGGGCAGCAACGACAAAAAAGTGCGACAAAAAATCACTATGATGGCGAGTGTCTTAAAAGACTTAAAAAATTCCTAAAAATAGGATAGGAAAAAAATATTTTTGACTGCCAAAATTTTGGCCTAAAAACTGCCCGGGGGTCTCCAGATTTTTTTTCCCGAAACCTACTCTCGCAAGGAAACACGAATCAGAAAATAGATGGATCTCGAAAACAAACCTAATATTAGAAGAACTCAGATTGGTGGTGGATATATGATGGTAAGATATGGTAGCGGTGGTGGTGTATGGCAGCGGTGGTGGTATATGGTAGCGGTGGTGGTATATGGATACAAATTGGTGGTGGTATATGGATACGGATTGGTGGCGGTATATGGATATGGATTGGTGATGGTATATGGATATGAATCGGTGGTGGATAAGCGGTGCTGGTAGATGGCAGGAGCGATGACGATGGTGCGGCGGCGGCGTGACAACTTGTGAACACAACTCGAAACTCTAAGGGAAACTAGATGCTAAGACCAGCAACTTGACATGATGATGCAAACACAAATTCAACAAAAGCAAAATACTGAAAAGACTATGCAAAGGCTCAGACTGGTTCAGATATGATGACCTACCCTAATTCTTTTTGGTTTTTTCGTGGACTGTAGGTATGAAGAAAATACTCGATCTAAACTATGAAAAACTATAAAATCTCACTGAGCAACCTGGCTCTGATTCCACTTGATAGAGGCAAAGGTGTCCTGTCTTTCGATGAAATGGTGATTATCGTTTCGGAGGAGTAGACTTTGACGATCCGACAACGAACGTGCGAGGACGTCGCGTCTTAGCAATCACTAAACCAACCCTGAGAGGTTATTGACCACGCCGGAGCACGATCAACATGACCACAAGGGTCTATTTCCTTCAAGCAAATGAAGAACAAGCAAGAAACTAAGATTGCAATCTGGATATTGCGAATATAAGATGAAAGCTTTATTGATCAAGGTGGGGTTATGTGACGCCTTGGTCTGGTCGTTGAACATAAACAAAGTACGTGGAGTAGCAGCTATGGCGAACTTTTAATGTAAACAAATCCCAAAGTATAAACGACCCCCTAAGGGCTGTATATATGGAGGAAGAGGGGGGAATTTCGTGGCCCTTGGAGGAGGGGTCCGGAACCAACCCTAACTCTTGCGTCCCCACACATACGGACTCCAAAAATAGCCTACTGAAGTATTTCGAAATTACATGGGCCTGGCCCAATAATAAGGTGACGCAGCACCTAGAATAGCCTCTGGACGAAATTTATGAAGTGGCATCTTGTATATTTCGTCCAAGGCTTCATGCACTCATTATGGTGGCTTCAAAGTCCTGAAATCATCACTTGTAATTTCGTTCTTGTTCCCCTTGCGCATGCCATCATCACCATGCTAGGTCTTACTCCAGTGTTCATCCCTCTTATCCATGCCAGGCCCTTCATTTGTAAGAAAAAAATGTATCCAATTTAGGCAGCATCATATTCTCATGAACATTAGAATCATTACCAAGAAACGAAAGTACGTGGTAATTTAATTGGCGTGCACGAGCTCTAGTAATTGGGCCAGTATATGTAGCAGTAGGGGCTGTGGGTGTAACAATGGTATTGATGTCCTCATCACCAGGCCTCAACAGGGCCGCTTCTTAGGACCTCTTTTGGCCGTCACACGTCGGCCTAGAGCGGGGGTGCCCCCTGCATCTACATCCACATGCCCTTCGGCCTACTCAGTGCGGGCACCACGTACCAGCTGTTCGTGCAACTCACTTTGGCATCTCATGAGGCCTGACACTTGTTGTTGGCATCTCACAAGGCCTCGACCCCTCGTGAGCCTCCCGAGCCCCAAGAGCTGTGATACGTCTCCAACGTATCTATAATTTTTGATTGCTCCATGCTACTTTATCTATTGTTTTGGACTATAATGGGCTTTATTTTCAACTTCTATTATTTTCAACTTTACCTATTAACCGGAGGCCCAACCCAGAATTGCTGTTTTTTGCCTTTTTGAGTGTTTCAAAGAAACAGAATATCAAACAGAGTCCAAACGGAATGAAATCTTCGGGAACGTGATTTTCTCATCAGATAAGACCCAGGAGACTTGGACCCTTCGTCAAGAAAGCCACGAGGCGGTCACGAGGGTGGAGGCGCGCCCCCAGGCGCGCCCCCACCTCGTGGGCCTCAAGCTCCACCGACGCACTCTTTCCTCCTATATATACCTACGTGCACCCCAAACGATCGTAATGGAGCCAAAACCTAATGCCACCGCCGTACCTTCCTGTATCCACGAGATCCCATCTTGGGGCCTGTTCCGAAGCTCCGCCGGAGGCGGCATCCACCACGGAGGGCTTCTACATCAACACCATAGCCCCTCGATGAAGTGTGAGTAGTTTACTTTAGACCTTCGGGTCCATAGCTAGTAGCTAGATGGCTTCTTCTCTCTTTTTGGATCTCAATACAATGTTCTCCCCCTCTCTCGTGGAGATCTATTCGATGTAACCTTCTTTTTGCGGTGTGTTTGTTGAGATCGATGAATTGTGGGTTTATGATCCAGCTTATCTATGAATAATATTTGAATCTTCTCTGAATTCTTTTATGTATGATTGAGTCATCTTTGCAAGTCTCTTCGAATTATCCGTTTGGTTTGGCCAACTAGATTGCTAGTTCTTGCAATGGGAGAAGTGCATTGCTTTGGGTTCAATCTTGCGGTGTCCTTACCTAGTGACAGAAAGGGTTGCAAGGCACGTATTGTATTGTTGCCATCGAGGATAACAAGATGGGGTATTTATCATATTGCATGAATTTATTCCTCTACATCATGTCATCTTGCTTAAGGCGTTACTCTGTTTTTAACTTAATACTCTACATGAATGCTGGATAGCGGTCGATGAGTGGAGTAATAGTAGTAGATGCAGAATCGTTTCGATCTACTTGTCTCGGACGTGATGCCTATATACATGATCATACCTAGATAACCTCATAACTATGCTCAATTCTGTCAATTGCTCAACAGTAATTTGTTCACCCACCGTAGAATATTTATGCTCTTGAGAGAAGCCACTAGTGAAACCTATGGCCCCCGGGTCTATTCTCATCATATCAATCTCCATCACTTTCATACTTGCTTTGTTTTTACTTTAACTTTTACTTTTTACTTTGCAACTTTATACCAAAAATACCAAAAATATTATCTCTATCAGATCTCACTCTCGTGAGTGACCGTGAAGGGATTGACAACCCCTAATCGCGTTGGTTGCGGGTAGCTATCGTTTTGTGTAGGTACGAGGGACTTGCACGTGGCCTCCTACTGGATTGATACCTTGGTTCTCAAAAACTGAGGGAAATACTTACGCTACTGTGCTGCATCAGCCTCTCCTCTTCGGGGAAAACCAACGCAAGCTCAAGACGTAGCAGGAAGGATTTCGGCGCCCGTTGCGGGAGGCTTACGAAGTCAAGTCAATATTTGCCTCCCGACAACGAGCCATTTCTGGCGCCGTTGCCGGGGAGTCTACGCAAAAGTCAACATACCAAGTACCCATCACAATCCCTATATCTCGCATTACATTATTTGCCATTTTCCTCTCGTTTTCCTCTCCCCCACTTCACCCTTGCCGTTTTATTCGTCCTCTCTTTCCCAATCTCCTCCTCTTTTTCCCTTTGCCTTTTGTTTGCTCGTGTGTTGGATTGCTTGTTTGTCACAATGGATCAAGATGTTACTAAATTGTGTGACTTCACCAATACCAATAATAATGATTTCCTTAGCACTCCGATTGCTCCTCTTGCCAATCTTGAATCTTGTGAAATCAATCGCTTTGTTGAATCTTGTTATGAAAGATCAATTCGCCGGCCTTCCTAGTGAAGATGCCGCTACTCATCTGAATAGCTTCGTTGATTTATGTGATATGCAAAAGAAAAAAGATGTCGATAATGATGTCGTTAAGTTGAAACTATTTCCTTTTTCGCTTAGAGTTCGTGCTAAAGCGTGGTTTTCATCCTTGCCTAAAAATAGTATTGATTCTTGGAACAAGTGCAAAGATGCTTTTATGTCTAAGTATTTTCCTCCTGCTAAGATTATCTCTCTTAGAAACGATATTATGAATTTTAAGCAACTTTATAATGAACATGTTGCACAAGCTTGGGAGAGAATGAAATTAATGATACGTAATTGTCCTACTCATGGTTTGAACTTATGGATGATTATACAAAAAATTTATGCCAGATTGAATTTTGCTTCTAGAAATCTTTTAGATTCGGCCGCGGGAGGCACTTTTATGGAAATCACTCAAGGGGATGCTACTAAACTCCTAGATAATATTATGGTTGATTATTCTCAATGGCATACTGAAAGATCTACTAATAAAAACGTGCACGCGATAGAAGAAATTAATGTTTTGAGTGGAAAGATGGATGAACTTATGAAATTATTTGCTACTAAGAGTGTTTCTTCTGATCCTAATGATATGCCTTTGTCTACCTTGATTGAGAATAATAATGAATCTATGGATGTGAATTTTGTTGGTAGGAATAGTTTTGGTAACAACGCATTATAGAGGGAATTTTAATCCTAGGCCTTATCCTAGTAATCCTTCTAATAATTATGGAAATTCCTACAACAACTCTTATGGAAATTTTAATAAGATGCCCTCTGAATTTGAGAGTAGTGTTAAAGAGTTTATGAATTCACAAAAGAATTTTAATGCTTTGCTTGAGGAGAAATTGCTTAAAGTTGATGATTTGGCTAGGAACGTTGATATAATTTCTCTTGAGGTTGATTCTTTAAAGCTTAGATCTATTCCTCCCAAGCATGATATCAATGAGTCTCTCAAAGCTATGAGAATTTCCATTGATGAGTGCAAATAAAGAACCACTAGGATGCGTGCTACAAAAGATGCCTTTATTAAAGCGTGTTCTTCTAATTCCTATGAAAATCAAGGTGAAGATCTAAAAGTTATTGATGTGTCCCCTATTAAATCTTTGATTTGGAATACGAATCTTGATGAAACTGAATATGATCTTCCTTTACCTAGAAGGCGTTCTAAGAATTCGGAGTTTTTAGATCTTGATGATGAAATTGATAAAAGTGGGATTGAAAGAAATAAAAATCGAGATGTTGCTAAACCCACTATATTGAATCTCAAGGAATTTAATTATAAAAATTGCTCTTTAATTGATTGTATTTCCTTGTTGCAAACTGTGCTAAATTCTCCTCATGCTTATAGTCAAAATAAGGCCTTTACCGAACACATTGTTGATGCCTTGACGCAATCTTATGAAGAAAAACTTGAGTTGAAAGTTTCTATCCCTAGGAAACTCTATGATGAGTGGGAACCTACTATCAAAATTAAAATTAAAGATTATGAGTTTCATGCTTTGTGTGATTTGGGTGCTAGTGTCTCCACTATTCCCAAAACCTTGTGTGATTTGCTAGATTTACGTGACTTTGATGATTGCTCCCTAAACTTGCATCTTGCGGATTCCACTATTAAAAGGCCTATGGGAAGAATTAATGATGTTCTTATTGTTGAAAATAGGAATTATGTGCCCGTAGATTTTATGTTCTTGATATAGATTGCAATCCTTCATGTCCTATTATTCTTGGTAGACCTTTCCTTAGAACGATTGGTGCAATTATTGATATGAAGGAAGGGAATATTAGATTCCAATTTCCATTAAACAAAGGCATGGAACACTTCCCTAGAAAGAAAAATAAAATTACCATATGAATCTATCATGAGAGCTACTTATGGATTGCCTACCAAAGATGGCAATACCTAAATCTATCCTCGCTTTAATGCCTAGCTAGGGGCGTTAAACGATAGCGCTTGTTGGAAGGCAACCCAATTTTATTTTTAGTTTTTTTTTGTATTTGCTTCTGTTTAGGAATAAATAATCCATCTAGCCTCTGTTTAGATGTGGTTTTATCTTTTAATTAGTGTTTGTGCGAAGTTAAACCTATTGGATCTTCTTGGATGATAGTTATTTGATCTTGCTGTAATTTCCAGAAACTTTGCGCTCAGTGCCCGAATTGTTAAAAATCACCAACACGTGATAAATACTGATTCCAATTTCTGCTGATCAATAAACAAATTTTCCAGATCGTATAATTTTGGTAGAATTGTTTGAGTTCCAGAAGTTTGCATTAGTTACAGATTACTACATGCATCGCTCTTTTGACAGATTCTGTTTTGTGTCTGTTGTTTGCTTATTTTGATGAATCTATGGCTAGTAAAATAGTTTATGATCCATAGAGTAGTTCGAATACAGTAGGTTTAACACCAATATAAATAAAAAAGGAGTTCATTACAGTACCTTAAAGTAGTCTTTTGTTTTCTTTCTCTAACGGAGCTCACGAGATTTCTATTGAGTTTTGTGTTGTGAAGTTTTCAAGTTTAGTGTGAATTCTTTTGATGGATTATGGAACAAGGAGTGGCAAGAGCCTAAGCTTGGGGATGCCCATGGAACCCCCAAGATAATCCAAGGACACCAAAAAGTCAAAGCTTGGGGATGCCCTAAGGCATCCCTCTTTAAATCCACTTCCATCGGTAATTTACTTGGAGCTATATTTTTATTCACCATATGATAAGTGTTTTGCTTGGAGCATCTTGTATTATTTGCGTCTTTTCTTGTTAGTTTACCACAATCATCCTTGCTGTACACACCTTTTGAGAGAGCCATACACGAATTGAAATTTGATAGAATACTCTATGTGCTTCACTTATATCTTTTGAGCTTGATGGTTTTGCTCATAGTGCTTCACTTATATCTTTTGAGCGTGATAATTTTTGCTCTGGTGTTTCACTTAGATCTTTTAGAGCACGGTGGTGGATTTGTTTTAAAGAAACTTGATCTCTCATGCTTCACTTAGATTATTTTGAGAGTCATTAATAGCATGGTAATTTGCTTAATGTTAATATACTTGGTATTCAAGATATGTGAATCTTTCTTTTGAGTGCGTTGAATACTAAGATAAGTTTGATGCTTGATAATTGTTTTGAGATATGAAGATGGTGATATTAGAGTCATGCTAGTTGAGTAGTTGTGAATTTAAAGAATACTTGTGTTAAAGTTTGTGATTCCGTAGCATGCACGTATGGTGAACCGTTATGTGATGAGCTCGGAGCATGATTTATTTATTTATTGTCTTCCTTATGAGTGGCGGTCGGGGAATGACGATGGTCTTTTCCTACCAATCTATCCCCCTAGGAGCATGCGCGTAATACTTTGCTTTGATAACTTCTAGATTTTTGCAATAAGTATATGAGTTCTTTATGACTAATGTTGAGTCCATGGATTATACACCCTTTTCCCCATCCTTCCACTATTGCTAGCCTCTCTAATACCGCGCACCTTTCGCCGGCATCATACACCCACCATATACCTTCCTCAAAACAGACACCATACCTACCTATCATGGCATTTCCATAGCCATTCCGAGATATATTGCCATGCAACTTTCCACCATTCCGTTTATTATGACACGCTCCATCATTGTCATATTGCTAGCATGATCATGTAGTTGACATCGTATTTGTGGCAAAGCCACCATTCATAATTCTTTCATACATGTCACTCATGTTTCATTGCATATCCCGTATATCACGGAGGCATTCATATAGAGTCATATTTTGGTCTAAGTATCGAGTTGTAATTGTTGAGTTGTAAGAAAAATAAAAGTGTGATGATCATCATTATTAGAGCATTGTCCCAGTGAGGAAAGGATGATGGAGACTATGATTCCCCCATAAGTCGGGATGAGACTCCAGAAGAAAAATTAAAAAAATTAAAAAAAAGAGGCCATAAAAAAAGAGAAAAGGCCCAAATAAAAAATAAATAAAAAATGAGAGAAAAAGAGAGAAGGGACAATGTTACTATCCTTTTACCACACTTGTGCTTCAAAGTAGCACCATGATCTTCATGATAGAGAGTCTGTCATTTTCTCACTTCCATATACTAGTGGGAATTTTTCATTATTGAACTTGTCTTGTATATTCCAATGATGGTCTTCCTCAAAATGCCCTAGGTCTTCGTGAGCAAGCGAGTTGGAGGCACACCCACTTAGTTTCTTTTGTTGAGCTTTCATATACTTATAGGTCTAGTGCATCTCTTGCATGGCAATCCCTACTCACTCACATTGATATCTATTGATGGGCATCTCCATAGCCTGTTGATACGCCTACTTGATGTGAGACTATCTTCCCTCTTTTTGTCTTCTCCACAACCACCATTCTATTCCACATATAGTGCTATATCCATGGCTCACGCTCATGTATTGCGTGAAGACTGAAAAAGTTTTGAAAATGTTAAAGTATGAAACAATTGCTTGGCTTGTCATCGGGGTTGTGCATGATTTAAATATTTTGTGTGGGGAAGATGGAGCGTGGCATCTATATGATTTTGTAGGGATAACTTTCTTTGGCCATGTTATTTTGAGAAGACATAATTGCTTAGTTAGTATGCTTGAAATATTATTATTATTATGTCAATATGAACTTTTGTCTTGAATCTTTCGGATCTGAATATTCATACCACGATTAAGAAGATTTACATTGAAATTATGCCAAAGTATCACTCCGCATCAAAATTTCTCTTTTTATCATTTACCTACTCGAGGACGAGCAGGAATTAAGCTTGGGGATGCCTGATACGTCTCCAACGTTTCTATAATTTTTGATTGCTCCATGCTACTTTATCTATTGTTTTGGACTATAATGGGCTTTATTTTCCACTTTTATATTATTTTTGGGACTAAGCTATTAACCGGAGGCCCAACCTGTAATTGTCAGTCTTTTGCCTTTTTCAGTGTTTCAAGAAAGCAGAATATCAAACGGAGTCCAAACGGAATGAAACCTTCGAACATGATTTTCTCATCGATAAGACCCAGGAGACTTGGACCTCCGTCAAAGAAAGCCACGAGGCAGTCACGAGGGTGGAGGCGCGCCCCGCCTCGTGGACCCCTCAAGCTCCACCGACGTACTCGTTCCTCCTATATATACCTACGCACTTCAAACGATCGTAACAGAGCCAAAAATCTAATTCCACCGCCATACCTTCCTCAGATCCACGAGATCCCATCTTGGGGCCTGTTCGAGCTCACGAGGGGGCATCCACCACAGAGGGCTTCTACATCAACACCATAGCCCCTCCGATGAAGTGTGAGTAGTTTACTTTAGACCTTCGGGTCCATAGCTAGTAGCTAGATGGCTTCTTCTCTCTTTTGGATCTCAATACAATGTTCTCCCCCTCTCTCGTGGAGATCTATTCGATGTAACCTTCTTTTTGTGGTGTGTTTGTTGAGATCGATGAATTGTGGGTTTATGATCCAGCTTATCTATGAATAATATTTGAATCTTCTCTGAATTCTTTTATGTATGATTGAGTCATCTTTGCAAGTCTCTTCGAATTATCAGTTTGGTTTGGCCAACTAGATTGGTAGTTCTAGCAATGGGAGAAGTGCATTGCTTTGGGTTCAATCTTGCGGTGTCCTTACCCAAAGGATGTAAAGGGTTGCAAGGCACGTATTGTATTGTTGCCATCGAGGATAACAAGATGGGGTATTTATCATATTGCATGAATTTATTCCTCTACATCATGTTATCTTGCTTAAGGTGTTACTCTGTTTTTAACTTAATACTCTAGATGCATGCTGGATAGCGGTCGATGAGTGGAGTAATACTAGTAGATGCGTAATCGCTTCGATCTACTTGTCTCGGACGTGATGCCTATATACATGATCATACCTAGATAACCTCATAACTATGCTCAATTCTATCAATTGCTCAACAGTAATTTGTTCACCCACCGTAGAATATTTATGCTCTTGAGAGAAGCCACTAGTGAAACATATGGCCCCCGGGTCTATTCTCATCGTATCAATCTCCATCACTTTTATACTTGCTTTGTTTTTACTTTACCTTTTACTTTTTACTTTGCATCTTTATACCAAAAATACCAAAAATATTATCTCTATCAGATCTCACTCTCGTAAGTGACCGTGAAAGGATTGACAACCCCTAATCGCGTTGGTTGCGAGTAGCTATCGTTTTGTGTAGGTACGAGGGACTTGCACGTGGCCTCCTACTGGATTGATACCTTTGTTCTCAAAAACTGAGGGAAATACTTACGCTACTGTGCTGCATCATCCTCTCCTCTTCGGGGAAAACCAACGCAAGCTCAAGACGTAGCAAGCCGCCCAGCTCGTGAGGAGCGAACCTCTGCAGCATGCTTCATCATCTACCTCGATGCTCCCGCAACAACATTGCCAGCTGACTTTTTGGTTCGTTCAATTGAATGTGCCCTACAGGCTGCATCATCCTCAGGCTAGTTAGGGCACGCTCCTACTGCCATGTTGTTTTTGCTCCTCTATCCAATTTAGTTGCGCTTCAATGAAATCTTCCGGGTGGTTTAAATTTCGTGATCGGTGCTTCGTCGCCATGAAAGTCACCGTGCCCTCATGAAACCGCTCTCGACCGCCTCATGACGAAAGGCTGGCATGGCATCTGTGCTCGAGTCCGTCCCTGCAGTGTTCTTAAATCCAAATGACCGAGCTCTGTCTGGCGGGCCAGCTCCCGTGCACGTCACCTCCTGGGGTCCTTGGTGTCTTGTCCTCTCATGACCTCATCACGAGTAGGCAAGTAGGGGCGCGGCCAGGTTCATACAACCACGGTCGTGGAGCTTCGCCATCGCGGGAGCCGCGCGCCGGGTGTTCTTCCTTAGATTGTTACATAAGAAGGCATGGCACGATGTCTGTGCTCGGGTCCATCCCTGCAGCTTTGATAAACCCAAGTGTTCGAGCTCTGTCTGGCAGGCCCGACCCGTGCACGTCACCTCCTATGGGTTATTTGTGTCTAGCCTTCTGATGCAATGGCCTCTGGATGGTCATTCATCATAGGTCGCCCTCATAACTCAGGTTACACAAGAGCGCAACCGTGCCAGGAGCTAGGCGCAACCCGTCTGAGGTAGAACATCCTGAGCCCCGTGCTAGTTCACGAGTGTCTAAACACCTCTGCAAGTTCTGCCATGAAAGCCACGCATACGAACAAGATAGGGCTGTACACTCCCCAGAGCCTCTTGAAATGAGCTCTTTCCCACACCCACTAGAAGCCCCATGCTCCATGTTGGCGGAACGTTTCAACAATCATCATGCCCACACCCAGTGGAAGCCCATGCCCCGTGCTGGCGGAACGATCCAGCAATGATCATGTCCACGCCTACTGGAAGCCCCATGCTCCGCGCTGGTGGACAAACAACTAAGGGCGCCCCACGGGCCGCGTCAACCTCAGGACGGCCCGTGCCTGTCACGACTGCCGCTCAACCCTTCAGCGACATCGCTCACGACTTCTTCCCGAGCCTCATGCGAGCGGGGGCTGGACACGGTGCATGTGCTCGGGTCAGTCCTAGCAGCGTTGAAAAACCCAAGGGACCGGGCTCTGGCATGCGGGCTGTCTTCCGCGCACGTCACCCGACGAAGGCCCGTGGTGTCTAGTTGAAGGAAATATGCCATAGAGGCAATCATAAAGTTGTTATTTATATTTCCTTGTATCATGAAAAATGTTTATTATTCATGCTAGAATTTTATTAACTGGAAACTTAATACATGTGTGAATACATATACAAAATAGAGTGTCCCTAGTATGCCTCTACTTGACTAGCTCATTAATCAAAGATGGTTAAGTCTCCTAACCATAGACATGTGTTGTCATTTGATTAACGGGATCACATCATTAGAGAATGATGTGATGGACAAGACCCATCCGTTAGCTTAGCATTATGATCGTTTGGTTTTATTGCTATTGCTTTCTTCATGACTTATACATATTCCTCTGACTATGAGATTATGCAACTCCTGAATACCGGAGGAACACTTTGTGTGCTATCAAACGTCACAACGTAACTGTGTGATTATAAAGATGCTCTACAGGTGTCTCCGAAGGTGTTTGTTGAGTTGGCATAGATCAAGATTAGGATTTGTCACTCCATGTATCGGAGAGGTATCTCTGGGCCCTCTCGATAATGCACATCACTATATGCCTTGCAAGCAATCTGACTAATGAGTTACTTACGGGATGATGCATTACAGAATGAGTAAAGAGACTTTCCAGTAACAAGATTGAACTAGGTATGATGATACCAACGATCGAATCTCGGGCAAGTAACATACTAATGACAAAGGGAACAACATATGTTGTTATGCGGTTTGACAGATAAAGATCTTCGTAGAAATGTAGGAGCCAATATGAGCATCCAGGTTCCACTATTGGTTATTGACCGGAGATGTGTCTCGGTCATGTCTACATAGTTCTAAAACCGTAGGGTCCACACGCTTAACGTTCAATGATGATTTGTATTGTGAGTTATGTGTTTTTGCGACTGAAGTTTGTTCGGAGTCTCGGATGAGATCACGGACATGACGAGGAGTCTCGAAATGGTCGAGAGGTAAAGATTGATATATTGGAAGGTTATATGGACACCAGAATCGTTCCGATAAGGTATGGGGATTTTTTGGAGTACCGGGAGGCTACCGGAACCCCCCGGGAAAGTTAATGGGCCTATTGGGCCATAGTGGAGAGAGGGAGGCTTCCACAGGAGGTGGCGCACGCCCCCAAGCCCAATACGAATTGGACAAGGGTTGGGGGGCACGGCTCCCCTTTCCTTCTCCCTCTCCCCACTTTCCCCTTTCCCCTCTTTGTTGGAAGGAAGGGGGGCGATGAATCCTACTTGGACTGGGAGTCCAAGTAGGACTCCCCCCTTTGGCGTGCCCCCCTTGGGCCGGCCACCTCCTCCTCCCGTCCTTTATATACGTGGGCAGGGGGCACCCCAAAGGCACAACAGTTGTTTCTTAGCCGTGTGCGGTGCCCCCTCCACAGTTTACTCCTCCGGTCATAGTGTCGTAGTGCTTAGGCGAAGCCCTGCGTAGATCACATCACCATCACCGTCATCACGCCGCCGTGCTAACGAAACTCTCCCTCGACCCTCTACTGGATCAAGAGTTTGAGGGACGTCATCGAGCTGAATGTGTGCTGAACACGGTGGTGCCATACGTTCGGTACTTGGATCGGTTGGATCGTGAAGACGTTCGACTACATCAACCGCGTTAATCTAACGCTTCCGCTTTTGGTCTACGAGGGTACATGGACAAACTCTTCCCGTCACGTTGCTATGCATCTCCTAGATAGATCTTGCGTGATCGTAGGATTTTTTTAAATTGCATGCTACGTTCCCTAACAGTGGCATCCGAGCCAGGTCTATGCGTAGATGATATGCACGAGTAGAACACAAAGAGTTGTGGGCGATAATATTCATACTGCTTACCACCAATGTCTTACTTTGATTTAGCGGTATTGTTGGATGAAGCGGTCCGGACCAAAATTACATGACCACATTCATGAGACTGGTTCTACCAACGTGCTTCTCATACAGGTGGCTGGCGGGTGTCTATTTCTCCAACTTTAGTTGAATCGAGTTTGACTACGGCCGGTCCTTGTTGAAGGTTAAAACAACACACTTGACGAAAAACCATTGTAGTTTTGATGCGTAGGTAAGAACGGCTCTTGCTAGAAGTAGCAGCCACGTAAAAATTGCAACAACAAAGTAGAGGACGTCTAACTTGTTTTGGTAGGGCATGTTGTGATGTGATAAGGTCAAGACGTGATGAGATATAAATTGTTTCATGAGATGATCATGTTTTGTATAAGTTATCGGCAACTGGCAGGAGCCTTATGGTTGTCGCTTTATTGTATGAAATGCAATCGCCATGTAATTGCTTCACTTTATCACTAAGCGGTTAGCGATAATTGTAGAAGCAATAGTTGGCGAGACGACAACGATGCTACGATGGAGATCAAGGTGTCAAGCCGGTGACGATGGAGATCATGACGGTGCTTTAGAGATGGAGATCAAAGGCACAAGATGATGATGGCTATATCATGTCACATATTTTGATTGCGTGTGATGTTTATCCTTTATGCATCTTATTTTGCTTAGTACAGCGATAGCATTATAAGGTGATCCCTCACTAAATTTCAAGGTATAAGTGTTCTCCCTGAGTATGCACCATTGCTACAGCTTAAATCGTGCCGAGACACCACGTGATGATCGGGTGTGATAAGCTCTACATTCACATACAACGGGTGCAAGCCAGTTTTGCACGTGCAGAATACTCGGGTTAAACTTGACGAGCCTAGCATATGAAGATATGGCCTCGGAACACTGAGACCTAAAGGTCGAACGTGAATCATATAGTAGATATGATCAACATAAAGATGTTCACCATTGAAAACTACACCATCTCACGTGTTGATCGGACATGGTTTAGTTGATGTGGATCACGTGATCATTTAGATGACTAGAAGGATGTCTATCTAAGTGGGAGTTCTTAAGTAATATGATTAATTGAACTTTAATTTATCATGAACTTAGTACCTGATAGTTTTTGCATGTCTATGTTGTTGTAGATCAATGGCCCGTGCTACCGTTCCCTTGAATTTTAATGTGTTCCTAGAGAAAGCTAAGTTGAAAGATGATGGTAGCAACTACACGGACTGGGTCCGTAACTTGAGGATTATCCTCATTGCTGCATTGAAGAATTACGTCCTGGAAGCACTGCTAGGTGCAAGACCCGCTGCAGGAGCAACTCCGAATGTTATGAACGTATGGCAGAGCAAAGCTGATGACTACTCGATAGTTCAGTGTGCCATGCTTTACGGCTTAGAATCGGGACTTCAAAGACGTTTTGAACGTCATGGAGCATATGAGATGTTCCAGGAGTTGAGGTTAATATTTCAAGCAAATGCCCGAGTTAAGAGATATGAAGTCTCCAACGAGTTCTATAGCTGCAAAATGGAGGAGAATAGTTCTGTCAGTGAACACATACTCAGAATGTCTGGGTACCATAACCGCTTGACTCAGCTAGGAGTTAATCATCCTGATGATAGTGTCATTGACAGAGTTCTTCAATCACTGCCACCAAACTATAAAGGCCTCGCGATGAACTATAATATGCAAGGGATGGAAAAGACAATTCTCGAACTCTTGGCGATGCTAAAGGCTGCGGAGGTAGAAATCAAGAAGGAGCATCAAGTGTTGATGGTTAAAAAGACCACAAGTTTCAAGAAAAAAGGCAAATGGAAGAAGGGGAACTTCAAGAAGAATAGCAAGCAAGTTGCTACTCAAGGGAAGAAACCCAAGTCTTTACCTAAGCCTGAGACTGAGTGCTTCTACTGCAAAGGGACTGGTCACTGGAAGCGGAACTACGCCAAGTATTTGGCGGATAAGAAGGATGGCAAAGTGAAAGGTATATTTGATATACATGTTATTGATGTGTACCTTACTAATGCTCGTAGTAGCACCTAGGTATTTGATACTGGTTCTGTTGCTCATATTTGCAACTCGAAACAGGGGCTACAGATTAAACAAAGATTGGCTAAGGACGAGGTGACGCTGCGCGTGGGAAATGGTTCCAAAGTCGATGTGATCGCCGTCGGCACGCTACCTCTACATCTACCTACGGGGTTAGTTTTAGACCTGAATAATTGTTATTTGGTGCCAGCGTTGAGCATGAACATTATATCTAGATCTTGTTTGATGCGAGACGGTTATTCATTTAAATTGGAGAATAATTGTTGTTCTAATTGTATGAGTAATATCTTTTATGGTCATGCACCCTTGATGAGTGGTCTATTTTTTTTGAATCTCGATTGTAGTGATACACATATTCATAATATTGAAGCCAAAATATGCAAATTTAATAATGATAGTGCAACTTATTTGTGGCACTGCCATTTAGGTCATATTGGCGTAAAGCGCATGAAGAAACTCCATGCTGATGGGCTTTTGGAATCACTTGATTATGAATCACTTGATGCTTGCGAACCATGCCTCATGGGCAAGATGACTAAGACTCCTTTCTCCGGAACAATGGAGCGAGCAACTGACTTATTGGAAATAATGCATACTGATGTATGCGGTCCGATGAGTGTTGAGGCTCGCGGCGGGTATTGTTATTTTCTTACCTTCATAGATGATTTGAGCGGATATGGGTCTATCTACTTAATGAAACATAAGTCTGAAACATTTGAAAAGTTCAAACAATTTCATAGTGAAGTAGAAAATCATGGTAACAAGAAAATAAAGTTTCTATGATCTGATCATGGAGGTGAATATTTGGTTTATGAGCTTGGTCTTCATTTGAAACAATGTGGAATAGTTTCGCAACTCACGCCATCTGGAACACCACAGCGTAATGGTGTGTCCGAACATCGTAACCGTGCTTTATTAGATATGGTGCGATCTATGATGTCTCTTACCGATTTACCACTATCGTTTTGGGGTTATGCTTTAGAGATGGCTGCATTCACGTTAAATAGGGCACCATATAAATCCGTTGAGACGACACCATATGAACTATGGTTTGGCAAGAAACCTAAGTTGTTGTTTCTTAAAGTTTGGGGCTGCGATGCTTATGTGTAAACGCTTCAACCTAATAAGCTCGAACCCAAATCGGGGAAATGTTTTTTCATAGGATACCCAAAGGAAACTGTTGGGCACACCTTCTATCACAGATCCGAAGGCAAGATATTTATTTCTAAGAATGGATCCTTTCTAGAGAAGGAGTTTCTCTCGAAAGAAGTGAGTGGGAGGAAAGTAGAACTTGATGAGGTAATTGTACCTTCTCCTGAATTGGAAAGTAGTTCATCACAGAAATCAGTTCCAATGATTCCTACACCAATTAGTGCGGAAGCTAATGATGATGATCATGAAACTTCAGATCAAGTTACTACCGAACCTCGTAGGTTAACCAGAGTACGGTCCGCACCAGAGTGGTATGGTAATCCTGTTTTGGAGGTCATGTTACTTGACCATGATGAACCTATGAACTATGAGGAAGTGATGATGATCCCAGATTCCGCGAAATGGCTCGAGGCCATGAAATCTGAGATGGGATCCATGTATGAGAACAAAGTGTGGACTTTGGTTCACTTGCCCAATGATCGGTAAGGCATAGAGAATAAATGGATCTTTAAGAAGAAGACTGACGCTGATGGTAATGTTACTGTCTACAAAGCTCGACTTGTTGCGAAAGGTTTTTGAAAAGTTCAAGGAGTTGACTACGATGATACCTTCTCACCCGTAGTGATGCTTAAGTCTGTCCGAATCATGTTAGCAATTGCCACATTTTATGATTATGAAATTTGGCAAATGGATGTCAAAATTGCATTCCTTAATGGATATCTTAAAGAAGAGTTGCATATGATGCAACCAGAAGGTTTTCTCGATCCTAAAGGTTCTAAAAAAGTGTGCAAGCTCTAGCAATCCATTTATGGACTGGTGCAAGCATCTCGGAGTTGGAATATATGCTTTGATAGTGTGATCAAAGCATATGGTTTTATACAGACTTTTGGAGAAGCCTATATTTACAAGAAAGTGAGTGGGAGCTCTGTAGCATTTCTAATATTATATGTGGATGACATATTGCTGATTGGAAATGATATAGAATTACTGGATAGCTTAAAGGGATACTTGAATAAGAATTTTTCAATGAAAGACCTCTGTGAAGCTTCTTATATATTGGGCATCTAGATCTATCGAGATAGATCAAGATGCTTAATTGGACTTTCACAAAGCACATACCTTGATAAAGTTTTGAAGAAGTTCAAAATGGATCAGTCAAAGAAAGGGTTCTTTCCTGTGTTACAAGGTGTGAAGTTGAGTCAGATTCAATGCCCGACCACTGCAGAAGATAGAGTGAAAATGAAGGTCATTCCCTATGCCTCAGCCATAGGTTCTATCATGTATGCAATGATGTGTACCAGACCTGAAGTGTGCCCTGCTATAAGTATAGCAGGGAGGTACCAAAGTAATCCAGTAGTGGATCACAGGACAGCGGTCAAGAACATCCTGAAATACCTGAAAAGGACTAAGGATGTGTTTCCCGTTTATGGAGGTGACAAAGAGCTTGTCTTAAATGGTTATGTCGATGCAAGCTTTGGCAATGATCCGGATGACTCTAAGTCACAAACCGGATACGTATTTATATTGAATGTCGAGCTGTTAGTTGGTGCAGTTCCAAGCAGAGCGTCGTGGCGGGATCTACGTGTGAAGCAGAGTACAAAGCTGCATCGGAAGCATCAAATGAAGGAGTCTGGATGAAGCGGTTCATATCCGATCTAGGTTTAATACCTTGTGCATCGGGTCCAATGGAAATCTTTTGTGACAATACTAGAGTAATTGCCTTGGCGAACAAATCCAAATGTCACAAAAGAAGCAAACGTATCAAGAGACGCTTCAATTCCATCTTCGATCAAGTCAAGGAGGGAGACATAGAGATTTGCAAAATACATACGGATCTGAATGTTTCAGACCCGTTGACTAAGCCTCTTCCACGAGCAAAACATGATCAGCACCAAGACTCCATTGGTGTTAGAATCATTACTATGTAATCTAGATTATTGACTCTAGTGCAAGTGGGAGATCAAGGAAATATGCCCTAGAGGCAATAATAAAGTTGTTATTTATATTTCCTTATATCATGATAAATGTTTATTATTCATGCTATAATTGTATTAAACGGAAACTTAGTACATGTGTGAATACATAGACAAAACAGAGTGTCCCTAGTATGCCTCTACTTGACTAGCTCGTTAGTCAAAGATGGTTAAGTTTCCTAACCATAGACATGTGTTGTCATTTGATTAACGGGATCACATCAATACAGAATGATGTGATGGACAAGACCCATCCGTTAGCTTAGAATTATGATCATTTAGTTTTATTGCTATTGCTTTCTTCGTGACTTATACATATTCCTCTGACAATGAGATTATGCAACTCCCGAATACTGGAGGAACACTTTGTGTGCTATCAAACGTCACAATATAACTAGGTGATTATAAAGATGCTCTACAGGTGTCTCCGAAGGTGTTTGTTGAGTTGGCATAGACCAAGATTAGGATTTGTCACTCCATGTATCGGAGAGGTATCTCTGGGCCCTCTCGGTAATGCACATCACTATAAGCCTTGCAAGCAATGTGACTAATGAGTTAGTTACGGGATGATGCATTAAGGAATGAGTAAAGAGACTTTCCGGTAATGAGACTGAACTAGGTATGACGATACCGACAATCGAATCTCGGGCAAGTAACATACCGATGACAAAGGTAATAACATATGTTGTTATGCGGTTTTACCGATAAAGACCTTCATAGAATATGTAGGAGCCAATATGAGCATCCAAGTTCTGCTATTGGTTATTGACCGGAGATGTGTCTCGGTCATGTCTACATAGTTCTCGAACCCGTATGGTCCGCACGCTTAACGTTCAATGACGATCTGTATTATGAGTTATGTGTTTTGGTGACCGAAGTTTGTTCGGAGTCCCGGATGAGATCACGGACATGACGAGGAGTCTCCAAATGGTCGAGAGGTAGATATTGATATATTGGAAGGTTATATAGGACACCGGAATGGTTTCGATAAGGTTCGGGAATTTTTCAGAGTACCGGGAGGCTATCGGAACCCCCGGGAAAGTTAATGGGCCTATTGGGCCATAGTGGAGAGAGGGAGGCTGCCACAGGAGGTGGCGCACCCCCCCCCCAAGCCCAATCTGAATTGGAAAAGGGATGGGGGCACAGCCCCCTTTTCCTTCTCCCTCTCCCCCCTTTCCCCTTTCCCCTCTCCGTTGGAAGGAAGGGGGGCGAATCCTACTTGGACTGGGAGTCCAAGTAGGACTCCCCCTTTGGCGCGCCTCCCCTTGGGCCGGCCACCTCCTCCTCCCTCCTTTATATACGTGGGCAGGGGGCACCCCAAAGGCACAACAATTCTTAGCCGTGTGCGGTGCCCCCCTCCATAGTTTACTCCTCCGGTCATAGCATCGTAGTGCTTAGGCGAAGCCCTGCGCAGATGACATCACCATCACTGTCATCACACTGTCGTACTGACGGAACTCTCCCTCGACCCTCTACTGGATTAAGAGTTTGAGGGACATCATCTAGCTGAACGTGTGCTGAACAGAGAGGTGCCGTACATTCGGTACTTGGATCGGTTGGATCGTGAAGACGTTCGACTACATCAACCGCATTAACCTAACACTCCGCTTTCGGTCTACGAGGTACGTGGACTCACTCTCCATGTCTCGTTGCTATGCATCTCCTAGGTAGATCTTGCGTGATCGTAGGAATTTTTTTGAAATTGCATGCTACGTTCCCCAACACTAGTCTCCTCGTGTGACACCCGGGCGGAAGCAAGCGAGTGGTAGGTACGAGAAACTCCCGTGATAGCCTCGCTTTTGCCGGTGTTTTTCTTCATGTGGGCCGCTTGTGCATAAAGGGGGGACCCCTGAGCATCGCGACTCAGGAGTCTTCACTAGTTCCGAAGCCCCTCACCCCTAGCCTTGTCTAGGCATCGCAACCTGAAATCCCAGTGGCGGCTGAGGTATGCGCGGGGCTGGGCCCCACCGACGCAGGGTAGAAAGGCAAGCAAGAATGAAACCAAGCATGGGAAGGAAATTACGGAGTTCAAACAGTTATTACAAGCATCAAGTGTATCTCAAATTAAACCAGAGTCTCACGGCTCCGCGAGGCAGAACCAGTCTGATGCAAGGTGATAAAGGGAATTTCAAGAACAAGGGTCGACGCCGCCGTTGTCGTCACCCGGCGCCCTTCATTGCTGCAGGAGAACTTTCCAACCAGCGTGACCATGTGGCCCTCCATAGCTTCCGCCATGATGCCGCGAGACTCTTCGTGGACGGGGCCTATCACTGCACCAAAGTCGAAGTTGGGGTTGCAGAGGAGAAGGTGGTTGAAGACACGTGTCGCCGCCACGGAGAAGAGGTCGCGACACTCCTCCTCCAGGATGCCGTCCACCTTCTCGGCAACACCTTCGAGCTCCACAGTGAGTTTGGAGGAGAGCTCGGCATAGCCGGCATCGGGGGTTGCGAGCAGAGCTTCGAACCCTTCCATGCATATGGACTTCAGTGCTAGGCGGGCCCTGACCTCGAGGGAAGAGAAGGCGGTGTGGTCTGCTGCTACCCTTGCTCCAGCGTCGTCTTGGATCTTCTCCTCCCTTGTGTCCAATTGGGCGCTCACCTCAAAGACATGCTTGGCGTACGCTGCTTGGGCTTCGGTCACCTGGCGCTGTAGCGTTTCCAGGCACCCGCGCTCCATGGCCTTCCCGACACCCACCTTCGTCGTCTCGGTGTCACGGTCCACAAGCTTCGCCCCACAAGCCTGAAGTCCTCCTCCCGCTGCTAGTGTTGCTGCGCATGCGGATCATGTTCTTCCTGAAGCGCCTTCAGGCTGGCCTCCGCCTCGCCGCAGCGCTTGGCGGCTGCTTCCGCCTCAATTAGCACGTTGTCACGAGCTGCTCCTGGCTCAGTGGCTTCCTTCCTGTTCTCAATAGCGGTGGCCTCGGCCTGGCTCTGGGCCTCCTTGGTAGCCGTCTCAAGCTGGAGCCACCCTGAGGCAAGCTCGAGGCGCTCCCTGGCGAGGGCCTTACGAGGGAGCAGCGCCGACGCGCTTGGTGGCGCCACAACCAAAGAGGCCTTGGCACGCTCTCCTTGAGGCACAGGGGCTCCGGGTCCTTCCTCGCGCTCGGCTTCCACGGTGCGGCTAGGGTGACTGCCACCTCGACCAGTTGAGTCTTGGGAGTGGGCACTGCTCGAGGCTGCATCGTGGCGCACCCTGCATCATTTTCGGTGGTGGGGGTGCGAACGGCCGGCGAGGAGTGAGGTGTCGCTTTCTTATCCCTGACCAGAGCTACCATGACCGTGGCGAGTGGCGCCGCATGCATCCTCGGTGACCGGCCCTCCTGGCGGAGCGGGCAAAGCTCTGAGAGGAGCCAGGGCGCCCGTGCGCCCAAGTGTAGCGGTGCCCGTGAACCCGAGCATGGCGCCATGTTGGGGTTGCACGCCCCCGCGCCCGCCAAAGTTGTAGCCAAGCGTCGAAGCTGCCTTCAGGAAGAAGGTCACCTTCGCCAGGACGGTCGCCTTCTTCTTCTCTGCGCCACCACTTCTGGTTCAGCACGATGGGGAGATAGTATGAACATATGGACTACACGCACACAATCAAAAGGCAAGGTAAGGGTACTTACTCATCCAGCACGGTCCACTTCCTTTTCTTCTCCTCCGCGGAGGCCGACGTGCTACCATCCTTCCCTAGCGTCGCCCTGGTTCCATCTTGGGGCCCGTCAGGATGACCCTCGACAAGCCCTGCTATGACACCGCTTCCCCGGGAGGCGTGATGATTCCCCCGAGGGGCCTCGGTCGGTGAAATCTCGGCCACCCCGACAGAGGCCTCCATGGTCGTCGGCTGTGCGGCTGGCGGGGCAAGACCCGTTTCCTTGACCGCCCCGGTGGGGCGCGGGGAGCCTACAGGAGGGGGCTTGACCGCCCCCTCACCTGGGGCCACCCCTCCCGACTCCCACGCGGATGGGGGAGCACACTCCGCCCTCCTGGATGCCCTGGCGAGGCCTGGGGAAGCTGCAGGCGAAGGCTCGTCGGCATCATCATTGTCCTCGAGACCTAGGAGGATCCGGCGATGCGGTGGCGGGGACGCCCTTCCGAGGTCCTCCTCCTCCATTTCCTCTGAGTCCTCTTCGCTGTCACTGTCGCCGGAGGAGAACACCATGGGCGAACTGGCATGGTCGCGCGGCTCAAGCCCCCACTCGTCAAAGGTGGGCATGGCCGCGACCGACTCCTCCTTGTCGTTACGGCTGTTGAGTGGGGCAGTAGCCTCAGGAGGGTCCCCGGGGATGTAGCCGAGTAGGGTAAACAAAGCCTCATCCAGCTCCTCTACCGTCAGGCCGGCGATGTGTAGCTTCATTGTGTTCCCCGCACCGTCATACTCCCACAAGGGCTGCAAGTGCGCTTGGAGCGGCACGCTGCGCCAGGAACTCCTTCATGATCGCCACCCCTGTTAGCTTCGCCTTCACATGCGCAGCTATCCTCTTAGGACGGGCTTTGCTCGAGGGTCGGTGAGCTTTTCGTGGCCCCACCCAGGGGCCTACTCGGGCTGCGCCACCGGAGTCACCAAGGGCGGGTCGGTGCCACGAGCATCCATGAAGACCCAACGCTGCCGGTAGCCTTCCACCTTCTTCCCAGCTCTTAGGAGGGAGTTTCCGCTGTGCAGATCAACGAAGGAGACTCATGCGGATCGCTGGCTCCGGGCGGTGAACCGCAAGCTGAAGATGTGGCGAAAGAGCGCCACCGAGGGCCTCACGCCCACGAAGGCCTCGTAGTAGAAGGCAATGACGGACTGGAGGAGAATGGAGTTGGGTTGAAGGTGGAGGGCATGGATTTGGTAATGCACGAGGATGGCGCAAAAGAACTCAGAGAAGGGTCGAACCAGCCTACCAAAGATGCCGTGGAGGAAGAACGGGTAGATGGACTCCCCCAGGTTGCACCGTGCCATAGAGCCGGGCCAAACCAGGGTCTTGCCCCATTCATTCTGGTCGCCGGCTATCAGCGGAAGCACCGGGTTAAGGTCCTTCTCTTCGGCGATGGAGGAGGTCAGGAGCGCCGTCCCGGCGAAGGAGGAGCTCGCGGCAGGAGCAGCGGGCTTTGTCTTCTCGGCGGGCGCCATTCGCGAAGTCGCTGACACCAACGATGAGGGGGGAAAATTTGCGCTCGGTTTGGATCTGGAGAAACCTCGCATGGGAGAAATTGGATCGCAGCAGGACAAGGAAGATGCAAGACAAGGGAGCAATAATGGCTCCATAGCGTGCGCCAGGATTTATGTCAGCCTCGGCGGTTGCCGAGGCGATGTGGGGAAGTCGGGGTGTCCCTCGCCCCGTCGCACGCCACACGTCAAGCCTGGCCCGCAGGGCGGACATCTCTGGGCTCGCCACCCCGCCTCGCGCTACACGTGGGTGATGCAAGCCACGATGAGCGGCGCCAGAGGGGTGCCAACAAGCACAGACCAGGACGATTTCCTCTTTGGTGCTAAAGGAACAAGGACAACACGCGGGTTCCTAGGGGAAACCCCAAAGCTTGCCACTCCGGTGCTAGAAGACCAAGACCGCGGGCTTGCCAGGACGGAGGTCATCGCCGAGCCCACCGACGAGTCATGCCAGAAGATTTACCAGACGAAGACTGCTTTTGCCAGGATAAGTTGTATTACCGTTCCCCTTCAAAATTGGATATTGTGGTATCCCTTCCCACCTAGAGTTTTCAGGGGAAGAGGGCCAAGGCCAGTATAAGTATAGGTTAGTCTCCACCGTAGAGGGGGGGTCGATCCTTGAGCCCTCCCGAGGCAGTTCATCCTTGTACACTCATACTCATCCTCCTCGCGAGGCATTCCAGTACAAACCAGGAGTAGGGTCTTATAGCGCAAGGTGGCGTGAACCTGGGTAAATCATCGTGTTCTCCCTTCTTCCCTCTCGCTCAAGCACGTCAGAGCATCGCCGTGAGGAAGTGAGCAGCGAGCCGTAGCCTAGTGGAGTTCTCCGCGCACACCCTAGAGTTTAAACCTTTCCTTGGGTCCCTGGAGCCCCGATTCCGACAACCTAAAAGTGGTGATTTTCTTTATTATACTAATGGATCTCATGAGTTCTCTGTTGAGTTTTGTGTTGTGAAGTTTTCAAGTTTTGAGTGAAGTTTCGACGGGCTAGGGAATAAGGAGTGGCAAGCGTCTAAGCCTGGGAATGCCCGGGATGGCATCCTGTCACACACTGATTTTCATGCCACAATATTTGTGATTATTTAGGCATAAAAATTTGACCCAACAAACACTTTTGTGTTGATTTGACCTCTGCTTTGATTTGTATTTTGTTTTTGTTTGTAAGTGCTCTAAAAATCAAATAAATCCTCCAACTCTTGTACTATTTCCCCTTGATCTGAAACTTTTCCCAATGATCATGCTATGTGCATAGGACCTAAAAGTATTTTCTTGCAAAAATAATTTGGCCAAAAAAATATTTTCTAAATTAGGTTTTCCAAAAACCCCTGATTTAAGGCTTAAATTACAAGTACTTAATTTGGGTTGTGAAAAATCTTTCAAAAAATATATTTGAATTCTATTAGCCATATGACACCCTAAAACCATGAAAAATTTTATTTTAAATTTTTTTCTATTTTATTTAAAGGCTTTTTCTTAAGGCTGGAAATGTTGTATAATAGGTTAAAATTATTTTAATGCTTCAAAAATCCCTCAAATACCCTTTCTGGATATTACAAGCTTTTGAAATATTTACAAAGGAAATATTCTCCATTAAGTCCAAGAAAATTATATCTTGTCACAATTGTCCTATTTGATGATCTTGCCAAGTCTCATGTCATGGAGAATAATATGACCCCATCAAACCCTCTCAAACACATTTCTATCCTTTTCCAAGTTTGAACAACTTTGCACTACCAAACATGTCCAATTGTGCTCAAACTTAGTACACCTGCTCAGATGGTCTAATATACATCTAGGCCAAGTGGTGCATCAAGGAGAACAAGTTAACCTGACCAGATCTAGCCAAAATAGTTTCTGCCCATTTCTAGGGTTTGGAAAAGTTACATTGGCAAGTTTCTCCAAATGAGATGAAATTTTGACCACAATATTACATGATCATGGCCACAACCCTGTCAAGTGGAACAAGCAGTATATAAGTGCAACTAGCCCAAACCAAGATCAAACACCTTCTGATAGAAACTTAAAATACAAGTTTCAGTCATTTTCCACTCATCTCATTGAGCTAAGATTTTTACCATAGCCTCACCTAGTCCTCCTTTACCGCCTGCATCTTTCCCTACCCGAGGAGCCACGATAAAGGGGGGGGGGTAGAATCCCATTTTTCTTCTCTGGATAGTAGCTTTTTCCCTCTCTCAGCCTCCCTCTCCCCCCTCAGCTTTTTAGAGCATCCAAGGCTCTACACAGCTTTTGCCAACACCCCTACAGCCTCCAGACGCAAGTGGACATGCGAGGGCGCGAGAAAGTCACTGATGCTAGCCAAAGACGCACTGTGGAGCGCGTGGCAGAGCAGGCGAATGTTGACCCCGCGTCCCCCGACCACCTCGGGCCTCACCCGTGTGTCAGTCGAGGCCCTCGATGTCCGCAGCGTGTCGGCCGTGCAGGCCCCCTTCTCTCTCTCCCTCGCTCACCACCTGCTGCGTGTGCCCGACGCCACCCGGCTCAACCAGTGGCCGAGCGAGCTCGGGGCCTGCCAGGAGCTCATCCTGCTCCCCCTCTCATTCTCCCTCGACCTGGACCACGCCCACGAGCACCCCAGGCACGCTCCAGAGAGCCCATTTGGCCTCTGGCGATTCCCCGGGTCGTGGTCGTGAGCTCCGCCTACGGTGCACCTAGCCGCGCCCATATAAGGTTGTTCCAAGCCCTCCTCTCCACTCCATTTGCCCCCTCACTCTCCTAGAGGCACCCTCATCCCAGCCAACCCTCTCTCCGTGCCCTCCATCCTCCTCCATGGCCAAAGTGCTGCAGCCGTCCTCGACGCAAATTCGTGCCACCCCGTCATCCTCATCTCCAACTCATGGTTTCAGAACATCGCCACCGCCGTCATCAAGCTCACCCCGCTCCATTTCTCCCCCTCCGTGGTTGCGGTGTTGTGCCCCATACCCTCGATCATCTCCGTCCGCTGTGGGTGATGCGCCGCTCGTGTCTGACCGCCCCAACACCTGTGGAGTACCTCGTTGGATGCGCCTCTCTCTCCTAAGCATGCTGGTGGCCGGAGCATCGTCGGGGACGCCCTTTAGCGCCGCCAGTCGCCCTCGAGCACCTCTCCTGTCTCCCATCGCAGTCGCGTGGGAGGTTGAAGATGGCCCGTCGCTGGGCCCCGCGCATCAGTGACCCAGCAGGCGGGCCCATCCGCTTAAGTGGAAATGACTTTGGCCGGATATGCTCCCCCCCGCCTGAAGGTGCACTTTGGCATCACCCCCTTTGCCCGCGTGGCCGAGCTGCTTTGGCTGGCCAGTGGCGCCACGCCTCATGATGCCTCGCTTCTTGCCGCCCGGACCCAGCTCGATCTGGTAATTTCTATTTTCCTTTCTTTTTCTAGAAAACTTGTAAAATCCATAAAGAATTCAAATGAACTCCAAAATTGGTGATTCAAATTCCTAGTAGCTTCTAAATTCATGATCTAACTCCTGGTGCGGCATGCACATTTTTCAAGAAAAGTTTCCTTCACACATATTTAAATAAACCCTATATTTCCATTTTTGAGCCAAACTTTAGAAAATCATAGAGTGCCCATCTTTGATCCAAATACCATGATTCAAATTTGTAGATACATCTAAGTTCTTAACTTAGTTTATGAACATTTTTTATTATGCTTTCTCTGCCACATCAAATATTGGTCCATTCCTTCTTGCATGGCAAACTTTTCAAATTCATAGGAGAATCATTTGAACTCCAAATCCAGTGAAACCAACGCCTAGATGCTTCTAAAATCATGCCTTGTCTAATGAGCGCCTTTGCTCATTTCACAAAAATATGTTTCTGTAAACTTCTTGCAGATCCATTATGCCCTTGTTTCCACCAAATTAAAATGTTCAAAAATCCTCATTGACCCAAAGCCAGTAGAACCACTTTGGTTATGTTTCATGTAACAAGAAATGTCCTAGAAAAGTGAAATTTCTATTCTTAGAGGACATCCATTTTCTGCCTTGTTGTGTTGCTTATTGTGACTACTTTCAACGTTAGTTGACAAAATAGATGAAGTGCTTGGAGATGGACTAGGAGGATTGAAGACTTTGTTGAGCCAGGCAAACAACCCATTGACCATGTCTATGCAATCCTTTTTATGCACGTCATATAGCACTTTATTATTGTTGCATCAGAATCTTGATGAGATGGTAACCGCTTTGGTCGGTTGCCTCCATTACTTCCTTGTTGATACTTGCATTGTGCTTGACCCTACCTTCCTATGAGGGTTATGTGGGTGGGAGTAGATAGGATGCTAAGGTAGTTGCTACGCAAATGGGATGGGTATATGCATGGTGATGGAAACAAGAGTATTTTCGAAGACTTTTCAAAAACCACGTCGGGTGCCACTTATTGGACGGGGCTTTGTTGATTACCTTGGTCTATGCTAGCAGAGATCCCGCATGAGTTACTCTCTCGATATGGGGTCATGCCTGGTAGAGGGACTATCACTATTTTTATAGACAGCGGGCACGTCGTTGTGTCCCATCTTGGATGGTACGATATTGAGCAAGTCTCATGTGATGTACAACATGAGGGCATGGGCCAACGAGTGGACTCTTTGTTGGTATTGTCAGGGGAAAGATAATGCTCGGGTGCCTACCTTGGGTACTTGATGTGATGTGAGTCGTGGATTGACACGAAGGTTCCTCGAGTCTTGTGAGTAACGTGTGTAACCTTTGCAGAGTGTAAAGCTATTCGAATAGCCGTGTCCACGGTCAAGTATAGTTGGATGACCGCTCTAGGGTATGTCCATTGTTTATAAAAACCTAGTCTGTGTGTGTGTGGGAGAGAACTACTTGAGTGGAGTTGAATGAATTGATCCAAAACACACACACAGACTAGGTTTATGTAAACAATGGTTTAGGTGAAATCGTGTATCCCCTAAGGTAGGATAGGTCGTGTATCCCCTATGCGAAATCGAGTCCCTAAAATGGTTTAGGTGAAACCATGCTTTGGTTGTGTTTGTTTTTGCGTTTTGATGGAAGTCACAATTCCCCTCTAGGAACTTGTGAACGACTAGATCGCCCATTTGTTTTTTTAATGTTTTGTTCAGCCCTTCCGGCCTTTGCTTTAACAACTCGCGTCGTACCAACACCATTACTTGGCACTCTATCTGTATTGCTTTCTCTCTCATCTATCCCAATCATGAGCCTTTTGGCCGCTCGAACCAGATGTCGGTTGAAACCCGCATTAGCACCGCTAGCCAACTAGAAACTAGAGGCACCGCCCAAGCAGAAGCCAGCCATGATCAGGGCCACGGACAAGCTCCACCACCACCTCTCCCCGAAGAACCTGAACATGGCCCAACTTCACAAGTCTTCCGAGAGTAATGCCAAGCTAACACTACAGTCGTCCCAGATGATTGCACAAGCTATTGCCAACAAACCACAATAGTCAAGAAATGGCAACAAGCATTTCACCCTGGCAGGATTCCAGAAGCACGCACCTCCAACCTTTATCGAGACTACTAACTCCTAGAATGAAGGTGAGGACCAATGTAGGGTGTAGAAGAGTCAGCATCATCATTAATGGAGTTCAGCTCCTAGTAGACTCTATCTTCTTGAGAACTAGATGTGATCTTAGGAATGGATTGGCTCATCAAGCATCATGGCAGGTTAGACTGTGCCAGCCGGACTGTCACCCTCACCAATGCCCAAGGGGTCGAAGTTAAGTTTACATCCAACACCTCCTCTGCTCAAGTCACCCAAGTCAACTGTCTATCAAAAGTTGGATTGGAGCAAGTGCCAAGTAGTATGTGAGTACCCGATGTCTTTCCTGATGAATTATCGGGAATGCCTCCTGACCGTGACATCCAGTTCATTATTGAGCTCATGCACGGAGCATGACCCATCTATAACAAGCCTTATAGGACGGGATCGGAGGATTTGGAAAAATTGAAGAAGCAACTGGCCGAGCAGTTGAGGAAAGGATGTATCCGCCCTAGTGCCTCACCTTGGGGATCACCTTTCTGTTTGCGAAAAAGAGGGACGGTACCATCCGACTGTGTGTTGACTATCGCTCCCTTAGAAGTCACAATCAAGAACAAGTATCCACTTTCCAAGGTTGAAGACATGTTTGATCATCTGAATGGAGCCAAGGTGTTCTCCAAGATCGATCTTGGGTCTAGGTACTATCAACCAAAGATCGGTCCTAAAGACATTCCGAAGATGAAATTTGTAATCGGAATGGCTTGTATGAGTACACGGTCATTTCGGTTAACTAATGCTCTAGCCTACTTCATGTACCTCATGAAAAAAATTCTTCATGGAGTATCTGGACAAGTTTGTTGTCGTCCTTATTGATTACATACTTGTCTACTCGAAGACGGAAGAAGAGCATGAGCGACATTTGAGAATGGTCTTGGACAAGGTTCGAGAGCATCAACTGTATGACAAATTTAGAAAGTGTGAGTTTTGGCTACACAAGGTTGGATTCTTGGGTCATGTCCTGACTGAAGAAGGATTGTCGGTAGACCCTGCGAAGATTGAAGATGTGACCTAGTGACAACCTCCGACCATCGTCATGGAGATTAGGAATTTCCTCAGACTTGCGGGATACTACCGCAAATTCGTGGAAGGATTCTCTAGTATTGCCCGACCAACGACAACCATATGTCCACCCTTTTACATCAACCGAATTGTGAGCCTACACAGAATCCCTAAGGAGATTGTGTCAAATGAAGGTACCAAGTTTACCTCGAGGTTCTGGAAGAAATTCAAAGAAGCCATGGGGACCAAGTTGTCCTTCAGTACGACTTTCCACCCGTCGACCAGAGGTCAGACAGAGTGAGTAAATCAGATACTCGAAGACATGCTCCGAGCTTGAGTCTCAACATATGGAGTCAAATGGGAAGATTGCCTCCATTGTTGTCGAGTTCTTCTATAACAATAGTTACCAAATGGACCATTTGATGTGTTGCATGGACCCAAGTGTTGCACATCCCTTAATTGATCGGAGATCGGAGAAGGTTTAGTATTTGGACTTTATGTTCTCCACGAAGCCGAAGATCAAGTTCAGCTAATCCGAGAACGACTGAAGACCGCCAAGTCGAGGCAGAAGAGATACACTGACGCCCGTTGTAGGGAAGTAAATTTAACTGTGGGAGACCATGTGTACTTGCGGGTCACTCCTCTCAAAGGGAACCAAGTGTTTCCACGACACAAGAAAGCTCGCACCAAGATTTATTGGCCCCCTTCAAAATCATCGCAAGACGAGGAGAAGTTGCTTACCAACTAGAGTAACCCCCTGTGGAACTTCTAACCCTAATTATTCTTCTATAATACCCAAATATTCCCCAAAGACCAGAGGGCACACCAAAAATACTTTTCCGCCTCCGCAAGTTTCTGTCTTCATAGGCTCCCATCTGGGGACCTTTTTCGGGTCTCTGCCGGAGGGGGATTCGATCACGAAGGGCTTCTACATCAACCTTGATGCCCTTCCAATGATGTGAGAGTAGTTTACCACAGACCTACGGGTCCATAGCTAGTAGTTAGATGGCTTCTTCTCTCTCTTTGATCTTCAATACAATGTTCTCCTCGATGTACTTGGAGATCAATTCGATGAAATCTTCTTTTGCGGTGTGTTTGTTGAGATCCGATGAATTGTGGCTTTATGATCAGATTATTTATGAATATTATTTGAGTCTTCCCTGAACTCTTTTATGCATGATTTATATAGCTTTGTATTTCTTTTGATCTATTGATTTGGTTTGGCCAACTAGATAGATTTTTCTTGTAGTGGGAGAGGTGCTTTGTAATGGGTTCAATCTTGCGGTGCTCAATCCTAGTGATAGAAAGGAACATGAAACGTATTTGTTTTGTTGCCATTAAGGATAAAATGATGGGTTTTGTTCATATTGATTGAATCTATCTCTCTACATCATGTCATCTTGCTTAAGGCGTTACTCCATCCTTGTTAACTTAATACACTAGATGCATGCTGGATAGCAGTCCATGTCTGGAGTAATAGTATTAGATGCAGGCATCAGTCAGTCTACTTTTCTCAGACGTGACGCCTATATACATGATCATTTCCCTGGATATGATCATAACTATACACTTCTCTATCAATTGCTCAATAGTGATTTGTTTACCCACCATATGCTTTCTTTCAAGAGAGAAGACTCTAATGAAAACTATGGCCCCCGGGTCTATCTTTTATCATATTATTTTTTGAGATCTACAAAATCAAAAACACAAAAATACCTTGGTGCAATTTATTTACATTTATTTCATTTCGCACTTTTACTTATCTTATATATCCATCTTTGTCAGATCTCATCCTTGCAAGTAACCGTGAAGGGATTGACAATCCCTTTATCGCGTTGGGTGCAAGTATTTGTTTGCTTGCGTAGGTACAACTATTGGAGACTTGTGCATTCCTCCTACTAGATTGATACCTTGGTTCTTAACTGAGGGAAATACTTATCTCTACTTTGCTGCATCACCCTTTCCTCCTCAAGGGAAAAACCAACGCAAGCTCAAGAAGTAGCATTGGCATACTATCAGTAAATATGTTTATGAAAAATAAACACATTGCAGATTCAACAGATTAATTGAGCCACATGGAAAAGCCATTAATCCAAACCAAGCATGGTTAAGAACTAGGAAATATTGCAATTCTATATGTTTCTCACGTATTTAGTACATCCAAATTCAATTTATTCCTAACATGCATAATAATACAAAATTTTACCAACAACAATTGAACATCGCATTGAAGAATTAAACCAAACAATTGAATAAGCAACATAAGAAATGAACCAAACATTAACTGAGCACCACATTGCACAATATAGCATACTCCTACAAGATCAGGCAGTTAACCAAACCAAGTATGCTTGACAACTTGGAAATACCACAATTGTATTTGTTTCTCATATATTTAGTACAACCAAATTCGATTTATTTCTCACACGAAAGACAATACAAAATTGCACCCACAATAATTGAACATCACATTACAGTATTGAACCAAACAGTTAACTGAACACGATAATAAATGAACCAACACTGGTACAGCGAGGTGTCGGTGTACAAAAAGAGGGGCACACTTTTGTACCCTTTTACCTGTGCACGGGCAGTCAGAGCCGCGGCCACGACCACACCAAGAAGAACAGGGGAGGTGAGCCAAGGTTAGGCCGAAGCCCAAGACAATCAATGCAATGCCAAGACCAACACCACAAAGAGCAGAGGGACGAAGCAGGTTCCCCCGGCAAGGCCCTTGTCGGGCGGCCTTAGCGGCCCCGGCAAGACCCTTCCCAGGACAGCTCGCCCCACACCAACAGAGCGAGCCGCTCTTGAGCCCACGATCCCCAACACCATCATACACGTGGGGCCAGGGCTCGGGAGGCACCTCCGTGGTGGCATGCAGATCTTTGTGAAGACATGTTCAAGATCGGATGAAGATTAGAAGACGATGATTCTCGGCAAGATCCTTGCCGAGGAAGGCCACCAGACCCCCGGCAAGATCCTTGCTGGGGACAACAGCACGCCACGGCAAGACCCTTGCCGGGCCACACGGTGAGACCCTTGCCGGGCCACTCGGCAAGGCCCTCACCAAGGACGCCAGCAAGACCAAGCTTCCACCACCGTTCACATGCAGCTGCCAGCCCAACCAGCCGGGCGGGCACCTACGTGGCAACATGCAGCTCCCATGCCAACTCATCGAGCGCCTACGTGGCGGCATGCAGATCTTCGTGAAGGCTCCACCACCGCGCCACCTTAGCTGCCTACCTGCTTACATGACGCTGCACGCATCGCTGGCCAAGGCGCGTGTCGAAGCGAGGAAGAGAGGCGACGGACGGGACGGGCCTCGCCCCCGTCCCCAATAAAGCAAGGGGACACCGAAGCAATGCATTAAATGCATCTTGTCCTGTAATACGAGGGATAACCTCGTAACACTGAACACCTTTCCACCTCCTGTGTGCCACTGTGGAAACCCCTTTTTCCTAATAAAAGGAGGCCCGAGGCGACCAGGAGAAGGATTTGGCTTTTTCGAACCACACGCTGACCACAGCTAGTTCGAGAGCTCAAGAACTCTCAGAAATACACCCACCAAAGCAGGACTAGGGTTTTACGCATCCTCGCGGCCCGAACCTGGGTAAACGACCCTTGTGCTGTCTACTAGCCCTGCTCTCCTCGCAACCCTGCGCCCCGGCAACCGTAGTAGGGATTCTTGTGATCCCATAGGTGTCGTTCCACACCGACATCTTTGGCGTGCCAGGTAGGGGGCGCAATTGTGAGAATCTGGTCTAGTAGTCAGCCTAGCAGTTCTTCGTCGTCATGGCCCCTAAGAAGAAGACGGCCACGGCGGTCGACCCATTGGGAGCCGAACGACCCATGCCACTGCGAACGAGTAGCGGACCGGTCGCAGACAGGACCCGGGCCGCGGCCCGCGAGCACCAGCATCGCCCAGGCAGTCGGAGTCTGGCGGGCGGCGTCGTTCGCGCGCCAGACGACCGGCTACAGGTCGTCGGCTCCAAAGACGGAGCTGGACCCCCGCGGGCGGCCCGGGGCCATCCAGGGGTATCGTTGTGTCGACCCCGGGCGGCGCGGCGACCTCCAGGACACCTACACCGGCGACCACCGCGCGTTCTTCCCATGGTGTGCGCGCCGAGCAGCGTCACCACGTTGGTGACCCTGGGCACCGCCGTCGGAAGAGCCCCGTGCGTCATCGGCAAGATGAAGAGGTTCGGCATGCTCCCCGAAGTGCTGGTGAAAATGGCACGCAGCCGCTGGGTCGTGACGGAGCTCCTTCTAACATAGATAGAAGTCAAAGCACGTCGCGATCCACGCAGCTGTAGCCACCGCCCACGCCAGCGGAAGCTTTGGCGCGCGCACAGCTGCTCCCCGACTTCCCTCCTGCTGTGGAGAAGCTCGACGAGT
The DNA here is from genome assembly GCA_021605145.1 of Aegilops bicornis. Classification (NCBI taxonomy): domain Eukaryota; kingdom Viridiplantae; phylum Streptophyta; class Magnoliopsida; order Poales; family Poaceae; genus Aegilops; species Aegilops bicornis. Next base: position 424,204,213 of record CM038675.1, on the reverse strand, counting down.
GGAGGGCCACCATCCGGAGTGTCACGCCCAATATGCGACCCAATCCAAAAGGAACTCGAAGGTCCCACCAAAGATAGACCCGCATATTGAAACGCTTTTGCAAGGTGGATATCATTACATCAACATTACATAATACATAGGGATACAACCAAGACATACAATGTCACATGAATACAACAATACAACATACAAGATCAACATCCGACTACGGATGAAACATAAACAGAAACTCAAACAATATCCACCCTGCTAGCCCAGGCTGCCGACCTGGAACCTATCCCCTGATCGAAGAAGAAGCAGAAGAATAAACTCCAAAACAAGCAACATCGCTCTCGCGTCATGATCATCGCAAACCTGTACCTGCAACTGGTGGTGTAGTAATCTGTGAGCCATGAGGACTCAGCAATCCCATTACCATGGGTATCAAGACTAGCAAAGCTTAAAGGGAAAGGAAGGGGTAAGGTGGTGAGGTTGCAGCAGCGACTAAGAATATATGGTGGCTAACCAACGCAAATAAGAGCGAGAAGAGAGCAAGCGGAACAGTCGTGAAGCTAGCAATGATCAGGAAGTGATCCTGAACTCCTACTTACGTCAGACATAACCCAAAAACCGTGTTCTCCTCTCAATCCACCCCGAAAAGAGACACTCACAGTTACGCACACGGTTGGTGTATTTTAGAAGAGTTTACTTCAAGTTTACTACAACCGGATATTAAAAAATTCCCATCTGCCACATAACCGTGGGCACGGCTTTCGAAAGTTCAAACCCTGCAGGGGTGTCCCAACTTAGTGAAGGAAATATGCCCTAGAGGCAATAACAAAGTTATTATTTATTTCCTTATATCATGATAAATGTTTATTATTCATGCTAGAATTGTATTAACCGAAAACATAATACATGTGTGAATACATAGACAAACAGAGTGTCACTAGTATGCCTCTACTTGACTAGCTCGTTAATCAAAGATGGTTATGTTTCCTAACCATAGACATGAGTTGTCATTTGATTAACGGGATCACATCATTAGGAGAATGATCTGATTGACATGACCCATTCCGTTAGCCTAGCACTTGATCGTTTAGTATGTTGCTATTGCTTTCTTCATGACTTATACATGTTCCTATAACTATGAGATTATGCAACTCCGTTTACGGAGGAACACTTTGGGTACTACCAAACGTCACAACGTAATCGGGTGATTATAAAGGAGTACTACAGGTGTCTCCAAAGGTACTTGTTGGGTTGGCGATTTTGAGATTAGGTTTTGTCACTCCGATTGCTCGGAGAGGTATCTCTGGGCCTTCTCGGTAATACACATCACATAAGCCTTGCAAGCATTACAACTAATGAGTTAGTTGTGAGATGATGTATTACGGAACGAGTAAAGAGACTTACCGTAACGAGATTGAACTAGGTATTGGATACCGACGATCGAATCTCGGCAAGTAACATACCGATGACAAAGGGAACAACGTATGTTGTTATGCGGTCTGACCGATAAAGACCTTCGTAGAATATGTAGGAACCAATATGGGCATCCAGGTCCCGCTATTGGTTATTGACCGGAGATGTGTCTCGCACTTTACAAGATATGGTGCGATCTATGATGTCTCTTACTGATTTACCGCTATCGTTTTGGGGTTATGCTCTTGAGACGGCCGCATTCACGCTGAATAGAACACCATCAAAATCCGTTGAGACGACGCCTTATGAACTGTGGTTTAGCAAGAAACCAAAGTTGTCGTTTCTTAAAGTTTGGGGATGCGATGCTTATGTGAAAAAGCTTCAACCTGATAAGCTCGAACCTAAATCGGAGAAATGTGTCTTCATAGGATACCCAAAGGAGACAGTTGGGTACACCTTCTATCACAGATCCGAAGGCAAGACATTTGTTGCTAAGAATGGATCCTTTCTAGAGAAGGAGTTTCTCTCGAAAGAAGTGAGTGGGAGGAAAGTAGAACTTGATGAGGTAATCGTACCTTCTCCCTTATTTGAAAGTAGTTTATCACGTAAACCAGTTTCTGCGATGTCTACACCAAATAGTGAGGAAGTTGATGATGTTGATCATGAAACTTCAGATCAAGTTACTACGTAACCTCGTAGATCAACCAGAATAAAATCCGCACTGTGAGTGGTACGGCAATCCTGTTCTGGAAGTCATGCTACTAGATCATGATGAACCTCACGAACTATGAAGAAGCGATGGTGAGCCCAGATTCCATAAAATGGCTTGAGGCCATGAAATCCGAGATGAGATCCATGTATGAAAACAAAGTGTGGACTTTGGTTGACTTGCCCGAGGGTCGGCAAGCAATAGAAAACAAGTGGATCTTCAAGAAGAAGACTGACGCTGACGGTAATATTGCTGTCTACAAAGCTCGACTTGTCGCAGGGTTTTCGACAAGTTCAAGGGGTTGACTACGATGAGACCTTCTCACCCGTAGCGATGCTTAAGTCTGTCCGAATCATGTTAGCAATTGCCGCATTTTATGATTATGAAATTTGGCAAATGGATGTAAAGACCGCATTCCTGAATGGGTTTACGGAAGAAGAGTTGTATATGATGCAACCAGAAGGTTTTATCGATCCAAAGGGAGCTAACAAAGTGTGCAAGCTCCAGCGATCCATTTATGGACTGGTGCAAGCATCTCGGAGTTGGAATAAACGCTTTGATAGTGTGATCAAAGTATTTGGGTTTACATGCACTTATGGAGAAGCCTGTATTTACAAGAAAGTAAGTGGGAGCTCTATAGCATTTACGATATTATATGTAGATGACATATTATTGATCGGAAATGATATAGAATTTCTGAATAGCATAAAGGGATACTTGAACAAGAGTTTTTCAATGAAAGACCTTGGTGAAGCTGCTTACATATTGGGCATCAAGATCTATAGAGATAGATCAAGACGCTTAATTGGACTTTCACAAAGCACATACCTTGATAAAGTTTTGAAGAAGTTCAAAATGGATCGTGCAAAGAAAGGTTTTTACCTCAGACATAAGGTATGAAATTGAGTCGACTCAATGCCCGACCACAGCAGAAGATAGAGAGAAAATGAAAGATGTTCCCTATGCTTCAGCCATAGGCTCTATCATGTATGCAATGCTGTGTACCAGACTGACGTATGCTTAGGCTGTAAGCTTGGCAGAAGGTACCAAAGTAATCCAGAGTGGATCATCGGACAGCGGTCAAGAACATCCTGAAATACCGAAAAGGACTAAGGATATGTTTCTCGTATATGGAGGTGACAAAGAGCTAGTCGTAAATGGTTACGTCGATGCAAGCTTTGACACTGATCCGGACGATTCTAAATCGCAAACCGGATCGTGTTTTTATTAAACGGTGGAGCTGTCGGTTGGTGCAGTTCTAAACAAAGCGTCGTGGCGGGATCTACATGTGAAGCGGAATACATAGCTGCTTGGAAGCAGCAAATGAAGGAGTCTCGATGAAAGAGTTCATTTCCGATCTAGGTGTTGTACCTAGTGCATCGGGACCAATGAAGATCTTCCGTGACAATCTTGGTGCAATTGCCTTGGCAAAGGAATCCAGATTTCACAAGAGGACCAAGCATATCAAGAGACGCTTCAATTCCATTCGGGACCAAGTCCAAGTGGGAGACATAGAGATTTGCAAAGTACATACGGATCTGAACATTGCAGACCCGTTGACTAAGCCTCTTCCACGAGCAAAACATGATCAGCACCAAGACTCCATGGGTGTTAGAATCATTCTTGAGTGAACTAGATTATTGACTCTAGTGCAAGTGGGAGATCAAGGAAATATGCCCTAGAGGCAATAATAAAGTTATTATTTATTTCCTTATATCATGATAAATGTTTATTATTCATGCTAGAATTGTATTAACCGGAAACATAATACATGTGTGAATACATAGACAAACAGAGTGTCACTAGTATGCCTCTACTTGACTAGCTCGTTAATCAAAGATGGTTATGTTTCCTAACCATAGACATGAGTTGTCATTTGATTAACGGGATCACATCATTAGGAGAATGATCTGATTGACATGACCCATTCCGTTAGCCTAGCACTTGATCGTTTTGTATGTTGCTATTGCTTTCTTTATGACTTATACATGTTCCTATAACTATGAGATTATGCAACTCCCGTTTACCGGAGGAACACTTTGGGTACTACCAAACGTCACAACGTAACTGGGTGATTATAAAGGAGTACTATAGGTGTCTCCAAAGGTACTTGTTGGGTTGGCGTATTTCGAGATTAGGTTTTGTCACTCCGATTGTCGGAGAGGTATCTCTGGGCCTTCTCGGTAATACACATCACATAAGCCTTGCAAGCATTACAACTAATGAGTTAGTTGTGATATGATGTATTACGGAACGAGTAAAGAGACTTACCGGTAACGAGATTGAACTAGGTATTGGATACCGACGATCGAATCTCGGGCAAGTAACATACCGATGACAAAGGGAACAACGTATGTTGTTATGCGGTCTGACCGATAAAGATCTTCGTAGAATATGTAGGAACCAATATGGGCATCCAGGCCCCGCTATTGGTTATTGACCGGAGATGTGTCTTGGTCATGTCTACATTGTTCTCGAACCGTAGGGTCCGCATGCTTAAGGTTTCGATGACAGTTATATTATGAGTTTATGTATTTTGATGTACCGAAGGTTGTTGGGAGTCCCGGATATGATCACGGACATGACGAGGAGTCTCGAAATGGTCGAGACATAAAGATTTATATATTGGACGGATATATTTGGACTCCGGAAAGGTTCCGGAGAAGTTAGGAGCTCGGGAGGTTACCGAACCCCCGGGAGGTATATGGGCCTTATTGGGCCCATGTAGGAGGAAGGGAGAAGGAACAAGGGAGGGGGGCGCGCCCCCAAGCCCAATCCGAATTGGGGAAGGGGGCCGGCCCCCCCGTTGCTTTATCCTTCCCCCTCGTCCTAGTCCTACGACTAGTAGTACTTCCTAATACGAGTACACCTTCCTTCCCCCTCCAAAAAAGATAAGGAAAGAGAGGAAACCTACTTGGAGTAGGTTTCCCTCCCTTGGTGCGCCCCCTTGGGCCGCCACCTCCTCCTCCCCTCCTTTATATAATGGGGAAGGGGGCACCCTAGGACACACAAGTTGATCCTTGAGATTGTTCCTTAGCCGTGTGCGGTGCCCCCCTCCACCATATTCCACCTCGGTCATATCGTAGCGGTGCTTAGGCGAAGCCCTGCGTCGGTGAAACATCAAGATCGTCACCACGCCGTCGTCGTCGGAACTCCCTCTCCCCGAGCTTTGCTGGATCGGAGCCCGTGGAGCGCCATCGAGCTGAACGTGTGCCAAGAACTCGGAGGTGCCGGAGTAACGGCGCTGGGATCGGCTGGATCGTGAGGAGAACGTACGACTACTTCCTCTACGTCATCATCGACTCGGAGGTGCCGGAGTAACGGCGCTGGGATCGGCAGGATCGCGAGGAGAACGTCTGACTACTTCCTCTACGTTGTGATCGCTTCCGCTTCACGGTCTCTACGAGGGTACGTAGACAACACTCTCCCCTCTCGTTGCTATGCCATCACCATGGTCCCGTGTGCGTAGGAAATTTTTGAAATTACTACGTTCCCCAACAAAGTGGTATCGAGCCTGGTTTTATGCGTTGATGTCATATGCACGAGTAGAACACAAGTGAGTTGTGGGCGATACAAGTCATACTACCTACCAGATGTCATACTTTGGTTCAGCGGTATTGTGAGATGAAGCGGCCCCGACCGACATTACGCCAGCGTGCGCTTACGCGAGACTGGTTTCACCGTTCTACGAGCATTCGTGCTTAAAGGTGGCTGGCGGGTGTCTGTCTCTCTCACTTTAGTTGAACCGAGTGTGACTACGCCCTTGATCCTTGAGAAGGTTATAACGGAGTCTATTTGACGAAGTATCGTTGTGGTTTTGATGCGTAGGTAGGAACGGTTCTTGCTCAGCCCGTAGCAGCCACGTAAAACTTGCAACAACAAAGTAGAGGACGTCTAACTTGTTTTTGCAGGGCATGTTGTGATGTGATATGGTCAAGACGTGATGCTATATTTTATTGTATGAGATGATCATGTTTTGTAACCGAGTTATCGACAAGCTGGCGAAAGCCATACGGTTGTCGCTTATTGTATGAAATGCAACGCATACAGTAATTGCTTTTACTTTATCACTAAGCGGTAGCGATAGTCGTAGAAGCAATAGATGGCGTAAACGACAACGATGCTACGATGGAGATCAAGGTGTCGCGCCGGTGACGATGGTGATCATGATGGTGCTTCGGAGATGGAGATCACAAGCACAAGATGATGATGGCCATATCATATCACTTATATTGATTGCATGTGATGTTTATCCTTTATGCATCTTATTTTGCTTTGATTGACGGTAGCATTTTAAGATGATCTCTCACTAAAATTATCAAGTAGTGTTCTCCTGAGTATGCACCGTTGCCAAAGTTCGTCGTGCCGAGACACCACGTGATGATCGGGTGTGATAAGCTCTACGTCCATCTACAACGGGTGCAAGCCAGTTTTGCACACGCAGAATACTCAGGTTATACTTGACGAGCCTAGCATATGCAGATATGGCCTCGGAACACGGAGACCGAAAGGTCGAGCGTGAATCATAGTGTAGATATGATCAACATAAGATGTTCACCATTGAAAACTACTCCATCTCACGTGACGATCGGTTATGGTTTAGTTGATTTGGATCACGTGATCACTTAGATGACTAGAGAGATGTCTGTCTAAGTGGGAGTTCTTAAGTAATATGATTAATTGAACTTAAATTTATCATGAACTTAGTACCTGATAGTATCTTGCTTGTCTATGTCTGTTTGTAGATAGATGGCTCGTCGTTGTTCCGTTGAATTTTAATGCGTTCCTTGAGAAAGCAAAGTTGAAAGATGATGGTAGCAATTACACGGATCGGGTCTCAGAACGAGGATTATCCTCATTGCTGCACGTAAGAGTTACGCCCTGGATGCACCACTAGGTGCCAGTTCGCTGCCGATGTAACCGACGGCGTTAAGAACGTCTGGCGAGCAAAGCTGATGACTACTCTATAGTTCAGTGTGCCATGCTTTACGGCTTAGAACCGGGTCTTCAAACGACGTTTTGAAAGTCGTGGAGCATATGAGATGTTCCAAGAGTTGAAGTTGATATTTCAAATGTAATGCCCGGATTGAGAGATATGAAGTCTCCAATAAGTTCTATAGCTGCAAAATGGAGGAGAATGGGTGCATCGGTGAGCACATACTCGTAATGTCCGGTATTACAATCACTTGACTAAAGTGTGAGTTGATCTTCAGGATGATTGTGTCTTTGACAAAATTCTTCAAATCACTGCCACCAAGCTAAACAGGCTTCGTGATGAACTATAATATGCAAGGGTTAGTAAAGACTATGCTCGAGCTCTTACAATGCCGAAAGCTGCGGAGGTAGAAATCAAGAAGGAGCATCAAGTGTTGATGGTCAAGAAGACCACTAGTTTCAAGAAGAAAGGCAAAGGGAAGAAGAAGGAACTTCAAGAAGAACAGCAAACAAGTTGCTGCTCAAGTGAAGAAACCCAAGTCTGGACCTAAACCTGAAACTGAAGTGCTTCTACCGCAAGAAGACTAGTCACCGAAGCGGAACTGCCCCAAGTATTTGGCGGATAAGAAGGATGGCAAGGTGAACAAAGGTATATGTGATATACATGTTATTGATGTGTACCTTACTAGAGCTCGCAGTAGCACTGGGTATTTGATAATCGGTTACATTGCTAATATTTGCAACTCGAAACAGGGACTACAGATTGCTTAACACCGGCAAAGGACGAGGTAACGGCGCGCTGGGAAATGGTTCCAAAGTCGATGTGATCGCGGTCGGCACGCTACCTCTACATCTACCTTCGGGATTAGTTTTAGACCTAAATAATTGTTATTTGGTGCGGCGTTAAGCATGAACATTATATCTGGATCTTGTTTGATGCGAGACGGGTATTCATTTAAATCAGAGAATAAAGGTTGTTCTATTTATATGAATAATATCTTTTATGGTCATGCACCCTTGAAGAGTGGTCTATTTTGATGAAACTTCGATAGTAGTGATACACATATTCATAATGTTGAAACCAAAAGATGCAGAGTTGATAATGATAGTGCGACTTATTTGTGGCATTGTCGTTTAGGTCATATCGGTATAAAGCGCATGAATAAACTCCATACTGATGGACTTTTGGAGTCACTTGATTATGAATCACTTGGCACTTGCGAACCGTGCCTCATGGGCAAGATGACTAAAACCCCGTTCTCCGGTACAATGGAGAGAGCAACAGATTTGTTGGAAATCATACATACAGATGTATATGGTCCAATGAATATTGAGGCTCGTGGCGGATATCGTTATTTTCTCACCTTCACAGATGATTTAAGCAGATATGGGTATATCTTCTTAATGAAACATAAGTCTGAAACATTTGAAAAGTTCAAAGAATTTCAGAGTGAAGTTGAAAATCATCGTAATAAGAAAATAAAGTTTCTACGGTTTGATCGTGAAGGCGAATATTTGAGTTACGAGTTTGGTCTACATTTGAAACAAAGTCTTGAATAGTTTCGCAACTCACGCCACCCGGAACACCACAAGCGCAATGGTGTGTCCGAACGTCGTGTCGCACTTTACTAGATATGGTGCGATCTATGATGTCTCTTACAGATTTACCGCTATCGCTTTTGGGGTTATGCTCTTGAGACGGCCGCATTCACGCTGAATAGAACACCATCAAAATCCGTTGAGACGACGCCTTATGAACTGTGGTTTAGCAAGAAACCAAAGTTGTCGCTCTTAAAGTTTGGGGATGCGATGCTTATGTGAAAAAGCTTCAACCTGATAAGCTCGAACCTAAATCGGAGAAATGTGTCTTCATAGGATACCCAAAGGAGACAGTTGGGTACACCTTCTATCACAGATCCGAAGGCAAGACATTTGTTGCTAAGAATGGATCCTTTCTAGAGAAGGAGTTTCTCTCGAAAGAAGTGAGTGGGAGGAAAGTAGAACTTGATGAGGTAATCTGTACCTTCTCCCTTATTTGAAAGTAGTTTATCACGTAAACCAGTTTCTGCGATGTCTACACCAAATAGTGAGGAAGTTGATGATGTTGATCATGAAACTTCAGATCAAGTTACTACGAACCTCGTAGATCAACCAGAATAAAATCCGCACTGAGTGGTACGGCAATCCTGTTCGGAAGTCATGCTACTAGATCATGATGAACCTACGAACTATGAAGAAGCGATGGTGAGCCCAGATTCCATAAAATGGCTTGAGGCCATGAAATCCGAGATGAGATCCATGTATGAAAACAAAGTGTGGACTTTGGTTGACTTGCCCGAGGGTCGGCAAGCAATAGAAAACAAGTGGATCTTCAAGAAGAAGACCGACGACGGTAATATTGCTGTCTACAAAGCTCGACTTATGTCGCAAAGGGTTTTCGACAAGTTCAAGGGGTTGACTACGATGAGACCTTCTCACCCGTGGCGATGCTTAAGTCTGTCCGAATCATGTTAGCAATTGCCGCATTTATGATTATGAAATTTGGCAAATGGATGTAAAGACCGCATTCTGAATGGGTTTACGGAAGAAGAGTTGTATATGATGCAACCAGAAGGTTTTATCGATCCAAAGGGAGCTAACAAAGTGTGCAAGCTCCAGCGATCCATTTATGGACTGGTGCAAGCATCTCGGAGTTGGAATAAACGCTTTGATAGTGTGATCAAAGTATTTGGGTTTACAGACTTATGGAGAAGCCTGTATTTACAAGAAAGTAAGTGGGAGCTCTATAGCATTTCTGATATTATATGTAGATGACATATTATTGATCGGAAATGATATAGAATTTCTGGATAGCATAAAGGGATACTTGAACAAGAGTTTTTCAATGAAAGACCTTGGTGAAGCTGCTTACATATTGGGCATCAAGATCTATAGAGATAGATCAAGACGCTTAATTGGACTTTCACAAAGCACATACCTTGATAAAGTTTTGAAGAAGTTCAAAATGGATCAGGCAAAGAAAGGTTTTTTACCTGTATTACAAGGTATGAAATTGAGTCAGACTCAATGCCCGACCACAGCAGAAGATAGAGAGAAAATGAAAGATGTTCCCTATGCTTCAGCCATAGGCTCTATCATGTATGCAATGCTGTGTACCAGACCTGACGTATGCTTAGCTGTAAGCTTGGCAGGAAGGTACCAAAGTAATCCAGAGTGGATCACGACAGCGGTCAAGAACATCCTGAAATACACGAAAAGGACTAAGGATATGTTTCTCGTATATGGAGGTGACAAAGAGCTAGTCGTAAATGGTTACGTCGATGCAAGCTTTGACACTGATCCGGACGATTCTAAATCGCAAACCGGATACGTGTTTTTATTAAACGGTGGAGCTGTCAGTTGGTGCAGTTCTAAACAAAGCGTCGTGGCGGGATCTACATGTGAAGCGGAATACATAGCTGCTTCGGAAGCAGCAAATGAAGGAGTCTGGATGAAAGAGTTCATTTCCGATCTAGGTGTTGTACCTAGTGCATCGGGACCAATGAAGATCTTCTGTGACAATATTGGTGCAATTGCCTTGGCAAAGGAATCCAGATTTCACAAGAGGACCAAGCATATCAAGAGACGCTTCAATTCCATTCGGGACCAAGTCCAAGTGGGAGACATAGAGATTTGCAAAGTACATACGGATCTGAACATTGCAGACCCGTTGACTAAGCCTCTTCCACGAGCAAAACATGATCAGCACCAAGACTCCATGGGTGTTAGAATCATTCTTGAGTGAACTAGATTATTGACTCTAGTGCAAGTGGGAGGCTGAAGGAAATATGCCCTAGAGGCAATAATAAAGTTATTATTTATTTCCTTATATCATGATAAATGTTTATTATTCATGCTAGAATTGTATTAACCGGAAACATAATACATGTGTGAATACATAGACAAACAGAGTGTCACTAGTATGCCTCTACTTGACTAGCTCGTTAATCAAAGATGGTTATGTTTCCTAACCATAGACATGAGTTGTCATTTGATTAACGGGATCACATCATTAGGAGAATGATCTGATTGACATGACCCATTCCGTTAGCCTAGCACTTGATCGTTTAGTATGTTGCTATTGCTTTCTTCATGACTTATACATGTTCCTATAACTATGAGATTATGCAACTCCCGTTTACCGGAGGAACACTTTGGGTACTACCAAATGTCACAACGTAACTGGGTGATTATAAAGGAGTACTACAGGTGTCTCCAAAGGTACTTGTTGGGTTGGCGTATTTCGAGATTAGGTTTTGTCACTCCGATTGTCGGAGAGGTATCTCTGGGCCTTCTCGGTAATACACATCACATAAGCCTTGCAAGCATTACAACTAATGAGTTAGTTGTGAGATGATGTATTACGGAACAGTAAAGAGACTTACCGTAATGAGATTGAACTAGGTATTGGATACCGACGATCGAATCTCGGGCAAGTAACATACCGATGACAAAGGGAACAACGTATGTTGTTATGCGGTCTGACCGATAAAGATCTTCGTAGAATATGTAGGAACCAATATGGGCATCCAGGCCCCGCTATTGGTTATTGACCGGAGATGTGTCTCGGTCATGTCTACATTGTTCTCGAACCGTAGGGTCCGCATGCTTAAGGTTTCGATGGCGATGTTATATTATGAGTTTATGTATTTTGATGTACCGAAGGTTGTTCGAGTCCCGGATATGATCCACGGACATGACGAGGAGTCTCGAAATGGTCGAGACATAAAGATTTATATATTGGACGGATATATTTGGACTCGGAAAGGTTCCGGAGAAGTTTGGAGCTCCGGAGGTTACCGAACCCCGGGAGGTATATGGGCCTTATTGGGCCCATGTAGGAGGAAGGGAGAAGGAACAAGGGAGGCGCGCCCCAAGCCCAATCCGAATTGGGGAAGGGGCGGCCCCCTTTCCTTCTCCTTCCCCTCTTCCTATTTCTACTACTAGTACTACTTCCTAAATACTAGTACTCTTTCCTTCCCTCCAAATAAGATAAGGAAAGAGAGGGAAACCTACTTGGAGTAGGTTTCCCCCTCCTTGCGCGCCCCTTGGGCGGACCTCCTCCTCCCTCCTTTATATCACGGGAAGGGGGCACCCTAGGACACACAAGTTGATCCTTGAGATCGTTCCTTAGCCGTGTCTGGTGCCCCCTCCACCATATTCCACCTCGGTCATATCGTGGCGGTGCTTAGGCGAAGCCCTGCGTCAGTGAAACATCAAGATCGTCACCACGCCGTCGTCTTGTGGAACTCCCTCTCCCGGAGCTTTGCTGGATCGGAGCCCGTGGAGCGTCATCGAGCTGAGCAGCGTGCCAAGAACTTCGGAGGTGCCGAGTAACGGCTGGGATCGGCTGGATCGTGAGGAGAACGTCGACTACTTCCTCTACGTCATCATCGACTCGGAGGTGCCGGAGTAACGGCGCTGGGATCGGCAGGATCGCGAGGAGAACGTCACGACTACTTCCTCTACGTTGTGATCGCTTCGCTTACGGTCTCTGAGGTGCGTAGACAACACTCTCCCCTCTCGTTGCTATGCCATCACCATGGTCCTGTGTGTGCGTAGGAAATTTTTTGAAATTACTGCGTTCCCCAACACTTAGCCCATGATAAGCTCTCGCGATCAACGAAGGATATTCCTTCTCCCCGGGAAGACCCGATCAGTCTCGGAATCCCGGCTACAAGACATTTCGACTGTAATAAAACAAGACCAGCAAAGCCGTCCGATGCGCCGACAATCCCGATAGGAGCTGCACATATCTCGTTCTCAGGGCAACACCGGATGAGACATCCTCTGAGTAAAACCAGACCCGAAGTTTGCCCGAGGGGCCCCTGATCTACTCGGTTCGGGCCAACACTTAGACAAGCATTGGCCCGGGGGCTAAATAAAGATGACCCTTGGGTTAATTACTCCCAAGGGAAAATAGGTGGTGGTGAGGCAAATGGTAAAACCAAGGTTGGGCCTTCTTTGGAGGAGTCTTATTCAAAGCGAATCCTGTCAAGGGGTCCCATAAATCACCCAACCGCGTTAGGGACCCAAAATCCGGGAACATAATACCGATATGACGGAAACTAGGGCGGCAAGAGTGGAACAAAACACCAGGCATAAGGCCGAGCCTTCCACCCTTTACCAAGTATATAGATGCATTAATTAAACAATAGATATTGTGATATCCCAACAAAATCCTGTCCATCATGGAGCAATCTTCAACTTCACCTGCAACTAGCAACGCTATAAGAGGGGCTGAGCAAAAGCGGTAACATAGCCAAACAACGGTTGCTAGGAAGGGTGACAATGGTTAGAGGATCATGGAAATTTGGGAGGCTTGAGCAGCAAGTGATAGGTATCGCAGCATAGCGATAGAACAAAGCAACTAGCATAGCAATGATAGTAGTGAGATCCAGGGTAGCGGTCATCTTGCCTGAAATCCCGCTAGGAAGAAGAACGAGTCCATGAAGAAGACGAACGGGAGCAGTCGAACGAATCCTCACAATCGCAACATTACCAAAACTAAGAAGCAACACCGGAAAGAAACAAACAACAAGGTAAATGCACAAGCATAAACATGGCATAATGCACAATCAAGGTCCAGTTTAATGAGGCATGGCATGGCAAAGTGCAACAAACAATACTACAAGTTAAGTGGAGCTCAATATGCAACGGGTTGCATATTGAAGAAACACCACATTCATTTATTTGGTTCTCTCCTGTTTAGGTACTCAACAATATTAAATGTTGTTAAACATGGCAAGAGGTGAGGCATAAGTAAACTAACTATTTAGGCAAGTTTAAATGGGGCCGGAAACAAAAAACAACAATTCCGGAAAATCCCCATATGCATATTTCGAATTTGGTACTATTCTTCCCTAAAACATATTTTAGTGTTGTTAAACAGCAAAATAAAGTGCACCATGTTAAACTAGGCATTTTTCCACCCCATTTACATATAAAGAACGTTTAAATCCGAGTTGCGGTTATTTAGTTATGAAATAAACCATTTTAACATGTCAAACATGCAAATGATATGCAAACAGCATTTTATACATTTTGGACATGGATGAAAACAGCATATTGTGGAAGTAAATGAAAATCTGAGCAAGGTGCCTATATGACAAGTTTCATTTGGATGCATGGATAAAAAGTTATTGACAATGCAAAACAGTGGCATTTCAAGAATAAGAATGCATTGGAAAATGCTAAAATAAACAGACTGGGGAAAAAATATGCAGGGCCGGATTGCAGCAACCTGCAGCGGCCCAGGAAGATTGGGCCCGAGTGAGCGCTGGGTGAGTGTGTGTGTGCGTGCAATAGTATAGGGAAAAACAGAGCAAAAATTGGGGCGCTCGGATTCGAACCCAGGACCTCATGGTGTGCACAGGCATTGCTAACCAGCTGAACTACAATGGATAGGCGACAATCGCTGGGTTTGGTTTTAGATGAGCCATCTTTCCGAACTGCTCAATCAAAAGCGAATAACAACGAACGGCGGATTGCTCTGTGGCCATGATCGAAACGCATACGACAGCGTGTGCGCAAGAGCATCATCGAGAATAGAACTAAAACGATAATGAAAAAAAATTAGGGAAATCGATTTGAACCCCGGATCCCTTATTTGGAAATGGCGTGGTGCGAACCACTGCGCTGCTATGGCTTCTATTGCTAGGAAAGAGCATCATCAGAATAGAACTAAAACGATAATGAAAAAAAATAGGGGAAACTGGGATTTGAACCCCAGATCCCTTGACTGGAGTAGCGTGGTGCGAACCACTGCGCTGCTATGGCTTCTATTGCTAGGAAAGGGCGCATCCTTCTAAGAGATAGCCCAGGATCGAGCTTCTCTGTTTAGACAGAGAAGACGACGGCTGCGACGACGGCGTCAGCGAGGGCAGCCGTGGCGATGGCGGGGATTGAGAGGCCGCGATGGGCGTGCGGAATAGGCTAAGGAGGTGCGGGCGCGTGCGGAGGGCTGCGGGAGGAGTCCAGAGCGTGAGCCTCGAGAAGAAGCTCGTCTCAGGCCACGGCGAATCATGGGGATGTGGCGAAGCCGGGCGCGGCGAGGCGTAAACAGAGGGGCGGCGGCTGAGTGCGTGGCGTGTGTAGCATGCTTGAGAGCGTCAGAGGACGCGCGATGTGGGAGTGTGCAGGAGCATGCGAGGTGAGTTTTAAACTTCGCCCATGGCGGATATGGGATTGACGACTCGGGAAGACGTCCATGGTGACAGAATTGAACAGGAGAGAGAGATGGGAAGGAGCGGGGCTTCACCGTGGGGGTCTTCTTGGAGTCGCACGAGGTCGACGGTGGCTGGGACGGCGAGAAGACGCGCTGATCGGGCAGCATCCTCGGAAGCGGGGAGGAAGACGTCGATGAACTTGGCGTCTCCGGACTTGGATCGCAGAGGAACGGGTCGTGGCAGCGTCTCGGTGCGCGTGGATGAAGAAAGGGTCGGCGACGAGCTTGCTACGCCGGAGGAAAACTTGAGCACGAGCGGCCATGGCGTCGGGCGGTGGAGGAAGCAGCGCATGGGTGCCCCCTGCACTGTGGCGGCGAGAGGAGGAAAGAGGGAGGAAGGAACCCTAGGACGAGGGAGAAGGGGTTCTATTGGAGGTGCTGGCGCGGTGCCGTGGCCACGGTGGCCATGTATGCTACTGCTCCAGTTTTACTGTGAGGGGGAGGGAGGGCGTGAGGTGGAAGAAAAGGAGGGGGAAGAGAGAATGGCAGGTGGGTCTGGGGAAGGGGTAGACAGTGGCCACATGGGAATTTTACCAGGATGGAGTTGGCTGCAGTCTCTGCTGGGTTGCAGCGGCCTGGTCATGACCGGGTAAGTGGGCTCTGCCAGTTCTTCCCTCCTCTGTTTATTTTCTTTAAGAAAGTAGACAGGATTATAAGGAAAAGGATCCGGGTTTGGGAAGGAAAATCTCGAGAGATAAAGATATATATGGAGCCCTGGATTTATGTAGTATTTGAATAAATTGACTTGGCAAATTTAATGTAGAAAATAATCTGAGTTTGAATTAAATTCAAACTTGAGCCATCTTTGAACCCAACCAAAACAACTCCAAACGATCTGAAATTTGCGAGAGAGAGATAGTAGGCATCATATAGGATTTATAGGGAAATGTTGAACATTTTCTGAAGCAGGAAAATGTCACAAGAAAACAATAAATGGAATAAGAAGAAAGGAGAAGTTAGGATGGGATAGAAACTTGGGTGAACTTGATGAATGGCTGTTGCTATGTGCATGGTGAAGAAATGAGGTGGAGATAAGAAGAAGAAGATTCACACAAGAACACATAACAAAACTTGAATATGCAACCCAAGGTATGATGATCATGATGCAATGCAATAAAATGACACGAGGCACAATGCAACATAACCGCGTGAGATGAGCATGGTGCAAGAAGCAAAGATATGACAAGGCACTCAACATGAACATGGCAACAAGCATATATGAATGAAATATGCAAAACAATTATGATAATGCAACAAACATAATAAACACACGAAAACAAATAAAATAAAAAAGAAGGCAACTAGATCATCGGTCTCGGGGCGTTACAACTCTCTTCCACTAACAAGAGATCTCGTCCCGAGATCTTAGGAATGAGAGGAAGAGAAAGAGGATGAGGTGAAGTAAGAATGCAAGAGTTAAGATGAACAAAGTCGAGAGCACTGGTTAGACAAGATGAACGGCGAATATGAAGAGAATGAAAAGCTCAAGAAAAAGATGGATTTCGAAACCACTCCGGTTATAACAAGATAGGAAAGGAATATGAATGGAAGAATTTAGGCAGCACTCCGGCTGAAAATGGAAGGATTAGAACATGAACTTCACAAGATGGGATGACACTTGACGAGATAAACAACGCAAAGCCTCCGGAAGAATTGAAGAATGGAATGAAAAGAATTTAGAAGGAAGGTTTGAACTGAAGTTGTTGAGAAAATCAACAACAAAAGAATAAGCTTGTTGTGGACTTATGGAAAACATCTCAAAATTATAAGGTGATAACCGACCACAAGCGGAAAAGATTGAATAGCTGAGAAGAACGAAGAAATGCAAAACTCCACTTCAAAAGAATACGGAGAATTAATTGCACTTCGAGACGCGAGAAGAAAAGATACTTGAACTCCGCCAACAAAATCTTGATGAACTCTTGAAGAAAGAATTAAATCATGAAGAACTCCGGTAACAAAAGGATGATAAGATAGAATGAAGGATGAAAGAATAAGACGAGCCTTGCGATGATTTAGATGGAGGTTCCGATGAAATGGCTGAGGAAATTGAACTCTGGAAAAGAAAAGATGAAAAAAAAACTTTGAACCGAGAGATTATTTATGATGAACAATCTCCGAAGGAAGGAATTAATCAACTTGATGAAAGAGAATAAGAATTATGTTATGCTTATCCTCCACCAATTAAATTGATGCGAAGCAATGGATTTGCATACTACTTATTCGTGTTGGAAAAGATTAAAGGGGAATATCGCACGAAAATAAGAGAAAGTCTTCTTGAACCACCAGTAGGATTGAAAAAAAAACGAATGAACTAATATGATAATCTAAGAAAGAATCTGAAGGAACCACCGTAAGAATTTGAAAATGACTGATGAAAGAGAATGAATCACCGGGAAGAATTAGAAGAACAAATATGCTTGAGGGAATTTAGATGCACAAGAACAAAGAGATGACGAGCTGATTACAGAACACTTGAATGAAGCACCGGGATAGATAGAGAACGATAACTAGAATGATGGCCTTCGGTGAAAGAAGCGGGAAAACAACTTCTGACATACTTTGGATGGTTAGAGAGAATAACTGTTAAATGGAATAATTTGAGAGGATAATACGAAGCTAGAACCACGAATCTTCGAGAGGACGGACAAGACTTAGAGGACAACTCTTCTTCGGTCTTCAAATGACGACGAGAAACACCATCGAAATTACTGAGATACTCCGCGAGAATGAAAAGAAAAGAGGTTGAGCCAACAATGAAAATGATTTGGAATCCATCTTGGAAAAGGCATGTGACTGATGTGATCCATTCTTACGTCACACTCCAAAAAGAATTAGGAATGGCTCCGGAATAATTAGAAGAGTCAGGTAAGATCCTGGGAAAAGACCTGTGGGTTAGGGCCCACTGAAGAGATAACACCGTTGAAAAGGATTGTTGAACAAATAGATGATGCACCAGAATAATTGAAATATTTGACTGAGGTGACAACCTCGAATTAATTGGAACACAGACGAATCTCCTGAGATGTCTTCGGAACTGCGGAATGATTGAATGGCGAGAGGCAAATGAGCAAGGAGAACACTTGATCCAAGGAAAGAATATGATCAACACCGAAAAACTTGAATTGAGTGCACCGGAAAAAGAAAGGGATGAAGAATGACGAACAAGACGAGAATTCACGGTTGAAACAATTGTGAAAGATCAAGAGGCTCATACGAATGAAATTGATGCTCGAAATAGACTCAGGCTCCGGGAAGAAGAGGGTGGGAGGGCGGGAAAAACAAAGGCAACTTGGAAGGAAAATGACGAATATCTTAAAGAGAAAAACACCGGTTGAAATCATTGAGGAAAGAAAGCAAAGATTTCGCACGAGTAGGATGGATACTCGATTACGGACTCCGGCTCCGAGAAGAAAAAGGGGTGGGCGGGTGGGAAAAGAAAACAACTAAGGATTGAACTTGCAAAGATAAAGATGGTCGAGTCAACTTGACGAGAAATGCACCGGATAAAAGAGCAGATGAACAACGATCGGAAAACCAACGTGATCCTAAAGGAAAATTTGAAGGAGAAGAGGAGTAATTCAAAACACCTACGTCAAGATTCCTCACCAGAGCGACGAAGGGGCTGAGGAGTAAAAAGAAATCCTACTCTCCGATATAACTAGACTCCGACAAAAAACTTTTCTTCTAGACTCAACAACGGCCAAACTACACGATCAATCAAGGGGGCTCCTAAGGTCGGTCGAGGCTCTTATACCAACTTGTCACACCCAATATGCGACCCTATCCAAAAGGAACTCGAAGGTCCCACCAAGGATAGACCCGCATATTGAAACGCTTTTGCAAGGTGGATATCATTACATCAACATTACATAATACATAGGGATACAACCAAGACATACAATGTCACATGAATACAACAATACAACATACAAGATCAACATCCGACTACGGATGAAACATAAACAGAAACTCAAACAATATCCACCACTGCTAGCCAGTGCCGACCGAACCTATCCCTGATCGAAGAAGAAGCGTAAGAAGAAACTCCAAAACAAGCAACATCGCTCTCGCGTCATGATCATCGCAAACCTGTACCTGCAACTGGTGGTGTAGTAATCTGTGAGCCACGAGGACTCAGCAATCCCATTACCATGGGTTTCAAGACTAGCAAAGCTTAAAGGGAAAGGAAGGGGTAAGGTGGTGAGGTTGCAGCAGCGACTAAGCATATATGGTGGCTAACCAACGCAAATAAGAGCGAGAAGAGAGCAAGCGAGGAACGGTCGTGAAGCTAGCAATGATCAAGAAGTGATCCTGAACTCCTACTTATGTCAAACATAACCCGTAAACCGTGTTCTCCTCTCAATCCACCCGAAAAGAGACACTCCACGATTCACACGGTTGGTGTATTTTAGAAGAGTTTACTTCAAGTTTACTACAACCGGATATTAAAAAATTCCCATCTGCCACATAACCGTGGGCACGGCTTTGAAAGTTCAAACCCTGCAGGGTGTCCCAACTTAGCCCATGATAAGCTCTCGCGATCAACGAAGGATATTCCTTCTCCCGGGAAGACCCGATCAGTCTCGGAATCCCGGCTACAAGACATTTCGACAGTAATAAAACAAGACCAGCGAAGCCTCCCGGCGTGCCGACACCCTAGTAGCCGCCACAGATCTCGTCTCAGGCCACGACCGGATGAGCAGTCCGTACAACTAAAACCAGGCCTCGAGTTTCCCCGAGGAGGCGCTGCAAAGGGCTCTAGTTCAGACCAACACTTAGACAAGCAGTCGAACGAATCCTCACAATCGCAACATTACCAGAACTAAGAAGCAACACCGGAAAGAAACAAACAATAAGGTAAATGCACAAGCATAAACATGGCATAATGCACAATCAAGTATGATGCATGTCTGGTTTAATGAGGCATGGCATGGCAAAGTGCAACAAACAATACTACAAGTTAAGTGGAGCTCAATATGCAACGGGTTGCATATTGAAGAAACACCACATTATTTTATATGGTTCTCTCCTGTTTAGGTACTCAACAATATTAAATGTTGTTAAACATGGCAAGAGGTGAGGCATAAGTAAACTAACTATTTAGGCAAGTTTAAATGGGGCCGGAAACAACAAACAACAATTCCGGAAAATCCCCATATGCATATTTCGAATTTGGTACTGTTCTGCCCTAAAACATATTTTAGTGTTGTTAAACAGCAAAATAAAGTGCACCATGTTAAACTAGGCATTTTTCCACCCCATTTACATATAAAGAACGTTTAAATCCGAGTTGCGGTTATTTAGTTATGAAATAAACCATTTTAACATGTCAAACATGCAAATGATATGCAAACAACATTTTATACATTTTGAACATGGATGAAAACATCATATTGTGGAAGTAAATGAAAATCTGAGCAAGGTGCCTATATGACAAGTTTCATTTGGATGCATGGATAAAAAGTTATTGACAATGCAAAACAGTGACATTTCAAGAATAAGAATGCATTGGAAAATGCTAAAATAAACAGACTGGGAAAAAATATGCAGGGCCGGATTGCAGCAACCTGCAGCGGCCCAGGAAGATTGGGCCCGAGTGAGCGCTGAGTGAGTGTGTGTGTGCGTGCAATAGTACAGGAAAAACAGAGCAAAAATTGGGGCGCTGGGATTCGAACCCAGGACCTCCTGGTGTGCACAGCATTGCTAACCAAATGAACTACAATGGATGGGCGACAATCGCTGGGTTTGGTTTTAGATGAGCCATCTTTCCGGACTGCTCTGAATCAAAAGCAGAATAACAACGAGCAGGCGGATTGCTCTGTGGCCATGACTAAGCACGCATACGACAACGCAGCGCAAGAGCATCATCGAACAGAACTAAAAGCGATAATGAACAAAAATAGGGAAATCGATTTGAACCCCGGATCCCTTGACCGAGTAGCGTCATGCGAACCATCGCTGCTATGGCTTCTATTGCTAGGAAAGGGCGCAGCCTTCTAAGAGATAGCTCAGATTGAGCTTCTCTGTTTAGGAGAAGACGACGGCAGCTGACGACGGCGCCGACGAGGGCAGCCGTGGCGATGGCGGGGTTTGAGAGGCCGCGAAGGGCGTGTGGAATAGGCTAAGGAGGTGCGGGCGCGTGCGGAGGGCTGCGGGAGGAGTCCAGAGCGTGAGAACAAGCTCGTCTCAGGCCATGGCGAACCGCGGCGATGCAGGGGCGAAGCCGGGCACGGCGAGGCGAAACAGAGGGGCGGCGGCTGAGTGCGTGAGCGTGTGCAGCATGCTTGAGTGCGCAGAGGACGCGCGTGTGGGAGTGTGCAGGAGCATGCGAGGTGAGTTTGTAAACTTCGCCCATGGCGGATATGGGATTGACGACTCGGGAAGACGTCCATGGTGACAGAATTGAACCGGAGAGAGAGATGGGAAGGAGCGGGGCTTCACCGTGGGGTTGCTTCTGGAGTCGCAC
The DNA here is from genome assembly GCA_021605145.1 of Aegilops bicornis. Classification (NCBI taxonomy): domain Eukaryota; kingdom Viridiplantae; phylum Streptophyta; class Magnoliopsida; order Poales; family Poaceae; genus Aegilops; species Aegilops bicornis. The sequence continues at coordinate 424,182,430 of CM038675.1, read as the reverse complement.
GAGGTCGACGGTGGCACAGGGGCGAAGAAGACGCTTGATCGGGTAGCATCCTCGGAAGCGGGGAGGAAGACGTCGATGAACTTGGCGTCTCCGGACTTGGATTGCGGAGGAACGGGTCGTGGGGGCGTCTCGATGCGCGTGGATGAATAAAGGGTCGTGACGAGCTTGCTACGCGGAGGAAAACTTGAGCACGAGCCGCCATGGTGTCGGGCGGTGGAGGAAGCAGGCGCATGGGTTCCCCCTTACCTGTGGCGGCGGCAGAGGAGGAAAGAGAGGTAGGGAAGGAACCCTAGGACGAGGAGCAGGGGTTTTATAGGAGGAGCTGGCGCGGCGCCGTGGCCACGGTGGCCATGTGTGCTACTGCTCCAGTTTTACGGTGAGGGGGAGGGAGTGCGTGAGGTGGAAGAAAAGGAGGGGAAAGAGAGAATGGCAGGTGGGTCCGGGAAGGGGTAAACAGTGGCCACATGGGAATTTTACCAGGGGATGGAGTTGGCTGCGGGTCTGGCTGGGTTGCAAAGTGCCTAGGTCATGCCCGGGTAAGTGGGCTCTGCCGATTCTTCCCTCCTCTGTTTATTTTCTTTAAGAAAATAGACAGGATTATAAGGAAAAGGATCCGGGGTTTGGGAAGGAAAATCTCAGAGATAAAGATATATATGGAGCTCTGGATTTATGCAGTATTTGAATAAATTGACTTGGCAAATTTAATGTAGAAAATAATCTGAGTTTGAATTAAATTCAAACTTGAGCCATTTTGAACCCAACCAAAACAACTCCAAACGATCTGAAATTTTCAGAGAGAGATAGTAGGCATCATATAGGATTTATAGGGAAATGTTGAACATTTTCCTGAGCAGGGAAAATGTCACAAGAAAACAATAAATGGAATAATAAGAAAGGAGAAGTTAGGATGGGATAGAAACTTGGGTGAACTTGATGTATGGCTGTTGCTATGTGCATGGTGAAGAAATGAGGTGGAGATAAGAAGAAGAAGATTCACACAAGAACACATAACAAAACATGAATATGCAACCCAAGGTATGATGATCATGATGCAATGCAATAAAATGACACGTGGCACAATGCAACATAACCGCGTGAGATGAGCATGGTGCAAGAAGCAAAGATATGACAAGGCACTCAACATGAACATGGCAACAAGCATATAGGAATGAAATATGCAAAACAATTATGATAATGCAACAAACATAATAAACACACGGCAACAACTAAAATAAAAAGAAGGCAACTAGATCATCGGTCTCGGGGCGTTACATGGAGCCTCATCGCCGTCGCAAAAAAAGACGATCTGCGACCGGCGGGGCCCTCGGGTCAGCGCTCCACCGAGCCACCACATGCTGGCACTGGGAGGACCGGGGGAGCTGCGGCAATGGTGCACTCTCCTCCCCCTCGCCAGCCGCCGCAGGCGTCGGCCCGTCGCGACGACGCTTGTGATAACATCTCCATAGCGTCATCCAACACGCGGACCCTCCGCGACCAGCGCCAGGTCCTTTGGGAGCGAGCTCACGAAGACGCTCGAACCACCGTCGAGCGCCGGCGCGAAACGCGCCGCCGGTCAAACAAGTGGGCGGGACCCGCGATGGACCACCCGGCACCGGGGGGCCCCGACGGCCTACCTTACGAGGTGGGCTGCCCGGCTTTACCCGTGAGTCGAGGCAGTTCGGTGGCCGTCCCACCGCACGTTCAAGCCCGACGTCGGCGAGAGGTACACCGGAAGACCCATCCGTCCGAGTTCCTCAGCATCTACACCATCGCGATGCAGGCCGCTAGGGCTCGCGATGACAAGGTGCTTGGCAACTATTTCCCGCTGGCGCTCAAGCCCAATGTGATGTCTTGGTTGATGCACTTGCTGGTGGATTCCATTTCTTCCTGGTCATATCTGTGCCATGAGTTTGTTGGCGCCTTCACATGAGGCCACCAAGTTCATGGCCAGGCCAGTGATCTGCATATCATTCCCCAGAAGGAAGGGGAGACCCCGCGCAAGTACATCCAGAGATTCAGCCGGGTGCAGTACAACATCCCCGACGTTCATCCCGCCGCTGTGATTAGCGCGTTCCACCAGAACGTGCGCAATCACAAGATGCGCGAGGAGCTGGCGATGACCAAGGTTAAGGATGTGGCCGAGCTCTATGTTCTGGCCGATATGTGTGCCCTGGCTGAAGAGGGAAGGAAGTACCCCGGCGAAGACGCCGACGCGGAAACCGACTCTACCGATGAAGACGCCGCCACGCTGACGAAGAAGAGCCGGTGTCGCAACAGGAAACGCAAAGGCAAGGTCGTGCTTGCCGTTGAGCGATCTGATGATACCGGTGTCGGCAAGAAGGTCAAGGAAGACGCCCCCGGCAAGGAGATTGCCAGGTGTGCCGCCTGCAGGGCCCTGGTGACTACCGACAAGCCAGGAAGCTCCGGCAAGCAATACTGCAAGATCCACCGCACCAAGGGCCATGATCTCCAGAACTGCCGACAAGTGGAGCTGCTTGCTGAGAAGCAAAAGGCTGAGTACGAAAGGCGGGACAAGGAGAAGGACCAGGACGGTGCAGAGGGATCCGGCAAGAAGCATGGCGGCCAAGGAAGCCGCCCCGGCAAGGACAACCAGCAAGAGAGGCCCACCTGGGGCCACGGCAAGAAACAAGAAGACGACGATCACGACGAGGACGACGAGTCTGGTGAGCAAGGGTTCCAGAAGGCTACGGAGGCCATGTGCGTCGATGGCGGCGCCTCGTTGCATACTTCTCACCGCCAGATCAAGCAGTGGGCGCGTGAGATTATAGCAGCAGAGCCGTCGTTCGACGCTCAGAAGCCGCTAAAGTGGTCCAGCATGCCCCTCATCTTTGACGCCGAGGACCACCCTGACCGCACTACCGCGATCGGGTGTTGTAACGCCCCCGATGCGGCTATATCTCCCACGTGTCGAGGCACGACTTAGAGGCATAACCGCATTGAAAGCAATGTCGCAAGTGAGGTAATCTTCACACAACCCATGTAATAAATAAGGGAAAGAGATACATAGTTGGCTTACAATGCCACTTCACACAATACATAAATAAACATCCATCATTCAGAGTACACTCAAGGTCCGACTACGGAACCAAAATAAAGACGATACCCCAAAGGCTACACAGATCCCCGATCGTCCCACCTGGGCACCACTACTGATCATCTGGAAAAAGACACATAGTAACGACCACGGTCCTCGTCGAACTCCCACTTGAGTTCGGTTGAGTCACCTGCACCGCATCGTCGGAACCTGCAACTGTTTTGGAAGTATCATGAGTCACGGGACTCAGCAATCTCACACCCGCGAGATCAAGACTATTTAAGCTTATAGGAAGGACTGAGTAGTAAAGTGGAGCTGCAGCAAGCGACTAGCATATATGGTGGCTACTTCGCAAAAGAGAGCGAGAAGAGAAGCAAAGCGCGGACGTGAAGCTAGTAGCGATCAAGAAGTGATCCTGAACTACTTACGTCAGACATAACTCCAAAACCGTGTTCACTTCCGGACTCCGAGAAGAGACCATCACGGTTACACACGATTGATGTGTATTTTAATTGAGGTCAACTTCGGGTTTTCTACAACCGACATTAACAAATTCCCATCTGCCTCATAACCGCGGGCACGGCTTTGAAAGATATTACCTGCAGGGTGTCCCAACTTAGCCCATTATAAGCTCTCACGGTCAACGAAGGATATTCCTTCTACCGAAGACCCGATCAATCTCGGAATCCCGGACTACAAGACATTTCGACAGCAATAAAACAAGACCAGCAAAAGCCGCCCGAATGTGCCGACAAATCCCGATAGGAGCTGCACATATCTCGTTCTCGTGGCACACCGGATAAGCGAAGCGTCTGAGGAACCGACGTAATCCAAGTTGCCCAGGAATGGTCCCATACGGTGCTCTAGTTTGGACCAACACTCGGAGGAGCATTGGCCCGGGGTTTAAAATAAGATGACCCTCGGGCTCGCGAAAACCCGGGAAAAAGGCTTAGGTGGCAAATGGTAAAACCAAAGTTGGGCCTTGCCTTTGGAGGAGTCTTATTCAAAGCGAACTGTCAAGGGGTCCCATAAATCACCCAACCGTGTAAGGAACGCGAAATCAAGGAACATAACACCGGTATGACGGAAACTAGGGTGGCAAGAGTGGAACAAAACACTGCATAAGGCCGAGCCTTCCACCCTTTACCAAGTATATAGATGTATTAATTATAGCATATATATATTGTGATATCCCCAACAAGTAAACATGTTCCAACAAGGAACAACTTCTCCATGTTCCAACAAGGACAAACTTCATCTTCACCTGCAACTAACAACGCTATAAGAGGGGCTGAGCAAAGCGGTAACATAGCCAATCAACGGTTTGCTAGGAAAGGATGGTTAGGGGCTGACATGGCAATATGGGTGGCATGATATAGCAAGTGGTAGGCATGGCAGCATAGGCATAGCAAAAGAGCGAGCATCTAGCATAGCAAAGATAGAAGTGATTTCGAGGGTATGGTCATCTTGCCCGCAATGTTCTCAGAGTTGTCGAAAGCTTGATCCTCGTAAGCGTTCTCAACAGGTTCCTCGTTCACGACTCGCCTCCGGCTCTACCCAAAGCAACAACACAAACAAAGGAACCACGATAAATCACGGTGCAATGCACAAACAACATGATGCAAAACATGACATGATATGCGAGATGTGATATGCAATGCGTATGTGCGCTCCGGAAGGAAAATGATGAACCAGGCATCAACTTGGCAAACCAAGTATGCAACTGGAAAGATGAGATGATTTCGGTTGAAATCGATATAAAGATCACCGGAATCGGATGCACGGTTTGGAAATGACAAGCAAAACAAGAATGACACAAATCTGCCATTAACAGCATGATGCCACTTAGCAAGCAACAAATAATTAAGCTACTGCACCCAAACGTATCAACAAAGTACATGGAAGTGATCTACACAAGATGCTTGACAAAAGATGAGCACTGAGCTTCGCTAAATCACATCATAACAGGTTCAAACAAGCATGGCAAAAGTGCACAAAATATCAGGCTGGACATGGCAAAAACAGCATCAGGTTGCAATGTTCAGAGCAAGAAAACTACATGCTACAGGAACTTAAAATAGCAAAACAAGGCATGGCATGAATCTACTCAAAGCATAGAACAAAAGTCCCTTACTGACCATAAGCCAAAAAGGATCAGAAAATATAGTAACACCCATGTCAATATTGAAAGTTTCGTTAACAGATTCAGCAACATGGCATGTCAAAAACTGATAACAAGTAGGCATGTTTACAAGCTCAATGCACTCACTACAGAGCCTCAAATGATAAACTAAGCATACATGCATCAAGAATACATGGCATAGAAGACATACATGGCAAGAACAATAACATAGCGTAAATGGAACAACCACAACAACCTTGGCAAAATTGAATAACATGTAAACAATCTGCCAGGAAACATTTTATAGCAAAAGTAGAGCTCGATTGACTCAAGCTATGGTACTCCATAATTGCAAACAAGGACATGGATGGATAGAGCAAGACATGCTTAACAAAACATCCTTACTGAAGTATCTCAAAATATGCATGGATCTCTCGGTAGCATCAAGTTATCATGGCATCAAAATATCAGCTAAACAGGGCTGAAAACAGCAACATCAGGACACCTACTTTGCATGCTTGTGCTAGTCACCACATAGATCACAAAAATACATGGCATACACCCCTAAAAAGATGGCATGGCATATTACAAAACACATGTAGGACTCAAATTCATAGGGTGCACACATCAATCATGGCAAAAATAACAAAAGTGCAAGTTCTGTTAAGAAACAGAAACTAACATCACATAGCCCTCTTCCAACAGCATTTCGGGCATCAGGATGAGCTCGAAAGAAAATGATGCAATGAAACTAAATGATCTACTCTTCGAGACGAACATTTTGATATATGATACGCGCAAAATGGACCTACAGATGCAAAGATATACCACTGTGAAAATGCAACAAAATATCATGCGATTTAAGGAATTTGAGAAAAAGGAGAGGGAAGAGAAGTCAACGGGCGCGCGCGACCCGAGGCCGGATCGGGCCGGCCGGATCGGTCGAGGGCGGCGACGGGCTCCGGCCGCTGGCTCCGGGCGGAGAGGCGGCGGCGAGCGGTGTGGCCGGAGCGGGCGGAGCGGTGGCGACGGCGGAGGCGGCGCCGGCCGGATCCGGTGGCGCGGGCGGGCGCGGGCGGAGAGGTGGCTTGGCGGAGGAGGCGGCCGCGAGCTCCTCCGGCGAAGCTCGCGAGCCGGGCGGCGTAGGGGAGGAAGGGCGGCGAAGCGGCGGCCGGGCGCGGGCGGAGGGCGCTGGCGGCCGGGCGGCGCATGGCGGCGCGGGTCGGCCCGGACGCCCGGGCGGCTGGCCATTGGTTTCAAGGGCTCATGACAAGGGCGGCGCGGACACGTGGCGGACGCGGATTGGGCGAGGGGCGGCGGCGCCGACGTCTGTAGCGGGCGGACACGTCCGTGGCGGCGAGACGAAATTTAGGGTTTCGGGGAAGGGATGATCCGGATTTGGAGGGGGGTTTGCTTAAATAGGCATAGAGGGAGCTAGGAGAGTCCAAATGAGGTGTAGTTTTCACCCACACGATCGTGATCGAACGACGGAGAGCATGGAAGTGACTTAGATGGGTTATTGGGCTGTTTTGAAGGGGTGTTAGGCTGCAACTCAAAAGAGGCCTTTGCGAGAGTGCGGTTAACCGTTGGAGTACCAAACGAGCTCCAAATGACCCGAAACTTGACCGGTGGTCTACGGGTGGTATACCAAGGCCACTAGACAAAGCTCGGTCCATTTCGAGAAGGTTTAATACCCGCACACGGAAAAACGTAAAAGGGACCGCCGGGGAAGATAGGAGTGCCGGATTGCAAAACGGACAACGGGAAAAATGCTCGGAATCAAGAGACGAACACGTATGCAAATGCGATGCACATGATGACATGATAAAATGCATGACATGGACAAAAAGCAAAATGAAGAAAACCCAACCACGGAGGGAATATCATATCACAATGCCGAAAATGGCAAGAGTTGGAGTTACAAATGGAAAGTTACATCCGGTGTTACAACACTCCACCACTACAAGAGGATCTCGTCCGAGATCTAGGACTGAAAGAACTCCGGAAATTCGGAACGGAGGTGATCCTCGCGCTCCCAGGTAGCTTCTCGGTCGGAATGGTGTGACCACTTCACTTTCAGGAATTTGATTGACTTGTTGCGAGTCTTGCGCTCGGTCTCTTCAAGAATAGCAACGGGGTGCTCATGATAAGAGAGATCTTCTTGAAGGTCAATCTCTTCGAAGTTGATAGTGCGTTCAGGAGTCTTGAAGCACTTGCGAAGCTGTGACACGTGAAACACATCGTGCACGTTTGCAAAGTTGGATGGAAGCTCAAGTTGATAGGCGAGATCGCCTCTTTTGCCAATTATCTTGAAAGGACCCACGTATCTAGGGGCAAGCTTCCCTTTGATACCGGGCGGCAGTGCCTTTCATTGGAGAGACGCGGAGGTAGACATGGTCTTCGATTTCAAAAGTCACATCACGGTGCTTATCATCATAATAGCTCTTCCGCGCGATTGCGCCTTTGAGATTCTCACGAATGACTTGGCACATTTCTTCGCTTCGTGATCAAGTCATTGCCAAGAAGTTAGCGTTCACTGTCTCGCACCAATTGAGAGGAGTACGGCACTTTCTGCCATAGAGAATTTCGAATGGGGCCTTGCCCGAACTCGCTTGGAAGCTGTTGTTGTAGGAGAACTCGGCATATGGAAGACAATCTTCCCACTTCATACCGAAGGAAATGACACAAGCCCTGAGCATATCTTCAAGGATTTGATTAACTCGCTCAACTTGGCCACTTGTTTGAGGATGGAAAGCTGTCTTTGAAACGAATGTTAGTGCCCATGGCCTTCCTAAAAGAATCCCAAAACTTGGATGTGAAGATGCTGCCACGGTCTCAAGAGATCAATTGTGGAATGCCGTGCAAGGAGACAATCCACGAGGTGTATAGCTCGCCAACTGAGCTGCTGTGATAGCTTCTTTGATAGGAAGAAAATGAGCCACTTTAGTAAGCTTGTCAATGACAACGAATATAGCATCATTTCCACGCTTGGACTATGGAAAACCAGTCACGAAGTACATTTCAATATGATCAAACTACCATTCTGAAAAGCAAGAGGATGAAGGATACCAGCTGGTCTTTGGTGTTCTGCCTTCACTCTTCTGCAGACATCACACGCATTCACGAATTGAGCAATTTCTCGCTTCATTCGAGTCCACCAATATGACTGCTTGAGATCATGGTACATCTTCGTACTTCCAGGATGAATGGATAGAAGCAAATTGTGAGCCTCGTTCATAATGACTTTTCGTAGATCACCCTTAGGAACCACAATCCGGTCGTCAAAGAAAAGAGTATCTTTGTCATCAACGTGGAAGCACTTATACTTGGAAATGCCCTTGTCGATACCACGTTTCACCTTCTTCACCATGGTATCCAGAAGTTGAGCCTCATGAATCTGATCTTCCAAAGTAGGAGATACTATGAGGTTGGCAAGAAAGCCTTGAGGAACAACTTGAAGATTCAGCTTGCGGAAAGCTTCACAAAGATCCGGTGAAAGGGCTTGAGGATTAGATCATTGCGATAAGCCTTCCTGCTCAAAGCATCTGCAATGACATTGGCCTTGCCGGAGTATATTCAATACTTGGGTTGTACTCTTGAATCATTTCGACCCATCGAGTCTGCTCGAGGTTGAGGTTGGGTTGAGTGAAGATGTACTTGAGACTCTTGTGATCGGTGAAAATGTCCACTTTCCTTCCCAACAAGAGATGTCTCCATGTTATCAATGCATGGACAATCGCCGCCAACTCGAGATCGTGAGTGGGGTAGTTCTTTTCGTTGGGCTTCAATCGGCGAGAGGTATAAGCCACAACTCTCTTCTCTTGCATTAACACAAGCACCGAGACCTTGAAGAGAAGCATCACGTAAAACTTCGAATGGCTTGGATTCATCAGAGGAGTCAAGACAGAGCTGTGACGAAGTTTCTCTTTGAGGGTATTGAAAGCAACATCACAATCAGGAGACCGGACATACTTCACATGCTTACGGAGGAGGTTGGAAAGAGGCTTTGCAATCTTGGAGAAGTTCTCAACGAATCTTGACAATAGCCGGGCAAGACCAAGAAAATCATGAGTCGCTTGACATTCCGAGGAGGTTCCCAATTCACAATTGCGGACACCTTCTCGGGATTAACAGCGAGGCCCTTGGCGGAGATGATATGACCAAGATAAAGCACTTCATCAAGCCAAAATTCACATTTGGAGAACTTCGCATAGAATTTATACTCTCTGAGCTTGTCTAGCACCAATCGCAAATGTTTGGCATGATCCTTCTTATTCTTGGAGAAGACCAAAATATCATCAAGATAGACCAAGACGAATTCATTGGTGTAGGGGTTGAAAATGAAGTTCATCATCCGAGAGAAAGTTGGAGGAGCATTGACGAGGCGAAAGACATGACAGTATATTCATAAGAACCAAAGCTTGTTCTCAATGCTGTCTTGGGAATATCTTGTTCACGAATGCGAATCTGATGATAACCCATACGAAGGTCAAGCTTGGAGAACAACTGTAGCACCTTTGAGTTGCTCGAAAAGCTCATTGATGTTGGGAAGTGGATACTTGTTCTTGATAGTCTTCTTATTCAATGGACGGTAATCAACGCAAAGTCGGTCCGTGCCATCCTTCTTCTGAACAAAAAGAACACCACAACCCCAAGGAGATGAACTCGGCCTGATCAAACCCAGACGCTCTTGTTCATCGAGCTGCTTCTTCAATTCCTTCAGCTCATTAGGTCCAAGCTTGTATGGACGCTTGCAAACGGAGTTCGATGCGGGCTCAAGATCAATAACGAACTCAAGCTGGCCGATGAGGAGGCATACCCGGAAGCTCTTACGGAAAGACATCTTGGTACTCACAAACGATCGAATCGAGAGATGGCATTCAGTTCGCCCTTCTCATTGAGAGAAAACAACCGAATGGTTTCATCACGAAGCGGCATAGACGATCACATCATTAGAAGAGTGAGTCAATTGAATTTCCCTGGCAGCACAATCAAGCTGAGCTTTGTGCTGAGAAAGCCAGTCCATTCCGAGAATAAGATCAATATCCGAGTCACCAAGAACAATTGGTTTAGAAAGAAATCTATAATCGCCCATCTTGATAGAAACATCATGAACTATTGAGTTGGCTCTCATTGACTTCGCCGGAGAAATAACACCCAAAGGTTTATCCAGGTAAGACCAAGAAAAATCATTCTTTGTAAAGAACGATCTTGACATGAAACAATGCGATGCACCAGTATTAACTAAGACTTTTGCAGAATATCATTAATCGGAAGATTACCCATTATCACATCGAAGATTCCTCCGCTTGAGCTGCATTCATCATATTCACCTTTGCAGACTTGGGATTATGCTTGACCACCGCATTGCTGGAAGATTTCACAGAGGAGGCGGAAGGCGCCTCTGGTTGAAGCACTTGTTCGCATAGTGACCTTTCTGCGACATTTGTTGCAAGTCACCTCGGAGAGCGGATGGTGGTAAGGAGCACTTGACCTTGGAGCTTGAGAATTAGACTTGTTACGATAGTTTGGGTTGGGTGGGTGGGAAGATCCACGGCCACCGAGTTCTTCTGGCGATAAAGGCTGACGGAACGGAGGAGGAGGAAGGTAAAACTTCTGCTGCTTAGCTGCCACTTGAGAGGAAGAAGAAGACTGAACTGCATCCCTGATTCTCTTCTTAGAAGCCTCACATTTGAGCTGGGCAGCTTCTTGCTTCAGTGCCATGTTGTAGAAATCATCATACTTAATCGGCTCAAAAGCACAAGAGCTAATTGCAGATCTTCTCTCGCACCACCTCTGAATTGATAGATCATACTCTTTTCATCGTGCACGTCTTGCTTAGCAAAAGAGCGAAGCTTCCGAACTGGATATTGTATTGATAGATGCATATGTTGCCCTGCTTGAGATTACGGAACTCCTCACGCTTGCTCTCAACAACACTTTTGAATGTGGTGAGCTCTGAAATCACGGCGAACTCATCCCTGTAATGACACGACCTCCTCTGGAATCTTTGTATTGCTGGTACCACTCAGCAGCTTGATCCTTGAGTTGAAACGATGCAAACTTGACAAAATCCTCGTGTCGACATTGCTACAATCAAAATGCTTGCAGATGTCCACAAGCCAATCGTCAACGTCTGTGGCCTCGACACAGAAACTGAAAGACTTCGGCTGATTAGCGAGGAACTGACTGAGAGTAGCAAAGTGCGGCTGATTGTTGCCTTGACCTTGATTGCCTTGATTGCCTTGCCCTTGAGTACGCTCTTGCAAGAGCTGCAAAATCATCTCGAGCATTGGCATTGGTGGCTGCCATGATAGCTTGCCGTGCCTCACGGAGGCGGAGGTGGAGGTGGAGGTGGAGGTTCGATCGATCCCCATCATTGCGATCCGGATTCAGACGCGTTGGCGGAGCCATCCTGAAGAGGGTGACATCCGTTAGTCCTTTGATAGACAAATTGATAAGTAGAATCAACGGATAGAAATTGCAATATATAGTCTTCACAATAAACATTCGAACAAGAATGAACGAATGAATTCCAAAGTTAATCATCACATGTCCATTAAGGTGAGAAGCCACTTAGATAAAGGTATGGAAACATCATCTGCCTTTGAAACAATTGAATATCACAACTGAAAACAAAAGGTTGGCTTCTAGAATGAGCCGGAACAAACACATGATAGAGATTTCGCCCAAAGTGTTCGTGGTGGGGCCCACACGGACACGACGTATAGAGGCCGTCACGAATGACTAACAAGACGTCCCCGAATCAGCATAGCCAAGGATTCTTTAAGACGTCTCGCGACCACTGTAAATCGACCGTGAATGGGCGGACAACTAGACGTTGGACCCCAATCTCAAATCATACATCTGTCGGAAAGAATATCCTGTAAGCTACTAGAATTCCCACCTATAAACTCCCGAAACTTTCTGGTTATGCAATCTGGTGTTGGGGATACAGGGACACAAAATATATCACCCAAACTAACAATACCTAGATCCAAATTTGTATCCATCCGTCAACACATAACCAAGAAATCCTCGGAAATTGTGTACCTCGACCTTCGAAAACATCCGTTATACAAGTCATGGCAATACTCCACTTTTCGCCTCGATCTGGGCTATCGAGGTTATCTCACCAACAACTGCACAAAAGAGATTTCGATGTCGGCAAAACTCAGGTATTCCAGAACTGCAACGATAAAATTGTGACGACAACACCTCGGAGCTCAACTCCCCGGGACACTGCCACAACCCGTAAATGTCAGGAGGCACCAAGAAGAATGTTCTCGTCACAAAACCATCGGAACGATTCCAAGATACCCACGTGATCCTAAAATTTTTTTAGTGAAATTTGAGAAGAGAAGAGTCAAAACACTACGTCAGGATACCTCACAGAGCGATGAAGGGACTGAGGAGTAAAAGAATCCTACTCTCCGATATATATAATCCTAAGACTCAAAACATTTTTCCATTCTAGACTCAACAACGCCAGCAAACAATCAAGTAGGGGGCTCCTAAGTCGGGAAGGCTCGATTACCAACTTGTATCGCCCCGATGCGGCTATATCTCCCACGTGTCGAGGCACGACTTAGAGGCATAACCGCATTGAAAGCAATGTCGCAAGTGAGGTAATCTTCACACAACCCATGTAATAAATAAGGAAAGAGATACATAGTTGGCTTACAAATGCCACTTCACACAATACATAAATAAACATCCATCATTCAGAGTACACTCAAGGGCCGACTACGGAACCAAAATAAAGAAGATACCCCAAATGCTACACAGATCCCCGATCGTCCCAACTGGGCACCACTACTGATCATCTGGAAAAGACACATAGTAACGACCACGTTCCTCGTCGAACTCCCACTTGAGTTCGGTTGAGTCACCTGCACTGGCATCGTCGGAACCTGCAACTGTTTTGGAAGTATCTGTGAGTCACGGGGACTCAAAGCAATCTCACACCATGAGATCAAGACTATTTAAGCTTATAGGAAGGACTGAGTAGTAAAGTGGAGCTGCAGCAAGCGACTAGCATATATGGTGGCTACTTCGCAAAAGAGAGCGAGAAGAGAAGCAAAGCGCGGACGTGAAGCTAGTAGCGATCAAGAAGTGATCCTGAACTACTTACGTCAGACATAACTCCAACACCGTGTTCACTTCCGGACTCCGCCGAGAAGAGACCATCACGGTTACACACGCCGATTGATGTGTATTTTAATTGAGGTCAACTTCGGGTTTTCTACAACCGGACATTAACAAATTCCCATCTGCCTCATAACCGGGCACGGCTTTGAAGATATTACCTGCAGGGTGTCCCAACTTAGCCCATTATAAGCTCTCACGGTCAACGAAGGATATTCCTTCTACCGAAGACCCGATCAATCTCGGAATCCCGGACTACAAGACATTTCGACAGCAATAAAACAAGACCCAGCAAAGCCGCCCGAATGTGCCGACAAATCCCGATAGGAGCTGCACATATCTCGTTCTCGTGGCACACCGGATAAGCGAAGCGTCTGAGAACCGACGTAATCCAAGTTGCCCAGAATGGTCCCGCACGGTGCTCTAGTTTGGACCAACACTCGTGAGGAGCATTGGCCGGGGTTTAAAATAAAGCTGCCCCTCGGGCTCGCGAAACCCGGGGGAAAAAGGCTTAGGTGGCAAATGGTAAAACCAAAGTTGGGCCTTGCTGGAGGAGTCTTATTCAAAGCGAACTATCAAGGGGGTCCCATAAATCACCCAACCGTGTAAGGAACGCGAAATCAAGGAACATAACACCGGTATGACGGAAACTAGGGTGGCAAGAGTGGAACAAAACACCAGGCATAAGGCCGAGCCTTCCACCCTTTACCAAGTATATAGATGTATTAATTATAGCATATATATATTGTGATATCCCCAACAAGTAAACATGTTCCAACAAGGAACAACATCTCCATGTTCCAACAAGGAACAAACTTCATCTTCACCGCAACTAACAACGCTATAAGAGGGCTGAGCAAAGCGGTAACATAGCCAATCAACGGTTTGCTAGGAAAGGATGGTTAGGGGCTGACATGGCAATATGGGTGGCATGATATAGCAAGTGGTAGGCATGGCAGCATAGGCATAGCAAAAGAGCGAGCATCTAGCATAGCAAAGATAGAAGTGATTTCGAGGGTATGGTCATCTTGCCGCAATGTTCTCAGAGTTGTCGAAAGCTTGATCCTCGTGGCGTTCTCAACAGGTTCCTCGTTCACGTACTCGTCTCCGGCTCTACCCAAAGCAACAACACAAACAAAGGAACCACAATAAATCACGGTGCAATGCACAAACAACATGATGCAAAACATGACATGATATGCGAGATGTGATATGCAATGCGTATGTATGCGCTCCGGAAGGAAAATGATGAACCAGGCATCAACTTGGCAAACCAAGTATGCCACTGGAAAGATGAGATGATTTCGTTGAAATCGATATAAAGATCACCGGAATCGGATGCACGGTTTGGAAATGACAAGCAAAACAAGAATGGCACAAATCTGCCATTAACAGCATGATGCCACTTAGCAAGCAACAAATAATTAAGCTACTGCACCCAAACGTATCAACAAAGTACATGGCAGTGATCGACACAAGATGCTTGACAAAAGATGAGCACTGAGCTTCGGCTAAATCACATCATAACAGGTTCAAACAAGCATGGCAAAAGTGCACAAAATATCAGGCTGGACATGGCAAAAACAGCATCAGGTTGCAATGTTCAGAGCAAGAAAACTACATGCTACAGGAATTTAAAATAGCAAAACAAGGCATGGATTGAATCTACTCAAAGCATAGAACAAAAGTCCCTTACTGACCATAAGCCAAAAAGGATCAGAAAATATAGTAACACCCATGTCAATATTGAAAGTTTCGTTAACAGATTCAGCAACATGGCATGTCAAAAACTGATAACAAGTAGGCATGTTTACAAGCTCAATGCACTCACTACAGAGCCTCAAATGATAAACTAAGCATACATGCATCAACAATACATGGCATAGAAGACATACATGGCAAGAACAATAACATAGCATAAATGGATCAACCACAACAACCTTGGCAAAATTGAATAACATGTAAACAATCTGCCAGGAAACATTTTATAGCAAAAGTAGAGCTCGATTGACTCAAGCTATGGTACTCCATAATTGCAAACAAGGACATGGATGGATAGAGCAAGACATGCTTAACAAAACATCCTTACTGAAGTATCTCAAAATATGCATGGATCTGTCGGTAGCATCAAGTTATCATGGCATCAAAATATCAGCTAAACAGGGCTGAAAACAGCAACATCAGGACACCTACTTTGCATGCTTGTTCTAGTCACCACATAGATCACAAAAATACATGGCATACACCCCTGGAAAGATGTCATGGCATATTACAAAACACATGTAGGACTCAAATTCATAGGGTGCACACATCAATCATGGCAAAAATAACAAAAGTGCAAGTTCTGTTAAGAAACAGAAACTAACATCACATAGCCCTCTTCCAACAGCATTTCGGGCATCAAGATGAGCTCGAAAGAAAATGATGCAATGAGATTAAATGATCTACTCTTCGAGGCGAACATTTTGATATATTATACGCGCAAAATGAACCTACAGATGCAAAGATATACCACTGTGAAAATGCAACAAAATATCATGCGATTTAAGGACTTGGAGAAAAAGGAGAGGGAAGAGAAGTCAACGGGCGCGCGCGACCCGAGGCCGGATCGGGCCGGCCGGATCGGTCGAGGGCGGCGACGGGCTCCGGCCGCGGGCTCCAGCGGAGAGGCGGCGGCGAAAGGTGTGGCTGGAGCGGGCGGAGCCGGTGGCGACGGCGGGAGGCAAGGCCACGGGATCCGGTGGCGGCGGCACGGGCGCGGCAGCGGAGAGGTGGCTGGTGGCGAGGAGGCGGCAGCGAGCTCCTCCGGCGAAGCCGCTGGAGCCGGGCGGCGAGGGGAGGAAGGGCGGCGAAGGCGCTGGCGGCCGGGCGCGGGCGAGGGCGCGGCGGCCGGGCTGGGCGGCGGCGCGGTTTGCCCGGATCGCCCGGGCGGCCGACTGTACGCGGGCTCATGGCGGCAAGGGCGGCGGCGGACACGCGGGCGGACGCGGGATTGGGCGAGGGCGGCGGCGCCGACGTCCGGGTAGCGGGCGGACACGTCCGTGGCGGCGGAGGATGAAATTTAGGGTTTCGGGAAGGGATGATCCGGTTGGAGGGGGTTTGCTTAAATAGGCATAGAGGGAGCTAGGAGAGTCCAAATGAGGTGTAGTTTTCGCCCACATGATCGTGATCGAACGACGGAGAGCATGGAAGTGACTTAGATGGGTTATTGGGCTGTTTTGAAGGGGTGTTAGGCTGCAACTCAAAAGAGGCCTTTGCGAGAGTGCGGTTAACCGTTGGAGTACCAAACGAGCTCCAAATGACCCGAAACTTGACCCGGTGGTCTACGGTGGTATACCAAGGCCACTAGACAAACCTCGGTCCATTTCGAGAAGGTTTAATACCCGCACACGGAAAAAGCGTAAAAGGGACCGCCGGGGAAGATAGGAGTGCCGGATTGCAAAAGCGGACAACGGGAAAAATGCTCGAATCAAGAGACGAACACGTATGCAAATGCGATGCACATGATGACATGATAAAATGCATGACATGGACAAAAAGCAAAATGAAGAAAACCCAACCACGGAGGGAATATCATATCACAATGCCGAAAATGGCAAGAGTTGGAGTTACAAATGGAAAGTTACATCCGGGGTGTTACAGGTGTTTGCCATTGTTGGTCTTGCCAACGATACGCAACCTCAGGGTGAACAAGATGTTGATTGACAGCGGGGCCGGCCTGAACCTGATCTCGCCTGTCGTGATCAAAAGGTTGCAAATCCCTGATGGAGACCTCGAGGAAACGGGCACATTTCAAGGTGTCAATCCGGGGAGGAGCCAGCCGAAGGGAAAGGTCACACTGCCCGTGACATTTGGAGGAGAGTTGAACTACAGGACAGAGAGGATCGTCTTTGACGTGGCCGATATCCCCTTGCCCTACAACGGGATCCTCCGCCACCCGGCACTAGCCAAGTTCATGGCGGCGTCACACTACGCCTACAACATGCTAAAGATGCTCGAGCCGTTGACCATCATCCCCGTCCCCTCCGACAAGAAGGACGTGCTGATCTGTGCCGACCAACTCTACTGGGAAGCAGTTGCAGTAGCTATCGACAAGACACCTGCTCCTGCCGCTGAAGGCCCGGGAGGGAAGAAGGAGCCCGGCAAGATCTCTCGCACCCACTCTGGCAAGCGCACCTCCTCGGAGTGCTGTGCTACCATTGAGGACGTGCCAGAGAGCTCTACCGACAAGAGCAATAGATCCAGAGCCGAGCCGCCGCAGACCAAGAAGGTGCCCGTCAGGGAGGATGGCACGGGAGGGGCCTTCATCATAGGCTCCACCCTCGACAGCAAAGTGGAAGGCGCGCTCGCCACCTTCCTGCGGGCAAATGTCGACGTGTTTGCAAGGCAAGCGTCCGACATCCCCGGTGTTCCCAGGGAGGTGATTGAGCACCACCTAGCTGTTTGCCCCCACGCGCGGCCCGTCAAGCAGAAGGTCAGAAAGTAGGCTCTGGAAAGGCAGGAGTTCATCACAAAGGAGATCAGGAAGTTGGAAGCGACAGGTTTGGTGAGAGGGGTGCTCCACCCGACGTGGTTGGCCAATCCGGTAGTGGTGCGCAAGGCGAATGGGAAGTGGAGGCTGTGTATTGATTACACAGATATTAATAAGACTTGTCCTAAGGACTCCTTCCGTTGCCGCGCATCGACCAGTTTGTTTACTCCAAGGCCGGGTGTGATATGTTATCATTCCTCGACGCCTACTCAGGCTACCACCAAATCTTCATGACAAAAGAGGATGAAGAGAAGACAACATTCATCACCCCATGTGGTACGCATTGCTTCTTACGGATGCCTTTCGGGTTGAAGAGTGCTGGCTCAACGTTTGCAAGAGCAGTCCAAATTGGTTTTGAACCTCAGCTCCATAGAAATATGGAGGCCTACATGGATGACATAGTGGTCAAAACCAAGGACGGGCCAACTCTTGTGCAAGATTTGGAATAGACATTTGCTAACCTGCGCAAGATCAACCTCAAGCTGAACCCTGAGAAGTGCGTCTTCGGTGTTCCGTCCAGCAAGCTTCTCGGGTTCTTTGTGTCACAGCGCGGGATTGAGGCAAACCCAGACAAGATCAAGACTATTGAGCAGATCGAGGCACCCAAGCGGATCAAGGATGTGCGCCGGATCTGGCGGCGATGAATCAAGTGGTAAGCGCCACACTGGTGGCACAGAGGGAGATCGACGAGGAGGCAGCAATGACGGCATAACCAGCGGATGGCAAGCCAAAGATTCCCCCGGCAGGGCCTGGTGCCGACAAGGCGAGGCCCCCGGCAGAGTCTGGCGCCACCAAGGCAATGCCCGCACGGTCGAGTGAAGTGGTGCCAAAGAAGAAGATGATGCAGCAACCGGTTTACTTTGTCCGCTCCCTCTTGCAGGGGCTAGGTCGAGGTATTCCGGTGTGCAAAAATTGCTCTTCGGCCTCCTTATGGCCTCGAGGAAGCTGCGTCACTACTTCCAGGCCCACGAGATCACTGTCGTCACCCGCCTCCCATTGCAACGGATACTGCACAACCCGGACGCAACCGGAAGGATTGTGGAATGGGCCTTGGAGCTGTCAAGCTTCGGTTTAAAGTTTGAAAGTACCTCGACAATTCAGAGCAGAGTCTTGGCGGAGTTCATCGTAGAATGGACCTCGACGCCCGACTAAGAAATCCAGTAGACCACTCTCCCCAGCAAGGAAGCAGAGCGCGACTAGGTCATGTACTTTGATGGGGCTTTCTCGCTGCAAGGCGCCGGTGCCGGTGTGCTGCTCGTCGCACCCACCGGAGAACACCTCTAGTAGGTGATCCAGATGCACTTCCCCAGGGAGATGTCCACCAACAACACCGTTGAGTACGAGGGATTGCTTGCCGGTCTCAGGATCGCGGCAGACCTCGGGGTTAAGAAGCTCATCGTCAGGGGTGACTCGCAGCTCGTTGTCAGGCAGGTCAACAAGGATTATCAGAGCCCATTGATGGAAGCTTACGTAGATGAGGTGAGGAAGCTGGAGGAACGCTTTGATGGTATCTAGGCGGAGCATGTCCCCCGAGCAGAGAACGACATGGCCGATTACCTGTCAAAGCGTGCCGCATTCAAGCTACCTGTGGAACCAGGTACCTTTTTGCTCCGGTTAACTCAACCATCCGTCGAACCATCAGTGGGGCAGAGCAAGTGGAGAAAATCAGGTCCCGGCAAGTACTTTCCTACCGAGCCCCCTGGGGCTGCCGGCAAGGGTGCTGCCGCGGACGCTGAGCCTGCCCAAGAGCAACTGGCTCCGGCAGGGCGTCAAGCCCTAGCCGTAGAGACGGGCGCTCCCATGGCGGAAGAGATGCCTTTGGTCCTTGCCGTCGAGCCCCAGGCTCCGGCATGGCGCAACATACTGTCCAATTCTTCCAAACAGGGGAGCTTCCTAAGGAGCAGGAAGAAGCAGAGAAAGTAGCCCATCGGTCCGCCTGCATGCGGTTAAATCGACGACGCCCTGCATCGGAGAAGAACGAAGGGTGTGAAACTCAAGTGCATCCCCGGGAGGAAGGAATTTGGAGCTGTTGGCGGAGATACATGGAGGCATATGTGGTTCCCACATAGGGTCGAGGGCCCTTGCCGGGAAGGCGTTCCGGCAAGGTTTCTTCTGGCCCACCGCCCTCCAGGATGCGACGGCACTAGTAACCAAGCCCTTCAAACAATCCCTCTCTCCTGGCCATTATCGGTCTTGGGGCTCGATATACTGGGCCCTTTCCCCCGCGCTGTCGGGGGCTTTGAGTACTTGTACGTTGCAATCGACAAGTTCACCAAGTGGCCGGAGGTGGAAGCAGTGAGGAAGGTGACTGCTCAGTCAGCCGTCAAGTTCTTCAAAGGACTGGTCTGCCGTTTTGGTGTGCCAAACAGAGTCATCACCGACAACGGCATGCAGTTCACAAGCCACACCTTCATGCAGTACATCCAAGACCTCGGCAGCAAGGTCTATTTTTCTTCCGTGGCTCATCCACGGAGCAACGGCCAAGTGGAGAGGGCAAATGCTGAAGTGTTGCGAGGCCTGAGAACAAAGACCTTTGACAAGCTGCACAAGAGCGGAAGGCGTTGGGTTGATGAGTTGCCGGCGGTTCTTTGGTCAATCAGGACGACGCCAAATCGAGCCACCGGCCAGACACCTTTTGCCCTCGGTATCACGGGCGTAAGCAGTTCTCCCCACTGAACTCATATACGGGTCACCTCGAGTGCTCGCTTATGATGAGCTTGAGCAAGAGCCATTGCACCAAGATGACGCGACGCTCCTTGAGGAAGATCGTCTTCGGGCGGCTGTGAGAGCGGCACGCTACCAGCAAGCCTTGCGCCGCTAGCATAGCCGCAAGGTTCATGCCCGAAGCTTTGTGGAAGGCGACCTCGTTCTTCGGTGCATTCAGTCGATCAAGAATTCCAACAAGTTGACGCTAAAGTGGGAAGGCCCTTATCGGGTAATACGAGTCACCAGGCCTGGCGCAGTCCGCCTGGAGACCGAAGATGTCGTCGCAGTGAGAAACTCCTGGAACATCGAGCATCTTCGCAAGTTTTACCCATAAGGCGCGGCTTGCCGGGCCTCCCGACAAGCCACCTTTTGTACAAGCTTTGCTGGAAAGGCATGTGACCCTTTGTACAAAGCCAGGCGCAGACCCTGAGCATAAATAAATGAAGCGCTGGTGCCCTAGGTTATAGCATGCATGCTAGGTCGAGTCTCGTCCTTGGTTAGGGTTGATAGTGATCAGCAGCGACTAACCCCTAGCCTAGAGGTCGAGTGCGCATCTATCTGTTCCTTTTCTGTCCTCCTTTGGTTCGCAGGGCACATGAGCATTTCTGCTGAGCTACTCGGAAAGAAGGAAACGTACCGGTGCCCCGACCCCGGCAAACCAGAGTTGCCGGGGGCTGCAAGCACAAGGATTCAACTGCGGCAAGATGAGATTCCCAGGGGCTACAGATCCAGATAAGTCTTTTATCCTCTGTCATGCATTTCGAAACCGTACTGGGGTATGTGAAACCTCGTTTTTATCTCTAGGCTGTCGTGCTCCCCTTTTTCCTATACCCAAGGATTATTTCTTGGGTCCGGATTTGGTTGTACCCGTGGCGGCAAGGAGGTGGGGCGAGGGGCCTGAAGCCCACTTCATCCCTGCCTCCGCCAAGAGCGCGAGAACGGTCAAGTGGAGTGGGGGGATGGCAAGGCCTGTTGCCGGGCGAAATACGTTTATCTTAAACAATAACAAGGATTCGCTCCTTGTCGCGGGATTTACCCGCGAACGAAAAACCCGGCAAGCATCCCTTTCTCATTAAAAACATCCCATACAGGTACAGTTCATGCAAGATGAAAAACATGAGCAAGGGGATTACTAGTTTTAAATTTAACAAAGGCCCGCAGGCTTACAAACTAAAAAAGAGATAAGATGGCCGTAATCCCTTTCTTGTCCCTCTGCTCAGGAGGCAGGTCAAGGAGGCAAAAGGGCCAAAGGGGCGCATAGGCGAGCTACGAGCAGCAGAAAGCACCAAGAGAATACCTCGGTGGCCACCCACGGGCGGGCCGGTGATGACGGTGCCGGGAAAGGAGCTGTAAGACGAGGCGGCAGGACCGGCAATACACGATGAAGGCGTCGGTGCCTGCGTACTCCGAGTTGACGGACTTGACACCCGCCCTCTTCCTCTTCCGCAGCCTCCCGATGCCAGTCGCCCAAGGAGACGGCCCCGAGAAGTTCAAGGAGCTAGCCCCGCCCCCGGCAAACCTTTGCCGGAGGAGCGGCCAAGTGCAGATGCTGCTGTTGCCGCACCCGCCCAGGCGCGGGGCATCCGACGCCTAGTCGGACTCATCACTGCTATCCGCCCCGCTGTCCTCCTCATCACTTTCGCTCGAGGAAGAGCTTCCATCGTCAGAATCTCCATCGGAGGAGCTCTCCACACAGCACTTCATGCGAGTCCCGAACTCTCCAAAGACCTTGACGGAGAGTAGGCCGTCCTCCATTAATTTGAAGCAGAGGACGAGCCCCGCTGTCAGGCTGTGGATGCGAGCGAACGTCTTCCACCCACGACGGAGGTACATGACTCGAGGAGCCGGGAAGTCGACGACGACCCCCGTGCCCCCCTTCCCGCAACCCCTCATGTGCAATCTGA
The DNA here is from genome assembly GCA_021605145.1 of Aegilops bicornis. Lineage (NCBI taxonomy): Eukaryota > Viridiplantae > Streptophyta > Magnoliopsida > Poales > Poaceae > Aegilops > Aegilops bicornis. The sequence continues at coordinate 424,159,964 of CM038675.1, read as the reverse complement.
GGGATTGGGGCCGGTCACGTTCCATCTCCCGAGCAAACGGGGCGGCAAGACGAAGACGACGACGCGGAGGCCGGCGCAGCCTGATGAAGAACTCGCAGGGCTGGTCTTCAACATGGCCTTCCATCGGGAAAGGCATCATTGGTGGGGGCGAAGCCGGCGCGCCGCCCTGTCCTCCTCTTCCCTGGGCACTGCGACCTCTGCCCCGGCCTTGCCCCCTCCCCCTTCCCCTTGTTGCCGGCTCCACCACCGCGGTCTCAGGAGGAGGAGGGACGCGTTGTCGAGCAGTGACCCTCGCTGCCACCATCGAAGGACCAGGATTCCCTTTCTCCATGGCAAGTGAAAGGAAGAAGCAGACGCAAGAGAAGATAGATGAAAGAAGACTGTGGGACGCCATTCCCCCTTCCCCTTCCTTATAAAGGAGCGGGGTCAGGGTTCGGCCGCCCCGTTCGACCAATCCAGCCACCAGAGGCACGCGGAATCGGGACCGACCAGCTGCCCCAACCAGCAACGGCCCAGTTTCCCGCCCCCGCCGCTTGCTACCCCAAGTGCATGGGGGACGCGTGGCGGACGTGCAGAACCGATGGGACAGGCGAAGCGACCTCTCCCCACCCCGTGATCATGGGGAGTGGATGCCTTGAAGACCGCACCCTGGCCCTGTTCAGTAAATGAGCTGCGCCTCCACGCCTCCCTCTTTTTACGGGGAAGGCGCGAGCCGCCTCTTTACTGTGATGTGACGCATGCGTGTGAAAACCGCCCCACGCATGCCACCCACGTCACGCACACCCCTCCATGCCGCACCGCGCGCGCGGGTCGTGGGAAGAGGAGCGCGCGAAAAGTCTTACCACGGTAAAAACCGCCCCGCCAGCCTGCGCACTGTTTTGGGCCTGACCCAACAGCGTGTCGCGCTTACGTGTGGCGCAGGCCCGGGGGCTCCTGTCGGTGTACAAAAAGAGGGACACGCTTTTATACCCCTTTACCTCTGCACGGGCAGTCAGAGCCGCGCCCACAACCACACCAAGTAGGACAGGGGAGGTGAGCGAAGGTAAGGCCGAAGCCCAAGACAATCAAGGCAACGCCAAGACCAAGACCACAAAGAGCAGAGGGACGAAGCAGGTTCCCCCGGCAAGGCCCTTGCCGGGCGGCCTCAGCGGCCCCGGCAAGACCCTTGCCGGGACAGCTCGCCCCACACCAACAGAGCGAGCCGCCCTTGAGCCCACGATCCCCAACACCATCATCCACGTGGGGCCAGGGCTCGGGAGGCACCTCCGTGGTGGCATGCAGATCTTTGTGAAGACATGTTCAAGATTGGATGAAGATTAGAAGACGAAGATTCTCGGCAAGATCCTTGCCGAGGAAGGCCACTAGACCCCCGGCAAGATCCTTGCCGGGGACAACAGCACGCCACGGCAGGACCCTTGCCGGGCCACACGGTGAGACCCTTGTCGGGCCACCCGGCAAGGCCCTCACCGAGGACGCCAGCAGGGCCACCGCCAGGCCCGCTGACGACCAAGCTTCCACCACCGTTCACATGCGGCTGCCAGCCCAACCAGCTGGGCGGGCACCTGCGTGGCAACATGTAGCTCCCAGGCCAACTCATAGAGCGCCTGCATGGCGTCATGCAGATCTTCGTGAAGGCTCCACCACCACGCCACCTCAGCTGCCTACCTTCTTACATGTCACCGCATGTATCGCTGTCTAAGGCGCGTGTCGAAGCAAGGAAGAGCGGCGAAGGACGGGACGGGCCTCGCCCCCGTCCCCAATATAGCAAGGGGACACCGAAGCGATGCATTAAATGCATCTTGTCCTGTAATACGAGGGATAACCTCGCAACACTGTACACCTTTCCACCTCCTGTGTGCCACTGTGGCAACCCCTTTTTCCTATAAAAGGAGGCCCGAGGCGACCAGGAGAAGGATTTGGCTTTTTCGAACCACACGCTGACCATAGCTAGTTCGAGAGCTCAAGAACTCTCAGAAATACACCCACCAAAGCAAGACTAGGGTTTTACGCATCCTCGCGGCCCAAACCTGGGTAAACGATCCTTGTGCTATCTACTAGCCCTGCTCTCCTCGCAACCCTGCGCCCCGGCAACCGTAGTAGGGATTCTTGTGATCCCATAGGTGTCGTTCCACACCGACACGAGGTGCTATACAAATGGTTTTTAACCCCTTTCTGCAACGACATTTGGAACCGTCGCCAAGTGAGTGACTGCGATGGGGGGTCCTTCCCACACGACCCAAAAACCGCCAGGGATAGGGAGCCACCCAGACGCTACAACCTTGCATCTCGTTTGTGCTTGCATTGCCATCACAGTCTGTATTTTGTGGTGCTACATTTACGATGCGCGGCCCATCACAAACGGTTCATGATTATAGAACGTGTATGATAAGCAGACAATCACAAGCATTCACTTTTCCAAAACTATATGCGATAACTAATTAAGAAGATTAGCTAATAGTCGTACGAGTGTCGGCTAGGATTATGAAATGTCGGACCGTCGTAACATCGTTGTACATGACAACTATCGCACACACTATTCTGTGGTGCAACATTTGTGATGTGTACCACATCATAAACAATTCATGGCTGTGAATCCTGTACGATAAGGAAACTATCACAAACGTTTAGTTTGCCCGCACAATTTGTGATATTGTCTGACATCACACACGCTTTGCAAATGGAAACCGTGTGCATCCTTGCACATGTTTCCTCTCTGTGAACTGTATCAGACTATGGTGTATATCACAAACGTTTGTTGTTTACCAACCGTGTGTGCCGTAATGACATGTAGAGCAAAATTTCACCAAATTTAATTGCTGCTATTTCAAATTGTACCGGATTTGAATTTGAAAGTATTCTATAGATTTATTCATATCCATCGGGTTCAAACAACCAATGCATTATCCGATTCATAGGTACATATGTTCAAGAATTACATAAGCACCAAATAAATAATGATGAACCACAGTTGTATACTTGTACTATTAAAGACGATAAAGAAAGAGGTGAAATACATTCTGGTTGCTGAACAAGGTGAAGCAGAATGCCCATATTGTGCCCTCCTCCATCTACAAGGCACGCACGACTCTAGTCCAACCCCTTGTGATGGTCGACCGCCCATCCTTCACTGTCTTCATGAAAACATCTAGATAATCATCGTGTTCAGGTAGAAATACTTTAACCTTTGCATGCCCACCAATCATGTAGTTTGAGAGGTAATCTTGAGTAAACTGCTTTGGTAACCACTTCAAAGGAAAAAGATTCAGACATTGTCATCTAACACAACTCATTATGGGCAGTAAAAAGAAGGCTGCAGAGTTCTTACTTACCATCCTGCAGTTCGTTGTTGTTTTGGATAAAGTGTAAACGTTTAATTGCCATCTATTGACCCATTTTTACTAACAATCTTTATTAGCTTCCTCACTTGATGTTGGTTCATCGATATCTCATTGCCCCATACGCAGAAAGGGTCGAAGCACGGATCTTTACCAATGACATATGTACCTAAAAGCACCAATTTAATATTAGAAGCTAAACAACAGTTGCATAATGATGTAGTACAACACTCCTTTTATAATATCATATAACATCCAATATACTCACATATTAGATGAATTAACATCTTATATTATGGGCTAGAAGGAGTTTATTGCATTTCACAAATTATCGGCTGATTAACTGCTATTGTATCCATGGGTTAGAGTTAGTTTGAGCTAGTTTGGGCTCAAATAGCCCTAAAGTATACCCAAACATGAGGGCTAGTTTGAGCTAGTTGCATCTAACACACCCAAAGAAACTATCCCACCCAAGAGGTGCTAATTGGAGCTAGTTCTCACAGTGCATTTATTGTCAATCTAACCATGTCATCCAAACACCTCTTCGGATGGAGTTAGTTCAGGGTTATTCATGAGCTAGAAACTAACTCTAACCTCTATCTAAGTTGAGTATCCAAACAAGGTTGTGTTGTCGTTGTTGCTGCTGCTCTTCTTTGTATATCTAGACATCATGAAAACATTAAGGTAACACTCTTCCTTGTTGCTTTGTAGTCTAGGATTGCATATTTAGACATTAAGTACAGTGCATGTTGCTATGTAGCCTCAAACATATTACATATGGCCCTAGTTAACTTAACAAAAAATGGGTTATAGATACATTTAGTTAAAAGTCCGATTCACCGATTAGTCCCTTAGCAGCCCCCGACCTATATGGTACCAGCTACCGATATCCTGAATTGTGAGTATATATAAGCCATGGGATGAGACTAACCTCGATGGAAAACAACAATTGTTCCCAAAATTGTCCTATGTAAGTACATTGAGAGGCATGTTAAGCACAACAGGCTAAATATCAACCAAATATATCCAGGGCAGACAAAATAATCTCCAAAAGATAGCTTCAATGTGCAGGTTTAAGCATGCTAGTAAAGCAAAACAAGTGGAAAGGTGTGTTAACTGCAACATGCCTAACATTTAACAACAAGCAAACATAATCATTCAAAGTGGTATTGTGTCGGTCTAAGTACACTGGTTATTGTTAAATAAAAATGGAAAGGCGTGTTAACTACAAGATGCAACAACCAAATGTAGTCATTCATAGTGGTATTGTTGAAACTAGTATTGATGAAATTGAACTGCATAGTTCATACTTGCACATATAGAGCATCACGCTGTGAATAACTGGAATAAACAAGGCATACTACGAACAAGCAAAGATAGCATTTGAAACTAGACATATGCTAACTACAAACAACCGAACAATCAAAAAAACTTTGAAAGAGGCATAAGCTAGCTATAACAGGCTTAACAACAAGCAAATATATGCATTCCTATCGATATGTTTAAAGCTAGATTGATGAAATGTACTGCACAGTAAATAGTTGCACATATAGAGCATCATAGTGTGAACAATTGAAATAAACAAGGCATACTGCAGACAACCAAATATAGCAATTAAAACTGGACATATTCTCACTACACTACAAAAGGGACTCGACAAAACAAATCATGGGTCCCTCCCCATGAAGAGGCATGACAAAACAAATCATGGGTTTCCTCACTTGTCACAGATGGGCTTGTTCCCATGGGGACAGCACGGACCCTGGATGCGCACCATGTTGTCGTAGAAGGGCTCCTTCCCCTTGGAAGAACAAAGCTGTAGGGTGCCCTCCCTGATGTTGTAGACGGGCTCTTTCCCCTTGGAAGAGAAGATGGGCTCTTTCCCCTTGGAAGAGCCGGAGAGGGTGCCCTCCTCGTGGTTGCCTCGATGACACTACAAAAAAAGACACATCCGTGACATTTTGGGCTGAATGAATATTTTTTCTGTCATGCTTATGACACTTCTATGACGATAATTGTGACTAAACCCGGTATCATCATAGATGTGGTGGGCTCCTACTTCTATGACCAAAAATCATGATAGAAAATGGGCTTTTCATCCTGGGCGGGCCGGAGACACGGCTGCATGACATTCTTTGGGCCGTCCATGACGGAAAAAATCATGGTAGACGCGAGGACCAGGAAAATATCGTGGAGTTCCCGGTTACGGTGAGTGGTCGGGGCCGAGAGATGCACAAAGAGCTTTATGCGTTTCTCTCGTACACATACGCGCGTGTGTGCGAGGCGTTGCGCTCTAACTGATCCCAAGCGAGGCGTTGGACTCTAACTGAACCCGAGTGATTGCACTAGCTACGTTACTGAACTCCGATGGATCCATTGCTGTTAACTGAACCCTAGTGATTCCTTCACTACTACTGCTAACTGAGGCCGATCGAAGCTGCTTCTTGATGAACAGTCCCTGGTGGGGGTTGGATGAACAGTTCCCGGTGGGGGTTGGATGAACAGGTTCCCGTGGTAGTAGAGGCCGTTGCCGTTGGATGAACAGGACTCCGATCGAGGAGGTGGGGGTGAACGAACAGTAGCCGACGGAGGGACCCCATGGAGGGCTGTCTGAATAGGACCCCGTGGAGGATGGATGAATAGGACCCCATGGAGGGTTGGTTGAACAGTAGATGATGGAGGGCTGGATGAACAGTAGCCCGTGGATGAGCGATGGTGATGGAGGCAAGAGGAAGACGCGGTGGATGAACAATGCAGGTGGAGGATGAAGGAAGTCCACGGTGGGTGAACAGTAGCCTGTGGAGTCCCGTTTTGCGGTATGCCACACCCCTCCGATGAACAGGACTCCTGTTTCGACCGTAGAGCTCCAACACAAGTTCATTTCCTCCGTTTCGTGGTACGCCACACCCCTCCTGGTGAACAGGACCCCCGTTTCGACCGTAGCCGGTCGAACAGAAGGCCATTTCCTCTGTACTGCGGTACGCTAGACCCTGTTTCAGCTATTCTGTCCAAGCCGGTTGGCTCCCATTGAACAGGACGCATTCTGACCAAGTCTGTTGCCTCCCGATGAACAGGGCGTTGTTTCTCTGTTCTGACCAAGCCTGCTAGCTGCCCACTGAACAACACGCCGTTGCTGCCGTCCATTGCCTCTCCATGTACACGAGCCCAGGCCATGCGTATGCGCGAGTACGCTTTCGAGACCCCGCCCGTATGTACGTACCTGGCCATATTTTTTGGCATGTGGCTGTACGTACGTGTACACGGTTTGGAAGGGACTTCCTGAACTGCTACGTTGGGGCTCTCTTTGCTACGTCTTTGCTTCTTGCTCGGCCACGGTTCATCGTTGCAGAGAGACCGATCGACCAGTATGTACATACACATTCGCGACCAGAATGACAACGCTACATACGCTTCGACCAGGTGGGTCCCGACTATCAGGGAGGATAAGGAGGCACTTCCTTGCGTGCGAAGTTATTGATGGTGGGTCCGAGCTGTCAAGGGGAGGATTCAATTTTTTCGTGCCTAATATGGAGGCACTTTCCTTGCGTCCGAAGATATAGCTGGTGGGTCCCATTTGTCAGAGGGGAAAACGATTTTTTCGCAAAATACAGCTAAGCCAAAATACAGAGGACCTTCCGGTAGGTCCTTGCTGCCAGGTGGAGGAATCATTATTTTGCGCATAATAAGGAGGCACTTCCTTGATGCGGCCGTGGACCCACCTGTCAGCCTCTCCACGCACAGTCCTCTTCTGATGTAAGTCATTCCTTGACCATGTTGACCACGTCGTGCCGAGAGAACCAAGGCGGTGCACGACGGTGAGGCCTAGGAAGGGAATGACCCGGAGCCAGGGAAGAACCGGCAGTTGTTTCCCACGCGGAGTGCCGTACGAGGGTTCACTGGTTGGGCAGCAGTGTGAGGCTGTTGTCGCCGGAGAATAATAGCAGGTCTGGGTGAGTACAGGGATGGCTAGGCCAGCGATGGGAGTAGGGTGGGGCGGTGAGGCCTGTGCGGTAGCAAAGCCGGCCATGGGAGGGAGGCGCAGGCGGCAGGACCAACGCTGGTTTGGGTGGTTGGAGCAAGAAGACCAGAGGTTGAATAAGCACTAGGCCGTTTGATGGACATCGTACGGTCACTAGAGCTAGAATCGTTCATATTGACTAAGTTGAAAAAGCCCTCCGTTCGCGTGAGTAGGCCCACAAGTCATCCTCCAACTATGGTGGGTCCCAGATAGCAGGGGAGTATTAATTTTTTTCATGCGTAATAAGGAGGCACTTCCTTCCATGCGAAGGTAGAGCTGGTGGATCCGAGCTGTCAGTGGGAGGAATGTTTTTTTCGTGAAATACAGAGGCCCTTCCGGTGGGTCCCTGCTGTCAGGTGGAGCAATCATTATTTTGCGTGTAATAAGGAGGCACTTTCTTGCGTGCGGCCATGGACCCAGCTGTCAGCCTCTCCACGTACAGTCCTCTTCCGATGGATGTCATTCGTTCACCATGCCACGCCGAGAGCACCAGGGCGGTGGATGACGGTGAGGCCTAGGAAGGGAACGACCCGGAGCCAGGGAAGACTCGGCAGTGGTTGCCCAGCGGTGGGGAGTACGAGGGTTTACTGGTTCGGCTGCCGTCCTTGAAAAATAATAGGAGGTGTGGGTGAGTAGAGGAATGGCCTGGCCAGCGATGGAGTAGGGTGGGGCTATGCGGCCTATGCGGCAGCATAGCCGGCCACGGGAGGCGGGAGCAGGCAGTCCCACGGCAGCTGGAGCAAGAAGATCAGATATTGAAGAAGCAGCAGGCCGTTGGATTAACATCCAATGGTCACTGCTGCTAGAATCGTTTGTGGACTAAGTTGACAAAGCCTTTTGTACACGTCAACCTAGTAGACCCACAAGTCAGCCTCCAAATCTGTCCCAAACAGCATACAACCCAACATTTCTAGCCAGATTCAAATTAATTTTAAAACCAAACATACCTTAATTTAAATCAAATGAAATTTTACCCACACAAAAACAACAAAATTTAAAATATCAAAATCCGAAAGAAAAAAGTATTTTGGAACTAATTGCCTATTTGCTATATTTTTTCATTTTATAGCCCATTTATTATTACTTATAGCCCATTTCTTATTACATATAGCCCATTTTCTTGGCAAGCCCGAATGCATCCTGTTGGGGACACACATAACATGTAGGCCCACGAAGGGTCGAAATATCATAAAGCATGGGGTCCACACATCATGTGGGTCTAGATAAATCTCATATAGACATACTCTCCACTCGGACATATCGACGAACTGTCCACTCAGAAGATAGTCAACCACTCGGTCGTATGGCTCACTCGGACGATAGTTTGTGGCTCAGTCGGATATGCAAAGACCAACAGTCGACAAGGCTGTCGAAGCATCATCTGACGTTATGACATCATTGCCCCACTTTGTAACATAGGAGGTGAGGGGGTGGGGCACTCTATATAAGCCACCCCACCACTAGACTTGGGACAGGCCCTCATTTCTTCTCCTCCTAGCTCTCTACTAGTCTCAGGACTTAGCTCAGGCATGGGGATCTGTTCTCCTTTCTCTCGCATACATTGTAATCTACGGATACATACTCAGATAAAACAAAGCCTCTCCGGAGCACGAGACGTAGCATTGTTATCTCCACCGTGAGAGGCCTGAAGTCACTAAAATCACCATGTCACCCATTTGCATCTCGATAGATCATGCTTCTTTATCCTATCCCTTATAATTGTCGGAATCGGTCCCACGATAGTTGGCGCCCACCGTGGCGCATGGCATCTATCAAGCCATGATGCAGATGGTTATTTTTCAACCACCGGCGGCAGATCGATTCCCCCTCAAGGAAACATGCATCAATCCAAGCACGGACAAGAAACCGGCTGCACCTCTGCGCACGGCCACCGGCGCCGTCTGCCCCGTCATCGTATCCAACCTCGGTACAGCCGAGTGCATGCGGGGCCACCGGCACCGTCCACCCCGTCGTCGTCTCCAACCTCGGTAAAGTGAGTGCGTTCGTTGGCCACCGGTGTCGTCCGCGTCATCGTCGTCTCCGACCTCCTGATGTCTAATATGCAACCTTCTTCTTGTAGACGTTGTTGGGCCTCCAAGTGCAAAGGTTTGTAGGACAGTAGCAAATTTCCCTCAAGTGGATGAACTGAGGATTATCAATCCGTGGGAGGCGTAGGTTGAAGATGGTCTCTCTTAAACAACCCTGCAACCAAATAACAAAGAGTCTCTTGTGTCCCCAACACACCCAATACAATGGATAAATTGTATAGGTGCACTAGTTCGGCGAAGAGATGGTGATACAAGTGCAATATGGATGATAGATATAGGTTTTTGTAATCTGAAAATATAAAAACAGCAAGGTAACTAATGATAAAAGTGAGTGTAAATGGTATTGCAATGCGTTGAAACAAGGCCTAGGGTTCATACTTTCACTAGTGCAAGTTCTCTCAACAATAATAACATAATTGGATCATATAACTATCCCTCAACATGCAACAAAGAGTCACTCCAAAGTCACTAATAGCGGAGAACAAATGAAGAGATTATGGTAGGGTATGAAACCACCTCAAAGTTATTCTTTCTGCTCGATCTATTCAAGAGTCCCTAGTAAAATAACATGAAGCTATTCTTTCCGTTCAATCTATCATAGAGTTCGTACTAGAATAACACCTTAAGACACAAATCAACCAAAACCCTAATGTCACATAGATACTCCAATGTCACCTCAAGTATCCGCGGGTATGATTATACGATATGCATCACACAATCTCATATTCATCTATTCAAACCAACACAAAGTACTTCAAAGAGTGCCCCAAAGTTTCTACCGGAGAGTTAAGATGAAAACGTGTGCCAACCCCTATGCATAGGTTCATGGGCAGAACCCGCAAGTTGATCACCAAAACATACATCAAGTGGATCACGTGATATCCCATTGTCACCACAGATAAGCACGGCAAGACATACATCCAAAGGTTCTCAAATCCTTAAAGATTCAATCCGATAAGATAACTTCAAAGGAAAACTCAATCCATTACAAGAGAGTAGAGGGGAGAAACATCATAAGATCCCACTATAACAGCAAAGCTCGCGATACATCAAGATCGCTACAAATATAGCCCCCGAGAGAGAGAGAGAGAGAGAGAGAGAGAGAGAGAGAGATCAAACACATAGCTACTGGTACATACCCTCAGCCTCGAGGGTGAACTACCCCCTCCTCGTCATGGAGAGCGGCGGGATGATGAAGATGGCCACCGGTGAGGGATGCCCCCCCTCCGGCAGGGTGCCAGAACAGGGTCCCGATTGGTTTTTCGTGGCTACAGAGGGTTGCGGCGGTGGAACTCCCGATCTATTCTGTTCCTTGATGTTTTTAGGGTATATGGACATATATAGGCGAAAGAAGTCGGGAAGGAGAGCCACGAGGGGCCCACGAGGGTGGAGGGCACGCCCAGGGGGGTGAGTGCGCCCCCTGCCTCGTGCCTTCCTCGTTGCTTCCCTTACGTACACTCCAAGTCTTCTGGATTGCTTCTGTTCCAAAAATAACTCTCCCGAAGGTTTCATTCCGTTTGGACTCCGTTTGATATTCCTTTTCTGCGAAACACTTAAACAAGGAGAAAAACAGAAAAACTGGCACTGGGCTCTGGGTTAATAAGTTCGTGCCAAAAGTAATATAAAAGAGCATAGTAAAGCTCATTAAACATCCAAGATGGATAATATAATATCATGTATACTTCATAAATTATAGATATGTTGGAGACGTATCACCTGCGGACAACTAATTGCACCTCGTCTGCGACGTCGTCGTTGAGCCTCCACGCGTGGCCGCCGGCTCCGTCCGCCTCATCGTCGTCACGCACGGGCACCGGCATCGTCCGCTTCATTGTCGTCTTCAAGCTTGTCGTTGAGCCCCCATGCACGGCTGCCGAGTCCGCCTCTATCGGCGTTCTTGGAACGGGGGTCCCCAGACTTGCCTGCCTACGGCCCATGGCGTGGATCAGCACGTGGGCCCGTACAGCCCATCTTCATCAACAAGGCATTCAACACCCTCGCAAGGGGCCAAGCCTCGTCAGGCGGACGACACAAGACCTCCTCAGGAGCGGCCTCACCAGGTTGGCTCGCGAGAAGCGGAGAGATCAAGGCAGGGCAAACCTCATGAGGTTCTCGTGACGTGAGCCATGACGATCGAGGTCAGGCGGGCGCCAGCGCACGCAATGTTCTTATTTCCCCTTTGGTGCTAAGGAAGCAAGCGCATGCCCGGAGTACCGAGGCGTCAAGCAAAGGTTTCCATATCGGTGCAACGAGACCAAAACCAGCCGGACGGCAAGACGGAGGTCACCATGGAGCCCGAAGCAGCGTCACCACCAGAGCCTGTGGCAGGCGAAGACCGCTTTTGTCAGGATAAGCTATACAATTTGTCCCCTTTCAAATTGGCCGTTGTTGGCTCCCTTCCCACTCAATATTTGGGGAGAGGACCAGGGACTATATAGGTAGGACTAGCCAAAACCGTAGGGGGCATCTGGATCCGAACTCATTCGGAGGCATCACATCTGATCTTTAGCTGATCCTTAGCCAAACCCCAGGCACAAGAACACCTCAACCTCAGGAGGCTGTTCTTCCCCTTGTATTGTTCATCATCAGCCCAATAGGCAATTCACCACCACCACACTGGAGTAGTGTATTACACCACAACGGTGGCCCGAACCAGCATAAATGTTGTGTCTCTTGTGTTGTTAGTTTGTTGAGTTCGTCCACGAGATCTTAGCAAGTTAGGGCGTGGATCGGTAGGAGAAGAACTTTGCGCGCACCCTAGAGTTCAAACTTCAAGGGTTTTGCCGAAACCCGTGATCCGACATTTGATCCCTTTCGTCGCTCCACGTCACGTCGCTTCATCATTCCCATGGCGGACGCACGCCACGCCCGCGCTGAGCGCCGGGCTGTCCACGCCACCCGCGTTGCTCAAACGGCCCATGTCGGCGGGCCACCCCGTTGCTCTCCGTCGCCTGCCCCCAACGCCACCACTGGGCCGGTGGGGAATGAGCAGCAAGCGTCCTCGTTGCACCCCTCCGTGCGACATGACGACCGCACCGCCACTCCATTGCCAACCCCCGCTGGTTCGTTGTCTCACGCTCATCGCGCTCCCATGGATGCACGGGCCGTGCTCCCATGGCGCACGAGCTCCTGCGCTACCGTCCGGTCGATGACATCTACGAGGACTGGCTCGACCGCATCGCCGAGCTTGTCAGCGCCGTAGGGGCTCCCCTGGGCCATCCCTCTCACTGCCTCGCCCTCCGCCAGCTATGAGCGACATAGCTCATGGAGTCCCTCCACCACCTCTGCACTAAGACAGCGCCCTGGCGCCAAGGCGTGCGGCTCCGCGGCGTGACCCACCGCGTCTGGCGCCCGCGCGTGAAGAAAGAAGTTGTCAAGAAGTCCCTCGACCGCAAGAGAGCGCTCCGCCACTCCTCGCACAGCCGCGCCAGGATCGTCTACCGCGGCAAGGCCCCGCGCCGCTTGCCGTATCGGCGCGCGGGCGCCAAGACCAAGCTCCACCTCCAAGATGGGTCCCGGTGACCATGGCCGGCTGCCGCGCCGTCACCCTTGAGCTGCGTAGGTCGCCTGGCCGGGCAAGTTCAAGCCAGATTTGCCTCCTCTCTACGACAGCACCCCCGACCCCGCGGAGTTCCTGAAGCTCTACGAGCTGAGCATCAAGGTGGCCAAAGGCGATGAGAAAGTCATGGAGAACTGGTTCCCTATGGAGCTCAAAGACGGCGCTCGTTCGTGGCTCCTGAACCTGCCTCCAGGCTCGATCTCCTCCTGGGACGAGATGCGCGACCGCTTTGTCGCCAACTTCCAGGGCACTCGCGACCGCCCACCGGCTGCGGGTGACCTGCGTCGCGTCAAGCAACAACCAGGAGAGACCCTCCAGAAGTACATCAAGCGCTTCAACAACGTTCGTCTCAAGATCCCCAAGGTGACGGACGAGGCTATCATCTCCGCGTTCTCCGATGGCGTCTGTGACGTCATGATGAAGGAGGAGCTCGCTATCCACGAGGAGCTGTGCACATCCCTGGAGCTGTTCAACATGGCGACCAAGTGCGCAAGAGCTAAGGAAGGGCGCCTCTCCCTCCTTTAGCTCCCGGCTGCGGACCCGGAGGAGAATAAAGCCAAGGCCAAGGACGTGAAGCGCAAGGGAGCAGCCGTGCTTGCGGAGGAGCCGGACACCAAGCGCGGCAGAGATCAGCCTGAGTCATCCAAGAGCAGCCGACCGTTCTGCGCCTTCCATAACCTGCATACCCACAACACCAGCGACTGTCAAGAGCTCAGAGCCATTCGAGAAGGACGCTTCAGTCGACGCCTCGAGCGCGACGACTGGGGCTATGGCCGAGGAGGAGGACATGGTGGCGGACGCTGGGACGACCGTGGCCCGCGCCAGGAGTGGCGCCACCGGCCTCGTGAGGACCGCTGGCAGGATCAGCCTTGCGAGGGCACCTGGAGGGACCAACCTCGTGAGGATCGTCCTCAGGGCAACGCTGGTCTTCCTCCACTACCGCCGCCGCCAAGAAGGATTGACGACCACCATCAAGACGAGGGAGCTGGGGGCTTCCAGGAGCCACGTGCTATCGCCTGCATCTTGGGCAGAGCTCAGGCCCCAGCCTCGCAACGTATCTTCAAACAGTTTGCTCGTGAAGTGAATGCAGTCCTCCCGAAGCTTGAGGCCACACGCCCGCTCAGGTGGTCCAAGTGTGCCATCACCTTCAGTTCGGCGGATCAGCTCAAGTGCGCGGCCACCGCAGGTGCCCTCTCGATGCTTTGCTCCCTAGTCATCAGCAATGTGCAAGTTACCAAGACCCTCATCGATGGCGGCACAGGGCTCAACATCCTCTCCGTCGACACGTTCGACAACCTCCAAGTGTCGTATGATCAGCTTCAGCCCACCAAGCCTTTCTCAGGAGTGGCCGACGGCTCCGCTACCCCGATCGGGCAGGTCCGCCTTCCCGTCACCTTCGGAGAACGCAAGAACTACCGCACCGAACTCATCGACTTTGATGTCGCGCACATCTGTCTGCCGTACAATGCCATCCTCGGGTATCCAACCCTGGCTAAGTTCATGGCGGTGAGCCATCACGACTACAATGTCCTCAAGATGCCGAGAAGCGGTGGAATCATCATGGTCCCATGCGAAGAAAGAGATGCGGTGTGCTCCCTTGAGCGTGCCTTCCAAGCTGCAGCAATCGACGACCCCGACAGCAAGGGCGAGTGCCCTCCTGAGGCCACCCCCAAGAAAAAGAAGCAGCTGCGCCGTGCGGGACCTCAGGAGGGTAGCATCACAACTGGAACCTTGTCAGTATCAGCGCCCGCGCCAGGGCGCCTCCCACCATCACATAGGAAGGTGCGCCCCGCGCCTTTCTCGGGCAGGGCACAACTAAGGGCGGCCTCACGGCCGTACCAACCTTAGGGAGCCCCAGATCTCAGTGTCCGGCCTCACCGCAACGCCTCCCCTTGGGAGAGCCACGCGAGGGGGCTGGCACAGGGGCTGTGCTCGGGTCATGCCCAAGTGTACGCCACCCAACCAGGTCTCCCGGACCTGGTCATCGCGCGCCCCTCCTTGGCGAGGGCAAAGGTATGGAGATTGTTTGCATGTCAAGGGGGACTCCTAAGCATCGCGACTCAGGAGCCTAACTGGTCACGTAGCCCCTCACTTCTTGGTCTGTCTGGTCTCCGGTCGGCCCAATGGTGGTTGAGGTATGCGCAGGGCTGGGCCCTGCCGATGTAGAACATTAAATTGTCTTCGCGTATCCTTCCTATAAGCTGTTTGCGCGTCAAGGGGGACTCCTGAGCATCGCAACTCAGGAGCCTAACTGGTCACGTAGCCCCTCACTCCTTGGTCCGTCCTAGTCTCCGGTCGGCTCAACAGCGGTTGAGGTATGCGCGGGGCCGGGCTCTGCCGACGCAAAACATAAAGCAAATAGGAGGAAAATCACAAAATCTCAAAGAAAATATTGTTCTCACAATATAAAACGCGAATTTAACACCTCCACGAGGCATGGTGCATGTTGCAGGAATAAAACGGAAAGGCAGCCGCAGGTCACCCCTGAACACCACCATCGCCCACAAGAGGTGCTCCTTCCTTGGTGGAATCCCCTTCACCTGCACCGCCAGATGGAGCCGCGGGATCAGTGGCACTACCGGTCGAAGGCGCGAGGGTGAAGCCACAGAACTTCTTCAGCAGGGCATGCACCTGGCTTTTCACGGCTGCGGCGGCAACCGCGCAGTGTTCTTCAGCTACAGGCTCCAACAGCTCGTCAAGACGAGTGCTCGGGTCACGAAAGTGCAGGTGGCTGAAGACCCGCGTCAGCGCGGCTGAAGAAAGGACGCGAGCCTCTGCCTCAGCTATGGGACCGATGCCCTCCACGACTTCCTCGAGCGAATTCACCAAGAAGGGAAGCAGCTGAGCAGAGCCATCCTTGTCAGTGGTCAACGACTTATCCAAGCCCTTCTCGTACAGTGACTTCAGCATCACACGGGACCTCTCCTCAAGGAGCGAGAACGCCACACGGTCTTCAGCCAGGACCTTCGCCCTGGCATCAAGATCGATCTTCTCCGCCTCCACCTTCCGCTCAAACTCCTCCAGTCGGCCGTGTTCAGTGGCCTGCGTCTTCGCCAGCACCCCCAGCTCGGCGTCGCGGTTCTTGATGGCGTCCTCCCGAGCCCTCATCTCCTCCTCCTTCGCCCGGCGGCCACGAGCTTCTTCTACGCGCTCATCGTGCAGGCCCTTCAGCTCCTTCTTCAACGCCCGGCAGTGGTCGTGGGCGGCCCTGGCGTCCTTCATTGCCGTCTCGCGATCGGCCGCAGCCTGCGAGGCGGCTCGCTTCTCGTTCTCAGAGGCCGTTGCAGCCTGGTTCAGCGTCACATGGATCGCCGCGTCAGACTGAAGCTAGCCGGATGCCAGCTCCAGGCGCCCGACCACCAGGCGCGGATCCGTGCCCCGGAGATCTTCCCGCAGCTGGGTCATCTCTGCAAGGGCACGCTCCAAGAAAGCATAGGAGGTAGAAGAACCTGAGAACAATGGCGCGGCAGGAGAAGGAGGCGACGCCATCACCAGGGCCTGGGAGACCAAGGGCTCCTGAGCCTTTGGGACCTCGGTGGCTGAGCCGAACATCGGCACTTCCGGAGCCAGCGGGGCCTTCGGGGCTGACTCCTCGTGACGATGCTCCCCCTGGTCTCGCGAGGGCGATCGGGCCAGGGACGTGCGAGCTCTGTCGCCTCCTTCTCCGTGGAGGGGGGCGCGGCCACCGCATCCTCCTTCCTCCTCTTCGCCGAAGACAACGGCCTGGTCAACCAAGGACGAACGTTTGGAAACAGCAGTACAAGCATAAACAAGACGAAGCTCAAGCACTTACTGGTCCACCACGGCATAGTCCACCCTCCACTTGGTGAGCTTGAAGCCCGAGAGCCTTGAGGCTTGAGGCGCGGGCGCGGCGGCTCCAGAAGCAGAGGACGGTGCAGCAGAAGGGCCGAAGGCAGCTCTGGGCGACATCAAGGCGGGGGCAGCATCTCGGGAGACCAACGATGACCTGCCCCTCATCGGGACAACGGGCAGCTCCCCCTCCTCCTGGCGGGCGTCAATCTCGGCGTCGTCTTGGAGGGCGCGGAGAATGTCGACTTTGCTCAAGGGGGAAGTTTCCCCCATCTCCTCGGGGGACACCTCCGAGTCCACCTCCTCTTCTTCCTTCCCATGGGACTCGTCAGATGACAGCTCCACCGGCTTCGGCGCCGTAGGGGCTCCGGAGGGCGCAGGTGGCACCAGCCCGCGCCCGTCGAAGGTAGGCCTGGCAGCCACAATCTGCTCCCAGTCCTTGCGGCGGAACAGGGGAACCAAGGCACTCGGCTGGTACTCATGGTTGTCCCCGACCAAGAGGCGCAAAACTGTGGACAGCTCATCGTCAGGCAAGGCCTCCGGGCTTAGGCGAATTGTGTCCTCTTCATCTCCAAGCCTCCACAAGGGGCGCGCACGCGCCTGAAGAGGAGCGACGCGCAGCATCAAGAATTCCCTCAGGAGCATGGCCCCTGTCACCTTCGCCGCCCTCACATTGCCCGGCTTCAGGTCGGTCCGCATCTGCTCCAACACCAAAGATGCACGCTCATCAGTGAGCTTCACGCAAGACCACCCCTTGTCGGACTGGGGCATCTCCGTCGGCAGCGCCAAACGCGGGTGGATATACTTGGCGCCCATCATGACCCATTTGGCCCTGAGGTTGTCGGCCTTCTTCCCGGTGTTCGAAATCTAGTTGGCCTTGCAGGCCACAATGAAATTGGCGCACCAGGAGATATGGCCTTCTCTGACACGGAGGAAGATGGATAGGAGAAGGATGGAGTTGGGATGAAGATGCAGCGGCTGCAGCCCGTAATGGCCAAGGACCTCATAGAAGAAGTCAGAGAAGGGGGGAACCAACCCCGCGGCGATACTGCTCGTGAAGAAGGGGAAGAAGGTGCTTCCCTCAGGCTTCGGCATTTCGGAGGGCACCCGAAGCTCCGTCTTCCCCCTCTCGTTGCTCTCGCCCATCGTCAGCAAGAACGTGGCGGCGAGATTCTTCTCCGAGACATTGGGCACGTCGAGTGCTGGTTCGTACCAAGCCGGTGACGAGGAGGACTTGACCTTGCGTGGCGTCATTGGTCGCAGATGCGAGAGAAGGATGGAAGCAGATCTGGGATTTCGGAGGCAAGGCGCAAGGAATGGGATCTGAGCGAGGCAAAGGGAAGCAGTGAAGACAAGCGCTGTCCACGCTGGCATTCTTGTCAAGTCGGGGAGTTGCCGAGGCTGCGTGGGGAAGCGGAGACGCCCACGTCCAATCAACTGCCACGCGTCTACCAAGGCCGCAGGCTTTTGGGGCCCGCGGCACTCCGCACTTGACATTTGGCTTCGCCTCGGAGCCAAGCCAGCGCCGCCTTTGGGCCGGGGCTCTTGTCGGTGTTACGGGAATGGGGTCCCAGACTTGCCTGCCTCAAGGCCCCACGGCGTGGCTCTGCGCATGGGCCCGTACGGCCCATCTTCATCAACAAGGCATTCAAGACCCACGCGAGGGGCCAAGCCTCGCGAGGCGGACGACACAAGACCTCCTCAGGAGCGGCCTCACCAGGTTGGCTCGCGAGGAGAAGAGAGATCAAGGCAGGGCAAACCTCGCGAGGTTCTCGTGACGTGAGCCATGACGATCGAGATCAGGCGGGCGCCAGGTGGGCGCCAGCGCGCGCAGTGTCCTTATTTCCCCTTTAGTGCTAAGGAAGCAAGCGCAGGCGCGGAGTACCGAGGCGTCAAGCAAAGGTTTCCATATCGGTGCAACGAGACCAAGACCAGCCGGACGGCAAGACAGAGGTTACCATGGAGCCTGAAGCGGCGTCACCACCAGAGCCTTTGGCAGGAGAAGAACGCTTTTGTCAGGATAAGCTGTACTAGTTGTACCCTTTCAAATTGGCCGTTGTTGGCTCCCTTCCTGTTTAATATTTGGGGAGAGGACCAGGGCCTATATAAGTAGGACTAGCCACCACCGTAGGGGGCATCTAGATCTGAACTCATCCAGAGGCATTGCATATCATCTTTAGCTGATCCTTAGCCACACACCAGGCACAAGAACACCTCAACCTCAGGAGGCTGTTTTTCCCCTTGTATTGTTCATCGTCAGCCCAAGAGGCAATCCGCCACCACCACACTGGAGTAGGGTATTACACCACAATGGTGGCCTAAACCAGTATAAATCTTGTGCCTCTTGTGTTGTGAGTTCTTTGAGTTCGTCCGCGAGATCTTAGCAAGCTAGGGCGTGGATAGGTAGGGGAAGAACTTCGCGCGCACCCTAGAGTTCGAACCTCAAGGGTTTTGCCGGAACCTGTGCTCCGGTAGCCTCGTGTTCTCGGCCTTTGCTGCGGAGGCATAGGCCCGACGTGGCGCAGGCCCGCATCGCTCTTTCCTCCGGCACCAGTCGCCAGTGACGGTCTCCGCCGTGGAGGTGCGCTGCAGTGGCACTTACAAAATAGCCACGACCCACAACCTGCAGCCGATGGCCGTTAGGGATCAAAAGAGTCAAGGCCTCGTAAACCCCCTCGTAAGTGCATGCATAACATGGCCAGTTCCATGATCAATTAACTGCATGCAGGAAAAAAGGAAACGGAAGGACGACTCCCACCAATAGGCAACCACATTGACTCTGCTTTGTCAATGTATAATCGCCTCATTAAGCGGCCAATTGGTGAGGATTTACAACATCAGTTACTCCCTGATTATTGCGGCCATAAGTGCATTGCTTCAGCGCTCGTTAATTAGTGCATGCATGCGTGTCGTTAATTCGGTGGCTATGCTGGCTATACTTGTTAAATTGCAGGGAAGTGCTGGTACAACAAAAAATATTCGTGGATGTAAGAGTACTTGCTAACTTGCAGGCTTACTGAGACGAACAACGCGGCCCGACCGACTCATCATTTATTCCACTCGGCTAATGGCATGGCGACCGGATCGCAGCCCAGCTAAGGTTCACTCGACCGATTCACCTTTTCACTCGGCCGGCTAACGAACAGCCACCAGCGCCATCCGCCTCGTCGTCGTGTCCGGCTTTGTCTGCGAGGCCATTGCTGAACGTCCACGCACAGCCACCCGGCTTGTCGTAGTCCCCAGCCCTCGACAGAGGATTAAGGACCTTCTCCTCTCCGATCATTTACAGTTTAGTTCTCAAATTACTGTACAATTGCTTAACAGTCCCTTTTCTGTTCGAACCCGGGTTCACTCAGACAGACTAAAGCTCACTTGAATGACCATCCACTCGAATGATTCACACGCATGCTCGGACGATTCGTACGCATGCTGGGACGAATTTACTCGGATGGTTAACAAACCACTGCGACAGTCGGACAGGGACGTTTTCGTCTCGCAATCACTCGGTTGCCCCGTGCTTCGTCGTCATTCAGCTGGATATGTGCCACTCGGATGCCTCGCGCATCGCCACTCTGTGGCACGCATCTCCATCACTTGGCCGCTCCGTGCATCACCACTCTGCAAGATGCGTCTACATCACTTGGACGCCCCGCACATCGTCACTCTGCTGCACGCATCTTCATCACTTGGCCGCCCTGTGCGTCGCCACTCCGCGGGATGTGTCTTCATCACTCGGACGCCCCGTGTGTCGCCACTCCGCGGGTTGCTTCTACTTCACTCGGACGCCCCACGCATCGCCACTCTGCGGGACGCATCTACTTCACTCGGACGCCCCGCGCATCATCACTCCGCCGGACGCGTCTACTTCACTTGAACGCTCTGTGCATCTTCACTCTGCGGGACGCGTCTACTTCACTCGGACGCCCCGAGCATCGTCACTCTGCGGGCGCGTCTACTTCACTTGGACACCCCGCCCATCACCAATCTGCAGGACACGTCTACTTCACTCGGAAGCCCCGCACATCGTCACTCCGCGGGACGCGTCTACTTCACTCGGACGCCCCGCGCATCGTCACTCCGTGAGACGCGTTTACTTCACTTGGACGCCCCGTGTGTCGCCACTCCGCAGGTTGTGTCTACTTCACTCGGACATCCCGCGCATCGCCACTCCGGGGGACGCGTCTACTTTACTTGGACGTCCCGCGCATCATCACTCCACGGGACGCGTCTAGTTCAGTCGAACGCCCCGCGTCTTCACTCCGCGGGACGCGTCTACTTCACCTGAATGCCCCGCGCATCTTCACTCCGCGGGACGCGTCTACTTCACGCGGACGCCTCGGGCATCGTCACTCCGCGGTACGCGTCTACTTCACTCAGACACGCTGCGCATCGTCACTCCATGGGACGCGTCTACTTCACTCGAAGACCCATGCATCATCACTCCTCGGGACGTGTCTACTTCACTCGGACGCCCCACGCATCGTCACTCCACGGGATGCGTCTACTTCACTCGGACGCCCTGCGCATCCTCACTTCACGGGACATGTCTACTCCACTTGGCCGCCCCCCGCGCGTCGCCATTTGGTTTGTCACCTCATCACCACTCGACCACCCCGCGCGTCGCCACTTGGTTGGTCACCTCATCACCACTCGGCCGCCCCGCGCGTCGCCACTCGGTTGGTCACCTCATCACCACTCGGCCGTCCCGCGTGTCGCCACTTGGGTGGTCACCTCATCACGACTCGGCCACCCCGCGCGTCGCCATCGGTTGGTCACCTCATCACCACTCAGCCGCCCCGCACGTCCCCACTGGGTTGGTCACCACATCACCACTCGGCCGCCCCGCACGTCGCCACTGGGTTGGTCACCTCATCACCACTCGGCCGCCCCGCGCGTCGCCACTGGGTTGGTCACCTCATCACCACTCGGCCGCCCCGCGCGTCGCCACTCGGTTGGTCACCTCATCACCACTCGGCCGCCCCGCGCGTTGCCACTCGGTTGGTCACCTCATCACCACTCGGCCGCCTCACGCGTCGCCACTTGGTTGGTCACCTCATCACCACTCGTCCGCCTCGCGCGTCGCCACTTGGTTGGTCAGCTCATCACCACTCGGCCGCCCCGCGCATCGCCACTCGGTTGGTCACCTCGTCACCAATCGGCTGCCCCGCGCGTCGCCACTCGGTTGGTCACCTCATCACCACTTGGCCGCCCCACGCGTCACCTCTCGGTTAGTCACCTCATCACCACTCGGTCGCCCCGCGCATCGCCTCTCAGTTGGTCACCTCATCACCACTCGGCTGCCCCGCGCGTTTCCATCGGTTGAACACATCTTCACCACTCAGCCATTCGCGCGCCTTCAGAAAGCTAAGTCATTCTACATGCACTACATTCTGTTATTTCCGTGTTCCTGAGTATCTCATAACTCACACATCACATTCACTCGGAGGCCACGCCACCGAGTGTACCTCTACGCTCGGTTGCTTATTTTCACATACTTGCTTAGTACTGGTAATGTGACTCCCAAGTCCAACTTACATTTCAATGCATACGTCATTCATGAATATCAGGTGTTCTTCATTTTGAGTTTACATCGGTCCTCGGGGGCTGCAACTCAGTCGGAACATTACACCTCCGTTTTATTTGAGCCAGCACTCATGTCCATTAGATCCTTCACTTCATCAAGTTCGACTAGATCCTTCACTCTTTCGAACCAGCAAGCCCCTTGCACTCCCAGTGGGTGTCTATGGGTGTTATTTACACAAATCATTTTAGCACACATCAAATTTCCTCGAGAAATTATTTTGTTGGCTTGTGCCATTTTTTACACAAGTTACACGATCGCTCGACAGCCCTATGAGCCAACTTCATCGTTGCTCGGATTCGGTCACCGTACCAGTAGTCCTAGCGCACCACAACACCTACCTTATCGCTCTGTTGACTTCAAACACATCCGACCGACCCCTCAGAGGAATCCTCTTCATCATATCAATAACATAGACCTCGTCAGGCATGAGACTAATAAGTCCCTTTTATAATTAAACATCACACTTCACTCGTTTGCGAGTTTGCCTCTTTCGAGCATCACTCAAAAGCTTCTCCTCGTCTTTACCCAAGTCCGACTCGATGAATTACAAATTATCCATTCAAAACTATATTTCTCGTATTCCAGCATGTCCGTTGTCGAAGCCTATAGTACGCTTGGGTGCTATGCCGCACTCGGGAGCTGCAGCTCATTCGGAATGACACTCTCCCGAGTGGTCGAGTACTACATCAGCAGTTAGACCCTTCACTTCAACAAGTGCACTCGATCCGCCACTTTGACAAGTTTCATAATCACCCAGACACTCTGCGCGCCATCTTCATTCCTACTCAGACTAAGTTGTCGCGCCGGTCTTGTTGCGTCGCAGCCACACTACACCGGCCTCGTCGCTGCGTCAGTTTTGAAAGCATCTGGCTAACTCCTTCAAGGGCCATTTTTGCCACATGGCTGGACACATAGTCCTTCACTCGGCCGCCCTGCGCGTCGCCACTTGGTTATGCATGTCTTCATCACTCGCCCTCCCCGCGCGTCGCCACTCGGTTGTGCACGTCTTCACCACTCGGCCGCCCCGCGCGTCGTCACTCGGTTGTACACATCATCGCCCCTCAGCAGCCATGCGCATCACCATCAGTTGGACATGTCTTCACAACTACACCCCAACACGGGAACAACTAATTTACTCATATGATCAAATCTCATATCGCACTACTGTAGCAAGCTTACCTCTTTCGAGCATCAATCGGGGGCTGCGCACAGCCATGGTCCATGCCGCCTTCAGGGGTTATGCCCATTTGATCAACCTGTTGATCACATCAGGAATACTTTTCTGATCATACATGCTCGGTCCGCCGAAGATCTATAAGGGTAGCACCATCCACTCAGATGATCGCCCAAATCATTACCTGGAGACATCTTCAGGACTGCAAAAGGGTGAAAATGACACTCCTCTACGGATACACTTGGCCCTTATTCTAGGCTCCAAGGCATCAGTTTCACAAACTTAGACTCAGAGATGGCATGTGCTGGTGTTCCCCCGGGATAATGAGTGCCCTCTCTCCGGAGAGTCAGTCCACACACTAGTACTCGTCACTCGGGTTTCATGGCACATCGATGTCAGACCACTAGTCTATCTCCTCTAGGGGACATGCGAGTGCCACCAAGAATTTCCTTGCAGTCAACATACCCTGATCAGTCGGGAAGCACGTCCACTCGGACAAATACCCCTTTCATGCAAAAGGGTGAAAATGAAGCTCCTCTACGGATACAATGTACTCTTACAAATACCCCTTTCATGCAAAAGCTAACGGTCAATGTAAGAAGTACTCCCTGGAGTGTCCAGCTTTTTTCTACAGTCAGCAGTTTCAAGGCCGAATTCGTTCATCGCGTCAAGTGCACGAAGATTCACTTGATTGATCCAGTTCCAGGTAGAATTTATTTACTATGCCAAGTGCATGAAGATCAGTCCGACTGAATCAGCTCCAGGCTGAGGTTATTTACCATGCCAAGCACCCGAAGATCCACCCGATTGACCCAATTTCAGACTAAAAGACATTTACCATGCGGACTGCATGGAGGTTTACCAGGAGACTTAAACCCTCTGCCCGACTCATCTTGTCCGACAGAGGCTCGGGGACTACACCCAGTGGGTGCACTCAGCATGCCCCCACTGGAAAAGAACTCAGAAAGAAACATTTTGCTCGGTCAAGACCAACTCTAGATCACTCAAGTACTACTCGACTTTGAGGAACAAACAAGTTCATTAGACCCCCGCCGACTGCCCCCAGTCGACGGCGGTCTCGGGGACTACACCCAGTGGGTGCACTCAGCGTGCCCCCACTGGAGTAATCTCCACTCGGTGCGGCCTGACCGGTCCGAGTGACGAACAACAAACAAACAAGTTTTAGGACTCCCGTCATCTACCAAAAAAATTCCTATAAGGTTAGTTTAACGCTCCACCATGGACCTGTTTTGAGCCTTCTTCTTCTAGGACTCAAAGCATGAAACTCACAAGTTTGGATCTAGAACCGACTCGTATTGATGTTCCTCCGGGATAAGATTGGCATCTCCCCGGGAGAGCAGTCCATGCGTCAATCTTGTTGCCCAGATTTAATGACACACCCGTACTCTGATCATGAGTTAACCTCTTCCGAGAGATGAATGAACGTCACCAAGTTGCTCCTCATGGGCACTTACTCCAGATCAATCGAGAAGCATAGTGCCAGAATCAATTGAGATTTTGTTCAAACCTTGGTTGTCTGAAAGCACGATGACGGGTACTGAGTATTTCTGTAATCACTCAGGCCAATTTGTGTCTTTCACAAACTCGTTCTGCAAAATCACAACTGATTCGGGGGCTAATGTTGGGGCTACACATAACAGGTAGGCCCACGAAAGGTCGAAATATCATAAAGCACGGGGTCCACACATCATGTGGGTCCAGATAAATCGCATACATGCATACTCTCCACTCGGACATATCGAGGAATTGTCCTCTCGGAAGACAGTCAACCACTCGGCCGTATGGCTCACTCGGACGACAGTTTATGGCTCGCTCGGATATGCGAAGACCAATAGTTGACAAGGCAGTCAAAGCATCATCTGACATTATGACATCAATGCCCCACTTTGTAACATAGGAGGTGAGGGGGTGGCACACTCTATATAAGCCACCCCCACCACTAGACTCAGGACATGCCCTCATTTCTTCTCCTCCTAGCTCTCTACTAGTCTCAGGACTTAGCACAGGCATGGGGATCCGTTCTGCTCTCTCTCACATACATTGTAATCTCCGGATACATACCCAGATAAAACAAAGCCTCTCCGCGAGATCCGTAGGGTTGTTATCTCCTCCGCGAGAGGCCCGAACTCGCTAAAATCACTGTGTCACCCATTTGCATCTCGATAGATCATGCTCCTTTACCCTATCCCTTATTATTGTCGGAATCGTTCCCACGAGATATCCCTCCTCGTCTGGAAAGATTTCCGGCCCAGCAGGGCGTAGAAAAGAAAGTAGGCCTACGTTGGTTATTCTGCAGAAAACAAAATAGCTAGGTGTCGGTGGGAACGACACCTATGGGATCACAAGAATCCCTACTACGGTCGCGGGGCGCGGGGTCGTGAGAAGAGAGGATCAAAGAGATAGCACACAGTTTCTTTATCCGAGTTCGCCCATGAGGATGCGTAAAACCCTACTCCTGCTTTGGTGGTTTGTGTATTTGTGTTCTTGAACTAGCCATGGGGCGTCAGGAGCTCCAAAAAGCCGAATCCTCCTCCTGGTCGCCTTGGGCCTCCTTTTATAGGGAAAGGGGTTGCCACAGTGGCACACAGGAGGTGGAAAGGGTACAGTGATGCGAGTTTATCCCTCGCATTACATGACAAGGTGCCTTTAATGTGTCTTGCTTAGGTGTCCTTGCTTTATCGGGGACGGGGGACAGCCCTGTCTCGTCCGTCGCCGCTCCCTTTCGTGTCGACACGAGCCCTGGCCAGCGGTGCCCGCGGTGCCATGTAAGCGGTGCAGGCGGTGAGGTGGCGCAGCAGTGGTGGGTCTCCACGAAGATCCGCTTGCCGCCACGCAGGTGCCTGCCCAACTGGTTGGGTCGGCAGCTGCATGCGAAAGGTGGTGGAGGTTTGATTGGCGTGGGTCTGATGGTGGCCCTACGGGTGTTCTTGGCAAGGGCCTCGCCGTAGCCCCGGCAAAGGTCTTGAATGTCTTCACAAAGATCTGCATGCCACCACGGGGATGTCTCCCGAATCCTTGCCCCATGGGGGCAGTGGACTCAAGGGTGATTCGCTCCGTAGGTGTGGGGCGAGCTTCCACGACAAGGGTCTTGCCGGGTTTGCTAAAACCGCCTCCCGGCAAGGATCTTTCCGGGGGAGTCTGCTTCGTCCCCTTTGCTCTTTGTGGTCTTGGTCTTGGCGTCGTTCTCCTTCTTTCGAGCTTCGACCTTACCTTGGCTCACCTCCCTTGCCTTGCTCAGTGCGGTGGTGCCCGTGGCTCAGACTGCCCGTGCACAGCTATAGGGGTACAAAAAGTGTACCCCTCTTTTTGTACACCGACAGGAGCCCCCGGGCCTAGGCCACACGTAAGCGCAATCGCGTCGTTGAGCTAGGCCCAAAAACGGTGCGCGGGCAGGCGGGGTGGTTTTACATGGTAAGTCTCTTTCTTGATCAAGGCTTCCCATGCCTCTCCCGCCCGTGGCTCATCATGGGAGGCGTGCGTGACGTGGGCGGCATGCGTGGGGCTGAGCTCTGCGCGCATGCGTCACGTCGTAGTAAAGGGGGCGGTTCGTGCCTTCCCCATAAACGGAGGGAGGCGTGGAGGCGCGGCCCATTTACTGAACGGGGCCGAGGCGTGGTCTTCAAGGCGTCCACTCCCCACGATCACGGGGTGGGAAGAGGTCGCCTCACCCGTCGCCTTGGTCCCGCACGCCTGCCACGTGGTTCTCATGCGCTTGGGGTGGCGAACGGTGGAGGTGGGAAACCGGGCCGTCGCGGGCTGGGGCAGCGGGTTGGTCCTAGTTCTCTGCGCCTTCCGCGTCTTGATTGGCTGAGCGGGGCGGCCGAGCCCCCACCCCATTCCTTTATATAAGAGCGGGAGGGGGGATGGCGTCCCGTATTCTTCCATCTCCTCCTTCCTTCAGCTTCTGCTCCCCCCTCCATCCGCCATGGAGAGAGGGAATCCCGGCCCTTCAACGGTGGTGGCGAGGGTCACCGCTCAACAACGCGTCCTTCCTTCTCCTGCACCTGCGGTGGCAGAGCCAGCCGCAAGGGGAAGGGGGAGTGGGCGAGGCCGAGGCGCTCGGGGAAGAGGAGGACGGGGCGGCGCGCCGGTCTCGCCTCCGCCAGTAGTTCCTCCCCCCATGGAGGGCCATGTTGGGGACGACCCTTGCGAGTTCTTTGTCAGGCTGCGCCGGCCGCCTCGCCGTCGCCTTCGTCTCCCGACTCCATTTGCGCGGGAGATGGAGTTGGATCCGCCAGAGTCATTGCGGCTGCACATGAGGGGCTGTGGGATCAGCGGTACGCGAGTTCGCGTCGACTTCCCAGCCCCTCACGTGATGTATCTTCGTCGGGGATGGAAGACGTTTGCTCATATCCACCGGTTGACAGAGGGGCTCACTCTCCATTTCAAGCTGATGGAGGGCGGCCTCCTCTCCGTCAAGGTCTTCGGGCTCTTCGGGACCCGGGCAAGGTGCTGCATGGAGAGCTCTTCGATGGCGAGAACTCCTCCTCGGGCGAGAGTGGCGAGGAGGACATCGGCAGCGACGACGAGGGTAGCAGCGGCGGATGGCCGGGTCCGACTAGGTGTCGGCGCCGCTCAGGCGGCACCAGCGACCCCATCATCCGTGTCGCCCGGCTCCCCTGAACTTCCCGGGTCGTCTCCTTGGGTGGCTGGCGTTGGGAGGCTGAGGAAGAGGAAGAGGCGGGCGGCAAGGCCGTCAAATCGAGTACTGTGAGCACCGACGCCTTGACAGCGTCTTTGACGTCCGGCCGCCTCGTCTTCGAGCTCTGCTTCCGGCGCCGCCATCACCACCCAGCCTTCGGACGGCCACCGAGATGTTTTCTTGGTGTCTCCTGCCACCCGTAGCTCGCCTAGGCGCCCCTTCTGCCCTTTTCGCCTCCTTGACCTGCCTCCTGAGGAGAGGGAGAAGAAAGGGGTTACGGGAACCTTATCTCTTTTTAGCTTGTAAGCCTTTGGGCCTTGACTGAATTTAAAACTTGTAATCCCATCATTCATGTTCTTCATTCCCCATGGGCTGTACCTGAGTGGAATGTTTTTAATGAAAAAAGGGATGCTTGCGGGTCATTTGTTTGTGGGTAGAACCCACGACAAGGAGTAAATCCTTGATATCTCTAAGATAAGCATTTCCTTGCCCGACAACAGTTCTCCTGCCGTCTTCCCACTTCGCCGACCTTTCTCACGCTTTTTGGCGGAGGCAGGGATGAGGTGGGTTCAGCTCCTCGTTTCATCCTTTTGCTGCTGCGACTACGACCAAACCTGGCCCCGGGAACGAGCCCTAGGGCCTAGAGTTTTAGGGGAGCACGATAGCTTTTAGGAGAAAACGAGGTTTCACATACCTCATTCCATAAGGGAGTGCATGATAAGGGATGAA
Organism: Aegilops bicornis; assembly: GCA_021605145.1. Taxonomy (NCBI): domain Eukaryota; kingdom Viridiplantae; phylum Streptophyta; class Magnoliopsida; order Poales; family Poaceae; genus Aegilops; species Aegilops bicornis. The sequence continues at coordinate 424,131,044 of CM038675.1, read as the reverse complement.
GAACTTATCTGAAGCTGTAGCCCCCGACAACTCTGGTTTGCCGTGGGTGAATCTTTGCACTTGCAGCCCCCGGCAATACTGGCTTGCTGGGGTCTAGATGTCGTCTGTCCCTCTTCTCTTTTTCGTCCTCAAGTGATCCGGCAGGGATATCTATGAGTCCTGCAAACAAAGAAGAAAAAATAACGGCAAAGGGACGCACACTCGACCTCTAAGCTAGGGGTTAGTCGCCGCTAAGCACTATCAACCCCAACCAAGGACGAGACTCGACCTAGCATGCATGCTATAACTTAGGGCACCAGCGCTTCATTTATTTATGCTCAGGGTCTGCGCCTGGCTTTGTACAAGAGGGTTACATGCATCATCGGCAATGCTTGTACAAAAGGTGGCTTGTCGGGGGGCCCGGCAAGCCGCGCCTTACGGGTAAAACTTGCGAAGATGCTCAATGTTCCAGGAGTTACTCACCGAACAGCATCTTGATCTCCAGCGGACTGGCGCGAGCACAGTGACTCGTATTACCCGATAAGGGCCTTCCCACTTTGGCGTCAACTTGTTGGAATTCTTGGCCGATTGAACGCGCCGAAGGACAAGGTTTCCTTGCTCAAGGCTTCGAGCATGAACCTTGCGGCTATGGTAGCGGCAAGGCTTCTTTGTAGCGTCTTTGCTCTCACAACCGCCCGAAGATGATCTTTCCTCAAGGAGCATTGCGTCATCTTGGCGCGATTGCTCTTGCTCAAGCTCGTCATAAGCGAGCACTCGAGGTGACCCGTATATGAGTTCGATTGGGGAGAACTGCTTCGCCCGTATACTAGGGCAAAAGGTGTCTCGGGCCGGTGGCTCGATTTGGCGTCGTCTGATCGACCAAAGAACCGCCGGCAACTCATCAATCCAAAGGCCTTCCACTCTTGTGCAGCCTCGTCAAAGGTCTTGGTCCTTAAGCCTCGCGATGCTTCAGCATTTGCCCTCTCAGCTTGACCATTGCTTCGGGGTGAGCAACGGAAGCGAACAGACTTTGCTGCCGAGGTCTTGGGTATATTGCATGAAGGTGCGGCTTGTGAACTGTGTGCCGTTGTCGGTGATAACCCTGTTGGTACGCCAAAGCGGCACACCAGTCCCTTGAAGAACTTGACGGTGGCGAGTTGTGACCTTCCTCACTGCCTCCACCTCCGGCCACTTTGTGAACTTGTCGATTGCAACGCATAAGAGCTCAAAGCCCCGACGGCGCCGGGGAAAGGGCCCAAGATGTCGAGCCCCTGCACCGAGAAGGGCCGTGAGAGAGGAATGGTTTGAAGGGCTTGAGCTGGCTGATGAAGCTTCTTTGAATGGGCCGACACGCTTCACACACGGTGACTAGTGTCGTCGCATCCTGGAGGGCGGTGGGCCAAGAAGCCTTGCCGAAATGCCTTGCGGCAAGGGCCCTTGACCCAATGTGGGATCCACATATGCCTCCGTGTATCTCCGCCAACAGCTCCAAGTCCTTCCGCTCGAGGGATACACTTCAATTTCACACCGTTCGGCCTCTTTACGTATGCAGGATGTCATCGACGAACTGGTACATGGTAGAGCGACGGGCTACTTTTTCCGCTTCTTCCTGCTCCTCAGGAAGTTCCCCTGTTTGGAGGAATCGAACGGTATGTTGTGCCCACGCTGGAGCCTGGGGCTCGATGGCGAGGACTAAAGGCATTTCCTCCGCCATAGGAGCGGCTGTCTCGACGGCAAGAGCTTGACGCTCCACCGGAGCCAGTCGTCCTGTTGTGGGCTCAGTATCCCCGGCAACATCCGTGTCAGTGGCTCCGGGGAGCTCGGCGGGAAAGTACTTGCCGGGCCCTGATTTCCTCCTCTTATTCTGCTCTGTTGATGGATCAACGGATGGCTGAGTTAGCTGAAGCACAAAGGTACCTGGTTACAGTGTAGCTTGAGGCGGCAGCGTTTTGATGTAATCGGCGATATCTTTCTCCGCTCGGGGAACGTGTTCAGCCTGTATACCGTCGAAACGCTCTTCCAGCTTTCTCACTTCATCGACGTAGGCCTTCATCAATGGGCTCTGGTAATCCTTGTTCACTTGCTTGACGACAAGCTGCGAGTCTCCCCTGACGATGAGCTTCTTGATTCCGAGGTCCGCCATGATCCTAAGACCGGCAAGCAGCCCTTCGTACTCTGCCGTATTGTTTGTTGAAACCTCCCTGGGGAAGTGCATCTGGATAACGTACTTGAGGTGCTCTCCGGTGGGCGCGACAAGCGATCGCCAGCCCGGCGCCTTGTAAGGAGAAAGCTCCATCAAAGTACATGATCCAATCACAACTTGCCTCCTTGTCGTGGAGAGCAGTCTCTTGGGATTCTTCGTCAGGCGTTGCGGTCCATTCTGCAATGAACTCCGCTAGGACTCGGCTCTGAATCGACGAAGTACTTTCAAACTTGAGGCCGAAGCTGGACAGCTCCAGTGCCCATTCCACAATTCTTCCCGTTGCATTCGGATTGTGCAATATCCGTTGTAGAGGGAGGCGATTGACGACAGTGATCTCGTGTGCCGGGAAGTAGTGACGCAGCTTCCTCGAGGCCATAAGAAGGCCGAAGAGCAGTTTCTGCACGCCGGAGTACCTTGATCTAGCCCCCTGCAGGAGGGAACTAACAAAGTAGACCGGGTGCGGCATCATTTTCTTATTCGGAGGCACTTCAACTGGTTGTGTCGTCTTTGCATTGGTGGTGTCGGGCTCTGCCGCTGCCATTACCTCGCCGTCAACCTCTCTCTGCGCCACTAGTGCGGCGCTGACCACCTGGTCCGTTGCCGCCAGGTATAGCAGCAACGGCTCCTGTGGCCTAGGCGCAACTAGTATTGGCGCGGAGGAGAGGTACTTCTTCAAACCTTGCAATGCTGCTTGACACGGCGTCCACTCCATCGGGCCCGCCTTTTCAGGATCTTGAAAAAGGGAAGGCGCGCCTTCAGCATTTGGAAATGAATATGCCCATGGCGGCGACGCAACCAACAAGCCGACGCACATCCTTGATTCTCTTGGGTGCTTCAATCTGCTCTATAGCTTTGATTTTGTCCGGATTGGCCTCTATCCCACGCCAGACACCAAGAACCCGAGAAGCTTGCCGGACGGGACGCCAAAGACGCACTTCTCAGGGTTCAGCTTGAGATTGATCTTGCGCAAGTTTGCAAATGTTTCTTGCAAATCTGGTATGAGGGTTGCCCTGTCCTTGGTTTTGACCACTATGTCATCCATATAAGCTTCCATATTTGTATGGAGCTGGGGTTCAAAACCAATCGGGACCGCCCTTGCAAACGTCGAACCAGCACTCTTCAACCCGAAGGGCATCCGCATGAAACAATACGTACCGCATGGGGTGATGAATGCTGATTTCTCTTCGTCTTCTCTTGTCATGAAGATCTGGTGGTAGCCGGAGTAGGCGTCAAGGAATGACAACAGATCACACCCAGCCGTGGAGTCAACAATCTGGTCGATGCACGGCAATGGGAAGGGGTTTTTAGGGCAAGCCTTATTGATATCTGTGTAATCAATGCACAGTCTCCACTTCCCATTTGCCTTGCGCACTACGACCGGATTGGCCAACCACGTTGGATGGAGCACTCCTCTTACCAAACCCGCTGCTTCCAGTTTCCGGATCTCTTCTGTGATGAACTCTTGTCGTTCCAAAGATTGCTTTCTGACCTTCTGCTTGATGGGCCGCGCATGAGGGCAGACAGCAAGGTGGTGCTCAATCACCTTCCTGGGAACACCGGAGATGTCGGAAGCTTGCCATGCAAACACATCGACATTCGCCCGCAGGAAGGTGACGAGCGCGTCTTCCTATTTGTCGTCAAGGGTGGAGCTTATGGTAAAAGCTCCTCCCGTGCCGTCCTCATTGATGTAAACCTTCTTGGTTCCCGGCGGTATGGCCCTCGGCTTCTTGTTTCCATTGGAGCTCTCGGCACGTCCTCGGCGGCGCTACACTCCAAGAGGTGTGCTTGCCGGAGTGGGTGTCCGAGGTCTCACCGGTCTTCTTCTTCTTCTTCCCTCCGGGGTCCCAGCGGCGGAGCAAGTGCCCTAGTGGCGGCGGCTGCAATCGCTTCTTTGGTATAGTTGGTCAGCGCAAATCAGCGCATCTTTCTTATCGGAGGGGATGGTGATGATCGTCACAGGTCCTGGCATCTTCAGGGTGTTGTAGGCGTAGTGTGACGCCGCCATGAACTTGGCCAGCGCTGGGTGGCCAAGGATCCCGTTGTAGGGCAAGGGGATCTTGGCAACATCAAACACGATCCTCTCTGTCCTGTAGTTCAGGTCGCTTCCAAAAGTCACGGGCAGCGTGACCTTTCCCTTGGGTTGGCTTCTTCCCGGGTTGACCCCCTGAAACGTGCCCGTCTCTTCGAGGTCTCCATCAGGAATCTGCAGTTTCTCGATCACGGCAGGCGAGATCAAGTTTAGACCGGCCCCACCATCGACTAGCATCTTCGTCACCTTGAGGTTGCGTATTGTTGGCGAAACCAACAACGGCAAGCACCCGACCGCAGTAGTGCGATCAGGGTGATCCTCAGTGTCAAAAATGATAGGTGTGCTGGACCACTTCAGCGGCCTTTGGGCATCAAACGACGGCTCTGCCGCTGTAATCTCTCGCGCCAACTATTTAAGCCGCCGGTGAGAAGTATGCAGCGAGGCGCCACCGTCGACGCACATGGCCTCTGTAGCTTTCTGAAACTCTTGGTCGCCGGATTCGTCGTCCTCTTCGTGATCATCGTCTTCGGCTTTTACATCACGGCCGGGCGGGCTCTCTCTGTTGTTTATCCTTGCGCGATGGCCCTTTGGCCGTCACGCTTCTTGTCGGACCCCTCAGCACCGTCTGGGCCCTTCTCCTTGTCCCGCCTCTCATACTCGGCCCTCTGCTTCTCAGCGAGGAGCTCAACCTGTCGGCAGTCTTGGAGAGCATGGCCTTTGGTGCGATGGATCTTGCAATATCGCTTGTCGGAGTTTCCTGGCTTCTCGGCAGCCGCCAAGGCCCGGCAGGCGACACATCCGGCAACTTCCTTGCCGGGGTCATCTGCCTTGGTTTTCTTGGTGGAGCCGGTGTCATCAGATCCTTCGACGGCAAGCATGGCTTTACCTTTGCGCTTCCTGTTGCGGCGCCGGCCTTTCTTCACCGGGGCGGCAATATCCTCATCTGAGGAGTTGGTTTCCACGCCGGCATCTTTGCCGGGGTACTTCCTTCCCTCTTCAGCTCAGGCACATCTGTCAACAAGAACATAGAGTTCTGCTACATCTTTCACCTTGTTCATTGCCAGCTTTTCGTGCATCTTGTGGTTACGCACGTTCTGATGGAACGCGCTGATGATGGCGGCAGGGTGAACATCAGGGATATTGTACTGTATCCGGCTGAACCTCTGTATATACTTGCGGAGACTCTCGCGTCCCTTCTGGGGAATGACGTGCAGGTCGCTTGCTTGTCCATGGGCTTGGTGGCCTCCAGTAAAGGCGCCCACGAACTCATGGCACAAATCCGACCAGGAGGAAATAGAGTCTACCGGCAAGTGCATCAACCATGACATGGCGTTGGGTTTAAGAGCCAACGAAAGTAATTCGCAAGCACCTTATCGTCGCGGGCTCGCAGCTTGCATCAGCGATGGTGTAGATCTTGAGGAACTTCGGACGGGTGGGTCTTGCCGCTGTACTTTTCGCCCATCGTCGGGTTTGAAGGTGCGGTGAGTGGGCCATCGAACTGCAGCAGCTCACGGGTAAAGCCGGAAAGCCTACCTCGTAGGTAGGCCTCCGAGGCTCCACAGTGCGGGTGGCTCACGGCAGAGCCCTGCCACTGTTCGATTGGTGGTGCCCTCGCGCGGCGCTTCGATAGTGGTTCGAGCGTCTTCATGTTCTCGTTCCCGAAGAACTTGGCGCTGGTCACAGTGGGCCCGCGGGTCGGACGATGCTATGGAGATTTCGTCGCCCGTAACATCGCGGCGGGCTGGCGTCCGCGGTACCGGGCGAGGAGGAGGCGAGTGCACCGTGGTCGCGGCGCCGTCGGCGTTCCTGCCACTGCTGCGTGGGACTCCGTCGGAGCGTCGACCCGGGGGCTCCACCGGACTCGCTTCGTCTTTGTTGGCCACCGCAACAAGGCTTCGGATAGTGGCTCTCCATTCGTCGAGTTTCCCCGTAGTGCGAGGAAAATCGAGGAGCAACTGCGCCGAAACTTCTGGCGGCATTGGTGGCAGCGAAACCTGCATGGATCGCGACGACGCCGACTTCGACCATGTCGAAGGAGCTCTATCACGACCCGCCGGTCGCATGCCATCTTCATCGGCGCCTCGGCGGCGGGCAGGTCTTCTAAATCCGGGAGTGGAGCTCGGGGCTCTTTCATGGCGACGCCCGTGGTCCTCGGCGTGATTACGCCCGTTAAATCGTAACGCGCCGCTTGAGAGGAAGCGCGCCCGTCGGCGCCGGCGTGGGAGTCTTGGAAGCCCTCGCGTCGCCTTCGGGCGGGGTGGCAGCGATCTTGGAAGGCCCCGCACCACCCGCGGAGAGCCTGGCTCCGTCTTTGGATTTGGCAGCGTGCGGTCCGTTACCAGGCGCACGAACATCGCCGCCTCCCAAACTTCTGCTGCTGGGACGGTGTTGGTGTTCGCGAACAGCGCCCCGGGTCCTTTCTGCGACCGGTCCACTGCTCGCCCGGGTCGGGACGGGATGTCTGGCTTCCGACGGGCCAACCGCCACCGTCATCTTCTTCTTGGGCGCCGTGACGATGAAGAAGCATCGAACTAACTGCTAGAGCCGATTCTCACAACTGCGCCCCCTACCTGGCGCGCCAAAGATGTCGGTGGGAACGACACCTATCGGATCACAAGAATCCCTACTACGGTCGCGGGGCACGGGGTCGTGAGAAGAGAGGATCAAAGAGATAGCACACGGTTTCTTTATCCAGGTTCGGCCCGCGAGGATGCGTAAAACCCTACTCCTGCTTTGGTGGTTTGTTTATCTGTGTTCTTGAACTAGCAATGGGGCGTCAGGAGCTCCAAAAAGCCGAATCCTCCTCCTGGTCGCCTTGGGCCTCCTTTTATAGGGAAAGGGGTTGCCACAGTGGCACACATGAGGTGGAAAGGGTACAGTGATGCGAGTTTATCCCTCGAATTACATGACAAGGCGCCTTTAATGCGTCTTGCTTAGGTGTCCTTTCTTTATCGGGGACGGGGGAGAGCCCTGTCTCATCTGTCGCCGCTCCCTTTCATGTCGACACGCGCCCTGGCCAACGGTGCCCGCGGTGCCATGTAGGCAGGCAGGAAGCTGAGGTGGCGCAGTGGTGGGTCTCCACGAAGATCCGCTTGCCGCCACGGAGGTGCCTGCCCAACTGGTTGGCTCGGCAGCTGCATACGAACGGTGGTGGAGGTTTGATTGGCGTGGGCCTGATGGTGGCCCTACGGGTGTTCTTGGCAAGGGCCTCGCCGTAGCCCCGACAAAGGTCTTGCTGGGGCCCCGGCAAGGGTCTAGCCGGGGCCCCGGCAAGGGTCTTGCCGTGGCGCCTGCTGTCATCCCCGGCAAGGCTCTTGCCGGGGGCCTTGTGGTCCTCCTTGGCTGGGATCCCGCCAAGGGTCGTCATCTTCTATAGTGTGTATCTAATCTTGAATGTCTTCACAAAGATCTGCATGCCACCACGGGATGTCTCGAATCCTTGCCCCATGGGGGCGGTGGACTCAAGGGTGATTCGCTCCGTAGGTGTGGGGCGAGCTGCCACGACAAGGGTCTTGCGGGTTTGCTAAAACCGCCTCCCGGCAAGGATCTTGCCGGGGAGTCTGCTTGCCCCTTTGCTCTTTGTGGTCTTGGTCTTGGCGTCATTCTGCTTCTTTCGAGCTTCGGCCTTACCTTGGCTCACCTCCCTTGCCTTGCTCAGTGCGGTGGTGCCCGTGGCTCAGACTGCCCGTGCACAGTTATAGGGGTACAAAAAGTGTACCCCTCTTTTTGTACACCGACACTAGGCTAGCCATTTTCAGAAAGGAAAAAACCCGGGTTGGTCATGTGGTAAACATATGAAATAAAAGCCTGGGCTAGACGGGCCACAGCTCCCGCACAACCCAGTTCATACCCTTCTCCATCCCAAAAAAAATACTGCGCGCGCTGCTAGGTCCTGGGTGTCTGTAACACCCCAAAAATTTAATCATATTTCCTTTAAGTAAAATTTGGCTAGAGATAAAATTTTGAATTATACTAGGTCATTTATTAATTTCAAAGCCTTTTATATTTCCTGTTTTACAAAAATTCTTCCCTCCATAGAAGATTATTTGTGTGAAATGTTGTGGTCCTTGGTTGTTTTGTAAATCATTTGATTTATATCATAAGAAACAATAGGAAATATTTTCATAATAAAATATTCCACAATGATTATTTTACTAGCATTTTCAATACTTAAAGTACTTCTATTGCACTACAAGTATTTTAATTAAATGTTTTAAAATCCGACAAAAATTATGGGAGGTCAGTTGATGCCTATAAGTCACTTTTGAGCAAAAACCTAACTATGTCCTTTGAAAATTTTGAGTGAAACATCCTCTTTTCAAATTCTGTCCCATCCTTGAGTTATAACTGCAACCCTCCTTTTCCTAGCTCCATTGCTTCTATAACTTTGCCATCTAGTAGTCCTTCCAACCAAAATCTTAACTCCAGGAGATCAGCTCCAGTGGAATCTTTTTAGTCCACCAAACATGCCACTTTGAAGTTTACATCCGTAATCGAATTCTGGTAAAACTTGCACTAGCAAGTTTCTCATCTTTCCAAACTAACTCCACTACCATCTCTATCATCTAAACAGGCCTCATCCTGCCAAATTTCATCATCAACCAAATCGCCTAGCTAGCCCTAGCATTTTGTCAAACACCTTGTGTACATGGCAGAAATGTTGCCACTGTCTATATTGCACTGGACACTTGATCATTTCGCTAAACCAGCATGTGCATTAGCTCTCTAACAACTAGGCTCATAGTACTATTAATTTGCACTCTCATCAGAGGCTCCTAGACCACTGGACCATTTTGTCGAGCACGCTACATGCACGTCCGGAGCGTGTCTAGAGCGCCCGTTTGGCACGCGTCGGCACCGAGCTGCCGCCACCGCTCTGCTGCCTCCCCCTCTCATCCTGATCCTTCTCTGGATCGGCTCGACCACCTGGAAGCTCGCCGACACCCTCGATTGGCCCCTAGCACCGTCCACCGCCGTCCACGACGACCAAGACCGCTGCCCGACGAGTCCCGCACAGCCACGTCTCTGCCCGACCCGCGTGGTGCATCCCGAGCAGCCCAGCTCCTCCCAGGAGTAACTGAGAGCGGCCACCGGCCAGAGAAGGAGGCACGCATGAGGACCGGTCAAACCTGACCAATGGGCCAGTCGGGCCCACTGTCAGTGACCCAGCGCCATGCCAACTCGACGTAAGTGGAGGCGGGTTTCACAGGATACGTCTCCTCCTCTGGAAAGCGTGTTCCTGGAAGCATAATCCATGAAGTACGTCTTCTTATTCTAAAAGCGTATTCTCGCTCGAACCGTTTTCTTTTTCCGTTTTAATTTAAATCCGGAGTTGACCCTAACTTTGACTGGCTCTAGTTTCTAAACCACAACTCCAAATGACTTGATTCTTTTTCTGGTATTTCTAAAATTTTATCTAGTTTATTTTAGTATTTATTTCAAAAATTTGCAATCAACTTTTATGTACTGTTTTGGAATTGTGTGGTAATTAAAATATTTTGAAAATAGGAAATGGAGGGGAGATATAATTTTTAAAGTTTTGGAGTGCACCCAACATTTCTGCATGCTCAAGGCAAGCATTTTGAACACATGATATGGTGACTGTATAATTATTTGTGGCATGTGTATTTGAATTATGAACATGTTGAATTCCTATAGAGTTTGCATATTGTTGGTCATACATGCATGATCCCCTTGATGGTATTTTATTTTCACTTAAACATGAAGTATAAGTGAGTACGGTTATTTTCTTGTGCCATATGTGCCTGTGTTGGTCCAGGCTAATTTGCAGGAAGAATCAGTCACGAGAAAAGTGACCGTGAGACTGAAATCTCGTTGTTACGAGTGATCGGTGAGGGTATGTTGGAACATACCAGGTGGTGACCCTGTTGGGTACTGCCAATGAGTTATATTGTGCTAACAACTGCAGGAAAACTTAAACCTCCTGAATTGACCATAGATCGAGTCCTGTTCCGGTAAACCCCATACTGGTTTCATGCTGCCACTTGTCCCCGCCACAGGCAGGGTATGGTTTAGTAAGTTGTTAACCCCTTTCCCTGCACACACCATACAGAGAGGCCACGAAGAGGGTTTCCAGGTACCGGCTGCAATGCCAGTCATCGGGTCAGGGGGCATGGGTGTATCCGGCTGGGCCGAGAGGGGGGCACCCCTTGTAATCCGTGCGTGTTAATAGTGATCCCGTGCTACTCGAGACGATGGTCTCCCCACCTTAGAAGTTCTCTTGAACGATGCTTTGGGTGATTCCTGGCATCTGAAAATATAATCTGGTGTGTGCTGGTCAGGTGTGTTTTCAATCCAAAAGCCGTAACGGGAATTAGTCAACGTCTCTGTGTTGGCTAAAGAAATCCTATACACGTGGGTAAAGAGTACACCCTCTGCAGAGTTATATCTATTCGAATAGCCGTGTCCATGGTTAAAGACTACAGTCTGGGTTGGTCAAGTGTCGGTCTTAGTGTCAGTCTTCGGAGGAAATAATTAAAGTGATCATGGTTCCTTTTGCAGGATAATGATTGTCACTACTGGTGCTATTATGAATATTATTGTTGATATGGATATTGTGGTGGACTAACCTTTTCCTCTTGGGGTGGCTAGACTACCCAGGATACTCAAGTTTATTTTCGTTTCTGAGTATCACTTGGGATGGCTAGTCCACCTGGATACTTGTGTTATTATTTTCTTATAAGCCCTTTATGAGGCGTCGCTCAGACACCCGACTGTGGCATTTCTTTTCAAGACCTCTCGCAACGTCGCTTGAGTTCTTGGGCGGTCCTGTCTTGCCCGATTCTCTTCTAGACACCTGTTTGGCATTTCTTTTCAAGACCTCTCGTGGCGTCGCTTGAGTTCTCGGGCGGTCTTGTCTCGCCCGGTTCTCTTTTAGACACCCGTTTGGCATTTATCTTGGAATTTCTTAGGTGGTCCAACGCCCAATGTTCCATTTCATTTATTTGATTTACTAATGACATGACTTATTTTCTGTATGAATATCTATCATGCCATGCGTTAATACCCAGTCAACACATGCATGCAATTTTAATTCATCATGAGCATATGCATCCGGTATATCTTTTGTTCTTGATGTTTGCGAGTACATTCAAACGTACTCACTGGCTTGTCCCTAGCTATTGTCTTGGCCAGATCATGATTCAGAGAGGAGTACTGCGAAGACACCCCGCAACCTAGGATTCGGAGATAGTGGCCACGCGAGATAGGAGTTATTCAGGTCAGCTGTTCCCGTGGGAACGGAGTTCCATCAACGTTGGAGATCCATGAGTCGCTTCCATCACCTGCCACTAGAAATCAATGTTGTACTCAATGGACCTATAAGGTCTTGTACTTAAATCCTTGTAATTGCTTGGAATTCTGTATCAAGGAAATATCCACTAGCAACAGTAATCCTGGGGCTGGTGGTGAAATAAGGGTCGTTTCCTGGGAATTTATGTCCCGGAAGACCGGCCCCGACAGTGTTTGCCGCTCCTTGTGTAGTTATCTCGCTTATTGACTACGTTGATAGTGGCGTGCGACCCAGATGTTAGGAAACCATTCAGAGGAACCCTTTTTTCTTGTAATAAAGGAGGCTCTTGCTTACCTACTACCATGATCCTGGTGGGTCCTTACTGTTATCCTCACCATGTACAGTCATCTCCTTATTCCTCTCGGTTGTTGACCATGTTGACAACACCGGAGGGCGGCGGCGCGGTGAGCGAACCAAGGCAGAGGACGATGATGAGGCCTCGGACAGGAACGAACAGGAGCTGGGGAAGATGTGCAGAGTTTTAGGGTGCGATGTGGCCACGATGTGGCCACGATGTGTACGCGGTAGCACAGCCATCCATGGGAGGAGGGAGCAAACGGTCCCGCCGGTGCTGGTTTCACTTTGGCGGCTGGAGGAAGAAGAGACTGAAGAAACACGACATACGTTGAATGTCAATCCAACGGTCAAGATTGACAAAATCGTTTGTTGACTAAGCCGACACCAAGAAGCATACTTTTTTTATATATGAAGAAAAGAAAAACTGGGCTCGTTCGCCTGATAACATTCCCGAAACTGCGATCGTTCGATCTTGCGTTGCAACTAAAATCATGGGGAAAATGCGTTTGTCTGCCATCCTCCTCCCAGGGGACGTTCTCCACATAAGTGACTAGCACCCTTGGTTTTCAACTGAGAGGTCTTGAGTTCGAGTCCCAGGAACCCTCAATTTTGTCCTCCTTCCTTCCTTGCAAAAAAAGAAGAAAAGAAAATCAAAGACTTGAGAAGGCGTGCAGAACAAGCTAGTGTACGAGTAAAGAGATGTTGTTGAGTTTTAGAAAAAAGAGAGACGTGCTCCTATAGCTGGTTCGAATCCATACCTAAACTATGACTATATATGGTGCTATGCTACTATGCAAGTAATGAAACTGACATATCCAACGTTCGCTTCTCCTCTTCTCTACTTACTCTGCCTAGCATCAGAAGCTCTAGCCGCAGCAACCATGTCCGTTGGCGGCTCGTCCACCTGCTCTTCAGCAGGCAACAACCAGATATGCGCCAAGTTGCCACCCATACAATCGCCTGTGGGTCTCATCACACACCCGCCAGCGCACGCACCGCAGCCGGCTGCTCATCGCAACCCGCTGCTGTTGGTGTGGTGCCACTGCTGCAAATCATGCAGAGTCATCCGTCGGGTCTCAACCACAATCCTCAACCCTGGTCGAGTCTTCTACAAATGACCGAATCATGGGGTAATAATATGTTTAAGTGTTGTTCCGCTGCTTTCAGTTGATGATCTTTCTATTTGATTCATGCAAAAAAGGGAAGATTCATGTGATTTGTATTTTTAGGAAGTTGCTAATGTGGGGGAATGCAACTACGTTGATTATTTGGTTAGCCGAGGAATCCCAATACCAGCAAGTTGAGGTGTTGGACAAGTAACTGAAGGAATGACAAAAGAGGAAGATGCAGAGCAGATGGTTAAAGATGCAGTTCCTCTGATCATGGCCAACCAACAGCTGTTGAACGGCCTTGACAACAATGAGGAGTTGAAAGAGCTTGTGAAGATATTGGGGAAAATCGATGTGCTTTGTAGGATGATTGTCTCTTTATTTGCAGTGTATGTAGTACTCGTGATGTATTCAGTGGCTATGACATGAGAACTTTGCTGAAACTCGTAATAAATAAAACTTGTTTAGCAGGCTGGGCGTAGTGTCGTGAACATCTAATGATTTCTATTAACATAAATCGGGGGGTATCCCATTTTACTCATAAATAAATAAATAGCAGAGGCCCTTTTGCTAATAAATAAATAAATTAGCAGAGGCCCTGTCGGCTCAGCTTTGTTCCCACTCAAAGACGTCGAGTAAATTGCAGTCCAACATCAAACTATGTCATCAAATACAAGTTTCACAACCAAATATGAGTACAAATAAACAACAATATCATCATGTTTTAGTCGTCATACAATCACCAAACACAAATCAACATACATAATAAGTGATGTTCTCACAGCAATATACTAAAGAACAAGTTCATCAGGACTCAATTGTCATAGCAAACACAATTTCACATAATAGATAAAAAACGTCTTCTGACAGGCAAATACGACAAATGCAATCTAATCATCATCCGCAGCAGCAGCGTCAACATCTTCGCCATGTGTATCAGTCTGAATCGTAATTCCCCCTAGTGTCATCTTCTTCTTCATCCACAATTTCCTCGAACGTTGGCATATTATTGATCAACTCTCATATGTCCACAGCCCAACAGGCAATCTTTTCGCCAGCAACATTGACGTGATGGTTCTCAAAGATATTAGGAACATATGTGGAAACTTCTACATCAGGAGCAGTGTAAGCATCATCTTGTTGTGCAACTTCATTAAACGAATTCCTTTGATTTGCAATACTCTCCAGTCATCGCTACATGCAAATGTGTCTTCCTAGAAAAATATCTATGTTGCTTGATTTGGCAAAATATAAGGCTCGTACGTCTGGTACGCCGCCTTGACATTGATGGATTTGAAATAATCATCAGCTTTGGGTTTTGCGATCCTGGAAAATAGGTATAGCAATGATGTCGGTGTACTAGAGTAGGGGTACCCTAGTATCCCGAACTTGTGCACGGGCAGTTGCAGCCCTCCGCGGCAAGGCTTACCGGGTGACCGCCAAGGTCCTCCGTGGTTCCTTTGGAGCCATTCAAGAACAAAGTATTCAAGCCAAGAAGACAAGGCCCCGGCAAGAGGAGCTTGCCGGAAGGCCACCCAAGGCACCTAGGAGACAAGGCCCCGGCAAGAGGAGCTTGCCGGGAAGGCCCGGTGAGCGACAAGCTTCCGGATGCGACAAGACAACAACCGCGGCAAGGCACTTGCCGCGGCAGACCACCACCCTGTACCTGCGCTCCAGCACATCCGCTAACGTGTCGCCCTGGGACCTTTCCAGGCGCGCGTGGCAAGAGGTCATGCAGCCGGTGATCTGTGGCAAGCGACGCCGACAAGATTGCCATCTGGCGAAGCGGTGGCGTCCCCGACGGTCCTCGTTTGCACCGTTAGGGCGACGTGAAGCGGGCATTGAATGCCTTTGTCCCTTGCCGTCGTGGTTAGGTATGATACACTGTACAAGTAGCTATACCAACCACTCCTTTTCCATTTATACCCTTGTCTACGTTGCCACCTGTCGGAGACCCCTTGAACATATAAAAGGAGGCCCATGCGCAACGTAGAGGGGGGGTTCGGAGGTTCAGAAGGTTCGAAGCCAGAGAACATCCACGCTCGGTCTCGTTAGCAGCTTGTGTGTACTGTAGCACACAGCGCTCCTGAGCAAGAACCCAATACACTCAGACATGCAGCAGTAGGAGTGTTATCTCTCCGGAGAGCTCCGAAGCTGGGTAAAATCGCTCGTGTGCTTCGCCTCGATCTTCTCTTCGTGCGACCTCCGCCCCCCGCCGAACCAAAATGGGCTCGGTCCGCCGGTCCCATAGGTGTTCGTGGGCCAGATAAGCCTGCCCCGACATCTTTGGCGCGCCAGGTAGGGGGCGTCGAGATTGTGTGAACCTGATTCGGCGTCCACACGAGCTAGATCTTCATCATCTTCATCGACATGCCACCGAAGAAGAAGGCTTCGGCGGCAGATGCTCCGTCCGCGTCGAACTCACCACCACCGGTGCAAACGGGTGGTGGGGTAGACGCCGGCGGAAGAATGGACGTCGACGGGGGAGCCCACGGTGCTGCCAAGTCCAAGGACAAGGCTGCGCAGACCTCGGCATCCGTACATGCACCGCTACCGCTCAGAGGCGCGAGACCCGACAAATAGCGTCCACGGTATTCACAATGCCATACGCTCGTTGGACCAAGATCGAGCTGGTGGATCTCGGGATGCTCAAGACCAGCATGCACGCCAACATGCCGGCGCTAGCGAGGCACGGTCGCTTTGACGGGATACTGCTCCTTCCAACATAGTTAGAAGTCCGAGCATATCCCGCTCCTCGCGCCGTTCGCCGCTGCCTCCCACCACTCCAGCAGAAGCTTTGGCGAGAGCTCAGCTGCTCCTGGATTACCCTCCAACGGTGACAAGGTCGATGAATGGAGGTCCACCATTCGTAGTCTCATCGGCTTTGCCAACGGCGACGCTCCGCGGCAGCCGAGTGCATCGCTGCCGCGGCAGGACTGCCAGGCACGAGCCGGTGGCGACGAAACCGGTGGGGGTGCAACCACCATGCACTCTCCACCCTAAAGGCCAAGATCGCTGACTCACCGGATCCACCTCGACAGCGACTCCACCGCATCATCGGATCGACGAGCTCATCGCGATCAGCGCCAAGTTCTTCACGAATGACAGCAAGAAGATGCTCGGACTCGCATCGAGCGCCGAAGAGAAGCGCGGCGTCAATCCGACTAGCGCGCTGGGCCCTCTGTCGACATGCATGCGCCCGAAGAACCAGCGCCTTGTCAGACGCTGTAGGTTGCCCTGCGTTCACTCGTGAGCTGCGGCAAGTCCAAATGGCCCGGCAAGAAGAAGAATTTCAAGCCGACGTGCGAGAGAAGTACGACGGCAAGAGCATCCGTCGGAGTTCCTCAACATCTACACCATCGCTGTGCGAGGCTGCGGGGCGAGACGACAAGATCCTGGCCAACTACTTCCCGCTGGTGCTCAAACCCAATGTCGGATCTTGGCTCATGCACTTGCCGGACAACTCCATATCCTCTTGGGCAGATCTATGCCATCAGTTTGTCGGTGCCTTTACAGGCGGCCACAAGCCCCATGGCCAAGAAAGCGACCTTCATCTGCTCGCCCAGAAGGAAGGAGAGCCCATGCGCAAGTACATTCAGAGATTCAGCCGTGTACAACACAACATCCCAGATGTCCACCCTGTCGCGGTAATCAGCGCGTTCCATCAGAACGTGCGAAACCGCAGGATGTGGGAGGAGATGGCGATGTGCAAGATCAGAGACGTCAGTGAGCTATATGCCCTGGCCGAGAAGTGTGCACGCGCTGAGGAAGGGAGGAGACTCCCCGGAGAGAATACTGAAGCAGGACGATATGATAGTGAGGAGACCGCCCCGGCAAAGAAAAACCAGCGGCGAAACAACAGGAAGAAGAAAGGCAAAGATGTGCTAGTTGTCGAGCAGTCCGGCAATAGAGGTGGCGCCAAGAAAGCCAAAGCTGGTAGCTCCGGCAAGGAGATTGCCACTGGCACCAACTGCCAGGCTGTGGCGGTCGCCGACAAGCAGGACGGCTCCAACAAACAAGATCGCAAGATCCACCGCACCAAGGGCCATGACCTCCAGAGCTGCAAAAAGGTCGAGCAGCTTGTCGAGCAGCAGAAGGCCGAATATGAACGACGCGACAAGGAGAAAGCCCAGGAAGGTGCTCGAGGAGCTAGCAAGAAACGTCCCGGCCGAGGAGGACTCCGCGGCAAGGCCAAGCAGCGGCAAGGAGACAGACCTCCCCGCGGCCGCGACAAGGATGAAGACGGCAGCGATGATGAAGACATGGATGATGACGAGACCGATGAGCAGGAGTTCCAGAAAGCCACAGAGGTCCTGTGCGTTGACGGCAGTGCTTCTCTGCATACTTCACACCGCCAGCTCAAGCAGTGGATGCGGGAAGTCAATGCGGCAGAATCATCCGTCGAGTCACGGAAGCCTCTGAAATGGTCCAGCACGCCTATCATCTTTGATATTGAGGATCACCCTGATCGTATAACTGCGGTCGGGTGCTTGCCGATGTTGGTGTCACCAACTATCCGCAACCTCAAGGTCACTAAGATGCTAGTTGAGGGCGGGGCCGGCTTGAACCTGATCTCCTCCGCGGTGCTCCAGAAACTCCAGATCCCTGATGGCGAGCTCGAAGAAACCGGCGCATTCCAAGGAATCAGTCCGGGAAGGAGCAAGTCAAAGGGAAAGATCACGTTGCCGGTGACATTTGGCAGCGAGTTGAACTTCAGGACTGAGAAGGTCACTTTTGACGTTGCTGACTTTCCATTGCCTTACAATGGGATACTTGGCCGCCCAAAGACTCGCCAAATTCATGGCAGCCTCTCACTATGCATACAACATGCTGAAGATGCCAGGCCCGATAAGTGTCATCTCTGTCCCTGGCGACAAGAAGGATGCTCTTATCTGCACCGACAAGATCTACCTGGAAGCAGCAGCTGCAGCAGATTGCAAGCCACTTGCCGCTAAAGCTCCCGGGGCGAAGAAGAAGATCAAGTCCGGCAAGAGCTCTGATACCCACTCCGGCAAGCGCGCCTCTTGAGTGCTGCGCTACCGTCGAGGACGCACCATCGAGCTCCACCGGCAAGTGTAAGAAGACGATGGCACCTCCACCAGAGACCAAGAAGGTGTCCGCCAAGGAGGACGACAACCGGTGGTACCTTCACCATCGGTGCCACTCTCGACCCTAAATAGGAAGGCGCGCTTCGTTGCTTTCTGCGAACGCCGGCGTGTTTGCGTGGCAACCGTCGACATCCCGGTGTTCCCGTGAAAGTAATTGAGCACCATCTTGCCGCTTGTCCTCACGCCGGCCCGTCAAGCGTAAAATCAGGAAGCGAGCGGTGGGCGCCAAGAATTCATCGCGGAAGAAATGAAGAAATTGGAAGCAGCCGGGCCTTGTCAGAGGAGTGCTCCATCCTACGTGGTTGGCCAATCCTGTAGTTGTACACAAGGCAAACGGGAAATGGAGGCTTTGTATCGACTTTACTGATGTCAATAAAGCTTGTCCCAAAGACCCATTTCCCTTGCCGCGCATCGACCAGATTGTTGACTCCACTACCGGATGTGGTTTGCTTTCATTTTTGGATGCATACTCAGGATATCATCAGATCTTCATGGCAGAAGAGGATGAGGAGAAGACCGCATTCATCACCCCATGTGGCACATACTGTTTCCTACGGATGCCTTTCGGATTAAAGAATGCTGGTTCAACATTTGCAAGAGTAGTCCATTACGCTTTTGAGCCGCAAATGCACAGAAATGTGGAAGCCTACATGGATGACATAGTGGTCAAGAGCAAGGACAAGGCGACTCTGATTCAAGATTTAGACGAAACCTTTGCAAATCTGCACAAGATCAACCTCAAACTCAACCCTGAGAAGTGTGTGTGTTCGGAGTCCCTTCCGGCAAGCCTCTCGAATTCTTCGTGTCTCAGCGGGGAATTGAAGCCAATCCCGACAAGATCAAGGCCATTGAGCAGATTGAAGCACCAAAGCGCGTCAAGGATGTACGAAGACTTGCCGGTTGCGTAGCTGCTCTCGGCAGGTTTATCTCTAGGTTCTGCTGAGCGCATACGCCATTTTTCAAAATCTTGAAAAAGGCAGGTCCGATGAAATGGACTCCGGAAGTGGAGGCTGCGCCGCGAGACTTGAAGAGATACTCCGCCTCCACTCCAACACTTGTCGCACCTAAGCCACAAGAGAAGTTTCTGCTATATATAGCGGCAACCAATCAAGTGGTTAGTGTTGCGTTAGTAGCGGATTGGGAGGCAGATGATGAGCTAGCAACCATGGCAGATGCATCCAGCGACGAGCAGGGGGCTTCACCGGCAAGCTCTGGTCCCGACAAGGATGGATCTGCGCAGAGGCATGAGAAGATGCAGAAAAGGATGGTGCAACGCCCAGTTTACTTTGTCAGTTCCCTTCTGCAGGGGGCTAGGTCAAGGTACTCTGGTGTGCAGAAATTGCTTTTCGGCCTCCTCATGGCCTCGAGAAAGCTGCGCCATTACTTCCAGGCACATGAGATCACACGGTCGTCACTGCGTTTTCCATTGAAGAGGATACAGCAAAATCCAGAGGCAACAGGCAGGATTGTCGAGTGGGCCTTTGGAACTGTCAAGCTTTGGCCTCAAGTTTGAGAGCACTTCAACTATCCAAGCGAGCATTGGCGGAGTTCATAGCAGAATGGGCGCCAACACAAGATGAAGAAATTCCGTAAACGAGCA
The DNA here is from genome assembly GCA_021605145.1 of Aegilops bicornis. Taxonomy (NCBI): domain Eukaryota; kingdom Viridiplantae; phylum Streptophyta; class Magnoliopsida; order Poales; family Poaceae; genus Aegilops; species Aegilops bicornis. Next base: position 424,111,407 of record CM038675.1, on the reverse strand, counting down.
TCCCCGTCAAGGAAGCAAGCAAAGAGTGGCTGATGTACTTTGATGGTGCCTTCTCGCTGCAAAGGCGCCCGGTCTTGGCGTGCTACTTGTCGCACCACCGGAGAGCACCTCAAGTATCGTAGTCCGTATGCACTTTCCCAAGGAGCAAGCAACAAACAATACCGCAGAGTATGAAGGTTTGCTTGCGGTCTCGAGATCATGATAGACCTTGGGATCAAGAAGCTCATTGTCAGGGGTGACTCACAGCTTGTCATCCGCCAAGTGAACAAGAGTTATCAGAGTCCATTGATGGAAGCTTATATTGATGAAGTGAGAAAGCTAGAAGAGCACTTTGACGGCCTACAAATGGAACATGTTCCAAGAGCTCAGAACGACATTGCCGATGGCCTGTCAAGTCGCTGCACTTAAGTTACCTGTGGAACCAGGGATTTTTGTGCTCAAGCTGACTCAACCGTCTGTAACGCCACCAACCGGACAGGGCAAGAAGAGGAAGTTGATCTCTGGTGACTATTTTCCGGTAGAGCTTCGCGAAGCCGCTGCCAAGAAGGTCCCCAAGATCAACACCAACAATGCTGAGGAGCAGTCTGCTCCGACAAACCCTAGGGTTTGTTTCGTTGAAGCAGACGTTCCGGACAAGTTTTGCTCCGGCAAGCTTGCCGGGGAACGTCAAGCTCGGCTGAGCCGCAGTTCTCGCCAGAGAAGCGGTTGTTCCCGCAGCAGTAGATGTGCCTTTAGTCCTTGTTACCGAGCCGCAAGCTCCAAAGCATGGGCGGCAGATTGTCCGCTTCCTTCGCACGGAGAACTTCCCGAAGAGCAAGAAGAAGCGGAAAGAGTAGCCCGGCAGTCAAGTATGTACCAGTTTGTCGACAACACACTTTATGTAAGAAGACTCAACGGTGTGAAATTGAAGTGTATTCACCGGGAAAAGGACAAAAGCTGTTGGCGAGAGATACATGGAGGCATATGTGGTCACCACATTGGCGCCAGAGCACTTGCCGGCAAAGCGTTCCTAAGCAAGGTTTCTTTGGCCGACAGCCCTCCAGATGCAACTGCACAAGTAACCAAGTGTGAAGCGTGCGGTTCCATTCCAAGCAGATACACTCAGCTAGCTCAAGCTCTCCGTGACGATCCCTTTATCCCGCCATTTTCGGTCTGGGGCTCGACATCCTCGGCCCCTTTCCCGAGCTGTTTGGGCTTTGAGTACTTATGCGTTGCAATCGACAAGTTCACAAAGTGGCGGAAGTGGAAGCGATGAGGAAGGTGACAGCACAATCGGCGGTCAAGTTCTTCAGGTTGATTGTTTGCCATTTCGAATCCCTAACGGGATCATCACCGACAACGACACGCAATTCACGAGCCGCACCTTCATGCGATGCGTCCAAGATCTTGGCGCCAATGTCCGCTTCCCTTCTGTTGCTCATCCGAGAAATGCTTCGGTCAAGCGGAGAGGGCAAATGCCGAAGTGCTGCGCGGGCTCAAGACCGTAACTTTCGACGGGCTGCACAAGTGCGGAAAAAACTGGATTGAGGAGCTGCGGTGGTTCTTTGGTCGATCAGACGACGCCAAATCGAGCCACCGCCGCACACCTTCGCTCTAGTCTATGGAGCAGAGGCAGTTCTCCCCACGGAACTTCAGATACGGATCACCTCGAGTGCTCGCTTATGATGAGCTTGAGCAAGAGCAGCTGCGACAACATGACGCTGCTCCTTGAGGAAGATCGTCTTCAGCTCTTTGTCTGAGCTGCTCGATACCGAGAAGCTTTGGCGCCGCTACCATAGCCGCAAAGTTTATTCAGAAGTCTCGAGGAAGGCGACCTTATTCTTCGTAGCGTTCGATGCCAAGAATTCCAACAAGTTGACGCCTTGAAGTGGGAAGGCCCTTACCGGGTGAAGCGAAGTCACTAGGCACTGGCGCTGTCATGCTTTGAGACCGAAGATGGCATTCCGGTGAGCAACTCCTGGAACATTGAGCATCTTAAGTAAGTTTTATCCGTAGGCGCGGTTGCGGAACCTGTTCCGGCAACCACCTTTGTACAAGTCTTGCCGATGTTGCATGTAATCCTTTGTACAAAGCGAGCGCAGACCCGTGCATAAGTAAAACTAATGTGCTTCGCACATCTTGTCAATTTCATGCCTTCTACTTCTATTTTGCATGCGTTATCTGACACTTTGTGCAGCACCTACCCCAGTAAGCAATAACGAGCCATAAGGCTCCATATCTTTATTTTCTCTTCTTTCTCTTTCTCAAAGAAAGGAAGGTTCCCTCGCCCACAAGTTTGCCGGGGGGAAAGGAGAAGATAATGGTGTGGACCAAGCGTCGCTCAAGGAAGTCTAGCCTCTAGCATTACCGGGAAGCAAACGACAGAAAAGCTAAGTTGCTAAAGTTTGAGCAATCAGTTTTAAAATTTTTGAGTTATCTTCCTCGAACGACCGTACTTTGTATGGAAAACCTGTGCGCGGAGGAACCAACTCGTAGCTAGTTGCGCCCTTACTTTGTTTCGAGTCCGATCAACAACTTAAGTGAGCTGCAACTAGTTGCGACAAGGTTACTTGTCGGAAGCGGCACCGCCAAAGCATCGACGTCCCACACACTCGGCTCATGCCTGTGTGCCTCGCCGACAAGTTCCCTAAAAGCGTGGGGCAAAACATACAAAGGAAGGAACCAAGTAAAGGAAATAACATAGCAATCACTACCGAAATAGAGTTATATTACAAGATAGCTTGTCGCAGCTCTAATAGATTGTTCTCATAACATGACCAGCAGCGGCAAGAAAAAGAGAAAGCGGGCGGCCTAATCTACGCGATCGCCCTCAACCCTCTTAATCCCGCTCACCCTGTCCACGATGGGTGCGACAAGGGTCTTGAGCGCCTCCACATCAGCATCCGGCGGCAAGGACTTGAGGACGTTGGTGAGGTTGAGGCCTGGATTGCGGAAGGCCACCTTCATCAACACCTTTTGAAGAGCTCCCGCGCAGATCTGGCGCGACTCCTCGGCCAGCTGCTTTGGGACTTCTTCCCGAGTCGTTGGAGGCCGTCCACCACGCCCTTGAAGAACAAGCTGAGCTTGGCGCTGGGTTGGAGGTGCTCATCGGAGGAATATCCAAGATCCACCATCCCCAGCTCCGCCCGGCTCCCCTGTCGATGGCTGCAGCAACATCCACGAGACCCTCGGTCCGGTGCTCCACATTCTCCCTCAAGGCATTACAGGCGGCAAGAAGATTTCGCCAAAGAACGCCTCGTCGGCCTTGATCTTCTCCTTCAAGGCCGCCTCCTGCACCCTGGCACCGTCCAGCGCCTGAGTCAAGGTGGTCAGCTTCAACTCAAGATCTGGGTTGGAGTCCTTGGCGGCGCTGAGCTCCTTGCGCCTCTCGGCGAGACGGCCCTGCAGCTCGCCAAGAGTGTAGGCGTCCTTCTCACGCTCGTGCTTGAGTGCAGCAAGCTCCTCGCCGCTCTCCTTGAGATTGGCCTCCAGCTGCATCACCTTCGTCTCCAGCTCCTTCTTGGCGGCCTCGGCAGCTGCGGCGGCATCCTTTGCTAACTTGAGAGCCCCGCCAAATGTTTGCTCGCGCATGGCAAGATCCTCCTCGTGGCTGTCAAGATTAACCTTCCGCTGCGCCAACTCACCTTCCTGCGCAGATAGCTTCTCGGCGGCAAGCCGCTGTTGCTCCTCGGCTTGACCTTCTCGAGGAGGAAGGCTTTGCGCTCCTCGGCAAGTTGCTCCCGCTCCTCGCCAAGGACCAGAGAGCTTCCTGGTTGAGGCCCCGAAGCTCCTCCGCGCGCTTCTCGATGTCTGCTCCCGCCTTCGCGACAAGCGCTTCCCGGAATTCCAGCTTGGCTTGTCGGGCGCGGTAGAGCGACAACAGCTTCCGCAGCAGCTGCTCCTCCTCAGACTCGCCGCTGCTGCTGTTTGGTGCGTCGACCAGCGTCAGTCGAGCGGAGGCGAGCAGCTCTTCATCAAAAATTTCTCCTTCGACCGGCGCCCTGGAGCTCGACGCCCATGGGAGCTTGATGAAGACGCCATCGCCGGCCTTCAAATAGGCGCCGGGCTGGGGCTCTTCGGAGCCCGACGCTGCCGCAGCGGGCGGAGGGATCGGCGATCGGCGTGGCGCTGGCGCTCCTGCGGCCTCGGGGTCGTCGGTCGATCGCCGGACCCCTCACCGGCTTCTGCGGCGCAGCTTTGGCGGCCTCTTCGCGGCCAGGCTCGTCGGCCAGTTTCTTCTTCGATGGCAGCGGCGGCGTCAATGTTGCCGCGCGCGTCCTCCTCGCCGGCGACCTCGGTCTCCATTGGCTCTGTGGCGAATGGATCTGACAACCGGAAAATGAAGAAAAGTCAAGCAGATATTCAAGAAGAAAATCAGAAGAAGAAGAACACAAGGAAAGTTTTCAAGCAAGAGGATTACCTGTGCTAGGGTCTGCAGTCATGGTCTCCGCCGCCAGGGGATCGCTGGTGCTGTCCCTTGCCGGAGAGCTATACCTTGCCGGAGAACTGCCCCTTGCCGGAGAGCTGTCCCTTGCCGGAGAACGCTCCCTTGCCAGGAAATCCTCCCTTGGCGGTGTAGTCGAAGCAGAAGGCATGTCAGGAGCGGCTTCAGGGCACTCCAGGTAAGGCTGCTCTGCTCCTACACAAATCAGCAGTCAGATATCAGCAAAGAAAGGGCACCCATGCACGCCTAACAGCAATAAGTAAACCATATACTTACGCCGGGGGCTGCGCTGGGGGCTGCTTTGAGGAAGAGTTGCCGCGTCCGGCAAGGTGGTCTCGGACGCGCCTCCTGTCGCGGTGGGTTCGTCCTCGACGACAATCACCGGGGCCTTGGCCCTCTTCGACGCTCTCTGGGCCAGCGTCCTGAAAAGGAATGGGTTCAGAGTGAAGCAAATCAGATACAAGACAAAGCAACAAGCCGAAGAATTACAAATGCTGCAAAGAATCTTACTCTTCTTCTTCCTCGTCGGAGCTAAGCGCGGAGAGATCAAATTCTGGCCCGCCTCCAGTACGACGAGGCGGAGGAGTAGGTTCCCTTGGCCGCTTGGCGGGCGCAGAACCGGTGGTCTGCGAGGGCCCCGCTCCAGTTGCCGCAGCGGCGTGAGGTGCTCCCGCGGCAACAATGCTTGCCGCGGTGGAGCGCGTCGCGCGGCGCTGCGGATGTTGGCCCATCTGCCGCCCCGCTACATCTCCGGCCTTGCGAAGACGCCTTCTTGGTGGAGCTGGGGGCTCCGCTCGCGGCAAGCTGTTTTAAGGTGGGGAGGAGGCGCCCTCGTGGCTCGCCGACTCAACCGAGGCTCGGCAAGCTCCTCCTCGCCGCAAACTCCCTTCGCTCGACAAGGCTTGCCGCCTCTGCTGCCTCTGCCTCCTCCACGGTGAATCGAACTCGCCCGTGCCGGAAGCTGCCGCCGCTCTTCCGGCTGGTGGCGATCGCTGCATCTCATCATCATCGGTGGTGTCGCCGGTGAGGCTCTTACGCTTCGTCAGGCGGATCGGCACTTCTACCAGACTGTCAAAGAACTGCCGCACGACGTCATCTGCAGGCTCTTGCCAAGTTGGGACAATACCATGCGAGTCGCACAATGGCATCATTGCACGGATGCGGTCAAGCGAGGAATTGTTGCACAGCGGAACGACGCCCCTCGGCAACCTAAACATTTCTGGATGATCAAGATTGGGCTTGAACAGCTCCAAGAGCATCGCGTAAAGTTCCAAGACGGTGAAGTTGAAGTTGAGGCCTGGGCGCAGCCTCATGATATCTGCCGCGTTAAGAAACTCCCAGGCAGGTCTCCTCCTCTCCTGCAAGGGGGCGATGCGGCGGCGAAGAAAGTCTGCGCCAACGGTACCTACGGTGAGCCCGACAAGTCTAAGGCGCAGGATCCGGGTGACGGCAATCTTCAGTCTAGCGTCTTCCGGTGCCACGTTGCTCCAATCGTTGCCGCGCACTATTGGGGTTTGGCGCTGGCGGTAAATGGCTGCGGGTTCTCCTCGACAATCCAGCACCAATCTGCCCTCCATTCCTCCCATTTGCTACGGAGCTCTCCCTCCAGATAGGCTTCCTTCTTGCCGATCCATGAGATCCAAGCGATTCCTCCAAAGAAGAGGCTCCCTCTCTCAACTCGGGGCATAAAGAAGTGGCGGAAAAGGGCTACGTTTGGATGGACTCCGACAAAGTTTTCGCAGAGATGTGCGAAAACTGCCATGGTCGTAACAGCATTGGGGGTGAAGTCAAGGAGGCGGAACCCGTAGGTGTTCATGATATCGCAGAAAAATTCAGAGAAAGGCGGGCAGAGCCCGCAGTGGAAGAACAGCGCGAAGAAGGGGTACCCATCCGGAGCCAGTTCCGAAGCAGCAGCTGGGAGTACCTTCGTGCGTGGATGCGCTCACGTCTCCATCGACCAGAAGAGGTAGTAGTTCCCCCTCAGCTCCCTCGCGGCGAGCTGGGGGGGAAAGATTGCCCGCTCCTTCCGTAGCGCCGCAAGCCGCTGCGCCTCGGCCGACTTCACGGCCTTCCCCTTGTCGGCTTTCGGAGCCATGGCGGAGGTGGTGAGGGAGATCGACGGCGTTGGTGATGCTGGTGGCGATGGGGGGTGGAGCGCTGATCTCTTTTCAGCCTTGGGAAGAAGGGGGGAGCACCGGGGATTTTTCAAGATTGGACAGCAACTGGCGAGATGGGCGGACTGCCCCTGTTTCCCCTGCTTATAAAGCGGGAGGGGGCGGACGTTCCGTTTTTCCAAATAAAGAAACCACCCACGATCTCGCCCACGATCTCTCACACGACGCCGCATTCGACGCGTGCCGTTTGTGGAGGGCGTGGTGGGTCCGGGGTGAGTTACGGCGTACCCAGCTGCGGCGTGCCCGTGCCTGTTTTGGGCTGGCCCAACAGCAACGCAAGACCGTGTAGGGGCCCAGGGCCGAGGCTCTGTCGGTATACTAGAGTAGGGGTACCCTAGTATCCCGAACTTGTGCACGCGCGATTGCAGCCCTCCGGCAAGGCTTACCGGGTGACCGCCAAGTTCCTCCGTGGTTCCTTTGGAGCCATTCAAGAACAAAGTATTCAAGCCAAGAAGACAAGGCCCCAAAGAAGAGGAGCTTGCCGGGAAGGCCACCCAAGGCACCTAGGAGACAAGGCCCGACAAGAGGAGCTTGCCGGGAAGGCCCGGTGGCGACAAGCTTCCGGACGCGACAAGACAACAACCGCGGCAAGGCGCTTGCCGTGGCAGACCACCACCCTGTACCTGCGCTCCAGCACATCCACTAACGTGTCGCCCTGGGACCTTTCCAGGCGCGCGTGGCAAGAGGCTATGCAGCCAGCGGTGCGCGGTGGCAAGCGACGCTGACAAGATTGCCATCTAGCGAGCGGTGGCGTCCCTGACGGTCCCTGTTTGCACTGTTAGGGCGACGTAGACGGGCATTTAATGCCCTTGTCCCCTACCGTCAGGGTTAGGTATGATACACTGTACAAGTAGCTGTACCAACCACTCCTTTTCCATTTTTACCCTTGTCTACGATGCCACCTGTCGGAGACCACTTGAACATATAAAAGGAGGCCCATGCATAGCGTAGAGGGGGGTTCGGAGGTTCAAGGTTGAAGCCGTAGAACATCCACGCTCGGTCTCGTTAGCAGCTTGTGTGTACTGTAGCACTCAGCGCTCCTGAGCAAGAACCCAATACACTCAGACATGCAGCAGTAGGAGTGTTATCTCTCCGGAGAGCTCCGAAGCTGGGTAAAATCGCTCGTGTGCTTCGCCTCGATCTGCTCTTCGTGCGACCTCCGCCCCCCGCCGAACCAAAAGGGGCTCGGTCCGCCGGTCCCATAGGTGTTCGTGGGCCAGATTAGCCTGCCCCGACAAATGACAACACAATAGAACCACACACCGATGAACCTCGAAACTGGAGATATACTACAACTGAACAATGTCTGTTATGGTAGCATACATTTCAGTTATCTCTTCGCAGTACTTATCTATGCTCATGATGGCACTGTTTTGTGTCTTCCTGCCTTCGTCGTGTGCAAGGGTGTTGTAGCGCACATCTCCAACAACGCAAGATTCATAATGTCTTACCCGAGTATCATGACCCATTGCTAGTGCGTAAAGGGCATCATTAACTACCTACCCATCCTCCCGCATCTTCTTAACCTATGGTTAGAAAATAGGCAAGCTGATCATCTTATGTACTCAATATATTAAAAAAACGACAGTGCAATTCAAAAGCTTGCATAGCTCTTGAATCATTTCGCAAATCATGCCATAACTAGTTTTTCAATGTTTCCTGGATTTTGCGGTAGTAACTTCTTTTTATAGATGCTGCACAACATAGTGATCGCATCAAACATCTAAATATATAAGAATGTGCTGCAAGTTTAGTAGATTACGATGTATAAGCTGCAGTACTTAGCACTTACTTGATATAAGGTAGAATCTCAAGACAATTATTCAACACATACCAAACCATTTCGTCCAAATCTTTAGGTTGTCGTCTTGTCAACTCTTCCCTGTAACTCGAACAGAATAATCAAAAACATTGTAGCGATCCGACCTCTCTGGCGAGGAATACTAGAACACAAGAGACAGATCGGCCAGTTGGCACACCATGCCCTGCCGCCTCCCACGCCCTACTCATCCTTAGAGGAGTCCCCGACCTCGGCGGTGCCAGTGGACACGAGGTCGATGATGATGGACGTGGACGGTCCATTGCTTCACCTGCCATATGCGCCACCGAATGTTGGATGGTGACAAGTAGGATGTGTGGCTTACGGTGCTCCCGCCGTCGGCCGCCAGCGTGGGCACCTCTTGTGTGGTAGCGTCCGCGTCCGGCTACGCTGCTATTGTGTTGCGAGCGCCGACTCGAGGGAGGGCGACCTCGAGCTTCATCCCCGAAGACAAGCTCTCCCGCAGAGCATTCGCGCTCGCGGTCATGGCGGATGTGGTGCCAGGTAGCAGGAGGATGCGCTATGGTGTGGAGTTTTTCTAGGCATTGCCACTTTAAGTAGCGCATTTCGGTGAGGCCAAGTGTCTGGGTGCATCATTAAGTAGCCGGAGTTTGTTCCTCGGGCACCGAGCCTCTTAATGACGACATACGGATGGACAACATGAATGCGGGCAGCTGGCGTTGGCTGGGAAGGCACTCCGCGACAGCGTGAGGTACGAGGGTTTTTGGTGTGCCAGGGTAGTCAGCTGTGGTCGTGGCAACGTTGGAGATGCTCCTTGATCACATGCGATCCCCACATGTCATTGGAAACATGGTCTCAGGTCCTGGGGATGCAGTTGGCCATGCTAGAACACTCTGCGGACGCATCGCGGCCCGTGCATCCTCGAGGAGCCGGGTGTTGGTCTGCTAGTCGTGCCACAACGCTAACGCCACCCTCGGCACCCTGAAGCCGACCGCGTCCATCGATGATCAGCGTGTTGCTCACCACGGTCGTCGTGTCCAGAGGCGGTGCGGGAGCTACGCCATGTTGCTGGCCCCCACAACACACATGAATGGTTGCTGGTGGCGAGTAGGTTGTGGGCCAGCTCCTCCATTGGACTAGTCTGCGCCACATCATCCCGACAGGTGTGCCCCACATGTCGGTTTCCCTGTTTTGCCGGCCAAATTCGAGCATCAGTGCTCCGTGTTGCGCATTAGGCGCAAAACAGGTGGTTTTCTGCCCTGGTTCAAATGTGGTACAGTACCAAGTTGTTACCCTAACCCCAATTGTGGTGGTTTTGGGTACGGTACCACCCTTTTCCTTTTCAACTAGTGAAGCATAACACTTGACTAAGTAGCCGGATGGTGTGCTAATGTAGGTGTCCTACTGTTTGAAGGAATAATTTAGGTGTGCCCGGTCCGTGCCCGCATTTAGGGGTCCAACTTACCATGTTCCGGCAGTAGTAACTATACTAGTCCCTACGTACTCCCTCCGTTTTTATTTACTACGCATTTTAGCTTTGCTCAAAGTCAAACTTTGTAAACTTTGACAAAGTTTATAGACAGAAATAATAACATATACAATAACCAATCAATACCATTGAATATACTTTTAAATCATATAGATTTGCTATTGTAAATGTTCATATTTTTTCTATAAATTTGGTCAAATTTTATGAAGTTTGACTTCAGTCAAACCTAATATGCAGAGTAAATAAAAACGGAGGGAGTATCTTACTCCGTGACCTAGACGGATGGGAAAACAAGACAACTTATTGTTTATTTGTGCTTTTCAAGTATAATCATGAGGTGTTGCTTATTTCTCATTCCTCTCCAACCCTCTTCTCCATCGACCTTTCCGCCCTCCGGTCGAGTCCATCCTCCCGCATGCCTCATTTGAACATTCCGCCGAGTATCATTCGCATGTGGGCCTAGACCATGCTTGTATTTCCAATGTTGTAATTTGTCTGACATGCATACAGACAAACGGTTCATTTAAAGTTTCACTTCGCCTCCACTACGTGTCGCTTCCCATCTTAGTTTTGACATCCCATTCGGTTTATGCCCCGACACATCTTGATGAGATAAATTCATGTTGAGAGATCAAGCGCTTGTCGTGCAAGGTGATAAAGGTTTGGTGTGATAGAAATAACCCGGGGGGCGGGAGGTCTGTGGGGATCGGAGGGAGTATATTGTACGTTCAAAAGCGAAACGAACGTACTGTACCCACCCTAGTCCTCTTTCAATCGATCTTCGGACCCCAAGATGAAACCAAAAGAGAATGAGTGGGTGCATGTGTGATACCTAAGGCGGATTCAAAATTTCGAACGGGTGATTATAGCATCAATAAATCATATATAAAGGGTATTCAATGTTTGTTTCGCTTTTGAACGTACAATATACTCCCTTCGATTCTTTCTAGTTTACATATAAGTTTTATGTGCAGTCAAAGTATCTCTGCTTTGATCAAACTTACAGAAAAAAGTATTAACATTCGACAACGCCCAATAAATATTGTTAGATTCGCACGTACTCCTAGGTTTGTATTCAAATAGAGATGGTTTCCAATTTGTTTTCAAACACATGAATGTGCTGTTTCTCACACATGCTTGCTACTAGGATTTCGCCACATATAGCTTGTACAATAGTAACTTTTTTAAGCTCCCTGTCCAATAGTACTAGTGGAGTACTGACAACATCTGCAATAGAGTATGCAGTGCTCATAGTACTAGTAGTATACTCCCTCTGTTTTACTGCATAAAACAGAGGGAGTATTAGTAACACTCGGCTTACTTCAAACTCTTCTAGTAGTATAAATGACGCGGGCAGGGGAGCGACGTCGGTTTGCTCTCAACTGCGGTCCCACAAGCGAGCGAAAACACAAGACGAAGCGTGTTGCATTCGGCGAGCAACGTGGAGGGTCCAGCGTGCCGGGGTGCAATGCGAACGTGACAAGAGCGATGTACAGTCAAAACCGAATGACGGTCGTCACCGGAACCACTATTCACACCAAAACCTTTGCTGCTCGGCCTACGCCAGCTACTTGCCGGCAAGTCATCACTGCCCCAGAAGCACACCTGCTCTCCAGCCCATTCCACCACCATTCAATCCCCTAGCCCACATCAAGCGTCCCCTAGTTCACCGGAAAGCCATGGTGCACCGTAAGATCATGTACTACAAGAAGCTAATGCCGGAGCGCCGCGCAGAAATCACGACGGCGGCCGGCGCCACAAACCTCCGTTCCCAAGCTCGCTTTGTGGCGGGCCAATCCCTGAGTTCTCTAGAGCCAAGCTCCGAGGAGGAGGAAGCCGATCCAATGTTCATGGCGGAGGTCGCGCCGCAGAAGGCCACCGATGTGTTTGAGACAATGGACATCAACTTCGTGCCGGTGTCCGGGTCCCCCATGGTGCAGGCGGACCAGAGGCTCGACCAGGCGATCCTAAAGGAGGACCGGGAGGCGGAGGCTCAACTCGACACGGAGCACACGGATGCCACTGCCATCGAGGCCCTCCTGCAGGCGGAACCAGATGTCGTGGATGCGGACCGGGCGGCAGAGGCTCAACTAGACGCAGAGCGCGTGGATGCCGCTGCCATCGAGGCCCTCCTATAGGCGGAACCAGGCGTCCTGGACTTGAACCGGGCGGCAAAGGCTCAACTCGACGCGGAGCGCGTGGATGCCGCTGCCATCGAGGCCCTCCTGCAGGCGGAACCGGACATCCTGGACTTGAACTGGGCAGTGCTCGCGTCCGTGCAGAGCACCCTCACACTGCGCATGAATGAGTAGCTGGAGGCCGAAGACAACCACGATGCGGAGACACACGTCGGCAGCTACAGCTGGTTCGCGCCAACAACAAAAGACGACGAGGCTGTCTCGTTCCGCAAGTAGTGATAGTTTTTATTTATGTCGTTGTTTTTAGGGATCTTTTGGTGTGTAAAAACATACTAGCAAGATGCCCGTGCATTGCACGGAACATCAAGATGCCCGTGCATTGCACGGAACATCAAGATGCAATTTTTTTTACAAAACACCTGTTGTGATTGACCCATGCAGGAGTAATCCCATGTGTCAAAACTAATGATATCTCGACGACTTGAGAATTTTATCGGAAAAATGGTATCTCAAGAATTTCATAAAAAAATGATATCTCGAGAAAGATGAGAGATAAGGTGAGGAGGAGTGGGGCGTGGTGGTGACTGGTAGTCGGACTGGGTAGAGGCATGGGGATGGACGGCGCTGGCAGCGGCCACCATGCCAGATTGTTACAGAGACTTATTTTTTTAATTTCTCAGCAATGAGGTTGTGGGAGATAAGGATGAACGAGGCAAGGCCTTATCTATAAATGTGGAGAGAGGTGCGGGTATCTTTGGTAAAATTATCATAGTTTGCTTTCTATCCGTATGATATAGATCAGACGGTCTATATTACAAGATGGAAGGCACACCATCATCACCAACTCGGTTTTTTATAAGAGTAGAGATATTTATGCAAGTCGCCTAACTTTCAACATTTGGGTCAGTCGACCATTTCAGGCAGTTGGATGAATATCCTATGTCTCCTAACCCTTCTTCTTCCTCACCTCTTCTTCTTCCCCAACAGACCGCCGCATGGGTCGTACGGATCTTCCCCAACACGCAGTTGGATAAACATCCTGTATGAACGAGAATTATGTGTCAGCGGTAGGATGGCTGAGTTTGGTTTGATCACATGCGGTAGCACGTGTCAGTAAGGGTGTGTTCCCTTGGTTCGTTACGACGTGCATGAGTGACTGTGCGAGGGTGCGGTGTGACCGCGACAACCGTGCGCAAGTGTACCTCCTGTTCATTTTGAAAACTTTAGGCAAAATTGGCAAAAATGTGTGGCGAAATATGGCAATGGAAGGCCTAGACCCAAACAGGATACAAGTACGTACGTAGGAGTACTACTTGTGCTAAAAAAGAAAGGCGGGGTTTTCCTTCGCGGGATTGATTGATACAAATCCTCATTTGACGTGTCAATTAATGCGTATTTTTTTCTCCAACACCCAAAGAGCTAACCATCTCACTCCTCATCGCTTGATTTATGCAGCGCCATGCAAACCAACCTTCTCACTTCCGTATGCATGCAAGGGTATATTAATGTCCTTGGTTGCTAGTACGAGGAAAACCCCATCAATTTTGCCTCGATTAGTGTTTGTGGCCTTATGCAAATTGTAATTTTCATACTGGCCTTGTGTACAAAAATGGAGGTAGTAACTATTTTTAACTTCCTTCCCCATTGCGGTGTCGTCGACGATATCTCGAACGTTGTGGTTTGGCGAAGTGCGTTCAACAGAGAACATCATTGAGGGAGACCACGGTAAGTCATTCGCAAGTGCCGCCTGCAAGCTGATACAACCGCCTTATTTGCATCCAGGAAGTCCGTTGAACCAAAGGACGCATAAATGTACTAGTACTACACAATTACATCGTCCGTCCAGCTTAGTGCGGTAAGGTGGTTTCTCGAAGAAGACGATGGAGAAGTGGAGTCAGCGAAGAGTGAAATGATGGTTGCTTCGTCTGTGCTTTGTGATTTGACACCTCACTGCTTTGTGATTTGTGATAGAAGGGACGGGGGAGTAGTCTTGGTGCTCTATATTGTACATGCGTTCAAGCACGGGAGAAAGAGGAGAGAGGTTGCATTTTTCTATTCCTTCAATCAATCAATTAGGGAGCTTCAGTTCCATCTTTTTGGCTTTGGCAGCACCGTCCACAATGGTTCCCATCGATGCCAAAAGCTGTTTTCACATTTGGCTACACATTGTGGATGTCCTTAACCGTACCACTTGGTTTTGCTCCTGTGTGCTATCCATACAAATCTCGATTATATTGATCTGAAAAAGTATAGTATCAAGATTAGTAAAAAGGAGGTGATTTTGCCGCGTGAATGGCGGGGGAGGTTCCTTATTTTTAGAGGAAGTTGACCTGGCGGTTTGCTAACATGCGGTCCCACATGTCAGTGATTTACCAAGCCGATCCGCGTCCCACATGAGGCAGAACAACGGCAGAAGCAACACGTGGTTAAATTGAAGAAGATGAGGGAGAAGCGGATTCAACAACGAGTGAAATGATGTTTGCTTCGTCCCTCCAACTCTTTTTTTAGCATTATTACTTCGTCCCTCCAACTTAACTGCGGGAATGGTGCAGCTTTGTGATTTGACGCCTCATTGCTCATTACTATGCCGGCGCCATGACTAGGGTGCTTCACCCCTGCTGCTCTACACTATTATTTCGGTATGGCATGTGGACCCGGTTTATTGATGTCCCGCATGTCGGCGAAAGGGACTAGAACATTTATGAAAGCAAGCTCTCCACTCTTACGACGGAGGAGTACACGACACGGCGGCCCAGTGAACTGTTAATTGTACTATAGTACTCGCTACAAAAAAAATACACTTCCGTGATGATACATGTTTGTCACGGTAGGTCATGTTTTCTGTCATGCATGTACATCCATGACGATTTTATGATAGAATCAAGATAGTCATACCTATGTTGTCGTACAAGTGTTCCATGACATAACCAAAATTATCATCACGGAAGTGTCCACTTCCATGACGATAAATCGCGCGTCAGAGAAGTGCTTTCGTCAAGGGTGACCAACATGTGATATCCTCTGTAACGGGTTGCCGTTAAGTTATCGGGTCCCGGTTTGGATCCGATAACTTGTTAACAGCCTAGACCAATGGGGATTTTCCACGTGTAAAATTCTCATTGGCCGGAGGAAACACGTGTTGGCTCACCATTGGGACAGATGTCATCCACTCATTGGACATGAGGCGCCTATGATAGGTCGACACATGGCACGGCCCAACAGTGGCCCATTCCGGTGAAAAAGGTTGGGCCAGTAAAAATTAGCAGGCCGGCCCATATAAGGCCTACTTGTGTCAAGTCCATTTAAGCCCACGACCCATACGAGATGTGCAAATTCGTCCCGTTAAAGATTTGACACCATTGCATCCCGTCGTCAGTTCGAGCCCGTTAACAGCCCGCTATAAATTTGGGCTCAATATCGGCCAGATGTGGTTTCGGCCTGTTAACGGCCCATTCAAGGGATGGGCCAATTTTCAGGATGTACATCTTTCAGCCTTTTAGCGACCCATTTAAGTGTTGGGCCAATTTCCATCCCGGTGTGTCTTTCAGCCTGTTGATGGCCCATAAATGAGTTGGGCCATTTGGAGTCAGACCTGAGTTTTGGCCTTTTAATGGCCCATGCTCTTCATGATCCAATACCAGCCTAGTTTCTTTTTTGGCCTGCTAAAGGCCCACAACACAGTTGGGCCATATACAATACGACCTAAATTTCGGCCTCTTAATGGCCCATGCTCTTCATGGTCCAAAGACGAGTCTTGTCTCTTCGACTGCTAAAGGCCCACAAGTATAGTTGGGCCATATGTAGCCCGACCTTAGTATCGACTGTTAACGACCCATTAACTTAATGGCCCACTAAAGTCCGAACATGTACGTAGGCCCAATTAGATAATTTGAGCCCATTACGACGAGCAATTATGCACAGGACCAAAACCGATCTATCAAAGGCCTATGAGAATTTTGGCCCCTGCGAGCCCATTAGGGAAGCTCATTAAGGCCAGTGGGCTGCTTCCTTCATATAGGGACCACGACTGTTCGTGCTAACTAATAATTTCACTGCTTTTTTAGCTTCCTAGCGACCATTTAGCTGGAATGCGAGGCGCGCTAAGCAAAGTATGGCATACAGGAAAAAACGTTGCACATCCAGCATATATTACCGGAAATTACATCCACTGGGCAATCAAAGATTGATGCCAGTGCAAATAAATGAACAGAACCTAACGATCTACAATGTCACAATCTGGAACCTCGGTGCAGATGACACCCATAAGCATGTGGGCAAGTGCTTGCTGCGTTGCTACACTGTCTCTGAAAACATTGATTAGTTGTTGTTGCACACGAATGTGCACCTCTGATTGCTCCACCATTTCCATCATTGCTTCAACAAGTAATTGGTTCAGAAACATACATTTTTTCCGTTGCATTTGAGACAGAGGAAACTCAACAGATTCATATGGTGATTTTGGTAGGCTTGTATTATTGATAGTGGAGAGCGTCTCGACCACTGCATCATAACATAAATTAGGAGGGGAAACGAACAGATTAATCAAGAGTTATTGCTATATTACCTGGCCTAGATTTATTGGAAAGAAACAATGGGGTTGCCTTGCTGTTTTTAGAGTTTGTCTTCTTATCTTTAGCAGCCTACACCAAATTAACACACTAGCATTGCTATCATTGGCCATGTCAGATAATAGGAAAGCAATATTGACACAACAAACGTTTGGGCAACCAGACCACACCAGCCTAGACCAAGTTAACATAATATGGCACAACTATCATTAGCCAGGTAAGGTAATACGAAAGCAACATTGACACAATGAATGAATGGGAAACCAGAGCAGCACTATAATTCAGCAATATGCATGATATGAGATAGTACACTCATGCAACTCAGTATGCAAAACTACCAGGCAGTTTTCCTTACAAAAATCAACATTGTTGCCTTTAGGGTCTATTTGGTTGGAGACTAGTGTGGCCAAGCCAAAGTGTGGCTAGCCACACAAGTATGGCAAGTCACACAAGTGTGGCTGAGAAATTGGACGACAAACTTTGGCAAATGTTGGCAAAATTTTTGTCTCTATGACAAGTGGGCCATAGGGGCAATAAAGTGTGGGAAGCAAAAGTGTGGAAAAAACCAAACACATGCCAACTAAACTGTGGCTGCCAAATTTTGGCTTGGCAAACTGTGGCTGGGAACCAAACAACCCCATATATTTTGCTACAACTAAATTTAGATCAGATAAAGGTTGGAATCACGCCGATTAACAAAATACATGCTGATGTAAAAATATAGTGATATACAACAGGTACTTACATCAACATTGGAGCACAGAGAATTTCGGCAAGATACTTTCTCGAATACGATCCCAATGCAGAAATCTTCTATCGTATAACCTTATTTTCTAAATGAGAGATGGGTAAGAAACATGTAGAAAATATGATCAGAATGCTATAAAATTTCATGATGCGAGGATACACACACACTTAGAATGGATTTGACATATTTTTGCTGGACTGGAGCGGGCTAGTTCTTTGGCCACTGGAATCTGCTTATTATCAGTAGGAGTTGGGTTTCTCTGTGCTGGAGCAGTATCTATGAAAACTGGAGTTGGTTTACTATCTCATGGCGTTTGGATCTTTTGTAAAGACCTGGTTTGTAACCGTTCAGATTCTAACATAGCCATCTTCCCCTTGCATGCCTTATATATAAGAATGGTGTTTCAATTATAAAACATGCTACAACAGAGATGGATTAGGTACTGAAGAATAGAAAGGCATGATATATTGACATGTATTCCCTCCATTTGGAAATAAATGGACATGTCTAGGCGTATTTCAGTTGTAGATACATCCATTGTTATCCATTTCTGTGACATATAATCCGGACGGAGGGAGTATGATGTAAGAGCTAGGGATATTGCAGGACAAAAGTGTAAAAAAACACTACTTGAATGTAAAACTGTATGCTAGCGGAATACATATAGAAAAACACTAAGGCAACATATGCGTGTATGATTGGGAAACCAAGATGGCATTGCAACAGACCACTAGGACAACACTTCAATGTAAACAAAGAACATGGTATGGTAGACAGATGAAGTACATACTAATGAATAACAATGCATAAGATATTCAGAAGCATGATGTCCAAACTAAGCAGATGGCATTGCGATAGGGTAGAATGATAGTACTTGAATTTGAAAATGTGTTATCATGAATGGAATAGGTACTGAAAAACAGGAAGCCATGCCATATTTACATGCATGATCAGCATGCTAAGCACAAGGCATTGCAACATAGTAGATGCACTCTAGGACATTATATGAATGTTGTACCCATATCACGGGCCAAGTTAGAGCAAGGACCTTGTGGGGTGAATAGGGTTCATCATCTTTCTGCAAGCCTTGTGAAGAACTGCCTTTACATGTTCCACCATATTGGGTATCACTGACGTCAAGTTTGTTGGCCGTTACATTGCTCAGTGAGGTTCTTGTGGATAAATCAGTGTGTGCAATTATATCTGACATGCATGGAAGACAACTAGTAGTTAGATTTATGTAATGATTCCTTGTAGGAGATGACATAAATAGTAGGACTGGGGTTAACTAGCAGCAATATGTCTCAAAAACTAAAGGGAGAACACAAATGAAAGCTACAGAATATGTATCGTTTGTACTCAAGATTAACTAGATGGCACACAAAAGTATTAAAGAACAACATAGGTAATACTAGAAGTGGTATAATACTATAATCACCAGCCTATGCGAAAGAATTGGCTGATGGATGATAACTATGGAACATCGTTACATAAGGAACAAGTCTCTTAGCTGAACTATGGAACACCGTTAACTCCTGAACAAGACCCATAAGAGATCAACATGAATATACAGTGAAATGTGATAACATATTTTCCTTGCTTAGATGAATAACAAAGCCATAAATATTGCACACAAGTAAGATGAGGGTACGACCTATATGGCCGCCATCCATAGGAGTGAGCATCATGTGCTGACTTGTCGATGTCCATGCAGTTGTTGTGGCTGTCCATGTCGGGCATGCGCATTCGATGCAGGGAACTATTGAGTGGGGACTATAGCTCCCTTCTTGTGTATGCTTCCCTTGTTGGAGCAGCTGCGATGAGTCGGAAGACGGTGTGGCTGAAGATGCAGAAAATGCATAATGTTAAGAACAACACATCTCTCTGATCTGAAGAGATACCCTAAGAGATGAATAGCAAGGTACGAGAGTGGTCACACATCTGTGACTGAAGACTAAATAGGGGTCACATGATTTTATTTTATTTTGGTACGCCAGATGGCTTGATGGTCGTCTTGTGCCTCCCGGCTGACACTGTTCAGAATCTTCCCCGAAGAGCCAGTGACCACCAGCAGAGTAGCCTGCCTCCGCCGTCCGTGGCCGCGAGAGCTCCGACCAAAACCCCGCTCCCCGCCCCACCGCACTGTCATGGTTGTGCCACCCCCGGCCAATCCACAAAGACTCGCCATCATCCAGATCTGGCGGCGGCAGCACCTTCAACCCACGCAACTCTAAGATAGCCATCTAAGCACTACTTCCACGGTTAACTTGCGCCCCCGCACCCTTACGTTAGACACCACCCAACCGGCAGCCTAGGAGCTCCGTTGCCTCGAGGGGTGATGTTTCCCATTGGGAATCGATTGGCCCAGAATAAAAATTCAGACAACTAATGCCTCAATAAAGTGATTTGAGATGAGGGTGCGACCTATCTGGCGGCTTGGTGAAGTAGGTAGCTCCAGCTGCCGAGTCGGTGAGGCCCGCGCGGTTGAGGTGGCTACTGGTGGCAGGGAAGCAGAGATGTCGCGGCGGTCGATGGCTACAGGGAAGCAGTGCCGGGACTTTGGATGAAACCGAAGTTGGAGCCGCTCTAGCGCCGTGCACAATGGCAGGGGTGAATCAGCTCCTATACGGTTCACGCGGCCGTCGTCGAGTCAGCCCCGGCAGCACGAAGTAAGAGGCACATGGCCCGGTGCATGACGGCAAATGGACAACATCTCTGGCATTAGGGAGGAGGGCGGCTATGGATTTGGTGCAGTGGGGCCACCTTGGAGGAGGGGCGTAGGTTTCGCAGCTGGAGAGCAGGGAGCCTCCGGTGAGAAGGTGATTTGGTGCCCACGAGGTATGAATGGCGAATTGGGAGGGGGAACCATGTCTTACGGATGCATTTGTCTAAAATGTGTGTGTGGGGGGGAGTTATAGTTCTACCCCTGCCTTTAGGCTTCTCGGCTTGGGTGTGTGTACTGAGGGTCGGGGATAGTAGAGTAACTTTGCTTCTCCAAAATAGTGGGCGCGAGCGATTTCGGGTGAGGAGGGCGTGTTTTTAAATAGTGGGCGTGAGCTATTTCGGGCGAGGAGGGCGTGTTTTGAAATAGTGGGCACAAGCTATTTCGGGTGAGGAGGGCGTGTTTTGAAATAGTCGGCGCAAGCGATTTTGGGCGAGGAGAGGGTGTTTTGCTGCCCATGGTTTATGAATTATTCGACACATGTCATTTCGGCCGAGGAGAAGGCGCGCTTGGATGAAGTTACGAACCTACCCTCGATGTACAACGGGTCAATTGATGTGTGTCCCACATAGGCCAGTAATTTTGCATCTCCCATTTATTTTCTCGGACGAATTCCACCGAGCAAAGGGTGTTTAATGATTTGTTCAAATTTTGGGAGAACGAGCATCCACGTCTACCTTACCAAGTCGATTTGAATCAAATTTTGAAATATTAGCTTGCCACTTATTGTTTAGAAGGAGAGATGATGCTCGGGAGTAATGTGTTTTTACAGGCTCATTGCTATTTCATTGAATCGAGATATTTCATTTTGGGTTTGATTCCCGTTTTTGAGTGGGTCAACTATTTGTCATATAGTAAATCGTCATAGTCAAAAAAAACGATTTACTATATGACAAATAGTTGACCCACTCAAAAACGGGAATCAAACCCAAAATGAAATATCTCGATTCAATGAAATAGCTCGTTCACCAGGTCAAAATAGTGAACTAAATCCAAAATTGAACACCTCAATCGAGTAGCATGTTGTACAATATTATAGTACTCCATGAACATGTTGAAAGTCAAATTAATGAACTTGTTTGATACACATATCTCTGTTCATGTGTGGATTGCAGACAACATGTTCTCCAATTTAAATATTTGAATGCAAGTTTATATCGAAACATGGTTTATATCAGTATTTGATGCATAAAATGCGATCTCCCCCTTTCACGAACTCCTGCTCTCTCTCTCTCGCCGGCAATCTTCAATTCTGTCGCACGCATCCAACACACAAACCTTGTTGGTCCCTCTCCCTCTCTCTCTATCTCTCTGTCTCTCTCTCTTTGTGTGTGTGTGGGGGAGGGGGTTCTTTCTAGTTCGCATGCATATATACTCCATGAATAGGTCTCTCTCGCACACTATGTATGATTCTCTAGTCCAAGCTAAATATCTTGGGTGCACTCATCGCACGCACACAAATTCCCTGGCTCGTTGCCCTTAA
The DNA here is from genome assembly GCA_021605145.1 of Aegilops bicornis. Taxonomy (NCBI): domain Eukaryota; kingdom Viridiplantae; phylum Streptophyta; class Magnoliopsida; order Poales; family Poaceae; genus Aegilops; species Aegilops bicornis. The sequence continues at coordinate 424,089,882 of CM038675.1, read as the reverse complement.
CTCTCTCACGCACCACTCTGTCGTCTCAGAGCTCTTCCCTCTCTCTCTCTCTCAAACTCTCCATCTCGCTGGGTCACACATACACATGCATAACTCACCCGCACTAAAACTCTATCTCTCTCCCTCGTTCTCTCTCCATCTCACACGCACACACACACGATCTCATGCCTAGCCAAGTATGATGGTCTCTCACTCAATTGTAGGCACACAAAGTCCCGCCTATATGTATATGACTAGCTAATTCTTAGTCTCCATCACAAACATGTGCATGGTCTATCTCAATTTCTCTCGAGGCATCTTTCTTCGCACACGCACCTCCTCCCTCGATCTCCCACCCATATAGTCCCCTCACGATCTCGAGGGGATCTCTCTATCACAAACACACCCTCTCTCCCTCCTCATGCGTCCATGTTCTGCATGCATCCCTCTCGATCTTTGTTCCTTGTTGGCCGACCTCTATTGGACATGTGCTATAGGGGTGTCTCTCTCTCTGTTGCAAACAATCATGCACTAGCTATCTTCATGTATCTCCTCACCTTGCTTTTCTATCTCAGAGATGCATGTGTGATATGTTTGCATAAGAAACGAACACACACACACACAGTCTCTCTCTCTCTATATATATTTTATCATTTGTTGTCCCTTTCTCTTTCACACACATACTATTTTTGCACACTCACTCATTCTCCTTCATACGCACTTGATCTCTCTTGACTTAGGCACTCTCATCGGTCCATAGCATATAGTTTTATTTAAAAGTCAAACATCACAAAGTTTGACCATGTACATGGATAAAAACATTTACATCTAGAACGGCAAACATATACCATTAGATTCATCATGAGATGTAGTTTCGGATGATGTATCTTTGGTATTGTAGATATAAATAATATTTGCGTAAACCTGGTCAAAGTTTCCAAAGTTCGACTTCTAAAGAATTTATATGCATTGCATTATCGAGCGGATGGAATATCTCTTTCCCCCTCTCAGCTATCTGACGCACCACTCAGCCATATCGGGGCTCCTCCATCTCTCTCAAACTTTATATCTCCCTGGTTCACACATACACATGTCTCGCTCGTGCTACATAGACCCATCATAGGCGCACACACTCCCCCCTAAGTATGACTATCTATCACTAGCCATCAGGAACATACGTATTGTCTCCTTGCATCCATACATCTATCTCGATATCTCTTGGGGTATCTTCTATTGCACACACACACACCTTGTCACTCGATCTCCCACCCATGTAGTCCCATCACGATCTCCAGGGGATCTCTCTATGACAAACATACACTCTCTCCTCCCCATGTCTGCATTTTCTCCGTACGTCTCTCTCGACCTCTCTCCCTTGTTTGTCAGACCCCTCTTGGTCACGTGCTAGGGCTCTTTCTCTCTCGGTTGCAAACAACCGCACACTATCTCCTCACCTTTCTTCCGCTGTCGAAGATGCATGTGTGATATGTTTGCATAAGACACACACACCTTTTCTCATTTTTATCGTGTGTTGTCCATGTCTCTTTCACACACACACACACACACTTTTTTCAGTCACTCTTTCTATTTCAAACACACACACACTCTCTCTCTCTCTCTCTCTCTCTAGTTAGGTACTCTCTCACGTCCATAAGCATATGGATGTTTTCAAAAGTCAAACCTCAGAAAAGTTTGACCAGGTATATGTGGAGAAAATTTTTTACAGCTGGAATGATCATTAGATTCATCGCAACATGTACTTACTTCATACTATCATTTATCTTTGGTATTGTAGATATAAGTACTTTCTTTATAAACTTGGTCAAAGTTTCAAAAGTTTGACTTAAAAAAATGTAGGCACTACATTATCGAACGGAGGGAGTAGCTCTTTCTCTCTCTCTGCTCTCTCTCACGGGCCTCCCCTCTCACTCGAACACTCTATACCGAGGGATTATACGGTCACTGTGTCAGCGTACAGTTCCATATATTGTTTAGTTGACCGGTCAACCAGTCCACATGCTGCCTTGTCAGCTCATGTTCTCTATCTTCGTGTGCTGGCCCACGTGGCAGTGGGTGAAAAATAAGTAAACTATAGGCCCATCTGACACGTGGTGAAGTGAACAAAGTTGAAACCACTCGGGGTAGCATCCCGCACGCTAGTAAATTGAGGGCACACTTCTTCCGCGTGAAGGACGCACTCGCACACACTTCACCACTGCATAGTGGCATGCATAGAAGGACGCACTCACGCACACCCAGCACACAACACACACCAGCACACGTGTACACCAGCGTCGCCGCCGGCTGAGATGGACGGTAAGGCAGCCAACAAGCGGAGGCGGCTCGAGCCAAAACCACATCCGACGAGCCTAGACTTCATCAGAAGCCTCCTCGACGACATGGTGCTCGTCATCATCAGCCTCCTCCTCACCAAATCTACCGTGCGGACCACCCTGCTCTCCTGGCGGTGGCGCCCCCTCTGGCGCCGCATCCCCCTCAACCTCACCGTCGACAGCTGCCTCTGCGATGGGGATTGCAGACGCATGGCCACAGTCTCCAAGATCCTTTCATCGCACCCTGGGCCAGCCAGATGCCTTGACATCTGCATGTTCAGCACCAACTGTAAGGTCCAAGCCAAGTTCAATGAGTAGTTCTTATCCCCCACCGTAGATCAGCTCGAGGAGCTCAACTTTGAAGCTGGACGATGTCGTCCTGTGCCTCCGTCCGCGCTCCGCCTCATGGCAACGCTGCGCCGCGCCAGCTTCATCTCCTGCTATCTTCCCCAGGTTAATGTAGCGCCCGCGCTTCTTCTCCCTCAACTCAAGAAGCTCACCCTTTTGATTCAGACTGGGTATTTAGCCAAAGCCGGATTATCCCAAAATTCTGTTTCGGTTTTCCAGGCGCTCTCCGTCACACTGTACTTCCGTACTATGGCCGCCAAGTCAGCGAAGTGTGCTATGTTGCGGCGGTTATGGCGTTATGGATTCCCTTGTCCGTGCAATTATTGCAGAAGAATGAAATTGCGTCTTCCTCTCGACAGTCCTTGACCTTGTTTTTACAAGGAGGAATCTAGCCCAATAGTGATGTACTGTTTCCTGGGGCTCTTGTCTAATGTGGGAGAGATCGCTTGTATCCGGGTGGGTGGGCGGATTTAAGTCTGAACCCTGACCCGATCTGAGACCCGGGGGCATGGGAGTTTCCGATCTTGGAGGTTCGTGCTCCGGGATGTCGCCCGATAGGTCTGGCCCACTGCCTGATTCTACGTTCATGGCTTGGGGGACGTCCTTCCGTATACAGGTATCCGTCTCGGAGAGCTCTAGAATCCGGACATAGTTTGTCCTCAAGATTGAGGAAGAATTACTGCATTGTTCCTCCACCACCGCTATCTGATGGGTGACCGGCGGAGAGTTAATCTCCCTTTGGTTGGGTTTAAGCCCGATCCGATCGTAGTCCGTAGCGACTCCCAAAGCGGCGATGCGATCCAAGAGCTCATTTAGGGAAGAGAGCTCCATCGGATCCATCTGCTCGGCAAGTTCCAAGCCGACATGGAGGCTGTTTTCGATGACCCGAGAAGTCATCGTCGGTAGCAACAACGAGCAGCGGTCATGACGAACTCGCCTAGCCGGAGAGTCTGGCCGACAGCCAGGGATCCCCCAGAGGTGACGCTGTCCTTGACAACGAGACGAGACATCCTTCCTTATGGTGACGGCACAGTGGAACTCTCGATGAAAGCACCAATGTCGGTGTCAAAAACGGCGGATCTCGGGTAGGGGGTCCCGAACTGTGCTTCTAAGGCGGATGGTAACAGGAGGCAAGGGACACGATGTTTACCCAGGTTCGGGCCCTCTCTATGGAGGTAATACCCTACTTCCTGCTTGATTGATCTTGATGAATATGAGTATTACAAGAGTTGATCTACCACGAGATCATATATGCTAAACCCTAGAAGCTAGCCTATGGTATGATTGTTGTTGTCCTACACACTAAACCCTCCGGTTTATATAGACATCGGAAGGGGCTAGGGTTACACAGAGTCGGTTACAACAGAAGGAGATCTACATATACGTATCGCCAAGCTTGCCTTCCACGCCAAGAGAGTCCCATCCGGACACGAGACAAAGTCTTCAATCTTGATTCTTCATAGTCCAACAGTCCGGCCAAAGGATATAGTCCGGCTGTCCGGATACCCCCTAATCCAGGACTCCCTCAACTTCCTCGAGAGCAACCTAGTCAAATTCGTTACTGTAGACTTTGGTAACGACAAGGAAGTCCTGCGTCGGATAGGCCTCATTGTAGGCAACACCTTCGACCTCCAGAAGAATCGGCTGGTGTCCTCTCGTCAGCCTTCAATCTTGACCGGCAGGAGCCATGGTTCATCCTTCAGACGGTAAACCGGAGAAGCCTCCATACACGCTTTCATCGTCATGCATGGCAGCGGAATGTACTAGATATAGACCACATCCACTACGCTGCAATGGATGGCTACCTTTGCTTCAATATCTACAAGGGTTGGATGAAGAGCAACAGCCAAGTGTGCGGTTCAAGCAAAGAAGTATCGGCCAAGAGGAAGAGGGACAAGGATGAAGTCGAGGAAGTGGACGAGGACTCCGAGTAAGGTGGCAGTGTCGTTGCTCATGCTGGTTCTAATGCAGTGTCTACCGGAATAGTTGCAAAGTTTTATTTCAGGTGTGCTTAATTTAATTTGTGGGGTGTGTTGTGCTGAGCCCCCAGCAGAACTATGCTATGTTTCTTCTCATTATTTTAACTCTTCAGTACATACATACTAGTATTTCTTACATTTCATCTTTTAGTTGGTATAGTACTACCACTCGTTTCTTCACATTATATACGTACAATATATATGGCCAACATCATATAGCCAGCAGTTTAGTTGTCAAAGAATTTCAGGGTGCTTAGTTTTGTCAAAGAATTCCAGGATGCTTAGAGGGTGCTTGGATCCAAGGGACTTATTTTAGTCTGACTAAAAATAGTCTTTTTAAGAGGCTAAAGTTCCAAGCACCCACGACTAAAGAGGGCTAAAACTAGTCTTGAGACTAATTTTTTTTAGTCGAGTACCCCTACTAAAATGTGGATTAGTCCTCTCTCTACTCATTTAACTCCTCTCCTTTAACACATGCGAGTTCTGGATTGGAGGGTTTGGAGGATAATAAATGCTCATTAACTTGATTTTAGCCTTTTTAGTATTTGGATCCAAGCATGGGTGAGGCTAGCATGTTTTAGTCCCACTACTTTTAGTCATGGGACTAAAACGTATCCAAGCACCCTCTTAGTTTTATTTGAGGGGTGGGTTGTGCTGGACAGCATTATTGTGACTAGCCTTTTTAATAGTACTATATGCATAATTTGGCGACGAGCGCAATCCATCGATACTACTGCTGTACAAAAGTATACATTTTTCAAAAGACTAGAGGGCGGGGCACTCTAGCTTGGTCGGTTTCATGAGAGGCGAGGGCCTTTGTGATTTGACGGCTCATTACTGCTGGAAGGCGGGGCCTTGTGATTTGACTGCTCGTATAAATGCACCGACGACCTGATCGAGGAGGAGCAAAGAACCGTGCGGTATACTCAAGTTTTCCACGGGAGTAGTATCGCGATGGAGGAACCTGACACGGCAGCCCGTGCCATATGGCGATAAAAATGATCTAATTTGCTAGTCATCTCATTGTTAGCATTGTTCTATTCATTCCCTAAAAACCATTGTTCTATTCATGCCTTGCAGAGAACGTGACACGTGCGGCGAAACACCCGAAGCAAAAGATGAAACACTGGAGCAAAAGAAGAAGGAAGATTATCACCCCAAACGATCTAATTCGCCACGGAGTCGTAACTGCTTCTTCATCGCCTCCACGACCTCCATCTCCTTGCGCGTCTCCTCCACCATCTTCTTCATTCTGTCCATGATGCGGGATTTCTTGACGCGAGCCTTTATCATCTGTTCCACGGCCGCATTACGTACCTTGACAGCAGCCGGGTGCTCGATGCGGAGCTTCGCCAACTCCTCCTTCTGTTCCATGACGAGGGCCTGCAGCATCTTCATCGAGGAACTACTATTCTCATGTAGCTTCTTCCAGCCGGCGTTCTTCTCCTTCAAAAGGGTCGATCTCATGGCAAAGCTTCCCCTTGTCCTCTTGAAGTTGCAGGATTTCGCCGGTCGCCTTCTTCTCCGAGGCAATGCTCTTCTTCAGCAGCATCACCAAGCCGGCGGTCAACTCCCCCTGCTGATTAAGCTTAGCGGGCATGTCTTCGAGGCTCTCCTTCAGCAACTCCATCAAGCCTTGGATAAACTCCTTCTGCTTATTGAGGTGCTTATTGAGCTGATTGGGCATGCCGTCGAGGGATAACGACTCCAGCTCCGCCGGCTCGGCATGTTCGCCTCCACGGCTAGGGCGCTCCTAGGAGCCATCGCCTGCCCGTGAGAGATCTTTCGAGGTCTCTGCGTGGCGGTGAGCCCTCTTTTTTTCCGTAGCCTTGGTTGCCACTCCCTTTTTATGAGTAGTTCTCGACCTAGAGCTCTGCTCACCGGCCATGGCAACGACGGACAAAGAAGAAGCACTTATGAGGAGGAAAGGTAGAGTAATTTTCGGTTAGGTAGTTCCCTTTTTAACCTAAGTACTAGCACTAGTACTAATACCTGCATAAGCGGGAACACGTTCAGGTTTGGTACGTACTAGTAGGTGTGAGCAGGCTTTCGAATGTGATGGGAACAAGGTAAAGATTAATTGATGGTTTTGGTTTCGAGGCGAAACGGCTCCGATGAGTTTAACGGAACATAAATTTCAAGTACTACAAAGTGCTCAAATGCGTAAATATTATGTTACTGTCAAAAATTGGCACAAAATCTGAAGGATACCAATGGAAGTACTACTAGAAACCCACGATTTAACTACTGCATGCGCCGCAAAGGGAGTAGTAATGTCTTTCTTCCGCCCTCACGTCCACTCAATTTGCATGCGCTGTATTAATTGACCATCAATGAAGTGAACGACTTTACACGCGTCAAATTATCACATCTGTGGATCTTGGTACAAAATTGCGTCCGCCCGTGTACCCGCGTGTGCATACGAGGACGAGTACATTATTCTGGAACCAGCAGCACATCACTGTGATCAATCCACGCAAGGAGGTCGCAATAACGCCTCCACATGTGCCACGTGGCTTCATGAACTGTAAGAGAGACACTGTGTAGCGTGCCATTGGTATTCTAATTTACGTGTTTTGCACATACTCGAAGTACTAGTAAGGTACATGTGCATTGCACGCATCAGATTTTGCAACCAAATTATGAATAATTACCACACTATAGCATGTAAGCTCTGAGTCATGTATGCCTGATGTAGCCCTTTGTTTAATTCTTATAGTTTGTCTCATTCAAAATCAATAAGTTTTTATAAAAAATCTAAGAACGCGGGAATAGGAAAAACATGGAATTTTAGTGGAATGTCATCTTGAATCCTACATGATTGTACGAGTGTTTGATTGTGCATAGAAAAAACACATAATTCTTTCAAAGAGGTTTGAGTGGATGAGATGTTTCCTATGAAATCTAGTGCAAATGAATCATATGGAAAAATTCCTATGGTTTACAATCCTACAAATCAAACAACCAAGATAGGAAAAATTCCTAATGATTAGAATCCTCCAAAATTCCTTTGAGAATCCTTTGAATCAAAGAAGCCCTTAATCTATTTTATGATTCATGGAATTGTGCGTTGTAAAGCATAAAGTAAAAACAAACAATGGCAATTCAACTAGAAAAAAAATTTGGGCAGTTATGATTCGGAAGATTCTAGAACAAAAGAGAACCACTGTTGTTTTGAGGTTTGTGCATTATGCTTAAGTTCAACCATGGAGTCTGCTAGATTGTACATGTGGCAAAATCCGCTGGGGGCTAGAAGATGGTGCGAGGGGCCGAGTGGAGGGAGACTATGAAGGTATGCACAAGTGCGAGATCGATATTTAGAGAGAGGGGGCGAACACGTGCGGTTTTGCACGCAGTGGCGGAGCCATGAAAAATAAATGAGCTAGGGGGCCAAGAATTGCTAATCCTTTACGAGGAGGGTCAATTCATGAACTTAAACCATTTTTAGCAGCAATTGTCTAGTGATCACATTCATATTAGTCTCGATATATAGTGATGTTAGGGGGGAGGGGAGCAGGGCCCTTACTACCCCTTGTCTTCGCCATTGTGCACGCGTCTGAGAGATGAAGCGGAAGGCATGGATGATGAGAGGGGGACGTTGGATATATAATTAATGTGGGTGTATTAGCTATATATGTTAATCCTATATAGAGAGGTATAGATTGATCGATGTGCTGTACTTTTTTTTTGCTACAACAGCATCCTTTTTTTAGCCAAGCTACTACAGCATCTTGGCCCTTTCCGATGTGCGCCACTTATGGTCCATCTATACTACTATTATTGCTGAATGCACATTCAGCCCGATTGGCATATTTGTAGGTCTATCACAACAATCAAAATGAAATGTCTCTGAGTCTTATCAATTAATACAGACTTGTGCTCAAATAAAATTAGAAACCAAAAAACAAAAAACAATTATTACATGATCTCTAAAACAAATGGTTTGATTGACTACATGAACAAACAACACAAAGGTTATTCAATGATGGAAAGAACATTTCACCTATGATTTACCAAGTGGGAATTTAATTACCTTTTTTCCTTCAGGACCTTAACAATGTGGCCAGTCTCAGCTTGCTTTGTTCTGAAATCCACCAAATATTTAATGGTTGTCTTGAGTATTGCTACTGATTGTGCTATTTGCTTCCTCAACATCTCAACTTCATCTCTAAGTGCAGAAGCAGAATCTCTTTCTACCCCTAGTTTAGCCTCTAGAGCATTAGCAGTTGGCAGTTCATAATGCACGATTGGGCCGGTGCCACTGTTGTGGGATGATACAACGTCCATGGGGACCTCCCTCTTTGATCTTAGGCTAACCTGTTTTGCCATTAAAGTTCTGATTAGATTCAGAAAAGTTGAAGTTAGAAAAACATCTCAACTGGGAGTTATAACAGAAAACCAGTTAAACAAACAAGGAGTTAAAGAGTTACAATTCGATGCTGAAAAGTAGTTATTAATATCATTGTAACCCGTTGCTGCAGCAGCAAAGCAGTTAAACAAACAAGTAGCTATTTAAGTTCAGGCAAACAGGTAATTCTTAACAGTAAGTATCAAACACATAGATAGGCGCAGTCTATAATAGGATTAATAGGCTGTGGCATTATGTAATCAGTAGCAAACTAAATTAAGCCAAGCAACGTAATTGAACAATTTTTCAATAAGTGGCTAACTAAAATTCCGAGAAGAAGGTAACTGAACTTACGCTAGTTCTTTATGCGAGCACACTTTGCAACTTCTTTTTCGCTTACAAGGTTGTACGAAGGAGTCCATGGCATCAATTGCTTGGATACGCAGTCCCAATACTTCTTTCTTCCTACACTTCATTGGTAAGTCGAATGGTTAATCTGGTAAGATGGTGCGTCCTTGATAGGTTATATGAGGACGTGTGGTCAGACTAGTTGTAGCCACACACATCACACTAGCTTTTACTGTATATTTCATGCGATTACTTTTGGCATATCAAGATCTAAGCGATCTACAATAGGATGAAAACACTAGCATCCTTCACATTATTGGCGAACTCAGTTCATAGAAACAAGCAATTCAACCATTCTGTGGGTAAATCAAAAGCGCCACTGGAATATTTTTCACTACCCCAATCATACACGCAAAAAGGGGCGACACCACCATAGGGGTTGGTATGGGTGGCCGCCTCGGGTGGCTCGAAAGTGTGCACCTAGTTTGAGTCGTCCAGGTTGGCCCATGCTAGTTTTGTTCGTCCCAACGCACGAGCAGGCAATGTAAAAAATGAAGAAAAATGTTTCAATTTGGATAGGCCAATAACATAAGGCAAGGCAGGCCCTATAGCAGGCTCGCGGCCCGAACGAGCGCCTCCCATATCGATCGACAACAGGAAAAATCCCAATTCATCCGCCGCAGCCTCCAGTATGGTTCGCTCCTAACCTAGCCGCCGCTGGACAGACCAACACAACACTTCCTCACGCCCTCATTGGAGGGCGGTCACCGGGCTTCAAGAGAACGTAAGGACAAGAAGATGAAGATCCAACCTTGGGTGTAGCCTGCGTGGGAGGCAGCGGCAGCAGCACGGGCATGGCATCGAGCTTGCGCAAACGGACATTCGCATCTTGCAAGAGTAGCATATGCAATGAGCAGGTACATCACATCCCTGATTATATCTAATTCAACTCTTCAATTTCTGGCCAATAGTTAAACCTGATGGTGTTGTAAAACTTCATGTATGTAGGGAATCTATGAGAAAATGAAACCAATTTCAATTGAACTGACTGAATCTGATGTATCTAATCAAGTTTCCGGTGCAAACATCCAAGCTCATATTGTTCTTGAGCCTGAAGTGTCTAATGAACATACTGCTAATGAAGGATTTGATGCAAACATTTTACATGCTCCTGGTGATGAACATATAGTGTCTAATGAGGCATCTAATGCAAGCATTTTGCAAGATCCCATTGAAGGATTTAGTGTCTAATGATGATCTGCTATGTTGAGAGAGACATAGAGATTTGCAGGCATTGATAACAAGCAAATTATAGTGCATTTTCATGGCTTGAGGAAACGTCGAGGCCATCCACCAGAAAGTCCCCGTATCATGACAACATAGCATAAATACTTTTATAATCTATTGTTTGAAACTATTGGCATACTTGTGCGTGATAGATATATTGATATGCAGTTTGCGCACTGGATATAGGTGCAATTACACTTCGATATTTTCAGTCAGAGAACGAATAATTCAAGCAGGTACAAACCATGTTTGTAGTCCTTGTACACCATGTTGCAATTTGTGTTTTTTGGTGCTTGCATCATTTAGTGTTTATAATCTGAACTACTTTGGATCATTAGCTGGTTTTCAAAGTGCATGTAGCTTCACATTTCTCAAGTTATGTTGATTTCCGGAGTGCAAGTGCCTTCGTATTTTTTCAGTAAAATGTTCGCCCCTGGTAACTTGAATTCGTGGATCTGCCACTTCACACAAATCATACACGGATGCCAGTACGAATTAAATGAAATGCAGGGACTTACACTAGCTTGTTGTACAGGCTCACTGCAGCTCTGCTTGCGCTTGGGATGTTCCATGTACAAGTCCGTGTTACCACTTGCTTGGATGTGCAGGCCTTGTGCTCCTTGCATCCCCCTCTGCATTTTTGACACGGCGAATGGTTGATCAAATAAGAGGAATCGACCTTGCTGTTGTACCGGAGATGATACTTACAAGGTTATATGGGTGTGCGGGATGTGTACTAGATCCCTGTAAGCGCCCGTCATGCTTTGCTAAAAATTGATTTGCGTGTTTCAGATGATATCTCCAGAAGAAATAAGAGTTAAAGTCAGAGTTGGATAGGCGTGTAAGCTAAGAGAGCAGTGAAAGGATATCCAAACATCGTCGGAACAGTGCACAAGCGAGTGATGTTTGGATACCTTGTTCAGTACGGCATTTGGGCATGCTCGCCTAGCTAGAGTGCGGGTCACTTCAGAGCCATTGAGGGTGATGCGCTAGCGTTGGTTGGTCGTGCACGAATGCAGATCTTGAGTGGCAGCGGAGCGCTACGATGCGGTGGACGAGACAGTTGGTGAAGCCACAGCGGCCTCGGGGGGCGGAGGCGCGACGATGTGCTCGGTGAAGTAGCCCCGGTGAGCTGGGAGACGGCGTCGGTGAAGCGCACCTAATGCGGTGGAAGTAGGTGTCTGTGAGGCACGTCGGTTGCGGAGGCCGACATTGTCGGTGGACCACCCGGTGCGGTGGACGAGGGCGTAGATGAGGTAGCTCCGGTGCGGTGGTGAAGCATGACCGTCGTCTTCGTCGTTGTCGTCCGGCAAAGAGGTGGGGAAAGAGATGAGATGAGGGGAGATTCAAACTTTGCTTGGGTTGGGGGCAAATTAGGGATTTGAGCAATCTGGGCGCGGAAGGGGACGGTGGAGAAGGGAGATTTTGCAGGGCTGGAATTGGGGCCGCCAGATATTTCAATCTGAAACATGGAAGTGTGAACTTATTTTGTCATCGTCCTTTTTGGGGGGGAGGGGGGAGGGAGGGAGGGGGTGGGTGGCTGGGTGCTAAGCGTCCGTCCGACACACGTGACCACCACAACACGACCCTGGTCTGCCTAGTGCGCCTACATTTGAGAATGCAACGAATCTTCTTTCATTTGCAAACGAATCTGTATCTATTACCATGCCTGTGTTTTCCTTGCAATAATTAGTCATTCGAAATGAGATACTATAACTTAATTAATGAGGAGTTATTTGAAAAAAAATCAAAACGGTATCCACGCTAACGTGGATTAGAGTGTGTGTCGCATAATTAGTTATTTGAATTAGAGTGTGTGTCACATAGAGATCTCCAATTCTAACGTGGATTTTGCATTTCACTGTATCCATGCTACTTTTTTAATACAAATTCATATGTATATGATGAACACCATGGTAGTGAGAAAACTTTTGGATGGATTCGAACATATGACCTACAAAATAGCACAACAAATCGAGTCAATGTCAACTTTTCGAAACCTAGTATGGCACGAATTTGAAATTATTACAAATATGCATGGTCCTCAGTTCAAATCTTACAATGTACACCGAACTGAAACATCGATATTAAGTCTCGTACTATGTACATTCAAATGTTGTTTTTCGCCCCCCCCCCCCCCGCACACACGCTACATACTTCCCGTATCGGTCAATCTTCCTCTCCTAACCACCTTAGGAAGCTATCATTTTCCAACACACATCCATTCTTTCTCTCCATGTTTCGATCTCTAACTCTCTCAACTACACAGCCCCCTTTTTCCACTCTGTACCAAATGTATTTACCTCACACACCCGCCATTGCACCCCATGCCGAGATCTCTCCCTCTCCCTCTCCCTCTCACCCTCTTGTGCTAAATACATGAATTGCCTATCTAGCCCCCCAACCTCTCGTGCGCACGCATGCACGTTGTCTATCTAGGTCACTCCGTGGAGACTGTCTCACTCTTTCTTCCGCACGGTGGGCCACACTCACTCAATCTCAATCTCTTTATCTGAGTCTCGTTTAACCTCGTTCTCTTTCGCACACAAATGATATATCTCCTTGTTCGGGCCTCGATCGACACACTCTATACTCTCTAACGCAGATTGTCTATCTAGGTTAGTCCATCGAAGCCACCCCAGTCTTTCGACCTCATGGCAGGCCATGCTCGCTATCTCTCTCCCCCCTCTCTCTCTCTCTCCCTCTATCTCTCTCTCTCTCTCTCTCTCTCTCTCTCTCTCTATCTCTCTCTCTCTTTGTATGTCTCGACTGACCTCGCTCTTTATCGGACAAAAACGATATATCACCATGTTTGAGCCCAATTCGACTTATTCACACTGTATACTCTCTCACACACATTGTCTATCTAGGTCACTCTCTCCAATCTGTCTCACTCTTTCGATCGCACGATGACCCTATGTGATCGATTGACCTTGCTTCCTCCCACGCACAAAATATATCTACACGTCTGTGACTGGATCATCTCTCAAGCTCTATCTTACAGCCCTCACCCTTGCCAAAAGCTCAATCGGACAATATCTCTCTAGAGCATATATATATCTGTTCAATGAATGTCAGACCACACTCACTTTGTCTCTCTATCTATATGTCTCTCGATTGACCTCACTTTCTCACGCCGTATCTTCCACACATTGAAGCTACCTCTCCATCCCTCACAAAGCCGGCGCTATTTACATTGCGAGGGGCACTCCAACCATGGATTAATTTGTGTAGGCATTTATTCCGGTCGGTTTAGCTTATTTTTTTGTAGCATTCGGCCCACAACTACTCCAAACACCGTTGCAACCCCCGCAACTCCCCTAGTTGATTTCCCTCTGGCTCGGTCATCGCTCTCTCGCATGTCCTTTCACGCCTTCAACGTCGCATCATGGTATTATTGCAAAAAACTCTGTTGTCCTCTTTAATTATTATAAATAAGCTACAAAACTACACACTAATAGTCCACTTGGAATGGAACAAATTTCGACCCACAAATTAAAGTTCTACAAACTACACACCGAGGGGCCCACATGTCATGAAACAAATTTGGACCCATATACAAATTAAAAAAATAAAGGACGAGGATCGAACATGCGACCAGGGCCTTCAAGCCGCACGTCAATAGGCAACATATGTAGAACAACAATGTTTGTTGTACCTCCCTTTGTTCACATAATGTTTTTATTTTACCACAACCTATTTAATTGATAACATGTAATATTATTTTTAGTACTATTCGCCTTCACTTACTAGTGGGTTCCATGTGTGCTCTCTCTCTCCCCCCCCTTCTGTGTTTAGACGCACGGGCAAACACGAAGAACTCGCGGGCGATATTACCGTTGACCATATCTGGATGCGTTCACAAGTTATGGCACCAGTTTCAAGTGCTAGCAGCACTAGTCAGTGTGTACGTGCAATGCACATTAACTTGGAAGTATATTAAGTGCATGCAGATATTAAGTAGGATATTATTTGCGTGTTATTATGTGATTAGCACTATTTTTGTTATGAAATTAACTGCACGCTAAACATGTTGAGCGCTCGACATTGAAGCAGTCTAGGTTGTTGGATGACAAGGAATACATGTGGCTTGATGACGTTTTATATTTAATTTGATACGGCTCTAGCAGAACATTCAATCGATCAAACCATAGATTTTGTTCAGTCTGACTCCGACTTTAAATTATACAACGATCGATCTAAAATAAACGGAAATGATAAACGTTCGGATTTTAAGCATGGCAATCCGAACGTTTTTCATGGCAAATTTAGATTATGCGGCGGCGGCGGAGGCGTCTTGCGGTGGGAAGGGGCTCCTCTGTCGTGCTCGTGTTGTCGGCCATCGACCGACGGCGACACCGGCGCCTTGCGCCATTGTTGGCGTACTCCTGGACGTTGGCCTAGCTTCAAGGAAGGCCAAAATGTTTTGGACTTCGAAGTGATTCAACTGGCGGGAGGAGGCGACTGCGTTGGTGCAAGGAAGCGGTCGACTGCGGCCATCCATGCCGCTGAGGGGGCACTGGCACCCGCGCGGGACATGCGCCGTCAACGGCGCGGCGGAGACATTCGTGTGCACGGGCACCGCTGCGGTGCGCACGCTGCTGCACGCCAGCAGTATTAGTCTGCCGGCAGTGCACGGCACCGCACGGTCGCGGCGCTGGCCAAGACACGCACATGCGCATGCGCTGGTAGGTGCACGGGTGCATGAAAGTCAGCGGGGACCTCGTGGAACCACGTGGCATCAAGCTCGGCGACAATGTGCAGCTCCCAGCCCATCAATGCCACAGGGATGGGCGCTGGCGCAGTCGGGGCGATGGGAGCCGGAACGAGAGCGGGGACAGGTGCGGCGTCTTCCCGCAAGGCCAGTTCAAGCTCGTCCCAAAGCGCCTTATGTTCTTGAGACTCCGGTTGGGTGTCTTCCTCGGGAAACTAGAAGACTAAAGGCAAACCATCATGATGCGGCATGGCATACGTTTAGGTCAGCCAGGTTGGAGGTAGACAACAGGAGAATCGGAGATGAAGAGAGAAGATTGTAGCGATACCGGGTAGTGTGGGGTTGATTTTAAACTACTGCGCCGGCGACATTAAAAGTGGGAGTAGTTGGGATGAAGATGGGCGGCGGAGCCTGATCAAAGGGCTCGCCTCCCGGTGAGCCTGCACAACGGTCTGCTCGCACGCCTCCCTGTCAGCCGGTGCAGCGGTCTGCTCGCACGCCTCCCGTCGACTCACACGCTTGCTCGGATGGCACCTGCCGATCATAAGCGGGACTCGTGGCAGCACGTAAACACCCACGGTTTCAATAGTGAAAGCGTTCGCCTTAACGTGACAGGTCTTTGTTCCAAAATACCCTGGCTCTTCATTTGTGCAACTCGTCATAAGCAGCTTGTCTCAAATTGAAGAAAAAATTACGAAGTAATATTTGTGCCATATCACGTGACCATGCTCAGTTTCAAGAATTTATGGTCACTTTTGGATTTTCTTAAATTTAAGATCCATGATTCGAAACAATATCATAACCTACATCATGCAATAAATTTTCAAGCCATACATCTGTCCTGTTGTATTTCTTAAGAAAGGATTTGGTCAAACATTTTGCTCAATTAGACTTCAGACAAGTTATATATGCGGAGAAAAAGGATAATCCCCCCGTACCAGTGCATTGCCTGATATATTAACTCAAGTACTAGGCACGAACAAATGGGCTCAATTCTGTGCTCATCCTGGTTTAGTAGTAGTAGTACTAGGCAATGCAGTTGACGGGTGACCTTGGCGAGCGGCGACCAAGGGAATTGAACCATGCTCGGCACGGTAGGTAACGTTGTCTAGTTACTAAAGCATCCCTCCGTCGTTCATCGGTAGTCATTATGGACCGGGGACATGAGGGGAATTTCCTAGGGCTGGAATTCTGGCGCCCGGATATTTCGCTCAAAACGTGGAGGCTCGACCGGTTGGGGTTGCCTAATGTGCGTACCACGACGCCACCGTATGACACGAGCCCGGTTTTTTTATTTTTTTATTTTTTCAGGATCAACACGAGCCAAGGTCTGGCTGGTATGCCGTTGGGTCCTACCATTCGAGAATACGAAAAGGAACCTTTTAAATTGCCGAACGAATCTATGTGTATTACAATGCCCGTATTTTCCTTGCAAATACTAATCTCAACTTGGTAATTGATTTATGACGAGTTGTTGAATTAGAGTGAGTTTGTGATATAGTGATCTCAACGTGGATTTCACATTTCATGGTATCCCTAGTAAGTTTTTCAAAGCAAATTCAAATTTAAAAGATGAACAATATGGAGGTGAGAAAACTTTGTACGTATCAAGCATATGACCACACACACACACACATAGACACTCACACACGAACACAAGAACAATCCAATAAGTATACTGCATATATTTTTCCAAACCATGCATGTATGACACGAATTCAAAAATACTCCTTCTGTTCCTAAATATTAATCTTTTAGAGATTTCTACACTATAAAATATGTCTATATACATCCGTATGTGCCAGTCCATTTGAAATCTCTAAAAAGACTACTATTTAGGAACGAAGGGAGTAAAATGTAAGACATGCATGGTCCTCAATTCAATATTTAAAACGAAGATAAAACTGAAACATGAATATTAAGTCTAGTACTACAGTACATGCAAATGTTGTGTTTAATTAGGCAGAGCTATGATTGTCGGGGGTCAATGCCCCGACCTTAGATAAAATTGTGAAGCTCTGTTTAGGGTTGTTTACCGATTGGTTGTGCACCCCCACCCCTCCTCCCCGGGAGAATATCATGCGCCCCCATACCTTAGATGATATATGCCGATACGAGTTGCTTGGAGCTTGTAGATTTGAGGTATAGTAGCTCACATGATGTCTTAATATTTTACAGGAAACCTTGATGAGTTTGAGAATTGCACACATTTGTACAAAAACTACTCAGATGCCCTTGAATCCCATATCCAACGACCTCGAAGCTCGTATCACCGTAGCATCTAAGATGAAGGAGGACATCATATTCTCCTGTATGTAAGAATATCATGTGCTACCACACCTTAGATGCTTTGGTGATACAAGCTCTTCTAAGCCGTTGGATTTGTGACAAAACACCTCCTCGGTGGTTCAATGGTTTTTGCGTAAAAGCCCCCAAAGAGTTCGGCCACTGCTTACAAGCACAAAGACTGCTCAGATGCCATTGGATCTCAGATCAAACAACCTCGAAGCTCGTATCACTGTAGCATCCAAGCTGCGAGAGCACCTTATGTTTTCTTGCACGGGAGAATATGAGGTTCTCCCGCACCGTAGATTCTCTGGTGATACGAGTTCACGGAGATCTAACGCCTCACAGTAGGAGGTTTGAAAGTTTTTGCAATATACGGCTGAGAGAGTTTGGGAATTGCGTAGAAAGTACAAGTACTACGCATGTGCCATCTGATCGCTAATCATACGACCTAGATGCTCAAATCATGTAGCGGGTAATTAAGCTACGGGGAGCACCTAATATGAGCAACAGGGAGCCGTTGGATCCAAGATGCAGCGGCACGCATGAGGCCTTAATGTTTTATTTGCAAAAAAACCTTTGAAGAGTTTGGAAATTGCGCATAATTACAATGACTACTCCCAAGCCATTGGATCTTACTTCCAACGGTGTAAAAACTCATATCACCATAGCATCTAAGCTGCGGGGTGGATGTGATATTCTATGCCGCTGTCATTTTTGTTCGTAAACTTGCAAAATACGTGTAACTCGTGTCGTCACTTGTCTAACCGCGCAAAGTGTTTGTTCAGAAAAAACCATCCTACAATGAAATATCGAAACAACACACGGGGGTCCCACTTGTCATTAATCAAATTTGGACCTAAAACTAACAAATCTGAAAGACGAGATTCGAACTGGCAACCTGGACTACAAAGCGTAAGTTGATAGCCTGAAACAACAACGGTTGTTGGCTTTGTCCCATAACTTGATTTTATACAGTATTACGTTGAGTAGAGTAGAGGGAGTGCCTCGTCAACACGTGCATGACCGTTGACTCACTTACTGGTGGGTCCCAGGTCTGCGATCTCTCTCTTCTCTCCATCGTCTAACCTTTGCACGGGCACACACGAAGAGCGGCGCTAGCTTGTCGTGGTGTTATTACAACAAAAAAAACCTACTAGTGTGGACTCATACACCCTGCCTAACACTATTCGTGCTTCATATGGTCCATGTTTCATGGAGTACTATAGCACCGTACTCTTCGTGCACTGTAGACCTAGTTCTGTTAACATTGATCTCACCGTTCATTCTTGACCGGACAGTCGAAAAAGTGGTGCTATGTTACTACATTACTATTCATATAGTTGACATGCGCACAACATCATTTGTTGTCGTCATATCTTACTACACTAGCATGAAGATTATGTAGTACTAACGTATGAACCACTGCACGTGCCTAGTAGTAGGAGCACTGTGTTTGTTCAAGTGGCTGATGTGTTTCGCACTCCTCCGTCGTAAGAGTGGAAACTCTTTCTGTAATCATTTTCTTATTCAGAAAAACAATGGACACGCTCTACCGTGCGGAACCTCCTCCAGCCATGCACTAAATTACTCACTTTCGCTGACGTGTGGGACAGCCAGCACTGGGGTCCACCAGCCATGCACTAAATTACTCCGTAGTACAGTGACGGTAGACTACCCCGATCGAAGCGCCGCAGTAATGCCCAATGAGCCGTCAAATCACAAAACCCCCTCCTTTCCAGCAGTAAGTTGGACGGACGAAGAAACCATCATTTCACTCTTCTCTCTCAGCTTCCTCTCTACCCAACTTGCTTCTCCCTCATCTTGTTCCTTATTTCTTCAAGAAAACCCCGACCTGCTTCTGCCATTGTTCTTCTCTCCCAAAGAAGGAAAGGTGAGTGCATCAATGGTGTTGATTCTGGCCAAGGCCCGGTCTTGCAACCCTAAGACTGAGCCTATAACTCCATCTCTTTTCTTCTTTGGGTTTGTGATTATGGTTTCTTTTCTTTTATTTCTATTTTGACAATTTCTTGATGGACGCTGGAGCACCGGCCGAAGTGATGTCTATGGCTCTGGCCAAAACCGTCGAGGTTCATGGTACAAAGAAGCGCAAGCACCCCGTCGAGACTACCGCAGACAAGCTCAAAGCCATCGCCCTGTCCAAGCCCCCTCTCCGGGATCCCTCATTAAGCAAGTCCAGGTAATATCTCTTCTTGACGATCTTTTTCTCGATCTTGATCGTGTTTTTTCATCTAACACGCAGTACTAGTACTAGTAGTACAACTTTATGGGTGATCTTGCATGTGATTTTTGTGTGCCAAATGACGGTTCTAAATTCCTCTTTTGACCAAAACATGCGATAGGTTGACACTAATTTCTTATAGATTACTTTCAACTAGTACTTTATGAACATCAATGCTACCTTTGAAGAGGGTATATTTGCCTCAGTAACTTGTGTTATGGATATTGCAAGTAATCCCTCTGCTCTCATGCCTTTGAAGACATGTTCTAGTGTCTTTGTTCACTCATTTCTGTGCGTATATGTAGTCATATATGGAGTATAATATCAAAAATCATCTTATATTTCTGAACGGAGGTAGTAATAAAATATGGTTTATGTTTGAATTAGAACCAAATCCGCGGTGGAGATGAAGTTCTCAAAGTCATACCGTGTGAACTGGAAGACCTGAGGATGAGTTCTACTGCTAAACTATCTAGCTGTTGTGTCCTTATCGCCACGTGTCCTGAACTAGTGTTTTCCTGTAGCATTGTTGTCAGGCGTGTTCTCAAGGCTGTACTTGACCACAAAAATTTCCTGGCTCTGCCTTCGATTACGAAGGGTGTGGTTCTTGTAAAGCTTCCCAACAAATCTGATGCGGCCTGTCTTCATCATCATGTTTATGAGTGGAAAGACCACTCTGTTAGGTTCTCCAAGGTTGACGAAACGGTGATGGTGCATGTAGACATCACTCACGAGGTCCATGGCCTAGTCAGTTATGCGGGGTTCATCCCGTAGGTCGGTGGCAAGAAATAGTCTGCAGTGTTTAATTAGTGCAACTTTGCTTGCCTGTAGTAAGTATTGAAAGAGCTAGTTATCGACTAGAGGGGGGGTGAATAGGCGATTTGTATGAAAGTCTTCAAAACATGAGAGTTTCGAAGAAAAACAATAGAAATGAACCTATTGATATGCAGCGGAAGGTAGACTACACTAAGTAAGCCATAGTCAAGTATTCAATGAAGTGAAAGCAAGAAGACTAATAGCAGCTAGGTAGTAAAGATCAGGATGGAAGATAGTATGAAGCCAAACAACAATAGTAGTCACACAGTGAATTCAAATAGGTAGTGCAAGCAGGCAATGACTTCACGAAGACAAACTGTAAGTAAAAGAGAGGGAGAAGATATAACCAGTCGATTGGTAAGGTCAAGGATTTGTTGGACCAGTTCCAGTTGCTGTGACAACTGTATGTCTCGTTAGGGAGGCTGAGATTTAACTCAGAAGACCGTGTCTTCACCTTATTCCCCTTGAGCTAAGGACACCCATTCCTCGCCCAATCACTCTGGTAAGTCTTCAAGGTAGACTTCCAAGCCTTCACAGACTTCGTTCACCGGCGGTCCACAATGACTCTTGGATGCTTAGAACGCGACACCTAACCGGCTGGAGGATTCATAGTCCTCAAGTATAACAAGTCTTCAGGTCACGCGGACAGAAAGACTTCAGTGATGCCTAACACTCTTTGGCTCTGGGTGTTTGGGCTTTGTCCTCGCAAGGATCTCTCTCAAAAGCTTCGGAGGTGGGTTGCTCTCAAATGACAAAAGCCGTGCACTAACTCTGAGCAGCCACCAATTTATGGTGTAGGGGGTGGGCTATTTATGGCCACTAGGCAACCCGACCTGATTTGTCCGAAATGACCCTGGGTCACTAAGGAACAAAGACGTGTTCCAACGGTTAGATTTCAAACACACGCGGCAGCTTGACTTGGGCTACAAGTAAAGCTGACTCATCCAGCTCTTGATAAGATTTGCTCTCATTGTCTTCGCTCGAAGACATAGGATTTTGGTTGAGCATCACTTCAGTCACTCTGACATTGTTCACTGGGACCCCACTTAACAGTACGGTGGTTCCTATGACTCAACAAATAAGAAAAGGAAACAACGAAACAACTAAGTCTTCGCGCTCCATAGTCTTCACACGATATCTTCTTATGTCATAGTCTTCAATGTGAATATCTTCACATACCACCATTGTCTTCAATGTCTTCATACATTTTGAGAGGTCATCTCCGGTAGGTAAGCCGAATCAATGAGGGACTACTACCTGCGTTATCCTGCAATTCTCACAAACACATTAGTCCCTCAACCAGGTTTTTCGTCAATACTCCAAAACCAACTAGGGGTGGCACTAGATGCACTTACAATCTCCCCCTTTTTGGTGATTGATGACAAACTGGTTGAAGTTTTCAACGGGGATAAATATGTGGAATTGTAAAGGATAAAGGTATTGTCTTCATAAGTAGCAAAAGGCTCCCCCTGAAGATATGCATATAAGTAATTTGCTTTTGGAATGCAAATGCACGTGGCAGGTTGTACTTATGGAGATCCTCTTCAACTTATGAAGACAATTCATCATGCATGATTTGATATGATGAAGATAATGACATGCATAATGAAAAATGGACGTCTGCAATATGACTTAGTGCGGGATTTATCATCGCATCACAGAATAGGAGAAAACGTAGCAAACGACCATCAAGTTTGAGTGTTACAACTCCAAGAACCAAATGTATCAAAAGCGAGAGTTGTAAACACTAGGCAAAATATAAAGCAACCGGCCATATGGACCCGCTTGAAGACTATCAACTCATATGCTTCTCCCCCTGTTGTCAGTAAGGACCAAAAAGGTTTGAAGACATAGAGCCTCTACTCATTACTAGAAGGAGTAGGAGAAGCAGCAGGGTTGGCGTTGGGGTTTGGCGGTGCAGAAGAACTTGGTGCAGTGTCGACAGGCACTGAGGTTGGAGGTGGTGAAGTAGCATCATCTTGGTCATCTATGACTCTGGCATTCACCATTGCAGCTGAGGAGGAATAGTCAGAGTCTTCAAGAGAGGGAGTTCGACGCAAGACAACATTCCTTGGAGGAGTGGAGTCAAACTTGAATCTTTCAGCGAACCATCATCTTGAAGATCTGCTTCAGCACTTAGCAATGTCAAACTCTTCCATGACCTCTAAAAGGTTTCATGAGTGACAAAGGCATTCTTGGTGGAAAGGTTGCGAATGTGATTGACATCCACCAAGAGGCTTTGCATTTGTCGCTTCAGCCAGTAGTGATGCTTATCCTGTTTCTGATGCAGGGCGACGAGAAGCTCTCGATCATTGAGAACACGAGATCGCTTCCGAGGCCTTTGAGCAATAGTGCTTTTAGTGGCTTCAGTATGGGCACGGTGAGGGAAGCGTGTATTGCTAGCCAAAGGATAAACACGAGTGACGGCCTGAACTCTTGCAATGGGCTGTTTGAAGCTTCGGTGATCAGCTCTGGGTATATGGCTTCAACTGACATAACAACCTCTGGCAAAAATATCAGATGGTTGCGAGCAGAAGGCTGATAGTTGATAGCTGAGTGAAGCTTGATAAGGCGCATAACCCATGGAGCGTAGAACTTCAGACCAAAGAGATCAGAGCCTGATGCAACCAATTGCCTGATAAAGAAGTCTTGAGCATTGAAGCTGATGCCATTGAAGATATAGAAGACCAATGTCTTCATCGCTCCTTCAAGCTTCGCTGCAGAAGAATGTCCCTTGATGGGCCATAGAGTTTGCCTTATGATATGATAGATTGTTCGGGACAGATACTCTAGTTATTCAACAAAGAACTCTCTTGGGTATTCAGCGTCGCGTGGCAGAGGCTTCATCATGCTTAGCATTTGGCTCATGTTGGGCTCGGGCTTCTGAAAAATGCTCTCCAATGCATTGCGATGAAGCTGACAACTAGGCTCGAAGAGTTCACCTGGAGTGGGCAGGCCAGTTAACTCAATGATAACAAGAGCTTTGGCTTCATGACGGACATTTCCTGTCATCCACTCAAGGACCCAAGTCTTCGGATCCCTGTTGTAGCCGCGAATGTGAAGGGTAGCATAAAATTGTAGCAGAAGCTCTTCATTCCAATGCTCCTTATCAGTCACAAAGTACAGAAGACCAGCATCGCGAAAGTAGTCAAGGGCTTCCTCAAGGCAGGGCAGTCCAGCAATGGCTTCACAGTCTAGACGCATATGTGGAAAGATGCGCCCTTGGTCATAGAGAACACAAGAATAATACCTGTGCTGCTGATAGCTCCAGAACCGATCAGATGAAATCCTTGGCTTGGAGTAGGGGTTCTTGGCACTATCAAAGAAAGTGTTGTGTGCAGTGAAGCCATTTGCATTAAAGGACCCTGGTGAAGTTGCAGTACCTAGAAACCTTGGCAGTCTTGGCTTAGGCTTCTGGACCTGAGGCCTGCTCGACATGATAGTCAAACTGTGGACCAGCAGCAGGTGGAGGAACCAGAATGGGCCATCTGACAGTAACCAACTGACCATGACCATATGCTTGCTCGATGGTGTGTGGTCGTGGAGGCGGTATAGGAGCAGTGGCAGTGGCAGTGGTATTGACTCCAGGCTGTAGATTTGCGTCAGGTGCAGCATTGGCTTCAGGTGCAATCACTTCAGGCACCACATTAACTTCAGGCACCATATGAGCTTCAGCCATGACAACGTCATTGGCTTCAGTGTTGGTGTTGGTGGTCGCCTCAATGTTATCAACCTCCACTCGAGTAGCTGGAGCATCGGACACGTTCACCTCGAGAACAACTTCAAGGTTTGTTGGGGGTGTAGCAACACGTTCTTCTTCAATTCTTGGCTCTTCTTGTTCATCGGCTAATGCAGCCGGAATGTCTTCAGCCGCTTTGGCTTCAGAAGCGGAGATGTTTGCAGTAGGAGAGGCTTCATGAAAAACTTGGCGTGATACTGATTGGTGCTCTTCTTCTTCTGGAACACTCGACAGAGTGACTTGTGGCCTTGGTCCTTTACGAAGCCTGCGGAATGCTGGCGACGCTTGTGGAGATGGAGTAGGTTGGGCCTCAAAGTCATCATCTTCAAGCACCGGAGTAGTTGGTGTTTCTGCTTGACGGGGGGGGGGGGGGTCTTGAGGGTGATCAGCCCATGAATCATCCTGAGCGATTGGCGTCAAAGGACGACCAATGCTGATGAGTTCGCTGTCCGTGAGAACAGGCGATGATACCACATTGTGCTCGATCTGAGGAAGGACTTCATCATCTTCTACATTGTCTTAGGGACCAATATCTTTAGCTACGGTGGGGTTGACAGCTGGAATGTCTTCATCTTCAGGAGCCTCTGGGGAAGCAGGCTCATGAACTATCAAACGAGGCTCTTGTTGTGCAGATGCAGGACGGGCAACAGAAATTGGCTTGACGACAAGGGGCTCTGTGGGACCAGCCCGATCTTTCCTCTTGGTTTGACGCTTCTTGGCAGGTGGAGCCTCGTCAGTGGTGTTCTTGGTCTTGCCTTTTCTGGCTTTAGCTTCAGCTGCCCTTGTTTTCTGAAGCTCTGAAGCCACTGTGGGGACCTTAGGCTTCACGCCTGTCATATAGGCGGGGAAGAGAAAGCGAGGTTCATCCCGCCTGGATGCTTCAGCTTGGTCCACAGTAGGCTTCTTCTGCTTGGCAGCCATCTTGGGGTTGATGCCAGGACGCCCAAGTGCCTTGCGCTTCTCAGCTTTGTTGTAGGCTTGAACACACTTGGCATCCAAGAGCTTCATGCGCTCTCGAGAACCTTTGGCTTCATCACGTTTCTTCTGAAACGCCTCCTTGAGCTCGTGCATCATTTTCTTCAAGTTTTGGACGTCTGTCACACTGAGCTTGGCCACATGCTTCTTGAACTGAGCCTTTTCATAGTCAATCTTGTGCTTCAGATCAACGATCTTCTGAGCAAGAGCCAGCTCAGGAGCAATGGCGCCATGGAAGGAGACGCTGAGGCCAATGGGGAGTTGGAGATCATCAAAGCCGAGATTTGGTGTGTCAAACCACTCATCAATGAAATTGTTCAACACATCCACGTAAAAGAGAGGCAAATCATTGAAGATCTCCGCCTCTTGCTTGCTCTTTATCAGCAGCTCAAGAGCATCATCAGCAAGATCGTTGTCACTCGACAGATCAATGGCGTTGTTCTCATTTCTTAGAACAGAAGCAAGGGTCAGTGCTTGACCAGTGGTGTGCATGGGTTCTTCTTCTTCTTCTCAGACTTGGAGATGCGTGAGAGATCTTCAGACTGCACACTCGGTGCAGGAGGAGCAGTGGCCAGAGGCTTCGCTCGCGGAGCTTTTTGTGCAGTGGAAGGCTTCGAAGCATTGGGTTTCTTCAGCTTCTTAGGCTTCGGTGGTGCAGGCGCTTCGTCAGAATCAGCGTCATCTGCGGAGTGATCCAAAGCAGTCCCTTGAACCATAATGTGAGTGACGAGACCTTTTAGATTGTAGAAGGGCCCAACAAGATTGGGTTCAGCTTCGCGTGTGCCATCGGCACGAGGAGCAGAGGGACCTGGGTTGAAATCTAATCCCCGCGACTTCTTGTTCTCTTTGGCCGAGTTCTTGGCAAACTGAAAGTTGCGCTTGAACAGATTGTCGTCACGACACCATAGCAGCGAAGATGGGTCGGCATCAGCAGGCTGTGGTCCATGGACCATGCAAGGGTAGAACCCTTGATCAATGGCTTCAGCCCTGGACCTGGGTGGAAGATTTTTGTACAAGATGTCTCCCCAGGGTTGCTTGATGGCATTCTTCTCAGCATATTACTGGGTCACGAACATGTACTTGTACCATTGTTCTGCCCAATATCTTCAAATCTAGGATTCGTGTTTTGCGTTGATTGTAGTCCTCCTCTGGATCTGTCTTGTATAGCTCATAGAGGTCATGTGGCAAATCTCTTGATGTTCCCCCATAGCGTTGTCTGCCTCCCTTCCTTGCTGACTTATCTGTGGCCATGTAGTTCAGACTGAATGGCTTCAACACTGTCAAAGGCTTTTCGCCTCGCTGGTCGACAGAACTGGCTTCGGGAGAGTTGATAGGATGCTGTAAGAATTCTGCAAATCAATGCAGACTATGAGAACCAAGGGATTCTCCCACGGACATGTACCTATGACAGCATTAGAGATGCGAGGGAAGGGGAAGAGGTCATATGCATTCTCAGAAGATTTTGAAGATAAATGAGTTTTGAAGACATTGACCTCATAGCGTGAAGACATTCACTTATATGTTGATATTTGGTTCCAGATTTGAACGAATCCAAGAATAGGTACAAGTGAGGAATCTAACTGCGTGCGAAGCATAAGTTAATATTCTAGGCATCATATGAGATGCAAAACAGGATAGATCCAAATTTGTGGAGGCAGAAACCACTTTTGGTAGGAAGACTTAATCTATCGGATCAAAAATACAGTAAAAAGAGAGTTTTAATTTACCACACGATGAACTGCTAGACGGAGTAGAAGATGAGGCCGAGCAGTTCGATCTTCCGTGCCCTAACTTGGCGACGGAGGACACTTACGGCTGCGGCGGAGAAGACGATGTCCGTGGCCGGTGAGAGGACGGCGTCGAAGAGGTCGCGGTAGCTAAGCGCTTCGTCACCGGCGTCGTCGAGAGCTAGCGGTGGCGCTAGGTTTTGTCGAGGTGGAGAGGTGGAGGAAGGATTTTTGACCGCGATGGGGTGTGAATTTATAAGGAAAGGGACGGCACAACGCAATTACGCAGGTGCCCCTGGCGGTTCACATCTGAGGGACACGTGGCGAACATGCAACACATTGGGAGTTGTTCCATGTTCCCACGCACGCCTGGCTGTCGGGTGGTCGTTCCGGCTTCTACATGTTTCAGGCAATAAGAATTGAGCATTTAAAACAGATTTAATGTTTGTCTCTGTATCTTCTGCTGACAAGGACGCAGAGAAGACATTCGACGGTTTTCAATAGAATGCATATGATTTGGATAGATAGAGTTTGAGGTAGAAGCATAGAGAGTTTAGGGTCCGATCACATTCACTTAGTTCAAAAGATTCAAACAAGAAGACATAGCTATAAGTGAATGATGTAGAGGACATAACACTAATATATGTATATATCAGAATAAGACCAAATCAACATTTTGAAGATAAACATGGAGTCATGTTAATATTGAAGACAAACTAAATGCGAAGACTTGCAAATGTAACACCATGAGAAAAACACTTCAAAAGAAGAATTTGGTGGTGGCGTTACCCACCGTATAGGAAGTATTAGACCCAGACACGGTGCACAATTATCGTGGCGCTCCGAAGTCAAATTCCGCATTAATATATTCACACTCAGATTGTAAGTCTTCATTGATTGAAGACATACATTACTTCGTGTGTTGCACATCTAAGTCATCAACATGCATAAGTGTTAGGATGTATGCCTGATCACATGACATTCGAGGATTCCAAGATATTTAGCTCACATCGCAACTTGCAAAACCTTTTCTCATCCAAGGGATTTGTGAAGATATCTGCCAATTGCTCTTCAGTGTTGACGTGTATGATATCAATATATTCCTTCATGACATGATCTCTGAGAAAGTGATGACGAATTTCAATGTGCTTTGTCTTCGAGTGCTGAACTGGATTGTTGGCAATCTTGATAGCGCTTTCGTTGTCGCATTAGAGGGGTACTTGTTTCAGATGGATGCCATAGTCCTTGAGTATTTGCTTCATCCATAGAAGCTGAGCGCAGCAAGATCCAGCAGCAATGTATTCAGATTCAGCAGTGGAGAGTGATACACAGTTCTGCTTTTTTGAAGACCAACAGACAATTGATTGTCCCAGAAAGTGACATGTGCCTAATGTAGACTTGCGATCCACCTTGTCACCAGCATAATCAGCATCCGAGAATCCACTAGATCAAACTCTGAGCCCTTTGGATACCATAATCCTAGTGTTGGGGTGTAAGCCAAATATCGAAGAATTCGTTTCACAGCTAAGTGATGCGATTCCTTTGGTGCCGCATGGAATCGAGCACACATGCAAACACTAAGCATGATATTTGGCCTAGATGCACATAAATAAAGTAAAGAACCAATCATTGAGCGGTATACCTTTTGATCGAACTCTTTACCATTGGCGTCAGGACCCAGATGAATCTTGGTTGGCACTGGCGTTGTATAACCTTTGTAGTCTTGCATTCCAAACTTCTTCAGGCAATCTTTGAGATATTTCTCTTGAGATATGAACATGCCATTTCTTTGATGACGAATTTGAAGGCCAAGGAAGAACTTCAGCTCACCCATCATGGACATCTGATTTTGCTCTTGCATGATGTGTCCAAACTCATCACTGTATTTCTGGTTGGTGCAGCCAAAGATAATGTCATCCACGTATATTTGGCACACAAACAGTTCACCATCATATGTATTCGTGAATAGTGTGGGATCCAGGGAACCAGGTTTGAAGCCTTTGCTCTTCAGGAAGTCTTTGAGTGTGTCATACCAAGTGCGAGGGGCTTGTTTAAGGCCATACAGTGCCTTGTTTAGCTTGTACACCATATCAGGATGTTTTGGATCTTCAAAGCCAGGAGGTTGTGCAACATACACTTCTTCTTCAATCTTGCCGTTGAGAAATGCACTCTTCACATCCATTTGATACAGCAGGATGTTGTGATGATTTGCATAGGGTAGCAATATGCGAATAGCTTCAAGCCTAGCCACAGGAGCAAATGTTTCATCAAAGTCAATCCCTTCAACTTGAGTGTATCCTTGAGCAATGAGACGAGCCTTGTTTCTGACAACTTGACCATGCTCATCTTGCTTGTTGCGATTTATCCATTTTGTGCCTATTATGTTGTGCTTATGGGGTCGTGGACGCTTGACAAGTTCCCAGACATTGTTCAGCTTGAACTGTTGAAGCTCTTCTTGCATAGCTTCAATCCATTCAGGTTCCATGAAGGCTTCAGCAACTTTCTTGGGTTCAGATATTGAGACAAATGCATAGTGCCCACAGAAATTTGCTAGTTGTGTTGCTCTTGAACGAGTGAGTGGACCAGGTGCATTGATGCTATCAATTATCTTCTCAATCTGTACTTCATTTGCAACACGAGGATGAACTGGACGAAGATTTTGCTCTTGCTGATCATTGTCATCGTTAGAAGGATTTTCTTCGAGCTGAGCATTGTCTTCAGGTTGATTAGGTGCAGAAATGATAAGTTCCTCTTCAGGTTGTGCTTCAGACGGTATGATTTCTCCAGTTCCCATTATCTTGATGGATTCACTAGGTTGAACTTCATCTAGCACATTTGGCAGGTGCTCTCTTTGCGAGTCGTTAGTCTCATCGAACTGCACATCCACAGTTTCAACCATTTTATAGTGAAAGAGGTTGAAGACTCTGTAGGAGTGTGAATCCTTTCCGTAACCAAGCATAAAACCTTCATGTGCTTTTGGTGCAAATTTTGAAGTGTGATGTGGATCCTTGATCCAGCACCTAGCACCAAATACTCTGAAGTAACTGACATTTGGCTTCTTACAAGTGAGGAGTTCATAGGATGTCTTTTTCAGAAGCTTGTGAAGATAAACACGGTTGATAACATGACATGCAGTATGAATAGCTTTAGGCCAGAACTTTCTTGGAGTCTTGTATTCATCGAGCATCGTCCGTGCCATCTCAATGAGCGTTCTGTTCTTTCACTCAACGATGCCATTCTGCTAAGGTGTGTACGGAGCTGAGAACTCATGAGTGATGCCCAATGTATCCAGGTAAAGGTCGAGGCCGCTGTTCTTGAACTATGTGTCGTTGTCACTTCTGATATGCTTGATCTTGACGTCAAAGTTGTTCATGGCACAGTTGGCGAAGCGTCTGAAGACATCCTGCACTTCATTCTTGTAGAGAATTATATGCACCCACATATATCTTCAATAATCATCAACAATGACGAAGCCATAGAGACAAGCAGTAGTACTGAGAGTAGAGTAGTGAGTAGGGCCAAATAAGTCCATGTGTAGCAGCTCGAAGGGTTGAGATGTTGTCGTGATTGTCTTCGAGGGATGCTTGGCCCTTGTCATCTTTCCAGCTTCGCAGGCACCGCACAAGTGATCCTTCTTGAACTTGACGCCCTCGATGCCTAGGACATGCTTCTTCTTTGCGAGAGTGTGCAAGTTCCTCATGCCAGCATGCCCTAGCCTTCGATGCCAGAGCCAGGACTCTTAAGCTTTTGCTATAAGACATACGGCAAGCTATGGTCCTGCTGAGAAATCTACCATGTACAGATCATCTTTCCGATACCCTTCAAAGACTAGAGACTTGTCAGATTCCCTTAGTACAAGGCAATGATATTTTCCAAATATCACAATCATGTTCAAGTCACAAAGCATTGAGACAGACATTAAGTTGAAACCAAGGGATTCAACAAGCATCACTTTATCCATGTGATGATCCTTTGAGATTGCAACTCTACCTAGACCCAATACCTTGCTTTTACCAAAGGTCAAGAAATGCGATGTGACTCTGTCGAGATGGACGTAAAGTTGAGTCCATGAGAAGACTTCGATCACCAAATATATGATTAGTGCATCCGCTGTCCATAATCCATTCTCAAGCATGAGGTGTCATACCCTACAAGATGCTTAGGGGATAGGCTTCACCAAAAGTATTGTGAAGCATAAACATTTGACGCACAAGAGGATTATCAAAGCTCAGATCAAGATTAGGACTGATAGGATGATTGGCAAGCGATTCAGGAACAAAATACATAGTGAGACCATTTGGGCATTTGATCTTGCGCCCTACAAGATGTTTTAGGTCCCCAACATTAGCATCAGACGCCTTTGATTTTTGGCTGGAGACCTTTCCCTGCAAAAGAAAGTTAATTCTTTTTAACCACCCACATCTTAAGGGGCGGCTTAGAAGCAATGAGTCTAAGTGCAGCATCTGGAACTTTGGCT
This sequence comes from Aegilops bicornis, assembly GCA_021605145.1. Taxonomy (NCBI): domain Eukaryota; kingdom Viridiplantae; phylum Streptophyta; class Magnoliopsida; order Poales; family Poaceae; genus Aegilops; species Aegilops bicornis. Next base: position 424,058,284 of record CM038675.1, on the reverse strand, counting down.
TTGAAGCCCTAGCAAATAGCCTTGAAGGAGGTGAATAGTACTCATATGAATAAGCAGAGAAGTTCTTAGTTTTATGAACATAGCGGTTTGAAGAAACACGCTCATATTCATACGTCTGAGTATGATTTCCCTACAAAACATTGGCGTTAGGGTGACTCAGGTGAGTCCTCTGTCTGTATGAAGCCTTTGTACCATATGAAGCCTTTGGTCTGAGATTTGTCTTCTTCCCAGGTGGTGTCATGATGACATTGCCAGGAAGATTCTCAAGACAACTTTTGGGAACCCAGATCTTCTTCATAGGTGGCCCATTCCTGCAGTTAGTACCAATATACCTGGCAAACACTTCACCATTCTGATTCGTAAATAGTTTATAGTTCGCATCAAAGGATTCATCAATGATAATAGGGTTAGCACAAGTGAAGCCAGATAAGGTGGATGGATCCACTAAAGGTCCCTTTGCAGCAACCCATGTGGTTTTGGGGTACTGCTCAGGCTTCCAGTAGGAGCCATCAACATTCATTTTCCTCTCGAACCCAACACCCTCTTTCCTAGGGTTTCGGTTAAGAATCTGCTTTTTGAGGACATCGCACAGTGTCTGATGCCCTTTGAGACTTTTGTACATCCCTGTTTCAAGCAATGTCTTCAACCTAGCATTTTCATCAACAATAGTAGTGGTATCCTCAGCAGAGGGGTTAGTTACCACATCAACAGTTGAAGATATTGCAACAGTAGCAGCAGTAGAACATTCAGCAACAGAAGTAGCGTTATCATGCTCAAGGCATTTTAGACATGGTGGTTCAAATCCTTCCTGAGCGGGATAGATCTATTGACCGCGAAGTGACTCATTCTCCTTTTGAAGATCTTCATGAGCAGCTCTCAATTACTCAAGCTCTTGCTTCCTTTGAAGATAATCATAGGAAAGCTTTTCATGAGTGGTTGAGAGCGTTTCATGACGACTTTCAAGTTCCTGGTACTTAACATGAAGATTTTTTATGTCTTCAATTAAGGACTGAGAACGGGTCATTTCCGCGTCCAATAGGTCATCGCTTTTGTCTAACAGTTTTTGAGTATGTTCCATAGCTTTCTGTTGTTCAGTTGCAATTTTAGCAAATGTTTTGTAGCTGGGTTTGGATTCACAATCAGAGTCATCTTCACTTGATGTTTGAAAGTAAGCATCGCGTGATTTTACCTTCGCACCTCGTGCCATGAAGCAATAGGTGGTAGCAGAGTCGTCCTTGTCATTAGCATCGGCGTTGGTGACGGGGCCATTGTCTTCAGTGTTGAAGATGGACTTGGCAACGTAGGCTATAGCTAGAGCCAGACTTGCAATGCCAGGGTCGGACTCCTCCTCAGACTCCACCTCCGCCTCCTCAGAAGCAGACTCCTCCTCTGAATCCATCTCCTTTCCAACAAAAGCACGAGCCTTGCCAGATGAGCTCTTCTTATGTGATGAAGACTTGGACGAGGACTTGGAAGAAGACTTTGAGGATTTCTTCTTCTTATTGTCATCAGAATCATATTCCTTGCTCTTCTTCTTCTTGTTGTTTTCATTGTCCCACTGTGGACACTTAGAGATGTAGTGTCCAGGTTTCTTGCACTTGTGACATGTTCTCTTCTTGTAGTCATGAGTGGAAGCTTCATCATTTCTTGAGCTGGATCGGGAAGACTTTCTGAAGCCCTTCTTCTTAGTGAACTTCTGGAACTTCTTAACAAGCATAGCAAGCTCCTTTCCAATGTCTTCAGGATCACCAGAACTTCAGTCAGATTCTTCTTCAGATGAGGAAACAGCTTTTGCCTTCAAAGCGCGAGTTCGGCCATAGTTGGGACCATAGATATCACTTTTCTCAGATAGCTGGAACTCATGTGTGTTGAGCCTCTCAACTATGTCAGACGGGTCGAGTGTCTTGAAATCAGGGTGTTCTTGTATCATCAGGGCAAGGGTGTCGAACAAGCTGTCAAGTGATCTCAGCAGTGTCTTGACGATTTCATGCTTGGTGATCTCAGTGGCGCGCCGAGAGCACGAAACTCATTTGTGATGTCAGTGAGGCGATCAAACGTGAGCTGGACATTCTCATTATCGTTTCTCTTGAAGCGGTTGAAGAGGTTGCGAAGAACACTAATCCTTTGATCTCTCTAGGTTGAGACGCTTTCGTTGACCTTGGAGAGCCAGTCCCAGACTAGCTTTGACGTTTCCAGAGCACTCACACGGCCATATTGTCCTTTGGTCAGATGACCACAGATGATGTTCTTGGCAGTAGAATCCAGTTGAATGAACTTCTTGACATCAGCAGGGGTGACACCTTCACCAGTCTTGGGAACACCATTCTTGACGACATACCAGAGGTCGACATCAATGGCTTCAAGATGCATGCGCATCTTATTCTTCCAGTAGGGATATTCAGTTCCATCGAAGACGGGGCAAGCAGCGGAGACTTTGATTATCCCTGCAGTCGACATAGCTAAAACTCCAGGTGGTTAAACCGAATCACACAGAACAAGGGAGTACCCTGCTCGGATACCAATTGAAAGTGCTAATTATCGAATAGAGGGGGGTGAATAGGCGATTTTTATGAAAGTCTTCAAAACATGGGAGTTTCGAAGACAAACAATAGAAATGAACCTATTGATATGCAGCGGAAGGTAGACTACACTAAGCAAGCCATAGTCAAGTATTCAATGAAGTGAAAGCAAAAAGACTAATAGCAGCTAGGTAGTAAAGATCAGGATGGAAGATAGTATGAAGCCAAACAACGATAGTAGTCACACAGTGAATTCAAACATGTAGTGCAAGCAGGCAATGACTTCACAAAGACAAACTGTAAGTAAAAGAAAGGGAGAAGATAGAACCAGACGCTTGGTAAGGTCAAGGATTTGTTGGACCAGTTCCAGTTGCTGTGACAACTGTACGTCTGGTTAGGGAGGCTGAGATTTAACTCAGAAGACCGTGTCTTCACCTTATTACCCTTGAGCTAAGGACACCCAGTTCTCGCCCAATCACTCTGGTAAGTCTTCAAGGTAGACTTCCAAACCTTCACAGACTTCGTTCACCGGCGATCCATAGTGACTCTTGGATGCTCAGAACGCGACGCCTAACCGGCTGGAGGATTCACAATCTTCAAGTGTAACAAGTCTTCAGGTCACGCGAACAGAAAGACTTCAGTGATGCCTAACACTCTTTGGCTCTGGGTGTTTGGGCTTTGTCCTCGCAAGGATTTCTCTCTCTAAAAAGCTTCGGGGGTGGGTTGCTCTGAAACGACAAAAGCCATGCAATAACTCTGAGCAGCCACCAATTTATGGTGTAGGGGGTGGGCTATTTATAGCCACTAGGCAACCCGACCTGATTTGTCTGAAATGATCCTGGGTCACTGTTGGGGATATTACTACTGGGCGTAAACCGGCCAGGAGAGGCCGGGTTAACCCCATAATGGTTCACTTTATCTGAAGCCCATGAAGACAAAGATGGTGGCGCTTTATGAAGGCCCAGGGCCCAAAGACAGATTAAGGCCTGTAGTCATAAACCGACCTTGATATGTATGCTTGTATTGTAAGGCAGAAATAGTAGAGACCGGGCCGGACACGTTTATGAGCCGGCCTCGGAACCCTGTAAACCGACGGGCGTCAACCCATGTATATAAGGGGACGACCCGGCGGCGGTTTGGGGACAACAGACAACAACTCGAGACCCAGGCAAAGTGTCGGTGTCAAAACCGGCGGATCTCGGGTAGGGGGTCCCGAACTGTGCGTCTAGGCGGATGGTAACAGGAGACAAGGGACACGATGTTTTTATCCAGGTTCGGGCCCTCTCGATGGAGGTAATACCCTACCGCTTGATTAATATTGATGATATGGGTAGTACAAGAGTAGATCTACCACGAGATCAAGGAGGCTAAACCCAAGAAGCTAGCCTATGGTATGATTGTTGTTCGTCTCTACGGACTAAAACCCTCCGGTTTATATAGACACCGGATAGGTTAGGGTTACACAGAGTCGGTTACAATGGTAGGAGATCTACATATCCGTGTCGCCAAGCTTGCCTTCCACGCCAAGGAAAGTCCCATCCGGACACGGGACGAAGTCTTCAATCTTGTATCTTCATAGTCTTGGAGTTTGGCCGTGATGATAGACCGGCTATCCGGACACCCCCTAGTCCGGGACTCCCTCAGTAGCCCCTGAACCAGGCTTCAATGACGACGAGTCCGGCGCGTTGATTGTCTTCGGCATTATGTAGGCGGGTTCCTCCTCCGAATACTTCATAGAAGGTTTTGAACACAAGGATGCGTCCGCTCGCAAAACAAGTTCCACATAACAACGTAGAGAGAATAATTTTTGCACAGATCTGCTGACGTATTCCGCGGCGTGACATCACACCACGGCCAGGCCTTTTTTTGAATCGTTTTTTACCGTTCCGCCTTAGCGCATTTAGCGAGGCAGTTTCCTTGGCACGTCTTATTCCGGGATTCTCATCAATACGGACATGGGTAACCCATCCGCGCCATTGATTACGGCGCTTGGGAAATAAGCGAGTTTTACCAGGCTGGTGGGGGACGCATAGCTTCTGTCATTCATATAAGGGGATAAGGATCCACCCTTTCACCCACGCCTTCTTCCTCCTTTGCTTATCCATTTCACAAGCACTCAAGCTCCAAATACCATGTCCACACATCCCACCTCAACCTTCTCCATCCATGTCGAGGCGGGAGGCAGGTGGATGGCCTCCTCCGTCACGGAGGGGCACATCACAAGACTCATGGGAGGCCGGATACTTGTCCGGGCGACATCGCCAGACATAGGCTGCCCGATGCGGGCAGCTCATTCCACCCCTCGGGCCCCATGAGAGGGTGGTGTTTCTCCCCCACTTCCTCCGCGGACTAGGTTTTCCACTTCACCCATTTGTCCGGGGGCTCATGTTCTACTACGGCCTGGACTTCCACGACCTGGCCCCGAATTTCATCCTCAACATCTCGGCATTTATCATCGTGTGCGAGGCCTTCCTCTGCATCCAGCTCCACTTCGGCTTATGGCTGAAGATCTTCAACGTCCGACCGAAGGTAGTGGGCGGCCGTCAAGCGGAGTGCGGAGGCGCCATGGTTGGAAAGATGGCCAAGGTCCTATGGCTCGAGGGCGCCTTTGTGGAGACAATAAAGGGGTGGCAATTGGGGTGGTTCTACATCACCGAGCCACACGACCCCGAATGGGCGGCGGCCCCCGAATTCAGATCTGGCTTCCCCACACGGCTCTCGTCATGGAAAGAGACGGGCCTGACGTGGGCGAATTTGGAAGAGCTATCCAGACTCCAGACATGCGTCCGAAACCTGGTGGACAAGAATCTCAGGCTTGTCGACGTAATCCAGGTGATGCTCATCCGCCGGATTCTCCCATGCCAACAACGGGCCTTCAATTTGTGGGAGTTCGATCCGGTACAGCACCGAACCTTGAGCTGGCTCTTCGACACTACGTACGAAGATGCCTGGAAGGTGCTGTTCAAGGGCGCTGAAGCCCCAACATCCGCTACCAAAGAACGCGGATACAGCTCGCGGCGTCCAGCCGGCGAGGTAAGTTATTTTACCCTTTACGGGACTCTTTTTTCATAGATTGACTCTAGGTGGGATCTAAAACTCCCTAATCTTTTGACAGATCGGCTGAAGACGTCCGGACAGATTAACCGCCGACTCCTTTGCCGGAAGACCCGGAGGACGCCCGATTGACGGGGCTGCTGGCTCCGGCGCCGCATGTGGTGCCGGAGAAGAAGGCCAAGAAGGAGGCCACGGGAACTCGAAGGAGCTCCCGACGCCAGGTGCTGTCAGATTCTGATGCAAAATCTTCTCCTGAGGACGAGGAGGAACAAGAAGAAGCTCCTCCCCCAGCGGGGGAGGAGAAGAAAAGGAAGGCCGCCCCCACTGGGGAGGTCGGAGGGTCCAAGAAGGGAAGAACCCTTCCTCCGGACTTCTCCACCAACGTCGACGATGACGAGGAGGATTGGCCACGAGGCCAAGCCCCGCAAGATCGTAAGTGTCCGGATACCCATGGCTTTTTATTATTGCAGAGTGTTCTCTAATGTCGAACAACCGTGCAGCCCGCCCAAGGGCGAGTTCGCCGATTCATCGAGCGGGTCCCTGGGCTCGTCGGAAATGGAGAGTACTTCGCTTCCGACCGCCTCCTCGCCTCACACTGCGGACGATGCCACGGTAGGGTCCCAAGGGGGGCTTGGTCAAGAGGAGGTAGCGCAGGAGGTGCCACAAGGCAACCTCCCGGACTCCAGGCGCGCGGGGGGCAAGACCCCCAGGGGCTCTAAGCCCGACCCTCGTCCGGACTCCATGACGGAACCATCAGCGGTTCCGAAGTCCGGACAGCGGATCCTTCGCAAGAAGGGTAAGACGCCGGTGTCCTCCGTCCAACCGGAGGCACCGGATTGCTTACTGGAGGCGCTCAACAGCGCCTCCATCGAGGAGGAGCACCGCACTGTTATGAGTGCGGTGATCCGGACGGTTCAATCCGCCAAAGAGCGGACTGACTGAGCTCGCACCAGCCTTCTAACGGGCTTTGAGGTAAGTTTAGAATATATAAAAATATTACCGCATAGACAAGAGCCCTGATGCTTAGATCGGTGTTCAGAAAGAAAAGCCGGACTAAGGATCTAAAAAGATATACGCTGGAGTCTAACATAATTATGTCAAATATGGGAATGCAGGCTGCGCCGACCTCTGCCGCTGACCGACCGCGAAGTCAATGCATTGAAGCATAACCTCGAGCGGTCCGAGAACGAGCTCGGACAAGCCAAGAAGCAGCTCGAGGACAAGGAAGGTAAGTAATACCTTATTAAAGAAATACCTTATAGAAAAGGTTTTGGTTGCAAAAAATAACAGGAATAACATGGAGTACTGCAGGGCCACGAACGAGGTGGCGACCTCAAGGAAGCGGTGTCTGTGGGTCGAAAACAAAGCGGCTGTGAACGCACCGAGCGAGAAGGGGAGGCGCAGCTGGCCAAGATGCAGCAAGAGCTCCAAGCTCGTGGAAAACACGAGGGCTTGGAGCGTGACTCGAAGACTCGAGAGTCCGATCTCGCCTCGGCTCTTGAGAGTGCAAAAGCTACTAAGGCCGAGGCCCAAAAAGCCCTCCAAGAAATTGAGTCGTTGAAGAAGATAGCGGCGGGTAAGGCATTCTTTATGCAAAGCAAGCATGTGAAAGTGAAATACCTATTACTTACCCGGATTCGGAGCTCTCCAGAGCATTCGCAGATTTGCCCTCAGAGGTGTGTCCGATGTGCCGCATTCTACCGCGCCAAGGAGGGGAGCTCGACGGAAAAGGTGTTCTGGTCTCGGTATCTTTGAGGCCGAACATTCGGTGCCCCTGAGTGACCAGCTGAAGCAGCTGGTCGAGCTCCACAAGGTCGCCGAACAGGCCATGAAGGGCCTTATAGCGCGGCTGTGGCCATTGGAGGCCATGCCCGGCAGCTACTTCGGCTTGATGCAGCGGCTGGTGGATGCCTGTCCACGGATTGAAGTCACCAAGCGCTCCGTCTGCATTGAAGGTGTCCGTCGGGCCCTTGCCTGTGCTAAAGTGCACTGGGGCAAGGTGGATGCGGAGAAGCTTGTGACGGACGGGCCACCGAAGGGCCATGAGCATCGCACGCCCGAAATGTACTATGAGGGCCTCCTGAAGGGTGCCCGCCAAATAGCGGATGAGTGCTCCAAGGATGTAATTTTTGAATAGGATCGCATTTGTTATCCTGTACGCTGAAAACTTGTTCATATGTGCTAAGCAATGCTTACTAATTTAGTATATTACCTTCTGTGCGGCCGTTTATCAAATTTGAGAGATGGCAAGTCGTTGGCTTCAGCCCCATGCCACGAAGTCTTTGGGGTGTTCGGGATAAACTTGAGCACTCTTGTTCCCATTCTTGGGTCCATCTAGGAGGCGCTCAACACAACGAACAAGGCAACCGGACTTATAATGCTTGAACACTCTCACTTAGCCATAGAATTCTATAATTTTAAATTTCGGCGAAGCCCCTAGTATTCGAATACCGAAGTTCGTAGGCGCTATCCACGCCTTGGCCGGACAATTCGGTTCCTTGCTCTAAGCGGCATAAGTCTTTAGGGACCCGAAAAAACCTCTCGAACAGCGACCGGCTCTCGCCCTATCATGACGGTCAGTTTTAGCTTTCTCCACTGAGGTGCTCGACCCAGCTCAACTGGGGCACAATCGCAGGTGTTCTCCCGGAGCTACCTTAGCCGATATAGCGGAACGTAAGGTACCAAAACACGGGAGCCGGGCAAACCCAAATATTGACCCAAGACATGATTCGGAGCCAATTCATATAATGATATAAGTTCGGGGTGCCGCACTTGTGAAAGTGTTCGGACTTATCACACCATAATTTTGGGATACTTAAGCCCCTGGTGTATTGGCCGTACCAAAGTGTATGGTTGCAACATGTCGTGAAATGAACATATGTATATATAAAGGAAGTAGAGCAATAATAAGCAAAAGTTATGTATTGTTTATTCAAAAAGGTACTGCAATGCAAGCAGAACGATACAAATAGTGCGATAAGCAAGGGATGGGACTATCTAACATGTCCCCCTCCAAGGGTAAGCTGCGGGATGGTATGTAAAACAGGTATAATGCTCGTAATAGATACCACCTGAACACTTGACGTGGCTTTCTGCTTCCCTGGCTATTGCATCGTGAGTTCGGCGATTCTAGCGGACAGGACTGATGAAAGACGGAGTCCTGAAAGTAAGAAAAAGGAAGAAAAAAGGAAAAAGAAAAGAATGACACAATCGGAGCCCTCAGTGCGGTCGAGCCGCATTCTTGGCGTGACGTGGTCTTGCCCCTCCCCATATGCCCATGGTATCTACAGAGCGTAATAATGTACGCGTAATACTAGCTTCGCAATTTCGCGAGGGCGGGGGTTGAGGCCGGATTGCTATGCGTGCTTGAATCGTGCCAGGCGGTCTTGTTGTAGGTTACTCCGGGCGCGCTTGACAGTGTCCGTACGCTTAGTGGCCGGACTCAAGAATTGCTGTGAGAGGCTGCTTTGTACCTCCGCCGCGAGGGTCAGCCGTGTGCTCCTCCGCTCGGAGAGAGCGCTCGGTGTTTCCATTGACCGTGATTACTCCTCGAGGGCCTGGCATCTTCAGCTCGAGGTATGCGTAGAGGTGGCACCGCATTGAACTTTGCAAATGCGGTTCGTCCAAGCGAGGCATGATAGCCCGCGGAATGGGACGATGTCGAAGATTAACTCTTCGCCGGAAGTTATCCGGGATCCGAAGACCACTTCGAGTGTAACTGAGCCCGCATAACCGCCTCTACACCCGGTATGACGCCTTTAAAGGTCGTTTTGTAGGTTTAATCCTTGAGGGGTCTATGCCCATTTTGCGCCTCAGATCCCGATAAAGCAGGTTCAGGCTGCCGCTGTCCATCGGGACTCGGTTAGGTGAAATCCGTCGATAATTGGGTCAAGAACCAATGCGGCAAAACCGCCGTGGCGTATGCTAGTGGGGTGGTCCTTCGATCGAAGGTAATCGGGCAGGAAGACCATGGGTTGAACTGGGCGACTGGCTCCATCGCATATACGCCCCTTAGTGCACGCCGCTCCCTTTTGGGTATATGGGTTGCGTATATCATGTTCACCGTCCGCACTTGCGTGGAAAACCCTTATGTCCTCTATTGTTCGGCGGCCGGGGCTCTTCCTCGTCATCGCTATGCAGCCCCTTGTCATTGAGTTTGGCACTTAACTTGTCTGCTTGCTTGAACACCCAACAGTCCCTGTTGGTGTGATTGGCTGGTTTTTCGGGGGTGCCATGTATCTGGCACAAGCGATCGAGTATTCGGTCCAAGTTGGACGGGCCCTGGGTATTTCTTTTGAATGGCTTCTTCCGCTGACCGGGTTTAGAGCCTCTGAATCCGGCATTAACGGCCGTATCTTCAGTGTTATCGCCGTTAATGCGACACTTGTTCTTGTTGCGACACGACCTGCCATTGCTGTCCTTGGTATCCGAACTATCAGGATGTTTGGCCAAGTTGTTGCTTCGAGCTAGCCAGTTGTCCTGTCCCGCACAAAAGCGGGTCATGAGTGTTGTGAGGGCTGCCATGGATTTTGGCTTTTCCTATCCTAGGTGCCGGGCAAGCCACTCGTCGCGGATGTTATGTTTGAAGGCTGCAAGGGCCTCTGCATCCGGACAGTCAACGATTTGATTTTTCTTTGTTAGGAACCGTGTCCAGAATTGTCTGGCCGATTCTTTCTAGCTGCTGGATTATGTGGCTAAGGTCATCGACGTCTGGTGGTCGCACATATGTGCCCTGGAAGTTATCAAGGAATGCGGCTTCCAGGTCCTCCCAACAACCAATTGATTCTGCTGGCAAGCTGTTGAGCCAATGTCGAGCTGGTCCTTTAAGCTTGAGTGGGAGGTATTTGATGGCATGTAGATCATCACCGGGCCATGTGGATATGGAGGAGATAATCCTCGATCCAGACCGCAGGATCTGTGGTACCATCGTATGATTCGATGTTTAAGGGCTTGAAGCCCTCGGGGATTTGATGATCCATTACTTCATCTGTGAAGCATAGTGGGTGTGCGGCGCCTCTGTATTGGGCTATATCATGACGTAGCTCATATGAGCTTTGTTTACTGTGTTCGGCCCGGCCAGGTTTGATGTATCCGGCGCGACGGTAATCATCCCACGTCATTGGGCGCCCACGCGATCCGTAGATCGATCTTGTATGTTTTGCCTTATCTTCCAATATATCTCGCAAGTCCGGCACGTTTTCCCGTGCCTTGGTACTTTTTGAGCGGCGTCGGGGTGTGGCTTGAGCGGAGGGCCAAGAGGCTTCTCTGTCGCGGCCACGGGGTGGCCGGTCTGACATGTCGTGTGCTGGTGACTTGGGTGCTTCCTCCTCTAGTCGAGGCAACGGCCTGCGTTTGGGGTAGCTTTTGGAGGGGCGGTCGAGTTCATACTCTTTCTGCAAGGACATCAGTCCATCTGTCAGCTAGCAGGTCTTGATCAGCTCTAAGCTGTTGCTGCTTTTTCTTGAGGCTGCTTGCCGTGGCTATAAGCCTGCGTTTGAAACGCTCCTGTTCCGCGGGATCCTCAGGCACGACAAATTCGTCTTTCGTCGAGGCTTGCCTCATCTTCGGAGGGAGGCGCATAATTATCGTCCTTGACCTCTCTTTCATCTGTACTGTCGTGCGGACTTGCTTCTCCCTCCTCCTGCGCTGAGTCCTGCTGGAGGGGGTTCTCTTCGGCACTGTCCGGGGTGTTATTATCTCCCATGCCGGAATCACCGGGTTTATTGTGGCGGATTTAGAGCGCGCCACGACGCCGGCTCTTCGGCTGTTTCTTGAGGGTCATCCTCCGTTGTTCCATCGCCGTTCCCATTTTTGGGATGTCCACCATATATATGTCATATGACGAGGTGGCCTTCCAAAGGCCTGTAGGCGCTGGGTCTTTTTCGCCTCCGCATCGCCGTCCATACCGTCGATGTCTTCGGAGTCAAGTTCAGTATGTCGGTTAAATCATCAATAGTGGCTACAAAGTGGGTGGTGGGTGGGCGTTGAATTTCTTCGTCGTCCGCATCCCAACCTTCCTGTCCGTAGTCCGGCCAGGGCTCTCCGTATAAAGAGAGAGACTTTAGTGAATTCAGGATGTCGCCAAAGGGCGAGTGCTCAAAGATGTCCGTGGCAGTGAACTCCATGACCGGCGCCCAATCGGATTCGATTGGCAGGTGCGCGGAGGGTTCGGAGTCCGGAGACGAGTCCGGCACCTTGGAGTCGAGGTCTTCGTAAAGGACAGAGATGGAGTTCGGCTCGATCGCCGTAGAGATTGTAGCCCCCGAGGCGGTGTCCAACCACTCGTCCTCGATCGAGGAATCCGGCTCCGGATTAAGGGTCGGAGCGGATACTGGTGCGGCCTCCAGGGCACTGTTCGGCTGCAGAGCTAGATCATGCCCATCGAGACAAAGGCGGCACGCTTACGCGGCTCGAATCCGCGAAAATCAAGTCTCCACGGATATCGGCCATATAGTTCAAACTTCCAAATCTGACCTGATGGCCAGGCGTAGCTTTCGATCTGCTCCAGATGGCTGCTTAATTGCCCGCAGGTAAAGCCGCCGAACACGAAGATCTGTCCGGGAGAAAAGTCTCACCTGGACCGCGTCGTTGTTGATGATCGAAGGAGCCATCGGGCCTATCGGTGACGGCATACGTAGGAACTCTCAATGAAAGCACCAATGTCGATTGTCAAACCGGCGGATCTCGGGTAGGGGGTCCCGAACTGTGCGTCTAGGCGGATGGTAACAGGAGATAAGGGACACGATATTTTTACCTGTGTTTGGGCCCTCTCGATGGAGGTAATACCCTACTCCTGCTTGATTAATATTGATGATATGGGTAGTACAAGAGTAGATCTACCACGAGATCAAGGAGGCTAAACCCTAGAAGCTAGCCTATGGTATGATTGTTGTTCGTCCCTACGGACTAAAACCCTCCGTTTATATAGACACCGGATAGGTTAGGGTTACACAGTCGGTTACAATGGTAGGAGATCTACATATCCGTATCGCCAAGCTTGCCTTCCACGCCAAGGAAAGTCCCATCCGGACACGGGACGAAGTCTTCAATCTTGTATCTTCATAGTCTTGGAGTCCGCCCGTGACGATAGCCCGGCTATCCGGACACCCCCTAGTCCGGGACTCCCACAAAAAGCGTATTCGCTCCGTGGTCATCGAAACCCTAGCAATTCCACAACAACTGGATTAGGCCTTTACCTTCACCGCAAGGGGCTGAACCAGTATAAACTCTCTGCGTCCATTGTCCGCTTTGACCCCTTTAAGCTAACCTATCGCGATGGCTCCACGACTAAGTCCTTTCTCTAGGACATCTGCCGTGACAAAACCACGACAGGTGGCATCCACCGTGGGGCTATCGCACGATGGTTTCGAGTTCTTAGAGGGCAGCTTCGAAGGACTCAAGGGTTACGATGTGGGCCAGATGGCCAAGAGTCGTCGCGGCAAGCTCTACATCAGCGACGCAGGCTGGGGCCCCGAGGCCGGCTCAATCGAGTACGGGTACCGGGTCCCTTTCAGCGGCATACACGTTTTCATTGGCAAGATCAGCGAACCGGGCAATGAGCCAAACATTTGCACCGACATCATTGAAACGGCTCAGGGTGCGAGATCTGCCCGGGTTAAGCTTGTCATGAAGCGTGACTTCGTGGGAGTCATCCATAGACTGGAATCTGAGGATAGATCGGAATCTGGTGGTGAAACTGTTGTTTATTTTGGCGACGAGTCATCGACCGGAGAGACCGAGTCATTGTACCAGTTGCAAGATGGCCGGATCGGAGGCTGTTCCGATGGTGACAATATTCCGGACCCCTTTGATCTGCCAAACTGTGTCGCGATCTTCATGGCCGGTACACAGCCAGCGCTCCACACATCGACATCAGTGGCGATGATTTACGGATTAGGAGTAGAAACAACGGCCAGGACAGGAGGCCCCGTGCGACCGCCAGCTCAGGTTTTATCTGATTTGTTCGACGCTTTGGCGACCCTGATGGCGGTGGTTAACCCGGCCAATCCGGATGAGCATGATGCGGAAATTGCAAAGGTGAAAGATCAGATAACTCAGGCCAAGGCGACTTGGCAGTTGAGGATGCGTGGATGACTGCAGAACGAGCCGCATTGGTTGCACTGGCTTACCAGCTTATGTTGGATCAGAGTGCATCAAATGATGTCATGAGGAGAAGATACCAGTCTCACTTGCCGCTGGTTTATGAGGCCAGGAACCTATTTAATACCCCAGGAGCAGGGACCAGTAATCCGCCGGCGGTAAACCGGGCAGAGGCACCCGAAACGGGAGCACCAATTCAGCCGCGACCAACAGATCCGCCCCGTCAGAACAACGTTTCATCGCAGCATGTCCCGACACCGACGGGTCACTATTCTATCCCGATGGATAACATTGTCGCTGCCACTTCACGGCTGGTGGTTCTCTTGATCGAAGTCGAGTCCCCAGTAGCGGTCGAGACACGACGGGCTAGGGAGCTCCTTCAGACAGCTTTAACTCAGCAGTAGGCTTATTCCTATAGTCTCGAAAGGATCCATTCTACTCCCCACCCAAGCCGGAGCTACAGCAGGCATATTGATGAACCGGCCGTGTCAAGCAGCGCACGAAACCGTGGTCCGCCCCGTGGCCATAACCCGGTGGGTGGCGGTGGCGATGCTCAGGATGTGGTGGATCACGCTAGGGCACGTCGAGAGGCCGAGTTAGCGGCGCAGCATGAGGCCCGCCAACTTACTACGATTCGTCCAACCACGTCGGTGGAACCAGGGGTTACCTCCACTCTTTGGGAGTGCTGTGTCTCGTGCCAGTGCTGCGCAACTTGCGCCTACCCAAGGATTTCAAAGGCCCACGTAAAGTGCCGAATTACACCACCGATTTATCCCCCGAGTCATGGGTCGAAAGCTATGAGATGGCAATGGAGATGCTAGATGTGGACGATGCGGCATGCGCTAAATACTTAACCATGATGTTGGAAGGAACGGCTCGCACTTGGTTGAAAAACTTGCCAGCTAACTGCATTGGGTCATGGGCCGAATTGAGGGCCCGGTTTATTCGGTATTTTAAAGACACGTGCAAGCAGCCCATGTCGATTGTGGACTTGGCTGCCTGTGTTCAGCAGGAAGGAGAATCAACAACCCATTGGGTGCGTCGGGTGTCGCAAATCTTGCATTCATCAGACCGCATCAACGCTGACACAACAGTTTTGACGTTGGAAGACAATTGCCGGTTTACCCCTCTGAAGTTGAAATTGGGATGACTCAAACGTCACTGCAATGACATGGGGACTCTTATGGCTACTCTGGTAAAGTATACCGAATTTGATAGTACCAAGGATCCCGAGTCTGACGATGACAAGACAGGGAAGGGAAAGAAGAGCGATAATACCAAGGGGCTGCAGCATAACCCGGCGGGTCATGGAAATAACGGTAAGCGTGAAGCGGATAACAGTTTGGATTTTGTGGCTAATACCAACATGTAGGAGAAGGGCCAGCGGCATAAGGGTAAACCGCCCCGGCGTAGTGGAGGACCAAGTCCTAACCCGGAGCGCCTGTCTTATCTGTTAAACCAGCCTTGCCCAAAGCACGAGTCAAAGGACAAACCGGCCACACACCTCTGGAAGGATTGTTATATCATGCAGGAGTTCAAAAATTCCGATTTTTTCGGTATGATCTTGGACCGGGTGGTGGTTTAGGCCCCGGATCTCATGGGCCGGGTTATGGTGGAGGTAGTTCCGGTTCAGGTTTTCACGTTAATCAGAGCAGACATAACAATCAAGGCAATCAGGGCAACCAAGGTGGTTATAATCACCAACGAAATCAGCAGCAGCAGTAGCAGTCGGGTTACCAGAGCAACCCGAAGCAGTTGAATAGCGGGCAGTATCATGTCTTCACCACTAGCCTGGACAAGCGCGATCAGAAACTTCATAAAAGGGCAGTAAATTCCGTTGAACTGGCGGTGCCCCGTTACTTGCGCTGGTCTGAGCAGCCGATCGTGTGGAGTAGAGAAGATCATCCACCCCGAGTTGATAATCCGTGCATCTGGCACTGGTGGTGGCGCCTCAGGTTGGAGGTTATAAATTCACCAAGGTACTCATGGATGGAGGGAGTAGTATCAATATCCTTTATTATGAGACCTTCCGGCGCATGGGGTTGACAGATAAAAATCTTAAACCGTCCAACACAATCTTCCATGGTGTAGTGCCTGGTAAATCGGCATATCCTGTCGGTAAGATAGCCCTGGAGGTGGCTTTTGGAGATGAGCATGATTCATGATCAGAGACATTGAATTTTGAAGTGGTGAAAATCTAGAGCCCGTATCATGCCCTGTTTGGCGGCGGGCTTATGCTAAGTTCATGGCAAGGCCCTGTTATGTCTATCTGCAGCTCAAGATGACAGGTCACAAGGGAACTATAACAGTGCATGGGAGCCGCAAGATCTCTTTGGAATGTGAAGACGGTGATGCGGTTTGTGCTGAGTCGGTTTGTGCAATAGAAGAGCTGAAGTTTTACAAGGACAATGTTGATTCGGGAGATATGACTTCATTGAAGAAACCAACTACAGAGCATGATCCGGCCTTGAAGTTTAAATCGGCTGATGAGACTAAGCTTGTTGATTTCGTTCCTGGCGATTCATCCAAGCAGTTTACCATCAGCACTAACTTGGATCCGAAATAGGAAAGCGCGCTCATCGAGTTCATCCGTGAGAATTGGTACATCTTTGCGTGGAAGCCTTCTGACATGCCAGGTGTACCGAGGGAACTCACTAAGGACACACTTAATGTCGATCCCAAGTTTAAACCGGTAAAGCAGTATCTTCGCCGGTTCAATTAAGAAAGACGCAAGGCTATTGGTGAAGAGGTAGCCAGGCTCTTGGCGGTTGGGTTTATCATCGAAGTGTTTCATCCTGAGTGGTTGGCTAATCCGGTGCTAGTACTTAAGAAGAACGGTACCTGGCGTATGTCTGTGGACTACACAGATCTCAACAAGGCCTGTCCAGCAGACCCTTTTTCCCTCCCTCGTATTGATCAATTCATTGATGCTACGGCAGAGATTTTTGGATGCATATTCTGGTTACCACCAGATCAAAATGGCAGTTAAGGACCAGGAGAAGACAACCTTCATAACTCCCTTTGGAGCCTTCTGTTATGTGTCTATGCCCTTTGGGCTCAAGAGTGCCCAGGCGACTTATCGGTATTTGTGTGCAGAATTGTCTTCATGATCAGATCGGCCGCAATGTTCATGCCTATGTGGATGATATTGTGGTGAAATCCAGAAAGGAAGAGACGTTGATAGATGACTTGAAGGAGACCTTTGATAACCTGCGGGTTTATAAAATGATGCCTAATCCGGCCAAGTGTGTTTTCGATGTGCCGGCAGGCAAGCTCTTGGGTTTTCTGGTATCTAACAGAGGCATCAAAGCTAATCCGGAGAAAATCAAGGCTATAACTTCTTTGGCTAAACCGAAGTGTATTAATGATGTTCAATGCCTGGCAGGCCGGATTGCCGCGTTGAGCCGGTTTATCAGTCGCCTTGGGGAGAAGGCCATCCCTTTATATTAGATGCTGAAGAAAATGGATAACTTCGTCTGGAGTGACGCTGCCAATGAAGCATTTGAGGACTTAAAGCGGTAGCTGGCTAATCCGCCGGTTCTTGTTGCTCCTGTTGATAAAGAGCCATTATTGCTATATGTGGCAGCTAACGCCCGGGCTGTGAGTGTGGCTATTGTGGTGGAGCGCAAGGAGGCCGGAAAGGAGTATCTGGTTCAACGGCCGGTTTATTATATCAGTGAGGTACTTATTGAGTCCAAGCAAAGGTACCCGCATTGGCAGAAACTGGTTTATGGAGTTTTCATGGAAAGCCGGAAGCTTAAGCAATATTTCCAAGGTCATCCCATCATGGTGGTCAGCTCTGCTCCTTTGGGGGGTATAATCCAGAACAGGGAAGCAACTGGCCGGATTGCTAAGTGGGCTATTGAGCTTGGGCCTCACGGATTAAAATATATGCCGAGGACGGCGATCAAATCTCTGGAACTTGTGGATTTCATCAATGATTGGACAGAACTACAGGCGCCAGAAGAGAAGCCGGATCATACTTATTGGACTATTCATTTTGATGGGTCCAGGCAACTGGAAAGCTCGGGGGCTGGAGTCGTATTAACTTGCCCACGAGGTGATAAGTTTTGTTATGTTCTCCATTTAATGTTCCCTTGCACTAACAATGCAGCTGAATATGAAGCTCTACTCCATGGTCTTCGGATGGCTAAAGAGATGAATCTAAGCTTTGTTAAGTGCTTCGGTGACTCATACATGGTGGCTCAACAAGTGTCCGATACTTGGGATTCCAAGGACCCACTCATGGAAGTGTATAGTCGAGAGGTGGATGTTGTTGCCGGTCACTTCAAAGGTTATCAGGTCGATCATGTGGACTGGCGGAAGAATGAAGCAGCGGACGCTTTAAGCCGCTTCGGTTCCCAGCATAAACTGGTTGCACCCAATGTTTTCCTGGATGTGCTACATAATCCGGAAGAGGATTTGGCTATTCCTGATCCGGAAGCTCAGTTGGTGGCGGCTCTTCATGTTATCCCGGATTGGACGGTTCCATTTTGGCGTATATGAGCTGGGGCGAGTTACCAGAGATGAAACTTTGGCCAGGCAGATAATTCGGCAGTCCAAGTCCATGACTATTATCAATGGAGAGTTACATCATTGCAGTGTGACAGGGGCGTTTCAACGCTGTGTGTCTCCTGAAGAAGGCCGCGAAATTTTGCATGAGATCCACGAAGGAGATTGTGGTCACCACGCCGGTTCAAAATCTCTGGTAGCCAAGGCGTTTCGTCAAGGTTTCTATTGGTTGTAGGCTCATGCTGATGTCAAGGACTTGGTCAAAAGGTGTGATGGATGTGAAAAATTCTCACGACGCGCTCATATACCGGCTCAGGAATTGAGGATGATTCCAATCACCTGGCCATTTGCAACTTGGGGGCTGGATATGGTTGGGCCCTTTAAGAGATTCAAGGACAAGAAGACCCACCTTTTGGTGGCGGTTGATAAGTTCACGAAGTGGGTGGAGGCAGAGCCAGTCAGTAAGTGTGATGCGGTCACGGCGGTTCAATTCATCAAAAGGGTGATTTTCAGGTTTGGCTTTCCACACAGCATTATAACAGATAATGGTAACAATCTGTCAAAATGTTCCATGAAGGAGTTCTGTCAACGTGAGCACATCCGGCTTGACGTATCATTAGTGGCTCACCCCCAGTCCAATGGTCAAGCGGAGAGGGCCAATCAAGAGATCTTGAGAGGCATCAAACCCCGGCTTATGGTTCATTTGCAACGGACACCGGGTTGTTGGGTAGAGGAGTTACCTTCAGTGTTATGGAGCATCAATACCACGCCAGACAGATCGACGGGTTACATGCCTTTTTTCATGGTTTATGGAGCGGAGGCGGTTCTTCCTAGTGACATCCGTCATGATTCACCCCGTGTGGCAGCGTATGTCGAAGCTGACAATGAGAAGGCACGATCTATTAGATGAGGAGCGTGAAATTGCAGCAGCCCGTTTGGCGATTTATCAGCAAGATCCGCGGTGTTATCACATCCGCCAAGTTGGAACCAGAACTTTTCAAGAAGGCGATTTCGTGCTCCGACTCATCCAGGATCAGACGGATATGCACAAGTTATCCCCACCTTGGGAAGGACCTTTTGTTTTCAGCAAGAATCTGCACAACAGGTCATACTACCTTATAGATGTCCGAGAGTGCAAAGACTAACGTAAATCGGAGGAGGAGACCCACCGGCCGTGGAATATTGCTCATCTTCGGCCTTACTATACTTGAGCCACAGGCTCTACTCATGTACATAGTTATGACAATGTATATATTATGATAAATATAATAAATCGGAGCCTCAGCTAAAGTGGGGTATCTATTGTTTTTCTTATATCATGTGTGGTTACATGGGGGCTTCTGTTTACAAAGCGGCATCCGGTTTACCCCTTGATTTAGCTTATTAAAGCTTTATATAAAAATCACTTGGGGTCTTGGTTGCATTTGAGCCATAGCTACACCTCTTGATCGGCGCAATGCCACACTATCACTTGGGGGCCTGGTCGTATTCGAACCATAGTCACACCTCTTGATCGGCTCAAAGCCAAATTACTCCGGGGCCAAAGAGAGTGTTGCAAAACAACAACTCAAACATAGGCACGCACTGAGCACAGCTCAAAATGTTACTTGGGGATTCTTTGTTGTCGCAATGAACAAAGAATCTACACTTGTAATAGGCTATCAAGCCATTGCTTGGAAGCCTGGTGTATACACCTAAAACCCCGGGTTAGCCTACCTTCTTAAGTTCACTCCGCCCAGGTAAACCTGGTATGACCCGTCGAACTTTGACAAGTTACTCTGATAAGACCATGAACTTGTCAAGTTAAACGATGATTGGTTAAGGATTGAGAACCATCTTAAAAGGCTTTGTAAAATGGTTTAACTCAGTGGCCTGGCAGCCCATGAAAAGCCTTGAATTTGGGGCCTGGCAGCCCGTGAAAAGCCTCGACTACAAGTTTTCATTTGCTTTTTGCCAAGTTTTTCTCTCTTTTGACAAGGCTTATGATGTTTTTGATAAATCGGTGTTCATCAACCCGGCTAGGCTGTCAACTACAAGTTGTCAGTACGTAATCACTTATAACCCAGAGTTTCTTAACCCGGTCTGGTTTTGACTCTAAGTCGCCAACATTGAATAAACTGGTGTTTATCACAACCTGGCACGGTTTTCTCATAAAACCGGCACGGTATGAAAGGAGTTATCATTGCTCAGGATTGGGGTTATCACCCTGACTACCAACGTTGGTCAGCCAACGTTGTGATTCAAGGTCACGGGTATAAATTATTTTCATGTTTGATTATCTTTTTACAGCCTTGGTTATAAACCCTGGCTATATATCTGGGCATCATGACCCGTCCGACGGTAAACTGCCAGGACACTATCAACTTCTTGTGTGCAGGCATAAATCGCTATGGATTATGAACATAATATGTCTTAAAGCATGGCGGATTAACAAGTATCAGGCACAAATAAATATGCACAAAGGCATAACAGACCAAGTGTTTTAACTAGCCTATTACAAGGCGTTTCAGTGCCCAAATGGATAATTGTTTCTCAAATAAGCATTACAGCACGTGAAGGACTAAACCGGCCTCCAGATCATGATTCGTTTCCAACTTGACCTGACGGCTGCGGATCATCTTGCACCGGTTCATCTTCTTCGTCTCTACCCAGCGGCTGGAAGTCAATAGTTGTCCAGTCAATCCCAGTTAGGGATTGGAACACAGCTTCGTCGCTTATAAGGGTGGACGGTTCAATGTCAGGGGCATAAGTGTGCTTACGAATTGGCGGGATGAGATTTTGAACCTCAGGAGTTAGTGCGGCCACCCGTTTGCTCTTAACATCATAACTTGCCTGATAATTTGAAAGATCAGCTTCTTCAGCTAATTGGCAAGCCAGCAGACGTACTTCCCGGTTTATTGCTCGGAGGTCATCATTCCCGAATTCTGATCCGTCTTCTTTTAAGCTCAGATAGCCTTTGATGACATCCTCCGGATCAAGATCAGGCACCCACGCCTTTGCTCGGGTTAGTGCGGTCAGAGCACTAGCCCTTGTAGCAGATCTTTTTAGTTCTTCTACCCGGGCAGGCAGCATAGACAGCCATTCTAAGATATCCTTGATTAACGTTGGGGGCGGTTTATTGTGTGAAACGGTGCAGATGATTCGTTGAGCGCCGGTATACAGCTGCTCTATCAGCGTGTAGGCAGCTTTCAGCTTCTTCTGTACATCAGAGCCCGGATGACTAATGTGAGTTCCTGTATCATTACAAACGTCAGTACAATGGCAACGCATGGGAAGATATGTTGAAAGTATGAAGCAAGGATGCTTACCGAACACAGCTGCAGTGATGGCATGTATCTGTCGCTTTACATCAGTCAGCTCATCTACCACCAGTTTAAGAGCTGCTTCTGCGTCCTCGGCTCTTTTTCGCAAAGCGGATTTTTCTGTCTCCCAATCCGACCGCTCCTTGTTGAAGCTCTCTTTCAGTTTCTCCATAGCATCTAAAGCGCTGGTCAACTCTTCCTAGGCCTTGGAGGTTTCGGCTTGCTGGGATTTGATGTTCTCTTGCAGATCAGCGGTTTGAGCTTCCTTTTGCTCTGTAATGCATGTAAGTATAATGAGTTGGTAATACATGTTTTAAGTACCAAGCACATAACAAGTTATGCACCTGATACTTGGGGCTAATGCATATTTGCTTGTTCTCGGAAATTTCTACAAGTCCCAAGCACAATACAAGTATTACTCTTGGCACTTGGGGGCTAATGTATGTTTGTTCAAAGTACTGATCTGGGAAGTCTTTTTAAAAAGTCCCGGTTCATCTTTACAAAGTTAAACCAGCCCTTGGGCGCTACACCAGTGAAAGATACAGTATTGCAAATTTTACAATACCGGTTCATCTTAAAGAGATAACCCGGTCCCTGGAGGCTAAGCGTGAAAAGTTAAGTTTTTACTAAGTCCCGGTTTAGATTGATATCATAAACTGTCACTTGGGGGCTACTGGAGTTGATATTTGGAATTAAAAAGTGAAACAGATGTAGAGTTGAGCATTAATTACCTCATATCGCTCCTTCATCAAGTTTACTAAACCGGCTTCATAATCACGACTGGTGTACAGACGGTTCAAGAAACCAGAGTGAATGTCTTGGGCGTTGAGATGGGCATAGCTGGAGAAATCGGTGCTCCATTTGCCTTTGCCCATAGCAGAAAGCTCATCCTTGGTGTTATGTTTGGATAAAGCGACCGGTTTGCCAGGAGCAGTGTGGCTGACGCTGGTAATCATAACATCATCCTCTTTATCATCAGCAGCCTCACGGGAGTTGGCAGTTTGTCAGTAGCCTTAGCTGGACTGGCCGATTTATCATCAGGTCGGACCGGCCTGGTAGGTTTGTCAGCATGGCTTGTGGTGTCAATGTGTACTTGTTCAGCAAACAAGTCATGATCTTGAGGCGGCGGATCATTAAGCATGGCATCAGCATTGGTTTCTTCCGGATCTGGAGTCTTTTCCGGTTCAACAACCACATTATCGTCAGTCGGTTTATTCAACCGAGCCTTCTTGCTGGGTCTAGGCTTGGCACTAAAAAGAACAAGTGTAAAAGGTCAATACATCAGGTGAATATAAGGTATTAAGAGTCAGTTTAAGGCATAACTCACCCAGGAACTGTCTTGAGGGCAGGAAGTTGTGTAGCTGTTGACTCGCAAGAAGATGAGTGAGGTGTTCCCTGATAATGTGAATCAGACAGATGAGGCTGTCGGAAACAACCCGCCTTGGGGCAAGAAGTGTCAAGGATATAAGAGACCTCTGATCGGCGTTTCCGAACCGGAGTGTTCGGTAAACCGGCGGAGGTAACTACCTGGCCGTTGTGCCGGGTTGTGCGGCGAGCTTCGTGTTGCTACGTCTTCAAAAGGAAGTTTGTGTCCAAGTAAGAAAGGGGGTGAGAAAATTTTACTTTCCGGTTTGCTCGATGGATTTTTGATGTTGGCAGAGGATCTGAATCGGAGGAAAGAATGATTACCTCTATGTCATCAGCTTGACTGCCTTCAGCGTCGTCCTGATAATAGTCATTGTCAATGAGATGTATGAAAAATGAACCAAGAGATTCAAGTTCTACCTCTGAGTCCGGATTAGCTACATCGGCATCAGCATTTGGCTCGGAAGACGCAGTGGTCCTTTTCTTGGCAGGTTCTTTAACAAACTTGGTCTTCGGGCGAAGTGGCTTTGCCGGTTTGTCTTTTGGTTTTTCCGGTTTATCCTGTGGTTTTTTCTTCCAGAACGGATCATCACCCTGGCAAAGATGAACAAAACTTTGAGAAAATGTCTTAAAGGATTAAGCAAAAAAATAAAGAAGTCATATGATTCTTACAACTGGCGGTTTGTTGGAGGTGCAGAAAGGACTTAATCCTGTCTGGCAGCAGACGGCCTCCAGTTCATTCAACATTTTCTTGACAGCCTCTGTAACTTCAGCCTCTATTAGCTGAATGTTAATATGTCATTGAGGATCGGTCAAACTCCCTGTGTATTCACACATCAAACCGGGGCGCCGGCTTAAGGGCAGAATGCTCCAGCTTATCCAACAATGAGCAAAGTCAACACCCGTTAAACCGTTCGCCATGAAAGCTCTAAGCTTTGACAGTTGTGGGGCATAGTTGGCCCTTTCCTTTACAGTTAACCTCTGAGGAAAGGGATGTGTATTGCTAAGACGGTGATGCCAGTAACCCGGCAAAGGGTTTTCATCAGTTGGAGATGTGTCTTTGCAATAAAACCAAGTCTGGTTCCACTCCTTGGGGTGGCTGTGAAGTTTGGCGTGAGGGAAGCTGACTTCCTTCCTTTTCTGAACTGTCATTCCGCCAAGTTCAGTATTGGGTCCATCTGTGAACTCTGTGTGACGGTTTAAATGGAAAAAATCCCTAAACAATTCAATTGTCGGTTCCTCTTGAAGATAAGCCTCACAAAAGACTTGGAAATGGCAGATGTTGGACACAGAGTTTGGAGCGATGTCCTGAGGGTGAAGTTGAAAACTGGCAAGCACATCTCTGAAGAATTTTGAACCGGGAGGGCTAAAGCCTCGACCCAGATGGTCAAAAAAGATGACTACCTCTCCATCGTTGGGTTTAGGAGGATTTTCCGGACCAGGGGCCCTCTAGTGGATGACCTCCTTCTTGGCTAAAGCGCCAGTTGCGACACATCTGTTTAACTGATCTTCATTGACCCGGGAAGGAACCCAGTTGCATTCATAGACTTGTTTGGCCATCTCAAGGGAAACTGAAACATAGTTATTACCGGTTTAAGATTTATACGGAACAGGTATAAGGCGATACAAGTTAAGCAGAGGTGTACGCATATTGTTAAACAGAGTCGGATATTGCTAAGCTGGAATCTTACGCTGGAGAAGGTGCAAAGATAAATGAATCAGTGGTTTACGAGGGTACTAATGGTACCTACCGGATTATAATTTTTTCAAAGCTAAACCTCCTATATTGGTATGAAAGGTACAACTCTAAAGTACTTAAGTGAAGGAAAAACAAGTTTCGCAGATAGAGGTGATAAATTTCAGATCTGCGGTATGGCATAAAACTAGGAAATATTCAGACCTAATTTCAACTGCTTAAACAGATCATCAAGTTCAGATATGTTTATATACAAGGGAGATGCTCCAATAAGGAAAAAGGGGGATTGTGGCTATGGCCGCACAAGGTGTATCAGATTTGAACTAGTTGTTTGTGTTATTAAGAACAGGGAAGAATGGCGCCGGAGCTTCAGTAAACTCTGATGAACACGGAACCCTAATGGTGGATCTAGAGTGAGGAGAAGAGGAACTTACTGATGCTGAGGAAGCAACGGAGGATCGCCGCGTTTCTCTGGTGCGGTCAGGTTGATGCAGCGACCGTTGTTGAGGCAGATGCGAAGATCGACGGCGGCGGCCGAGCTTGAAGGTTGGTCGGCACAAGGAAGAAGACGATGAGAAGAGGCACGGGGGGGGGGGGACAAGTGAAAAGGACCCCTCGGCCTTATTTATAAGGTGAATGGATAAGTGGCAGGCGCGAGAATCGAGGAGCCCGAAAAATGGGATATGTGACAGCTCTGTTGCCTCGATTGTCGGAGGCCCATTAATGAAGGTGGGTTATGCGTAGTTTTTAATCACAGATAGCGTCATGGCGGTTTATCATGGTCCTGGAAGGTGATGTCACGGCGGTTTACAAGATTATGCGAAGGTGTTGAAGAAGAAATTTGATAAGTATTGAGGATTGACTTGAACCAGTTCAAATCAATATGGGGCCTAATGTTGGGGATATTACTACTGGGCATAAACCAGCCAGGAGAGGCCGGGCTAACCCCATAATGGTTCACTATATCTGAAGCCCATGAAGACAAAGACGGTGGCGCTTTATGAAGGCACAGGGCCCAAAGACAGATTGAGGCCTGTAGTCATAAACCAACCTTGATATGTATGCGTGTATTGTAAGGCAGAAATAGTAGAGACCGGGCCAGGCACGTTTATGAGCCGGCCTTGGAACCCTGTAAACCGACGAGCGTCAACCCATGTATATAAGGGGACGACCCGGCGGCGGTTTGGGGACAACAGACAACAACTCGAGACCCAGGCAAAGCGTATTCGCTCCCTGGTCATCGAACCCCTAGAAATTCCACAACAACTGGATTAGGCCTTTACCTTCACCGCAAGGGGCCGAACCAGTATAAACTCTCTGCGTCCCTTGTCCGCTTTAACCCCTTTAAGCTAACCCGTCGCGATGGCTCCACGACTAAGTCCTTTCTCTAGGACATCTGCCGTGACAAAAGCACAACAGTCGCTAAGGAACTGACACATGTTCCAACGGTCAGATTTCAAACACACGCGGCAGCTTGACTTGGGCTACAAGTAAAGCTGACTCATCCAGCCCGAGATAAGATTTGCTCTCATTGTCTTTCCTTGAAGACATAGGATTTTGGTTTCGCATCACTTCAGTCACTCTGACTTTGTTCACTGGGACCCCACTTAACAGTACAGTGGTTCCTATGACTCAACAAAGAAGAAAAGGAAAAAACAAAACAACTAAGTCTTCGCGCTCCATAGTCTTCACACGATGTCTACTTATGTCATAGTCTTCAATGTGAATATCTTCACATACCACCATTGTCTTCAATGTCTTCATACATTTTTAGGGGTCATCTCCGGTAGGTAAACCGAATCAATGAGGGACTACTACCTGTGTTATCCTGCAATTGTCACAAACACATTAGTCCCTCAACCAGGTTTGTCGTCAATACTCCAAAACCAACTAGGGGTGGCACTAGATGCACTTACAAGTACTATTGTCCAGTAGTTGATTGTGTTTGTGAACCCTATATTGTTTATTAGTATTGCCGCTGTTGGTGTGTGGTTAGTCCTGAGAACGGTCTATGTTAATGTCTATCCACTCAATTCAGTCTGTATATTTTGAAGTATCCAAATCATCTTTTTTGTGAGGACGGTTTATCAATTATGGTTGTACTCCAATATATGTATGCCTTGCAGGGTTTATCGCACCCACCAGGATTTCCAGTCCCATGGATGTTCGGTCCATATGATTTGTCACGACCTTTGGACTGTCCTGCTTGTGGGAGTAGGCGGGGCCCCTGCATGCCACCCATAGTTGGATGATCAATCTTCTGTTTAGTACTTCAACATAGTGATTTCCTGGTAAGAATTCACTCGTGTCACATCAAGTAAATCTTATTGATTTACTGCCTAAATCTTATTGATTTAATGCCATGCTTTCTTTCTTTTCCTGCAATTTTACGATGCAGGTTTTGCCATGTGACATTCATCACAGAATAAACCGTTCGGTTTTGTCTACTATGGCTATTATTGCAGGTTTCACTTCTTATTTCATGTCAGTAACGAAGGCACTGTCCATCACTTATATTACTGGAAAAAATTGGATCGACCGTTGTCTCGAGTACAAGCTGAATCCCTATGATGAACTGCAGTTTGGTTTAACAAAAACGCCACAATTAGTCCTTCTCGTGTTTAAAAGAAATGAAAAAAAAACTGGATCACGGTCATGAAGCCTAGTCAAGTTACAAAGCTGATCACAGTAGACAAGACACGATCGTCGCTGTCTCGCACATCGGTACCACCTTCAGCAACGGATCGAGCACCGGCAGTTGCTCTAGCACTGAGAACGGCAGCAGCTCAGTTTGATCCAGTTGAGGATTGGGCACCGACCGCGTCAGTGGATCAGGCTGATCTACTGGAGGATCGGGCATCGACACCTGATTCGACACCGGCACTAGCTCTACAAGGAGCACCATCTCCGGCAGCAGCAGAGGCTTCGGCACCTGCACCAACACTTGCACTTGCATCTGCTCCGGCCCGTGCAGCGGCAACCGAACGAGCAGTTGCACCGGCAACAGACTGGGCTGCAATTCGCACTTCATATACCAAAGTCCTTACAAAAACCGACATGTCCACCTTCTTGGTAAGCATTGGCCGCCCAAGTGTTTCGTTGTTTTTTCTTTCCATGTTGTTTCGCATGATTCACTGTGTTGATCTAACTGTTTGGGTATGTCTTCTTGTTTGCAAACTGAGAATTCCTAGAGCAACGAGGGAGTCGTTCAACAATCTGGGTGATAGCGGCCAAGTTTGTCTTACCATACGGAGCCTTGGTGTGAATGAACCTGCTCAATATACCGTAAGTACAAAGGATGGTCGCATGATGATTGATGCTAAAGGATGGTGAAGGTTCAAATCTAAATCATATCTTGCGGTAGGGGATGATCTCAAAATTGAACTTTCTCGGCAAGGAGAGCTGGTCCAAATCAACTTTGAAATTCTTCAGTAGCAGCACGCAACTGCCGAACTGATCTATCCTCCGAGAGATTTTGATGTAATAATCTGGCATGGTGAAACAAGTGTCATGTGTGTATAAGTAATACGACAGTATTATTTATCACATGGTATATCGTTGATAGAATTGCAACTCTCATTGCTGGTTAGGAACTGTCGTTCGATTTCATTCCAACAGCTGTCGTGCTTTATTCAATTTTGTGTATTCGCCTTGCGACGACATCTAAAACCAGCGACGTGCCGATCGCTTGCAATATGAAAAGTGCTGAGGTAGAACACATGGGCCCCCAAACATGCAGGGTGGGCCTGCGGCCCAAAGTCCAGAACCGTGAGCCTGTTTGAGTATTATATTCTCAGTTGAACCCCCATAATGCCCGTGCGTTGCAAGTAACATCAAGATGCATTTGTATGAGTATTTTATCTTGTTAGAGAAAAGGATGAACGAGGGAAGGCCTTATTTGCAAATGTGGAGAGGTGTGTGGATACCTTTTTGCAAAATTGCCATAGTTTCCTTCCTATCCGTCAGATATAAATCGGACGGCCTATATTGTAGGATGGCAGGCACACCATCATCACCAACTCGTCTATACTGTGTTAAAAACAACTCTGTTTTTTATAATTATATATGTTATATATATTCCCCTTGATTTTTCTTATGTATAAAGTTGTGATATAAAAGATTTGTATATTTCTTTACAGAGGGAGTATCTCTCTGTCAAAAATATATTTTTGTGTAACTAGTTACTCCTGTCTTTCTACTTCCTTTCGCTGATATGTGGGGCATCCGGCAACGGGGTCCACGTGCCATATGCACAAATTAGAGTGCACAACTGCACCGTAGACACACTCCGGTTGTAGCGCCGCAGTAATGCCCAATGAGCCATCAAATCACAAACCCGCCCCCCTTTCCAGCTTTAGCAGTAAGCTGGACGGACGAAGCGGCAATATTTTACTGGGCCTGAATCCCCTTCTCCCTTGTCTGCTTGTTCAGAGAAAACCCCCTCTCGGCGATTGCATAGGGTTTTCTCATGGAGAACTAGGTACGAATTCTTCATCCATCCCCGATAAATCCAAGTCCCTTGGTCGCGGGATATCCTAGGATGGCAGCCGCCGCCGTTGATGCATTTTTCTTCCTATTGAATCTAGTGTGTTTCATTTGCAGTGCCCAAAGTGCGAGGACCCTACAGGTTTCTGCCCCCGTGGCGTGACGCCACACTTGTTCCATCTCATCCTAACATAGGATTTTAAAACGCGCACAGTATGTTCCTAGAATCCTCTTTTCTATCCGGGAGGGTGGGTTTTTTTTAAAATGTTGTCGACTAATTTGGAAACTTGGATTGATTTATTTGGATAAAAGGTACTACCAGTACGATGGTCAACACTGACGTGAAGGAGGAAGTTATTTCTAGATTTGGATAGGGAATACATTGTGTTCTCATATTATTTTTCCCACAGTGCATTATTTGCTCTGCCAGAACACATGTACTCAAGATGATCGTACTTGCCATAACTGAATAAACCAGTATAATGGTAACAGTGAAGACAAGCCATGGATATAAGTTCCGAGTTGGGTTCATGAACCAAGAAGATCGCTGCTTTTTTTATGGCCGAACTTGGATAAACTTCCTCAAGTGTTACAGACTGAAAGTTGGCACACGAATGTTGATGGAAATAGCAGAACCTGGTCTCATCTTCATTGCGATCTTCAACCCCGACGCCGTTCCAATTGTTCATCCATGTTAGTTTTGTATTTGGTTCTTGCTTGTTGCCTCGATTACTTCTTAATCCACCTATTCTGTCTAACTAATCACAATTTAACTTTAGAAGTAGCAACGAATCTCTCACGAAGATGCTACTTCTAACAAATATTTTCTTATAATTGGTGGCACGTGTAGGTTTTTCAGAGTTAATCAGGCTGCTCGTTTGTTATTCTGTAACAACTCGGCTGTTACTAATGGCACTGAGTTGACTGGGACGACATCCACAAGTTCCTACACTTTATTGATTGTCTTGAGGTCCTTGTGGGGCGTTTCAATGGTGGAAGGCCACGTGGGATATGTGTGCCACTGTTGCACTCGTTGAACATGTCCAACTGTGTTGAGAAACTTATGGTACAAGCAGTTTTCTGTTATATATGTTGTTCATAAACTATTGCTTATACACAGCTTTACAGCTGTGATCTTCTTGAAACAGAAACTGCCCAGTTCTATTGTTCCTATACAGATGCCTGACCATGGTTGGGTTGGACTTGCGCTTGGTCACAACATGATGTTTATGTCGACCTAGTCCATTCCCCTTGGAGGTGAAAAGATACTTATTCATGGGCGGTCTCAAATAATGAAGGCCCGTCCATCTTGGAGAATAGGACAGAAGATTATGTTCTTGCTTTTCCATGGCTCTAAAGCGAATATCCTGTTTATTGACCACATTGTGAGATGAAGCCGCTTTCAGAAGGTTGTGGATGCGTGGGGTGGCGCCTGGGCCTTGTCCTGGGGCTTGGCGGCCTTACCCTTGGTCAACTGTAGGCAAAGTAGCACTATTCGAGGCGTGCTTTGTACGGTTAAACCTGTATAAGTACTCATACTGCTTTCAGCTATGGTTGTTAAGTGCCCCTGCTGGTTTCAGTTAAGGTTGTTAAGTACTCTTGCTGCTTTTACAGTCTCGTGTTTCTTCAGTCTTGTCTTCCTCCAGCCGCCAAAACCAAACCAGCGCCGGCGGGGCCGCCTGCTTCCGCCTCCCACGGCTGGCTGTGCCTCAGCGCATGCATCGCCGCCCCATCGTCTCCTAAATTGTTAACACCGATGTCTGCGGCCTCACCGTCTGTGTCTCGTCTGGTTAATGGCGAGTGGGCCCCGAGGAAGGGGCGGGCCGATTGCTGGGAACCGTCCTCCCTCGGATCCGACTGGTGGGGCTCTAGCCGTCTTCTGGCCTCTCGCTGATCGGTGGGGCCCGTCGTCCTTGGGCTGTACCGACAGGCCATCGTGGGAGCAGGGCTCCGCCTTCTTGTGGTGACGTCAGGGGTGGAGTGGAAACAGTGCCGCGCCGGGCGGAGATCTCCGCCGGTATGGTGCACTGTGGCAACGCCCATCCTGGATTTGGGAGGGATGGGCTATACTCCAGCCACTCCCTGTCTTATCTTTCTTGATGAGGGCGCAGGCTTTGTAGGCGCCACGGGCCGACTGCTAGGGGCTGGCTTCTTTGGATATCGCCCACTAGGAGTCGGCTTGTTTTGATGCCGGCTTCTGGAACTCGACCGTCTACGGGCAGCAGGCTATTCCTCCAGCAGGCCACCAGAAGGCGGCACCTCGTCTTGACGCCCGGGCGCTGCCAGCCCAGTTGTCTTGAAAGGCTCAGGGGCTCGGGTTAGCCTACCTATGGCCCATTACTCCGACACCGCTATCAGCTCGGACTCACAGGAAGTGCCTCCTTATTACGCACAAAAAAATGAATACTCCCCCTGCTAGTTGGGACCCACCTTGGTGGGAGGCTGACTTGTGGGCCTACTAAGTTGACGGGGACGGAGTGCTTTGTCAACTTAGTCAATATGAACGATTCTAGCTTCAGTGACCGTACGATGTCCATCCAACGGCCGTAGTGCTTCTTCAACCTCTGGTCTTCTTGCTCCAGCCGCCCAAAGCAGTGCCGATCGTGCCGCATGCTCCTGCCTCCCATGGCCGGCTGTGCTGCCGCAGAGGCCTCACCGCCCCCTACTATTCCCACCGCTGGCCAGGCCCTACGACGACGGCAGCCTCACACCGAAGCCAAACCAGTGAACCCTCATACTCCTCTACGCGCGGGTTTCCACTGCCGCGTCTTCCCTGGCTCTGCGTCGTCCCCTTCCTAGGCCTCGCCATCGTCCACCGCCCTGGTGCTCTCGGAGCGGCGTGGTCAACGTGGTCAATGAACAACTTCCATCGGAAGAAATCTTTGTCGTGAAGAGGCGGCAATTTGGGTCCACACGGCGGCCGCAAGGAAGTGCCTCCTTATTACGCGCAAAAAAATTATTCCTCCACCTAACAGCAGGGACCCACCGGAGGGGAAACTGTATTTCGTGAAAAAAAATCCCCCTGACTGCTGGGACCTACCAGCTACATCTCCGCACGCAAGGAAGTGCGTCCGGGCAAAAAAACGATTCGCCCTCCTGACTGTTGGGACCCACCAGCTACATCTTCGCACGCAAGGAAGTGCCTGACAGTCAGGACCCACATGGTCGAAGCGTACGTAGCGTTGTCATTCTGGTCGCGAACATGTATGTACATACTAGTCGATGTAGAGGCACGCACGTGTCGTAGTAGAGGCGCGCATGTAGCATGTACATATACGTACAGCGGCCAGGGTGCAAGAAAGTAAATATGGCCATGTACGTACGTACGGGCGGGGTCTGGAACGCCTACTCGCGCGTACGTACGGCCAGGGCTCGTGTACATGGCTGGGTTGGAACGGAGAAACTGCGTCGTCGTCGTGTTCATGGGGAGCCAACCGGCTGGGTCGGAACGGAATGCGTCGTCGTGTTCATCGGGAGGGCTTGGACGGAATAGCCGATGGAAATGAGGCCTGGCGTACCGCAGAACAGAGGAAATGGCCTTGTGTTCGACCGGCCACGGTCGAAACAGGATCCTGTTCATCGAGAGGGGTCTGGCGTACCGCAAAATGGAGGAAACGGACCTCCTATGGTCGAAACGGGGTCCTATTGATCGGGAGGGGTGTGGCGTACCGCAAAACGGAGGAAACGGACTTGTGTTGGAGCGCTACGGTCGAAACGGGGGTCCTGTTCATCGGGAGGGGTGTGGCGTACTGCAAAATGGGACTCCACGGGATACTGTTCATCTCCACCGTCGACCCCCTTCAGCCTCCACGGGCTACTGTTCATCCACCGACGACCTCGTCCAGCCTCCACCTATGACTGTTCATCCACGGGCTCCTGTTCATCTAGCCTCCACCGCGCGCTACTCCACCGGCTACTGTTCAACCAGCCCTCTCCATGGGCTACTGTTCATCGAGCCCTCCACCGTCTACTGTTCATCTAGCCCTCCATGGGGTGGTCCTGTTCATCCAGCCCTCCACGGGGTCCTGTTCATCCAGCCCCAATCGGCTCAATCGATCGGGGTCCTGTTCATCCAGAGGCAACACCACGGGGTCTTGTTCATCCACCCCCACCGGGAACTGTTCATCCAAACCCCCAAGCAACGCTCACTGTTCATCCAGAGGTAGCATCGATCAACTTCAGTTAGCAGCAGTAGCGACGGAATTGCTCGATCGGGTTCAGTTAACAGCCATCGTTCGATCGCTCGGGTTCAGTAACGCGTAGCCTGCAGTGCAATCACTCGGGTTCTGTTAGAGCCCAACGCCTCGCTCGGGTTCAGTTAGAGCCCAACGCCTCGCACCCACGCGCGTGCGTGTACGAGAAAAATGCGCATCGCTCGGCCCCGACCACCCACCGTAACCAGGAACACCCTGATATTTTCCTCGCCCTCGCTTCTACCACGGTTTTTTCCGTCATGGATGGCCCAAAGAATTTCATCCTGCTGCGTCTTCGGCCCGCCCAGGACGAAAAGCCCATTTTCTGTCATGATTTTTTGTCATAGAAGTAGGAGCCCACCACGTCTATGATGATACCGGGTTTTGTCACAATTATCGTCATAGAAGTGTCATAAGTATGACAGAATTTTTTCTCGTTTGGCCCAAAATTTCACGGATGTGTATTTTTTGTAGTTTTATATGATCCAATTATGTTATTATTGTTGAGAGAACTTGCACTAGAGAAAGTATGAATCCTAGGCCTTGTTTCCTAGCATTGGAGTACCGTTTACGCTCACTTTTATCTTTAGTTACCTTGCTATTTTTATATTTTCAGATTACAAAAACCTATATCTACCATCCATATTGCACTTGTATCACCATCTCTTCGCCGAACTAGTGCATCTATACAATTTACCATTGTATTGGGTGTGTTGGGGACACAAGAGACTCTTTGTTATTTGGTTGCGGGGTTGCTTGAGAGAGACCATCTTCATCCTACGCCTCCCACGGATTGATAAACCTTAGGTCATCCACTTGAGGGAAATTTGTTATTGTCCTACAAACCTCTGCACTTGGAGGCCCAACAACGTCTACAAAAAGAAGGTTGTGTAGTACACATCAAGCAGTTTCTGGCACCGTTACCGGGGAGGTGAGTGCTTGAAAGTATATCTTTGGATCTTGCAATCGAATCTTTTAGTTTCTTGTTTTATCACTAGTTAGTTTATAAAAGAAAACTAAAAAATGGAATTGAGGGTGCCTCATATGCTTCATCTTTTTAATAAGTTCCGTGAAAATGATGCGAAGGATAATTGTGCTCAATTGCTAGAGGAAGAATGCATTAGAATGTTTGCCACTAAATCATTGTATGATGAGCATGATTGCAATGTTGTTAGTACAAAATCTTTGAATATCCATAGTACTAATGATGATTGCACTAGTCATGATGAAAATGTCTCTCATAAGCATGTCAATTTTTGTGGAGTGCATAGAGTTTGCAAGTACACACCAAATAGGGAAGATAGATTATGCAAGAGGCATAAGTATTTAGAAACGAAATGGTTGCAAGAAAGGCTAGATGTTTGTGCTGAAAATTTAAATTTTCTTAATCATCCTTGTGAACTTTGCAATGAACGTGGTGTAAATGCATCTAGTGCCACCCCTAGTTGGTTTTGGAGTATTGACGACAAACCTGGTTGAGGGACTAATGTGTTTGTGAGAATTGCAGGATAACACAGGTAGTAGTCCGTCATTAATTCGGTCTACCTACCGGAGATGACCCCTAAAACTGTGTGAAGACATTGAAGAAAATGGTGGTATGTGAAGATATCCACAACAAAGATTATGACTCGAGAAGACATTCACGTGAAGACTATGGAGTGCGAAGACATATCTGTTTCGTAGTTCCCTTTTATTCTTTGTTGAGTCATAGGAACCACCGTACTATTAAGTGGGGTCCAAGTGAACAAAGTCAGAGTGACTGAAGTGATGCTCAACCAAATCCTAAGTCTTCGAGCGAAGACAATGAGAGCAAATCTTGTCCGGAGCTGGATGAGTCAGCTTTACTTCTGGCCCAAGTTAAGTTGCCGCGTGTGTTTGAAATCTGACCGTTGGAACACGTGTCAGTTCCTTATTGACCCAGGGTCATTTCGGACAAATCAGGTCGGGTTGCCTAGTGGCTATAAATAGCCCACCCCCTACACCATAAATTGGTGGCTGCTCAGAGTTCGTGCACGGCTTTTCTCGTTTGAGAGCAACCCACCTCCGCAAGTATATGAGAGAGAGATCCTTGCGAGGACAAAGTCCAAAACACCCAGAGCCCAAAGAGTGTTTGGCATCACTGAAGTCTTTCTGTCTGCGTGATCTAAAGACTTGTTACACTTGAGGACTGTGTATCCTCTAGCCGGTTAGGCGTCGTGTTCTGAGCATCCAAGAGTCATTGTGGATTGCTGGTGAATGAAGTCTATGAAGGTCTGGAAGTCTACCTTGAAGACTTACGGAGTGATTGGGCGAGGACTAAGTGTCCTTAGCTCAAGGGGAATAAGGTGAAGACGCGGTCTTCTGAGTTGAATATCAGCCTCTCTAACCAGACATACAGTTGTCACAGCAACTGGAAGTGGTCCAACAAATCCTTGTCCTCACCAAGCAACTAGTTCTATCTTCTCCTTCTCTTTACTTACAATTTGTCTTCGTGAAGTCATTGCATGCTTGCATAATCTGTTTGACTTCGCTGTGTGACGACTATTGTTGTTTGGCTTCATATTATCTTCCATCCTGATCCATACTACCTAGCTGCTATTAGTCTTCGTGCTTTCACTTCATTGAATACTTGACTATGGCTTGCCTAGTGTAGTCTACCTTCCGCTGCATGTCAATAGGCTCAATTCTATTGTTTGTCTTTGAAACTCCCATGTTTTGAAGACTTCCATAAAAATCTCCTATTCACCCCCCTCTAGTCGATAACTAGCACTTTCATGTGGTCATTTAAATATCCAATGCAAATTGTCTCGTGATCGTATCGTGTCCAAAAAATTGTGATGACTTGATTTCCCTTGCACATCATAATGAACTTAGTTTGCTTTTGGGTTATGAAGAAATGAAACGTATAACTAAGGATATGCCAGAATTTGTCCTTGATAAAGTTCTTGACTTTGATCTAGAAGAAATTTTTATGTATTGTGTGGTGAATTGCATTGAAAATCCTTATATTGCCAATTACATAAAGAAAAGAAAACAAATTGAAGATGAAGGGAATACTAATGAAAGGGAAGAGACTTTAATATCCTCCTATTATTTCTTATGATGAATTAGGTAACGAGGAGCAGCTTTCTATTCAACCAATCTCATTAATAAGGAGCTCAAAAAAGAGGGTTAAACCCACACATGATGTGAAGAAGTAAAATAAAAGACGAAAAAGAAAAGTAAGAAAGGTATCCCTCCCAAATGATGTTGCTCCTATTACTCATTGTGATGATGATAATTGCTATATTATTGGTGCTATCCATACTATTAATGATGAGAGTGATTATGCTTATGATATGAAAAGGCCCAAGCTTGGGGATGCTATGTTTGATGAGAATGACATGTTTGAGAATATATTTGCTGCATTTAATGTTTTTCCCAAGCTTGGGGATGCTATGTTTAATGAAGATGGTATTTTTAGCCTCCCAAGTTTTGATGAGCAAATTTATTATGATGATAGCATGCCTCCTATTTATGATGATTATTGTGATGAAAGTTATGCTATAAAAAGTAGTGATGATTATATTTATAAAACTTGTCATGATTATGATTACCCTTTTTCTGAACATTACTCTTTTAATGTGGAAACAATTTATATTATTCAAGTCTCTTATGATACTCCCACTATTCCGAATGAGAAGAATTTTGCTTATGTGGAGTGTAATAAAATTTCTATGCTTGTAGATCATGAAAAGAATGCTTTAGGTGATGGTTATATTGTTGAAATTATTCATGATGCTACTGAAAATTATTATGAGGGAGAATATATGCTTGTAGGAATTGCAATAATATCAAGTTTCCTCTATATGTGCTTAAAATCTTGAAGTTATGCTTGTTTTGCTTTCCTATGCTAGTTGATTCTTGTTCCCATAAATTGTTTGCTCACAAAATACCTATGCATAGGAAGTGGGTTAGACTTAAATGTGCTATTAATATAATTCATGATGCTCTCTTTACGTTTCAATTCTTATCTATTATGTGAGCATCATTGAAATCATCATGCCTAGCTAGGGGCGTTAAACGTTAGCGCTTGTTGGGAGGCAACCCAATTTTATTTTTGTTCTTTTCTTTTGCTCCTGTTTAGTAATAAATAATTGATCTAGCCTCTGTTTATATGTGGTTTTATATTTTAATTAGTGTTTGTGCCAAGTAGAACCTTTGGGAATACTTGGGTGAAGTCTTTGCGATCTTGCTGTAAAAAATAGAAACTTTTGCGCTCACGAGATTAGCTGCCATTTACTGGAGAGTAATTTTAGGTTGATTCTTTTTGAAGAAGAATAATAGAAAAATTCCTCACGCCCACCAATTTATTTCAGAATTTTTGGAGTTCCAAAAGTATGGAAAGTTACCATATTACTACAGACTGTTCTGTTTTTGACAGATTCTGTTTTCTATGTGTTGTTTGCTTATTTTGATGAATCTATGAGTAGTATCGGAGGGTATGAACCATAGATAAGTTGGCATAGATTAGATATTACACCAATATGAATTTATAATGAGTTCACAACAGTACCAAAAGTGGTGATTTATTTCCTTATACTAACGGAGCTTACGAGTTTTCTGTTGAGTTTTGTGTTGTGAAGTTTTCAAGTTTTTGGTAATGATTCGATGGAC
Organism: Aegilops bicornis; assembly: GCA_021605145.1. Classification (NCBI taxonomy): domain Eukaryota; kingdom Viridiplantae; phylum Streptophyta; class Magnoliopsida; order Poales; family Poaceae; genus Aegilops; species Aegilops bicornis. Next base: position 424,020,423 of record CM038675.1, on the reverse strand, counting down.
TATGGAATAAGGAGTGGCAAGAGCCTAAGCCTGGGGATGCCCAAGGAACCCCAAGGTAACATTAAAGGACAACCAAGAGCCTAAGCTTGGGGATGCCCCGGATGGCATCCCCTCTTTCGTTTTCGTTCATCGGTAACTTTACTTGGAGCTATATTTTTATTGACCACATGATTTGTGTTTTTCTTGGAGCATCATTTTATTTTCTTTTGTTTTGATTGCTATTTGAATAAAATACCAAGATATTAAATTCTTAAATGTTAGAGAGTCTTCACATAGTTGCATAACTATTCGATTACTCATTGATCTTCACTTATATCTTTCGGAGTAGTTTGTCATTTGCTCTAGTGCTTCACTTATATCTTTTTAGAGCACGATGGTGGTTTTATTGTGAAGAAATAGATGAAATCTCATGCTTCACTTATATTATTTTGAGGGTCTTAAACAGCATGGTAATTTGCTTGGGTTATAAAATTTAGTCCTAATATGATAGGCATTCAAGAGGGATATAATAAAAACTTTCATATAAGTGCATTGAATACTATGAGAAGTTTTATACTTGATGATTGTTTTGAGATATGAAGATAGTAATATTAGAGTCATGCTAGTTGAGTAGTTGTGAATTTGAGAGATACTTGTGTTGAAGTTTGTGATTCCCATAGCATGCATGTGTGGTGAACCGTTATGTGATGAAGTCGGAGCATGATTTATTTTTTGATTGCCTTCCTTATGAGTGGCGGTCGGGGACGAGCGATGGTCTTTTCCTACCAATCTATCCCCCTAGGAGCATGCACGTAGTACTTCGTTTCGATAACTAATAGATTTTTGCAATAAGTATATGAGTTCTTTATGACTAATGTTGAGTCCATGGATTATACGCACTCTCACCCTTCCACCATTGCTAGCCTCTCTTGTGCAACGCAACTTTCGCCGGTACCATACACCCACCATATACCTTCCTCAAAACAGCCACCATACCTACCTATTATGGCATTTCCATAGCCATTCCAAGATATATTGCCATGCAACTTTCCATCGTTCCGTTTATTATGACAATCTTCATCATTGTCATATTGCTTTGCATGATCATGTAGTTGACATCGTATTTATGGCAAAGCCACCATTCATAATTCTTTCATACATGTCACTCTTGATTCATTGCACATCCCGGTACACCGCCGGAGGCATTCATAGAGTCATATTTTGTTCTAAGTATCGAGTTGTAATTCTTGAGTTGTAAGTAAATAAAAGTGTGATGGTCATCATTATTAGATCATTGTACCATGTGAGGAAACGATGATGGAGACTATGATTTCCCCACAAGTCGGGATTAGACTCCGGACGAAAAAAAAGAGAAAAAAGAGGCCATAAAAAAGGGCCAAAAAACAAAAAAATGAGAGAAGGGGAAATGCTACTATCCTTTTGTCACACTTGTGCTTCAAAGTAGCACCATGATCTTCATGACAGAGAGTCTCCTATGTTGTCACTTTCATATACTAGGGGGAATTTTTCATTATAGAACTTGGCTCGTATATTCCAATGATGGGCTTCCTCAAATTGCCCTAGGTCTTCTTGAGCAAGCAAGTTGGATGCACACCCACTTAGTTTCTTTTTGAGCTTTCATACACTTATAGCTCTAGTGCATCCGTTGCATGGCAATCCCTACTCACTCACATTGATATCTATTGATGGGCATCTCCATAGCCCGTTGATACACCTAGCTGATGTGAGACTATCTTCTCCTTTTTGTCTTCTCCACAACCACCATTCTATTCCACCTATAGTGCTATGTCCATGGCTCACGCTCATGTATTGCGTGAAGATTGAAAAAGTTTGAGAACATCAAAAGTATGAAACAATAGCTTGGCTTGTCATCCGGGTTGTGCATGATTTAAATATTTTATGTGATGAATATAGAGTATAGCCAGACTATATGATTTTGTAGGGATAGCTTGCTTTGGCCATGTGTAACATCCAAAATTTTCAATTTGGAATGTTATACATAGATCATTCATGCATATCATATTTTATTGCATTGTCGGTTTGCGATCCTCGAAATTCTAAGCAACTCAAGGACCCACGGAGAGAGTTGGGAATTTCACAGTTTTCATATTTGAATTTTGTCAAATATCAAAACGAGGATTATTTGTATTAATTATTTTTCTCTCCGAAAATATTTCCAATCGAAATATATGAGAGGGGATAATATGACTTCCCCAAAAATAATCAAATATTGGAGGAAAATATGAAATGAAAATAAATATTTTTTTTTGGATTTTATTGCTATTTTATTTGCATAGAAAACATACATGTTTTTTTAAATTGCATTTTAGGCCCAAGTAAATGTTCACCTTGTCCGGCATATTTTTAGAGGACGGGGAAAATTTATTTCTGGATTTTTAGAGTCCGTTTATTATTCCTTTTCCTGCTTTTTCTACGCGGAATTATTTAAACAAGGGTCAAACCGACTTGGGCCGCCGTGGGCGACCCGGACTCTGCCTCGCCCCAGGCTTTATAAGCTCCGCTGACCCGCCATTTCACCCCAGCCACCCGAACCCTAGCTGCGCCTACGCCTCGAGCCCCGCCTCGAGCCTCATTGCCGCTGCGCCGACCCAGCGCCGCCGCCGGAGTTGACCGCCGCTGCTGTTTTTTTTTCTTCGGTTTATTTTGGTAAACCCTAGATCTAGATCCGGTTTTTTATTATTTTCGGTTTATTTCTTTAGATCGGTTTTCCGTTGGTTGATTTATTTTGCGGACGTTCGTTCATTCGTTCGTTCGTTCATTTAAACAAACGTCGTTCACCCGTTAGTCACAGACAGCGAATGTTCGTTCTTTAGCCTGTTCATCAGTTTTCCTTTTTCTCGGATTTTTCGCGATTATTTTCGATCGCGATTTCTGATCTGATTTTCGTTCTATTTTATCTTTTCGCTCGTTTATCGGAATCAGGCGATTCAAGCGCCTAGATCTTCGTCTCAAAGCCCTGTTTCTGTTTAACAAACTTGAACAAGATTTTGGTACTGTAAAATTTGACTTTAGTCCAGATTAGTAAACTGATCTTGTTTCTTTTGCCATTTGAGTTTCGTTGCTCCGTTTGATTTGATTCTTTTTGCAAACCGGAGTTCTTAAGTTGAAATTTCTGGTTAGATCTTCTTATTTGAGTTTTACCTGTGCATATTTTCTTAATTGCTTATGTATGCTATTGTTTTTTTGCGATAGAATTCCCGGAGTGTGAAGCGTGCTACTACGAGTCACTAGGTTTTGCGGATCGTCATCAAGGCAAGTAACACATTGATCATACCCCTTTATTACCCAATTTTTATGCATTAGATACAACCCTCACACATTGCATGAGTAGGGTCTCTTAACTTGTGGGTTTGGGATGTTGATGTTGAGGTAGAACCTATTACCTGTTTTCATATCAAACCCTTGGGAGTTACTTCTACGTTATGCTTATATGTCCATGCTATGCTCGTAGACGTGGATTGGGTTTGAGAGTATTCCATGATAGATGTGAGTTGTTAATTAATGGTTCAACTTAAGGTGACAACTTTAGTACACATCTAGTTGGATTGTTGGTTTGGGCACCTGGGGAATCCAGTGTTGTCCTAGGAGATCCCGGGGTATCCATGTGATCATCCTATGGTCCGCCACCCAGGCTCAAAGGGATCGTGAGATTATTGATGCTAGAAACTTCCGTGTGCAGCCACAAGCCATTATGGGCTCTGGCATAGTTGAGTATGTTGTGTGACCTCTTTCAGTGGTGGGCTAGCAGATGTAGAGGGAAAGTAGGTGCAACTGCCCACCCGGAGTAAAGAGTTAATACTTCTGAAAGACTGTGTCTCGGTCATCCGTTTCTCAAACACCATGTAGTGCGAGAAATCCAATGGAGGCGATCGAGTCTTGTGGGGTAAAGTGCGCAAACCTCTGCAGAGTGTACAATCTAATCATGGTTAGCCGTGTCCCCGGTTATGGACATCTTGAGTATCTAGTACTTGGATTTTCCTATTGTATCTCATCACTCTAAATTAATTTGTTCGGTTAATAAATAACTTTAATTGGGATTGAGATGGGGTACCATTCTCAATGATGTTTCAACTACCATGATAGTTACATAAAGTTTATTCCTTTGTTGTAGGAAAAATTGGCTTTTTCGCAAAAACTTTATAAACATAGAGCCTCCACCAGCCATATATGCATGTAGTGATAGCCTTTTTTGTTCATTGCTCTACTATGTTATATTGCCAGCATATTCCATGTGCTAACCCGTTCTTGGGCTGCAATGTATTATGTTGCAGACTTTTCAGACGACGAGTAAAGATGCGATAGGTCGTTGTCATGCACTCAGCTATGCCATTGGAGTTGATGGACTCACTTTATCTTCCAAGCCTTCCGATGTTATCGTATTAGATGGCCTTAAGCCATATTTATTGTAATAAGTTCTCTTTTGAGACATTCGATGTAATAAGTGTGTGATTGCTACTCTGTTATAAATCCTTCGAGTACTGTGTGTGTCGGCATTACCGATCCAGGGATGACACTGAAGCACAGAGACGTGACCGTTTGAGGTCAGGTCGCTACAAGATGGTATCTGAGCACACGCTGAATGTAGGACACGACCACTAAGAAAAAGCCATAGGTCACTCTTCTCTACTCATTTCTGACTCCTCTCCATTTTCTACTCTTTAGGATGGCGGACTCGAGGAACAAGTTTGCACAACGGATGAAGACACCCCCTTTGGATGACATTTCCAAGCTTCACCGGGACCTAAAATGCCACTTTACCAGAAGAGGAGCGTTGGATGATTCAAGTTCAAATTCTAGGAAGGACGTTCATGACAGTCACGGAGCCCACAGAGTTTTCCTTTGATGCCCCAACCTGGAGTCTAGGAAAGAGCATGGCAGCCCACATCGCCATGGGACGATCGCTAAGTATACCACAAGGATCTCAAAGATACTATCTACCAGATTTGTGGGCGCCGAGATGAGCAATGGGAGATAGTCAGCAACAGGAAGGACATGTCCATTGCCGCTTTCATCCAGGAGTTAAACCAGCACATTCGACGCCAGGAGAACCAGATGTGCGCAGGCATGATAGATTTGAAGAAGGTAATGACAAGGATCACCGAGCTTGAAGAGGAACTCAAGTCTACACACGATGGATATGAGGAGGAAATCACTACACTATTGGAAGAACGATGACCTGGTAAAGAAGATCAGAGTATTCATGGGGGACCCCGCGCTAGGAGGAGATGACGATGATTCCACTTGCAAGGAAAACTACATCATCATCGATGACACCGACTCCGACCCCGACGATAGTGATGATGACCTTGAAGACGAAGCTGGAGCGGATATCATGGAGTCTTCCACCGATCAAAATTTCTAGTAGACCACCATATGATTAGTAGTATTTCCCCATGTATATAGTAGTAGTCTGAGCACTTTAAAGATGGTTCTAGACCGTTTGTATGCCCTTGCTTGATTTATAGAGTGATATGATTGTGTTTGTCTCATGTGCATATGGGTAGTGTTTTCTCACTAGACCTCAATTCTATTCTAATCTCTTCCCTCTAAACCCATCAGATGCCTCCAAGACGTGACACCGGATTTGTATTCCCACCGGAGATCACCCAGTTGATCCAGTAGCAGGCTTTGATGTAGATATTAGTCTAGAACCAAGGCAACAACAACAACAACAACTACTACAACAACAACAACCCTCCGCCAGTTGACAACTTAGCCCGCTTTATAAGGTTACAGCCGCCGGTGTTTTCCAGTAACACCGAGCCAATAGTTGCGGATGACTGGCTGCGTAGGATAGGAAGGGAGTTGACCACCGCAGGTTGCACGGATGCGGAGAAAGTGCGTTTTGCCGCACACCAATTGGATGGACCAGCAACCTCATGGTGGGAGAATTACATAACCACTTTTCCCATAGCCAATGTTACTTGGGATCAATTTCAGCAAGCATTCCGCACAGCCCATGTCTCAACTGGAGCCATGAGCATGAAGAAGCGTGAGTTTCGCAACTTACGCTAGGGGAACCGTACTGTGGGGAAGTACGTGGATGAGTTTAGTAAGTTATCTCGTTATGCCCCTGATGGCGTGGCCACAGATGCCGCGAAGCAAGAGAAGTTTATGGAAGGGCTGAACGATGAGATGAGCATGCAGTTGTTGGTGGCAACATTCAACAGCTACTAGGAGTTGGTAGGCAAGGCTCTTATGATTTAAGAGAAGCAGCAGCAGATTGAGAGCCGCAAGAGGAAGTATGGACAGGGGAAGTACAATTCTGGAGCTCAGCAGAAGCCTCGATTCACCCCAAACTCTGGAGGACTTGTCCATAACCATGGAGGCCACAATCACAATGGAGGAAGTTCTCATAATCACAATGGCCCCAAGAATGGAAGTGGGAATGGAGCAGGCAGTAATCAGAACCGCTCTAACCGAGCCACACCCGCCAAGAAGGATCAAAGTCACATTACTTGTTACAAGTGCGGTAAGACTGGACATTATGCCAACCACTGTCCGGAGTTGAAGAATGGCAATGGTAATGGAAGCGCTGGGAAGAAGCCCAACCCTTTAAATAGGGGACAAGTGAACCACGTGAACGTGGAGGAGGTTGAGGAGCAGCCTGATGCAGTTATTGGTATGTTTTTGGTTAAGTCTTTTACTGCAATTGTTCTTTTTGATACTGGTGCATCGCATTCATACATATCAAGGGGACACCCATGTTAGTAAGTTCGCTAGGAGCAAAATATATGGCAAAACAAGGATGTTTTCAGATGCCATTGACCATTGGAAGCCATGTTTCCCCCTCAGACCTGATAATTTTGGAGTCACAAGGTTTGGACGTGATACTAGGAATGGATTGGTTGTCGATGTACGGAGGAAACATCGATTGCGCAGGTAAGTCGATTTTGCTCACTACCCCGGAGGGAAAAATGATCAAGTATGTGTCCAAGCATGCACCAAGGAGGACCCAAGTAAATTCCCTCACGGGAGTTGTTCAGGAGGAAGTGCCGGTAGTGAAGGAATACCCGGATGTATTTCCGGAGGAGTTACCAGGCATGCCACCAGATCGTGACATCTAGTTTTTGATAGAGCTATTGCCAGGCACCGGGCCAATATCAAAGAGACCATATAGAATGCTTGCAAATCATCTAGAAGAGATCAAGAAGCAGATTAAGGAGTTATTGGAGAAAGGTTACATCTGACGAAGTTCATCATTGTGGGGAGCCCTAGTGCTTTTGGTTGAGAAGAAGGATGGATCCTTAAGGATGGTTGTTGATTATCGTGCTTTGAATGAAGTAACAATCAAGAATAAGTACCCACTGTCGATGATCATTGATTTATTTGACCAGTTGACAGGACTAAGTGTTTTCGAAGATCGATCTGCGATTAGGATATGATTCTATCTGGGTAGTAGTGGATCGCTTGACCAAAGTAGCCCACTTTATCCTAGTGAAAACCACCTATACAAGTGCGAAGTTGGCCAAGATATACATGACCAGGATCGTATGTCTGCACGGAGTTCCGAGGACCATCGTATCAGATAGAGGAACACAGTTTACTTCAAAGTTTTTGGCACCAGCTGCACCATAATTTGGGTACCAGGCTGGAGTTCAGTACAACTTTTCACCCGCAGACGGATGGATAGACAGAGAGAGTCAATCAGATTATGGAGGACATTTTGAGAGCTTGCGCGTTGGATTATGGATCTAGTTGGGATGACAATTTGCCCTACGCGGAGGTTTCATACAACAACAACTACCAGGCCAGTTTGAAGATGGCACCGTTTGAAGCCCTATATGGGAGGAGATGCCGAACACCGTTGATGTGGGATGGAGTTGGAGACCGTCAGTTGTTTGGACCAGATTTGATTAAGTAATCTGAAGAGAAGGTTAAGCTGATTCGAGATAGACTGAAGGTAGCTCAGTCCCGACAGAAAAGTTATGCAGATTCGAAACGCAAGGAGGTAATCTATGAAATCGGAGACAGAGCGTATCTGCGAGTATCACCTCTTCGACGAGTTAAGCATTTTGGAGTAAAAAGAAAGTTAGCCCCAAGATTTGTTGGACCGTACCATGTTTTGGAATGTATGGGAGAAGTTGCCTACAAGTTGGTGTTACCTGAAGGACTGTGTGGAGTACATTATGTGTTTCAGGTTTCCCGATTCTTGAAGTGCCATGCGAGATGGCCAATATACTGAGAGATACAAAGGCCCACAGGCGATTCAGTTGGATAGTGATTTGACCTACGAGGAGAAGCCAGTCAAGACTCTAGAGTTTGCCAGCCAAGTTACTCGCACCAAGGTTATCAAATTTTGCAAAGTTCAGTGGAGCCACCATATTGAGGATGAAGCCACCTGGGAACGAGAAGATGATCTACGGAAAGACCACCCACACCTATTTTCTAGCCAACTCGAACCTTGAGGGCGAGATTCATAGAATTTCGAGGATCGCAAATCGACAATGCAATAAAATATGATATGCATGAATGATCTATGTATAACATCCCAAATTTTCAATTTGGAATGTTATACATAGATCATTCATGCATATCATATTTTATTGCATTGTCGATTTGCGATCCTCGGAGAGAGTTGGGAATTTCACAGTTTTCATATTTGAATTTTATCAAATATCGAAACGAGGATTATTTGTTTTAATTATTTTTCTCTTCGAAAATATTTCCTATCAAAATATATGACTTCCCCAAAAATAATGAAATATTGGAGGAAAAATATTAAATGCAAATAAACATTTTTATTTGGATTTTATTGCTATTTTATTTGCATAGGAAAAATACGCGTTTTTTTAAATTGAATTTTAGGCCCAAATAAATGTTCACCTTGTTCGGCATATTTTTAGAGGACGGGGAAAACTTATTTCGGGATTTTTAGAGTCCGTTTACTATTTCTTTTCCTCGTTTTTCTGTGCGGATTTTTTTTTAAAAGGGTCAAACCGACTTGGGCCGCCATGGGCGACCCGGACTCCGCCTCGTCCCAGGCTTTATAAGGCCGCGACCCTGCCAGCCCGAGCCCACCCCAGCCGCCACCGAACCCTAGTCGCGCCGCGCCTCGAGCCCCGCGCCGCCGCAAGACGCCGCCGCCGCCGTTTTTTTTTCTTCGGTTTATTTCGGTAAACCCTAAATCTAGATCCGTTTTTTAATTATTTTCGGTTTATTTCTTTAGATCAGTTTTTCCGTCGGTTTATTTATTTTGCGGACGTTCGTCCGTTCATTCGTTTAAACGAATGCCGTTCACCCGTAAGTCACAGACAGCGAACGTTCATTCCTTAGATTGTTCGTCAGTTTTTCTTTTTCTCGGATTTTTCGCGATTATTTTCGATCGCGATTTCTGATCCGATTTCCGTTCTAGTTTATCTTTTCGCTCGTTTATCGGAATCAGGCGATTCAAACGCCTAGATCTTCATCTCGAAGCCCTCTTTCTGTTAAACAACTTGAACAAGATTTTGGTACTGTAAAATTTGACTTTAGTCCAGATTAGTAAATGGATCTTGTTTCTTTCGCCGTTTGAGTTTCGTTGCTCCATTTGATTCGATTCTTTTCGCAAACCGGAGTTCTTAAGTTGAACTTTCTAGTTAGATCTTCTTATTTGAGTTTTACCCATGCATCTTTGCTTGATTGCTTATGTATGCTATTGTTTGTTTGCGATAGAATTCCCGGAGTGCGAAGCGTGCTACTACGAGTCACTATGTTTTGCAGATTGTCAGCAAGGCAAGTTACACATTGATCATACCCTTTATTACCCAGTTTTTATGCATTAGATACAACCCTCACACATTGCATGAGTAGGATCTCTTAACTTGTGGGTTTGGGATGTAGATGTTGAGGTAGAACATGTTACCTGTTTTCATATCAAACCCTTGGGAGTTACTTCTACGTTATGCTTATACTGCCATGCTATGCTCGTAGACGTGGATTGGGTTTGAGAGTATTCCATGACAGATGTGAGTTGTTAATTAATGGTTCAACTTAAGGTGGCAACTTTAATACACATCTAGTTGGATTGTTGGTTTGGGCACCTAGGGAATCCAGTGATGTGATAGCCTTTTTTGTTCATTGCTCTACTATGTTATATTGCCAGCCTATTCCATGTGCTGACCGTTTTCGGGCTGGAACGTATTATGTTGCAGACTTTTCAGACGACGAGTAAAGGTGCATAGGTCGTTGTCATGCACTAAGCTATGCCGTTGGAGTTGATGGACTCACTTTATCTTCCAAGGCTTCCGATGTTATCGTATTTGATGGCCTTAAGCCATATTTATTGTAATAAGTTCTCTTTTGAGAAATTCCATGTAATAAGTGTGTGATTGCTACTCTGTTATAAATCCTTTGAGTACTGTGTGTGTCAGCATTACTGATCCAGAGATAACACTGAAGCACAGAGACTTGACTGTTTGAGGTCGGGTCGCTACACCATGTTATTTTGAGAAGACATGATTGCTTTGTTAGTATGCTTGAAGTATTATTGTTTTCATGTCAATATGAAACTGCTGTCTTGAATCTTCTGGATCTGAACATTCATGCCACAATATGTTACATTGAAAAATATGTTAGGTAGCATTCCACGTCAATAATTCTGTTTTTATCATTTACCTACTCGAGGACGAGCAAGAATTAAGCTTGGGGATGCTGATACGTCTCCAATGCATCTATAATTTTTGATTGTTCCATGCTATTATATTATCCATCTAGGATGTTTTATATGCATTTATATGCTATTTTATATGATTTTTGGGACTAACCTATTAACCTAGAGCCTTGTTTTTGAGTTTTACAGAAAAGGAATACCAAACGGAGTCCAATTGACGTGCCAAATTTTGATGATTATTTATGGACCAAAAGAAGCCCTCGGAGTAAAAGAGTTGGGCCAGAAGAGTCCTGGGCTGCCCACGAGGGTGGGGGGGCGCGCCCTACCCCCGTGGGCGCGCCCCCTATCTCGTGGACGGTTCGGAGACCCCTCCCCCCTGACGTGAGACCTAGGCCAAAAATTCCTATAAATACAGAAACCTCCAGAAATAAACCTAGGTCGGGAGTTCCGCTGCCGCAAGCCTCTGTAGCCACCAAAAACCAATTGGGACCCTGTTCCGGCTCCCTGCCGGAGGGGGGATCCCTCACCGGTGGCCATCTTTATCATCCCGACGCTCTCCTTGACGAGGAGGGAGTAGTTCACCCTCGGGGCTAAGGGTATGTACCAGTAGCTATGTGTTTGATATCTCTCTCTCTCTCTCTCTCGCTCTCTCTCTCTCTCTCTCTCTCTCGTGTTCTTGATTCGGCACGATCTTGATGTATCTCGAGCTTTGCTATTATAGTTGGATCTTATGATGTTTCTCCCCCACTACTCTCTTGTAATGGATTGAGTTTTCCCTTTGAAGTTATCTTATCGGATTGAGTCTTTAAGGATTTGAGAACACTTGATGTATGTCTTGCATGTGCTTATCTGTGGTGACAATGGGGTATTCACGTGATCCACTTGATGTAGGTTTTGGTGATCAACTTGCGGGTTCCGTAACATTGTGAACTTATGCATAGGGGTTGGCACACATTTTCATCTTGGCTCTCCGGTAGAAACTTTGGGGCACTCTTTGAAGTTCTTTGTGTTGGTTGAATAGATGAATCTGAGATTGTGTGATGCATATAGTATAATCATACCCGTGGATACTTGAGCTGACATTGGAGTATCTAGGTGACATTAGGGTTTTGGTTGATTTGTGTCTTAAGGTGTTATTCTAGTACGAACTCTATGATAGATTGAACGGAAAGAATAGCTTCGTGTTATTTTACTACGGACTCTTGAATAGATCGATCAGAAAGAATAATTTTTAGGTGGTTTCGTACCCTACCATAATATCTTCGTTTGTTCTCCGCTATTAGTGACTTTGGAGTAACTCTTTGTTGCATGTTGAGGGATAGTTATATGATCCAATTATGTTATTATTGTTGAGAGAACTTGCACTAGTGAAAGTATGAACCCTAGGCCTTGTTTCCTAGCATTGCAGTACTATTTACGCTCACTTTTATCTTTAGTTACCTTGCTATTTTTATATTTTCAGATTACAAAAACCTATATCTACCATCCATATTGCACTCGTATCACCATCTCTTCGCCGAACTAGTGCACCTATACAATTTAGCATTGTATTGGGTGTGTTGGGGACACAAGAGACTCTTTGTTATTTGGTTTCAGGGTTGCTTGAGAGAGACCATCTTCATCCTACGCCTCCCACAGATTGATAAACCTTATGTCATCCACTTGAGGGAAATTTGCTACTATCCTACAAACCTCTGCACTTGGAGGCCCAACAACGTCTACAAGAAGAAGGTTGTGTAGTAGACATCAATGCTTCCACTGTTGGCGGCGAGAGTGATGATGTGCCATCTTCAACATTTATCCATGATGAGAGCGATCATGTCCCATCTTCGGCCTTCATCCATGGCGATGAGAAGGTTGAGCATGGGGTTTTCCCTTCGACCGCGGTGACGTATGATTACTTGAGTGACTTGTGCCACCATATTGAGAGTGAGAGTGACTTCACCACTAGCCCCATATATGACGATTTGCCCCAATTCCCATGTAAGGAGAGCCACAAGCTCCACCACTTGTGTGAGATGAGTGACTCCACCATATGTGACTTTGACTGCACCTACCTCGAGGGAGTGAGTGAGCCACCACCACATAGAGAGAGTGAGATAGTTGATAGGGCATGTGAGGCCATTTTGATTTCTAACAACTTAACCTCCACCTCTATTGTATCTTCCCATTTGGTTCTAGGTCCCATATATGATGATGCACCGATCCTCGACGACTTAATCCTTCCTTTGGACAAAACAATGGCCATGGTGGACGATGATGCACCCCCCCACATGGTTCCATCAAGATGAAGATATTGACCACGACTTGGTCTTTGCCACCTCATCTACACCACTTGAGTTGAATGAAAAAGGTAACATAGGTGAAGGTGATGCTCTAGTCCCACTAGTGGACATTCTTGACATCGATTGCTTGCATGATGTTGATCCACCTATTGTAACGCTTCATGCTAGTTCGACTTCCCCATGCGATGATTTACTCATTTATGATGAGTTTGATGATTGCCATGTGGAGTCTATTAGTTGTGATGTCATGTTACATAGGATTTCTTGTGATAATTCTCTCGGTCACATCATGTTTGACAATCCGTTTGACTTGACATATGCTATGCATGAGATCAACAATATGTCATATTTGCAATCTCTTCGTTGTAACTATGCATACGCCATTAAAATAAACCCAATTTGCACATATTGCATAGATGACAAGCCCATGGTTATTGGCATTTGTTTTTATTGTGATGATATTGATATGCTTCCTTTGCCTTATTTATCTCCTATGCCATTCCATGACCACCTAACGTCGGACAAGCATAGTTTTCCATGTTGTCACTTTTCTCCATATTATGTTTCCGTTATTGCTCTTGAGGAGACCCCCATAGTTTCCTCTTACCCATTAGAAGATTTTGTTACATCCTATGAATTGCATGATCCCCATGATTGTGTGCACCATATGCATCCCATGAATAAAAATGCTATCGTTGTGCCACACACTTGCTATAATTTGCGTCACAATCATGTTGAACACAATAATTATCATTTCATGATGGACGACATGTTTCTATATCATGCAACTCATTTATTTGAGCATTGGATATTTTGTGCTAACCAATACATGCACGTGTGCATCATAATGGATGACGTGTACATATACCACGCGCACACAATTTTTCCTTTGTCTTTGTTTTATGTAGGTACTCATGAATACTTGTCAACTTCACAATCCCATGAGTTGACAAAACGAGCTCTAGAGAGCAATGATGATTTGGGATCCCATGGATTACACTTCACACCATTTCATTCGCTCAAGGACTTCGCACATCTTTTCTACATGGCCCTCACATGGTTATGGGTTATTGTCCATTACATATTCTATGCCCATCTTGCCATGTTCACTTTGCACGACATGCTTATTTCTATGCCTTTACCATGCATTTGTGACCCATGCTTTGCATTACACATGATGATTGATTCTACTACTTGTAGATGTATTTGCAAGCTTGGTGGAGATATTGCTTGTTCTTGCCATGTTTTCCTTGTGATACATTCCTATAATGACACCTTGATCTTGCTTTGTGTTCGTGCTTGCGATATGCCATGTGCATTGCCTATGCCTACTACTTGCACACATGACATGATTGCCATGATTACCTATAGTATATCGCATCTTCGCACTACTAGCTTGCAAGACTTTCTTGCCTTGCACATGTTGCACAATCGCTATCTCATTTGTGTTGAGTGCCACACGATCTTCACCACACCATATGCACATTATGCTTGGATTGTCTTGCACTTGCCCCATGTGTTTAGACATTTCATTTCATTTGGTATTGTGAATGACTCTTATGCCTACCATAGACCGTTCTTTGAGAGTCTTATGCATGCTTGGTATGACATTGAGGTAGATGCTAATTCTCTTGACACACATATTTGCATCGCTACCTCGCATTTACATGCTTGTTTTCATGACGTGCTTCCTTTTGCTCAATTTATGTTCACAATCCCTTGTCACACCATATGCTATACTTGATGATGACACTTGTTTGGTGAATCACCTCATGAATTCTTGGTTTCGCACTAACGCTAACGACATTTGTTTTTCCAAGTGTTTGTTGTACTTGCTCCTTTGAAAGGAATCGCAAGACGGTGCGACATTGGAGAGTGCCCATTTCAAGATTCAACATGCTAAGTGCTTGGTGGTCGTCCACGTCTACACGGCGACGCCCTCTCTTTTACCATGGTGATGGAGATCAAGATCCATGGATAGATCTTCCTAGGGGGGGGGGGAGATGATGCGAAGCATCCCTCGACCATCCCCATGAACATTCCGTCACTACCACAAGCACCAAGAGGACCAATGACAAGAGCACGCACACGTTCCATTGGAATCGAGGTTAACTCCTTCCTCTTCAAGTTTCGTTCGGACTCACATGTGAGTTGGTTTCTACCTCAAACAGAAATGATGTGCATCCTTGGATACAAAGAAGAATCCCGTGAAGAAGCTAGGAGGGAGACCCAAGCATCCAGGAAGGAGAAGAAGGAAGAAGGAAACACGAAGGAGGACATGGAGGTCCTGGACACTCCGGGTGCCCGGCCATCCATGGCCTCGGGTGCCCGGCCGCCGGCTAGGGAACGCTCCTGGCCACCTCGGGTGCCTGGCCCCTCTTCCTGGTGCTGGGTGTGGCAGCTCGGGTGCTTGGCCAAATGGCCAGGCTGCCCGGACAAATGACCTCGGGTGCCCGGTCCCCTCAGCTGCCCGGCTCATGTACGCCCCGGGTGCCCGGGCCTCACACCCCCGGGAGCCCAAACCCCTTGACTCCGGGTGCCCGGCCCTCCCTCCGTGGCTATGTGTTTTATGGGACAAATTACCCATGTATCCTTGTTTTACCCCCAATTTGTCCCTAGCCTATATAAACTCTTCCCCTAGCTCATTTGAGAGGATAGCAAAGTATTTGATAAACAAAGAGAGAGCTTTGCTCATCTTCCTCCTTTTGGAGATCTAGACCTCCTCTTGGAGAAGCTCCTCTTGGAGATCAAGCCCTCCTCTTGGAGAAGCTCCTATTGGAGATCAAGCCCTCCTCTTGGAGAAGGATTCCCATCATAGGATCATCAAGTCCTCTTTCCTCATAGGATTGGGATGAACTAGTTACCTCTTGTGTCTTCTTGTGTTTGATTTGGACCTTTGTATCTCTCTTTGTGTGATTGCATCTAGCACATGTGTGATTGGATCAAGTCAATTTGAGTGTTCCTCTTGTTTTTTACCATTTGTGTTCTTCTTGTTCTTGGGGATTTCCCCTCCAATTCGTGAAAGATCTCCATCTAGGGTTCCACCCTACATCACTTACCAAAGGATTTTTTTAAAATATCAATGTTTTTTAAATGTAAAACACTCATCACAAACTCTTTAGATAGAACACCGTATGCAAAGCGAGAGCTATGGTCCTTCCCTAGCAAGCCAAGGGAAAATTTGCCGCGCAGGATTTGTGCATCTCTGTATCACAAACATTTTAGATAGAACACCCGCATGCGAAGCGGGAGCTATGGTCCTTCCCCAGTAAGCCATGGGAAAAAATTTCGCGCAGTATTTGTCCATCTCTTCATCGCAAACAGTTCAAATTGAACATGGTATGCAAAGCGAGAGCTATGGTTCCTTCGCCACTAAGCCAAGAGAAAATCTGGCGCGCAGGATTTGTACATTTCATCGCAAACGGTTTTTTATGACTACCTGTGTGCAACCACGTATAGATATTTGGTAAGATTTGCATCTGTCATATTGGGTATATTGTGATTTATCAAACTGGAGACATTGGCTTTTGTCAATCTAGTAACATTGCCATTTGTCCACCTTGTAACACTGCCATTTGTAAAAGAATAGCTAAAAATCACTAGCACTGTCTAATTTTGGAACTGAAATTCAGTAAGCATAGATTTCATTCATAGATTAAGTAGTCGTTCTTTATACAAATAGTTCAACTCGACAGCTGAACCGAACAAAATTTTCCCCAATTGTTGCCAATCATGTACTGAAATATCTAGCTCAACTATATATACTAGCTAATTTTAAGTACGTAGTACAGTTCAACCATATCTATAGTCAGATGAACTAAATAAAATAGCCCCTAAATACTACTACTATAGAGGGGCTTTGTACTACTTCTAGCAGCCTCTCCTCTGCCGAGCCCGCTCAATAAGAGGCAGAGGAGGAGAAGCCTACTGACGAGCTGGAGAACTGGAATCCGATGTCTGCGGCTGCTCCACCTTTAGTGAAGCCACCTTGAATGCCCTCTGCCGGTCCAGATGACCCCTCTCGAAGCGGTGGGACTCCTCCTAGATCTATGCATTCCGCGCCTCTGCGGCGGCGTGTCCTGCCACCATGGCAGCGGTAAGACACTTTGCATGCTCGACTAGGCGCTCTTCCTCCTCCCACAGGAACTTGATGTAGCGCGCAAGGTCACTGACGCAAATGCGGGGCTCCATTTCCACCTCCCGCCTTCGGGCAGCGGTAGCAGAGCAGGTGATGACCCCGACGGTCGATGGGGGGGAGGGGTGGCGGCCACATCGACCAACGGTGGGGCTGCAGCCACAGCGGCCACCTCCTACCTTCGCGAAGTGGTGGCGGAGTGGGTGATGGCCACGGCGGCTGACAGTGGGGTGGTTACCATGATAGACCCTCCCACCTTAAGGCCGTGGTGGCAGAACGGGCGATGGCCATGGCTTTCGATGGTGGTGTGGCGGCCATGGCGACAGACGGTGGGGTGGCGGCTGGCAATAGCTGCCGATGGGCAGCAGCAGTGAAGCATGTGGTGGGTGTTTTCCGCACACCCAATAGGGATGCCACGCACAGTACATGAGGTCCGGGACTGTGCCGTCTCTGCGGTGTAGCCTCCTAGCTGGAGCTGTCCTCTAATGCGGCGGAGTGGCTGAGCGAGGATGATGGGTCGGTACCATTGGCGATTGTGGGAGAAGCAGACGGGATAAGCTACAGGTATGGAGGGGGAATGCGATGTAGGACTCCCCGACCGTGAGGTTTTATATAGCAGGCCGGGAAGCATTGCGGTTTTGGGCGATTACGCCAAGTCAGGCGGAAGCTTGCACGGTTGTGCGTGGGAACCTGCGTGGTTGTGCGGGAACAGGCTCACCGACGATTGGTTGGCGCCTCATCGAGCCACCATTTGGCCAAAATAACGCATGTGTGGTGCGCAAGCCTGCGCTCGAAGCCTTCTGCAGCAGCGGGATGACAAGACGTGTGAGAGGAGGACGAAATCACACATACACATACGGTCAATAAAAACATTTGCGATTTCATTACCTAGCACATGGCCGCTCTGTACGCAGCGTCGCGAACGATCATTTGCCCTCCATGTGATCTGGAACGCGACATAGTTTCACATCATGCCGCCGACTCAAAACTGTCGGGCGGCTTGTACACGACCATTCCCTGGATGTTCAACTGCTCGGTGCGTGTAGTTTCTCGCGGTTGACACGGCTGCGGTGCGCTCTGCTCTGCTCACGTCCCTCCACGCGTGCTGCCTGCATTTGGGGCCGGTGCACGATCACATACGTTCGTGCTATCATCATGCATGCGGTTGCACCATGCGCGGCACCATGATGCAGTTACCCACTGCAAAAATTGACATGCGGACGTGCCGGGAATCCAGGCTGCCCCACCCCCATTTATTCCCGTGGCCATTTTCCTTAATCTCTTGCGCCTCACGATACAATAAGCACACCCACGATGACACATACATAGAGGATATCTAGCGGCTCAAATGGTGCTCCCTATGGCTCCAATAGCGCTCCCAACGGCCGATGACGATGATGGGCGGCAGCTCACCACGCCACACGTAGTGAAAACCCACGTGAGGGGGAAGGGCCTCTCGGTGTTGTACACGAACGAGCCAGTCTCGATAGAGAGCTCCATCCACACTATGGATCTGTTGCTTGCTAAGGACAAGTACCAAGTGGTCGGCTTCGACCTCGAGTTCACCGGTGGTCATGCCAGGTATGATCACAAGGTTGTCGTTGCCCAGTTGTGCGTGCGCCATGACGTCCTCATCTACCACTTCCAGCTGGCCACAAGGCCTTGCGAGCATTTCACCAGGTTTATCATCAACCTTGACTACATTTTCGCTATGGTGGAAACCAACAACGATCTAAAAGCGCTCAAGGTTTCGGGCTTGGACTGCCGGAATCTTGTCGACATCCGCGACCACTACATGGTCTGGGGTAGCATGAAGAACTATCAGGACTCCCTGTTTGACCTTGCCTCGGCCATCATCGACCCCTACTATATGAAGATGATGGATGAGAGCAAGAAGGACAAGTTCCCCTGGCACAGTGCCTAGGAGCAGAGACTGGATGAAGAACACATCAAGTATGCGACAAAGGACGCGTACACAATCTGCGAGATGTAAATGGGCATTGTTGACATGAGGAAGTGCCTTCATCCTACCCCAGACAAGGGATCGAGCCACAGAGAATTAGCGGTAGTGTCAGAAGAAGTAGATGATTAGATGATCGTTTCTCCTAGTTTAGAATGCATGTAATTGTTTATTGAGGGGTGTGTGAATGTTTTTTATAGTCAATTATGTAATTGGATGTTTATTTTAGTTATATATGTTGTTCTTCTATAGACATAGTAAATCACATCGCACACAGAGTAAACTAGGGAACCCATCGGTGATGATTTCATCAATCACTGACAACCAGCAAGCGTTTTCCCACAACACACATGACTTACTAGTAGCAATCGTCTATGTTATTATCGGTCTTCACACACATTTGTGATTACGGACCTGTTTGTCGTGTATCACACACATCTTGTTAAGTTGAACCATTTTTGTTGTCTTGACTCATCGTAAACAGTTCATCTGAGTGCTATATGCCGTATATCACACACACCTTGATCTGGCTGACTGTTTTTGTTGTGTTGCCTAATCACAAACAGTTCATCCGAGTGAATTGTATGCCATATATCGCACACACCTTCATCTGGCTGACCATTTCTGTTGTTATGCTAATCGCATACAGTTCGTATGGATCAACCATATGCCACATATCGCACATGCAACTATAATCTGAATCGTGTTTGATGTCTCCGCCATCGCAAACACTTCGTATCATTTTTTATGGTTTTCTTACACCACCGTTTGCAATTAATGCATCACGCATAGTTTCGTCAAAGGGTCTCTAATTGTACTATCGCTTTAGACCATCCTGCAGTAGTGTTATAACATCAAGAACCCTAGTTGATCAACTTGTGTGTCACATGTGTAATCCATTCATGTTCACTATTACCACTCATATGATGTTTGTTGCCTCCACGTGTGAGTAGTTCCCTTAGTTCTTGGGGATATGGATGAACATTAAGCATGTAAGAGATTGTTTGATATTAGGATTTAATATCCTCTTTGCATGTTTATGTTAATTGTCTTCCTGATGTTGGGCGAAGTCGACCATCCAACATATGCCAACTTTGGACGAAAGGTAATTACTGTTGGCGGACCGGCTGGTTATGGAAGTAGGTGTGTGACATGCCCTATCTCCCTTCACCCGGGACTGTTGCGGCAGGGGATAAAACAAATATGTGGCACCCCGGCTCATAGGAACTGGAACACCCCGTATTCCAGCCCAGAGATCAAGTCTTATGGAATACGACACTGCTTGGCCTATAACAAATCAACTCTTTATTACAAATGATATGGCTACATGGGTTTGATGTTACAAAGGATAGTAACGGCATAGCAACACTATGCCTGCTAAGGTAGCTCTATGCTAGCAGTGGATCAACTCACAGCAGCGGAACATCGATGACAGTGATGAACTCCACTCCACAGGGACTCAGGCTGGGATGCAAACCTAGCTCGCAAACTCGGGATCCTCGACAAGCAAGCAATCATGACATGACCTGCAATCTGGCATGACATGCCCAGTGAGTACTTTTAATGTTCTCACAAGCTCATAACAACCAAAGCAATCAAGACAGACAACAGCATGGCATTTACATGTTAATTAGTGATGAGCATGATACAATAGAACAATAGGAGATGAGCATGGCATGTACCTGTTCCTCATTATATGAACATGATGATATTAGCACTAGTATGCAAGGGCGACATTTTAGGTCGCAAGAACCAACTTACCCATGTCAAAGGTTATCTCATAACCACCACATGTATCAACTTACCATCGTGGGCACCACACAACCTCAGGATCAACCAAGCTTGGTATTAACATACCATAGTGATCATCACATGACCAAAAGGAGCTCAATCTTTACCCGTGATCATCGCATGACCACATACTAACTTAAGTGATCCTCACCCGATCACATAAAGATCAACCAACTTATTTATGTATGGAACCGGGGTTGTTTAATACCCAGATTATTATTCCCATTGATCCATAGTGTGACCTACTACAAACTGTGCCCATGACCGAGGGCATGACCATTGATAGATTATACACTCTAAAGATGTTAGTACACTGTACCGGCACCACAGAACTCATGGCCTCGTGCTCCCATTCGGGTGGACCAATGACATTCCAACAAAACCAATCTATTGCATGACACTCTTCCGGCAACTCCAACATACTCCGTTTTGGGCTATGTCATGGGTGGCCCCGGATGCCAACTACTCATATCTTCCACCTTCGTGGTCGACCACCTTGTGGCAAAACAAAAACAAAAGGTCCCAAACAGGGACAACCCGGGTACAAAACAACTTGGGCACACAAGGCTTATGGTCACCTACCTAATCAGGGTAGCACACGCACATAACCTTCCCTAGTTAGAGGCACCGACGAGAGGCTTGACATCAAATTAGGGCCTCCCCATTCAGGCAAGTGTGGTTGCAATGGTGAGCTCAATTCGGTGGTACCATGACTCGGCCAACGGTTGTTCAAGTTCTATTAATATCAGGTTTAACTTGAATGGTGATGAGCTGAGTCATAATAAAATATCACGATGAAATAACAATACATATGAGCATCATATCAACATGAGCATGGATGGGAAACATAGCCATTTAACATATGGATCATAGTATCATAAACAATAAATCATTTACTCTACGAGATGCAAAAGAGCATGGCATAGCGATGATCATGCATGATACAAGTACTTTCATAAGAGAGGATGCATAAGAGCACATCATAATCACTGGCGTGAATTAATTACAAGAATGAAACATGAGAATAATAATTCTAACAAATAATCATTTATAAACATAGCACGATGATGAGCATGAACACACAAGCACATATATAGCATTCACAAATGAAATAACAAACATTTATTTAATCATTCAAGTGGGAACGAAGGCTATTGCAAGGCCATGATGCAACTGGATATGTGGCTTGCCTGGGGTTGACGGATTCATCAGGAATGAATGTGAGATTACGCTTTCAAATATGGAAAATGTATTTTAGCTCGAAGAAGCACCAGAATGCGTTTTCGGAATAGGAAGACGTATTCTGCAAAATACGCCTCCACTTAAGTGGCAGGCCCAGCCGGCGGAGTCAACGCGGGAGGCTGACATGCAAGGCCCACTAGCAAGGGGGTCGTGGTGTTCTACGTCCCGCCCGCGCATGGCCGGGGCGGGGCGACGCTCGTCCGGCGATCGTCGGCGCCTCCGACCATCTCCCGCGGCTCTCGCCTATGGGCGAGCTCAGCGCAGAGAGGCACGTCCGTTGGTGCAGGCTCCGGCCGCCGGGGAAGGACGAGGCGGCAATGCTACTTCTTGAGCTTGTGTTGGTTTTTTCCTTGAAGAGGAAAGGGTGATGCAGCAAAGTAGAGATAAGTATTTCCCTCAGTTGAGAACCAAGGTATCAATCCAGTGGGAGGAACTCACAAGTCACCAATGGTTGCACCTACACAAAGAAACAAATACTTGCGCCCAACGCGATAAAGGGGTTGTCAAGCCCTTCACGGTTACTTGCAAGTATGAGATGTGATAGTGATAGATATAAAAGATAAATAAAGTGTAAAATAAGATACAAGTAAATAAATTGCAGCTAGGTATTTTTGTGTTTTGGATTTTATAGATCTGAAAATTATATGATAAAATAGACCCCGGGGCCATAGTTTTCACTAGAGGCTTCTCTCTTAAAAGAACGCATACGGTGGGTAAACAAATTACAGCTGAGCATTTGATAGAAAAGTGCATCGTTATGATAATATCTAAGGCAATGATCATGAATATAGGCATCACGTCAATGACAAGTAGACCGACTCCTGCCTGCATCTACTACTATTACTCCACACGTCGACCGCTATCCAGCATGCATCTAGTGTATTAAGTTAACAAGAACGGAGTAATGCTTTAAGCAAGATGACATGATTTAGAGGGATAGATCCAATCAATATGAGCAAACCCCATATTTTTATCCATAGTGGTAACAATACAAATATGTGTCATGTCCGTTGCACAATGGGACCACCCCCGTTGGCAGCTTGAACGAAGGCCCCTTGAGGACCTTGCCGGGCTTCGCGACGGCCCGCGCGACCTTGCCGGTCCGCTCGACCTCGTCGTCGCGGCCCATGCCAAGCTGGAAGAGCCGCTGGCAGAAATGGGCATGCGCCATCACCGTAAAGTTGTGGTCGAGGCCGGGGCGGAGCCGCATGATGTCGGCGGGGTTCGTGAAGAGCCAGGCTGGCCTCCCCTTGTTATTCAGAGGGGCGATTCGGCGGCGGATGAAGTCCGCCCCGATCATTTCAAGGGTGAGCCCGGCCTGGGTAAGCCGGAAGATCCTGGTGGTGGCAACCGTGAGCTTTCCATCGTCGGCGTCGGCGTCGCTCCAATCACTACCGCGAACCGGCGGCTCTCGACGAACTCTGCAGAATGCCGGCGGGTCCTTCTCTTCGATCCAGCACCACCGGCCCCGCCATTCCTCCCACATCTCCTTCATGGCACCGTCCGGGTATGCTCCCTTGGATTTTGGGATCCAGACGATGCACCCCGAGATGGCACCTCCCGTCTGGATCCAAGGGAAGAAGTAATGGCAGAAGAGCGTCGTGTTGGTGTGCACCCCGGCGAAGCCTTTGCAGAGGTGCACGAAAAGAGCCATGCGCGCCACCGCATTCGGAGTAAAATCTAGGAGGCGGAAGCCGAAACTGTGCATGATGTCGCTGAAGAAATCGGAGAAGGGAGGACAAAGCCCACAAGAAAAATAATCTACAAAGAAGGGGTACCGATTTGGGTCAGCCTCGGTGCAGTCGGCGGGTGTCGGTGTCAAAACCGGCGGATCTCGGGTAGGGGGTCCCTATCTGTGCGTCTTAGGCTGATGGTAACAGGAAGCATGGGACACAATGTTTACCCAGGTTCGGGCCCTCTCGATGGAGGTAAAACCCTACTTCCTGCTTGATTAATATTGAAGATACGAGTAGTACAAGAGTAGATCTACCACGAGATCGTAGAGGCTAAACCCTACAAGCTAGCCTATGATGGTATGATTGTAATCGTGATCGGCCTTCTAAGGACCAACCTCTCTGGTTTATATAGACACCAGAGAGGGGTAGGGTTTACATGGAGTCGGTTACAAGGAAGGAAATATAATATCCGGATCACCAAGCTTGCCTTCCATGCCTAGGAGAGTCCGATCCGGACATGGGACGAAGTCTTGAGTCTTGTATCTTCACGCTTCAATAGTCCGGACGATGTATACAGTCCGGCTGTCCGGATACCCTCTCATCCAGGACTCCCTCAGTAGCCCCTGAACCAGGCTTCAATGCCGATGAGTCCGGCGCGCAGTCTTGTCTTCGACATTGCAAGGCGGGTTCCATCTCCGAATACTCCAAAGTATCTGTTACGTCGAATAGTGTCCGGCATCCCATCAATGTTGTACTCCTCGGCTTCAGTGCTTCAATAATGACCATCTCCACGTGTCGAACGAGTGCGAGGAGCCAAAGCATTTTTGCATTTGCCAACTCCAACCTTTCAAGCTGACCGTCTATTTGAAGAGACGGGGATTCTCATATCCAGACCTCACTCTCCCCCCTCGAGCAAGCATCCAACATAGCGCTCCGGAAAAACCACTCCAGCATGGCCGGTCGTCACAGCTCCTCTGCTCGCTCTCCTCGCTCCAAGCCAGGGGCCTGGGAAGAGTGTTCAGTTCCCCATAGCTGTTTGATCGAGTTACAAACCCAAGGGTTTCTCCCACCGGCGTTCAAGGTCCCCGTCCGAGCCGGAATAGCAACCTATAACGGCGGGGAACAGGCGGAGGAATCTCCTAATCCATCTCCAGAGGAGCGAATATGCCTCATCCCGCACTTGCTACGGGGCGTCGGGTTTCCCATCCACCCGTTCCTTCGCGGGCTCCTGGAGTTCTACGGCCTCCAGTTGCACAACTTTACCCCTGCCACTATACTACGTATAGAAGGGTACGTTTCCCTTTGTGAGCTATTTTTAGGCTGCGAGCCTCACTTCGGGTTATGGAAGAAGTTGTTCTGCCTTGTCCCCCGCAGCAGGGAGAATCCCTATGTCAGGTGGGCGGGGCCGAAGTATGGCGAATTGCCGAGACCGGATACCTATCCGGCACTCCGAAGAAGGCACCAGAGAACTGGCCTTCAGAGTGGTTCTACATTGACGACGTTCCCCTTAGGATCCGGTCCGGACAGGTCTCCCTAGTTCAAGAACACCCGCGAGGGCACGTCTAAGCTGGCACCCCCGAAGCCCCCAAGAGGAGGATACCAGGGAAATACATTACCTGATGAGCAGGATAAAGTTACTGGCCAAATCCGTATTGACGACAGTCGAGGTTATGGCAATATGCATAATACGGGGAGTGCAACCACTTCAATACCGGGGGAAGCCCATGTGGCACTTCAACGGGGAAGATGATGCCACCCGCTGTGGCCATAAGGGTCCGGACTCCGCCACTGCTCTAGCAAGGATATTGTCCGATTTATACAAAGGGGAAGAGGAGGAATTCCTTCACATCAAACCGCGTGATGGATTCTCCATGTACAACCCACCAAACTGGGAAAGTTGTCATTCCTTTCCTCGCGTCACTTATTGTGGCGTTCTTTGCTAAGATCATCTGCCTCGATATTCTCGAGCAGGAACTGAGGAGGGCCGTAGAAGGAATCTCCAGCCCCTCCTCGCAGCCAGAGGACCCCGAAAGGGCCCTAGATCCAGGTCTCGAAGAAGATCCGGATATTACCATGGAGCTTGTCAATGGGATATTTTATCAAGTGAGCTGCGATGGCGCCTCAGTGGCCATTACTGCCGACTATCCCAGATCGCTGCCTACGTCGCGCGTAAGCCAAGCCGAAAAACCCTATCCTCCGAAGAGGACTCCCCTCAGATGTCATGCCTTACCCTTGAAGTTTCGTGTTTTTACAGAGACGACAGTCGGAGCGTGGGGCCGAGCCCCTAGGGACTCGTCGGCCAAGGGCGTCCGGATCGGGCAGGCTCAAGAGGAAGGCGGTAAGGGTCGACTCGCCGCTACAGAGGTAAGGCAAAAACCTGTGCTGCGATTATGGTATTTTTGAAGTATAACAGCGCCCTTTGTGTCCTGGCAGGAAGAGGAGCTACCGGACTATATCCGGGGATCCTGCCAAACACGCCTCCACCAGCCGAATTCCGGAACCGCCTTCGAGAGCGGAGGCGGAAGCGGGGCCGATGCCGCATAGTTCTCCGACAGAGGATGCGGAAATGCTCTCAGCCACGAATTTTGAAGTAGAGAGCGCCATGAATCACCGGCGCCGAGGGCCGTACTTCGGAACAACATCTTTTCCAAAGAGGCATTTAACGCCTTCAATTCGGGAGACGCATACATCCGAGCTGCTCAAGGCGGGCTTGCCCGAGCGACGGACTAGTATACCAAAGATATACGGTAAGAAAATTTGATAAGCATGTGTAGCAGTAGCCCATGAGACTTGAAACGGTCGGAACAACTGTTTTAAGGATCAATTTATGCACAGGTCCTTGTAGATAAGAATGAGCAATTGTCTCGGGAGCTGGAGGAGTGCAGGGCCGAGCTGAGGGCCGCAGTTGCCAAGTTAGAGGAATCCCAAAAGTCCTCATCTGGTAACATTTGTCGCAATTGTACGAAGATGCACCAGCTAGTAGATGGCTGATATGACAAGTCTAACAGAAAATTTTGCAGACAATCCCGGGGTGAACCGGAGGGCGTAGGAGATGACGAATTACAGCTCAAAAGGAAGCTGAAGGCTGGCGAGCGCATTCTTATGCGAGTTAGGCAGGAGAAGAACAATCTTCAAGATGCCAAAGTCTAGCTGGACGTGGAATTAAAAGACGTCCGTGCTCAGCAGGCTGACTCCGTGAGGGAGAACAAAAGGCTTCGACGTGGCATTTACGGTAAGTGCCTACATGAACTGTAGTATAGTCCAGCGTGGAAGTATATTAAAAGGATTTTTCTTGTAGGAATGTTAACGGGTCGCCCTGAGGAGGAGATGCCCTCATCTTCAGGCGATTTACTACAAGACCTCTTACAACTGGACGAGCGAGCTCGGCAAGTGATGCAGGGCGTTGCTCAGGCCTTGTGGCCATCAAGCTTCCTGCCGAATGGCATGGGGGAGCTTGTGGATATGCTTCAAGGAGCACGGCGGCGCTTCTGATTGTGGAAGATATCAGCCTGCCGGAAAGGTGCAAGAGAAGCCTGGGCTATGGTGAAGACGCGCTACACCAAGCTGGACCTGAACCATATGGCCGAAGTTGAACCGGTGGGGGCAGATGGGCAAGAAATTCTCGTGAGTCTGGTATATGACCAGGTAGCGTTAGCCGCAAAGTATTCTCAACAGGATTGTAAGTTAGATAGCCTATTGGATGGTATAGAGGAGGAATATAGTCAGTCCAAGTGACTGTGTAGTTCACTGGACATAAGTAGTCCCTAGCCGGATTAAAATCATTTGTCATGGCGGACCTTTTAAGCTTCAGCCCCGGATCCTATAGTCCGGTGTGTCCGAATACCCACTCGGTTATCTGAGAACCGGGGTATGCGTGGACACCAGGCGTAGGGGTCATAAGTGCTTGAACAGACAAGTACCCAACTAGTTATGTTATATTACATGGATAGTAAGAAACATCTTCTAGGGAGAATAGTTCCGTTAGGGGTTCCTTTCCCTGGGTACACATGCACCGATGCACATGTCCAGACTGCGAACAAGGGCGCAGGATACAAAACTTCTGGGGATTGACGTTGTAATAAACGAATACATATTTTGTTCACCGACCGAATATTCTCTTAAGGAAGCTAGCTTTCGGCTTCACCCAGTCTGAGGTACACATCCGGCTGAACCGACAATAACATCTTAAGTCATATCGGTGCATATAATGGTGAAGAAAAGGCACATATGGAAAAAGAAATGCATATGTGATGGGCAAAAAGCCATTAGAGTAATTATTTTTAGCTTCCGTGTAGGAAGCCCCCAGGTATTACTTACACACATAGTGCGGCCGGAAGGATCCGGGAGTCCGTACTGTATTAAATACTTTGTGTAAAGAGGAAAAGAAAAGGTCGAGAAAGGAAAAGGGAGGGAGCATAATTAAAAAGGAGGGGGTAAGGAGATGAACACTTAGTTCGGCGCTAGGCGTAGAATCTCCGGAGTCTGGCCGCGTTCCATGGGTTCGGCTCGAGTCTGTTATCGGATGCATTACGTAAGCGGTAAGCTCCTCTGGTGAGAACTTTGTCAATGCCGAAGGGACCTTCCCACTTGGGTTTGAGCTTGTCCTTCTTCTTCTCCGGTAGGCGTAGAACGAGCTCGCCAATATTATAAGTTTTGGCCCGCACTTCTCTGCTTGGTATCGTCGAGCCTGCTATTGATAGAATGCGGTGCGGGATTTTGCGACGTCGCGCTCCTCCTCCAGGGCATCCAAGTTATCCTGTCGATCTAACTCGGCTTCCTTCTCTTCGTATATGCGTACGCGTGGCGAATCATGTATTATGTCGCAGGGTAGTACTGCTTCCACGCCGTACACCATAAAAAATGGTTTATATCCGGTGGTGTGATTCGGCGTGGTCCGCAGCCCCCAGAGTACGGAGTCGAGCTCCTCGACCCAGTGCGTATCCGACTCTGTCAAGGATCGCACTAGTCTGGGTTTGATGCCGCTTATGATGAGACCGTTTGCCCGTTCGACCTGGCCGTTTGTTTGGGGATGGTAGACGGAAGCGTAGTCGAGCTTAATGCCCACTTTGCCGCACCAATTTTTCACTTCGTTGGCTGTGAAATTGGAGCCATTATCACTGATGATGTGACGCCCCGAGACCGATGCTCTAGTTGCCTTCCTTCTATTTTCATTGTTGTCGTGTGTTTATTTATGTTTGTTGCATAGTCATAATTGTTTTGCATATTTCATCCCTATATGTTTATGTCATGATCATGATGAGTGCCATTGTCATATTTAGCGTCTTGCATCTTGTTCATCATTTGTGTTATTGCCTATGTCATTTTTGTTGCAATTGCATCATGAGCATAATGCCTTGGTTTGCATCTTGAAGCTTTGTTGTGTGCTTGTTATCTTTCTGAACTCCTTCTTCTCATCTTTTTTTCTGTTTCATCTTGCCCTTTCCATCTAAAACATCATCTAGTGCAACACCCCATCACAAGCGTCTTCCTTTCAATTCTCACCCATTTATTGCAAGTGGTATTTTTCTGTCCCAGTAAAATGTTCACTTACTTTCTGTAAATCTTAAACCATGCCAACTACCTCTTTGTCAAATTTCATCTCTTTTAAAGTTGTTTTGGTTGGGCTAAGAATTTACTCAAGTTTGAATCAAATTCAAACTTGTTTAAATTTTCTGCACCTAAAAGTTGCCAAACCAATTTTATTAAATCTTGCATGTTCCCAGGAGCATGAGGATATTCTTACATATTCCAAATTCTTTCCCTAGCTCCCTGTAGGACCTTGAAGTATGTCTAGAGGGGGGGTGATTAGACTACTTGACCAATAAAAACTTAACCTTTTCCCAATTTTAGAGTTTGGCAGATTTTAGCTATTTTAGGACAAGTCAAGCAATCATCACACAATTCAAGCAAGCATGCAAAGAGTGTATAGGCAGCCGAAATTAAAGCATGCAACTTGCAAGAAAGTAAAGGGAAGGGTTTGGAGGATTCAAACACAATTGGAGACACGGATGTTTTTGGCGTGGTTCCGATAGTTGGTGCTATCGTACATCCACGTTGATGGAGACTTCAACCCACGAAGGGTAACGGTTGCACGAGTCCACGGAGGGCTCCACCCACGAAGGGGATGCCAAAAACGCACTTTTTCGGGTTCAGCTTGATGTCGTATGTCCGGAGGTTATCGAATGTAAGCCTCAAGTCATCTATTAGGGTTTCGATGTGTCTTGTTTTTATGACCACGTCGTCCACGTATGCCTCCACTGTTTTGCCCTCTTTTCAAGGCATGTTTGAATCATGCGTTGATAGGTTGCGCCGGCATTCTTAAGCCCGAAAGGCATAGTGTTGAAGTTGTTGCAGCTTGGTCAGACTCTGCCATTTTTATTTGATGGTGTCCAGAGTATGCGTCTGGAAAACACAGCGAGTCGTGTCCTGCTGTGGCATCGATGATTTGATCGATGCGAGGGAGGGGAAAGGGATCTTTGGGGCAAGCCTTGTTGAGGTCTTTAAAGTCGACACATAGGCGCCATGATTTGTCCTTCTTTGGCACCATTACCAGATTTGCCAGCCAATCCGGATGCTTGATATCTCTGATGAATCCGGCCTCGAGTAGTTTGGCTAGCTCTTCCCCCATGGCCTGCCATTTGGGCTCTGAAAACTGCCTTAGAGTCTGCTTGACCGGTTTGTATCTTTTTAGTATATTGAGGCTGTGTTCGGCCAATCTGCGTGGGATGCCCGGCATGTCCGATGGGTGCCAGGCGAAAATCCCAATTCTCGCTTAAGAAGTCTCGCAGTGCGGCGTCCATTGTGGGGCTCAACTGTGTCTCGATGGAAGCTGTCTTTGTGGGGTCCGTCGGATGGACTTGGAATTTGACTATCTCGTCTGCGGGTTTAAATGAGGTGGACTTGGGTCGCTTGTTGAGTATCACGTCGTCCCTGTCCATGTTTGATCTAAGTGTTGTTAGTTCTTCGGCTGCTAGGGCCTCGAATAATGCTTCCAGGGCTAGTGTTGCGGTCTTGTTTTCGGCGCGAAGTGCGACGTCCGGATCACTGGCTAGAGTGATGATTCCATTGGGTCTGGGCATTTTAAGCTTCATGTACCCGTAATGGGGTATAGCTTGAAAGCTTGTAAACGCGTCCCACCCTAGAAGAGCGTGGTATCCGCTGCTAAAAGGAGCCACTTGGAATGTGATTTCTTCGGACCTATAATTCTCCTGGGTGCCGAATACCACATCGGGTGTGATTTTTCCCGCACACCGCGCTCCCCGACTAGGGATAATTCCCTTGAAGGTTGTGCCGCTTTGTTCAATGCGGCTTTTATCGATTTCCATCTTGTTGAATGTTTCTACATAGATCAAGTTTAATCCGATTCCGCCATCCATGAGTACTTTGGTGAGCCGAAAGCCGTCCATGATTGGGCTAAGGACCAGAGCGGCTGGTGCCCAGATAGTCTGGAATCGAGGTTCATCACTGGCATTGAAAGTTATAGCAGTGTCGTCCCATGGGTTTATTTTTGCGACACGGCAAATTTCAGTGGAGCTTCGATGAGCTCGCTTGCGCCTATTGTTTGGGGCAAAAGTCTCGAAGACTGTTAGTACCGTATTGTGTTCGCTGGCGGGATGTTGTTCTGCTTTATGGCTTGCCAGAAGGTCCTCGCCACATTTTGCGACCTGCCGGAGTATCCAACATGCCCTAAGGCTATGAGTTGGTGTTGTGTCCGGAGCACTGTGGATTTTACACGGCCCATTGAGCCATTCTTCCAATATGGTTCCCCGCCCTGTGATGGGCTTTGGTTTCTTGGGGATTTGATCGGCCGACTTACGAGAGTTCGCCTGTTTAGTTCGGAGAAAGGTTTTGGTGAGAGCCGGACTATCCCAAAATTCTGTCTGGGTCTTCCAGGCGCTTTCCATCGCACAATACTTCTGTACTATGGTTGCCAAGTCCGCAAAGTGTGCTATGTCACGGCGACTTATAGCATTAAGGATTCCTTTGTTCGTGCAGTTTTTGCAGAAAAGTGAGACTACGTTCTCCTCGCGGCAGTCCTTGACCTTGTTTAGCACAAGGAGGAATCTGGCCCAGTAACGATGTACTGTCTCCTGGGGCTCTTGCCTGATACGGGAGAGATGGTTTAAGTCCATGTGGGTGGGAACAGCTGAATCCGGATTCTGATCCGCTCTAGCACCCAGGGGCACGGGAGCTTCTAAGCCCGACAGCTCGGGATCCGGGGTGCTTCCCAATTTCTCCGGCCCAATGCCCGATTCTAAGTCCGGGATCCAGGTCATGCATTCCCTTGGGCGGGTGTCCGGCTCAAGGAGCTCGGTGATCCAGGCATAATTCGTCCTCAGAATTGAGGGGTAATCTGTGTGTGGTTCCTCCACTACCGCTATCTCATTGGTGGCCGGCGGGGATTTAATGTCCCTTTGGTCGAGTTTAAGCCTGACCCGGTCACAGTCCATAGCGACTCCCAAAGCGGGATGCAATCCAAGAGCTCATTAAGGGATGAGAGCTCTATCGGATCCATCTATTCAGCGAGTTCCAAATTGACGCGAAGGTTATGCATGATGACCCGAGAGGCCATCGTCGGCGCAACCGCCGATGGGGCAGCCATGATAAAGCCGCCAAGTCGGAGAGTTTGGCCTACAGTCAGCGCTCCCCCAGAGGTAATGTTGTCCTTCACAACGAGACAAGCCATCGAGCCTTGCGGAGATGACACAGAGGAACTCTCAATGAAAGCACCAATGTCGGTGTCAAAACCGGCGGATCTCTGGTAGGGGGTCCCGATCTGTGCGTCTTAGGCTGATGGTAACAGGAAGCAAGGGACACAATGTTTACCCAGGTTCGGGCCCTCTCGATGGAGGTAAAACCCTAATTCCTGCTTGATTAATATTGAAGATACGAGTAGTACAAGAGTAGATCTACCACGAGATCATAGAGGCTAAACCCTAGAAGCTAGCCTATGATGGTATGATTGTAATCGTGATCGGCCTTCTAAGGACCAACCACCCCGGTTTATATAGACACCGGAGAGGGCTAGGGTTTACATGGAGTCGGTTACAAGGAAGGGAATATAATATTCGGATCGCCGAGCTTGCCTTCCACGCCAAGGAGAGTCCCATCCGGACACGAGACGGAGTCTTGAGTCTTGTATCTTCACGCTTCAATAGTCCGTACGATGTATACAGTACGGCTGTCCGGATACCCCCAAATCCAGGACTCCCTCAGCGGGGATGGCGCGCGTGGCTGGGTGCCCGCAATCCCCCCCCCCCCCCCCCCCGTCTTCACTCCCCACAGGGTCCTGAAGGAGTCCCGAAGCTCGAACACATCAACCGTCGAGGGGGAGAAGAAGGCGGACAGCGTCCGCTGCATCGCCAGCACGCTCTCCGGCGGTTCCGCAGCTCCGGCGTCCTTGGCCACCCCCCTTGCCCTTGGTGGATTTTGGCGCCATGGCGGCTGGAGGAGGAAGGCAGGACAGAGGTCCGCGGAAGCGCAACGGCGGAGAGCAGAAACGAAGCTTGGAGAAGAAGAGGGAGACAGGCGGAGGTTTCCGAGATTGGGCTTGCGCGAAGTGTAAAAGGAACAGTGCGCCCACATGCATCTAGTGTGTTAAGTTAACAAGAACGGAGTAATGCTTTAAGCAAGATGACATGATTTAGAGGGATAGATCCAATAAATATAAGCAAACCCCATATTTTTATCCTTAGTGGCAACAATACAAATATGTGTCATGTCCCTTTCTGTCACTGGGAATAAGCACCGCAAGATTGAAGCACCTCTCGGATGGCAAGAAAAATCAATCTAGTTGGCCAAACCAAATCAATAGATCAGAGAGAAATACAAAACTATCTTAATCATGCATAGAAGAGTTCAGAGGAGACTCAAATAATATTCATAGATAATCTGATCATAAACCCACAAATCATCGGATCTCAACAAACGCACCGCAAAAGAAGATTACATCGGATATATCTCCAAGAACATCGAGGAGAACATTGTATTAAAGATCAAAGAGAGAGAGAGAAGAAGCCACCTTGCTACTAGGTATGGACCAGTAGGTCTGTGGTAAACTACTCACACATCATCAGAAGGGCAGCATGGTTGATGTAGACTCCCTCCATGGTCGAATCCTCCTCCGGCAGAGTACTGGAAAAGGCCTCCAGATGGGATCTCATGGTTCTAGAACTTGTGGCGGTAGAAAAGTATTTTTGGTGTGTGATATAGGGTGGAACCCTAGGGTGACGATCTTTCACGTTTGTAGAGGATCCTTACGAGGAACATGAAGAACGAGCGGAAGAGCATGAGAGAAATCACGGGGAAAAACACAAGAGAATGACTCAAACCAACAAGATTCGATTACACATGCGCTAGATCGATGAACACAAAGAGAGATACTCGATCCACGATCAACAAAAGACGATACAAGAGGTAACCGGGTTCTTCTCCGTGAGGAGGTCTTGATTGTCTTCCCTTGAAGGGGTCTTGAATCCGCTTGGGGGATCTTCTCCAAGAGGTCGCGAGCTCAGGAGAAGTAACCAAGTGGATGAGCAAGGCTCTCACACAAAATATGAGCTAATCCATTGCTACCCTAACTAGGAGGAGGTGGGGGAGTATATATAGTGCTAGCCCACGAAGGGGTAAGTGAGGGCGAAGGGATACATGGGCTCAGCCCAATACACTTTGCGCAGACAGGCCGGAAGTTCCGGGCGGGGCCGGAAAATCCGGGCTCCGGAAGTTCCGAGCAGGTTCCGGCCGGGTTCCGGGCTAACCAGAGAGTTGGCGTGCTCGGGGCTGGTCTGGACTCCGGAGAGATAGACATGCAGAAAGAGCAAACACAAGCAACACTCGGGAATACAATGGTTAGCGCACACAAAGTGTCCATCATGTAAGAATGAGTCCGTGCGGCAAGATTGGTCGTTACAAAGCGCATGAAGCTTATCAAGATGATTTAGAATGAGATGCAAAGCATTCATGGGAGGAAATGCAATCATTGTGCACACAAATGTGTTGTAAATATGATCATTGCAACCGCGGTGTGAAATGATGTCATAGTGAGACGGTTTATCAATAGCATGAATATGGCAATGGATGCTCAATATGATTATGTTATCATGCAATTGATGGTAGGCAATATGATCACAATGTATGAATATGCCATCAAGAAAGATCACAACAAATTTGCTAAGGAAATGCACAAGCTCATATATCATGGATAACATAGAAATACTAGATGCACCAAGGCAATCATAATGCAAGTCAATCCATGTATAAAGTGCAAACTTGTTATGGGAGTTGTTGTACCATGGCTCAATGTCGTGGTAGAAATGGTGGTCCATTGGTGAAGCCACTAAGTCCAAGCACTCCTCAACTTGAAGGTCCATAGGGTCCATCTCCAATACCGGTCCTCCATCCAATAGATGTATCATGTAGACAACAAGAAGGAAACAACAATGAAAGAATGACCCATCCAATATGCATATGTGAGGATGGCTCAAAGGGAAGGAGTTCACCTTTATGAGTTTCTCAAGGATGATGGAGTTGCGCATCTTGTATGCCTTCACATAACCAATATGTCTCATGACGGTATCGCCTTGTGAATCCTTCAAAATGAACGAACATGACAAACACTTGGAAAAACAAATGAGGTTAGCATAAATGCAAAACCTAACATTCGTGTGGTAAGATACCCAACAAGTGTATGCATCATGCACATCATAAGAAAGAACAAGGGAGCATTTCATAGTATGGAGGCATATGATGCGAGAACAACCAAATACAATAGGCTCAATCAAACAAGCATGCATCACAAGTAAAGTGTCAAAGTTTCCAAGATCAATAACCATAGATGCAACAATTGGAGGCAATCGATAATGAACAAGATATATCATGTGAGAGGCATGAACATATATGTCATCAACCCAAGAAAGCGAGTAAGAGTGGAACATGGGTGATGCAACCAAGCAAGTAATCATAGTGGTCAAGTCCAGCAAGCTAGTAGCGCGAAGATGAAACGTACTAGAAGGAATCATGGCAAGCATGTCATTGGTGCAAATAGTGGGCATGAATAATTCACATGTCATAGCACAAGCATAAAGGCAAGATATGAGCAAAATAGCATCAATAGCATGGGGCACATGATAAACATGGCAATAGCAACAAGGATCTCCACCAAGCATGTCTATACACATAGGAGTAGCATAATGGTGAATCATGGGTAGATGCAAGCAAGGGTCACAATTGCATGGCAAAGGTATAGAAGCAAGCATAGCATGCAAAGTGAACACGGTAAAATGAGCATAAGGTGAGAAGTGGTAAATAGCCCATAGCCGTGTGAGAGACAAGTAAAAGATATGCGCGTAGTCCTTGCGCAAAAGGAATGGTGGTAAGGATAGTCCACGGGATCCCAAAGCATCGTTGCTCTCAAGAGCTCGTTTCGTCAACTCTTGGGATTGAGAAGTTGACGAGTATACATGAGTACCTACACAAAACAAAGAAAAATTGTGTGTGCGTGGTAGATGTACACATCATCCATCATGATGCGCACATGCATGTGTTTGTTAGCACAAAATAGCCAATGCTCAAATAAATGAGATGCGTGATATAGAAACACGTCATCCATCATGATAGGTTTGTTGTTATGCATGGCATAATGGGGATTCAAATTGTGTAATGCATCATGAGAAATATTTAGAGCATTGTTATTCATGGAATGCATATGGTGTACACTATCATGGGAATCATGCAAAGTATGAAATGCATCAAGATCTCCTAAGATGTATGAGGAAACTATGGGGGTCTCCTCATGAGCATTAATGGAAACATCACGTGGAGAATATTGACAACATCCAAAACAATGCATATTTTGAACAATGTGATCATGGCATGGAATAGTAGATGAATTGCGCAAATCATGTAAAGAAAGCATGGCAATATCATCACATGAAAAACAAAAGCCAATGACCATCATCTCGTCATCTATGCCATAAGTGCAAATGGGATTGATTTTAATGGGGCATGCATAGTTACTATGTTGAGATTGTAATGATGCAATATGGGAGATCTCATTCATAGCATATGACAAGTTCAATGGATTGTCAAACATGATGTGACCAAAAGAATTTTCACATGATATCCTATGTAGCATAGCATCACAACTAGGCAACTCAACATGCTCATCATCATATTCATCATAAATAGGTAAGTCAAGGCATGAAGAAGTCACACTAGCATGAAGCATGGGAATAGGTGGATCAACATCATGCAAGCAATCATTGTCAAGAGAGTCCACTAGTGGGACAAGAGAAGCACCATCACCTATGTTACCTTTGGAGCGTCGCTCATGTGTTGTAGGTGAGGTGTTGAAGACCAAGTCATTGTCATCTTCATCTTGATGGAACCATGTGGGTGGTGCATCATCGTCCACCATGGCCATCGTCGTCTCCATTGGAGGTATGGACTTGTCGAGGATAGGTATGTCGCCATCTAGGAGACCTAGCACCAAAGAAGAAAACACACTAGGAGTAGAGGTTAAGTCATTAGAAATCATAGTGGCCTCACATGCCGTCTCAACTACCTCACTCACTATGTGTTGTGGCTCACTCACTCCCTTAAAAATGCACTCAATCATATGGTTGGTGGAGTCACTCAAATGGCTCTCAACCTCACATAGGATGTGTGGCATGCTCTCATGTGTGGGGTTAGTGGTGGTCACACTCATCCTCTCAAAGGAAATGCTCTCAGTGTCGCATATGGTGGAGTCACTCATCTCTATCATGGGGTGGTGGCTCTCCTCACATGACAAATGGGGCATCTCGACATATGTGTGTGTCGGAGAGGATGTTGGTGCAAATGTCTCCATGCTCGATTCCTATCTCCATGGTCGAAGGGGATGGCCCTTGCTCGACCTTCTTGTCGTCGTCTTGTTATTGGAGGCCCATATGATGTGGCACCTCGTAGCTCATCTCCATGACCGAAGGGAGTTTCCCATGCTCGGCCATCTTCGTTGGGGGGCTTCCAAAGATGGAAGTGTCACCCTGGCTCGTAGGTAGTTGCCTTGGACTTGATGAAGTCGATGTAGTTGTACACGTGGGAAGTAGGCCAAGATGCCATACGTCCAAAGGCGAAGATGCCTTGATAGCACTTGGCGAAGATGCCAAAGTGGTTGTTGTAGCCGTAGCGCCGTCTTGGTGGTGGTCGTCTCGCGGTCTTCTTTTGTGGTCATGAAGTGTCGACTTGGCGTGAAGTAGGGCTTGTTGGGACTTGTGCACTTGCGCTTGTGGAGCATCTTCATGATGATGATGTCGTTGTCGTGCTTGAGCTCGTAGTAGATGTCGTTAAATCGTAAATGCGTGCACATGATGCTTGGAGGTGACTTGCCCTTCATGACGATGTGGATCACGAACGTGATGGTGGTCGCCATGGAGATGTGGACGTGGACGACTTGCGCTTGCATCGCTTGTGACTTGAACGTCGCCGCCTTGAAGATGACTAAGGGGAAGAAGACTTGATCAAGGCTCTAATCTCCTCCATCCTTGCATCTTGCTCCTCTTTATGTGCGGAAAGCTTCTTGTCGATGTAGTCCCTTTTCCTTGCTTCGGAGAGATGAATGTCGATGGAGAGGTCCTCGATGCGCTCTTGCAATCTTGATTGTGCACCTTGCATTTGTCGTCGTAGATTGAAGATTGACGCTTTGGTTATGTAGTTGTTCACGCCGTCGTCATTGTCGAAGACCGGAGAGGAAATGCCTTGCCTATCCATCACAAGACTCGAGCAAATATGAGTGGGAGGAAGAGAAGAACTTATACCAAATGTACCTTGACCGATGTTGAAAATGGATCAATGATCACTCAATGTGTAACAAGGAAATAGCACAATTGGTACCAATCCTTGTCGGTTTCTCACAACTACACAAGTAAGGCTTATGGTGGAGCTCGGTGAGGATAGTGGCACAAAAATTTGATGCAAAATGTTAGCAAGAGTCAATAATGTTGAAAGAGATTCAGAAATTCGCAAGAGAAACAAGTAGACCAATAGCAATGAATGGTACACGGAAACACAAACACGGATAGATAAATGGGGTCGTGCAACCAAGGAATGAGCTCAAAATGTGGAATCCACCAAAACGCTCATGTTGCACAACTCAAGAGAGACGCTAGCACGATTGCTCAATAGGCGGATACGACACTTGTGTACAACCTATAAGATGCAAAATGGATAAACTTTCTATCCCAAGTATGCTATGTATGTATGGTTCCCGGTGTTTGATCCAAGATGATCGGATATGACAATCTTATATGCAATGTGGTATGATGCTATGGCACTTGCTTACAAGCTTATTTGCTCTTTCTCTTTTTCTTTGCTTAAAAGCTTACTCTCTTTTTTTTGTATGGCCAGTTTTGCACAATGCACAAACCAAGATAGAAATGGTGTATATGCGGGAACAAACTTGTGACACAATGGATGATATGATACCAACATGATATGGTATGTATGTAATGGAAGGTATGGTCACTAATGTGCACAGGTAACGTTGCCGGCAATACTCAAATGGCTAGTCTCGATAGGCAAGTGACGCAAAATGGGCTAGGGGTTATCAATGCAATTGCAAGGGGAATATACAATGGTGTCGTCGAGGTTACCGTCAATGGCGATGATGAGTGGCGATGTTCTTGATGTAGATACCAAGATGATGGAGACTCGTCCCTAAGTAGCCGAAACACCTTAGTAAACGGGAAAAACCGCGAACTCAAAATCTCAAACGTCAAATGTTAAAATGGTGGTAGCGGGAATGCGGTGGTGGTTTGCACTTGGCAAAGCGGAAGTATTGGTGGAAACCCGAGTAGCCGAAGTTGACCGGGTTATGATGGTGGAAGTGTATGATGGGCTATACACAGAGTCGGAGTTGAAGTTGACGTCCCTAAGTAGCCGAAACACCTTAGGAGACACAACTCTCACACACAACAAAATTGGGTTAAGTTTGGGCGGCGGAAGTGTATGGTGGGCAAGCCTATGCGGAAGTTATGGTGGTGGTTGATGAAGAAGCAACCGTCCCTAAGTAGCCTAAACACCTTAGTAGACTCTAGTCACTACTCAAACAACCTCAAATTCTATGGGGATCAAAATGGCTTAGGTTGCGGAAGGCTATAGTGGTATTGCGGATGATGTGGTGGAAGCCCTAGGCAAAGATGCCAAAGTACCAAAAAAATTATGGTGTCAAAAGGTGGCGAAACCAAGGTGAGGACCTCGGGCACGTTGATAGCTTCAAAACGAGCCAAATAACACTCAAATCGGAGTTCGGAGTGAAAAGTTATGATGAAAACAGTGAAGAAGGCTGATGCTGAAATTCTGTGCAATGTTTCGGGTTAGGCCGGAAGTTCCGGGGTTAGGGCTGGAAGTTCCGGGCTCCGGAAGTTTCGGGGGGTGGCCGGAAGTTCCGGGGGTCGCGGAAAAAGTGCGGGGGTCAGGGGGATTTTTGGGGTAAACTTTCTGTTTAGCCCGGAAGTTCCGGGGCAAGGACGGAAGTTCCGGGGGACGGAAGTTCCGAGGGAGGCCGGAAGTTCCGGGGGTCGTGGAATTTCTTCCGGGACGAACCCTAAATTCTAGATCTGAGAAACGGGGCAGAAAAACTCGATTTCCATGGTCAAAATTGGGGAGATTTCGTGGATGGAGAGGGGGAAATGATGGGGGAAAGCTAGATCCACTTGAAACACAACGAATCCATGGATCAAAATCAACAAAACATCATCCAAACCAACAAATCACAAAAAAAAATTGGGGCTATTTTTTGTGAGGATTTTCGAATTTAGGATGAAATCAACAAAATCAAGCTAGAAAACAAAGGGTAGGGGCTCCAAAAACATGATCAACCTGGTTCATGATACCATATGATATAGGGTGAGACCCTAGGGTGACGATCTTTCACGTTTGGAGAGGATCCTTACGAGGAACACGAAGAACGAGCGGAAGAGCATGAGGTAAATCACGGGGAAAAACACAAGAGAATCACTCAAACCAACAAGATTCGATTACACATGCGCTAGATCGATGAACACAAAGAGAGATACACGATCCACGATCAACAAAGGACTATACAAGAGGTAACCGGGTTCTTCTCAGAGAGGAGGTCTTGATTGTCTTCCCTTGAAGGGGTCTTGAATCCGCTTGGGGATCTTTCTCCGAAGAGGTCGCGAGCTCCGAGGAGAAGTAACCAAGTGGATGAGCAAGGCTCTCACACAAAATATGAGCTAATCCATTGCTACCCTAACTAGGAGGAGGTGGGGGAGTATATATAGTGCTAGCCCACGAAGGGGTAAGTGAGGGCGAAGGGATACATGGGCTCGGCCCAATACACTGTGCGCAGACAGGCCGGAAGTTCTGGGCGGGGCCGGAAGTTCTGGGCTCCGGAAGTTCCGGGCAGGTTCTGGCCGGGTTCCGGGCTAACCAGAGAGTTGGCGTGCTCGGGGCTGGTCTGGACTCCGGGGGCCGGAGGTTCCAGGCAGGCCGGAAGTTCCGGACAGGCTGGAAGGTCCGGGCTTTCCAGAAGCTTGTTCCTGCTTCTTCTTCCTTCTCCTCTTCCATGCTTGGCCTTGGTCCTTGGATCCTCCATGGTCTTCTCGGTTGTACCTGAGTGTATGCAAGGTCCATGCATGAGGTAGTAGCCATCTCTCACATGTGGAAAGTGACGGTTCGAAGAGGAGTGAGTTCACCTTGTGTCCAATGGCGTATGGTCGAGGTCTCGTCATATGTCCTCCTGGGGCTTGGAGAGTAGTCGGAGTGTACATGGGGATGAACGTGGGATGCTCCGCATCAGTGTGCCCTCTGGTCTACAAGGAATATTTAGGTATTTCCAAAAGAAGAATTAGTGCTGGTGGAACCACAAGGGGCCCACAAGCTTGGGGCGCCCCCCTAGGGCGCGCCCTATGAGCTTGTCATGGCCTCGTGGCCCTTCTGGCCTCCCCTCAAAGCTTCTAGGGTGTCTTGTTGTCCAAGGAAAACCTTCAAAAAGTTTCGTTCCATTTGGTATTGACTTTCTGTAAAGGCAAAAACAAGGAAAAACATCAACTGGCACTTGGCACTAGGTTAATAGGTTAGTCACAATAATGATATAAAATAGCATAATAATGCATATAAACATCCTAGATGGATAGTATAATAGCATGGAACAGTAAAATAAATTAAATACGTTGGAGACGTATTAGGCAAGAGATCCAACGCCGGCGGAGAAGACCCTCGGCAGTCGGTGGCGCCGGGCGGGCAGGCGTCCTGGAGATGAACAAAGAGGCTGGGGAGGCTCGCTGGACTTCGGTGGGTCCCTTGGCGCGGAAGAGGAGGAGGGTGGGGCTCGGCATTGCTCTAATTTAAGCGAGAGGAGGTGGGGGCCGTGGCGACCATGGGCGAGGAGCAGGGGCTCCACGGATCAAAGAGGAGAGCCGTGGGGGCGGTGGGTTGCGGGAGGTCCCATGCCCGCACAATATAGCCGCGGGGAAGGCTCGGGAAGGCTTGGGGATGAAGCCGATAGTGGACCAGACGCAGTCTCCTCTCGGATGCGGTCGTCGTGGCGCGTAGGGAAAGAAAGAGGAGAGGGTTCCAGAGTGAAGGCGTGGCCTCTGCGGAGCTGCTGGACAAGGCTAGGTATCGATGGCTTGAGGAAACGGACAAGGTAGAGGGACCCAATGCACAGAGCGCGTGCATTGGCATGCCAACCGCGTGGTCATCGCGTGAACGTGGTTATGCTACATGCTCTGGTCGGCCTGAGTGTGTTTGGCAGGTTGTTCACTCCCCCACTAGTTGTTAGGTGCAAAGAAACAACAAGAGTGGTGCTAAGAGTGTGTCGGTGTACAAAAGTAAGGGCACGCTTTTGTACCCCATTACCTGTGCACGGGCAGTCAGAGCCGCGCCCACGACCACACCAAGCAGAGCATGGGAGGTGAGCCAAGGTAAGGCCAAAGCCCAAGACGATCAGAGAAACTCCAAGGCCAAGACCACAAAGTGCAGAGGGACGAAGTAGGTTCCCCTGGCAAGACCCTTGCCGGGGCAACCTCAGCGGCCCCGGCAAGATCCTTGCCGGGACAGCTCGCCCCACACCAACAGAGCGAGCCACCCTTGAGCGTATGGCCGCCAACACCCTCATCAACGTGGGGCCAGGGCTCAGGAAGGCATCTCTGTGGTGGCATGCAGATCTTTGTGAAGACATATTCAAGATCAGATGAGGATTAGAAGACGACGATCCTCGGCAAGGAGGCTACCAGACCCCCGGCAAGACCCTTGCCGGGGACGACAGCGCGCCACGGCAAGACCCTTGTCGGGCCACCCGGCAAGGCCCTCACCAAAGCCACCGGCGGGACCACCGCCAGGCCCACGACAACCAAGCTTCCACCACCGTTCCCATACAGCTGCCAGCCCAACCAGTTGGGTGGGCACCTGCATGGCAACATGCAGCTCCCAAGCCAACTCATCAAGTGCCTGCGTGGCGGCATGCAGATCTTCGTGAAGGCTCCACCACCGCGCCACCTCAACTGCCTGCCTGCCTACGCATGCATCACTGGCTGGGGCACGTGTCGAAGCGAGGAGGAGCAGCGACGGCCGGGCCGGGCCTTGCCCCCGTCCCCGATAAAGCAAGGGGACACCTAAGCGATGCATTAAATGCATCTTGTCCTGTAATACGAGGGATAACCTCGCAACACTGTACACCTTTCCTCCTCCTGTGTGCCACTGTGGCAACCCCTTTTCCTATAAAAGCAGGCCCGAGGCGACCAGGAGAAGGATTCGGCTCTTTCGAACCACATGCTGACCACAGCTAGTTCGAGAGTTTAAGAACTCTCAGAAATACACCCACCAAAGCAGGACAAGGGTTTTACGCATCCTCGCGGCCCGAACCTGGGTAAATGATCCTTGTGCTGTCTACTAGCCCTGCTCTCCTCGCAACCCTGCGCCCCTGCAACCGTAGTAGGGATTCTTGTGATCCCATAGGTGTCGTTCCACACCGACATCTTTGGCGCACCAGGTAGGGGACGCAATTGTGAGAATCTGGTCTGGTAGTTATCCTAGAAGTTCTTCGTCACTTTCGGTTTCTGAGAAGAAGGCGGCTGGAGAAAAGACGCATGTTCGGCAACAGGAAAGCTAAGTCATTCAGAGCCTTGGATTATTTCCTTTTACACTTGAGGTTATCATCCTCGAAGATCTGGCCTATGTATGGGAAACCTGCACGCAAAGGGGCCCTCCCGCAATTGGCAACACCCTTGTTCTGTTTCGAGTCCGCTCAACAGCTCAAAGTGGCCGCGTCGAGAGCGGCGGGGTAGCCTTCCGCACTGGCAACGCTCCTGACTCTGACTCGAGAAAACTCGGCAGTTTGGGCGGCCGCGCTAAGGGCGGCAAGGTGGTCCGCCCAGTAGCAAGCACACCTGGCAGACCAATGGGGATCCGTCCCCAAGACACCGCCTTGGGTTTACGCGCCGGTGAGCCTACCCAGTAAAGTAGGGTGGACATACAAAGGAAGATCGAACAGGAAAATAACATGCGTAATACTAAAAGTGTTGCAGAGTTATATTACATCAAATTGTTGCTGCGGTTCTAACTAGAGATAGCCATTGTCTTGGTTGTGAACCTGCAGCGGCGATAAGAAACGGGAGGCCTAATCCCAACGCTGGCCCTCCACCCTCAGAATTCCGCCGACATGGCTGAGGTCAGTACCCTCCGGCAAGCTCTCCAGCGCGACGTCGAAGTCGAGGTCAGGGTACCAGTGCGCCACCTTGGTGAGAAC
Organism: Aegilops bicornis; assembly: GCA_021605145.1. Classification (NCBI taxonomy): domain Eukaryota; kingdom Viridiplantae; phylum Streptophyta; class Magnoliopsida; order Poales; family Poaceae; genus Aegilops; species Aegilops bicornis. Next base: position 423,975,976 of record CM038675.1, on the reverse strand, counting down.
CTTGGTCATGGCACCCTTGCAAAGCCTCCGGGACTCCTCGGCCAGCGAGGCCTCCCGGTTGGCGTGGAGCCGCTCCAGAGCGCCGACGACCTTCTCAAAGAACAAGGTCAGGCTACAGTTGGTGCTCACGCTTCGCTCCGGGACGTACCTCACGTCTGGCATCCCCATGATGGCCAGCTGTGCGGCGGCTTGGTTCACGAAGGTGGCGAGGCGATCGAGCCAACGTTTCTCACCCGCCACGTGATCCGCGAAGTTGAGGCCCTCGTTCGTCCGCAACTCCTTCTCGGCCTCCAGCTCCTTGGCCAGGGTCCCCTCTCAGGTCTTGGCCTCCTCCAGCACCTTCTCGAGACCCTCCAGCTTCAGCTTGAGGTCTTTGATGGAGTTGTTGGCCTCGGAGAGCTCCCCAGCCTTGCTAATGACCGGGCTCTGCGCCTCTGTCAGAGCACTGTTAAGCGTGTCCCTCTCTTGGGAAAGCTTCAGGGCCTGCTCCTTCAGCCTGTCACGCTCCGCCTCCAGCTCCTCCACCTTGCCGGCATGAACTTGGGCCTGGGCATTGAGTGCCTCTTTGTGCCTCTGCTCCAGCTCACTGGTCCGCCATAGGACAAGCTTCTCCACCTCTGCATCCTTGCCGCGAAGCGTGGCGGCAAGCTTCTCCACGTCTTGCGACAAGGTCCTCCTCACAGGAGTGCAGTGACCTCGTCTTTGAGTCTTGAGGCGGCCGGCTTGGCAGCGGCCAAGTTCTTCGCCGTCTCCTGAGATTTCTCGACATCGGCGAGCTTCATGGTGAGCTCCACGTTGCGCTTGGCCAGCTCGCCCTGAGCAGCATTGAGCTCCTTGTGGGACTCGCGGAACCAGTCCTACGTCTCGGAAACGCACTCCTGGAGGTCCGCCTCCGCCTTCTCCACCACCGCTGTCCTGGACTTAACCTTGTCCAGGCGGGCGCGGTGGAGCGCCTGGAGCTTCCGGAAGCTGGCGCCCATGACGTGGAGGAGCCGCGCTTCCTGCAAACCATCGCCGCCAACAATCGGCCCGTCGACGACTTCAAGCCCGGCAGCGGCAAGCACCTCGTCGTAGAACACCTCTCCCTCAACGGGTGTCCTGGTGCTCGACGCGCCTGGAAGGTGGACGAACAAGTTGTCACTGTCAGTACCGGCTTTCCAATAAATATTTATTGAAAATCAACCATTTTATCACACCAGTATAGGAAAATCTTCCTTACTGGTAGACAAATCCTTGATACAGAAATCCAGAAGTACTAAATATTATACAAGGTTGGGCTGAGGCTGCTCAACAATTTATTACAAGCACGCCGATATTATACATAAAGGCGGATATGACACAAAGGGTATGGTGGCATAACTACTGACTCGTAATAAAAGTGGTGGTGGATATGTCACAGTGAAGTGGGTGACATGACTCCAAAATCTTACAGCTCATCAAGCGCTGGAGTGAGGCTCGATGATTTATTTTGGGTAGCGGAAGCGTATATAATACAAGTGACCAACTCCAGGATCGCACGGGACTGACTGGGACTCCTCAAGGCGTCGGACTCGCTATCGTACTCTTCATCCATAAGATCGCCTTCATCAACATCTGGCCAAATCAACAAGCCAGGTGAGTACTTTGAATGTACTCGCAAGACAGCTTGGACATAAGATATAACAAATGCAAACATGATGCACATGAGCAGACTAGTAATGCGCACTCAGATAATAAATTTTTGCACTGCATGTAACGTAAAAGGAAGTCAGGCGGTAATCCTCCCGAAATCTCCCTAAAATAGCTGAAGACCGATCGGGTGTCTTGAAGCGATGCCTCGAAAGGTAAAATAAATTAACATGCCGCAGTCGAGTGTCAGGGCGACACCACATAAAGGGCTTATATTGAAATGCAAATGACAGTACGTGCCACAGTCGGACATCTAAGCGACATCTCGAAAAGGGCTTATAATGAAAGTAAATAACAAGGATGCCACAGTCGGACGTCTAAGCGACATCACATAAAGGGCTTATATCAAAAGTAAATAACGAGAATGCCACAGTCGGACATCTGAGCGACATCACATAAAGGGCTTATATCAAAAGTGAATAACGAGATGCCAGCGTCGGACGTCGGCGACATCACATAAAGGGCTTATACCTAAAGTAAATAATGAGAATGCCACAGTCGGACGTCTGAGCGACATCACAGGAAGGGCTTATATCAAAAGTAAATAACGAGAATGCCACAGTCGGACGTCTGAGCGACATCACCGAAAGGGCTTATATCAAAAGTAAATAACGAGAATGCCACAGTCGGACATCTGAGCGACATCACATAAAGGGCTTATATCAAAAGTAAATAACAAGAATGCCACAGTCGGACGTCTAAGCGACATCACATAAAGGCCTTATATTTCACCATTTGAATTGAAGTAGCTCATGAATTTAAATCCTCCCAAGGAAATACTTAGTACATAATAATAAATTGGTTAGTCCATCCACAGGAATAACATTCAGCCGGGTTTACCACTCATGTTTGTTCACCGGAGATTGTCACTGAGACTGACATTGAGACTGACGCTGAGACTGACGTGACACTGATACTGACACTGATATGTTGATCACAGTCCTTGACCATGGACATAGTTGCTCGAATGGTTTTGACTCTGCAGAGTTTGTACTCTTTACCCACAACCAACGGATTTCCGTAGTCACAAAGGACTAGTTCCATTTACAGTATTTTAGAAGAAACACATCTAACCAGTACACACCCATTCCACATTCCGCTGCCAGGAATCACCCTAGGCAACATTCAAGAAAAACTCTAAGACGAGGAGGCCACAACCTCGAGTAGCATGGGATCAAATTTATATCGCGCGCTCTAAGGGGTGCCCCCCTCTCGGTCCGAACCGGAAACACCCATGCCCCCTGACCGGATGACGGGCTTTAATCCAGGGCCATGGAACCCTCATCGCGACCCCTCTATTTGGTGTGTACAAGGAAAGAGGTTTGCAACTGACTAGACCGCATTCTTTGCAGAAGACATGTGGCAGCACGAAAAAGGGGACGAACGGGAACATGACTTGATCCACGTTAATACTGGAGTTAAACGGTTGACATAAGACTGGCATGCTTCAACAATACCAGCTTGCAACCTATCATGCCACCACATGATCAGGTTATCTCACCATCATATGAATACATCAAATTTCGAAGCTCACTTGTAGCTTGCCTTGCATGCAATATAACATTCACTAATGCTTATATAAACATGCCATGAGAAAACTACTCAAGCAAACATGCAAGACACTCATCATATCAAAGGTTCAAACATGCTTGCCTCGTTCAGAGTACTCAGAGTCTAGCTCGGCGAAGTTTGCGGCTCCGTCACCCCCTTAGGTATCTATGTTAAAAAAAATCGGGTACTAACGTAAATACCGTGCGTGCATAAAAATTGTTCCAAATTTTTTTCAAATAAATATGATAAAAAACTAGATAGAAAAATAAATATGACAGTAAAAGAATCAACTCAAATCATCTTTTGTTTTAAAGTTATTAAGGTTTTAGTCCAGGGACTAATCTATGATGAAACAGAAACTTTCCAGGGGCCAGTTTAGAAAAACAGAAAACGCTTCGGTTAGGAATACGCCAACCCAAAAGGGAAACGTACTTTGCCCGATGGCGCTTTCAGAAAACGTTTCGACAAAAGAAAAAGAGGATGACAGATCTTTAGGGGTCCCACCCGTCAGGTTTAAAAATCAGAACAGAGTCCCGCCGGCGCCCGAGGCTCGCGGTGGTCACCGGCGTCGATCCACGGCGAGGCAGGGGGAGTGGAGGGTACCTACGGACTCACGGAGCTCTCCCACGTCTGTGGGTGGTGGAGTTGGTCATCGGTGAGCACCACGTCAACGGAGGCCTCCTCTCCGGGCGACGGTGGTTCGGTCGAGGATGGATCTCACCGAGGAGGGCTGCAGACGCCAAATTGAAGCGAGGTTAGAGGAGTGGGTGTACTAGGAGGCTACTGACGCAGTTTGGGAGGCGGGGGTGCTCTCACCAGAGAGAATCTTGCCGGAGCCCGAAGCGGATCGATGCGGCCGGAGTTGGGGAAGAAGGCCTCCTCGAGGTCCTTCTAGTGGTTGGTCATGGTCCTGGTGAAGTGGAGGAGTGGTGCTGGGTCGAAGGCGAGCTTGGGACCTCCATTTATAGCCGGCCCGAGGTGGTTGCCGAGAACGGGATTACTCCGGCGAGCGATTATGGCGAGGCAGTGGTCGGGCTGGAGGTTTAGGTGACTGGGCATCTTCGGATTGGTCCACTGGCTCCATTCAACGGCTAATCTTGGTACAACTTGGGCGATACTCCAGGCCTTCGACGGAACGGCCTCACGGGCACATCGGCGGCAGAGAGCATGCTCTGCGCCTCTCAGGCCACGGCGTTGGTTCTGCAGCATGCACAGGGAAGGGGACGGCCACGCGGCGGCTCACAGTGGTGTGGCGGTCTTTGGGCGCGCCGTACCCGCAGAACCTCTCACGGTGGGCTGCGGACGTTCTTCTTGCGCCGCTCACGGGGGCGATGTACCCCTGCCAGCTCACCGCCGACGCTCGCATCCGTCGAGACGACCGTGCGGCGTGATGGATAAGAAGGAGCAGTGAGCAACGAGCCAACGAGAGCACTGGCGAGATTGACGCTGCCGACTGACGGAAACGACACAGTCTCTGAACTGAAAAACTGAATTTCTGAATTTGAACACAAACAGTGCACACCAGTTGTTCGACGAAGGCACATGGAAAAATTTTCTTGAGCTGATCCTTGGTGAGCTGATCTCTTGATGCATCTGGAGACTGCCTGGATTATCTCAGATTTTTAGGAAAAGAAAAAGAATGAATTTCACCAAAAATGGCAAATCTGGTCCAAACTTGCAGCAAGCACATTTTGAAAAATTTGAACTGTTGACTAGCAGATCTTGAAGGATCTTGGTTGAGGGTACTAAAGACTAGCCATAGGAATTTATTTGGAACCAAAATTCAAAGGAAATCTAGTAGTTCCTTTATAAATCACTAAGGTCCCAATTAAATTACAGAAAAAGGTTTGAGGATAAAATAAATAGAAATAAAATCTAAAAGAGTTTGAAACTTGCTGGAATTGGATGCTTGGCTTGACCCAAAGTAGGGAGGTGGGGTTTGGAAGAAAGTTTTCAACATAGGTCATGGCAAAAGAGAAATCTTTGAATGGGAAAGAATAAATCCATAATTTATAGGAATTCTTTTTAATAAAAAGAATTGTAAAAACCTTCCAAAATTATTTGTGTTGAGCCAACAGAAGATGAAAACCCTCAAGACCAAAAATCAAGGTTGGGAGGAACACATAAAATATTTGTCTTAAAAGAAATTTTTTGAGAAGGAGAGTCCTTAGAAAAAAATTAAATAACCTCCTTCCAACTAATTAAAGAATTTGATAAAAACCAAATCAATTTTTTTTTGCAGTGTTACAACACCTACCCCCTTAGGAAAAATCTCGTCCCCGAGATTTTAGCTGATTCCTCAAATAGGTGTGGGTACTCTGTCCGAAGAAAATCTTCTCTTTCCTATGTTGCTTCATCCTCGGTGTGATTGCTCCACTGAACCTTGAAAAACTTAATTGTTTTCTGACGGGTCCTCCTTTCGGACTCCTCCAATATTTTTATTGGACGTTCCGTGTAGGTGAGGTCTGGTTGCATGTCAATGTTCTCGTGTGATACATGCTTTTCTAGGTTGCTTACACATTTCCTCAACTATGAGACGTGGAACACGTCGTGGACGTCGGATAGTTCTTTGGGTAGGTCTAGCTGGTAGGCTACTGTGCCTCTTCGCGCAATCACACAGAAGGGTCCAATAAACCGTGGTGCTAGCTTTCCTTTAACTTTGAAACGTTGCAGGCCCCTCATAGGAGATACTCGTAGATATACATACTCACCGGGTTCAAAGCTTACTTCGTGATGTTTTTTATCGTAATAACTCTTTTGTCGGCTCTGGGCTGTCTTGAGTCGATCCCTGATTAGTCTAACTTTCTCCTCAGCTTCTTTGGGCATGTCTGGGCCGAAGATATGACTGTCTCCTATTTCTAACCAATTTAATGGGGTACGGCATCTTCGCCCGTACAAGGCTTCAAAAGGTGTCATTTGCAGACTGGCTTGGTAACTATTGTTGTATGCGAACTCGGCAACGACAAGCTTTCTTCCCAACTGGTTCCATAGGTGAGAACACATGCCCTCAGCATGTCCTCTAGAATTTGGTTCACACGCTCAGTTTGTCCTCTAGTCTGGGGGTCGTATGCTGTACTGAATACTAGTTGAGTTCCCAGAGCTTGTTGTAAATGATCCCAAAATCTAGAGACGAATTGAGTACCTCTGTCGGTATTATAATCTTTGGAATTCCGTGCAGACAAACTATACGGGAGAGATAAAGTTTGGCAAGCTTCTGAGTGGTGTAGGTTGTCTTTACTGGGATGAAATGTGCCACATTAGTTAATCTATCTGTGATGACCCATATGGCATCATTTCCGTGTCGAGACCGAGGTAGTCCGACAATAAAATCCATCCCAATTTCGTCCCATTTCCACTCAGGTATCCTGTTTGGCTATAATAGTCCTGTTGGTTTTTGGTGCTCGGCTTTAATGCGCTGACATGAATCACAACATGCAATGAATGTGGCTATATCCCTCTTCATATCGTGACACCAATTTTTTTCCTGAATGTCCTTGTACATTTTGGTTCCTCCAGGGTGGATTGAATTTGGAGCGGTGTGGCCTTCGACTAGAATTTGCTGTCTGAGGTCCTCTATATTTGGTACGCAAAGTCTGTTTATGTACCGTAATATTCCCTTATCGTCTACGACGAATTCTGAAGCCTTGCCCAGACTCACTTTTCTTTTTATGCCTTCGATGCTGGGGTGTCCATGCTGAGCCTTCTTAATCTGTTCCATTAGGGTGGGCAGTATTTCCAAATTTGACACATTGCCTTCGGTGACCATCACCAAGTTGAGTTTGGCGAACTCCTGCTGAAATTCAGGTCTCAAGTTTTGTAGATCGTCGTTGCCCGAGTTGGGGTTTTGACTAAGAGCATCTGCCACTACATTCGCCTTTCCTGGATGGTAGTGAATGCCAACATCATAATCTTTCACTAATTCCAACCAGCGCCGTTGCCGTAAATTGAGTTCTGGTTGCGTGAAAATATATTTGAGGCTTTTATGGTCCGTATATATTTCACAACGATCCAAGCAAAAAGTGCCTCCACTCTTTGAGTGCATGAATGACTGCTGCCAATTCCAAGTCATGAGTAGGATAATTTTCTAAATGCTTTCGTAGTTGCACAGAAGCGTGTATGTAGTACTTTGCCTTCTTGCATTAGTACGCATCCGAGGCCCTTTCGGGATGCGTCACAATATACTTCAAAACTCTTGTGTATGTCTGGGATAACCAATACTGGTGTTGTTGTTAATTTCCTTGTGAGTTCTTGGAAACTTTTCTCGCACGCTTCAGTCCATACAAATTTCTTATCCTTCTTGAGTAACTGTGTCATTGGTTTTGCTATGGTGGAGAACCCCTCAATAAACCTTCGGTAATATCCAGCCATTCCTAGGAAACTTCGTACATCTGTTACGTTGGCTGGTGGTTTCCAGCCAAGTACGGCCTTGACTTTTTCTGGGTCCACGGCAACACCTTCTTGGGTCAATACGTGGCCTAGAAAACCAACCTGTCTTAACCAAAATTTGCATTTGCTGAATTTGGCATATAATTGATGTTTCCTTAATTCTCCCAGTACAATTCTGAGATGTTCAACATGCTCTTCTGGTCTCTTAGAGTATACCAGAATATCATCAATGAACACCACAACAAATTTGTCCATAAATTTCATAAACACTTTGTTCATGAGGTGGACAAAATATGCGGGGCGTTTGTCGATCGAAGCGGCGTTCAGAATTCATATAATCCGTATATGGAGGTGAATGCTGTCTTAGGGATATCTTCAGTTCGTACTTTTAATTGATGATACCCCGACCTTAAATCAATTTTTGAGAAACCCTTGGCTTGTGCGAGGTGGTCAAATAAATCATTTATCCATGGCATCGGATATTTGTTTTTGATGGTGACCATGTTGAGTGCTCGATAGTCTATACATAATCTCAGTGTCCCATCCTTTTTCTTGGCAAATAATACTGGTGAACCACAAGGTGAGGAGCTGGCGAATAAATCCTTTGTCCAAGAATTCTTTTATTTGCTTCTTTAATTCTACCAACTCGGAGGGTGCCATTCTATAGGGTTTCTTGTAAATGGGGTGGTTCTGTGCTAGTTCAATGCTGAACTCTATTTCCGGTCCGTGGCATGCCTGGTAGTTCTTTGGGAAATACGTCGGGGAACTCACACACCACTGGAACTTTTCTTAACTCTGAAACGTCCACCTTGTTCAACCTTGGTTGCCGTGATATTGGTCTTTCTTGAGCTGCAATTTTTATCATCTTCCCATGATGATGGGTAAGAATTACAGTCCGATTGAAGCAGTCGATAAATCCCTTTTTGGTGGTTAACCAGTCCATTCCTAGGATAACATCCAGTCCCTTATTTTCCAATACAATGAGGTTTGCCTGAAACTTCAGTCCCTCAATCTCAATAACCATACATTGGCAGCAACTCTGAGTGATTTGCTTGATCCCGGGGGACTTGATGATCATGGATTTTTCCAAGGGAAGCATCAAAAAATCATGCTGCAAAGCAAATTTCTTTGAAATGAACGAGTGAGAAGCTCCAGAATCAAACAAAACCGTGGTAGGTAATGTGTTGACAGGGAACGTACCGAGTACGATATCCGGGGCATTATGTGCTTCCTCCTTGGTCACATGGTTCAAGTGACCCTTCTTGTGATTGTTATTGGGGTTGAAGTTGTTACGCTTGGGGGCTGAATTATTTCCACTGTTGTTCGGCTTGGGGGCCGAGTTTCTTGGTTTTGGGCACTGTTTGGCATAGTGTCCTTCCTCTCCACAAGCGTAGCAAGTAACACCTGGGCGATACGTAAAATCCTTGTCCCTTGCATGATTTTTTTGTTTGGGCGTGGAACATTGGTCATGGATTTGTTTGCTCCATTTTTCTGAAAATCAGTCTTGTTCCGGTTGTTGCGAGCATGAGTAGTCTTTGTCCCTTTTGTGCTTGCGAAAATCCTCCAAGCTGCGGCGCTCATTTTCCAATGTAATGGCTTTTTCCACAAGTGTTTTGAAATCCGGAAAGGTGTGTACGACCAGCTGGCATTTAAGTGCTGGTGCCGGACATTCAAATTTTTTTTCCATCTTTTTATTTTCAGTCATATGCTCTTCGTTGGCATAACGAGATAATTGAGTAAACCGACTATTGTACTCGATCACTCTCATGCTTCTCTGCTTGAGGTCATCAAACTCCCTTTTCTTGATCTTCATAATGCTTCTGGGAATGTGCGCCCCACGAAAACCTTCTTTAAATTCTTCCCAGGTGATGTTATTTTCATTGGGGTGCATGTGTAGGAACTTTTCCCACCATGATGCAGCTGCTCCAGTGAAGTAGTGAGGTGCGTAAAGTACCTTCTCACGGTCCAAACATTGTGCAATAATTAACTTCCTTTCAATGTCTCGAAGCCAATCATCAGCCTCAAGAGGTCTATCAGTGTGAGAGAACGTTGGGGGACGCGTCTTTTGTAGTTTAGACAATTTGGAATGCTGCTCATATGGTTCACGGTGATTTCCCATATTGATAACATGATTCATCATTTCTTGATGCTGCTGGCTTTGCTCATAAAGGCGGCATACTTGAGAAAATGCTGCTTCACTGCCTTTGTCGACTTGACTGCCTCGTGTGAAATTGTTGCTTGTCCTGGGTACCATAATTTTCTTCCCATGGACTTGGCATGGAACGAGTCCAGGGACGAGGATTTTCCACTCGGGGGTATTTTTGCAGAACTCATGAGAAAAACTGAGTGGCAAAAATAAATAATTTTGCAAAGGCGGAATTTTTAAAGACTTCAAGAGTTTTCAAGAAAATACTTGATTGCGCATGGAGAAGGACCGCTCAGTACATATCTTACACGCAAGTCGTAATTATACAATACATCACTCAGATGTGCGTACACCTTCCTGACATGTTATTTAGGCTAGTGCACTTCTCCGAGTTCCTACATGATGCGCACACAAACTACTTCTCACCAAACCTATATACATATAAACATATCATACAAGCTGGTACATCACACGGCTGCTAGGCGCACTCAGTCAGAGATGGTAAAAACTTCCCTCGGCCTACCGAGGGTAAGACCCAGTGATGCTGGAGACTCAACCTCCTCCTCACTAATAGGCTCCAGGCGCGAAGTACTAAGTTGAGGAGCTGGTGCGGGCGCGGCAGGTGGTGCAGCACTGACTGGAGTAGGAGCAATGACTTGGTCAAACTCCTCAGTGGTAGGCAGGCGGCGAGTGGTGGCTAAGATGGCAGGTGTATAGGATGTTGAGGATGAGACAAAAGTTAGTGGTGGTGCTGTATGGAGGAGCTCCCTCCTGTTGGCGAAACAACCCTGCACGAAGTCCATACGAGCAGCCACAAAGTCGTCCACGAGGTTATCAAATGTTGCCTCAAGAGCTTTGAGATACTCAACCAACATTTCAATAGCCTCATCTCTCTCTCCCCTAGGGCAAGCGAATGCATAGTGACAAGTGTATAGCACGTGGCATGGGAGGTAGTGGTAGCGACGAGCCTTCATCGAAGGAAGAGCATCCCGGAGACGAGCTATCGCCTCACGGGAAACCATCTGCATGGCATGCCTCTCCGTAGGCATGGCCCTTCCCACAAATCAGAAGCAGCGTGACTCAGAACGTCCTCCCTTGAATTGCACCGCAGCGTGGTGCATAGACACACTGTCGCTGATCTTGTGCCGGTAGAGTGTGAACTCCGGACGAGCCGATGGCCCGATCGCGACCTTGATGATGGAGACAAGAAGCTTGATAAACCCCTCAGGTACATTGGCGAACACCTGTGACTCACAGTCGCTGCCAGCCATCTACAAAGGTAGACAAAAATTCCGAATAGTCAAATCATAAATTTATGATGACCAACAGAAAATTGCTACATTTGCAAAATGTTAAATAATAGCACTAAATACGCTAATAACCGATTAGCGATCGCACCTAGTGGCTTCCTACAGTCAGCCTGGCTCTGATACCAAGGTTGTTAGTACCGGTTTTCCAATAAAATATTTATTGAAAAATCGACCATTTTATCAAACCAGTATAGGAAAATCTTCTTTACTGGTAGACAAATCCTTGATACAGAAATCCAGAAGTACTAAATATTATACAAGGTTGGGCTGAGGCTGCTCAACAATTTATTACAAGCACGCCGATATTATACATAAAGGCGGATATGACACAAAGGGTATGGTGGCATAACTACTGACTCGTAATAAAAGTGGTGGTGGATATGTCACAGTGAAGTGGGTGACATGACTCCAAAATCTTACAGCTCATCAAGCGCCGGAGTGAGGCTCGATGATTTATTTTGGGTAGCGGAAGCGTATATAATACAAGTGACCAACTCCAGGATCGCACGGGACTGACTGGGACTCCTCTAGGCGTCGGACTCGCTATCGTACTCTTCATCCATAAGATCGCCTTCGACAACATCTGGCCAAATCAACAAGCCAGGTGAGTACTTTGAATGTACTCGCAAGACAATTTGGACATAAGATATAACAAATGCAAACATGATGCACATGAGGAGACTAGTAGTGCGCACTCAGATAATAAATTTTTGCACTGCATGTAACATAAAAGGAAGTCAGGCGGTAGTCCTCCCGAAATCTCCCTAACATAGCTGAAGACCGATCGGGTGTCTTGAAGCGACGCCTCGAAAGGTAAAATAAATTAACATGCCGCAGTCGGGTGTCAGGGCGACACCACATAAAGGGCTTATATAGAAATGTAAATGACAGTACATGCCACAGTCGGACGTCTAAGCGACATCTCGAAAAGGGCTTATAATGAAAGTAAATCACAAGGATGCCACAGTCGGACGTCTAAGCGACATCACATAAACGGCTTATATCAAAAGTAAATAACGAGAATGCCACAGTCGGACGTCTGAGCGACATCACATACAGGGCTTATATCAAAAGTGAATAACAAGATGCCACAGTCGGACTTCTGAGCGACATCACATAAAGGGCGTATATCAAAAGTAAATAACGAGAATGCCACAGTCGGACGTCTGAGCGACATCACATAAAGGGCTTATATCAAAAGTAAATAACGAGAATGCCACAGTCGGACGTCTGAGCGACATCACATAAAGGGCTTATATCAAAAGTAAATAACAAGAATGCCACAGTTGGACGTCTGAGCGACATCACATAAAGGGCTTATATTTCACCATTCGAATTCAAGTAGCTCATGAATTTAAATCCTCCCAAGGAAATTCTCAGCACATAATAATAAACTAGTTAGTCCATCCACAAGAATAACATTCAGCCGGGTTTACCACTCATGTTTGTTCACTGGAGATTGCCACTAAGACTGACACTGAGACTGACGCTGAGATGGACGTTGAGACTGACACTGATACTGACATTGATATGTTGATCACAGTCCTTGACCATGGACACAGTTACTCGAATGGTTTTGGCTCCGCAGAGTTTGTACTCTTTACCCACAGCCAACGGATTTCCGTAGTCACAAAGGACTAGTTCCGTTTACGGTATTTTAGAAGAAACACATCTAACCAGTACACACCCATTCCACATTCCGCTTCTAGGAATCACCCTAGGCAACGTTCAAGAAAAACTCTAAGACGGGGAGGCCACAACCTCGAGTAGCATGGGATCAAATTTATATCACGCGCTCTAAGGGGTGCCCCCCTCTCGGTCCCAACCGGAAACACCCATGCCCCCTGACCAAATGACGGGCTCTAATCTAGGACCATGGAACCCTCATCGCGACCCCTCTATTTGGTATGTACAAGGAAAGACGTTTGCAACTGACTAGACCGCATTCTTTGCAGAAGACATGTGGCAGCACGAAAAAGGGAACGAACGGGAACATGACTTGATCCACGTTAATACTGGAGTTAAACGGTTGACATAAGACTGGCATGCTTCAACAATACCAGCTTGCAACCTATCATGGCACCACATGATCAGGTTATCTCACCATCATATGAACACATCAAATTTCGAAGCTCACTTGTAGCTTGCCTTGCAATCAATATAACATTCACTAAAGCTTATATAAACATGCCATGAGAAAACTACTCAAGCAAACATGCAAGACACTCATCATATCAAAGGTTGAAACATGCTAGCCTGGTTCAGAGTAGTCGGAGTCTAGTGCGGCGAAGTTTGTGGCTCCGTCACGTCCTTCGGTATCTATGCTAAAAAAAATCGGGTACTAACGTAAATACAGTGTGTGCATAAAAATTGTTCCAAATATTTTTCAAATAAATATGATAAAAAACTAGATAGAAAAATAAAGGTGACAGAAAAAGAATCAACTCAAAATCATCTTTTGTTTTAAATTTATTAAGGTTTTAGTCCAGGGACTAATCTATGATGAAATAGAAACTTTCCAGGGGCCAGTTTAGAAAAACAGAAATTGCTTCGGTTGGGAATACGCCAACCCAAAAGGGAAACGTACTTTGCCTGAAGGTGCTTTCAGAAAATGTTTCGACAAAAGAAAAAAGAGGAGAGGCTGACGAGGGGGTCCCACCCGTCAGGTTTAAAAATCAGAACAGAGGCCCGCCGGCGCCCGAGGCTCGCGGTGGTCGCCGGCGTCGATCCACGGCGAGGCAAGGGGAGTGGAGGGTACCTACGGACTCACGGAGCTATCCCGCGTCTGTGGGTGGTGGAGTTGGTCGTCGGTGAGCACCACGTCGACGGCGGCCTCCTCTCCTGCGGACGGTGGTTCGGTCGAGGATGGATCTCACCGAGGAGGGCTGCAGACGCCAAATTGAAGCGCGGGTTAGAGGAGTGGGCGTACTAGGAGGCTACTGACGCAGTTTGGGAGGCGGGGGTGCTCTCACTAGACAGAATCTTGCCGGAGCCTGAAGCAGATCGGGGCGGCCGGAGTTGGGGAAGAAGGCCTCCTCGAGGTCCTTCTCGTGGTTGGTCGTGGTCCTGGTGAAGTGGAGGAGTGGTGCTGGGTCGAAGGCGAGCTCGGGACCTCCATTTATAGCCGGCCCAAGGCGGTTGCCGAGAACAGGATTACTCCGGCGAGCGATTACGGCGAGGCAATGGTCGGGCCGGAGGTTTAGGTAACTGGGCGTCTTCGGATTGGTCCACTGGCTCCGTTCAACGGCTAATCTTGGTACAACTTGGGCGGTACTCCAGGCCGTCGACGGAATGGCCTCACGGGCACGTCGATAGCAGAGAGCGCGCTCTGCGCATCTCAGGCCACGGCGATGGTTCTGAAGCACGCACGGGGAAGGGGACGGCCACGCGGCGGCTCCTGGTGGTGTGGGCGGTGCTGGACGGCGCCGTACCACGCTGAGCCTCTCTGGTGGCCGCAGCGAACATTGCTGCCGCCGCTCACGGGGGCGATGTACCCCTGCCAGCTCACCACCGACGCTCGCATCCGTCCAGACGACCGTGCGGCGCGATGGATAAGAAGGAGGAGCAGTGAGCAACGAGCCAACGAGAGCACTGGTGAGATTGACGCTGCTGACTGATGAAAACGACACTGTCTTTGATCCGAAACACTGAATTTCAGAATTTGAATGTAAAACAAAGGCACACCAAATTGCTCGATTTAAAATGATTTAGGCACGTGGAAAATTTTTCTTGAGCTGATCCTTTGTGAGGTGATCTCTTGATGCATCTGGAGACTGCGTGGATTATCTCAGATTTTTAGGAAAGAAAAAGAATGAATTTCACCAAAAATGGCAAATCTGGTCCAAACTTGCAGCAAGCACATTTTGAAAAATTTGAATTGTGGACTAGCAGATCTTGAAGGATCTTGGTTGAGGGTACTAAAGACTAGCCATAGGAATTTATTTGGAACCAAAATTCAAAGGAAATCTAGTAGTTCCTTTATAAATCACCAAGGTCCCAATTAAATTACAGAAAAAGGTTTGAGGATAAAATAAATAGAAATAAAATCTAAAAGAGGTTGAAACTTGCTAGAATTGGATGCTTGGCTTGACCCAAAGTAGGGAGGTGGGGCTTGGAAGAAAGTTTTCAACATAGGTCATGGCAAAAGAGAAATATTTGAATGGGAAAGAATAAATCCATAAATTATAGGAATTCTTTTTATTAAAAATAATCTTAAAAACCTTCCAAAATTATTTGTGTTGAGCCAACACAAGATGAAAACCCTCAAGACCGAATATCAAGGTTGGGAGGAACACATAAAATATTTGTCTTAAAAGAAATTTTTTGAGAAGGAGAGTCCTTAGAAAAAAATTAAATAACCTCCTTCCAACTAATTAAAGAATTTGATAAAAACCAAATCAAAATTTTTTGGAGTGTTATAGTCACTCACCCTCAGGTACTTGCCGGAGCCGGAAGCAGCAGAGGAGGAAGGCCGGTCACCAGCCTCCTCCTCCTCCTCCTCTCGGCAAGGGTCTCCCGCCCGGCCGCCCCAGAGTCCCCTTTGTCGGCCTCCTCAGTGCCAGCCTTGTCGGCCTCCCCAGTAGGCCCCTCGGCAGCGTCTTCGGCAGCGTCCTTGGTGGCCTCCTCAGCGGCGCTCTTCTCGGCGTCCGCCTCGGTGGCCTTGGCGACGCCCTCGATGACGGTGTCCACGTCCTCTGGGTTCACCGAGGAGGAATCTGGGCACCGAAGAAGGGGCTGAGGCTATGCCAGGACCAAGAGACGGAAAGAAAAAGAAGCAGGGATGAACGGCGAATAACTTACCGGTGCCAGCGCCCGACTGGGAAACGGAAGTCCCCTCCCCGCCAACATTTGGCGTCGAGGCAAAGCCACCGGCGCCCAAGTTCTCTTCCTCCTCCTCCATGTGTGTGGGCTCGGTGCTTGGCGCCCTTGCCGGGGATGTCCGTCTGGGCGGTGTGGTCGATGGGACGGCATGTTGGGAGTAGCCCTATGTGGCTCCTCCTACTGCTGCTCTCCTCCTGCGTACCCGGCAAGGTCAACACCAAAGTGTCATGCCCCTGGCACATGTCGAAGAGGGAAGAATGATGAACTTACGCTGGGGGGCTTTGCCGGGGGCTGCTGTCCGGGCTGCTCAACACCACCAGGGCCACCCACCGAGACCCTGGCCCTCTTCACTCTTTGGGCCAGCGTCTCCACGTCCCTGCAAGGATTCCGACATGTCAAGGCAAGCAACACAGAGTGAGGAGGCAGAGATAACGAAAAGGAACTAGATGCTTACTCGTCGTCCGCCTCCTCCTCTGCTATCTTCCTCTTCCTCCTCGTGCTGAGGGATCCATAATCAAAGGTGACCTCCGTGTCAACATCCGCCGGAGGAGGGGAAGGAGGCAGCATCTGGGCACGCTTGGATGAAGAAGGGGCGGCTGTCTTCTTCTTCACCATGACCTTTGCCGGCTTCTTCGCCGCCGCGGCCCTCGTGTGGGGCCGGGACCCCTCCAAGGTCAGCTACGGCTGCGCAGCCCTGCTAGGCCGGACCGGCTCGCTGGAACTAGCCCGCCGCAAGACTCACCCTCTCCCCATAGCCGGCGTCGGGCCTGCGGTCTCAGCCTCCTCCTTCGATGACTCGCTAGTCACATCCTCAACCAGAGGAGCCTCGGTGTCGGCGCTTTGGCTCCCGGCGCCGCCCACCGTCTGAAGCTCCTCCTCCTCATGTCAGAAGCGGCCTTGTCCTCCACACCGCCGGCGCTACCGGCCTCCCTGGCAAGCTGTGCCTCCCTCGCCCTGGTGGCAATGTAGTCCTGCTCCGCCTGGGTGGTGTCCTGGACAAGTAGCCGCTCCGCGTCGGCGTTGACATACCCCTCGTGCAGGGTGTCGAAGAACTGCTGCACTTCGGCATCGTCCGGCTCCTTCCAGCTCGGGTTGGGGCCATGCGCGTTGCAGTCCGGCATCATGGCAATGATCTCGGACCGACGTGAATTGTTGCACAATGGGACCACCCCCGTTGGCAGCTTGAACAAAGGGCCCTTGAGGACCTTGCCGGCCTTCGCGGCGGCCCGCGCGACCTTGCCGGTCCGCTCAACCTCGTCGTCGCGGCCCACGTCAAGCTGGAAGAGCCACTGGCAGAAATGGGCATGCGCCAACACCGTGAAGTTGTGGTCGAGGCCGGGGTGGAGCCGCATGATGTCGGCGGGCTTCGTGAAGAGCAAGGCTGGCCTCCCCTTGTTATGCAGAGGAGCGATCCGGCGGCGGATGAAGTCCGCCCCGATCATTTCAAGGGTGAGCACGGCCTGGGTAAGCCGGAGGATCCTGGTGGTGGCAACCGTGTGCTTTCCGTCGTCGGTGTCGACGTCACACCAATCACTACCGTGAACCGACGACGCCCGGCGAACTCTGCAGAACGCCGGCGGGTCATTCTCTTCGATCCAGCACCACCGGCCCCGCCATTCCTCCCACCTCTCCTTCATGGCGCCGTCCGGGTACGCTCCCTTGGATTTTGGGATCCAGGCGATGCACCCCGAGATGGCACCTCCCGTCTGGATCCGAGGGAAGAAGTAATGGCGGAAGAGCACCGTGTTGGGGTGCACCCCGGCGAAGCCTTCGCAGAGGTGTGCGAAAAGAGCCATGCACGCCACCGCATTTGGAGTAAAATCCAGGAGGCGGAAGCCAAAAGTGTGCATGATGTCGCTAAAGAAATAGGAGAAGGGAGGATAGAGCCCACAAGAAAAATAATCAACAAAGAAGGGGTACCGATTTGGGGCAGCCTCGACGCAGTCGGCGGGGATGACGCGCGTGGCTGGGTGCCCCAAATTCCCCCCTCCCCCGTCTTCACTCCCCACAGGGGCTTGAAGGAGTCCCGAAGCTCGAACACATCAACCGTCGAGGGGGAGAAGAAGGCGGACTTCGTCCGCTGCACCGCCAGCGCGCTCTCCGGCGGCTCCGTAGCTCCGGCGTCCTTGGCCACCTCCTTGCCCTTGGTGGATTTTGGCGCCATGGCTGCTGGAGGAGGAAGGCAGGACAGAGGGCCGCGGAAGCGCAACGGCGGTGAGCAGAAACGAAGCTTGGAGAAGAAGAGGGAGACAGGCGGAGGTTTCCGAGATTGGGGTTGCGCGAAGGGTAAAAGGAACAGTGCGCCCACATGCATCTAGTGTGTTAAGTTAACAAGAACAGAGTAATGCTTTAAGCAAGATGACATGATTTAGAGGGATAGATCCAATCAATATGAGCAAACCCCATATTTTTATCCTTAGTGGCAACAATACAAATATGTGTCATGTCCCTTTCTGTCACTGGGAATAAGCACCGCAAGATTGAACCCATTACAAAGAACCTCTCGCATGGCAAGAAAAATCAATCTAGTTGGCCAAACCAAATCAATGGATCGAAGGGAAATACAAAACTATCTTAATCATGCATAGAAGAGTTCAGAGGATACTCAAATAATATTCATAGATAATCTGATCATAAACCCACAAATCATCGGATCTCAACATACGCACCGCAAAAGAAGATTACATCGGATATATCTCCAAGAACATCGAGGAGAACATTGTATTGAAGATCAAAGAGAGAGAGAAGAAGCCACCTTGCTCATTACAATATATTCAAATACCACCACATCTTGATGTAGACGTGGAGATGACCTCCCCCAAGGTTAAGATTTTGCAAGCTCAAACCAGCGGGATCATTGTGGCGGTTGGTCAGGAGCCCATCCTTGCCCCCAGTTGGAGAAGCTTGAATTCATGTAGGCGGACGTGCCTCGCAGGGACTCAGCGCGGTTGCTCATATCATTGATAGATGCCTGGAGATTGTAGAGGTCCATGTAGGTGGCGTAGCCTTCTTGTTTTGGCTGCTCTTGGGGCTGCTCCTCTTCTTCATTGGTGGCAAGTTCTTCTTCATCTACTTGTTCAGGTCTCGGGCCTTCTTTGTCAAAAGCTGCATCTCTTGCTTGTGGAACATGATGCCATTGTCCATGTTCTATGGAGAAACGGTTAGGCATAGGAGTAGGAAAAAAGTATGCCACTCCAGGAATTTTGATGCAATGACGACCACGACTAACTACTACCATTCCAGCGATGGTAAGAACACGAATACTAACAAGGTTGTTAGCGAAAATGGGGCAAAGGTGACTGTAGTTGAGGCCAAGGGAGTTAGCAAACATGGTAGTCACTCCTCCACACACGATATCTCCTTGTGCATGATTTGCTTGATGCGCGAGATGTAGCAAAAAATTTCCCCTAGGTTGGGCAAATAACCAACGTCAAGGCTTGCTGGTTTCCTGAGAACTAGCATGTTCTCATCATTCACCTTAGAAACTTCTCCTTGTTCCTGCAACGAGTTAGTGATAACAAAATAGAAATAACGTATAGCAGGACTTTCAATGCAACTGGCTCTTTACCTTGAGCCATGGACACTCATCTAGTAGAAGGATTGCCTCGCGTGCAGACTAGTAAACTCATAAATATAGCGGATGTCATCATGGTTGTCGGGAAAGCCAAAGTGATTACACCACTCGTCAAAAGTGATGTTGAAATCTTGCTCCAAGAGTAAGAAAGTGATCCACTCCTCCTCATATGCATTTGGCATCAAACCAACATTATGCGAGAGAGTGCTAAGAAACTCAAGTGTCATGCGCTTCCTATGTCTCACATCCCTGATAAATAAAATGATGCAACCCGATATTATCATAAAGCAAATTGAAATAATTAGTAATTCCTAGCTTAGCGAGTGTTGATTCACAAGCCCACTTGGATGCTTTGATCTTCCTTGTACTAAGTTTCTAAAATTTCTTTCTTGCTTCACGGTTGGTGAAGATGATCCCCTGAGTGAAAACTTGTTGTGGTGGTGTGGCGAATGAAGTCGAAGAACCACGTACACGAGTGGATCTCCTTGTAGACATCTACAAAACAATTTTTCAGTCTAGTATAATTAAACAATATTGATCCTACGGTAGTAACAACATCATTCCCCTCTAAAGACATGAACAAATCCAAGCCATACTCAAATTTGATGCAAAATATGCATTTTCTCGAGATGGCAATGCGAGGCATGTAGAACACGGATTCGCGAAAAATAAATTGGGGATTGGAGGAGAAACATACCATAGACCGATCACACTAAAGGATTTGAACTAAAATCTAACGAGTAGGGAGATCGGGCGGGGTTTTGCTAGGGTTTGGAGAGGTTTGGAGGAGGAAGAAGAAGAATTAAAGAGAGAAATGGGGGTGATTTACCTCCTTCCTCAGGCTCTTTTTGGCCGCGAGGGTTCCATACAACCGCCCATACGAGCGCAAGCGCTCATATGAAAGGTCGTCGTTCACCCCGATAGTGTACCTGCGCCTGTGCATACCGCATCACTACACTGGGAATAGGGAGGGTGTATCCCTGCTGGTGTTGTACCAAGTGTCCAACCCCTTTTACTCTCTGCCTGGTCCTCCTTTTATAGGTCAAGGGGCACCAGAATGGTGTAGTTGTTTAGGAACTGCCCTGAGTAGACAGGGTAGGTGAGCACATGAAATGTTCAAGGACATGCCATCGCCTTCTTTTCCTCAGGAACGGACTCTAGTTACATCACCACCGCCTGTAGTGATGCTCCAGCTTGAGAGTACCACTTACCATCACATGCGTCGCCCGCGCGGCGAGCAATGCGAGGACTCACCCTGGTCTACATGGCTGGTCTACATGGCTGTAATGCAGCTGGCTAGCTCTGCCGGAGAAGGCCCAACCCGCCACACACGAGGTAGTAGAGTAGAGATGCTTTCAGGGATAAGAAAATGAGGCTGTTGCCGGGTGGTTCCCGTTCTTGAGTCTTGAGTCCTCAATGGCTGCCAGCTCAGGAAGGATCTGCTAGTTCTCCATGCACAATTATCTTCATGAGGCAACTGTCCATGACATTGACAGTAGACCCTGGGCCTTGGCCTGATGAGTGTCTATCATGTTTGTCAGGGCAAGGCCCCTAAGCAAATGTGTGGGCCACCAATGCCAGCCATTTTTCCTGTATAGTCCAATTAGTGAACAGTGGGTGCATTTTGGCACAAGTGAGGAGCTAGCCCATGTGCCCTATGCGTTGGATGACTGGTGAAGGGCTAGGCTCAACCCACTTGCACTGATGACTGGCTAACAGGTCATGTCGGTACTTGATGACCCTAACACGTGGCGTGAAAATCTTGCTGTAAGGTGAATCAAATCTTTAGACTCCTGCCTCCACTAGTTTGAACACACATCGTCCCGCGTGTTGTCAATCCGTCTTGAATTTGCCTCGGAGTTCATATTGGTGCAGGAGAAATTATGCCCGCGTGTCATTAAACCCCTTTTGCGATTCAACGTGCCTCATAGGCTTTTGAGTCCTCGTCGAGAAACTCAATTTTCCACCACACACGTTGATTGCTTGGCGTCGATTGGAGAAGGCGTTGATTAGAAAGGGGGCACCTCGCCTCGCTTCTCATCTATATAAGGATGAGAATCAAACTCAACCCCTCCTCGTCCTTCTCCTTCATCCGTCTACATCATCTTACCACCTCACGAGCGACCGAGGCCTCCGAGCCCGCGAGCCCTTGCCTTCGCTACCCTTGCCATAGTTCTCCCTGTGTCGCCGTCATGCCACGTGAAGTCATCTACTATGAGTGGGAGCAGATGCGCGCCAAACTTGCCGCCAAGGATGCGGATATCCGTGAGCTCCGCGGTGACCTCAGTGGCACTGCCCTCCATTTGGAGAACGAGACATTGGAGCTTCGAGGCCAAGTGGAGATAGAGCAGATCCGTCGTCTCATGGTGGAGTGGGTTGCTGCTTGTAAACTACATTGGGATTTTCCCCAAAGAGGATGGGTGAAGAAGTACAGTAGAGATAAGTATTTCCCTCAGTGAGAACCAAGGTTAAGGAACCAATAGGAGAACCACACGAAATCCTGTCATTAGTACCTACACACACAAAACCAAATACTTGCACCCAACGCGGGTAAGAAGGTTGTCAATCCCCTTGAACTCGTTATTTGCGAGGATTAATTCTGATAGTGATAGATAAATAAAAAGAAAAGTAAAATAAAAAGATTAAAACTACAACAAAGTATTTTTAGTTTTAATAATTTGATAAAAGTACACCTGGGGGCCATAGTTTTCACTAGAGGCTTCTCTCTCAAACACATAGCATACATTGGGTAAACAAATTACTATTGGGCAATCTATACCTACTAATAAAGCAAGGTGCATTTCTTCGATTTTTTCATCCGTTCACTGCCGAAAATATTTTTATTTTATTCGAGGTGGTACTAAGTTTAATTACATTCGTCTGTTAGAAAAGAAAATAATGGTTTGTCCAGAATTTCATACCCGGGCCACGAGTGCTCCGGCGCAGTGAATCAATCCCACTTAATTTACCACTCACGTAGTGGGAAAAACACTATTTGCCGCAATGTACGCCATATAGTCGGGGCTTCGCATAGGGGGACCAAAACTGGGCTGACCCATTTTCTTTTTTTCTTTACTCATTATTTTCCTTTTTCTTTCATATTTATTTTTCTTTTTTCCCATTGAACTTTTTTTTTGTAATAAATTTTCAGAATTTTAATTTTGATTCAATTTCCGAAAACTATTCAGAAATTTAAAAAAAATATATTTTTGAATTTTTTCCAGGAATTTTATTTTTCTCTCGCCAAAATTTGTTCAAAATTCAAAAAATTATAGTTATTTTTTTAAATTTGCTTCATATTTTCCAAAAAGTCATATATTAGAAAATTTTCAAAATACGCCAAGACCGGCAAATAAGTCAAATTTCACTTAATTTACTGCCCACATTGCGAGGACAATCCTATTTGCTCCATAGTGCGGCAAATAGTGAGAGCTTCGCACATGACACCAACACTAGACCAGCCCATTTTGTTTTTTTTCGTATTTTCATTTTCCTTTTTCTTTCATGTTTATTTTTTTCTTTTTTCCTTTGGAAATTTATTTTACTTTTTTGCTTTTTTCGTTCATTTGAAATTTTTAGAATTTCAACTTTGGCCAAATTTTCGAAAACTTTTCACAATTTTGAAACACTTATTGTTTTCAATTAGTTTTTTGGCATTTTATTTTTTTTATCGTTCAAAAAGTTGTTCAAAATTCATAAAATGATAGTATTTTCTAGTTTTTTTTGATATTTTCAAAAAATAGTTACATTTTAAAAATGTTCAAGATTTGAAATATATTCTTTTTAACTGAAAATGTTCACAAATTGAATATAATGTTCGCATTTCAAAAGCTCAATTTTCTAAAGTTGTTCCGAATATTGAAAACATGTTCCCGTGTTTAAAAACAGTCACAAATCAAAAAATACTCGTGATTTTATAAAAGGTTAATATTTTCAAAAAATGTTTCGGTTTCAAATTATCTCTCGCGTTGCAGCGCACGGGCATATGTGCTAGTTGATAGAAAAGCGTATAGTATGACGTATTCATGGAAATGATCATGTATATAGGCATCACGTCCGTGACAAGTAGACCGACTCCTGCCTACATCTACTACTATTACTCCACCAATCTACCGCTATCCAACATGCATCTATGGTATTAAGTTCATGACAAACAGAGTATCGCCTTAAGCAAGAGGACATGAAGTAGACAAAATAAACATAAACAATATGATTAAACCCCGTCGTTTTACCCTTAATGGCAGCAACACTATACGTGCCTCGTTGCCCCTTTTGTCACTGGGTGAGGACACCGCAAGATTGAACCCATTACAAAGCACCTCTCCCATTGAAGATAAATCAATCTAGTTGGCCAAACCAAACAAACAGATTGGAGAGAAATACAAAGCTATAACAATCATGCATAAAAAAGTTCAGAAAAGACTCAATTACTTACAATGAATAATCTGATCATAAACTCACAACTCATCGGATCCCAACAAACAACCGCAAAAGAAGATTAAATCGAACAGTACTCCAAGAAGATCGATGAGAACATTGTATTGAAGATCAAAGATAGAGATGTCATATGGACCCGTAGGTCTATGGTGAAATTCTCACGCATCATTCAAAGGCAGCAAGGATGATGTAGAAGCCCTCCATGATCGATTCCCCCTCCGAAAGACTACCGAAAAAGGCCTCCAGATGGGATCACAGAAGAACAAAAGATTGTGGTGGCTAAAAAGTGTTTCAGGTGGCTCTCTGTTGGTTTGGGAATATATGTGAATTTATAGAGGTGGAATTAGGTCAAATAGAGTTGCATGGGGCCCACGAGCTAAGGGGGCATGCCCTACCCCCAGGGCACGCCCTGTGAGCTCATGGCTCTCTCGTAGCTCTTCATGCCTCCTCCAGAACCTTCTATGGTCCCTTCTATTCTAGAAAAAAATTGCCGTAAAGTTTCATTGTGTTTGGACTTTGTTTGGTATTGATTTTCTAAGAAGCCAAAAACAAGCAGGAAACAGGAACTGACACTGGGCACTGGATTAATAGGTTAGTCTCAAAAAAGATATAAAATAGCATAATGGTGCATATAAAGCATCCAAGATTGATGATATAATAGCATGAAACAATAAAAAATTATAGATACGTTGGAGATGTATCAGCATCCCCAAGATTAATTCTTGCTCGTCCTCGAGTAGGTAAATGATAAGAAACATAAATTTTTATGTGAAATGCTACCTAACATGTGTATCATGTAATGTCCACTACAAAAAAACACTTCTGTGATGATACGTGTTTGTCACAGTAGGTCACGTTTTCTGTCACGCTTGTACATCCATGACGATTTTATGGCAGAATGAAGATAGTCATACCTGTGTTGTTGTAGAAGTGTTCCATGATTATACCGAAATTATCATCACGGAAGTGTCCACTTCCATGACAATAAATGGCACGTCATGGAAGTGTTTTCGTCAAGAGTACGTGGCATCCACTGTAAAGGGTCGTTGTTAAGCTATCAGGTTCCGGTTTGGATCCGATGACCCGTTAACAGCCCGCACCAATGGAGATTTTCCATGTGTAAATTCTTAGTGGCCAGAGGAACCACGTGTCGGCTCGGCGTTGGATAGATGTCATCCACTCATTGGATGGGAGGCGCCTATGATATGCCGACACGTGGCATGAACCAACAGTGGCCCATTTAGGTGAAAGAGGTCGGCCCAGTCAAAATTAGCAGGCCGGCCCATCTAGGGCCTACTTGTGTCTGGTCCACTTAGGCCCACGGCCCATACGAGTTGTGCCAATTCGGCCCATTAACTATTTGACATGATTGTATCCCATCGTCAATTCGAGCCCGTTAACAGCCTGCTATATATTTGGGCTTGATATTGGCTCGACGTAATTTTCTCCTGTTAACAGCCCATTCAAGGGATGGGCCAATTTTCAGGATGTATGTCTTTCGACCTTTTATCGACCCATTCAAGTGTTTGGCCAATTTCCAACTCGGTGTGTCTTTTAGCATGATAATGGCCCATACAGGAGTTGGGCCATTTATAGTCCGACCTGAGTTTTGGCCTCTTAACGGCCCATGCTCTTCATGGTCCAGTACCAGCCCAGTTTCTCTTTTGTCCTGCTAGAGGCCCACAACACAGCTGGGCCATATACAATCCGACCAGACTTTTGGCCTCTTAGCGGCCCATGCTCTTCATGGTACAATACCAGCCCGCTGTCTCTTTCGGCCTGCTAAAGGCCCTCAACACAGTTGGGCCATATACAGCCCAACCTTAGTATCAGCCTATTAATGTCCCGTGAAATTAAATGGGCCCACTTGTGGCCCGCTTCAATTTTGGCCTGTTAATGACCCAACAGGTAACTGGGCCAAGCATTAACTATTGGCTCGTTTCAATTATAGCGGCCCGATAGAGCTTTCAGCCTAGTTAGGGCCCGTCAACTTATTAAGGCCACTAAAGTTCGAACATGTCTGTAGGCCCAAATAGACAACGTCGATTTTGGCCCAGCTATTATTTGAGTCCATTACGACGACCATTTGTGGACATGACCAAATCCGATCAATCAAAGGCCCAAGACAATTTTGGCCCCTGCGATCCCATTAGGGGGGCCCGTTAAGGGCGGTGAGCCGCTATCCTTGATAAAGGGCTCACGAAACTTCATGCTAGCTATTAATTTCGCTGCGTTTTTTGCTTCTTAGCGACCAGTTAGTTGGAATGCTCGGCGAGCTAAGCAACTGTACGACATACAAGGAAAAACGTAGCACATCGAGCATATATTATAGGAAATTACATCCACTGGGCAGTCAAAGATTGATACAGTGAAAATAAATGAACACAACTTAATGATCTACAACCTCACAATCTGCAACCTCAGCATGGATGACACCCATAAGCATGTGAGAAAGTTCTTCCTTCTTTGCTACATTGTCTCTGAAAACATTGATCAGTTGTTGTTGCGCAAGAATGTGCACCTCTGATTCCTCCATGATTTCCATCATTGCTTCAGCCAGTAATTGGTTCACAAACATATATTTTTTCCATTAGATTCGAGAATGAGGAAACTGAGCAGATTCAGATGATGATTTTGGCAGTCTTGTATCATTGATAGTGGAGAGTGTCTTGACCACTGCATCATAACATAAATTAGGAGGGGAACCGAACAGATTAATCAAGAGTTATTGCCATATATTATATGCCCTAGATTTATTATAGAGAAACAATGGGGCTGCCCTATTTTCAGAGTTTGTCTTCTTATCTTCAGCAGCCTACACCAAATTAAGAAACCAACATTGCTATCATTCGCCAGGTCAGACAATAGGAAAGCAACATTGACACAATGAACATTTGGGCAACCAAACCACAACAGCCTACACCAATTTAACACAATATGGCATAGCTATCATCATCCAGGTATGGTAATACGAGAGCAACATTGACACAATAAATGATTGGGCAACCAGACCACAACACTACAGTATAGTAATGTGCAAGATATGAGATAGTACAATCATGCAGCTAAGTATGGAAAACCACCAGGCAGTTTTCCTTACAAAAATCTATATTATCGCCTTTAATTATACATTTTTCTACAAGTAAATTTAGATCAGATAAAGGTTGGATTCACGCCGATTAACGAAATATGTGCTGATGTAAAAATATAGTGATATACAAGAGGTACTTACATCAACATTGGGGCACAGATAATTCCCACAAGATACTTTCCTCAAACACGATCCCATTTTAGAAAGTCTTCTATCCTTTAAGATTATTTTCTAAAAGAGAGATGGCTAAGAAACATGTAGAAAATATGATCTCAATGCTATAAAATTTCATGATGCGAGGATACGCACACCCTTCTTACGAAGGAGTTGACATATTTTTGTTGGACTGGAGCGGACTAATTCTCTGGCCACTGGAATCTGCTTATTATCAGGAGGGGTTGGGTTTCTCTATGCTGGAGCAGTATCTATGAACAGTGCAGTTGGTTTACTATGTCCTGGCATTTGGATCTTTTCCCAAGACCTTGTTTGTATCCCTTCAGATTCTAACATAGTCGTCTTCCCCTTGCATGCCTTATATAGAAGAATGGTGCTTCAATTATAAAACATGCTATGGTAGAGAGATGGAATAGTTACTGAATAATAGAAAGGCATGACATATTGAAATGCATTCTCTCCATCCGGAAATAAATGGATGTGTCTAGGTGTATTTCAGTTCTAGATACATCCATTTTTATCCATTTCTGCGACATGTAATCTGGACCGGGGGGGGGGGGGGGGGGGTATGATGTAAGAGCTAGGATGCGACTGATACGTCTCTGTAGTATCTACTTTTCGAAACACTTTTTCTCTTGTTTTGGACTCTAATTTGCATGATTTGAATGAAACTAACTCGGGCTGACGGTGTTTTCAGCAGAATTGCCATGGTGTTGTTTTTGTGCAGAAATCAAAGTTCTTGGATTGACCTGAAAATTTACAGAGAATTTTTGTGGAATATATAAAAATTATTGGCGGAAGAATATACCAGAGGGGGCCAACCAGGAGCCACAAGCTCAAGGGCCCCCCATGGCGCGCTCTACAAGCTTGTGGGTCCCCTAGACCTCAAGCAACCCTAACTCCATCTCCATATAACCTATTTGCCAAGAAAAAAATCAGAGAGAAGGATCCATCGCATTTTACAATATGGAGCCGCCGCCACCTCCTGTTCTTCATCGAGAGGGCTAATCTGGAGTCTTTTCGGGGCTCCAGAGGGTGGAATCCATCGCCGTCGTCATCATCAACCTTCCTTCACCGCCAATTTCATGATGCTCACCGCCGGGAGTGAGTAATTCCTTCATAGACTTGTTGGATGGTGATGGGTTGGATGAGATTTATCATGTAATCTTGTTAGTTTTGTTAGGTCTTGATCCCTAGTATCCACTATGTTTTGAGATTGATGTTGCTATGACTTTGCTATGCTTAACGCTTGTCACAAGGGCCAGAGTGCCATGATTTCAGATTTGAAGCTATTACGTTTTCATGAATATATGTGTGTTCTTGACCCTACTTGCAAGTTATATGCACCTATTACGAGTTATAATCCGCATACCCCAAGGTGAAAATAATTGGGATTATTTTCGATGATTACTGTAGTTTGAGGATTTCATGTATTCACTAAGTGCTAATGCTTTGTTCCGGTTCTGTGTTCAAATGAGGCCTTTCCGCTGCGGGAGCACCAACATCCTCGGCTGCGGGAGCACCAACCTCGTTCGCGGGGTCCATAGGCCCGACTGGAGGGGGTGGTCCGGCAGGCTGTGAGGAGTTGTTTCGAGGAGAGGCTTATCGTAGTCCAACTTTCTCCTTTTCCGGACCATTGTGGCTGGTGATACGAAGGATTGAGAGAGATGGACAACAAAAGTTCCTAGTTCCACGGGAAGCTTCTGCGCAGCACACTTTGACAGGTGATCAGCTATGTTTTTTTCCGCATGGGGTATGTGCTCTGTTTGCAGCCCATCAAAGTGGTCCTCCAATCTTCTCACTTCCTCGACGTATGCTTCCATCAATGAGCTTTTATAATACTTGTTGACTTGTCTCACCACAAGCTGTGAATCTCCTCGAATGATCAACTTCTTGATTCCAATTCTGCTGCAATCCTGAGCCCGGCAAGGAGCCCTTCATACTCATCTGTATTGTTGGTGGCTTCTTCCAGGGCAAAGTTCATTTGGACCACGTACTTCAAGTGCTCCCCGGAGGGGGCAACAAGAAGCACGCCAGCCCCTGCAGCTTGTGGTGATTCCTTGCCGGGGAGAGCTGTTTCTATCACTTCCTCATCAGGGGTTGGCGTCCATTCTGCAATAAACTCTGCTAGTGCCCTGCTCTGAATAGTTGAAGTGCTCTCAAACTTCAAACCAAAGCTGGATAGCTCCAAAGCCCACTCCACTATTCTGCCAGTAGCCTCGGAGTTTCGGAGTATCCTTTGCAGCGGAAAACGAGTGAAAACCGTAATCTCATGGGCTTGGAAGTAGTGGTGCAATTTCCTTGAGGTCATGATGAGACCATAGATCAACTTTTGCACGCCAGAGTACGTCGATCTAGCCCCTTGTAGCAAGGAGCCGACGAAGTATACTGGGCGTTGCACCACTTTCTTCCTTGCCGCGTCCTTGGGGTTGCTCTCATTGCTGTGCTCATTGCTGTTCTGATCCTTTTCTGACTCTGCCGTGACTTGGCCACTTTCTGCCTCATCCACCTCTCCATGTGCTACCAAGGCCACACTGATCACTTGGTTGGTTGCTGCCAAGTAAAGCAATAACGGCTCTTGGGGTTTGGGTGCAACCAAGGTAGGCAGAGATGATAGGTAAGCCTTCAATTCCTGCAGAGTTGCATCTACTTCCGGGGTCCACTTCATTGGCCCTACTTTCTTTAAAATTTTGAAGAACGGGAGGGCACGCTCGGCAGACTTGGAAATGAATCTGCTTAGCGCGGCAACGCATCCCATCAAGCGCCTTACATCCTTAACTGTCCTTGGCGCTTGGATCTTCTCAATAGCCTTGATCTTGTCGAGGTTGGCTTCAATCCCCTGATGGGACACGAAGAACCCAAGTAACTTGTCGGAGGGGCCACCGATACACACTTCTCCGGATTAAGCTTCAAGTTGATCTTGCACAGATTAGCAAATGTCTCTTCAAAATCCTGTATAAGGGTGGCCTTATCCTTGGTTTTGACCATGATATCATCCATATAGGCTTCTATAATTCTATGCAATTGTGGCTCAAAACCAATCTGGACTGCTCTTGCAAAAGTGGACCCGGCACTCTTTAATCCGAAAGGCATGCGGACAAAGCAGTACGTACCACAGGGAGTGATGAATGATGTCTTCTCCTCATCTTCTTTGGACATGAAGATCTGGTGATATCCAGAGTATGCATCCGGAAAGGAGAGCAAATCACAACCTGAAGTGGAATCCACGATCTGGTCGATGCGTGACAAGTGGAATGCGTCCTTCGGGCAAGCCTTGTTGAGATCTATGAAATCAATGCAGAGCCTCCATTTCCCATTCGCCTTCCGAACCACCACTAGGTTTGCCAACCACGTAGGGTGCAGTACACCTCTGACCAACCCAGCTGCCTCTAATTTCTTGATCTCTTCAGCAATGAACTGTTGCCGCTCCAAGGCCTGCTTCCGGACTTTCTGCTTGACAGGTCGCGCGTGTGGGCAGACAACAAGGTGGTGCTCGATTACCTCCCTGGGAACATCGGGGATATCAGATGGTTGCCGGGCAAACACATCGATATTCGCCCGGAGGAAGGCAATGAGAGCGCTTTCCTATTTATCATCAAGGGTGGTGCTGATAGTGAAAGTACCATCAGCGCCAGCCAGCCTTGCCGGGACCCTCTTCACTTGGGGTGCAGCAACCTTGGATGTCTTGCTATTAAACACTCCGGCACGTCGTCAACCGGTGTCGTGCACTCGGAGGGGGCACGCTTCCCGTGCTCCTTGCCAGAGGCTCTACAATCCCTCTTCTTTCCTTTTCTTTCCTTGGCGGGAGCTGATCCTGCCGCGGCTGCATCCTGGTACATCTTGCCTACGCAGATAATTGCATCCTTCTAATCTGATGGGATAGTGATGACTCCCGGTGACCCAGGCATCTTCAAAGTGTTATAAGCATAGTGAGATGCTGCCATGAACTTAGCTAGGGCCGGGCATCCCAGAATCCCATTGTACGGCAGGGGGAGATCAACCACATCAAACACAATCTTCAAAGTCTGATAGTTCAGCTCTCCCCCGAACGTCACCGGCAATGTAATCTTCCCCTTGGGATGTCTCCTGCCGGGATTGACTCCTTGAAACGTGCCGATAACCTCTAGCTCTTCTTCTCCTATCTGAAGCTTGTTGATGACTGCCGAGGAAATCAGATTCAACCCGGCCCCGCCATCCACTAACATCTTTGTGACCTTGAGCTTGCGAATTGTTGGGGAGAACAACAATGGCAAACGCCCTACCGAAGTGGTCCGGCCAGGGTGATCCTCCTCATCAAAGATGATGGGCGTGCGGGACCACTTGAGCGACTTCCAGGCCTCTGGCGCTGGTTCCACAACATTGACCTCTCGTGCCCATCATTTGAGTTGGTGGTGAGAGGTGTGCAAAGATGCACCTCCATCAACGCATAGGGCGTCAGTGACCTTCTGAAATTCCTGCTCATTGGTTTCCTCTTCATTCCCTTCATCACTCACATCATCACAGATTTCCTTCTCTTGGCCCCTGGCGGGGTTTCCTTGGTTCTGATAGGGTTTGCCAGGGCGATTTGCTTCACCACCTCGGCCCTTACCGCCAGCAGCGTTCTGACCTTTCTCCTTATCACGCTTATCATACTCTGCTCTCTATTTCTTGACGAGCTGATCAACCTAATAACACTCCTGAAGGTCGTGGCCTTTGATCTGGTGGATCTTGCAGTACGGTCCACCACCTTTCCCGGCATTTTCCGCGGCAGCGGCTTCCCGGCGGGCAGCGCACGCGGCAACTTCCTCCCTTCCTCCATCTGAGAACACTTATCCACCAGTGTGTATAGCTCCCTCACAGTCTTGGGCAACCGCACATTCATCTTAGAACGAATGCGACGGTTGCGCACATTAGACTGGAAGGCTGCTATAACGGCAGCCGGATGGATATTTGGAATATTTCCATGAACTTTACTGAATCTCTATAAATACTTACGGAGGTTTCTCCTTTCTTCTGCTGGAGAAGTTGCAGGTCGCTGGACCTGTCGGGCTCTTGGTGGCCACTGGTGAAGGCACAGATGAACTCATGGCACAGATCCGCCCTTGACGAAATGGAGTTCTCCGGCAGGTGCATCAGCCAAGACCTCACATTGGACTTGAGGGCCAAAGGGAAGTAGTTGGCGAACACCTTCTTGTCTCTTCCCCAAGTAGCCTGAACAGTGATGGTGTAGATGCTCATCAACTCTGCCGGATTCAACCTCCCGTCGTACTTCTCGGGTATCTCTGGCTTGAACATGCGAACTGACGGCCAACGGACTTGCCGCAGCTCTCATGTGAAGGCAGGGCAGCCGGCCTCGAAATGTAGGCACCCGCCAGCACCGAGCGCAGGCTCGTTGACGTTGAGGCCGCCGCACCCGTCGGTCTGGCGGAGGTCGTTGTGGCACCGATCCAAGGCGACGCGCGCGTCTCCCCGACGCCTATCCTCCGGGGCTCGACATTGGCCTGGACATGCTCGAGGGTCAGAAGAGGCCATCGAGACATCGTCGGGGTCTTGATTCTGCTGCGCTTGATACGTCTCCAACGTATCTATAATTTTTGATTGCTCCATGCTATTATATTATCTGTTTTGGATGTTTATGGGCTTTATTATACACTTTTATATTATTTTTGGGACTAACCTATTAACCGGAGCCCCAGCCCAAATTGTTGTTTTCTTGCCTATTACAGTGTTTCGAAGAAAAGGAATATCAAACGGAGTCCAAACGGAATGAAACCTTCGGGAGAGTTATTTTTGGAACGGAAGCAATCCAGGAGACTTGGAGTAGACGTCAGGGAAGCTTCGAGGTGGCCATGAAGCAGGGAGGCGCGCCTGCCCCCCTAGGCGCGCCCCCACCCTCATGGGCCCCTTGTGGCTCCCCTGACCGACTTCTTTCGCCTATATATATCCATATACCCTAAAAACATCGGGGAGCAGAATAGATTGGGAGTTCCGCCGCCGCAAGTCTTTGTAGCCACCAAAAACCAATGGGGACCTTGTTCCGGCACCCTGCCGGAGGGGGGATCCCTCATCGGTGGCTATCTTCATCATCCCGGCGCTCTCCATGACCAGGAGGCAGTAGTTCACCCTTGGAGCTGAGGGTATGTACCAGTAGATATGTGTTTGATCTCTCTCTCTCTCTCATGTTCTTGAGGTGGTACAATCTTGATGTATCGCGAGCTTTGCTATTATAGTTGGATCTTATGATGTTTCTCCCCTGTACGCTCTTGTAATGGATTGAGTTTTCCCTTTGAAGTTATCTTATCAGATTGAGTCTTTAAGGATTTGAGAACACTTGATGTATGTCTTGCATGTGCTTATCTGTGGTGACAATGGGATATCACGTGATTCACCTGATGCATGTTTTGGTGATCAACTTGCGGGTTCCGTGATCTCGTGAACTTATGCATAGGGGTTGCCACACGTTTTCGTCTTGACTCTCCGGTATAAACTTTGGGGCACTCTTTGAAGTTCTTTGTGTTGGTTGAATAGATGAATCTGAGATTGTGTGATGCATATCATATAATCATACCCACGGATACTTGAGGTGACATTGGAGTATCTAGGTGACATTATGGTTTTGGTCGATTTGTGTCTTAAGGTGTTATTCTAGTACGAACTCTATGATAGATCGAATAGAAAGAATAGCTTCATGTTATTTTACTACGGACTCTTGAATAGATTGATCCGAAAGAATAACTTTGAGGTTGTTTCGTACCCTACCATAATCTCTTTGTTTGTTCTCCTCTATTAGTGACTTTGGAGTGACTCTTTGTTGCATGTTGAGGGATGTTTATATGATCCAATTATGTTATTATTGTTGAGAGAACTTGCACTAGTGAAAGTATGAACCCTAGGGCTTGTTTCCTAGCATTACAAAAACCTATATCTACCATCCATATTGCACTTGTATCACCATCTCTTCGCCGAACTAGTGCACCTATACAATTTACCATTGTATTGGGTGTGTTGGGGACACAAGAGACTCTTTGTTATTTGGTTGCAGGGTTGTTTGAGAGAGACCATCTTCATCCTACACCTCCCACGGATTGATAAACCTTAGGTCATCCACTTGAGGGAAATTTTCTACTGTCCTACAAACCTCTGCACTTGGAGGCCCAACAACGTCTACAAGAAGAAGGTTGTGTAGTAGACATCAGCGCTCGCGTCGGCTGCCGTGGTGGGGACTGCACCATGGGGACAGCCCCCTACGAGGGTCCACTGGTTCGGCTGCGGTGTGAGGTTGCCCTCGCTGCAGGGCCTGGCCAGCGGTGGGAGTAGTAGGGGTGGTGAGGCTTCCGCGGCAGCACAGCCGGCCATGGGAGGCAGGAGCAGGCGGTCTCGCTAGCACTGGTGCAAGAAGAGCAACGATTGAAGAAGCAGCAGGACCATTTGATTCAAATCCAACGGTCATTGCTGTTAGAATCGTTTATTGACTAAGTTGACAAGCCTCGCACGCTGCGTCAACTTAGTAGGCCTGATGTGTCAGCCTCCCAACCGGTGCGCCCCAGATGTCAGTGGGAGGATTCATTTTTTTCACGTAATAAGGAGGCAGTTGATTACTTGTGGCCAGGCCAGCGGAGGGAGTAGGGTGGGCCGATGAAGCCTGTGCGGCGTCATAGCGGGCCACGAGAGGTGGGAGCAGGCAGTCCCGCCGGTGCTAGTTTAGGCGGCTGGAGTAGGAAGATCAGAGATTGAAGAAGCACGTCGGCCGTTGGATGGACATCCAACAATCACTGCTGCTAGAATTGTGTGTTGACTGACAAATCCTTGCGTAAACAAGTCAGCCTCGAAATCTATGGTGTGTATAGCCCATTTGCTATTATTTTTATAATTTTTACTCATTTTCTAATTCATATGGAATTTATTGCAGCCCATTTTCCATTTTTAGAATTGTTGCCCATTTTCCGTCGTAACTGTGGTTAAGAAATTGAACTAAATATGTGCGAAATTTTGAAAATTCACAAATTTTTGCTCGGGAACAAAATATTCTTAATCCAAAAATTATTAGCCATACTAAAACAAATTTAAAAATAAATTAGTACTATGTCATGTTAAATCCAATGAAATAGGAAATATCAGTGAAGAACAAAAACAAAAAAAGAAACTAACTTCCCATTTGCTATAATTTTTTTGGAATTTTCAACCCCTTTGATATTACTTTTAACAGACACTGACCATACTCTTTGGCCAGGCCGGAATGCATCCCTCCTCATCTTGAAAGATTTGCAGCCCAGTAAGTCGGAGAAAACAAATAGGCCTAGCTTGGGTATTCTTCAAAATAACATCGGGCTACCTATTTTCCCAAAGAAAAACGGTTGGGCTGGTCATGTTGTTAGACAGGCGCAGAGACCGCACAACCTGTGTTATAGCCTGCTCCTCCAAATTACTACTCAAAAAAAAGTTGTGCAATTCTGTCGTTAATTGACTATACGTTGAAAATGATGTGGGTCCCAGATATCAGCAGGGTGGATTAGAGTAAAAAATGAGGGGTGCATCTGAGTAGTAAAATAGGCGCTTGCTTGTGTTCGGGAGTGGACCTGGAGGGTCCGTACTGTCATACTCACAACTACAGTCCTCTCCCGATTCACTATGTTGACAGGGCCCGACGGCGGCGCCGCAGCGAGCGCACCAAGGTGGAGGATAAAGTGTTGTCGCCAATATGCTGGGCTGGGTTGGACATTCTTATTGAAAAATATAAATGGACTGGAACTATTTATGACGTTGACTATGATTTGCATGGGTCCGCTGGTTGCAGGAAGAAAATGGTGGGAGAAAGAAGACTGGTCGCTATCTTTGCCTAAGAATAATATCGACTGAATGTAACGACACTATCATTGGAAATAATATCCTCCTGTTAAATCGTGAATTTAAAGAACTGGTTCATGAGCATTTATCTTTATTTATTTATTTACTTATTTACTTATTTATGTTTAGGGGAACATGAGCATGTACCTAGGCCGGATTCGTGTGAGAGCCTCCCTTCCAGTTAATTATGGGCTCCTCTATTGGGCCTTCATCAGTGGGCTGCATGTTATCAACAAGTGGAAAATGTGTTCGGTACCAAAAATAGTATGCGCTACGTACGGTACGGGGCACTAAAGGATCGGACCGTGCAACGACTTCCAAAACATTGTGTTTGTCGTTCTAACAACACATTTATTCAACCAACAGACAAAATATACTACTGATTGTACATTGAAAACAGCAGCAGCAGCAGCAATTAGGGTTGGGGTGCAATGTATGAAAGAAGGTGCCGTAAGAGTAAAGATGCAGCTCTCTCTTCCAAACCAAACATCAGCCATCATTACAAAAGGGCTACCAAAAATAACAAGTGTATGCATCAAACTAAATAAAGATCCTACTACACCAAGTGTACGCATCTAACTAAGCTGCTCGCTTAGACGTTACTATTTATTAAGCTATGGAGATGGGCTGACGGCTTGAACCAGATGGGTGCCTGACGGGGGAAACTCCAGCCAGCAAGTCAAAGTCTGATACTTGCGACCCTCTCTCCTACTTTGGGCTGCAGAGCGTGGCGGCACATATTAGGGTATGGTGCATGCAGAGACGCATGGTACGCTGTGTACACACAATTTTTCCTGATGAATGAAACCGCGCTGCCATCATGATCCTTGCCGTTGGTTATCTCCTGGTTAATCGGATAATTTAGTCCGAGAAATAGAGAGCGTGTACCAAGGCTACTTACCAGCCTCCAATCAAAAATTCTTGAACGCCCAGAGAAGCTGGGATCCTGCTCAAAGACCTTGCAGTGACTGTGATTGTATTCCGTGAAACAACACGTCCGGTACGTGCGAACGATCATCAATCGTTTGCCGTCGTCTGATCGAGCCAGGAACCACCTGCAACTGCCATGCCGCTTTTCTTTGAAAGGTTCTGGGATTAGGAAGGGTAGGGACACCAGGCGGCCTACAACATCATATCAAGTTAGAGTCAAATAAAAAAGGGCTCTTAATGTAGTCAATCTTAAGAACATCATGATATGAGCATGAGTATTTTTTCAGTAAATGTTGACAGTAATATAAGCAAGCCATCATGATATCATAGGAAAGTAACATACTACTGTAACAACCATTTTGTAGC
Organism: Aegilops bicornis; assembly: GCA_021605145.1. Classification (NCBI taxonomy): domain Eukaryota; kingdom Viridiplantae; phylum Streptophyta; class Magnoliopsida; order Poales; family Poaceae; genus Aegilops; species Aegilops bicornis. The sequence continues at coordinate 423,938,699 of CM038675.1, read as the reverse complement.
GATGACTGGAGTAGGCCAGCAATACATCCAGCCATGGAAGGAGTCGATAGCGTAAATGAAGCCCTTGTGTTCAGTGGCATCAGAGAACCATGGAGGATGTATGATCTTGCGATGGACGTGTAGATTTATCCACTTACCGCAGTGACTTGTTAGATAGGCGAGACCGCGATTGAAGAAGCAATTAGCCTGAAGTCTTTATAATTCGCAGATCTTGTGGGCACTTGGCAGATTACAAACTTGAGCAAATCAAACTTGGTATCATGTTGGCTACTGTAAGATTCCGAGTATTCTGGGTCATGTGCCAAAGCAAAGCAGTGTAGTGTTAATCGAAGGAAGGGGGGTCAATCGCCGGGTGTAGACCTCCACGAGCATCCAGCTATCGTGACCGTCGACGAGCACCATCCAAGACGTGTTCATGCCGACCCAGTACATATTGTTAATGTAGTTGAGCATGACAGAGATGGGATCGCAGTCAAGGGGGTTCATGCTCGCCACCCTACTATCGTTATGCTGCGTGGCATGCCGTTTCTGAAGATCAGGCGGCAACAACAAGCAAGGAGCTAGCTTAAAAAGCTCCGGCCTGAGGGCTTTGAGTAAATGGTACAGCCCCGACGAGCACGCGGCGAGCGCCAGGGTATTAAGATCGTCCACACGCGAAACAATTGTTAGTGCTTGGGTTTTGGATGAGGGGGGAGGCGCCTTAGCGGGGATGGAAGATTGGACGAGATTATGTTCGGACAAAGATGGAGAAGCGAATATGTGTTGTGGGTAGTGGACAGGTGATGATGACTACAGCACGCCTCTTGACTTACGAGACACATACCAGCAGCGTAGGGTCGTATCGCTGCCAGATAACTTGCTTGAGTGATCACAGTACTGGTACTCCCTACAGTACCTACTACTATGCCCTAACTTGCTTGAGTAGAGTAGTAGTGGAATAGGATTGGAGGAGTAGTATGTTCTAATCTAAAATAGTTACAAAGTTCAATGCCCGAGTGTGGAACGACTATGAACCACCCTCGGTGCTAACTCCAATCCCCAGCAAACGTTCGCTAGGAGACATGGCAGTTGCAAACACCCGCGATGCAGTTACAATACCTGTGTAAGGGTGGCGGTTTTGTCAAATACTATGGCTTAAAAACAGGCCACCGCCGGATGGAAATATGATGGTTACGTGGGATTTGCCTAGATTGAGCTCGTGGCAAACAATCGCCAGATATCATTACTAAAAAAAGGTTAAAACACCCGGGGCTATAACTTGCACTGGCTGACCACTAACAATGATACTAACATAGTTGTAAAATGGTCAAAGACCGTGTCTACGTGGTGTTTGGAATTATATGCAAAAAAATTAGCAAGATGCTCGTGCATTGCACGGAACATCAAGATGCATTTTTTTACAAAACACCTGTTGTGATTGACCCATGCAGGAGTAATCCCATGTGTAAAAACTAATGATATCTTAGGAATTTTATCAGAAAATGGTATGTCGACCATTTCATCGAAATAATGATATCTCGAGAAAGATGATAGATAAGGTGAGGAGGAGTGGGGCGTGGTGGTGACTGGTGGTCGGACTGGGCGGAGGCATGGGGATGGACGGCGCCGGCAGCGGCCACCATGCCAGATTGTTCCAGAGACTTCCTTTTTTAATTGCTCAACAATGAGGTTGTGGGAGATAAGGATGAACGAGGCAAGGCCTTATCTGTAAATGTGGAGAGAGCTGCGGGTATGTTTTGTAAAATTGTCATTGTTTGCTTTCTATCCGTCAAATATAGATCGGACAGTCTATTATAAGATGGCAGGCACACCATCATCACCAACTCGGTTTTTTCTCTACTCCTACTCCTATAAAAGATTCAGTTGGTGATGATGGTGTGTCTGCCATCCGCCATTTCTGACCATTAGATCTGCATCTAACGGCTTTGATGTAAGTTGTGGCCTTTTGCAACAATTCCCACTTCTCTGCTCCAGTTTACACAAAACCCCTTAGTATCTTGAAACCAACCACATTCCTCCCTTACTTCATCAAAACAGCCCAAAGAATATATTTGGAGTGAAACATAAGATATTTTTAGTGATATGTACATCAAAACTAAATTGTTTTCTTTCAAATTTGTGATTATGTTTTATTCTACTTTGGATCCGTTGCAACGGGCGGGCTCACTGTTATAAAGGTTTATCCCTTGCATTGTCCTCAATGAACACCTAGTGTACTGGTCCGCCCCGGACGCTCGTAGCGCGATGACCTGAGTTCGAATTATCTCCTAAACTTTAGCTTTTTACATATATTTTAAATATATACTTCTTTTGCTAGTGTACTGGCAGTGGAACCCACAGAGTACTTAGAATACAAGATTAAGGATGGATTTGTTTCGTTTTAAATTTCTGTACGAATCTGTAGCCAGCCTGCAAGTCATGTACACTGTACTGACAGTGGAACTAACAGAGTACTTAGAATACAAGATTAAGGATGGATTAGCTTTTTATGGAGGGAGAATCATACATGCAATTAACTCAAATGGATTGTACGTGACTCTATTATTCTCCAATGGCAACCGGCAAATTTCCTCCCGCGGGCTGGAGTAGGTGATGTAGGGTGGAACCCTAATCGGAGATCTTTCACGTTTAGAGGGGATCCTACAAGGAGAACACGACGAACAAGCGGAAGAACACAAGAACAAACACTCAAGAGGAACACTAAACTGACAAATTTTGATTACACAAGGGCTAGATCACCGAACACATAAGGTAGCACAAGATTTAAAATCAACAAAGGAAAGATACACGAGTAGTCGTTCTTCTCCGTGAGGAGATATTGATGGGGTCCACCCTAGAAGGGGGTCTTGAATCCGCTTGGGGGAACTTCTCCGAAGAGGTCCTGAGCTCCGAGGAGAAGTAACCAAGTGGATGAGCAAGGCTCTCACACAAACATGAGCTAAACCAATGCTAACCCTAGAAAGGTGGGGAAGAAAGAGTATATATAGTCTAGGGGGCGAAGGGGTACAAGGGCTGCGGCCCCAAACGAAGTCAACACACAGGCGTCGGACGTCCGGAGGTCACCGGTCATCCGGAGGCTCGAGAGGGTCCGGACGTCCGGAGGCCTTCGGACGTCCGTGAGTTCGCTCAAGACATCGGTCGGACGTCCGGAGGCTTTGACGTCCGTAGATTCGTTCGGGCGTCGGTCGGACGTCCGGAGGCTGCTGGACGTCCACAGATTCCACTCGGGAGCCCAGCTGCCGGACGTCCGGAGGGCGTCGGTCGTCCGTGGCCTGGGGAGTCGCCGGACGTCCGGACTTGGTCGGACGTCCGAAGCCTGTAGCTTTGGCACCCTTTCTTCTTCTTCTTCTTCAACATGCTTGGAGTCCTCGTCGTCTTGGCTCTTGGAAGTAGTTGTTCCTTGGCTTATCTCCATGTACCTGATTACACATAGAGTTTCCGAATGAGGTAGTAGCCATGTCTCGTGAGTAGGAGGAGGGAGTTCGGAGAGGAGCGAGTTCACCTTATCTTCGATAGCCTTAGCTCGGGCTCGAGTCATGGGTCCACGTGTTGTTGAGGATGATGTAGAAAGGCGTCCATGGGGATGAGTGAGGATGCTGCATCATCTCCACCCCCCCTTGAGAGAGATCCGACCTCGGATCAAAAGCTTCATCTCCATGGTATGGTGCGAGGTCCTTGACGTTGAAGATGTCGCTCACGTTGTACTTGTCTCGAGGTAGGTCTATCTTGTAGGCATTGTCGCTAGAAGCGTGCTAGCACCTTGAAAGGTCCATCGGCTCTAGGAAGAAGCTTGGACTTGTGTTCTTTGGGAAAGCGGTCCTTGAAGGTGTAGCCACACTAGATCACCAATGTTGAAGACCATGGGTTGCTTGTTGACGTTGAGCTTGGTCGCTAGTCGTTGTACTTGGCGCCGATGGTTTATCTTGTATCCTCATGCATCTTCTTGATGTAGCTTGCCCTGCACTCGCATCCATGTTGGTGCGCTCTTGTAGAGGAAGAGGTAGAATGTCCAATGGGGACAACGGGTTGAAGCCGTGAAGACGACCTCGAAGGGGACTTGCCGGTAGTCGAATGTCTTGCACGGTTGTAGGCGTACTCGGCGATGGGTAGACATGCTTCCCACTCCTTGATGTTCTTCTTGATCAAGACACGAAGTAGAGTGGATAGTCTGCGGTTCGTCACCTCCGTTTGGCCGTCGGTTTGAGGATGGTATGCGGATGAGAACAAGAGCTTGATTCCGAGCTTGGTGCATAGGGTCTTCCAAAAGTAACAACAAACACGGAATCCTTTCCATTTTGAGTTCTAGGCAAACCAAGTACAAAATCCATGCTAATGTCTTCCCAAGGTTGATAAGGTATATGAAGAGGCATGTAAAGACCATGAGATTGAGCTTTAGACTTAGCTTTGTGGCATGTAGAGCATCGGTTGGTGAAGCATGAGACGTCGCGGAACATCTTGGCCCAAAAGTAATTCTTGGAGAGCGTGGCAAATGTCTTGTCGCGTCCAAAGTGTCCCATGAGTCCGCCTCCACGAGCCTCTTGCAAAAGGAGCAAACGAAGAGAAGACTCGGGAATGCATAGTTTGTTAGCTCTCATAAGATAAGCATCCTTGATGTAATATTGTTCCCAAGAAGTATGCATCAAACACTTAGCATAAGGAATAGCAAAAGATGGGTCGTTAGCATACAATTCTTTTATGTGCTCAAAGCCAATAACATTCAACTCAAGTTTAGTGACAAGCGTGCATATGCGTAAAAGTGCATCAGCAACTACATTTCCTTACCCTTGATGTACTTGATGACATAAGGAAAAGATTCAATAATTTCACTCCATTTTGCATGACGCTTGTTCAACTTAGTTTGACCTTTTAGGTACTTAAGTGTTTCATGATCGGTATGGATGACAAACTCATGCGGTCTAAGGTAATGTTCCCAAACATGTAGGACACACACTAAAGCTTACAATTCTTTGTCATAGATGGGATAGTTAAGTTGAGCAACGAAGAGTTTTTCACTAAAATAAGCAATGGCTCGTTTTTCTTGCATCAAAACTCCGCCAATTCCGGTACCACTTGCATCACAATGAACCTCAAAAGTTTTGTCAAAATTGGGCAAAGCAAGAATCGGAGCATGAGTAAGCAAAGACTTGAGCTCATCAAAAGCGGTTGACTGCAAAGTTCCCCAAACAAAGGGAGTATTCTTCTTACTCAAAGCATGCAAAGGAGCGGCAATTGTGCTAAAATCTTTCACAAAGCAACGATAAAAACCCGCAAGACCAAGAAAGCTACGCACTTGTTGCAAATTGGTGGGTTGGGGCCAAGTTTTAATTGCTTCAATTTTAGATTCATCAACATGGACACCCTTGGAGGATACTACAAAACCCAAGAAAACCACTTTGTCAACACCAAATGTGCATTTTTTCATGTTTGCATAAAGACTTTCCTTGCGAAGGGTTTGCAAAACAGCCCTAACATGATCAAGATGTTCTTTTATTGTTTTGCAAAACACAAGAATATCGTTGAAGTAAACCACAACAAAGACTCCAATGTAAGGACGAAGCACATGATGCATAAGACGCACGAAAGTACCAGGAGCCTCCGAAAGACCCATAGGCATCACTAACCACTCATATAAACCAAATTTGGTTTTGAAAGCAGTTTTCCATTCATCACCCTCTTGTATGCGGATTTGATAATAGCCACTTTTAAGATCAATTTTTGAGAAAAAGTTGGCTCCACTAAGTTCATCAAGCATATCATCTAAGCGAGGAATGGGATGCCTATAGCGAACGGTAATAGCATTTATAGGTCTACAATCGGAACACAAGCGAAAATTTCCATCGGGTTTAGGCACAAGTATAACGGGAACGGCACACGGGCTTAGGCTTTCACGTACATGACCGTTGTCGATGAGTTGTTGTACTTGCCGTTGAATCTCCTTGGTTTCTTCGGGATTGACTCGGTATGGAGCTTTGTTTGGGAGAGGTGCTCCGGGGATGAGGTCGATTCGAAGCTCATTGCCTCGAAGAGGAGGTAGACCCGGAGGTAGCTCATCGGGGAAAACATCTTGGAATTCCTGCAAAAGAGATTGAAACACTAAAGGTAGCTCATGAGAGGTGTTAGTTGTTGGCTCTCCATCCTTGCACACAAGAACAAAGTGCATCACACTAGATGGGTTCTCACACACTTCTCTCATCTCACTTTTGGTGGCAAATAGGATGAGGTTTTTCTCTCTAGGCGAAGAGGAGCTCAAGTTTGGCTTGTGGCTCTCACTCACTTTTTGATGGATCACTTTCTCACTCTTGTGTCTATGATGGGTGGCTTGCTTTTCAGCTATCACTTGACTAGGAGACATAGGTCGTAGCACATATTCATTCCCTTTCATCTTGAAGCTATAGTGATTGGTGCGCCCGTTGTGGAAGACACCATGGTCGAATTGCCATGGTCGACCAAGAAGGAGGTGGCAAACCGTCATTGGGATCACATCACATCCAAAGTGTCCTCATATGCACCAATTTTGAAGGGGACTTGGACCGTATGCTCAACTTGTATAGTGCCGGAGTCACTTAGCCATTGAACCTTGTATGGAGTCGGGTGCTTCCTCTTGACCAATTGAAGCTTGGAGCATAGTTCTTCACTTGCCAAGTTGTGACAACTTCCTCCATCGATGATGACCTTGACGGACCTTCCGTTGATGCCGTCCTTTGTGTGGAAGATGTGGCGTCTTTGGTTGTCTTCTTGTTGATGTTGAAGAGTCAAGACCTTGGAGACAACGAGAGCGGGGCTCGAATCCTCATCGCAAAAGACTTGATCATCTTCATCTTCGTTCACTCGCCGGTGCATTGCCACTTGCTCAAGGGCTTCCATCTCATCACTCATTGAGTCATATGTGTCGTCGTCGTTGAGGATCATATTGCGCTTGTTGGTGCATTCGTAGGACTTGTGGCCTCGGCCGCCGCAAGTGAAACACTTGAAGGAGCTTGTTTTGATGGTCTCATCGGTCGGAGTAGATGATGAAGCACGCGGCTTGAAGTTGCTTGTAGTAGGAGGAGGACGACTTGAACTTGTCGAATTTCTCTTGTAAGTCGACTTGTCGTCGTTGTTTGTAGAAGGTTTGGTTGATGTAGATGTTGGAGGAGGTGTTGAAGCTTGGTTGTTGGAGAAGCCGTAGGTCTTGGACGAGTACTTGGCGTATTTGAAATCATCTTGCACTTGACGTTCCGCCTATTTAGCTTGATGTACGAGCTCAATGAGGGTGGAGTATGGTTGGAAGTCGGCGATCTTCTTGATGGGATGATTGAGTCCATTCAAGAAACGTGCCATAGTTTGCTCATCCTCTTCCTTCACATTGGCTCGAATCATGGCTATCTCCATTTCCTTGTAGTATTCTTCAACACTCTTTGTTCCTTGCTTGATGAGTTGGAGTTTCTTGAAGAGGTCGCGGTTGTAGTAGGTTGGCACAAAACGTGCTCGCATGACATCCTTCATTTGAGCCCAAGTGGTGATTGGAGGTTCACCTCGCTTGTCGCCTTTCAAGGATTTGTTCCCACCATATGAGCACAGTCCAAGAGTGTTCGAAGTAGGTGTACTTGAGTCGTATAAGGTGTCGTCGGAGTGTCGACTCGAGCGGCTCCGTCTTGAGGATGAAGAAGTGGAATGATGTCGGTTTCTCACCAAGGCGCGGATCTCGTCCATTCTTGCATCATTCTCTTGCTTGTGAGCGTCGAATTTGTTGTCGAAGTAGTCTCTTGTATGTTGCTCGGAGAGTCGCAAGTCGGTGGCGAGGTTGTCGATGCGGTCGCTCATTGCTTGTTGCTCTTGGTGCAACGCTCGTTGTGCACCAAAGAGGTGGCTCTTGGTGACGTATGAGGACATGTCATCATCTGGCTCGAGGAAGAGTGGGTTGGTAGAAGTACTTGGCCTATCCATCATTCCAAGCAAAAATATGTGAGTGGTAGAAGGAAAAGAACTTATACCAATGTACCTTTGACCGATGTTGATGATGAATCAAGCTCACTCAAATGCGGACAATGAAATAGCACTATTGGTACCAATCCTTGTCGGTTCTCACACCTACACAAATAAAAGCTTATGGTGGAGCTTGGTGAGGATGGTGGCACAAAATTTGATGCAATTGTAAATGAGCTTCAATAATGTTGGAAAAGGTACACAAATTTGCAAATGCAACAAGTAGACCAAGCAAATAATGGTACACGGAAACACACACGCAAATAGATAAGTGGGATTGTGCAAACCAAAAGTGAGCCAAAATATGGAATCCACGAAAATGCTCTTGTTGCACAATACTAGAGAGACGCTAGCACGATTGCACAATAGGCGGATACGGAACTTGTGCACAACCTACTAGGCAAAAATGCAACTATCTCTATCCCACGTATGCTATATGTATGGTATTTCGGTGCTATGATCCAAGATGATCCAATGTGACAATCTTAATGTAGTATGATGTTATGGTTCTTGCTCATAAGCTCTTTGCTTATCTTTTCTCTTTGCTTAAAAGCTTGGGTGGCTCTTTCACTTTTGAGCTCTTTTCTCATGCAAAACTTCACGAACCAAGATGGCAATTATGTATGCTATGACAACTTTGTGACACACAAATGGATCCCAAGATATGCACCACGGTGGTATGGTATGTATGCTATGGAGTATGATCACTAATGTGCACAAGTCACGTTGCCGGCAATACTCAATGGCTAGTCTCGATGGGTAAGCTACGCAAAAGTAAGACCATGTGGGTATCAATGCAATTGCAAGGTATGATAAAGATGTCGATGATGTTACCGTCCTTGGCGATGATGTGACCCTTGCGAAGATGAGTCGAGGTGATGATGAAGTCAAACCGTACCTAGATAGCCGAAACACAATAGGACACGGGAACCACAACTCAAAATCTCAAGGACCAAAATGTGGCAAAATCGCCATAGGATGTATTGGGGAGGATGGTGGTGTATGTGGTTTTGGAAGATGTGGTGGATGGTGGGGAAACTGAAGAATTTCAGTTTCGTCAGTGTTTCACGGACGTCCGGTGTTTTCCGGTCGTCCGGCCGTTCCTGGGGCTCCGGACGTCCGTAAATCGTCGGTCGTCCGGCGAGGTCGGGGTCAACGCGAGTTGGGCCTGGGCGATTTTGAGGTGGAAGAAGGTGGTGAGGTCAAAATTGAGCGAATTGATGGATGGAAAAGGGTGGGGACGGTGGGAAAAGCTAGATCCACACGTGGCAACTCAAATCCATGGACCAAATCCAACAAAATTTCAACTCACCAACAAACTACAAAAAAAATTTGGGGCTATTTTTGGTGGGGAATTTTCGGATTTAGGACAAAAACAACAAAATCAAGCTAGAAAACAAAGGGTACGGGCTCCAAAAACGTGATCAACGTGGCTCTTGATACCAAGATGATGTAGGGCGGAACCCTAATCGGAGATCTTTCACGTTTGGAGGGGATCCTACGAGGGGAACACGACGAACAAGCGGAAGAACACAAGAACAAACACTCAAGAGGAACACTAAACCGACAAGTTTCGATTACACAAGGGCTAGATCACCAAACACATAAGGTAGCACAAGATTCAAAATCAACAAAGAAAAGATACACGAGTAGCCGTTCTTCTCCATGAGGAGGTCTTGATGGGGTCCACCCTAGAAGGGGGTCTTGAATCCGCTTGGGGGATCTTCTCCGAAGAGGTCCTGAGCTTCGAGGAGAAGTAACCAAGTGGATGAGCAAGGCTCTCACACAAACATGAGCTAAAACCAATGCTAACCCTAGAAAGGTGGGGAAGAAAGAGTATATATAGTCTAGGGGGCGAAGGGGTACAAGGGCTGCGGCCCCAAATGAAGTCAACACACAGGCGTCGGACGTCCGGAGGTCACCGGTCGTCCGGAGGCTCGAGAGGGTCCGGACGTCCGGAGGCCTTCGGACGTTCGTGAATTCGGCTCGGGCGCACATCGGTCGGACGTCCGGAGGCTTTCGGACGTCCGTAGATTCGGTTCGGGCGTGCGTCGGTCGGACGTACGGAGTCTGTCGGATGTCCGCAGATTCCGTTCGAGATCCCAGCTGCCGGACGTCCGGAGGGCGTCGGTCGTCCGTGGCCTGGGGAATCGCCGGACGTCCGGACTTGGTCGGACATCCGAAGCCTATAGCTTTGGCAGCCTTTCTTCTTCTTCTTCTTCTTCAACATGCTTGGAGTCCTCGTCGTCTTGGCTCTTGGAAGTAGTTGTTCCTTGGCTTATCTCCATGTACCTGATTACACATAGAGTTTCCGAATGAGGTAGTAGCCATGTCTAGTGAGTAGGAGGAGGGAGTTCGGAGAGGAGCGAGTTCACCTTATCTTCGATATCCTTAGCTCGGGCTCGAGTCATGGGTCCGCGTGGTGTTGAGGAAGATATAGGTGCGTCCATGGGGATGAGTGAGGGATGCTCCGCATCAGTAGGTTTCTCAGTTTGCATGCGGGTTTAACGGAGGGTTTTGATGGAGGCGAGGAGGCGTGTTTAGCCGAGCGTGCAGCGGACGGCGCAGTACTCTTCGATTTGACAGCTACAACTAGTATATTATAAAAAACAAAGAAGATTAGTAGATATAGAGATAAGAGTAGAGACTAGGGAGGAGCACCAACTACTGCTTCGTGGGCTACTCCTACGCTCCATTTGGCGGTCATAATGTCCCCTACAGCCACTCCCTCCTATGCTCCATTCGATGGGCGCTGTTGAAATTCGGGGAGCGCACTCTCGCGACTGCTGGCAGCGACGACTTCACCGACAACAAATTCTTCCCCGACCTCGGCAACCTCTTCCTCAACGACATGGGCGACAACCTCAATGCCAACGGTGCTGCTCCCGTTGCACCTTATGTGTTTCTGTCCTTCCTGTTCAAAATCGTGGTAGAATTCATGTTTCTAGTCTGTGTCCTAGATTCGATCTGTTGATCTACTATGCTAGTCCACACGATTAGTTTAATCTCTGTTATAATCGGCATGATTTATTTTGTGCTTATTCAGACTAAATCTCGTAGTAACTTGCTCATATATTCAACTAGCGGAACATCCCTACCGCCACTCCCGTTTCATGGATGGCCTGGTCGATGCCTCCAAGGAGCCCTTCGTCTACTGCTATGAGTGCCCGATGCCATTTTGGGGCTCACCGGCAGACATCATGCATCACCTCACGCAGGCGTGCGGCGATCACTACTGGCCCTTGGTAGAGAACATCAAGTAAGAGACGTGCTACCCGTTCACCATGCCGGAGTCACTGGAGGACCACCACCGCCTGCTAGTATCGGAGGAGGACGGCAGCGTCTTCCTCTTGATCGTGGGCACCGGCGAGGCCCGCGCAGGCCGCCGCCCCGTCTCTGTAGTGTGCGTCAGGGGCGACGCTGCTAACGCAGACGCTGACACTAACACAAGGCCGATGTATGGGTGCGTGCTCAGTATTACTACCTGAGGGAGTCCCGGACTAGGGGGTGTCTGGATAGCCGGAATATCGTCACGGCCGGACTCCAAGACTATGAGGATACAAGATTGAAGACTTCGTCCCGTGTCCGGATGGGACTTTCCTTGGTGTGGAAGGCAAGCTTGGCGATACGGATATGTAGATCTCCTACCATTGTAACCGACTCTGTGTAACCCTAACCTATCCGGTGTCTATATAAACCGGAGAGTTTTAGTCCGTAGGACGAACAACAATCAGACCATAGGCTAGCTTCTAGGGTTTAGCCTCCTTGATCTCGTGGTAGATCTACTCTTGTACTACCCATATCATCAATATTAATCAAGCAGGAGTAGGGTATTACCTCCATCGAGAGGGCCCGAACCTGGATAAAAACATCGTGTCCCTTGTCTCCTGTTACCATCCGCCTAGATGCACAGTTCGGGACCCCCTACCCGAGATCCGTCGGTTTTGACACCGACACTACCCCTCGGAGGTACGTGGACGGCGACACTGGCTACGTCAAGCTGACTAGGACTGTGCCGAGCTGGGACCTTCCCGCCGATGTGGACATGGAAGACGCATGGCATGATTTGACCCCAAGGAGGTTCACCTGGACATATGCATTACCAGGTTAAATGTTGATCATTAGTCTTCACTCAATGTAATCCGTTGTCTAAGCATGTGGAGACTTCCATGCATGATCTTGCTCTATTGGAGTATCGCGCATGAATAAAAGTGTATTCATTTATGGTTTAGTCTAGAATCTTCCATGTATGAAATTTTTACTACAGTACTAGTGAAAGACTTATGATGAACCATTTCTTACATCTCCTCTGCCCCCTTCCAAGTCATCCTGATTTAATGCCTCCGTCTAGGTGTATAAGGGCATGGTTAATACGTAATAGTATAGCCAACTGTTGACTATAAGCAAGCGCCATGTCATCTATAGCCAACATGTTTAACAATCGGTACTCAAAAACTAATTCTTAAAGATCATTTCTTGCAAAGCACAATAAGTGTTATTTCTTCACAAGTTTTGGATGTAGGTTGAACAGTTGAACGCTTTTGTTTGCAAAAGATACTTTTTTATCCAAAGAAACCTATCGATACCCGTTACACATGAGATGACCCCCACGTCCTTTGTCAAAATAAACAACTCCCCGATCAATGCATTTCACTGTTCCGTGCAACGCACGGGCACCTTACTATAGATTGGTATGACCAAAAATTTAACTAACATTATATATAGTACGATAAATGCTGATGCATGTCACCTAAAATTATATCATTGATAACTATGTTCAAATACGAATCCAACGATATAGTTTTTGTTGACATGCACTAACATTTTGTCAGTTAAATCTTCAGTCAAATTCAATGGGGGACTAATAAACCACGACCGATGTAGTACTAGTGTAGAGGGCAACGCTGCATGCGAGTCTCACCCCGCTCGTGCCGCAGCAGTAAAGCCGTCATATCACAAAACCCAACCACTCCCAGTAATAAGTGGCCTCGTAAAATAAACGGACAAGCAACCATCACATCCCTCCGTCTTTTTTGCATTTCATCTCCGGTTCATCTCGCACACTCGATCCCTAACTGATACTCCTAGTATCCCTAGCTACTACTCCTAGGGCCAGTTCTTTTGGCGGCTTAAAAATAAGTCGTCTCTTCCCCAACTTTTCCCATAAGACTAGTCACAGTGGAGAGTAACATTAATAAGGCGCCTCACTCATTTATTTGGGCCTCTAAACTACTACTAGTACCTCCGTCCTGGTTTATTCGTCACCATTGTAATTTGTGCTAAATTTTGACCAAAGATTTAACTGATAAAATGTTAGTGCATGTGACATGCACTAACATTTCATTAGTTAAATTTATGATCAAAATTTGACACAGATTACAATGGGGACCAATAAACCAGGACGAAGGTAGTAGTTATGGGATTACTAATCTAGAAGCCTAAAAAAACTAGCCCCTGGTACTCCTACTACTAGTAGTACTCAAGTCGGAATTCCAATTGCACGGCACAACTTGTTAGGCTAGCCATAGTGGGGGTAACTTAGATAGTAACTTAACACAGCCCAAGACAATTTTGCTTATGTGGAAAGTATTTAATGAGGAAAGAGGTGCTTGTGGTAACATAATAATCCCTCATTTCTGGTTTATAGGGCTTATCTCAGAATTTTAGTTTTTCCATTTTATAAGGCTCAATTTGGTTGTTCCCCATCACATTTTTAGATTCGAAGGTGCATTAAATCCTTGCATGCAAATATTAACAGAAAATTGACCAATGCATGTAATTTATGCATGCATGCATTGCAATTAATGCATTGGTAAACATACTTTTTTGAGGAAAACAAGAGTATTAATTGGGTGCTTTTGCACACTACAAAAAGTATTCCACCACTCACCATCTACCTTGGTCGGTGAGATTTTTGAATTGAGCCTTATAAACCGGAAAGGAGGGAGTATGTTACTGTAACATAGCATTTTCCGAGGCAAAATGAGTCTATGAGCTAATAAATGAAGCAACCTATGACACTACTACTATGTTACTTTGCACTATGGAGATAGTAACTTAGAATAGTGTCATATGCATGACACTAGTATCAGTTACTCCCCACTATGGCCAGCCTAAGGCAAAAAATACGATATACGGTGTAGGAAGCGGTTCGGGAATTTGCATGCCTTTCCAACCTGTGAGATACTCCGTACAAAGTACGACAGAGAAATAACCACAGAGAAGGAAGCTAAAAGTAAACAATCAAATGAGCATTTTTGCATTTGTTTTGCATTGAATCATTTCACAAGCTTGACTAGTGCTGTTTTTCTAGTTTTACAAAAACCGCATCATAATGTTAAAATGTGCATTTGCATGTACATAAGTAATAGTAGTACTCCCTCCGCCTAGGTGTATAAGTCTTCCCACCTTCTTGGTCACGGTGCACAACCAAAGATGACTTATTCACCTGGACGGAGGGAGTAGCACAGTCTGCAAGCATATAGAAAGAGAGATGTGCAGTGCGATAGTATATAGGAGTAGTAAAGTTTGTGCTATATGCACATACTTACAAAATGCGTACGGATACACAAGGTTTCAAACTTTCCCTTTTACATACTTAATTAAGGACACTAATAATTCCTGAACGTTCGGGATTTATCATTTGTGTTCCAAAACTAATGAGATCGCCTTACGAAACTAAATTATACTCCTACTAAAAGCCACGGCGCTCGCTGGAGTGCTTGCGGCGTGCCATGAGTGCCCTGGTGCGTGGCCATTTCCCAGCGTGCCGACACAACGCCTCTTCCTCAGCCTCGCAACTCGCGAGGTGCTGATTGGCGGCTTGCCAGCGGGCGAGCACAATCTCACCAGTGTGGTGATCCGGCGCCAACAGGTACTCCTCCTTGCTGGAAGCATGCACTCGGTCCACGTACCGTCAAGCGTAGATGAGGCGCTTGGGCCCGACTACACTCAGGGCTTTGGCACGGGCGTCCTCCGCCACCCTCACGGCCCTCGCACAAGCCTTCTGCCAAAGAGCCAATTTCCTAACTCTCTCAGACGCGACATAGGCCTACCAGGAAGCTTGTCCCGCGGCGTGCTTGAGGGAGTCCTGGATTAGGGGGTATCTGGACAGCCGGACTATATACATCGTCTGGACTATTGAAGCGTGAAGATGAAAGACTCAAGACTTCGGCCCGTGTCCGGATGGGACTCTCCTTTGCGTGGAAGGCAAGCTTGGCGATCCGGATATTGAGCTTCCTTCCTTGTAACCGACTCCATGTAAACCCTAGCCCTCTCCGGTGTCTATATAAACCGGAGAGGTTGGTCCTTAGAAGGCCGATCACAACTACAATCATACCATCATAGGCTAGATTCTAGGGTTTAGCCTCTACGATCTCATGGTAGATCTACTCTTGTACTACCCATATCTTCAATATTAATCAAGAAGGAAGTAGGGTTTTACCTCCATCGAGAGGGCCCGAACCTGGGTAAACATTATGTCCCTTGCTTCCTGTTACCATCAGCCTAAGACGCACAGATAGGGACCCCATAGCCGAGATCCGCCGGTTTTGACACCGACATTGGTGCTTTCATTGAGAGTTCCTCTGTGTCGTCGCTACAGGGCTCGATGGCTCCTCCAGTCATCATCAACAACACAATCCCGGGTCAGACCTTTCTCCCCGGATAGATCTTTGTGTTCGGCTTCGCCTGTGGCCAACTTCGCTTAGCCATCCGAGCAGAGATCGACGCCCGCCACCAGATCAGTTTCGGAAACCTGAACTATACGGCGGACATTCGCGAAGACTTGATCTTCGACGGATTCGGGCCTATGCCAGGAGCACCGGACAGTCACGACGAGCACGGCTTAGACCTGCTGTCGGACAAAGCTCGGGGTATCACCCCCGCAGTAGCCCCGGACCTAAATCCGGAGCAGGCTGCGCTGCCTAAGGACGGAGGGATGGACCCCGCCCCGCAGGTCGCACACTCATCGGTGGTGGAGCCGAACACGGGTCTTACCTCTGTGGTGGCCTGTGACTCCGGACCCCCGGATTCGTATCCGGACGTTGGTTCCAGTCCGCGCACTCCCGAGCCAGTCGAGCCAGGTTGGGCTCCGGTAATGGAGTTCACAGTTGCGGATATCTTCCAGCACTCTCCCTTTGGCGACATGCTGGACTCATTAAAGTCTCTCTCTTTGTCAGGAGGCTCTTGGCCGAACTATGTCCGGCTCGAGTGGGAGGCAGGCGATGAAGGAATTCGTTGCCCACCCACCACCCACTTCATTGCCACGGTCGATGATTTAACCGAGGTACTGGACTTCGACTCCAAAGTCATCGACGGTATGGACGACGATGCAGGAGAAGAACATGAACCACCGCTCACTGGGCGATGGACAACCACTCCGAAGGAAACAAATGGCGATGAGGCAACAGAGGATAAAACCTCAGGGAAAAAAGCAAAGAATGGGCGTCGTCGGCGCCACTCCAAGCCCTGCCACAGCAATACCGGCCCAGGAGACGAAAACAATCCGAATGGTGCCGAAGAAGAATACAACCCTAATCAGCCCGCCTTCGAGCAGGCCGAACAGGAGGATGAGCAGGTCAGCCTGTAAGAACAAAGCGACGGATTTAATACCCGGAGGAGGACAACTACATGCCCCCCTCCGAAGACGAGATTAGCCTTAGCAATGACGAGTTCGGCGTGCCTGAGGATCCCGTAGAGCAGGAGCGCTTCAAGCATCGGCTTATAGCCGCTGCGAGGAGCCTGAAAAAGAAGCAGCAGCAACTCCAAGCTGATCAAGACCTACTCACAAACAGATGGACTAAAGTCCTGGCAGCCGAGGAATACGGACTCGAGCGCCATACGGCTGACCGGCCACCTCATGGCCGGGATAAAACGGCATATCAGCCAGCACCCCCACGCCAACATACTACGGCCCGGGGCAATAGGCAGGACCTGCAAGATATACTGGAAAACAGAGCAGGACAGCCAAGATCGATCTACGGATCGCGGGGGCGCGCCTCAGCACGTGATGACGACCGTCACGCCGGATACACCTTCAACAAGTCCGGCCGGGCCGAACATAGCCACTCAGAGCAATTCGAACTGCGTAGCCACATAGCCCGGCACAGAGGCGCCGTGCACCCCCTCTGCTTCACTGATGAAGTGATGGATCATGAATTCCCAGAAGGGTTCAAACAGTAAACATTGAATCATATGATGGCACAACAGACCCCGCGGTATGGATCGAAGATTTCCTTATCCACATTCACATGGCCCGCGGAGACGATCTACACGCCATCAAGTATCTCCCCCTTAAGCTCAAAGGACCAGCCCGACACTAGCTAAATAGTCTGGCAGCAAATTCCATTGGCAGCTGGGAAAACCTGGAAGACGCATTCCTTGACAACTTCCAGGGCACATATGTGCGACCACCAGACGCCGATGACCTCAGCCACATTACTCAACAACCCGAAGAGTCGGCCAGGAAATTCTGGACTCGGTTCCTAACTAAAAAGAACCAAATAGTCGACTGTCCGGACGCCGAAGCCCTGGCGGCTTTTAAGCACAATATCCGTGACGAGTGGCTCGCCCGACACCTCGGCCAGGAAAAACCCAAGTCAATGGCAGCTCTCACAACACTAATGACCAGCTTTTGCGCCGGCGAGGACAGCTAGTTGGCTCGCAACAGAACTACGCCACATTCTGGCACTCCAGACGGCCGCGTCAATAATGACAAGCCACGGCGTAATAGACATAAGCGATGGAACAACGGCGAGAGCAATGAAGACATGGCAGTCAAGGCCGGATTCAGCGGATCCAAGTCCGGTCAGCGGAAGAAGCTGTTCAAAAGAAATAATCAGGGACCGTCCAGTCTAGACCGTATACTGGAGCGCTCGTGCCAAATTCATGGCACCACGGATAAGCCAGCCAACCACACCAATAGAGACTGCTGGGTGTTCAAACAGGCCGGCAAAATAAACGTCGAAAACAAGGACAAGGGGCTGCACAGCGATGATGACGAAGCCCCGGCGTCCGAACACGAGGGACAGAAGAAATTCCCCCCCAGGTGAAAATGGTCAACATGATCTACGCCACACACATTCCCAAGCGGGAACGGAAGCGGGCACTACGAGACGTCTATGCGATGGAGCCAGTCGCCCCCAAATTTAAACCATGGTCAGCTTGCCCGATCACCTTTGACCGTAGGGATCACCCTACTAGCATCCATCACGGCGGCTCAGCCGCATTGGTTCTAGACCCAATCATCGATGGATTCCACCTCACACGAGTCCTTATGGACGGTGGCAGCAGCCTGAACCTGCTTTATCAGGACATAGTGCGCAAAATGGGCATTGACCCTTCAAGGATCAAGGCCACCAAAACCACCTTTAAAGGTGTGATTCCTGGAGTGGAGGCCCGTTGCACGGGCTCTATAACATTGGTGGTCTTTGGATCTCCGGATAACTTCCGAAGCGAAGAGTTAATCTTCAATATCGTCTCTTTCCGTAGTGGTTACCACGCATTGCTCGGACGAACCGCATTCGCTAGATTCAATGCGGTACCACACTACGCATACCTCAAGCTCAAGATGCCAGGACCACGCGGGGTCATAACAGTGAACGGAAATATGGACCGCTCTCTCCGAACAGAAGAGCATACTGCAGCCCTCATGGCGGAAGTACAATGTGGCCTCCTCCGACAAACCAATCCGGCGACAACAACTTCAAGCACCGTCAAGAGAGTCCGGAGCACCCCGCAACAGGATCATCAGGCACGCCAAGAGCGCGACTAGCAGTCCGGCCTCTGCTTAAGCCCCATCAAAGCAGCATTCGTGCCACGCGTACACAATTACGCACTCAAGATACCATGGGCGTAGGCGGAGGCGCAACAACGACTCAGTCAACAGTGCGGGATAACCGCCACATACCTTCATAACATGTCCTTCTTCTTTTTCAGGACATTGCTTTAGAGCAGCCTCTTCAGAAGAGCCGGATTGTCGGACTTACATAGGAGAGAAAACCAAGGAGGCGACAGGCTTCGCGCACAGAAGGAAACACCTAGGTGGAATCTATTTACGATTGTTATACCTGTTTTATATATCCATACGCGGTCTGCCCCTGGATAGGACATGTTAAATAGTCCTATTTATCTCCGCTTAATGCATTCGTTGTAAACATACGCTTAAACGTATTTTCATCAATGGGAGATTATATATAGCGTCAGCTCATTATTCTTATTTGAACATTTTTCTCACAAATGTCTCTTTGATATTGCATCCGTACACTTTGGTACGGTCCGTTTGCCAAGAGCTTCCTATGGTGCCCCGTTCTACGGCAAATAAAGTCTGAACACTTTAAACAGTGCGGCACCCCGAACTTATAGCACTATATGCATCAGCTCCGAATCATGTCTTGGGTCTACAGTTGGGTTAGCCCGGCTCCCTTGTTTTGGTACCTTACGTTCCGTTATATCGGCTAAGGTAGCGCAGGGCGAACTACTGCGATTATGTCTCGGTTCTTTCGGACGAGCACCTCAGTAGAGAAAGCCGAAAACTGACCGGCATGATGAGGCGAGAGCTTTTCGTTGTTCGAGAGGTCTTAAAATTCTTAAAGATTTTTTCCGCTTTAGGCGATGAATCGGCCTTGTCTGATTTAGGCGTATATAGCGCCCCAATTCGGCCCTCCGAATTCTAGGGGCCTCCCCAAAATTTAAAATTATAGACTTCTATGGCTAAGTGAAAGTTATAAAGCCACATAGTCTGATTTCCTTGTTCGCTGCGCCGGATACCTCCTTAAGGGACCAAACATTTGGATAAAGAGTATCCGGGTTTTCAGAACACCCCGTACTAGGTAATGTATGCGGAAGCCGACGACTGGCCTACTTTCAGAATTTTATAAATAGTCGCACAGATGGTAATATTTTAAATCAAAAACAGTGCTACATAGCACAGGCAACTCCATCCTTAAATTACAACAACGGCAGAGGTACATTTAGTCAAAGATCTTGTCTTTAGTACATTTCCCGGCCACGAGACGAGCGCCCTTCATAACGCCATCATAGTACTTCTTAGGATGGCGATTCACCTTTCCCTTCGGTGTCCCGTCCTTCACCATCTTCTCCGCATCTAGCTTGCCCCAATGCACCTTCTCACGGGCAAAGGCCCGGCGGGCACTGTCAATGCAAACGGATCGCTTGATTACTTCAAGCCGCGGACAGGCGTTCACCATCCGCTTGATCAGGCCAAAGTTGCTAGTGGGCAGGGGCTCACCAGGCCACATCCGGACTATGAAATCTTTCATAGCCACTTCGGCCGCCCTGTGGAGTTCGACCAACCGCTTGATTGTCACTCGGAAGGCATCGGATGTTCGGCACCAAAGATCTTTGGGACAAGAATAGGTTCTCCGTTGTGGTCCCCTCTTGGGCTCGTTATAACTCCGCGTCTTCTGTTTCGCTGCGTGGCATATCTGCGGATGCCCCTGGAGAGCTCCGAATTCGAGCAAGTAAAAGAAACGCCTCCTCCACATGTTTGCTTTGCACAAAGAATTTCTTACCCGCCGCTATCTTTTTGGCCTCCTGGATCTCCTGCTGTGCTTTCTCGGCTTCGGCCTTGGCGTCTTTCATACTCACAAGGGCCTTCACATGCTCAGCATCTTTCATCTACAGATCATGCTCCACGGACTCGAACTTCTTGCCGAGGTCCTGGAGCTCTTGTTGTACCTCGCCCACTCTTGCACTTTGCTTTTCGCGCTCCTCGAATTCCAAGGCCGCCTTGTCTTCGGCCTCGGACATCGCTTTCTTCGGGGACGCCACTTCGGTGGTGGACCCTGTCACACAGTCACGACTCTTCGTTGTCAGACTAAACAATTTTATCTATCTTTACATACATAAGAGCGGAGAATCACTCATCTTTGCTCTCTTCGAGCCGCCTCTTCGTGAGGTCGAGCTCTCCCTGCACCTGCTCCAGGTCCCGCTTTAGTTCGGCAACCTCGGCTATGCGGGCAGCAGTGGCAAGCAGCACGGCCTGCTTTGTCGGTGGGAACGACACCTATGGGATCACAAGAATCCCTACTACAGTCGCGGGGCGCGGGGTCGTGAGAAGAGCGGATCAAACAGATAGCACACGGTTTCCTTATCCAGGTTCAGACGCGAGGATGCGTAAAACCCTACTCCTGCTTTGGTGGTTTGTTTATACGTGTTGTTGAACTAGCAATGGGGTTTGAGGAGCTCCAAAGCGAATCCTCCTCCTGGTCACCTTGGGCCTCCTTTTATTGGGAAAGGGGTTGCCACAAAGGGCACACGGGGAGGTGGAAAAGGGTACTGATGATGCGAGTTTATCCCTCGCATTACATGACAAGCCACCTTTAATGCGTCTTGCTTAGGTGTCCTTGCTTTATCAAGGACGGGGGAGAGCCTTGTCTCGCCGTCGCCGCTCCCTTTCGTGTCGACACGCGCCCTGGCCAACGGTGCCCGCGGTGCCATGTAGGCAGGCAGGCAGCTGAGGTGGCGCAGTGGTGGGTCTCCACGAAGATCTGCTTGCCGCCACGCAGGTGCCTGCCAAACTGGTTGGGTCAGCAGCTGCATGCGAACGGTGGTGGAGGTTCGATTGGCGTGGGCCTGATGGTGGCCCTACGGGTGTTCTTGGCAAGGGCCTCGCCGTAGCCCCGGCAAGGATCTGGCCGGGGCCCCGGCAAGGGTCTTGCCGTGGCGCCTGCTGTCATCCCTGGCAAGGCTATTGCCGGGGGCATTGTGGTCCTCCTTGGCTGGGATCCCGCCAAGGGTCGTCATCTTATATAGTGTGTATCTTATCTTGAATGTCTTCACAAGGATCTGCATGCCACCACGGGGATGTCTCCTGAATCCTTGCCCCATGGGGGCAGTGGACTCAAGGGTGATTCACTCCGTAGGTGTGGGGCGAGCTGCCACGGCAAGGGTCTTGCCGGGTTTGCTAAAACCGCCTCCCGGCAAGGATCTTGCCGGGGGAGTCCGCTTCGTCCCCTTTGCTCTTTGTGGTCTTGGTCTTGGCGTCATTCTGCTCCTTTGAGCTTGCCTTACCTTGGCTCACCTCCCTTGCCTTGCTCGGTCTTGGTGGTGCCCAGCTCATCGGCCTGCCGTGCATAGTTATAGGGGTACAAAAAGTGTACCCCTCTTTTTGTACACCGACAGGAGCCCTCGGGCCTGGGCCACAAGTAAGCGCAATCGCGTCGTTGGGCTAGGCCCAAAAACAGTGCGCGGGCAGGCGGGGTGGTTTTTACCGTGGTAAGTCTCTTCGCGCGCTGCGCTTCCCATGCCTCCCGCGTGTGGCTCGTCATGGGGAGGCGTGCGTGACGTGGGCGGCATGCGTGATGCTGAGCTCCGCGCGCATGCGTCACGTCGCAGTTAATGTGAAAGGAGGCGGCCCGTGTTTTCCCCCATAAGAAGGAATAACCGTGGGCGTGCTAGCTGCTCACTTTCTCCTCTTCTCTCGTACCTTTTCCAATCTCAGAGCCGCCGTTTCCTCTCTTCCTTCCTTTCTAAGCTTTCGCTGTCGCCCGCCGTCGCTGCTTCGCCACCCCTCTTCCTCAATCCTCTAGACCTCTCGGCCGCCATGGCGCCCAAATCCGCCAAGGGCAAGGGGGTGGCTAAGGGCTCTGGGACCGTGGAGCCGCCCGGAGGCCTTGTTGTCGAGGACGGACGAAGTCCGCCTTCTTGTTCCCCTCGTCGGTTGATGTTCATGAACTCCGGGCCTCCTTCAAGCCCTTATGGGGAGTGAAGACGGGGGGAGATAATTCGGGGCACCCGGCGACGAACGTCATTCCTGCCGCTTGTGCCGATCCTGCTCCAAATTGGTATCCCTTTTTTGTCAATTACCTTTCTTGCGGGCTATGCCCCCCTTTTCCGATTTCTTCTGCGACATCATGCACACCTTCGACTTTCGCCTCTTGGATTTCACTCCGAATGCGGTGGCGTGCAGCTCTCTTTGCGCATCTTTGCAAAGGCTTTGCCGGAGTGCAGCCCAACACAACACTCTTTCGCCATTATTTCTCCCCTCGAATCCAGCCCGGAGGCGCCGTCTACGGATGCGTCGCCTGGATCCCAAGATCCAAGGGGGCATACCCGGACGGTGCCATGAAGGAGAGGTGGGAGGAATGGCGTGGCCAGTGGTGCTAGATTGAAGACGAAGACCCGCCGGAATTCTGCAAGGTCCGCCGAGCGCCGCCGGTCCGCGGTAGCGATTGGGGTGATGTCGATGCTGCCGACGGGAGGCTTACTGTCGCCACCACCAGGATCCTCCGGCTGACCCGGGCTGGGCTCACCCTAGAGATGATCGGGGCGGACTTCATTCGCCGCCGGATCGCCCCGTTGCATAACAAGGGGAGGCCAGCCTGGCTTTTTACGAACCCGGCTGACATTATGCGGCTCCGCCCTGGCCTCGACCACAACTTCACGGCAATGGCGCATGCCCACTTCTGCTAGCGGCTTTTCCAGCTTGATGTGGGTCGCGACGGCGAGGTCGAACGGACCGGCAAGGCCGCAAGGGCTGCCGCAAAGGTCGGCAAGGCCGTCAAGGGGGCGTTCTTCAAGTTGCCAGCGGGGGTGGTCCCGTTGTGAAATAACTCATGCCGGTCCGAGATCATTGCTATGATGTCGGACTGCAACGTGCACGGCCCTGTCCCGAGCTGGAAGGAGCCGTCGGACGCAGATGTGCAGCAATTCTTCGACTCATTGATCGAGGTATACGTCAATGCTGACGTCGAGCGGTGGCTTGTCATGGACACCACCCAGGAGGAGCTGGACTACATCGCCACCAGGGCAAGGGAGGCACAGCTTGCCATGGAGGCTGGCAGCACCGGGGGCGTGGAGGACAAGGTCGCGACGGCTGCGGAGGAGGAGCAGTTCACCCTGTGGGTGGCGGCCACAGAGGAGGTCAGCAGCGTCGACGCTGGAGCTCCGCTTGTCGAGGACGCGGCCGACAAGTCGTCGGAGGAGGAGGACATGGCGGCGGGCTCAACGCCAGCCAGGGGAAGAGGGTGAGTCCTGCGGCGGTCTGGCTCCGGTGAGCCGGTCCGGCCCGGCAGGGCTACGCGGCCTCAATTGACCCTGGAGGGGTCCGGGCGCCACACGAGGGCCACGGTAGCGAAGGGGCTGACGAAGGCCGCTGAGAAGAAGAAGGCGACAGCCCCTTCCTCATCCGGGCACGCACAAACCCCGCCGCCTTCTTCGCCTCCTCCGGCAGGCGTCGACTCAGATGATGATGTGGAGCTCCCTTTTGATCTAGGGCCTCTCAGCCCGGAGAGGAAAAGGAAACTGGTGGAGGAGGAGGAGACGGATGACGAGTAAGTACTCTGTTCCTTACTGTCATTTCCATTTCCCCGAATCGGGTCGCTTGTCTTGATCCGTTTTTGCTTTTGCAGGGAGATAGAGACGTTGGCCCAGAGGGTGAAGAGGGCGAGGACCTCGGCGAGCAGTCAGTCCCCGGCTGGGGCTTCAAAGACACAACTGATGGTGCTGAGCAGCCCGGACAGCAGCCCCCGGCGCAGCCCCCAGCGTAAGTTCGT
The DNA here is from genome assembly GCA_021605145.1 of Aegilops bicornis. Lineage (NCBI taxonomy): Eukaryota > Viridiplantae > Streptophyta > Magnoliopsida > Poales > Poaceae > Aegilops > Aegilops bicornis. The sequence goes on along the minus strand of CM038675.1, from coordinate 423,914,217 downwards.
CACCCTCTTCTTACTCGACATGTGGTAGGTGCTCGATGCTATGATGCTGACCTTGCCGGGTTTGCTGGAGGGGAGCGGCAGCAGGAGGAGCCATAGAGGGCTACTCCTAACACACCACCCCCATCGACTACACCGCCGCGGGGGGCGTCCCCGGCAAGGGCATCAGGCACGGAGCTCACACCCATGGAGGAAGAGGGGAACTTGGGCGCTGGTGACCCTGCCACGGTGCCAAATGCTGGCGGAGAGGGGACTTCTGCTTCACAGCCTGGCACTGGTGAGTCGCTTGTCCTTCATCTATGTTTTTCCCTTATTCTTTTCTTGGCTTCATTGCTCCCATTGCTGGCCAGGCCCTCCTTCAACAGACATGGAGGACGTGGACACTGTTGTTGGAGACATTGCTGAGGAGGCCGTGGCGGAGGCCAGCAAGATTGCCGCCGAGGAGGCCGCCAAAGATGCTGATGAGGCCGCCGCTGACCAAGCCGCCAAGGGTGCTGCCGAGGACGCCGCTGCGGGGGCCGCCAAGGCGACCGGCGAGGCTTCTGCCGAGGGCGCCAGCGGTGGACCTGCCGATGAGGCCGGCAAGGCCTCCGCCGAGGAAGAGGTGGCGGGTGACCAGCCTCCCTCCTCCTCAACCTCGGGCCCCGGCAGATAACTGAAGGTGGGCCACGATCTTTTCGTCCATCTTCCAGGGGTGTCAAGCCGAGCGCCCGCTGAAGGGGAAGCCTTTGACGGCGAGGTGCTTGCTGTCACCGGGCTTGAGGTGGTTGATGAGCCGGGCGTTGGCGGCGACAATTCTCTAGAAGAGCAGCTTTTCCGCGCCATGGGGGGCGATTTCCGGAAGATCCAAGTGCTCTACCGTGCCCGCCTGGACAAGGTCAAGTCCAGGATGGCAACAGTGGACAACGCGGAGGTGGACTTCAAGGCGCGCGTTGCTGAGACGCAGACCTGGTTCCACCAGACTCGCGAGGAGCAGAGGGCCTTTCAGGAGGAATTGGCCAAGCGCGATGTGGAGCTCACCATGAAAATGGCCGACATCGAGAAGGCCCAGGAAAAGGTGGCGAACTTGGCTGCCGCGGCCGAAGCCGCCCGGAACCAGCATCAAGCCGCCTTGGATTCCCGGGAAGAGGTCCTATCCGCGCGTGAAGCGAAGCTTATCGCAATGCTCCGCGGCAAGGAAGAGGAGCTCGAGGCCCTTGTCGCGCGACGGACTCGCGAGCTGGAGCAGAGGCACAAAGAGGCACTCGATGCCCAAGCTCTGGCCCATGCCGGCAAGGTGAAGGAGCTGGAAGCAGAGTGGGACGAGCTGAAGGAGCAAGCCCTCAAGCTGTCCCGCGAGAAGAGCACGCTCAACGGTGCCTTGGTAGAGGCACAAGGAGTAGTCATCAGCAGGACTGGGGAGCTCTCCGACGCGCAGAACTCCATCAGAGACCTCAAGCTGAAGCTGGAGGATCTCGAGAAGATGTTGTCGGAGAGCAGGGCTCGGGAGGAGATCTTGACCAGGAGCCTCGAGGAGGAGAAGCAGCAGCGGGCAACGAGGCCGCCTCCCACCGAGGAATATGTGGTGGGTGAGAACAGGTGGATCAGCCATCTGGAGGTGCGTTGCAGCCGGCAGGGCCACCTCGCAATTGGCCATCATGGGGATGCCAAGCGTGAGGTCGCCCCGGCGCAGCCAGGACCGTCAATGCCAAGCTGACCCAGTTCTTCGAGGGTGTCCTCGGAGCCTTGGCCTATCTTCACTCCAACAGGACGGCCACACTGGCCGAGGAGGCCCGACGACTTTGCCGGAGGGTCGTGACCAAGGTCCTCACCAAGATGGCACACTGGAATCCCGACCTTGACTTCACGGGCGCGATGAAGAGCTTGCCGGATGGTGTTGACCTCACGGTGCTCAAGGAGCGCATCAAGCCCATCACCGACTGCATCGACGAAATCAAGAGGGTGGAAGGCCAGCGCCGGGATTAGGCATCCCGTTCTTCTTCGCCGCTGCGGGTTCCCGACCAAGACAAATTTTATATTTCGTTAGAACCGCAGCTATGACGTGCCCCACGTCGATCGGGTAGGCTTGCCGGCGCGGAAGCCCCTAGCGGCGTTTTGGGGACGGATCCCCAGGGCCTGCCGGGTACGCGTGCTGCCGGACGAGCCACCTTTCCGTTCCGAACGCGGCCGCTCGAACTGTCGAGCTTGACTCGAGTCAGAATCGAGGGCGTTGTTGATCGCGGAAGGTTACTCTGCCATTCTCGACGCAGCCGCTTGAGCTGTTGAGCAGACTCGAAACAGGGCAAGGGCGTTGCCGATCGTGGGAGAGCCCCCTGGCGTGCAGGTTTCTCATACAAAGGCGTGACATCTGCGGGGGGGAATAACTTCAAATAAGAAGGGTAGCACAAATAAGGGTTCAGTGCAACTTAGCTTCTGTTTGCAATCACTCGAGTGTCGATCTTCTGGCCTCCTTTCTTCTTCAAGGTTCACGAAGATGAAGTAGTGCCGGGCTAACTGCTAAAGCCGATTCTCACAATCAGCGCTTCCCCTACTGGCGCGCCAAAAGATGTCGGTGGGAGCGACACCTATGGGATCACAAGAATCCCTACTACGGTCATGGGCGGGGTTGTGAGAAGAGCGAATGAAACAGATAGCACACGGTTTCTTTATCCAGGTTCGGGCCGCGAGGATGCGTAAAACCCTACTCCTGCTTTGGTGGTTTGTTTATCTGTGTTCTTGAACTAGCAATGGGGCGTGAGGAGCTCCAAAAAGCTGAACCCTCCTCCTGGTCACCTTGGGCCTCCTTTTATAGGGAAAGGGGTTGCCACAGTGGCACACAGGAGGTGGAAAGGGTACAGTGATGCGATTTTATCCCTCGCATTACATGACAAGGCGCCTTTAATGCGTCTTGCTTAGGTGTCCTTGCTTTATCCGGGACGGGGGAGAGCCCTGTCTCGTCCGTCCCCGCTCCCTTTCGTGTCGACACACGCCCTAGCCAGCGGTGCCCGCGGTGCCATGTAGGCAGGCAGGCAGCTGAGGTGGAGCAGTGGTGGGTCTCCACGAAGATCCGCTTGCCGCCACGCAAGTGCCTGCCCAACTAGTTGGGTCGGCAGTTGCATGCGAACGGTGGTGGAGGTTTGATTGGCGTGGGCCTGATGGTGGCCCTACGGGTGTTCTTGGCAAGGGCCTCGCCGTAGCCCTGGCAAGGGTCTGGCCGGGGCCCCGGCAAGGGTCTTGCCGTGGCGCCTGCTGTCATCCCCAGCAAGGCTCCTGCCGGGGGCCCTGTGGTCCTTCTTGGTTGGGATCCCGCCAAGGGTCGTCATCTTCTATAGTGTGTATCTGATCTTGAATGTCTTCACAAAGATCTGCATGCCACCACGGGGATGTCTCCCGAATCCTTGCCCCATGGGGGCAGTGGACTCAAGGGTGATTCGCTCCGTAGGTGTGGGGTGAGCTGCCACGGCAAGGGTCTTGCCGGGTTTGCTAAAACCGCCTCCCGGCAAGGATCTTGTCGGGGGAGTCCGCTTCGTCCCCTTTGCTCTTTGTGGTCTTGGTCTTGGCGTCGTTCTGCTCCTTTCGAGCTTCGGCCTTACCTTGGCTCACCTCCCTTGCCTTGCTCAGTGCGGTGGTGCCCGCGGCTAAGACTGCCCGTGCACAGTTATAGGGGTACAAAAAGTGTACCCCTCTTTTTGTACACCGACATGCTTATTCACGTAAACGCTTATTGGACTCCTGTGGGTTATAATTGACCCTCCGTTTGGCTTTTCTTTCCGAACACCAAACAGAGTATCAGGGGCTACTACCTATCGGGTGGTAATTTCACACATTTTTATTACTTACCTCGAAGCCCGTTAGGAGGCATGCGAGCTTGGTCGATCCGCTTTTGGCGGACAGAACCTTTTGAATCACCGCACTCATAAGAGTACGGTGCTCATCATCCATGGAAGCGCCTCGAAGAGCTTCCACCAGACTATCCGGCACCGCTGGCCCGACGGAAGCCCTCGGCACGGTCGGCTCGCCCTCCCTAACGAGGGGCTGCCTGCCTAAATCCGGAACCGTCAAGGGTTCTGGAACAGTGTTCGATCGTAAGTCCGCCTTGCTGCGGCTCTCATCAATGCGATCCGCGGGGATCTTGAACCCCGCGTGTCCGACATCTGGAACTCCGCCTTGGGGTGTCTCCAGGGTCACCTCCCCCCGCTCGGGAACCTTCGGGACAACACCTCTGTGTCGTCCGCAGGCTGAGGAGTGGTGGCCTCGGGAGCGAGTTCATCTCTGAAGCACTCAGACACCCATCTGAAAACGACACCTCTGGATGAGCCCTCGCCGGACTGCATATATGTTCGGCGTTATTAAACAACTATGAAGTAAAGTCATGATAAAGTGCGGATACTTACGATCGTGCTAGGGGCTTCCCCCTGGGCAGCCACCCCTCCTCGCTGAGAGCGGCCATGATGGAGTAGTCCGGAAGGGACACCTTTCCCTTCTTGGACGTCTCAGCCTCCCCTTCCGGGGCGGCTTTCCTCTTTTTCTCCTCCCCAGTGCGGGGAGGTAGAGTTTCTTCTTGCTTCCCCCTGCCTCCGCGGGAGGAATCTGTCTTGTCGTCATCGGACGACGTGGGTATGACGGCCTTGCGCTGAGGGCCTTTTCCGGCCCCCTGGTCCGCCTCCCCAGGCCCCTCATCCTTTCCGGATGGGGCGGCTTCTTCTTCTTCTTCCTCCCCTTCGTAGGAGGACTATGCCTCATCGTCTCGGGCGAGGCTTCCGGCACAACCTTACGCCGGAGACCCTTTCGGATCCCCGGGGCCTTCTTTTCGGCCTTCTTCTTCGGCACCTTGTAGAGCGCCGGGACTAGCATCTCCGTCAGGAGAGCATCAGCTGGGCCTTCTGGCAGCGGAGCCGGACAATCAATTTGCGCTCCGCTGTCTCCACATAATCCTGAACAAACATGCACAATTACTTAAGGCTCCCCCATGAATATATTGGGAAGAACCGAATCCGGTGGTGGCCTGAAAACTCACCTGGCTAGGAGGAGGCCGGCGTGGAGCCCACGGTCCTCGGATGTGGGGGGAGGTACTTCGGAGGCCTTAAACAACGCCTTCCACGCGTCCTTGTGCTTCATGCCATAGAGCCTCTGAAGCATCTTGTGTTAGGCTGGGGCGAACTCCCACAGATTGAATGCCCGCCTTTGGCACGGCAGAATCCGGCGAACGAGCATGACCTGGATCACGTTGACAAGCTTGATGTTCTTGTCCTTCATGCTCTTGATGCAGGTTTGAAGTCCGGTCAGCTCTGTAGGTTCGCCCCAAGTCAGGCCCTTCTTTTCCCAGGAGGTGAGCCGCATGGGGGCTCCGGATCGGAACTCGGGGGCCGCCGCCCAGTTGGCGCCGCGCGGCTCGGTGATGTAGAACCACCCTGATTGCCACCCTTTTACGGTCTCCGCAAAGGAGCCGTCCAGCCAGGTGACGTTAGGCATCTTGCCCACCATGGCCCCTCTGCACTCCGCTTGCTGGCCGCTTACAATCTTCGGCTTCACGCAGAAGATTTGCAGCCCTGAGCCAAAGTGAGGCCGGATGCGGAGGAAGGCCTCGCATAGGCGATGAACGCCGAGATGTTGAGGGGCCGAAATTGAGGCTAGATCATGGAAATCTAGCCCGTAGTAGAACATGAGCCCGCGAACGAAGGGGTGAAGTGGAAACCCCAGTCCACGGACGAAGTGGGCGACGAACACGACCCTCTCGTGGGGTCCTGGGGTCGGAATGACCTGCCCGACGTCTGGTAGCCGGTGCGCTATGTATGCGGCCAAGTATCCGGCCGCCCGAAGATTTGCGATATGCTTCTCCTTGACGGTGGAAGCCACCCACTTGCCTCCTGCTCCATACATGTTTAGCTGTGCGGAGAAGACTTGGGCTTGGGCGCTGGAGCTCGAGGAGGCAAGAGTGGGCAAAGGAGGAAGAAGGCATGGGTAAAAATGGGGAAATCTTAACCCTTTATAGAGGTGACGAAAGCGGTGCGCCTCCCCACTTGCCCGTTGGGAATCGCTTGCTTCCCAAGCGCCACGATTGATGGCGTGGTGGGATTACCCATAACCGTATTGATGAGAATCCCATGATAAGGGGACACGATCTCTACTTTGACAAGACGTGTCAAGGAAACTGCCTCGCAATATGCGATGTGGCTGGTTGTAGGAAAACGGTTCGGATAATGACCCGACCGTAATGACACGTCGTGTTGTCTAAAAAGTTGTTAGCAGATTGCATTTGTGAAATATGATTCTATTTACGGTGGCATGTGAAGATCATTTTGTGGATCCGGACACGATTCAAGTGTTCGATAATTACCTTGGAGTATTCGGAGAAGGAACCCGCCTTGCAATGTCGAAGACAAGACTGCGCGCCAGACTCATCGTCATTGTAGCCTGGTTATGGGGCTACTGAGGGAGTCCTGGATTAGGGGGTATCCGGACAGCCGGACTATATACATCGTCCGGACTATTGAAGCGTGAAGATACAAGACTCAATACTTTGGCCCGTGTCCGGATGGAACTCTCCTTTGCGTGGAAGGCAAGCTTGGCGATCCGGATATTGAGTTTCCTTCCTTGTAACCAACTCCATGTAAACCCTAGCCCTCTTCGGTGTCTATATAAACTGGAGAGGTTGGTCCTTAGAAGGCCGATCACAATTACAATCATACCATCATAGGCTAGCTTCTAGGGTTTAGCCTCTACGATCTCGTGGTAGATCTACTCTTGTACTACCCATATCTTCAATATTAATCAAGCAGGAAGTAGGGTTTTACCTCCATCGAGAGGGCCCGAACCTGGGTAAACATTGTGACCCTTGCTTCCTGTTACCATCAGCCTAAGACGCACAGATCGGGACCCCCTACCCGAGATCCGCCGGTTTTGACACCGACAATGCTTCTCTTCCTCGGCCTTCTTCTCCGCCTCTATTTTGGTGCGCTCTGGTGGAGGCAAAGCCTCCCACAAGGCGACATCCATTTCTTTCCGAAGCTACTCAAGGCTGCGGGGGCTCGGCCGGCGTGGCGTTCTCCTGGTCTTGGGAGCCCACGTCCTCGACGTCGCGTCTTTGGCGAGATTGGGGAACACCTGGCGTCCACCTCGACGCATTGCGGCGAGGAGCGGAACACCGACGCGTCCTCCTCGACTATTGGCGGCGAGGAACGGAACGACGACGCGTGACCGTCCGCTCGGTGCAGAGAGGGGCGCCTAGGGCTTTTGAGGGGTGATGCCATGGTGGTCGACGTGAGAGGGAGGGGAGGAGATAGCGATGAACGTGAGCGTTCTTCCGAATGTTGTACTAGGCGCAGTATTTATAGCGAGCAATGGAACACCTACGTAAGATATGGACTGAGCTGCACTGACTTAAGCTGCGGGTCGGTTAAATCAGCGACATGTGGGCGGACCCTGTTGGGCCCATATGTCAGTGACCCAATGCACCTGTAGTTAAGTAACTGAAGCAGCGTCCCGTAAGATATGTTGCGTGATTAACGTAACAGCTATGTGGGCATATTTGTTGGACTAAATTACGGGGAAGGGAAGGGGTGGAAATATTGCTGGTCACAACGGATTGGACGAGCATGGGGGAGGAGAGTCATGCATGCAATTTTTTTCCACACGGGGTGGAGTGGTGGGACCGCCGGAGGGAGAAGGAGAGTCAAGCAGGCATATTGTTTTCACACATGGAGAGGAAAATATTTGGAGATGAACGGGCTTCCTGCAGGTATGGGGAACGGTGCATAATAAGTCATCTTGCATGCCGGGCTAGGTATAGTCTCAAGTCATTAAAAACATACACGCCCCACACATGTTCATATTTCAAGGTGCACTAAATTATTGCATGCGATGATTAAGGCTGGCCATAATGGTGGTATCTTAGCTAGTATCATGCACACGGGAATAGCAAACATGATGATGTGGCAAAGAATTAAAGAAGAGAGGGGGGTTAGTGTAACTAGTGTTCATGCGTGCATGCAATGCGACAATGCATTGGTAAACACATTTTTTTGGGAAGAACGACATCATTAGTTGAGTACTTTTGCATACTACAAAAACTATTCCACCGCCTCTATCTTGGTAAGAGTAGGTGAAATTTTTGAATCGAGCCCGTTAAAGTAGAAGGGAGGTAGTACTCTAATAGCTAACCTTGTTGTGATGACTAGATAAGATTTGGCACGCACCTAGACGGAGGAACTAGTCTGCATTGTGCATTTAAGTTTTGTCTTAAGTCAATGTACCTCTACTTTGACCAAACTTATAGAAAAATGTATCAACATTCACAATGTCAAATCAATATTTTTATACTCATTATGAAACGTAGTTCTTATACTCATTATAATCAGTATTGTAGATATTTATATTTTTAGTATAAATTTGGTCAAGAACTTTGCAAACGGTTGACGGAAGTAAAAAGGACCTGAGGGAGTATCAAGCATGCGGACTAGGCAAAAAATGTTCATTTATAGCCGGTCGAAGTCTCAAAGAAGCGCGACATGAGGAAAGCGAAAGGTCATGGGAGGCGCAACGGTTGACAGAATTAAGTGAAGTTACATCCACGCGGCGACATGGCGTGTGAAAAGGCAGAAGCTATACCATTAGGCCTACGATATGGGTCTAGTAGACATGACATCCAGTGGGTCCCACATAGTACTCGAGAAATCTTTGGGGGCTTGCGGCCGTTTATCCACCAGGCAAGCCAACAACCCCACGCCATTCGCACGCCCTACTCGTCCCCGTCTTCTACTACTACCTTACAACAGTTCGCTCCCAGTCGTCCCGTCCTTTCACATTACACCAGTTCAACTTCTCCTAACCCTCCTCCAAAATCCATGGCCTCCCAAATCTCCATGGTCGCTGCTGAGTACCAGGTTAGAGCCATCACCGAGTGTCCTCCTCTCAGCCTTCAATGCTGACCCTGGGAGCAGCCATGATTGATCCTTCGTACGCTGAACTGAAGAAACCTCACCACGAGTTTCATCATGCATGGGAGTCGAAGACATTAGATGAAGATCACATCACATGCGCAGCAATGGATTCCTACCTTTGTTTAAATATCTACAAGGGTTGGATGAAGAAGCAGAGCCCAGTGTCCGGTTCAAGCAAAGAAGCGTCGGCGAAGAGGAAGAGGAAGAGGGACAAGGACGAAGTCGAGGACGTGAACTCGGACTTGGACTCCGAGTAAGGTGGCAGTGCCGTCGCTCATGCTGGTTCTACTACAGTGTCAAGCCGACTAGTTGCTTAGTTTTATTTCAGGGGTGTGTTGTGCTGAGCCCCCAGCAGAACTATGTTTATGTTCTTTCTCGTTATTTGAACTTTATGTTCTTTCTCGTTATTTGAACTCTTTAGTATGTACAGTAGTACTAGTACTGGTATGTCTTACTACTGTTCTTCTTGCAGTTGGTATTCTTTGCTTTCGTATCTTAAATCTTCCTCTTGTGTATCGTTCATACTAGTAGTATAATTTGGGTCAGTCGATTTGTGAAAGAAGTTCGACGGAGCAAAGGAAGAAGACGGCAGAGAAGCTACCCCAGTATCTATATTAGGGTGGCAGGGTGCCCATGATCTATCTTATGAGTGTTGGGTGTGGAATATAGTTCGCCGGAAAAAATGGATCATGCCCGGGGTTAAATGGATGGCGGGGGTGGGGGATCATGGCAGTGGTAGGCGGTTCAGGGGAGGGCGGGGCGGCGGTGGCAGGAGGTTAGGCATGTGGCGGGTGAGAAGATGAACAGTCCATCAGTTTCGGAGGTTGAAGAAGCCCTTCTAGCCATCCATGTTGCATCCAACGGCTCACAAGAGTCGACTGACCCAAATTGTTCCTATAGATTGCAGTATCCATGTGGCATTCACGGTATCAAAGGTAGATTCCGCGTCCGCACCCGGTTTGCGGGCGCGACGGGCTTCCGCCATGACAGCCACCATGTGCTCCTCCTCTGGGCGGGCGGAGACGACAATGACACGCTAGTTCCTCCTCGCCGGCGTGCTGGATCACACGCTCGTCCTCCTCTTTGTATGCTGCATGCATAGACGCGGCTCCACCAGCTGCTCGCGTGCTTGGCAGCGCGGCGGCATCGCGAGGAGGGACTACAGACGAGGAGAGCGGGCGAGCCTTCGGCTTCATGGCACGGCGACGCGGCGGTGATGGGCGAGAAATTGTTGGCCGGAGCAGGCGGGCGCCGGCATGCGCAACGGCCATGGCGGCATATTGATGAGTGCACGTATGGGAGCTTAGTTTAGTTTTATATAGGGTTGGTCAAACTTAAAAGAAAACCGTACTAGTACACGTAAACATTAGACCGAGGCAGCGCTTATATTAGTTACCACATCCATGATACGGAATCATGTGCAAGCGCGTGAACCGCGGCCGCGCATTCGATTGAACGGTGCGTCATCGTGTCGCACTCGAAGGACATCCATCGAACCTTTTGTGTGTGTGAAAACAATCCCCGAATATTACTCAACTTTTTTTTCCTGGAAAAGTTCTTGACGCTACAATATTTCCATATATTTGAATTTAGCTCCAGTTCGTGTTTATTTGGATTTGTACGTTTTAGGTGCGCCCTAGTTTTTTTTTAATACTGATTTTGTGTGTGTGACTGAGTGAACGTCTGTATGTGTCCATATGTGTGTTGTGCAGAAGGGCAATGTGGAGACGGTGTGCGTGTGATAGAGACATAGAGAGGTGTAAATGTGCAAATGATCGTGCATGAGTGAGACATAAACAGATGCCGATACATTGTGCATACATGAGAGAACAGTCTTCTATTTTACTTGTGTGTGTGTGTGAGAGAGAGAGAGAGAGAGGGAGCATCACTAACACAACAACCATCTCTCTCGATTCGTCCGTCCCTCGCATGATCGCATGTAACACATGCATCAACGCACACATTTTCATACCCTCACCTGGCCCCTGCCCACCTCAAGGCCCGCACATCGCTCTCTATCTCGCACGCACGATCTCTTCGTGAAAACCCAATATCTGACACAGACACACACACACACTCCCCCTCCCCCGAGCACACAATTCATCCCCATCCAAGGTTATATGGCGACCACTCTCGCTTGTGCTTCTCTGCACCCCAGCATGCACACCATCTCAATCTTCAAAGAGGGCATCGAGGAGATCGAAGACAACGACCACACTGCACTAGAGAATGTGGGGCCATTTGGAAGCAGGATGATGTGACGATGGCTGACGGACTCCTCCCCCCTCTCTCTCCTGCACGAAATTACCAATCCCTCTCTCTCCCGCACAAAATTATCAATCCCTCAACCCACCCCTCTCGTCCATGGTTTTCCAGCTCTCTCATGAAACCTGTTGTGTCTTCTCCTTCCACGTGTACAGAATCCCGATGCACACACATCTCTCGTATGTTACATGTCTCCATCTTTCTCACAGACCTAACTTGTTCCTCTCTCTTTCTATCTCTATCTCTCTCTGTCTCGTTAGGTTTGTCTCCTACTCTCTCGTCCACATACATACAATCTTTCCCGCCCTATCTGCTCCATCTTCGCGAGCTCTCTCTACACGTTTCATTCCCACATTGGGATGTGTTCAAAATGTTGCTTTTATAATGGATGATGTAGAGTTATGGTTGGTTTTTGTTGCATCCTACAAAGTAATAACTATGAAATGCATTTAGATTCTCATTTGACTGGGATTATGTGAGTTTGAGCATATTGTGAAGTACTATAGACTTCGTATACATCTTGGAATTTGACAATCATTGCAACTATTAAATTGTATAGACCATTACATTCGAAGTCAGTAGCCTAATATATTTATTTCACAATTACAACAAATGATTAATTTAGTACAAACTAAGTAAACAAATGTGTACTCCCTCCGTTTTTATTTAAGTCCGCGTATTAGCATTGGTCAAAGTCAAGTTTTGTAAACTCTCAGAAGTTTATAACAAAAAATATTAACATATACAATACAGTAACAAATAAATACCATTAGATTCATTATTGAATGTACTTTCACGTCATACATATTTGTTATGGTAAATGTTTATATTTTTCTATAAACTTGGTCAAACATTAGGAAGTTTGACTTCGGTCAAACCTAATATGCAAAGTTAATAAAAACGGAGGGAGTACTAGTAGTTACTAGTACTACTCGCTAGTTGCTTAGCCCAATCACCCAGCACGCCACACGGGGAGTTCAATGTCTCAAAATTTTGAGGTCGGCGGGAAAATCTCCCACGGCCCTAATTCGAGCAGTGAGAAGTTACCATCATAGCCTTCGGAACAGGCCTACGGATGACGCTTGGTAGGGGGCTGATTTCGTAACTTCAGGTTCACCCTACCCAGCCAGCCCCACCCCGGCACCCAGAGTAGTACACCTGAATACTCCCCATTTTATATACCCACCGCAAAATTGACTTCTCCACGGCACCACAGCCTTTGTGCTCCTCTCGTTCTACATCGGCGCACTCTTCCACCGCAACACATCTGCCTCATCGACGACCTCGTACGCCGCACTAGAGCCGGTACACCGTCGTCGTCGTACATGGACCCTCTTCCCCTGAACCGTCTTCCACGATCTCGGATCTGCTTCCCGGAAGCCGACGCCAAGCGCAGAAGCACCACCGTCGTGGAAAATGAACTGACTCCCGTTGCCAACCATGATGCACAGAGGCCACCGCGACCATCGTTCTCCTCCTCGATTGGTAATGTGTATATTGAATCACTTAGCAGTACATGTGCAGTTCCAATTTTGTTCATACCTACCCTTCAAATTTCCTGGTTGCTATGTTCCCGTAAAAGTAATTGGTTATAGCCTCCATTGTCCAACAGAATATCAGCTTGTAATTGTGCGTCGCTCCTGTATGGCCTTGTGCTTGGGTAGGTTCTTCATCTGCAACCAGTAGTGTGCCAAATGATGAAAAGCTTTTTAGAACTAGCAAGATGCCCATGCGTTGCACGCATCAATGTGCATTTGTATGAGTAGTTTATCTTGTGGGAGAAATGGATGAACGAGGGAAGGCCTTATTTGCAAATCTAGAGAGGGGTGACGGTATCTTTCTGCAAAATTGCCATAGTTTCCTTCCTATCCGTCGGATATAAATCGGACGGCCTATATAGCAGGATGGCAGGCACACCATCATCACCAACTATGTTCTTTAAAAGAAAAAAAAGAGTAGAGAGTGGAGAAGTAGAGATAAATATTAAATATAAAATAAATATAACAGTAGAGAAGAGAGTAGAGATAGCAGGGACGTCGGGAAAGGATCATGAGTGAGGGAAAAATCGGCCGGGCACGCGCTAGTTTTGGCGCGCGGCGTCCGGCGTGCTTTATAAAATCCAACGCCCTCCCACCGCTCTGTGCCTTGCCACCGCTCTCTCCCCGCTCTTTCTCGCCTCGCCGCCGCTGCGCCACCATGCCGCCGCGTCACCGAGAAACTTGGGGATACCATGGCGTCCGCGCGCGCCCCTCCGGCAGCTTCTCTGCCAAGATCCGGTTCCGCGGGATGCGCCTCGGCCTCGGCAATTTAGACACTGCCAACGAGGCCGCCCGCGCGTACGACACGGTGGGGTGGCGCCTCCGGTGGCCTCATAGAACATTGAACTTCCCCAATGTGTCGACACGGGAGCGAGCGCAGGAGCTCGCGCCTCTGCCATGGGTTATCACCGACGAGGATCGTCACGACAACTGGAGGCGGGAGCACCGTCTCTGCATCACCGAGATGGACAAGGAAGCCATGGCGCTGTGGCATCAATACTTCCCGTGGGACATCATCAACGAGCGCGAGTTCTATGCACAAAGGAGGGCGGAGAGGGAGAAGAGGAGGGCGGAGCGAGCCGCCTATCGCGAGGACAAGCGTACGCGAAAAGCGGACGCTCAATTCAACATGAGGCTAGGAGCAGTGTCGCCATAGGAATCCGATAATGATCGGTATCTTCACGCCTACATTGAGACGTCGGAGGAGGACATTACCGAGGAGGAGTCGGACGAGGAGGAGTAGTTGAACTATCTATTTTTTATCTATCTATGCTATATCTATGCTGAGAACTATCCTCTACTCTCTAGTCACTACTCTCTATCTCTACTTCTCGATCTTAGCATTGTAAACGCTTTTTTAAAGCGCCGCGTGTTGCGCTTCTGTTGGAGATGCTCTAACATGGCAGACGAGTGCTTTAATGTTGCCCACAAGATGCGTGAGTATTACTAGTAGTATATTTTTCTTTCCATGTTGAGATTTTAAAACCACGAGTGCGAACATGCAGAGGAGCAATGAAGACCAAACACGGGATATTGGGGACATCTTCAAGGAGTGTGGCAAGTTAAAGAGGAGCTGCACCGAACCTGTAGAACGAGCTTTGGTAAGTAACACCCTTTCAATTACTTTCGTTTAGCCTCGTGTTCTCCGATGTGTATATATTGTAGTTTCTGTTTCTCTTAGCCTCGTGTCCTTCGATGTGTAATAAGAAGAGTCTTAATCGTCCTAATGCTTTCGTTTTTAGCTTGATGTAGGAAGTGGGTGTTCTCACCTTGTAGTCTGTTTTTATATTTTTCCTTTTGAATTCACTTCTGCGAGTCATGTTTATCTGGCTTTCTACTAAATGGATCTGGGTTGCTCTGAGTATTGATCAAAAAAGAAGTAACTTCATGTCAGGATGCAGTTCCTGCGAGGAGGGAAGTATGGTCAACCTCGAGATCATGTTTCCAAAATGAGTCTGGATTACACACAAGGTGCCAGTTCCCTAATGATGATGGATTAGACACAAGGTGCAAATTCCCAGATGAGGCTGGATTACACACAAGCCAGGTGGAGTCGTCAGCTGTTCGTGTCCTCGTGGCTCTAGTAAAGGCTGCAAGAAAGCATGCAGCAGCCCTTGAGAATGTAGCTGAGTTCCTGAAGAAGCGAAAAGAGCAATCATATGCTCTCTTCACCCAAGCCAAAGAAGAGATGGAAGAATCCAGAAATAAGCTAGCAGAGGCAGAGCAGGCTAGGCGTCTCCTGCTATGTAAAACTGTTGTCAATACAAAATTTCCTTCATAATAGCTAGGTTCAAATGTTTATACAGTCAGCATGCCTGTTGTGATGTCCTTGCATCTACTTATGTGGCACAAAATAATTTTTTTTGGGTCATGTAATAACAGCAATTACTTTCCAAACAATAACAGACGAAGCATTGGACATGGTATAGTTCACGCGCAAGCCCAACATTCCAAGTTCAACTTCCACATCAAACTCATGTTCACATATATCTGCACATTCATAGATAATGTCCACAACCATGATTCACTTCAAAGCAAAAAAAATTGTGAGGAGAGTTATAATTAAAGAAAAACCTCTAGTTCATGCTACCACCGCGAGCACAACAAGTCAAGACCATGCGTAGTTAATTATATTTTGGTCATTTTTTGTGTTCTAAAATGCCGGCCGGCTCGCGGAAGGACATGTTGCCGGCACACGCGCAGATTCAACGGAGGCAGGCGGGGCAGTCTGAAGCCGGTTGCATGCGGCGAGGAGGTGTGTTCAGCTGGGCCTACAACGAGTGGGGCCCTCATGGCCGGCGCGCCGGTTCAATGCCTGCGCTATGAGAGGTTGCGTCCATGTCAGTGCAATCACTCCCTCCAGTCCTTTTTTGTTTGGGTATAACAAAATTTCATTTTCCATTCACATTTTACAAGTAAAATTCATGGACAAACTTTGACCCAAACTACGATGGGGACTAGTAAACTGGAACGGAGGTAGTAGTTTTTTTATCAAAGAAGGGTTTCCCCCTTCTGATTTTCATTACTGAAAACCAACATCTAAACCATAGTATTTGCCCTAGAACTACCAGGTTCAACATCTCGCAACATAAACCCATACAACCATACGCCAAGGAGGTAGTAGTTATGAATTCCATTTTCGCTCCATACCAATCATTCTAAAAACTACTTACTCCGCTAAAAAATGATATTGTAAACGTGGCTACTCAATCTGTGGCAACTGGTGAGCCACCGCCTCCAGGTCGTTCACCTGTGGCTCCGACCATCAACTCCTTTTTTTTCGAGAGTACGCCTGTGGCCCCGATCTATGGCTACGACCATCAACTCCTATGGATCAAATTATCACGTGAGCTGACTATTTCTACAAAGGTGCGCTCCAACACATAGTCGGTACCCGCACATGCAGCAGTCGTGCACCTAGGGTTTTAGGGTTTATTTGTTAACGATGCCTTTACGTAACTCTCATGTGTGTGAGACAATGAGAGACCGACCGCGTGCGTGCGCCTCTTCTCTTCGTATATCTACTCCACCGTTTGTCTGGTGTCCAAAAAATTATACAGTGGTAATAACTACTCCCTCCGTTCCATAATGTAGTGCCTATAGATTTTTCTTAAATTCAAACCTCACAAACTTTGACCAAGTGGAGAAAAATATTTACATCTAGAGTGCGAAACATATATCACTAGATTCATCATATGATGTAGTTTGGCATTATATATTTTTTCTGTTGTACATATAAATATTTTTCTCTACAAACTTGGTCAAAGTTTGCAAAGTTTGACTTCTTCAAAAATCTATAGGCACTACATTGTGGAATGATGCGTTGCCACACGATCAAAGTTGATTAATACATATTCACCGATTTGATAGAAAAAAAGTCTAGTTTTGAAATACGTATATCACTAAAAATATTTTATGTTGCACTCAAAATATATTCCTTTGGCGGTTTTGATGAGATAAGGGAGGAATGTTGTTAGTTTCAAGATTCGAGAAGTGGTATATGTGTAATTTCTACTCTTACTAGCAAGATGCTCGTGCGTTGCATGGAACATAAAGATCTTGTGGGAGAAAAGGATGAACGAGGGGGGCCTTATCTGCAAATGTGGAGAGGAGTGCGGGTAAATTGCCATAGTTTCCTTCCTATCCGTTAGATATAGATCGGACGGCCTATATTGCAGGATGGCAGGCACACCATCATCACAGACTATGCTTTTTATAAGAGGAGAGATAAAAATCAGAGTTGGTGATGATGGTGTGCCTGCCATCCTGCAATATAGGCCGTCTGATTTATATCTGGCGGATAGGAAGGAAACTATGCAATTTTGCAAAAAGATACCCACACCCCTCTCCACATTTGCAAAGAAGGCCTTCCCTCGTTCATCCTTTTCTCCCACAAGATAAACTACTCATACAAATGCATCTTGATGTTCCGTGCAACGCATGTGCATCTTGCTAGTTGTTGCAAAAAGCCCATGTGTGTGAGAGAGAGGGAGAGAGGAGGAGGAGGGAGTGCATGTGTGACAAAGACACAAAGTGTGTGTGTGTGCGAGGTACCAGCTTAAAATGAGGCGATAGTGTGTGTGTGCACGATCGAGAGGGCGTGTCTCAAGAAGGGAAGAAAAATCTACATAGATACAAGGAGCACGAGAGAGACATGTATGCGATAGTGGAAGCACGAGTGTGCGGGTCTATAAACCTATCTAGAGGCTAGTCGATAAATGTTTGTGAGAGAAATACGAGCGGGGTGCGAAAGCGAGAGTTTTGTGTGTGAGAGAGAGAGACGGTAGTCAGGAAGGGGAGTGGAATTAGGAGTTGTGTGTGTGTGTGTGTGAGAGAGAGAGAGGGGGGGTTTGTCTGATCGGTAAGCAAATGAATAATGTCAGTTTTATTACTGGGATGATGACGGAAAGGAGACCGCAACAAATGTTGTGTCTGCAAGAGAGAGTAATTTTAGTGGTATGAGTCATATCTAGAGACATATAGGGTGTGTGAGAGAACCCCATAGAGAGAAAGACAAAGTGAAAGATGAGTGAGACTGTGTGTGTGGCGGTGAAAAAGAAAGCTTAGGTACCTAGTGATACCAGAGAATGGTAGAGACGTGAGAGATAATGAAAACCGTGTAAGGTATAACGATAGGGAGAGTGTGACACTTCTCAAGGGAGACGTCGAGAGACCATGTTTGCGAAGATGGGAGAAACATGAAGTGAGCGTGCGGGTGAGCTGGAGAAAAGAGAGTGGTAGCTACATGAAGGAGCATGCATGCAAGAGAAATGGGCGTCAAAGGAGTCAACATAAAAGGGATTCAAATATTTGAATTCGAGATAATGATACATGTAATTCATACTTGAACCAAAATTGATCTATCAAACATGCATACTCATATGAATTCAAGCGCATCTACGTTATTTAATATGTAGATATTTCTGATCCATACATTTTAGTAGAACATAATTTGGTTTAAATTTTTTGAATTCAACCTTATGATTTTGAGATCATTGTATTTATAAATCATATTATACATATAAAGGAGCGGAATTCTTTGATGTGCTTTTGAAAGTATATATATATATAATGATGTATATAGAATTTTATTCCAATCGAAAATGGATCCTGCCCGAACAAAAATAGAATACAAACTGGATTCGAATTGAGTTGGCATGGTAAACGTGCACTCTTGCTCTGCAAAAATTTGAACAAAGTGGGGAAAGTCGTAGTAACCGCCCGAAACCAAAATCTGCAAGATGGAAATTACTGCATATCCCTGCCACGCAAAGCCTATCGGCTCGATTTCTATAGGTTTCGATAGGGTAGGTTTGTAATTTCACTCAGACATGACATAACCGCCTCTCACCCGGATTCATACACGGTGGGTGCCAAAACATAGTGTCTCCTCGGCCGAAATCGACTCTCTCCCTGATTCATACACGGTGGGCGCCAAAAACAAACTCTCGTCGGGAAATATTCGGTGTATGCGAGATTACCGTCCTATCCCCAACCGACTAATATTGTTGTGGTGTAGGAAATTTTAAACGAGGGCTAAGTTTGTAAATTTCCTCGCATTTGAGACAAGCGCGCCCTGAAGACATGGTTCCCCCCTTCCTCTCTCCCTCCATTTCCCCGTTCGTACTCTGTGGGCACCAAAACACCCTCCACCCCAGCCTCCTTCATCCGCCACCCCATCCACTGCCGTCCTCCTCCATCATGCCGGAGCTGATACCCCGACGCCGTCGGCCATTACAATAGATGGACCTCTCTCATCCACGGCTTCGGACTGGGATCCTTGCATCCCGTCCTCTCGCTTCATCCCCGCCGTCGTCCACTTTGTCGGCGCCGCTCCCACAACCGTCTCGTCTACCGCGCCCCGCTGCCACTATCTACCCTCCTAGATCTGCTTCCACGTCGCCGACAGCCATCGCTACCGCAGCACCATCAAATTCTCAGCAGATGCATACACGGCGCCGCACCAGAGGCGGTACTCTTTCGTATCTGCTCAACTTATTTATCGCAGCAAGAAAATAGATCGCCACTGCTTTACTCTGATTTCTTATCTTGGTTGCGAAGTTGCCTTTGTCCGGTTTGCACCTTCAGATCCGCCATGGCACGCTCAACACTATACTCCCAATGCTTATGGTTTTCCCCTTTTATATTCCACACTAGTTAAATGATAGTAGACTAAATTTCAAAATTGGCTCAGTCGATTTCGGTGCGAAGGAAGGGGCTCGGGTGGGGACGGTGGTTGTGGGGGGCGGTGGTGGGGCCTCGCCGAACGAAGAAAACTCGACGTGGGTGGGGGCGGGGCTGGGGGTGGGGGTGGGGTTGGCGGAGGAACATAGGCGGTGGGGGCGGGTGGTTAGGCCAGCGGCCCGTGCGGTGTTCTGTATGGGAAGAATTAGAGACGAGGAAGAAGAAGGGTTAGGAGACATAGGATCTTCATCCAACCGCCTGAAATGGCCGACTGACCCAAATGACAATAGTCACGCGACTTGCATGCAGACATGCCTTTATATTCAGTACCATCATCATACCTGCTTAGCACTGCTCCTGAATCCATCAAGCTAAACAACGTGCCACTCATAATTCCAAACTTGTTGCTCAAATACGAATCTGATATGATGCTGATATTACTAAAACAGATAAAGTTTAATTGGTCAGCTAATGTTCCTACTTTACTTTCGAAAAGCACGTGCAGCACATATAGAGAGACAACAGGGAGTTGCATTCTTAATGCGCTCTGGTTCATCATGTGCGGGCACTGCACAATGAACATTTTATTATCCAAAGTCTGCTTGCTCTTCGTTAGCATCTTCCTCTTTCGTTCTTCTTTAATAAGTACTCTCTTCGTTCCTAAATACAAGTCTTTGTATAGATTCCACCATGGACTAAATATGGAGCAAAATGAGTGAATATACACTCTAAAATGTATATGTATACATCTGTATGTGATCCATAGTGGAAATCTCTACAAAGACTTATATTTTGGAACGGAGGGAGTATGATAGTAGTACAGTATGTTCCTTGTAGTGATGATGAGCAGGGACATTTGCAGTGTAGAGGTCTATACGGTCGGTTGTGATGGACACTTTGAACTCTTCGGGCCTCTTTGATTTGTAGGATTTTGTAAACATAGGAATAGGAATTGTAGTGGCCTGCCCACTTGAATCCTATAAGATTAGCTAGGAAATGCGGGGAGCTGTGTCACCTTGGACAGTTACACGGATATTAACAGTACCGCACCTTCAGTTGAAGAGGGCTGGTATCCAAAGCCTTTCTAGCCATACCGGCAATACTAGCACATATATTCTTGCAAGTTCCACTTTGCTGATCTTACTTGTGATGCTTACGGTTTGCTCGTTATATCTACACTATGATCTGCGTAGCTGCTTTGTGTCGCACTAGCGGCAGTCACTCTTGAAGCTAAACAACACACCAATCATAAGTCCAAAGCTTACTTCTTCAAATACGAATTGTGATATGATACTGATATTAGTTAACAGACACACATTTAATTGGTCAGGTAATGCTCTCACTTGATTTTCCAAATGCATGTGGCCACATATAGAGAGACAGCATGGAATTGCATTTCTTTGGGAGCTCTGATTCATCATGTGTGGGCAACCAACACTGTATGCAATGAAGCGGAACCTCAAGAATATGCTTCCTCTTCTGTTCTTTAACATGTTAATCTTTTGTTATTCTGTATTTAGTATGTACAGTATGTTCCTTGTCAGGAACATCTGCAGTCAACAGCTGATAGAGCTGGCCTTTACGTGATCGATAGGATTTCAATTAGTAGCAGCAATACAACACCGTAATTTCCAGCCAGTTCCACTTTCCCGATTTATATATCCTGGTTATGGTGTACCCCTTTTATGTAAACTACGATCTTCCTAGTTGTTGTGTGCTCTTGTTATCATGGTTTGGCAATAAACTCTCTATACAGTATATTATGAACCTATCATCTACTAACTATCCTTACTTCTGGAGCCTATTTTTTGTGTACTTGTGCCAGATTATATTAATGCACGCACCATATTACAGCACACATGGGCTCTCTCATTAGAATCCAGTGATAGCACACAAGGGTTTACAGGGGCGCCCCTATATTAGAATATGCTCTGCATTACAAAGATAATCTCACTACTATTTATGTTTTCACGCTTCTCAGATATTATACGTAATCACGGTGAATATCAGAGTCTGCGCATCAGAAGAATATTGTGGAACACTGGAACGACTTACAAAATTGGTACCAAGGCATTGAGTGCCATTCTGGATGCAATGAAACTCATACGCTCCCCACCTGTAGATTCTTGTTTAGAATATGATCCTAATGACTATTCTGACCTCGAGGAGTCAAAGGCAGATGGCCTGTCCTGTTCACCCATTAAGGTACCTGTTCTAATTTGGCAAGGTTTTATTGATTGCGCGTATCTTGCATAAGTTGTCTTGCATTTCTTCTACTTTGTAGCACCCGCCATTTGCTTAGTTTACTCATCATATATGTCAAGATGACATGCCCATCCATTATAAATACATATTCCATCTGTCATCATACCATGTTTTTTCACTCAAATGATGTTCTTGTGCATCAGACATCAGAAAGGAAGAGGGTGATTGCTGAACCTGAAGGAGCACCAGCAAAGTCCTTGAAAAATGTGGTGGTGCCGGAGAAATCAGACAGCACCCCACTTATATTGGCTCTACGACCAGTGACACAAAACGTAGGACCGACTCCAGCAGACTGTACCCATACTTCACTAGCCACACCACTAGCCCCACATCCCCACAATGTTGCCTTAACCTGCTTCACTTGAACCGCAACATCCTCACCGACTCCTCGGACGAAGCCGAGGCCAACTCGGCGCCACCAAAGAGGTTGTACACTCATTGCATCACACCTTCTCCTTAACTCGACCTCCCGGTGCCGACGATGCTCCATCCCGCACCCCCAGGGAGCGGCTACATCGAAGTCGGTGCCGCGGCAACATCTCCATGGCGGCTCTCCCCTAGTGCGAGGCCCCTTCGGCGGCGGTATCCATACCAGCCGGATCTGTTGCTGCTGCTCTGGCTCTCGCTCGCGATGCTGCTGCTGCTCTCCCCCTCGCTCATGCTGCTGCTCTGATCCGATTTAGCTACACTTCAGTCGACTGAATCGACTTTTTGGTTAGTCGATTTTTAGGGGGTGGGGGGGCTCGCCGGAGTTAAGGAAGAACCACCCGCAGCGGGGAGGGGGGCTCGCCGGAGAGGTACCCCGCTACCTATCTTAGGGTTCAGGGTGGGGATGGTGGTCGCCGGCGATGAGGGGCGCGGTGGTGGGGCGGTGCCATGGGGATCGCCGGAGAAAAAGCTCGGCTCGGAGGGGGGCTAGAGGGCTGGCTAGGGCGGCAAGGCGGCAGCGGACCGGCGGTGGGGAGTTGTTTTAGGGCGGCAAGGCGGCAGCGGACCAGCGGTGGGGAGTTCTTTCGGGGCGGCGAGGCGGCGCGGGGGCCGGAGGTTCGGCCGGTGGTGGCTGGTGGCTCAGGGGGGTGCAGGTTGAAGATGAACTGTAGGCCCTCCCTAAACTACATGTGAAGTGCCTCTCTGCTACCATTGCGTTCAGTTTCGACAGTAACATTCAGATTCCATAGTAAATTTCAGTTTCGACAGTTAAGTTCAGATTCAACAGTTTTTACCTCATCTGTTGTAGTCAGGTGGTTTTTGGTGATGTAAATTTTACGAGCATAATTGGATTGGTGCCAAAAATAGGCATGCCAATGTTTGGCATTGTGCCAAATATTCGCTACTACTTTGTTGGTTACCGAGTTGTCTTGCCTATCTCACATAAAGTTGCCAATATTTGGCAAGTCTTGGTATTGCCAATATTTGGCAATTCCAACATTTGGCTAGCCAAATATTGGCAACAAACCAATCATGCTCGTAATCTATCACTTTTTGGTAATGCATTTTACATCATCTATAGGAGATGCTCTTAGAATCCCACTTGAGATTAACGATGTTTGTCTTGTGCTGCTTCAGCATCAACGTCTTCTGACTCACGGAGCTGCTCAATGACGGAACCATCCATCACAATAGAGCAGTGCCCTGGACGCCATCTATAGATTTCTCAGATCTTCCTCCACACCTCCGACAGTCACCTCTGCCTCAACTTCTTTAGCGACCAAGCCAATGATGCTGAGGTCGACACGGCTACGACAAAGAGGTTGTACACTTGTCGCATCACATATTACTCTACATTCATGTCGATCCATTAGGGCTATTTTGGTTCAGCGGAAAAACATAGCAAAAGGAAATTTTCCTATGGCACTCTACTATTCAATTATTCATGCATTTTGTTGAAAGGAATGGAGTAAAACATCCACCTGGACCTACTTTTCAAAATCCTATGCATGAAAACAAGACCAAGTGCATTAGTGGCAGAATAACATCCTAACTATACACGCTTTCATATGGTTTCACTTTATTTTGGCCATGTTTCTTTGCATTCCTCTGCTCCTCCAATTCCTGTGAACCAAACACCCAAGTTGACAGAAATCCTGTGTTCACAAATGCTCTATTTTCCATGTGCATTCCTAACCTATTCTGGTGTTTTTCCTCCTATCCCTGCGTTTTTAGAATCATGCAAGCCAAATGAGACCTTACAGAATTACTTCAGTTACAGGTAAGTGTCGAAGAAAACTTTGTGTGGTTTGTCCTACTCCTGCCGTGACGTCGTTCACCTCACCTGAGCCGCTCCATCTACATAAGCATCCACCAAACGAGACATCACGACTCATGACCGTCTTTCGCCGCCTCAGATCTCCTTCCCTGCCGCCGGCACCCACCGCAACGGCATCACCATCATTGACTCAGCAGATGAACCTTAGGAGTACACAGGTCCACAAGAGAGGTCGCACTCTTTTGTTTCTGCTTATGTTATGCATTGCTTAATATTACGTGCTACATTATTGTCCTGTTCACCTCTTAGACTCCAAGTTAGGCCCAAATTTATGTTCAAACTTGAGTTCTAAATTAGTTGTGGGGCACATATCGAGGTAGCAATGAATAGTATCTCTGTCTAATATCCGGTTCACCTAGGGTATGCCTATGTTGTTCATCTTGGGTGGGAAACAAATAGTAAAGCAATTATCATCTGTTTTTTATTAAATTAAAGCAATCATCAGCCTGCTATCATTATTTTTGGATCCATCCACTGGTTGTTACCATTAATCTAGATTTCTGCATGCTCTCCTTACATAATCTCACTATATTTTTTTGTATGCATGTCAGATATTGTACACAGTCATGCTGAACATGTAGAGAAGAAGAGAAGAGTTTTGCACGGCAATACAATGTCATGCAGACATCGCTCCATGGTTGGTTCAATGGCAAACCCTCCCCCCTCTCTAGATTGTAATCCAGAGAAAGATATCTGTTCTGAGGCAGATTCAGACGCAACTGACCACTCTTATTTACCCCCCAAGGTGATTGCTCTAACTTGGCATGATGATGTTAGTAATATCATGCATATGTTACCTTGCAGTGCCTACTTTCGACATCATATATGTCATCTGCTTAGTTTAGACCTGTTCTGTAATGCGACCTGTTTAGTTTCAATATCATATATGGGAATTATGCAGTCTCATGTCTTTTAGCCAGCCATAATATATGTGAAATGTTCAATGCCATCCTGTTTAACCAGGCATCATATATTTGAATGATTTATTGCCCATCCTTTTCTTCATTACATTTCCATTTGTCGACAATGTTTGTACATGAAACTACTCTTCCTATGAATCAACCATTTGAGTGGGTGATGGAAAAATCTGGAGTGAAAACAAGGCCTTCAGAGCAGACAGTGCTACCTGTTGAAGCAGATCTCTTTGTGGGTCCCGATAGCTCCTCAGAGATAGATTCAGAGACAGATGACCAGTCATATTCCCTCACCGAGGCGTATGCTCTAACTTGGCACGGTTATACTGCTCATATCATACATATGGTGTCTTTGCATAGTTTAGACATCATATACACAATATTCGACACCATGTTCTTAGTTCAGACATCATATATGCGAATGCCCTCTGCTTAGCATATAAATCACATATGTGAATTAAATCATTTGATCCTGATTTCTTAGATAATATGTATGTGAATTATGTCATGTGATCCTGTTTAGTTAGTCATAATATCTTTGAATTATGTTATGCTATGCTATCCAGTTTAGATAGACATCATATATGTGAAATTATGTCATGCTATCCGTTTTAGTTAAACAATATACATGTCAACTCTTTCATGCCCTCTTTTTTCCACACTATCTATTGCCTATGTCTCTCATAC
The DNA here is from genome assembly GCA_021605145.1 of Aegilops bicornis. Lineage (NCBI taxonomy): Eukaryota > Viridiplantae > Streptophyta > Magnoliopsida > Poales > Poaceae > Aegilops > Aegilops bicornis. The sequence continues at coordinate 423,888,683 of CM038675.1, read as the reverse complement.
AATGTCTGTATATTCAACTATGTTTCCTGTTTATCAGCCATTTGAATTGGAGCGGGTGATGGCAGTATCTAGCAGAGTAAAAACATGATCTTCAAATAAAATTGTGCTACCTCTTGGTGGAGATAGCACCCCGGTTGTACATGCACGAGAACTAGCCCTACCACACCTCACAGATTTTACCCCTAGTGAGATGGACAGAGAACCGGCTTCACCTAATCTAACCCCAACCCCAGTAGATAGTAACCCAGTTCCTGTTGACACAACACCATCTCCACCATAGAGCTCCCAAACAAGAGCAGTTCGTAAGGCAGCTCCAGTGCCCAAAGCGCCAGTACTACCACGGCGAACCCCAACTCCACCAGTTAGTACACCTATTCCTGTGGAAGAAGCACAACCAGCCATTCATAGTTTAGCATCTATCGCATTTGATGTTGTTAAATCCTATGTGTGAATCTTCCCAACATGGAAATATTATACTGAAGATGAAGGAAAATGCCAGTTGCAGGTGTTTGTCCAGGAGTTATGTGTAAGTAATGATATTCATGGCAATTACTTTGCTTTGTCCCATACATTCTACCTCCATGATGGTTATACTATAGCAAAATTTCCCATTTTTCTCTATAGAGAAGGACCGATTTGGAAACTCGGGATGAGGTAACCTGTGCTAATACCTCTGCTATCTTCAAGAATGCTTGGTGGCAGTATCGGAATTGCCTGAAGAAAACATACTTCACTGGCAAAGAAACTCATCAAATTTCCTTACGTTCTCCTGAGACACATTTACTGGACAATGACTGGGAATGCCTTGTTCTGTACTAGTCCCGAACCAAGAATGTGGTAAGGTCTATGAGTTCATTTTATTTTAACTACTATATGCTTGCATCTTACTGTACTCTGTTCATGTAGAACAAGTGCTTAAACCTGAAGAACAATTGTTCTTATTTAAGATTCCATTGCTATCGTGCGTACTGCTTTGCTCTTGTATCACTGTATTTACTCATACAAACTTATTTTTCAATTGAACGATCCAATGGAAACTCCAATGGCACAACAGGTATGTTTATGCATGTTTCTTTAACAGGTTTGCTCTTATAAATAGCTCTATTGATTTCAATTTCAATTATGTATACAATTGACTTCTCATATCATGCACATTACTAGCATCACAATAGGGCCAATAGTGTTGTTGTACATGTAGACCCGTGGTACCCATCTGAAATCTTGTTGTGCCATGTAGTTTCCCACGCTTTGTATTCTTTCAGTGCTGCTTTCTCTTGAACTGATATGATTTGAACCGTGTCTCTATTTTGATTTGGCAAGACAATGCAGTGACCATAGAACATAGATATATGTTTGTTTTATGGTTTTATAATGTACTATTTGGCAATAGAAGACTGGGAGTTTAATCTTGTCCACCTTACTAATGAACTGGTTCACCGAAATGAGTTTCATATACTAGTACATGCTAAACCTGTTATGTGTCTTCTTGTTTCTTCTTTTAGAATGCTGACAGAATATTGGGGAATAGTGCCTTATTAAGCAATGGTAAAGGAAGTAATGCAGATAAGGTTTAGGATCGAGAGACATCCTTGTTAGTCTACAACAAAGCTGATAAAACAGCTAAGGGAAACTATCTTGAAGATAGTGAGACAACCCCAAAGTCCTGTCTTGGTTTACTGTTCGAGTTACTGGCCACTACCGCTTGCACAAGCTATTCAAATTCACTGTCTAAATCAGTTGTGTTTCTTGAGTCTCAACTATAAACTAAAAGACATCGATCAGCTGTGCTGTGACAAGAAGCGGAAGGACTGCGGAAGTCTCTGGAGCATTCAGATGCATACTTTCTGGTGCAACAACAAGCGTTGGAGGATTTTAGCGCCAAACAGGACAAAGCTAATAAGCTTGCTAAGCTTATTGCCAGCATGGTGGATACCTAGGATAACATTTCTTGAGCTCTTCTGAAGTTGTTTCAGTTATGGACTTCTTTTGCTGCCACGTTTATTTGCACTGGTGGCCAATTTTGACAGCTAGTGTATGTAATATGTTGCTTTGTTCCCTATATTTGCAGTGGTGTCAAACTTTGATGCCCAGTGGATGTAATATGTGTAATAGCTGTAATAGGCTAGCATTAGTTGCTTGCTTATTTATTTCCTTATTGTCTTGTTTAGTTGTTTGCTTGTAGTCACTGCAGTTCTTTTTCCGCGTTTTTCTAGTGGCCACAATAACCTATTTTTGGTAACTAGGCCACAATAATCATCATGGCAACACACAGACTGTTGTAACCATGGGCCTCCTTCGGACCGTAAGATCCATGCATGGGCCTTCTACGGGAAGTAGGATCCATGGACTTTCTACGGGCCGTATGATCCATGGGCCTTCTACGGGCCGTATGATCCATGGGCATTCTACGGGGCGTAGGATCCATGGGCCTTCTACGAGGCGTATAATCATTTCGCCAAACATGGGCCATACTATTCGTGGACCATAACGGGCCGTTAATAGGTCATATTTGATAATACTATGAAAACAGCCCAACGGGTTAACGAGCCACAAACGGGCCGAATGTAACCATAGGCTGAATTTGGCCCACAAACGGAACAGGCCAGTAACGGACCGCGAATTCTAGAAATGAGCCCAAGAATAAATGGGCCCTTAGAAGGTCGAAAGGTAACACGGGCTAGAAACGGCCCACAAAATAATGGGTCATTAATGGGTATAAAGCCATTATGGTCCAGTTTCATCTCAGGTCTTTAATGGGCCTAGAGTTACAAAAGGCCTCATATGGGCCGAAAGACATCACGGACCATACATGGGCCGGAAGTTACAACGGGCTGGAATCATATTGGATGGCCCAGATGAAGCTACTGGGCTTAATTCCGATAGGCCGTAATGGGCCGGGAGTTAGCGGCCCGTAAATGGGCTATATATGAACATGTCGTTAACAGGCTTTTCGTGGACCGGCCCGTTACCTTTTGACCAATTCAAACGGGTCAGCCTTTTCACCGGAATGGGCCTCTGTTGGGCCGTGCCACATGTCGACGTATCATAGGCGTCTCCTGTCCAATGAGTGGATGACATCTGTCCCAACGGTGAGCCAACACGTGTTTCCTCTGTCCAATGAGAATTTTACACGTGGAAAATCTCCATTGGTCCGGGCTGTTAACGGGTTATCTGATCCAAAACCGGACCCGATAGCTTAACGGCGACCCATTACGGTGGATGCCACGTGTCACTCGCCCTTGATGAAAGCACTTCCATGATGCGGCATTTATCGTCATGGAAGTGGACACTTCCGTAATGATAATTTTGGTAATGTCATGGAACACTTCTACACAGCACAGGTATGACTATCTTGATTCCGTCATAAAATCATCATGGATGTACATGCATGACAGAAAACGTGACCTACTGTGACAAACACGTATCATCACGGAAGTGTATTTTTTTGTAGTGAAAGGGAAAGGATCCTTTGGGCATGATTTGTTGAGATCAGTGTGATCAATGCAAAGCCTCCATTACCCATTTGCCTTGCGCGCAACCACCGGATTCGCCAACCAAGTTGGGTGTAGAACTCCCCTGACCAGGCCAGCTGCCTCGAGTTTCTTAATTTCTTCCGCTATGAACTATTGCCGTTCCAAAGCTTGCTTCCTGACCTTCTTCTTGTCGGGCTGAGCGTGAAGGCATGCAGCAAGGTGGTGCTCAGTTACCTCCCAGGGAACACCGAAGATGCTAGATAGTTGCCATGCAAACACATCTACATTCGCCCGTAGGAAGGTAACGGGTGCACTTTACTATTTGCTATCTAGGATGGCACTGATGGTGAAGGTACCGCTAGTGCCATCCTCCCTTGCTCGCACCTTCTTTGTGGCAGGTGGAGTGGCCTTGGACCATTTGTGGGTAGAGCTTTCCGGCGAGTCCTCGACAGGTGCGCAGCACTCTGAAGAGGCACGCTTCCGGAAATCTCGCTGGATGTCTTGCCGGATTTCTTGCTATTCTTTGCCTTGGTGAGAGCCGTTGCTTTACAAGTTTCCACTGCGACCGTGTCCCTATAGAGCTTGTCCATACATATGATTGCATCTTTCTGATCTGAGCTAATGGAGATGACACCCATGGGCCCAGGCATCTTTAACGTGTTATCGGCATAGTGGGATGTCGCCATGAACTTGTCCAAGGAAGGGCGGCCCAAGATTCCATTGAACGGCAAGGGGATCTTAACCACATCAAACACTATCTTCTCAGTTCGGTAGTTTAGGTCCCTGCCAAACATCACCGGCACCGTGATCTTTCCCTTTGGCTGGCTCCTACCCAGATTAATTCTGTGGAACGTCCCGGTTTTCTTAAGCTCTTCCTCAGGTATTTGCAGCCTCTCAATCACCTCGGGGAGATCAAGTTCAAGCCAGCCCCACCTTCAACTAACATTTTTGTGACCTTGAGGTTGCGTATCGTTGGTGAAACCAACAACGGCAAACACCCGACCGTAGTTGTGCGATCAGGGTGGTCCTCAGAATCGAAAATGATAGGCATGTGGGACAACTTGAGGGGTTTTCATGCATCTGCTGTCGGTCCCGCCGAAATGACTTCCTGCGCCCACTACCTGAGCTGAAGGTGGGAGGAGTGCAAAGATGCACCTCCGTCAGTGCACATAGCCTCTGTTGCTTTCTAGAACTCTTGCCCGCTAGACTCATCATCCCCATCCTCACTTTCTTTGTTTTCTTCTTTCTTTTCTCTGCCCCTAGCGGGTTTTTCGTTCTTCTGGCCAGCGTTGCCGTGGCGTCCATCTCGACCACTTCGACCCTTCTTGCCGGATCCACTTGTACCTTCCTGACCTTTCTCCTTGTCCCGCTTCTCCTACTCTGGTTTCTGCTTATCAACTAGCTGCTCTACTTAGCGGCACTCTTGGAGGTCATAGCCCTTGGTACGATGAATCTTGCAATACGGTCCATCAGACTTGCCAGTCTTCTCCCCCGCAGCGGCAACATGGCAATCAACGCATGAAGCTGCTTCCTTGCCAGTACTCTCTGTTTTGAGTTTCTGGGCGGGGCTGGAGTTGCCGGATCCCTCCACAGCCATAAATGCCTTTCCTCTATGCTTTCTATTACGTCTTCAACTTTTCTTTCCCGGGGCGGTTGCATCATCATCGTCAGAATCGATTTCGGCGGCATCATCCTCCCCAGGAAGACTTCTCCCTTCTTCAGCACGCACACATTTGTCCGCCAATGTATAAAGTTCGTTGACGGTCTTAGGCAAGCGGATATGCATCTTAAAACACATCTTTGGTTGCACACAGTCATGTCGAACGCGGCGACCACAGCCGCGGGTTGGATATCCGGTATGCTGCATTGCACATGGCTAAATCTCTGGATGTACTTGCCCAGGATCTCTCCTTCTTTCTGCGGGATCACTTGCAAATCGCTAGGCAACCCTAGACCTTTCTATCCTTCGGTAAAAGCACCAACAAACTCATTTCAAAGATCTGACCACGAGGAAATGGAGTTTTCTGGCAGGTTCATCAACCAATACCACACATTGGGCTTGAGCACCAATGGGAAGTAATTTGCTAGCACCTTTTCATCTCTTCCCCCGACAGCCTGTATATGATAGAGGCAAAGGTGTCCCTTCTTTCGATGAGATGGTGGCTATCGTTTTGGAGGAAGTCGACTTTGACGATCCGACTACAAACGTGCGGGGACGTCGTGCCTTAGCAATCGCTAAACCAACTCCGAGAGGTTATTGACCACGCCGGAGCACGATCAACCTGACCACGAAGGTCTGTTTCCTGTAGGCAAACGAAGAACAAGCAAGAAACTAAGATTGCAATCTGGATATTGCGAATATAAGTGGATAGCTTTATTGATCAAGGTGGGGTTCTATGACGCCTTTGTCTGGTCGTTGAACACAAACGAAGTACGCGAAGTTGCAGCTATGGTTAACTTTAATCTAAACAAAACCGAAAGTCTAAACGACACCCTAAGGGCTGTATATATGGAGGAATAGGGGGAATTTCGTGGCCCTTGTGGGAGGGGTCCGAATCTAACCCTAACTCTTGTTTCCCACACATACAAACTCTAAAAATAGCCTATACTTAAGTATTTCGAAATTACATGGGCCTGGCCCAATAATAAGCTGACGCAGCACCTAGAATAGCCTCTGGACGAACTTTATGAAGTGGCATCTTGTATATTTCGTCCAAGGCTTCATGCACTCGTTATGGTGGCTTCAAAGTCCTGAAATCATCACTTGTAACTCCGTTCTTGTTCCCCTTGCGCATGCCATCATCTCCAGGCTTGGTCTTGCTCTAGTGTTGATCCCTCTTATCCATGCTAGGCCCTTCATTTGTAAGCAAAACAAATATATCCAATTTAGGCAGCATCATATTCTCATGAACATTAGAATCATTACCAAGAAATGAAAGTACCTGGTAATTCAATTGGCGTCTTGTGAGCTCTAGTAATTGGTCCGGTATGTATAGCAGCAGGTGTTGTGGGTGTAACAATGGTATTGATGTACTCATCATCCTCCCTTCTTGAAATGAAGTCGTCCTCGTGAAGCTAATCTTCCTCACCCAAATAAGGCTTCAAATTGCAATGTTAAAATTGGGACTAACCCCAAAATCTGCAGGTAGCTCAAGTTTATATGCATTATCATTTATTTTCTCTAACACCTTAAAAGGACCATCAGCACGTGGAATTAGCTTTGATTTGCACAAATTAGGAAACCTATCCTTATGCAAATGTAACCAAACAAGATCTCCATTTGCAAAGACAACATGTTTTCTACCCTTATCTCCAGCAAGTTTATATTTAGCATTCATACGCTCAATGTTTTCCTTAGTTAACTCATGCATTTTAAGATCAATTCAGCACGTTGTTTAGCATCAAAATTATCCTTCTACGAAGATGGAAGAGGCAACATATCAATGGGTGCACAAGGTAGGAAACCATGCACAATTTCAAAAGGGCACATCTTAGTAGTAGAATGCAACGAACGATTATAAGAAAATTCAATATGAGGCAAGCATTCTTCCCACATTTTCTATTATTCTTCAAAACATCTCTAAGCATAGTAGACAATGTTCTATTGACTACTTAAGTTTGACCATCACTTTGGGGGTGACAACTAGTACTAAAAAGCAGTTTAGTCCCCAACTTAGCCCATAAACATCTCCAAAAGAGGCTAAGAAATTTAGTATCACGATCTGAAACAATAGTATTTGCGACCCCATGCAAGCCAATAATTTCACGAAAGAACAAATCAGCAACATTAACAACATCGTCGCTTTTTTGACATGGTATATAGTGTGCCATTTTCGAGAACCTATCCACGACAACAAATATGCTATCCCTCCCCTTCTTTGTTCGAGGTAAACCTAAAACAAAGTCCATAGATATATCCTCCCAAGGAACAGTAGGTACAGGCAAAGGCATATACAAACCATGAGGATTGAGTCGTGACTTAGCTTTTTGACATGTAGTGCAGCGAGCAAAAAAACGCTCAACATCCCGTCTCATCTTTGGCCAAAACAAATGTGTAGCAAGTACTCCTCCGTCTTCTTCACGCCAAAGTGTCCCATTAATCCTCCTCCATTCGCCTCCTGCAACAACAAAAGACGAACAGAGCTAGCTGGAATGCATAGCTTGTTAGCACGAAACACAAAGGCATCATTAATAACGAACTTCTTCCATGTTCTTCCTTCTTTACAATTCTGCATTACATATTTAAAATCGGCATCCTGCACATATTGATCTTTGATGGTCTCCAACCCAAATATTTTGAAGTCAAGTTGTGAACGCATAGTATAGCGACGAGACAATGCATCAGCAATAACATTTTCTTTACCCTTCTTGTGTTTAATGACATAAGGGAAAGTCTCAATGAATTCAACCCATTTAGCATGTCTACGATTCAGTTTTGCTTGACTTTTAATGTGTTTCAAAGATTCATGATCAGAATGTATAACAAATTCTTTGGGCCATAAATAATGTTGCCATGTCTCTAAAGTCCGAACAAGAGCATATAATTCTTTATCATAAGTAGAATAATTCAGACTAGGCCCACTCAATTTTTCAGAAAAGTATGCACCAGGTTTGCCATCTTGTAATAACACACCTCCTAATCCAATTCCACTAGCATTCAAGCTCAAAAGTCTTATTAAAATTAGGAAGTTGGAGTAAAGGAGCATGTGTCAACTTATCTTTCAATACCGTGAAGGCTTCTTCCAGTGCGGTACCCCAAGCAAAAGGCACATCCTTCTTTGTCAGCTCGTTGAGAGGTGCAGCAATGGTGCTGAAATCTCTCACAAAACGCCTATAGAATCCATCGAGGCCAAGAAAACTCCTCACTTGTGTGACCGTTTTGGGCTGCGGCCAACTCTCAATAGCTTCAATCTTGGCTTTATCAACTTCAATTCCCCGTGGAGTAACAACATAGCCAAGAAAAGATACTTGGTCGATGCAAAAGGTGCACTTCCTAAGGTTACCAAACAAACGTGCATCACGTAGAGCAATAAAAACAACACGTAAATGTTCCAAATGTTCTTCCAAGGATTTGCTATAAATCAGTATATCATCAAAATAGACTACCACAAATCGTCCAATGACAGCACATAAAAATACATTCATTAGTCTCATGAAAGTACTAGGTGCATTAGTTAGCCCAAAAGGCATGAGTAACCACTCATATAATCCAAACTTAGTTTTAAATGATGTTTTCCATTCATCTCCCAATTTCATACGAATTTGATGGTATCCACTACGCAAATCAACTTTGAAGAATATTGTAGAGCCACTCAACTCATCAAGCATATCATCTAGTCTAGGAATAGGATGACGATAAAGAATAGTAATATTATTAATGCCTCTACAATCAACGCACATACGCAACATACCATCCTTTTTCGGCACTAAAATTGTAGGAACATCACAAGGACTAAGGGATTCGCGTATATAACCTTTGTCGAGAAGCTCTTGTACTTGACGCATAATCTCCTTCGTCTCCTCTGGATTGGTACGGTATGGTGCACGGTTGGGTAATGATGCACCGGGAATTAAGTCAATTTGATTCTCAATCCCTTGAATATGTGGTAATCCCGGTGGCACGTCTTGTGGAAAGACGTCAGCAAACTCCTGCAAAATGTAGTGACAGCAGGAGGCAAAGAGGAAGGCACGTCCTCGAATGAAAATAATGCCTCTTTGCACACAAAAGCATAGCAAACAGATTTGCTAAAATCTAGAACATCAATATCAGATTTGGTGGCAAGTAAACATGCACTTTTCAATTTATTTCAGAAGCAACACTAGATGGTTTATGATTAGGCTTCATTTGTTGCTTAAATTCTTTTGCCACAATCTGATTTTCACTCTTATTTTGCTCCTGTTTTGCTTTATTAGCTCTATTAATATCATCTTTCAAAATGGAATCAGGAGTCATAGGAAGCAAAGTAATATTTTTGTCCTTATGAACAAGAGTATACTAATTGTTTCTACCATGGTGTAAAGAATTTTTATCAAATTGCCATGGTCTACCAAGTAATAAGGAACATGCTTGCATAGGTACCACATCACAATCAACATAATCAGCATATGTTGAGATAGTAAAATGCACACGAACAGTACGTGTTACCTTAACCTTGTTGCTGTTGTTGAACCATTGGATGTAGTAAGGATGTGGATGTGGTCTTGTGGTGAGAGATAGCTTCTCCACCATCTCCATGCTAGCCAAGTTGTTGCAGCTCCCTCCATCTATGATGACGCGAACAGAACGTTCCTTCACAACTCCCTTTGTATGGAACAAATTATGCCTCTGATTTTGCTCAGCTTGTGTAACCTGCACACTCAAAACACGTTGAGCAACTAAAAATTCATACCTGTCAGCATCTTCAGCAGCCATGTATTGCGTCTCATGATCAGAATCATCTCCACCGTGTTCTTCATGTGTAATAAGAACCAAAGTCTCCTCATCATAGTCACTGGCGGACTCATACCCACCATCCTCAGTAGCAATCATCACACGCTGAGATTTGCATTCTCTCACAAAATGTCCTCTTCCCTTACAACAACGACAAATAATATCACTTGTGTGCCCTGTTGATGCCATGGAAGAAGAAGAGTTCTGCGCAGCCCCGGCAGGTGTGCTCTTGGCAGATAGTGGTGGTTGTGCCTGCTTTCTTGTATCACGGCTGGAGGTGGCAGCTGATGGAGGTGCTGGTGTAGTGGAAGTAGAGGATGCACATGGTGTCCATGATGAAGATCGACCTGCAGAAACGTTAGTTCGCACCAATGCCTGTCGATCCAGCACTTTACGTTCAGCTTTACAAGCAAGATGGAATAAACGAGTGATATTATTATACTCCTTATACTCTAGAATGGTCTGAATCTCTCTATTTAATCCACCCATAAAACGCGCAAGCATAGCTTCATTTTCCTCAACAATACCACATCTAATCATGCCAGTTTGTAATTCCTGATAATATTCTTCGACAAAAAAATTTCCTTGTCTCAAACGCTGCAATTTTTGAATTAATTCATGTTGATAATATGGTGGAACCCAACGAGTACACATAGCAGTTTTCAAAGTAGCCCAAGTAGCTGGAATAGGATATAATCTACAATGTTCAGACCACCAAACACATGCAAAGCTAGTGAAAGCACAAACAATGAAGGAACATGTCTCTCCTCAGGATATTGTAAACATGTAAATCATTGTTCAGTTTCTAACTCCCAAGTAAGATATATACCAGGAACATATCTACCCTCAAATGGTGGAATATTCAATTTCAGTTTAGTAAGATGGTCATGATCTCGTACCTGAGGGAGAGCCCTACCATTGTGATTATTTGCATGTGGACAACCTGGTGGTTGTGGTGCTGGTGGTTGCACGTAGTTCTGATTTTGGTCAACCTCATCCTCGTAATCTCCCGCATAATCATCCTTCGCATCAGCAGCAGGAGCCACAGAAGTATCAACAGCAGCACTAACAGTTTGGCCAGGCTGAAGAAGGACACGGCTCGCTCGGCGGAGGGCTGTTGTTGTTGTTGTTGTTGTTGTTGTTGTTGTTGCAGAGGTGCGGCAGGTGCAGCCAGTGGTGGAAGACGCGCAAGCAGTTCATTAAATCTGTTATCGAGCTCTGTTTCGAACGTCTTCTCAAGGCCAGTGATCTTCTCCATGGCCTCTTCGAAATTGTTCAACACATATTGCACCTGTTCAGTCATCATTTTCTGAAACTTATCATGAAGCTCATTGTTCGTTAAGTTCTCCCAGTCAATCTCGTCGGCTTGGCATGGTTAGCAGCAATAGAAACACACAAGAATATGATCCTACAGACTACTAACAAGTGGTGGTGGTGGGTGTCACAAATCCGTCAAGCAAAACTCAAATTCTTACCAGTTCTTACCCAGCAGCAGGCGGTGATCGGCAACCGTTGTAGTCAAAACTCTCAAAGCTTGGATAGAGCGATTACCAGGGAGATTCGGGACGCAGCGTAGATGTATGTGGAGCTGGGAAGGCTTATAATATGGTAGCAAAATGGGTCAGCAATAATCAATTCAGATATGCAAAGTTGAATAAACGCTCAACGACGGTACTGTGCTGGTCCTGGGCTAGACCGTGCTAGAGACGCGAGCCTAGAACACTAACAAAATCACGGCGCTGCACGTAAACAAGGGAAAAGCACACTCTCAATTTTTTTCGCTCTTTTTTTGCGTTTTTTTTGTGCTCCTCTTTGTTTTTTTTGCGAAAAATCACTATAATGGCGAGTGTCTCAAAACTCTTCCCAGGTCAAACTGATAGGATGGGCACGGAATTTTTTTTGACAATTTATTTTTCAGAAATCAGGGCAGCGACGACGAAAAAGTGCGACAAAAAATCACTATGATGGTGAGTGTCTCAAAACGCTCCGTGGGACCTATAAATAGGATAGGGAAAAAATATTTTCAGTGGCCGAATATTTTTTTTCGAGACCTACTCAGGCAACGAAACACAAAACGAAAACTAGATGGATCTCGAAAACAAACCTAATATGAAAAGAACTCGGATTGGTGGTTGACAAGCAGATGTATATGTGGACTCGGATTGGTGGTGGACAGGCGGATGTATATGTGGACTCGGATTGGTGGTGGACAGGCAGATGTATACGTGGACTCGGATTAGTGGTGGACAGGCGGATGTATATGGCAGCGGTAAGGAATATGTTGGTGGTGGTGGTAGATGGTAGGAATGATGACGATGGTGCGGCGGCAGCGTGACAACTTTTGAACAGAACTCGAAACTCTAAGGGAAACCACACGCTAAGACCAGCAACTTGACACGACGATGCAACCGCAAATTCAACAAAGCAAATACAGAAAAGATTATGCAAAGGCTTAGATTGGTTCAGGTAGGATGAACTAACCCTAATTTTTTGGCTTTTTTCGTGGACTATAGGTATGAAGAACAGGCTCGATCTAAACTACGAAAACCTATAAAATCTCACCGAGCGACCTGGAAATCTGATACCACTTGATAGAGGCAAAGGTGTCCCGTCTTTCGATGAGATGGTGGCTATCGTTTTGGAGGAAGTCGACTTTGACGATCCGACTACGAGCGATGCAGGGCGTCGGCGCCTTAGCAATCGCTAAGCCAACTCCGAGAGGTTATTGACCACGCCGAAGCACGATCAACTGACCACGAAGGTCTGCATTACTGCAGCAAAGCGAAGAACAAGCAAGAAACTAAGATTGCAATCTGGACATTGCGAATATAAGAGGAAAGCTTTATTGATCAAGGTGGGGTTCTGTTACGCCTTTGTCTGGTCGTTCAACACAAACGAAGTACGCGAAGTTGCAGCTATGGCGAACTTTAATCTAAACAAGACCCAAAGTCTAAATGACACCCTAAGGGCTGTATATATGGAGGAATAGGGGGAATTTCGTGGCCCTTGTGGGAGGGGTCCGAATCTAACCCTAACTCTTGTTTCCCCACACATACGGACTCTAAAAACAGCCTATACTTAAGTATTTCGAAATTACATGGGCCTGGCCCAATAATAAGGTGATGCAGCACCTAGAATAGCCTCTGGACAAAATTTATGAAGTGGCATCTTGTATATTCCGTCCAAGGCTTCATGCACTCCTTATGGTGGCTTCAAAGTCCTGAAATCATCACTTGTAACTCCGTTCTTGTTCCCCTTGCACATGCCATCATCTCCAGGCTTGGTCTTGCTCGAGTGTTCATCCCTCTTATCCATGTGAGGCCCTTCATTTGTAAGCAAAACAAAATTATCCAATTTAGGTAGCATCATATTCTCATGAACATTAGAATCATTACCAAGAAATGAAAGTACCTGGTAATTAAATTGGCATGCGCGAGCTCTAGTAATTGGTCCAGTATGTATAGCAGTAGGGGTTGTGTGTGTAACAATGGTATTGATGTCCTCATTAGTATAGTGGTGTAAACGCCTAAGAACTCTGTCGGGTTTTGACTATCATCATACTTCTCTTGTACTTCGAGCTTGAGTGCATGCATGGACGGCTAACGGACTTGCCGCAGCTCACATGTGAAAGCGGAGCACCCAACTTCATAAGGTAGGTACCCGCCAACAATGGGTGCCGACTCATTGCTGACTGTACCGTTGCACTCATCTGATTGATGGTGTGCCTCCTGGCGCCATTGGATAGTGGTGCGAGCATGCTCCGCTTGCCTTTCCAGCAACACTTGCCTCTGATTCCGCTGCGTCTACGGATCTGACGAAGCCATGGATGCGTCATCGGGCTGCTCGTCCTGTTGGTTTTGCTGTGAGGGTCGATGTTGCCGCTGAGATTGATGCCGGCGAGGGGACTGCACCATGGGTGCACCACCTGCCCCACGGCCCTCAACATGAGCCGCGGGCGCAGTTGGCGGACGTTGTGAGGGTTCTGCCAACTGGGACATGTTCGCATCGGCAAACTCAATCAAACTACGAATGGTAGCTGATACATCTCCAACGTATCGATAATTTATGAAGTCTGCATGCCATGTTTACTACAATTCTATATGGCTTGGGTGCAATTTTATATGATTTAACTAAAACTAGCATGGACTGACGTATTTTTCAGCAGAACTAGTGTCGTGTTGTTTTTTGTGCAGAAATCAAAGTTCTCCAAATGTAGCGAAACTTTTTGACGATTTTTTGGAACAAAAGCAGCACTAGAAGCTTCATCGGAGGGCCAGAAAAGACACGAGGGCCCCACTAGGCTCCAAGGCGCGCCATAGGGGCCTAGCTCACCCTGGTATCTAGTGGGCCCCTCATGGCCCATCTTCGCGTGATTCGTGGCGGATGTATATAGCAATGGTGGCCGCCGGGATGATGGGCCACCATGATGAGGAGGCAGCAGTCGACCCTTGGGGCTGAGGGTTTGTACCAGTAGCTATGTGCTTAATCCCTCTCTCTCATGTTCTTGAGTTGGCACGATCTTGATGTATTGGTAGCTTTGTTAATATAGTTGGATCATATGGTGTTTTCCCCTCTCTATCTTTTTGTGATGAATTGAGTTTTCCCTTTGATATTTCGTTCTTATCGGATTGAATACTTTTATGGATTTGAGAGCACTTCATGTATGTCTTGCTATGAATACCCGTCGTGACAATGGGGTATTATATTGATTCACTTGATATATGTTTTTGCACTCAACTCGCGGGTTCCCGAGGTGACGTTGGGGTAATCTATGCATAGGGGTTGATGCATGTTTTCGTCCTTGTTTCGCCGGTAGAAATCTTGGGGCACTCTTTGAGGTTCTTTGTGTTGGATTGAGTATTATGACTCTGAAATTGTTTGACGCATATCGTATAATCAACTCACGGATGTTTATTGTGACATTGGAGTATCTAGGTGACATTAGAGTTGGTTGATTTGTATCATATGGTGTTATTTTAGTATGAATTCTTGGGCTGTTTGTGACGCTTATAGGGATAGCTCTATAGACTGATCGGAAAGGATAACTTTGTGGTGGTTTTGTACCATACAAACAATTTCTTCTTATGTTCTCTACTAGATAAGAACTTTGGAGTGATTCTTCATCCCACATTGAGGGATGGTTATATGATCCAATTATATTAGCATTGTTGAGAGATTGCACTAGTGAAAGTATGAACCCTAGACCTATTTTTCAAGCATTGCAATACCGTTTGTGCTCACTTTTTTTACTTGCTACCTTGCTATTTTTTATTGTTCCTATTACAAAAATCAATATCCACTATGTTTAATACACTTCTATCACCATCTCTTCGCCGAACTAGTGCACTAATACAATTTACCATTGTATTTGGTGTCTTGGGGACACAAGAGACTCTCTGTTATTTGGTTATAGAGTTGTTTGAGAGAGACCATCTTCATTCTACGCCTCCCACGGATTGATGTCTACTACACAACTGTATCCTAGTAGACGTTGTTAGGCCTCCAAGTGCAGAGTTTTGTAGCATAGTAGCAAATTTCCCTCAAGTGGATGACCTAAGGTTTATCAATCTGTGGGAGGCGTAGGATGAAGATGGTCTCTCTCAAACAACCCTGCAACCAAATAACAAGGAGTCTCTTGTGTCCTCAACACACCATTACAATGGTAAATTGTATACGTGCACTAGTTCTGGTAAGAGATCGTGATACAAGTGCAATATGTATAGTAGATATAGGTTTTGAAATCTGAAAATATAAAAACAGCAAGGTAACCAATAACAAAAGTGAGCAAAAACGGTATTGCAATTCTTAGAAACAAGGCCTAGGGTTCATACTTTCACTAGTGCAAGTTCTCTCAACAATGATAACATAATTAGATCATATAACAATCCCTCAATGTGCAACAAAGAGTCACTCCAAAGTTACTAATAGCGGAGAACAAACGAAGACATTATTGTAGGGTACGAAACCACCTCAAAGTTATTCTTTATGATCGATCTATTGGGCTATTCCTATAAGTGTCACAAACAGCCCTAGAGTTCGTACTAAAATAACACCTTAAGATACACATCAACCAAAACCCTAATGGCACCTAAATACTCCAATGTCACTACAAGTATCCGCGGGTGTGATTATATGATATGCATCACCCAATCTCAGATTCATCTTTTCAAACCAACACAAAGAACTTCAAAGAGTGCCCCAAAGTTTCTACCGGAGAGTCAAGATGAAAATGTGTGGCAACCCTATGTATAAGTTCACAAGGTCACGGAATCTGGAAGTTGATCCCCAAAATATACATCAAGTAGATCACGTGAATATCCCATTGTCACCACAGATAAGCACATGCAAGACATACATCAAGTGTTCTCAAATCCTTAAAGACTCAATCCGATAAGATAACTTCAAAGGGAAAACTTAATCCATTGCAAGAAGGTAGAGGGGGAGAAACATCATAAGATCTAACTATAATAGCAAAGCTCGCGGTACATCAAGATCGTGCCAAACCAAGAACACGAGAGAGAGAGAGAGAGAGAGAGAGAGAGAGAGCGAATAAACACATAACTACTAGTACATACCATCAGCCCCGAGGGTGAACTACTCCCTCCTCGTCATGGAGAGCGCCAGGATGATGAAGATGACCACCGGTGATGGTTTCCCCCTCTGATAGGGTGCCGGAACAGGGCCCCAATTGGTTTTTCATGGCTACAGAGGCTTGCGGCGCCGGAACTGCCGGTCTAGGTTTATTTTCATGGTTTTTCCTATTTAAAAGATTTTTTGGCATCGAGAACAAGTCAGGGGGGTCCGTGAGGGACCCACAATGATGGGGGCACGCCCTAGGGGGTGTGCCCCCACCCTTGTGGTGGCCTCAGGACTCCTCTGGTGCATCTCCGATACTCCGTGGGCTTCTTTTGGTCCATTAAAAATCATCATAAAGTTTCGGTTCAATTGGACTCCGTTTGATATTCTACGAAACTCAAAGAAGGAAAAAACATAAACTGGCACTGGGCTCTAGGTTAATAGTCTAGTCACAAAAATAATATAAAATAGCATATAAATGCATATAAAACATCTAAGATGGATAATATAATAGCATGGAACAACAAAAAATTATAGATACGTTGGAGACGTATAAAGCATCCCCAAGCTTAATTCCTGCTCGTCCTCGAGTAGGTAAATGATAAAAACAGAATTTTTTATGTGGAAAGCTACCTAACATATTTATCCATGTATTCTTCTCTATTGTGGCAAGAATATTCAGATCCATAAGATTCAAAACAAAATTTAAATATTGACATAGAAAAATTAATACTTCAAGGATACTAACAAGGCAATTATGTCTTCTCAAAATAACATGGCCAAAGCAAGCTATCCCTACAATATCATATAGTCTGGCTATGCTCCATCTTCATCACACAAAATATTTAAATCATGCACAACCCCGATGACAAGCCAATCAATTGTTTCATTCTTTTGATGTTCTCAAACCTTTTCAACTTTCACGCAATACATGAGCGTGAGCCATGGACATAGCACTATAGGTGGAATAGAAGGTGGTTGTGGAGAAGACAGAAAGAAGGAGATAGTCTCACATCAACTAGGCATATCAACGGGCTATGGAGATGCCCATCAATAGATATCAATGTGAGTGAGTGGGGATTGCCATGCACTGGATGCACTAGAGCTATAAGTGTATGAAAGCTCAAAAAGGAACTAAGTGGGTGTGCATCCAACTTGCTTGCTCATGAAGACCTAGGGCAATGTGAGGAAGCCCATCATTGGAATATACAAGCCAAGTTCTATAATGAAAAATTCCCACTAGTAAATGAAAGTGACAACATAGGAGACTCTCTATAGTGAAGATCATGGTTCTACTTTGAAGCACAAGGGTGGTAAAAGGATAGTAGCATTGCCGCTTCTCTCTTTTTCTCTTTTTTTTGTTTTTTGTTTTTTGTTGGGCCTTCTCTCATTTTTTTGGCCTCTATTTTTTTCATCTGGGGTCTCATCCTGACTTGTGGGGGAATCGTAGTCTCCATCATCCTTTCCTCACATGGGACAATGCTATAATAATGAAGATCATCACACTTTTATTTTCTTACAACTCAAGAATTATAACTCGATACTTAGAACAAAATAGGACTCTATATGAATGCCTCCGGCGGTGTACCTGGATGTGCAATGAATCAAGAGTGACATGTATGAAAGAATTATGAATGGTGGCTTTGCCACAACTATGATGTCAACTACATGATCATGCAAAGCAATATGACAATGATGATGCGTGTCATAATAAACGGAACGGTGGAAAGTTGCATGACAATATATCTCGAAATGGCTATGGAAATGCCATAATAAGTAGGTATGGTGGCTATTTTGAGGAAGGTATATGGTGGGTTTATGGCACCGGCGAAAGTTGCGCAGTACTAGAGAGGCTAGCAATGGTGGAAGGGTGAGAGTGCGTATAATCCATGGACTCAACATTACTCATAAAGAACTCACATACTTATTGCAAAAATCTATTAGTTATCAAAAGGAAGTACTACGCGCATGCTCCTAGGGGATAGATTGGTAGGAAAAGACCATCACTCGTCCCCGGCCGCTACTCATAAGGAAGACAATCAATAAATAAATCATGCTCCTACTTCATCACATAACGGTTCACCATACGTGCACGCTACGGGAATCACAAACTTTAACACAAGTATTTCTACAATCCACAATTACTCACTAGCATGACTCTAATATCACCATCTTTATATCTCAAAAAATCATAAGGAATCAAACTTCTCATAGTATTCAATGCACTTTATATGAAAGTTTTTATTATTTTAACCCTCTTGGATGCCATCATATTAGGACTACATTCTTAACCTAAGAACATTACCATGCTGTTTAGAGAGACTCTCAAAATAATATAAGTGAAGCATGAGAGTTCAATTATTTCTTGAAAATAAAACTACCGACGTGCTCTAAAAAGATATAAGTGAAGCACTAGAGCAAATGACAAACTACTCCAAAAGATATAAGTGAAGATCAATGAGTAGTCGAATAATTATGTCACTATGTGAAGACTCCTTCTCATAAATAAAATTTCAGATCTTAAGTACTTTATTCAAACAGCAAGCAAAACAAAATAAAACGACATTGGAAGGATAGAACATATCATGTGAATATGCAAAAAACTTAGGTTCAACCAAAACTGACCGATCATTGTTGAAGAAGAAAGGTGGGATGCCAACCGGGGCATCCCCAAGCTTAGATGCTTGAGACTTCTTGAAATATTAATTAGTGATGCCTTGGGCATCCCCAAGCTCGAGCTTTTGTGTCTCCTTAATTCCTTTCATATCGCGGTTTCCCTAAATCTTAAAAACTACATCCACACAAAACTCAACACGAACTCGTGAGATAAGTTAGTATAAATCAACGCATAAACCTTATCATTGTCTACTGTAGAAAATCAAAAAAATTATAATTTTACATTGCATACTAAAAGCCTATGCATATTTAATACTCCTATCCTCAAATAGAATTATTAAACAAGCAAACATATGGAAACAATGCAAACATAACAGCAATCTGTCTAAACAGAACAGCATGTAAAGAATGCAAGAGGAATCATAATTCCCTAACTCCAGAAATTCTGAAAAATTACCACACTGTAGATAATTTGTTGTTACTCACTGTGTAAAAGTTTCAATATTTTATCACATTCTGACTTTCCGGAAGAATTCATACAATGATAGAAAACTTTCTGTTTTCAAAACAGCAACATATAGACTTGCAAAATAAGCATGGTAACGGCTACACTTGACTTTTTATTGAACTAAAAGATGCAAAACATTACTCTAAATAACATAAAGCAAATCCTAATAAAAGAAAATGAAGCTCCAAACAAAACACATATCATGTGGTGAATGAAAATATAGCTCCAGGTAAGGTTACCGATGAACGAACACGAAAGAGGGGATGCCTTCCGGGGCATCCCCAAGCTTAGGCTCTTGGTTATCCTTGAATATTACCTTGGGGTGCCTTGCGCATCCCCAAGCTTAGGCTCTTGCCAGTCATTATTCCGTAGTCCATCAAAACTTCACCCAAAACTTGAAAACTTCACAACACAAAACTCAAGAGAAAACTCGTAAGCTCCGTTAGTATAATAAAACAAATCATTCACTTTGGTACTGTCAAGACAAGATTCATATTTTTTCTCACATTATGCCTACCGTGCCCTATCGTTTCTACAATTTATATTAAGCAATATAAGCCATAGAAACTAGAAAACATGCAAGTTATGCATCGAACACAGAATCTGTCAAAAATAGAACAGTCTGTAAAGATCTGAATTGAAATCATATTTCTATTACTCCAAAAATTCTAAAAAATTTAGGACAACGTATACAATTTGTATATAAATATATTGTAAAAAATTCAGAATTTTTTGATGCTCTAGTGATTTTTAACAATTCTGTGACTCGGCAAAAGTTTCTATTTTTGGACAGAATTGAATCAACTACCATCCACACTATCCGAAAGGCTTTACTTGGCACTTTATTGAAACAAAAGATATAAAACATGATTAATACAGTAGCTTAATCATGTGAGCATGCAAAAACAGTAGGGGTAGATATTGGGTTGTCTCCCAACAAGCACTTTTCTTTAATGCCTTTCTTGCCAGTCATGATGATTTCAATGATGCTCGCATAAAAGTAAAGAATTGAAACGCAAAGAGAGCATCATGAAACATATGTGGCAAGCACATTTAAGCCTAACTCACTTCCTATGCATATGGATTTTGTGAGCAAATAATTTATGGGAGCAAGAATCAACTAGCATAGGAAGGTAAAACAAGTGCAACTTCAAGATTTTCAATATATAGAGAGGAAACTTGATATTACTGTAATATGTAAAAGCATATGTTCCTCACTCATAATAATTTTCAGTAGCATCATGAATGAATTCAACAATATAACCATCACATAAAGCATTATTCTCATGAAGCATAAGCATAGAAATTTTACTACTCTCCACATAAGCAAGATTCTTCTCATTCTGAATAGTGGGAGTAAACTCAAAAAAATAACTATCATGTGAGGCATAATCCAATTGAAAATTAAAATCATGATGACAATTTTCATGGTTATCATTACTCTTCATAGCATACATGTCATCACAATAATCATCATAGATAGCAACTTTGTTCTCATAATCAATTGGAACCTCTTCTGAAATAGTGGAATCATCATTAAATAAAGTCATGGCCTCTCCAAATCCACTTCAATAAATATTATAAGATTCAACAACCCCAAAACAGTGGGATAATTATTATCTAAAGTTGACACTCTCCCAAACCCACTTTCATCAATATAATCATCATAAATAGGAGGCATGCTTTCATCATAATAAATTTGCTGATCAAAACATGGGCATCCCCAAACATAGCATCCCCTAGGTTGTGGCTTTGCATATCATTAGCATCATGGATATTCAAGGAATTCATACTAACAACATTGCAACCATGCTCATAATTCAAAATTTTAGTGCCAAATATTTTATAGACTTATTCTTCTACACTTGAGCACAATTTTCCTTTCCATCATTCTCACGAAAGACATTAGAAAGATGAAGCATATGAGGCAAACTCAATTACATTTTTTGTAGTTTTCTTTTATATACTAAACTAGTGATGAAACAAGAAACTAAAAGATTCAATTGCAAGATCTAAAGATATACCTTCAAGCACTAACCTCCCCGGCAATGGCGCCAGAAAAGAGCTTAGTTGACGGGGTGAGAGTGCCTCTTACCTAGCCTCCCCAGCAACGGCTCTAGAAAAGAGCTTGATTTCTACTATGCAACTTTATCCTCATAGACGTTGTTGGGCCTCCAAGTGCAGAGTTTTCTAGGACTGTAGCAAATTTCCCTCAAGTGATGACCTAAGGTTTATCAATCCGTGGGAGGCGTAGGATGAAATGGCCTCTCTCAAACAACCCTGCAACCAAATAACAAGGAGTCTCTTGTGTCCCCAACACACCCAATATAATGGTAAATTGTATACGTGCACTAGTTCTGGTAAGAGATGGTGATACAAGTGCAATATGTATAGTAGATATAGGTTTTTGTAATCTAAAAATATAAAAATGGCAAGGTAACTAGTTACAAAAGTGAGCAAAACCGGTATTGCAATGCTTAGAAACAAGGCCTACAGTTCATACTTTCACTAGTGCAAGTTCTCTCAACAGTGATAACATAATTAGATCATATAAAAATCCCTCCATGTGCAACAAAGAGTCGCTCCAAAGTCACTAATAGCGGAGAACAAACGAAGAGATTATTGTAGGGTACGAAACCACCTCAAAGTTATTTTTCTGGTCGATCTATTGGGCTATTCCTATAAGTGTCACAAACAGCCCCAGAGTTCGTACTAAAATAACACCTTAAGATACACATCAACCAAAACCCTAATGTCACCTAGATACTCCAATGTCACCACAAGTATTCATGGGTTTAATTATACGATATGCATCACACAATCTCAGATTCATCTATTCAAACCAACACAAAGAACTTCAAAGAGTGCCCCAAAGTTTGTACCGGAGAGTCAAGACAAAAACGTGTCCCAACCCCTATGCATAAGTTCACATGGTCACGGAATCCGCAAGTTGATTACCAAAACATTCGTCAAGTAGATCACGCGGATATCCCATTGTCGCCACAGATAAGCACATGCAATACATACATCAAGTGTTCTCAAATCCGTAAAGACTCAATCTGATAAGATATCTTCAAAGGGAAAACTCAATCCATTACAAGAAGGTAGAGGGGGAGAAACATCATAAGATCCAACTATAATAGCAAAGCTCGCGTTACATCATGATCGTGCCAAATCAAGGACAAGAGAGAGAGAGAGAGAGATCAAACACATAGCTACTGATACATACCCTCAGCCCCGAGGGTGAACTACTCCCTCCTTGTTGGGGATATAACTACTAAGGGTAAACCGCCCAGGAGGGGCCGGTTCACCCTCAACTACATTGAAGCCCGTAAAGACCCAGAAGATGGCGCTTTACTGATGAAGCTTAGAGGCCCAGAGCCCAAAGGCGGATTAGGGCCCATAGTAGTAAACCGCTATGATTGTATAACTTGTATTGTAATATAGGAAAGGGGAGACCGAGGCGGACACTTGTATGAGCCGACCTCGGGACTCTGTAGACCGGCCGGGCGTCAACCTATGTATATAAAGGGATGACCCGGCGGCGGTTCGAGGGCAGGAAACAACAACTCGAGACCCAGGCAAAGCGTATTTGCTCCCTGGTCATCGAAACCCAATCAATTCCATCACAACTAGACGTAGGCTTTTACCTTCATCGAAGGGACCGAACTAGTATAAAAACTCCCGTGTCCCTTGTCCGGTTTAACCCCTCCAAGCTAACCCGTCGCGATGGCTCCACGACTAAGTCCTTTCAAGAGGACATCTGACGTGTTAATTCCATGACAGTTGGCGCCCACCGTGGGGCTATCGCACGATGGTTTCGAGTTCTTGAAGGGCAGCTTTGAAGGACTCAAAGGGTACGCGGTTGGCCGGATGACCAAGAGTCATCGCGGCAAGCTCTACATCGACGATGATGGATGGGGCCCCAAGGCCAGCTCAATCGAGTACGGGTGCCGGGTCCCTTTTGGCGGAATTCATGTCTTCATCTACAAGATCGGCGAACCGGGCCCTGAGCCGGACATCTGCACCGACCTCGTCGAGACGGCTCAACATGCGAGTCCTGCCCGGGTTAAGCCCGCCATGAAGCATGCGTTCGTAGGATGTGTCCATGGGATCGGATCTAAACCGGTGTCTGAAGGCGAGACAGCTGTTTATTTCGACGGCAAGTCATCCACCGGTGAAACCGAGTCCCTATACCAAATTCATGATGGTGTGTTCGAAGGATATTCCGATGGCAACAGTATTCCGGACCTCCTTGAACCGCCAAGCCGGGTTGCTGTTTACATGGCCGGAACACATCCCACTTTACGCCTTCATCTACAAAGCAGCAATGAATTCCGGATCACCGCTGGTGGCGAGAGGCCCGATCTGCGCCGACCGACTCAAGTTCTCTCGGTTTGATGGATGCACAGGCGACCTTGTTAACCACGGCAGATACCCCAGAGACGCAGGATCAGCACAATGCGGATGTGGCGAAGCTGAAGGACCAGATAACGCGGGCTAAGGAGGACCTGGCAGCTGAGGATGCTAGGATGGCTGAAGAATGGGCCACTTTGGATGCCCAGTCACAGCAGATACAGGCACAAAATTACTGGCTCATGTTGGACCAGAATGCATCAAACGACGTAATGCAAAGGAAGTACCAATCGCGTATGCAGCCGGTCTTCGAAGGATTGAATCTCTTTAATACGCAGGGGGCTGGGCCGAGTAATCCGGCAACTGCAAACCGGACCGACGCGCCTAGCGCAGCGCCGGAGCAACCACGGATGACGGAACCACCTCGACGAACGGATAACCCGCCGCAATATGTGTCAACACCACCGGGTCACTTTTCGAGCCCTTTGGATAACATGATTGCTGCAGCATCTCGCCTGACAGCTATTCCAATGGAGGGCGATTCACTGGCGGCAATTGAGACGCGGCAGGCCAGGGATCTTCTTCAAACCGCCGTGGTGCAGCAGCAGGCTTATTCCTACAACCGAGATAGAATTCATTCGACCCCCCGTCTGAGCAAAAGCTATAGCAGGCACATGGATGAACCGGAAGTGTCTAGCAGTGCGCGGCGCCGTAATGTCCCTCAGGGACCCAATCTGGCGCGCGGTGAGGTAAATGCTCAAGACGTGGTGGATAATGGCAGAGCATGAAGGGAGGCCGCTTTGGCAGCACAATATGTGGGTCGTTATCAACCCGCCTCGGTTCAGCCAGCGGCGTCAGTAGACCGAGGCACCGGGCTTGCTTTCAATTCCTAGGGAGTGTCGTGTCTCATTCCGGCTCTACGTAATGTGCGACTGCCCAAGGATTTCAAGGGTCCACGTAAGGTGCCTAATTACACCACTTATCAGCCACCTGATGCGTAGGTCGAGAGTTATGAGATGGCAATGGAGATGCTGGATGTGGATGAAGCGGCCTGTGCAAAGTATTTCACGATGATGTTGGAAGGGATAGCCTGTACTTGGTTGAAAAACCTACCAGCCAACTCCATCGAGTCATGGGATCAGTTGAAGGCCCGGTTTATAGCCAATTTCAAGGACACATGCAAACAGCCTATGTCCATTGTGGATCTGGATGCCTATGTTCAAGGGGAGAACGAGTCAACAACTCATTGGGTGTGCCGGGTTTCAGAAGTTTTGCATTCATCAGACCGGATTAATGCTGGCCAAGCAATCATAACACTGGAGCGTAATTGCCGGTTTAAGTCACTAAAGATGAAGTTGGGACAGCTCAAGCGCCACTACAATGACATGGGAACACTTATGGCAGCCTTGGTCAAATATGTCGTTTCTGATAATACCAAGGATCCCGATTCTGATGAGGAGAAACCGGAGAAAGGAAGGAAGAACGACGGTGCAAAAGGACAGCATCACAACCAAGGAGGCCATGGGAATCATGGTAAGCGCAAAGCAGATAGTTCAGATCTTGTGGCTAACACCAATATGCAGCATCGTAAAGGTAAACCGCCCAAATGGAGGAGGGATAAACCGAGCCGTCTGTTAAACCAGCCCTGCCCAAAGCATGGGACCAAGGAGGCCCCCTGCCACACATCTTTGGAAAGATTGTTATATTATGAAGGAGTTCAAAAACTCTGATCTATACCGGTATGATCAGGGTCCGTCGGGCGGTTTAGGTCCAGGTTTTCATGGTGGTGGTGGTTCAAACTATGGATTTCAGAATAACCAGGGCAACCAGAACAACCAAGGTGGTAATAGCCAATAGAATAATCAAGGGAATCAGCAGCAGTCGGGTTATCAAAGTCACCCTAAACAGTTGAATGGTGGGCAGTATCATGTGTTCACTACTAGCCTGTGCAAGTGCGATCAGAAGCTTCACAAGAGGGCAGTTAATGCTATTGAACCGCAGTGCCACGTTATTTGCGGTGGTCCGAGCAGCCCATTGTGTGGAGCAGAGAGGATCATCCGCCTCGGGTTGACAATCCGGCTCATCTAGCTTTGGTGGTAGCACCTCAGATGGGAGGTTATAAGTTTACCAAAGTTCTGATGGATGGAAGGAGCAGTATCAACATCCTGTACTATGAGACTTTTCGTCGCATGGGGTTGACAGACAAGAGTCTTAAACCGTCAAACACTATTTTTCATGTTGTAGTACCAGGTAAATCGGCATATCCTGTTGGCAAGATCGCTTTGGAGGTTGTGTTTGGAGATGAGCATGATTCCAGGTCTGAAAGTTGACCTTTGAAGTGGTGAAAATCCAGAGCCCATATCACGCTCTGTTTGGACGGCCGGCTTACGCAAAATTCATGGCGAGGCCCTGCTATATCTATTTACAGCTCAAAATGTCGGGTCATAAGGGGACTATCACGACACGGAAGTCGAAAGATCGCTTTGGATTGTGAGGAAGGTGATGCAGCCTATGCTTTGAGTCGGTTTGTGCTACTGAGGAGCTGAAGTTTTATAAAGACAATGTTGATCCGTGAGACATGACCCATCTGAAGAAGACCACCACTGAGCATGACACAACACTGACGTTCAAACCGGCTGATGAGACTAAAATTGTTGACTTTGTTCCTGGAGATTCATCCAAAAAGTTTAGCATCAGCACCAATCTGGATCGGAAATAGGAAAGCGCGCTCATCGAGTTCATCCGTGAGAACCGGGAAATTTTTGCATGGAAGCCTTCTGACATGCCAGGTGTACCGAGGGAAATCGCTGAGCAGACTCTCAATATTGATCCCAAGTTTAAACCGGTCAAGCAATTTCTTCGCCGCTTTAACGAGGAAAGACGCAAGGCCATTGGTGAAGCGGTAGCCCGGCTGTTGGTCTTTGGGTTTATCGTCGAAGTATTTCATCCCGAGTGGTTGGCTAAGCCGGTGATCATTCTTAAGAAAAACGGCACTTGGCGTATGTGTGTGGACTACACAGATTTGAACAAAGCTTGTCCGGCAGATCCTTTTGCTCTCCGCGTATTGATCAGATTATTGATGCGTGGCGGGTTGTGGCGCTGAGTTTCTTGGATGCTTATTCAGGTTATCATCAGATTAAAATGGCAGTTAAGGACCAGGAGAAGACAACCTTCATCACTCCCTTTGGAGCCTTCTGCTATGTTTCTATGCCCTTTGGGCTCAAAAGTGCCCAGGCAACCTATCAGCGTTGTGTGCAAAATTGTCTTCACACGCAGATTGGGCGTAATGTTCATGCCTATGTGGATGACATTGTGGTAAAATCCAGGAATAAGGAAACCTTGATAGATGACCTCAAGGAGACGTTTGACAATCTTCGGGTTTACAAAATGATGCTCAATTCGGACAAATGCGTTTTTGGTGTTCCAGCAGGCAAGCTCTTGGGTTTTCTTGTGTCCAATAGAGGTATTGAGGCCAATCCGGAAAAGATCAAAGCGATCACATCCTTGGCTAAACCGAAATGCATCAATGATGTTCAGCGTCTGGCGGGTCGAATTGCAGCCCTCAGTCGGTTTATCAGCCGTTTGGGAGAGAAGGCGATTCCTTTATATCATATGTTGAAGAAGACAGATGATTTTGTTTGGAGTGACACAGCTAATGCGACATTTGAGGATTTGAAGCGGTAGCTGGCTGAACTGCCGGTCCTTGCTGCTCCGGTTGATAAAGAGCCCTTGCTATTGTACGTGGCTGCCAATGCCCGTGCGGTCAGTGTGGCAATTGTGGTTGAGCGTAGGGAGGCTGGGAAGGAATATCCGGTTCAACGGCCAGTTTACTATATCAGCGAAGTGCTGATCGAGTCAAAACCACGATATCTGCATTGGCAGAAGCTGGTGTATGGAGTTTTTATGGCAAGTCAGAAGCTCAAGCAATACTTTCAAGGCCATCCCATCACAGTGGTTAGTTCTACTCCTTTGGGCGATATAATTGAGCAGGAAGCAATCGGCGGGTTGCAAAGTGGGCAATTGAGCTTGGTCCACATGGATTGAAGTATATGCCTCGACGGCCATCAAATCTCAGGCGCTTGTTGACTTCATCAATGATTGGACTGAGTTACAGGCACCAGAGGACAAACCAGACAATACATACTGGACTATTCACTTTGATGGGTCCAGGCAATTGGAAGGCTCGGGGGCTGGATTGTCCTTACTTCCCCTCGAGGTGATAAAATTTGTTATGTTCTCCGCTTAATGTTTCCTTGTACTAGCAATGCAGCTGAGTACAAAGCCTTACTCCACGGTCTCCGCGTGGCTAAGGAAATGAACTTAAGAAGGGTTCGCTGTTTTGGAGATTCTGATCTGGTGGCTCAGCAAGTTTCTGGTACTTGGGATTCTAAGGATCGACTCATGGCGGCTTATAGACGCGAGGTGGATATTGTGGCAGGTCACTTTAAGGGTTATCAGGTTGAGCACATTGACCGGCGCAAAAACGAAGCAACAGATGTTTTAAGCCGGTGGGATCTCAAATAAACCGGTACCATCCAATACCTTTTTAGATATCTTGCATAACCCGTCTGTTAAGTTGCCTACAGAGGAGGAGTTAGTTGTTCCTGATCCAGAGACCCAATTGGTAGCCGCTTTACATATCACTCCGGATTGGACGGTTCCATATTTGGCGTATATGAACCGGGCGAAGTTACGGATGATGAGGTCCTCGCCAGGCAGATAATCCGGTGGTCCAAGTCCATGGTTATTCACAATGGCAAGTTACACCGTTGCAGTGTTTCAGGCATATTCCAACGTTGTGTTTCTCCAGAAGAAGGACAAGAGATTCTACGTGAAATACATGAAGGGGATTGTGGTCACCATGCCGGTTCAAAATCTCTGGTGGATAAATCTTTTCGTCATGGGTTCTATTGGTTGACAGCTCATGCTGATGCGGAGGATTTGGTAAAGCGGTGTGACGCTTGTCAGAAGTTTTCAAGTCGAGCTCATGTTCCGGCTCAAGAGCTACGGATGATTCCTATCACTTGGCCGTTTGCCACTTGGGGGCTTGATATGGTGGGACCTTTTAAGCGCTCCAAGGATAAGAAGACCCACTTGCTGGTGGCGGTTGACAAGTTCACTAAATGGGTTGAAGCGGAGTTCGTCAAATAAGTGTGATGCAGCCACGGCGGTTCAATTTCTCAAAAAAATCGTTTTCCGTTTTGGCTTTCCACACAACATCATCACAGATAATGGCACGAACCTTTCTAAAGGCGAGATGGAGGAGTTTTGTCAACGAGAACACATCCGGCTTGATGTAGCGTCCGTGGCTCATCCCGATCAATGGTCAAGCCGAGGGGCGAATCAAGAGATCCCGAAGGTATCAAGCCCCGGCTTATGGTTCCTTTGAAGCGGATGCCGGGCTGTTGGGTGGAAGAATTACCATCTGTGTTATGGAGTATAAACACCACCTCGAACCGATCTACGAGTTATACACCTTTTTTCATGGTTTACGGGGCTGAGGCCGTCCTCCCAAGTGATATTCATCATGACTCGCCCCGGGTTGCCAATTATGTTGAAGCGGACAATGAGCAAGCACGCCAAGAGGCGCTGGACCTGTTAGATGAGAAACGGGACATGGCTTTGGCTCGATCGTGATTTATCAAGAAGACCTGCGGCGTTATCACAGCCACGGGTTAAGACAAGAACCTTTCAAGAAGGCGATTTAGTGCTCCGGCTCATCCAGATCGCACCGATATGCACAAGTTATCGCCACCTTTGGGAAGGACCCTTTGTGGTCAGCAAAAATCTGCACAACGGATCATACTACCTCATTGATGTTCGAGAAGACTCACGCAGTTCGAGGAGGAGACCCATGCCATGGAACATAGCTCTCCTTCAAATTTTTACTACACTTGAGCCATAGGCTTTTCTTATGTACATATTTCAACAATGTATATATTATGATCAATATAATAAACCGGCATCCTTGCTATAAGCAGGGTCTCTGCCGCTTTTCTTCAAATCTCTTTGTTTACATGGGGCTTCAAATGACAAAGCAAAGTACTACCTGTTAAACCGGCTATCATGCCACAAAACAGCTTGGGAGCTTCACACCCAAGGGGCCAAAGAGAGTTCTATTGCTAAAAGCACGACTCAAACATAGGCACCCATTGAGCACAGCTCACAAAGTTACTTTGGGGCTCTTTGTGTAAAGTAACAAAGAGTTTGAAAGGACCCTTGTAATCGGGTATCGACCACGGCTTGGAAGCCTGGTGTATTCACCTAAAACCCCGGGTTAACCTGCCTTCATCAAGCAAGCCACTCCTATCCAGGTAATCCTGGCATGACCCGCCGAATGTTTGACAAGTCAATCTTTTACAGACCCTGAACTTGTCAAAGTTAAAATGACGATTGGTTAGTTAGAGGCCCATCTTAAAAGGCTTTGCAAAAATGATTTAACTCAGCGGCCTGGCAGTCCATGAAAAGCCTCGAATTTGGGCCCGGCAGCCCTTGAAAAGCCTCGACTACACGGTTTTTCTTTGCTTTTTGCCAAGTTTTTGTTCTTTGGTAATATCATATTAGCATGGTGTTTGTTAACCCAACTTGGCTTTCGACTACAAGTTGTCAGGTCATATTCATGTTAACCCGGTGTTTGTTAACCCGGCTTGGCTTTCAACTATAAGTTGCCAGACCATATTTCTCATCAAACCGGTGTTTCACAACCCGGACTGGCTTTGATTACATATTACCAGCATAATCAAATGGTGTTATTCACAACACGGTATGGTTTAAAAAGTTTACAGCAGCATTGCATGGTGGGAGTTATCAATGCTTCAGATTTGGGTTTTTCACCCTTACTACAAATACAAGTTGGTAAACCAACTCAGTGATTTAATATCACAGGTATGATTTATTTCATATTTTTGATTCAACTTTGGTTATTAACCAGGCTTTGTATGGGGCATTGTGACCCGTCCGGCGGTAAACCGCTCGGACAATTCTTTTTATGCAGACAGCAGGGTTACATGAAAAGATATAATCAAGCATAGCACATATCATGGCAGATCAAACAAAGTTATGTATCAGTGCCGCAGATCAAAGTACTTGCACTAGCCTATTATAAGGCGCTTTGAGGCCCAAAATGCTGATTGTTCTTACACAAAACAAAGTCTGACAAAGTAACCCGATTGCCGGATTAAGACTCATTGCCAGGATGATGTGAAGTTGATGGATCTTCAGGCGCCGGTCCAACCTCCCCCTCTCCACCTAGTGGCTGGAAGTCAATGGTGGTCTAGTCAATCTGGGTTAGAGCCTGAAATACAGCTTCTTCACTTATCAGATTGGACGGTTCAACATCAGGGGCGTAAGTGTGCTTACGGATTGGCGGGATAAGGTTTTGCGCTTCCACAGTTGTATCAACCCGCTGGTTCCTTTCATCGTAAAAGGACCGATGAACAGTCAAGTTAGCCTCTTCAGCCAGTTGACTCGACAGCGGACGCATCTCCTTTGTCAAGGCTTTGAGGGCTTCATTGTCAAAAGTTGACCTGTCGGTTTGTTCATACGGAAATCCCTTGGCGATATCAACTGGATCCAAGTCAGATATCCATGCTTTGGCTCGAGTCAGTGCCAGTAAAGCGCCAGCCCTGGCAGCAGATCGCTTCACCTCTTCTATCTGCGCCGGCATCATGGATAATCTTATTAGTGTGTCCTTGATCAATGTTGGTGCCGGTTTGTTGTATGAGACTGCACAGATAACCCGTTGGGCACCGGTGTATAATTGCTCAATCAAAGTGTATGCTGCCTTCAGTTTCATCTGCATATATGTGCCTAGCTGAGCAATGCGATTACCTGCAACAGTTTATGAATTCAATGTTAAACCGACAGAGTTCAAGATATTTTCGAACCGGCTATGACATAGTACTTACCAAAGATTGCAGAAGTCATAGCATTCACTTGATGTTTTAGCCCTGTCAGCTCTTCCGCCACCGGCTTAAGAGCTGCTTCGGCATCTTCAGCCCGCTTCAACAAAGCAGCCTTCTCAGTTTCCCAGTTGGTGCATTCATTTTTGAAACCATCCTTCAATTGGTCCATGGTTGTCAAAACACCCTTTAGCTCCTCTTTGGCTTTCGAGGTCTCTTCTTGCTGGGACTTGATGTCTTCTTGAAGATCGGTGATTTGAGATTCTTTGATATTTTTATCGGTCTGCAAAAGTCAGAAGATGAAGTTGTTAAAGTCCCAAGCACATAACAAGTTACGCACGCGGCACTTGGGGGCTAATGTTGATTGCTTTTTAAAGTGAGTGTTTTCAAGTCCCAAGGCTCAATCCAGGTATTAAGCTTAGCACTTGGGGGCTAATGCACAATTGATCAGTTATAAGTAAAGGCAATTAACAAGGATAGACAATCCCGGTTTGTCTTCAAAAGACAAACCGGCTCTTGGGGGCTACTCAGTTGAAGTGTTCTTTATATCAAAGTCCCGGTTTATCTTCAAGAGATAACCCGGACCTTGGGGGCTACAATGAAAGAGATATACAGAATAAACTAAATTTCAAAGCGTTCTTGAAGATTACCTCATAACGTTCCTTCATCAGGTTCACCAAACCGGCTTCAAAGTCACGGCTGGTGTAAAGGCGGTTTAAAAATCCGGAATGAAGTTCCTCGACACTAAGGTTGATGAAGTTGGATAAATCAGTTTTCCCTTTCCCCTTGCCCATAGCAGTGAATTCCTCTTTGGCAGTATGTTTTGACAAGACAACCAGATTACCAGGGCTAGTATGACCCATACCAGTAATAATAACATCATCATCATCACCCTTTGGTGGACTTGGCGGATTGACAGTATCCCTGGCTGGACTTGGCGGATTAGCAACTGGGCTCGGCGGATCAGAAGCCGGGCTTGAAGGAGTAGCATGAGGGCTTGATGGACCAATATGAGTAGCCCTGTCAGCTTCCAGCGGATTAGCTTCATTGTTCTCACCTTGTGGGGCGGAATCATCTATAACATCAATATTTCTACTGGTACCCTCAGGAGCCCTATCCGGTTCAACTTCACCAATAGGGGCACTGGTTTTAACCTTCTTTCTCAGACGGGCTTTGGCACTGATATCAAAACAAAGATTAGCATGGTAAACCGAACTATGAAGGAAAAATATGAAGGGCAGTATACTTACCCAGGGACGGTTTTAAGGGGAGGCAGTTGAGTGGTTGATGAACCACCGATTTAATTGGAAGACACCTGGTAATTCGGATCGCATTTAATTGAGTGGGTATCGGAAGAAACCCTTCAAAGGATAAAGTTTTTCGGGAGAACAAGTAACCTCTGGAAGACGCTTCCGGGTTGGTGTATCCGGTAAACCGGAAGAGGTGACTTGCTGGCCATTGTGTCGGGTTGTGCGACGCCCTTCAGGTTGATGTGTCTTTAAAGAAAGTTTTGGATCCAAATAAGCAAGAGGGTGAGAGTATTTTACTTTCCAAACTGCACGGCGAAATCTTTGAACCAGCACAAGATCTGAATCGGAGGAAAGAGAGATTACCTCAACATGGTCTCGCGGGCCGCCTCCTCCGTGATCATCCTGGGAATAGTCATTGTCAATAAGGTGTATTGAAAAGGAACCAAGGGAGTCAAGTTCTACCTCTTGATCCGATTCGTCAATATCTTCTGGCGGATCAGAAGACTCGGCGGTTTTCTTCTTGGTTGTTCTCTTGGTGACCTTGCTCTTGGCACGAGGAGTCCTGGCTGGTTTATCTTGAGTTTTCCTTTTCCAGAAGGAGCTATTGGCCTGCAAAATTAAAAGGATTATTATATCAGTGTTAAAGCGGAGACGGATCAAAAAGTTACAAGGTTAAAGTTTTTACCGCTGGCGGTTTGTTGGAGGCATAAAAAGGGCACAGCCCAATTTGGCTGCATGCGGCGATCGGTTCTTCAAGCATCTTCTTCACACTTTCAATGACGTCATCATCAGTCATTTCTATTTCGTTAAACCGTTGAGGATCCTTGGCATCGCCGATATATTCATACATCAATCCGGGGCGGCGGCTTAAAGGTAGGACACACCACGAAACCCAACAGCAGACGAGATCAACACCAGTCAAACCGTTGGCGAGGAGATCCCGGAGCTTGGCGAGTT
Source organism: Aegilops bicornis (assembly GCA_021605145.1). NCBI lineage: Eukaryota > Viridiplantae > Streptophyta > Magnoliopsida > Poales > Poaceae > Aegilops > Aegilops bicornis. Next base: position 423,854,616 of record CM038675.1, on the reverse strand, counting down.
GAGGTGCTTAAGCTTGTCGTTCTTTGGCGGTTAATTATTGAGGTAAAGGGTGGCCACTGCTAAGCAGGTGAGCGTGGTAGCCCAACAAAGGATTTTCTTCAGCAGGGCAGTGTTCTGACAATAAAACCATGTTTGGTTCCAGTCTTTAGGATGGATGTGAAGTTTGGCATGAGGAAAATCAACTTCTTTCCTTTTTTGAATCGACACACCACCAAGTTCAGTATTGGGGCCGTCCGAGAACTCAGTTCGGCGGTTTAAGTGGAAGAAATCCCGGAAGAGATCAACAGTTGGTTCTTCTTGAAGGTAAACTTCATAGAACACTTGGAAGCTGCATATGTTGGACACAGAATTTGGTCCTGAGGATGGAGTTGGAAGCTGGCAAGTAAATCCCCGAAAAACTTTGATCCGGGAGGGTTGAATCCCCGGGATAGATGCTGCATGAACACGATCACTTCTCCATCTTGCGGCTCAGGAGGGCATTCAGGGCCAGGAACTCGCCAGTGAAGGACATCTTTTGAAGCTAAAGCGCCCGTTACAATGTATCCGTTGATTTGCGTTTCTGTGATCCGGGATGGAACCCAGTTGCAAGCAGAAAATTGCTTGGTCATCTTGAAAAGCAAAACTATAAAGGAAAAATAAAGGCTGGTTTGCGATTGACGGTTCATGTGTACTAATCATGTTAAACCGGGAATTTGATCGAAGCATACATGTGAGGTAAACCGGAAATTGCTATTCAAGTCAAGATGGAGGTTTAAGTGAGGGCTAATGGCATATGGCGGATTATCAACTACTAAAGGTTAAACTATCCTTAGGTGGAAGGGCCAGAGCTAAAAATCTACTAAGTGTTGACAGAAACAGGTTTCACAAAATGATAGTATAAATTTGGATCTACCTTAGTTCAGTAAGAAAAATTATTCTGAGCCCTAAAATGGCGACGACAAAGAACCATAAATCCAGAAGGGAATTATCAAGGCAGGAGGAGATACTACGGCGAGGTAAACTAAAATTACAAGTTTGGCCGCAAGAGGAGGATGACAAGTTCAACTAGTTTCAACAGTAATCAAAAAGGCAGCGAGCAAAGATGAACACCTATGAACACGGATGAACGCAGAAACCCTAAATACAGATCTAGGGTTGAGAGGAGGAAGCTTACCAGATGCACAGGGATAGCGGAGAAGAGCCGCAGTTTACAGTACGATCAAAGTTGATGCAGCGGCCTTTGTCGAGCAAAGGCTCGAAGGTTGAGGTCGTGGCGGAGCTTCAGAGCTTGAGCGTCGCGAGGAGGAAGAAGAGGCACCGAAGGGGAAGAAAGAAAGGACCCCCGAGCCTATTTATAAGGCAAATGGATAAGGAAAGCGCGGGGATCGAGGAGCCTGAAGCGGCAAAAGAGGGCGTCGCTGTCGCCTCGATCTTCGGGAGCAATTAATTAAAGGAATCTTTTTAATCTTTTTATACAGAGATGATGTCATGACAAGCCACTGCTGTATCCAGAGGATGACGTCACGGCGGTTTAACAAATGTTTACAGGAGAAGACATCGCGGCGGTTTATGAGGAATGTAAGAAGATGTTCACAGGATTTTTCTAAATATTGGAGATTGACATGAACTGGTTCAAATCAACACAGGGCCTAATGTTGGGGATATAACTACTAAGGGTATACCGCCCGGGAGGAGCAGTTCACCTCAACTACATTGAAGCCCGTAAAGACCCAGAAGATGGCGCTTCACTGATGAAGCTTAGAGGCCCAGAGCCCAAAGGCGGATTAGGGCCCATGGTAGTAAACCGCTATGGTTGTATAACTTGTGTTGTAAGATAGGAAAGGGGAGACCGAGGCGGACACTTGTATGAGCCGACCTTGGGACTCTGTAGATCGGCCGGGCGTCAACCTATGTATATAAAGGGACGACCCGGCGGCGGTTCGAGGGCAGGAAACAACAACTCGAGACCCATGCAAAGCGTATTTGCTCCCTGGTCATCGAAACCCAATCAATTCCATCACAACTAGACGTAGGCTTTTACCTTCATCGAAGGGGCCGAACTAGTATAAAAACTCCCGTGTCCCTTGTCCGGTTTAACCCCTTCAAGCTAACCCATCGCGATGGCTCCACGACTAAGTCCTTTCAAGAGGACATCTGACGTATTAATTCCACGACACTCCTCGTCATGGGGAGCACCAGGATGATGAAGACGGCCACTGGTGATGGTTTCCCCCTCCGACAGGGTGCCAGAACAGGTCCCCGATTGGTTTTTCATGGCTACAGAAGCTTGCGGCGGTGAAGCTCCCGATCTAGGTTTATTTTCGGGGGTTTCCCTATTTATTAGAAATTTTGGCATCGAGAACAAGTCAAGGGGGTCCCTGAGGGGCCCACAAGGATGGGGGCGCGCCCCCACCCTTGTGGTGGCCTCGAGACTCCTCTAGTGCATCTCCGACAGTCCGTGGGCTTCTTTTTGTCCAGAAAAAATCGTCCTAAAGTTTCAGGTCAAAGTGACTCCATTTGATATTCCTTTTCTGCGAAACTCAAAAACAAGGAAAAAACAGAAACTGGCACTGGGCTCTAGGTTAATAGGTTAGTCCCAAAAATAATATAAAATAGCATATAAATGCATATAAAACATCCAAGATGGATAATTTAATAGCATGGAAAAATCAAAAATTATAGAAACGTTGGAGACGTTTCACGGATTCATAAACCTTAGGTCATCCACTTGAGGGAAAATTACTATTGTCCTACAAAACTCTGCGCTTGAAGGCCTAACACGAGTCTAGAGGAATAAAGTTGCATTCTGGCGCCGTTGCCGGGGAGGTGAGTGCTTGAAGCTATATCTTTAGATCTTGCAATTGAATCTTTTAGTTTCTTGTTTCATCACTAGTTTGGTTTATAGAAAGAAAACTACAAAAAAATATGGAATTGACGTTGCCTCACATTATTCATCTTTATCATATCTTTCTTGAAAATGATGGTGCAGAAAATTGTGCTCAATTGATAGAAGAAGAATTAAATAAAAAATTGGCACAAAATATTTTAAAGATGATCAGGATTGCAATGTTGCTAGTATGAATTATTTCAATATCCATGATGCTAATGATATGCAAAGCCATAAGCTTGGGGATGCTATGTTTGATGAAGATGATATTTTTAGTCCCCAAGTTTTGATGAGAAAATTTATTATGATGATTGCATGCCTCTTATTTACGATGATTATATTGACGAAAGTGGGTTTGGAAGAGTGTCAACTCTAGGAAGTAATGATCCCACTGTTTTGGAGGGTGTTGAATCTTATTGTAATAATTACGAAAGTGGATTTGGAGAGGTCATGACTTTATTTAATGATGAATCCACTATTTTGGAAGAAGTTACCATTGATCATGACAACAAAGTTGCTATCTATGATGATTACTGTGATGGCATGTATAATATAAAGAATAATGATAACCATGAAACTTGTAATCATGATTTGAATGTTCAATTTCATTATGTCAGTCAAGTACCTCATGATAGCTACTTTGTTGATTTGCTCCCACCACTATTCATCAGAATAAGTTTGTTTTGTGGAGAGACATAAAATTTCTATGCTTGTGGATCATGAAAAGAATGCTTTATGTGATAGTTGTATTGTTGAATTCATTCATGATGCTGCTGAAAATTACTATGAGAGAGGAACATATGCTTGTAGGTATTGCAATAATATCAAGTTTCCTCTCTATGTGTTGGAAATTTTGAAGTTATGCTTGTTTTACCTTCCTATGCTAGATGATTCTTGTTCCCATGAATTATTTGCTCACAAAATCCCTATGTATAGGAAGTGTGTTAGGCTTAAATGTGCTAGTCATACGCTTAATGATGCTCTCTTTGTGTTTTAATTCTTATCTTTTATGTGAGCATCATTGAAATCATCAAGCCTAGCTAAAAAGGCATTAAAAAAGCGCTTGTTGGGAGACAACCCAACATTTACCCCTACTATTTTCATGTGTTCACATGATTAGGCTACTATAGTAATATGTTTTATAGCTTTTGTTTCAATAAAGTGCTAAGTAAAGCCTTTGGGATTGTGTGAATGGTAGTTGACTTGATTTTGTGCAAAAACAGAAACTTTTGTGCCCAGTAACAGAATTGTTAAAACTCACTGGAGCGTCAAAAAATTCTGAAGTTTTTACAGATGATTGATATAAAAATTTCCTACGTTCTCCTAATTTTTCAGAATTGTTTGAGTAACAGAAGTATGGTAATTGTTCAGAACAGACTGTTCTCTTTTTGATTCATAGTTTGCTTGTTCATAGTTTCTATGTCTTATATTGGTCAATATAAAATTTGAAAATTGTAGGGTACAGTAGGCATTGTGTGATAACAATTATGAATATTATCTTGACAGTACCAAATTGAATGTTTTGTTTTATCAAACTAATATATCTCACAAAGTTCCATTAAGTTTTGTGTGTTTGAAGTTTTCAAGTTTTGAGTGAGATATCGATATGAGGAGAATAAGAGTGAAAAGACCCTAAGCTTGGGGATTCCCAAGGCACCCCAAGGTAATATTCAAGGAAGATTCAAGCAACTAAGCTTGGGATGCCCCGGAAGGCATCCCCTCTTTCATCCTCAACATTATCAGTAACCTCACTTGGAGCTATATTTTTATTTGTCACATGAAATGTTTTTTGCTTGGAGCACCATTTTATTTTATTTGTATTTTGTTTCTGCTATTTATAATATTTTTTTGCATCTTTAATTTCAATAAAAATGTCAAGTATAGACTTTACCATGCTTATTTTGTAAATCTACATGTTGCTATGTAAAAACAAAAAGTTTTCTTTCATTGTCTGAATTCTTCTGGAAAGTCAGTACGTGATGTACGTGATAAAATATGAAATTTTTACACAATAAGATAAAACAAATTTTATACGTTGTGGTAATTTTTGAGAATATTTGGAGTTAGGGAAGTATCAATCTTCTTGCATTCTTTATAGACTGTCCTGTTTAGACAGATTGCTGTTATGTTTGCATTGTTTGCACATGTTTGCTTGTTTAATGATTCCATTTGAGGATAGGAGTATTAAATATGCAGAGCCATTTAGTATGAAATGTTAAATAATAATTTTAGTGATTTGCTACAGTAGAGAATGATAAGGTTATTGCATTGATTTATACTAACTTATCTCATGGGTTCTTGTTGAGTTTTGTGTGGATGAAGTTTTTATGATTTAGCGAAACCGTGATATGAAAGAATTAAGGAGACACAAAAGCTCAAGCTTGGGGATGCCCAAGGCATCCCAAGATAATATTTCAAGAAGTCTGAAGCATTTGAGCTTGGGGATGCCCCAGTAGGCATCCCACCTTTCTTTATCAACAATTATCGCTTAATATTGGTTGAGCCTAAGTTTTTGCTTTTTCACATGAGATGTGCTATTGTTTGTCGGATCACGGGTTCCGGCAAGACCCTTAAGGTTCGAACTCTGGGGTGCGCGCGAAGTTTTTCCCCCCTACCGATCCACGCCCTAGCTTGCTAAGATCTCGCGGACGAACTCAACGAACTCACAACACAAGAGACACAAGGTTTATACTGGTTCGGGCCACCGTTGTGGTGTAATACCCTACTCCAGTGTGGTGGTGGTGGATTGCCTCTTGGGTTGATGATGAAAAGTACAAGGGGAAGAACAACCTCCTGAGGTTGAGGTGTTCTTGTGCTTGGTGTGTGGCTAAGGACCAGCCAAAGATCGGATGAGATGCCTCCGAATGAGTTATCTCCTACGGTGGTGGCTAGTTCTACTTATATAGGCCCTGGTCCTCTCCCCAAATATTGAGCGGGAAGGAAGCCAACAACGGCCAATTTGAAAGGGGACAGCTAGTGCAGCTTATCCTGACAAAAGCGGTCTTCGCCTGCCAAAGGCTCTGGTGGTGACACCGCCTTGGGCTTCATGGTGACCTCCGTCTTGCCGTTCTGCTGGTCTTGGTCTCGTTGCACCGATATGTAAACCTTTGCTTGACGCCTTGGTACTCTGCGCCTACGCTCGCTCCCTTAGCACCAAAGTGGAAACAAGGACACTACGCGTGCTGGCGCCCGCCTGGTCTTGATCGTCATGGCTCACGTCACGAGAACCTCACGAGGTTTGCCCTGCCTTGATATCTCCGCTCCTCGCGAGCCAACCTGGTGAGGCCGCTCCTAAGGAAGTTTTGTGTCGTCCGCCTAGCGAGGCTTAGCCCCTCGCGAGGGTCTTGAATGCCTTGTTGATGAAGATGAGCCGTACGCGCCCACGCGCAGAGCCACGCCGTGGGCCGCAGGCAGGCAAGTCTGGGGACCCCCGTTCCAAGAACGCCGACAGTAGCCCCCGGGCCCAAGGCATGCTCGGGCTTGGCTTCGAGGTGAAGCCAAAGGTCAAGTGCGGAGCGCCGCGGGCCCCAAAATCCTGCGGCCTTGGTCGACGCGTGGCGGTTGATTGGACGTGGGCGTCTCCGCTTCCCCATGCTACCTCGACAACTGCCTAACTTGACAAGTACATGCGACATGCAAGGAAAACTATCATTACTTGTGATCGTGGGGGCGCTGGTTGGCCTTCTCCTGCTATAAATGGGGAGGGGGCAAAGCCCCCGTCGCCCATCTCTTCCCAGTCCGCTTGCTTCTTCCTCCTTGCTCCTCTGCTAGTAGCAATGGCGCCGTCGAAGAGGTTCTCTGCCATGAGAAGGGAAGGCCCCGCGAGGGGCCCCCTCAGGCCCAAGCGTGGACGCGAACGTCCCCGTAAGCACACCGCGACCCCCGCCGCGTCCCCCCGCTCCCGGGGTGGCACCGCCGCGCGTGGCATGGGTCGCTCCGGTCGCGGCAGCCCAGTCGATGAAGGGAGACGTACCGTGGTTGCGCGGCCTCCCCGGCCGCGCTTCCACTCTGCTGAGGTGGTGACGGACGAGCTGCCGGCCTCCAGTCCAGGTGGGCTCTAGCTGCAGGTGGACGGTTGCTCCAGCAGGGCTTCTTGGGTTGAGGTCGAGGTCTCCATCGCGGGCAACATAGCTCTGGCCCGCGGTTGGCAGATGTTCGCCCGCGCGCGCGGCCTGGGCAGGCGGTGCACCCTCCATTTCAAGTACGATGGTGATGCGACCCTCTACGTGAGGGTGTTTGGGGAAGATGGTCGCCACGCCGGGTGCTGCCCCTAGGTGAACGACGACGAGGAGGTGCTCGGCCTCGGGGACGGCCGTGTCGAGGGCGAGGGCGAGCCCGCCGGCTGCGCCTCGTCCAACTATGATGGCTCTTCTCTCGGCGGCAGCTCCAGTAGCGGCGGCTACAACCAGCCGCCACATCGCCGCGCTCGCTTCGAAGGTGGTAGCGGATCGCTAAGCTCGGGACGTCGCCAAGGGCCTGCCCCCGTGGACCACTGCACGGGCGAGCGCCGCTTTTGTTTTGTTCTTCTTTTCCTTCCTGCATAAAAAATGAAACCAGTATGGGCCTGGAGGGGTGTGTATCGAACTATGATTCCACAATCATTATGTTATGCTTGTTGTTTCCATGTTGTGTTGCTATTTTGTGCAGACATAACTTGGCTTGGCGCGTTCGGGGCAGCCTCCTCTTCACGAGGCACTTGTTTCCTCGTGACTGTCTTGACATAGTGGTCGATCGGGAACTGCAGAAAATTCCTTAGGAAGCTCGCTAGGAGACTTCTCGTTCACCCAAGCTTTGACCCAGCACTTCATATCGCGGTACCCGAGGGGAACCGATTAGGAGAGATGCGCCAGCTTGTGGGCTCGAACGAGGGTGCCTCGCGAGAATGCAGACGGAAGGCAGAGAGAAGGAAAAACGCTCGTGAGGGCAAGGAAAAACGCTCGTGAGGCCCCCTCTCGAGGTATGCGAGAGAGAGAACATAGGTGAACTATAGTCGGAAATAGCGGCAAAGGCGGCGGAACCAAATCAGCAAGGAACACCAGAAGCAAACTTCGATTAAAAGATGGCGAGCCAACTACGGAAAGCAAATGAAAAGCCGTGTCCAGCACCTAGTCTAGTCTTCAAGTCTTCTCACCAGCGTGGAGCTAAGTGCTGCCACTAGGACGTGGGAGGGAGCCCCCGAGGCCAGAGGACGACACTCCTGAGACTCCGGGGCGTGTACAGCCCCACTCATTATTACGTGGGAGTGTCACGGGCGGCGATTCTTCACGAGCATGTGGCCTTCTTCACGAGCACTTTGGGCCTTTCTTCACGTGCACCGGGCCTTGCTTCATGGGTAGAACTTACGGAGGTGCTGGATGTTCCAGCGTTACGGATGGGTACCCGTCCAGCGTCTCGGTAGCGCGGCGCCAGCACAGAGACATGGGCGACCTTGAACGGGCCCTCCCACATAGGTGAGAGCTTGTGCAGCCCTTCCACAGAGAGGACCCGCCTCGGGGCGAGGTCGCCCGCCTCGGCGTCTGGAAGCGGATGTTGCGGCAGTGGTATCGCCGCAGGCCTCTGCTGGTACCTTGCCGCCTCGGTGCAAGCCAGCGGCGACGTTCCTCCCCCAGCACGAGGTCCATCCCCGCGTGGCGTCCTGTTGCGTTTCATCAAACGCCAGGACCCGTGCGGAGCGATGATTGACTTCGTGAGGGAGGACTACTTTGGCTCCGTGGACGAGGAAGAACGGGGTCTCGCCCGTTGGCTTGGTGGCGGTGATGCGGATGGACCACAGCACGGACCGGAGCTCGTCATGCCAGCCCCTGCCGCAGGCCTCGAGCTTCTTCTTGAAGGTCCTGGTCTTGAAGCCCCTCAGGACCTCTGCGTTGGCGTGTTCGACCTGACCATTACTCCTGGGGTGCGCCACCGAAGCATAGCAGATCTTCATTCCAAGGTTAGCACAGTATGTTTTGAAGAGGTTACTAGTGAACCGCGAGCCGTTGCCGGTGATGATGCGGTTGGGAACCCCGAAGCGGCTCACGAGACCATTGATGAATTTGACCGCAGAACCAACTAGGATTGTGCGGATGGATTCCACCTCCGCCCACTTGGTGAACTTGTCAATGGCAACGTAGAGGTAGCGGTAGCCCCCAGGCGCCCGAGGGAACGGGCCCAAGATATCCAGCCCCCAGACCGTGAACGGCCATGTGAGTGGGAGTCTGGAGGCCCTGAGCCGGATGATGGATCTGCTTGGCGTGAAACTGGCAGGCTTCACAGGACTTCACCAGCTCGGCTACGTCGTTGAGAACCGTGGGCCAGTAGAATCCGCTGCGGAATGCCTTGCCGGCGAGGGTCCGCGATGACGAGTGGTGCCCGCATTCCCCGCTGTGTATGTCAGATAGTAACTCCTTCCCCTGGTCTCTAGAGATGCAATGCAGTGAAACATTGATACATCTCCAACGTATCTATAATTTTTGATTGCTCCATGCTATATTATCTACTGTTTTGGACATTAATGGGTCTACTTGTCTCGGACGTGATGCCTATATACATGATCATACCTAGATATTCTCATAACTATGCTCAATTCTGTCAATTGCTCAACAGTAATTCGTTCACCCACCGTAAAATACTTATGCTCTTGAGAGAAGCCACTAGTGAAACGTTTGGCCCCCGGGTCTATCTTTATCATATTAATCTTCCAACACTTAGGTATTTCCTTCGCTTTTTTACTTTGCTTTTATTTTACTTTTCATCTTTATCACAAAAATACCAAAAATATTATCCTATCATATCTATCAGATCTCACTCTTGTAAGTGACCATGAAGGGATTGACAACCCCTTATCGCGTTGGTTGCGAGGAGTTATATGTTATATGAAGATACGAGGGACTCGCACAGTAGCCTCCTCTTTGGATTGATACCTTGGTTCTCAAAAACTGAGGGAAATACTTATGCTACTTTGTTGCATCACCCTTTCCTCTTCAAGGGAAAACCAACGCAGTGCTCAAGAGGTAGCAAGAAGGATTTCTTGCGCCGTTGCCAGGGAGTCTACGCAAAAGTCAACATACCAAGTACCCATCACAATCCCTTATCTCCCGCATTACATTATTTGCCATTTGCCTCTCGTTTTCCTCTCCCCCACTTCACCCTTGCCGTTTCATTCGCCCTCTCTTTTTCCGTTCGCCTCTTCTTCGCTTGCTTTTGGTTGCTCGTGTGTTGGATTGCTTGCTTGTCTCGATGGCTCTACCTATATTCGGTGATCTTCACCATAAAAGATTAGAGGAGATCGAAAGCAACGTCAGGAGTTTTATGGTTCTGCAATTTGAGCATAATAATTACTTTAGAAACGAGCTTAAGGAACAAAAATGCTTTATGAGTTGAATAAAGAGCTCGATGATATGTCTAAATAATTTGATGGTTTGAGATCCCAAATTGCTCGCCTTGAAAATTTGATAGCTGAAATATCGGATAAGCTGGCTACCTTAGTTAATAAGGTGGCCACGAAACCAGATTTCTGTGAAAACAAAGATGAAGATCTAAAATTTATTGATGTGTCCCTAATTAAATCTTTGTTTTGTAATATGATCTTGATAATGATGGGACTGAATATGATCCACCTTTACCTAGAAGGCGTTCCAAAAATTCGGAGTTTTTAGATCTTGATGCTAAAATTGATAAAAGTGGGATTGAAGAAATCAAAACCCTAGATGTTGCTAAACCCACTATTTTGGATTTCAAGGAATTTAATTATGAAAGTTTCCCTTTGATTGATTGTATTTCCTTGTTGCAATCCGTGCTAAATTCTCCTCATGCTTATAGTCAAAATAAAACGTTTACTAAACATATCGTTGATGCCTTGATGCAATCTTATGAAGAAAAGCTTGAGTTGGAAGTTTCTATCCCTAGAAAACTTTATGATGAGTCGGAACCAACTATTAAAATTAAGATTAAGGATCATGAGTTTTATGCTTTGTGTGATTTGGGTGCTAGTGTTTCCACTATTCCCAAAACTTTGTGCGATTTGCTAGATTTTCGCGATTTTGATGATTGCTCTCTAAACTTGCACCTTGCGGATTCCACTATTAAGAAACCTATGGGAAGAATTAATGATGTTCTCATTGTTGCAAATAGGAATTATGTGCCCGTAGATTTTATCGTTCTTGATATAGATTGCAATCCTTCATGTCCTATTATTCTTGGTAGACCTTTCCTTAGAACGATTGGTGCAATTATTGATATGAAGGAAGGGAATATTAGATTCCAATTTCCATTAAAGAAAGGCATGTAACAGTTCCCTAGAAATAAAATAAAATTACCATATGAATCTATCATGAGAGCCACTTATGGATTACCTACCAAAGATGGCAATACCTAGATCTATCCTTGCTTTTATGCCTAGCTAGGGGCGTTAAACGATAGCGCTTGTTGGGAGGCAACCCAATTTTGTTTTAGTTTTTTGTTTTTTTTTATGTTTAGGAATAGATATTTGTTCTAGCCTATGGTTAGATGTGTTTTTATGTTTTAATTAGTGTTTGTGCCAAGTTAAACCTATAGGGATCTTATTGGATGATAGTTATTTGATCTTGCAGAAATTTCCAGAAACTTTCTGTTCACGAAAACAATTGTTAAAATTCACCAGAACGTGATAAAATAGTGATTCCAATTGCTGATGATCAATTAAAAAATTTCATAGGTCTTCCTATTTTGGCTGATTTTTTGGAGTTCCAGAAGTTTGCGTTAGTTACAGATTACTACAGACTGTTCTATTTTTGACAGATTCTGTTTTTCATGTGTTTTTTGCTTATTTTGATGAATCTACGGCTAGTAAAATAGTTTATAAACCGTAGAGAAGTTGGAATACAGTAGGTTTAACACCAATATAAATAAATAATGAGTTCATTATAGTACCTTGAAGTGGTCTTTTGTTTTCTTTCGCTAACGGAGCTCACGAGATTTCTGTTGAGTTTCGTGTTGTGAAGTTTTCAAGTTTTGGGTGAAAGATTTTTGATGGATTATGGAACAAGGAGTGGCAAGAGCCTAAGCTTGGGGATGCCCATGGCACCCCCAAGATAATATAAGGACACCAAAAGCCAAAGCTTGGGGATGCCCGGAAGGCATGCCCTCTTTCGTCTACTTCCATCGGTAACTTTACTTGGAGCTATATTTTTATTCACCACATGATATGTGTTTTGCTTGGAGCATCTTGTATGATTTGAGTCTTTGCTTTTTAGTTTACCACAATCATCCTTGCTGTACACACCTTTTGAGAGAGTCATAGATGATTTGGAAATTATTAGAATACTCTTTGTGCTTCAATTATATCTTTTGAGTAATATAGTTTTGCTCGAGTGCTTCACTTATATCTTTTAGAGCACGGTGGTGGATTTGTTCTATAGAAACTATTGATCTCTCATGCTTCACTTAGATTATTTTGAGAGTATTAAATAGCATGTTAACTTGCTTAAATAATCATAATATGCTAGGTATGCAAGAATAGTAAAAACTTTCTTATGAGTGTTTTGGATACTAAGAGAAGTTTGATGCGTGATGATTGTTTTGAGATATGGAGGTAATAATATAAAAGTCGTGCTAGTTGAGTAGTTGTGAATTTGAGAAATGCTTGTGTTGAAGTTTGCAAGTCCCGTAGCATGCATGTATGGTAAACGTTATGTAACAAATTTGAAACATGAGCTGTTCTTTGATTGTCCTCCTTATGAGTGGCGGTCGGGGACGAGCGATGGACTTTTCCTACCAATCTATCCCCGTAGGAGCATGCGCGTAATGCTTGGTTTTTGACGACTTGTAGATTTTTGCAATAAGTATGTGAGTTCTTTATTACTAATGTTGAGTCCATGGATTATATGCACTCTCAACTTTCCATCATTGCTAGCCTCTTGATGCAGGTGCATTGCCCTTTCTCACATTGAGAGTTGGTCCAAACTTTGCCGGTGCATCCAAACCCCGTGATATGATACGCTCTTTCACACATAAACCTCCTTATATCTTCTTCAAAACAGCCACCATACCTACCTATTATGGCATTTCCACAGCCATTCCGAGATATATTGCCATGCAACTTTCCACCATTCCATTTATCATGACACATTCATCATTGTCATATTGCTAGCATGATCATGTAGTTGACGTAGTATTTGTGGCAAAGCCACCGTTAATAATTCTTTCATACATGTCACTCTTGGTTCATTGCATATCCCGGTACACCGCCGGAGGCATTCATATAGAGTCATACTTTGTTCTAGTATCGAGTTGTAATCATTCTAGTATCGAGTTGTAAATAAATAGAAGTGTGATGATCATCATTTTCTAGAGCATTGTCCCAAGTGAGGAATAAAAAAAAGAGAAAGGCCATAAAAAAAGAGAAGGTCCAAAAAAATGAGAGAAAAAGAGAGAAGGGACAATGCGACTATCCTTTGCCACACTTGTGCTTCAAAGTAGCACCATAATCTTCATGATAGAGAGTCTCTTGTTTTGTCACTTTCATATACTAGTGGGAATTTTTCATTATAGAACTTGGCTTGTATATTCCAACGATGGGCCTCCTCAAGTGCCCTAGGTCTTCATGAGCAAGCAAGTTGGATGCACACCCACTTAGTTTCTTTTATTGAGCTTTCATACATTTATAGCTCTAGTGCATCCGTTGCATGGCAACCCCTACTCCTTGCATTACATCAATCGATGGGCATCTCCATAGCTCATTGATTAGCCTCGTTGATGTCAGACTTTCTCCTTTTTGTCTTCTCCACATAACCCCAATCATCATATTCTGTTCCACCCATAGTGCTATGTCCATGGCTCGCGCTCATATATTGCGTGAAGGTTTATCAGTTTGAGATTACTTAAGTATGAAACAATTGCTTGGCTTGTCATCGGGGTTGTGCATGATGAGAATATTCTTGTGTGTGAAAATGGAGCATGACTAAACTATATGATTTTGTAGGGATGAACTTTCTTTGGCCATGTTATTTTGAGAAGACATAATTGCTTAGTTAGTATGCTTGAAGTATTATCATTTTTATGTCAATATGAAATTTTGTCTTGAATCTTTTGGATCTGAATATTCAGACCACAATTAAGAAGAATTACATTAAAATTATGCCAAGTAGCACTCCGCATGAAAAATTATCTTTTTTATCATTTACCTACTCGAGGACGAGCAGGAATTAAGCTTGGGGATGCTTGATACGTCTCCAACGTATCTATAATTTTTGATTGCTTCATGCTATATTATCTACTGTTTTGGACATTAATGGGCTTTATTATCCACTTTTATATTATTTTTGGGACTAACCTATTAACCGGAGGACCAGCCCAGAATTGTTGTTTTTTTCCTATTTCAGAGTTTTGCAGAAAAGGAATATCAAACGGAGTCCAAACGGAATGAGACCTTCGGGAACGTGGTTTTCTCACCGAACGTGATCCAGGAGACTTGGACCCTAAGTCAAGGAAGCTTCGAGGAGGCCACGAGGTAGGGGGCGCGCCCACCCCCCAGGGCGTGCCCTACACCCTCGTGGGCCCCCTGTTGCTCCACCGACGCACTTCTTCCTCCTATATATACCTACGTACCCCCAAACGATCAGATACGGAGCCAAAAACCTAATTCCACCGCCGCAACCTTCTGTACCCACGAGATCCCATCTTGGGGCCTGTTCCGGAGCTCCGCCGGAGGGGGCATCCATCACGGAGGGCTTCTACATCATCACCATAGCCTCTCCGATGAAGTGTGAGTAGTTTACCTCGGACCTTCGGGTCCATAGTTAGTAGCTAGATGGCTTCTTCTCTCTTTTGGATCTCAATACAATGTTCTCCCCCTCTCTCGTGGAGATCTATTCGGTGTAATCTTCTTTTTGCGGTGTGTTTGTTGAGACCGATGAATTGTGGGTTTATAATCAAGATTATCTATGAACAATATTTGAATCTTCTTTGAATTCTTTTATGTATGATTGGTTATCTTTGCAAGTATCTTCGAATTATCAGTTTGGTTTGGCCTACTAGATTGATCATTCTTGCAATGGGAGAAGTGCTTAGCTTTGGGTTCAATCTTGCGGTGTCCTTTCCCGAGGTCGAGGGGCAGCAAGGCACGTATTGTATTGTTGCCATCGAGGATAACAAGATGGGGTTTTTATCATATTGCATGAATTTATCCCTCTACATCATGTCATCTTGCTTAAGGCGTTACTCTGCTTTCATGAACTTAATACTCTAGATGCATGCTGGATAGCGGTCGATGAGTGGAGTAATAGTAGTAGATCCAGGCAGGAGTCGGTCTACTTGTCTCAGACGTGATTCCTATATACAAGATCATACCTAGATATTCTCATAACTATGCTCAATTCTGTCAATTGCTCAACAGTAATTCGTTCATCCACCGTAAAATACTTATGGTCTTGAGAGAAGCCACTAGTGAAATCTATGGCCCCCGGGTGTATCTTTATCATATTAATCTTCCAACACTTAGTTATTTCCTTTGCTTTTTTACTTTGCTTTTATTTTACTTTGCATCTTTATCACAAGAATACCAAAAATATTATCCTATCATATCTATCAGATCTCACTCTCGTAAGTGACCGTGAAGGGATTGACAACCCCTTATCGCGTTGGTTGCGAGGAGTTATTTGTTTTGTGTAGGTATGAGGGACTCGCGCGTAGCCTCCTACTGGATTGATACCTTGGTTCTCAAAAACTGAGGGAATACTTACGCTACTTTGCTGCATCACCCTTTCCTCTTCAAGGGAAAACCAACATAGTGCTCAAGAGGTAGCAAACGTCATTTGGTCACTTCCTGTACAACTCACCGTCCCGGATGCAGTATGTCGTGGCTTGCCGGGCCACGCGCTCTGCCTCCTCTTCCTTCTCCGGCAGCGCCCCTTGCATCAGGTATTCCTTGAATTCCTTGGTCCAGCATCCCTCTTGGGGTTCGAGCGCCAAGAATTGGCGCACTCCTGAGGCCGGGCCACAGGCTGGGGCTCCTGTGGCAGGCAGCTGCGGGAGCTCCTCCCAAGGTTGAGCTGTTCTTGAAAGTGGTGATGTCGCCGATGGCTTGAAGAGACGTTCCTCAAAGATGCTGGGCTCTTGGGGCTGCCGCTTGGATGCCCTCTTGGCGATGTCGTCAGCTTCCTTTTTGGTGCCTCGGGGCACGTGCTGCAACTCTAGGCCCAAGAACTGCTTCTCCATCTTGCGCACCTCCGTGAGGTATGCCTCCATGTGCTCGTCCTTCGGCTCGTATACCTTGTTGGAGAAGTTGACGAGGAGCTGCGAGTCGCCCCTAACGGTGAGGCGCTTCACCCCCAGAGCTGCCGCGGCCTTCAGGCCAGCTATGAGGCCTTCGTATTCTGCGATGTTGTTGGAGACCTTCTCGCCCTGCTGAAAGCAGAGCTGCACAACGTAGTAGAGCTTGTCCTGAGTGGGCGAGATGAGTACTGCTCCAGCCCCCGCGCCCTGGTGCGCGAAGGCGCCATCAAAATACATGACCCAGCCGTCTGGCGCCTCACTCCCCGGCGAGGTGGACCGGTCCTCTCCTACTTCAAGCATCGGGGCATCCGTCCATTCCACCACAAAATCAGCGAGCGCGGCTCCCTTGATGACCCTGGTAGTGCTGAACTCCAACTGGAATGCCTGCAGCTCGATGTTCCACTCAGCGACCCTTCCAGCAGAGTTGGGGCTCCTGAGCACTCTCTCCAGTGGGTAGGCTGAGACAACCTTGATGGGGTGGCCCTGGAAGTAGTGCCGCAACTTCCGCGAGGCCACCAAGAGTGCGAGCAGGAGCTTCTGAGGCATGGGATATCGTGCTCTCGCTTCCCGCAACACCGTGCTGACAAAATACACCGGGAGCTCAACCAGGGCTAGCGCGTTGGTGAGGCTCGTGTCTTGCGAAAGTTGGGGCGTCTCCTGAGGTGGTGGAACTCCTGACGCCTGATCGCTTGTAGGAATCTCGATGACGTGGTCCTGCTGAGCTTGGTCTTCTGTTGATGCCGCTACGGCTCCTGCCGCGCCTTCCTGATCTTGCATCATCCCGGCTGGTGGCGTAGCTTGGCGCGACGCGCCCTTGGTTTGGTGCTCTTCCCGAACCGCCACCAGCGCCGCGCTGGCGGAGTATGGGGTGGCGGCAAGATAGAGTACCAGAGGCCCGAGAGGTCATGGCGCCACCATCACCGGAGGGCTGGTCAGGTATCTCTTGAGGTCTTGAAAAGCTCGGTCGGCCTCCGGGGTCCACTCGAATGAGCCCTTCTTCTTCATCAGCTTGAAGAAGGGTAGGGCGCGCTCTCCCAGCTTGGAGATGAAGTGTCCCAACGCAGTTACCCGACCAGCCAGCTTCTGCATTTCCTTGAGGGTTTGCGGTGGGCTCATGTCCTCAATGGCCTTGATCTTCTCCGGGTTCGCCTCGATCCCTCTGTGGGACACGAGAATCCCAGCAGCTTGCCGGAAGGGACACCGAACATGCACTTCTCTGGGTTAAGTCGGAAGTTCACCTGGCGCAGACTCGCGAAGGTCTCCTCCAGATCTTGGATCAAGGTTCTTGCCTCCCGAGACTTCACCACAAAGTCGTCGACGTAGGCCTCCGTGTTTCTCCCGAGCTGCCGCCCTAAGGCGATGTGCTTCAACCGCTGAAAGGTCACGCCTGCGTTGCGCAGTCCAAAGGGCATGCAGGTGTAGCAGTACACCCCACACGGGGTCAGGAAGGCTGTATTCTCTACATCTTCTACCACCATCTTGATTTGGTGACACCCTGAAAACGCATCCAGGAAGCACAGTAGGTCGCACTCGGCGGTGGAGTCGACGATCTGGTCAATGCGTGGAAACAGGAACGGATCTTGGGGGCAGGCCTCGTTGAGGTTGGTGAAGTCGACGCACATTCGCTCCTTCCCGCCTTTCTTCGGCACAACGACGGGGTTTGCCAGCCATTCGGGGTACTGCACCTCGTGAATGGCACCCGCCGCCTCCAACTTGCGGGTTTCTTGGACGATGAAGGCCTGCTTCTCCGCGGACTGCCGCCTCGCCCGCTGCTTCACAGGGCGTACATTGGGGCACACCCTTAAGTGATGCTGAATCACCTCTCTCGGGACCCCCACCAGCTGCTTGGGTTCCCATGTGAATATTTCCTTATTTGCACGCAAGAACTTCACCAATGCTTCCTATTGGCTTGGGTCAAGGCCGGCACCTATGGTAAAGGTGGCTCCTGAGGTCCTGTCCTCATCGACCGGCACTTGCTTGGTTTTCGCCTTGTCTTGGGTGAACAACTGCTTCTTCTTGGTTGGTGCGGCTTCCTTGGCCTCGGGGTGCACTGCTGCCGTGAACTCTGCCACGCCGTGGCGGTCTTGAGGGCGAGCTTAAGCGCCTCCAGGGCCTCCTTGGCGTCCCACTTGACGGTGAGGACACCCTTGCTCCCAGGCATCTTCATGAGGTTGTAGGCCGGATGGGTCGCTGCCATGAACTAGGCCAATGCTAGGTACCCGAGGATGGCGTTGTATGGGAGGCCGATGCGGGCGATGTCGAAGTCGACCAGCTAAAAGCTACTACTATAGCATGGAAGTAAACTAGCTAAAAGCTACTACTAATTTTTTGGTTTTCTTAAAGTTTTTCAAACACACAAGAAGAAAGCAAGCAAAAGAAAATAAACTAGCATGGATAGTAATGGAAAAGTATGACCACTCACAACTAGCAATGAGTGTGTGAACATAAATGTAATGTCAGTGAGAAATACGTAGTCCCCCAAGCTTAGGCTTTTGGCCTAAGTTTGTCTATGGCCACGGCTGGCCTGGCGGATATCCGAAGTTGTAACTGGGGTCGTACTGAGAAGCAGCGACTATTGCATCATGGGCTGCAGCTTGGAGGCGAGCTGTCTCAGCCCTCCTCTCGTACTCGTTCGCCTCCTCCCTGGTTATGACATATCTCCCTTTTGCCTGAAAGTCAAACAAAGTAGGAGCAGGGAGAGCGACGTGATAGGTGCATCGTCTGTCAAAGATTAGTCGGTACTAGAGGAACTGATCGTTCCTCTCAAGAAACTAATGACGAACCATAGCCTCACAATCTAAACAAACAGGAGGCAACTCAGTATCATACTCACGTATGGGTATATCAAGAAAATTATCTAAACGGGTTGCATAAATTCCACCAAAGAAATCTCCATCAATTCTATTATTATGCAACCTACGTGCAACAAT
Source organism: Aegilops bicornis (assembly GCA_021605145.1). Taxonomy (NCBI): domain Eukaryota; kingdom Viridiplantae; phylum Streptophyta; class Magnoliopsida; order Poales; family Poaceae; genus Aegilops; species Aegilops bicornis. Next base: position 423,835,590 of record CM038675.1, on the reverse strand, counting down.
GGCTCCCAAATTATAATGTTTATCTCCTAATACAGCACTCCTAAGAACACTGAGGTCAGGGACACACATGTGACATGCTTCATCCTTACCATTGATGCACCTACCTATGAAGAGAGCAAAATAATGTATAGCAGGAAAATGAATGCTCCCTATGGTAGCTTGTGTTATATCTCTAGATTCCCCCATAGTTATACTAGCAAGAAAATCTCTAAACTCAGATTTGCGAGGCTCACTAGTGCTACCCCATTGTGGAAGTTTAAAAGCAGTGCTAAAATCCTCTAAGTCCATAGTATAAGAATTTTCATAAAGATCAAACAGGACAGTTTGAGAATTGCGTGATGATGAAAATTCAAACCTTCTCACAATGGAATCAGTGAGATAGTGGTACTGGCGGCACTTATCTATCTCGAAGCTCACAAGATCAGCGTTACGCACATATGCGTTAAATTCTTCCTTGATTCCTGCTCGATCCAGAAAGTTATCTGACGGCCATTCACAAGTCCGCACTTGAGCTTCCCTCGGTGGTTCATCGTCCGCATCACGTATTGCGAGCCTGGGCCCTTGCTTCCTTGAAGGACCACCTTGGTACATTTTCCTAAACATATTTCTTCCTCTGAAAAATTTCTGAAAATTTTAGTAACTTCAAATAAAAGTGAACCAAACTCAACAAAATTGATAGCAACTACTCCTACAAGTTCCTAGAGACTATATCATGCATTAGAACTACTTGGGACCTTATAAATTTGACATGCAAGCTCAAGAACAGGGTCACCTAGGCAGCAAAAATTTGCAATAAGTAAAGCACTAGAACAAAAACTAATAGGACCATTGGAGGAGTCACATACCAAAGAACAATCCCCCAAAGCAGTTTTGTGAGTGGAGCTTTGAGCAAGGAGATCGAAAATCGCAGCAAAATGAGCTAGAACTCGTCCTTGAGCTGGTTGGTGATTTTTTTGGGAGGAAGTAGTGTGTGGTGGCTGGAATAAGTGGAGGGGAGCCACCATGGGCCCACGAGGCAGGGCGCGCCAGGTGGGCGCGCCTAGACCCTCGTGGCAGTGCCGCCTCCCAATGTTCCCAGTGCCAGATATTCTCAAATATTCCAGAAAAAAAATCATATTTCAATTTCGGGCATTTTGAGAACTTTTATTTTCAGGGTATTTTTTATTGCACGGATAATTCAGAAAACTTACAAAAAATACTATTTTTGCTTTATTTAATCTAAATAACAGAAAGTAAAAGGAGGGTACAGAAGGTTGTGCTTTCTAACTTCATCCATCTCATGCTCATCAAAAGCAATCCACTAACAAGGTTGATCAAGTCTTGTTAACAAACTCATTCTGAATCGCACGAAACCGGAGAATTTTCGAATAACACTGAGTTACCTCAACGGGGATATGCACGTCCCCAACCATAAGAATATCATATTTCTTCTTTAGAGTAGTTAGAGGAAATTCAAAACCTCCAAAAATAATCGATGGAATTTTTCCAATAGAGTTTATACTATGAACTTGAGGTTGTTTCCTCGGAAAGTATACCGTATGCTCATTACCATTAACATGGAAAGTGACATTGCCTTTGTTGCAATCAATAACAGCACCTGCAGTATTGAAAAAGGGTCTTCCAAGAATAATAGACATACCATCGTCCTCGGGAATATCAAGAATAACAAAGTCCGTTAAAATAGTAACGTTTGCAACCACAACAGGCACATCCTCACAAATACCGACAGGTATAGCAATTGATTTATCAGCCATTTGCAAAGATATTTCAGTAGGTGTCAACTTATTCAAATCAAGTCTACGATATAAAGAGACAGGTATAACACTAACACCGGCTCCAAGATCACATAAAGCAGTTCTAACATAGTTTCTTTTAATGGAGTATGGTATAGTTGGTAACCCTGGATCTCCAAGTTTTTGGTATTCCACCTTTAAAAGTATAATTAGCAAGCATGGTGGAAATTTCAGCTTCCGGTATCTTTCTTTTATTTGTAACAATTTCTTTCATGTACTTAGCGTAAGGATTCATTTTGAGCATATCGACCAAACGCATACACGCAAAAAGATAGGTCTAATCATTTCAAAGCAAAGCGCTCAAAATCCTCATCATCCTTTTTCTTGGATGGTTTGGGAGTAAAAGGCATGGGTTTCTGAACCCAAGGTTCTCTTTCCTTACCGTGCTTCCTAGCAACAAAGTCTCTCTTATCATAACGTTGATTCTTTGATTGTGGGTTATCAAGATCAACAGCAGGTTCAATCTCTACATCATTATCATTGCTAGGTTGAGCATCAACATGAACATCATTATTAACATTATCAGTAGGTTCATGTTCATTACCAGATTGTGTTTCAGTATCAGAAATAGAAATATCATTGGGATTCTCAGGTGTGTCAACAACAGATTCACTAGAAGCATGCAAAGTCCTATCATTCTTCTTTTTCTTCTTCTTAGAAGGACTAGGTGCATCTAAATTATTTCTCTAAGAATCCTGCTCAATTCTCTTAGGGTGGCCCTCAGGATACAAAGGTTCCTGAGTCACTTTACCCCCTCTAGTTGCAACTCTAACAGCAAAGTCATTATTCTTACTTTTCAATTCATTGAGAAAATCATTCTCAGCTTTAAGTACTTGTTCTACTTGAGTGGTAACCATAGAAGCATGCTTACTAATGAGTTTAAGTTCACCTTTAACTCTAGACATATAATCACTCAAGTGTTCAATCATATAAGCATTGCGTTTTAATTGTCTACCAAAATAAGCATTGAAATCTTCTTGCTTAACCATAAAATTATCAAACTAATCTAAGTATTGGCTAGCAAACTTAGTAGGCTGGATTTCAGCTTTATCATATCTATAGAGAGAATTTACCTTTACTACCTGTGTCGGGTTATCAAGACCATGTATTTCTTCAACAGGCGGCAAATTAAGACCATGTATTTCGTCAATAGGGGGTAAATTCTTAACATCTTCAGTTTTAAGACCCTTCTCTTTCATAGATTTCTTTGCCTCTTGCATATCTTCAGGACTGAGAAATAGAATACCCCTTTTCATCGGAGTTGGCTTAGGAGTTGGTTCAGGAAGTGTCCAATTATTTTCATTTGTCAACATATTATTCAATAGAATTTCAGCTTGATCGACTATTCTTTCCCTGAAAACACAACCAGCACAACTATCCAGGTGGTCTGTGGAAGCATCGGTTAGTCCATTATAAAGGATATCAAGTATTTCATTTTTCTTAAGAGGATGATCAGGCAAAGCATTAAGTAATTGGAGAAGCCTCCCCCAAGCTTGTGGGAGACTCTCTTCTTCAATTTGCACAAAATTATATATATCCCTTAAAGCAGCTTGTTTCTTATGTGCAGGGAAATATTTAGAAGTGAAGTAATAAATCATATCCTAGGGACTACGCACACAACCAGGATCAAGAGAATTAAACCATGTCTTTGCATCACCCTTTAATGAGAACGAAAATATTTTAAGGATATAATAGTAGCGAGTTTTCTCATCATTAGTGAACAGGGTGGCTATATCATTTAATTTAGTAAGATGTGCCACAACAGTTTCAGATTCATAGCCATAAAAAGGATCAGATTCAACCAAAGTAATTATCTCAGTATCAACAGAGAAATCATAATCCTTATCAGTAACAAAGATAGGTGAAGTAGCATAAGCAGGATCATATTTCATTCTAGCATTCAGAGATTTTTGTTTCAGCTTAGCTAATAATTTCTTAAGATCACTTCTATCATTGCAAGCAAGAAAGTCTCTAGCAGTTTCTTCATCCATAACATAACCCTCAAGGACGACAGACAATTCATATCTAGGGGGAGAATCTTCACCATCACTTTCATTAATATTATCAGTTTCAATAATTTCATTCTCTCTAGCCCTAGCAAGTTGTTCATCAAGAAATTCACCAAGTGGCACAATAGTATCAAGCATAGAAGTAGTTTCATCATAAGTATCATGCATAGCAGAAGTGGCATCATCAATAACATGCGACATATCAGAATTAATAGCAGAAGCAGGTTTAGGCGTCACAAGTTTACTCAAAACAGAAGGTGAATCAAGTGCAGAGCTAGATGGCAGTTCCTTACCTCCCCTCGTAGTTGAGAGATAAATTTTAGATTTCTCGTCTTTCAGGTTCTTCATAGTGACCAGCAGATATAAATCCCAAGTGACTCAAAGAATAGAGCTATGCTCCCCGGCAGTGGCCTTTAAAATAGTCTTGATAACCCACAAGTATAGGGGATCGCAATAGTTTTCGAGGGTAGAGTATTCAACCCAAATTTATTGATTCGACACAAGGGGAGCCAAAGAATGTTCTTAAGTATTAGCAGTTGAGTTGTCAATTTAACCACACCTGGATAACTTAATGTCTGCAACAAAGTATTTAGTAGCAAAGTAGTATGATAGTAGTGATAACGGTAGCAAAAGTAATATTTTTGGGTTTTGTAGTGATTGTAATAAAGGGCAACGGAAAAGTAAATAAGCGAAGAACAATATGTGAAAAGCTTCGTAGGCATTGGATCGGTGATGGAGAATTATGCGGATGCGATTATTCATGCAACAGTTATAACATAGGGTGACACAGAACTAGCTCCAATTCATCAATGTAATGTAGGCATGTATTCGAATATAGTCATACGTACTTATGTAAAAGAACTTGCATGACATCTTTTGTCCTACCCTCCCGTGGCAGCGGGTCCTAATGGAAACTAAGGGATATTAAGGCCTCCTTTTAATAGAGTACGGACCAAAGCATTAACACATAGTGAATACATGAACTCCTCAAACTATAGTCATCACCGGGAGTGGTCCCGATTATTTTCACTTCGGGGTTGCTGGATCATAACACATAGTAGGTGAATATAGACATGCAAGATAGGATCAAGAACTCACGTATATTCATGAAAACATAATAGGTTCAGATCTGAAATCATGGCACTCTGCCACTAGTGACAAGCATTAAGCATAGCAAAGTCATAGCAACATCAATCTCAGAACATAGTGGATACTAGGGATCAAACCCTAAAAAACTAACTCGATTACATGATAAATCTCATCCAACCCATCACCGTCCATCAAGCCTACGATGGAATTACTCACGCATGGCAGTGAGCATCATGAAATTGGTGATGGAGGATGGTTGATGATGACGACGACGACCGATTCCCCACTCCGGAGCCCGGAACGGACTCCAGATCAGCCCTCCTGAGAGAGATTAGGGCTTGGCGGTAGCTCTGTATCGTAAAACGCGATGAATCCTTCTCTCTGATTTTTTCTCCCGGAACGTGAATATATAGAGTTGGAGTTGAGGTCGGTGGAGCACCAGGGGGCCCATGAGGCAGGGGGCGCGCCCAGGGGGGCCGGCACGCCTGCCACCCTCGTGGACAGGGTGTGGGGCCCTGGCCTTGATTCGTTCGCCAGTATTTTTTATTGTTTCCAAAAATAATCTCTGTGAAGTTTCACGTCATTCCGAGAACTTTTGTTTCTGCACAAAAATAACACCATGGCAATTCTGCTGAAAACAGCGTCAGCCCGGGTTAGTTCCATTCAAATCATGCAAGTTAGAGTCCAAAACAAGGGCAAAAGTGTTTCGAAAAGTAGATATGTTGGAGACATATCATCCACCTCGAAGGCCCCCTCGCATGTAACCATTGATGCCATGGGGGATACAGAGGCGCACGGGGACGTGGACGTCGCGGGGGCGTGACTGGCGCTGGTGGCGCCATCACCGTTCCCCCTTAGGCTGAAACGGGAGCAGGGGTTGCCGGAGGAGGACAACGTCAACATCGTTGTAGTGTCCATGCTCCACAAGATGCGGGTGGGGAGAATATTCTGTCTCCGCCTCTCCACCCCACTGAGTGGCACAGCCGTAGCGATGGCGCTTGCTCTGGTACGAATCACAACCCTCTAGCTGCCCCTGCTGCGGGTGTGGCTTTTTAATAGGGCACGCACCATCCCCAGGGCAAGCTAGCCAAGACGATGCGCTGAATGGGGTCGTCAATCCCCAAGCGCATCCACCTCGTCGCCAAGCCATCCTGGCGACCAGCTCGCGGCGACAAGACCATGGCGCCACCACTACTGGCACCATTAGAAGCCATTGTGCGGGCCCAACTCCTGTTGAGATTTCCGCCAGCGGGCGATCAAATGGATGAGTGGAGAGCCACCATTTAGAGCTTGATTGGTTTGGCTGAGGCGGGAGGATCATAGCGGGCAGGCCCGCCACGAAATCCACAGGCGGCGACAAAGCCGCTGGCTGCACTGAAGGGGCCACTCCTACGTTGCAGTCCCTCCACGGTAGCCAGTGCAGGGCCGCAGCCAGAGCCACGCGACCAAGAACCCGATGACATGTCAATGGCTTCTTCTGATCCTCGAGCCCGTCGAGACCAGTGACAAGTCCTGGAAGACAGGCAGAGGGAAGACCCGCACGTCACCATAGAACGACACCGCGAAACCCGCCTCCAGTCTAATAGGTGCAATGGCCCAAATGTTGATGAGCCCGTGCCCGGTGGAGACGGATACCTGGCTTTCAAGGTTGGGTGCCCCGTCTTCACTCGCGAGCTACGGCAACTCTGTTGGCCGTCTGCCCATACGTTGAAGCCAGAGATACAAGAAAAGTACGATGGAAGACTCAACCCGGTAGAGTTCTTGAGCATCTACACCATCGTTGTTCAAGCAGCCAGAGGAAGAGATGAGAAGGTTTTGGCCAAGTACTTCCCTTTGGCACTCAAGACAAACATGAGGTCGTGGCTGATGCACTTGCCAGAGACTCCATCTCAAGCTGGGCTGACCTGTGCAATGAGTTTGTTGCCGCCTTCACGGGCGGCAATCAAGAACCAAGGCGGCCCAGCGACTTGCAGCTCCTCCCATAGAAGGAAGGAGAGAGTTTACAGAAGTACATGCAGAGATTCAGCCGGGTGCATAGGAACATTCCAGACATCCACCCGGCAACTGTGATAGATGCATTCCAGTCCAACATATGCAACAGCAGGATACGTTCCAAGATGAACGTTCGGTTGCCCAAGACTGTGAATGAGTTGTACACTTTGGTGGATAAGTGTGCCCGAACAGAGGAGCAGAGGTGAATCCCCGGAGAAGAAGATGGTGTCGATGTTGACTCAGAAGACGATGATGCTGCTACCAATCATAAGAAGAAGAACAAGAAATGCAACAAGAAGTGCAAGGAGAAAACAATTCTGGCTGTCGAGGGATCTGGCGTTCCTAGTACTGGCAAGAAGGCCAAGACCGAAGCTCCCGACAAGGAAGTCACTGCGTGCACTGACTGCCGGGAAGCTGCGGCGGCCGAGAAGGCTAGGAAGGCTGACGGGTCATACTGCACGATCCATCGGACCAAGGGCCACGATCTCCAAGAGTGTCATCAAGTTGAGCAACTTGTCAAGAAGCAGTAGGCAGAGTACGAGTAGCGTGACAAAGAGAGAGACCAAGATGGCGTTGGCGGAAAGGGCCGAGGTGGCGGAGGAGGTCACCCCAGCAAGGTCCCTCTGCATCAAGGGAAACCTGCCAGAGGGCATGAAAAAAGGAATGCGATGATGAGCGTGGTTAAGGGGATGAAGAGGAAACCAGCAAGCAGGAGTCCCAGAAGGCTACAGACGCCTTGTGTATTGATGGAGGTGCATCCTTGCACTCCTCTCACCGCCAGCTTACATAGTGGGCTTGTGAGGTCAATGTTGTGGAGCCAGCAGCAGATTCTCGAAAACCACTCACGTGGTCCCGCACGCCCATCATCTTTGATGAAGAGGATCACACTAAACGCACCACCGCGGTAGGGTACTTGCCGTTGTTGGTTTCACCAATGATCCGCAACCTCAAGGTCACAAAGATGTTGGTTGACGGCGGGGCCGGGTTGAATCTGATTTCTCCCAAGGTCATCAGCAAGCTGCAGATAACATAAGACGAGCTCAAGGTTACTGGCACTTTTCAAGGGATCAACCCCGGCAGGAGTCGTCCGATGGGGAAGATCACACTGTCGGTGATATTTGGAGGTGGATTGAACTACCGGACTGAGAAAATTGTGTTCGATGTGGCCGAGCTTCCATTACCGTACAATGGTATACTTGGATGACCTGCCCTGGCAAAGTTCATGGCGGCATCCCACTATACCTACAACACCTTGAAGATGCCAGGTCCAATGGGCGTTATTTCTATTCCATCAGACAAGAAGGACGCAATTATATGCGTGGATAAGATGTATCGGGAGGCGGTTGCTGCCGAGGCCACAGAAGCCGCAATCCCAGCCAAGGAAAATAACAGAAGGAAGAAAGCCAGCAAGGAATTCGGGAAGCGCGCCTCTCTAGAAAGTGCTCTGCATGTCGATGATTTGCAAGAAAGTTCCAATAACAAGAGATCAAGGGTTGTTGCGCCTGCTGTGAAGAAGGTCCCGACAGGGCTGGTTGGCGCTGATGGTACATTTACTATCAGCTCCACCCTTGAAAACAAATAGGAAAACACGCTCGTTGCCTTACTGCGGGCAAATGTCGATGTGTTTGCTTGGCAACCATCTGACATCCCCGGTGTTTCTAGGGAGGTAGTCGAGCACCACCTTGCTGTCTGCCCTCATGCGCGGCCCGTCAAATAGAAGGTCCGAAAGCAAGCTTTGGAGCGACAGCAATTTATTGCCGAAGAGATCAAGAAACTTGAGGCAACTGGTTCGGTCAGAGGAGTATTGCATCCAATGTAGTTGGCAAATCTAGTGGTAGTGCGCAAGGTGAATGGGAAGTGTAGGATTTGCATAGATTTCACAGATCTAAATAAAGCATGCCCGAAGGACCCATTCCCCTTGTCGCGCATTGATCAGTTTGTGGCTTCCACTTCCGGATGTGACTTGCTTTCCTTCTTGGATGCATACTCCGGGTACCACCAGATTTTCATGTCCAAGGAAGATGAAGAGAAGACCGCGTTCATAACCCCATGTTGCACGTACTGTTTCATATAAATGCCCTTTGGGTTAAAGAGTGATGGAGTCACTTTTGCAAGAGCAGTGCAAATTGGTTTTGAGTCCCAGCTGCACAGGAATATTGAAGCTTACATGGATGACATAGTGGTCAATACCAAGGACAAATCAACCCTCATCTAGGACTTGGAAGAGACCTTTGCAAATCTGCGCAAGATCAACTTGAAGCTGAACCCGGAGAAGTGTGTGTTTGGCGTTCCTTCCGGCAAGCTACTTGGTTTCTTCATGTCCCACCGGGGCATAGAGGCCAACCCCGACAAGATCAAGGCGATCGAGTAGATTCAAGCACCCAAGATAGTTAAAGATGTGAGGCGTTTGACTGGATGTGTTGCCGCGCTACGCGCTTTGCCGTTCGTCAAAATTTTGAAGAAGCAAGGGCTCGTGGACACTACTAGGGAAAACCTTATACACATAATGTTACCAGCAACGTGGTTTAAAATAGGGCGCTACTCCTACTTAGCAGTAGCGTGTAACAACAAACCGCACTACTGATATCTGCATCGTAGTAGTGCGTCAGGATGAAACAACGCTACTACTACAATTGCCATGACCTTGCCGCCACACTAGGAATAGCAGTAGCGCATCTTTCGCAAACGTGCTACTGCTATTGAACTTAGCAACATCGCTTTTATCCAAGGCATGCTACTACTAAGGTTAGTCCACACCTTGAAACTAAGTTTAGTCCCACCTCGCTCAGTGATAGAGGCAAAGGTGTCCCGTCTTTCGATGAGATGGTGGCTATCGTTTTGGAGGAAGTCGACTTTGACGATCTGACTACGAACGCGCGAGTACGTCACGCCTTACCAATTGCTAAACCAACTCCGAGAGGTTATTGACCACGCCGGAGCACGATCAACCTGACCACGAAGGTCTGTTTCCTGCAGGAAAATGAAGAACAAGCAAGAAACTAAGATTGCAACCTGGATATTGCGAATATAAGAGGAAAGCTTTATTGATCAAGGTGGGGTTCTGTGACGCCTTTGTCTAGTCGTTGAACACAAACGAAGTACGCGAAGTTGCAACTATGGAGAAATTTAATCTAAACAAAACCCAAAGTCTAAACAACGCCCTAAGGGCTGTATATATGGAGTAAGAGGGGGAAATTTCGTGGCCCTTGATGGAGGGGTCCGAAACCAACCCTAACTCTTGTTTCCCCACACATACGGACTCTAAAAACAGCCTATACTTAAGTATTTTGAAATTACATGGGCCTGGCCCAATAATAAGGTGACGCAGCACCTAGAATAGCCTCTGGACGAAATTTATGAAGTGGCATCTTGTATACTTTGTCCAAGGCTTCATGGACTCCTTATGGTGGCTTCAAAGTCCTGAAATCATCACTTATAACTCCGTTCTTGTTCCTCTTGCGCATGCCATCATCTCCAAGCTTGGTCTTGGTCCTGTGTTCATCCCTCTTATCCATGCCAGGCCCTTCATTTCTAAGCAAAACAAATGTATCCAATTTAGGCAGCATCATATTCTCATGAACATTAGAATCATTACCAATAAACGAAAGTACCTGATAATTTAATTGGCGTGCGCGAGGTCTAGTAATTGGTCCAGTATTTGTAGCAGTAGGGGCTTTGGGTGTAACAATGGTATCGATGTCCTCATCATTCTCCCCTTCTTGAAATGAAGTCGTCCTCGATGGAAGCTCATCTTCCTCACCCAAATAAGGCTTCAAATATGCAATTTTAAAAGTGGGACTAACCCCAAAATCTGCAGGCAGCTCAAGTTTATATGCATTATCATTTATTTTCTCTAAGACCTTAAAAGTACGATCAGCACGTGGCATTAGCTTTGATTTGCCCAAATCAGGAAATCTATCCTTACGCAAATGTAACCAAACAAGATCTCCAGGTGCGAACACAACATGTTTTCTACCCTTCTCTCCAGCAAGTTTATATTTAGCATTCATACGCTCAATGTTTTCCTTAGTTAACTCATGCATTTTTAAAATCAATTCAGCATGTTGTTTAGCATCAAAATTAACCTTCTCCGAAGATGGAAAAGGCAACAAATCAATAGGTGCACGAGGGAGGAAACCATACACAGTTTCAAAAGGGCACATCTTAGTAGTAGAATGCAATGAACGATTATAAGCAAATTCAATATGAGGCAAGCATTCTTCCCACATTTTCTTATTATTCTTCAAAACAGCCCTAAGCATAGTAGACAATATTCTACTGACTACTTCAGTTTGTCCATCAGTTTGGTGATGACATGTAGTACTAAAAAGAAGTTTAGTCCCCAACTTAGCCCATAAACATCTCCAAAAGTGGCTAAGAAATTTAGTATCACGATCTGAAACAATAGTATTTGGCACACCTTCAAGCGAATAATTTCACGAAAGAACAAATCAGCAACATTAACAGCATCATCGCTTTTATGACATGGTATAAAGTGTGCCATTTTCGAGAACCTATCCACGACAACAAATATGCTATCCCTCCCCTTCTTTGTTCGAGGTAAACCTAAAACAAGGTCCATAGATATATCCTCCCAAGTAACACGAGGTACAGGAAAAGGCATATAGAAACCATGAGGATTGAGTCGTGACTTAGCTTTTTGACATGTACTGCAGCGAGCAACAAAACGCTCAACATCCCGTCTCATCTTTGGCCAAAAGAAATGTGTAACAAGTATATCCTCCGTATTCTTCACGCCAAAGTGTCCCATTAATCCTCCTCCATGCGCCTCCTGCAACAACAAAAGACGAACGGAGCTAGCTGGAATACATAGCTTGTTAGCACGAAACACAAATCCATCGTTAACGACGAACTTGTTCCATGTTCTCCCTTCTTTAGAATTCTGCAATACATCTTTAAATTCAGCATCATGCAAATATTGATCTTTGATGGTCTCCAAACCAAATATTTTAAAGTCAAGTTGTGAAAGCATAGTATAACGATGAGACAATGCATCAGCAATAACATTTTGTTTATCCTTCTTGTGTTTAATGACATAAGGGAAAGTCTCAATGAATTCAACCCATTTAGCATGTCTACGATTCAGTTTGGCTTGACTTTTAATATGTTTCAAAGATTCATGATCAGAATGTATAACAAATTCTTGGGGCCATAAATAATGTTGCCATGTTTCTAAAGTCCGAACAAGAGCATATAATTCTTTATCATAAGTAGAATAGTTCAGATTAGGCCCACTCAATTTTTTAGAAAAGTATGCAATAGGTTTGCCATCTTGTAATAACACACCTCCTAATCCAATTCCAATAGCATCACATTCAAGCTCAAAAGTCTTATTAAAATCAGGAAGTTGGAGTAAAGGAGCATGTGTCAACTTATCTTTCAATACCGTGAAGGCTTCTTCCTATGCAGTACCCCAAACAAAAGGCACATCCTTCTTTGTAAGCTCGTTGAGAAGTGCATCAATGGTGCTAAAATCTCTCACAAAACGCCTATAGAAACCAGCGAGTCCAAGAAAACTCCTCACTTGTGTGACCGTTTTGGGCTGCAGCCAACTTTCAATAGCTTCAATCTTGGCTTTATCAACTTCAATTCTTTGTGGAGTAACAACATAGCCAAGAAAAGATACTCGGTCGGTGCAAAAGGTGCACTTCCCAAGGTTGCCAAACAAACGTGCATCACATAGAGAAATAAAAACAACACATAAATGTTCCAAATGTTCTTCTAAAGATTTGATATAAATCAGCATATCATCAAAATAGACTACCACAAATCATCCAATGAAAGCACGTAAAACTTCGTTCATTAGTCTCATGAAAGTACTAGCTGCATTAGTTAACCCAAAAGGCATGACTCACCACTCATATAAACTAAACTTAGTTTTAAATGCTGTTTTCCACTCATCTCCGAATTTCATACAAATTTGATGGTATCCACTACGCAAATTAACTTTGGAGAATATTGTAGAGCCACTCAATTCGTCAAGCATATCATCTAGCCTAGGAATAGGATGACAATGAAAAATAGTAATATTATTAATGCATCTACTATCAACACACATACGCGACGTACCATCCTTTGTCGAGCAGCTCCTGTACTTGACGCATAATCTCCTTCTCTCCTCTGGATTGGTACGGTATGATGCACGTTTGGGTAGCGATGCACCGAGAATTAAATTAATTTGATGCTCAATCCCTCGAATAGGTGGTAATCCCGGTGGCCCGTCTTGTGGGAAGACGTCAGCGAACTCCTGGAAAATGTTAGTGACAGCAGGGGGCAAAGAGGAAGGCACGTCCTCGAATGAAAATAATGCCTCTTTGCACACAAAAGCATGAGCAAACTGATTTGCTAAAATCTAGCTCATCAATATCAGATTTGGTGGCAAGTAAACATGCACTTTTCAGTTTAATTTCAGAAGCAACAGTAGATGGTTTATCATTAGGCGTCATTTATTGCTCAAATTCTTTTGCCACAATCTGATTTTCACTCTTATTTTTCTCCTGTTGTGCTTTATTAGCTCTATTAATATCATCTTTCAAAATGGAATCAGGAGTCATAGGAAGCAAAGTAATATTTTTATCCTTATGAACAAGAGTATACTAATTGTTTCTACCATGGTGTACAGAATTTTTATCAAATTGCCATGGTCTACCAAGTAATAAGGAACATGCTTGCATAGGTACCGCATCACAATCAACATAATCAGCATATGTAGAGATACTAAAATGCACACGAACAGTATGTGTTACCTTAACCTTGCCGCTGTTGTTGAACCATTGGATGTAGCAAGGATGTGGATGTGGTCTTGTGGTGAGAGATAGCTTCTCCACCATCTCCATGCACTACTAGGGAAAAGCCTAGCAGCAGCGCGGGTTTTGGGCCTATTAGTAGCGCGGGGGCCGGCGCTACTAATAAGGCGCTACAACTAACGTATAGCGATGGCGCTGGTGCCACCAGCTACTACTACGTCCTTTAGTAGTAGCATGGGTAAAAACCCGCGCTACTACTAATCTCTAATCTCTGATTTTTTTTGAATTTTTTCAAAAAAAATTTCAATTTTTTTCCTTATTTTTCAAATTTCTGAATTATTTAACCTCAAATCTCTAATCACCCCTCATCGCTGCTCAATTTAATCTCTAATCACCCCTCATCATTCCAAATCATCTAACTTCCCGGACGGTCACCCATCCTCTCACTACTCCGGCTGAGCACGCTTAACTTCCGGGTTCTATTCTCCCTCGTTTCCAAGTCTGCACTTGTTGTTTTCCTGACAATAGTAAGATGTCAATCCTATTAACCTCAGGAATTTAGCCTGAGCATGAAGTCACACATTTCACTGTTTGAGTTTGAAACTATTGTTCTAAAAAATTAGTAACCACAGTTTGAAACTATTGAGCAAGTCTTGAATAATTAGTTTGACCATAGTTTGACCAGATTTGACCACAATTTGACCATAGTTTGACCAGATTTGACCAAAATTCAAAAAAACTAAAATAACTATTTAGTAACACTAATTAGTTTGACCATAGTTTGACCAGATTTCTCAAAAATTAAAAAAAACGGAAATTTGATGAATTTTTTTGCCTCCAGATCTTAAAAGCCCCGTAACTTTTTTTCTGTTAGGTTTTTGAGGATTTTGAAAATGTTTAACGGGTTCCCCCAGTTAAATTTGGATGTAACTTTTCGAGTAGATGATTTTTCATATAAAAAACTTTTTCATCCGAAAGTTAGTATGCAAAAGTTATGCCCATTTTTACAAATTCTCGAGAGATTTTGCAAATAAAGTTGAAATTCATATTTGCAAATTTTCCCAACAACTAGACCACATATCACATGGGAAACTTACGAGGGGGGGGGGTAGAGTTTGAAAATGGGACCTTTAGTAGTAGCGCGGGTTTTTACCCCTCGCTACTACTATGGCACCACTTAGTAGTAGCGAGGGCTAAAAACCAGCGCGACTGCTAACAACAAAGTAGTAGCGAGGGTTAAAACCAGCTACTACTATGGCATGTCCCGGGGCACGGCAGAGACCACTTAGTAGTAGCGAGGGTTAAAACCCGCTCTTGCTATAAACTTAGTAGTAGCGAGGTTTAAAAACCCGCGCTACTAGTAAGTAGCAGTAGCGAGGGTTTTTAACCCTCGCTACTAGTAAGATTTTGTGTATAGGCTTTTCCCTAGTAGTGATGCTAGCCAAGTTGTTGCAGCTCCCTCCATCTATGATGACGCGAATAGATCATTCCTTCACAACTCCCTTTGTATGGAACAAATTATGCCTCTGATTTTGCTCAGCTTGTGTGACCTGCACACTCAAAACACGTTGAGCAACTAAATGTTCATACCTGTCAGCATCTTCAGGAGCCATGTATTGCATCTCATGATTAGAATCATCTCCACCATGTTCTTCACGTGTAATAAGAGCCAAAGTATCCTCATCATTGTCACTAGCGGACTCATACCCACCATCCTTAGTAGCAATCATCACAAGCTGAGATTTGCATTCTCTCGTATAATGACCTCTTCCCTTACAACGACGACAAATAATATCATGGAAGTAGAAGAGCTCTGTGCAGGCCCGACAAGTGTGCTCTTGACAGATAGTGGTGGTTGTTCCTGCTTTCTTGTATCACGGTTGGAGGTGGCACCTGATGAAGGTGATGGTGCAGTGGAAGTAGAGGATGCACGTGGTGTCCATGATGAAGGTCGACCTGCAGAAAACTTAGGTCGCGCCAATGTGTGTCGATCCTGCACTTCACGTTCAGCTTTACAAGCAAGATGGAATAAACGAGTGATATTATTATACTCCTTATACACTAGAATGGTCTGAATCTCTCTATTTAATCCACCCATAAAATGTGCAAGCATAGCTTCATTATCCTCAACAATACAACATCTAATCATGCCAATTTGTAATTCCTGATAATATTCCTCTACATAATTTTTTCCTTTTCTTAAAAGTTGTAATTTTTGAAGTAATTCACGTTGATAATATGGTGGAACCCAACGAGTACGCATAGCAGTTTTCAAAGCAGCCCAAGTAGTTGGAATATTATTCGGATATAATCTACTATGTTTAGACCACCACACACAAGCAAAACTAGTGAAAGCACAAAGTGCAGCAGCAACACGTCTCTCCTCGGGATATTCTAAACATGTAAAACGTTGTTCGGTTTCTAACTCCCAAGTAAGATATATGTCAAGAACATATCTACCCTCAGATGGTGGAATATTCAATTTTATTTTAGGAAGATGTCATGATCTCGTACCTGAGCTAGTAATGCAGCCCTACCATTGGGATTATTTGCATGTGGACGACCGGGTGCTGGTGCTTGTACATAGTTCTGATTTGGATCAACCTCATCCTCTTAATCTCCCGCATAATCATCCTCCTCCACATTAGCAGCAGGAGCCACAGAAGTATCAACAGCAGCACCAACAAGTTGCCCAGGCTCAAGAGGGAGACGGCTCACTCGGCGGAGGGCTATTTCGTGACGTGGAGGTAGTCGTTGTCGTCGTCGTCGTCGTCGTCGTCGTTGTTGTGGTTATTGTTGTTATTGTTGTTGTTGTTGTTGTTGTTGTTGTTGTTGTTGTTGTTGTTGTTGTTGTTGTTGTTGTTGTTGTTGTTGTTGTTGTTGTTGTTGTTGTTGTTGTTGTTGTTGTTGTTGTTGTTGTTGTTGTTGTTGTTGTTGTTGTTGTTGTTGTTGTTGTTGTTGTTGTTGTTGTTGTTGTTGTTGTTGTTGTTGTTGTTGTTGTTGTTGTTGTTGTTGTTGTTGTTGTTGTTGTTGTTGTTGTTGTTGTTGTTGTTGTTGTTGTTGTTGTTGTTGTTGTTGTTGTTGTTGTTGTTGTTGTTGTTGTTGTTGTTGTTGTTGTTGTTGTTGTTGTTGTTGTTGTTGTTGTTGTTGTTGTTGTTGTTGTTGTTGTTGTTGTTGTTGTTGTTGTTGTTGTTGTTGTTGTTGTTGTTGTTGTTGTTGTTGTTGTTGTTGTTGTTGTTGTTGTTGTTGTTGTTGTTGTTGTTGTTGTTGTTGTTGTTGTTGTTGTTGTTGTTGTTGTTGTTGTTGTTGTTGTTGTTGTTGTTGTTGTTGTTGTTGTTGTTGTTGTTGTTGTTGTTGTTGTTGTTGTTGTTGTTGTTGTTGTTGTTGTTGTTGTTGTTGTTGTTGTTGTTGTTGTTGTTGTTGTTGTTGTTGTTGTTGTTGTTGTTGTTGTTGTTGTTGTTGTTGTTGTTGTTGTTGTTGTTGTTGTTGTTGTTGTTGTTGTTGTTGTTGTTGTTGTTGTTGTTGTTGTTGTTGTTGTTGTTGTTGTTGTTGTTGTGGTTGTTGTTGTTGTCGTCGTCGTTGTGGTGGTTGTTGTTGTTGTTGTTGTTGTTGTTGTTGTTGTTGTTGTTGTTGTTGTTGTTGTTGTTGTTGTTGTTGTTGTTGTTGTTGTTGTTGTTGTTGTTGTTGTTGTTGTTGTTGTTGTTGTTGTTGTTGTTGTTGTTGTTGTTGTTGTTGTTGTTGTTGTTGTTGTTGTTGTTGTTGTTGTTGTTGTTGTTGTTGTTGTTGTTGTTGTTGTTGTTGTTGTTGTTGTTGTTGTTGTTGTTGTTGTTGTTGTTGTTGTTGTTGTTGTTGTTGTTGTTGTTGTTGTTGTTGTTGTTGTTGTTGTTGTTGTTGTTGTTGTTGTTGTTGTTGTTGTTGTTGTTGTTGTTGTTGTTGTTGTTGTTGTTGTTGTTGTTGTTGTTGTTGTTGTTGTTGTTGTTGTTGTTGTTGTTGTTGTTGTTGTTGTTGTTGTTGTTGTTGTTGTTGTTGTACAAAAGGTGCAGCCGGTGGTGGTTGTGGAAGACGCCATAAGCGATTCATTAAATCTGTCATCAAGCTTTGTTTTGAACGTCTTCTCAAGGCCAGTTATCTTATCCATGGCCTCTTCAAAATTGTTCAGCACATCTTGCACCTGTTCAGTCATCATTTGCTGAAATTTATCATGCAACTCCTTATTCGTCTTGTTCTCCCAGTCAGTCTCAACGACTTGTGATCCTCCCATGGTTAGTAGTAATAGGAACACACAAGAATATGATCCTACAGACTACTAGAAAATAGTGGTGGTGGGTGTCACAAATCCGTCAAGCAAATCTCAAATTCTTACCAGTTCTTACCCAGCAGCATCCGGTGATCGGCAACCGTTGTAGTCAAAAAGCTCAAAGCTTGGATAGAGCGATTACCAGGGAGTGTCAAACGCACGATGTAGATGTATGTGGAGCTAGGAAGGCTTATGATATGGTAGCAAAAAGGGTCAGCAATAATCAATTCAGATATGCAAAGTTGAATAAATGCTCAACGACGGTACTGTGCTGGTCCTAGGCTAGACTGTGCTAGAGACGCGAGCCTAGAACACTAATAAAATCACGGCGCTGCACGTAAACAAGGGAAAAGCACACTTTGGATTTTTTTTCGCTCAGTTTTTTTTGCGCTCCTTTTTTTTTGCAAAAATCACTATAATGGCGAGTGTCTCAAAACTCTTCCCAGGTCTAACTGACAGGATGGGCACGCATTTTTTTTGACTATTTTTTTTGAAAATCAGGGCAGCGACGACGAAAAAGTGCGACAAAAAATCACTATGATGGTGAGTGTCTCAAAAGACTCAAAAACCTAAAAATAGGATATGGAAAAAATATTTCCGGTCGCCGAAATTTTGGCCTAAAAACTGCCCGGGGGTCTCCAGACTCTTTTTCTTTTTTTCGAAACCTACTCAGGCAAGGAAACACGAATCAAAAACTAGATGGATCTCGAAAAAAAACCTAATACGAGAAGAACTCGGATTGGTGGTGGATATATGATGGTAAGATATGGCAGCGGCGGTGGTATATGGCAGCGGTGGTGGTATATGGTAGCGGTGGCGGTATATGGATATAGATTGGTGGTGGTATATGGATACAGATTGGTGATGGTATATGGATATGGAGTGGTGGCGGATAAGCGGTGGTGGTAGATGGCAGGAGCGATGACGATGGTGCGGCGGCGCCATGACAACTTGTGAACAGAACTCGAAACTCTAAGGGAAACTAGACGCTAAGACCAGCAACTTGACACGACGATGCAACCGCAAATTCAACAAAACAAAATACTGAAAAGACTATGCAAAGGCTCAGACTGGTTCGGATAGGATGAACTAACCATAAATTGTTTTTTGGCTTTTTCGTGGACTATAGGTATGAAGAACAGACTCGATCTAAACTACGAAAAATTGTAAAATCTCACCGAGCAACCTGGAAATCTGATACCACTTGATAGAGGCAAAGGTGTCCCATCTTTCGATGAGATGGTGGCTATCATTTTGGAGGAAATCGACCTTGACGATCCGACTACGAACGTGCAAGGATGTCTTGCCTTAGCAATCGCCAAACGAACTCCAAGAGGTTATTGACCATGCCAGAGCGCGATCAACCTGACCACGAAGGTCTATTTCCTACAGTCAAATGAAGAACAAGCAAGAAACTAAGATTGCAATCTAGATATTGCGAATATAACAGGAAAGCTTTATTGATCAAGGTGGGGTTCTGTGACGCCTTTGTCTGGTCATTGAACACAAACGAAATGCCAAGTTGCAGCTATGGCGAACTTTAATCTAAACAAAACCCAAAGTCTAAACGACGCCCTAAGGGTTGTATATATGGAGTAAGAGGGGGGAATTTCGTGGCCCTTGATGGAGGGGTCCGAAACAAACCCTAACTCTTGCTTCCCCACACATACGGACTCTAAAACCAGCCTATACTTAAGTATTTCGAAATTACATGGGTCTGGCCCAATAATAAGGTGACGCAGTACCTAGAATTGCCTCTGGACGAAATTTATGAAGTGGCATCTTGTATATTTCATCCAAGGCTTCATGCACTCCTTATGGTGGCTTCAAAGTCCTGAAATCATCACTTGTAACTCCGTTCTTGTTCCGCTTGCGCATGCCATCATCTCCAAGCTTGGTCTTGCTCCAGTGTTCATCCCTCTTATCCATGCTAGACCCTTCATTTGTAAGCAAAACAAATGTATCCAATTTAGGCAGCATCATATTCTCATGAACATTAGAATCATTACCAAGAAACGAAAGTACCTGATAATTTAATTGGCGTCTTGCGAGGTCTAGTAATTGGTCCGATTATATGTAGCGATGAGGGGCTGTGGGTGTAACAATGGTATCGATGTCCTCATCGCTCAGCGAACTGGGTGTTTACCACCTTAAATATGTTACTTCTCAAACTATCACAAGCACTTGGTCTTCATTGAACTCTATGTGTAGGATTTGTGGCCGCAATATGAGTCTTCACTGGTTCCTAGACCTGTGATGACTCATATTGACAATTCAGATTGTACACAAAGAGTTCTTTAATGACCAATGTATTTTTGATGTTCGTTTAGATGCTTAGCCTTAGGAGTAGCGCTTTTCCTGTAAATGCGCTACAACTAATATTTTAGCGGTGGCGCTTTTTGGCTTCCCGCGCTACTGCTAAAACCACCTTATCATATGCCCCGGCCATCCCGCCCGTTTCCCTCTCCCTCACGACACACTCTCACTCACACTCTCTGGTCGCCGTCCCCATCACCATTACACGCGGCCACCCGCGTTCCACCCCCTCCCCCGCCTTCACCAGCGGCGGCGCTGCACCACCCAGCCGTCACCGTCGCCCGCCGCCTTCACCCGTCGCTGGCACGCCACCGCCAGTGAGGCACCTCTTCCTCACCCCTCCTCCCCTCCCTCCTTCATCCCCCTCCTCTCCCTCCTTCCATCCCCCTCCTCTCCCTCCCTCCCTCCATCCTCCCCCTCCTCTTCCTCCCCCTCCTCCCTTCCTCCCTCCTTCCTCCCCCTCCTCTGCCTCCCTCCCTCCTTCCTCCCCCTACTCTCCCTCCCTCCCTCCATCCCTTCTCTATTCTTGTTCTTGTAGAATGTAGGTAATTTTAATGTAGGTATATTTATTTAGTAACAAAAATTTTAGGTCTTTCGAATAGAAATTTTAGTAATAGAAATTGTTTAGGTATAGAAAATTTTCAATATAGAAATGTATCATAATGCCATGCCATATGAGAAATTTAGTAACAGAAATTTTTAGTAAGAAAATTTAGGTATGGAAATTTTTAGTAAGAAACATTAGTTCCGCTTCTTAACCAAATGAAATATTCGGGGTCATAAGATATATTGAATTTTTAGTAAATTTAGGTCTTTTGAATCAGCATAATAATGTTTAGTTGATAGCTTATAGGGTTTATATTTTGTTTTTGCAGAAATCAAGGAGCCCCTGCATCATCCCCGTCGTCGTCCCCTTAACCGACCCCCTTCGACCTTGAGGCGAGAGCAGCCAAATCCCCATGTCGTTAATGTCGATGATGATGATGTAGACAAATATGATATGTGCTGTCCCAAGTGGCCTATGTTTGTAGGGAACACCTCAGAGTGGCCTATGTTTCGCCAGAGTGTTGATTAATTTCCATTTCGGCAAATTTCAGGCGCTCGATATGTCCTTTTTAGTAAAGGTCATGCTGGATTTTCTGTGAATTTTAGCATCGCTTGTGCTAGAATGTAGGAAATATCGAGTGCCTTGGATTTGCTGGAAAGAGCATTAAACGACATTTTGGATTGACTTTAAGTCTATTGGGACTCCACACACGACAGTGGAAAAATAGTGAGAGAATGTCCACCATATATGAGAGAAGAAGAATGCCGACTGTTGTCGTGAGGGTCGCTCTTCCTATTCTTTCTCGTGATAGACCTTTTGGTAATGCACTGGAAGGAAGAGAAGAGCGACCATCACCGACAGTCGCTAATGTCGGAGATGAAGAAGAATCCCGACTATTGTCGCGGGGGTCGCTTCTCCTTCGTTCCCGTGTGCTAGACAATTTGGTGCAATGCACTCGGGGACGAAGGGAGGAGCGACCATCACTGACGGTCGAATATATCAGAGAGGGAGTGCCCACCATATACACCATGTGAGATGAGAGTTTTCAACAAAAGACTCGACAGACTGAAAGTCAACCCGTGATGAATATTAATGATCGAATTAAGTTTTTGCAGTACATATATTGAAATTCAGAAGTTTAATCTTTCAATTTTGAACACAGGAGATGTCTGATGAAGATAGGATCCCAGAGTGCGATTACTGCTACGATGACCAGGGTTTGTGCGACAGGTATCCTCACTTGCAAAATGATAGGTTTTTCACCGTGAATCTAGACGAGACCTTTGATGTTTGTATGGTACGCAATGACAAGCATTTCATCATAATTAATATCATCACTTGTGCTTCTTTTGGTCAACGTTTAATTCCTGGATTTTTTCAATTCGATTAGTACATCCCGTGCCATGCAAGACCATATGTATTGCAGATGCTCGGTTCCAAAGACACTGAGAATACGGAGGTGAGGAGGGCTTTTCAACAGAGGCTCATGAAGTAGGTTGTGCCTTACATGTTATTTACCGAAGGTTATATGCGTATGATTAACTTACGACCAACTCCTTTGAATGCTTTCTATACTACATACTTGATCTCTTCAAATGATGGAATGCTCAAAATCAAAGAGTGGAGCAAAGTGATGAATGCGCACACGCAACTAATTGGAGACAACATGATTGTGCGCAAGCCACAAGTTGGAGATAAGTTTATCTCCATTCTCCATTATGGAGATGGACCGATTTATCTCTTTTATGGTATTTTACCTAGGAGAGAGGAGTAGGTCCTAGGTATTAGGAACAATTAGTTAGTGTTGATTATGACTATGATGATGATGAGAAGTTGTTATTATTTGGTACAATGTGTTAGACTTGATGATGTATTATGATGATAAGTTGTTAATGATATGATGATGATGATGATGATGATGATGAGTTATTATATCATTGGGTGAAAGAACCGCGTATTAGCTTCAAGTGGACTTGGTCACTTTGCATCCATCCACTTGAAACTAATCCACGGTTCTTTCACCCAATGAAGTAAGAACTCATTATGATGTAAAAACAATCTCTAAATTGGTACTGTATGAAAACTTGTATAATGGTTTATGAATATGACATAAAACAAAAAAGAAATAGAGTAATAATAGTAGTAGCGCATATAGAGAGGCGCACTGCTAGAAACTACCAGTAGCGCGTTCTAGCAGATGTGGTACTACTAAGTAGGTATATCAGTAGCGCGGGCAGACCCACACTACTGCTACCGTTTAGCTGTAGCACTGTAGCAATAGTGTGGTCCCCCGCGCTACTGCTATACCTAAAACCGGTGCTACTGCTAGGCTTTCCCCTAGTAGTGGGAGTGGACCCCGCGGCAGACACCGCGCTGCCAGATTTGAAGAACTATCTTTCCTCTATTCCCACCTTGGTCGCTCCTAAATCACAAGAGTCGTTGCTACTATACCTAGTGGCAACTAGTCAGGTGGGTAGTGCAGCACTGGTGGCGCCGCGGGAAGTAGATGAAGGAGTAGCCACGACTACCATCTCCTCTCGAAAGGAAAGTGAGCTCACCTCGGCTAGTTCGGAGGCAGATCAGGACAAAGAGGGGAAAGGCAACGGAGACAATTCCAGGACCACAACAAGGAAGAAGGTGGTGCATGGCCAGTATACTTTGTCAACTCCCTGCTGCAGGGGCTAGATCATGGTATTCTGGCATGCAGAAGTTGATATTTGGACTCATCATGGCCTCAAGGAAACTACACCACTACTTCCAAGCCCACGAGATCACGGTTGTCACCTGCTTCCCCTTGCAACACATACTGAGAAACCCTGAGGCCACAGGCAGAATAGTGGAATGGGATTTGGAGTTATCAAGATTTGGTTTGATGTTTGAGTGCACGTCAACTATTCAGAGCATAGCACTGGCGGATTTTATTGCGGAGTGGATGCCTACTCGAGCACTGGGGACAATTATCCCCGGCAAGGAAGCGCCCCAAGAATGGATCATGTACTTCGATGGTACCTTCTCCCTCCAAGGTGCAGGAGCTGGCATGCTTCTAGTCGCACCCACTGGGGAGTAACTCAAGTACGTGAGTCAAATGCATTTTCCCCGGGAGAAGGCTACCAACAACACTGCAGAATATGAAGCACTCCTTGCCGGGCTCAGGATCGCAACAGAATTGGGAATAAAGAAGTTGATCATTCGTGGAGACTCACAACCTGTGGTGAGGTAGGCGAATAAGCATTATCAAAGCCCATTGAAGGAGGCATACGTGGAGGAAGTTTGAAAGTTGGAGGAGCACTTTGATGGATTACAAACAGAGCAGGTGCCATGTGCGGAAAACAGCTTTGGTGATCATATGCCAAAGTGCGCTGCACAAAAACTCCCTGTCGAACTAGGGACTTTTGTGATCCATCTGACTCAGCCCTCCGTATCCCCGGCAACAATGGCCAGAAAGAGGAGGAAACTGGACTCCGGCAAGCCTCTCCAGGTAGAGCTTACCAAAGCCCCTGGCAGAGAGCTTGGCAGGAACAACTCCACTTTACTTGGTGACCAGCACCCTCTCTTGCCGAACTACCAGTCCTTGCGGTTGAGGCATGTGCTCCCGTGAATGAGGAGGTGCCGATGATCCTTGTTGTCGAGCCTCAGGCTCCAACTAGGGCGCGACACATAGTCCATTACCTCCAAACAGGAGAACTTCCTGAAGAGCAAGAAGAAGCTGAAAGAGTAGCCTGGAGGGCCAATATGTATCAGTTCGTCGACAACACACTATACAGAAGGAGGCCCAATCAGGTGAAATTGAGGCGCATTTGCCAGGAAGAAGGGAAGGAACTATTGGCAGAGATACGCAAAGGCATGTGTGACTTCCATATTGGATCAAGGGCCCTGGTTGGAAAAGCTTTCTGGCAAGGTTTTTACTGGCCCACGGTCCTCCAAGATGCAATTGAGCTAGTCACCAGATGTGAAGCCTGCCAGTTTCACTCCAAGAATATCCATCAGCCTGCTCAATCTCTCCAGACGATCCCTTTGTCGTGGCCATTTTCTGTCTGGGGGCTCGACATATTGGGCCCCTTCCCCCGTCCTATCAGGGGCTTTGAATTCTTGTATGTTGCAATCGACAAGTTGACAAAGTGGCCGGAAGTGGAGCCCGTGAGGAAGGTGACCGCACATTCAGCTATCATGTTCTTGAAAGGATTGGTGTGTCGTTTCGGAGTACCCGCCGGAGTCATCACTAATAATGGCACCCAATTCACAAGTCGTGCCTTCATGCAATACGTTCATGCCCTCGGAAGAAAAGTCTCGTTTGCCTCTGTTGCCCATCCCAGAAGCAATGGACAAGCTGAGAGGGCGAACACTGAAGTGCTGCGAGGACTCAAGTCAACAACATTTGATAGACTGCAGAACTGTGGCAGGCGATGGATCGACGAGCTACCAGTGGTTCTTTGGTCCCTCCGTACGACACCAAATCAAGCTACCGGCCAGACTCCCGTCTCCCTAGTCCATGAGGCAAAAGCAATGATCACCACGAAACTCATATACGGGTCACCTCGAGTGCTTGGCTATGATGATTCAGCGCAAGAACATCACTGACGTGATGACGCTGTGCTACTTGAGGAGAACCGTCTCTGGGATGCTATGCGTGCTGCATGCTACCAGCAAGCCCTGCGTCACTATCACAGCCGCAGGGTTCATGCCCGGAGCCTTGGGGAAGGCGACCTTGTCCTTAGGTGTGTTCAGTCCACCAAGGGTACAAACAAGTTAACGTTGATGTGGGAAGGCACTTACCGGGTAGTACGAGCTACCAGACCTGGCGCAGTTCGTCTGGAGACCGGAGATGGCATTCAGTTGCAAAACTCATGGAACATTGAGCATCTCCGTAAGTTCTACCCATAACACGCGGCTGTCGGGCCCTGCCCGACAGCCACCCTTTTGTACAAGCCTTGCCGATGTTGCATGTAACACTTTGTACAAAGCAAGGCACGGAACCTAAGCAATAAATAAATAAACGAAGTGCTGGGGGGCCCAAAAACTTGCATGCATTCATAAGCATGTCATGAGCATAGCGTGATAAGTAGATGAGATCATATGTAGCTTTGTTTTAAATGCGCACTAAGCTGCAGGGTTCTTGCCATGGACTCAGTCCCGAAGAGAAATGGAGACAAGCCTACATATCAATCCCCGACAAGCCAAACAAATAAGTTCCTTCTTGTCCATACATGTTTTGTAAAGTGAAAACTTGTGCATATGAAAACCTTGTCACCTTCGAAGTATAGGTGCTCCCATCCTATGTCCCGAACATTGTTTCGGTCAAGGTGGTTGTAGTGGCCTTTGACAGAAGAGGTTCGACGAGGAGCTGGTCCCTTTCCATAGTTTTGTGCCCGTAGGTCCAAGCCCCACAGCTACAAACGAAAGGCACATGTAGGATAGCTTGCCGGAGAAAACTTGTTTACTTAAATGTATAGAGGCATCTCACCTCTGCATGGACATGCTACATGGACAAGTACCCAGCAAGGATTGTCTTTTTTCATTAATATGTGGAGAAGCAAGTACAGATCTTATAGGACACAAACATGGATAAAGAAGATTACATATTTTAGACTAAAGTTTGGCAAGTCCCTACACATTTTAGACTGAAAAAAGATAAGTGCCCCGTAATCCCTTTCTTTTCCCTCTCCTCCTAGGAGCTAGGGCGAGAGGTTAAGAGGGCAAAAGGAGCGCTTGGGAAGAAGCCCAGCCTGACCTCGTCGGGCCCCATGGCAAGGAGCCTCACAAGACCAGGAGGGCGCGAGCAAAGGTGATGGTGAAGAGAGCGGCGGAGACGACCCCCTGGTCACCACCACCAGGGCCAGCAGGACGTGGTAGGGCAAATGAAGCTGGATCCCACAAGGAAGCCTGCCGAGGCCCAGCTGGAAGGCTGCTGGAGGAGCCGAAGATACCATCCACACCTCCACATCCAACTCCCCGGCAAATCGCCTTGCTGGAGAGGATATGCAGGTGCAAATGGTAGTGCCACCGCCTGACGGTGATGGTGCGGCTGGTGTTCAGCCGGAGTCGGAACTGTC
Organism: Aegilops bicornis; assembly: GCA_021605145.1. Lineage (NCBI taxonomy): Eukaryota > Viridiplantae > Streptophyta > Magnoliopsida > Poales > Poaceae > Aegilops > Aegilops bicornis. The sequence goes on along the minus strand of CM038675.1, from coordinate 423,808,730 downwards.
GTCCTCCCCGTTGACGCTGTCGTCAGCGCCGTCACGGTCCTCCTCGTAGCTATCGCTCAAGGAGGAGCTTTCATCGTCGGTCGAGATCTCTGCGCAGTACCCTAAGGGAGCTCCCGAGCCTCCGAAAACTTTGACAGAGAGCAGGGTAGCATGCATTAACTTGGAATGGAGAACGTGCCCGGCCACCAAGATGTGGGCACGAGCAAATGTCTTCCAACCACGCGGGAGAAGCATGTCATGAAGAGCGGGGAACTCCACGTCCGCACGCGTGCTTCCATTATAGCAGCCCCTCATGTGCAGCCTCAACTCCAGCGGCTGCTCAACCTCCATCACTTTTGCAAATGGAGTGGGGAGCCGAAGACGGCTGCACAGAGGCCCTCACAGCTTGACAATGTGTCATGGGAAACCACGGCCACCTATGGGACCAAAGGTCCCTTGCTGGTTCGACGGGTGGATGGCACATTGCACAAAGAGCAAAGGAGCATGGGGCAGCACGGCAGAGATCACACGGGTTGTGTTACCCAAGGTTTGGGCTGCCGCGAGGCGTAAAACCCTACTCCTGCTTTGGTGGATTGATGGTGAAAAAATGGTGGTGGTCGCAGCGCGTTTTGCCCGGGAGGGTTGCTTCAGGGCGAAACGGCTATGTGCATATGAAATGTGAGGGGGTGGATTCGCTAACGCTGGGTCCAACCCTTTCTAAGGTTGCCTCAGGCCTTCTTTTATAGATTAAGGGGTCACCACAGTGGAAAATTAGTCATTGTGCACTGATAAGATAGCAAGCAGTGCTATCATACCTAACTCTGTAGGCTGACAGAGCGCATTAAATGCGCTGCTCAACATCACATCATCGCTTGCCCGGCAAGCCTTGCCGGGCTGTTTTGCCAGCTTCGTGCCTGCTCGCTCGACACGTCGCATGACAGGTGTCGTCTATAGGTATTTCCTATAGAAAGAGGCTGCCATGCGGCGAATGGCTGCCACTTAGTCACTTTGCGGCTCGACACCACATTGATCAACGACGTGCGTCGTGGTGATGCGGTTTGGTGAGGTGGCTCTGCCTTCGCGAGTCCCGGCAGGCCCTGCCGGGGCATCTTGAAGGTTTCCTTCCGGGGGCGACCTCGTCCCTTCCAGACTCGCCAGCCCGGCAAGGGAGGCTTTTCTCCTGGTGGTTTCTTACTTCTCTGGCTTGGTCTTGGTCCTCTTGATCTGCACGTTGGTCCTTTGAAGATCTTGATCTCTTGCACTTTGGCCTGATCTTGGCGTTGTAATCTTGCTCCCATGCCTGTGCATAGTCTAGGCAACGGACCCAGGGTTTATTGCACCGACAGAAGCCCTCGGGCCTGCCCCGAACATGCTGGCAAGTGTCATCGGGGTAGGCCCTAATAAGTGCACAGGCAGGGGTGTGGAAGAGGCTGGCCCCTCGAGGTCTTCTTTGCTTCTTCATTAATCTTGAGCCCGGGCCTGTTTCCTATTTTCCTGCATGCCGTGTAAAGCCGATCGTGGTGGGGCCACCCTTGTAATGGCCCGTGAATGGCTTTAACGCACGGGGTAGAAACTACCAATTCACTCTTCCCACCACACTCTTATCTTTAGCCACATACGCTGCATGCATCGCGCGGGGTAGGTAACGAAGGCGCATCTTGTGGGAGAGCATCAAGGCGAGGGCCTGGTTTTCTTGAATTGGGGGAGGAGGGCGGTGGTCTCTTGTTAAGGGAGTGGCTCCCCTCCTCGGCCCACCTATAAAGGGAGGGGCAAAGGGAGAGCAGAGTCATCCATCTTTGCATCCCTTCTCCTCTGTATTCTGCCTCCTGCTGGTTATGTTCAAGAGAAGAGCCTGTGGCCAGGCCCCAGGCTCCAGTTTAGAGCTTCGCAAGGACCCAAGGGGGGGGTACTCGGGCGGCCCAGTGATAACAACGGAGGTGGCGACTCTGGTGCGCTCGTCGCCGGGTCGCCCGTGGCCTTGATTCTAGTGAGAGAGGACGCGAATGACACCATGGCGAGGCGTGTAGTAGGCACGGGGCATGGTAGTCGGTCGCTCCCCATTCTTCCTTCCTTCGCAACGCTAGGAAGGGGTCACGAAAAGGGTTCGCCGCCAGCAAAGGTGAACCTGACTCCCCCTGGGTGTCGTCCTCTTGTCGTGCATGAGGGCTTTTTGCTCCCATACACATCCTCGGAACGTGCAGTGGTTTTTGATGTCATGGCCGTTGGGGATGACCAAGCTCTCTGTGGGATAAACCGAAGAGCATGGTGTTTGGCGCGGCTGTCGTGATAAGGTCTTCGGGTGGCACTGATGCGGACGGCAGCGGCATCCCACGACGCGTCAAGAACGGGGGCGACTGTTCGGATGAGTCGTGTTTGCCGGTGACAACGTGTCCCCCATCTGGTCCTCCGGCAGTGTCACCATCCGTGCCTACCCTTCGATTTCTTCCTCCTTGCTGAGGAGCGGCGCCATCCTGATCCTGGGGAGGTGCTGAATCCCAACTGGGTTCGTCCCCGGCCTCCTCAACCTCTTCCTGAAGGAGATGGACAAGGGCAAAGGCACCTACACAATTTACCATTGTATTTGGTGTGTTGGGGACACAAGAAACGCTTTGTTATTTAGTTGCAGGATTTTTTGAGATAGACCATCTTCATCCTACGCCTCCCACGGTTTGATAAACCTTAGGTCATCCACTTGAGGGAAAATTGCTACTGTCCTATAAAACTCTGCGCTCGGAGGCCCAACACGAGTCTACAAGAGTAAAGTTGCATAGTAGACGTCAGTAGCCCTCCACTCGACCATCTTGTCAGCTACTGGAGGGAAATCCAGCAGCATCTGCGCTCGTGCCATCGCATCCGTCGCCATTTGGGGCATGTCAGAGCGTGAGGAACGCGACGTTGTTGTACTCCTGGCGGAACCAGCAGGAGCAGCGTTGTGGTCTCGTTACCGAATTGTGAGGGCGGCTGATGAGGACATCAATACCATTGTTACACCCACAGCCCTTGCTGCTATACATCCTGCACCAATTCCTAGAGCTCGCGCACGCCAATTGAATTAGCAGGTACTTTCATTTCTTGGTAACGATTCTAATGTTCATGAGAATATGATGCTGCCTAAATTGGATACATTTGTTTTGCTTACAAATGAAGGGCCTAGCTTGGACAAGAAAGATGAACCTTGGAGCAAGTTCAAGAATGGAGATGATGGCATGCACAAGGGGAACAAGAACGGAGTTACAAGTGATGATTCCAGAACTTTGAAGCCACCATAATGAGTGCATGAAGCCTTGAACAAAATATACAAGATGCCACTTCATAAATTTCGTCCAGAGGCTATTCTAGGTGTTGCGTCACCTTATTTTTGGGCCCATGTAATTTCGAAATACTTGATTATAGCCAGTTTTTCCTGTCCGTATGTGTGGGGAAACAAGAGATCGGGTTGGTTTCCGGCCCCTCCTCTAAGGGCCACGAAATTCCCCCCTCTCTCCTCCATATATACAGCCCTTAGGGCATCATACAAACTTTGAGGGTTTTGTTTAGATTAAAGTTCGCCATAGCTGCAACTTCGCGTACTTTGTTTGTGTTCAACGACCAGACAAAGGCGTCATAGAACCCCACCTGGATCAATAAAGCTTTCCACTTATATTCACAATATCCAAATTGCAATCTTAGTTTCTTGCTTGTTCTTCGTTTTCCTGTAGGAAACAGACCTTTGTGTTCAGGTTGATCGTGCTCCGGCGTGGTCAATAACCTCTTGGAGTTGGTTTAGCGATTTGTAAGGCGCGACGTCCTCGCACGTTCTTAGTCGGATCATCAAAGTCGACTTCCTCCAAAACGATAGCCACCATCTCATCGAAAGACGGGCACCTTTGCCTCTATCAAGTGGTATCAGATTTCCAGGTTGCTCGGTGAGATTTTACAGTTTTTCGTAGTTTAGATCGAGTCTATTCTTCATACCTATAGTCCATGAAAAAGCCAAAAAAATTGGGTTAGTTCATCATATCCGAACTAGTCTGAGCCTTTGCATAGTCTTTTCAGTTTTTTGCTTTGTTGAATTTGCGGTTGCATCGTCTTGTCTAGTTGCTGGTCTTATAGTCTAGTCTTTTAGAGTTTCGAGTTCTGGTCATAAGTTGTCACACCGCCGCCACACCATCATCATCGCCCCTGCCATCTACCACCACCGCTTATCCGCCACGGATCCATCTCCATATACCATCACCAATCCATATCCATATACCACCACCGCTGCCATATCCTACCACCATATATCCACCACCAATCCGAGTTCCTTTCATATTAGGTTTGTTTTCGAGATCCTTCTAATTTCCGATTCATGTTTCCTTGCCTGAGTAGGTTTAAAAAAAAAGAGTCTTGGAGACCCCCGGGCAGTTTTTAGGCCAAAATTTTCGTAGGCAAAAATATTTTCTCCCTATCCCATTTTTAGGCTTTCCTGAGTCTTTTCATCCACGTGCCATCATAGTGATTTTTTGTCGCACTTTTTCATCGTCGATGCCCTAATTTCCAAAAAAAAGTAAAAAAAATTTCCGTGCCCATCCTGTCATTTTGACCTGGGAAGAGTTTTGAGACACTCGCCATTATAGTGATTTTTCACATAAAAAAGAGGAGCGCAAAAAAAAAGGAGCGACAAAAAAAATAGAGCGAATTTTTCCCCAGAGTGTGCTTTTCCCTTGTTTATGTGCAGCGTCGTGATTTTGTTAGTGTTCTAGGCTCGCGTCTCTAGCGCGGTCTAGCCTAGGACCAGCACAGTACTGTCATTGAGCGTTTATTCTACTTTGCACTCTGAATTGATTATTGCTAATCTTTTTGCTACCATATTATAAGCCTTCCTATCTCCACATAAATCTATGTCGTGCGTTTGACTCTCCCTGGTATTCGCTCTATCCAAGCATTGAAAGTTTTGACTACATCGGTTGCCGATCACCGCCTGCTGCTGGGTAAGAACTGGTAAGAATTTGAGATTTGCTTGACGGATTTGTGACACCCACCACCACCACTTTTTAGTAGTCTGTAGGATCATATTATTGTGTGCTTCTATTTCTGCTAACCATGGCAGGATCACAAGCCGACGAGATTGACTAGGAGAACTTGACGAACAAGGAGCTTCATGATAAGTTTCAGCAAATGATGAGTGGACAGGAGCAGGATGTGCTAGGCAGTTTTGAAGAGGCCATGGAGAAGATAGATGGCATGGAGAAGACGTTCGAAACAAAGCTTGATAACAAGTTTACTGAATTTCTTTCGCGTTTTCCACCACCACCGCCGGCTGCACCTGTCGCACCTCTACAACAACAACAACAACAACGTCGCCTTCCAAATCAAGTGGGACGAGCACAGCGCATTCCCATTGACCCTGGGCAAAATTCTGATGGCGTTGTTGATGCTTCTGTAGCTCCTGCTGCTACTGCAGAGGTGGAGGACCATTACGAGGATGAGGTTGATCAAAATCAGAACTACGTGCAACCACCAGCACCACCACCACCAGGTCATCCTTAGGTATATCATCGCAACAGTAGGGCTGCACCACCACCTGAGGTACGAGATCATGACCTTTTTCCTAAACTGAAATTTAATATTCCACCATTTGAGGGTAGATATGTTCCTGATATATATCTTAATTGGGAGTTAGAAACTGAACAACCTTTTACATGTTTACAATATCCCAAGGAGAGACGTGTTCCTGCTGCTGTTTGTGCTTTCACTAGTTTTGCATGTGTTTGGTGGTCTGAACATTGTAGATTATATCCTTATCCAGCTACTTGGGCTGCTTTGAAAACTGCTATGCGTACTCGTTGGGTTCCACCATATTATCAACGTGAATTACTCCAAAAATTGCAGCGCTTAAGACAAGGAAAAAAATCTATAGAAGAATATTATCAGGAAATTACAAACTTGCATGATTAGATGTGGTATTGTTGAGGAGAATAGAGCTATGCTTGCACATTTTATGGGTGGATTAAATAGAGAGATTCAGACCATTCTAGAGTATAAGGAGTATAATAATATCACTCGTTTATTCCATCTTGCTTGTAAAGCTGAACGTGAAGTGCAGGATCGACATGCATTGGCGCGGACTAACTTTTCTGCAGGTCACGGACACCGCGTGCATCCTCTACTTCCACACATTCTACTGCACTGACACCTCCATCAGCTGTTACCTCCAGCCTAGGTACAAGGAAGCAGGCACAACCACCATTATCTGCCAAGAGAACACCTATCAGGCCTGCACAAAGCTCTTTTGCTTCCATGGCATCAACAGGGCACACAAGTGATATTATTTGTCGTCATTGTAAGGGAAGAGGACATTTGGCGAGAGAATGCAAATCTCAGTGTGTGATGATTGCTACTGAGGATGGTGGGTATGAGTCCGCTAGTGACTATGATGAGGAGACTTTGGCTCTTATTACATGTGAAGAACACGGTGGAGATGATTCTGATCATGAGATGCAATACATGGCTCCTGAAGATGCTAACAGGTATGAATTTTTAGTTGCTCAACGTGTTTTGAGTGTGCAGGTCACACAAGCTGAGAAAAATCAGAGGCATAATTTGTTCCATACAAAGGGAGTTGTGAATAAACGTTCTATTCGCGCCATCATAGATGGAGGGAGCTGCAACAACTTGGCTAGCATGGAGATGGTGGAGAAGCTATCTCTCACCACAAGACCACATCCATGTCCTTACTACATCCAATGGTTCATGAACAGTGGCAAGGTTAACGTAACACATACTGTTCATGTGCATTTCAGTATCTCTACATATGCTGATTATGTTGATTGTGATGTGGTACCCATGCAAGCAAGTTCCTTATTACTTGGTAGACCATGGCAATTTGATAAAAAAATTGTACACCATGGTAGAAATAATCAGTATACTCTTGTTCATAAGGATAGCCATATTACTTTGCTTCCTATGACTCCTGAATCCATTTTGAAAGATGATATTAATAGAGCTAATAAGCAAAACAAGAGAAAAATAAGAGTGAAAATCAGATTGTGGCAAAAGAATTTGAGCAACAAATGAAACCTAATAATAAACCATCTAGTGTTGCTTCTGAAATTAAATATAAAAGTGCATGTTTACTTGCCACAAAATCTGATATTGATGAGCTAGATTTCAGCAAATCTGTTTGCTATGCTTTTGTGTGCAAAGAGGCATTATTTTCATTCGAGGACGTGCCTTCCTCTTTGCCCCTGCTGTCACTAACATTTTGCAGGAGTTCGCTGACGTCTTCCCACAAGACGTGCCACCGGGATTACCACCTATTCTATGGATTGAGCATCAAATTGAATTAATTCCCGGTGCATCGCTACCCAACTGTGCACCAGACCGTACCAATCCAGAGGAGATGAAGGAGATTATGCGTCAAGTACAGGAGCTGCTCGACAAAGGTTATTGTCGGTGTCAAAACCGGCGGATCTCGGGTAGGGGGTCCCGAACTGTGCGTCTAGGCGGATGGTAACAGGAGACAAGGGACACGTTGTTTTTACCTGTGTTCGGGCCCTCTCGATGGAGGTAATACCCTACTCCTGCTTGATTAATATTGATGATATGGGTAGTACAAGAGTAGATCTACCACACGAGATCAAGGAGGCTAAACCCTAGAAGCTAGGCTATGGTATGATTGTTGTTCGTCCTACGGACTAAAACCCTCCGGTTTATATAGACACCGGATAGGTTAGGGTTACACAAAGTCGGTTATAATGGTAGGAGATCTACATATCCGTATCGCCAAGCTTGCCTTCCACGCCAAGGAAAGTCCCATCCGGACATGGGACGAAGTCTTCAATCTTGTATCTTCATAGTCTTGGAGTCCAGCCGTGACGATAGTCAGGCTATCCGGACACCCCCTAGTCCGGGACTCCCTCAGTTATATACGTGAATCTCTTAGTCCTTGTGCTGTTCCTATTATACTAGTGCCTAAAAAGGATGGTACGTCGCGTATGTGTGTTGATTGTAGAGGCATTAATATTATTACTATTCGTTATCGTCATCCTATTCCTAGGCTAGATGATATGCTTGATGAATTGAGTGGCTCTACAATATTCTCCAAAGTTGATTTGCGTAGTGGATACAATCAAATTCGTTTGAAATTGGGAGATGAATGGAAAACAACATTTAAAACTAAGTTTGGGTTATATGAGTGGTTAGTCATGCCTTTTGGGTTAACTAATGCACCTAGTACTTTCATGAGACTAATGAACGAAGTTTTACGTGCTTTCATTGGACGATTTGTGGTAGTCTTTTTTTTATGATATACTGATTTATAGCAGATCTTTGGAGGAACATTTGGCACATTTACGTGTTGTTTTTATTGCTCTATGTGATGCATGTTTGTTTGGTAACCTTGGGAAGTGCACCTTCTGCACCGACCGAGTATCTTTTCTTGGCTATGTTGTTACTCCACAGGGAATTGAAGTTGATAAAGGCAAGATTGAAGCTATTGAGAGTTGGCCGCAGCCCAAAACGGTCACACAAGTGAGGAGTTTTCTTGGCCTCGCTGGATTCTATAGGCGTTTTGTGAGAGATTTCAGCACCTTTGCTGCACCTCTCAATGAGCTTACAAAGAAGGATGTGCCTTTTGTTTGGGGTACCGTACAGGATGAAGCCTTCACGGTATTGAAAGATAAGTTGACACATGCTCCTTTACTTCAACTTCCTGATTTTAATAAGAGTTTTGAGCTTGAATGTGATGCTAGTGGAATTGGATTAGGAGGTGTGTTATTACAAGATGGCAAACCTGTTGCATACTTTTTGGAAAAATTGAGTGGGCCTAGTCTGAATTATTCTACTTATGATAAATAATTATATGCTCTTGTTCGGACTTTAGAAACATGACAACATTATTTATGGCCCAAAGAATTTGTTATACATTCTGATCGTGAATCTTTGAAACATATTAGAAGTCAAGCTAAACTGAATCGTAGACATGCTAAATGGGTTGAATTCATTGAGACTTTCCCTTATGTCATTAAACACAAGAAGGGTAAAGAAAATGTTATTGCTGATGCATTGTCTTGTTGCTATACTATGCTTTCACAACTTGACTTCAAAATATTTGGTTTGGAGACCATCAAAGATCAATATGTGCATGTTTCTGAATTTAAAGATGTATTGCAGAATTGTAAAGAAGGAAGAACATGGAACAGGTTCGTCGTTAATGATGGATTTGTGTTTCGTGCTAACAAGCTATGCATTCCAGCTAGCTCCGTTAATCTTTTGTTGTTGCAAGAGGCGCATGGAGTAGGATTAATGGGACACTTTGGCGTGAAGAAGACGGAGGATATACTTGCTACACATTTCTTTTGGCCAAAGATGAGACATGATGTTGAGCGTTTTGTTGCTCGCTGCACTACATGTCAAGAAGCTAAGTCACGACTAAATCCTCATGGTTTATATATGCCTTTGCCTGTACCTAGTGTTCCTTAGGAGGATATATCTATGGACTTTGTTTTAGGTTTACCTCGAACAAAGAAGGGGAGGCATATAATATTTGTTTTCGTGGATAGGTTCTCGAAAATGGCACACTTTATACCATGTCATAAAAGCGATGATGTTGTTAATGTTGCTGATTTGTTCTTTTGTGAAATTATTCGCTTGCATGGTGTGCCAAATACTGTTGTTTCAGATCGTGATACTAAATTTCTTAGCCACTTTTGGAGATGTTTATGGGCTAAGTTGGGGACTAAACTGCTTTTAAGTACTACTTGTCACCCCCAAACTGATGGCCAAACTGAAGTAGTCAACAAAACATTGTCTACTATGCTTAGGGCTGTTTTGAAAAATAATAAGAAAATGTGGGAAGAATGCTTGCCTCATATTGAATTTGCTTATAATCGTTCATTGCATTCTACTACTAAGATGTGCCCTTTTGAAATTGTGTATGGTTTCCTACCTCGTGCACCTGTTGATTTGTTGCCTCTTCCATCTTCGGAGAATGTTAATTTCATGCTAAATAACGTGCTGAATTGATTTTAAAAATGCATGAGTTAACTAAGGAAAACATTGAGCGTATGAATGCTAAATATAAACTTGCTGGAGATAAGGGTAGAGAACTTGTTGTGTTTGCACTTGGAGATCTTGTTTGGTTACATTTGCGTAAGGATAGAATTCCTAATTTGCGCAAATCAAAGCTAATGTCACGTGCTGATGGTCCTTTTAGGTGTTAGAGAAAATAAATGATAATGCATATAAACTTGAGTTTCCTGAAGATTTTGGGGTTAGTCTCACTTTTAACATTGCATATTTGAAGTCTTATTTGGGAGAGGAAGGTGAGCTTTCGTCGAGGACGACTTCATTTCAAGAAGGGGAGGATGATGAGGACATCAATACCATTGTTACACCCACAGCCCCTATGCTATACATCTTGGACCAATTACTAGAGCTCATGGACGCCAATTGAATTATCAAGTACTTTCGTTTCTTGGTAACGATTATAATGTTCATGAGAATATGATGCTGCCTAAATTGGATACATTTGTTTTGCTTACAAATGAAGGTCCTAGCTTGGACAAGAAAGATGAACCTTGGAGCAAGTTCAAGCATGGAGATGATGGCATGCGCAAGGGGAACACGAACAGAGTTACGAGTGATGATTCCAAGACTTTGAAGCCACCATAATGAGTGCATGAAGCCTTGAACGAAATATACAAGATACCACTTCATAAATTTCGTCTAGAGGCTATTCTAGGTGCTGCGTCACCTTATTTTTGGGCCAGGCCCATGTAATTTCGAAATAATTGATTATAGGCAGTTTTTAGAGTCCGTATGTGTGGGGAAGCAAGAGTTAGGGTTGGTTTCGGACCTCTCCTCCAAGGGCCACAAAATTCCCCCATATCTCCTCCATATATACAGCCCCTAGGGCATCATTTAGACTTTGGAGGTTTTGTTTAGATTAAAGTTCGCCATAGCCGCAACTTCGCGTACTTCGTTTATGTTCAACGACCAGACAAAGGCGTCACAGAACCCCATCTTGATCAATAAAGCTTTCCTCTTATATTCACAATATCCAGATTGCAATCTTAGTTTCTTGCTTGTTCTTCGTTTGCCTGCAGGAAACAGACCTTTGTGGTCTGGTTGATCGTGCTCCGTCGTGGTCAATAACCTCTCGGAGTTGGTTTGGCGATTGCTAAGGCGCGACGTCCTCGCACATTCGTAGTCGGATCGTCAAAGTCGAATTCCTCGAAAACAGTAGCCACCATATCATCGAAAGACGGGACACCTTTGCCTCTATCTGCGGCAATGGGTTGGCGCGGTGGGAGTGGCACCTGGATATCTCGAGCTTGATCAACCAGCGACTTGTCATGCGGGTGCTGTTGTGGAGGCACAACAGCACCGCTCGATGTCTCGTCACATCCATCTCGTGATGGGCGCGGTATGTGTCTTCATGTCATCTCCCCCGCGGCTGCTGGGGTTGGTGAAGTGGGAGGATCTCAGCTTGCGCCGGAACAGGCGGTGTTGCTCCAGTGTCAGTCTTGATGTGGCGCAAGGGAAGTGGGAATTGCACGTCCGCACCGCTCGCCCCGTTGTCGTGGTTCCTATCGTCCCGACGCCGCTGGCGAGCACGGGCGACGGCACCTCTGCCCCTGGCCGCCCGTTGTCTTACGCACCGCCCGGAGTGGCGTCGCTGTGACATCTACAGCGAATGTCTTTGAGTCCGGGCGAGGATGGTTTCGTCGTCATGGAGCCCTTCTTCTTGGGCGCCATAGGTGATGAAGAAGACACAAAACTTCGCGTAGCCGATGCGCCACTCGCTGCTTTGATTTACGCCAATGTAGAGCCCCCTACCTGGCGTGCCAAAGATGTCGGCATGCAGTCGGCGGTCTATGGGGCAATGCAGCCCCTTTGATGGTTCGACAAGGGGTGGAGATCGACGCAAAGTGCAAACACAACGAGGAGTACACGATTTTACCCAAGTTCGGGCCGCCCGGAGGCATATGTGGGGACCCCGAATCAAAAGTCGTGATTACCGAATGCACGTCTACAAGAGTCTGACATCCATACATACCGTTTTACACAAGTAGGACCATTATGGTCAAGTCTTGAGTATATCATCGCATCGGAAATCTTCGTCGATAACTTGGACCCATGCCATCTGCCTTAACCCTACATGCATTCTGACTAGGAAAGCGTCCTAGCTCGCACGATCGTCACCAAGGAACTCTTCAATATATCTTGTTCTTTCATGCCTGGCCAATAAAATAACCAGTGGCAAGCCAATGAGTACTTTGAATGTACTACTTAAGCAACCCATGATTTGGTTCAAATTAACAATGCAATTGTACAACGAGTAAGCAACCTAGCTTCAAGCTAGTTAAGATGTACTATCAACTTGTGAGATATGCATCAATAAAACATGGGTAACCTTGGGAACATGTTACAGATATCAACATAAATAGAGTTGAATCAATGTCATGTCATTCAACATGTCAAGTCTCCACCTTGACACAAATAGTTCCTTTCCACACACACATGCATCGTGATTTGTAAAATTTCTGGACATAGTTTAAGTAGCACCTCCCAACTTTCCATGACCGTGGACACGGCTATTCGAATAGTTTGACACTCTGCAGAGGTTGCGCACTTTACCCACAAGATCTGGGAAGCTTTCGTGTCATCCACGATCCCGCAGTACCTCAAGCACTCGGGGGAAGCACCCGATCATTACCTTTCCCTAGATGACACTAACATAGGGTCCACTCGTTGATACACGGCCCTCGTGTATAAGCAAAAGATTGTGGGACTCTGCCCTTTTTCACATTACTTCGCATACACGAAGGGACCAACGATGTGTCCGGTGCCCTGTGAAAACAGTCATGGCCGCCTATCCAAGCACGACCCCGTCCCAAGAGTGACCTCAAGTCACACCCGTCACTAGTAATGTGGGCACCATGCTATTATCAGCCTAAGTAATCAATAATGCCCCGTCCCATAAGGGGTAGAGTGGTTGCACATGTTTGGTTGGGACGTTAATCACACATAAATCTAATCCATCATTTTACCCACACACACACCAAAAGCTCTCTTGGTACACCACTTCTTCCTCAAGTGGTGACCTTAGTTAAACATCTCCCAAGGGCATTAGGGGCACCCGATGGGGTTTTCGAAGGAACGTAACCATGAAGAGTTCATGGTACACATGCATCATTATGCACCAACTAGTTTTCGGAAAATGCAATCATGAACAAGGTAAGGTCATGGGTAGGTATGCATCATGGGGTTGTTCACAACAAGTTTTACCACCGTCATATTTCATCATCATGCAGTCGGAAAAAGGATACCAATGAACAAGAGGGGTGACATGGTCAAAGGGCTGCTTGCCTGGTTCATCAGAGTCTTCAAGTCTTCGGGTCCTTCTCCAAGTACTCCGTCTACTTCGTCAACTAACGTCGGAAACAAACACAATAAGCAACACAACAAGGCAAAAATAAAAGTGCTCTAAAATTGCAAGTTGGACTTTTCTAGGATACCTTTGGTCATATGAGGTATGACCAAAGTGGTTTCAATGGGATTTGATCAATGGATATCTCTAAATATTTCAATATAATGGAATCAAGGGATTTGTGGATTTGCAAGAAGTGTACAAGAATATATTTTTGAAAAATGAGCAGAGGCACCCATTAAGCAAACCATGATTTTAGAAGCATCTAGGAGTTGGTTTCATTGGATTTGGAGTTCAAATGAGTTTCCTATGAATTTGCAAAGTTGACAAATATGAAGAAATGGCTCATTATTTTGTGGGGTACAGAAAGTATTAAGAAAAATGTTCATAAACTAATTTATGAACATAGAAACATCTAGGAATTTGAATAATGGCATTTGGATCAATTTTGAGCTCTCTGAGATTTTCTAAAGTTCATCACAGAAATGGAAAAACAAGATTTGATAATTGTTTGTGAAGAAAAAGTTTCTGGAAAAATGTGCAAGTTGCACCATGATATAGATGATGATTTTATGAGCTACTAGAAATTTGAATCTTAAAATTTGGAGTTAATATGAATATTTTATGGGTTTTACAATATTTCTGGAAAAGAATAAGAAGAGGAAAGGAATCAACCTTATAGCAGCTGGGTAAAGCCCGACTTAATGATGCCTCTTGGGCTCAGCCCGATGGCTTAGCTAGCGATGGGAGGTGTGGTGAAGCCGAAGGCGTACTCCCATAGTACGTCGTCGCCGCGGGAAGAAGGCTTGCTTTGAAACCGTTTCCACTTAAACTTGCGGGCCCGGTCCACAGGGTCGCTGACACGCGGGCCCCACGCCATCTCTCTCTCTCTTCCCGCCTCCTCCTTCTTCCTCCCGACGGGCAGAGGCAGGGGCGGACGCCGCGCTCGCAAGTGATGGTTCCGGCCGCTCCCCTGCACCCGGGGCCAGGAAGGTGGTCTGGGAGAATGCCCCGCTCCACTTCGCGCCCAAACAGGATCGAGTGTCACACATAATTGAGGTTTACCACCAAGTTTGAGTCCATTTGAAGAAAGTTGCCAATGTAACTTTGGTAAACCCTAGAAATCAGCAGAACTGGCTTTACCAAGATTTAGTCATGCAACTCCATTCTCCTTGATGCACCACTTGGTTTAGTGTCATCATCTGAGGATTTGAACATGTCCACAAAAATTCAGATCAAAAGGACACACTTGGCAATGTAGAGTTGTTCAAATTTGGTTCTGGACAGGAAGGGTTTTGGGGCACTTTGATCAAGTTAACTTTTTCTCCAACTTGTGCCATTTGGTCTAGATGAATGATTAGACCAGTTGAGCATGTTCACAAGGTTTGAGAACATTTGAACATGTTTGACAGTGCAAAGTTGTTCAAACTTGAAAGAGGACAGAAGTGGTTTTGAGAGGGTTTCATGGGGTTATACTATTCTCCATGACATGAGACTTGGCAAGATCATCAAACATGTCATATGTGACATGCTAGAATTTTCTTGGAATTTATGGGGAGTATTTCCTTTGTAAATATTTCAAAAGCTTGAAATATCCAGAAAGGGGTTTTGAGGGATTTGACCAATATTTTGAACATTACCATGTGTTGAAACTCATATATATGGACAATATATGTCCACTGAGTTTCCCTAAATTTTCACAAATATTTTTAAAGCATAAAAATAATTTTAACCTATTAAAGACCATTTCGCCTTAAGAAAAAGCTTTTAAATAAAATAGTAAAATAACTTTTAAAATTATATTTTGTGGTTTATGGGATTCCTATATCTAATAGGAGTCAAATATATTTTTGGAAAGATTTTTACTGCCCTTAAATAAGTACTTGAAGTGCAAATCTCAATTCAGGGGTTTTTGGAAAACTAATTTTTTTAAAAATACTTCTTGGCCAAATTATTTTTGCAAGAAATTATTTTTATGTCCTATACACATGGCATGATCATAGGGAAAGGTTTTTGGATCAAGGAGAAGGAGTATAAGAGTTGGAGTAATTATTTTATTTTTAGAGCACTTGCAAACAACAGACAAAAACCAATCAAGGCAAGGTCCAAAACACACAAAAGTTTTTGTCAAACCACATTTTATCATGATTGTTAGCTTAAGTGTAGTGGCATGAAAATCAGGGTGTGACAGACCTACCCCCCTTACAAGAATCTCATCCCCGAGATTCCCAAACTAGGCGTGGAAAGGAATACGAAAACTGGATAAGGGGTAGTCTTCTTGTCCTCATACTGCTTGTGCTTCCGAGTAGTGCTCCATTGAATCTTGAAGTACCTGGTGTTGTAGCTTCGTGTATGACGCTCTCGGTTGATCCAGGTTGCTAAGGAGTCTCTCACATTAGGTCAGGTTGGATCAGGCTGGAGGTCGATTGCTTGGTGATCGATGCCCTCGTAGAGATCGGGCAAGTTAGGAAGTTGGAAACACTTCCGGGGTTGTGATGCATGGAAAGCGTTGTGCACATCAGGTAACTCGGGTGGCAACTCCGGTGAATCGCCTTCTCTTCGTCTTGTAGTGATCTCAGAGGGGGTTGTTAAATCTTGGAGTGATCTCAAAGGGGGCCGATGAATCTTGGTGTGGGTCTTCTTGTCTTGTAAATGCTTGGTTCCTTAGAGAGAAGTGGCTTGCAGATACACCTGGTCTTCGACGCGGAGGTTTACTTCTTGACGATGGTGGTTGGTGTAGTTCTTCCCCTAGACGTGATGATCTTCAGATGTTCCTTGACCAGCTCAACGGTTCTTCTTCCGTGTTCGGGTAGACAAGTATGTTACCAAAATAAAGATGACAACCAACTTGTCCAAGTACTCGATGAATACTTTGTTCATGATGTACATAAGGTAGTATGGGGTATTGGTGGTGGTCAGGGTTGAGTATGGTCCAAGGTGTTATTGATCTAGAGTCAAGACCCACGGTCATGGTCCGACCATGTTGTAGCTTGGTAGGGCTTAAGGGTTTCAAGGATTCTAGGGTGCGAGTGAACGTTTATCCTTGAGCACAATTCTGAGATGCCAATTGTTCTACTTAGTCCTCCAAACAGATCACCTTATCTTCTTTGAAAGCATCATTTCGTATAGGTCAACTCCAATCATCACTCATGCTATTCATATCCTCATGACTCCCAAGAGGAGGTAAAAAAAATCATATATGTCTACGATCCCCAAACTCATGTGTGTGGCTACCCCTAAAGATCCATGGGTAGAGCATACAAGCTTCCAAGCTGGAATAAAACAGGACAATCCAAGTGCTCATCCTATTCTTCCAAGGTCCATGCTAGTGCACCTCTATCCTAAGGAAACACATCGTATGCCACTCAAAAATATTGTTTCCTTTTCTATGAATCAACTCCAACAACCCGTTAACTTCCATTAATCACTACATAATCCATTAATTCTACAAATCCAACGCCTATGCTGGTGTTCCACATGATCTCCTAAAGTCCTTATAATCCCCAATACTTGAAAGGGCTGCCTTACTATAGTCAGTCCACCAATTCCCGTTACTGTGATCTAGTAATACTCCAAGGTCAAGCTCACAAGGATGCCTAAATAAACTCCGACAATTAGTCCAATCTCCTAGTTTATCATCCACTGAGAAACATGGTATCATGATCGAGATCATTAGTCCAAATCCAATTTACACCGAACCATGTAGACTTACACCACATCTAGTCTCCACTTAGGATCACCTATTTAATCCAAATCTCATGTCCAACGAGAATCCTACATGTCTCCCTCAAGTTATTTACGTAATATCAACTATCTCCTATCAATATCATCTGATCAAGTCAAATCCTTGCACTTCCAGGAGTTTCAGCTTGCGATCATAATTGTCCTATAAATCCAATTTACTCAGGGATAATGGAAGCTATGTTAATCTATAATCATGATCCCACCAAGTTCATCTACCAACATGAAAGCCTCGTGATCTACCAAAGTCTCAGTCAATTCCTCAGGGTCTCTGATATAAACTCATCAAGTCATTTGTCCTCCGTTCCTATATCCCCAAATTGGTCTCTCCTATGGCATCATCAGTTTTGGTGCTATCTTAGGATGACAATGTGCTCGTTCACTATGTCCACTAGTTCCATAATGAACCCAGTGATGTGCAAGGTTTACAGAGGCTTAATTGGTTCTCTTGCAATTCTATGGGTTAAGCACATGGTTAAGGACTCGAGCTGGGGTATCTCGTGAAGTCTCGAAGGGTCTAGGAATGGGTTTCTAGTCTGGGGGGTTAAACATAACTCTACGGGGTTTACTTGGTCGAGGAGGTTGTAGCAAAAGTCTTGATGCTGGTTGGTTGCCAAAGTAGAATCCTTGGTGTATCTTGTCTTGCTAGCCTTCAGTTGAGGAGAGAGATGAGAGGGAGAGGTAGCACGAGAGGAGGGAATGCCTAAAGGGGTTCTATAGTGCATGTGCAAACAAACGGGCGCCAAAAAGGGCCAAACGAAGGAAAACAAGGAAGGTGATATAGTCGCGTACGTGTTGCCTAGGGCAAAAGTGCGACTTACATCAAAACACAAACAAATAAAAACAAGCAACACATAGTCATGGTTCTATTCGAACCATCATACGGACTCATTGCACAAGATAGGGGGTACACGACTCATCCTACCCTAGGGGTTCTCGGACTCGATGAGGTCGTGCCTTGTGCCTCATGCAGTCTTCTGAGTTTTCCTCAGGTGTTGCTACGTCTCTTGTTTGATGAAACGATCTGGGTTGAGCCTGCAGAATCTTCGAAAACTTCTTGCCTGATGAGGTGATGGGGTGATGGTGGCTCCTCGTGGCTGTCTTTGACTTGGTCTTCTCTTGTCTTCTTAATCATGATGATCGCTTTTGCTTTATAAGGCGTCTATGGTACAAGGTTTGTAATCCTTTATGCAAGGACATTCACAAGGCATAGTAGAGGTCCAACATGTCGGTTACGTTGATGACAACATCGACACCAAGAGCGGGGTATGAAGAGAACCGTTTTCCTGCTCACAATAGTGAGGCGGGCCAAATGGCGAGGTTCTCATCCATCGGTGGTTGCCGATACAACAACGGTAAGGACATGATTGCTCTAATAGCGATCTATATCATGGTGTTGCATATCTTACACCCTGGTTGTCATAGGACAAGGTTGCATCATCCTGGGGCAAATTCAAAGGTGTCACCATCCTCTCGGTCTTCATGTCCTCATTCTTCAAAGGCGTGTCTTCTGTTGGCATTGTCTTGTTGTTGTGTCGCCAATCTTGGGTTCAAGAGGTGGGTGAGTGTTTGGCAAGGTGTCTTCCTTCTAGATTATCCACGAGGATTACAAGGAAGCCCGTGGTCAGGGGCATAAGGATTCTAGCGACCATTAAATTTTGAAGGGGAAGAGGAAAGTATACCTTAGTTTTCGAAAAACTGAGAAGGGAAGAGAAGTATAGATAGTTTTGAAAACTAGTAGTAGTTTTGGAAATAGTTTTACCCTAACTTACGACCATGCTAACTAAGGCTTCCTACAGTCAGGATGGCTCTGATACCAGCTCTGTGGGACCCCGACTCATAAGTCGTGATCACCGAATGCACGTGTACAGTGATCCCAGAGATCAATGCTCAGTGAACACACATAAGCTGAATAACAAGAGTCTTACATCCATACATACCATTTTACACAAGTAGGACCATTATGGTCAAGTCTTGAGTATATCATCGCAGCGGAAATCTTCGTCGATAATTTGGACCCATGCCATCTGCCTTAACCCTACAGGCATTCTGACTAGGAAAGCGTCCTAGCTCGCACGATCGTCACCATGGAACACTTCAATATATCTTGTTCTTTCATGCTGGCCAATAAAATAACCAGTGGCAAGCCAATGAGTACTTTGAATGTACTTGCAAGCAACCCATGATTTGGTTCAGAGTAACAATGCAATTGTACAACGAGTAAGCAACCTAGCTTCAAGCTAGTTAAGATGTCCTATCAACTTGTGAGATATGCATCAATAAAACATGGGTAACCTTGAGAACATGTTACATATATCAACATAAATAGAGTTGAATCAATGTCATGTCATTCAACATGTTAAGTCTCCACCTTGACACAAATAGTTCCTTTCCACACACACATGCATCGTGATTTGTAAAATTTCTGGACATAGTTTAAGTAGCACCTCCCAACTGTCCATGACCGTGGACAGGCTATTAGAATAGTTTGACACTCTGCAGAGGTTGCGCACTTTACCCACAAGATCCGGGAAGCTTTCGTGTCATCCACAATCCCGCAGTACCTCAAGCACTCGGGGGAAGCACCCGATCATTACCTTTCCCTAGACGACACTAACATAGGGTCCACTCGTTGATACACGGCCCTCGTGCATAAGCAAAAGATCGTGGGACTCTGCCCTTTTTCACATTACTTCGCATACACGAAGGGACCAACGGTGTGTCCGGTGCCCTGTGAAAACAGTCATGGCCGCCTATCCAAGCACGACACCGTCCCAAGAGTGACCTCAAGTCACCCCCGTCACTAGTAATGTGGGCACCATGCTAGTATCAGCCTAAGTAATCAATAAAGCCCCGTCCCATAAGGGGTATAGTGGTTGCACATGTTTGGTTGGTACGGTAATCACACATAAATTTAATCCAGCATTTTAGCCACACACACACCAAAAGCTCTCTTTGGTACACCACTTCTTCCTCAAGTGGTGACCTTAGTTAAACATCTCCCAAGGGCATTAGGGGCACCCGATGGGGTTTTCGAAGGAACGTAACCATGAAGAGTTCATGGTACACATGCATCATTATGCACCAACTAGTTTTCTGAAAATGCAATCATGAACAAGGTAAGGTCATGGGTAGGTATGCATCATGGGGTTGTTCACAACAAGTTTTACCACCGTCATATTTCATCATCATGAAGTCGGAAAAAGGATACCGATGAACAAGGGGGTGACATGGTCAAAGGGCTGCTTGCCTGGTTCATCGGAGTCTTCAAGTCTTCGGGTCCTTCTCCAAGTACTCCGTCTACTTCGTCAACTAACATCAGAAACAAACACAATAAGCAACACAACAAGGCAAAAATAAAAGTGCTCTAAAATTGCAAGTTGGACTTTTCTAGGATACCTTTGGTCATATGAGGTATGACCAAAGTGGTTTCAATGGGATTTGATCAATGGATATCTCTAAATATTTCAATATAATGGAATCAAGGGATTTGTGGATTTGCAAGAAGTGTACAAGAATATATTTTTGAAAAATGAGCAGAGGCACCCATTTAGCAAACCATGATTTTAGAAGCATCTAGGAGTTGGTTTCACTGGATTTGGAGTTCAAATGAGTTTCCTATGAATTTGCAAAGTTGACAAATATGAAGAAATGGCTCATTATTTTGTGGGTTACAGAAAGTATTAAGAAAAATGTTCACAAACTAATTGATGAACATAGAAACATCTAGGAATTTGAATAATGGCATTTGGATCAATTTTGAGCTCCCTGTGATTTTCTAAAGTTCATCACAGAAATGGAAAAACAAGATTTTATGATGTGCAAGTTGCACCATGATATAGATCATGATTTTATGAGCTACTAGAAATTTGAATCATAAAATTTGGAGTTAATATGAATATTTTATGGGTTTTACAATATTTCTGGAAAAGAATAAGAAGAGGAAAGTAATCAACCTTATAACGCGCGCTGGGCGAAGCCCAGCTAAATGATGCCTACTGGGCTCAGCCCAGTGGCTTAGCTGCGCGAGGGAGGTGGTGAAGCCGAAGGCGTACTCCCATAGTACGCCGTCGCCGCGGGAAGACGGCTTCCTTTGAAACCGTTTCCACTTAACCTTGCGGGCCCGGTCCACAGGGTCGCTGACATGCGGGCCCCACGCCATCTCTCTCTCTTCCCGCCTCCTCCTTCTTCCTCCCGACCGGCAGAGGCAGGGGCGGACGCCGCGCTCGCCGGTGATGGTTCCGGCCGCTCCCCTGCACCCGGTGCCAGGAAGGTGGTCTGGGCGAATGGCCCGCTCCACTCCGCGCCCAAAGATGGTCGCGCTGGACTCGGGGAGCGGCAGATTCGGGTAGAGCATCGGCCATGGCGGAGACCGGCGACGGCGGAGATCGGCACGGCGACACGGCGAGAATGGCAAGTAAGGGATCCCGGTGTGGGTCGGAGGTGGTTATATCAGGGCGCTGGAGAGGCTAGGGGTGAGAAAGAGGAGCTGAGGCAGCCGAATCTAGGCGGAGTCCGGCGGCACTGCTCCGGCCATGGAGGTGGAAAGAGGGCACGAGGGGGAGAGGGGGCTTGTCCGGGAGGTTCCTCGGGGAGAGGGAGAGCGGGGAGAGGCTAGAGTGGTGCTTGGGGTGGCCTTATATGGGTGAGGCACCGG
This sequence comes from Aegilops bicornis, assembly GCA_021605145.1. Lineage (NCBI taxonomy): Eukaryota > Viridiplantae > Streptophyta > Magnoliopsida > Poales > Poaceae > Aegilops > Aegilops bicornis. The sequence goes on along the minus strand of CM038675.1, from coordinate 423,786,957 downwards.
TTCTCCGTGGGCAGCGTCCACGGACGCTTCGATGAGCTCTGCGAGAGGAGGGGAGAGAGGTCCGAGAGGGGCCAGCAGCGTGCCGTGTCCCAGACGCCGAGGCGGCCTCGTGAGACACGCTGGGGAGGCCCGAGGTGGCCGGAGGCGGTTGGCAGGGGGCGGTTATAGTGCGGGAGCGCACTGTAGCGCGCTCCAGAGCGTGCATATGGCCGGCATGGCCATTTTTCTAGCGCTCTGGGCTTGGCCTCTAGTGTCTGGGGGCTCTAGGGGAAATGTGAAGTGGGGAGGGCATTGGATGCCCTGGATAGCCGATGGGAGAGGAGAGAGGTTGAGGAAGAGAGAGAGAAACTGTTGTCCAGAGGGGTAAATGAGGGTGCTTCACCCATCAATAATTGAGAAAAAGCCAGGGGAGAGCTACTGGAGATAGAATAGGTCTAGGAGGAACTGTGGTAAAAAGGAGAGCTGATGGAGATTAGTGGAAGTGGACAAAACATACATTTTTAATTTCTGCCAGAAGGTGTTTGATGGTGGTTTGGGAAAGAAGATGAACTCCACTTGACATGAGAATTAACAGGATCGAGTGTCACACATAATTGAGGTTTACCACCAAGTTTGAGTCCATTTGAAGAAAGTTGCCAATGTAACTTTGGTAAACCCTAGAAATCAGCAGAACTGGCTTTACCAAGATTTAGTCATGCAACTCCATTCTCCTTGATGCACCACTTGGTTTAGTGTCATCATCTGAGGATTTGAACATGTCCACAAAAATTCAGATCAAAAGGACACACTTGGCAATGTAGAGTTGTTCAAATTTGGTTCTGGACAGGAAGGGTTTTGGGGCACTTTGATCAAGTTAACTTTTTCTCCAACTTGTGCCATTTGGTCTAGATGAATGATTAGACCAGTTGAGCATGTTCACAAGGTTTGAGAACATTTGAACATGTTTGTGAAGGCAAAGTTGTTCAAACTTGAAAGAGGACAGAAGTGGTTTTGAGAGGGTTTCATGGGGTTATACTATTCTCCATGACATGAGACTTGGCAAGATCATCAAACATGTCATATGTGACATGCTAGAATTTTCTTGGAATTTATGGGGAGTATTTCCTTTGTAAATATTTCAAAAGCTTGAAATATCCGAAAAGGGTTTTTGAGGATTTGACCAATATTTTGAACATTACCATGTGTTGAAACTCATATATATGGACAATATATGTCCACTGAGTTTCCCTAAATTTTCACAAATATTTTTAAAGCATAAAAATAATTTTAACCTATTATAGACCATTTATGGCCTTAAGAAAAAGCTTTTAAATAAAATAGTAAAATAACTTTTAAAATTATATTTTTGTGGTTTATGGGATTCCTATATCTAATAGGAGTCAAATATATTTTTTGAAAGATTTTTACTGCCCTTAAATAAGTACTTGCAGTGCAAATCTCAATTCAGGGGTTTTTGGAAAACTATTTTTTTTTAATACTTCTTGGCCAAATTATTTTTGCAATAAATTATTTTTATGTCCTATACACATGGCATGATCATAGGGAAAGGTCTTTGGATCAAGGAGAAGGAGTATAAGAGTTGGAGGATTTATTTTATTTTTAGAGCACTTGCAAACAACAGACAAAAACCAATCAAGGCAAAGTCCAAAACACTCAAAAGTTTTTGTCAAACCACATTTTATCATAATTGTTAGCTTAAGTGTAGTGGCATGAAAATCAGGGTGTGACAGCGTAATACCCTACTCCTTTCTTTTGGGTGTATTGGTGGTGTTTGATCACAAATACATGGATCGTCTCCCTTGGCAAGTGGTGGAAAGAGAGCAGCTACATGAATACCTATGCGTGAGGGTTGCAATGATTCGAACCCCTACTAATGCTGCCATGAACCTCGTTTTATATCTGAATGGGTTACCACAGTGGAAAAAGGTCATTACAGGGGTGATTAGACTGAAATAGTGATATCATACCTAACTCTGCTAGTTAGGACAAAACACATTAAATGCGCTTCTAGGTGTCACGTGGAGGTTGAATCCCGGCAGGGCTGCCGCGCCACTAATTTAGCTACCTTCTGTTAGCGTGAAATGCCATCAGGATAAGTGTCAACAAAGGTGATTTACCCCCCCCCCCCCTCGCAGCAAGCTGACACGCATGGGTTACGTCCACCTAAACACCTGCGGGCTCGACACCTCACTAATCAGCGACCAGCTGGTCAGAGAGGCCGAGCGCTGGTGTTGGCAGGGAGCCCATGCCCAAGGGGCTTGCCAGGTCTTGGCTTGCCAGCTCGTTCTTTCCGTAGTTGGTTGCTCCTGTTATGAAATTTCTGTCTTGTTCCAATGCTTGGTCTCCTTAATGCTCTCCTTGATCTCAAGAAGAGCAGCTTCTTTGGTTTAGTTGTATATGACACTTGGCACTTGATGTAAGAATTGAAGTGCGCCTGTGCATAAGTCAGGGCGGTAAACGCCCATGTTTGTTGTACCGACACCCGCGTCTCTTTCGCACAACGTAGATAGCCTTGTCAGTAAAGGGGGTGGTATCCACATTGAATTCCGAGAACCCATCGTCCAGTAGAGTCGGATCCATCTCAGGCAAGTAAGCATTGGCACGTGCAAGTGAGTACATGGCCCCTTGACGACAAGCCGCCCTTTTCAATTCTTGGATCCACTGAGGGACAGTGGAAAGCTCCTTCAGCATGTCAATGATGTAGTGTGGTGACGCCTTCGTATTATTGACTGGCATGATGCAGTAAGCACCACCTACATATAGCTGCTCAAGGAACTTGTAGACAGCCTTCAGTTTCACGAGAGGAAGCTCAACCAAGTTATGGTTTCTTTTGCTTGTGGATACACATAAACACATATGAATACCCGGCTGGTATATAGAGCCATAAATATTTGGCTACTTGCAGGATTTCAGACTTACCAAAGATGGACATGCACATGTCTTTGATTTGCCCTTCAAAGTTGCCAGCTCCTGAGTCACCGACTAGAGTTTTGACTTGACCTCCTCAACACGCTTCAATAAGTTGGCTTTTTCTTCTTCAAATGCAGCCTTGGTCTTCTCAAAGGTTTCAGTCACAGTAAGCAAGGATTTGTGGAAATCTGCAGATAGGTTTTTTGCCTCTTCTCGCAGCTTCCTTTCCTTTTTCATCTCTTTTTGGAAGTTGGCCGCTTGTGACTCGACCTGGTTCAACATATCCTACACATCAGGTTCAAAGTCAGACAAGTTTTTGGTAGTCCCGAGTCACCGTAGGAGTTCGATCCGGCACTTGGGGGCTATGTTATTGAAAAATTCTAAAGTCCTGAGTTGTCACAGGAGTTCGACCCGGCACTTGTGGGCCACATTACTGAAAAAATTATAAAGTCTCGAGTCGCCACAAGCGTTTGACCCAACACTTGGGGGCTACATAAGTTAGTTTGTGTCCTATGTTATATCAAGTCCCATGAAGCTGCAAGCACTCAACATGGCATTTGGGCGCTAATGTATTGTCATTTTCAAAGACCAAATCTACTAAAAGACCCGGCCCATCACATGACGATGAGTCGGCCCTTGGAGGCTACCAAGTGTTCAAATTCCTAGTACAGATTTACAGAAGTCCCAGTTCATTATTAGAGAATGACTGGCCCTTGGGGGCTACATCTGAAATACAACTATAGTATATATGTCAAGGGCGGGTCAAAGGTGTCAACCCGAATTTTTTTCACAGATTGAAGAAAATAGGGACATACCTCATATTTTTGCTCGAGCATTTTGACCATGGCGATTTTCGTAGCCCGGCTTTCAAAGAGCCGGGTCAAGTATCCTTGGTGAAGGGAGTTTATGTCAAGATCCCCCATAGATTGGAATTGAAGCTTGGATTTCCCTTTTCCTTCAATGGCGACTCAACTTTGGTTATGGTTTTTGCTAAGACATTTGATGTTTCTCGAGTACTATGTTTCTCCCCAGTAATCATCACACTAGCGTAAGTCGCTTCAAGAGGTGGCTCGTGATGCGGCTTGAAGCTACGTCGGTATCTCCCCAAAGAGGAAAGGATGATGCAGCATAGCGGCATTATGATACCAAGGTTATCGAACCAGTAGGAGAACCAAGCAACACAACGTAAACAGCCCCTGCACACAGATAACAAATCCTCGCAACCCGACGTGTAAAAGGAGTTGTTAATCCCTTTCGGGTAGTGTCGTGGTTCTAAGTATGAAAGTAGAATGGGGCGTAGGTATGGAGAGGCAAGATCCTAGCTATGGAGTAGTTGTATACGCAAGGGATTTACGAGTTCAGGCCCTTCTCGGAGGAAGTAATAGCCCTACGTCTCGGAGCCCGGAGGCAGTCATTTGGATTATATGCGTTTGTGTTACGAGGTGCGAACCCCTCTACTGTGGAGGGGTGGCTTATATAGAGTGCGCCAGACCCCAGCCAGCCCACGTAGTAGAGGGTTTAAGGTGCGTTAAAGCTAGGCGTTCTTGTAACGCCTTACATAAAAGTGTCATTAAGGTCATAAAGACTATTTAACTACGTAATCGTTTGGGTACCGAGTGGCTCTTGGACTCCCGGTGGTCGAGTGGGTCTTCATCGTCGAAAGTGTCTTTGAATCATCGAGTGGAAACCTACCAGGTCATTTGGAAGGCTGCTTCTCTTGTGAGTATCCTTGTGGAGGGTACCTTTGGGCAGGTCTATGACCCTACCCCTGTACATGACTTCATCATTAGCCCCGAATGGATAGAGGTTTGAGTGAGGAAGGAGTTGATAATCTTTCCGACCTGTTCTTCGTGTTGTGAGTGCGTCTTACTCTGGATCAACGACCTTTTAGTGATGGCATCAACTTCTCTTTCAGTTGCCTTGATCCATTCTTCACGTTTGTCGAGTGAACTTTGTGAACCTGAGGATTTGCGAGCGACGGATCAGAGGAAATCTGTTATCTGACGAGTTGCTCTGCGGTTAGCGGATTTCGCAGGATCCGAATTTTGGGAAGCGCGCGAAAGGGAGAAAACCGTGGCACTCGGATGGGATAAGACGATGACGCCTCGATCTTCGCGCCGCCTTTTTCGCCACGTATCGTGCGCGCGCCTGTTGCAGGATTGCGACGGGATTGCCTGGGCCTACCGGTCAGCCACTCGAAAGCGGCCCCATATAAAGCGTTGGACCGGGCATTTTGAACAGTGCGACCTCAGACTTCTCCTCTCTCCGCCTCCAAACCTTCTCGCCGCGCTCTTCGTCTGTCCAGCGCCGAAGCTCGGTACTTGCCTCGCCGGCGACCATGGTGAAGGAGAAGACCGCAGCCCTGGAACGGGTGAAGAAGGCGGCGGCGAAGGCCAAGGGGAGAGCGCCCAGTCGGGGCGGCTCCTCTTCGCGGTCCAAGCTGCCGCAGGGCTGGGTCCAAGGAGACTGGATCTGCTCGACCATCACCGAGAAGGATCTCACCGATCCCAATGAAGGACTGATCCCCATGGGTCGGCGAGGCTTCCGGGCACGGAGTGGCAACCGCAGCCTGAAGAGGGTGAGTGCGTCCTCCTGGCCACCCACGTAGATCGGGGTTTTCTCTGCCGCCAAATCCTTTTTCCGGGGTTTTGAACTTTTTGGAGTGCAACTCCATCATTTCACTCAAACTCCATTGTCTATCTTGTTGCTTCGTTTCGCTATGCGAGAATTTCTTGGGTTGTCGACCGCACTAGGGTCTCTTCAAGCACATATTCACCGCCGCTCTCGAACGGTGAAGAAAACGAGCCCGAATGACGAGAGGACCAAACTAATCCAGATGTGTGGGGACTTGGGGTCCAGATGAGGGGAAGAGCGCCTTTCCAGCTATGACTCTCCCCGACTCGGTTAGAGGGTGGCAATCGACCTGGTTTCTTGCCAAACCCAGCCGCCGAGCGATCACTGGGCTCCCTCCTTTCTCCATGAGTCGAGTGAACAAGCCATCTTCCCTGAAGGTTTTACCAGAGGAGAAGGCCCAAGTAAAGCTGCTGATGGAGCGTGTAGTCCAGCTTATTCGCGATGGGGTGACCGGCATGGATCTCCTGGAGGTCTTTCTCCGACGGCGTATTCAGCTACTCCAATACCGAGGTCATCCGATGTGGATGTACTCTGGTATGGATGATACCACTCGGGTTCATCCAGAGGAGGTCGATGGCGCCACGCTGGAGAAGTGGATGACTACCATCACAGGAAACAAGGACAACCCTCGCGGAGCTAGGAGGATTCCACCACTCGACCAGAGTTACCAACCAGACAAGGTATAACCACTTATCTCCAACTGTGATTCTGCTGCATTCATTCTGTTTTGATGCCAATTCGTCGACTGACTTTCACCTTGTTTTGTTGTCTTCTAGGTCACCACTGAGATGTACTCGATGCCCAACGAGGCGCAGGAAACAGTCGAAGAATAAGAAGGAAGTGGAGGCGAAAGTCCAGAGGAATGGGAGTCCAACGGCGAGGAGGATGAGGAGGATGATGGCTCTGATGATGAGGAGGAGGAGGAGGAAGAGGAGGAAGACGTCGATCCTCCTCGCTTGGAGGGAAGGTCCAAGTTGACGCATGACCCGGCGGCCGGGCGTGGTAAAGCTGTTGTGCCCACCGGGCAATCGTAAGCGACCTAGGACAACTTCTCCCGCGCCCGGTGAGAAACCACCGAAGCAACCTCGGCGACGTCGTCAAAGCCGTGAAGGCCCTGCCCAAGATGCAAATGGTCATTCCCACCATCTCCGGGTAACCAATGTAACCTTGTATTTCTTTATTCAACATGAGTGAAATTTTGGTCGACTTGATGGTGATCGATCGATTCTTGAAATCTACTGGCGCCGCTACCTCCGAGACTTCAGCCAAGCACGAAGATCAGGAAATGGAGGATGCGGCCACCTCCAACCTTGGTAAGATCTCAGAGGTTTCGCTTTTAGTCGACTGGAGCTTCTAGTCGATTGGACTTCCATGTTTACTTCTGAATCTTTCTTGTAGTTCCGCCTCACGTCATTGATCTCCCCGATGATGACGAGGAAGCGCCATTAAGGAAGAGGAAGAACAAGAAAGTGCTTCCTGAGACGCTGATTTCCGAGGGAGGCAACCCCACTCGGACTTCTGTATCTTTCGTTGTACCGCTGACAAGTGCCTGACCCACTTCGTCGACTGCTGATCCACCATCTCTCTTTGCTACACACCACGTCCCGGAAGACCAAGTAAGTGCTGCTAAGGAGGCCATACGCCAGGCAGGGATCATGATGGAGCAGGTGAAAGCGGCCAGAGAGGCTAGTCAGGCGGCTTATGATGCTAGTTCAGCCCTCCAGAGCAATGTCCAAGTAAGTCAGTCGTTGCTTGCTTTGTTTGGATATGCTACTTGAAACTGCTTCCTTCTGGAGATTTCCATATCTGTACACCCACTGGGTGTGTGTGTCGATTGAACTTTTGTGGGGGCACGCTGAGTGCACCCACTGGGTGTAGTCCCCGAGACTATGGTCGACTGCGTGCAGTCGGCTATAGTCTTTATGCTGTGATCTTCTTCACTCGACTCGGACGGACCAAGTCGAATGGAACCGTAAAACCGGGTGGGGCACGCTGAGTGCACCCACTGGTGTAGTCCCCGAGACTATGGTCGATGCGTGCGATTGACTATAGTCTCTGAGATATATATATATATATATATATATATATATATATATATATATATATATATATATATATTTTACTGCGGCTGACCGCTGACAATTAGCCATGGTTTTAGAATCATAACCTTTTTGCCTCTTTTGGTCGACTGGTCAAACCAAATTGGTAAACCAGTGGGGGCACGCTGAGTGCACCCGCTGGGTGTAGTCCCCGAGACTACTGTCGAATGTTTTGATTCGACTGTAGTCTTAGAAATGCTACTATGCTTCCTTAATCACTCGGAAGTGATCTATCTTTGATGTCTTTTGTTGGTTGACTCTTTGTAGAAATCTTGCGAGCTTGTGGCTCGCTATACTGAGTTAGAGAAAAAGCAGATCCAGCTCAACCTCGATTTGAAGCTTGCTCAGGAGAATTTGCGTAAGGCAAAGGATGAAGCAAAAGGTATGGCTGGTGAGAATTTTTTGACTGCCTTTGTTTTTCTGCTCGTTCTCAACTCTGTTCTCATTGTTGCTTTGCGAGATAAACCGGAAGAGACTTTGAAGAAGAAGGACCTTGACCTTGCAGAGGCAATGTATAGCGGCTTTGGAGAAAACAAAGCTTTTGAAGAGAAGCTTGCCTCGGTCGACAAACTCGAAGATGAAAATGCCAAGCTGAAAGCCTCTCTTGACGCTGACTAACACGGAAGTTAGTCGACTGAAGAACGACAAGATTGTTCTGTCTGACAAGGTTGGCCAACTGGCGGGGAAGCGAAACGACCTGGAGATTTATCTTGGAGGGCTCGCCAAGAAGCTGTTTCTCATGCTTGAAGGTAGTCTCTTTTATCCGACTGTCTTGCTCTCACCAGCTCATCACATGATCGTTATTTTGAGTCTAAGCTGTGTTTTCAGAATTCTGCCAAAACTTTGAAGAAGAAACCAGTCGAGTGGAAACCAGCTTGGACCCCATCAACTCTCCTGTGAAGGACGGTTGCTATGAATGTGCTCCGTCTCGAGTCTTGCGTTGCTAGCGTGGTGGATTATCTTGCTCGACCGAAAGTTGCGATGTCGCGGATCGACTCGACTCTCTGCCGTAACAGACTCTTCGTAATGATCTTGAATCACGATGACTTCATCGAATGAGATTCCAAGTCGAGTGCAAGAATGGAAAAAGTCTTACGCCAGCGTGGTGCTGATGTTGCTCTATCTCTGGTCCGTGTCCACTGCAAAGAAGCGCAAGAGGACAAGCTTGTGTCTCTCAAGGTTGCCAATACCAGGAAGCACGACTTCAGATCTTTCACGGAGACTTTCATCGCTGCTGCTACCCGTATTGCCGACGGAATCGACCTCGACCAGTTTGTTGCGCCTTCCAGTCCTCCGCTGGAGGAGTAAAAAACTTCTAAGTCCCACTTTAAATTTGCCTCGGAATGGCGAGTGGTTTCTGTAACCGATAACTTTAACAGGCTTAACGCCTGAGCACCTTTGGATCCGTAGGACGTTTATCCGAACTTGATTTTTCCTTTAACATGCTTTGTTTGCCTTTGAGAGAACTTTATTCCTCATTCGAAAGATATTCCGTTGAAATTCCAAATGACTTGTGCTTCATCTATCCTGCAGGTAGAGATGGAACACAGACCGCGACCTTGTCGCCCTTACGGATTTGGACGAACCGCACGTTGTACTTGTGGCGAAGCTCCGAAGGAGGAGGTAGCAGTCAACCTGCACCTCGTCGTCCTTGCGGATTGGGATGGACCGCACGTTGTACTTGTGGCGAAGCTATGAAGGAGGAGGTAGCAGTCGACCTACACCTCATCGTCCTTGCAGATTGGGATGAACCGCACGTTGTACTTGTGGCGAAGCTCCGAAGGAGGAGGTAGCAGTCGACCTGCACCTCGTCGTCCTTGCGGATTGGGATGAACCGCATGTTGTACTTGTGGCGAAGGTCCAAAGTAGGAGGTAGCAGTCGACCTGCACCTCGTCGTCCTTGCGGATTGGGATGAATTCCTTACTTAGGCGAGCACTGGGCTGCAGCTAAGCCTCCGAGTGGGAGGTTTGCTCTCCACTCGGTAGGATTTTTATTACTTAGGCGAACACTAGGTTGCAGCTAAGCCTCCGAGTGGGAGGTTTGCTCTCCACTCGGTAGGATTTTATTACTTAGGCGAGCACTAGGCTGCAGCTAAGCCCCCGAGTGGGAGGTTTGCTCGCCACTCGATAGGATTTCTATTACTTAGGCGAGCACTGGGCTGCAGCTAAGCCCCCGAGTGGGAGGTTTGCTCGCCACTCGGTAGGATTTCTATTACTTAGGCGAGCACTGGGCTGCAGCTAAGCCCCCGAGTGGGAGGTTTGCTCTCCACTCGGTAGGATTTTTATTACTTAGGCGAGCACTGGCTGCAGCTAAGCCCCCAGTGGGAGGTTTGCTCTCCACTCGGTGGGATTTTTATTACTTTGGATGTTTAAGGCGAATCCTTGGGCTGTTATAAGCCCCAGTGGGAGGCTGGCTCACCACTCGGTGGGATTTGAATACTTAGGCGAGTACTTGGACTGCAGCTAAGCCTCTGAGTGGGAGGCTGGCTCGCCACTCGGTAGGATTTGAATACTTAGGCGAGTACTTGGACTGCAGCTAAGCCTCCGAGTGGGAGGCTGGCTCACCACTCGGTAGGATTTTGAATACTTAGGCGAGTACTTGGACTGCAGCTAAGCCTCCGAGTGGGAGGCTGGCTCGCCACTCGGTAGGAATTTGAATACTTAGGCGAGTACTTGGACTGCAGCTAAGCCTCCGAGTGGGAGGCGGGCTCGCCACTCGGTAGGATTTTGAATACTTAGGCAAAGCGGATTCGCAGCTAAGCCCCCGAGTGAGAGACTGGCTCGCACTCGGAAAGGATTTTTTTTTACAAACTTAGGCGAATCGGATTCGCGACTAAGCCACCCATTGGGGGAAATTTCAACAAAAAGCAATGACAATCACTGGGAAAATTATAACATTCTTTTCTTAGATAAACTACAAAAGTACTTTTATTACATCTCAACCGAGTGAGTATTAAGTGTACAAGGGGCGGAGCAGCTCCGCGTTCCAAGCTCGAGGCTCGTCGATCTGGCGATCAACGTTGTAGAGATGATACGCTCCGTTGTGGAGGACTCTTGTGATGATGAAGGGACCGTCCCAAGTGGGAGCAAGCTTGTGTGGTTTCTGTTGATCCACTCGGAGGACCAAATCTCCCTCTTGGAAGGCTCGACTCTTCACATTTCTGGCATGGAATCGACGGAAGTCTTGCTGATAGATAGTTGAGTGGATCAGGGCCATCTCTCTCTCCTTTTCCAAGAGGTCGACTGCATCTTGCCGGGCTTGTTCCGCTTCTTCTTCAGAGTATAGCTCGACTCGAGGCGCATTGTGAAGCAGGTCACTCGGCAGAACTGCTTCAGCTCCATAGACCAGGAAGAATGGAGTTCTCCCAGTCGACCGATTAGGAGTGGTCCTCAATCCCCAGAGAACTGATGGAAGTTCGTCGACCCAAGCTCCTGCTGCGTGTTTGAGATCACACATCAGCCATGGTTTCAACCCTTTGAGAATGAGGTCGTTTGCTCGTTCCGCTTGTCCATTCGACTGAGGATGAGCCACTGAAGCATAGTCGACCGCGTGCCTTGAGAGGCGCAGAAGGCTTTGAACTTGTCATTATCGAAGTTTGACCCATTGTCGGTGATGATGCTATGCGGAACTCCATATCTGAATATCAACTCTCTGATGAAACTGATAGCAGTGCATGCATCGAGGTTCTTGATGGGCTTGGCTTCGATCCACTTGGTGAACTTGTCGATCGCTACTAGCAAATGAGTGAAGCCACTTCGCCAGCTTCTCAACGGTCCAATCATGTCCAATCCCCAAACAGCGAAGGGCCAAACGAGTGGAATGGTCTTCAAGGCTGAGGCTGGCTTGTGCGACATGTTGGAATAGAACCGACATCCTTCACACTTGTCGACTATTTCTTTTGCCATTTCATTTGCTTTCGCCAAGAAATCCTGCTCGGTATGCTTTAGCCACAATGGTCCGAGAGGATGCATGATGGCCACAGTCCCCGAGTGGATATCCTCAAGAATTATCGACCTTCTTCCGGCGTGATACACTTCGCCGACTCGATCGCGCTTTCTCGCATACAATTGTCCCTTGATCACTGTAAAGGCTTTGGATCGACGAACGATCTGTCGAGCCTCTTCTTCATTCTCTGGGAGCTCTTTCCTTAGGATATATGCGATATACGGCACTGTCCAGTCCGGAGTGATGACAACAACTTCCATAATCAGGTCGACCACGACTGGGACCTCAACTTCATGGATCATTGGCACTTTTTGCTGCGGGGCTCATACGTGAAAGGATCCTCCTGTCATCGATGGATCATCAATGTGTTCCAAAATACATCACCGGGAATGGCTTCCTCTTGGACCCTATCTTCGCCAAATCATCCGCAACTTGATTTTTCAGTCGGGTATATGATGAAGCTCTAACCCTCGAATTTCTTCTCCAGCTTTCTCACTGCATTACAATAACCTTGTCATAGCTGGGCTTCTGACATCCCACTCCTTCATCACTTGATTAACAACCAGATCCGAGTCGCCATAGACCATAAGGCGACGGATGCCGAGTGAAATGGCCATGCGCAACCCATACAAGAGTGCTTCATATTCTGCTTCGTTGTTGGAAGAATCGAAGTGAATCTGGAGAACATACTTGAGCCTATCTCCTCGGGGGGAAACCAATACAACCCCGCACTGTAACCGCTTCAAAGCATCTTGGAGCCATCGAAAAACATAGTCCAAAGGTTCCGAGTGAACTTGAGTCGAAGCTGCTGTTCAGTCCACTCGGCGAGGAAATCTGCTATTGCTTGGGACTTGATGGCTTTCTTTGCCTCGAATTTGATATCAAGGGAAGGAGTTCAATCGCCCATTTTGCCACTCGACCAGCTTGCATCTCTGTTATGAAGAATTTCCGACAAAGGGGCGTCATTTAATCGTAATGGAATGATCAGAGAAATAAGGAGCAACCTTCTTCGTGGTCATATAGATCCCATAAACAAGCTTCTGATAGTGAGGGCATCTTTGCTTTGATGGGGTCAGTACTACAGAAAGATAATAAACTGGGCGTTGAACTTTGAAGTCTTTTCCTTCTTCTTCCCGCTCGACCGTAAGTTCAGTACTGACGACTTGTCCAGTGGCTGCAATGTAGAGCAGCAAAGGCTCTTTGCTGATTGGGGCAGCAAGCACCGGCTGGGTGGAGAGCAGAGCTTTGAGCTTTGAAAATGCTGCATCAGCTTCTAGAGTCCACTCGAACTTGTCCGACTTCTTCATCAGTCGGAAAAGAAGCAATGCCTTTTCACCGAGGCGAGAGATGAATCGACTTAAAGCGGCCAAGCATCCAAAGAAGTTCTGGACATCGTGGACACGCATACGGGGAGCTTCATTCGAGTATGGTGCCAACCTTTTGGGGTTAGCATCGATTCCTCGCTCGTAAACGAAAACCGAGTAACTTCCCACCAGGAACTCCAAATGTACACTTTGAAGGGTTAAGCTTGATATCATACCTCCTGAGATTGGCAAATGTTTCAGCAAGGTCAGTCAATAGGCCGGAACCCTTTCGTGACTTGACCACTATATCATCCATGTACGCTTCCACATTCCGACTGATTTGGGTGAGCAAACACTTCTGAATCATCCTCATGAATGTGGCTCCGGCATTCTTGAGACCGAATGGCATGGTGACATAATGTAAGCACCCGAATGGAGTGATGAACATTGTTTTAATCTCATCGGGTCCATACAGACGGATCTGATGGTACCCGAGAATAGGCGTCTAAAAAGAAAACCTCTCGCATCCAGCAGCTTGAGTCGACTATTTGGTCGATGCGAGGAAGAGGAAATGATCTTTCGGGCAGGCCCGATTGATATGCTTGAAATCGATGCACATGCGCAACGACTTGTCCTTCTTGGGGACCATGACAACGTTGGCGAGCCACTTTCGGAGTGGTAGATCTCTCGGATGAACTCTGCTGCTAAGAGCCGAGCCACCTCCTCGCCAATGGCCTTTTCGCTCGGACGGCGGACCGCAAGATACTCTTTAACCGGTTTGAATTTTGGGTCGACTCGTGGCGATGCTCAGCCAGCCCACAGGAACACCCGCATGTTAGCGTGCTTCCATGCAAAGATGTCCCAGTTCTCACGGAGGAACTGGATGAGCGCTTCTTCCTATTTTGAGTCGAGTGTTGTTGAGATGTTGGTCGGAGCAGCATTGGGATCAGTCGGGTGAATGTGAACCTGTTTCGTCTCGCCAGTCGACTGAAATGCTGACTCCGTAGCGGGCTTCTTAGCTCGCAACAAATCACTCGGATCTGCAGTTTTCTGATACTCTTGTAGCTCTACCACTGCCAACTGAGCATCGGTGATCTTAGAGCCTTTCTGGAAGCACTCTTCTGCCTTCTTCCGATTGCCTGTGACAGTGATCACGCCCTTGGGACCAGGCATCTTCAGTTTAAGATACACGTAACATGGTCGGGCCATGAAACGTGCATAAGCTGGTCTCCCTGCATTAGCGTGATAAGCGCTCGAAATCCACGACCTCAAAGGTCAACTTTTCTTTCCGTAAATGCTTTGAATCACCAAAACTACATCAAGAGCAATTTGGCCGAGTGACTCAGCCTTCTTTCCGTGGATGACTCCGTGGAAGCTCATGTTATTCTTGATCGAAGTCCCGACATCGGAATGCCCATCCCTTTCAACGTCTCCGCGTATAAAATGTTCAAACCACTACCACCATCCATCGGGACTTTGGTCACCGAGTGCCTTCAACAACCGGGTCGACCACCAATGCTTGCCTCCCAGGTGGCAATGTGCGTCGGGTGATCGGCGGTCGAATGTGATGGCGGTTTGGGACCATTTCAGATAATTGGGAGTCGCCGGAGCAACCAAGTTCACTTCCCAATTGATAACCTTCAATCGACTTTTGCTTTCGACGTCAGCAAAAATCATCAGGGTGGAATTGACCTGAGGATATCCACCATCACTGTCATCTCTGTCCTCAAGTTTGTCTGTCTCCTTATCCTTATCCTTGAGTTGTTTCCCTTGGAACTGCTGAACCAAGAGCCGACAACATCGAAAGTGGTATGTTTCGTAAATGAGTTTACCCTCTTCATCTTTCTTTGTATGAATATGACATGGCAAATCCAACACGCCGTTTCCATCCTGGTCTTTCACCTTCTTGGGGTTCCAAGGACCCTTGGGTTTCCCCTTGAACTTTCCTGGGGTCACGGCCAAGGCCTCTCCGGGAGCCACTGGCTCGGCTTTGCGCTTCTGCTTCCGACTGGAATTTCCTCCGCCGGCCTCATTGGCGGCCGATTTATATTTACCACTCCGGAGCCGATCCTCTTCTTCACCATTTGCATACTTGGTGGCAATCTCCATCATCCGACTCAGGGTCATATCTCCGGTTTGACCAAATTTCAAACTCAATTCTCTGTTCTTGACACCTTCCTTGAAGGCACAGACTGCCTGGTGATCAGATACATTCTCGACTGTGTGGTGCAAAGTGATCCAGCTCTGGATATAATCTCTCAAAGTTTCACTCGACTTTTGCATACACGACTGCAACTCCGTCAGACCTGCTGGTCGTTTGCAAGTTCCTTCAAATGTCCTGACAAACACTCGGGCAAGATCTTCCCAAGTGTAAATACTGCTGGGTGCTAACTGATTCAACCACGCCCTGGCTGAACCCTCCAACATAAGAGGCAAATCTTTCATGGCTACCTCATCGTTGCCACCGCCGATCTGAACCGCCACTCGGTAATCTTCAAGCCAATTGTTAGGCTTGGATTCTCTATTGAACTTACTGGCTCCAGTCGCCAACTTGAAGTTGGGAGGAATCACTGCGGCTTTGATGGCTCTGCTGAAACACTCTGGTCCCGAGACATGAACTCTGCTGCTGGAAGGAACATCTCTACCATGGCCGTCTCGGTGAGCTCTGTTCCTGTCAACCAAACCTTGAACGATAATAGATCTCGCATCAAAGCCTGGTTCTCTGGGGTCGACTGAAACTCTTCGCCCAAAGACTGTGTTGGCGTCACGTCATTCTGCTGCCGAGGAGCGTATGATCCACCCCTTGGGGAGGAGTGGGCACTCGGCGTCGATCGTTACGATTGAATCGGTGCTCATACTGCTCATGACCCTTGTATTGATCATCACGCCGCCCCCACGTTCCTCACGCCTCGGGGCGATCTCGGACTATGGGCCGATCGACTGAATTCGCAGCCGACGGATCGGCTGTGAACCCTCTTCCGCGATCGAATACAACTGAGTTTTGATCTCCTGCCGCCTGAGCAAATCCCTGATTTGCTGCAAACCTCTACCCGCCTCCATTGGGAAGGCTGAATTGACTACGCTATCTGGGCGGCAACTACTAAATTCTGAATCGGAGTTCGATATACCTGAGTTGGCGGTTGAAAGAGTCAAGGCCGACCGGATTCTCGAAGCCTTGTCGTGACACGCCGTCGAGTACTCGCTGAAGATTCTCGGTCAGTGCGCCAGCCAGGTTAATGGCGCACATCCTCCAAGGCGCGAGCCTCGGGGGTTTCTCCAACAATAGGAGTGTGAAGTGCATCCATGTTCCGACGGTGAAGCTCCTCCCTCTGGAGCGAAGTGAGGGGCTCGGGCAAGTATTCTTCGTGGGCTTGCTCCGGATCGTCTCCACCGCCACCTCCGTTGGTGTGAGTGAATCCAGGGGGACTGCATGGTCCATCGACTATCAGAACCTCTGCCGCCGGGTCACTGCTATCGCATTCGGATGCAGTCTCGAGCCAGTCGACATGTCGAACAGGCCGTAGAGAGATTCGTCGGGCTCGATCGCCGCGACTTGGGGGATGGCCGACTGGCGGGCCACCGCATGCCTCACCCACCGCTGAAGCCTTGACCGACCGGAACGCTTGCGCTGGTGGAAGACTGGGAGTGAAGACAGCGCAGGAGCCGACCCATACTGGGTCGACGGTTGCCGTAGGAGGACGCCGCACACACACGCGCGGAAGTGCGTCGCCCCGCGGACGGGGAGCACGTCCACGTCGAGTGGAGCCTCCTGAAGCCAAGCGGAGTCGTCAGCGATGAACGTGAGCGCACCGAGACGGATCTCGTGGCCGTCGACCAGAACTCCACCTGAAACCATGATGCCGGAGATCGAAAGAATCCCAACTTCTCCAACAAATCGCTAGAACACCTGCCCCATGGTGGGCGCCAACTGTCGTGGTTCTAAGTATGACAGTAGAATGGGGGGTAGGTATGGAGAGGCAAGATCCTAGCTATGGAGTAGTTGTATACGCAAGATGTTTAAGAGATCAGGCCCTTCTCGAAGGAAGTAATAGCCCTCGTCTCGGATCCCGGAGGCGGTCGATCGGATTATATGCGTATGTATGTGTTACAGTGCGAACCCCTCTACCGTGGAGGGGTGGCTTATATAGAGTGCGCCAGGACCCAGCCAGCCCACATAGTAGAGGGTTTAAGGTGCGTTAAATCTAGGCGTTCTTTGGTAACGCCTTACATAAAGTGTCATTAAGGTCATAAAGACTATTTAACTACTGAGACCGCTTTGGGTACCGAGTGGCTCTTGGACTCCTGGTGGTCGAGTGGGTCTTCATGGTCGAAAGTGTCTTTGAATCGCCGAGTGGAAACCTACCAGGTCGACTGGAAGGCTGCTTCTCTTGTGAGTGTCCTTGTGGAGGGTACCTTTGGGCAGGTCTATGACCCTACCCCAGGTACATGACTTCATCAGGTAGCGGCGCCTCAAGATAGGTAAACAGACGTGAATAAAGTTGCAGTAGCTTGATAGATTGAACGCCAAATAAAGTAAATAGGAATAATACGCAGCAAGGTATTTTTGGTTTAATAGATCTGAAAATAAAAGCAAAGGAAAAGTAGATCGCCAAGACAGATATATGAGAAAGAGACCCAGGGGCCGTAGGTTTCACTAGTGGCTTCTCTCGAGAAAAATAGCAAACGGTGGGTAAACAAATTACTGTTGGGCATTTGATATAACTTGAAATAATCATGACGATATCCAGGTCCACGATTAGTAGACCGACTCCTGCCTGGATCTACTACTATTACTCCACACTCGACCGCTATCCAGCATGCATCTAGTGTATTAAGTTCATGGAGAAACAGAGTAATGCAGTAAGAACGATGACATGATGTACACAAGATCTATCTATGTAGAGATAGACCCCATCGTTTTATCCTTAGTAGCAACGATACATACGTGTCAGTTCCCCATACATCCTTTGGGGTCAATCACCGTAAGATCGAACCCACTACAAAGCACCTCTTCCCATTGCAAGATAAATAGTTCAAGTTGGCCAAACAAAACCCAAATATTGGAGAAGAAATACGAGGCTATAAGAAATCATGCATATAAGAGATCAAAGAGACTCAATTAATTTTCATGGATATAAAAAGATAGATCTGATCATAAACTCAAAGTTCATTCGATCCCAACAAACACACCGCAAAAAAGAGTTACATCATATGGATCTCCAAGAGACCATTGTATTGAGAATTCAGCGAGAGAGAGAGGAAGCCATCTAGCTACTAACTACGGACCAGAAGGTCTACAAAGAACTACTCACGCATCATCGGAGAGGCACCAATGGAGGTGGTGAACTCCTCCGTGATGGTGTCTAGATTGGACTGGTGGTTCTGGACTCTGCGGCGGCTGGAATTGATTTTCGTCGACTCCCCTAGGGTTTCTGGAATATTGGGGTATTTATAGAGCAAAGAGGCGGTCCGGGGGCACCCGAGGTGGGCATAACCCATCAGGGCGCGCCTGGGCCTCCTGGCGCACCCTGGTGGGTTGTGCTCCCCTCGGAGCACCCTCCAGGCGCAGCCCTGCCGCACTTGGTGTCTTCTGGTCCATAAAAAATCTCCGTAAAGTTTTGTTGCATTTGGACTCCATTTGGTATTGATTTCCTACGATGTAAAAAACGTGCAGAAAATAGCAACTGGCACTTGGCACTATGTCAATAGGTTAGTACCATAAAATGATATAAAATGATTATAAAACATCCAAGATCGATAATATAACAGCATGGAACAATCAAAAAATATAGATATGTTGGAGGCGTATCAGCATCCCCAAGCTTAACTCCTACTTGTCCTTGAGTAGGTAAGTGGTAAAACAGAATTTTTTATGTGGAATGCTGCCTAACATGTCATCTCATATTCTTTTCTTTATAGCATGGACATTTGGACTTTTATATTTTTCAAAGCAATAGTCTAGTTTTGACATGACGACTTAAATACTCAAGCATATCAACAAGCAACCATGTTTTTCAAAATATCAACGCTAAAATAAGCTATCCCTAGCCCATCATGCTCAATCAATTGTCCATTCACGAAACACACTCGAATATTAACTACACCCAATGCTCAAGTACGATCATAGTGCCTCCTAGTTGGTGCTTTATGAGAGAAGATGGAGACTCAAATTTAAAATAAAAATTGCATAAAGTAAAAGAAAGGCCCTTCGCCGAGGGAAGTAGGGATTTGTTGAGGTGTCATAGCTCAAAGCGAAAAACTTAAGAGATAAAACCATTTTGGCAGGTGTGTCTTTCTCACCAACTAAAACGACTTAGAGTTCCCAACACTTTCCATGCTAGATATATCATAGGCGGTTCCCAAACAGAAATTAAAGTTTATTCCTTTTTCAACCATACTTTCACTTTCGATGGCTAACCGTATCCACGGGTGCCCTCCATACCAACACTTTCCAAGGAATTTATTATTTGACAACATAAAGTAAATTCATTTTTTCATTTCGGGACTGGGCATCCCTAATACCTTTGCCTTACTCTCATGCAATGACAAGTGAATAAACACTCACTGTGAGAATAACACATCTAGCAAGGAAAATATTAGCCACCCCTCACCGCTCTGCGAGCGGTACGAACACAAAAAAGAGAAGTTTAGTTTGAACATTAGAGATGGCACATACAAATTTGCTTAGAACGGCAAAATAATACCGCATATAGGTCGATATAGTGGACTCATGTGGCAAAACTACTTAAAAGGTTTTTGTTGCACAAGTAGTGATCATACTTTAGTGCAAAATGAAGGCTAGCAAAAGAGTGAGAAGCAAAAACCAAGAACAGAATTATCTCATAAGCGAGCATTAAGCATAATTAACAATCGAATAATGCACCACAAGTAGGATATAATCTCATTGCATAACTATTGACTTTCGTGCTTGCATAGGGAATCACAAACCTTAACACCAATATTCTTACTAAAGCACAATTACTCATCAACATGACTCACATATCACATCATCATATCTCAAAAGTATTACTAAGAATCAAGTTTATATTGTCCAATGAACTTCATGAAAGTTTTTATTATATCCTTCTTGGATATCTCTCACTTTGGAACTAATTTTCCTATGTTGCTTTTGATAAGCTCAAACCAATATAAGTGAAGATCATGAGCATAATATTTCTTTCTCTCAAATTAATTTAAGTGAAGCAAGAGAGAATTTCTTTAAAATTTTACTAACTCTCAAATAAATCTAAGTGAAGCAAGAGAGCATTTCTTCCAAAATACTACAGCACACTGTGCTCAAAAGATATAGGTGAAGCACTAGAGCAAGTCCATAGCTCATAAAATTTTAAGTGAAGCATAGAGAGCAATTCTAACAAGTCATGAAATAATTTTGGCTCTCTCAAATAGGTGTGTCCAGAAATTAATCAAGACTTAAAACACAAAATAAAAGAAGCAAAGACTCTTATCATACAAGACGCTCCAAGAAAAACACTTAGTATGTGACGAATAAAAATATAGTTTCGAGTAAAATACCGATGGTTGTTAGAAGAAAGAGGGGATGCCACCCGGGGCATCCCCAAGCTTAGTTGCTTGCTAACTTTTCGATAATAGCTTGGGATGCCAGGGCATCCCCAAGCTTAGGCTCTTCTTACTCCTTATTTCTTAATCCATCCTAAGAAAAACCCAAAACTTGTAAACTTCAATCACACAAAACTCAACAAAACCTTCGTGAGATCCGTTAGTAGAAGAAAATAAATCACTAGTATAAGTACTGTTGCAACCTATTCATATTTTATTCTTGCATTATATCTACTGTATTCCAACTTTTATATGGCAAAAACTCATCAAAGAAAATCATGGAGCCATCAAAATAAGCACACAACACAAAGAAAACAGAATCTATCAAAACAGAACAGTGCAGCAGTAATCGACTATTTTGAAAACTTCTAGAACTCCAAAAATTCTGGAAAACTAGGAAGAACTGGGTAATTTGTATATTAATCTTCTGCAAAAAGAATTGGCATTTATCACGCTCTGGTAAAAAATAAGAATTTTTTTCATGAGCGCAAATTTCAGCAAGATCAAACAACTATCACCCAAGAATATCCTATCGGTTCTACTTGGCACAGACACTAATTAAAAAACGGAACAGTCTGTAGCAACCTGAATTGTTCGAATACTTCTGAAACTCCAAAAATTCTGAAAATTTAGGACAACCTGAGCAATTTGTATATCAATCTACTGTAAAACAAATTGGTATTTTTTCACGCAGTGGTTAAAAATAAGAATTGTTTTTGTGAGTGCAAAAGTTCCTGTTTTTCAACAAGATCAAACAACTATCACCCAAGAAGATCCTAAAGGCTTTACTTGGCACAAACACTAACTAAAAACACAAAAAACACAATCATATCAGTAGCATAATTGTGCAAACACTCAAGAACAGAAAGTAAAAAGCAAAAATAAATTGTATTCATTGGGTTGCCTCCCAATAAGCGGTATAGTTTTACGCCCTTAGCTAGGCATAAAGCAAGGATCTAAGTTTTGTCATCCTAGTTCTTTTGAAAGGAAAGAGAAAATTTCCTATCAATGGAATTTAATTTTCTATTTTGTGAAAGCACATGGCCATTGATAGCAGAAGAAAGATTAAGCACGTTGCGAAAATTCGTATCTACACTAGCGTTCATCTCTTTGATTATTTCATTTTGATGAAAGCACATAAGGGTAGTTGATTCAACCTTATCCCCCTTTGGGTGCCCAAATATGGTTTTCATCTTTTCGTATGTGTCAATGGCATCCCCTCCAAGAAAACCGTTTTCAAATATAGAATCCAAAACTTGCTTGAAGGAAGAAGCTAAAACAACATAAAAACTTTTCAAGTATATCTCTATCTGATATTGGGGCACATAGATAGCTCGAATTCTCAATAGCTTATCCCAAGCATCTTTCAAAGATTCATCAAGTAAATAGAGAAAAATTCCGGGATCGTCTTCATCAAAATTGTTAAGATTTTCCTTAACAACCCCGGTAAGTCCTTCAATAGCATTATTGTTTATGAGCTTAGAGAGGACAGAGGGGCTATCCAAAACATTAAAACTCAGGAGAAAACCCTTAGTCTTTTTAGGACCGGTCATGGCGATAGAGAAGAGAACTTAAGCAGATGAGAAAACGGCGAGCGAAAAAGAGGGGCAAATAAAACGGCAAATTTTTGTGAAGCGGGGGAGAGGAAAACGAGAGGCAAATGGCAAATAATGTAAATTGCAAGGAGATGAGATTTGTGATTAGGAACCTGGTATAAGTTGAAGATCCTCCCCGGCAACGACGCCATAAATTCCTTTTGATGCGTCTTGAAGCTACGTCGGTATTTCCCCAAAGAGGAAGGGATGATGCAGCACAGCAGCGGTAGGTATTTCATTCAGTTATGAGACCAAGGTTATCGAACCAGTAGGAGAACCAAGCAACAGAACGTAAACATCCCCTGCACACAGATAACAAGTCCTCGCAACACAACATGTAAAAGGGGTTGTCAATCCCT
The DNA here is from genome assembly GCA_021605145.1 of Aegilops bicornis. Taxonomy (NCBI): domain Eukaryota; kingdom Viridiplantae; phylum Streptophyta; class Magnoliopsida; order Poales; family Poaceae; genus Aegilops; species Aegilops bicornis. The sequence goes on along the minus strand of CM038675.1, from coordinate 423,764,532 downwards.
TTCGGGTAGCGGAGGCTCAAGATAGGCAAACAAACATGAATAAAATTGTAGTAGGTTGATAGATCGGATGCCAAATAAAATAAATAATCAAAAAATGCAGCAAGGTATTTTTGTATTTTTGGTTTAATAGATCTGGAAATAAAAGCAAAGGAAAAGTAGATCACAAAGGCAAATATATGAGAAAGAGACTGGGGGGCGTAGGTTTCACTAGTGGCTTCTCTCGAGAAAAATAGCAAACGGTGGGTAAACAAATTACTGTTGGGCAATTGATAGAACTTCAAATAATCATGACAATATCCAGGCAATGATGATTACATATGCATCACGTCCAAGATTAGTAGACCGACTCCTTCCTGCATCTACTACTATTACTCCACAATCGACCGCTATCCAGCATGCATCTAGTGTATTAAGTTCATGGAGAAACGGAGTAATGCAATAAGAACGATGACATGATGTAGACAGGATATATCTATGTAGAGATAGACCCCATCATTTTATCTTTAGTAGCAACGATACATATGTGTCGGTTCCCCTTACATCCTTTGGGATCAAGCACCGTAAGATCGAACCCACTACAAAGCACCTCTTCCCATTGCAAGATAAATAGATAAAGTTGGCCAAACAAAACCCAAATATCGGAGAAGAAATACGAGGCTATAAGAAATCATGCATATAAGAGATCAAAGAAACTCAAATAACTTTCATGGATATAAAAAGATAGATCTGATCATAAACTCAAAGTTTATCCGATCCCAACAAACACACCGCAAAAAGAGTTACATCATATGGATCTCCAAGAGACCATTGTATTGAGAATTCAGCGAGAGAGAGAGGAAGCCATCTAGCAACTAACTACGGACCAGAAGGTCTACAAAGAACTACTCACGCATCATCGGAGAGGCACCAATGGAGGTGGTGAACCCCTCCGTGACGGTGTCTAGATTGGACTGGTGGTTCTGGACTCTGCGGCGGCTGGAATTGATTTTTGTCGACTCCCCTAGGGTTTCTGGAATATTGGGGTATTTATAGAGCAAAGAGGCGGTCCGGGGGGCACCCGAGGTGGGCACAACCCACCAGGGCGCGCCTGGGCCTCCTGGTGCACCCTGGTGGGTTGTGCTCCCCTCGGAGCACCCTCCAGGCGCAGCCCTGCCGCACTTGGTGTCTTCTGGTCCATAAAAAATCTCCGTAAAGTTTTGTTGCATTTGGACTCCATTTGGTATTGATTTCCTACGATGTAAAAAACGTGCAGAAAATAGCACCTGGCACTTGGCACTATGTCAATAGGTTAGCACCAAAAATGATATAAAATGATTATAAAACGTCCAAGATCGATAATATAACAGCATGGAACAATCAAAAAATATAGATATGTTGGAGGCGTATCAGCATCCCCAAGCTTAACTCCTACTTGTCCTTGAGTAGGTAAGTGGTAAAAACAGAATTTTTTATGTGGAATGCTGCCTAACATGTCATCTCATATTCTTTTCTTTATAGCATGGACATTTGGACTTTTATATTTTTCAAAGCAATAGTCTAGTTTTGACATGACGACTTAAATACTCAAGCATATCAACAAGCAACCATGTTTTTCAAAATATCAACGCTAAAATAAGCTATCCCTAGCCCATCATGCTCAATCAATTGTCCATTCACGAAACACACTCGAATATTAACTACACCCAATGCTCAAGTACGATCATAGTGCCTCCTAGTTGGTGCTTTATGAGAGAAGATGGAGACTCAAATTTAAAATAAAAATTGCATAAAGTAAAAGAAAGGCCCTTCGCCGAGGGAAGTAGGGATTTGTTGAGGTGTCATAGTTCAAAGCGAAAAACTTAAGAGATAAAAGCATTTTGGGAGGTGTGTCTTTCTCACCAACTAAAACGACTTAGAGTTCCCAACACTTTCCATGCTAGATATATCATAGGCGGTTCCCAAACAGAAATTAAAGTTTATTCCTTTTTCAACAATACTTTCACTTTCGATGGCTAACCGTATCCACGGGTGCCCTCCATACCAACACTTTCCAAGGAATTTATTATTTGACAACATAAAGTAAATTCATTTTTCATTTCTACTGGGCATCCCTAATACCTTTGCCTTACTCTCATGCAATGACAAGTGAATAAACACTCACCGTGAGAATAACACATCTAGCAAGGAAAATATTAGCCACCCCTCACGCTCTGCGAGCGTCTGAACACTAAAAGAGAAGTTTAGTTTGAACATTAGAGATGGCACATACAAATTTGCTTAGAACGGCAAAATAATACCGCATATAGGTCGATATAGTGGACTCATGTGGCAAAACTACTTAAAAGGTTTTTGTTGCACAAGTAGTGATCATACTTTAGTGCAAAATGAAGGCTAGCAAAAGAGTGAGAAGCAAAAAACCAAGAACAGAATTATCTCATAAGCGAGCATTAAGCATAATTAACACCGAATAATGCACCACAAGTAGGATATAATCTCATTGCATAACTATTGACTTTCGTGCTTGCATAGGGAATCACAAACCTTAACACCAATATTCTTACTAAAGCACAATTACTCATCAACATGACTCACATATCACATCATCATATCTCAAAAGTATTACTAAGAATCAAGTTTATATTGTCCAATGAACTTCATGAAAGTTTTATTATATCCTTCTTGGATATCTCTCACTTTGGAACTAATTTTCCTATGTTGCTTTTGATAAGCTCAAACCAATATAAGTGAAGATCATGAGCATAATATTTCTTTCTCTCAAATTAATTTAAGTGAAGCAAGAGAGAATTTCTTTAAAATTTTACTAACTCTCAAATAAATCTAAGTGAAGCAAGAGAGCATTTCTTCCAAAATACTACAGCACACTGTGCTCAAAAGATATAGGTGAAGCACTAGAGCAAGTCCATAGCTCATAAAATTTTAAGTGAAGCATAGAGAGCAATTCTAACAAGTCATGAAATAATTTTGGCTCTCTCAAATAGGTGTGTCCAACAATTAATCAAGACTTAAAACACAAAATAAAAGAAGCAAAGACTCTTATCATACAAGACGCTCCAAGAAAAACACGTAGTATGTGACGAATAAAAATATAGTTTCGAGTAAAATACCGATGGTTGTTAGAAGAAAGAGGGGATGCCACCCGGGGCATCCCCAAGCTTAGTTGCTTGCTAACTTTTCGATAATAGCTTGGGATGCCAGGGCATCCCCAAGCTTAGGCTCTTCTTACTCCTTATTTCTTAATCATCCTAAGAAAACCCTAAACTTGTAAACTTCAATCACACAAAACTCAACAAAACCTTCGTGAGATCCGTTAGTAGAAGAAAATAAATCACTAGTATAAGTACTGTTGCAACCTATTCATATTTTATTCTTGCATTATATCTACTGTATTCCAACTTTTATATGGAAAAAACTCATCAAAGAAAATCATGGAGCCATCAAAATAAGCACACAACACAAAGAAAACAGAATCTATCAAAACAGAACAGTCTGTAGCAATCTGACTATTTTGAAAACTTCTAGAACTCCAAAAATTCTGGAAAACTAGGAAGAACTGGGTAATTTGTATATTAATCTTCTGCAAAAAGAATTGGCATTTATCACGCTCTGGTAAGAAATAAGAATTGTTTTCGTGAGCGCAAATTTCAGCAAGCTCAAACAACTATCACCCAAGAATATCCTATCGGTTCTACTTGGCACAGACACTAATTAAAAAACGGAACAGTCTGTAGCAACCTGAATTGTTCGAATACTTCTGAAACTCCAAAAATTCTGAAAATTTAGGACAACCTGAGCAATTTGTATATCAATCTACTGTAAAACAAATTGGTATTTTTTCACGCAGTGGTTAAAAATAAGAATTGTTTTTGTGAGTGCAAAAGTTCCTGTTTTTCAGCAAGATCAAACAACTATCACCCAAGAAGATCCTAAAGGCTTTACTTGGCACAAACACTAACTAAAAACACAAAAAACACAATCATATCAGTAGCATAATTGTGCAAACACTCAAGAACAGAAAGTAAAAAGCAAAAATAAATTGTATTCATTGGGTTGCCTCCCAATAAGCGCTATAGTTTTACGCCCTTAGCTAGGCATAAAGCAAGGATCTAAGTTTTGTCATCCTTGTTCTTTTGAAAGGAAAGAGAAAATTTCCTATCAATGGAATTTAATTTTCTATTTTGTGAAAGCACATGGCCATTGATAGCAGAAGAAAGATTAAGCACGTTGCAAAAATTCGTATCTACACTAGCCTTCATCTCTTTGATTATTTCATTTTGATGAAAGAACATAAGGGTAGTTGATTCAGCCTTATCCCCCTTTGGGTGCCCAAATATGGTTTTCATCTTTTCGTTGTCAATGGCATCCCCTCCAAGAAAACCGTTTTCAAATATAGAATCCAAAACTTGCTTGAAGGAAGAAGCTAAAACAACATAAAAACTTTTCAAGTATATCTCTATCTGATATTGGGGCACATAGATAGCTCGAATTCTCAATAGCTTATCCCAAGCATCTTTCAAAGATTCATCAAGTAAATAGAGAAAAATTCCGGGATCGTCTTCATCAAAATTGTTAAGATTTTCCTTAACAACCCCGGTAAGTCCTTCAATAGCATCATTGTTTATGAGCTTAGAGAGGACAGAGGGGCTATCCAAAACATTCAAACTCAGGAGAAAACCCTTAGTCTTTTTAGGATTGGTCATGGCGATAGAGAAGAGAACTTAAGCAGATGAGAAAACGGCGAGCGAAAAAGAGGGGCAAATAAAACGGCAAATTTTTGTGAAGCGGGGGAGAGGAAAACGAGAGGCAAATGGCAAATAATGTAAATTGCAAGGAGATGAGATTTGTGATTAGGAACCTGGTATAAGTTGAAGATCCTCCCCGGCAACGACGCCATAAATTCCTTTTGATGCGGCTTGAAGCTACGTCGGTATTTCCCCAAAGAGGAAGGGATGATGCAGCACAGCGGCGGTAGGTATTTCATTCAGTTATGAGACCAAGGTTATCGAACCAGTAGGAGAACCAAGCAACAGAACGTAAACATCCCCTGCACACAGATAGCAAGTCCTCGCAACACAACATGTAAAAGGGGTTGTCAATCCCTTTCGGGTAGCGGAGCCTCAAGATAGGCAAACAGACATGAATAAAATTGTAGTAGGTTGATAGATCGGATGCCAAATAAAATAAATAATCAAAAAATGCAGCAAGGTATTTTTGTATTTTTGGTTTAATAGATCTGGAAATAAAAGCAAAGGAAAAGTAGATCACAAAGGCAAATATATGAGAAAGAGACTGGGGGGCGTAGGTTTCACTAGTGGCTTCTCTCGAGAAAAATAGCAAACGGTGGGTAAACAAATTACTGTTGGGCAATTGATAGAACTTCAAATAATCATGACAATATCCAGGCAATGATGATTACATATGCATCACGTCCAAGATTAGTAGACCGACTCCTTCCTGCATCTACTACTATTACTCCACAATCGACCGCTATCCAGCATGCATCTAGTGTATTAAGTTCATGGAGAAACGGAGTAATGCAATAAGAACGATGACATGATGTAGACAGGATATATCTATGTAGAGATAGACCCCATCATTTTATCCTTAGTAGCAACGATACATATGTGTCGGTTCCCCTTCTGTCACTGGGATCAAGCACCGTAAGATCGAACCCACTACAAAGCACCTCTTCCCATTGCAAGATAAATAGATGAAGTTGGCCAAACAAAACCCAAATATCGGAGAAGAAATACGAGGCTATAAGAAATCATGCATATAAGAGATCAAAGAAACTCAAATAACTTTCATGGATATAAAAAGATAGATCTGATCATAAACTCAAAGTTTATCCGATCCCAACAAACACACCGCAAAAAGAGTTACATCATATGGATCTCCAAGAGACCATTGTATTGAGAATTCAGCGAGAGAGAGAGGAAGCCATATAGCAACTAACTACGGACCAGAAGGTCTACAAAGAACTACTCACGCATCATCGGAGAGGCACCAATAGAGGTGGTGAACCCCTTCGTGATGGTGTCTAGATTGGATCTGGTGGTTCTGGACTCTGTGGCGCCTGGAATTGATTTTCGTCGACTCCCCTAGGGTTTCTGGAATATTGGGGTATTTATAGAGAAAAGAGGAGGTCCGGGGGGCACTCGAGGTGGGCACGACCCACCAGGGAGCGCCTGGGCCTCCTGGTGCGCCCTGGTGGGTTGTGCTCCCATCGGAGCACCCCCAGTCGCAGCCTTCGCCCTGTGGATTTCTTCTGGTACAAAAAACTCTCTGTAAAGTTTCGTTGCATTTGGACTCCGTTTGGTATTGATTTCCTGATGTAAAAAACATGCAGAAACAGCAACTGGCACTTGGCACTATGTCAATAGGTTAGTATGAAAAAAATGATATAAAATGATTATAAAACATCCAAGATTGATAGTATAACATCATGGAACAATAAAAAATTATAGATATGTTGGAGACGTATCAACTCGCTAATTGGATTTTCTTTCTCCTCCACTATAGGAGTGTAGGCATGAGCAGGGTCACTGGATTATCTTGGAGAGCCAGCTCATCCTCGTTAGCCGTCTCAATCTTTCTAGTTGGCTCAGTTTCAACAACCGGCTCATTTTGGGTCTCTGGGTTGACCATTGAAGGATCCTGCAGAGGGTTTCGTTCGGTCTCTAGCATAGCAGGACCTTTTTCACCAACTTTATTCTTCAAAAAGGCTTTGGCTCTGGATTTAAAAACATATGAGAATCGGTGGAAGAAGATGATGAAAAACAAATGAAACTTTGTGAAACACTTACTCGGGTTAATGTTGAAAGCCGGTAATTGAGTCGCACTGGACTCAACAGATGATGGTGAAGTCACTTGATAGCCCGGTTCAGATGGATGAAGTGGCTTTTTGATTTGCTTGGCTTGAGGGCGCGAACAAGTTGGACTATATGGCACATCAACTCGTGCTTTTCTTCGAGTCGGTGAGTTTGATAAGCCGTCCACCAGTTCTCCGGAGTTGCTCTGGGTCTTTCACTTCGAGGTGCCAGCATACTGAGTTTTCTTCAAAATAAATTGTGGGTCTAGGTGACCATTTGGATGTGAAGATGGTACGTTTTGGATTGCTCGTCTCTTTTTCTTCAGGACAGCTTGTTCCAAATTAGGAAATGGGGTTACCTTGACTTCGCCAACTCAATTAGATACAACGTGCTCCTAGGGAGAGGGGGCTTCAGCAAGATCATTAAAAATACGACCAAGTGAGTCGAGTTCTACCTCAGATTCTTCTTCTTAATCCGATTGTGCCACGTTGGTGTCCATAGGAGGAGTGGGAACTCGAGGTTTAGTTTTCCACCAACCAGATTGTTCCTGGACAAAATACAACCAGTATATTGACAAGGCAGCAAAGCAAAATCATATAAGTAGACTGAATGAAAAGTAAAAAAGGCGAATCACCAAAGGTGTCGGGTTGCCTGCAAAAAAGGAGCTAGGCCAACAATATCAATTGCCTCTCGGGTCTCGCCAAGCATCTTCTTGGTAGATTGATGTAGGGTGGAACCCTAATGGCTGGTCTTTCACGATTCGGAGGGGAATTCCCGAAGAACACGGTGAACACAAAGAGAGGAAACACACAAATCAACGAGATCCGATCACACATGTGCTTTCACATACACAAAGGGGAACACAAGATCCAAGGTCAACAAGGGAGGATACACGACAGCTAGTTCATCCCAATCTATGAGGAAAGAGGCCTTGAATCCACTAGGGGATCTTTTCCATGAGGAGGTCTCTAATCCACTTGGGGGATCTTCTCCTTGAGGAGACCTTGGTCCCCGAAGGAGTAGGGGGTAAGTGGATGAGCAATATCTATCTCCAAGATGATATATCACAATGCTAACCCTCAAATGTGGGCGGAGTTGGAGTATATATAGACTAGGGGGCGAAGGGGTACATGGGCCTGGGCCCAAGTCATGCACGCAGGCAGGGTCGGATGATCCAGATGGTGGTCCGGATGATCCAGGCTTTGGGAGTTCGGATGATCCGGGCGACCGTCCAGATCCTCCGGGTGCGTCATAGAGGCTGTGGGGGCTCCGGTTATCCGGGCCCTAGTCCTGGTCCGGACATCCGGGTCCATTTGGATGATCTGGGCTAGGGTCCGGATGATCCGGGCTGGGATCTGGATGATCTGGATTCATCGAGGAGGCTACTGTAATCTTTAGCCACGGTAGGCGGATCGTCTAGGCCGGGGTCCGGATCGTCCGGGCTATGGATGGATCATCCGGACAGCATTCCGGATCGTCCGGGCAGGTCCCGACTTGGCCTTTTTCTTCTCTGTCTTCACGATTGCTTCTCGCGCACGCCAATTAAATTTTCAGGTAGTTTCATTTCTTGGTAATGATTCTAATGTTCATGAGAATATGATGCTGCCTAAATTGGATACATTTGTTTCGCTTACAAATGAAGGGTCTGGCATTAATAAGAGGGATGAACACTTGAGCAAGACCAAGTATGGAGAGGATGGCATGCGCAAGGGGAACAAGAACGAAGTTACAAGTGATGATTTCAGGACTTTGAAGCCACCATAATGAGTGCATGAAGCCTTGGACGAAATATACAAGATGCCACTTCATAAATTTCGTCCAAAGGCTATTCTAGGTGCTGCATCACCTTATTATTGGGCCAGGCCCATGTAATTTTGAAATACATAAGTATAGGCTGTTTTCAGAGTCCGTATGTGTGGGGAAACAAGAGATAGGGTTGGTTTCGGACCCCTTCCCCAAGGGCCACGAAACCCCCCCCCCCCTCTTCCTCCATATATACATCCCTTAGGGCACCGTTTAGACTTTCGGTTTTGTTTAGATTAAAGTTCGCCATAGCTGCAACTTCGCGTACTTCGTGTGTGTTCAACGACCAGACAAAGGCGTCACAGAAACCACCTTGATCAATAAAGCTTTCCTCTTATATTCGCAATATCCAGATTGCAATCTTAGTTTCTTGCTGGTTCTTCGTTTGCCTGCAGGAAACAGACCTTCTTGGTCAGGTTGATCGTGCTCTAGCGTGGTCAATAACCTCTCGGAGTTGGTTTAGCGATTGCTAAAGGCGGCGGCGTAAATCGCTTACGTTAAAGTAGTTGGATCGTCAAAGTCGACTTCCTCCAAAACGATAGCCACCATCTCATCGAAAGACGGGACACCTTTGCCTCTATCACCATGGTTGTTTCCTTGTACGTGATTATGCTAAGTGTTTCCGCTAGAGGTAGTAGCCATGTGTCATGTGATCCGAAAGGGAGTTGCGAGAGGTGTGATGTCACCTCGGTGTCGAGAGCTCTGGCACGTGCATGTGTTATGGGTCCACTTGGCGCTTGGTGAGATGATGGTAGGTCCATGGGGATGACCTCGGGATGCTCCGCATCATCTCCGCCCCCCCCGGCCCCTTGCGAAAGATCCGACCTCGGAACAAAAACCTCATCACCATGGTAGGTAGAGAGACCCTTGACGTTGAAGTCGTCGCTCAGGTTGTACTTGTCGTGTGGTATGTCGATCTTGTATGCATTGTTATTATAGCAGGCAAGCACCTTGAAGGGTCTGTCGGCTCGTGGTTGTAGCTTGGACTTGCGCTCGTTGGGGAATCGTTCCTTGCGAAGGTGTTTCCACATAAGATCTCCAATGTTGAATATCATGTGTTGCTTGTTGATGTTGATCTTGGTCGCGAGTCGTCATAGTTAGCATTCGATGGTGTGCCGTGTATCTTCATGCACCTTCTTGAGATAGCTCGCTCGTGCACTCGCGTCCATCTTGATGCGCTCTTATAGTGGTAGCGGTAGAATGTCCATAGGGGACAAAGGATTGAAACCATAGACGACCTCTGTCACACCTTGATTTTCATGCCACAACACTTAAGCTAATGAATCATGATAAAATGTGGTTTGACAAAAACTTTTGAGTGTTTTGTCTCTGCTTTGATTGATTTTTGTCTGCTGTTTGCAAGTGCTCTAAAAATAAAATAAATCCTCCAACTCCTATACTTCATCTCCTTGCTCCAAACTCTTGAACCAATGATCATGCCATGTGTATAGGACATAAAAAATTTCTTACAAAAATAATTTGGCCAAATAGTATTTTCAAAATTAGTTTTCCAAAACCCCTGAATTGAGGTTTGCACTTTGCAAGTACTTAATTAAGGGCAGTAAAAATCTTTCTAAAAATAGATTTGACTCCTATTAGATATAGGATACCCAGAAACCATAAAAATATAATTTTAAAATTTATTTTTCTATTTTATTTAAAGGCTTTTTCTTAAGGCCAGAAATGGCCTTTAATAGGTTAAAATTATTTTTTATGCTTTAAAAATATTTGACAAAAACCTAGGGAAACTCAGTGGACATATATTTTCCATATATAAGAGTTTCAACACATGATCATGTTCAAAATGTTGGTCAAACCCCTCAAAAACTCTTTCTGGATATTTCAAGCTTTTGAAATATTTAAAAAGAAAATATTCTCCAAAAATTCCAAGAAAATTCTAGCATGTCACAAATGACATGTTTGATGATCTGGACAAGTATCATGTCATGGAGAATAGTATAACCCCATGAAAGCCTCTCAAAACCACTTCTGTCCTCTTTCAAGTTTGAACAACTTTTCACTGTCAAACATGTCCAAATGTTCTCAAACCTTGTGAACATGCTCAACTAGTCTAATCATTCATCTAGACCAAATGGCACAAGTTGGAGAAAATGTTATATTAATCAAAGTGCCCCAAAACCCTTCCTGTCCAGAACCAAATTTGAACAACTCTACATTGGAAACTTTTTCCTTTTGATCTCAACTTTTGTGGACATGTTCAGAACCTCAAATGATGACACTACACCAAGTGGTGCATCAAGGAGAATAGTTTTGCATGACTAAATCTTGGGAAGTCCATTTCTGTTGATTTCTAGGGTTTACAAAAGTTGCATTGGCAACTTTGCCCAAATAGACTCAATATTGGTGGAACCTATTATTTCATCATACCATTTGACCCTGTCAAGCCTCATGACAAGAGGAGTTCATCTTCTTGCCCAAACCACCATCAAACACCTTCAGGCAGAAATTAAAAATGCATGTTCTCGCCATTTCCACTAATCTCCATGAGCTAATCTTTCTCCCACAGCACCATCTGGTCCTCCTCTAACCCCTGCATATTTCCCTGCCCGAGGAGCCATGATGATGGGGTTGAAAAGCTCCTTTTTCCCTCTCTGGACAGCACCATTTCCACTCTCTCTCAACTCCCTCTTCCCTCCAGTGGATCCCCAAGGCATCCAATGCCATTTCCACTTTGTTTACTCCACCCTAAAGCTCCCAGACACTAGTGGTCGCGCTCACTCCGCAAAAAGACATGCCCATGTCGGCCAAAGTCACGCTCTCGAGCACCGAGAACCTTTGTTGCTCGGCCCTCCCGAGGTCTCTCGCAGGCCTTGTGCAGAGGTATGATGTCCCCCGAGGTCGCCTCGACGTCCACAGTACGTCAGCGTGCTGGCCCCCTCCTTCCCCTCTCTCTCTCATCCCCTGCGGCTCGTGCCCGCCATCCGCCCGGCTCGGCAATGCATGGCCTCGCACGCGTCACCAGAACCTTGCCCGCTCCTCCTCTCTCTTCTGGCGCCCACTCAACTCCCACGGACGCCGTAGACAGCCCCTCACCCTCTCTCCTGGCCTCCCGAGCCGTTGCCGCGGCCACCCGTGCGCCGCGTCCACGGTGAGCTGCGGGTCGGCTATTTAAGGCCGCCCCCGAGCCCCCTCTCTACTCCTTTCGCTCTCTCTCCCTCCAAGCAACCGTCTGGACCAACTCATTCTTCCTCCCGTGCCCTCCATCCACCACCATGGCCGGGGCCTTGCCGTCGGCCTCCACCTAAATTCGCGCCCACCATTCCTCCTCCTCCCCTCTAGACCGCACTAGAGCACCTCCACCACCACCGCGAGCCTCTCCCGCGCTTCTCCCTCTCCTCCCCGTGGTCGTGTCGTCGAGTTCCATCGTCACCGTCAGCCTCGTCCGCCGAGGCCGACGCCCTGCTCGACCCGGTGCCCCTGGGTGACCGTGCCACCCACGGTTGGACGCAGCCGGACCCCCTGAGCACGCTGGTGGCCAGCTCACCGGAAACGGTGGCCTGTGGCACCGGCAAGCCGCCGTCGATGCCGCCCCCTGCCCCTGCTCTATTCGAGCGGGAGGTTGGGGATGAACCCGACCGATGGGCCCCGCGTGTAGGCGACCCTGAGGGCCGGGCCCGCGGGTTAAATGGACACGGCTTCTTCGGGAGCCGTCTCCCTGAGGCCAACGCGTATTCCGGGCAGGCACCTTCGACGTCACCGCTGTCGCCCCGTGCGGCCGTGCAGCTGGGTCGGCCCAGTGCACTTCCCCGCTATGCCTCGCCCAGTGCACGCCGTCGCCGCCCAGATCCGGCCCATTTAGGTAGATCCCTCTCCTTTTTCTTTTTTTGTAGACTTGTAAAATCCATAAACAATTCAAATGGACTCCAAATTTGATGATTCAAATTTCTAGTGAGACTATAAATCATGATCTACCTGTTAGTGCAACATGCACATTTTTCTAGAGACCTTTTCTTCACAAATATTTATCAAATCCTATTTTTCCATTTCTGTGATAAACTTTAGAAAATCACAGAGGGCTCAAATTTGATCCAAATGCCATGATTCAAATTCCTAGATGCTTCTAAGTTCATAACTTAGTTTATGAACATTTTATTAATACTTTCTGTACCACACAAAATAATGAGCCATTTCTTCATAATTGTCAACTTTGCAAATTCATAAGAAATGCATTTGAACTCAAATCCAGTGAAATCAACTCCTAGATGCTTCTAAAATCATGGTTTGTTAAATGGGTGCCTTTGCTCATTTTCCAAAAATATATTTCTGTACACTCCTGGCAAATCCATAAACCCCTTGATTCCATCATATCGAAATGTTCAGGGATATCCAATGATCCAATTCCAATGAAACCACTCTGGTTATTTTTCATATAACCAGAGATGTCCTAGAAAAGTCAAATTAATATTTTTGGAGCACTTATATTTCCTGCCTTGTTGTGTTGCTTATTGTGATTGTTTACGGCGTTAGTTGACGAAGTAGACGGAGTACATGGAGAAGGACCGAAGATTTCAAGACTCAGATGAACCAGGCAAGCAGCCCTTTGACCATGTCCATGAAACCCTTTTTATGCATGTCATATATCACTTATTATTGTTGCATCGGAATCATGATGAGATGGTAAACCACGTTGGTTGGTTGCCTCTGTTACTTCCTCATTGATACTTGCATTGTGCATGACCCTACCTCCTTATGAGGGTTATGCCGGTGGGAGTAGATAGGATGCTAAAGTAGTTGCTACGCAAAAAAGGGATGGGTATGCATGGTGATGGAGGCAAATATATTCCCAAAGACTTTTTGAAAACCCCGTCGGGTGCCACTAATGCCCGAGGGAGATGTTGAGCTAGGTAACCACTTGACAAAGAAGTGGTGTACCGGAGAAGGATATGTGAGTGTGGTTTCAAAAACGGATTGGTTTAAGTTGCGACCGTTATTCCAACCTTACATGCGCAACCAGTCTACCCTTGTATGGGAAAGGGCATTATTGATTACCTAGGGCGATACTAGCTTGGATCCCGCATTACTAGTGACGGGGGAGAGTTGGTGCTCTCTCTCGGGACGGGGTCGTGCCAGGTAGGGCGGCCAAGAACATTTTTATGGGGCACCGGACACACCGTTGGTACCCCGTGCCAGTGGTATGTGATGAATATGGGAGCAAGGCTCCACAATTTTAAGTTGTGAAATGTTGGGCACGGGGGTTACTACCAATCGAGTGGACTCCATGTTAGTGTCGTCTAGGGAAAAGTAGTGATCAGGTGCTTACCCCGGGTACTTGAGGTATCGCGGGTCGTGGATGACACGGAAGTTCCCCGTATCTTGTGGGTAAAGTGTGCAACCTCTACAAAGTGTAAAACTATTCGAATAGCCGTGTCCACGGTAAAGGACAGTTGGGTAACCGCTCTTGGGCTACGTCCATATGTTTACGAAACCTGGTGAGTATGTATGGATGAGTGGAGAGAACTACATGGGTCAAGTCCAAGGACTTGACATGATTGAGTTGGGTTGGTGCCCACTCCATTTATGTTGATATCTATCACTTGTCCTCAGGGATTACATGAATCCTCTTGATGCATGCTATGCAAGTTGTTGAACATGTCATTGCACTCAAAACTAGCTTTCTGCAAAAATTTACCTATATCATGCATTGTTGAATCTTGAACCAAAACATGGGTTGCTTGCGAGTACATTCAAAGTACTCATTGGCTTGCCACTGGTTATTTTATTGGCCAGGCATGAAAGAACAAGATATATTGAAGAGTTCCTTGGTGACGATCGTGCGAGCTAGGACGCTTTCCCAGTCAGAATGCCTATAGGGTTAAGGCAGATGGCATGGGTCCAAGTTATCGATGAAGATTTCCGTTGCGATGATATACTCAAGACCTGACCATAACGGTCCTACTTTTGTAAAACGGTATGTATGGATGTAAGACTCTTGTTATTCAGCTTCTATGTGTTTAGTGAGCATTGATCTCTGGGATCACTGTACACGTGCATTCGGTGATCTCGACTTATGAGTCGGGGTCCCCACAGAGCTGGTATCAGAGCCATCCTGACTGTAGGAAGCTTTAGTTAGCATGGTCGTTAGTTAGGGTAAAACTATTTCCAAAACTACTACTAGTTTCCAAAATTATCTATACTTCTCTTCCCTTCTCAGTTTTTCGAAAACTAAGGTATACTTTCCTTATTGATATCTTCCCCTTCAAAACCTTTGGTCGCTAGAACCCTTATGCCCCTGACCACTGGATTCTTTGTAACCCTCGTGGATAATCTAGAAGGAAGATGCCTTGCCAGACATTCACCCACATCTCCTGGACACAAGATTGGCGATACCACAACAAGACGATACCAACAGGAGATACATCCTCGAGGAATGAGGACCTGAAGACCTAGGAGATGGATACACCCTTGACGCTGCCCCAGGATGATGCAACCTTGGCCTTTGATGACCAGGGCATGGGATATGCAAGATCATGATATACATCGCTAGTAGAGCAACCCTGTCCTTATCATTGTTGCATCGGCAACCACCGGTGGATTAGAACCTAGCCATTTGGTCCACCTCACTATAGTGAGCAGGAAAACGGTTCTCTTCATCCCCCGCTCTCGGTGACGATACTGGCAATAGTATATCCGGCAGATTGGACCTCTACTATGCCTTGTTAGTGTCATTACATAAAGGATTACCTACCTGGTACCATCGACGGCCTAGAAAGCAAAAGCGATCATCATGATTAAGAAGACAAGAGAAGACTAAGTCAAAGACGGCCACAAGGAGCCACCATCACCCCATCACCTCATCAGGCGAGAAGTTGTCGAAGATTCTTCTGGCTCAACCTAGATTGTTTCACCAAACAACTATAAGAAATGTAGCAACACCTGAGGAAAACTCATAAGACTGCATGAGGCACAAGGCACGACTACTGAGTCTGAGAACCACTAGGGTAGGATGAGTCATGTACCCCCTATGCGCAGTCAAGTCCGTATGATGGTTCGAATAGAACCATGATTGTGTGTTGCATGTTTTTATTTGTTTGTGTTTTGACATCAGTCGCCCTTTTGCCCGAGGCAACTAGTACACGGCTATATCACCTGCCTTACTTTATTGTTTGTGTTAGGCCCTTTCAGCACTTGTTTGTTTGAACTTGCACTATAGAACCCCCTTTAGGCATTCCCCTCCTCTATGCTACCTCTCCCTCTCATCTCTCTCCTCAATTGAAGACCGGTAAGATAAGCTACACCAAGAATTCTACTTCAACAACCAACTAGCACTGGAGACTTCTGTTGCAGCCTCCTCGACCAAAGTGCAACCTAGTAGCGTTATGTCTACTCCTCAGGATTAGAAGCCCATCCCTAGACCCTTCGAGACTTCACGATATACCCCAGCTCAAATCCTTAACCATGTGCTTAACCTACAAATTGCAAGAAAACCAGTTAGGCCTCAGTAACCTTGCACAACACTGGGTTCATTATGGAACTAGTGGATGTAATGAGCAAGCACATTATCATCCTAAGATGGCACCAAAACTGATGATGCCATAGGAGAGACCAATTTGAGGATATAGGAATAGAGGACAAATGACTTGATGAGTTGGTATCAGTGGCCTTGAGGAATTATTTGAGACTCTTCAAAGGATTATAAGGTTTTCATGTTGGTAGATGATCATGGTCGGATCATGACCTTGGGCCTTGACTCTAGGGCGAGAAGACCCTACCAATACTCAACCGTGACCACCACCGATTCCCCAACCTATATCCTATGCACCACGTGGGCAACTCTTCAGGAAGTACTCGAACAAGCTGGTCGTCATCATTATTTGATGACATGCTTGTCTACGTGAAGACGGAAGAAGAACCGTTCAGCTAGTTAGGGGATTTCTGAAGACCGCCATGTCAAGGAGGAAGAACTATACCAACCGCCATCGTCAGGAAGCAAACTTCCTCATCGAAGACCAGGTGTATCTGCAAGCCACACCTCTTAAAGGAACCAAGCATTTCCATGTCAAAGGGAAGATCACACCAAGATTTATTGGCTTCTCCAAGATCAATACAGGATGAAGAACAAATGGCTACCAGCTAGGATTACCACCTGAGTCACCCCCTGTGCACAACATTTTTCCACACGACACCACTCCAAAAATGTTTCCAACTTCCTAACTAGCCTGGTCTCTACAAGGACATCGATCACCGAGCCATCGACCTCCAGTCCAATAAGACCTATCTGAGAGACCATTAGCAACCTGGATCAGGCAGAACGTCACACATGAAGCCACATCCTCAAGTACTTCAAGGTTCAATGGAGCACCACACGGAAGAAGAAGCTGTATGAGGACGTGAAGACTACCCCAGATCCAAGTTTCCATACTCCTTTCCGCTTAGTTTGGGAATCTCGGGGCGAGATTCTTGTAAGGGGGGTAGGTCTGTCACACCCTGATTTTCATGCCACAACACTTAAGCTAATCAATCATGATAAAATGTGGTTTGACAAAAACTTTTGAGTGTTTTGTCTTTGCTTTGATTAATTTTTGTCTGCTGTTTGCAAGTGCTCTAAAAATAAAATAAATCTTCCAACTCCTATACTTCATCTCCTTGCTCCAAACTCTTGAACCAATGATCATGCCATGTGTATAGGACATAAAAATAATTTCTTACAAAAATAATTTGGCCAAATAGTATTTTCAAAAATTAGTTTTCCAAAAACCCCTGAATTGAGGGTTGCACTACAAGTACTTAATTAAGGGCAGTAAAAATCTTTCTAAAAATAGATTTGACTCCTATTAGATATAGGATACCCAGAAACCATAAAAATATAATTTTAAAAGTTATTTTTCTATTTCATTTAAAGGCTTTTTCTTAAGGCCATAAATGGTCTTTAATAGGTTAAAATTATTTTTTATGCTTTAAAAATATTTGACAAAAACCTAGGGAAACTCAGTGGACATATATTTTCCATATATAAGAGTTTCAACACATGATCATGTTCAAAATGTTGGTCAAACCCCTCAAAAACCCTTTCTGGATATTTCAATCTTTTGAAATATTTAAAAAGAAAATATTCTCCAAAAATTCCAAGAAAATTCTAGCATGTCACAAATGACATGTTTGATGATCTGGACAAGTATCATGTCATGGAGAATAGTATAACCCCATGAAAGCCTCTCAAAACCACTTCTGTCCTCTTTCAAGTTTGAACAACTTTGCACTGTCAAACATGTCCAAATGTTCTCAAACCTTGTGAACATGCTCAACTAGTCTAATCATTCATCTAGACCAAATGGCACAAGTTGGAGAAAATGTTATATTAATCAAAGTGCCCCAAAACCCTTCTTGTCCAGAACCAAATTTGAACAACTCTACATTGGAAACTTTTTCCTTTTGATCTCAACTTTTGTGGACATGTTCAGAACCTCAAATGATGACACTACACCAAGTGGTGCATCAAGGACAATAGGTTTGCATGACTAAATCTTGGGAAGTCCATTTCTGTTGATTTCTAGGGTTTACAAAAGTTGCATTGGCAACTTTGCCCAAATAGACTCAATATTGGTGGAACCTATTATTTCATCATACCATTTGACCATGTCAAGCCTCATGACAAGAGGAGTTCATCTTCTTGCCCAAACCACCATCAAACACCTTCAGGCAGAAATTAAAAATGCATGTTCTGGCCATTTCCACTAATCTCCATGAGCTAATCTTTCTCCCACAGCACCATCTGGTCCTCCTCTAACCCCTGCATCTTTCCCTGCCCGAGGAGCCATGATGATGGGGGTGAAAATCTCCTTTTCCCTCTCTGGACAACACCATTTCCACTCTCTCTCAACTCCCTCTTCCCTCCGGTGGATCCCCAAGGCATCCAATGCCATTTCCACTTTGTTTACTCCCCTAAAGCTCCCGGACACTAGTGGTCGCTCACTCCATAAAAGACATGCCCATGTCGGCCAAAGTCACGCTCTCGAGCACCAGGGCACTGTTGCTCGGCCCTCCCGAGGTCTCCCGCAGGCCTTGTGCAGAGGTATGATGTCCCCCGAGGTTGCCTCGACGTCCACAGTACGTCAGCGTGCTGGCCCCCTCCTTCCCCTCTCTCTCTCATCACCTGCGGCTCGTGCCCGACGCCGGCCGGCTCGGCCAATGCATGGCCTCGCACGCGCGAGCACCAGAGCCTTGCCCCGCTCCTCCTCTCTCTTCCTGGCGCCCCACTCAACTCCCACGGACGCTGTAGACAACACCTCGCCCTCTCTCTTGGCCTCCCGTGCTGTTGCCGCGGCCACCCGTGCGCCGCGTCCACGGTGAGCTGCGGGTCGGCTATTTAAGGCCGCCCCCGAGCCCCCTCTCTACTCCTTTGGCTCTCTCTCCCTCCAAGAAACCGTCTGGACCAACTCATTCTTCCTCCTGTGCCCTCCATCCACCACCATGGCCGGGGCCTTGAAGTCGGCCTCCGCCTAAATTTCGCGCCCACCATTCCTCCTCCACCCCTCTAGACCGCACTAAAGCACCTCCACCACCACCGCGAGCCTCTCCCGTGCTTCTCCCTCTCCTCCCCGTGGTCGTGCTGTCGAGTTCCATCGTCACCGTCAGCCTCGTCCGCCGCGGCCGACGCCCTGCCCGACCCGGTGCCCCTGGGCGACCGTGCCACCCACGGTTGGACGCAGCCGGACCCCCTGAGCACGCTGGTGGCCAGCTCACCGAAAACGGTGGCCTGTTGCACCGGCAAGCCGCCGTCGACTCCGCCCCCTGCCTCTGCTCCGTTCGAGCGGGAGGTTGAGGATGAACCCGACCGATGGGCCCCGCGTGTCGGCGACCCTGAGGGCCGGGCCCGCGGGTTAAATGGACACGGCTTCTTCGGGAGCCGTCTCCCTGAGGCCAACGCGTATTCCGGGCAGGCGCCTTCGACGTCACCGCTGTCGCCCCGTGCGGCCGTGCAGCTGGGCCGGCCCAGTGCGCTGCCCCGCTATGCCTCGCCCAGTGCGCGCCGCCGCCGCCCAGATCCGGCCCATTTAGGTAGATCCCTCTCCTTTTTCTTTTTCTGTAGACTTGTAAAATCCATAAACAATTCAAATGGACTCCAAATTTGTTGATTCAAATTTCTAGTGACTCTATAAATCATGATCTACCTATTAGTGCAACATGCACATTTTTCCAGAGACCTTTTCTTCACAAATATTTATCAAATCCTATTTTTCCATTTCTGTGATAAACTTTAGAAAATCACAGAGGGCTCAAATTTGATCCAAATGCCATGATTCAAATTCCTAGATGCTTCTAAGTTCATAACATAGTTTATGAACATTTTTATTAATACTTTCTGTACCACACAAAATAATGAGCCATTTCTTCATAATTGTCAACTTTGCAAATTCATAAGAAATGCATTTGAACTCAAATCCAGTGAAATCAACTCCTAGATGCTTCTAAAATCATGGTTTGTTAAATGGGTGCCTTTGCTCATTTTCCAAAAATATATTTCTGTACACTCTGGCAAATCCATAAACCCCTTGATTCCATCATATTGAAATGTTCAGGATATCCAATGATCCAATTCCAATGAAACCACTCTGGTTATTTTTCATATAACCGAGATGTCCTAGAAAAGTCAAATTAATATTTTTGGAGCACTTATATTTCCTGCCTTGTTGTGTTGCTTATTGTGATTGTTTCCGGCGTTAGTTGACGAAGTAGACGGAGTACATGGAGAAGGACCAGAAGATTTCAAGACTCAGATGAACCAGGCAAGCAGCCCTTTGACCATGTCCATGAAACCCTTTTTATGCATGTCATATATCACTTATTATTGTTGCATCGGAATCATGATGAGATGGTAAACCACGTTGGTTGGTTGCCTCTGTTACTTCCTCATTGATACTTGCATTGTGCATGACCCTACCTCCTTATGAGGGTTATGCGGTGGGAGTAGATAGGATGCTAAAGTAGTTGCTACATAAAAGGGACGGGAATATGCATGGTGATGGAGGCAAATATGTTCCCAAAGACTTTTTGAAAACCCCGTCGGGTGCCACTAATGCCCGAGGGAGATGTTGAGCTACGTAACCACTTGACAAAGAAGTGGTGTACCAGAGAAGGATATGTGAGCGTGGTTTCAAAAATGGATTGGTTTAAGTTCCGACCGTTATTCCAACCTTACATGCGCAACCACTCTACCCTTGTATGGGAAAGGGCATTATTCATTACCTAGGCCGATACTAGCTTGGAGCCCGCATTACTAGTGACGGGGGAGAGTTGGTCCTCTCTCTCGGGACGGGGTCGTGCCAGGTAGGGCGGCCAAGAACATTTTTATGGGGCACCGGACACACCGTTGGTACCCCGTGCCAGTGGTATGTGATGAATATGGGAGCGAGGCTCCACAATTTGAAGTTGTGAAATGTTGGGCACGGGGGTTACTACCAATCGAGTGGACTCCATGTTAGTATCGTCTAGGGAAAAGTAGTGATCGGGTGCTTACCCCGGGTACTTGAGGTATCGCGGGTCATGGATGACACGGAAGTTCCCCGGATCATGTGGGTAAAGTGTGCAACCTCTACAGAGTGTAAAACTATTCGAATAGCCGTGTCCACGGTCAAGGACAGTTGGGTAACTGCTCTTGGGCTACGTCCATATGTTTACGAAACCTGGTGAGTATGTATGGATGAGTGGAGAGAACTACGTGGGTCAAGTCCAAGGACTTGACATGATTGAGTTGGGTTGGTGCCCACTCCATTTATGTTAATATCTATCACTTGTCCTCAGGGATTACATGAATCCTCTTGATGCATGCTATGCAAGTTGTTGAACATGTCATTGCACTCAAAACTAGCTTTCTACAAAAATTTACCTATATCATGCATTGTTGAATCTTGAACCAAAACATGGGTTGCTTGCGAGTACATTCAAAGTACTCATTGGCTTGCCACTGGTTATTTTATTGGCCATGCATGAAAGAACAAGATATATTGAAGAGTTCCTTGGTGACGATCGTGTGAGCTAGGACGCTTTCCCAGTCAGAATGCCTGTAGGGTTAAGGCAGATGGCATGGGTCCAAGTTATCGACGAAGATTTCCGCTGCGACGATATACTCAAGACCTGACCATAACGGTCCTACTTTTGTAAAACGGTATGTATGGATGTAAGACTCTTGTTATTCAGCTTCTATGTGTTCAGTGAGCATTGATCTCTGGGATCACTGTACACGTGCATTCGGTGATCTCGACTTATTAGTCGGGGTCCCCACAACCTCTAAGGTGGACTTGCCGGTAGTCGAATGTCTTGCGTGATTGTAGGCCTACTCTGTGATGGGTAAGCACTCCTCCCACTCCCTTGATGTTCTTCTTGATCGACACGCGTAGGAGAGTAGATAGTGTCAGTTCGTGACCTCCGTTTGGCTGTCGGTTTGTGGATGGTATTTCGAAGAGAATAAGAGCTTGATTCTGAGCTTGGTGCAAAACATCTTCCAAAAGTAGCTAAGGAACTTGACGTCACGATCCAACACGATAGTCATGGTCACTCCATTAGGCCGCAAAATTTCCCTACAAAAGAGATTTGTGTCGGCGTTCTGGGAACCAGGGTACCCAGACTTGCCTGCCTGCAGCCCACGGCGTGGCTCCATCGACGGCCTGGTACGGTCCATCTACAAAGACTATCAAGAAAAGACCCTCGCGAGGGGTCAAGCCTCGCGAGGCAGACGATGCCAAGACCTCCGGAGGGAGCGGCCTCCCCAGGCTGCCTCCTGCGGAGCGGAGATTCCTAACTGGGTGCCCAACCTCATGAGGTTGCAGTGACGCAAGCCATGACAACCAAGTCCAGGTGGGCGCCAGCCGACGCAAAGAGGACAGTTTCCTCCTTGGTGCTACGGAGGCAAGCACCGGCACGGGTTCCAGAGGAATCTGGCAAAGGTTTCCATTCCGGTGCAACAAGACCAAGACCACTAGGACGGCAGGATAGATGTCACTGCCGAGCCCACCGCGGTGTCACGACTAGAAGCTTTGCAGGCGAAGACCACCTTTCATCAGGATAAGATGTACCGCTTGTCCCCTTTCAAATTAGCCACTGTGGAATCCCTTCCAGCCTACGTTTTGGGGGAAGCGGACCGAGGCCACCATAAATATAGGTTAGCCACCACCATAGAGGGGATCGGAACCTTTCGACTCATTCCCTCACCAGAGCAGACCTCGCGAGGTTGTTCATCCGTTGTACTTGTTCATCCTCAGCCCCTCATGAGGCAAATCCACCACAAAGCAGGAGTAGGGTCTTACAGCGCAAGGTGGCACGAACTTGGGTAAACTGCCGAGTCCATCTTCTTCCTTGTTCATCGAGCTAGGACGTGGCGCGACGAGTTGGTTGGCTGGATAGGTTGAGTTTGCAAATGCCCAGATTTTGAACCTTCCTTGGGTCCGCGGAGCCCTGAATCCGACATTTGGCGCACCAGGTAGGGGCGTGTCGAAGCCTCTCTTCCATCGTTCGCACCACCGACGTTCGGTCGTTCCTATGTCCGACACTCCCCGTGTCCGTGCTGAGCATCGGGCCGCTCGTGTCGCCCAGACGGCACCCGTGAGCAACGGTGCTTGTCGGTGTCAAAACCGGCGGATCTCGGGTAGGGGGTCCCGAACTGTGCGTCTAGGCGGATGGTAACAGGAGACAAGGGACACGATGTTTTTTCCCAGGTTCGGGCCCTCTCGATGGAGGTAAAACCCTACTCCTGCTTGATTAATATTGATGATATGGGTAGTACAAGAGTGGATCTACCACGAGATCAGAGAGGCTAAACCCTAGAAACTAGCCTATGGTATGATTGTTGTTCATCCTACGGACTAAAACCCTTCCGTTTATATAGACACCGGATAGGGTTAGGGTTACACAGAGTCGGTTACAACGGTAGGAGATCTACATATTCGTATCGCCAAGCTTGCCTTCCACGCCAAGGAAAGTCCCATCCAGACATGGGACGAAGTCTTCAATCTTGTATCTTCATAGTCCAGGAGTCCGGCCAACGGTGATAGTTCGGCTATCCGGACACCCCCTAATCTAGGACTTCCTCAGTAGCCCCTGAACCAGGCTTCAATGACGACGAATCCGGCGCGCACATTGTCTTCGGCATTGCAAGGCGGGTTCCTCCTCCGAATACTTCATAGAAGATTTTGAACACAAGGATAGTGTCCACTCGCAAAACAAGTTCAACATAACACCGTAGAGATAATAACCTTTTGCAGATCTGGCGGCGTGATTCTGCAGCGTGACATCACACCACGGCCAGGCCGTTATACGAATCATTTTTACTGTTCCACCTTAGCGCGTTTAGCGAGGCGGTTTCCTTGGCACGTCTTATCAGAGCGGAGATCGTGCCCCCTTATTCCCGTATTCCCATCAATACAGACGTGGGTAACCCAACCGCGCCATTTATTACGGCGCTTGGGAGATAAGCGAGTTTTACCAGGCTGGCGGGGGACGCATAGCTTCGTCCGTCCATATAAGGGGATAAGTATCCACCTTTTCACCTATGCCGTCTTCCTCCTTTGCTCATCCATTTCCACTTCATCCATTTGTCCGGGGGCTCATGTTCTACTACGTCCTGGATTTCCACGATCTGGCCCCGAATTTCATCCTCAACATCTCGGCATTCATCGTCGGTGTGCGAGGCCTTCCTCTGCATCCAGCCCCACTTCGACTTATGGCTGAAGACCTTCAATGTCAAGCCGAAGGTAGTGGGCGGCCGCCAAGTGGAGTGCTGGAGGTGCCATGGTTGGCAAGATGGCCAAAGTCCTATGGCTCGAGGGCTCCTTTGTGCAGACCATAAAGGGGTGGCAATCGGGTGGTTCTACATCACCGAGCAGCGCGACTCTCAATGGGCGGCGGCCCCAATTCGATCCGGCTTCCCCACAGCTCACATCATGGAAAGAGACGGGCCTGATGTGGGGTGATTCGAAGAGCTGTCCGGACTCCAAACCTGCGTCCGAACCACGGTGGACAAGAATCTCGGGCTTGTCAATGTAGTCCAGGTTATGCTCATCCACGGATCCTCCCATGCCAACAACGGGCCTTCAAATTGTGGGAGTTTGATCCGCACAGCACCAAACTACGAAAAGGCTCTTCGACACTACGTGCGAAGATGCAGAGAAGGTGCTATTCAAGGCGCCGAGGCTCCCACATCTGCTACCGAAGATCGCGGATTCAGCTCGTAGCGCCAAGCTAGCGAGGTAAGCTATTTTGCCCTTTACGGGACTCTTGTTTTTCATAGTTTGACTCTATGTGGGATCTAAACTCCCTTACATTTGACAGGACTGGCATAACACGTCCGGGCAGGTTAACTGTCCGGCTCCCTTTCCAGAAGACCCAGCGGACGCCCGGCAGCCGGGGCTCTTGGCTCGGCACCTCACGTGGTGCCGGAGAAGAAGGCCACGGGGACTAGAAGGAGCGCCCGACGCCAGGTGTTGTCGGACTCATCATCCGACGACTCTGAGGCGGAATCCTTCCTGAGGACGGGGAGGAGGAAAAAGAAGCCTCTCAGCGGGGGGAGAGATGAAAAGGAAGGCCGCCCCGACTGGGGAGGCCGGATGGTCCAAGAAAGGAAGGACCCTTCCTCCGTACTTCTCCACCAACGCCAACAACGACGAGGAGGAGTGGCCACCAAGGGCCAAGCCCCTGGCGAGATCGTAAGTGTCCGGACTCCGGAATAGCTCATGACATTTTATTGTTGCATAGTGTCTTCTAACGCCGAATATAACCATGTAGCCCGCCCGAGGACGAGCTCGCCGCTTCGTCGAGCGGCTCCCTGGATTCATCGGATGTGAATAGCACTTCACTTCCGACCGCCTCCTCTCCTCGTGGCCTTGAGCGACACGCGGTGGAGTCCCAAAAGGCCCAGCCAGGAGGAGGTGGTCTGGAGGCGCCGCAAGGCGACCTCCGGACTCTGGGCGCAAAGGCGAGACCCGGAGGGCTCTAAGTCCGGCCACTGTGCGGACTCTGTCTCGAACCTTGAGTGGTTCGAAGTCTGCAAGCGGCCCCTTCGTAAGAAGGGCAAGACTGTGATGCGGTGACCTCCGTCCATCCGGAGGCACCGGATAGCTTGCTTGGAGGCGCTTAACGGTGCCTCCATCAGCGAGGAGCACCGCCTTTATTATGAGTGTGGTGATCCAAAAGTGCGATCCACCAAGAGCGGGCTGGTGAAGCACTGTACCAGCCTTCTAACGAGCTTTGAGGTAAGTTTAGAATATGTAAAAATATTACCACATAGACAGTAGCCCCTGATGCTCAGTTTGGTGTTCGGAAAGAAAAGCCGAACTGAGGATCTAAAAGATATACGTAGGAGTCTAACATGAGTATGTCAATATGGGAATGCAGGCTGCGCTGCTAACCTCAGCCGCACTGACTGCGGAGGTCAGTGCGTTGAAGCAGAGCGTCGAGCGGTCCGAGAACGAGCTCGACCTTGCCAAGAAGCAACTCAAGGACAAGGGAGGTAAGTAATACCTTATTAAAGTAATTCCTTATAGAAAGGATTTGGTTGCAAAAATGACAGGACTAACGTGGGTATTGTAGGGGCCACGAACGAGGTGGCGACCCTAAAGGAAGCGGTGTCCACGGCCGAAAGCAAAGCGGCCGCGGAGCGCACCGAGCGAGAGAAGCAGGAGGCGCGGGTGGCGGAGGTGCAACAAGAGCTCCGGGCTCTCGTGGAAAAACACGAGAGTTTGGAGCGTGACTCAAAGACTCGAGAGTCCGAGCTTGCCTCGGCTCTTGAGAGTGCCAAAGCCGCTAAGGCGAAGCCCAAAAGCCCTCCGAAATTGAATCATTAAAGAAGATAGCGGCGGGTAAGGCATTCTTTATGCAAAGCAAGCATGTGAAAGTGGATTATCTATTACTTACCCGAATCCGGAGCTCTCCAGGAGCATTCGCAGATCTGCCCCGTAGTGTGTCTGATGCTGCCGCGTTCTACCGCGCCAAGGAGGGGAGCTCGATGGAAAAGGTGTTCTGGTCTCGATATCGAGGCCGGACATCCGGTGCCCCTGAGCGACCAGCTGAAGCAGCTGGTCGAGCTCCACAAGGTCGCCGAACATGCCATGAAGGGCCTCATAATTCAGTTGTGGCCTTTGGAAGCCATGCTTGGGAGCTAGTTCGGGCTAGTGTGGCGGCTGGTGGACGCCTGTCCATGGATTGAAGTCATCGAGCGCTCCATCTGCATTGAAGGTGCCCGTCGGGCCCTTGCCCGTGCTAAAGTGCACTGGGGCAAGCTGGATGCTGAGAAGCTTGTGACGGACGGGCCACCGAAGGGCAAGGAGCATCGCAAGCCCGAAATGTACTATGAGGGCATCCTGAAGGGTGCACGCCTTATAGCGGGTGAATGCTCCAAAGATGTAATTTTTGAATAGACTCGCATTTGTTATCCTGTACGCTGAAAACTTGTTCATATGCGCTAAGCAACGCTTGTGAATTTAAAATATTACCTTCTGTGCGGCCGTTTATCAAATTTGAGAGATGGCAAGTCGTTGGCTTCAGCCCCCATGCCACGAGTGTTGGGGTGTTACGGATAAACTTTAGCGCTCATGTTCCCGATCTTGGGTCCTATGAGGGAGGCGCTCAGCATAGCGAACAAGGCAACCGGACTATAGTGCTTGAACACTCTCACTTACCCATAGAATTCTATAATTTTAAATTTCGGCGAAGCCCCTAGTACTCGAAAGACCGAGTTCGGGCGCTATCCACGCCTGGCGGACAATGCCGACTCCTCGCTCTAAGCGGCATAAGTCTTTAGGGACCGAAAAAACCTCTCGAACAGCGACCGGCTCTCGCCCCATCATGACGGTTAGTTTTAGCTTTCTCCTTTGAGGTGCTCAACCCAGCTCAAGCTGGGGCACAATCGCGATGGTTCTTCCAGCCTTCTGTAGCCGATATAGCAGACGTAAGGTACCAAAACATGGGAGCCTGGCAAACCCAACTATCGACCCAAGACATGATTCGGAGCCGATGCATATAATGTTATAAGTTCGGGGTGCCGCACTTGTGAAAGTGTTCGGACTTATCACACCATATTTTTTGGGTACTTAAGCCCCTGGTGTATTGGCCGTACCAAAGTGTGTATTGTTTATTCAATAATAGGCAAAAGCTATGTATATATAGATAAAGAAAGGAGTGCAATAATAGGCAAAAGCTATGTATTGTTTATTCAAAAAGGGACTGCAACGAAAGCGAGCGATACAAATAGTCACGATAAGCAAGGGATGGGACTATTTAACATGTCCCCCTCCGAGGGTAAGCTGCGGGATGGTATGTAAAACAGGTCTAAACTCGTAGTAGAGACCACTGGACACTCGGCGTAACTACGCTTCCCTGGCTGTTGCATCGTGAGTTCGGCAATTCTAGTGCGGACGGGGCTTGAAAAGCGGAGTCCTGAAAGTAAGAGAAAGAAGAAAGAAAAAGAATGACACAATCAGGGGCCCACAGTGCGGTTGAGCCGCATTCAGGCGTGCCGTGGTCGTGCCCCTCCCTTATGCCCATGGTATCTCCAAAGCGTAGTTATGTGCAGCGTAGTAATGGCTTCGCAATTTCGCGAGGGCTGGGGTTGGGGCGGATTGCTCTGGCGATGCTCGGATCATGCCGGCGGTCTTGTTGTAGGTTACTCCGGCGGCGCTTGACGGTGTCCGGACGTTTAATAGCCGGACTCGAGAATTGCTATGAGAGGCTCCTTTGCACCTCCGCGCGAGGGCAGCCGTGTGCTCCTCCGTTCGGAGAAGGCGTTGATGTTTCCATTGACCGTGATTACTCCTCGAGGGCCTGGCATCTTGAGCTTGAGGTACGCGTAGTGCGGCACCGCATTGAACTTTGCAAATGCGGTTCGTCCAAGCAGTGCGTGATAGCCGCTGCGGAAAGGGACTATGTCAAAGATTAACTCTTCGCTTTGGAAGTTATCCGGGGATCCGAAGACCACTTCGAGTGTAACTGAGCCTGTACAATTGGCCTCTACACCTGGTATGACGCCTTTAAAGGTCGTCTTTGTGGGTTTACTCCTTGAGGGGTCTATGCCCATTTTGCGCCTTTGTATCACGATAGAGCAGGTTCAGGCTGCTACCGCCGTCCATCAAGACTCTAGTGAGGTGAAATCTGCCGATGATTGGGTCAAGAACCAATGCGGAAAATCCGCCCGTGGCGGATGCTAGTGGGTGGTCCCTTGATCAAAGGTGATCGGGCAGAGGACCATGGGTTGAACTTGAGGCGTGGCTCCATCGCATATACGTCCCTTAGTGCATGCTTTCCGCACCCTTTTGGGTATGTGGGTTGCGTATATCATGTTCACCGTTCGCACTTGTGTGGGGAAGCCCTTCTGTCCTCTATTGTTCGACGGCCGGGGCTCCTCCTCGTCATCGCTATGCAGCCCCTTGTTATTGAGTTCGACATTTAACTTGCCTCCCTGTTTGAAGACCCAACAATCCCTGTTGGTGTGGTTGGCTAGTTTTCCGGGGGTGCCATGTATTTGGCACGAGCGATCGAGTATTCGGTCCAGATTGGGCCAGACCACGAGTATTTCTTTTGAACGGCTTTTTCCGCTGACCGGGTTTAGAGCCTCTGAATATGGCATTGACTGCCCTATCTTCAGCATTATCGCCGTTAATGTGGCGCATGTGCTTGTTGTGACGCGACCTGGTATTGTTGTCCTTGGTATCCGAACTACCGGGGTTTTTGGTCAAGTTGTTACTACGAGCTAGCCAGTTGTCCTCTCCCGCGCAAAAGCGGGTCATGAATGTTGTGAGGGCTGCCATGGATTTAGGCTTTTCCTGTCCTAGGTGCCGGGCAAGCCACTCGTCGCGGATGTTATGTTTGAAGGCTGCAAGGGCCTCTGCATCCGGACAGTCAACGATTTGATTTTTCTTGGTTAGGAACCGTGGCCAGAATTGTCTGGCCGATTCTTCTGGCTGCTGAATTATGTGGCTGAGGTCATCGGCGTCTGGTGGTCGCACATATGTGCCCTGGAAGTTATCATGGAATGCGGTTTCTAGGTCCTCCCAACAACCAATTGATTCTGCTGGCAGGCTGTTAAGCCAATGCCGAGCTGGTCCTTTAAGCTTGAGTGGGAGGTATTTGATGGCATGTAGATCATCACCGCGGGCCATGTGGATATGGAGGAGGTAGTCCTCGATCCAAACCGCAGGATCTGTTGTGCCATCGTATGATTCGATGTTTACGGGTTTGAAACCCTCGGGGATTTGATGATCCATCACTTAAATACGTGAAGCATAGTGGGTGTCTTGGCGCCTGCGTATTGAGCTATATCACGGCGCAGCTCGAATGAGCTTTGTCTCTTGTGTTCGGCCCGGCGGAATTGCTTTGTATCCGGCGTGGCGGTTTATCGTCGCGTAAGTAGGCGCCCACGCGATCCGTAGATCGATCTTGTTTGCCATGCCTTGTCCTCCAATATATCTCGCAGGTGCAGCGCGTTTCCCGTGCCTTGGTACTTTTCGGCGGCGAGGTGCGGCTTGAATGGAGGGTCTAGAGGCCTCTCTGTAGCGACCACAGGGTGGCCGGTCGGCCGCATCATGCGCTGGTGATGTAGGTTTGGGTGCTGCTTCCTCTAATTGGGGTAGCAGCCTGCGTTTTGGGTATCTATTTGAGGGGCGTTCGAGTTCGTACTCTTCGGTTGCAAGGACTTTAGTCCATCTGTTAGCTAGCAAGTCTTGGTCAGCTCTAAGCTGCTGCTGCTTTTTCTTGAGGCTGCTTGTCGTGGCCATAAGCCTGCGTTTGAAACGCTCCTGTTTGGCGGGATCCTCAGGCACGACAAATTCGTCGTCGTCGAGGCTTGCTTCATCTCCCTGTCTGCCGCTCTATCATGAGGGCTGGCTTCTCCCTCCTCCTGTGTTGAATCCTGCTGGAGGGGGTTGTCTTCGGCACTGTCCGGGGTGTTATTATCTCCCGTGCCGGAATCACCGTTTTCTTTGTGGCGGGATTTAGAAACAGCGCCCGGCCTTGGCGGCGCTTGGGCTGTTTCTTGGAGGGTCATCCTCCTTTGTTCCATCGCCGTTCCCATCTTTTGGGATGTCCACCATGTATATGTCATATAGCGAGGTGGCCTTCCGATTATACTGTAGGCGCTGGTTCTTGGTCGCCTCAAGCATCGTCGTCCATACCGTCGATGTCTTGGTCAAGTCGAGCATGTTGATTAAATCATCGGCGGTGGCTACAAAGTGGGTGGTGGGTGGGCATTGAATTTCTTCGTCGTCCGCATCCCAACCTTCGACCGTAGTCGGCCAGGGCTCTCTGATAAAGAGAGAGACTTTAGTGAATTCAGGATGTCGCCAAAGGCGAGTCTTTGAAAAGATGTCCGCGATGAACTCCATGACGGCGCCCAATCGGATTCGATTGGCGAGGGGCCTGGAGGGTCGGAGTCCGGAGAGGAGTCCGCACCTTGAGTCATGGTCTTCATAAAGGGCGGGGATGGAGTTCGGCTCAATCGCCGTAGAGATCGTAGCCCGGCGGTGTCCAACCACTCGTCCTCGATCAGTGAGTCGGCTCCGAGCTAAGGGTCGGGAGCAGGCGGCGATCTTTGACCTCGGTATTTGTTCGACGACAGAGCTAGATCGTGCCCATCGAGACAGTGCGGCGCGCTTGGCTGTGTCTCAAATCTGTCGAAGATCAAGTCTCCGCGGATGTCGGCCGTGTAGTTCAAACTCCCAAACCTGACCTGATGGCCAGGGGCATAGCTTTCTATCTGCTCTAGATGGCCAAGTGAATTGGCCCGCAGTGCAAAGCCGTCGAATACGAAGATCTGTCCGGGGAGAAAAGTCTCACCCTGGACCACGTTGTTGTTGATGATCGAAGGAGCCATCGGGCCTAAAGATGACGACACAGAGGAACTCTCAATGAAAGCACCAATGTTGGTGTCAAAACTGGCGGATCTCGGGTAGGGGGTCCCGAACTGTGCGTCTAGGCGGATGGTAACATGAGACAAGGGACACGATGTTTTTACCCAGGTTCGGGCCCTCTCGATGGAGGTAAAACCCTACTCCTGCTTGATTAATATTGATGATATGGGTAGTACAAGAGTGGATCTACCACGAGATCGTGAGAGGCTAAACCCTAGAAGCTAGCCTATGGTATGATTGTTGTTGACCTCTGAACTAAAACCCTCCGGTTTATATAGACACCGGATAGGGTTAGGGTTACACAGAGTCGGTTACAACGGTAGGAGATCTACATATCCGTATCGCCAAGCTTGCCTTCCACGGACACGGGACGAAGTCTTCAATCTTGTATCTTCATAATCCAGGAGTCCGGCCAACGGTGCTAGTTCGGCTATCCAGACACCCCCTAATCCAGGACTCCCTCAGTGCTCCTCGCTGCTCTGCCTCCCCAGTGGCTAATGCTGCCACCAACCCTGCTGCCCTTGAATAGCAGGATTCGTCGCTGCCACCGTCCGTACGTGGCGGCGGCCGCATCGCGACTCCATCACTCACTCCGGTCATGGCGTTGTCTTCTCAAACTCGACGCGGGCCGGCCAACGCGCAGGCTGCGCTGCTCATGGCACGTGAGCTTCTACGCTATCGTCCGACCAACGACCTCTACGATGACTGGCTCGCCCGGATCACCGAGCTCGTCAACGCCGCCGGTGAGGCCTCTACACCATTCCATTTGCCTCGTCCTCCGCTGTCCCTGGGGGGCGACGTGGCTCACGGCGCGCCTCCCCCTCCTCCTCTGCACGGCGTGGACCACGAGCCCAGGCGTGAGACACCCCAGCACGACACGCCGTGCAGAGCACTGGCGCGATGAAGAAAGCTTCCAGGTGGTGCAGTGGCCCCAAGGAGAGGCGCGCTCGCTTCCAGCGCCGCCACGTCAAGACCGCGTGCCGCAAGAGGTGGGGGCGCGTGGGTGCAATGACCAAGCTCCTCCCATGCGACCGGCCCTTCGAGTGCGGCAGTCTGCTGTGCTTTCACACCGGAGCTGCGCCGTGTCGTCTAACCTGGCAAGTTTAAGCCGGATCTGCCTCCATGCTATGACGGCACCCCGACCCTGATGAGTTCCTCTAGCTCTACGAGCTGAGCATCAAGGCGGCGAACGGTAACGAGAAGGTCATGGAAAACTTGTTCCCCATGGCCCTCAACGACAGCACACACTCTTGGCTCCTGAAGCTCCCAGTGGGGTCGATGTCCTCCTCGGACGAGCTCCGCAAGAGCTTCATCGCCAACTTCCAGGGCACTCGCAACCACGCTTCTGCAGTAGGCGACCTGCGGCGTATAAAGCAGCAGTCGGGCGAGATCTTGCACAAGTACATATAGCGCTTCACAAACGTTCGCCTCAAGATCCCGAAGGTGTCGGACGAGGACATCATTTCAGTGTTCTCTAAGGGCGTCCGTGTCGGATTCATGGCTCCGCAGACACAAGATAGATTCGAACTCTGGGGTGCGTGCGAAGAACTCAACTTTCCCGGTCTGCCTACTTGTTGATCCCGCGGCCTAGCTCGATGAACTGGACGGAAATTGGACACGACAGTTTACCCAGGTTCGGGCCACCTTGCGGTGTAAAATCCTACTCCTGCCTTGTGTTGGATTAGCCTCGAGATGGGCTGAGGATGAACTAGTACAACGGATGAACAACCTCGGGAGGTGTGTTCTTTTGTTCGACTGAGCTGGTGAGGGTGTGGATGGACTGGATCCGGATCGGCCTCTATGGTGATGGCTAGGCTATACTTATAGTGGCCATAGTCCTCTTTCCAAAATAAAGGCGGGAAGGGATCCCACAATAGCCAAATTCGAAGGGAGACAACTAGTACATCTTATCCTGACAAAATGTAGTCTTCGTCTACAAAGCTTCAGGTCATGACGCCATGGTTGGCTCAGCGATGACCTCCGTCCTGCCATCCTGGCGGTCTTGGTCTTGTGGCATGGAAATGGAAACCTTTGGTTGGTACGTCGGGACTAAGCACCTGCGCTTGCCTCTTTAGCACCAAAGAGGAAACCTGTTGTACTGTGCCCGCTGGCGCCCGCCTGGCCTTGGTCGTCATGGCTTCTGTCATCCAAACCTCACGAGGTGAGGGCCTGCATAGAAATCTTCGCTCCTCAGGAGCCAGCCCGAGGAGTCCGCTCCTTCTGGAGCTCTTGACGTCGTTCGCCTCGCGAGGTTTTGCCCCTCGCGAGGGTCTTGTGTTGTTGGTGCTAAAGATGGGCCGTAGATGGAGGCAACCCTGGGTACCCCGGTTCCCAGAATGTCGATAGTAGCCCCCAGGCCCAAGGCGTGCTCGGACTTGGCTTCAAGGCGAAGACAAAGGGCAATGGCGAAGCGCCGCGCGCCCCAACCGCCTACGGACCCGGTCGACGCGTGGCGCTTGATGGGAGGTGGGCGTCACTACTTCCCCATGCTGCCTTGGCAACTTTCCCAGGCTGACAAAAAGGCTGGCGCCTGCCGCTGAGCCTTCATTGCCTTCCCTTCATGATGCGGATTGTCCCAAGGTCATCCCCATAGACCTATCAGCGTCTCACCAAGTGCCTAGTGGATCCATGACGTGAGCATGTGCAAGAGCTATCGAAACTGAGGTGACATCTCTCCTCTCACAATTCCACTTTGATGCACATGAGACATGGCCACTACCTCGAACAGAGACATTATGCATACTCAGGTACCAAGGAGTTAGCCATGAAGAAGCTAAGGAGCAAGGAGGATCAAAGAAGGAAGACATGCGTGAAGGCGGAGAAGAAATTGGCCAAGTCCCAGGCTGGTCGGATGATCCGTACGAGGTCCCGGACGATCCGGGCAGAGCCCGGACGATTCGGACCCCGGCCCGGACGATCTGGTTAATCCACCCGAGAGAACCCGAAGTTGCACCCCGAAGCCGGACCATCCGGACGTGTCCCGGATCATTCGGACCCCCCTCCGGACATACGAGCCGCCGTCGGTGCCGCCTGCCTCTTTGCCTCGTCCCGACCACCTCCCGGACCAAACGGGTCCCTAATGCCCGGATCATCCGGCTACCCATCTAGATCATCCGGACCACCACATGCGTGTGCGTTTCGGGCCAAAGCACATGTACCCATTCATCCCCTTTGCCTATATAAATGACTCCTTCACTTTTCTAGGGTTAGCAAAGGTTTAGTTCATTTAGGTGATAGAGCTTTGCTCATCCACTTGGTTGCTTCTCCATTGGAGTCTACGGCCTCTTCAGAGAAGATCCCACAAGCGGATTCAAGACACCTCACGGGAAGAACCTCAAGACCTCCTCACAGAGAAGAACTCGCTACTTGTATCGTGCTTAGTTGATTGTCGATCGTGTATCTCTTCGTGTTCAGAGGATCTAGCACATGTGTAATCGAATCTTGTTGGTTTGAGTGATTCTCTCATGTTCTTCGTGTTCTTCGTGGGATTCACTGCAATCGTGAAAGATCGGCCACCTAGGGTTCTACCCTACATCATCTTGGATCAGAGCAAGGTTGATCACAAATTTGGAGCCCCTACCCCTTTGTTTTCTAGCCCAGTTTGGTTGATTTTGTCCCAATTTCGAAAATTCGCCACCAAAAATAGCCCAATTTTTTTTTGTGATTTGTTGGTATGGTGAAGTTTTGTTGATTTTGATCCGTGAATTTGTTGTGTTGCAAGTGGATCTAACCTTTACCCACCATCGCCACCTCGAAATCCATCCAAAATCCACGGAATCCTTGAATTTGTCCCTATTTTCGAGTTCATCCCGAGCCATCTCCGTGTGCAGTTGACCTGCCCGGATCATCTGGACCTAGACCCAGATCATCCGGACCCGCCGGGATTATCCGGCTCCTGGCCCGGATCATCCGGCTATCTCCGCCGAAACTGCATTTTCTGCAGTTTTTTACCACCGCCACCTACGCCTCCGCATACCCACTTCGACCACCACCACCTAACTTCTGCAAACCCTGGACATATTCCAACCATATCACCGCTCCCTGCTACCACTGGTTGACATCTGGTTTTGAGAAGTTGAGTTGTGGTTCATCATTTCCTAGGGTGTTTTGGCTAACTAGGAACAGTTCGACATCGACATCACCGCCGCTCATCTTCGCCACGGACTCGTCATCGACAACAACCGCTCAACAATTTTGACACCATCAACCGTAAGCAAGGATGGTAACTTCGACGACACCTCGTGTACTCCTTGGCTTTGCATTGATAACCACCATAGCCCAATTTTGCGTACCTTGCCTATCGAGACTAGCCTTTGAGTATTGCTGGACATTAGTGATCATACTCCCCATAGCATAGATACCATATCATCGCGGTGCATATCTTGGTATCATCTCTTGTGTCACAAGGTTGCCATAGCATATACACAATTGCTATCTTGGTTCGTGAAGTTTTGCATGAGAAAAGAGCTCAAAAGAGAAAGAGCCAAACAAGCTTTTAAGCAAAAGTGAAAGATAAGCAAAGAGATTTTAAGCAAGAACCATAGCATCATACAACATTGAGATTGTCATACTCGATCATTTTGGATCATATCATAGCAACAACTTACATATAGCATACTTGGGATAGAAGTCGTTGCATTTTTGCTTGGTAGGTTGTGCACAAGTCTTGTATCCGCCTATTGTGCAATCGTGCTAGCGTCTCTCTAGAGTTGTGCAACAAGAGCATTTTCCATGGTTTCCACATTTTGAGCTCATTTTTGGTTTGCGCAACCCATTTATCTATTTGCGTGTGTGTTTCCGTGTACCTCTACTTGCTATTGGTCTACTTGTTGCATTTGCGTGTGTTCGAATCCCTTTCAACATTATTGAGTCTTACTAACAATTGCATCAAATTTTATGCCACCATCCTCACCAAGATCCACCATAAGCTTTTACTTGTGTAGTTGTGAGAACCGACAAGAATTGGTACCAATTGTGATATTCCCTTGTGACACTATTGAGTGATCATTGATCCATCTTCAACATTGGTCAAGGTACATTTGGTATAGTTCTTCTCTTTCTCCCACTCACATATTTGCTTGGAATGATGGATAGGCCAAGTTCTTCTACCAACCCACTCTTCATCGAGCAAGACAACGACATGACCTCCTTCGTCGCAAAGAGCCACCTCTTTGGTGCACAACGAGCTTTGCGTCAAGAACAACAAGCATTGATCGACCGCATCGACCATCTCACCACTGACTTGTAACTCTCCGAGCAACGTACAAGAGACTACTTTGAAAACAAGCTCGGCGAACAAAAACAAGAGAGCAATTCAAGAATGGACGAAATTCCTGCCTTGTTGGTCAACTGCTCTTCTACCACTTCGTCCTACTCAAGACCGAGCCGCACGAGTCGACACTCTGACGACACCATCTCTGACTCAAGTACTCCAACATCAAACACTCATCGACGAGCCGCATGCCAAGACCATCAAGCAAACCGCAATACTCTTCATGGCAATCCTACACAAGAGCAATTCGACGAGCAAGCACATCTGCATCGCCAAAACCAAGCTACCCTTGCACAAGCACAAGAACGACAACGTCTACGTCAACAAGAGAAAGAACGAGCACACCAACATCAAGATGAGCAAGATGCCAAGGTGCAACGTCAAGAACTTGAGGCGCAACGGCGAGAAGCTCAAGCACTTGAGGCACAACGTGTCCTTCATGACACAAGCCGTGCCGTTGCCACACTCAACCGCCATAGGCGCGAGCAAGAAGAAGCGCTTCACGAAGAAGTTCAAGAGAGGAACTATCAAGCTCGAGTGCATCGTCAAGTTCCCCAAGCTCCTCGACAAGAACCCCAAGTTCGCCAAGAGCAAAATGAGGTTGACAACCCTCCCCGCCAAGAGCAACATGAGGTTGACAATCCTCCACGTCAAGGCAATCATCATCCCCGACCCCAACACAATGAAGAGCAATGCTATGGCAAGCTAAAGTTCACCATGCCCATGTTTTCCGGAAGCAATGATCTCGAAGAGTACCTTTCATGGGCATTGAAGGTTGACAAAATCTTCCATTTGCACAACTATGAGGAAGAGAAGAAGATCGCCATGGAATCCCTTGAGTTCCAAGACTATGTCCTCATTTGGTGAGAGCAAGTCATTGAGCGCCGTGAAGCAAGAGGTGAACCACCAATTGAGGGAGTCCTGGATTAGGGGGTCCTCGGACAGCCGAACCATGTCCTTTGGCCGGACTGTTGGACCATGAAGATACAAGATTGAATACTTCGTCCCGTGTCCGGATGGGACTCTCCTTTTGCGTGGAAGGAAAGCTTGGCAATTCGGATATGTAGATCTCCTCCCTTGTAACCGACTCTGTGTAACCCTAGGCCCTTCTGGTGTCTATATAAACTAGAGGGTTTAGTCCGTAGGACAACAACAATCATAATCATAGGCCAGCTTCTAGGGTTTAGCCTCTATGATCTCGTGGTAGATCAACTCTTGTAATACTCATATCATCAAGATCAATCAAGCAGGAAGTAGGGTATTACCTCTATCGAGAGGGCCCAAACCTGGGTAAACATTGTGTCCCCCGCCCCCTGTTACCATCCGCCTTAGACGCACAGTTCGAGACCCCCTACCCGAGATTCGCCGGTTTTGACACCGACATTGGTGCTTTCATTGAGAGTTCCACTGTGCCGTCGCGATAAAGGCTTGATGGCTCCTACGATCATCGGCAACGATGCGATCCAGGGTGAGGTTTTTCTCCTCGGACGGATCTTCGTATTCAGCGGCTTCGTACTGCGGGCTAACTCGCTTGGCCTAGATCGGGAGCTACACCCCTGGCCGTCAGGCCAGGTTTGGAAACTTAAACTATACCTCCGACATCCGCGGAGACTTGATCTTTGACGGATTCGAGCCCATATCAGGTGCACCGCCTGATCCACGGCAAAGCATGACTTAGCTCTGCCGTCGGACGGTGTTCGTGAGATCACACACATGGCTAATCCGGCCCTCGGTCCGGGCAGATTGCGCCGTCCGAGGGCGTGTGGATGGACCCGCCACGGAGGCTGCACACTCGATGGCGATGAGCCGAATCTTGACTTCACCTCCCTCTGAGACCTGTGTTGCCGGACCCTTGGATTCGTCCCCGACCACGGGCTCCGAACCGCCTGCGTCCGTGCCTATCGAATCTGATTGGGCGCCGATCATGGAGTTTTCCTCCGCGGATATCTTTCAGCAGTCGCCCCTGGGCGACATGCTGAATTCATTAAGGTCTCTCTCCTTGTCAGGAGGACCTTGGCCGAACTATGTCCGGCTCGAGTGGGAAGCGGACGACGAAGAAATTCGTTCCCCACCCACCACCCACTTAATAGCCACTGTCGACGACTTAATCGACATGCTCGATTTCGGCTCCGAAGACATCGACGGTAGGGACGACGGTGCAGAAGAAGAACAGGAACCACTGCCCACAGGGCGCTGGACTGCCACCTCATCATATGATATATACATGGTGGACACCCCCAAAGAAAGTGATGGCAATGAGGCAACGGAGAATAATCTTCTCGAGAAGCAATCTAAGCACTGGCGTCATCGGCGCCACTCTAAGCCCTGCCATAGCAGAAGCAGCGATACCGGCACAAGAGACAATAATGCTGGAGATAGTGCCGAAGACAAAGACAATCCCCTCCAGCCCTAAGAAACAAGCGACAGACGGAGAATCAAAAGATGACACTTCCATGTCCCTCTCCAAAGACAAGGTGAGCCTCGGCGACGAAGAATTTATTGTGCCTGAGGATCCCGTCGAGCAGGAGCGCTTCAAGCGCTGGCTTATAGCCACAACAAAAAGCCTGAAGAAAGAGTAGCAGCAGCTTCAGGCTGATCAAGATGTGCTAGCGGATAGATGGACCGAGGTCCTGGCAGCCGAGGAATACGAACTCGAACGCCCAACCAAAAGTTTCCCAAAGTGCAAGTTGCTACCCCAACTCGAAGAGGAAGCATTAAAGCCTACACTACCAGCGTATGATGTGGCTGACCGGCCGCCCCATGGCGGAGACAAAGCGGCATATCAGCCCAAATTCTAGCCCTCACCCCGTCGCCAGCAAAACAAAA
Organism: Aegilops bicornis; assembly: GCA_021605145.1. Classification (NCBI taxonomy): domain Eukaryota; kingdom Viridiplantae; phylum Streptophyta; class Magnoliopsida; order Poales; family Poaceae; genus Aegilops; species Aegilops bicornis. The sequence continues at coordinate 423,724,975 of CM038675.1, read as the reverse complement.
ACACCAAGGCCCGGTGTCGGTGTCAAAACCACCGGATCTCGGGTAGGGGGTCCCGAACTGTGCGTCTAGGCGGATGGTAACAGGAGACAAGGGACACGATGTTTTTACCCAGGTTCGGGCCCTCTCGATGGAGGTAATACCCTACTCCTACTTGATTAATATTGATGATATGGGTAGTACAAGAGTAGATCTACCACGAGATCAGAGAGGCTAAACCCTAGAAGCTAGCCTATGGTATGATTGTTGTTCGTCCTGCGGACTAAAACCCTTCGGTTTATATAGACACCGAATAGGGTTAGGGTTACACAAAGTCGGTTACAATGGTAGGAGATCTACATATCCGTATCGCCAAGCTTGCCTTCCACGCCAAGGAAAGTCCCATCCGGACACGGGACGAAGTCTTCAATCTTGTATCTTCATAGTCCGAGAGTCCGCCAGCGGTGATAGTTCGCTATCCGGACACCCCTAATCCAGGACTCCCTCGGTAGCCCCGAACCCAGGCTTCAATGGCAATGAGTCCGGCGCGTTGATTGTCTTCGACATTGCGGCGGGTTCTTCTCCAATTCCATATACTTGTCGAATAGTGTCCGGCTCGATAAATCTTTGTGCTCCTTGGCTTCTACGCCCAATAATGGCCATCTTCCACGTGTTTGAATGAATGCTGAAAAGCCAGGGTATTTTTACACTTACCCCCTAATGCGCATAAATGAGCCGCCTATAAAAGGGACAAGGATCTAGATCTGAGTCACACCATCCCCCTCCGTGAGCTTTCATCGGGCGCCTCGACAAAGACCCATTCCATCATGGATAGTCGACGGCTCCTCCTCTCGCGCTCCCAAATTTCTCGGCTGAAATTGGGAGAGATGCTCGATCCGCATAGCGAGCTAGTTATACTCCAAACCAAGGGATTTCTTCCCCCGACCTTCATGGTTCCGTTTCGAGCCGGACTTGCCACCTACGAGGGCGGAAAGCAAGCGGAGAGTGTCCCCGATCCCTCTAAAGGAGAGCAGGTATGCTTTATCTCTTATCTAGTAAGAGGACTCGGATTTCCAATCCATCCGTTTCTCCAGGGGCTCTTGGAGTTCTACGGCCTCCAGTTGCACCACCTTATGCCTGCCTCCATTTTGCACGTCGCGGGCTTCGTGGCCCTGTGCAAACTGTTCTTGGGCATCGAGGCTCATTTTGCGCTGTGGAAGAGATTATTCTGCCTGGTACCCCGTTCTCATGAGGGGTCAATATATCAAGTGGGCGGAGCCGAACTATGGCGCATTGCCGGGACCGGATATCTATCCGGAACCCCGAAGAAGGAGTCCGAAGACTGGCCTTCGGAATGGTTTTATATGGAGGACGTCCCGCTGCCGGATCCTGTTCGGATCGACCTTCCGGAGTTTAGCAACGCTCCTCTGAAGAAGCGCCTAAGCTGGCGCCCGCGGAGCCGAGAGGAAAAATGATCTGGACGTCCTTTACTTGATGAGCCGAATAAGATTATCGCTCATGCGGATTGACCATGATTGGAGTCATGGCAATCTGCATTATGAGGGAGTGCAGCCGCTCCAATATAGGGGCCACCCATGTGGGACTTCAACAGGGAGGGCGATGCCACCGCCCACGGCCGCAAAGGGCGGGATCGGTCACCGAACTGATGAAGACCTTATGCGCCATGTACAAAGGGAAGAGGAGGATTTTCTCGCGTCAATCCACTGGCGGGTTTTCTTGAATAATCCTCAAAGTTGGGTAAGCAAATATCTTTGTGGCCTGTCCGATCCATGTTCCCGTGGTTAAACATCTCATTTCATGGTTTCTACGCAGGAACTGCGCTGGGCTATGGAGAAGATACACAGCCCGCCCCCACAACCTGAGGATCCGGAACGGTCTCTCGATCCGGCCTCCAAAGAGGATCCAGACATACTGGTGGAGCTGATCGACAGGGTGTTCCACCAACGTAGCGTCGATAATGCTTTGGTTGCCATTACGACCGACTACCCCGGATTATTTCCGGCCTCCCAGGTAACCATGACCGAAGTCCGGATACCATGATCCACCCGTGCTTTACTTCTAATCACCACATATTTGATGGTGTTTCGCAGGGGGTGCCTTCGAGGCAGGAGGCGAGCTCAGCGGCGGCTAGCCAACAAGGCGTCTGACCCCCGGCTAAAAAGAAGTGTGGTCCGGATCGAAACTCCGCCGCAACGGTATGGCGTGTCACCATATTCCCAGGATTGATTCACGGAAGGCGTACATTGCCGGGCGCTCTTTTCGGGGAAAAAGCGCCGCCGGACTGAGTCCGGAGAGGTTAATCGAACCTCCGCCAGCCTGGGCTCCAAAGTCGGGTCCGAAGCGGAGGCGAAACACGAGGCGTGCGTCGGATGCTCCTCCGACAGAGGATGCTGACAGATTGTCGGCCACCAACTCCGAGGTGGAGAGCGCCATGAATCACAGGCGCCGCCGGACAGTTCTTCGTGACGTATGTTCCTCCCAAGAGGCCTTGAATGCCTTCAATTCGGGAGATGCGCACCTCCGCGCCGCTCAAGATGGTCTAGCCAGAGCCACGGAGCAGTATGTAAAGGACATACGGTTGAGGAAATTTGAGAGTTATATATGCCAGTAGCCCCCGAGACTTAAAATAGTTAGAATAACTAATTTAAGGATCATTTGTTATGCAAGATCTTACAAAAAAGAATACCCGACTGTCCCAGGAGCTTGAAGAATGCAAGGCCCAACTTGAGGCTGCACTAGCCGCTACAGGGGGAGCCACAGAGACCCCCTCTAGTAATATATGCTTCAAAAGATAAATAGTTTATGAAGTGCGGTGGGTGTGTAAATCTGACAATAATATTGCAGATGGCGCCGGACTAGATCCGGACAAGCAACAGCTCCTGCGCCAGCTAAAGGCTGGCGAGAGCGTGCTTACGAGGGTGCGGCAGGAGAAAAATAACCTCCAAGATGCCAACACCAAGCTGGGTGAGGAACTAAAGGATGTTCGTGCCCAGTTGTCTGACTCCGTAAAGGAGAATCGACGGCTTCGTCGCGGCATTTTTAGTAAGTGCTTGAGCGAACTTTGAAAGAGTTCGGCGAGGAAGGCGACTAACATAAACATGTATGTAGGTTTGCTCACAGGTCGTCCTGAGGAGGAGATGCCCAGTTCTTCGGGTGATCTTCTTCCCGAACTGCGTCAGCTGCACGAACGAGTTAAGCAGGTGATGAAAGGCGTCGGTCAGGCCTTGTGGCCATCTATCTCCCTGCCTGAAGCCATTGGGGAGCTGGCAGAGCGGCTTCAAGGAGCACGGCGGCGCTTCCGACTATGGAAGATATCGGCCTGCCGTCAAAGGCGCCAGGAGGCTGGGCCATGGTAAAGACGCGGTACACAAAGGTGACCCAAACCACATGGCCGAGGTCGGACCTGTGGGGCCTGATGGGAAGGAGATCCTCAGAAGCTTCTTTATGCGGCCAAGTAGAATTGGCTGCCAAGTATTCCCAGCAAGATTGTAAATTAGATAGCCTATTAGATGGCATTGAGGAGGAATACAATGAGTCGAGTTGACTATGTAATTGAATATGACATGAAAAATGTCTTCTAGACGGATTGTAGATCGTTTGTCATAGCGGACCTTTTCGCTTCCACCTCGGGACCCAATAGTCCGGAGTGTTACCGAATAACCTCGCGGTTATATAAGAACCGGGGCATGCATGGAGACAAGGCGTAGGGGTCATTATTGCTCTATCAGACAAGTGCCCAACTAGTTATGTTATATTACATGGATAGTAAGAAACATCTTCCAGGGATAATAGTTCCGTTAAGGGTTCCTTTCGCTGGGAGGCATGCCCTAAATTGCATGTCCAAACTGCTAAGAAAGCAGAAAATCATCCGGGGCAGATGGATAAATAGTTAAAAATCATCTTTACATTCACCGACCGAATATTCCCTTAAGAACGCTAGCTTTCGGCTTCACCCGGTCGAGGTACACATCCGGTGACCCGGCGATAACAATCGCAGAGGTGCTCCCTTTACCACCTAGCCGAACAATCGGGAGCGTGAGGGTAAGCACGAGGAGCCGAACAACCCAGCTTGGCCAAAACTTAAGTCATATCGATGCATATAATGGTGAGTAAAAGGTACATGCGGAAGTTTGACACATGTGTTGGGCATGAAGCCCGTATAAATAAGCTTCATTAAAGAAGCCCCAGGTATAATGAGCGGACAGCGCGTCAAGTATGTGCGAACAAAGCGCCAAAGCGAGCCTCTAAAGTCTTCAAGAAGAAGGAGGAGGGAGGAGAGAAATAAAAGACAGCAAAAATAGAAAATGTAGGCGGAGGAAGGAGAGCGAACTTGGAGTCCGGCGCTTAGGTGTAGAATCTTCGTGAGCGGGCTGCGTTCCATGGGTTCGGCTCGAGTCGGTTATCCGTCGTTTAGCAGACGGTATGCTCCGCCCGGTCAGGACCTGGTCGATGATGAAGGGACCTTCCCATTTGGGCTTGAGTTTGTCCTTTTTCTTATCCGGCAGGCATAGAACTAGTTCGCCGACGTTGTAAGCTTTGGCCCGTACTTCCCTGCTTTGATATCTTCGAGCCTGTTGTTGATAAAATGCGGAATGAGCTTTTTCCACGTCGCGCTCCTCCTCTAATGCGTCCAAACTGTCCTGCCGGTCGAGCTCGGCTTCTCTTTCTTCATACATGCACACACGAGGTGAGTCATGAATTATGTCGTAGGGCAAGACTGCCTCTGCACCGTACACCATAAAAAATGGTGTGAATCCGGTAGTACGATTCGGCGTGGTCCGCAGCCCCAGTCTGGTCGAGCTCCTCAACCCGGTCGTGTTAGATTCCTTGAGGACCGCACTAGTGCAGGTTTAATGCCGCTCATGATTAGACCGTTTGCTTGCTCGACTTGGCCGTTGGTTTGAGGGTGATAGACTGAGGCGTAATCGAGCTTGATGCCCATGTTTTTGCACCATAATTTGACCTCATCGGCCGTGAAGTTGGTGCCGTAAAAAAAAGTGATGATACTTTGGGGGACACCGGAACGGTGCACTACCCCTGATATGAAGTCAATCACCGGTCCGGATTCGGCCGTTTTGACAGGCTTGGCCTCTATCCATTTGGTGAATTTATCCACCATGACCAATAGGTATTTTTGCTTGTGGGTTCCTCTCTTAAGGGGTCCAACCATGTCAAGCCCCCTGCATATAATGCCAGTGATGGGTATAGTTTTGAGGGTGGTGGGTGGCATGTGGCTTTGGTTAGCAAAAGGCGGCAACCGATGCATCGTTGGACTAAATCCTGCGCATCTGCCCGGGCCGTCGGCCAATAAAATCCTGTACGGAAGGCCTTGCCTACAAGGGCCCGGGCTGCGGCGTGGTGCCCACCCAGTCCAGCATGGATTTCAGCCAGGAGGTTTCGCCCTTCCACTTCGGAGATACACCTTTGAAGGACTCCTGTTGTGCTTTCCTTATAGAGCTCTCCCTCATGGACTTTATAGGCTTTGGATCGCCGTACTATGCAGCGAGCCTCATTTTGGTCTTCGGGGAGTTCCTGCCTAGTTAGGTAGGCTAGGAATGGTTCAGTCCACGGGGTGATAACCGCCATTATTTCGTGAGCGGAGGGTGTTATCTCGGTGGCAGAGCCTCCGATTGTGTCAGAGTGTTCGGTGTCGGGCAGTGCGGTTGGGTCCGGATTGTTATTTCCGGACTCCCCTTCCCATATTTCAGATGGCTTGAACAGCCGTTCCAGGAAGATGTTGGGAGGGGCGGCATCGCGTTTTGCACCGATCGTGCTAATCGTCCGCCGCTGGTTGTTATCGAGCTATATGATGAAATTGAGCCCTTCGAACCGTCTTGACATTTTTAGGACCGCATTGCGGTACGCTGCCATTTTCGGATCTTTGGCATCAAAGTCTCCGTTTATTTGAGATATCGCGAGGTTCGATCCCCGCGCACCTCTAGGCGTTTAATGCCCATGGAGACTGCCATCCGGAGGCCGTGCAGAAGGGCCTCGTATTCGGCTGCATTGTTGGAGTCCGTATACATTATCTGAAGGACGTACTGGACTGTGTCCCCAGTTGGGGACGTCAGGACGACGCCAGCCCCCTGGCCAGCCAACATTTTGGAGCCGTCAAAGTGCATGATCCAATTGGAGTATGCACCATACTCTTTAGGGAGTTCGGCTTCGGTCCATTCAGCCACGAAGTCGGCCAAAACCTGTGACTTAATAGCTCGTCGTGGCTTATAGGTTATGTCGAATGGAAGGAGCTCTATGGCCCATTTAGCAATCCGGCCCGTCGCGTCGCGGTTGTTTATAATGTCGTTAAGAGGTACTTGAGGCTACCGTTATCGAACACTCTTGAAAGTAGTGTCACAGCTTCCGGGATGCCATGAACACCGCGTATGCTATCTTTTGATAATGTGGGTACCGGGACTTGCATGGAGTTAGGACAATGGACACATAGTAAACCGGTTTTTGAAGAAGGAACCGGAGTCCGTCCGCTTCTCATTCAACGACGAGCACCGCGCTGACAACTTGATGTGTTGCAGCGATATATAATAGCATTGGTTCGCATACGTTACGCGGCCGGACCGGATTTGTTGCCAATATGGCTTTTATTTCTTCGAGTCCGGCCGTGGCGGCATCCGTCCACTCGAAGTGTTCGGTGCGCCGGAGGAGGCGGTAAAGGGGTAACGCGTTTTCTCCCAAGCGGGAAATAAAGCGGCTTAGAGCCGCTACGCATCCAGTGAATTTTTGTATTTGTTTGAGGTCTTTTGTAATATCCAATTGTGAAAGAGCTCGGATCTTGGCTGGGGTTTGCTTCAATTCCTCTACCGGACACAATGAAGCCCAGGAGCTTTCCGGCTGGAACGCCGAAGACCCATTTTTCCGGATTGAGCTTAATGTCATATTTTTGGAGATTGTCGAATGTGAGCCTCAAGTCGTCTACTAGAGTTTCGACATGCTTGGATTTGACGACCACGTCATCTACATATGTTTCCACTGTTTTGCTGATCTGGTTACCAGACATGTCTGAATCATGCGCTGATATGTTGCGCCAGCGCTTTTGAGCCTGAAGGGCATTGTGTTGAAGCAGAATGGGCCGTATGGAGTGATGAATGATGTTGCTGCTTGGTCTGGCTCCGCCATCTTGATTTGGTGGTAGCCGGAGTACGCATCGAGGAAGCACAATGAGTCGTGTCCTGCTGTAGCGTCGATAATTTGATCTATGCGAGGAAGGGGGAAGGGATCCTTTGGGCAAGCCTTATTAAGGTCTTTGAAACCAACACATAGGCGCCAGGATTTATCCTTCTTTGGTACCATCACCAAATTTGCTAGCCAGTCCGGATGTTTTATATCTCTGATGAATCCGGCTTCCAGAAGTTTGGCTAGCTCCTCTCCCATGGCCTATCTCTTGGGTTCGGAAAAGCGCCGAAGAGCCTGCTTGACTGGCTTGAATCCTTTTAGGATATTTAGGCTGTGCTCGGCCAGCCGACGTGGGATTCCTGTCATGTCTGAAGGGTGCCGAGCAAAATGTCCCAGTTTTCTCGTAGAAATTCTCGTAGTCTGGCGTCTACATCGGGGTTTAATTGTGCCCCAATGGAGGCCGTCTTTGCGAAGTCCGTTGGGTGGACTTGGAATTTAACTATTTCATCCGCTGGTTTGAAAGAGGTGGACTTGGATCTTTTATCAAGTATCACATCGTCCCTGTTCACCGTGGAGCGCATCTTAGTGAGTTCCTCGGCCGCTAGGGCTTCGGATAGTGCCTCGAGAGCTAGTGCGGCTGTCTTGTTTTCGGCGCAGAGTGCTATGATCGGATCACTAGCGAGAGTGATGATTCCGTTAGGTCCGGGCATTTTAAGCTTCATGTACCCAAAATGGGGTATAGCTTGAAAAATTGTGAATGCCTCGCGCCCTAATAAAGCGTGATATCCGCTGCTGAACGGGGCCACTTGAAATGTGACCTCCTGGGACCTGTAATTGTCCGTGAGCGAACACTACGTCCGGTGTGATTTTTCACATGCAGCATGCTTCCGGCTAGGGATTATTCCTCTAAAGGTTGTGCTGCTTTGCTCAATGCGGTTCCATCTATTTCCATTTTTCGGAGGTTTCCTCGTAGATGAGGTTTTGTCATTGCCGCCATCCATGAGTACCTTAGTAAGGCGAAAGTCGTCCACTATTGGATGAAGACCAATGCGGCTGGTGCTCGGGCTGTTTGGAATTTGGGTTAAATCCGCATTAAAGGTAATAGCCGTGTCACCCATGGATGTATTGTTTCTACTATGTAGACTTGACAAGGTTGCGAGTGTTCGTTTCCGCATGTTATTTGATGTGAAAGTCTCGAAGACTGTTAACACCGTCTTTGGTGTTCTTTGGGCTGGGATTCGTAGGCTAGAGGCTCTTCGCCACTTTTGGCCACCTGCCGTAGTATCCAACATGCTCGAAGGCTATGAGTTGGAGTGGCGCCCTCTGTGCTATGAATTTTGCAGGGTCCGTTTAGCCAACCCTCCAGTACGGTTCCGTACCCTTTAGTTGTTTTTGTTTTTTGATGTTTAATCCAGGTGCTTGGTAATGATGCACCCTTTTATTTCGGACTAGGGATGTATTCGGGGCCGGATTATCCCAAAATTTACTTTCAGTTTTCCAAGCACTCTCCATCGCACAGTACTTTTGTACTATGGTCACCAAGTCGACCAGCGTGTAAATTCGCGACGACTTGTGGCGTTTAGGATTCCTTGTCTCGTGCAATTATTGCGAAAAAGTAAGATTGCGTCCTCCTCTCGGCAGTCCTTTATCATGTCCATAACCAGGAGGAATCTGGCCCAGTAATGATGTACTGTTTCAGCGGGCTCTTGCCGAATTCGGGATAGATCGCTAATGTTTGGGTGGGCGGGTGGAACTAGATCCGGAACCCCGTCAAAATTAAGACTCAGGGGCCGAGAAGTTTCCGAACTTGGAAGTTTGGATTTTTGAATACTATCCAGTGAATCCAACCCGCCGCCTGACTTTAAGTTCAGGGCTTGACCAATATCCGTCCCTCTGCGGGAATCTGGCATAGAGGGATCGGGAATCCGGACGTAGCTAGTCCTTAAGATAGAAGAAGAGTCACCGTATTGCTCCTCTATCACAGCAACATGACGGGTAGCCTGGGGAGAGTTGATCTCTCTCAGATCGGTTTTAGTCCCGATCTGGTCATAGTCTGTGGCGACTCCCAGGGCGGCGATGCGATCCAAGAGCTCGTTTACGGAGGAGAGCTCGATCAGATCTAACTGCTCGGCAAATTCCGAGTTAATGTGAAGATTGGTTTCGATGACTCGAGAAGTCATCGTCAGCGCGGTGGCCGAACTGGCCGTCATAATAAAACCACCTAGCCGAAGAGTCTGACCAGTGGCCAAGGCTCCTTTGGCGATAGTATCATCTTTAAAGACGGGATGAGGCATCCTTCCTGACGGTGACGGCACAGAGGAACTCTCAATGAAAGCACCAATGTCGGTGTCAAAACTGGCGGATCTCGGGTAGGGGGTCCCGAACTATGCGTCTAGGCGGATGGTAACAAGAGACAAGGGACACGATGTTTTTACCCAGGTTCGGGCCCTCTCGATGGAGGTAATACCCTACTCCTGCTTGATTAATATTGATGATATGGGTAGTACAAGAGTAGATCTACCACGAGATCGTAGAGGCTAAACCATAGAAGCTAGCCTATGGTATGATTGTTGTTCGTCCTACGGACTAAAACCCTTTAGTTTATATAGACACCGAATAGGGTTAGGGTTACACAGTGTCGGTTACAATGGTAGGAGATCTACATATCCGTATCGCCAAGCTTGCCTTCCACGCCAAGGAAAGTCCCATCCGGACACGGGACGAAGTCTTCAATCTTGTATCTTCATAGTCCAGGAGTCCGGCCAACGATGATAGTTCGGCTATCCGGACACCCCCTAATCTAGGACTCCCTCACCCGGGGAAACACGCAGGACCTGCGAGACGTATTGGAAAACAAATCAGGACATAAAAGATCGGTCTTCGGATCATGGGGGCGCGCCTCAACGCGTGACGACGACCGTCACGCCGGATATACTAAAAGAAAATCCGGCCGAGCCGAATACAGTAGACAAGACTCGTATGAACCGCGTCTTGATATAGCCCGGCACAGAGGTGCCGCACACCCCATATGCTTCACTGATGAAGTAATGGATCATGAATTCCTAGAAGGGTTTAAACCCGTGAACATTGAATCATATGATGGCACTACAGACCCCGCGGTATGGATAGAGGATTTCTTCCTCCACATTCACATGGACCGCGGGGATGATCTACACGCCATCAAGTAACTCCTGCTAAAACTCAAAGGGCAGGCTCGGCATTGGCTGAATAGGTTGCCGGCAAACTCCATCAGAAGTGGGGAGAACCTGGCAGACGCATTCCTGGACAACTTCCAGGGCACTTATGTGCGACCACCGGATGCTGACGATTTAAGTCACATAACACAACAGACCGGAGAGTCAGCCAGGAAATTCTAGACTCGGTTCCTAACTAAAAAGAACCAAATTGTCGACGGTAGGATGTCAAAGCCCTAGCGGCCTTTAAACATAACATCCGTGACGAGTGGCTCGCCCGAAATCCAAAATCCATGGCAGCCCTCACGACACTCATGACCCGCTTTTGCGCGGGCGAAGATAGCTGGTTGGCCCGTAGCAACAACACAACAAGCAACCCTGGCACATCAGAGGCCAGAGATAGCAACGACAAACCCCGACGCAACAAATACAAGCACCGCAAAAATGGTGAAAACGCCGAAGATACAGCAGTCAATGCCGGATTTTGTGGCTCTAAGTCCGGTCAGCGGAATGGGCCACTCAAAAATGACAATTCGGGTCCGTCCAGTCTGGACCGCATACTCGACTGCCCATGCCAAATTCATGGCACCCCAGGAACACCAGCCAATCATACCAACAGAAAATGATGGGTCTTCAAACAAGCCGGCAGGTCAGGCACCAAAAACAAAGATAAGGGGTCTCAAAGCGATGATGGCGACGAGGAGCTCAGACCACCGAATACAGGAAGGCAAAAGAAATTTCCCCCGCAAATCCAAACGGTGAACATGGTAAACGGCACCCACACTCCCAACCCGGGCCGGATGCGCACCCCTAGGGATGTCGACTTAACGGAACCAGTCGTCACACAATATAAACTAGGGCCGATCACCTTCAAACCGCGCGGATCGTCCGGTTAACACCAATCACGGCAATCCAGCCGCACTACTCCTCGACCCAATAGTTGACGGGTTCCACCTCACACGAGTCCTTATGGACAGAGGGAGCAGTCTAAACCTGCTTTACCAGGACACAGTGTGCAACATGGGTATCGATCATTCGGTGATCAAGCCCACGAAAGCCACCTTCAGAGGTATTATACCAGGTGTGGAGGCCAGCTGTACAGGCTCCATCGCCCTTGAGGTAGTCTTCGGATCACCTGATAATTACCGTGCCGAAGATTTAATCTTCGACATCGTCCCCTTCCGTAGTGATTATCAGGCACTGCTCGGACGAACCGCGTTCGCTCAATTCAACGTGGTGCCACATTACGCCTACCGTAAGCTCAAGATGCCCGGTCCGTGCAGCGTCATCACGGTTAATGGCAAGGCTGAACTTTCCCTCGGTACCAAGGAGTATACCGCTACTTCAACAGCAGAAGCAACGAGTGGCACCTTCCAATCGAACCTCGAGTCGACGGCCAGGCTCCCGGACACCACCAAAGGACTTTGAACTACTTCACGGCAGGATAGCCCGGCTCGTCCAAAGCTCAATTAAACACTCCGGCGAAGGCCAGGACAGGCCGCATACCGCGGCTCAACCGCTCTCCGGCACACAAACATTTGTTACATTCCCTTTGCAGGTTCACCCTTGCGCCGACTAGGACTGGCAATTTGGAAGCAGCTCGAACGCGCAAGGGAATCCTTAGATATTCCCAACAATGACCATCCGACTATACTCCGGATTGGCACACAACTTCTTCCCCCCTGGTCTCAGCAGGTTCCACAGTCATATCTCTTTTTTATAACATTACCTGTACTCATACGCATCGACGTACCATTCAAATACAACATGTGGATTTATATGACGCTTATCTGCTATTATTTCTTATTGAAATTCTTTTGTCAAGTGGCATCCATACGCCGCGATATGCCTTAAATATGCCAGGGGCTTCGTCTTACCCATAATACGGCAATAAAGTCTGAACACCTTCATGGAAGTTCGGCACCCCGAACTTATAGCATTATATGCATCAGCTCCGAATCTTGTCTTGGGTCAAATGTTGGGTTTGCCCGGCTCCCATGTTTTGCTGCCTTACGTTCCGCTATATCGGCTAAGGCGGCACAGGGAGAACTACTGTGATTGTGTCCCGGTTCTTCCGGACGAGCACCTCAGTAGAGAAAGCCGAAAACTGACTGTCATGATACGGCGAGAGCTGGTCAGCTGTTCGAGAGGTTGTAAAATCTTTAAGGATTTCTCCCGCATAATGCCATAACCAATGCAGCGTGCGATGGATCGGTTTTTCTTCCGATCAGGTGCTTATAGAGCCCCTCGTGCGGTCTTCCGAACATCAGGTGCTGTGCCTACCTTCCTTTTATAAAGCTCCTATGGCTAAGTGAGAGTGATAAAGCCCTATAGTCCGATTGCCTGGTTCGTTGTGCTGAACACCTCCTTCGAAGGACCCAAAACTGGGATAAAGAGTGATCAGGTTTATCCCGAACACCCCCGTACTTCCTACGTGGGGGCAGAAGCCGACGACTGGCCAACTCTCAGGATTAATATATAAAACGGCCGCGCAGGAGGATAAACTTTCATATAACAGGCAATAAATAATAGAAATGACCTTGTTCAACATTACAAAGGACAACATGATTGTATTCATGGAAATATAACGTCCTTGGTACATTGCTCCGCCGCAAGGTAGGATCCTTTCAGGACACTTTCATAATATAATTCGGGCTTGCGGTGCTCCTTCCCCTCTGGCGGTCCCTCGGTCATCAGCTTTTCAGCATCCATCTTCCCCCAGTGCACCTTTGCGCGGGCGAAGGCCATTCGCGCACCCTCTATACAGACCGACCGCTTGATGACCTCAAGTCGAGGGCAGGCACTTACAAGCCACTTCACGAGCCTGAAGTAGCTGCTTGGAATCGGCTCGGCGGGCCATAGCCGGATAATAAAATCCTTCATGGCTAGTTCGGCCACCCTATGCAGTTCGATCAACTGTTTCAGTTGATCGGCAAAAGGCACGGGATAATTTGGTGCCAGATACTGCGACCTGAAGAGCTTATCCGTAGTTTCCCTTTCTTCGGCTCGGTAGAATTGGGCGGCATCCGATATGCTGCGGGGCAGCTCTGCAAATACCCCTGGAGAAATCCGAATTCAAAATTAGAAACATGATTTTCTCCTCAAATACTTGCTTTACATGGAAAAAAGCCTTACCCGTCGCGATCTTCCTCGCCTCTTGGATCTCCTGCAGGGTGCTTTGGGTCTCGGCCTGGTGAGCCCTGGTGAGTTTGGATTCTTCCTCCGTTAAACTCTGCTCGAAGGTCTCACATTTCTTCACGGCCTCTTGAAGCTCCTGCTCAGCTTCAATAACCCTGGCCTCGTGCTTCTCACGAAGAGCCTGCTCTGCGGCTGCCTTTTTCTCGGCCTCGGCCACAACCTTCTTAAGAGCCTCGAATTTGCTCATAGTTCCTAGTGAAAATCATGAAACATATTTTATCATACTGGAAATTCATTCGCAATAAATGCGAGCAGGGCTTGTGCATACCTTGTTTATCTTCTAACTGCCTTTTCAACTGGCCAAGTTCTTCTTTGGCCCGCTCCAGACTTTGAGTCAGTCCGGAGACCTCTGCAGTATGAGAGGTAGTAGTCGCTACAGACACCTGCTTATAAAAGAAGAGAGATAGATGTCATTAACAGAGTCTTCCTGCGAACATAAATTTGATCCTCTGTTCGGTTCTTTCTTTCACCGAGCAGGTGTATCGAGGGCTACTATCCATACTATGACACTCTTCGAAACCTCATAGAACATACCTCAAAGCCTCTTATAAGGCTCATATAGGCTTCATTCAGTTCACTCTCAGGAGACTGAATCTTCTCAATCACCGCACCCATAAGGGAACGGTGTTCATCGATGATGGAGGCGCTCTTCAGCGCCGCCAACAAAGCGTCCGGCACCTCTGGTTGGACAGCGGTTGCCGGTGGAACAGGCACACTCCCTCCAGCCGAGGGAGGCCGCCTGCTTGATTCTGGAGCCGTATTGGTCTCAGGAATTGGGTCCGGCCGGGGGTCGAATTCAAGATGGCCCCCGCCGTCGACTCCTATGGGAATCTTCTCCCCCATGTCTCCGGCCCCTAAATTTGACCTCCAGGCACCGCATTCACGATCTCCCCCCCCCTCCTTGGCTTGGGTCCTTCTGGGACGAAACCTCGGTGTTATTCACTTATTTGGGGGAATGGGCCTTCGGGGTGTCCCGCTCTCCATAGCATCTAAGATCAGCAAATCCTCTGACGAGGATTGTTCGGTGCGGGGCCTCGCCGGACTACAAAAAGTATGGCTCAAGTTAAAATATTATGCCATGATGAGTCTGGACGCATAATCGTGTTCGGATACTCACGAGTACACCGAGGGCTGGGCCCTGGGATGCCACTCCGGGCCGCTATCGGCGGTGGCAGTGGACTCCTCCGGAAGAGGAGTTTTTACCCTTTTAGGAGACTAGGCCTCCAAGTGTATGGAGGCCGTCCTCTTCTTTCTTCCCCCCGTTGGGGATTCATCTTCCTCCTCCTCCTCCTCGTCCTCTTCGGAGGCAGAACGGTCATTGGAGCCTTAGGATATTGTGTCCGAAGTGCCGCGGCGACGAAGGTCGCCCTGGGTCTTTTTGGCCTCCTTCTCGGCCTTCTTCTTCGGCGCCTTGTAAGGCGCTGGGACCAGCATCTTAAATGTAAGTGGGATGGCTAGTTCTTGAGCGTGAGCAGGGCGGTGGATCCGCTCCGCCTTCTTCGTCAAGCCCTAGGAGAGTTGTGGGAAACACATAAGAATTTCCCTCGGGTTATGCGGATATAAGGTATGATGACTTACCGAGCTTGCAGGGCGGGACAGTTGGTACCCGCGGTCTTCGGCTGAGTCCGGCCATGATTTGCCGGACTTGAAAAGCACCTTCCAGATGTCTTTGTGCAAGGAGCCAAAGAGCTCTCGCAGGTTCTGGTGCTTGGACGGATCGAATTCCCGTAGATTGCAAGTCCGGTGTTGACAAGGCAGGATCCGGCGAACTAACATCACCTGGACTACATTGACAAGTTCGATGTTCTTGTCTTCCATGTCTTTAACGCGCGTCTGTAGCACCGATAGTTTGTCGGACGAGGACTAGTTCAGGAGCTTCTTGGGCCAGGACGTAAGCCGCAGAGGGGCTCCGGAACGGAAGTCAGGAGCAGCGGCCCATTCCGTGCCGCACGACTCAGTGATGTAAAACCACTGATGTTGCCACTGTTTGACGGAATGATTAAAAGTACCTATTGGCCATGTGACATTAGGCATCTTGCTCACCATAGCGCCCCCGCACTCGGCATGCTCGCCGCTCACTACCTTGGGCTTCACATTAAAGATCTTCAACCATAAGCCGAAGTGTGGCGAGATGCGGAGAAAAGCCTCGCACACGACGATGAATGTCAAGATGTTGAGGAAGGAATTGGGGGATAGATCATGAAAATCGATCCCGTAATAGTACATGATGCCGTGAACAAACAGGTGGAGGGGAAACCCTAGCCCACGGAAAAAATGAGGGAGGAATACAACCCTCTTGTGGGGTTCCGGAGTAGGGACGATCTGTCCCGCCGTCGGGAGACGGTGGCTGATTTTCTTGGCTAGGTACCCGGCCTCCCGAAGCTTTTTGATATCCTTCTCCCGGATGGTAGAGGCCATCCACTTGCCTCCTGCTCCGGATCCAGACATTTTTGGAAGGCCTTTGTGGGCAGAGAAGACGAACGCTCGGGCGCTGGAGCTCGAGCGAAGGGGAATGGATCGGGAAGAAGAAGGCGTGGGTGAAAAAGAGGAGTCCTTGACCCTTTATAAGGGCGGTAGAAACTGTGCGCCTCCCCACTTGCCTGGTAAACTCGCTTATTCCAAAAGCACCATTACTGATGGCGCGGTTGGGTTACCCACAACTGTATCAATGAGAATCCCGTGATAAGGGGACGCGATCTCTGCTTCGACAAGACGTGCCAGGAAAACCGCCTCGCAATATGTGCAGTAGCTGGTTGAGAAAAACGGTTCGAATAATAACTGGGCCATGGCGTGATGTAATGCTATGAAAGTTGTCAGCGGATTAGATTTGTGGAATATTATACTCTCTACGGTGGTATGTGGAATTTCTTTTGCAGAGACGGACACTATTCTTGTGTTCAAAATCTTCTATAGAGTATTCGGAGGAGGAACCCGCCTTGCAATGCCGAAGACAATCTGCGTGCCGGACTCATCTTCATTGAAGCCTGGTTCAGGGGCTCTTGAGGAGTCCTGGATTAGGGGGTCCTCGGACAGCCGGACTATATACTTTGGCCGGACTATTGGACCATGAAGATACAAGATTGGAGACTTCGTCCCGTGTCCGGATGGGACTCTCCTTTCCGTGGAAGGCAAGCTTGGCAATTCGGATATGTAGATCTCCTCCCTTGTAACCGACTCTGTGTAACCCTAGCCCCTTTCGGGGTCTATATAAACCGGAGGGTTTAGTCCGTAGGACAACAACAATCATAATCATAGGCCAGCTTCTAGGGTTTAGCCTCTACGATCTCGTGGTGGATCAACTCTTGTAATACTCATATCATCAAGATCAATCAAGCAGGAAGTAGGGTATTACCTCCATCAAGAGGGCCCGAACCTGGGTAAACATTGTGTCCCCCGCCTCCTGTTACCATCCGCTTTAGACGCACAGTTCAGGACCCCCTACCTGAAATTCGCCGGTTTTGACACCGACACCCATCACTACTTGGGTGCAAATGAAGGATGTCATGAGAGCACGTTTCATGCCAACCTACTACAACCGCGACCTCTCAAGAAACTTTAACTCCTCAAGCAAGGAACAAATAGTGTTGAAGAGTACTACAAGGAAATGGAGATAGCCATGATACGAGCCAATGTAACGGAAGATGATGAGCAAACTATGGCAAATTTGTTGAATGGGCTCAATAATCCTATCAAGAATATCGCTGACTTCCGACCTTAGTCCAACCTGATCGAGCTAGTGCATCAAGCTACCAAGGCGGAACGACAAGTGCAAGATGACTTCATGTATGCCAAGTACTCTTCCAAGAGCTACGGCTTCGCCAACACCCAAGCTTCAACGACGCCAACACCTTCTACATCAACCAAGCTATCTACAAGCAATGACGACAAGTCAAGTTACAAGAAAACTTCGACAACCTCAAGTCGTCCTCCTACTACAAGCAACTTCAATCCGAGAGCTTCATCATCATCTACTCCTACCGATGAGACAATCAAGACAAGTTCCTTCAAATGCTTCACATGTGGCGGTCGAGGCCACAAGTCCTTTGAGTGTACCAATAAGCGCACCATGATCCTCAATGACGATGGAACCTATGACTCCGTGAGTGAAGAGGAAATGGAAGCCCTTGAGGAAGTGGCCATGCACCGACAAGTGAACGAAGATGAAGATAATCAAGTCTTTTGTGACGAAGATTCGAGCCCCTCTCTTGTTGTCTCCAAGGTCTTGACACTTCGACATCAATAAGACGAAGTCCAAAGATGCCATATCTTCCACACCAAGGCCGACATCAATGGAAGGTCCGTGAAGGTCATCATCGATGGAGGTAGTTGCCATAACTTAGCAAGTGAAGAACTATGCTCCAAGCTCCAATTGTTCAAGATGAAGCACCCAAATCCCTACAAGGTCCAATAGCTAAGCGACTCTGGCACTATCCAAGTTGAGCATATGGTACAAGTTTCCTTCAAGATCGGAGCTTACGAAGACACTTTGGAGTGTGATGTCGTTCCGATGTCCGTTTGCCACCTCCTTCTTGGACAGCTATGGCAATTTGACCAAGGTGTCATCCACAACGGGCGAACGAATCACTATAGCTTCAAGATGAAGGGAAAGGAGTACATGCTATGCCTTATGTCTCCTAGTCAAGTGATCACCGACAAGCAAGCCACCAATCATGGAGAGAAAAGTGAGAGAGGAAACCACCCAAAAGAGAGTGAGCGCCACAAGCCCAAATTGAGTGCCTCCACGATGAGCGATAACAAGAACTTAGTCCTATTTGCCACCAAAAGTGAGATAAGAGAAGTGTGTGAGAACCCATCAAGTGTCATGCACTATGTCCTTTTGGGCAAGCACGAGGCACCAAAAGCTAACACCTCTCACAATCTACCTTCAGTGTAATATTCTCTACTACAGGAATTCCAAGATGTATTTCCCGATGAGCTACCTCCGGGTCTACCTCCACTACGAGGCATTGAACACCGAATCGACCTCATCCCCGGAGCACCCCTTCCTAACAAGGCTCCCTACCGAATCAACCCCGCGGAAACAAAGGACATCCGGTGGCAAGTACAACAACTCATCGACAACGGCCATTTACGAGAAAGCTTGAACCCTTGTGCTATCCCGGTAATCCTTGTTCCCAAGAAAGATTGTACATTTCGCATGTGTTCCGATTGTCGCCCTATCAACACTATTACCGTGTGTTATCGTTACCCCACTCCACGCCTAAATGATATGCTAGATGAGCTTAGCGGATCTGTAATTTTCTCTAAAATTGATCTTAAAAGTGGCTACTATCAAATACGCATCCAGGAAGGTGACGAATGGAAAACTTCATTTAAGACCAAATTTGGCTTATATGAATGGATTGTTATGCCAATGGGTTTATCCGAAGCACCCGGTACTTTCATGCGAGTCATGCATTTTGTTCTTCGCCCCTATATTGGTGTATTTTTTGTGGTATATTTTGACAATATTCTTGTGTTTAGCAAATCTCTCAAAGATCATGTCACCCATCTTAGAACCGTGTTGCAAACCCTTAGGAAAGAGCGCCTCTATGCTAATATGGACAAATGTCTTTTCGGTATTGATAAGCTTGTTTTCTTTGGTTTCCTTGTGTCTTCTAAGGGTGTTCATGTAGATGAATCTAAGATCGATGCTATTAAAACATGGCCCCAACCAACCAACTTGCAACAAGTGCGAAGTTTTCTTGGTCTAGCCGGTTTTTATCGTGGATTCGTGAATGATTTTAGCACCATTGCTTCACCTTTGCATGCTTTGAGTAAGAAAAATGCGCCATTTGTTTGGGGACCATCCCAAGATACCGCATTTAATGAACTTAAGAATTTGCTTACTCATGCTCCCGTGCTTGCATTACCCAACTTTGACAAACCCTTTGAATTCATTGTGATGCTAGCGGTAATGGCATAGGAGGTGTGTTAACGCAAGAGAAGCGCCCAATTTCTTACTTTAGTGAAAAACTATCCAGAGTGCAACTCAATTACCCCATCTATGATAAAGAGCTATATGATTTAGTGCAAGTTTTGCGTGAATCGGAACATTATCTTCACCCTCATGAATTTTTCATTCACTCTGACCATGAAACGCTTAAATACCTTAAGGGTCAAACTAAGTTGAACAAGCATCATGCTAAATGGAGTGAGCTCATAGAGTCATTTCCTTATGTCATTAAATGCATCAAAGGTAAGGAAAATGTTGTGGCGGATGCACTTTCACACATATGCATGCTTGTTACTAAATTTGAATTGAATGTCATTGGCTTTGAGAACATAAAAGACTTGTATGCGCATGATCCTACTTTTGCTATTCCTTATGCCATGTGTTTGACGCATACATCTTGGGAACACTGTTACAACAAAGATGATTATCTTATGAGAGCTAACAAACTTTGCATCCCCGAGTCTTCTCTTCGTTTGTTACTTTGGCAAGAATCTCATGGAGGAGGACTAATGTGACACTTTGGACATGACAAGACATTTGCTACGCTCTCCAAGAACTACTTTTGGCCCAAGATTTTCCGCGACGTCTCACGCTTGACCAACCGATGCTCTACATGTCCCAAAGCTAAGTCTAAAGCTCAATCCCATGATCTCTATATGACGCTTCCAATTCCATATCACCCATGGGAAGATATTACTATGGACTTTGTGCTTGGTTTTCCCAGAACTAGAAATGGTAAAGATTCCGTGTTTGTTGTTGTGGACCGATTCTCTAAAATGGCACATTTCATACCATGCAACAAGATAGATGATGCTTCACATGTTGCAAATCTTTTTTGTTGAGAAATCTTGTGACTACATGGAGTGCCAAAAAACGATTGTCTCGGACCGCGACGTCAAGTTCTTGAGTTACTTTTGGAAGACCTTATGCGCCAATCTTGGAATCAAGCTTTTGTTCTCTTCATCATACCATCCTCAAACCGACGGCCAAATGGAGGTGACGAATCGAACGCTATCCACCCTACTACGCGTGTTGCTCAAGAAGAACATCAAGGAGTGGGAAGAGTGCCTACCCATTGCCGAGTACACCTACAACCGTGCAAGACATTCGACTACCGACAAGTCCCCCTTCGAGGTCGTGTACGACATCAACCCGTTGTACCCATTGGATATTCTACCTATTCCACTACAAGAGCGCATCAACATGGACGCGAGTGCCCGAGTGAACTATCTCAAGAAGGTGCATGAAGATACAAGGAACACCATCGAGTGCAAAGTACAACGCCTCGCGACCAAGCTCAACATCACTAAAGCAACCCATGACATTAAACACTGGAGATCTTGTGTGGCTACACCTTCGCAAGGACCGCTTCCCCAACGAACGCAAGTCCAAGCTTCTACGACGAGCCGAAGGACAATTCAAGGTGCTCGAACGCTACAACAACAACGCCTACAAGATCGACACCCCACACGACAAGTGCAATGTGAGAGACATCTTCAATGTCAAGGATCTTTCTCCCTACCATGGTGATGAAGATTTCGATCCGAGGTCGGATCTTTCCCAAGGGGGGCGTGGGGAGATCATGCAGAGCATCCCAAGGTCATCCGCATGGACCTATCATCGTCTCACCAAGTGCCTAGTGGACCCATGACACAATCACGTGCAAGAGCTATCAAAACCGAGGTGACATCTCTCCTCTCACAATTCCACTTCGATGCACATGAGACATGGCTACTACCTCAACCAGAGAAAATATGCATACTCAGGTACCAAGGAGTTAACCATGAAGAAGCTAAGGAGCAAGGAGGATCGAAGAAGGAAGACATGTGTGAAGACGGAGAAGAAATCAGCCAAGTCCCTAGGCTGGCCGGATGATCTGGACAAGGTCCCGGACGATCCGGCTAATCCACCCGAGAGCACCCGTAGCTGCACCCCAAAGTCAGACCATCCGGACGTGTCCCGAATCATCCGGACCACAGCCGGACGTTCGGACCCCCCTCCAGACATCCAGGCCGCATTCGGCATCGCCTGCCTCTTCGCCTCGTCTGGACCACCTCCCAGAACATCCGGGGTCCCTGAAGCCCAGATTATCCGGCTACCCATCCGGACCACCACCCGTGTGTGCATTACGGGCCGAAGCCCATGTACCCCTTCGCCCTCTTTGCCTATATAAACGACTCCTCCTTCACTTTTTTAGGGTGAGCAATGGTTTAGCTCATTTAGGTGATAGAGCTTTGCTCATCCACTTGGTTACTTCTCCATTGGAGTCCACAGCCTCTTCGGAGAAGGTCCCCCAAGTGGATTCAAGACCCCTCACGGGAAAACCTCAAGACCTCCTCACGGAGAAGAACTCGCTAATTGTATCGTCCTTAGTTGATCATGGATCGTGTATCTCTTCATGTTCCGAGGATCTAGCACATGTGTAATCGAATCTTGTTGGTTTGAGTGATTCTCTTGTGTTTCCCCTCGTGTTCTTCGTGTTCTTCGTGTTCATCATGGGATTCGCTCCAATCGTGAAAGATCGTCCACCTAGGGTTCTACCCTACATAACTTAGTCTTGCTCCAGATCCCCTTCTCTCCTTGCTCAAAGCGCCACCGGATCCGCCAAACCTTTCCTGAGCTCGCCACCGATGGCCACTGAGAAGGCGAAGCCCACCGCCCCTTCTGTGCGCTGGGCCTCCTTGTTCGAGGCGGCCCCCAATGCGTCCACATTCACTGAAGAGAAGCATCTTGCCGCCATGCTCCCACTGACGGCGAGCAACGACAATGAGGGAGACCTTCTACCCCTTCTTGTTGCACAACGTCTTTGCTAGGCTCATCCCCCCTTTCTCCAACTTCTTCTTCGCTGTCCTCAACCATTACCAGATCCACGCCCTTCATCTTCATCCCAAATCCATCCTCCTCCTGTCGATCTTCGCCTTCTACTATGAGGCGTTTGTGGGGGTGATGCCCTCTGTTGCGCTGCTCCGCCACTTCTTCTACCTTCGGATGGGCGCCACCCAGTTCTCCGGGTGCGTCTGCTTTATCGCATCTCACGACAGCAACGCCATCTCGAGGGCTGGGAAGAAGGTGGAGGACTTCCAGCACAACTGCATCTTCATGGACGCCAGGCGCTCTCACGCTCGGCTGGAGCTGCCGACCGCGTTGCCGGTGAAGCTGGACCGGTTGGCTAATGAGAAGCTCATCGACCCTCAAGCAGAGCTGCTGGTGGAGAAGATGACGGATGACCTGAAGGCGGAGAAGCTGACAGGGGCCATGCTCGTCAGGGAGTACCTGACGCAGCGCCTGGCTCCACTCAAGACGCAGTTGCACCCTCTGTGGTGCCCTAAGGGTGCGGAAGACGACCTCCGGCTGCGCCCGGACGACTTGTCCTACGAGGAGCTGAGCAAGGCCATGCGCATCTTGCTCAAGAAGGACCCGGGCGGCCTCCCAGAAGCCTATCTCTCGTTGTACCGCCGCGAGATGGAGAGAAGGTAGCCGCCACCATGCCCGTCTTCAACGAGCGAGGGCTCGTGCCGCCAAAGCCTTCCCAGCCCCCTAGCTCCCTGGTGCCGGTGTCCTCCGGCGACTGCTCCAGGGAGGAGGGGAAGGAGGACTCGGAGGCGACCTTGGAGGGGGTGGGGGAAACCTCTCCTCTACGGCAGAGCGATCTCCTCCGTGTCCTCTCCCATGATGACGATCCTGGTGAGTACTTGGCGGAGAGGTCGCCGCGCTCCATCGGGGTCGCCACGAGGTCCGGGGGCACCCCACTGAGGAGGTTGAAGTAGGGGGCCCCGAAGAAGGGTGGGACGGCGTCGCTTCCCCGGGGAGATGCCTCCGCCTTGTCGCCCGCCACCACCGTCGCAGAGCCGGCTGCCCCACGCTCGTTCGCTCCTGAGAGCGCGGCGAAGCTCGTGCCCAAGAAGCTCTGTGGCACCACGCTTCTGGCCTAGAGGAGGGCATACGTTGCTAATGACGAGTAAGTAATTCACCTTGTTTCTGATTCTCACCTTGGATGTGGTGCTCACGAGACCCTCCTCCTGGTGGTCAGGCTGTAGCTGGTGCTAAAGAGGAGGAAGGAGGAGGCCAGGGCCTCTGAGGCCAAGCGGCCTGCCACGGCCATGATGACTCTCGTGTGGGAAGAAGAGGCCGTCTTGTGTCCTCCTACGATGGAGCTGGCCTCTCGAGGCTCAGGGGCCCAACCTCAGCAGAAGTCCGCCTCCGTGGCTAAGCTGACTCCTGAGGCGCCCGTCTCCATTGCACCCGCTGGGGGTCCGAGGGCTCCGAATCCCCCTACAGTCCTTGCTATTGTTACTTCGTCATCCCAGGCGCCAGCGCAAGCCGTCATGCCGGCGGGCCACGGCTCCTCTGACATGCCCAGCGCTCTGGAGGATGCCTTCACGGCGCTGGACCAGCTCCGGGTTAACCTTTAGGGCGCCCACCAGCGCATGGCGATGGGGCATCTCGGGGTGGCTCCAGGCCGACTCGACCGTCAAGGCAGCCTGGGGCCAGGCCGAGGCTGCTGCCGAGGAGGGCAGGAAGGTGGCCGGCGTGGCCGCAGTTGCTCACGATGCAGATAAACGCTGCCACATGGAGGAGGCCGAGCTGAAGGCCCTCCGCGATGAGTAGGCCGCCCGCACCCATCAGCTCGAGGAGAAGAAAGAGGAGCTGAAGAACCAGGAGACTGCGCTCACCAACCGTTGTACCGAGATGGAGCAGGCAGCCCGGGAATAGGCCGCGTAGCATAGCCGCCTGGAGAAGCTGAAGGAAGAGGTGGAGGCGGCCCAGGCGTCCCATGCCAAGCTCGTCTCCGAGGAGAAAGCTCGACTGGAGGCCGGAGAGAAACTCCTTGCCGCAACTAAGAAGGCAGCCGCTGCAGGGTGCGACGCCTTCGTCTCCCTTGAGTCGAGGTCGCACGGGGTGCTGCAAGACCTTTATGGGGCAGGGTATGAGAAGCCGCTGGCAACTCTGGAGGAAGGCCCCGCTGGGCTCCTCCCCAAGCTTGCCGCGGCGCTCGAGGGCTTTGTCGTCGGAGTGGGCCCGATGGTGGAGGGGGAGGCTCGCGCGCTTATTACCTCAGCCGTGACATGCATCTTCAGCCACCTCCATCTTGGGAGCCCCAGCTTCGACCTTGGTGCGTTGCTTGAACATTTGGATCCTGAGCTCCACGATGCAGCCACCGAGGCCGTGAAGAAGCAGTTGGAGGCCCTGCTGCAGAAGTTCCTCTGCGTCGACCCTGCAGCCGCGGCTGATGGCAAAGGCGGCGGCGACGTTGTTGATGACGGGCTTCCCCAAGCGGGCGACGGCTCAAAGGCTGAGGAAGAGGCTCAAAGGCGGCGCTTCCCCATTTTTTAAATCCTGCAACATTTATCGTGCCTCGCGGAGGCGTAAGAACTTATGCTTTGAGCTTTTAAGAGACAATATGTTTGTAATAATTTACTAGGATTTCGCAATTTCCTTTCCGTTTGCTTTAGTGTTCTGCATTGGAAGGGCCCAGCCACGCGCATACCTTAGCCGCCTTGAGTCGTCCAGATCACCAGGACGAGACCAAGGGGTGAGGGGCTATGCGACCAGTGAGGCCCCTGAGTCGCGATGCTTAGGGTCCCCCTTGATGTACGAACATCCCTCAGGAAGGAAATGCGGGTGTAGGTTTTAGCGTTCTGCGTTGGCAGGGCCCGGCCCCGTGCATACCTCAGCCGCCATTGGGGCGTCCGGATCACCAGGACGATACCAAGCGGTGAGGGGCTACGGGACCAGTTAGGCCCCTAGGTCGCGATTCCCAGGGGTCCCCCTTGACGTACGAAAACCCTCCATACCTTTCCTCGCCGGGCACTCCCTCGGGAGGGGCGCGCGCAGACAAGGTGTAAGGGACCTGGCGAGGTGGCATACGCCAGGTGTGACCAGAGCATAGCCCCCATGCCCAGCCCCCTCGAGCGACTCCCCCGAGGGGAGAGCGGTGTGGTGAGGCTGAGCAGCGAGCCTGGTTGCTCTCCTGAGGTTGCTGCAGCCGTTAGGCTGCCCTCAGTTGTTATTTCACCAGCGCGGAGCATGGTGCTTCCACTCTTGCACGGGGATGCCGCTCCTCGACCGTGTCGTCTGCCAGCGCGGAGCATGGGGCTTCCACTGGTACGTGGGTGGGAGCTCCCTATGAAGGGAGACTCCGGCGCATGTACAGCCCCGTCCTGACATGTGGCTTGCACGGCAGGACCGGAGGAGGTGTGTATGTGCACTCGTGAGCCAGCGCGGGACTCACAAGGCCCTATGTCAAGGCGGGTTGCGCCTGAATTTGATTCGGAACACTTGTGATGGTCCTGCGAGATGGTTAGGCAGCCTGCGCCAAGTGAATCTCCTGAGGTTATCGCATGAGAAGACCAAACACCAACAACCCCAGGAGGTGACGTGAATGGGACCGGCCCGCCAGACAGAGCTCAACCATTGGGTTGTCGACGCTGTAGGGACGGACCCGAGCACAGACGCTGTGCCTAGTCATCTCATGCGGAAGTCCTGAAGAAAGACAATAGGCACATGGATCCCGAGGCGGTGAGGCACCAGGTCGCGCGCCCTAACTTATCCGCCCCCGATTAGCTTATGCAAGAACAAGACACCAAGGACCATGGGAGGCGACGTGCATGGAGCTGGCCCGCGAACGAGAGCTCAGCCACTTGGGTTTAGCGATGCTGCAGGGACGGACCCGAGCACAGACGCCGTGCCAGTCCTTATTCATGAGGCAGGCGTGGGCGGGTTTGCAAGGGCATACGACGTTCATGGCGGCAAGCGCCCGGGCGGACAGGTGATAATCATAAAGCAACTCATAGAAAGGGTAAGGCCAGTTCTGATAGATGCAAGGAACGATACATGCCGCAGGGACGAACCCACATGGCTTGGGGATAATGCCGCCCGAGGGGCGCCCCCAACTGAACAAACCAAATTTGTCACCTGGCACCGTCAATGAAGGGGTGTTTAAGTAGCTGAAGACGCATGCTGCAGAAGTCGCTCCTCACGAGTCGTTCGGGTCCTGATCCTTGTGAGGCTTCGGAGGCCCGGGGGGCTCGCGAGGGTCCGGCGCCACCTCCTCATGTGATGCCTGGACGCCCCGCATGTGATGATGGTGTGTGGTAGACCTGTTCAGCAAACTGAAAGGCAAGCAAATGTAGCTGTGAGGGGGGCCCTCGCACCGGCCAACATGGGACAACCAGAGGAGCTCCTGAGATGCAGCTTTGTTGAGCCACAGGATGTTGGCCGCAGATGCACCGCCTTTGCCCTCATCGGGGAGGGCAGCGCAAGGTGGTGCAGGGCGACGCTCGCCTCGCATAGCTCTTCCTCCTGAATCTCCTTGGTTGCCTTGGTGATGACCTCCCGAGCGCCTGGCGCCCTGCGCTCTCCTTGTGGAAGCATGCGTTGAAGCACTCCCCCACATGGTGCCCGAGCGCCTCCCTCGTGACACTGGCCAAGTCAGAGGCCATGGACGGTCGCGTTCAACTCGCGAGCGTACTATTTGAATGCAATGGGAGGCAGGGGCCTCAGCACCGCCTAGGATGCAAGCAATGGCACGAGGCTCTTGGAAGCCCCCGGCCCCATCATCCTGGTGGTGGTCATCATTCCTTCTTGGTGGCGGCGGCAGCGGAGGAAGGCCAGCGTTGCCCTGAGGACGGTCCTCACGAGGCTAATCCCTCCAGGGACCCTGGCGAGGCTGGCCCTGCCAGCGGTCCTCACGAAGCTGACCATGCCAGTCCTGGCGGGGGTCGCGGTTGTCCCAGCGTCCTCTGCCCCAGCCTCCTCCACTGCCGTGGCCTCGAACATTGCGCTCAGGGCGACGACCGAGGCGCCCGTCGCGGATGGCCCAGAGCTCCTGGCAGTCATTGGTGTTGTGGCTGTGCATGTTGTGGAAGACGCAGAATGGGCAGCTGCTCTTGGATGACTCCGGGTGGTCGCAGCCGCGCTTCATCTTGGGTTAGGCTGCGAGCATAGCTTGTCCCTTGCACTTCACATCCTTGGCTTGGCTTTCTTGTCAGCCTCTCGAAGCTCCAGGAGGGAGAGGCGACCTTCCTCGGCCCTCGCACATTTTGGTTTCCATGTTGAACATCTCCAGAGCCGTGCACAGGTCCTCGTGTATGGCGAGATCTTCCTTCATCTTGACATTCCGGATGCCATCAGTGAACGCCGAAATGAGGTCCTCGTCCGACACCTTGTGAATATTGAGGCGAACGCTATTGAACTGCTGGATGTATTTGTGGAACGTCTCCCCTGGCTGCTGCTTGATGCGCTGCAGGTCACCCGCAGCCTGTGGGCGGTCACCAGTGCCCTGGAAGTTGGCGATGAAGCGCTCTCGCATCTCATCCTAGGAGGAGATCGATCCTGTGGGGCGGTTCAGGAGCCAGCAGCGCGCGCCATCCTTGAGGGCCATGGGGAACCAGTTCGCCATGACCTTCTCATCGCCGTTGGCCACCTCGATGCTTCATTCATAGAGCTCCAGGAACTCGGTAGGGTCAGGAGTGTCGTCGTAGCGTGGAGGCAGGTCAGGCTTGAACTTCCCCTGCCAGAGAGCGCAGCACAGCTCCGGGGTGAACGCGCGGCAACCTACCGAGGTTACGGTAACCTGCCGTGGAGGTGGAGCCTGATCTTGGCGCTCGCGCACCACTGCCTCGGGCGGCATGCGATCTTGACATGGCGGTGCTGGGAGCGCACGCGCCTCTCCTTGGGGCCGCTGCACCACTTGGCAGCTTTCCTCATCGTGTGTCGGCGCCCTGCATGGTGGGTCACGCCAAGGAGCCTCACGAATTGGGTCGAGGACAACGTCTTGCCTGGGAGGTGGAAGAGGCGCACCGTGGGCCACATCGCCCACGAGAGGCGGCGGTGGAGGCAGTGAGCGGGACGATGCAGGGGCCTCTCCCGCGGCGCTGACGAGCTCGGCGATGCGGTCTAGCCAGTCCTCATAGAGGTCATCGGTCGGGCGATAGCGCAGGAGCTCGCGTGCCTTGAGTACACAGCCTGCACGCTCGCTGGCCGCGATGAGCATGAGAAGACAAAGCAGCCACCGCAGTCAGTGACACGGTGGCGGTGCGTTCGTCACGTCGTACGGAAGGCTGCAGCGACAAAGCCTACTTCTTATGGGCCGCAGGGCCAGTGGTAGTGTTGGCCACTGGCGATGGGGAACGACGGGGAGCGTTGTCGCCTGTAGGCGTCGTCTGGGCGACGTTGGCGGTGAGGGTGGCCCGATGCTCATCACGAACTAGACGAGCGTCAGCCATGGGAATGGCAGAATGGTGGCGAATTGACTGGAGGCAGAGAGGCTCCGACGCACCCCTACCTAGTTCGCCAAATGTCAGATTGAGGGCTCCGCAGACCCAAGATAGATTCGAAATCTAGGGTGTGTGTGAAGAACTCAACTTCCCCAGTCTGCCTACTCATCAATCCTGCGGCCTAGCTCAATGAACTGGAAGGAAATGGGACACACCAGTTTACCCAGGTTCGGGCCACCTTGCGGTGTAAAATTCTACTCTTGCTTTGTGGTGGATTAGCCTCGAGATGGGATGAGGATGAACTAGTATAGTGGATGAACAACCTCAGGAGGTGTGCTCTTGTGTTTGAGTGAGCTGGTGAGGGTGTGGATGGACTGGATCCGGGTCTTCCTCTATGGTGATGGCTAGGCTATACTTATAGTGGCATTGATCCTCTTCCAAAAATGAAGGCGGTAAGGGATCCCACAATGGCCAAATTCGAAGGGAGACAACTAATACATCTTATCCTAATAAAAGGTAGTCGTCGTCTGCAAAGCTTCAGGTCGTGACGCCGTGGTGGGCTCGGCGACGACCACCGTCATGCCGTCCTGGCGGTCTTGGTCTTGCAGCATGGAAATGGAAACCTTTGGTTGGTGCCTCGGGACTCCGCGCCTGTGCTTGCCTCTTTAGCACCAAAGAGGAAACCTGTTGTACTACGCCCGCTGGCGCCTGCCTGGCCTTGGTTGTCATGGAGTGCATCATCCGAACCTCACGAGGTAAGGGTCTGCATAGAAATCTCCGCTCCTCAGGAGCCAGCTTGAGGAGGCCGCTCCTTCTGGAGGTCTTGACGTCGTCCGCCTCGCGAGGCTTGGCCCCTCGTGAGGGTCTTGTGTTGTTGGTGCTGAAGATGGGCCCTACCAGGCCATATATGGAGCCACGCCATGGGCCGCAAGCAGGCAAGTCTGGGTACCCCGGTTCCCAGAACACCGACTGTCATGGATATCAAGATGAAGGAGGAGCTCTCCATACATGAGGAGTTGTGCTCGTCTCTGGAGATGTTCAACATGGCCGCCAGGTGCGCGAGGGCAGAGGAAGGTCACCTCTCCCTCATGGATATTTCGGAGATCAATCCTCCAGGGCTGTGACGAGGACAATGCAGTGCTCGCGGCTGAACCTGAGATGAAGCATGGCTGTGACCACGGCGAATCCTCCAGGGGAAACTGCCGGTTCTGTGTTTCCACAATGTCCACAGCCACAATACCAACAACTACCAGGAGATCTGGGCAATCCGCGACGGGCGCCTTGGCCGCCGTCCCGAGCGCAACGACCGTGGCTACAACCACGGAGGAGGCCGCGGTGGGGGCCGCTGGGACAACCGCGACCCTCGCCATGCTTGGCGCGATCAGCCTTGTGAGAACCGCTAGCAGGGCCAACCTCGCGACGGCCCCTGGCGTGACCAGCCCCGCGAGGACCATCCTTAGGGCAATGCCGGCCTTCCCCCGCTGTCACCACCTCCACGGAGAAACAACGACAACCACCAAGATAATGGGGCCGGGGGCTTACAGGAGCCACATGTGATTACTTGCATCCTGGGTGGTGCTCAGGCCCCGCCTGTCATTGCATCTTCAAGCAGTTCGCTCGCGAGGTGAACGCAACCCTCCCGAAGCTTTATGCGCGGCGTCCCCTTAGGTGGTCCAAGTACGCCATCACCTTTGACTCTACGGACCAGCTCAAGTGCTCAGCTGCCACAGGCGCGCTCCCGGTGCTTTGCACGCCGACCACAAGAGCACACTTCCTGAGATCGCTCTTCCATTGCACTAGTTCATCCACAGCCCACCTCGAGGCCAATCCACCACAAAGCAGGAGTAGGGTTTTACACCGCAAGGTGGCCCGAACTTGGGTAACCTGATGTGTCCCATTTCCTTCCTGTTCATCGAGCTAGGCCGTGAGATTGACGAGTTGGCAGACTTGGGAGATTGAGTTCTTCGCACTCACTGCAGAGTTCGAATCTATCAAGGGTCCGCGGAGCCCGAAATCCGACATTTGTCACGCTAGGTAGGGGTGCGTTGGGGCCTCTCTTCCTCCGGTCGATTTGCCACCGCTCCGCCGTTCTCATGGCTGATGCTCTGCGGGCTCACGCTGAGCATTGGGCCGCTCGATCCGCTCTGGTAGTGCCATCCACCCAAGAAGATCTCCATGTCGTGCTCCTTGCAGCCTGCACGCCGCCCATCGCCATCAGCAGCGGGTGGCATGGAGTGCCGTCACCCGCTCTCGCGCTCCACTGCAGCCGCGCCACCACGCGACCTTCAAGCTATGTTTCGGTAGCGGCACTGCACACCGTCGAGAGCAAGCGAACACGCAGGCCGCGCTCATCGTGGCACGAGAGCTGCTGAGGTGCAGGCTGGTAGAGGGCGACCATGATGCCCTACTAGAGCGGGTTACTGAGCTGCTCAATGCCGCTTGCAGGGGCGCAGCGCCTTTCTGCACACTGCCTATGATGCAAGCGATGCCGGGGGCGCGAGCTAGCCCCCACAATGCTCATGCGCCTCTCCTCGGGGGAACGAGGAGGTCCCACGGCACCAACCCGGCCAGCAACGCCGCTTGTCCTACCCATGGCGCCCTACCTCTAGGTGTAGCGGGCTTGGGCGGTCGCTCTTGGGGCCGCGCCGAGTCGCCACCTTACGGCCCTCGTGGCCCGGCACCGAGTCTGGCGACCAACAGCGCGGGACGACCGGGCGCCGACTCTAGCGTGGCAACTTCAGGCGCCTCTATACCTCGCTTGACGGACCCACCGTACGTACCAAGAGGAAGCCCCCGCCCGTTCGCCTTGCCAGCTTGGGCATCAAGGCCACGTGAAGCTGAGGCCCTTCGCGAGCCGCTCCAGAGCTTCACCAATGCCTTCAACGACCACAACCACTAGGTACAACCGATATCTCAGGAGCACGATTACACTAACCATGGACCACAGGTGAACCAAGCCGTGGTAATAGCCATGAACCTCAGGACGATGGCCCCGTTGTAGGCAGGCGAGATGCACTGGGGGCTACATGGGGGAGCCCGGTGCCAGGACCTCCTCCATGCCGCATGGAACAAGGCGCCGCACTAAGGTAGGTCCCCTGCCAGGGAAGGCACCGGCGAGCCCTTCCCCCTGGCAAAGCGCCTTCGGTCGCCGGGGGCACCGCCTGCGTCCCACTTGCCCCTTGGTCTCGTCTTGGTTTCCAGATGCCGCAACGGTGGTCGTGGGAGGCGCTGGGCGGGGCCCTCGTCAGGTGCCACAGACATACTTGAAGATCTCCGCTCGTGACACTCTCACGTAATCATGAGTTGGGGCTGTACACGCCCCGGAGTCTCTTGAGTGCCACCCTCGGGCCTGACGGGGGCACCCACCGATGTGCAAGTGGAAGCACCATGCTCCGCGCTGGCCGTCGACACTGTCCTGCAATGACAATGCCCATGCCCAGTGGAAGAACTTAGCTCCATGCTGGTGAGAAGACTAGCTAGGTGCCGGACGCGGCTGTTTGCTTTTGCCCTCTTTCTGTAGCCGAATTTGCCATCTTTTGGAATGAGATTTGTAGTTCCGTGTGCCTACCAAAAGAAAAATAGGGGGAATCTTTCTTGACTCGTGGCGATTTCTTGCATACTGGCTTTGTGTCTAAAGAGTAAGGCTCAAGCCTGCTACCCCCCTGCGAGCACCCATGGCGAGCTGGGCGTGGTATCTTGGCGTGTAGAAACGCTTCCGGGCTAGCCAGTAACGCTAAGACCCCCAGGTCAGGAATGCAACCACCGCGCACACACCTTGCCGAATTTGGCAATTAGGATCCTCGCGAGGCCCTCTTGGGGCGGGCCAGCAGGCTCCTCGGGAGGCCTAAAACCTCGCGAGCCCTCGGAGGACAAGCCTTGGGAGGAGGGTGCTTCCGCGACGTCAGGACCTGCTCAGGACCTATGGGATCAAGCGAAAATCACAACAGCTACTCTGCTCAGCAGCCTCCAGGTTCATGACGCCACGTTCGAAATTCTATCTTAAAGCATATGATGGTTCCATACATTATAAAGGGTCCCCTATTTTAAAAATTCTTTCACGCCCCACAGGGCCGTATCCGAAGTCGTTTTGCATACCGTTCAGAGCAGGAAGAGAAATCCAGGCCTAGCGAATGCGCTGCCGCCGGAGTCGTCCTCGTCATCTGCACCGCTCGCGCCGCCACTGACTTCGTCCTCATCATCTCCATCGGCTCCGCCTTCTTCGGCCGTGATCACGACCGCGTCATCCTCGGGAGCGAACTCTGCGACCAGGGTGTCCACATGGTCGTCCATCCAATTTGCCAGGTTGACCTGGATGACCCTAGGAACGGGGGCTATGGCGGTTGAAGTCAAAATGAGGGTCTAGTTTGAGGACGTGACTAAATACGCATGAGAACGCACGTCTGAGATGGCCCTGGCTGTGGCACCCCGATCCGCATGGAGCAGGGGCCTTCGCACGTCAGCCAAGGATAACACCTGACGCACGACATGATAGAGGCAAAGGTGTCTCGTCTTTCGATGAGATGGTGGATATCGTTTTGGAGGAAGTCGACTATGAGGATCCGACTACGAACGTGCGAGGATGTTGTGCCTTAGAAATCGCTAAACCAACTCTGAGAGGTTATTGACCATGCCAGAGCACGATCAACCTGACCATGAAGGTCTATTTCCTGCAGGCAAACGAAGAACAAGCAAGAAATTAAGATTGCAATCTATATATTGCGAATATAAGAGGAAAGCTTTATTGATCAAGCTGTAGTTCTGTGACGCCTTTGTCTGGTCGTTGAACACAAACGAAGTACGCAAAGTTGTAGCTATGGTGAACTTTAATCTAAACAAAACCCAAAGTCTAAACGGTGCCCTAAGGGCTGTATATATGGAGGAAGAGGGGGGAAGTTCGTGGCCCTTGGGGAAGGGGTCCGAACCAACCCTATCTCTTGTTTCCCCAGACATACGTACTCTAAATACAGCCTATACTTATGTATTTCGAAATTACATGGGCCTGGCCCAATAATAAGGTGACGCAGCACCTAGAATAGCCTTTGAACGAAATTTATGAAGTGGCATCTTGTATATTTCGTCCAAGGCTTCATGCACTCATTATGGTGGCTTCAAAGTCCTGAAATAATCACTTGTAACTCCGTTCTTGTTCCCCTTGTGCATGCTATCCTCTCCATGCTTGGTCTTGCTCCAGTGTTCATCCCTCTTATCCATGCCAGGCCCTTCATTTGTAAGGAAAAAAAATGTATCTAATTTAGGCAGCATCATATTCTCATGAACATTAGAATCATTACCAAGAAACAAAAGTACCTAAAAATTTAAATGGCGTGCGCGAGCTCTAGTAATTGGTTCAGTATATGTAGCAGTAGGGGTTGTGGGTGTAACAATGGTATTGATATCCTCATCACGACAGGTCCATGATACAACATTGCAGGTACAATAATATTCATCAAATACATGTGTATATAATTACATCATTAATGAATACAATTATCTAGCATAGCCCTAAAGCTATTTAAATGGTAGCGGAAGTCTATTTACACGTCGGCGGAAGTCTTGGTTTGGCAGCATAACAACTCTGGCTGAGCTCCACTACTCACAGGACTGGAAAGATTATGGCCTAGCACGACGAAATAAGAGAACAATTCGGGCACGACCTACAAAACTGGCATGACACGCCAGGTCAGTATATTGAATGTACTTGCAAGACAACCAAATATATAGCATACAAATGAGCAGATGACAAAGCAAGAACCAAGCATATG
Organism: Aegilops bicornis; assembly: GCA_021605145.1. Taxonomy (NCBI): domain Eukaryota; kingdom Viridiplantae; phylum Streptophyta; class Magnoliopsida; order Poales; family Poaceae; genus Aegilops; species Aegilops bicornis. Next base: position 423,690,522 of record CM038675.1, on the reverse strand, counting down.
CAACAGTCTACTTCAACACCACTTCTAAGCATGGCATGCTATTCACTAGAATCATAAATCAAACTAAGCATGAACATCATCATAGCATCTACTAGTATGGCAATAACAGGACATTTTTTAACTTATAACATAGAAACAGCAAAAACATAGCATATCAAAACGTGGCATGGTATCATGACACTATGCTGAAAACAAATTACTAGTTACCTCCCGTGAAGACATGTTGTATTAACCTTATACAACAACCACTTACTCTGCCACGGCTCCCCGGAGCACCCTCATGACTTACCGAGACCGCGTCTCGTGACTCATATCAACACATCATCATGACTTCTCGCAATTATCTCATAATCCAAGTCACCACATTATTTACCACATTAGTTATTAACAGGTTTTTCCTCCATTTCGACCAAGACCCGACAGTGTGACCTACTATGAACTGTGCTCATGACCGAGGATGCGGCTATCGATAGATTTAACACACACACTCTGCCGAGGTAGCGCAATGTACCCATCCACGGAACCCGTGGCCTCGCACTCCCATTCAGATGGACCAACGGTGTTTCGAAAAAACCGATCTACTGCCATGACACTCTCCCGGCCACTTCGACCAACACCCCTGTTGGGTTCAGTCCTGGGTGGCCCCGTGCCTACCTAAGGCACCAACGGCCACCGTCGTGGCAAAACAAAAACGGTCCCAAACGGGGACATGAGCTCAAAAACAAACCTGGGAACACAAGGCTTATGTCCGCCTAATTGATCAGGGTAGCGCGCGCCCATAACCTTCCCTCGTTGGAGGCACCGGCGAGAGGCATGACAATAGACCCAGCTAGGACCTCCCATAAAGGTAAATGTGGTTGCAGTTGAGAAAGCTCGATTTGGTGGCACTATGACTCGATCCCATCGATGACAGAGGGGGTATATTATTAAGTCATGTTATCATCAATATTATGAGCATATTTAACAAGGATGCAACAATGGTCATGCAGCAAACAAATGTGTTAACAAATATCAGACTTTTTCGAGTGAACAGGTATAGCATATGAAACATGACAATACCGGGTACTAGCTTATTAACGGTGTAACCAAAATCATCATAGCATCAATACTACTGGCATGGAAGTAACCAAACACAAGTATGATATTAACAACACTATAACTAGCATGGCAAGTGCTATCATGAAAGACAAGCATGACGTGGCAAGAAGTACTAACATAAAGCACAATTAAAATCATGGCAGACGAAACAGACGAGGACTACTGCAACTAAACAAACACAAGAGGTATCAGCAAAGTCAACATGCAAGTTCGGGGCTCATGATAAGAGGTTGGCTTCCCTGGGGGTCGACAAATACTTCAGGAAGAAGTGTGAAACGACTGTGGAAAGAGTTGCCAGAAATAGTTCTCTCTCGGAGGGGGCTGTTTACGGGCAAGGACAAAGTGGTCATTTTCATTGTGTGAAAACATAATGAAAATGGTACCAACGGAAAGAGCTCAATGAATAGAGAACGTGAGCGCTCGACTCACCTCAATCGGAGTCACGGTTGAAAAGTTAGGGCCGTTCACTTTTTAGGCAAAAAAGTGGCTTATAAAGTGAACGTCCACAATTTAAGCATTTCAGCCGGTTGAGCTGAAAAAGAGAAAGCGCCTTTCTGACAATACACCTTCAGAGAAGTGAAAACATATTTTCCTCTAACAAAGCACTGGAATGCGCTTTCTAAAGTGGGAAACGAACTCACTTGGAATACGCTTTTAGCGCGGGGAAACGGTTTCGCGACGGGGGCGTCGCCACTTATCCGACGTGGCGCTGGCAGGCCCTTCGGTCACCGACAAGTGGGGTCAAGAGTGGAGGGGCCCGCCTGGCCTAGCATCTTCAACCTCGCGCTCGGGCCACCGCAGCCGATGATCGCCGGCGACCCCGGCCACCGCAGATGATGGGCGACCTACCCATGAGCTCAGGAGCGAGAGGCGCATCCCGTGGTGGTGGTTGCCGCGGCCGAGACGCACTAGGGGGAGCAGCAGGTCTGCGGCGGAGAGAGGCTCCGGTCACCGGCGGACTGGGTGCTCTGGTCGGGGAATGGAGGGGCTGAGGCCACAGAGAGGTTTTCCGGACCCTGGGGAATGCATAAGTGGAGGTGGAACTGCGAGAGGGCGCGGCATCACTAAAATTGAGCAGAGCCCGAGGCGGCGGCCATGGCGATGGTGGGGGTCAGGGAGGGGCTCCGGGCTTGGGGAGAGGCTCGGGGAGGGGGTTGTGGACTGCGAGGAAGCTCGGGGCGCTACTTATAACCGCGGAGGAGAGCTCTAGAGGGAGAGGGCGAGGTGGCACGCGGCAGGTGACGTGTCCGTGCGCCAGTGATGGGCGCAGCGTCGGCAGGCGCGGCCAAAGGTCGGAGGGAGGGGCGGCAAGGTGACGAGGGGGATCCGGACGAGCTCGCGGGGCTGCGCAATGCCAAGGGGGCTCAGGGGAGAAGAAGATAGAGAAGGAAGATGATGGCGCACACGGGCGCTCACTGTCCGGCGACGGCGACGGCTAAACGAGGAAGCAAACAAAGGGGGAATGAGCTTCATGGGGAAAGAGGTGCCGAGGCTGAGCTGTACGACAAGGTAAGACGAGCCAGAGCCAGCCGGAGCTGCTCTACCGACGCCAACAATGCGCAGACCACCATTTTGGCCGGCATCACTCATGATCACCACGGACACTGCACGTTCTGGCCTCCTACTTAGTGCCAAACCTTGTCAGCAGAGGAGTCCTTCCGAGGCTCATTAAAGATGAGTTGATGGCACGGGCAGAGGTGTAGTGAGCAGACGGAAAGAAGGTCCACAAGTTTGTTGTAGCAAATTTGACCGCATCTTGGTGATCAATCTAGTGAGGTTAAGGACTAAACTTGAAGTCTGGGAGGTTTTAGCTAGCAAGGACTACGGTCCTGGGAAGTTGAAGGGGATTTGGGCATGGATTTAGCATAGTTGCTTTGCAACTGCTAAAATTAGTCCAGAAAACAAATGAGGAAGGAGCACTCACTAGGAGCATGGGATAGGGCTGCCACTTGGCAAATCTTGATGATTTGGTCATATGTAGATGCTGCAAAAAAGATCATACCAAATGGACTTGCCAAATTGGTACTTGTTTCACAAGTATCACATGTGACTAGAAACTTGGGAAAATCTAGGAAAACATTGGCTACATGAAATGTGCCAAAATCTTGTGTAGGTGGGTTATATTGATAGGAGAAGGACTTGGAATATTTTTAGACATAATGGAGCAAGATTAAACATACTTACTTCACAAACTGAAAATTTGGGCAGAAAACAAGAATTGCTCCTGTGCTCAGATAGTTCACTTAAATGAACTGAATTTAGGTGGAGGCTAATGAGCTGAGATACTTAAGAAGATGGAAAAGTTTCATCCCATTTGGAAACTCTATGAAGGTACTTCCTTCACAAAGTTGCAACCTGGTCAGAAACTTTGAAAAATTGCATAGGGAGCTAAGATGAAGGGATTGAGATGATCTTTGGTATCCATGGGTGATTTATCCATGTTAATCGCCCTGCCAAATTTCAGCTTAATTGGAATTAGGAATAAAGTACTTTGCAAAATTTCAGAGAAGGCAGAAACTTGCATTTGATCATGTGCCCAATTTTTGATCTGTGGATCATGAGATAAGGATGGAACTAGTGATTATATAGCAAGGACAAGATCCACAATTTATGTGGGAATTTTCTCTGCTATAAAAATAGTAGTTCCTTTAGAAAATGGCAGGATTTGAATATTGGCATAAAATAAGAAAAGGCAACTTTCCTTATTTAATTATGGCCAATATATTTCCCAGAGCTTGGATTAGGCATAAATATCAACACCACCAATTCTCATGAATTTAGGAGATGGCTAGCTATGCCTTTGGATTTTATTCTTTAGAAAGGCAAGAAAGGAATAAATCTCAATTAAAAAATATTGCATAGGATTTAGCAATATTTTTGCATATCTAGGGTTCAGAAAGGTAGAAGGGTCTCTGGGAACAGATGGGATGATCAACAGATCAAGGAAAATGATGACTCCAATGTAATCACAAAGACCACTGTCAAATTCCAAAAATTTAGAATTAGGGTTTGAGAGGAGTTGAGATGGTGCAAAGGAGGTCTTGCCCACTGACAAAGACATGAGCAAGGTTTTGAAAGGTTGGAAATGACAAGAATCCTCACGGTCATCCATAAAACTCGGAGAAAGATTTTGAAAATGATTGCCAGGAAGGAATAACAGCACAAAAATTGACAACCCAATTTTGGGGCTGTTACATCTCTTCCCCCCTTAAAAAGAATCTCGTCCTCGAGATTCCTAGGGTTACAACACAAATGAAAGGATAATCATTCCGGGGAAAAACCCCGGGGTTAATTTTTTTAACCCTTTGGTTAAATTCGAATGAGTTGGGGGCACCGATAATTGGTACACCCAGAGAGGCGAACCTAGTTATATCCACGGCTAGGGACACTCGAGATCAAACTCCCAAAAATGCTAGATGCACCCCAATGAACAGTGGTTTCACCTGCTGACACATGGGTCCAGGGACCACTGGTAGCCTCCTTCTTCTACCTCCGGCTTGCTGCTTCTCCTACGCTGCTGCTCCGCGTGCGGCTTTGCGCAGCACGCATCTAGCTCCTAGGGCGATGAGGACCCTAGTGTCGTAGTGCACGGCGTGCACGGCGCCGGTGCAGCGAGCACTCACGTCGCGGGCCAGCACCTTGTCGACACTGCACGCGGATTCGTCTCCTAGACGCCGGTGATCGAGCGACGAGCGGTTTTCCTGGACCTCGCTCACCGTACACCGGGGTTGGGCTATAAAAGACGGCAACGCGGCTCTCCTCCAACACACCAACACAATGCCGCTCTACTACCTCTTCGGTTTGGACGAGATCAAGCTGAGCTCCTTCGGCGAGAAAATGTTCTTGGCGGCTCTATGGTTGTTCCTCGCAGCGCTGCCGGGCTCGCTGATCGGCTCGTCGATCCTCCTGCTGATTCTCATCAGGAATAATCGGGTTCGGGACAACGCGCGGCTAGGTGCGGTGGCTTGAGATGCGGGAGAAGATGGTGCACAGGGTGGTCCTCCGCCACGCTTGATCCTCCGTCGATTTGCGCCAGCGGAGTAATCGCGTGCGGCGGTGGAGGGGTGGTGGCGACATGCCTGCACCACGCAAGGCAGAGGAGATGGTGATGGTGGGGTCCAGATGCAGGTGAGGTGGCTGCGCCAGCTCAGCATCACACTGGGGTACGACGGAAAATTTCGCGGATTGCTCCATGAAAAAGTAGGTGTCGAGGTAGAATCGGAGTTGAAAATCTGTATCGGGGTAGATGTACTGGATCGAGCGAAATAAAATTGGCAGTGTTCCTCCGGAAATGAAATCGGGAAAAAGAATTAGAGACGAGGAATTCCCAGACGGAAATGCCTCTCCGAGGCTCTGGGTCTAGGAATCCGGCACACGGGATATGCACAGATAGAGAGGGATATGTGACTTTGCACTCCCCCGAGTACTGTCCGAATGTACTCGTGGGTGAACCGGTATGTGTGCAGTATGCAGTATAATCTTAACTAGCAAACAGACAGATGCATCGAATATGCAAAAAGGAAAAAACACATCAGACAAATCATACTAAAGTGTTTTAATGCTAGTGGGTATATGTAATCCTGGTATACATATACCTACACCAGCACGCATTTTATTAGAGACTCGGGACGAGTCAATGTTATTTGGTGTATGTGATCTACTGATTAAAATCTTGTTAGCACCCATTGCCAACTCTGTCAAACATCTCTGTTTGACAGAGAGACAAACAAAACAAGCACGGAAACAAAAGCACGAAAACATACATAGAACATAGCATACAAATTACAACAGTACCATCATACAACAAAGCACGAATACGCAACGCGCTAAACGAAACTACTCACTCCAGGATACATGGTTATATCCTCATATCAGGAATGAACCGACAGACCGACCTACTAGCAGAAACAACTGATTGCGCGACTGAGGTCAAGCTGAGGACTGGCCTTGCTGGGGCTCTCCTGGAAGCCGAAGACTGAGCCAATCTCCATCTTCATGGTCCGACACTACTATGGGTTGGGGTTCGACTGCTGGGGGTGTGGCTGAAATTGATCCAAGCAAATGCTGCTGGTGGATTCGATAAAGAGCCTTGTCGAGGGTGACGATGTTTGGCCTGGGCCACAACACAGGCTAAGAGGGTAGCACTGGTTCGGATGGCATGTGAAATATGGCTTGAGATGCAAATTTACGAGCCTCACGATAAGCTTCCTTGACAACTCGTTCTGCATCGTTGTCCAGGGTTCTAAATTCGGCAAGCATCTTAAAAATCATCATCCCCTGGGCAGTGATATATTGCACCAGGCGAGCAATTGCGGGGTCATCTCCTTGGATAGCGGGAGAAGGCTGAATTCTGGCTTCGGCCACAATGGGGAAAAAGCAAAACTCCCGCCTTTGTTGCACTTGCGGAAACTTGGTTCGGAGGTATAGGATAGCCTCCACAGCAGCGGCCTGAATAGCCAAGTCAATAGTGGGCATGGCTCTACCCTGAAAAACCAAGGGCTGGCCATCAGCTGCGGGACCTGGGCAGATCTAAACCCTTGCATCATAGCGATGAAGGTGAGGGACGGGTGCCGATTGGAACACCGGGTAATCGGGGATAGCATTACAGCCAAAGGCTTTGGTGAGCATCTTAGTAAGAAGAGGTGGAAAGCATGGGTTGTTGATGGCAAAGGTGCGAGTGTAAAACTTGGGAGCTTTGAGGGCGCTAGCCATGGCTGGAGTGTTGCTAGCTAGGATTCTCTATAGGGACATGCCCGACTGAGGGGTGAGCGATACGGCTAGTGGAAAGGGGATTTATAGGCAGCTATGCGGGACGTGCCCGCATGGTGTGGCCCCTTTCCCTTAATAGTGAAGGGTAAGCGATGCGGCCGACCAGAAAGGACAGGGTTGCTATTCATTCCACGGATAACTAGCCGGGGACAGCGGGGTGAGGATGTGTCGGTCCCGACTGCGCCACCTGTTGATTAACAGTGGCCATGCCGGATGCCAGGGATGGGTCAAATCCCTTAGGGTCATTATGGGTTGATCGTAGCTGTGATCTAATGCTAGGATAACCTATTCCAGCCTGCATGCTCTGATACCATCTCCTGTGGCACCCCGATCCGCATGGAGCAGGGGGCCTTCGCACGTCAACCCTGGATAACACCTGATGCACGACATGTCCATGATACAGCATTCCAGGTACAATAATATTCATCAAATACATGTGTATATGATTACATCATTGATGAATACAATTATCTGGCATAGACCTAAGGCTATTCAAATGGTAGCGGAAGTCTATTTACACGGTGGCGGAAGTCTTGGTTTGGCAGCATAACAACTCTGGCTGAGCTCCACAACTCACAGGAGTGGCAATATTACGACCTAGCACGATGGAACAAGAGAACAATTCGGGCACGACCTACAAAACTGCCATGACACGCCAGGTCAGTACATTGAATGTACTTGCAAGACAACCAAATATATAGCATCCAAATGAGCAGATGACAAAGCAAGAATGTCAGGACCCCGATTCCAAGTCCCATCGATCTAGCTGGTAACACCTCATATCACTTTGCGTCCTCACGCACGATATTCCCACGGGTGTCACCTTACCATGTCCCGGGACCGTTTGCGCCTTTTGGCTCACGTATATGATAGTGTCGCTAGCATCCATATGACAGAGAACCCGGGCCGACATGGCTAGCAGTGAACCCAAAGCGGCACTAACCCATGGGGACAGGCATACATGAATCAACTTCGAGCATGTCGGTCAAGACGTGTGAATCCGGGCTGTAACCTTTGGGCTAACAGGACTCAGGAACCGGGCTGTAGCAGAGCTAAGCGAGGACTCGGATGTCACCGCGTGACATTTCCTGATGGGGATGTACACATGAACAAAGTGAAACACATGCCAGCCAATCAAGCGTCTGGCGGTAGTCTTTGGGCTAGCAGGACTCCGGTGAACCGGGCTGTAGCGGACTACTATGGCTCAAGGAAGCACTAGACTACATTTCCCCATAAGAGAGGCTGCCAAGGATAAACAACTATATTGGCGGATCCCACACATACCAAGCATTTCAAACATACACACAATATGCTCGATATGTGTAAATACAACATGGCATCACAACATAACTCTATGACTCAAGTATTTATTCATTAAGCTCCGAGGAGTGAGATATTACAAACATGGGTCTCATGACCCAACATTCAGAGCATACAAATCAAAGCACAAGCGGAGGCTTAACATGTCTGAGTGCAGACATCTACAAATGAAAAAGCCTTAGAAGCCTGACTATATACCAGATCCTGCCGAGGGCACAAGATCGTAGCTGAGGTAGCAAGCTAAACGTCAAAGTCCACGCGGAACTACTAGCGAGACTGACGTCTCTCTGCAAAAACATAAAATAGGCAAACGTGAGTACTAATGTACCCAGCAAGACTTACATCAGAACTATCTACATATGCATCGGTATCAATAAAGGGGTGGTGGAGTTTGACTGCAGCAAGCCAGCTTTGACTCGGTGGCTATCCTAAACTACGAGTGCAAGTAACTCTTTTGAGGTGGCGCACACGAGTCCACATATTCACCATATCAATACACCACTATGGATCCGCTCCCGTCTTCCTACGAGAACGCCATCCATAGCACTCACGCTTATCTTGCGCATTTTAAAGTACCCACTTTCACTTGTCTATGAACTGTACAGGCAACCCAGAAGTCCTTTACCACGGACACGGCTATTCGAATAGATGATGTTAACCCTGCAGGGGTGTACTTCTTCACACACGCTCTCGCTACTTACCACCATGTACTCGTCGTGTATCTAGGCAGCCTTCAAGCGGAAGCCTGGCGAGGGAGTCGGCCACGACCTGACTAACCACACAAGTCTCTAGTCCAGGTTTATCGCCTATTTGGGTTCCATCCGCAAGGAGATCCGGCCGGGGTGTCACTCACGGCCCCAAACGATGAGAGCAGGGTTCCCGAGGCACCAAACGGGCGTCCCGGTACACCGTGCCTCGGTGTATCTACCGCATCATAGCCCACCCCTAGGGTCAGTGCTATGCACGGCCCCCAACATATATCCTACAAACACCAGAAACTAGTTGCAACTCCTGGACAGAGATCAGGTTGATTAATAAGTCGAGAGGGGCACTTAAGCATTCCAATGCGTGGTAGTAACTGTTCATGGATCACAAACACGGAACTCAGTTCCTGAGGACGACTGCAATGAGACAACCCACCATGTACTCCTACATGGCCTCTCACCGCTACCTTTACCAAATCGTGTTCACACACTTAGCTCTCACACAGTAGGACATGTTTACACACCTCCGATTCATTCCCGATGAATCAGACCTGACTCAACTCTAAGCAGTAGCAGACATGACAAACAAGCATGAATGAGTAGGCACAACAGGGCTCAAACAACTCCTACTCATGCTAGTGGGTTTCATCTATTTACTGTGGAATGACAGGTCATGCAGAGGATAAAGGGGTTCAGCTACCGCAGAAGTAAATATGAGATGAATCGTTGTTGTCCTAATGCAGTAAAAGAGAGCAGGAGCGAGAGAGTGCGATTGTATCGGAATGAACAAGGGGGTTTTGCTTGCCTGGCACTTCTGAAGATAGCATTGAGTCTTCATCAGTGTCAACGATCACAACGTCCGTACAATGTCTACCGAGGGGGAACAACACCGGCACACAGAGAAGAAACACGATCAATGCAATGCACAATATGATGCATGCTATGACATGGCAATATGGGTGTGTTTTGGCTAATGCATTCTAAACAGGTTGGTTTGAGTCCATTTGAATCAAAGATTCAAATGAAAGCCCATGACATGAAGTCATATTAATGTATTAGCTGGTTTCACTTAAACAGCAAGGTTAAATTATTCTGACATGCATGAAACCAGTACAGATGGATAGATTGGATTTTTCTGATCATTTTTCATATATAACTTGTTTGATTTGGAGTTACGGTTGAATTACTATGAATTTTAGAAGTTTAGGCAATTTTCTGGATTTTTCTGAAAAAGAATAAATCCAGAAAAAGGCATTATCAAGTCGACCGACATCATCATGACATCAGCAGGTCAACGGGGCACGGTCCGGGTTAGCACTAACCTAAGATAATAAGCGGGGGGGGGGGGTAAGCACTAACATAAACAGGGTTAGGCCGGCGTTAAGCCGCCGCGGCGACCGGGCGGCGGGCGCCGCGGAAACGGGCTATGGTGCCCCGTGCGCAGCGTGGCTGGGCTCGTTCGAGAGCCCAGACCAGCGCGCGTCGGGCGGTGGTGCCAGCCGGGCCTGGGGTGGCCGGAGGCGACATCGAGGAGCTCGGCCGCGGCGGCCGGAGCTCGGGTGAGGCGCGAACGGCGCTGTGGTGTGTGTGCGGGAGAGTTGGAGTGCGGGTGTGTGCGTGCGTGATGCGGCGAGGGCGATGGACACGCCCGGTGGACCAAATAGTCGCCGCAGGCGCGTCGATGGCGAGCGCAGGCGGCGGCGGGTGCGGTCGAGCTAGGTGCAGTCGCTACGGCGTGCGAGGAGGAGAAAGGAGAGGGGGAGAATGGCCAGCTGCTCACCGCGGTCACGACGAACGGGTCGGCGAGGTCGGGGAGGAACCGGAGCGGTCGTAGCGGCGAAGGGGATCTCCGGCGACCGAGGAGGAAGAAGGGGTCGGGTACGATGCTACAGGGCGCTTCCGCTCGCGTGGCTTGGCGGGGAGGACGATGACGTCGTGAAGGAGCTCAGGGACACGTCGGTGAGGCGAGGGGAGCACGGTGGCCGCAGTGGTGCTCGTCGGCGCACTCCGGTGCGCTCGAGGAAGAGAGGGAGAGGGAGCTAGAGGAGGGGAGAGGCACGGGAGGGAGAGGAGAGCGTCGAGGGGGCCGCGTGGCGTCTCCAGGGGGTCGGCGAAGCGAGTAGGGAGCCAGGAGGAGGTGGAAGCAGGAGGTGGCCGGAGTGCGTGCGTCTGCGCGACACGCCCCGTCCTCATGTAAGGAGGAGGGCGACTGGCAGCGGTGGGCTGGGCCAGCTCTGGGCTACACATCTTTGGGCACATGTAATTTGAGGGTAGGCGCCAGGTAAGTTTCTCCCCTTTTTGTTTCTTTTCTATTTTTCTGACATATGTTTTGATTTAATAATAATACTAAATCATTTTATTTTCTTATGCCAATTTTTGTAGGGGCTAGTGGTGTTATTCCAGAGCTCCTCAACATATGGCACAATTTTTGGACATATATTATATATATAACATATATATATATATCCAATGCAAATAATTATGCATTAATTCCAAATGCCCAAAATAAATACTTATGAGCTCCTAAAAATATTCGTTTGATTTTTATCTCTGTCCAATATTTTCAGAGAGCAACATGAGCATTTTCTTGGACCCTTTTGGAGCAATTTTTATTTGGGTCATTTCCAGAAATGATTCTGAGGGTTTCACAAATCCCCATTTCAAATTTAATGGAATTTAAACATGATGCACACATGACTAGCTAGTCTAGGTCATACCAGAACTAGGGATGTGACAAAGAACCAAGCATATGCAACAGTCTACTTCAACACTACTTCTAAGCATGGCATGATATTCACTAGAATCATAAATCAAACTAAGCATGAACATCATCATAACATCTACTAGTACGGCAATAAGAGGACATTTTCGAACTTACTTATAACATAGCAACAGAAAAAACATAGCATATCAAAACGTGGCATGGCATCATGAAATTATGCTGAAAACAAATTACCAGTTACCTCCTGTGAAGACATGTTGTATTAAACTTATGCAACAATCACTTACTTTGCCACGGCTCCTCGGAGCACCCTCATGACTTACTGAGACCGTGTCTCGTGACTCATAGAAACACATCATCATGACTTCTCGCGATTATCTCATAATCCAAGTCACCACATTATTTATCACATCTTAGTTATCACATTAGTTATTAACAGGTTTATCCTCCATTTCGACCAAGAGTCGATAGTGTGACCTACTACGAACTCTGCCCATGACCGAGGACGCGGCTATCGATAGATTTAACACACACACTCTGTAGAGGTAGCGCACTGTACCCACACCACAGAACCCATGGCCCCGCACTCCCATTCGGGTGGACCAAGGCATTCCGACAAAACCGATCTACTTCCATGACACTCTCCCGGCCACTCCGACCAACACCCCTTTTGGGTTCAGTCTTGGGTGGCCCTGTGCCTACCAAAGGCACCAACGGCCACCGTCTTGGCAAAACAAAAACGGTCCCAAACGGGGGCATGAGCTCAAAAACATACCTGGGCACACAAGGCTTATGTCCGCCTACCTGATCAGGATAGCGCGCGCCCATAACCTTCCCTCGTTGTAGGCACCGGTGAGAGGCATGATAATAGACCAAGCGAGGACCTCCCATAAAGGTAAATGTGGTTGCACTGTAGAAAAGCTCGATTTGGTGGGACTATGACTCAATCCCATCGATGACGGAGGAGGTTTATTATTAAGTCATGTTATCTTCAATATTATGAGCATATTTAACAAGGATGCAACAATGAACATGCAGCAAATATATGCATTAACAAATATGGGGCTTGTTCAAGTGAACGGGTATGGCATATGAAGCATGACAATACCGGGTACTAGCTTATTGACGGGTAACCAAAATCATCATAGTACCAATACTACTAGCACAAAACTAACCAAACATAATTATGATATTAACAACACTACAACTATCATGGCAAGTGTTATCATGAAAGGAAAGCATGACATTGCAAGAAATACTAACATAAAGCACAATTGAAATCATTGCAGACGAAACAGACGAGGACTACTGCAACTAAACACACACACAAGGTACCAGCAAACTCAACATGCAAGTTAGGGGGTTCATGATAAGAGGTTGGCTTGCCTCGGGATCGACAAATACTTTGGGAAGAAGTGTGAAAAGATCGCGGAAAGAGTTGCCGAAAACAGTTCTCTCCCGGAGGGGGCTGTTTACGGGCAAGGGCAAAGTGGTCATTTTCAATGAGTGAAAACATAATGAAAATGATACCAACGGAAAGAGATTGATGAATAGAGAACGTGAGCGCTGGAATCACCTCAATCGGTATCACTGTTGAAAAGTTACGACCATTCACTTTTTAGGCAGAAAAGTGGCTTAAACAGTGAACATTCACAATTTAAGCATTTCGGCCGGCTGAGCTAAAAAAGAGAAAGCGCCTTTCTGAGAATACGCCTTCAGAGAAGTGAAAACGTATTTTTCTCTAACAAAGCACTGGAATGCGCTTTCTAATGTGGGAAACGAACTCACTGGGAATACGCCTTTAGCACGGGGAAACGGTTTTGCCGTGAGGGCACCGCCACTTATCCGACGTGGCGCTGGGCCAGGCCCTTCAATCGCTGACAGGTCGGGTCACGCGTGGAGGGCCCCGCCTAGCCTGGCATCTTGAACCTCGTGCTCGGGCGCGCACCGAGCCGAGGGAGGGGCTCGCCTCGACGGCGATCGCCAATGACTCCGGCCACCACAGACGACGGGTGACCTACCCACGAGCTCAGGAGCGAGAGGCGCATCCCGTGGTGGTGGTTGTCGCGGCCAAGACGCACTAGGGGGGAGCAGCAGGTCCCGCAGCAGAGAGAGGCTCCGGTCGCCATCAAACTGGGTGCTCCGGTGGGGGAATGAAGGGGTCGAGGCCACGGAGAAGTTTGCCGGACCCTGGGGAATGCAGAAGTGGAGGTGGAACGGCAAGAGGGGAACGACATCGCCGAAATCGAGCAGAGCCCGAGGCGGTGGCCACAGCGATGGTGGGGGTCAGGGAGGGGCTCCGGGCGTGGGGATAGGTTGGGGGAGGGGGTTGCGGACTGCGAGGAAGCACGGGGCGCTACTTATAGCCGTGGGGGAGAGCTCTAGAGGGAGGGACGAGGAGGCACGCGACAGGTGATGTGTCCGTGCATCGGTGATGGGCGCAGCGTCGGCGGGCGCAGCCAAAGGTCACCGGGAGGTGCGAAAAGGCGACGAGGTTGACCCAGACGAGCTCACGGGACTGCGCTACCCCAAGGGGGCTCAGGGGAGAAGAAGACAGAGGAGGAAGACGACGACGCACACGTGCGCTCATTGTTCGGCGACGGCGATGGCTCAACGAGGAAGCAAACAAAGGGGGAATGAGCTCCAGGGGGAAAGCGACGCCGACGCTGAGCTGTAGGACAAGCTAAGACGAGCCAGAGCCAGCCGGTGCTGCTCTGCCGAGGACAACAGTGTGTAGACCATCGTTTTGTCCAGCATCACTCGTGATCACCATGAACACTGCACGTTCTGGCCTCCTACTTAATGCCAAACCTTGTCAGCAGAGGAGTTCTTCCAAGGCTCATTAAAGATGAGTTGATGGCATGGGCAGAGGTATATTGAGCAGAGGGAAACAAGCTCCACAAGTTTGTTGTAGCAAATTTGACCGCATCTTGGTGATCAATCTAGTGAGGTTAAGGACTAAACTTGATGTCTGGGAGGTTTTAGCTAGCAAGGACTACGGTCCTGGGAAGTTGGAGGGGATTTAGGCATGGATTTAGCATAGTTGCTTTGCAACTACTAAAATTAATCCAGAAAACAAATGAGGAAGGAGCACTCACTAGGAGCATGGGATAGGGCTGCCACTTGGCAAATCTTGATGATTTGGTCATATCTAGGCGTTGCAAAAAGATCATACCAAGTGGACTTGCCAAATTGGTACTTGTTTCACAAGCATCACATCTGACTAGAAACTTGGGAAAAATCTAGGAAAACATTGGCTACATGAAATGAGCCAAAATCTTGTGTAGGTGGGTTATATTGATAGGAGAAGGCTTGGAAATATTTTCAGACATAATGGAGCAAGATAAAATATACTTACTTCACAAACTGAAAATTTGGGCAAAAAACAAGAATTGCTCCTGTGCTCACATAGTTCACTTAAATTAACTGAATTTAGGTGGAGGCTAATGATCTGAGATACTTGAGAAGATGGAAAAGTTTTATCCCATTTGGAAACTCTATGAAGGTACTTCCTTCACAAAGTTGCAACCTGGTCAGAAACTTTGAAAAATTGCACATGGAGCTAAGATGAAGGGATTGAGAGGATCTTTGGTATCCATGGGTGATTTATCCATGTTAATCACCCTGCCAAATTTAGCTCAATTGGAATTAGGAATAAAGCACTTCCTTTGCAAAATTTCAGAGAAGGCAGAAACTTGCATTGGATCATGTGCCCAATTTTTTATCTGTCGAACATGAGATAAGGATGGAACTAGTGATTATATAGCAAGGACAAGATCCACAATTTAAGTGGGAATTGTCTCTGCTATAAAAATAGTAGTTCCTTTAGAAAGTGGCAGGATTGGAATATTGGCATAAAATAAGAAAATGCTACTTTCCTTATTTAATTATGTCCAATATATTTGCCAGAGCTTGGATTAGGCATAAATATCAACTCCACCAATTCTCATGAATTTAGGAGATGTCTAGCTATGCCTTTGGATTTTATTCCTTAGAAAGGCAAGAAAGGAATAAATCTCAATTCAAAAATATTGCATAGGACATAGCAATATTTTTGCATATCCAGGGTTCAGAAAGGTAGAAGGGTCTCTGGGAACAGACAGGATGATCAACAGTTCAAGGAAAATGATGACTCCTATGTAATCACAGAGACCACATTCAAATTCCAAAAATTTGGAATTAGGGATTGAGAGGAGTTGAGATGGTGCAAAAGAGGTCTTGCTCACTGACAAAGACATGAGCAAGGTTTTGAAAGGTCGAAAATGACAAGAATCCTCAGAGTCATCCATAAAACTCAGGAGAAAGATTTTGAAAATGATTGCCAGGAAGAAATAACAGCACAAAAATTGACAACCCAATTTTGGGGCTGTTACACAGGCTTCGCTCCTCGAGGAGCTGGCGAGCCCTCGCGGCCCGGTCCTCCAGGCGGGTCACGATTTGGGTGAAGAAGCGGAGGTGGCTGCCATCGTCATCCCCGTATGGATGAGGGACGCTCTCCTCACATATGGTTTCCAAGGGCCGGTTGGCTCTGACCCTGAGGTCCTGGAGCATCGAGGAACACATGCGCTGCATCCTCCGACGGCGGCAAGCTTCGTTCGCGTTCTTCTCCGCGAGAGACGTGGTGCCCTCAACCTGCTGCTGAAGTGAGGACAGGTCGGCGCCAGCGGAGGTCAAGTCGGCCGGAGCGGAGGCCTGAGCTTCCTTGGCAGCCCTCTTGCACTACTCCGCCGCGTCCAGCTTCGTCATGAGGATGGTGGTCCTGCCGTCAAGCTCGGCCTCTAGGACCTCCAACTTCAGGCGGTACTCGTCGGCAAGAGTCGCGCTGATTATTGCCACCCTTTGGTCGACCTCCAGCTGGGCCCTGGCCTCCTGAGTGGCAACGGCGTCCTCAGCCGCAGCTACCTGGCGCTCCCTCACCTCCAGCCGCTCGAGCTCCAGGTTGCGCTCTAAGACCTCCAGCGCCTCCTTGTGTTCCCGGACTTCCTTCTCATCAGCGGGGGCTTCGCCCGGCGGTGCTGCCAGGGCAGCCCTGCGCGCCTGGACCTGCCACTCGAGGGAGGCGTTTGAAGCTTGAAGCTCCCCCTCCCGCTCCTCGGCCGCTTCACGACGGCAGTCGGCGGCCCTGGCCTCTTCCTGAGCATGAGCGCAAGCCTCACGAGAGGCTGCGAGGGACACCGCGGCGCTCATGCGGGCACGCTCGTGCTGAAGATGCCCAAGCTTCATGGAGACCTTCAAATGGTTCCAGCGCCAATCGGAGGCCCTCCGTCTTGAGACACACGTCGACATCGGCAAGCTCTCCTTTGAGTCAAGTTAGTGTGCCCATCACTTCCCGAAAGAGGTCATGGCGGACGGTGCTGCGCCCGCCCGCAAGCTCCAGCACGCGGCCAAACCCGTCCTCCGTGTCGGGGGCTTCCGAAGAGGCGCGAGGTGGCTCGCCGTCCCCGGCAAGGAGCCGCTGGTCGACGCTTCTCCAACTGCTCCCCAGGTCTTGGTGGAGGTGCTGAATGAGACGGCCTCGCCGCTCGAAGTTCGCAGGAAAGAGGAGGAGCCAAGGGCGAGCATGGCGAGCAATGATGGCAAAGCTGCGTTAACATCAGGTGGTCGCCAAGCCCGACAGTTATCGAGGCAGCGTGGGGGAGTGGGGACGTCCACGTCCCATCAAACGCCACGCGTCGACCGAGCACTGATGTCGCTTGAAGCTACATCGGTATTTCCCCAAAGAGGAAGGGATGATGCAGCACATCGGCGGTAGTTATTTCCCTTAGATATGAAACCAAGGTTATCGAACCAGTAGGAGAACCAAGCAACGCAACGTAAACAGCCCCTGCACAGAGATAAAAAATCCTCGCAACCCGACGTGTTAAAGGGGTTGTCGTTCCCTTCCGGGTAACGGTGCCACAAATTGGCAAATGGACGTAAGATAAAATTGTAGTAGATTGATAGATCGAAGGCCAACTAAAATAAATAAGAATAAAATGCAGCAAGGTATTTTTGTAATTTTGTTTTAATAGATCTGAAAATAAATGCAAGGTAAAAGTAGATTGCAAAGGCAAATATGAAGAGACCCGGGGGCCATAGGTTTCACTAATGGCTTTTCTCGAGAAAAATAGCAAACGGTGGGTGAACAAATTACTGTTGGGCAATTGATAGAACTTCAAATACTCATGATGATATCCAGGCAATCATCATTATATAGGCATCACGTCTGAGATTAGTAGACCGACTCCTGCCTGCATCTACTACTATTACTCCACACATCGACCGCTATCTAGCATGCATCTATTGTATTAATTTCACGGAAAAACGGAGTAATGCAATAAGAACGATGACATGATGTAGACAAGATCTAGCTACTAACTATGGACCCGAAGGTATACAAAGAACTACTCACGCATCATCGGAGAGGCACCAATGGAGGTGGTGAACCCCATCTAAGATGGTGTCTAGATTGGATCTGGTGGTTTTGGACTCTGCGGCTGCTGCATGAATATTTCGTCGACTACCCAAGGGTTTTGGGAATATTGCGGTATTTATAGAGCAAAGAGGCGGTCTGAGGGGCACCCGACGTGGGCACGACCCACCAGGGCGCACCTGGGCCTCCTGGCGCGCACTGGTGGGTTGTGCTCTCCTCGGAGCAACCCCCGTTGCGCAGCCAGCGCCCATTATGTTCCTTCTGGTCCAAAAAAGTCTTTGTGGAGTTTTGTTGCGTTTGGAATCCGTCTGATATTCATTTCCTGCGATGTAAAAAACATGCAGAAAACAACAACTGGCACTTGGCACTATGTCAATAGGTTAGTATCAAAAAATGATATAAAATGACTATAAAATGATTATAAAACATCCAAGATTAATAATATAACAGCATGGAACAATGTTACAGATACGTTGGAGACATATCAGCATCCCCAAGCTTAGCTCCTACTCGTCCTCGAGTAGGTAAGTGATAAAAATAGAATTTTTTATGTGGAATGCTGCCTAACATGTCACATATTCTTTTCTTTATAGCATGGAGATTTCGACTTTTATGTGATTCAAAGCAATAGTCTAGTTTTCACATGATAATTTAAATACTCAAGCATATCAACACGCAACCATGTCTTTCAAAATATCAATGCTAAAATAAGTTATCCCTAGCCCATCATGCTCAACCATTGATCCATTCATAAAACACAGTCGCATATTAGTTACACCCAATAATTGAGTGTAAGTGCATCTAGTGCCCCTTAGTGATTTTGGTGTATTGAAGACTTATAGGTTAAGGGACTAATGTGTTTATGAGTGTACACATGTCTATAAGTCTATGAGGAGTTTGATATTTACAGTAAAGAAATCGACCCTAAAAATGAAGTTCTTCGATCAAGACTTTGATATTCCAAGACTTTCAAGACTTTGAAAGTGAAGAAATTGGTGTGACCTTGAAGACTTGGTATTCATTTGAGGAACATGAAGCGTGAAGACTTTTGTTTTCGTAGTTTCGCTTTTCTCTTTCTTGAGTCATAGGAAACACCGTCTTTGTTAAAGGGGTCGAGGAAATACTAAGGAAAAATTTCCATGTGATGCTCAACTCAAAATCCTACACCTCTGAGATCCCTTCGAGTGAAGCCTTTGGAAATCTCATACAGCTCAGTCAATTTCTTCAATGACAGAGACGAAGTTCTTCCGGTCATTTGAGGAATTTGTTCGACCGAGGAGTTAGGAATTCGCCAAATGGATTGCCTACACAAAGTGAGGAACATGATGATAGCCCCGAGGAATTTGAGAGTCAAATTTCCGACCGTTCTTTGTCTTTGTAGCGCCACTGTCCCAAAATATCTTATCCACCTAACGGTCATATCATTGAAGGGCATTTATGTCTTATCATGTCGGGCTGCTCCCTAGGCTATAAATAGCTGCCTCCTACAACCACTAGCTGGTTGGCTGCTTCGAGAGAACTTGACACTTGTCATTTGAGAGCAACCCATCCTCTGAGGACTTTGAGCGAAAATCATCGAGTGAGGAAAAACCCAAAACCAAACCCCTACAAACCCAAAGTGATTGAGCATCACTGAAGAAATTGATCCTGCGAGGATCCGACGCTTGTTTCCTTTGGAGACTGTGCTTCTTCCAGATGGTTAGGCGTCATGGTCTAGAGCATCCAAGAGGAATTGTGGATCGCCGAGTGACCAAGTCTGTGAAGGTTTGGAAGTTGCCTGAAGACTTACCACGAGTGATTGGACGAGGTCTGTGTGACCTTAGTTCAAGGAGAATACGGTGAGGACTTGGTGTCCTAAGCTGCGTGCTTTCGGCCGATCGGGTGTCCGGACTGTGTGTCCTCGAGTTTAAATACTCAGCCGCTCCAACGAGATGTACAACTGAGACAGCAGTTGGAACTGGTCTACCAAATCATTGTCTTCACCAACCTAACTGGTTCTATTTCCTCAACTCTTTCATCTCCTCATTACTGTGTTGAGTGTTCATTCATATCTGTGTTTGAAGACTTTGATCAAGACTTTCTCAATTTCCTCAGTTCAATTTCTTCATCTGTTTGTCTTCATCTTGTGCTATCCTGTGTTTACGCTTTCTGTACTCTTTGTTTGTCTTCATTTCATCATGATGACCATGCCCGCATTCTCTTATGCTTACTTCTGAGTACTTATTCCGCTGCAAGTAGTTCTTCGCTAAGGAATTTCCTCACCGGCAAATTCCTTAGTGAAGAATTCATAAAAATCGCCTATTCACCCCCCCCCTCTAGTCGATATAACGCACTTTCAATTGGTATCAGAGCAAGGTACTCCCTTGTTCTGTGTGATTTTGGTTTAACCACCAGGAGTTTTAGATATGTCGACCGCAGGTATGATCAAGGTCTCGGCAGGTGTCCTACCTTTGATGGGACGGACTACCCCCTTTGGAAGAACAAGATGCGAATGCATCTTGAGGCAATTGACAACGATCTATGGTATGTTGTGGCAAATGGTGTTCCCTCACCACACCTTCTCTGAATGCTGCCGATGTGAAGAGATTCAAGCAACTCGATTCTCAAGCGAAGAATATCATATGTGGCCATCTAAGCAAAGGACAATATGGAAGAGTGAGTGCTTTGGAAACTGCCAAGCTCATCTGGGACAGGCTGTCCAAAGTAAATGAAGGAGTCTCAACTCAGTGTGACTCTCGAGTTGATGTTCTTCGCAATCTCTTCAACCGCTTCAAAAGACTCGACAACGAAAATGTTCAACAAACCTTCGATCGCCTCACTGACATCTCAAATGAGCTTCAAGCGCTTGGTGCCATCGACATCACCGACCATGAGGTGGTGAAGAAATTGTTGAGATCGCTTGATTCCTCATTTGACACTCGCACCGATGATACAAGAGCGTGTTGACTACAAGTCACTTGATCCGGTGATATTCTCGAGAGGCTAAATACTCATGAGTTCCATTTGAAAAGAGAGATCTCTATGGTTCTAGCTATGGAAAATCACGTGCCACGAAGGCCAAGGCGTGTCTCAATCTGATTGTGAAGACTCTGGTAGTAGCCTTGGAGATCCTGAAGAATTGAGCCAGGAGCTAGCACTGCTCGTGAAGAAATTCCAGAAGTTCTCAAGACATGGTCACTTTGGAAAATCCTCAAGGAGCAATGATTCCTCATCCAGTGACTATAAGAGAAGACTTTGCCACAAATGCAAGAAACCTGGTCACTACATCCAAGATTATCCTCAGTGGGAAAAGGAATTAAAGAAGAAGAAATACAGGGATTACAGTTCTGATGACACTAAGAAGAAGAAGAAATCGTCGAAATCTTCATCATCAAAATCCTCAAAGCCTTCTTCTCACAAGAAGAGCAGCTCCAAAAAGGCTCGGGCATTCGTTGGCAAGGAAATGGACTCTGAAGCTGAATCTGAGGAACATGATGAAGAGGAGGCATCAAGAATCTGAGTCCGGTGTGGCGAGTCTAGCTCTCGCTCTCGCTTTCGTCGACAAGTCCATCTTCAACTCTGAAGAAAATGACCTCACCAACAAAGCTGATGAAGATAGTGATGACTACGCCCCACCTATTGCTTCATGGCAAAGGGTGCCAAGGTACTCAAATATACCTCCTCTGAATCTAGTGAAAATGAATCGATGAAGATCTAAAGCCCAACTACTCAAAACTTGCTAAGATTGCGTAAAACAACAAAGGGCTTTTGAAAAGGTTCAAAACATGCTAGATAAAAGTGATGATATGTTAGGTGAAGAAATGGATCGCACTAAAGCCCTGAGTGAAAATCTTCAGAGACTTCAGTCTAGGTTTGACAACCTTCAAGGTCATCATAACTCTCTCTTGTGCGATCATGAGAAACTTTCTTATGAATTTCTTCAAAGAAAGCAAGATCTTGAGAAGCTAAGAGTGAGTTATGAAGATCTTCGAAGGAGCGTGATTCATTACTTGCTCAACAAATCAGCGCTTCTCGTGAAGAATTTGTTCCTCCATGCTTAAAGTGCATTGAACGTGAATCTGCTAATTCTTCACCGAATGTTCAAATGCTTCAATCGTTACAAATTCTTCACCTGCCTCTGCTATCACTAATTCCTCATCTGAGGACATTGCTAGTATCACCGACGATGCAGGGCTGAAGGAATTGTACATGACAGCATGTACAAAAGCCTCAAAGGGCATCGACTCTTTGTGATGTGCTTAAAAGCAGATCCTCAATGAAACCCTAGGAAAGAGGGTATTGCCTTTGAGAGGAAACTCAATGCTGATGGAACATATTGGAAGCCTGAGCAGTATCCCAAAACCTCATGGGTTGCTACAAAGGGACCTCCAGTTGATCCATCTAACTTATCTGGCTTTACATGTGAATCTCCTCATTCTTCTGATGAGTCATTTGACTCCAACTATAAACTGTTCAAAAATCAGAATGGTGAAGTATTTGCTAGATATGTTGGCACTAACTGCAGGAATGGTTCCCCTATGAAGAAAATCTGGGTTCCCAAGAAGTGCCTTGAAAGTCTTCAGGTGAATGTCCTCATGACACCACCTGTGAAGAATAGGAACCCCAGTTCAAACTCTTCATATGGACCAAATTCTTCATATGGATCCAAGTCCTCATACGGACCAAATTCCTCACATGGATCAAATTCCTCAAAAGGATCAAAGTCCTCATATGATTATCATCATGCTAACAACTCTGTTTGTGAGGTAGAGCTAAGGGCTATGAATATGTGCATTATTCTTCAAACCAATATGTTCATAAGTCCTCGAAGAATTTCTCTGCTTATTCATATGCTTACCCTAACCCCTCTTATGTGAAACGAAATGGATTGGCCTCTATGCCACCATTCTCATATGGTGCTCGCATGAGTGATGAACTCTTTGCCACCCCTTCAGATGTGGGTGGTGAAGAAAAGAACTAACCTCTTCTGCAGGGTCAGGTCTCCAGACGTGCTTTAAACGTCTGAAGAATTTGCTGGGGGCCTGACAAAATTGCCTGAAAGGACGCAGGCTAATCATGAAGAAATGAACTTTCATTTCACACGTCCTCATACCGCTTATCTTTTATACTGTCTGATGAAATTCATCTGATGAACTTGATATCATATTCTTCACTGATGAAGTATATGAGATCGTAAGTTGCACTAATTCATCTGCAGGATGATCAACCCAAAGCCAATGAGTGGGTCCTCGATAGTGGATGTACAAATCACATGACTGGTGACAAGAATCTATTGATGGATACTCCCTTATCACCATCACATCTGAAGCATATCATCTTTGCTGACAAAGGCAAAAGTCCAATATTGGGTCTTGGTAAGGTTGCGATCTCTAAGGACATACACATGGACAAAGTCATGCTTATTGAGTCCTTAGGATACAACCTCATGTCAGTCTCAATGCTTTGTGATCTTGATATGGTTGTTATGTTTGGCAAGTATCGTTGTGTTGTGATTATGGAAGCTGACAATTCCAAAGTCTTCGAAGGCTTTAGGAGAGGAGACATGTATATTGTTGATTTCTCTACAGGACCACAACCAGCCGTGTCTCTACTTGCAAAAAGCTTCAAGGCTGGCTATGGCATCGGCGACTTGGTCACGCAGGCATGAGGAATTTGCACACGCTTGCAAAGGAGAAGCATGTCATTGGCATTGAGAAAGTCAAATTCCTCAAGGATCACTTGTGTGGAGCCTGTGAAGCTGGAAAAATGACCAAGGCCAAGCATCCAAATAAGACTATCATGACCACTACTCGTCTCTTCGAATTGCTTCACATGGACCTCTTTGGTCCTAATCATTACTCAGCAGTCACTAATGATGCATCTCTATATGGCTTTGTTATTGTTGATGATTACTCTCGTTAGACATGGGTACACATTGTTACTTACAAAAATGAAGTGCAGGAAGTCTTCAAAACATTTTCCTCGAGGGCTTCAACTAACTTTGGTGTGAAGATTAGACACATCAGGAGTGACAATGGAACTGAGTTCAAGAATTCCGGTCTTGATGCCTATCTTGATGAACCTGGTATTACTCATGAGTTATCTGCTCACTATACTCCTCAGCAAAATGGCGTCGTGGAGCGCAAGAACAGAACTCTTGTTGAGATGGCTCGCACTATGCTTGATGAATACAAAACACCTAGTCGCTTTACGGATTGATGCAATTGATACCGCGTGCCACATCATCAACAGAGTGTATCTTCACAAATTCTTCAAGAAGACTGCCTATGAACTCCTCAACGACAAGAAACCCAATGTGAGTTATTTCAAAGTCTTCGATTGCTAAATGCTGGATTAGAGATCCTCATCATAGTTCTAAATTTGCACCGAAAGCACATGAAGGTTTTATGCTTGGTTACGGAAAGGACTCACACACCTACAGAGTCTTCAACATCGCTCTTCACAAGATTGTTGATACTGTAGATGTGCGGTTCGATGAAACTAATGGCTCGCAAAGAGAGCACCTACCTTCTGTGTTAGATGAACCAGCTCCTGGGAATCTATCAAGTTCAAGGCAACCGAGGATGTCATTCCTACTGAAGAATCTGCTGAAGAATTCATTCCTGTACGCGAAGAACGTCGAGCTGATGCACCTGAAGATAATGCTGAAGACAATGGTGCTGAGGAAAATGATCAAATTCCTCTCACACGCTCAAAAGCTTCACATTTATCTAACTTTTGTGGGCCCTATGCTTTTGTCTCTATCACAGAGCCCACTAAGGTAGATGAAGCATTTCTGGAGCCTGAGTGGATTCAGGCCATGCAAGAAGAATTACATCGATTCGAGCTCAACAATGTCCTGAACTGGTCAAACGTCCGGATCCTCGCAAGCATAATATCATTGGCACAAAGTGGATCTACCGCAACAAGCAAGATGAAAATGGCCTTGTGGTGAGGAATAAGGCACGACTTGTAGCTCAAGGCTACACACAGGTTGAAGGAATTGATTTCGATGAAACTTTTGCACCTGTTGCTAGACTTGAGGCTATTCGCATATTACTTACTTATGCTAACCATCATAATATCACTTTATATCAAATGGATGTAAAAAGTGCATTCCTCAATGGTAAGCTTGAGGAAGAAGTATATGTTGCTCAACCCCTGTGTTTTGAAGATCCAAAGAATCCTCGACAAAGTTTTCAGACTCAACAAGGCCCTCTATGGTCTCAAACAGGCCCCACGGGCATGGTATGATACATTGAAGGAATTCTTCGTGAAGAATGGCTTCACACCAGTTCACTCGACCCTACTCTCTTTACTAAATCATATGATGGTGAACTGTTTGTGTGCCAAATATATGTTGATGATATTATCTTTGGCTGTCTTGACCAACGTTATAGTGATGAATTTGCCTATATGATGAGTGAAGAATATCAAATGTCTATGATGGGAGAGTTGAAATTCTTCTTAGGTCTTCAAATTAAATCAACAACACAATGGCATATTCATATCTCAGAGAAATACCTCAAAGATGTCCTGAAGAAATTCGCATGCAAGATTGCAAAGGTGTCAAAATTCCTATGCCCACAAATGGCCATCTATGCAATCGATGAAAATGGTATTGACTTCGATCACAAGGTATACCGCTCCATGATTAGTTCTCTATTGTACTTATGTGCATCTAGGCCAGATATAATGCTTAGTGTTTGCATGTGTGCCCGATTTCAAGCTACATCGAAGGAATCACACCATAAAATTTGTGAAGCATATTCTTCGATTTCTAGCTCACACACCAACACTAGGGTTATGGTACCCCAAGGGATCTACTTTTGATCTCATTGGATATTCGACTCGACTATGTTTGGTGATCGTGTGGACTGCAAGTCAACATCTGGTACTTGTCATTTCCTCGCGATCTTTGGTTTGTTGGTCCTCGAAGAAATGTAACTGCTTATCACCGCTTCATCGCGGAAGCTGAATACATTACTTCGGCTCTTGTTGTGCTCAATTGCTGTGGATGAAGCAAACTCTCAAGTGCATCAACGTGAAGAATGTGCCTCTCTCATCGTGACAATGAGAGTGCCATCAAGATTGCTCACAACCCAGTTCAAAGACTCAAGACAAAGCACATTCAAATTCGTCATCATTTTCTTCATGATCATGTGTTGAAGGGCGACATCTCCATCGAGCATGTGAAGACTGAAGAACAACTAGCCGATATCTTCACAAAGCCCTTAGATGAGAAGACATTTAGCAAGTTGCGGTGTGAGCTAAATATCTTAGAATCTTCGAATGTTCTTTGAAAAGGACACACATCTTCGAATGTTATTTGAAAAGGACACACATCCTGACACTTATGCAAAATTGATGACTTAGATGTGCAACACATGAAGAAACGTTTTTCTTCAATCAATGAAGAATAACACTCTAAGTGTGAAAAAATTAATGAAGAATTTGATTCTCGTAACCCTCGACACTTGTCCGCGGTGTCTGAAATCATCATTCTTATACGGTGGGTCACGCCACCACCCAAGTTGAAAATCTTCAATTTGAGTTTTTCCTCAGTTTTTGAAATTCTTCAGTTTTTCAAATTCTTCAACTTTTAAAAATCTTCACTGTTTCCGTCATTTTTCTTCATTAGCTATGTATATATATGGGTTTATGTCCTCTACAGCATTCACTTATGGCTATTTCTTCAAGTCGCTTTTTCTGCTAAGTGAATGTGATCGGACCCTTCCCCTCTATGCTATACTCAACCCAATCTATTCACAAATTCTTCATGTGCGTTCTATTTGAAACTCGTTCAAAATATTCACTGTGTCCTAGTCAGCTGAACAAATTGCGAACGGAACTTTAAAACTGATCTTATCCAAACTTTCATTTTTGCCGCTCAAACCGTTTCGCATTCCACGATAGATTTATCTATTCACCCACGGTCTAACACAATCTCCACTTCTCAGTACGTGGGTGACACATGTCAAACGAATGAGAAGGGTCAGGGGCACGTTCGTCCCAAATATTCGGGCGAGCAGTTTTTCACCGTGGCTATATATACCCTCTGTCCCCTTCCTCACTTCCTTTACTCCGCTCGACCGCTCTCTCTCGCTCGAGCTTCTCAAACCCTAGCGCCGCCGCTACTCCATCGTCTCCGGTGAGGAAAAGCTTCACTGCCTCGACCTCGTCGCCGACGTACTCGCGCCGATCATGAAATCTTCACTCCGCCCGCCGTAGCTGTCTTCCTCCGCCAAGTTAGGGCGTGGAAGATCTAACCTGACGAACTTCCCATCTGTTCTTCTCGATGCGTCGTGTTCTTTACTTGGGTAATTAAAAGTTACTTTTATTACTCGCTTTGATTCTCAAACCTTCCTGAAAATCTTCAAAGGTGTTTATTCTTCAAATCTTCACACATATGAACACCTCAAACAAAATATGCTCTTGATTCGTTTCTCTAAGCAATGATTCGCCCAGCACTACTGCTCAGGACGCTTGACTGGCCGGCATGTGTTTCACTTCGTTCTTGTATACATCGCCCGAAAATGTCACGCGGTGACATCCAGAGTCCTGCCTAGCACCTTTCTGGCCGGGTTCCCGGAGTCCTGTTAGCCAGTGCTACAGCCGGATTCACACGTCAGCTGACCGACATGCTCGAAGTTGATTCATGTATGCCTGTCCCCATGGGTTAGTGCCGCTTTGGGTTCACGACTAGCCATGTCGGCCCGGGT
The DNA here is from genome assembly GCA_021605145.1 of Aegilops bicornis. Classification (NCBI taxonomy): domain Eukaryota; kingdom Viridiplantae; phylum Streptophyta; class Magnoliopsida; order Poales; family Poaceae; genus Aegilops; species Aegilops bicornis. The sequence goes on along the minus strand of CM038675.1, from coordinate 423,662,796 downwards.
TCTCTGTCATATGGATGCTAGCGACACTATCATATACGTGAGCCAAAAGGCGCAAACGGTCCCGAGCCATGGTAAGGCGACACCCGTGGGAATACCGTGCGTGAGGCCGCAGTTTATATGAGGTGTTACCGGCTAGATAGATGTGACTTGGAATCGTGGTCCCTAACAGCTTTGGTATCAGAGCCTGACTGCCTATAGGATTACCAAGCCAAACTGGTCGAAGTTGTGTCTAGAAATGCTTTAGTTATGTAAGGGAATTGATTGTGGAAGGGAACGTAAGGCTCTTTTTACTCCTTTATCTCATGGCCTTCGGATCTGAGTCATCCTCTTCTCTTCTACGGGGTTTAAGAACTAGGCTTCTCATCTATCTATTTGGATGACGTGTTACTAATCCATAGGCTTATAGAATTGATAGTTTCAAATCTCAGTTCAGTTTTTACTACTTCCGTATGTTCATAGCTTGTCTGAGAACCTTGATATTGTGATGTTGGGTGGCCATTCCACTATTTTGCAGGATGTCTCAAATCATTTTGAGCATTTACAGTTGTTATGATGTCCGAGTCATCCCAGGTCTCTAAATAGTCTGATGCATTTGCAAATCCTTTCTTTCCGTTCCCGATGTCCTTTTTGGTCAGAATAAGCACACTAACCGCTGCATTGAGGTACTCAATTGCCTTGGTATATATGTTGGAGCTACTATTATGACATTAGGTGTCTTAGAGAACCACCTAGTAATCTAGCCATGTTTTGTGTTCCTAGTGTGATAATTCTGGCCACCATTCTCGAAAGCATCCCGTGATGCCATTTAGTAGTAGGTATTCTATTCCTGGGTTCTTGAACCCGAGATCCACCCTACTTACCTAATGTTGATAGTGTTGCTAGTTCCTTTAGGGTATTAGTAACCTTTGTGATAGTCCTCGAGGTCCGTGGTATATCATTCTTCCAAATACCATGAACCATCCTTGGCAGAAGTTCCTCGTTGAACCAAAAGGTGACAACAAGAGTGCTCTCGATGAGTTCCCCATTCTATATTGTGACTCTGCCAATCCTACCTCTCTGCATGGGTTATCCAGAAGAAATATGTTGAATTTGTTAGGCATACTAATCCATGCCCCCACAACTCGAAAAGTTATATGTTCCTTTGAGTTGTCCCTCTTTAGTTGTTTTCTGACCTCCATCTATCAACTGATAATCAAGAGTATGCGTGCATCCGTTCATCAATGCCTATTATTCTTGTGGTCCGTCAAGCCATTCTATTCTGGAATGACTAGGAGAAACAAACTCCAGCACCTCATCCGTTTCTTGGAGTGGTCAAAGTAGTTGTATTCCGCAGATCAAAATGGAAATTCAGCTTTTGTTCTGTTTTACCCTGAAGTATTACCCACTTTATGTCAGGAACGTCATGAGAATTGCACCTTCCCTTATGAATTCTTGACGTAGTGATACTTCTCGCTATCATTATTTATTCCTCGGTCCCGTGTTGATGTAACCGGAATGCCGATAAGTGAATTGTGATGTGTGAAATCAATATGCCTAGCAACCTCGTTGCTTGGTAGTTAATGGACAATATTCTCATTCTTAGCGTGTTGGTTATTAAATCATCATCCTAAGATTGATCGTGCTACCTAGTACTTATTTCTGGTGCACTCTTCGATCAATGAGTTAGGATTGTGTCAATCCCTTGCTCTTTGATCATATCGTCTTGCCCTGAAAAGCAAGATTGTTCTCGAGCTTAGTAATATATTGGTGGTTCGTGACTTTCCAAATATCTTCTTGGAAGTGCTACCAGGTTGTCACCTGACCGCTATGTTAAGTTCATGAACAAGTTGGTTTCTTGTAAACCACCCCTTCTCCAAGAATCTGTGTTGGATACCCTTGAGCTAGTTCGTTAAGCTAAACAACAACTTGGAGAGTTGGAAGATAAAAAGCTTTGCCGAATTTGGTTCCTTCTGAAGGGATATCTTTGTGTTTGTGTGTGTGTTGAAGAAAGATGATATCTTCACCAATTGGTCCTCGTGATCAGTTGTTGGATCTATTGCCTTGTCAAAACTTTGACTTGAGTATGGGCTATCGTCAAGTCAAATCAGAACCAACGATGTTCGTAATGTTGTCTTACTCGTGGGTGATCCCTCGAGCATACACCATTACATCTTTTGGTCTGACCAATGCTATCACCGTGTTCACATGATGGTGGAAGTCCAGTGATATGGAAATTTCGATGAATTGCTGTTAAGCCCACCAGCAGCATTTTGTCTCCCCCATGATTCATGTTGAACATCAACCTAGTGTTGGAAACTTTGTAAACGATGCCTTCATGTTCCGTTCATGAAGCATATGTTTGGATGAAAGTAGCGACTTCCTCTAAGTTCATGTGCAATTGATGTAAGTTGCCGCCATGAATTCGAGAAAGTTTGTTTTTGCTTCCACGAAATCATCCCAAGTCATTCATGCATATGTGCGAAGTATCCTGTGGTTTGGAGACTTGCAACCTTCATTCCATATGTTCCCTAGCACTTCAAGCCACTGGTTGACTTGTTCAAGGAAAAGAAGTCTAGCGCGCGTAAAGACTTCGAAATCCTTGATGACGGATCCTAACCTGAACTTGATAGTGTTTCATTATAAGACTACTATGTGGTCATGCTTGTCTTGGACAACGTGTTCACACGTATGTAGCAGAACCGTCTCATGTTTTGGAACCTGCTATCGTAGTTCATATCCCGAGAATCTCGCAACGTCATCTCGTCGATTTGTGTTGCAAAGTTTCTTTCCAGACATGCTGAGTCTGAAGTATCCTATCACCAATTGGATCTGAATCTCAGGCAGATATGATGGTTGGAACATTCCCAACAGTTGCATTTTGTTCCCAACTTGCACCTCAGTAATTACTGTTTAGGATCATCTTCAAAAGTGGTCCTACCATGGGTCCCATCCATTTCCGACAAGGTAGTCCACATCATCCATCCTAGTCCGAGTATGTCATTCCTTCGAACACCTTCCAATGACCGCTTGTGATTTGCCCTAGGCTGGTATAAAGAGTTTCAACGATCTTTGAATCAAAAGTAATTCTTTTGCCACCTCAAATAATAACTCTACGAGTCACCTCCCCCAAGGTGCCCCGTTATTGAATCATGGCAATTATTTCCTCGCCACCTTGACACCATCCACCATCTTTCTAAGCATGCAATTGTTGCCCACAAAATCAAACCCTGTCGTTGTTCTTCCATCCCTCTCGATGTATTTTGTGTCTCAACTCGAGATGTTTCAACATCTCATTCCGCGAGTTGATATGGTATAGCTCGATCTTCGAGAAGATCAATCCTAGTAGAGTTTCTTTCCGTCATCATCTTGTGGATGAAGATCTCGAAAGCAAGGACGTCAAGATCAATTGGATCAATGAACCAACATCTTCGGGAAGGGAAATTGGATTGACAAGATCATGTTAGCTAGTATCCCCTCTGTCTTCTTACCTCACGTCTTGAATCTCGGGACGAGATTCTTGTTTAGTGGGGGTGAGCTGTCACAGCCCCAGATCAGCCCTTGCTTGACTTAGCTTGCTCATCATGTCATCATGTTTATGATTTAAATAAACTTGGAATGGGGATTGATCAAACCCTAGCACCAAATGAATTCAACTAGGTTCAAACTTAAAACTTTTCATTGAACTCAAAATGCCCTTTGAAAATGTTCAACATTTCTGGATTGAGGTGGAAGCATCTACCAAAAATGGTTTAAATTTTTGCAGGACATATTTGGGCTTTGAATTAATTCAAACATATTTGAATTGGAGCTATTTAAATGCTATATATATTTTAGATGCTCCAAAAATGTTGGAAGTTGTTATGGGTCACTGGAATAATTCAGACAGCACCCCTAATTATTTCCAGGATTTTATAAAATGGTTTAGTATTTTACTAAATCAAAACAAAACAGAATAAATAGAAAACAGAAAGAGAGAGAGAAAGGAACTAACCTGGCGCCCACAGGCCTCACTGTCTTGGCCCAGCCCACTGCCTAGTGCCGGTCATCCCTAACCTCTGCCAAGAGGCGAGGCGGGAGACAGACGCTGCCAGCAGGCGCCACACCTCCTCCTGCTTGCCGCCGATCGCATGGGTCTCCCTCGCGACGCCACACACCCCCCGGACCCTCTGCACCTCTCCCCTCTCTCCACCGAGCACTCTCCCCCTCCTCTGTTCTCCTCCTTTGAGCAACGCCCGCCCGCCCAGCCAGAACCACCGCTGCCACCGTGCTCCCTAGCCTCGCCGACACGCCAAGAAGCCCCGCCTCGTCCCCCTCTTCCTCCTCACCAAGACGGAAGGCGCCGGAAGCCCTGGATGCCGCCAGCTCCGCCGTTCCCCTCCTCGGCCACCGAGGATCGCCGCCGTCGATTTGTCTCCATCTCCGCCTCCCCGAGCTCGCTGAGACCGTCTTCGACCCATCTGTGAGCTCCAACACCTTTCCCCCTCCTTCCCGCGCTCATTCCCGCACTCTGGCCGCCCTTTTCACCGGAGTTGTGAGCTCCTCGCCGTCGGCGATGATGCAGACGAGACCAGAGCCACCGCAGCTCACTCCCGAGCACAGAAACATACTCCACACCTCACCGGGAGCACGTAGAACTCATCAGCTCCCCCTCCCGCGCACCACAACGCCAAACCCGCCGGTGCCCGAACTCCGGCCGCCGCAGAAATGCTCGCCGCCGTCAACTCCGGCTGTGCCGACGTGGCACCGTCATTAGTGGCTAATGGTGCCACTAACTAACCCCCTCTCTCACTGACTACTGGGCCCCACTCCCTTAACTAACACCAGTTTAATTTCTGTTTATTTTTATTTAATCACAGTGGCCCCACGCGTCGGCGTTGACCTCGCTGACATGGCCATTAACTGGCCCCACTTGTCTGTGACACTAACCAGCCTGAGACACTGACGTATGGGTCCCACAGGTCAGGTTTGACCTGGCCGACCCAGTTGACCTGCTGACGTCACACCTATGTCATGCTGACGAAGTAACTTATTTTCTGGATTTATTCTTATATAGGAAATTCCAGAAAATAACCAAAACTTCAAAAATTCATAGAAAATCAACCGTAGCTCCAAATCAAACAAATTATATATGAAAAATGATCAGAAAAATCCAATCTATCCATCTGCACTGTTATCATGCATGTTAGAACAACTTAAAGCTGATGTATACAACAATTTGAATTAATGGCATTTGAAATGTCATATATGGAGTTTGAATTTGAATCTTGGATTCAAACCAACTCCATTTAATCTGCTGCTAGTTGCATTAGCTCAAATCACAGCATTTTGACATGTCATGATCATGCATCATATTGTGCATTGCATTGGTTGTGTTCTTCCTTGTTTGCCGGTATTTGTCCCCTCTCGATGAGCGACGTACCGACGATGAGTTCGATGACACCGATGAAGAACTATATTATCTTCAGAAGTGCCAGGCAAGCAAAACCCCCTTGTTCATTCCAATACAATCCCACTCTCTCGCTCTTGCTCTCTTTTACTGCATTAGGACAACAACGAATCCTCTGTTACTTCCTGCGGTAGTTGAACCCCTTATCCTCTGCATGACCTGTCATTGCCACAGTAAATAGATGAAACCCACTAGCATGAGTAGGAGTTGTTTGAGCCCTGATGTGCCTACTCATTCATGCTTGTTTGTCATGGCTGCCACTACTTAGAGTTGAGTTAGGTCTGATTCATCGGGGATGAATTGGAATGGTGTGTGAACATGTCCTACTGTTGAGAGGTAAGTGTGTGAACACGATTTGGTAAAGGTAGCGGTGAGAGGCCATGTAGGAGTACATGGTGGGTTGTCTCATTGAAGCCGTCCTCAAGAACTGAGTTATGTGTTTGTGATCCCTGAAACAGTTACTACCACACATTGGGCCCGAAACCAATGGACCCTCTCGGCTTCTTAACCACCCTTGTTCTCTGTCCAGGAGTTGCAACTAGTTTCTGGTGTTTGTAGGTTATGTGTTGGAGGCTGTGCATAGCGCTGGCCCTAGGGGTGGGCTATGATGCGGTAGATACACCGTGGCACGGTGTACCGAATGCCCGTTTGGTATCTCGGGAACCCTGCACACATCGTTCGGGGTCGTATGTAGAAACCTCGGCCGGACTCCCTGCGGATGGAACCTGAATAGGAGATAAACCTGGACTAGAGACTTGACTGTTTAGGTAGGCTGTGGCCGACACCCATGTTGGGCTTCCGCTTTAAGGTTGCCGAGTACATGTCGTGTAAACGGCGGTAAGTGCTGAGAGCGTGTGTGAAGAAGTACACCCCTGCAGGGTTAACATCATCTATTCGAATAGCCGTGTCCATGTAAAGGACTTCTGGGTTGCCTATAACAGTTCATAGACAAGTGAAAGTGGATACTCTAAAATGCGCAAGATACGCGTGAGTGCTATGGATGGCGTTCTCGTAGGGAGACGGTAGCGGATCCATAGTGGTGTATTGATATGGTGAATATGTGAACTCGTGTGCGCCACCTCAAAAGAGTTACTTGCAGTCGTAGTTCAGGATAGCCACCGAGTCAAAGCTGGCTTGCTGCTGTTAAACTCCACCACCCCCTTTGTTGATACCGATGCATATGTAGTTAGTTCTGACGTAAGTCTTGTTGGGTACATTTGTACTCACGTTTACCTATTTTATGTTTTGTAGAGAGACGTCAGTCTCGCTAGTAGTTCCGTGTGGACTTCGACGTTTAGCTGGTTACCTCAGCTACGATCTTGTGCCCACGGCAGGGTCTTGTAGATAGTCGGGCTTCTTAGCCTTTTCATTTATAGTTGTCTGTACTCTGACATGTTAAGCTTCTGCATGTGTTTGACTTGTATGCTCTGAATGTTGGGTCATGAGACCCATGTTTGTAATATCTCGCTCCTCGGAGCCTAATGAATAAATACTTGAGTCGTAGAGTTATGTTGTGATGCCCTGTTGTATTTACACATATCGAGCATATTGTGTGTATGTTTGAAATGCTTGGTATGTGTGGGATCCGACAATCTAGTTCTTTATCCTTGGCAGCCTCTCTTATGGGGAAATGTAGTCTAGTGCTTCCTTGAGCCATAGTAGTCCGCTACAGCTCGGTTCACCGGAGTCTTGCTAGCCCAGCACTACTGCTCAGGACGCTTGAATGGCCGGCATCTGTTTCACTTCGTTACTATGTCTGTCCCTTCGGGGAAATGTCACGTGGTGACATCCGGAGTCCTGCCTAGCCTGCTACAGCCCGGGTTCCCGGAGTCCTGTTAGCCCAGTGCTACAGCCCGGATTCACACGCCGAATCGACATGCTCGAAGTTGATTCATGTATGCCTGTCCCCATGGGTTAGTGCCGCTTTGGGTTCACGACTAGCCATGTCGGCCCGGGTTCTCTGTCATATGGATGCTAGCGACACTATCATATACGTGAGTCAAAAGGCGCAAACGGTCCCGGGCCATGGTAAGGCGACACCCGTGGGAATACCGTGCATGAGGCCGCAAAGCGATATGAGGTGTTACCGGCTAGGTCGATGTGACCTGGAATCGGGGTCCTGACACTAAATTGGATACATTTGTTTTTCTTACCAATGAAGGGCCTGGCATGGATAAGAGGGATGGACACTGGAGCAAGAACAAGCATGGAGATGATGGCATGCACAAGGGAAACAAGAACGGAGTTACAAGTGATGATTTCAGGACTTTGAAGCCACCATAATGAGTGCATGAAGCCTTGGACGAAATATACAAGATGCCACTTCATAAATTTCGTCCAAAGGCCATTCTAGGTGATACGTCACCTTATTATAGGGCCAGGCCCATGTAATTTCGAAATACATAAGTATAGGCTGTTTTTAGAGTCCGTATGTGTGGGGAAACAAGAGATAGGGTTGGTTTCGGACCCCTTCCCAAAGGACCACGAAATCCCCTCCCCCTCTTCCTCCATATATACAACCCTTAGGGCACCGTTTAGACTTTGGGTTTTGTTTAGATTAAAGTTCGCCATAGCTGCAACTTCGCGTACTTCGGTTGTGTTCAACGACCAGACAAAGGCATCACAGAACCCCACATTGATCAATAAATCTTTCCTCTTATATTCGCAATATCCAGATTGTAATCTTAGTTTCTTGCTTGTTCTTTGTTTGCCTGCAGGAAACAGACCTTCGTGGTCAGGTTGATCGTGCTCCGGCGTGGTCAATAACCTCTCGAAGTTGGTTTAGCAATTGCTAAGGCGCGACGTCCTCGCACGTTCATAGTCGGATCGTCAAAGTCAACTTCCTCCAAAACGATAGCCACCATCTCCTCGAAAGACGGGACACATTTGCCTCTATCACCGCGTCAACTCCAAAGAAACTAAGGAGATCCAACGGCAAGTACAACAACTCATCAAGTGGTATCAAATTTCCAGGTAGCTCGGTGAGGTTTTTACAGTTTTTCATAGTTTAGATCGAGTTTGTTCATCATACCTATAGTCCACGAAAAAGCCAAATAAAATTAGGGTTAGTTCATCCTATCTGAACCAGTGTGAGCCTTTGCATAGTCTTTTCAGTATTTTGCTTTATTGAATTTGCGGTTGCATCGTCGTGTCAAGTTGCTGGTCTTAGCGTCTAGTCTTTTAGAGTTTCGAGTTCTGGTCATAAGTTGTCAGGCCGCCACCGCACCATCATTATCGCCCCTGCCACCTACCACCACTGCTTATCCGCCACCGCTCTGAATCTGTATCCATATACCACTACCAGTCCGTATCCATATACCACCACCGATTCATATCCATATACTACCACCGCTACCACCACCGTTGCCATATACCACCACCATATATCCACCACCAATCCGAGTTCCTTTCATATTATGTTTGTTTTCGAGATCCATCTAATTTCCGATTCGTGTTTCCTTGCCTGAGTAGGTTTCGAAAAAAAAAAGTCTGGAGACCCCCGGGCAGTTTTTAGGCCAAAATTTTGATAACCGAAAATATTTTTTCCCTATCCTATTTTTAGGCTTTTCTGAGTCTTTTGAGACACTCGGCATCATAATGATTTTTTGTCGCACTTTTTTGTCGTCGTTGCCCTGATTTTCGAAAAAAAATAGTCAAAAAAATTCCTTGCCCATCATGTCAGTTTGACGTGGGAAGAGTTTTGAGACACTCGCCATTATAGTGATTTTTCGCAAAAAAAAGAGGAGCGCAAAAAAAAGAGCGCCAAAAAAACAGAGAGAAAAAAATCCAGAGTGTGCTTTTCCCTAGTTTATGTGCAACGCCGGGATTTTGTTCGTGTTCTAGGCTCGCGTCTCTAGTACGGTCTAGCCTAGGACCAGCACAGTGCCGTCATTGAGCGTTTATTCAACTTTGCATCTCTGAATTGATTATTGTGACCCTTTTTTCTACCATATTATAAGCCTTCCCAGCTCCACATACATCTACGTCGTGCATTTGACTCTCCCTGGTAATCGCTCTATCCAAGCTGTGAGCGTTTTGACTACAACGGTGGCCGATCACTACCTGCAGCTTGGTAAGAACTGGTAAGAATTTGAGATTTGATTGACGGATTTGTGACACCCCACCACTGCCATTTTCTAGTAGTCTATAGGATCATATTATTGTGCGTTTCTATTGCTCCTAACCATGGAAGGATCACGAGACGACGAGAATGACTGGGAGAACATGATGAACAAAGAGTTACATGATAAGTTTCAGCAAATGATGAGTGGACAGGTGGAAGATGTGCTAAACAGATTTGAAGAGGCCATGGAGAAGATAGATGGCTTTGATAAGACGTTTGAAACAAAGCTTGATAACAAATTTAATGAAGTGTTTGCACGTCTTCCACGACTACCACCGGCTGCACCTGCCGCACCACTGCCACAACAACGACGACGACGACTACCTCCACGTCGCGAAACAGCCCTCCGCCGAGCGAGTTGTGTCCCTCTTGAGCCTGGCCAAACTATTGGTGCTGCTGTAGATACTTCTGTGCCTCCTGCCGCTAATGAGGAGGAGGATGATTATGCGGGAGATTACGATGATGAAGTTGATCAAAATCAAAACTACGTGCAACCACCAGCACCCGATCGTCCACATGCAAATAATCGCAATGGCAGGGCTGCATTACCAGCTCAGGTACGAGATCATGACCATCTTCCATAACTTAAAATGAATATTCCACCATTTGAGGGTAGATATGTTCCTGATATATATCTTACTTGGGAGTTAGAAACCGAACAACGTTTTACATGTTTAGAATATCCCAAGGAGAGACGTCTTGCTGCACTTTGTGCTTTCACTAGTTTTGCTTGTGTGTGGTGGTCTGAACATCGTAGACTATATCCGAATAATATTCAAACTACTTGGGTTGCTTTGAAAACTGCTATGCATACTTGTTGGGTTCCACCATATTATTAACGTGAATTACTTCAAAAATTGCAGCGTTTAAGACAAGGAAAAATTCTGTAGAGGAATATTATCAGGAATTACAAACTGGCACGATTGGATGTGGTATTGTTGAGGATAATGAAGCTATGCTTGCACGTTTTATGGGTGGATTAAATAGAGAGATTCAGACCATTCTAGAGTATATAGAGTATAATAATATCACTCGTTTATTCCATCTTGCTTGTAAAGCTGAACATGAAGTGCAGGATCGACAAGCATTGGCGCGAACTAACTTTTCTGCAGGTCGACCTTCATCATGGACACCACGTGCATCCTCTACTTCCACTTCACCATCACCTCCATCTGGTGCCACCTCCAACCGTGATACAAGAAAGCAGGCACAACCACCACTATCTGCCAAGAGCACACCTGTCGGGCCTGCACAGAGCTCTTCTTCTTCCATGGCATCAACAGGGCACACAAGTGATATTATTTGTCGTCGTTTTAAGGGAAGAGGTCATTATGCGAGAGAATGCAAATCTCAGCGTGTGATGATTGCTACTAAGGATGGTGGGTATGAGTCCGCTAGTCACTATGATGAGGAGACTTTGTCTCTTATTACACGTGAAGAACACGGTGGAGATGGTTCTGATCATGAGACGCAATACATGGCTCCTGAAGATGCTGACAGGTATGAATGTTTAGTTGCTCAATGTGTTTTGAGTGTGCAGGTTACACAAGCTGAGCAAAATCAGAGGCATAATTTGTTCCATACAAAGGGAGTTGTGAAGGAACGTTCTATTCGCGTCATCATAGATGGAGGGAGTTGCAACAACTTGGATAGCATGGAGATGGTGGAGAAGCTATCTCTCACCACAAGACCACATCCACATCCTTACTACATCCAATGGTTCAACAATATCGGCAAGGTTAAGGTAACACATACTGTTCGTGTGCATTTTAGTGTCTCTACATATGCTGATTATGTTGATTGTGATGTGGTACCTATGCAAGCATGTTCCTTATTACTTGGTAGACCATGGCAATTTGATAAAAATTCTGTACACCATGGTAGAAACAATCAGTATACTCTTGTTCATAAGGATAAAAATATTACTTTGCTTCCTATGACCCTTGATTCAATTTTGAAAGATTATATTAATAGAGCTAATAAAGCAAAACAGGAGAAAAATAAGAGTGAAAATCAGATTGTGGCAAAAGAATTTGAGCAACAAATGAAACCTAACAATAAACCATCTAGTTTTGCTTCTGAAATTAAATTGAAAAGTGCATGTTTACTTGCCAGAAAATATGATATTGATGAGCTAGATTTCAGCAAATCTGTTTGCTATGCTTTAGTGTGCAAAGATGCATTATTTTCATTCAAGGACGTGCCTTCCTCTTTGCCCCCTGCTGTCACTAACATTTTGCAGGAGTTCGCTGACATCTTTCCACAGTACGTGCCACCGGAATTACCACCTATTCGAGGGATTGAGCATCAAATTGACTTAATTCCCGGTGCATTGCTACCCAACCGTGCACCATAACGTACCAATCAAGAGGAGACGAAAGAGATTATGCATCAAGTACAGGAGTTGCTCGAAAAAGGTTTCATACGCGAATCTCTTAGTCCTTGTGTTGTTCCTATTATACTAGTGCATAAAAAGGATGGTACGTCGCGTATGTGTGTTCATTGTAGAGGCATTAATAATATTACTATTCGTTATCGTTATCCTATTCCTAGGCTAGATGATATGCTTGATGAATTGAGTGGCTCTACAATATTCTCCAAAGTTGATTTGCGTAGTGGATAAAATCAAATTCATATGAAATTGGGAGATGAATGGAAAACAACATTTAAAATTAAGTTTGGTTTATATGAGTGGTTAGTCATGCCTTTTGGATTAACTAAGGCACCTAGTACTTTCATGAGACTAATGAACGAATGTCGGTGTACTAGAGTAGGGGTACCCTAGTATCCCGAACTTGTGCACGGGCAGTTGCAGTCCTCCGCGGCAAGGCTTACCGGGTGACCGCCAAGGTCCTCCGTGGTTCCTTTGGAGCCATTCAAGAACAAAGTATTCAAGCCAAGGAGACAAGGCCCGGCAAGAGGAGCTTCTTTGGGGAAGGCCACCCAAGGCACCTAGGAGACAAGGCCCGGCAAGAGGAGCTTGCGGGAAGGCCCGATGAGCGACAAGCTTCCGGACGCGACAAGACAATAACGGCAAGGCGCTTGCCATGGCAGACCACCACTCAGACTGCGCTCCGGCGCATCCACTAACGATGTCGCCACAGGACCTTTCCGGTAGCGTGGTGAGAGGTCGTGCAGCCAGTGGTGCGCGGTGGCAAGTGGCGCTGACAAGATTGCCATCGTGGCGAGCGGTGGCGTCCCTGACGGTCCCTGTTTGCACTGTTAGCGCGACGTAGACGGGCATTTAATGCCTTTGTCCCCTGCCGTCAGGGTTAGGTATGATACACTGTACAAGTAGCTGTACCGACCACTCCTTTTCCATTTTTACCCTTGTCTACGTTGCCACCTGCCGGAGACCCTTGAGCATATAAAAGGAGGCCCATGCGCAACGTAGAAGGGGGTTCCAGAACACTCGCGCCGGTCTCGTTAGCAGCTTCGTGTGTACTGTAGCACTCAAGCGCCCCGAGCAAGAACTCAATACATTCAGACATGCAGCAAAGAGGGAGTGTTATCTCTCCGGAGAGCTCCGGGTTGGGTAAACCGCTTCGTGTAACCGCCTCGATCTGCTCTTCGTGCGACCTCCGCCCCCGCCGAACCAAAGGGGCTCGGTCCGCCCGGTCCCATAGGTGTTCGTGGGTCGATCAGCCTCCCGACATCTTTGGCGCGCCGGTAGGCGCCGAGATTGTGTGAACCTGATCCGGCGTCCACACGAGCTAGATCTTCATCATCTTCATCGACATGCCACCGAAGAAGAAGGCTTCGGCGGCAGATGTTCCGTCCGCGTCGAACCCACCACCACCGGAGAAAACTGGTGGTGCCAAGTCCAAGGACAAGGCTGCGCAGACCTCGGCGTCCGTACATGCACTGCGCCCGTCTCAGGAGGCGCGGGACCGACAGCATCATGGTGTTCACAACGCCATACGCTCGTTGGACCAAGATCGAGCTGGTGGATCTCGGGATGCTCAAGACCAGCATGCACACCAACATCTTTGGCGCTGAAGCGGCATCGGTCGCTGACGGGATATCGCTTCCTTCTAACATAGTTAGAAGTCCGGCATATCCCGCTCCTCGCGCCGTTCGCCACTGCCTCCCACCACTCCAGCAGAAGCTTTGGCGAGAGCTCAGCTGCTCCTGGATTACCCTCCAACAGCCGACAAGGTCGATGAATGGAGGGCCACCATTCAGAGTCTCATCGGCTTTGCCAATGGCGACGCTCCGCGGCAGCCGAGTGCATCGCTGCCGCGGCAGGACTGCCAGGCACGAGCCGGTGGCGATTTAAACCGTGGGGGTGCAACCACCATGCACTCTCCACTCCGAAGGCCAAGATCGCCGACTCGCCAGATCCACCTCGACAGCGACTCCACCGCGTCATCGGATCCATGAGCTCGTCGCGATCAGCGCCAAGTTCTTCACACACGACAGCAAGAAGGCGCTCGAACTCGCATCGAGCGCCGAAGAGAAGCGCGACGTCAATCCGACCAGCGCGCTGGGCCCTCTGTCGACATGCATGCGCTAGGGGAACCAGGCGACTTGCCGTACGCAGTAGGTTGCCATGCGTTCACTCGTGAGCTGCGGCAAGTCCAGTGGCCCAGCAAGAAGAATTTCAAGCCAGACGTACGAGAGAAGTACGACGGCAAGACGCATCCGTCGGAGTTCCTCAGCATCTACACCATCGCGGTGCAGGCTGCCGGGGCGAGACGACAAGATCCTCGCCAACTACTTCCGGCTGGTGCTCAAGCCCAATGTCGATCCTGGCTCATGCACTTGCCGGACAACTCCATATCCTCTTGGGCAGATCTATGCCATCAGTTTGTCGGCGCCTTTACAGCGCCACAAGCCCCATGGCCAAGAAAGCGACCTTCATCTGCTGCGCCCGTAAGGAAGGAGAGCCCCCTGCAAGTACATTCAGAGATTCAGCCACAGACAAAGACAACATCCCAGATGTCCACCCTGCCGCCATGTAATCAGCGCGTTCCATCAGAACGTGCGAAACCGCAGGATGCGGGAGGAGATGGCGATGTGCAAGATCAGAGACGTCAGTGAGCTATACACCCTGGCCGACAAGTGTGCACGTGCTGAGGAAGGGAGGAGACTCCCTGGAGAGAATACTCAAGCAGGAGGATCTGATAGTGAGGAGACCGCCCCGGCAAAGAAAAACCGGCAGCGGAACAACAGGAAGAAGAAAGGCAAAGATGTGCTAGTCGTCGAGCAGTCCGGCAACGGAGGTGGCGCCTAGAAAGCCAAAGCTGGTAGCTCCGGCAAGGAGGTTACCGCTGGCTCCAACTGCCAGGCTGTGGCGGTTGCCGACAAGCAGGACGGCTCCAACAAACAGTACTGCAAGATACACCGCACCAAGGGCCATGACCTCCAGAGCTGCAAAAAGGTCGAGCAGCTTGTCGAGCAGCAGAAGGCCGAATACGAACGACGCGACAAGGAGAAAGCCGGGAAGGTGCTGGAGGAGCTAGCAAGAAACGCCCCGGCGAGGAGGACGCCACGGCAAGGCCAAGCAGCGGCAAGGAGACAGACCTCCCCACGGCCGCGACAAGGATGAAGACGGCAGCGATGATGAAGACATGGATGATGACGAGACCGATGAGCAGGAGTTCCGTAAAGCCACGAGAGGTCACATGCGTTGGCGTCGGTGCTTCTGCGCATACTTCACCGCCAGCTCAAGCGGTGGATGCGGGAAGTCAATGCGGCGTAACCATCCGTCGAGTCACGCAAGCCTCCGAAATGGTCCAAGACGCCTATCATCTTTGATATTGAGGACCACCACGATCGCGTAACTGCGGTCGGGTGCTTGCCGATGTTGGTTTCACCAACTATCCGCAACCTCAAAGTCACTAAGATGCTAGTTGACGGCGGGCCGGCTTGAACTGATCTCCTCCGCGGTGCTCCGTAAACTCCAGATCCACGATGGCGAGCTCGAAGAAACCGCACATTCCAAGGAATCAATCCGGGAAGGAGCAAGCGAAGGGAAAGATCACGTTGCGGTGACATTTGGCAGCGAAGTTGAACTTCGTGATCGAGAGGGTCACTTTTGATGTTGCTGACTTTCCATTGCCTTACAATGGGATACTTGGCCGTCCGGCACTCGCCAAATTCATGGCAGCCTCTCACTATGCATACAACCTGCTGAAGATGCCAAGCCCGATAAGTGTCATCTCTGTCCCTGGCAACAAGAAGGATGCTCTTATCTGCGCCGACAAGATCTACCGGGAAGCAGCAGCTGCAGCAGATTGCAAGCCACTTGCCGCTAAAGCTCCCTGGGCGAAGAAGAAGATCAAGTCCGGCAAGAGCTCTGATGCCCACTCCGGCAAGCGCACCTCTTCGGAGTGCTGCGCTACCGTCGAGGACGCACCATCGAGCTCCGCCGGCAAGTGTATGAAGACGATGGCGGCTCCACCAGAGACCAAGAAGGTGTCCGCCAAGGAGGACGGCACTGCTGGTACCTTCACCATTAGTGCCACTCTCGACCCTAAATAGGAAGGCGCGCTCGTTGCTTTCTCAAGGCGACGTCGACGCGTGTTTGCATGGCAACCGTCGACATCCCCGTGTTCCTGTGAAAGTAATTGAGCACCATCTTGCCGTTTGTCCTCATGCGCGCCCGTCAAGCGAAAGTCGTGAAGCGAGCAAAGGAGCGCCAAGAATTCATCGCAGAAGAAATCAAGAAATTGGAAGCAGCGGGCCTTGTCAGAGGAGTGCTCCATCCTACGTGGTTGGCCAATCCTGTAGTCGTGCGCAAGGCAAACGGGAAATGGAGGCTTTGTATCGACTTTACCGATGTCAATAAAGCTTGTCCCAAAGACCCATTTCCCTTGTCGCGCATCGACCAGATTGTTGACTCCACGGCCGGATGTGATTTGCTTTCATTTCCGGATGCATACTCAGGATATCATCAGATCTTCATGGCAGAAGAGGATGAGGAGAAGACCGCATTCATCACCCCATGTGGCACATACTGTTTCGTACGGATGCCTTTCGGATTAAAGAATGCGGGTTCAACATTTGCAAGGGTGGTCCATGACACTTTTGAACCGCAAATGCACAGAAATGTGGAAGCCTACATGGATGACATAGTGGTCAAAAGCAAGGACAAGGCGACTCTGATTCAAGATTTAGACGAAACCTTTGCAAATCTGCGCAAGATCAACCTCAAGCTCAACCCTGAGAAGTGTGTGTTCGGAGTCCCTTCCGGCAAGCTTCTCGGTTTCTTCGTGTCTCAGCGGGGAATTGAAGCCAATACCGACAAGATCAAGGCCATTGAGCAGATTGAAGCACCAAAGCGCATCTAGGATGTATGAAAACTTGCCGGTTGCGTAGCTGCTCTCAGCAGGTTTATCTCTAGGTCTGCTGAGCGCGCCCTGCCATTTTTCAAAATTTTGAAAAAGGCAGGTCCGATGAGATGTACTCCGGAAGCGGAGGCTGCGCTGCAGGACTTGAAGAGATACCTGTCCTCCACTCCAACACTTGTCGCACCTAAGCCACAAGAGAAGTTGCTGCTATATATTGCGGCAACCAATCAAGTGGTTAGTGCTGCGTTAGTAGCGGAGAGGGAGGTGGATCATGAGCTAGCAACCATGGCAGATGCATCCGGCGACAAGCAGGGGGCTTCACCGGCAAGCTCTGTTCCCGACAAGGATGGATCTGCGCAGACGCATGAGAAGATGCAGAAAAGAATGCTGCAGCGCCCAGTTTAGTTTGTCAGTTCCCTTTTGCAGGGGGCTAGGTCAAGGTACTCTGGTGTGCAGAAATTGCTTTTCGGCCTCCTCATTGCCTCGAGAAAGCTGCGCCATTACTTCCAGGCACTTGAGATCACGATCGTCACTGCGTTTTCCGGTGAAGAGGATCTTGCCAAAATCCAGAGGCAACAGGCAGGATTGTCGAGTGGGCACTTTGGAACTGTCAAGCTTTGGCCTCAAGTTTGAGAGCACTTCAACTATCCAAAGCGAGCATTGGCAGAGTTCATAGCAGAATGGACGCCAACACAAGATGAAGAAATTCGAAACGAGCATCCCGTCACGGAAGCAAGCAAAGAGTGGCTGATGTACTTTGATGGTGCCTTCTCGCTGCAAAGTATTTGGTGCTTGGGCGTGCTACTTGTTGCACCCACCGGAGAGCACCTCAAGTACGTAGTCCGGATGCACTTTCCCAAGGAGCAAGCAACAAACAATACCGCAGAGTATGAAGGTTTGCTTGCCGGTCTTAGGATCGCAGATGAACCTTGGGATCAAGAAGCTCATTGTCGTGGGTGACTCACGACTTGTCATCCGCCAAGTGAACAAGAGTTATCAGAGTCCGTTGATGGAAGCTTATGTTGATGAAGTGAGAAAGCTAGAAGAGCACTTTGACGGCCTACAAATGGAACATGTTCCAAGAGCTCAGAACGACATTGCCGATGGCCTTTCAAAGTGCGCTGCACTTAAGTTACCTGTGGAACCAGGGATTTTTGTGCTCAAGCTGACTCAACCGTCTATAACGCCATCAACCGGACAGAGCAAGAAGAGGAAGTTGATTTCTGGTGGCTATTTTCCGGCAGAGCTTCCCGAAGCCACCGCCAAGAAGGTCCCCAAGATGAACACCAACAGTGCTGAGGAGCAGTCTGCTCCGACAAGCCCTAGGGTTTGTTTCGTTGAAGCAGACGCTCCCGACAAGTTTTGCTCCGGCAAGCTTGCCGGGGAACGTCAAGCTCCGGCGGAGCCACAGGTTCTCGCTGTAGAAGCGGATGTTCCCGCAGCAGCAGATGTGCCTTTAGTCCTTGTTGTCGAGCCGCCAAACTCCGGATGGGCACAAGAGATTGTCCATTTCCTTGATTGGAGAACTTCCCAAGAGCAAGAAGAAGCGGAAAGAGTAGCCCGGCAGTCAAGTATGTACCAGTTTGTTGACAACACAGCATGTAAGAAGACTCAACGGTGTGAAATTGAAGTGTATTCACCGGGAAGAAGGACAAAAGCTGTTGGCGAGATACATGGAGGCATATGTGGTCACCACATTGGCGCCCGAGCACTTGTCGACAAAGCGTTCCGGCAAGGTTTCTTTTGGCCGACAGCCCTCCAGGATGCAATCAGCACACGTAACCAAGTGTGAAGCGTGCAGTTCCATTCCAAGCAGATACACCATTAGCTCAAGCTCTCCAGACGATCCACGTATCCCGCCATTTTCGGTCTGGGGGCTCGACATCCTCGGCCCCTTCCCCCGAGCTGTCGGGGGCTTTGAGTACTTGTACGTTGCAATCGACAAGTTCACGAAGTGGCCGGAAGTGGAACCAGTGAGGAAGGTGACAGCACAGTCAGCAATCAAGTTCTTCAGGTCGATTGATTGCCGTTTCGGAATCCCTAATAGGATCATCACCGACAACGGCACGCAATTCACGAGCTGCACCTTCATGCAGTACGTCCATGATCTTGGTGCCAAGGTCTGCTTCGCTTCTGTTGCTCATCCGAGAAGTAACGGTCAAGCGGAGAGGGCAAATGTTGAAGTGTTGCGCGGGCTCAAGACCAGAACTTTCGACAGGCTGCACAAGTGCGGAAGAAACTGGATTGAGGAGCTGCCGGTGGTTCTTTGGTCGATCAAGACGACGCCAAATCGAGCCACTGGCCAGACACCTTTCGCTCTAGTCTATGGAGCAGAGGCAGTTCTCCCCACGGAACTCGTATACGGATCATCTCGAGTGCTCGCTTATGATGAGCTTGAGCAAGAGCAGTTGCGACAAGATGACGTGCTGCTCCTTGAGGAGGATCGTCTTCAGGCTGCTGTACGAGCTGCTCGATACCAGCAAGCTTTCTTGCGCCGCTACCATAGCCGCAAAGTTAATGCCAAGTCTCGAGGAAGGCGACCTTGTTCTTCGCGCGTTTCAGTCCGCCAAGAATTCCAACAAGTTGACGCCAAAGTGGGAAGGCCCTTACCGGGTGAAACGAGTCACTAGGCTCGGCGCTGTCTTCGCCTTGAGACCGAAGATGGCATTCCAGTGAGCAACTCTGGAACATTGAGCATCTTCGTAAGTTTTACTCAGAGGCGGTTCTTTAACCTGCTCCGGCAACCACCTTTTGTACGAGTCTTGCCGATGTTGCATGTAATCCTTGGTACAAAGCCGGGCGCAGACCCCGTGCATAAGTAAACCTAATGTGCTTCGCACATCTTGTCAATTTCATGCTTTCTACTTCTATTTTGCACGCGTTATCTGACACTTTGTGCAGCACCTACCTCCGGTAAGCAATAACGAGCCATAAGGCTCCATATCTTTATTTTCTCTTCTTTCTCTTTCTCAAAGAAAGGAAGGTTCCTCGCCCACAAGTTTGCCGGGGAAAGGAGAAGATATTGGTGTGGACCAAGAGTCGCTCAAGGATGCCGTGCCTTACCGGGAAGCATACCACCGAAAATCTAAGTTGCTAAAGTTTGAGCAATCAGTTTTAAAATTTTTAAGTTATCTTCCTCGAACGACCGTACTTTGTATGGAAAACCTGTGCGCGGAGGAACCGACTCGTAGCTAGTTGTGCCCTTACTTTGTTTCGAGTCCGCTCAACAACTTAAGTGAGCTGCGACTAGTTGCGACAAGGTTACTTGTCGGAAGCGGCACCGCCGGCGAAGTCTTGACGTCCCGCACTCATTTCATGACCTGTGTGCTCGCGCGAGAAGTTCCCTAAAAGCGTAGGGCAAAAACATACAAAG
The DNA here is from genome assembly GCA_021605145.1 of Aegilops bicornis. Taxonomy (NCBI): domain Eukaryota; kingdom Viridiplantae; phylum Streptophyta; class Magnoliopsida; order Poales; family Poaceae; genus Aegilops; species Aegilops bicornis. The sequence continues at coordinate 423,642,580 of CM038675.1, read as the reverse complement.
GAAGGAATCAAGTAAAGGAAATAACATAGCAATTGCTACCCGAAATAAAGTTATATTACAAGATAGCTTGTCGCAGCTCTAATAGAGTGTTCTCATAACATGACCAGCAGCGGCAAGAAAAAGAGAAATCGGGCGGCCTAATCTACGCGATCGCCCTCAACTCTCTTGATCCCGCTCACCCTATCCACGATGGGTGCGACAAGGGTCTTGAGCGCTTCCACATCAGCATCCGGCGGCAAGGACTTGAGGACGTTGGTGAGGTTGAGGCCTGGATTGCGGAAGGCCACCTTCATCAGCACCTTCTGAAGAGCTCCCGCACAGATCTGGCGCGACTCCTCGGCCAGCTGCTTTGGGACTTCTTCCCGGAGTCGCTGGAGGGCCGTCACCACGCCTTTGAAGAACAAGCTGAGCTTGGCGCTGGGTGGAGGTGCTCATCGGAGGGATACCAAGGTCCTCCATCCCCAGTGCATGACTCCTCGTCGATGGTCGCAGCAACATCCACGAGACCCTCGGTCCGGTGCTCCACATTCTCCCTAAAAGTGTTCAGGCGGCAAGAAGATTTCGCCAAAGAACGCCTAGTCGGCCTTGATCTTCTCCTTCAAGGCCACCTCCTGCTCCCTGGCGCCGTCCAGCGTCTGAGTCAAAGTAGTCAAAGTAGCCTGCGTTGGAGTCCTTGGCGGCACTGAGGTCCTTGCTCCTCTCGGCGAGATGGCCCTGCAGCTCGCCAAGAGTGTAGGCGTCCTTCTCGCGCTCATGCTTGAGTGCAGCAAGCTCCTCGCCGCTCTCGTTGAGATTGGCCTCCAGCTGCATCACCTTCGTCTCCAGCTCCTTCTTGGCGGCCTCGGCAGCTGCGGCGGCATCCTTTGCTTCCTTGAGAGCCCCGCCAAATGTTTGCTCGCGCGCGGCTAGATCCTCCTCATGGCTGTCAATACTAATCTTCCTCTGCGCCAACTCGCCTTCCTGCGCAGATAGCTTCTCGGCGGCAAGCCGCTGTTGCTCCTCAGCTTCAGCCTTCTCGAGGAGGAAGGCTTTGCGCTCCTCGGCGAGTCGCTCCCGCCTCTGCCAATGACCGGAGAGCTTCTGGTTGAGGCCCCGGAGCTCCTCCAGCGCTTCTCGATGTCTGCTCCGCCTTCGCGACAAGCGCTTACCGGGATTCCAGCTTGGCTTGTCGGCCTTGGTAGAGCGACAACAACCGACAAAGAATCGCTCCTCCTCGGACTACGCCCGGCTACTTGCTTTGTTTGGTGCGTCGACCAGCGTCGATCCAATGAGCGAGCAGCTCTTCACCAAAAGTTTCTCCTTCGGCCGGTGCCCTGGAGCTCGACGCCCATGGAAGCTTGATGAAGACGCCATCGCCGGCCTTCAAATAGGCGCCGGGCTGGGGCTCTTCGAACTGGCAGCTGCCGCAGCGGCGGAGGATCTGCGGTCGGCGTGGCGCTGGCGCTCCTGCGGCCTCTGGGTCGTCGGTCGATCGCGGACCCTCGCCCGGCTTCTGTGGCGGCAACCGGCGGCCTCTTCACCGGCCGGGCTCGTCGGCGCCAGCTTCTTCTTCGATGGCGTGGCGCGTCGGTATTGCCGCGTCCTCCTCGCCGGCGGCCTCGGTCTCCATTGGCTCTGTGGCAGATGGATCTGACGACCGGAAAATCAAGAGAAGTCAAGCAAATATTCAAAAAGAAAATCAGAAGAAGAAGAACACAAGGAAAGTTTTTAAGCAAGAGGATTACCTGTGCTAGGGTCTGCAGTCATGGTCTCCGCCGCCAGGGGATCGCTGGTGCTGTACCTTGCCGGAGAACCGCCCCTTGCCGGAGAAGTCTCCCTTGCCGGAGAACGCTCCCTTGCCGGGGAAATCCTCCCTTGGCAGTGTAGTGGAAGCAGAAGGCATGTCAGGAGCGACTTCAGAGCACTCCTAGTAAGGCTGCTCTGCTCCTACACAAATCAGAGAGTCAGATATCAGCAAAGAAAGGGCACCCGTGCACGCCTATCAGCAGGAAGTAAACCATATACTTACGCTGGGGGCTGCGCTGGGGGCTGCTTTGAGGAAGAGCTGCTGTCTAGGTGGGTTCGTCCTCGATGACAATCACCGGGGCCTTGGCTTTCTTCGATGCTCTCTGGGCCAGCGTCCTGAAAAGGGATGGGTTCAGAGTGAAGCAAATCAGATACAAGACAAAGCAACAAGCCGAAGAACTACAAATGCTGCAAGGAATCTTACTCTTCTTCTTCCTCGTCGGAGCTAAGCGCGGAGAGATCAAATTCTGGCCCACCTCCAAGACGACGAGGTGGAGGAGTAAGTTCCCTTGGCTTAGGCGGGCGCAGAACCGTGGTCTGCGAGGGCCCCCTCCGATTGCTGTGAAGCGGCGTAAGGTGCTCCAGCTGCAACAATGCTTGCCGCGGTGGAGCACATCGCGCTGGCCTTCTGGGTTGGCCCGTCTGCCGCCCGCTTCGCCTCCGGCCTTGCGAAGACGCCTTCTTGGTGGAGCTGGGGCTCCGCCATGGCAAGCTGTTTGAAGGTGGGGAGGAGGCGCCCTCGGCGGGCTCGCTCGACTTAGCTTCAGGCTCGGCAAGCTTCTCCTCGCCGACAAACTCCCTTCGCTCAACAAGGCTTGCCGCCTCTGCTGCCTCTGCCTCCTCCATGGTGAATCCGAACTCGTCCGCGGCCGCAGCTGCTGCCGCCTCTTCCAGCCTGGTGGCGATGCGCTGCATCTCATCATCGGTGGTGTCGCGGGGTGAGGCTTTTCTGCTCGTCGGGGCGGACCGGCACTTCTACCAGGCTGTCAAAGAACACTCGCACGACGTCATCTGCAGGCTCTTGCCAGGTTGGAACGATTCCATGCGAGTCGCACAACGGCATCATTGCACGGATGCGCCGAAGCGAGGAATTGTTGCACACCGAACGACACCCTTCGCAACCTGAACATTTCGGGATGATCGGGATCGGCTTGAACAGCTCCAAGAGCATCGCGTCCGGTTCCAAGATGTGAAGTTGAAATTTAGGCCCGGGCGCAGCCTCATGATATCCGCCGCATTCTGGAACTCCCAGGCGGGTCTCGTCCTCTCATGCAATGGGGCGATGCGGCGGCGAAGAAAGTCTGCGCCAACGGTGCCTACAGTGAGCCCGGCAAGCCTGAGGCGCAGGATCCGGGTGATGGCAATCTTCAGTCTAGCGTCTTCCGGTGCCATGTTGCTCCAATCGTTGCTGCGCACTATTGGGGTTTGGCGCCAATGTAAATGGCTGCGGTTCTCCTCGACAATCCAGCACCAATATGCCCTCCACTCCTCCCACTTGCTACGGAGCTCTCCCTCCGGATAAGCTTCCTTCCGCCAATCCTTGAGATCCAGCGATTCCGCCGCAAGAGGCTCCCCTCTCTCAACCCGGGCATAAAGAAGTGGCGGAAAAGGGCTACGCTTGGATGGATTCCGACAAAGTTTTCGCAGAGATGTGCGAAAACTGCCATGGTCGTAACAGCATTGGGGGTGAAGTCAAGGAGGCGGAACCCGTGAGTGTTCATGATATCGCAGAAAAATTCAGGAAAGGCGGGCGAGCCCGCAGAGAAGAACAAGAAGAAAGGGTACCCATTCGAGCCAGTTCAGCAGCCCTGGGAGTACCTTCGTCGTGCGCGGATGCGCTCGCGTCTCCGTCGACCAGAAGAGGTAGTAGTTCTCCCTCAGCTCCCTCGCGGCGAGCTGGGGGGGAAAGATTGCCCGCTCCTTCCGCAGCGCCGCAAGCCGCTGCGCCTCGGCCGACTTCACGGCCCTCCCCTTGTCGGCTTTCGGAGCCATGGCGGAGGTGGTGAGGGAGATCGACGGCGTTGGTGATGCTGGTGGCGATGGGGGGCGGAGCGCTGCTCTCTCTTCAGCCTTGGGAAGAAGGGGGGAGCAGCGGGGGGGATTTTTCGAGATTGGACAGCAACTGGCGAGATGGGCGGACTGCCCCTGTTTCCCCTGCTTATAAAGCGGGAGGGGGCGGACGTTCGTTTTTTCCGAATAAAGAAACCACCCATGATCTCGCCCACGATCTCTCACACGACGCCGCATTCGACGCGTGCCGTTCGTGGAGGGCGTGGTGGGTCCGGGGTGAGTTACGACGTAACCCAGGCCGCGCGTGCCCGTGCCCTGTTTTGGGCCTGGCCCAACAGCGCTCGGCACCGTGTGTGGCCCGAGCCGAGGCTCTGCCGGTGTACTAGAGTAGGGTACCCTAGTATCCCGAACTTGTGCACGGGCGATTGCGATCCTCATGCAAGGCTTACCGGGTGACCGCCAAGGTCCTCCATGGTCCCTTTGGAGCCATTCAAGAACAAAGTATTCAAGCCAAGGAGACAAGGCCCGGCAAGAGGAGCTTGCCGGGAAGGCCACCCAAGGCACCTAGGAGACAAGGCCCCGGCAAGAGGAGCTTGCCGGGAAGGCCCGGTGAGCGACAAGCTTCCGGACGCGACAAGACAACAACCGCGGCAAGGCGCTTGCCGTGACAGACCACCACTATGTACCTGCGCTCCAGCGCATCCACTAACGTGTCGCCCTGGGACCTTTCCAGGCGCGCGTGGCAAGAGGCCGTGCAGCCAGCGGTGCGCGGTGGCAAGTGGCGCTGACAAGATTGCCATCGTGGCGAGCGGTGGCGTCCCTGACGGTCCCTGTTTGCACTGTTAGGGCGACGTAGACGGGCATTTAATGCCTTTGTCCCCTGCCGTCAGGGTTAGGTATGATACACTGTACAAGTAGCTGTACCGACCACTCCTTTTCCATTTTTACCCTTGTCTACGTTGCCACCTGTCGGAGACCCCTTGAGCATAAAAGGAGGCCCATGCGCAACGTAGAGAAGGGGGGTTCCAGAGAACACTCGCGCTCGGTCTCATTAGCAGCTTGTGTGTACTATAGCACTCAAGCGCTCCCGAGCAAGAACTCAATACATTCAGACATGCAGCAGTAGGAGTGTTATCTCTCCGGAAAGCTCCGAAGCTGGGTAAACCGCTCGTGTGCTTCGCCTTGATCTGCTCTTCGTGCGACCTCCGCCCCCCGCCGAACCAAAAGGGGCTCGGTACGCCGGTCCCATAGGTGTTCGTGGGTCAGATCAGCCTCCCCGACAACGAAGTTTTACGTGCTTTCATTGGACGATTTGTGGTAGTCTATTTTGATGATATATTGATTTATAGTAAATCTTTGGAAGAACATTTGGAACATTTACGTGTTGTTTTTATTGCTCTACGTGATGCATGTTTGTTTGGTAACCTTTGCAAGTGCACCTTTTGCACCGACCGAGTATCTTTTCTTGGCTATGTTGTTACTCCACAGGGAATTGAAGTTGATAAAGCCAAGCTTAAAGCTATTGAGAGTTGGCCGCAGCCCAAAACGGTCACTCAAGTGAGGAGTTTTCTTGCACTCGCTGGTTTCTATAGGCGTTTTGTGAGAGATTTTAGCACCATCGCTACACCTCTCAATGAGTTTACAAAGAAGGATGTGCCTTTTGTTTGGGGTACCGCACAGAAAGAGGCCTTCACGGTATTGAAAGATAAGTTGACACATGCTCCTTTACTCCAACTTCCTGATTTTAATAAGATTTTTGAGCTTGAATGTGATGCTAGTGGAATCGGATTAGGAGGTGCGTTATTACAAGATGGCAAACCTGTTGCATACTTTTCTGAAAAATTGAGTGGGCCTAGTCTGATTTATTCTACTTATGATAAAGAATTATATGGTCTTGTTCGGACTTTGAATTTATTTATGGCCCAAAGAATTTGTTATACATTATGATCATGAATCTTTGAAACATATTAAAAGTCAAGCTAAACTGAATCATAGACATGCTAAATGGGTTGAATTCATTGAGACTTTCCCTTATGTCATTAAACACAAGAAGGGTAAAGAAAATATTATTGCGGATGCATTGTCTCGTCGCTATACTATGCTTTCACAACTTGACTTCCAAATATTTGGTTTGGAGACCATCAAAGCTCAATATGTGCATGATGCTGATTTTAAAGATGTAATGCAGAATTGTAAAGAAGGAAGAACATGGAACAAGTTCGTTATTAATGATGGCTTTGTGTTTCGTGCTAACAAGCTATGCATTCCAGCTAGCTCTGTTCTTCTTTTGTTGTTGCAGGAGGTGCATGGAGGAGGATTAATGTGACATTTTGGCATGAAGAAGATGGAGGACGTACTTGCTACACATTTCTTTTGGCCAAAGATGAGACGGGATGTTGAGCATGTTGTTGCTCGCTGCACTACATGTCAAAAAGCTAAGTCATGACTCAATCCTCATGGTTTATATATGCCTTTGCCTGTACCTAGTGTTCCTTGGGAGGATATATCTATGGACTTTGTTTTAGATTTACCTCGAACAAAGAAGGGGAGGGATAGCATATTTGTTGTCGTGGATAGATTCTCGAAAATGGCACACTTTATACCATGTCATAAAAGCCATGATGCTGTTAATGTTGCTGATTTGTTATTTCATGAAATTATTCGCTTGATTGGTGTGCCAAATACTATTGTTCCAGATCGTGATACTAAATTTCTTAGCCACTTTTGGAGATGTTTATGGGCTAAGTTGGGGACTAAACTGCTTTTTAGTACTACTTGTCACCCCCAAACTGATGGTCAAACTGAAGTAGTCAATAGAACATTGTCTACTTTACTTAGGGTTGTTTTGAAGAATAATAAGAAAATGTGGGAAGAATGCTTGCCTCATATTGAATTTGCTTATAATCGTTCATTGCGTTCTACTACTAGGATGTGCCCTTTCGAAATTGTGTATGGTTTCCTACCTCGTGCACCCATTGATTTGTTGCCTCTTCCATCTTCGGAGAAGGTTAATTTTGATGCTAAACAACGTGCTGAATTGATCTTAAAAATGCATGAGGTAACTAAGGAAAACATTGAGCGTATGAATGCTAAATATAAACTTACTGGAGATAAGGGTAGAAAATGTGTTGTCTTTGCACCTGGAGATCTTGTTTGGTTACATTTGCGTAAGGATAGGTTTCCTGATTTGCACAAATCAAAGCTAATGCCACGTGCTGATGGTCCATTTAAAGTGTTAGAGAAAATAAATGATAATGCACATAAACTTGAGCTGCCTGCAGATTTTGGGGTTAGTCCCACTTTTGACATTGCAGATTTGAAGTCTTATTTGGGTGAGGAAGATGAGCTTCCGTCGAGGACGACTTCATTTCAAGAAGGGGAGGATGATGAGGACATCAATACCATTGTTACACCCACACCCCCTGCTACTATGCATACTGGACCAATTACTAGAGCTCACGCACGCCAATTAAATTATCAGGTACTTTCGTGTCTTGGTAATGATTCTAATGTTCATGAGAATATGATGCTGCCTAAATTGGATACATTTGTTTTGCTTACCAATGAAGGGACTTGCATGGATAAGAGGGATGAACACTGGAGCAAGACAAAGCATGGAGATGATGTCATGCGCAAGGGAAACAAGAACGGAGTTACAAGTGATGATTTCAGGACATTGAAGCCACCATAATGAGTGCATGAAGCCTTGGGCGAAATATACAAGATGCCACTTCATAAATTTCGTCCAAAGGCTATTCTAGGTGTTGCTTCACCTTATTATTGGGCCAGGCCTATGTAATTAAGAAATACATAAGTATAGGCTATTTTTAGAGTCCGTATGTGTGGGGAAACAAGAGATAGGGTTGGTTTCGGACCCCATCCCCAAGGGCCACGAAATCACCCCCCTCTTCCTCCATATATACAACCCTTAGGGCACCGTTCAGACTTTGGGTTTTGTTTAGATTAAAGTTCGCCATAGCTGCAACTTCGCGTACTTCGTTTGTGTTCAACGACCATACAAAGGCGTTACAGAACCCCACCTTGATCAATAAAGCTTTCCTATTATATTTGCAATATCCAGATTGCAATCTTAGTTACTTGCTTCTTCTTTGTTTGCCTGCAGGAAACAGACCTTCGTGGTCAGGTAGATCATGCTCCGGCGTGGTCAATAACCTCTCAGAGTTGGTTTAGCGATTGCTAAGGTGCGACGTCCTCGCACGTTCGTAGTCGGATCGTCAAAGTCGACTTCCTCCAAAATGATAGCCACCATCTCATCGAAAGACGGGACACCTTTGCCTCTATCATCGAGTCAACCTCAAAGAAACTAAGGAGATCCAATGGCAAGTACAATAGCTCATCATTCAGGAGGCGTGAGCCGTGCGTGGAGATTGTCGCCCCGCATCATCCAGTGCAGCTGCCGCCCCTGACATGGATAGCGAGCTGCGCGTCTGCGTCAACATCCCTGGCCTCAACAGGGCTGCTTCTCAGGAGCTCTTCTGGCCGTCCTGTGTTGGACGGAGTGAGGGCTGGCCCCGCAGATACGTCTGCATGCCGTTCGGCCCGCGGCTGCCTCGCACCAGAACTACATGCAGGGTGTCGTGGCGGCTCACGAGGCCAAGCGCCAGGCGGTCTTGACGGAGGAGGTGCCGGAACCTCATGATGCCCCCGGACCTCAGGAGCCTCCCGGGCCTCAGGAGTCGGCTGACCATGAGGAGCAATCTCTGCAACATGCGTCTTTAGCTACCTCAACGCTTCTACAACGATGGTGCTAGGTGACTATTTGGTTTGTTCAGTTGAGGGAGCCCCTCGTGTTGCATTATCCTCAAGCTGTCAGGGTCTGCCCCTCCAACCTGTATCATTTCGCGCATGTATCAGAACTGGCTTCACCCTTTTTTGAATTGCTTAATATTGCAACCTGCATGTCCGGTGCTTCGCCACCATGAATGTTGCGCGCCCTCACAAACCCTCCCGTGACCGCCTCATGATTAAGGACTGGCACTACGTCTGTGCTCGGTTCCGTCCCTGTAGTGTCGCAAACCCAAGTGGCCGAGCTCTATCTCACGAGCCAACTCCCGTGCACGTCACCTCCTGTGGTCCTTGGTGCCTTGTTCTTGCATGATCTAATTGAGAGTGGATGAGTCGGGGAGCGCGAACCAGTGCCTTGCCGCTGCGGGAGCCGTGTGCCGGTTGTCTTTATTTAGTATGTTGCATGAGAAGACTGGGCACGACGTCTCTGCTCGGGTCCGTCCCTGCAGCGTCGATAAACCCAACGGCTGAGCTCTGTCTGGCGGGCCGGCCCCGTTCACGTCACCTCCTGGGGTCGCTGGTGTTTGGCCTTCTCATGCGACGTCCTCCGAAGATTCACTCGGCGCAGGACACCTCAACATCTTGCATGGTTCTTACAAGCGCCCCGCACCAAAAATTCAGGCGCAACCCGCCTTGCACTACAAAAAAAGACACATCCGTGACATTTCTGGCCAAACGAAAAAATAATCTGTCATGCTTATGACACTTATGTGACAATAATTGTGACAAAACCCGATATCATCATAGATGTGGTGGGATCCTACTTCTATGACAAAAAATCATGACAGAAAATGGACTTTTCGTCCTGGACGGGTCGGAGACGCACCTGCATGACAGTCTTTAGGCCGTCCATGATGGAGAAAATCGTGGTAGAAGCGAGGGCGAGGAAAATATCGGGGAGTTCTCAGTTACAGTGGGTGGTCGAGGCCGAGCGATGCAGTGTGTTTTGTGTGTTTCTGTCGTACGCACGCGTGGTGCAAGCCGTGTCGCTATAACTGAACCCGAGCAATCTCTTGTTGCTACTACTGAAGCCGATCAATCGATCCCTTCACTCTTAACTGAACCCGACAGAGACACCTTCGACGCTAACTGAACCTGATCGATCGCTGCTGCCGCATGCTTACTGAAGCCGATCAAACACCCGTGCGAGACATAGCTAGCCGGCTGGGTTTCCTCTGCATGAACAGTGCATGTTGCTGCCGTGCGCGCGATATGTAGAACGAGTCGAGCCGGTTGGGTTGGTTGTGGATGAACAGTTCCTGGTGGGGGTTGGATGAACAAGACCCCGGTCGTGTGTACGCGGTTGCCGCTGGATGAACAGGAGCCCAAGGAGGCTGCCACGCACCCCAGCCGGTTGGGGTGGATGAAAGGACCCCATGGAGGCTGGTTGAACTGAAGCCGGTGGAGGCTGGATGAACAGTAGCCCTTGGATGAATAGTGTCTGGTGGAGGCTGGAGATGGTGGATGAACAGTAGCAGGTGGAGGCTGGAGGAAGTCAACGATTGATGAACAATAGGCCATGGAGTCCCGTTTTGCGGTACGCCACACCCCTCCCGATGAAAAGGGACCCTGTTTCGATCATAGGCAGTCGAAGAGAAGTTTGTTTCCTTCGTTTTGTGGTACGCTACACCCCTCCCGATCAACAGGACCCCGTTTCTACCGTAGGAGCTCGAACAGAAGTCCATTTCCACCCTTTTGTGGTACGCCAGACCCTTCCTGATGAACAGGACCCTGTTTCGACCATCGGTCGAACAGAAGGCCCGTTTCCTCCGTTCGGCGGTACGCCAGACCTCATTTCGGTTGTTCCGCCCAAGCCGGTTGGCTCCCGATGAGCAGGATACATTCCGTCCTAGTGGCATCGCTCCCGATGAGCAGGGCGCCTTCCGACCCAGTGGCTTCGCTCCCGATGAACAGGGCGCGTTCCGACCCAATCACTTGACTCTCAGTGAAGACGACGTTGTCTCCTCCATGCCGACCCAGCCGGTTAGTTGCCGATGAACAGGATGATGTCGCTGCTATCCGTTGCCTCTCCATGTACACGAGCTCTGGACGTACGTATGCGCGAGTATGCATTCGAGACCCCGCCCTTATGTACGTACATAGCCGTATTTAATTTCTTGCAGTGTGGCGTATGTAGTTGGTGGGTCCCAGCTATCAGAGGGGAAACGTTTTTCTCGAGGCCCTTCCGGTAGGTCCCGTTGTCAGGTGGAGGAATCATTATTTTGCGCATAATAAGGAGGCACTTCCTTGCTGCGGCCGTGGACCCAGCTGTCAGCCTCTCCATGTACATTCCTCTTCCGATGGAAGGCGTTCCTTGACCACGTTAACCACGCCACACGGAGGGTACCAAGGCGGTGGACGACAGCGAGGCCTAAGATGGGAATGATCTGGAGTCATGGAACAAGGGGCACTGGAGTCCCTGGCGGAGGGGGGTTACGAGGGACTGGTTCGGCTGCCTTCGCTAGAGAATAGCAGAAGGTCTGGGTGAGTACAGGTATAACCTGGCCACCATTGGGAGTAGGGTGGGGCGGCGAGGCCTACGCGGCAGCACAGCCGGCGACGGGAGGCAAATGCAGGCACTCCAGCCGGCGATGGTTTTTGCGGCTGGAGCAAGAGCAACTAGATCAGAGATTGAAGAAGCACGATCGTAGTTGGATATCAATCCAACGACTACAGATGTCAGAATAATTTGTTGACTTTTTGTTTTAGACCATTAAATCATTGTAGGCTTCGTCTAGTGTGCCAACAAAGTCAGCTTCGAAAGCTGTGGCGGAATGCAGCCCATTTCATTTTGTTTGGCAATACATCTATTTCCCGGGTTGGGTAAAAAATAATAATAGCCGATTTACTATTTATGATAATTGTTTCTCAAAAAATACTATTTATGATATTAAAGCGCATTTGATTATTTATTCAAATACACCTATTTACTGAGCTAGGTCAAAATAAATATTGCGTACATGGAGCGCATTTATCAGTTCTGATAATTTACAAGCCATTTGGTTTTAGTAGAAATGTACCCATTTTCTGGGATGGGTGAAAAAACAATGATGGTATGGACTGAGCATTTCGTATAAAAATAATATTAAGATACGAATATTATTAAAAAATTAAGTTGGCTTGGTAATCTTACTATATAAAAAATGAACTGGGCTGTGCATTTTATTAAAAGAAACATAGGCTAGGCTACGCATATTTTAGGATATTGTGTACAACTGTCGGTCCAGTTGCATTGCTGATGTTAAAAAAAAGGCCTATGTAGTATAGTACAACTTTACATGGCTACTCAGCCCACATTCAATGACGTTGGAAAGGCCCAAATAAGGCTTTTGTACAACTTTTTGAAGTCATTGTGCTCAATTTATAAATTCAGAAAAAAGTTAGAGTACAGTGCAACCTAATTAAAAGCTGTCACAGCGAAGAAACAATTCAACGGGTCTCACTTGTGTGTGGGTGTGTCAGAGAGAGAGAGAGACCCATCGGTCGATGCTCGTAAATACATCTTTCAACCATATGCGTTGATGCTCAGTAAAAACTTATATAGTTGACACAATCATATAGAACATCATAAAACATTGAACTTGCATACAAAAATTTCACGTAGGCGGGACAATCATAGTGGAAGTAGTGGATCGCTACGGGTACGGCTATGTTGAAACCAACGACCTCATACATAACGGTTCATCATCTTTATCAATGACGGGGAAATATCTTGAATGATGTGCAAAGAAAATAGAAAGACAACGCAATAAGTTCTGCTAGCACATTAAGTTGACATACAACCCTTTCTAAAAAAGTTCAGGTACAAAAATAGAACATGTCACAATCAAATGTACTGGCACATCAGTGCTTCACACCGATAGCTCGGATTTAATTAGAATTTGAGAAGATTCAGTTGTTACCTCAAATTAGAGCACATCCAGGCAGCCAGGCCTGCCTCTTCTCCCAAAGAAGCAGTGGCCTCCGCCGTGCGATGGAGTAGGCCCTGTGCCATCCATCGTTCTGAGCAACACGGGGAAAGTCTGACGTTGACTCCGGTAATGGACATCGTTGATGGATCCTGGCACCAGCAGCGGCGGGAGTACTTCTATTGATGGATTGACCACTTCTTTGACATGCACGAACACTCGATACAGGTACATCCCTAACATGGTCCGCGGCGGCCTTGGTGGCGACGAATAGTGCAACCCCGATTCCTGCACCGGTATCTCAACACCAATCACCTTCTGTATGGTGGATGGCTTCTTCATCCATGCCATAACGGTTAGAGCCCAGCTATCTAGAGGAACAACCATACTTACGAGCTCACCTCCAAGGTCGTTGATAAGCTCATTCATGGACTCGCTGTTCCAAGCACATCGAGGCATGCCGTGGAAGGTAAGCTTTGTTAAAAACTCAAGCTCAGAGGGCATTGAGCTCCATCCTGGGTGCCACAGTGCACCATTGCAGAACAAACGCCGGGAAGATTTGAACACACTACTGCAGTCGAAAGTCATCCGGAACTTGACAAAGGAATCAGCCAGTGGCGGACAGACTTTGACGAGCAAGTCACTTTTTTGGATGCTGTGCGTGATGCCAAGAACTTTGACAAGGTCGTCCAGCGAGACGAGAGGCCGGTCACCATTGGTGGTTACCATCAGCACTTTGCCGGTAAACTGGTTGTCAAGCGCCACCATGCCACTGTTGAGCCACCACACGCAACGCTCGAAGGCAGGCCAGACCTCAGGATATCCGGCTCGGAGATCCGCGTTGACCGGCGCATGATAGTGTGCTTGAGTACAGAGAGTGCAGTAGGGGTATTTGGGGGAAATGGAGTAGGAGTCGAGATTCCAAAGGTGGGGGAGTGGTGGGAGATTGGGGATGAAAAGGTAGCATGAATTTTGAACAAGCGCCAATATGCTCTCGGCGCGCAAGCGCACGAAAATACCGGTGGCGCCCACATATCGGCCTAGGAGTACTTTTTCTTTATTTTTTTGAGAGCCTAACCTAAGAGTCATAATTGACCTGTTTGGTATTGCGTTACTACTCGGCCCATATTCAACAACACCTCACTGGCCCAAACAAGTGTACATCATTGAAAAGACACTGAGCTCAAATTATATCTTGAAAAGAGGAGATATACTCTAAACACTGGAGAATGGTGATGCCCTCATTTAGCCCACTAGCAGTTTAAGACAATAAACAGTTCGAAACAACAATATATAGAACATTAAAATACTGACTAGAGACTACTACTGACATAAACAGCAAGTCATGATAGTTCATAAGAAGTCTTGCTACACCACCAAAACGCACCCATCTGCAGCGCTCAGACTCTCGTGATCCCGACGAGAATGACATTCTAAATAGAGGCAACTATTACATAGTAAGAGTGACATAGATGAGGATGACCAAATGGCAAGGAATATGCATATTAAAAGAGAAAACTACCCATCCAGAACAAGCAGCAAAGACAACAAGTCATTCAAAGAGGGATGATCCAACACCATCATAATTTGCAGCCCCGCTTTAGCGACCAGTGATCCGGAGACACCAGTACTCCACCCTCTCGATGCAACAACCCAATTAGCTATCAACCTGAAGGCTTGAACCACATCACTGCCTATCAGACTTGAGACATCCAAGCATCAAAGTTAATCCAGATGCCTTTGTCATCTCGCCTTCTTTTGGCTGCAGGCTGTATTGTTGACAATCAGGGGAGTTTGCTCCTGAAATCCTAGGGCTCGCTGTGTAGACACAGTTTTCCATAGCAAACAGAGCCTCTCTGCCATCAAGGTCCTTGCCAACGGTGATCTCCTAGTTAATCGGATAATTGAGTCCGAGAAACAGAGAGTGTGAACCAAGGCTGTTTACCCGCCTCCAACTAAAAAATCCTGAAGGCCCCAACAAGCTGGTATCCTGCTCATAGATTTAACAACCAGTGTCCGGATACTCACGTATTTCACGGTGCTTGTACATAGTGCGGTTTTTGCAATATAACTATTTCGGCTCATGTGTGCGAATGGTCATCAGTCTTTTGCCATCATCTGATTGAGCGAGGAACCATTTGTGCTTCTCTGTTTTTGGCAAAGGTGGTGTGATTACAAAGGGCAATAACTTTAGGGACACCACATCATATCAAAAAGGATAGACATTGTTAATGTAAGATCATCATTGTTCAGAGTATGAGTAGGATAATGCAAGAAACAACATTGATATGTCCCTGTTGGAACTGAGAGGAAAATACAGGGAAATGTATACTGGGTTCGAAAATATAGAAGTGCCATGCATGGTTATACTCATGTTATCTCGCAATCGATTCTTCACAGGAAAGTACCATGTCATGCATGTTATGTAATCATGTTCTGTCCTCACAAACAAATTCTTCAAGGAAACTGACAGACCATGCAGTGCTATATACTCATGTTCTGCGGGAATTTTTTTTGTGAGGATATTATTCGAGCCATTGATTGCTGAAGGGCGAATATAGGTATGTACACATGGTAAGCATTACCGAATTTCACTACTTCCAAATATAGAGTTCTCCATATGCGCATTTACTTCCCTAATGTATTGTTAGATGAAACCAACTATGTGATGCATGTTTCTACATCATGAAAATGAGGAAACTAACATGGCTATTGATACACACTCATATTTATTAGTATATAGATTACTATAAAGTAAGGAGAATATCCATATCTTCCTAACCGTTTGGTCATAGTCGCATGAATTAACTCATTCCAACTATAGCTGATTTACGGAGTCTCTGATACATTGCCATAGTTCTACTCAAATTCTGCTCAAACAGGGATATGCCAATCATCACAACAAGTTCAAACAGTTTCATGGTGTTATCATTAACATTAGACAAAAACAATTTACACACGCCGTCCTAGCAGTACGTGGTGCCATTTGCTTTATCGATCACGTAGATGATGCCAGTGTGTTCAATAGCATCATAGAAGTGTGTATCAGCTTTGACGATCCACTGCGAGCTGAGTTGTCTCCAGCTAAAGAAGGCACCGGCGTAAAGATAGGCGAGCCCGTGGTCGAACAAGGCAATTAGCTTGAAGTTGCGTAATCTGCATGTCGTGTGGGCACTTGGCAGATTACAATCTTCTGCAAAACAAGGTCCGTCCAACTGACATGGTAATCTAGATGACTTGGACCGCGATGGTAAAACCCTATATAATCCAACGGAGGAAGGCTAATCTCATGGGAGGTATGGAAGTTCACGAGCACCAACTTTTTCCCATCTTCTCTGACGGAAGCCATCTAGTGGGAGTTCATGCCGACCCAGTACATACCTGCCAAGAAGTTTCCGATGATGGTGATCAGATCGAAGTAGAGGCAAATGATGTACGGTGACACACTACATACCTGCAAAGAAGTTTCGGCTAATGGATGTCGGATTGAAGTCGAGGGGCATCATGCACGCCTCCTTATCATGGTGAGCAAATCTCGCAAGACCCAATAGCAGCAAGTAGGATGTCTTGAAAAGCTTAGGCCTCGCTTCGAGGATGGCCGTGTGCATGACCCTCGAGCATGCAGCCAGCCACACGACACTCAACATATCCATACACGAACAAAAGAGGTCGAAGATGTCACTGGGGAGATTGCTCCAATTGCGGCTCATATGGATGCTGCACGGTTTGCATTCGGCAATGATGGAGCTTGGAGGGTGGGTGTTTGGGGGCTTGATTTACAGGGGAGAAGGCACTCGGTGCTGGAGCGGCTAGCAAGGGAATAGTGTGTCGGTACAACAAACCCTGGGTCTGTTGATGAGACTGTGCATAGGCACGGGGACAAGATTAAAGCACCAACCCTAGTCAGAATACAAGGGACTAAGAGGTTCGAAGCACCAACATGCAGATCAGAGGGACCAAGACCAAGCCAGAGAAGCAAGATACTATCAAGACAAGTGATGTAGGGTGGAACCCTAGCTGGCCGATCTTTCACGAAAGGAGCGGATACTGTCGGATTTCGGGTTCCGGCAGACCCTCTAGGTTCGAATTCTGGGGTGCACATGGAGATCTCACCCCCTACCTACCTGCACCTCGTCGCCTCGCAAGGATCTAACTACACAAAGAGCAACACAAGGGACACAAAGTTTATACTGGTTCGGGCCACCATTGTGGTGTAATACCCTACTCCAGTGTGTGGTGTGGTGGATTACCTCAGGGGCTGATGATGAACAGTACAGGGAAGAACAACCTCGCGAGGGTCTGTTCTTGGCAGTCTGACGAACTGCTAGGGGGAGTTCGGTCGCTCTCTCTCTCTCTCTCTCTCTCTCTAGATTGCTTGATCTCTAGCTTTGTTCTGGATTTCGGATCCCTCTACCCTATGGGTGGTTGGTCCTATTTATAGGCAAAGGCCCTGGGCCTCTTCCCAAATATTGAGCTCTGACGATGACG
Source organism: Aegilops bicornis (assembly GCA_021605145.1). Classification (NCBI taxonomy): domain Eukaryota; kingdom Viridiplantae; phylum Streptophyta; class Magnoliopsida; order Poales; family Poaceae; genus Aegilops; species Aegilops bicornis. The sequence continues at coordinate 423,625,583 of CM038675.1, read as the reverse complement.
CCGGCTTGGGCTCCATGATGACCTCCTTCCTGCCGTTATGATGGTCTTGGTCTTGTTGCACCGAAATGGATGCCTTTGCTTGATGCTCTCGCCTGCGCTTGCCTCCTTTGCACCAAAGAGGAAATGAGGACACTGCGCGGGCTGGTGCCTTCCTGGCGCCCTCGGTCATCATGGCTTGCGTCATGGGCACCTCGTGAGGTACCCCGCCTTGATCTCTCCGCCTCCTCGCGAGCCATCCTGACGAGGCCGTGCCTGAGGAAGCTTCCTGTAGTCCCGCCCATGAGGCTTGGCCCCTCGCGAGGGTCTTGAGCTTGTGCTGATGAAGATGGGCCACGCTGGGCCACCCCTTGAGCCATGCCGCAGGCCGCAGGCAAGCAAGTCTGGGTACCCCCGTTCCCAGAACGCCGAAAGTAGCCCCCGGGCCCAAGGCGCACCTGGACTTGGCTTAGCAGAGAAGCAAAGGGGCAAGTGCGAAACGCCGCAGGCCCTAACAGCCTGCGGCCTTGGGTGCCGCGTGGCAGTTGATTGGACGTGGGCGTCTCTGCTTCCCCACGACGCCTCGGCGATAACACAAATTGACAAGAGAGCGGTACCTGTTCTAGGCTTTACCTCCTTTGCCTTCTCCAGTCATTGCCCAGATCCCCTTTCTTGCGCCTATCCTTCCTGCTTCCGAAATCCCCAGATCTACTCCGACCGCATGCCCTAGCAAGATATGGCGCCTCACCACACCCTGGCCGGAGCTTGGTACTCGCCTTCTTTGGACTCCCCTAACATGTCGGGGAAGAGCCTTGCCCGGGCGCGCTGGATGGTGGCGGCGCAAAACAGCAGCAGAGGCAGCGGTGCTCGTGGCTGGCTCCGCCCTTTCTTCGTGGTGGCGCTATTGCTGCCCGGTCTGGTGCTTCCCTTTTTGAGTTCTTTTTTTCTGTCCTCCGCCATTACAAACTGCAAGCTCTGCACCTCCACCCCAACTCTGTTCTTCTCCTGGCGATCTTCGCCTACTATTGTGAGGCTCATGTCGGGGTGCAGCCCTCAGTGGCCTTGCTACGCCACTACTTCTACCTTCGGGCCTCTCGTGGCCCCATCACCACGTGCGTGAGCTTTGTCACGTACGGCAGCTCCAACGCCATCTCGAAGCCCGGGAAGAGGATTGAAGGCTTCAGGAGCAAGTGGGTCATGGTAGATGCTGGGCGCATCCATCCTCGGCTGATTCTGCCCACGGAGCAGCCCACACCCATCGAAGATTGGTCTCGCGCGTAACTCGTGTATCCCCGCACGAAGCCAGTGCTGGAGAAGATGAACGCAGACCTGTGGCCGGGCAACATGGCGACGGCGAACTGGACCAGGTGTCGCTCTGAGGAGATCTGGAGCATCGGGTGGCCCGCTTTGTCGATGCCTTCGCTTGTGGAGGCCTCGCCCGAGCCCCGTAGTCTTGGCCGACGAAGATCTGGTTGCGGTCCTCCAATCTTTGGTCGGGGGAGATGTGGCGAGGCTGGAGGGCGCTCCTGTACCCCTGTTCCTTCGAGATGATTGGGAGCAGGTGGTGGACTCCATGCCCGCTTTCAACGGGGACGGGCCTGTGCCCGCGGAGGTTCCCGAGGACCCGGCGGCCCTGGCAACGGTGAACGTGTCCTCCGGCGACTCCAGCGGAGAGGAGGAAGAAGAGGAGCGGGGAGAGGGGCCCGACTCCGAGGCGACCGACGGGGAGTCGAGAGTGCCTCTCCCCCGGTGCAGGTCCCAAGGCTCTCCGCCTCCTGGGGACGATGATGAGGATGGCGATGGCGAGCGGGCGGCGAGCTTGCCCCGATCCCAAGAAGGACAGACGGGCTAGTCCCCGGGTCTCGCTCTGCCCGAGGCGATCTGCAGACGCGCCTCCTGCTCCTGAGCCTCTTGAGGCTGATCCCTGCAGCCGGCTCTCGGGCTTCAAGTTCGGCCGAAGGTTGCTCAAGCCCGCGAGCGATGACTAGTAAGTGCTTGATTATTGTTTTACTTATTGCTTTGTCGTTGAGGCTTGATATCTGTATTCCTTGGCTAGGCAGCCGCGGCTAGAAGTCAAGGGGGCTCCTGAGGCTTCGTCCGGGGCAGCGCCTCCGTCCGCGAAAGAAGTTGACGGCAAGACACGGGCCTCTCCTGCCCGGTCATCCTCGCGAGGCCGGGCGGAGCTAGCTGGGGTGAGCTCAGCCCCCATGGCCCAAGCGACTCCCGAGGTATCCTTGCCTGATGCCACTGCCGCAGTCGTCGGGGCGCAGAAGGTCCCGTCTCATGATGCTATGATTACGCTGCCGTCCTCTCCTCCTACGCTGCGGCAAGATCTTCTGGGTGCCGACCCTCGCTTGGTGGCCGGACACTTGGAGCTGGCCTCCGGCTGGGTTCTCTCTGATGCTTCGATTCCAGCGGCACTGGTTCGAGGCATGACGGCTTACGAGGAAACAGGCCGTCCTTGGGGCAAAGGCCGCTCGACGCCGCCTTGGGGGAGGTAGCCGATGTCCGAGGTCGCTGCAAGGCGCTGGAGAGCGAAGCTGCGGTGGCCTCTGTGACCAGCTTGCCAAGGGGGCCCGCGTCCGCCAAGAGAAGGAGGAAGACATGAAGGCTCGTGAGGCGGCTGCCAAGGACCTGGATGCCAAGCTTGACGAGCGCCGTGACCACTTGGGTGCGCTGGAGCAGGAGTTGGAGGCGAAGAGGATCGAGCTGGACGGCAAGGCGCGGGTCCTTGCCGAGGACCGCGTGGCCTTCGCGAAGCTGGAGGCGAAGGCTCGCACTTTGCTGAGGTCGCTTTACGACAGCGGCCTGGAAAGCCCGCTGGCCGGCGCCGAGGACGGCCCTGCCAAGATGCTTCCCTTCCTGGTCCGCGCCCTTGAAGATGTCACCCTTGACCTCGGTCCCACGGCTGAGGCTGAGGCGCGTGTCCTGTCTTCTGCAACGCTGACGCGCGTCTTCACCCACGTCTACCTTCGCGACCCCAACGTCGACCTTGACAACCTGTTGGAGCCCGTGAGTGGCGAGCTTGCCGCTGCAGCTGCTGAGGCCGTGAACGATCGAACGGAGGCTCTGCTGGCGAAGTTCCGGGCCTTCAGCACCAAGCCGAAGCAAGGTGCTACCGATCCTGAAGCTTCACGAGGCGAACCCGCCCAGCGCAGCTCCGCCGCCAGCGACGGTGCTGCCAACAAGTGACTTCTTCGTGGCTCCTGTCCTGCTTTCAGCTCCTGCAACATGCATCATGCCTCGTGGAGGCGTTTAAACTTGCGTTTGGCGTTGTGAAAACAGTTATGGACTGTAATATTTGCTTTTGAATTCCTTGAGATTTGCTCTTTTCCTTCCTACTTGCTTATGTTCTACGCCGGCAGAGTCTGCCTCACAAGATACCTCACTCGCCGTTAGCCCCGACCGAAAACCAGGACGGGACCAAGGGGTGAGGGACTACGTGACAAGTTAGGCTCTTGAGTCGCGATGATCAGGAGTCCCCCTTGGCGCACGAACAACAAGTAGGGAGGTGAGATGTATGTGTGAATTTACCATTCTACGTCTGCAGAGCCCGACCCCGCGCATACCTCAACCGCCGTTAGCCTTTCGGAACTAAGGGGTGAGGGGCTACGTGACCAGTTAGGCTCTTGAGTCGTGATGCTCAGGAGTCCCCCTTGACGGTCAAACGGCCTTCATACCTTGGCTCCGCTCGGGGAGGGACGTGCGACGAACCAGGCCCGAGGGGCCTGGCTGGGTGGCGTGCGTCTGGGCGTGACCCAGGCGTAGCCCCCGTGCCCAGCCCCCTCGCGCGGCACTCCCGAGGGGAGGCATTACGATGAGGCCAGACATTGAGCTCTGGGCTCCCTGAGGTTGATGCGGCCGGGGGCCACCCTCAGTTGTTTATCACCAGCGCGGAGCATAGCGCTTCCGTATGTATACGGGCATAGCCGCTCCTCGGAAGTGTCGTCGGCCAGTAGAGCATGGTGCTTCTATCGGTGCGTGGGAGGGCTCCCCTCAGGAGGAGCCCAGGCGTGTACAGCCCATGCGACACGTGGCTAGCACGGTAGGGCCTGATGAGGTGTATCTGGGCACCCGTGAGCCAGCGCGGGACTCACGGGGCCCTACCTCAAGGCAGGTTGCACCTGGCACTGGGCCTTAACTTGTGATGTGTTCCTGCAAATTTGGTTAGATGTCGACGCTCTACGTCCTCGGGTCCCGGCCCTCGAGTGGGTCTCAGCCGTCGCTTGTATGCTAGGTCGCGATGCCGTGGAGAAGGCCAGAGGGTGAGGGCTGGAGATCCAATAGGAGCCCATGAGTCGTAATGCTCAGGTAACCCCCCCCCCCCCACTTTAACGTGCAAGCGGCCGACATGAAGGAAGAAGGGGTGCCATGGACAGGCACCAAATAACAATCATGATGGGTCAAACGCACAACCCGAATAAACGCGAGAGGGGTACATGTCACTGGTCTGCCCGAGTGGCTTGGGGATGATGCAGCCGAGGGCGCCCCAATAAAGTAAGCTAGGAACATGAAGAAAAGGGATACACGCCGCAGGGACGGACCCACGCGGCCGGGGAATGATGCAGCCACAGGCGCCTCCGGTGAAAATGAAACTCGAAGGATGTCATCTGATAATGTTGAAGACGAAGGGATGCTGAAGTAGCGGACGCTGTGCGCTGCGGAGGCCAATTTTCACGAGCCCCCGGGCCCAGGAGCCTCGGGAGGCTCCGGGGGCGCTGGTGGCTCCTCGCGGACCATCTCCTTCTCCGCCAGGACTGCGGAACGCCTGGCCTCTTGAGCCTCCAGGATGCTCCTCGTGAGGCGTTGGCGCGTGGCAGCCGCGTTCAGCAAACCGTAAGGCATGCAAACGTAGCTGTGGGGTGGACCTTCACAATGCCCCACGTGTGAGGGCCAGAGGCACTCCTGAGAGGCGGCTCGGTTGAGCCCTGGTATGTCGATGCAGACGCGCAGCCCACCATCCTCGCCTGGATGGGGAGCTACGGCGGGGAAGCGGCGGCTGCCACTCATGACTCTTGACTCCCTCAGAGCTCCTGAATGATCTGGTTGATTTAACTCCACGAGGGTTTGGCCCTCCTTGCCTCGCTCCTTCCTGAGGGAAGCGTGCTTTGAAACACGCCTCCAAGTGGTGCCCAAGCGCCTCCCTCGTGATCTTAGCAAGGTCGGTGGCCCTCCAGGAGAGAGCCCCCGAGCCTTGCTTGAGGAGGGCGCCGGGCGCGCCTTCCTATGCGACAGAAGGAGGTGCCCACTGAACAGGCGCGGACCCTTAGGGGCCTACCTCCCGAGGGGTCGGGCCAGGCGATGTCTTCTTCTTCTTGGGAGCAGCCTCGGGGAGCCTCCCGCTCCTATGATCTGGGTCTTCAAGTGATGCGGCTTGAAAAGCACGCTCCAGGGAACACACTGCGTCTCTCTCTTCACAAGGCACAATGATGACTCCACCACTTCCTGGCATCTTGAGGGCATTGTAGTCGTGATGAGTCACGGCCATGAATTTGGCCAGAGCTGGGTACCCGAGGATGGCATTGTATGGCAGGCGAATGTGGGCGACGTCGAGGTCGATGAGCTCGGTGCGGTAGTTGTTGCGCGCCCCGAAGGTGACAGGGAAGCGGACATGCCCAATCGGAACTGTGGAGCCATCGGTGACTCCGGAGAAAGGCTTGGTTGGCTGAAGCTGATTGTAAGGCACTTGGAGATTGTTGAATGTCTCTACGGACAGGACATTGAGCCCTGCTCCGCCATCGATGGGGGTCCTGGTGACTTGCACGTTGCTGATGATTGGGGAACAAAGCATCGGGAGGACTCTGGCTGTGGTTGCGCACTTGAGCTGATCCGCTGAGCTAAATGCGATGGCGCACACTGACCACCTAAGAGGGCGCGTGGCTTCGAGTTTGGGGAGGACTGCATTCACTTCACGGGTGAACTGCTTGAAGATGCGCTGAGAGGCTGGGGCTTGAGCTCCACCGAGGATGCAAGCGATCGCGCACGGCTCCTGGAAGCCCCAAGCCCCCTCGTCCTGATGATGGTCCTCATTTCTCCTTGGCTGCGGTGGTAGAGGAGGGAGGTCTGCGTTGCCTTGCGGGCGATCCTCGCGAGGCTGATCCCTCCAGCCTCCTTCGTGAGGCGGCTCCCTCCAACCTCCCTCGCGAGGCTGATCCTGCCAGCGGTCCTCGCGAGGTCGGTCACACCACCCTTGGCGAGGGCCACGGTCTTCCCAGCGTCCTGCATTTCTTCCTCATCCTCTGCCGTAGCCTCGATCATTGCGATCCAGGCGTCGACCGGTCGCCCTTCTCGCCGCGGCTCACGAGTTCTTGACATTCGTTGGTGTTGTGGGTGTGGAGGTCGTGGTACACGCAGTACCGGCTGCCCTTGGAAGACTCGGGCTGATCTCTTCCTTGCTTGGTGTCTGGTTCTGCCGCGAGCATGGCATCCCCCTTGCGCTTCACGTCCTTGACCTTGGGCTTCTTCTCTTCTGGGTCAGCAGCCGGCAGCTCGAGGAGGGAAAGGCGTCCTTCCTCAGCCCTGGCGCACTTGGTCGCCAAGTTGAACAGCTCCAAGGATGTGCACAGGTCTTCATGCATCGCCAGCTCCTCCTTCATCTCGACATCACGCACACCGTCGGAGAAGGCCGAGATGATGGCCTCCTCGGTCACCTTGGGAATCTTGAGGCGTGCATTGTTGAAGCGCTGGATGTACTTCTGCAGGGTCTCTCCTGGCTGCTGCTTGATGCGGCGCATGTCACTCACGGCAGGAGGCCGGTCGCGAGTGCCTTGGAAGGTGGCGATGAAGCGGGTGCGCATCTCGTCCTAGGAAGAGATCGTGCCAGGAGCCAGGTTCAGGAGCCAGGTGCGGGCACCGTCCTTGAGCGCCATGGGAAACCAGTTCCCCATGACCTTCTCATCCCCGTTGGCGGCTTCGATGCCCAGCTCGTAGAGCTAGAGGAACTCCGCAGGGTTGGTCGTGCCGTCGTAGCGAGGAGGTAGGTCTGGCTTGAACTTGTCGGGCCACGCGACGCTGTGTAGCTCGGCGGTGAAGGCGCGTCAGCCTGCAGTGGCCACGGGAGGCCTTTGGTGATGAAGGGCTTGGTCTTGCGGGTCCTCGTGCGCTGCCGCTGGGAGCAGCGCGGGGTGTTGGCGTGCCGGAGCAGGAGCGCGGTCGTGATGGGCCGGTGCAGGGAGCACTCGGGCAACTTCTTGGGGGCGAGGGACCTCTTGACAGCTCTGCTCTTGCGGTGCTGGTGCCGGACGGAGTGGGTTCCGCCCAGGGGCCACGTGCCTTGGGGCCAAGGCCCCTTCTTGAGGGGGAGGCGGCTGAGGCGCCCCGGAGCTTCATCGCCTGCGCTAGGCGGGGCGCAGTGCAGTGAGAAGGACGGCGCGGGTGAGCCCCCTGCGGCGCGGACGAGCTCAGCGACGCGGACGAGCTTAGCGACGCGGTCGAACCACTCCTCGTAGACGTCGTCGACGGGGCGGTAGCGCAGGAACTCGTTTGCCGCGATGAGCACGGCTCGAGCCTCCATGGGCGTGCGGAGCGCGCGTGACGAAGAACCAGCTGGGGCGAGTGAGGGAGTAGCGGTGTGGCCGTCTCGCCTCACGGATGGATGCTGTGACGACGCTTGCTGCTCGTTCCCCGCCGGTCCGGTGGCGGCGTTGACGGCAGGTGACGGAAAGCGGCTGACGCCGCCAGGGGCCGTCTGGGCGACGCAGGTAGCGAGAGCGGCTCGGCTTCAGCGCGGGCCCGACGAAGCGTCGACATGGATGCGACGGTAGCGAAAAACAGGCAGCGGAAGGCGGATTTGGCGCACCTACCAGCGCGCCAAATGTCGTATTTTGGGTTCCGGCAGACCCTCTAGGTTCAAACTCTGGGGTGCACGCGGAGATCTCACCCCCTACCTACCTGCACCTCGTCGCCTCGCAAGGATCTAACTACACAAAGAGCAACACAAGGGACACAAGTTTTATACTGGTTCGGGCCACCATTGTGGTGTAATACCCTACTCTAGTGTGTGGTGTGGTGGATTGCCTCAGGGCTGATGATGAATGATGCAGTGGAAGATCAGCCTCGCGAGGGTCTGTTCTTGGCCGGTGCGACGAACTGCCAGGGGGAGTTCGATCGCTCTCTCTCTCTCTCTCTCTAGATTGCTTGATCTCTAGCTCTATTCTGGATTCTGGATCCCTCTACCCTGTGGGTGGTTGGTCCTACTTATAGGCAAAGGCCCTGGTCCTCTTCCCAAATATTGAGCGGGAAGGGCGCCAACAATTGGCCATTTTGAAGGGGAACATCTAGTACACTTATCCTGACTAAAGTTGGTCCTCGCCTGTCAAAGGCTCTAACGATGACACCGGCTTGGGCTCCACGATGACCTCCTTCCTGCCGTTGTGTTGGTCTTGGTCTTTGTCGAATTTCGGGTTCCGGCAGACCCTCTAGGTTCGAACTCTGGGGTCCACGCGGAGATATCACCCCCTACCTACCTGCACCTCGTCGCCTCGCAAGGATCTAAACTACACAAAGAGCAACACAAGGGACACAAGGTTTATACTGGTTCGGGCCACCATTGTGGTGTAATACCCTACTCCAGTGTGTGGTATGGTGGATTGCCTCAGGGGCTGATGATGAACAATACAAGGAAGAACAGCCTCGCGAGGGTCAGTTCCTGGCCGGTGCGACGAACTGCTAGGGGGAGTTGGGTCGCTCTCTCTCTCTCTCTCTCTAGATTGCTTAACCTCTAGCTCTTTTCTGGATTCCCGATCCCTCTACCCTGGGGAGGCTAGTCCTATTTATAGGCAGAGGCCCTAGGCCTCTTCCCAAATATTGAGCGGGAAGGGCGCCAATAATTGGCCATTTTGAAGGGGAACATCTAGTACACTTATCCTGACTAAAGTTGGTCCTCGCCTGTCAAAGGCTCTGACGGTGACGCCGGCTTGGGCTCCATGATGACCTCCTTCCTGCCGTTGTGATGGTCTTGGTCTTGTTGCACCGAAATGGTTGCCTTTGCTTGATGCTCTCGCCTGCGCTTGCCTCCTTTGCACCAAAGAGGAAATGAGGACACTGCATGGGTTCGCGCCCTCCTGGTGCCCTCGGTCGTCATGGCTTGCATCATGGGCACCTCGTGAGGTACCCCGCCTTGATCTCTCCGCCTCCTCGCGAGCCATCCTGACGATGTCGTGCCTGAGGAAGCTTCCTGTCGTCCGCCTCACAGGGCTTCAGCCCCTCGCGAGGGTCTTGAGCTTGTCGCCGATGAAGATGGGTCGTCTTTGGGCCACCCCTTTGAGCCACGCCGCAGGCGCAGCAGTGCAGAAGTCCTGGTACCCCGTTCCCAGAACGCCAACAGTAGCCCCCGGGCCCAAGGCGCGCCTGGACTTGGCTTAGCAGAGAAGCGAAGGGGCAAGTGCGAAGCGCCGCGGGCCCTAACAGCCTATGTCCTCGGGCGCCACGTGGCGGTTGATTGGACGTGGGCGTCCCTATTCCCCCACGCCTCCTTATTTTGCGCCCAACTAGATGGACCCGTGGTTGCACACAGTCATCCCTCTTCTCACCGCTCGACCGTCTCCTGCTCTTCCTCCTCTCGAGCTCCAGTCTCCGCTTCCAATCCAATCTCGAATCCTCCCCCTTCCTGTCACCATGGCTCCGACGAAGAAGGGGAAAGGGAAAAAGCATGTGCCTTCGCCCCGCTCGCGGTCGCTGACGGCTCCTGCTGTCGATCGGTCGATCATACTCAACCGAGAAGGCGTGGACAAGGTCAGTTCTGCCCTCGCCACTATCTTCAACGAGTGCGGGAGGACGATGGTCTGGCCCACGTCTCACTTCTCCATTGACAGAATAGTCACCGAGGTCCAGTACTTCGCCGACGCCCTGTTGGCGGGACTGGTTCCCCCCTTTTCCAATTTCTTCAACGCTGTGCTTTCCAATTACCAGATCCATATGATGCATTTGGGTCCTGAATCCATTACTCTTTTTGCCATTTTCTCCTTTGTCTGCGAGGTGATGATGGGCATCCCTCCTTCAGTGTCCTTGCTGCGCCACTTCTTCTCTTTGCGCCTCATCGACCACACCCAGCGCTCGGGGTGCGTGAGCTTCATTGCCGCACCAGAAACAGCGGCTTTAGGGATTGATTTCAGCCTTCCTCTGCCCGCGTCTGGGTTCCGCGAGCGGTGGCTGTATGTGGATGTCGGGGTGCCCAGCCCCCTGCTTTCGGAGCCAACTTTGCTAGCTGTCCCCAATTCGGGCTGGGGCCAGGAGACGCTCATGAGCCCCCGACTCGTCTTCGTCTGCATCGTCGCTTGGCGTGCCAAGGGCGCTTCGGCGTGGCGGCGCCCAAGGTGGTGAATGAGTTCCTCCTATGCTGCGTTGCCGCTCTCTAGTGCCATTCCTGCCGGATGTGGGCCTTCGGCAGGCGTGAGGACCGCATGAGGCTCCAGGAGGAGGACCTGACGCCTAAAGTGCTGAGAAAGGTTCTCATGATCCTGATTGGGGACCCTTCCCCTGGCAGCATCCGGCAAGGGGGTGCTTTGCTGTACCTTTGCTCGAACAGGGGTGACTTCATGAAGCAGATGCCCAGCTTCGACGAATGGGGGCTGCGCCCCGCAGGCCTCATGGGACCTCGCGCGAGAACCCAGCCAGGTGCCTGCCCTTCTGTTGCCCCACGGCGGTCCTTCCTCAGTGGTGGAGCAGGAGGCAAGGGCCACCGGAGGCTGAGGGGGCCTCCGCAGGGATGACGACGCCAGGCGGCACTCCTGAGGTGGCAGCTCCAGAGGCCCGCACTGCTGCGGCTGAAGGCGTTGAGCCGCAGCCCACGGCTCCCGTGGCCGAGGCCCCTGAGGCCCCGGCTACCCTTCTTGGTGAGGCGACCGGCGGCGTGCGCCAGGACGACGCCCCTGACGCTGGTCACCTTGGTGCTTCTTCCTCGTCGCAGGCTGACCCCTGGGCTGAACTCCTGGGCCGCTCAGCGTGGACTTCGAGGCTCTCTCGAAGAGAAGGGAGGCCTTGGGTGATGACTACTGCCTTGCCGCCATCAAGCGCAGGAAGTATTTCGCCATTGATGAGTAAGCCTTCCCCTTTCCTAGTTCCTTATTTTCCCGTTGCTTCGGCTGATCCTCGCTCCGCAGGGCCCTTCCTTCCGAGCTCACGGAGATGGCTGAGGAGCCATCCCCCCAAGCCTCGCCCTCTGCACTGTCTCCAAACGCTTCGAGCTCATGCATTGCCCTTGTGGTGAGGCCGGTCGGAGAGGTGAGCCATCCTTTGGCGCATCATGGTTCTGCGCACCTCGCGACCCTCCTTCGCGAGCCTTCCCGGGGCATAGCCAGCCTGCCTTGGGCTCCTCGACTGGTCGTGGATAGCGATTGGCTGAGATCGGCCCTTCGTTCTTCATTCGGGGACGAGCCGGCTCTAGGCCGGGCTTCTGGCGAGGCGTGCCCGACCATCGCAGGGGCGCCAGCCCCCAGCCCCCTGCCAAGAGGGGGAGTGCTGATTCGCTGCCCCCGCGCACACCTAGGGCGGATGACGACGCGGAAGACGTGCTCGAGCGCGCCCGGGAGCGCCGTGCCCTTCGCCAAGGGTTTCTCCAGAGGGCGGCTGACGTAGTGAGCCAGCTTGGTGTAGAGCTCGCTGACAAAGACGCACGCCTTGAAGCTGAGGGCCTGCGCCGAGCTGAAGAGGGGCGCAAGCTGAAGGTGGCCGTTGCCCTTGCACGCCAACAGCGTGACCTCGACAATGAGAAAACCGAGGTGTCGCTGGCGGCTTCACGGGAGACCCGTTCCCGGGCCGTCAAGGAGGCCCGGGAGGCTGACCGGCGGCATGAGGCGGCGGAGGAGCGGGCACGGAAGCTCCAGGTCTGGAGCAATTCCCTGGAGCAGCAGGTGGAGCTGCGTGAGACGGCCCTTGCGTCGATGAAGGGGGCTTCGGTCGACCAAGCGGAGCTCCAGAGGCGCGAGGAGGCACTGACGCTGGAAGTTGCCGAGCGTGCCCGCGATCTTGAGCAGCTGGAGACGAGGGAGCGCTTGGCTACGCAGGTGGAGGGCGATGTTGCTGCGCGGGAGGCCCGAGTCCTGGAAGAGGTTGATCGCCGGGTGGCGACGGCCCGCTTGAACCTCGAGCGCGAGTTCGAGGAGAGGCTGGGGTTGATCAGGGCCGAAGCGGAAGGCAGGACCGCCGCCCTGAGGGCCAAGCTGGATGAAGTGACGCGGTGGGCTGACGCTTCGGGCCGCTTTTGGCATGGCGCAGAGGAGCTAACTTCCTCCCGTGCCGAGGTGCTTCTTCTACGCCAGCGGTGATGGACGCGCCGAAAGGCCGCCGGGCGAACGAGGATGAGATATGCCAGCGGCAGATCCTGGAGCACGAGCATGGCCCTATGCTCCGCACGCTCCGGGAAAGAGCTAACATGGCCTTGGGAAACATCTGTGAGGCGGCCGTTGGAGAGCCTCATGCAGTTAACTATGCTGGTAACCTCCAGTTCTTCACTGATGTGGTGACGCAGCTGGAGGTGCGGTCGTGCAGAGCCAACAGGTTGGTGGAGGAGAGGAGTCACGCCCTGCTCGGGCGTGCCTTTTCTCGCGTCTTCAGCCATCTTCGGGACATGGATCCCAACTTTGATTTTGATGCATATCGCCATCAAAGATTACCCAGGCCGTCCGGGACGACCTGGCGCATTGGGTGGAAGACAACGTGGATGCCCTCGTCAGGGCCTTCGCTACTGACTATGACGGTGTGGTCGTGGCTGCTGATGAAGGCGGCGTGGTGAACGGCCCTGACGCCGCTGACGGCGACGCGGAGGGCGATGGCGAGGCCAGCGACGATTAAGGAGGTGACCTCGACGATGCATTGGGGGATTTATCTGATTGACCGCGTGCTGCTCCTGCTTTCTTATCCTTTGCAGACAGAGTTCGGGCTTGGCCCTGAAGGTTGTAAGAGCATTTTGGGAGGAGGCCTTCAAAAACTTGCGATTAAGCGTATTAGTAGATGCGATATCACCCGTGCGCCTGCGCCAAGTGGCTGGCCTCGCTACGAGCTGGCCGGGCTGGCTTGTTTACCTTCGACCCGCGTGGCCCCGAGATAGCTCATGCGGAGGGTTGTGGCGCTCCGTGTGCTCCCTGAACGAGCCCATTTAACCTGTGATGAGAACCTCCTGAGAGGGCGCGGTGATGGCGGTCCGGTCTGTACGCATGCTAGGCCTGGCCCGGCTCGCGAGGGGCTCACGAGGGGAGGCAGCTGAGGCAGAGTGGTAACCAGAACGCGAGAGATTGCTCGAACGAGACTAAACACCCCTTCCCCGAACACACGCAAATCGCAAGCTCAAATCCAACTTAAATCCAAACGGGGGAAAAAGTGACAGCCAAGGGGAAAAGCAAGAAAAGCAGAAAAGGCCGCTTCCGACACCTAGTCTAGTCTTGGACGTCTTCTCACCAGCGTGGAGCTAAGTGCTGCCACTGGGCGTGGGAGGGAGCCCCAGGGCCTGAGGCCGGCGCTCCTGAGACTCCGGGGCGTGTACAGCCCCACTCATTATTACGTGAGAGTGTCACGGGGCACTGGGCCATCTTCATAGGTATCGACCTTGCTTCATATCGCCAGACAAGGGCCCCACCTTGCGCCACACTCTAGTGCCATCGATGACGGCTGGAGACCGAGGACGCCGCCGATGGGGTAGAGCGGTCGCCAGCGGTTCCCCCGATGACCACGGGTCCTCTTCCGGGGGTAGGCCCTGAGGCACCTCCCCGGCAGAGGGCCTACCTCCTGAGGAAGCCTTGCTCCGAACGCCGCGGTGGTGATGCCGGATCTCGGCCCGTCTCCTGCAGCCCCTGACGCCCTCCTCCTAAGGGGTAGGAAACTGCGGGATTGGGGCAGCCGTCCGCCGCGACGACCTGTACCTCCTGCGATCCACGGTTAGCGTATGCCTGCTCCTGAGGAATTAGTGGTACCCGATAATCGTTGCTTCCGGCGCGGTCGATGGGGCTTTCCTGGTGCTCCTGGAAGAGCTCAGCTTCGGGTGCCTCGTCCCCCCAGCTTGGGCCGAGGAGCGAGCCATGTTCGTCCTCCTGCGCGTGCCCTTGATCCATCATGTGGGGCACGTACTCTTCCGGGGCCGCCATCCTGAATGCTGCACCGTAGTGCCCCATGTGCCACGCAGCCCTGCTTGAGGCGCCCACCTGGGGGTGGTAGCACGGTGGCCCAATGGGGCCGTGGGCCGTGGCGAGTCCTCCTTCGCTGGCCGAGGGCGGAGGCAGCGCCGCTGCTAGCCCGGTGCAGACGGCCTGGCTGGCGTTCGAGTGGTCTTGGAGTCCTCTTGGAGCTGCGCGGGCATGCGTGGGGCCTCCGCGTGGGCTGCCCTGGACCTGAGGTGGCAGTTGGGTGCAGAAGGGGTGAGCCCCAGATGCGGCGAAACCTGTGAGCTCGCCACCCGCTCCAAAGAAGACGTCGTGGCCGCCCTCCAAAGAACTCGTGACATTGCAGCTCTCGGCCACCGTGAGCGCCCTTGAGTTCGCCCTGCCGGGTGTACGGCGTCGTGGCCGCTGCGTGGTTCGAGGCCCTACGCCACGACCGCGCCGCCGCGGCGTGAGAGCTGTCGTTGTTCGACCACGCCGCCAAGGCCCGTAGCGCCCTGCGGGACCACGAGCTGCACAGGGCATGGGGTCGCCCGGGCGAAGCGGCTCTGCGTGGGCGGGCCAGGCCGCCAGGATCGAGGTTGCCCGGTCGCTGGACATGATGATGATGATGCGACGGACGCGGGCGAGCGGCGGATTCGGCGCACCTACTCGGGCGCGCCAAATGTCGGATTTCGGGTTCCGGCAGACCCTCTAGGTTCAAACTCTGGGGTGCACGCGGAGATCTCACCCCCTACCTACCTGCACCTCGTTGCCTCGCAAGGATCTAAACTACACAAAGAGCAACACAAGGGACACAAGGTTTATACTGGTTCGGGCCACCATTGTGGTGTAATACCCTACTCCAGTGTGTGGTGTGGTGGATTGCATCAGGGGCTGATGATGAACAATACAAGGAAGAACAGCCTCGCGAGGGTCTGTTCTTGGCCGGTGCGACGAACTGCTAGGGGGAGTTCGCTCGCTCTCTCTCTCTCTCTCTAGATTGCTTGACCTCTAGCTCTGTTCTGGATTCCCGATCCCTCTACCCTGTGGGAGGCTAGTCCTATTTATAAGCAGAGGTCCTGAGCCTCTTCCCAAATATTGAGCGGGAAGGGCGCCAACAATTGGCCATTTTGAAGGGGAACATCTAGTACACTTATCCTGACTAAAGTTGGTCCTTGCCTGTCAAAGGCCCTGACGGTGACGCTGGCTTGGGCTCCACGATGACCTCCTTCCTGCCATTGTGATGGTCTTGGTCTTGTTGCACCGAAATGGTTGCCTTTGCTTGATGCTCTCGCCTGCGCTTGCCTCCTTTGCACCAAAGTGGAAATGAGGACACTGCGTGGGCTGGCACCATCCTGGCGCCCTCGGTCGTCATGGCTTGCGTCATGGGCACCTCGTGAGGTACCCCGCCTTGATCTGTCCGCCTCCTCTCGAGCCAGCCTGAGGAGGCCGTGCCTGAGGAAGCTTCGTCAGCCCGCCCTGCAGCTTGGCCCCTCGCGAGGGTCTTGAGCTTGTGCCGATGAAGATGGGCCGTCTTTGGGCCACCCTTTGAGCCACGCTTACAGTCGCAGTGTGCAAGTCTGGTACCCCGTTCCCAGAACGCCGACAGTCTTGTTGCACCGAAATGGTTGCCTTTGCTTGATGCTCTCGCCTGCGCTTGCCTCCTCTGCACCAAAGAGGAAATGAAGACACTGCGAGGACTGGCGCCTTCCTGGCACCCTTGGTCGTCATGGCTTGTGTCATGGGCACCTCGTGAGGTACCCCGCCTTGATCTCTCCGCCTCCTTGCTAGCCAGCCTGACGAGGCCATGCCTGAGGAAGCTTCCTGTCGTCCGCCCCGCGAGGCTTGGCCCCTCGCGAGGGTCTTGAGCTTGTGCTGACGAAGATGGGCCATGCTGGGCCACCCCTTGAGCCACGCCGCAGGCTGCAGGCAGGCAAGTCTGGGTGCCCCCGTTCCCAGAACGCCGACAGATCCCAACAAGGAACACGAAGAACACAAGGGGAAACACGAGGGAAAACACGAGAGAATCACTCAAACCAACAAGATATAGTCACACATGTGCTAGATCCTCGAAACACAAAGAGATACACGATCGACGATCAATAAGGGAGGATACATAGGGTAAGCGGTTCTTCTCTATGAGGAGGTCTTGATGGGGCCACCCGAGAGGGGGTCTTGAATCCAACATGGATCTTCTCCGAAGAGGGGCCGCGGTCTCTCTCGAGGAGTAGATCCATATGGATGAGCGAGGCTCTATCTCACAAATGAGCTATCACAATGCTAACCCTAGAAAGAGGGAGGAGGAAGAGTATATATAGTCTAGGTGGGCGAACAGGTACATGGGCCTCGGGCCCTTACACTATGCGCGGACAGGGGGAGGCCGGATGTCCGGACATCGGGCAGGATGTCCGGGCCTTCGCGAGGTGTCCGGGCTGGCTCCGGATGTCCGGGCGGTCGGGGCTGGCCTTGACGCTCTCTGGATCAACGGGGTTCGGATGTCCAGGCGATGGGCCGGATGTCCGGGACCTCGGGACCGGCCGGATGTCCGGACTGAAGGGCCAGGTCTTCTGTTCTCTGGATAGGCCTATCCGGATGTCTGGGAAGAAGGCCGGATTTCCTGGCCGCAGGACGGATGTCCGGGCTGGTTGCCGGATGTCCGGGCCCTGTAGACTTAGCCGCTGGCTCCTTGCTGCTGGTGACGCTTCCAGGGGCCGGATGTCCGGGGTCATGGCCGGATGTCCGAGTCCTGGGAGCTGTTCTTGACTCCTTCCGTTGGTTCTCCTCATCCATGAACTTGGGGACTTGTCCATCTTCACGCGCATCTTCAGGAGAGTCCTCTTGGTACCTAATCATGCACAACATTCCGGACTTAGGTAGTAGCCATGTCTCGAGTGGATCATATGTGATATCACTAGGGAATGAAGTCACCTCTGCCTCGAGAGCTCTAGCTTGTGCTCGTGTCATGGGTCCTCTTCGCTCTTGATGATACGATGGTAGGTCCATGAGGATGACCGTAGGATGCTCTGCATCATCTCCCCTCCCTTGGGAAAGATCCGACCTCGGATCGGAATCCTCATCACCATGGTATGGGAAGAGATCTTTGATGTTGAAGATGTCGCTTACAGAGTACTTGTCGCGTGGGATGTCGATCTTGTAGGCGTTGTTGTTGTGGCGTGCAAGCACCTTGAAGGGTCCATCGGCTCGTGGCAGTTGTTTGGACTTGCGTTCATTGGGGAAGCGGTCCTTGCGAAGGTGTAGCCACACAAGATATCCTATGTTGAATATCATGGGTTGCTTGTTGACGTTCAGCTTGGTCGCGAGTCGTTGTACTTGGCGCTCGATGGTGTGCTGTGTATCTTCATGCATCTTCTTAAGAAAGTTCACTCGGGCACTCGCGTCCAGGTTTGTGCGCTCTTGTAGTGGTAGAGGAAGAATGTCCAATGGGGACAACGGGTTCAAACCATAGACGGCCTCGAAGGGGGACTTGCCGGTAGTCGAATGTCTTGCACGGTTGTAGGTGTACTCGGTGATAGGTGGGCACTCCTCCCACTCCTTGATGTTCTTCTTTATCAACACACGTAGTAGAGTGGAGAGCGTACTGTTCGTCACGTCCGTTTGGCTGTCGGTTTGAGGATGGTATGCCGAAGTGAACAAGAGCTTGATTCTGAGCTTGGTGCATAAGGTCTTCCAAAAGTAACTCAAGAACTTGACGTTGTGGTCTGAGACAATCATCTTTGGCACTCTGTGTAGGTGCAAGATTTCCCTACAAAAAATATTTGCAACATGTGAAGCATCATCTATCTTGTTGCATGGTATGAAATGTGCCATTTTAGAGAATCGGTCCACAACAACGAAGATGGAATCCCTTCCATTTCTAGTTCTAGGCAAACCAAGGACAAAATCCATGCTAATATCTTCCGGTGGTCGATATGGAATTGGGAGAGGCATGTAAAGGCCATGAGATTGAGCTTTGGACTTAGCTTTGTGACATGTCGAACATTGGTTGGTGAAGCGTGAGACGTCGCGGAACATCTTGGGCCAATAATAGTTCTTGGAGAACATGGCAAATGTCTTGTCGCGTACAAAGTGTCTCATTAGTCCTCCTCCCTGAGATTCTTGGAAAAGAAACAAACGAACAGAAGACTCGGGTATGCAAAGTTTGTTAGCTCTCATAATATAATCATCTTTGATGTAATAGCGTTACCAAGATGTATGCGTCAAACACTTGGCATAAGGAATAGCAAAAGTAGGATCATGCGCATACAAGTCTTTTATGTGCTCAAAGCCAATGACATTTAATTCAAGTTTAGTAACAAGCATGCATATACGGGAAAGTGCATCCGCCACAACATTTTCTTTGTGTTTTATGTATTTGATGACATAAGGAAATGACACTATAAATTCACTCCAGTTAGCATGACGCTTGTTCAACTTAGTTTGACCCTTAAGATACTTAAGCATTTCATGATCAGTATGAATGATAAATTCATGAGGGCGAAGATAATGTTCCCATTCACGCAAAACTCGCACTAATGCACATAGCTCTTTGTCATAGATGGGGTAATTGAGTTGCGCTCCGGAGAGTTTCTCACCAAAGTATGCTATGGGGCGCTTCTCTTGCGTTAACACACCTCCTATGCCATTACCTCTAGGATCACAATGAATTTCAACGGGTTTGTCAAAGTTGGGTAATGCAAGCACGGGAGCATGAGTAAGCAAATTCTTAAGCTCATTGAATGCGCTATCTTGAGATGGTCCCCAAACAATGGGTGCATTCTTCTTACTCAAAGCATGTAAATGAGACGCAATAGTGCTAAAGTTCTTCATAAATCTACGGTAGAAACCGGCTAAACCAAGGAAACTACGCACTTGTTGCAAGTTAGTTGGTGGGGGCCAAGTTTTAATAGCATTGATCTTAGATTCATCAACATGAACACCCTTAGAAGATACTACAAAACCCAAGAAAACAAGCTTATCAATGCCAAAAAGGAAATTTGTCCAGGTTAGCATAGAGATGCTCTTTTCGAAGAGTTTGCAACACAGTTCGAAGGTGGGCGACATGATCTTTGAGAGATTTGCTAAAAACAAGAATATCTTTGAAGTAGACCACAACGAACCCACCAATGTAAGGGCGAAACACAATGCATAAGACGCATGGAAGTATCGGGTGCTTCCGATAAACCCATAGGCATAACTAACCACTCATACAAACCAAACTTTTTTTTAAAGCGGTTTTCCATTCATCACCCTCTTGTATGCGTATTTGATAGTAACCACTCTTGAGATCAATTTTGGAGAAAATAGTGGCACCACTAAGTTCATCTAGGATATCATCAAGGCGTGGAATGGGGTGCCTATAGCGAACGCGATAGCATTGATAGGTCTACAATCGGAACACATGCAAAAGCTACTGTCTCTTTTTGGCACAAGAATGACTGGTACAGCACAAGGACTCAAACTTTCACGCACATGTCCATGGTCTATGAGATTTTTTACTTGCCTTTGTATTTCTTTGGTTTCTTCGTGGTTGACGCGATATGGAGCCTTGTTCGGAAGTGGTGCTCCGGGGATGAGGTCGATGCGGTGCTCGATGCCTCGTAGTGGAGGTAGACCTGGAGGTAGCTCGCCGTGGAAAACATCTTGGAATTCCCGCAATAGAGAAGATAACACCAAAGGTAGATTGTGAGAGGTGTTAGTTTTTGGTCCCTCATCCTTGCACAAAAGGACATAGTTCATAACACTTGATGGGTTCCCACACACTTCTCTCATGTAACGTTTGGTGGCAAATAGGACTAAGTTCTTCTTGTCACTCATTGTGGAGGCACTCAATTTTGGCTTGTGGTGCTCACTCTCCTTTTGGTGGTTCGCTCTCTCACTATTCTCTCCATGATGGGTGGCTTTCTTGTCGGCGATCACTTGGCTTGGAGACATAGGTCATAGCACATACTCCCCCCTTTCATCTTGAAGCTATAGTGGTTTGTACGCCCTTTGTGGATGAAGCGTCGATCAAATTGCCATGGCCGTCCAAGAAGGAAGTGGAAAACGGACATCGGAACGACATCACACTCCAAAGTGTCTTCGTAAGCTCCGATCTTGAAGGAACCATGTACCCTATGCTTGACTTGGAGTCGCTTAGCCATTGAACCTTGTAGGGTTGCGGGTGCTTCATCTTGACCAATTGGATCTTGGAGCATAGTTCTTCACTTGCTAGGTTATGGCAACTCCCTCTATCGATGATGACCTTGACGGACCTTCCATTGATGCCGACCTTGGTTTGGAAGATATGGCATCTTTGGTCTTCGTCTTGTTGATGTTGAAGAGTCAAGACCTTGGAGACAACGAGAGCGGGGCTTGGATCTTCGTCACAAAAGATTTGATCATCTTCATCTTCGTTCACGTGCCGGTGCATGGTCACTTGCTCAAGGGCTTCCATCTCCCCTTCACTCATTGAGTCTTAGGTTCCGCGCCGTCGAGGATCATGGTGTGCTTGTTGGTACACTCATAGGACTTGTGGCCTCGTCCGCCGCATGTGAAGCATTTGAAGGAACTTTTCTTGATGGTCTCATCAGTTGGGGTAGATGATAATGAAGCTCTCGGCTTGAAGTTGCTTGTAGTAGGAGGCCGACGTCAGGTTGTCGAAGTTTTCTTGTAACTTGACTTGTCGCCGTTGCATGTAGATGGCTTGGTTGAGGTAGAAGGTGTTGGACTAGTTGAAGCTTGGGTGTTGGATAAGCCGTAGGACTTGGATGAGAACTTGGCATACTTGAAGTCATCTTGCACTTGACGTTCTGCCTTGGTAGCTTGATGCACTAGCTTGATGAGGTTTGAGTATGGTTGGAAGTCAGCGATCTTCTTGATAGGGTTGAACTCATCATCTGCCATGACATTGGCTCGTATCATGGCAATCTCCATTTCCTTGTAGTATACTTCAATGCTCTTGGTTCCTTGCTTGAGGAGTTGGAGTTTCTTGAAGAGGTCGCGGTTGTAGTAGGTTGGCAGGAAACATGCTCTCATGACATCCTTCATTTGTGCCCATGTTGTGATGGGTGGTTCACCTCTTGCCACTCGGCGCTCAATTAGTTGCTCCCACCAAATGATGACATAGTCTTTGTCGGATTTCGGGTTCCGGCAGACCCTTAAGGTTCGAACTCTGGGGTGCGCATGGAGATCCAACCCTCCACCGTCTCGTACCTCGCCGAATCGCAGGGACCTAAACTACTAGCAAGAACAGCACAAGAGACGCAAGATTTATACTGGTTCAGGCCACCATCGTGGTGTAATACCCTACTCCGATTATGTGTGGTGTGTGGATTGCCTCTTGGGCTGATGAGGAATAAGAGGGAAGAACAGCCCATGAGGGTCTATTCTTGGTGGGTGTGATGAACTGCTAAGTGGTATCCCGTCGCTTCTAGCTTGAGGATCGGGTCTCTATCTCTCTCCTGGATTCAGATAGCCGGATCCTTCATCGTCCCCTCCTTTGATCCCCCCTCTACTCGCAGTGTGGCTACTCCTATTTATAGGCGAAGGCCCTGGGCCTCTTCCCAAATATTGAGCGGAAGGGCGCCAACAATTGGCCATTTTGAAGGGGAACAGCGGGTACACTTATACTGACTAAAGTTGGTCCTCGCCTGCCAAAGGCTCTGGTGATGACGCCTGCTTGGGCTCCACGATGACTCCCTTCCAGCCGTTGGGGCTGGTCTTGGTCTTGTTGCACCGAAACGGATGCCTTTGCTTGATGCTCTCGCCTGCGCTTTCTCCCTTTGCACCAAAGAGGAAAGGAGGGCCCGGCCTGTCTGGCGTGGCCCCAGCGCCCTTGGTCGTCATGGCTTGCGTCATGGGCACCTCACGAGGTACCTCGCCTTGAACTCTCCGCCTCCTCATGAGCTGCTTGACGAGGCCGTGCCTGAGGAAGCTCCTTGTCGTCCGCCCCGTGAGGCTAGGCCCCTCGCGAGGGTCTTGAGCTTGTGTTGATGAAGATGGGCTGTCCTGGGCCTCCTTTGAGCCACGTCCCAGGCCGCAGGCAGGCAAGTCTGGGACCCCCGTTCCCAGAACGCCGACAGTAGTCCCCGGGCCCGCGGCGCGCCCGCACTTGGCCGGGCAGAGAGGCGAAAGGGCAAGTGCGAAGCGTCGCGGGCCCTAACATCCCGAGGCCTTGGGCGACGCGTGCCGGTTGATTGGACGTGGGCGGCACTGTTCCCCCACGCCTCCTTATTTCGTGCCTTGTTAGGCGGACACGCTGCTGTACACATCCGTTCTCCTCTCTGTTGCTTGTGCGCTCCTGTCCTTCCCTCTCTCGAACTGCAGCTTCCATTTCCAATCCAATCTCAAATCTCCCCTTCCATGGCTCCGACGAAGAAGGGGAAATGGAAGAAACCTGCGCCTTCGCCTCGCTCGCCGCAGCCGGCGGCCTCCGCTGTCGACCCGTCGATCATACTCAATCTGGAGGGCTTGGGTAACGTCAGTTCGGCTCTGGCCACCTCCTTCAACGAATGCGGGAGGACGACGGCCTAGCCCGCATCCCACTTCGCCATCGACAGGATAGTCACCGAGGTCCGGTATTTTGCTGACGCCCTGTGGGCGGGGCTGGTTCCCCCCTTCTCTGATTTCTTCAATGTCGTGCTTTCCCACTATCAGATCCACATGATGCATCTGGGTCCTGAGTCCATCACTCTCCTCTCGGTCTTCGCCTTTGTTTGTGAGGCAATGATGGGCATCCTTCCCTCGGTTGCCTTGCTGCGCCACTTCTTCTCTCTGCGCCTTGTCGACCCCGCTGAATGCTCGGCGTGCGTGAGCTTCGTCGCCGCGCCCGAGACAGCGGCCTCAGGTATTGACTTCAGCTTGCCTCCGCCCGCGGCTGAGTTCCGTGAGAAGTGGCTGTACGTGGATGTGGGGGTGCCCAGCCCCCTGCTATCTGAGCCGACCTGCTTTGCTGTCCCCAATTCAGGCTGGGGCCAGGAGACGCTTTCGAGCCCTCGGCTCATCTTTATCTGGCGCTGCTTCGCGTTCCTGAGGTCGCTTGCTGTGACAGCACCCAAGGTGGTGAAGGAGTTCCTGATGCGCCGCATTGCTCGTCTCCAACACCATTCCCACCGGATGTGGGCCTTCAGTGGGCCTGGCGACCGTATGAGGCTCCAGGAAGAAGACCTGACGCCTGAAGCGCTAAGGAAAGTGCTCCTGGTCCTGACTAGCGATCCTAACCCCGGTGGCATCTGGCATGAAGGGGCCTTGCTGTACCTCTGCCGGAACAGGGGTGATTTGGTGAACTAGATGCCTATCTTCGATGAATGGGGGCTGCGCCCCGCTGGTCTCCAGGGGCCTCGCGAGAATCCAGTGGTGGTGACAGCCCTTCCAGTCGGCCCAGGCGGCTCCTCCTCAAGTGGCGGAGCAGGGAGGCACGAGCCATGAGAGGTCGAAGGGACCCCCGCCGGGGTGATAGCTCCGGGCAATGCGTGTGAGGGTAGCTCCACGAGGCTCGTGCTTGGCGGTGAGGCGGCAGCCCAACAGCGGCCATGACGGAGCCCCGAGGCCCCTGTTGCTTCTCTTGGTGAGGCGACTAGCAGCGCGCGTCAGGAAGATGCCCCTGACGCAAGCCGCCTTGATGCTCCTCCCTCGCCGCAGGCTGATCCCTGCGCTCAAATCTTGGGTCGTTTCCGCGTGAACTTTGAGGCCCTCCGGAAGAGAAGGGAGGCCCTGGGCGATGATTACCCTTGTCGTCTGCTGAAGCGCAGGAAGTACTTCGCTACTGATGAGTAAGCCTTCTCCTTCTCCAGCTCCTGATTCTTCTGCTGCTCGTACTGATCCTTGCCTTGTAGGCCCCTTCCTGCCGAGCTCACGGAGACGGGTGAGGAGCCGTCCTCCCCGGCTTCGTCCCCTCCCCAGTCCTCGAGTGCCCATGCAGTGGAGCCCTTGTGGTGAGGGCGACCGGGGAGGTGAGCCGTCCCGTGGCTGGGTTCGTGGCCTCCTGCGCGCCTCGCGATCCTTCCTCGCGAGCCTTCCCGTGGCATAGCTAGCCTGCCGTGGGCTTCTCGCCTGGTCATGGACGGCGATTGGCTGAGGCGCTTCCTGCGCCCCTCGTCTGGGGATGGGCTGGCTCCAGGCCGGGCTTCTGGCGCAGCGCGCCCGGCCGTCGCGAGGGTGGTAGCCCCCAGCCCCCTGCCCGGAGGGGGAGTGTTGACTCGTGGCCCCCGGCGCCCGCCTGGGGAGGTTGGTGGTGTGGAGGACGTGCGCGAGCGCGCCCAGGAGCGCCGCGCCCTTCGCCAAGGATTTCTTCGAAGGGCGGCCGACGCGGTGAGCCTTCTTGGTGAAGAGCTTGCTGTCGAAGACGCGCGCCTTGAGGCCGAGGGCCTGCGCCTGGCCGCAGAGAGGCGCGAGCTGGAGGGCGCTGCCGCCCTTGCGCGCCGCCAGTGCGATCTTGACGATGAAGAGGCCAAGGCATTGCTAGCATCCTCTCGGGAGGCCTACTCTCGGGCCGTCGAGGAGGCCCGGGAAGCTAATAGGCGGCGAGAGGCGGCGGAGGAGCGGGCACGGGAATTCCTGGCCCGGTGCCACTCGTTGGAGGAGCAAGTGGAGCTGCGCAAGGCAGCCCTTGCGTCGATGATGGTGGCCTCCGGCGACTCGGCGGAGCTCCAGAAGCGTGAGGAGGCGCTGACGCTCGAAGCCGCCGAACACGCGCGCGAGTACGAGCGCTTGGAGACGAGGGAGCGCTTGGCGACGCGTGCTGAGGATGAGGTTGCAGCACGGGAAGCCCGCATCATGGAGGAGGTCGGACGCCGAGTGGCGGCGGCGCGCTCAAACCTCGAGCACGAGTTTGAGGAGCGGTTGGGGTTGATCAAGGCCGAGGCTGAGGGCAGGACTGCTGCCTTGAGGGCCAAACTGGAGGAGGCGACGCGGCGGGCCGATGCTCTTCGGGCCGCCCTCGAGCTGGCGCAGGCGAGTCCACCACCTCTCGTGCCGAGGCGCTTCTTCGCCAACGGGTGGAGGAGGCCGAGGCCGTAGCGCCGCTGTAATGCGGATGAGGTGCGTCGTGGCGAATCTCGGAACATGAGCATGGTCCCATGCTCGCCACGCCCGGAAAGAGCTAACGTAGCCTTGGATAATATCTGCGAGGCGGCGGTGAAGCGGCGCGCCGCGCGTAAACTACGCCGGCAACCTTCAGTTCTTCACTGACGTGGTGGCGCGGCTGGAGGCGCGGTCGGTCAGGGCCGACAGGTTGGTGGAGGAGAGGAGCCGCATGCTGCTCGGGCGCGCCTTCTCTCGCGTCTTCAGCCATCTCCAGGACATGGACCCTCACTTCGATTTTGACGCAGCCATCGCCCCAGTTCCCTAGGCCGTCCGGGGCGACCTGGCGCACTGGGTGGAAGACAACGTGGATGCCCTAGTCCGGACCTTCGCTTCGGACGACGACGGCGTGGTCGTGGCCGCCGACGAGGGCGGCGTCGTGAACGGCCCAGACGCCGCCGACGATCACGCCGGCAATGACAGACGGGCGAGGCCAAGCGACGCTGAAGAACGGCTCGAGGAGGTGCTCCCGAGGATGCATTGGGGATTTGTCCGACCGATCATGTATTGTCCTTGTTCCATTACCACCGCATGAATAGTACTCGGGTTTTGGCCTGATGGGGTGAGAGCATTTTGGGAGGAGCCCCTCATGTAAAACTTGTGTTCTTCGTATTAGCAGGAGTTACATCGCCCATACACCCGCGCCAAGTGGTTGGCTAAGCGGCGCGCTAGTTGGATGGTTTACCTTTGTTTCGTACGAGCCCCGAGATAGCCTGCGGGAGGCCGAGGCGATCAGAGTGTCTATTGATCGAATCCGTAGGACCTGCAGTAAAAACCCTCCGGAGAGGACGCGGCGGCGACAGGCGGGGCTGTGCGCGAGCTTGGCCTGGCCCGGCTCGCGAGGGGCTCGTGAGGGGAGGCAGCTGAGGCGGAGTTGTAACCGAAAAGCGAGAGATTTGCTCGAACGAGACTAAGCACCCCTTCCCCGAATACGCGCAAATCTTCAAGCTCAAATTCAACTTAAATCCAACAGGGGAAAACGACAGCCAGAGGGAAAACCAAATGAAAGCAGAAAAAGGCCGCGTCCGGCACCTAGTCTAGTCTTGGACGTCTTCTCACCAGCGCGGAGCTAAGTGCTGCTACTGGGCGTAGGAGGGAGCCCAGGGCCTGAGGCCGGCACCCCTGAGACTCCGGGGCGTGTACAGCCCCACTCATTATTACGTGAGAGTGTCACGGGGCGGCGAGCTTCACAGGCACTGGGCCTTCTTCATAGGTACCGGCCTTGCTTCATATCACCAGACGAGGGCCCCGCCTTGCGCCACACTCTAGTGCCACCAACGACGACCAGAAACCAGGACGCCGCCGGTGGGGTAGAACGGTCGCCAGCGGTTCCCCCGACGACCACGGGTCCTCCGCTAGAGGCAGGCCCTGAGGCACCTCCCCAGCAGAGGGCCTACCTCCTGAGAACGCCTTGCTCCGAACGCCGCGGTAGTGATGTCGGATCTACGCCTCTCCGCAGCCCCTGCGCCCCCCTCCCGAGGGGTAGGAGATCATGGGAGCGGAGCAGCCGCTCGTCGTGGCGACCTGTACCTCCTGCGACCTATGGTTAGCGTATGTTTGCTCTTGAGGAAGTAGCGGTACCCGATAGTCGTCGCCCCCGGCGTGACCAGTGGGAACGTCTCGAGACTCCTGGAAGAGCGCGGCTTCTGGCGCCTCATCCCCCCAGATTGGGCTGAGGAGCGAGTCTTGTTCTCCCTCATGCGGGTGCCCTTGGTCCATCATGTGGGGCACGTATTCTTCCAATGCCGTCATCCCGAAGGCCACGCCGTAGTGCTGAGCGTGCCTTGCTGCTTTGCTTGAGGCGCCCGCCGTGGGGTGGTGGCGCGGCGGTCCACCAGGGCCGTGAGTGGCGTCGAGTCCTTCTTCCCCGCGGGCCGAAGGCGGCACCCCTGCCGCTTGACCCAGCCTGGCTTTCGCCCGGTGCTTTGGAAGTAACCGGAGCCGAGCAAGGCGCGCTGCAATGGAGCCGTCTGCGGGCCGCCCTCGGCCTGAGGTGGGAGTTGGGAGCGAGAAGGGTGAAGCACCCGAGGCGGCGGCCCAGGAGCTCCGCCACTCGCTCAGAAGACGTCAGCGGCCGCTCTCGGCGGCCTGCACTGCAGCAGCTCGGGCCATCCTTGTGGCGCGGCCTCGAGTTCGCCTTTGCTCCGGGGTGTAGGGTGATGTG
Source organism: Aegilops bicornis (assembly GCA_021605145.1). Classification (NCBI taxonomy): domain Eukaryota; kingdom Viridiplantae; phylum Streptophyta; class Magnoliopsida; order Poales; family Poaceae; genus Aegilops; species Aegilops bicornis. The sequence goes on along the minus strand of CM038675.1, from coordinate 423,598,316 downwards.
GTCAGGCGTGGTTGGAGGCTCTTGCTGCCGACCGCGCTGCCGTGGTGTGAGAGCCACGAGGCTCGTCGCTGCCGCCATGGGCCCGCAGCGCCTCGGCGGACTACGAGGTGCCTGGGCACGGGTCGCCCGAGGCGGAAGCTCTGCGTCGGGCCACGCCGCCTAAGGATCTGGGTTGCCCACTTGGTCGCCGGACATGGTGGTGGCGATGCGGCGGGACACGAGGTGGCAGAAGGTGGATTCCGGCGCACCTCTACCTGGCGCGCCAAATGTCGGATTTCGGGTTCTGGCAGACCCTTAAGGTTTGCACTCTGGGGTGCGCGCGGAGATCCAACCCTCCACCGTCTCGTACCTTGCCGAATCGCAGGGACCTAAACTTCTAGCAAGAACAGCACAAGAGACGCAAGATTTGTACTAGTTCAGGCCACCATCATGGTGTAATACCCTACTCCAGTGTGTGGTGTGTGGATTCCCTCTTGGGCTGATGAGGAACAGTACAGGGAAGAACAGCCCCGCGAGGGTCTGTTCTGGGTGGGTGTGATGAACTGCTAAGTGGTATCCCGTCGCTCTAGCTTGAGGATCGGGTCTCTATCTCTCTCTCTGGATTCCGAATGGCGGATCCTTCGTCGTGCCTCCGTCTGATCCCCCCTCTACTCTGAGTGTGGCTACTCCTATTTATAGGCGAAGGCCCTGGGCCTCTTCCCAAATATTGAGCGGGAAGGGCGCCAACAATTGGCCATTTTGAAGGGGAACAGCGGGTACACTTATCCTAACTAAAGTTGGTCCTCGCCGCCAAAGGCTCTGGTGATGACGCCTGCTTGGGCTCCACGATGACTCCCTTCCAGCCGTTGGGGCTGGTCTTGGTCTTGTTGCAATCAAACGGATGCCTTTGCTTGATGCTATCGCTGCGCTTGCTCCTTTGCACCAAAGAGGAAAGGAGGGCAGCTGGCTGGCCGGGCGCCCGGCCCAGGCGCCTGGGTCGTCATGGCTTGCGTCATGGGCACCTCGCGAGGTACCCTCCCTTGAACTCTCCGCCTCCTCATGAGCCAGCCTGACGAGGCCGTGCCTGAGGAAGCTCCTTGTCGTCCGCCCCGCGAGGCTAGGCCCCTCGCGAGGGTCTTGAGCTTGTGTTGATGAAGATGGGCTGTCATGGGCCTCCTTTGAGCCACGTCGCAGGCCGCAGGCAGGAAAGTCTGGGGACCCCCGTTCCCAGAACGCCGACAGTCTTGGAACTCAAGGGATGCCATCGCGATCTTCTTCTCTTCCTTATAGTTGTGCAAGCGGAAGATTTTTTCAACCTTTCGTGCCCATGAAAGGTACTCTTCGGGATCATTGCTTCCATTGAACTTGGGCATGGTGAACTTTAGCTTGCTTTATCGTTGCTCTTCATTGTGTTGGGGTCGGGGATGGTGACGTCCTTGACGAGGAGGATTGTCTCCCTCAACTTGCTCTTGTTTTGGAGGATCTCCATTGTCTTCTTGCGGTTCTTGTTGAGCTTGTGGAGGAGCTTTTAATGCTTGACGATGTACGCGAGCTTGATATATTCTTTCTTGAACTTCATCACGAAGCGCTTCTTGTTGCTCACGACCTTGTCGGTTGCGCGTGGCTAGGGCTCGGCTTGAATCTCGGAGGGCACGTTGCGCCTCAAGTGCTAGAGCTTCAGGTTGTTGTTGTTCTTGGTGTTGTGCCTCGGCATCATCTGCATCTTGGTGTTGGCGTGCTCGCTCTTCCTCTTGTTGTTGGCATAGGTGTTGCTGTTCTTGTGCTTGCGCGAAAGTATCTTGGTTTGGATGGTGTCGATGTTCTTGCGTGCGAGCTTGCTCTTGAGAGTCGGTGTCATGTAGAGGATTGCGGTTGGCATGACGGTCTTGGCACGCGACTCGTCGAAGAGTGTTCGATGTCGGGGTACTTGAGCCGGAGATAGTATCATCGGAGTATCGACTCGAGCGGCTCCGTATTGAGTAGGACGAAGTGGTAGAAGAGCGGTTTACCAACAAGGCACAAATCTCGTCCATTCTTGCGTCATTCTCTTGTTTGTGTTTGTCGAGCTTGTTGTCAAAGTAGTCTCTTATACGTTGCTCGGATAATCGCAAGTCGGTGGCGAGATGGTCGATGCGGTGGCTCATTGCTTGTTTCTCTTGATGCAAAGCTCGTTGTGCGCCAAAGAGGTGGCTCTTGGTGACGTAGGAGGACATGTCGTCGTCTTGCTTGATGAAGAGTGGGTTGGTAGAAGTACTTGGCCTACCCATCAGTCCAAGTAAAATATGTGAGTGAGAGAAAGAGAAGAACATATACCAAATGTACCATGACCGTTTTTAAGATGGATCAATGATCACTCAAATGTGGATCAAGGAAATAGCACAATTGGTACCAATTCTTGTCGGTTTCTCACAACTACACAGGTAAAAGCTTATGGTGGAGCTCGGTTAGGATGGTCGCACAAAATTTGATGCAATTGCTAGTGAGCTTCAATCATGTTGGAAAAGATTCACAAATTTGCGAATGCAACGAGTAGACTAATAGCAAGATATGGTACACGGAAACACACACGCATATAGATAAATGGGGTCGTGCAACCAAGGAATGAGCCGAAATGTGGAATCCACGAAAATGCTCTTGTTGCACAACACTAGAGAGGCGCTAGCACGATTGCACGATAGGCGGATATGAAAGTTGTGCACAACCTACTAAGTAAAAATGCAACGACTTCTATCCCAAGTATGCTATATGTATGGTATTCCGATGATATGATCCAAGATGATCGAGTATGACAATCTTAATGTAGTATGATACTATGGTTCTTGCTTATAAGCTCTTTGCTTATCTTTCCTCTTTTGCTTAAAAGCTTGTTTGGCTCTTTGTCTTGTGAGCTCTTTTCTCATGCAAAACATCATGAACCAAGATAGAAATTGTGTATATGCAATGACAACCTTGTGACACAAGAGATGATACTAAGATATGCACCACTATGATATGGTATGTATGATCACTAATGTGCACAAGTCACGTTGCGGGCAATACTCAAAGGCTAGTCTCGATGGGTTCGGTACGCAAAGATGGGCTATGTGGTTATCAATGTAATGGCAAGGAGTAGACAAAGATGTCGTCGAGATTACCATCCGCGGTATGTCAGTTGTAAGCCAGGACGAATGACGATGAGGTTGTTGTCGAGTCCGTGGCGAAGATGAGTGGCGGTGATGTTGATGTCGAACCGTACCTAAATAGCCGAAACACAATAGGACACGGGAACCACAACTCAAATTCTCAAAACAAAACGTGACTAAATTCTCGGGGTTGGTAGCGGGTGAGCGATGGTGGTGCTACGTGGAAGTGGTGGTGTTATGAGGAGGTGTATGTGAGCACCGGAACAAAATTTGGTGAGAGTTAGGCGGGAAACGGGGCAGTGGATGGAATTGTTGCTGTCAGGTGCCGGATGTACAAGCTTGAGGGCCGGATGTCCGGGGTGGCCGGATGTCCGAGCTGTCGGGCCGGATGTCCGAGATCGGGATCCGCAGACGAACTCGATGAACTCCGCGTGGAGAGGTCAAATCCGGGGCAAAATTCAGAAGATTTTGTGGATGGAAATTGGGGAAAAGATGGGGAAAAGCTAGATCTACTTGCTACACACGAAATCTGCAATCCAACAAAACTTCATAAGACCAACAAATCACAAAAAAATTGGGGGGGCTATTTTTGTGGGGAATTTTTGAATTTGGGACAAAATCAACAAAACAAGGCTAGAAAACGAAGAGGGGAGGCTCCGAAATCGTGATCAACGTGGCTCATGATACCAAGGTGATGTAGGGTGGAACCCTAGATGGCCGATCTCTCACGAAAGGAGTGGATACCAACGAGGAACATGAAGAACACGAGGGGAAACACGAGGGAAAACATGAGAGAATCACTCAAACCAACAAGATATAGTCACACATGTGCTAGATCCTCGAAACACAAAGAGATACATGATCCACGATCAACAAGGGACGATACATAGGGTAACCGGTTCTTCTTCGTGAGGAGGTCTTAATGGGGCCACTCGAGAGGGTGTCTTGAATCCAACGTGGATCTTCTCCGAAGAGGGGTCGCGGTCTCTCTCGAGGAGTAGATCCGTATGGATGAGCGAGGCTCTATCTCACAAATGAGCTATCACAACGCTAACCCTAGAAAGAGGGAGGAGGAGCAGTATATATAGTCTACGTTGGTAAAAGGGTACATGGGCCTCGGGTCCTTACACTATGTGCAGACAGGGGAGGCCGGATGTCCGGACGTCGGGCCAGATGTCCGGGCCTTCACGAGGTGCCGGATGTCCGGGGGGTCGGGGCTAGCCTGGACGCTCTCTAGATAGACGGGATCCGGATGTCCGGGCGATGGGCCGGGTATTAGGGAGCTCGGGACCGGCCGGATATCCGGGCCGTTGGCCAGATATCCGGGCTAAAGGGCCATGTCTTCTGTTCTCTAGATAGGCCTGTCCAGATGCGGGAAGAAGGCCAGATTTCCGGGCTGGAGGCCGGATGTCCGGGCTGGTCGCCGGATGTCCGGGCCCTGTAGACTTGGCCACAAGCTCCTTGCTGCTGGTGACGCTTCCAGCGGCCGGATGTCCGGGGTCGTGGCCAGATGTCCGGTTCCTGGGAGCTGTTCTAGACTCCTTCCGTTGGCTCTCCTCATCCATGAACTTGGGGACTTGTCTATCTTCACGTGCATCTTCGGGAGGGTCCTCTTGGTACCTAATCATGCACAACATTCCGGACTTAGATAGTAGATATGTCTCGAGTGGATCATATGTGATATCACTAAGGAAGGAAGTCACCTCGGTCTCGAGAGCTCTAGCTCGTGCTCGTGTCATGGGTCCTCTTGGCTCTTGATGAGACGATGGTAGGTCCATGGGGATGACCGTAGGATGCTCCGCATCAAGAAGGGCCTCCTTTGCTGGGCAGGCGAGCTCGGCAAGGGGCAAGGCCACCCCAGGAGAAGACGTCCAAGACGTCTCAGCAGGGCCTGCTGGGACACACGAAGGCAAAACCACCTCACAACCTACTCCGGCACGACCCACGTCGTCAATCAGTGCGGTGTCAAGCCGCAAAGTGACTGTCGGATTTCGGGTTCCGGCAGACCCTTAAGGTTCGAACTCTGGGGTGCGCACGGAGATCCAACCCTCCACTGTCTCGTACCTCACCGAGTCGCAGGGACCTAAACTACTAACAAGAACAGCACAAGAGACGCAAGATTTATATTGGTTTAGGCCACCATCGTGGTGTAATACCCTACTCCAGTGTGTGGTGTGTGGATTGCCTCTTGGGCTGATGAGGAACAGTACAGGGAAGAACAGCCTCGCGAGGGTCTGTTCTTGGTGGAAGCGATGAACTGCTAAGTGGTGTCCCGTCGCTCTAGCTTGAGGCTCGAGTCCCTATCTCTCTCTCTGGATTCCGAACGGCGGATCCTCTGTCGCCCTCCTATGGTGGCTAGCTCTACTTATATAGACAAAGGCCCTGGGCCTCTTCCCAAATATTGAGCGGGAAGGGCGCCAACAATTGGCCATTTTGAAGGGGAACAACGAGTACACTTATCCTGACTAAAGTTGGTCCTCGCCGCCAAAGGCTCTCTGGTGATGGCCTTTGCTTGGGCTCCACGATGATCGCATTCCAGCCGCTGGGGCTGGTCTTGGTCTTGTTGCAATCAAGCGGATGCCTTTGCTTGATGCTCTTGCCTGCGCTTGCTCCCCTTGCACCAAAGAGGAAGGGGACGCTGCTGGCTGGCGCTCACCGGGCGCCCTTGGTCGCCATGGCTGCGTCATGGGCACCTCGCGAGGTACCCTACCTTGAACTCTCCGCCTCCTCGTGAGCCCGGCTGACAAGGCGGCTACCGAGGAAGCTCTTGGTCGTCCCGCCCATGAGGCTCTGGCCCCTCGCGAGGGTCTTGAGCTTGTGTTGATAAAGATGGGCTGTCCTGGACCTCCTTTGAGCCACGCCTTGCAGTCCAGGCGAGCAAGTCACAGGGACCCCGTTCCCAGGCGCCGACAGAGCCCCGAGGCCACGCAGCGCGCCCGACCTTGGCCGTGCGAGAGGCGAAAGGGCAAGTGCGAAGCGTCGTGGGCCCTAACAGCCTGCGGCCTTGGGCGCCGCGTGGCGATTGATTGGACGTGGGAGCCTGCTCCCCCACGACGCCTTGGTAACCGCCTGGATTCGACAGGTCCTTGCATGCAAAGTTGGGCATGATGGCTGGTGATCGTGGAGGCCGACGGTTGGCCTCCGCCGGCTATAAGTACGGAACGGCGTCAGCCCTTCCAATCTATCCTTCTGCTTCTCCTCTTCCTCGTCTCGTCTGGTTGCCATGGCTCCGATCTGCCGGTTCTCCAGGGAAGAGAAGGGAAAGGCTCCTCAAGAGGATCTTGACCCGCTCCCCCCGAAGAAGCGGCTTGCTCTCTGGTGTCAGGGCAGGAGCGCGTGCGAGGAGGCACCCGTGCCCTGGTGTGTGCAGCCGCCACCAAGGTTTCCTCTTCCTTTGTATGTGCAGATTGGCGGCCCTGAAGGAGGTGACGCCGGGCGCCACGAGCGGCGCTGGCCGGGCGACGCCCGGCGGGTCACGGAAGGTGTCGTCTTCCCCACAGGTTCACGCCGAGGCTCCTGCCGGGAGTTCGTGCGCCAGCGTCACCGCGCCTCCCAAGTCTTGGATTCGTCTTCCTTCTTTCTTCGCCTCCGCTGCTTGGCAGGGGAGCCCCTAGGACTCTGGCTGCAAAGACGCTGCCTGCAGCACTTCCCAGCGACCGTGAGGTTGCGATGGTGCCCAGGCGAGGTCTTCATGACTCGAGGCTGGGACGAGGTCGCCCGGGTCTGCAGGACGAGGGGCACCCTCACGATCCACCTGGAGTACGACGGTGCTTCGGTGATGTCCTTCATGCTCTTCGACGGGGAGGGCCGCCGGCTGGAGTGCTGCCCCGGGAGAGGTGGTCGGGCTCCTGCTGTGGTGAGACAGAGGCCAACCGCTTACTCCCTTGGCAGCTTCTCGGGCGACGAAGGCGTCGGAGGACCCATCGACTCTGCCGAGCTCTTCGTGACTCCGGAGATGAGCGACGATAGCTACGAGCCCCCGAGCCTGCGCCGCTCCCGGAGCAGGGCGAGCTCGTCAGGTCGTCGCCACCCCTGATCTGGATGGGGTTGGCTCCGGACCGGGTGGCCCACTGTTGATGATGGCGTCTGCCGCGGTGGTCCCTGTAGATAGGACTCCTTAGGATTCGCGTCTTTTGTTCTTGCGAGGAGCCAAGAATGTACCCCGCGGGGGCTTGTAAGATATTTGTAGCTTCGTTTGTCAATATGATCCTTATTGCGAGGCAATGCGGGATGCTCATTCCGTTCTAGCTCAGTTTCTTCCTTTCAGACCTCGTGAGGGCTTGATGCTCTGCGCCGACAGGTCCCAGTCCCAAGGCGGCTTCAGCCGTCGCTGGTATGCCAGGTCGCGATGCCGTGGTCAAGGCCAGGAGGTGAGCGGCCCGAGGTCCGGTAAGAGCCTCTGAGTCGCGATGCTCAGGGGGTCCTCCTTGGCGCTCAAGCGGCCATCATTCAGTGAGAAAGGAGAGCGACGTTGCTAACACGGAGTTGCATTGAGTGTGGGGATGGTGTTGTGATGACAGTGTGGACTGGAGGGTGACTTATCTCGAGGGCCAGGACAATGCTTCCTGGTGCGGCGCCAGGTCCGTGCCTTGGCCAGTGAGAGATCGCGTGGCGAGGTCGTTCCGTGCTCCTTGGAGGGACCCTGCAGGTTCACCACAAAAGGAACAAGAGCTCGCAGGCGTCGTTAGTCCCGTCGTTAGTTGCTTTAGAGAGGCGCGAGAGGCCTCGCGAGGTGTATCGAGGGCACCCGTGAGCGGTAGCCAGGACTCACGAGGCCCTACCTCAAGGCGGGTTGCGCTGGCTCTGCAGGCCTTATCTTGAGTGTGTTCCTGCAAAATTGGCCAGATGCCGGGTGCTCGTCTTGGTCCCGGCTCTCGGGCTGGTCTCTACCGTCACGGGCAAGCCAGTCGCGATGCCATGGACAAGACCACGGTGAGGGTCGGAGAGCCGGTAGGAGCCCCTGAGTCGCGATGCTCGAGCACCCCCCTTTTAACGCAAGCTAGGTTAGATGACGCAACTCTACGTCCTCGGTTCCCGGCTCTCGGGCTGGTCTCTACCGTCATTTGGAAAGCCAGGTCACGATGCAATGGACAAGACCAGAGGGTGAGGGCCGGAGATCCGGTAGGAGCCACGAGTCGCGATGCTCGGGCACCCCCTTTAACGCAAAGCTGGGTCAGACGCAGCAACTCTCGTCCTCGGGTCCCATCTGTCCATTTGGTCTCTCTACCGTCATTGGCAAGCTGTGTCGCGATGACATGGACAAGACCAGAGGGTGAGGGCCGGAGAGCTGGTAGGGAGCCACAGTCGCGATGCTCAGGCACCCCCCCTTTAACGTGCAAGATTTCGCCACCCAGGGGAAGGCACCAAATAACAAGCATGGTGGAACAAGAGCATAATCCTAAGGAAAACACATGAAGGATACATGCCGCTGGGACTGGCCCGAGCGGCTTGGGAATGATGCAGCCCGAGGGGCGCCCCCAACAGGATAAGCTAAAGACATGAAATAAAAGGGATACATGCCGCAGGGACGGACCCACGTGGCACAGGAATAATGCGGCCCTGAAGGCGCTCCCAGCCAGAAGTAAAACTTAAGGATGTCACCTGGTGATGTTGGGGATGAAGGGTTGTTGATGTAGCAGACTCGGTGGGCTGCGGGAGCCGATCCTCACGAGCCCCCAGGCCCGGGGGCCTCAGGAGGCTCCGGAGGCGCCCGGCGGCTCATGGGCCATCTCCATCTCCGCTGTGGCTGCGCGTGCCCGACCTCTTGAGCCTCCAAGATGGTCCTCATGAGATGCTTGGTGCTTGGCAGCAGCCGCGTTTGGCGAGCCATAAGGCATGCGTGACGTGGCTGTGGGGCGGACCTCATCGTCCCACTCGCGAGGGCCAGAGGCGCTTGAGATGCAGCTCGGTTGAGCCTGGTATGTCGATGCAGGCCGCCTGACCCACCATCCTCGCCTGGATGGGGGGCCACAACGGGTAGGCGGCGGCTGCCCCTCATGACCCTTGACTCCTGTAACTCCTGAATGGCCTTGCTGATGAACTCTTGGGGGTTTTGTCCTCCTGGTCTTGCTCCTGCTTGCGGGAAACGTGCTTCGAAACACGCCTCCACGTGGTGCCCAAGCGCCTCCCTCGAGATCCTGGCGAGGTCGGCGGCCCTCCAGGGGAGAGCCCCCGAGCCCTGCCTGAGGAGGGCGCCGGGCGCGCTTTCCTATGCGATGGAAGGAGGCTCCCCCTGGCCCGGTGCGGGCCCTGAGGGGCCTGTCTCTTGAAGAGTCGGGCCGGTCGATGTCTTCTTCTTCTTGGGTGCTGCCTCGGGAGGCATCCTGCTGCTGTGGTCTGGGTCTTCCAGCGATGCGGCCTGAAAAGCTCGCTCCAGGGAGCACACTGCATCTCTCTCTTCACAGGGGCACCGTGATGATCCCGCCGCTTCCTGGCATCTTGAGGATGTTGTAGCCATGGTGGGTTACGGCCATGAACTTGGCCAACGCTGGGTACCCGAGGATGGCGTTGTACGGCATGCAAATGTGGGCGACGTCGAAGTCGATGAGCTCGGTGTGGTAGTTGTCGCGGGCCCCGAAGGTGATAGGAAGGCGAACCTGCCCGATCGGGACCGTGGAGCCGTCGATGACTCCGGAGAAAGGCTTGGTTGGCTGGAGCTGACTGTAAGGCACTTGAAGATTGTTGAATGTCTCCACGGACAGGACGTTGAGCCCTGCTCCGCCGTCGATGAGGGTCTTGGTGACCAGCACGTTGCTGATGATTGGGGAGCAAAGCATCGGGAAAACTCCGCTGTGGCTGCGCTTGAGCTGATCCGCCGAGCTGAACGTGATGGCGCACGCCCGACCACACGAGAGGGCGCTGTACTCGAGCTTGGGGAGGACTGCATTCACTTCACGAGCGAACTGCTTGAAGATGCGGTGAGAGGTGGGGCTTGAGCTCCGCCAGATGCGGCGATCGCACACGCTTCCTCGGAAGCCCCCAGCCCTCGTCCTGATGGCGGTCTTCGACTCTCATTGGCGGTGGCGGCAGCGGAGAGGGAGGCCTGCGTTCCCTTGCGGGCCGATCCTCACGAGGCTGATCCCTCCACTCTCGCGAGGTAGGTCCTGCCAGCGGTCCTCGCGAGGTTGGTCGCGCCACCCTTGCCGCGTGCCGCGGTCTTCCCAGCGTCCTGCATTCCTTCCTCCTCCTCGGCCGTAGCCCCGGTCGCTGCGCTCGGGGCGTTTGCCGACCCTTCATTCGCGCATGGCCCGGAGCTCTTGACATTCATTGGTGTTGTGAGTGTGGAGGTCATGGTACACGCAGTACCGGCTGCCCTTGGAGGATTCAGGCTGATCTCTACCTCGCTTGGTGTCTGGTTCGGCTGCGAGCACGACAGCCCCCGTGCGCTTCACGTCCTTGGCCTTGGACTTCTTCTCTTGGGATCTGCGGCGAAGGCGGCTTCGAGGAGGAGAGGCGCCCTCCTCGGCTGGCGCGCGGTCGCCAAGTTCAACGGCTCGAGGAGGTGCCGCAGATCTTCATGCATCGCCAGCTCCTCCTTCATCTTGGCGTCGCGCCGCCCGTCGGAGAAAGCGAAGATTATGGCCTCCTCCGTTACCACAGGGATCTTGAGGCGTGCGTTGTTGAAGCGGCGGATGTACTTTTGCAAGGTTTCCCCAGGCTGCTGCATGATCCGGCGCATGTCGCTCATGGCGGAGTGGCGGTCGCGAAGTACCTGAAGTTGGCGATGAAGCGGGTGCGCATCTCGGCCCGAGAAGAAGATCGTGCACAGGGCGGATTCGAGGAGCCAGTGCGGGCTCCGTCCTTGGCGTCATAGAAACCAGTTCGCCATGACCTTTTCATCTCCGTTGGCAGCCTCGATGCCCAGCTTCGTGAAAGCTGGAGAACTCCGTGGGAATTACGCCATGCCGTCGTGGCGTGGAGGCAGGTCTGGCTTGAACTTGGTGGGCCCGCGACGCTGCAGCGCTTCGGTGGTGAAGGCGCGGCAGCCCTTGGGCGTGGCAGAGGCCTCGGACGGCGAAGAGCTTGGTCTTCTTTGGCCTCCTGTCCTTGGTAGAAGCGTGGCCGAAGTCTTGACGTCTTTGGAAGCGGGGAGGCGCTCGGGGCAGCTTTCAGCGGGCGAGAACTTCTTGGCAGCTCTGCTCTTGGCGCGGCGCTGGCGGAACGGGTTCCTCCGAGGGCATAGCGCTTTGGTGCCAGGCGCTGTCTTGAGGAGGAGGCGGTGAGGCACAACGGGAGCTTCATCGCCAGCGAAGGGGCGGTGCGGTCTGTGGCGGGCGACAGACGGCAGAAGTCGCCTTCATAGCCTTAACGAGGCTTCGGCGGCGCATCGAAGCCATTCTTCGTAGATGTCGTCGGCCAGGCGGTAGCGCAGGAGCTCGTTAGCGCGATGAGTGCAGCTCGGGCCTCCATGGCAGCGCGAAGCGCGCAGCGTGAAGAATGGCGGGGGTGGCGAAAGGCGTGGCGGTGCGGCCGTCCGCCTCATGGGACGGGTGCTTTGGGGCGGCGCTTGCTGCTCGTTCCCCGCCGGGCCAATGGCGGCGTTGACAGCGGTGACGAGGAGCAGCGAAGGGCGCCCCGGCAGGAGCCACGTCTGGGCTACATGGGAGGCGAGGCGGGTCGGCGCTTGTGCGGCGAGCCCGACGGCGTAAGACATGGTTGCGGTGGTCGGGGAAGAAGCAGCGGCGAAAGGCAGATTCCGGCGCACCCCTACCTGGCACACCAAATGTCGGATTTCGGGTTCCGGCAGACCCTTAAGGTTCGAACTCTGGGGTGCGCGCCGAGATCCAACCCTCCACCGTCTCGTACCTCACCGAGTCGCAGGGACCTAAACTACTAACAAGAACAACACAAGAGACACAAGATTTATACTGGTTCATGCCACCATCGTGGTGTAATACCCTACTCCAGTGTGTGTTGTGTGGATTGCCTCTTGGGCTGATGAGGAACAGTACGGGGAAGAACAGCCTCACGAGGGTCTGTTCTTGGTGGAAGCGATGAACTGCTAAGTGGTGTCCCGTTGCTCTAGCTTGAGGCTCGGGTCCCTATCTCTCTCTCTCTCCGGATTCCGAACGGCGGATCCTCTGTCCCCCTCCTATGGTGGCTAGCTCTACTTATATAGACGAAGGCCCTGGGCCTCTTCCCAAATATTGAGCGGGAAGGGCGCCAACAATTGGCCATTTTGAAGGGGAACAGCGGGTACACTTATCTGACTAAAGTTGGTCCTCGCTTGCCAAAGGCTCGTGATGGCGCTTTGCTTGGGCTCCACGATGATCGCATTCCAAGCCGTTGGGGCTGGTCTTGGTCTTGTTGCACCGAAGCGGATGCCTTTGCTTGATGCTCTTGCTCGCGCTTGCTCCCCTTGCACCAAAGAGGAAGGGGGCCAGCTGGGCTGGCGCCCGATCGGGCGCCTTGGTCGCCATGGCTTGCGTCATGGGCACCTCGCGAGGTACCACCTTGAACTCTCCGCCTCCTCGTGAGCCCGGCCCGACGAGGCAGCGCTGAGGAAGCTCTTGGTCGTCCGCCCCACGAGGCTTGGCCCCTCGCGAGGGTCTTGAGCTTGTGTTGATGAAGATGGGCTGTCCTGGGCCTCCTTTGAGCCACGCCACAGGCCGCAGGCAGGCAAGTCTGGGGACCCCCGTTCCCAGAACGCCGACAGTGACTAAGTGGCAGCCATTCACCACATGGCAGCCTATCCTGAAAGGAAACACCTGGAAATGACACCCTTCCTGCAACGTGTCAATTAAATAGGCGTGGAGCTGGCAAGATAGCCCGGCAAGCCTTGCCGGGCAACCAATGATGTGACATTGAGCGGTGCATTTAATGCGCCCTGTCAGCCTGCAGAGTTAGGTATGATAGCACTGTTTTCTATCTTATCATTGCATAATGACTACTTTGCCATTGCGGTAACTCCTTGATCTATAAAAGGAGGTCCATGGCAACCGTAGAGAGGGTTAGAAGGTTGGATAACTCACACCTCCATACGCGCGTAGCCACTGCCGCCCCGAGGCAACCAATGCTGTGCAAGTGTACTATGCTCAGCCACCACCTTTCCACAATCAATCCACCAAAGCAGGAGTAGGGTTTTATGCCTCACGGCAGCCAGAACCTGGGTAAAAATGCCTGCATGATCTCTGTCATGCTGCCACACGTTTGTCTGCTCTTTGTGCAATGCGACGCCCCCCTGCCGAACCAGCAAGGGGCCTCCTGGCCCCATAGGTGGCCGTGGTTGTCGGCGTTCTGGGAACGGGGGTCCCCAGACTTGCCTGACTGCGGCCTGCGGCCTGCGGCGTGGCTCGAAGGAGGCCCAGGACAGCCCATCTTCATCAACGCAAGCTCAAGACCCTCGCGAGGGGCCAAGCCTCAGCAGGCGGGACGACAAGGAGCTTCCTCAGGCCACGACCTCGTCGAGCTGGCTCATGAGGAGGCGGAGAGTTCAAGGCAGGGTACCTCGCGAGGTGCCCATGACGCAAGCCATGACGACCAAGGGCGCCGATCCGGGCACCGACCTGCGCGTCCTCCTTTCCTCTTTGGTGCAAAGGGAGCAAGAACAGGTGAGACCATCAAGCAAAGGCATACGTATCGGTGCAACAATAACAAGACCAGCCCCAACGGCTGGAAGCGAGTCATCGTTGAGCACAAGCGGCGTCATCACGAGCCTTTGGCGGCGAGGACCAACTTTAGTCAGGATAAGTGTACCCGCTGTTCCCCTTCAAAATGGCCAATTGTTGGCGCCCTTCCCGCTCAATATTTGGGAAGAGGCCCAGGGCCTTCGCCTATAAATAGGAGTAGCCACACTCAGAGGAGGGGCATCTAGAGAGAGACGAAGAGGCAGCTAGAAGAGGGGAGATCCGGGATCCGAATCCTCATCAAGGAACCAGTAGCTAGAGCGACTGAACACCACCTAGCAGTTCATCGCACCCGCCAAGAACAGACCCTCGCGAGGCTGTTCTTCCTTGTATTGTTACTCATCAGACCAAGAGGCAATCCACCACACCACACACTGGAGTAGGGTATTACACCACAATGGTGGCCCGAACCAGTATAAATCTCGTGTCTCTTGTGCTGTTCTATTTAGTAGTTTAGGTCCCAGCGATTCGGCGAGGTGCGAGACGGTGGAGGGTTGGATCTCCGCGCGCAGTGTTCGAACCTTAAAGGGTCTGCTGAACTCGAAATCCGACATTTGGCGCGCCAGGAGGGGTGTGCGGAATCTGCCTTTCGTTGCCTCGTTCTTCCCGACCACCGCAACCATGTCGGCGCCTGCCGGGCTCACGCGAAGCGCCGAGCCGCCTCGCCTCCCATGTCGCCCAAACAGCTCCCGTCGGCGGGCGCCATCGCCGTTCCCGTCACCGCCGGCTAACACCGCCACCGGCCCGGCCGGGGAACGAGCAGCAAACATCGTCCCCAAAGACTCATTCATGAGGCGGGGCGGCCGCACCGCCACGCTCGCCACCCCCGCTGGTTCTTAAATCCGCCATGGCGCGCTTCAAGGCCTGAAAGGCCCGAGCTGCACTCAGCGCGGCAAACGAGCTCCTGCGCTACCGCCCCGTCGACGACGTCTACGAAGAATGGCTCGACCGAGTCGTCGAGCTCGTCCGCGCTGCAGAAGGCGCCCCCGCACCGTCGGTCTCGCTGCACCGCACCCCGCCCCGCGCGGGTGATGAAGCTCCCAGGGTGCCTCAGCCGCCTCCTCAAGAAGGCACCCTGGCCCCAAGGCACGCGGTCCCTGGGCGGAACCCGTTCCGCCAGGCGCCGGCGCAGCAGGAGCAGAGTTGTCAAGAAGTTCCTCGCCCACAAGAAGCTGCCCGAGCGCTCCCCGCTCCAGCACGTCAAGACCCTGCGCTGCCCCCAGCCGCGGCGCAGGGAGGCCCGCAAGACCAAGCTCTCTGTCGTCCGAGGCCCCCCGCGGCCACGGCGGGCTGCCGCGCCTTCACCTCCGAGTTGCGCAGCGTCGCGTGGCCCGCCAAGTTCAAGCCAGACCTGCCTCCTCGCTACGACGGCACATCTGACCCTACGGATTTCCTCCAGCTCTACGAGCTGGGCATCGAGGCTGCCAACGGGGATGAAAAGGTCATGGCGAACTGGTTTCCCATGGCGCTCAAGGACGGGGCCCGCACCTGGCTCCTGAATCTGGCCCCAGGCACGATCTCTTCCTGGGCCGAGATGTTCACCCGCTTCATCGCCAACTTCCAGGGTACTCGCGACCGGCCGCCCGCCATGAGCGACATGCGCCGAATCAAGCAGCAGCCAGGGGAAACCCTGCAAAAGTACATCCAGCGCTTCAACAACACGCGCCTCAAGATCCCCAGGGTAACGGAGGAGGCCATCATCTCTGCCTTCTCCGACGGGCGTGTGACGTCAAGATGAAGGAGGGGCTGGCGATGCATGAAGATCTGCGCACCTCCTTGGAGCTGTTCAACTTGGCGACCAAGTGTGCCAGGGCTGAGGAGGGGCGCCTCTCCCTCCTCGAGCTGCATGCCTCGGATCCCGAAGAAAAGAAGTCCAAGGCCAAGGACGTGAGGCGCAAGGGGGCTGCCATACTCGCGGCCGAACCAGATACCAAGCGAGGTATAGATCAGCCCGAGTCCTCCAAGGGCAGCCGGTACTGCGTGTACCACGACCTCCACACCCACAACACCAATGAATGCCAAGAGCTCCGGGCCATACGCGAAGGAAGGGTCGGAAGACGCCTCAGCCTTGATGTCCGGGCTGACCGAGGAGGAGGAAGGAATGCAGGGCCAGCTGGAAGACCATGACCGCGCCAAGGGTGGCGCGACCAACCTCGCGAGGACCGTTGGCAAGACCCACCTCGCGAGGGAGGCTGGAGGGATCAGCCTCGCGAGGATCGCCCGCAGGCAGGCCTCCCTCCGCTGCCACCGCCGCCAAGGAGAATTGAAGACCGTCATCGGGGCCGAGGGCTGGGGGCTTCCGAAGCGCGTGCGATCGCACGCATCCTGGGCGGAGCTAAAGCCCCAGCCTCTCAGCACATCTTCAAGCAGTTCGCCCGCGAAGTGAATGCAGTCCTCCCCAAGCTCGAGGCCACGCGCCCTCTCAGGTGGTCGGCGTGCGCCATCACGTTCAGCTCATTGTATCAGCTCAACGTCCTGTCCGTGGAAACATTCAACAATCTTCAAGTGCCTTACAATCAGCTTCAGCCAACCAAGCCTTTCTCCGGAGTCACCGACGGCTCCACGGTCCAGATCGGGCAGGTCCGCCTTCCTGTCACCTTCGGGGCTCGCGACAACTACCATACCGAGCTCATCGACTTCGACGTCGCCCACATTACTTTGCCAGTAAACGCCATCCTCGGGTACCCAGCGTTGGCCAAATTCATGGCCGTAACCCACCATGGCTACAACGTCCTCAAGATGCCAGGAAGCGGCGGGGTCATCACGGTGCCCTGTGAAGAGAGAGACGCGGTGTGCTCCCTGGAGCGAGCCATTCAAAGCCGCCCGCTAGAAGACCAGGCCACAGCGGCGGGAGGCCTCCGAGGCCGCACCACGAAGAAGAAGACATCGACCGGCTCGGCTCCTCAAGAGACAGTCCCTCAGGCCCGCAGACCGGGCCAGGGTGAGCCTCCTTCCATCGCGCCAGGAAGCGCCGCCCGCGCCCTCCTCAGGCAGGGCTCGGGGGCTCTCCCCTAGAGGGCCGCCGACCTCGCCAGGGTCACGAGGGAGGCGTTTGGGCAGCACGTGGAGACGTGTTTTGAAGCACGTTTCCCGGAAGCAGGAGCAAGGCAAGGAGTGCCGAACCCTCAGGAGTTCGTCAGCAAGGCCATTTAGGAGCTACAGGAGTCAAGGGTCATGAGGGGCAGCCGCCACTGCCATTGTGACACCCCATCCAGCGAGGATGGTGGGCTGCGCCTGCATCGACATACCAGGGCTCAACCGAGCCAAGCATCTCAAGAGTGCCTCTGGCCCTCGCGAGTGGGGACGCTATGCAGGGCCCGCCCCCACGATTACGTGCGCATGCCCCACGGCTCATAAACGCGGTTGCTGCGCACCAGCATCTCATGAGGGCCATCCCTGGAGGCTCAAGAGGTCGAGCACGCCGCAGCCTTGGCGGAGATGGAGATGGCCCGCGAGCCGCCAAGACCTTCCGGATCCTCCCGAGGCCCTGGTCTGAGGGCTCGTGAGGTCGGCTCCGCAGCCCACCGAGTCTGCTACACCAACACCCCTTCGCCCCAACATCACCAGTGACATCTTTAAGTTTCGTTTCAGTGAGGAGCGCCTTAAGGGCCGCATTATTCCCAGGCCGCGTGGGTCCGTCCTTGCGGCATGTATCCCTTTTATTTCATGTCATTAGCTTATCCTGTTGGGGGCGCCCCTCGGGCTGCATCATCCCCAAGCCGCTCGGGCATGTCCCAGCGGAATGTATCCTTCCTACATTTTCCTTAGGATTATGCTCTCGCTCCACCATGCTTGTTATTTGGTGCCTTTTCCTGGGTGGCGGAATCTTGCACGTTAAAGGGGGTGCCTCGAGCATCGCGACTCGGGGCTCCTACCGGCTCTCCGCCCTCACCCTTTGGTCTTGTCCATGGCATCGCGACCTGGCTTGCCGGTGACGGCTGAGACCAGCCGAGAGCCGGGACCGAGGATGTAGAGTTTAATCATCTAACCCAGCTTATGGCGTTAAAGGGGGTGCCTGAGCATCATAATCAGGCTCCTACCGGCTCTCCGGCCCTCACCCTCTGGTCTTGTCCATAGCATCGCAACCTGCTTGCCAGCTGACGGTGAGACCAGCCCAGAGCCGGGACCCGAGGGACGAGTTGTCAGATCTCGGCCCCACTTATGCGTTAAAGGGGGGTGCCTGAGCATCGCGACTCGGGGCTCCCTACCGGCTCTCCAGCCCTCACCCTCCTGGTCTTGCCCATGGCATCGCGACCTGGCTTGCCCGTGACAGGTGAGACCAGCCCGAGAGCTGGGACCGAAGACGTGAGCACCTGACATCCGCCAAATTAGCAGGAACACACTCGAAGATAAGGCCCAGAGCCAGGCGCAACCCGCCTTGAGTTAGGGCCCCATGAGTCCCGCGCTGGCTCACGGGTGCCCCAACACACCTCGCGAGTCCTCTCGCGCCTCTCCAAAGCAACTAATGGCAGAACTAACGATCGCCACGGCGAGCTCTTGTTCCTTTTGTGGTGAACCTGCAGGGTCCATCCAAGGAGCACGAAACGACCTCGCCACGCAATCTCTCGCTGGCCAAGGCACGGACCTGTGGCACCCCAAAATTTTAACCTTGTTTTGTTAATTAAAATTTTGCCCAGAAATTAAAAAAAATTATTTTCTGGGCTCCCTTTTTATTTTTAGACCTTTTTCTCTCATGTTATTATGGAGTTTTCCCAAAAAGAAAACTTTTCAAATATGTTATTGGACTTTTTTAACCTCTCAAGAAAAACTATCTTTTATTAGTAGAACTAATTACATAATTAATTTGCTTGATCTTTATTTTCTTGAAAAATAGTTTTTCCAAGATTATATGGCCATGTTTGAACTACAACCATTTGATAAATTCACTTAAAATTCCAACCAAAATTTGGAGATATCAGGTGATGTTTTAAAATCACTTTTGTGCAAAAATACCTTTTATTCATGAAATATTTTGAGCTCTACACCCAATTTTCTTCTCTGGTCCAGTGGGCAATTTTGCACTGCAACTCATTTAAATATTTCTTTCTAGCTTCTACCAAAATTATGGGATGTTGGTAGTAGCATATGATTCAACTTTATGCAAAAACCCAGTGTTGTTCTTTGAAAATTTTGAGTGGATCAACCTCATCTTCATTCTGGTCCAACATGATGGTTTGTACAGCATCCATATTCTTACTTGCTCTTTGGCCCTTGATTCTTTCCCCAGCTTGTAGACCACCCTACAAAACCCCTAAGTCCAGGAGCATGCAACCATTGGGATACTTTTGGTTCATGAAATGATGCCATTTACCTCGTGTCCAGATTTGAAGTTCTGCAAAACTTGCACTAGCAAGTTTGTGCTTTTCACAAACTAACCTCACCACCCTCTTGTTCATCTAAAGAGACACTGATCTGGAGATTTTGGCCACCCCAAGTTTTGCCCAGATGCCATTGGCATTTTGACAAACACCCTGAGTGCATAGCCAGATTTGGCATGATTTCAAGTCTACATTGTGAACTTGGTCTCCTGACCAAACCACCTTGTCCCTTGAGCTTCCATCTATCACTAATCTAGTTCTGTTGCTTGCCAACCGCACCCGAGACCCCTAGCATGCCCCGGCATTTCATCGAACACGTCCCGGGCGTGCTCTGGGTGCGCCCAGAGTGTGCGTTTGGCCCGCACGTGCGCCCGAGCCGACGTGTCGCCCCCTGGTTCGCTACCGTTCTACAGGGCCATGCCACACGCTCCCCTCCTCACCGCAAAACACCAAGCAGAGCTCGCCGCGTCTCCGGCAGGCCAAGGACTAGCCGCCACCGCCGCCCGACAGCTCCTGCACTAGCCAGCGCCGCCCAAGCCGTCTCCGCTCGCCCATTTCGCCCTTGGAAGCGATGGCCGCTCGTCCGCTAGCTCCTGCCGCCATCCCCAGCCTCGTCATGTTGCCCTGCAGCTACAGAAGACGGTCGCCGGCGACCTTATCCATGGCCGCCGCGGAACCGACTACGATCGCCTATATAAGGAGCCCCGAGCTCATCCCCGCCGCCTTGAGCAGTCCCAAGCCATCTCCCTAGGACCCCCATTGGCGCCCAATCAACTCGGGAGGCTTCCTTCCCCATCTCCGGCCACCACAGCCGCCGCCACTGCCCCAGCCATTCCGGCGCCACCAGGGCCTCACCCTCTCCACTCTCTCCACCAGAAGCCCTTCCTTCCTCCCGTGAACCCTTCCCCCTATTCGATTTTGATCGGGAACCACCACAACCACAAAACCACTTTACTCCCGACGCCGCCGGCCGCCGCGAAGCTCGTCGCCGATGACTCCCTCCATCCCCATCACTCCCTCGACCACCGGAAGAACCGCCCCAGCCTTGCGGATCCATCCCCACCCTCGGGGGCCCGCGAGGAGCCACCTAACGCCGGCGACGATCGCCGGAGCCCCCGCCTCTGTTCGGCCAGAGGATAAAGAGGGAAGGGAGAATAGTCAAACCTGATTAGTGGGCCCCCTGGACCCACTGTCAGTGACCCACGCGCGTCCATGCTGGAGTAAGTGGAGGCGTATAGTCGGAATACGTCTTCGACGTGTACGTATATTCGAATCGTTTTCTTTTTATTCTGTTTTTTTTATATAACAGATTTTTGACCACAACTTTGACCAGCTATAACTTTTTAAATACAACTCCAAATGAATTGATTCTTTTTCCTACCTCTCTCAAATTTAACCTAGTTTATTTTAAGGTTTATTTGAAAAATTGTTCAAACAACTTTTTGTGCAGTTTTTGAATTTGTGTGTTGATTCAAATTTTCTTTAAATAGGACTTTGGAGAGAGAGAGAAGCAAACTTTCAAAAGTTTTGGAGTGCACCCTGCCTTTCCACACATTGAAGGCAAGCATTCTGAACCCCGGCATGATATTTTTGGTGTGTTCGTTCACATGTTTACAACACCACCTCATTTCGGAGAACTTGTTATTTCATGTGATAAGATCATATGCATGAATGCATATAGTGATTTCCATGCTGTTGGAAATGAACACACTGGTGATGATAATCATCCTCATGTGCCTTGCATGCATGCCAGAAGGAATCCGGGAAAACCTCTGCCTTGGGTAGGCATGAGTTTGTCACCGGTCTCCGTCGGGACGGTTTTGTACGGTATGGCATAGTGAGCGGTGATTATGTTGGTTGAAATATTTTTGTTATACAAGTCATGCAAGGAAATTTATAGACCTCCTGAGTCGACCGTAGATCGAGTCTTGTTCCAGTAACCCCCATACTTGTTTCGTACTACCACTCGTCTCTACACAAGTAGAGTACGGTTCAGTAATCTGTCAACCCCTTTCTAGCACACACCGTACAAAGGGGCCGGGATGAGGGTGCCACGGCCATGGATTAAAGCCAGTCATCCTGTCAGGGGGCATGGGTGTTTCGGTTGTAGCCGAGGGGGTAGCTCCCCAGTTTTGCGCGCGGTATAAGTTTTGTGATCCCATGCTAATCGAGGTTGTAGCCTCCCCACTTAGAGTTTTGCTTAACGGGTGTCGTGGGTGATTCCAGACACCGGTGAGTTAAGCTGGTGTGTGCAAGTCAGGTGTGTTTTCATTTAAAAGACCGTAGACGGAATTAATGCCGATGGGCTAAAGGAATCCGTTACTCATCGGTAAAGAGTACACCCTCTGCAGAGATTAAGACCTATTCGAATAGCCGTGTCCGTGGTTAAGGATTACAGTCTGGGAGGGGTCAAGTGTCGGTCTTAGTGTCGTTCTTCGGAGGTGAAACTGCTAAATCAGAAATGGTATTACGACTTGTGACATGTGATGATGATGATTATTATCATGGATGACTATTATTATGGACTAACCCCTTTATATTATCTGAATCATTGAGTATCCTTGGGACGGTTCTACCTCCTGGATATTCACCGCATTCATTTCATATAAGCCCTTTATGTGGTGTCGCTGAGACGCCCGACTGTGGCATTTCTTTTAAAGCCCTTTATGTGGTGTCGCTGAGACGCCCGACTGTGGCATTTCTTTTATAAGCCCTTTTTGTGGTGTCGCTGAGACGCCCGACTATGGCATTTCTTTTATAAGCCCTTTATGTGGTGTCGCTGAGACGCCCGACTGTGGCATTTCTTTTAAAGCCCTTTATGTGGTGCCGCTAAGACGCCCAACTGTGGCATGCTTGTTATTTATTTTCATAATTTTTAATACTACTATGTTATGGCATATTCATAAATAACATGCTTGCGTGCATCAGGATTTTTTGTTATCTTTTGTGACTGACGTCATGAGCATAAAATATTTTCAGTACATCGTTGTTATATTATTCCTGTGTTCCTAATTTTTGCGAGTACATTCAAAGTACTCACAGGCTTGTCCGGCTATTGTCTTGGCCAGATTTCTTGCACGAAGAGGAGCGACCGTGTTGACAGCCCCGAAACCTAAGCAACAGTGATAGCAGCCTCGCGAAGATAGGAGTTAACCTGGTCAGCTGTTCCTGTGGGAAATGGAGTCCCATAGACGATGACGATTCACAACCCGCTTTCGCCATCAACCACTAGAAACCATTTGTTGTACTCCTGCAGACCAGAATGGTCTTGTACTACATATTTTTTGTGTTTTGCTTGGAAATTCTGTATCAAGTTGGTGCCTCATCAGCTAACAGTTATCCTGGGGCTGGTGAGCACAACGGCCATTTTCTGGAATTTAATACCCGGAAAACCGGTCGAGACAGACTTAGCGCCGCACCAGGAAGCATTGTCCTGACCCTCGAGATAAGTCACCCTCCGGACACACTAGTTATCGCAACACCATCCCCACACTCAATGCAACCCCGTGTTAGCAACGTCGCTCTCCTTTCTCACCGAATGATGGCCGCTTGAGCGCCAAGGGGGACCCCCTGAGCATTGCGACTCAGAGGCTCTTACCGGACCTCGGGCCGCTCACCTCCTGGCCTTGACCACGACATCGCGACCTGGCATACCAGCGACGGCTGAAGCCGCCTTGGGACTAGGACCTGTCGGCGCAGAGCATCAAGCCCTCACGAGGTCCGAAAAGAAGAAACTAAGCTGAGACGGAATAAGCATCTCGCGCTGCTTCACAATAAGGATCATATTGACGAACGAAGCTACAAACGTCTTACAAGCCCCCGCGGGGTACATTCTTGGCTCCTCGCAGGAACAAAAGACGCGAATCCTAAGGAGTCCTACCTACAGGGATCACCGCGGCAGACGCCGTCATCAACAGTGGGCCACCCGGTCCGGCGTCAACCCCATCCAGATCGAGGCGGCGGCGGCTGTGAGCCCGCCCTGCTCCGGGAAGCGCGCAGGCTCGGGGGCTCGTGGCTGCCGTCGTCTCGGCGTCGTGAAAGAGCTCAGCCAAGTCGCTGGATCCTCCGGCGCCGCCGTCCTGAGAGCTGCCAAGGGAGTGGTCGGTCGGCCTGTCTCACCAGCGGGACCCCGACCACCTCTCCCGGGGCAGCACTCCAGCCGAGCGACCCTCGCGTCGAAGACCTTGAAGGACACCACCGAAGCACCGCCATTACTCAGGTGGATCGTGAGGGCGCCCCTCGTCCTGCAGACCCGGGCGACCTTGCCCCAGCCTCGAGTCATGAAGACCTCGCCCGGGGAAACTACCGCGACCTCTGCCCCGGTCGTGAGAGTGCCGCAGCCGGCTTGCTGCAGCTAGAGTCCCAGAGGTTCCCCCTGCCGGACGACGGAGGCGAAGAAAGAAGGGAGACGAATCCAAGACTTAGGAGGCGTGGCGACGCGAAGCACGAACTCCCGGCAGGAGCCCTCAGCATGGACTCCAGGGGGGAAGACGCACACCTTCGTGACCCGCCGGCGTCGTCAGCGGCGCCGCTCGTGGCGCCGCATCGCCTCCTTGAGCCGCCAACGTCGCGCATTACAAGGGAAGAGAAATTATGGTGGCGGCCGCGCACTGGGCATGGGCGCCTCGGCACGCGCTCTTGCCACGACACGGAGGGCAAGCCGCTTCTTTGGGGAGCAGGTCAGGATCCTCTTGAGGAGCCTTTCCCTTCTCTTCCGTGGAGAACCGGCGGATCGGAGCCATGGCAACCAGACGAAACGAGGAGGAGGAGAAGCAGAAGGATAGACTGGGCGGGCGCGCGCCGTTCCGTACTTATAGCCGGCGAAGGCCAACCGTCGGCCTCCACGATCACCGGTAATCATGACCAACTCTGCATACAAGGACTTGTCGAATCCGGGTGGTTACCGAGGAATCGTGGGGAAGCAGGCGCACGCGTCCAATCAACCGCCACGCGACGCCCAAGGCCGCAGGCTGTTAGGGCCCGCAACGCTTCGCACTTGCCCTTTCGCCTCTCTGCTCGGCCAAGTTCGGGTGCGCCGTGGGCCCGGGCTCTTGTCGGCGATGCAGGGAACGGGTCCCCAGACTTGCTCTGCGGCTGCGGCGTGGCTCAAGGAGGCCCAGGACAGCCCATCTTCATCAACGCGCAAGCTCAAGACCCTCGCGAGGCCAAGCCTCATGAGGCGGACGACAAGGAGCTTCCTCGAGCACGGCCTCGTCAGGCTGGCTCATGAGGAGGCGGAGAGTTCAAGGCAGGGTACCTCGCGAGGTGCCCATGACGCATAAGCCATGACAACCAAGGGCGCCCGATCGAGGCGCCCACTGCCGGCGTCCTCCTTTCCTCTTTGGTGCAAAGGGAGCAAGCACAAAGTAGAGCATGAAGCAAAGACATCCGTTTCGGTGCAACAAGACCAAGACCAGCCCCAACGGCTGGAAGAGTCATCGTGGAGCCCAAGCGAGGCGTCATCACGAGCCTTTGGCAGGCGAGGACAAACTTTAGTCAGGATAAGTGTACCCGCTGTTCCCCTTCAAAATGGCCAATTGTTGGCGCCCTTCTCGCTCAATATTTGGGAAGAGGCCCAGGGCCTTCGCCTATAAATAGGAGTAGCCACACTCATAGGAGGTGCATCTAGAGAGAGATGAAGAGGCAGCTGGAAGAGGGGAGATCCGGGATCTGAATCCTCATCAAGGAACCAGTAGCTAGAGCGACTGAACACCACCTAGCAGTTCATCGCACCCGCCAAGAACAGACCCTCGCAAGGCTGTTCTTCCTTGTATTGTTCCTCATCAGCCCAAGAGGCAATCCACCACACCACACACTGGAGTAGGGTATTACACCACAATGGTGGCCCGAACGAGTACAAATCTCGTGTCTCTTGTGTTGTTCCGTTTAGTAGTTTAGGTCCCAGCGATTCGGCAAGGTGCGAGATGGTGGAGGGTTGGATCTCCGCGCGCACCCCAGTGTTCGAACCTTAAGGGTCTGCCGGAACCCGAAATCTGACAGTGCTTTCCTGCGACATATTTGGCGCGCCAGGTAGGGGGATCACTTGCACGAACCTGAAGATGTCTGCATTGCCTCACCTTCATCACCATCTTCATCTTCGACGACGCCATCGACCATGACGCCCAAGAAGAAACCCGGTTCTTCGGCTCACCCATCCACCTCGAAGGCTCCGCCGCCCGCAGCTTCTAATGATGCATGGGGTGTGGAGACACGCGAGGATGCGGACGCTGCTGGGGATGTGGTCGGAGCAGGCGGCACCATCACCACTTCCCCCGTGGCCGACGCTGGAGCAGAAGATATTGGAGGAGAGCAGCATCGGCAACACCCCGAGTGCAACAGAATCAAGATCCCGACGATGTCTCGATGGCCTCTTCTGACCCTCGAGTGCTTCTAGGCCCACGAAGAGCACCGGAGGATAGGAGGAGAGGAGACACACACATCGTTTTCGAGCAATGCCATGACGACCTCCGCCAGACTGATGGGTGCGATGGGTATTGGTGGGTGCCAACGTTTCAAGGTCGGCTGCCCTGCCTTTATTCATGAGTTGCGGCAAGTCCGTTGGCCGTCCGTTGGCACGTTCAAGCTAGAGATACATGAGAAGTATAATGGGAGGCTGAACCCGACAGAGTTCCTGAGCATCTACACCATCACTATTCAGGCTGTTGGGGGAAGAGATGAGAAGGTGTTTGACAAGTACTTCCCTCTGGCTCTCAAGTCCAATGTGAGGCCTTGGCTGATGCACCTGCCGGAGAACTCCATTTCATCGTGCGCAGACCTGTGCCATGAGTTCATCGGTGCCTTCACCGGTGGCCACCAAGAGCCGGGTCGACCCAGCGACTTGCAACTTCTCCAACAAAAGGAAGGAGAAACCCTCTGCAAGTATTTATAGATTCTGTCAAGTTCATAGAAACATCCCAAATATCCATCCGACAACCGTGATAGCCGGCTTCCAGTCCAATGTGCGCAACCGCCGGATTTGTTCCAAGATGAACGTGCGGTTACCCAAGACTGTGAAGGAGCTCTACGCGTTGGTGGATAAGTGTGCTCGGATGGAGGAGGGAAGAAAGTTGACCGGAGAGGAAGATTGCGCCAATGTCGATTCAGAGGATGAGGATGGATCGACCAGTCAGAAGAAGAGCAAGAAGCGCAGTAAGAAGTGGAGGGATAAGGTAGTGATGACTGTTGAAGGATCGGTTACGCCTAGTACCGGAGAGAAGGCCAAAGTTGAGGCCCCCGGCAAGGAAGCTGTCGTGTGCACTAACTGCTGGGAAGCCGCTGCTGCCGAGAAAGGTGGGAAAGGTGATGGGCCATATTGCAAGATTCATCGGACCAAGGGCCACGACCTTCAAGAGTGTTATCAGGTTGAGCAACTTGTCAAAAGACAGAGAGCAGAGGATGAGAAGGGTGACAAGGAAAAGGGTCAGAATGTTGCTGGCGGTAAGGGCCGAGGTGGTGAAGTAAATCGCCCTGGCAAACCCTTTTGGAACCCCCGACAGGTTTTGCACGTAAAAGTATCAGTGCTGACAATTCATCACATTTCTTACTGACAAATAAAGTGACACCGTTTAAAATTGTGTTAACGCAATATGGTATTGTTCAGGTCAAGACATGGCAGGAAATGACATTGTGAAGGAGTTGGCAGCGTCACGACAACACTGGATTACAGATCAAGAACTCATAAGTATCAATGGTTAGTGTGTTGTCAATTTATACCATTTCAGATTGGCAAATAAAGAGACGGTTTAAATAATAGTAGAATGATATGACATTGTTCATAGTTAAGACATTGCAGAATATGACATTGTCTTTGTAGTGGGTAGGTTCACCACACCACCGGATTATGGATGAAGAACGAAGCATACATGCAGTGCAAAAGAAGATCACTTGCTCAGATAGTTTAATTTACATGGTATGAAGTAGGAACTTGGTTGTACAACTGAAAACTTAAATTGAGAAAGGACAAACTTTTGTTTATGAACTACATAATAAACTTTAAATAAGCAATTTGATGCAAACACCAAAAATAAACAGTTGTTGTAGTCATGCCTAACCAAATATATACAACAAAGTTTGAAGGCTTGAGATGGACAAACTTACATTACTGGTGAAGACAGGCTCTATAAAGGCCTTGTCCATGCTGTTGGGGCGGGGGGGGGGGGCAATTCAAGAAGTTTACCACAGAATCTTCTTCAAAAGCATTGCCTTTATTCTACATTTTGTTAAGAGTAAATATAGATGTGATAATATACGAAAAATGGAGAATATTTAAGATAAGATGAAGAGTGATGCTACATAACCAAGTAGTTATAATTGTAAGTGCAGCGATACAGGCAAAAGGTACAACCAAGAGCAATCCATAGCTAAACTTCTTCAGTACCAACCTTATGGTAAGAGTAAATATAGATCTGATGTGTAGAAAATGGAGGGAAAAGGAAAATAAGCTGCAGAGTGATGGTACATGAACAACTACCTATCATTATAGGTACACTGATAAAGGACACCATGTACTTACAAGAACAATGCAGAGCTAAAAAACATTGGCATTGGATATATTCCACACTAAGGTAACCATTCATACAGATCAGATAATTTGGAGCGAACAATTGATAAGCAAGCTATCATGCATACTGCTGTCACATAATGAACCAGGTATGTATGCAAGTATAGTGATACAAGATAACAAGTACTAACAAGAGCAAAGCAGCGGGCAACATATTTGCGATGTCCTGTCATTCTTGTCAAACCAGAATTCTTTTTCGAGCAGATTTCCTGCAAAAAAGATCCGTAAGGCACATGCGGAAAAGTAGAAGTTCAAATTGTCATGTGATTTCATAGACAGTACCTCATCCTGGGAACGAGACCGGTGCATAAAAAGGTTTTTCCATTCAATGCCTTCTAAATTTAGCACAGGAGACTTCACCAGAAATTCGTTTATAGACTTGCCATCAAAGTGTGATTTCCTCAGGTAACACCGATATTGCTGCAATGCTTCCTTGAAAAGCACAAGCAAGCTTTGCTCGTCATGACTATCCATATTGACCCTCGCCTAGTTACAACAATGTAATGTAAATCATTGATCTGTTCAATCAGCGTAAAAACAGGAAAATAATAACCATGAATAATAGCACTTACACATAAGTTGGACAGAAGATGTGAAAATGGTGTTTGTCTTCACTATAATCTTCCCATGATGGGAATATATGCACGTAGTCCCTAACAACATTGAAAGCATTGTCTTTTAAACTGGGAATAAATGGAATGGGGTTCCAATCTGCAGGAATTGGTTGTCTCTGCAGTTGGGATAGGTCTTCGGCAGTGGACTTCTTTGTACTTTTTTCTTTGGAGTGGGATTTTTCTGTGGTACAACTGGTGCTATGGAAAATGAAATCGATATACCTTTTGCTGGAGTGCAGGTCCTGTGTGGTGGGGCTAGTGGTGTGGCCAGTGAAGTATGGGTACAGTCTGCTGGAGTTGGTCCTACATTTTGTGTCACTGGTTGTACAGCCAATATAAATGGGGTGCTGTCTGATTTCTCTGGCACCACCATGTTTTTCAAGGACTTTGCTGGTGCTCCTTCAGGTTCGGCAATCACCCTCTTCCTTTTTGATGTCTGATGCACAAGAACAGCATTTGAGTGAAAAAACATGGTATGATGATAGATGGAATATGTATTGATAATGGATGGGCATGGCATCTCGACATATATGATGAGTAAACTAAGCAGATGGCGGTGCAACGAAGTAGAAGAAATGCAAGACAACATATGCAAGATACCCGCAATCAATAAAACATTGCCAAATTAGAACAGGCACCTTGATGGGTGAACATGACAGGCCATCTGCCTTTGACTCCTCGAGGTTAGAATGGTCATTAGGATCATATTCTGAACAAGAATCAACAGGTGGGGAGCGTATGAGTTTCATTGCATCCGTAATGGCACTCAATGCCTTGGTGCCAATTTTGTAAGTCATTGCGATGTTTAGCTTCAAGAGTGGACCTTTGCTAGTGCGACACAAAGTAGCTACACAGATCATAGTGTAGATATAACGGGAAAACCTTAAGCATCAGAGTAAAATCAGCAAAGTGGAACTTGCTGGAATATATGTGCTAGTATTGCCTGTACGACTAGAAAGGCTTCGGATACCAGCTCTCTTCAAGTGAAGGTGCGGTACTGTTAATATCAGTGTAACTCTCAAAGGCGACACAGTTCCCCGCATTTCCTTGCTATTCTTATAGGATTCAAGTGGGCTGGCCACCACAAATCCTATTCCTATGTTTACAAGATCCTACGAATGAAAGAGGCTCAAAGTGTCCATCACAACCGACCTTATAGACCTCTACACTGCAAATGTCCCTGCTCATCTTCAGTACAAGGAACATATTGCACTACTAGCATACCCCCTCCGTTCCAAAATATAAGTCTTGGTAGAGATTCCCACTATGGATCACACACAGATGTATCCAGATACATTTTAGAGTGTAGATTCACTCATTTTGCTCCATATGTAGTCCATGGTGGAATCTATACAAAGACTTGTATTTAGGGACGGAGAGAGTACATATTAAAGAAGAACGGAAGAGGAACATGGTAAAGAAGAGCAAGAAGATTTTGCATAATAAAATGTTAGTTGCGTAGTGCCCACACATGATGAACCAGAGCGCATTAAGAATGCAACTCCCAGCTGTCTCTCGACCATTTCAGGCGGTTGGATGAAGATCCTACGTCTCCTAACCCTTCTTCTTCCTCGTCTCTGATTCTTCCCATACAGAAAACCACACGGGCCGCCGGCCGGACCACCGGCCCCCACCGCATGTGTTCCTCTGCCACCCCCACCCCCCACCCGCGCCCCAACCCCCAACCGCGTCGAGTTTTCTTCGTTCGGCGAGGCCCCACAACCACCCGAGCCCCTTCGATCGCACCGGCGAACTCCGGCAAGCTCTGAAAAATCGACTGACCCAATTTTGAAATTTAGTCTAATGTGATTTAACTAGTGTGGAATATAAAAGGGGAAAACCATAAGCATTGGGAGTATAGTGTTGAGCGTGCCATGGCGGATCTGAAGGTGCAAACCGGACAAAGGCAACTTCGCAACCAAGACAAGAAATCAGAGTAAAGCATTGGCGATCTATTTTCTTGCTGTGATAAATAAGTTGAGCAGATATTTAAAGAGTACCGCCTCAGTGCGGAGCCGTACGATTCTGCTAAGAATTTGACGGTGCTACGGTAGCGATGGTCTGTTGGCGGCATGGAAGCAGATCTAGGAGGGTAGACGGTGGCGGCGGGCGCGGTGGGCAGGCAGATTTGTCGTAGGAGCGGCGCCGGAAGGTGGACGACGGCGGGGATGAAGCGAGAGGACGGGATGCAAGGATCCTGGTCCAAAGGCGTGGATGAGAGAGGTCGATCTCTTGTAATGGACGGCGACGGCGGGGTATCAGCTCCGGTATGGTGGAGGAGGACGGCGATGGATGGGGTGGCGGACGGCGGCGGACGGAGGAGGGTGGGGTGGAGAGGGTGTTTTGGCGCCCATGGAGTACGAATGGGGAAAAGGGAGGTAGAGAGGAAGGGGGGAACCATGTATTCAGGGTGCACTTGTCTCAAATGCGTGGAAATTTACAAACTTAGCCCCCGTTTCAAATTTCTACTACATCACAGCAATATTAGTCGGTTGGGGATAGGACGGTAATCTCGTATACACTGAATATTTGCCGACGAGAGTTTGTTTTTGGCACCCACCGTGTATGAATATGAATCGAGGAGGGTGTAGATTTCGGCCGTGGACACACTATGTTTTGGCGCCCATCGTGTATGAATCTGGGTGAGAGGCAGTTACGTCACGTTTGGTAGAAATTACAAACCTACCCCTATCGAAACCTATAGAAATCCAGCAGATGGCTTTGCATGGCAGGGATAGGCAGTAGTGATTTCCATCTCGCAGATTTTGGTTTTGGGCAGTTACTGCGACTTTCCTCGCTTCGTTCAAATTTTGCAGAGTGCACGTTTACCGTGCGAACTCAATTTGAATCCCGTTTGTATTCTATTTTTTCGGGCGGGATCCATTTTCAATTGGAATTACATTCTATATACATCATTTTTTTTAAAAATATACTTTCAAAAGCACAACAAAGAATTCTGCTCCTTTATATGTATAATATGATTTACAAATACAACGATCTCGAAATCTTAAGGTTGAATTCGAAAAAATTTAACCAAATTATGTTCTACTAAAATGTATGGATCAGTAATACCTACATATTAAATAACATAGATGTGCGTGAATTCATATGAGTATGCATGTTTGATAGATAAATTGGTTCGAGTATGGATTACATGTATCATCATCTCGAATTCAAATATTTGAATCCCTTTTTTGTTCACTCCTTTCACACCCATCTCTCTCGCATGCATGCTCCTTCAGGTAGCTATCACTCTCTTTTCTCCAACTCACCAAGACGCTCACTTCATGTTTCTCCTATCCTCGCAAACATGGTCTCTCGATGTCTCCCTTGAGAAGTGTCACACTCTCCTATCATTATACATTACACGATTTTCATTATCTCTCACGTCTCTCACTGTATTCAGTACTGCACCTAAGATTTCTTTTTCACCGCCACACACAGTCTCCACTTGTCTTTCACTTTGTCTTTCTCTCTATGGGATTCTCTCACACCCTATATGTCTCTACATATGACTCATACCACTAAAATAACTCTCTCTCTCTCTCTCACCTGTAGAAACAACATTTGTAGCGGTCTCCTTTTCGTCTCCATCCCAGACTGACATTATTCATTTGTTTACCGATCAGACAACCCCGACTATCGTCTCCTCTCTCTCTCACACACACAGACACACACACACACACACACAACTCCCGCTTCCACTCCCCTTCCCGACTACCGTCTCTCTCTCTCACACACAAAACTCTCTCTTTCGCACCCCGACTCGTACTTCTCTCACAAACATTTATCGACTAGCTAGCCTCTAGATAGGTTTATACACCCGCACAATCGTGCTTCCACCATCGCATACATGTCTCTCTCCTGCTCCTTGTATCTATGTAGATTTTTCTTCCCTTCTCGAGACACGCCCTATCGATCGTGCACACATGCACTATCGCCTCATTTTAAGCTGATACCTATCGCACACACACTCCTTGTGTCTTTGTCACACATGCACTCCGTCCTCCTCCACTCTCCTCCCTCTCTCTCACACACACATGGGCTTTTTGCAACAACTAGCAAGATGCCCATGCATTGTACGGAACATCAAGATGCAATTGTATGAGTATTTTATCTTGTGGGGAAAAGGATGAACGAGGGATGGCCTTATTTGCAAATGTGGAGAGGGGTGTGGGTATCTTTTTGCAAAATTGCCATAGTTTCCTTCCTATCCGTCAGATATAGATCGGACGGCCTATATTGCAGGATGACAGGCACACGATCATCACCGACAATGCTTTTTATAAGAGTAGGGATAAAAAATAGAGTTGGTGATGATGGTGGTCCTGCCATCCTGCAATGTAGGTCGTTCGATTTATATCTGACGGATAGGAAGGAAAATATTGCAATTTACCCGCACTCTTCACCACATTTGCAGATAAGGCCTTCCCTCGTTCATCCTTTTCTCCCACAAGATCTTGATGTTCCGTGCAACGCACGGGCATCTTGCTAGTAAGAGTAGAAATTATACATATACCACTTCTCGGATCTTGAAACCAACAACATTCCTCCCTTATCTCATGAAAAACACCAAAGGAATATATTTTGAGTGAAACATAACATATTTTTAGTGATATACGTATTTCAAAACTAGACTTTTTTTCTATCAAATCGGTGAATATGTCATAAACTACTTTGATCGTGTGGCAACGCATTGGCACATTGCTAGTAGTTATTATAACTCTTTGGACACCAGACAAACGGTGGAGTACAAGAGAAGAGGTGCATGCACGCAGTCGGCCTCTCGCTGTCTCGCACACATGAGTGTTACGTAAAGGCGACATTAACAAATAAACCCTAAAACCCTAGGTGCACGATTGCTGCATTCGCGGGTACCGGGTACGTGGTGGAGCACCTTTGTAGGAATAGTCAGCTCGCGTGATAATTTGATCCGTAGGAGTTGATGGTCGGGACCACAGGTGAACGACTTGGAGCGCGGTGGCTCGTGAGTTGCCACAGATCGAGTAGCCACGTTTAAAATATCGTTTTTCTAGCGGGGTTAAGAGTTTCGATTTTCAATGGCACGTTATAAGTAGTAAGT
This sequence comes from Aegilops bicornis, assembly GCA_021605145.1. Taxonomy (NCBI): domain Eukaryota; kingdom Viridiplantae; phylum Streptophyta; class Magnoliopsida; order Poales; family Poaceae; genus Aegilops; species Aegilops bicornis. The sequence continues at coordinate 423,565,015 of CM038675.1, read as the reverse complement.
AGTTTTCAGAGCGATTGGTATGGAGCGAAAATGGAATTCATAGTACTATTACCTCCTTGGCGTATGGTTGTATGGTTTTTTTGCGATGGAGGTTGTATGGGTTTATGTTGCGAGATGTTGAACCTGGTAGTTCTAGGGCAAATACTATGGTTTAGATTTAGATGTTGGTTTTCAGTAATGAAAATCGGAAGGAAACCCTTCTTTGATTAAAAAACTACTACCTCCATTCTGGTTTACTACCCCCATCGTACTTTGGGTCAAAGTTTGTCCACGAATTTTACTTGTAAAATGTGAATGGAAAACGAGATTTTGTTATACCCAAACAAAAAGGACTGAGGGAGTGATTGCTCAAAGCAGACGCGACCTCTCATAGCGCAGGCATTGAATCCCAAGACGCCGGCCAAGAGGGGCCGCACTCGCTGCAGCAGTTCTACCGAGCATGCCTCCTCGCCACAAGGCAACCAGCTTAAGACTGCCCGCTGTCAGAACGCCCGGATTCGATCGCGCCAGTGTCCGCCATTATTCTTCGTCATTGCCATGTTATGTGCTTGCGTGTTGCATTTTGCCATGTCATCATCTGCATTTTATATCATGTCATCATGTGCATTTCATTTCGCATACGTGTTCGTCTCTTGCATCTGAGCATTTTCCCCGTTGTCCGTTTTGCAATCCGGCACTCCTATGTCATCCGGCGTTCCCCTTTTGCCTCTCGTTGTGAGCGGGTGTTAAACGTTCTCGGAATGGACCGAGGTTTGCCAAGCAGCCTTGGTATAGCACCGGTAGACCGCCTGTCAAGTTTCGTGCCATTTGGAGGTCGTTTGATACACCAACGGTTAACCGGGTAACCGTAAAAGCCCCCTTCCCTTGGCAGCCCAACACCCCTTCTAAAGTGGCCCAAAACCCAGCAAACTCCCATCCATGCTCTCGGTCGTTCGATCACGATCGTGTGGGCGAAAACCACACTCCATTTGGAGTCTCCTAGCTCTCTCTACCTATATATATGTGCCCCTCCCGGATTTTTCTCGCAGTCCAAACCCTAGCCTTCTTCCTCCTCGCGCCGCCGGACATGTCCGCCCGCAGCCGGACGCGTCCACCGCCACCGCCACGCCGCCGACCAATGGCAACGCCACACGTTAGCATCCCGGCGCCCGTAGCCCCGGCGCCACGCGTCCCCACAGCCCTCCCTCGCCGCCAGGCCCGCTGGCCAGCGCGCCCGCCACTCGAACCCACGCGCGCCCAGCAAGGCCTCGCCCAAAACCTCCCGACGGATCGCGCCGCCCGCGCTGCGCGCCGCCGCCCGATCGCCAGCGTCTTCGCCCGGCCGCTGCCTCTCGCCTCCGGTCCGCGCGCCTTCCATCGCCGTCGGCCGCTGCTTCGCCCGCAACGCAGCGCCGCCATGGCGCCCGCGCCCGACCTCCGCGCCTCGCGCCGCTTAGCCTCCGCGGGCCGCGCCCTGCCCGGGCGCTGCCTCCACGCCTCCCGCCTTCGCCCGGCCTCGCCCGATGTTCCCTGCCGCGGCCCTCCTCCCTCGCCCGCATGACGTCGTGCCGCGTTCTTGGCACTCCGGATCCAAGGCCTCCGCGCCACCGGAGCTTCGGGAGCCGCCCGCCGCTCGCGGAGTTCACTCCGCCAGATCCATCCCGCCTGGACCAGGTCCACCCACTCCCCGAACCAAACGCGCCTCCCCACGCCCGGATCCCTCCGTCCCGGGTCGAACCCGTCCCGCGTTGAATTTTCGCGGAGGTAATTTTGCCTAAGTCCCTGAGATCTGCAGTATTTTCATGCCATGTTCATCGCATCATAACTCCATGCATACTACTTCGTTTCGTGCGTGTAATATGTAAAATTGTTCGTCTCAATGAGTAATTAATTTAATTCCATTGCACCATGTTCATTTGAGCTCATCTTGATGCCTGAATCATCGTTGCAAGAGTGCTATATGATGTTAATCTGCTGAAACTGTTATAACTTGATGATTTGTCATTTTTGTTGCATTCGATGTGTGCATCTTATGAACATGAGCTCTACATGTGTTTGTGCTACATCATGCCATCTTCACAGTGGTGCCATCCATGTATTTTTGTGAACCTTTTAGTCAGTGCATTGAGCTCGTGAAGTAGGGTACTTGCTGTTGCTGTTTTGCATGTCTGAATCTGTTGTATTATGATGCTATGTAAACCTGCTGCTACAAGTCATTCTATGCATAATATGGAGATGTTAACTAAGGATGTTTTGTTATACATGTATTGCTATTTCCATCCATGCCCTTTTGTGCAATTATAGTCTGCTGTAACTTGTTGTAATCTTGCTCTCAACTTGCTAAATAATGTTGTTGTCAGCCTGTTATCATTAAGTTCAATGTTGCCATGATTGTTGTTAGTGATCCAATCATGATATGAATTTTCTCTTGCCATGCTTAGCTCCATAAGTATGTATTCTTACTGTTGGTTACCTTGCCATGGCATTTATTGCTCTGTGGTGAGTGGTTCAAGCTCACCAACATGCCTACTTATTGTTGTTCCTGCCATGTGTGAATCTGTCATATCATTTGCCATGTTTACGTGGGTGCCACCATATTTTCTGATCCTTTTTGGCTTATGGTCAGTAACGGACTTTTGATTTATGCAATTATTAGGTTCATTACATGCCTTTGTTTGCCATGATAAGTTCCTGTAACATGTTGTTTGATAGCTCTAAACATTGCAACCTGATGTTATTTTCTGCAAAGTCTGAACTGATATTATTTGCAATCTTGCCATGTGTTTTTGAGCATGTTATACTGTTTCTGGAGATAGCTCAGTGTTCATGTTTTGTCATGCTTTACCTGTAAATCATGCCCATGCCTTTTGTTTTCACGTTGAGATGTTGTAGCATAGTGTTTTGGTGATTGCCATATGCCTAGTTGCTGTTTTGGACAGCTTGTCCTTTAAACTTGTATAGTGTGTATGTGTTGAACCGTTGCTCCGTTTTGAGTGTGCTCTATAAGAAACTTGCTTAGAATTGCATGTAGTTTCATATTATCATGTTGCATCCTTGTTTTGAGGTGTTTGCTTGATGTTTGTATGCATTTTGCATCAATGCCATGTTTAACTTGTTTTGCTCATATCTTCTAGGCCGTAGCTCCGAATTTAATGAACTTTATATGTAACTTGACTAGAATTCCGTGTAGATCATCGTGGTGAATCTTAACTTGCTGTTTAACAACTTGAACATAAGTTTTATTCAGATCTGGACCAATTTCGAAATTTGCATATGAGGACTTACCGGATTTGTTATATGTTGTTTCCGGCCTCTTTTAATCTTGTCTTGATGTGTTGTTCTTGTATGCATCATCTCTTGACATGAGTAGCCTCATCTAGCTTTGTCATGCATCATGCTTGTTGTGCATCATGTTTTTTCTATGTGTGGTGTGTTTACTATGTTGTGTGCTTCTTCTCGATAGTTCCCGTTTCGTTGCGATCGTGAGGATTCGTTCGTCTACGCTTTGTTCGTCTTCATGGCTTCACCTTCTTCATGGACTCGTTCTTCTTCCTTGCGGGACTTCAGGCAAGATGACCGTCACCTTGGATCTCATTACTATCATTGCTATGCTAGTATTTCGTTCTATCGCTATGCTGCGCTACCTATCGCTTGCTCTATCGCTTTCTCCTCAAGCCTCCCCAAATTGCATGAACCTCTAACCTTTGTTACCCTTCCTAGCAAACCGTTGTTTGGCTATGTTACCGCTTTGCTCAGCCCTCTTATAGCGTTGCTAGTTGCAGGTGAAGATGAAGATTGCTCCATGTTGGATTATGTTTATGTTGGGATATCACAATATATCTTCTTTAATTAATGCATCTATATACTTGGTAAAGGGTGGAAGGCTCGGCCTTATGCCTGGTGTTCTGTTCCACTCTTGCCGCCCTAGTTTCCGTCATATCGGTATTATGTTCCCGGATTTTGCGTCCCTAACGCGGTTGGGTGATTTATGGGACCCCCTTGACAGTTCGCTTTGAATAAGACTCCTCCAAAGAAGGCCCAACCTTGGTTTTACCATTTGCCTCACCACCACCTATTTTCCCTTGGGAGTAATTAACCCAAGGGTCATCTTTATTCAGCCCCCCGGGCCCATGCTTGTCTAAGTGTTGGTCCAAACCAGAGCCACTTGCGGTGCCGCCCCTAGGCAACTTGGGGTATCGTCGATTGCCGTACGTAGTGTTCATCCGGTGTTGCCCAGAGTACGAGATATGTGCAACTCCTATCGGGATTGTCGGCATCGGGCGGCTTTTGCTGGTCTTGTTTTATTACCGTCGAAATGTCTTGTAGCCGGGATTCCGAGACCGATCGGGTCTTCCGGGAGAAGGAATATCCTTCTTTGATCGCGAGAGCTTATCATGGGCTAAGTTGGACACCCCTGCAGGGTAAAAAATTACGAGAGCCGTGCCCGCGGTTATGTGGCAGAGGGGAATTAGTTAATATCCGGTTATAGTAAACTTGAAGTAAACTCTACTAAAATAAACAAACCGTATGCGTAACCGTGATGGTCTTTTTCGGGTGGATCGAGAGGAGAACACGGTTTCGGGTTATGTCGGCGTAAGTAGGAGTTCGGGATCACTTCTTGATCATTGCTAGCTTCACGACCGTTCCGCTTTGCTCTCTTCTCGCTCTTATTTGCGTTGGTTAGCCACCATATATGCTTAGTCGCTGCTGCAACCTCACCACTTTACCCTTTCCTTCCCCTTTAAGCTTTGCTAGTCTTGATACCCATGGTAATGGGATTGCTGAGTCCTCGTGGCTCACAGATTACTACACCACCAGTTGCAGGTACAGGTTATGCGATGATCATGACGCGAGAGCGATGTTTGCCTGGTTTGGAGTTCTTCTTCTGCTTCTTCATTCAGGGGATAGGTTCCAGGTCGGCAGCCTGGGCTAGCAGGGTGGATGTTGTTTGAGCTTCTGTTTATGTTTCATCCGTAGTCGGATGTTGATCTTGTATATGATGTTGATGTATTCTTGTGGCATTTGTGCCTTATGTATGTATCCCCACTATTATGTAATGTTGATGTAATGATATCCACCTTGCAAAAGCGTTTCAATATGCGGGTCTATCCTTGGTGGGACCTTCGAGTTCCTTTTGGATAGGGTCGCATATTGGGCGTGACACCTGCCTTCATTGAATCCGCGTGTGTGCCGACAACACGTCCTTCCGTGAGCCGGCGGGCATTTTAGAACACAAAAAATGACTAAAATATAATTAATTTACGCATGGCCTTGACTTCTTGTGCTCGCACTGGTAGCAGGAACTAGTAGAGGTTTTTCTTTATTTTTAACTCTCCTCACATTTTTTTTGTCTTTGAAATGAATCATGGTTGTGGACATTTTGTATGAAATGTGCAGATATTTGTGAACATGAGTTTGATGTGGAAGTTGAACTTGGAATGTCGGGCTTGCGCGTGAACTATACCATGTCCAATGCTTCATTTGTTATTGTTTGGAAAGTAATTGCTGTTATTACATGACCCAAAAACATTTTGTGCCACATCAGTAGATGCACGGACATCACAACAGGCATGCTGACTGGATAAACATTTGAACCTAGCTATTATGAAGGAAATTTTGTATTGACAACAGTTTTAGATAGCAGGAGACGCCTAGCCTGCTCTGCCTCTGCTAGCTTATTTATGGCTTCTTCCATCTCTTCTTTGGCTTGGGTGAAGAGAGCATCTGATTGCTCTTTTCACTTCTTCAGGAAACTCGGCTACATTCTCAAGGGCTGCTGCGCTTTCTTTTCAGCCTTTACTAATGCCACGAGGACACGAACAGCTGATTTACTCCACCTGGCTTGTGTGTAATCCAGCATCATCTGAGAATTTGCACCTTGTGTCTAATCCAGCATCATTAGGGAACTGGAACCTTGTGTGTAATCCAGCCTCATTTTGGAAACATGATCTCGAGGTTGACCTTACTTCCCTCCTCACAGGAACTGCATCCTGACATGAAGTTACTTCTTTTTTAGATCCATACTCAAAGCAACCTAGATCCATTTAGTAGAAGCCAGATAAACAGAACTCGGAGAAGTGAATTCAAAAGGAAAAAAATAATATAAAAATAGACTACAAGGTGAGAACACCCACTTCCTACATCAAGCTAAAAACAAAATCATTAGGACGATTAAGACTCTTCTTATTACACATCAAAGAACACCATGCTTAAGAGAAACAGAAACTACAACATATACACATCGAAGAACACGAGGCTACAAGAAAGTAATTTAAAGGGTGTTACTTACCAAAGCTCATTTCTGAGTTCGGTGCAGCTCCTCTTTAACTTGCCACGCTCCTTGAAGATGTCCCGAATATCGCGTGTTTGGTCTTCATTGCTCCTCCGCATGTTCGTGACTGTGGTTTTAAAATCTCAACATGGCAAGAAAAATATACTACTAGTAATACTCACAAGATCTTGTGGGCAACATTAAAGCACTCGTCTGCCATGTTAGAGCATCTCCAACAGAATCGCAACGCGCGGCGCTTTAAAAAAGCGTTTACAGTGCTAAGATCGAGAAGTAGATAGAGTAGAGGATAGTTCTCAGCATAGATAGATAAAAAAAGATAATTCAACTACTCCTCGTTGTCCGACTCCTCCTCGGTGATGTCCTTCTCTGACGCCCCGATCAGAGGCGTGACGATACCGATCATCGCCGGATTCCTGTATGACGCTTACTCCTAGCCTCATGTTGAATTGAGCGTCCGCTTTTCGCCTACGCTTGTCCTCGCGATAGGCGGCTCGCTCCGCCCTCCTCTTATTGCTCTCCGCCCTCCTTTGCGCGTAGAACTCGCGCTCGTTATTGATGTCCTGCGGGAAGTGTTGGCGCCACAGCGCCATGGCTTCCTCGTCCATCACAGCGATGCCGAGACGGTGCTCCCGCCTCCGGTTGTCGCGACGATCTTCGTCAGTGCTAAGCCGCGGCAGAGGCGCGAGCTCCTCCGCCCGCTCCCGTGTTGGCGCGTTGGGGAAGTTCAATGTTCTATGAGGCCACCGGAGGCGCCACGCCGCTGCGTCGTACGCGCGGGCGGCCTCGTTGGCGGTGTCGAAAGTGCCGAGGCCGAGGCGCGTCCCACGGAACCGGATCTCGACGGAGAAGCCGCAGGAGGGGCGCGCGCAGACGCCGCGGTATCCCCAAGTTTGCCGGCAACGCGGCGGCATGGTGGCGCGGCGGCGGCGAGGCAAAAATGAGCAGGGAGAGAGCGGTGGCAAGGCACAGAGCGGTGGGAGGGCGTTGGATTTTATAAAGCGCGCCGGACGCCGTGCGCCAAAACTAGCGCAAGCCCGGCCACTTTTTCCCGAGCACGCGCGATCCTTTCCCGATGCCTCTGCTATCTCTACTCTCTTCTCTACTGTTATATTTATTTTATATTTAATATTTAATATTAATCTCTACTTCCTTTACTATCTACTTTTTTCTCTATACTTTTTTTCTTGCAATATAGGCCATCCGATTTATATCTGACAGATAGGAAGGAAACAAATGGGAATTTTGCGAAAAGATACCCATACCCCTCTCCAGATTTGCAAATAAGGCCTTCCCTCGTTCATCCTTTTCTCCCACAAGATAAACTACTCATACAAATGCATCTTGATGCATGCAACGCATGGGCATATTGCTAGTTCTAAAAACCTTTCCATCATTTGCCACACTACTTGTTGCAGATGAAAAACCTACCAAGCACAAATAGCGATACAGGAGCGACGCACAATTACAAGCTGATATTCTGTTGGACAATGGAGGCTATAACCAATTACTTTTACGGAACAATAGCACCCAGGAAATTTGAAGGGTAGGTATGAACAAAATTGGAACTGCACATGTACTGCTAAGTGATTCAATACACACATTACCAATCGAGGAGGAGAACAATGGTCGCGGCGGCCTCTGTGAGTCATGGTCGGCGACGGGAGTCAGTTCATTGTCCACGACGGTGGTACTTTTGCGCTTGGTGTCGGCTTCCGGGAAGCAGATCCGAGACTGTGGAAGACGATGCCGGGGAAGAGGCTCCGTGTCACGGCAACGACGGTGGACCGGCTCCAAAGGCGGCGCGCACGAGGTCGTCGATGAGGCAGATGCTAATCATGTGGACGAGTCCGCCCGATGTAAAGGGAGGAGCACGAAGGCTGCGGTGCCGTGGAGAAGTCTATTTTGCGGTGGGGATAGAAAATGGGGAGTATTCAGGTGTACTACTGGGTGCCGTGGTAGGGTTGGCTGGGTAGGGTGAACTGAAGTTACGAAACAGCCCCTACCAAGCGTCATCCGTAGGCCTGTTCCGAAGCCTATGATGGTAACTTCCCACTGCTCGAAATAGGGTCGCGGGAGATTTTCCCGCCGACCTCAAAATTTTGTGACACTCGACTCCCCATGTGGCGTGTTGAGTGATTCGGCTAAGCAACTAGCGAGTAGTAGTAGTAAACTTTGCATATTAGGTTTGACCGAAGTCAAACTTCCTAAAGTTTAACCAAGTTTATAGAAAAATATAAACATTTACCATAACAAATATGTATGATGTGAAAGTACATTCAATAATGAATCTAATGGTATTTATTTGTTATTGTATATGTTAATATTTTTTGTTATAAGCTTTCTGAGAGTTTACAAAACTTGACTTTAACCAATGCTAATATGTGGACTTAAATAAAACGGAGGGAGTACACATTTGTTTTCTTATTTTGTAGTGAACTAATCATTTGTTCAAATTGTGAAATAAATATATTAGGCTATTGACTTCTAATGTAATGGTCTATACAATTCAATAGTTACAATCATTGTCGAATCCCAAGATGTATACAAGGTCTATAGTACTTCACAACATGCTCAAACTCACATAATCCCAGTCAAATGAGAATCTAAATGCATTTCATAGTTATTACTTTGTAGGATGCAACAAAAACAACCATACTACATCAGCCATTGGCCCTGTTTGGATACTCTAACACAGTTATAGTTAGAGTTATTTTCTAACCCACTCTAACCCAAATAAGCACCTCTCCACCGGGATAGTTGGGTTAGATGGAACTAACCCACTCTAACCCTCCCTGTTTGTATACTTTTGGGTTATTTGAGCCCCCAACTAATCCAAACTAGCTCTAACCCCATGATCCAAACAGGGCCATTATAGAAGCAAACTTTTGACATATCCCAATGTGTGAATGAAACATGCAGAGAGAGCTTTTGAAGATGGAGCAGATAGGGCGGGAAAGATTGTATGTATGTGGACAAGAGAGTAGGAGACAAATCTAACGAGACAGAGGGAGAGAGATAGAGAGAGAAAGAGAGAGGAAGAAGTTAGGTCTCAGGAGAAAGATGGAGACATGTAATATACGTGAGATGCGTGTGCATCCAGATTCTGTATACGTGGAAGGAGAAGAAACAACATGTTTGATGAGAGAGCTGGAAAAACATGGACGAGAGGGGAAGGATCTCGTGGGTTGAGGGATTGACAATTTTGTGCGGGGGAGAGAGGGATTGGTAATTTTGTGCAAGAGAGAGAGAGAGAGGGTGGGGGAGGATTAAGTCAGCCGTCGTCACATCACCCTGCTTCCAGATGACCCCGCATTCTCTAGCGCGGTGTGGTCGCCGTCTTTGATCTTCTCGATGCCCTCTTTGAAGATTGAGATGTTGTGCATGTTGGGGTGCAAAGAAGCACAAGCGAGAGTGGTCGCCGTATAACCTTGGATGGGGATGAATTGTGTGCTCGGGGGAGTGTGTGTGTGTGTGTTGTGTTGCGTGTGTGTGTGTGTGAGAGAGAGACAGATATTGAGAGAAAACAAACCTAAGGAGAGAAATGGGTATTCACAAAGAGATTGTGCGGGCCTTGAGGTGGGCAGGGGCCGGGTGAGGGTGTCAAAATGTGCGCGTTGATGCATGTGTTGCATGCGATCGTGCGAGGGATGGACGAATCGAGAGAGATGGTTGTTGTGTTACGGATGCTCCTCTCTTTCTCTGTCTCTCTCTCTCCCTCTCTCTCTCTCTCTCACACACACACGCACACACACAAGTAAACTAGAAGACCGTTCTCTCATGTATACACAATGTATCGGCATATCTGTCTATGTCTCACTCATGCATGATCATTTGCACATTCACACCTCTCTATGTCTGTATCACACGCACACCGTCTCCACATTGACCTTCCGCCACAACACACATATGGACACATACACACGTTCTCTCTACACACACACAAAATCAGTATTAAAAACTAGGGCGCACCTAAAACGTCCAAATCCAAATAAACACGAATCGGAGCTAAATTCAAATATATGGAAATATTGCAGCGTCAAGAACTTTCCCAGGAAAAAAAGTTGAGTAATATTCGAGGATTGTTTTCACACACACAAAAAGGTTCGGTGGATGTCCTTCGAGCGCGACACGGTGACGCACCGTCCGATCGACCGAGCGGCCGCGGTTCACGCGCTTGCACAGGATTCCGTATCGTGGTTGTGGTACTAACTAATAAAAGCGCTGCCTAAGTCTAATGTTTACGTGTACTAGTACGGTTTTCTTTTAAGTTTGACCAACCTTATATAAAAGTAAAGTAAGCTTCCACACGTGCACTCATCAATATGTCGCCGCCGCCGTTCCGCATGCCGGCGCCCGCCTGCTCCGGCCAACAATTTCTCGCCCATCACCGCTGTGTCGCCGCCATCCCTGTGACATGAAGCCGAAGGCTCGCCCGCTCACATCGTCTGCAGTCCCTCCTCGGGATGCCGCCGCGCTGCCAAGCACGCGAGCAGCTGGTGGAGCCGCGTCTATGCACGCAGCGCATTTAAGAGGAGCACGAGCGTGCTCCAAAGACGCCGGCGAGGAGGAACTAGCGTGTCATTATGCGTCTCCGCCCAGCGAGGAGGCGAAACATGGTGGTGGCTGTCGCGGCGGAAGCCGGTCGCGAGCGCGTCGAGCCAGCAAACCGGGTGCGGACGCAGAATCTACCTTTGAGACCTTGAATGCCACGTGGATCCTGCAATCTAAAGCAGCAATTTAGGTCAGTCGACTCATGTGAGCCGTTTGATGCAACCTGGATGGCTAGAAGGGCTTCTTCCACCTCTTCTGCCATCTTCTTCCTTCGCTCCATCGAACTTCTTTCACAAATCGACTAACCCAAATTATACTACTAGTACGAACGTATTAAGTACAGTAGGAACACGAAGATACGAGCAGTAGTACCAACTGCAAGAAGAACAGTAGTAAGACATAGTACTAGTACTACTGTACGCACTAAAGAGTTCAAATAACGAGAAAGAACATACTAAACATAGTTCTCGCGGGGCCTCAAAGACAATACACCCTTGAAAATAAACTAAGCAACTAGTCCGCTTGACACTGCAGTAGAACCAGCATGAGCGACGACACTGCCACCTACTCGGAGTCCGAGTCCACGTCCTCGACTTCGTCCTCGTCCCTCTTCCTCTTCCTCGTCGCTGACGCTTCTTTGCTTGAACCGGACACTGGGCTCTGCTTCTTCATCCAACCCTTGTAGATATTTAAACAAAGGTAGGCATCCATTGCTGCGTAGAGGATCTGATCTTCATCTAATGTCTTCGACTCCCATGCATGATGAAACTCGTGATGAGGTTTCTTCAGTTTAGCGTATGAAGGATCAGTCATGGCTGCTGTCAGGGTTAGCATTGAAGGTTGAGAGGAGGACACCAGGCTGGCCTTCTGGAGATCGAAGGGCTGGCCTACAACGAGACCTATCCGACGCAGGACATCCCCTCGCTGCTCTCAAAGCCTACAGTAACAAATTTCACTCTTTTGTCCTTGAGGAAGTTCTTAAAATCCTGGCACTCAACGTCGGCATGGCATATGTGGTAGACCAAGCAAACGTTATGTACGCAAACCTGGATCACGGCGGGCTTCTTCCTCTCTTCGTCCTTTAGATCCTTCTCTCGCCCCAGACTGTGGTGTACGCAACATCTAGCCCAGCACCCACTCATCCGTTGAACTGTTGAACATGCGTAGGAAGCGAGCAAGCCATGCTTTCACCGTCGCGGATCCACGTGTGTAGATGATGATGAACTGATCGCCGGTGATGGCTCTAACCTGGTACTCACCGGCGACCATGGAGATTTGGGAGGCCATGGATTTTGGAGGAGGATTAGGACAAGTTGAACTGTTGTACCCCGCAAAAACTGGGAGCGAACTACTGTGTAAGGAGGAGACAACTGGGAGAGAACTGTTGTAAGGTAGTAGAAGACGGGGACGAGTAGGGCGTGCGAACAGCGTGGGGTTGCTGGCTTGCCCGATGGATAAACGGCCACAAGCCCCCAAAGAGTTCTCGAGAACTATGCGGGACCCACTAGATGTCATGTCTACTAGACCCATATCGTAGGCCTGACGGTATAGCTTCTGCCTGTTCGCACGCCATGCCGGCGCGTGGATGTAACTTCACTTAATTCCGTCAACCGCGCACCTCCCACGACCTTCGCCTCCCTAGCGCGGTCGGGCCTTTTGAGACTTTGACCGGCTATAAATGAGCAATTTTTTTGCCTACTCCGCATGCATGATACTCCCTCTGGTCCTTTTTACTCCCGTCAACTGTTTGCAAAGTGTTTGACCAAATTTATACTTTTTTAACACCACCTTATATTAATTAACCAGCCACACCAGTACACTCATTCAATACAATATTCACCACATAGGGCGGTACGTTATTTACAAGAATACCATCTAATCAGTTGCCAACGCTATACTTAGTGATTAAGTGTGCCACCTTATTGGCCGAGTGGCTAATCTGTCATAGTCCCCCGATGCAAGAGACGCTACCACAAAAGCGCAATCAGTCTCTAAAATTACAGGATTATGAAGAGAAATACCTATGTAGAGACCGGCAATGCAAGCCCTAAGCTCCGCTTCCTCCACGCTTTGACAGGCATCAATGAAATCCCACGACCAAATTTATACTAAAAATATCAATATCTACAATACTGATTATAATGAGTATAAGAACTACGTTTTATAATGAGTGTAAAAATACTGATTTGACATTGTGAATTTTGATACATTTTTCTATAAGTCTGGTGAAAGTAGAGGTACATTGACTTCAGACAAAACTTAAATGCACAATGCAGACTAGTTCCTCCGTCCAGGTGTGTGCCATGTCCTATATATCTTGTCATCACAACAAGGTTAGCTATTAGAGTACCACTACCTACCTTCTAGTTTAAAGGGCTCGATTCAAAAAATTCACCTACTCTTAGCAAGATAGTAGAGGCGGTGGAATAGTTTTTGAAGTCTGCAAAAGTACTCAACTAGTGTTGTCGTTCTTCACACAAAAATGTGTTTACCAATGCATGCGTGAACACTAGTTACTCTAACCTCCCTCTCTTCTCTAATTCTTTGCCACATCAGCATGTTTGCTAGTATTCACGTGTGCATGATACCAGCTAAGATACCACCATTATGGCCAGCCTTAATCATCGCATGCAATAATTTAGTGCACCTTGAAATATGAACATGTGTGGGGCATATATGTTTTTAATGACTTGAGACTATACTCTAGCCCGGCATGCAAGATGACTTATTATGCACCATTCCCCATACCTGCAGGAAGCCCGCTTGTCTCCAAATCTTTTCCTCTCCATGTGTGGAAACAATATGCCTTAAACTCTCCTTCTCCCTCCGTGTCCCACCACTCCACCCCGTGTGAAAAAATCTGCATGCATGACTCTCCTCCCCCCATGCTCGTCCAATCCGTTGTGACCAGCAATATTTCCACCACTTCGCTCCCCCATAATTTACTCCAACAAATATGCCCACGTAGCTGTTACTTAACTGCATGTGCATTGGGTCACTGACATATGGGCCCAACAGGTGTTCCACCCACATGTCAGTGACGCAACTGGACCTGCAGTTAAATCAGTGTAGCTCAATCCATATCTTACGTAGGTGTGCCATTGCTCGCTATAAATACCGCGCCTACCACGACATCGCTATCTCCTCCCTCTCACGTTCACGTTCATCGCTATCTCCTCCCCCTCCCTCTCACGTCGACCACCATGGCATCGCCCCTCCCAAGCCCTAGGAGCCCCTCGCTGCACCGCGCGGTCGGTCACGCATCGCATTTCGTTCCTCGCTGCCACTAGTCGAGGAGGACGCGTCGGTATTCCGCTCCTCGCCGCTACGCGACGCGTCGCCGTTCCGTTCCTCGCCGCCACTAGTCGAGGAGGACGTTTCGGCGTTCAGCTCCTCGCCGCGACGCGACGCATCACCGTTCCGTTCCTCGCCGCCACTAGTCGAGGAGGACACGTTGGTGTTCCGCTCCTCGCCGCGATGCGTCGAGGTGGATGCGTCGGCGTTCCCAATCTCGCCAGCACGCGCGTCGGAGGACGAGTCGGCTCCCCGCTACGAGGAGAATGCCGCGCGGCCCGCGGAGCCCCCCAGCCTTGAGGAGCTTTGGAAAGAAATTGATGTCGCCTTGTGGGAGGCTTTGCCTCCACCAGAGCGCGCCAAAATACAGGCGGAGAAGAAGGCCGAGGAAGAGAAGCGCACTCATGAACAAGCTGCCCGGGAGGCCTATGTCGCGTCGAGAGAGTCGCAATTGGCTCTTTTGCGGATTCTCGTGAGGGCCGTGAGGGTGGCAGAGGACGCCCGTACTGACGCCCTGAGTGCAATCGGGCCCAAGCGCCTCATCTACGCTTGGCGGTACGTGGACCGGGTGCATGCTTCCAGCGAGGCGGAGTACCTGTTGGCGCCGGATCACCACACTGGTGAGATCCCGCTCGCCCGTCGGCAAGCCGCCAATCAGCACCTCGCGAGTACCAGGGCACTCGTGGCGCGCCGCAAGCGCTCCTGCGAGCGCCGTGGCTTTTAGGAGGAGTATAATTTTTGTTTCGTAAGGCGATCTCATTAGTTTTGGGACGCAAATGATAAATCCCAACGCTCAGGAATTTTTAGCGCCCTTAATTAAGTATGTAAAAGGGAAAGTTTGGAAACCTTGTGTATTCGTGACGCATTTTGCAAGTACGTGCATATAGCACAAACTTTACTATATACCATCGCACTACACGCCTCTCTCTCGATATATGCTTGCAGATTGTATACTCCCTCCGTCCGTGTCAATAAGTCATCTTTGGTTGTGCACCGTGACCAAGGAGGGAAGACTTGTACATCTAGACGGAGGGAGTACTACTATTACTTATGTACGTGCAAATGCACGTTTTAACATTACGATGCGGTTTTTGTAAAAGTAGAAAAACATCACTAGTCAAGCTTGTGAAACGATTCAATGCAAAACAAATGCAAAATGCTCGCTTGATTGTTTACTTTTAGCTTCCTTCTCCGTCATTATTTCTCCGTCAGACTTTGTAATGGAGTATCTCACTAGTTGGAAAGGCATGCAAATTCCCAAACCGCTTCCTACACGCTCAGATCGAATTTTTTTGCCTAACAAGTTGTGCCGTGCAATTGGAATTCCAACTTGAGTACTACTACTAGTAGGAGTACCACGGCCAGTTCTTTTAGGCTTCTAGATTAGTAATCCCATAACTACTACCTCCGTCCTGGTTTATTGGTCCCCATTGTAATCTGTGTCAAATTTTGATCATAAATTTAACTAATGGAATGTTAGTGCATGTCACATGCACTACTCTATTCGTCTAGGTGAGTAAGTCATCTTAGGGTGTGCACCGTGACCAAGGAGGAGGAGAAAACGAGAAACGTTAATGTTTATTTGCTAACTAATAGTATTGCATGCAATGAACTAACCACCGCATGTCGTGTTTGATATCTCAAGTCATTAAAAGCATGCACACTCTTTATCTCTTATTGGTTGATATGTCAAGAAACAAGAAACGAGATAGAAGTTAATGCACCGCGCCTAAGTGTTTTGGGATTATTTGGTTTCGTAAGATGACTTACACACCTAGACGGAGGGAGTAACATTTTATCGCTTAAATCTTTGGTCAAAATTTAGCACAAATTACAATGGTGAGGAATAAACCAGACGGAGTAGTAGTTTAGAAGCCCAAATAAATGAGTGAGGCGCCTTATTGTTACTCTCCACTATGACTAGTCTTGTGGGAAAAGCTGGGGAAGCCGCCAAAAGAACTGGCCCTAGGAGTAGTAGCTAGGGATCGAGTGTGCGAGATGAACCGGAGAAAGTAAGTGCAGAGATGAAATGCAAAAAAGACGGAGGGATGTGATGGTTGCTTGTCCGTTTATTTTACCAGGCCACTTATTACTGGGAGTGGTTGGGTTTTGTGATATGACGGCTTTACTGCCGCGCCACGAGCGGAGTGAGAGGTGAGACTCCCGTGCATTGCCGCCCTCTACACTTGTACTACATCGGTCGTGGTTTATTAGCCCCCCATTGAATTTGATTGAAGATTTAACTGACAAAATGTTAGTGCATGTCAACAAAAACTATATCGTTGGATTCGTATTTGAACATAGTTTTCAATGATATAATTTCAGGTGACATTCATCAGTATTTATCGTACTATATATAATGTTAGTTCAATTTTTGGTCATACTAATCTATAGTAGTAAGGTGCCCGTGCGTTGCACCGAAGAGTGAAATGCATTGATCGGGGAGTTTTTTATTTTGACAAAGGATGTGGGGGTCATATCATGTGTAATGGGTATCGATAGGTTTCTTCGGATATTATCTCATCTCTAGAGCTCACAAACATCCGGGTGAAATAGAAAAAAAGGTATCTTTTGCAAACAAAAGCGTTCAACTGTTCAACCTGCATCCAAAACTTGTGAAGAAATAACACTTATTGTGCTTTGCAATAAATGATCTTTAAGAATTAGTTTTTGAGTATCGAATGTTATACATGTTGGCAATAGATGACATGGCACTTTCTTATAGTCAACAGTTGGCTATACTATTAAGTAATATTAACCATGCCCTTATACACCTAGACGGAGGGATTAAATCAGGATGACTTGCAAGGGGGCAGAGGAGATGTAAGAAATGGTTCATCGTAAGTCTTTCACCAGTACTGTAGTAAAAATTCATACATGGAAGATTCTAAACCATAAACGGATACACTTTTAATCATGCGCGATACTCCAATAGAGCAAGATCCTGCATGTAAGTCTCCACATGCTTAGACAGCGGATTACATTGAGCGAAGACTAATGATCAACATTTAACTTGATAATGCGTAATTTTTTTAGAAGAACAGGGAGGCTCCTCCTTGGTTCCATTATCAAATGATACCCAAAGTGTCTTCATCAACCCAAGCTCAAGACCCTCGCAAGGGGCCAAGCCTTGCAGGGCGGACGACAAGGAGCTTCCTCAGGCACGGCCTCGTCAGGCTGGCTCATGAGGAGGCGGAGAGTTCAAGGCAGGGTACCTCGCGAGGTGCCCATGACGCAAGCCATGATGACGAAGGGCGCCAGTCGGGCGCTAGCCCGCGCAGTGTCCTCCTTTCCTCTTTGGTGCAAAGGGAGCAAGCGCAGGCGAGAGCATCAAGCAAAGGCATCCGTTTCGGTGCAACAAGACCAAGACCAGCCCAACGGATGGAAGGGAGTCATCGTGGAGGCCAAGCAAGCATCATCCCCAGAGCCTTTGGCAGGCGAGGACCAACTTTAGTCAGGATAAGTGTACCCGCTGTTCCCCTTCAAAATGGCCAATTGTTGGCGCCCTTCCCGCTCAATATTTGGGAAGAGGCCTAGGGCCTTCGCCTATAAATAGGAGTAGCCACACTCAGAGCGAAGGCATCTTGGAGAGACGAGGAGGCATCTAGAGGAGGGAGAGAAGGGATCCAGATCCGAACCCTCATCAAGAAACCAGTAGCTAGAGCGACCTAACTCCACCTAGCAGTTCATCACACCCGCCAAGAATGTACCCTCATGAGGCTGTTCTTCCTTGTATTGTTCCTCATCAGCCCAAGAGGCAATCCACCACACCACACACTGGAGTAGGGTATTACACCACAATGGTGGCCTGAACCAGTATAAATCTTGTGTCTCTTGTGCTGTCCCGTTTAGTAGTCTAGGTCCCAGCGATTTGGCGAGGTACGAGACGGTGGAGGGTTGCATATCCGCGCGCACCCCAGTGTTCGAACCTCAAGGGTCTGCCAGAACCCGAAATCCGACATTTGGCGCGCCAGGTAGGGGTGCGCCGGAAACTGCCTTTCGTCGCCTCGTTCTTCCCCGACCACCGCAACCATGTCTGACGCCCGTCGGGCCCGCGCCGAGCGCCGAGCCGCCCTCGCCTCCCATGTCACCCAGACAGCTCCTGTCGGCGGGCGCCCTCGTCGTTCCCCGTCACCTGCCGTCAACGCCGCCACCGGCCCAGCGGGAACGAGCAGCAAGCATCGCCCCAGACTCGTCCATGAGGCGGACGGCCGCACCGCCACGCTTTCGCTCACCCTGCTGGTTCTTCGTCACGAAGCGCCCAGCGCGCTATGGAGGCCCGAGCTGCACTTCATCGCGCAAACGAGCTCCTGCGCTACCGCCTGCCGACGACAAGCGTTCTGAAGAATGGCTCGACCGAGTCTCGAAGCTCGTCTGCTGCTGCAGAGGCGCCACCGCGCCGTCCGTCTCGCTGCACCGCACCCGCCCAGCTGGCGATGAAGCTCCCGGGGCGCCTCGGCCGCCTCCTCTCAAGAAGGCGCCTGTTCAAGCGCGCGCCCCTAGGCGGAACCCGTTCCGCCAGCGCCACGCTGCAAGAGCAGAGCTGTCAAGAAGTTCCTCGCCCACGAGAAGCTGCCCGAAGCGCTCCCTCTCCAAAGACGTCAGACCTCGCTGCCCCCCCAGCCATGGCGCAGGAGGCCCGCAAGACCAAGCTCTCTGTCGTCCGAGGCCCCCCATGCCACGGCGGGCTGCAGCGCCTTCACCTCCGAAGCTCGCAGCGTCGCGTGGCCCGCCAAGTTCAAGCCAGACCTGCCTCCTCGCCACGACGGCAGTGACCTCTCGGAGTTCCTCCAGCTCTACGAGCTGGGCATCGAGGCTGCCAACGGGGATGAA
Source organism: Aegilops bicornis (assembly GCA_021605145.1). Lineage (NCBI taxonomy): Eukaryota > Viridiplantae > Streptophyta > Magnoliopsida > Poales > Poaceae > Aegilops > Aegilops bicornis. Next base: position 423,546,066 of record CM038675.1, on the reverse strand, counting down.
AAGGTCATGGCGAATTGGTTTCCCATGGCGCTCAAGGACAGCAGCCAGGGGAAACCCTGCAAAAGTACATCTAGCGCTTCAACAACGCACGCCTCAAGATCCCCAGGGTAACGGAGGAGGCCATCATCTCTTCCTTCTCCGACGGCGTGCACGGCGTCAAGATGAAGGAGGAGCTGGCGATGCATGAAGATCTGTGCACCTCCTTGGAGCTGTTCAACTAGGCGACCAAGTGCGCCAGGGCTGAGGAGGGGCGCCTCTCCCTCCTCGAGCTGCCTGCCGCAGATCCCGAAGAGAAGAAGTCCAAGGCCAAGGACGTGAAGCGCAACGGGGCTGCCGTACTCGCGGCCGAACAAGACACCAAGCGAGGCAGAGATCAGTCCGAGTCCTCCAAGGTCAGCCGGTACTACGTGTACCATGACCTCCACACCCACAAAACAAATGAATGCCAAGAGCTCCGGGCCGTGCACGAAGGAAGGGTCGGCAGACGCCCCGAGCGCAGCGACCGGGGCTACGGCCGAGGAGGAGGAAGGAATGCAGACGCCAAGACCCGCGGCCAGCGCCAAGGGTGGCGCAACCAACCTCGCGAGGACGGCCGGCAAGACCCGCCATGAGGGAGGCTGGAGGTATCAGCCTCGCGAGGATCGTCCGCAGGGGAACGCAGGCCTCCCTCCACTGCCGCCGCCGCCAAGGAGAAATGAGGACCGTCATCAGGACGAGGGGGCTGGGGGCTTCCAGGAACCGCGTGCGATCGCCTGCATCCTGGGCGGAGCTCAAACCCCAGCCTCTCAAGATCTTCAAGCAGTTCGCTGCAGTGAATGCAGTCCTCCCCAAGCTCGAGGCCACGCGCCCTCTCAGGTGGTCGGCGTGCACCATTATGTTCAGCTCAGCGGATCAGCTCAAGTGCGTGGCCACAGCCGGAGTTCTCCTGATGCTTTGTTCCCCAATCATCAGCAACGTGCTGGTCACCAAGACCCTCATCGACGGCGGGGCAGGGCTCAACGTCCTGTCCGTGGAAACATTCAACAATCTTCAAGTGCCTTACAGTCAGCTTCAGCCAACCAAGCCTTTCTCCGGAGTCACCGACGGCTCCACGGTCCTGATCGGGCAGGTCCGCCTTCCTATCACCTTCGGGGCTCTCGACAACTACCGAACCGAGCTCATCGACTTCGACGTCGCCCACATTTGCCTGCCATACAACACCATCCTCGGGTACCCGGCACTGGCCAAATTCATGGTCAGAACTCCACCACGGCTACAACGTCCTCAAGATGCCAGAAGCGGCAGGGTCATCACGGTGCCACTGTGAAGAGAGAGACGCAGTTTGCTCCACAGGCGAGCCTTTCAGCCGCATCGCTAGAAGACCTGCACCACGCAGCAGGAGGCCTCACGAGGCCGCAGCCAAGAAGAAGAAGACATCGACCGCCCGGCTCCTCAAGAGGCAGGCCCCTCGGGGCCAAGGCCGGGCCAGGGGAGCCTCCTTCCATCGCATAGGAAAGCGCGCCCGGCGCCTCCTCAGCCGGGCTCGGGGCTCTCCTCGAGGGCCGCCGACCTCGCCAAGGTCACGAGGGAGGCGCTTGGGCACCACGTGAGGCGTGTTTGAAGCACGCTTCCATAGCAAAGGTGAGCAAGGCAAGTAGGGCCGAACCCACAGGAGTTCGTCAGCAAGGCCATTCAGGAGCTACAGGAGTCAAGGGTCATGAGGGGCAGCCGCCGCCTCCCCGCTGTGGCCCCACATCCAGGCGAGGATGGTGGGCTGCGCGTCTGCATCAACATACCAGGGCTCAACCGAGCCGCGTCTCAAGAGCGCCTCTGGCCCTCGCGAGTGGGATGTTGCGAGGGCCCGCCCCACAGCTACGTGCGCATGCCTTATGGCCTGCCAAACGCGGCTGCTGCACACCAGCGTCTCATGAGGGCCATCCTGGAGGCTCAAGAGGTCGCACGCCGCAGCCTGGCGGAGATGGAGATGGCCGCGAGGAGCCGCCAGCCTCGGATCCTCCCGAGGCCCCGGGCACTGGGCTCGTGAGGTCGGCTCCCGCAGCCCACCGAGTCTGCTACACCAACACCACCTCGTCCCCAACATCACCAGGTGACATCTTTAAGTTTCATTTCAGGCTGGGAGCGCCTTCAGGGCCGCATTATTCCCAGGCCGCGTGGGTCCGTCCCTGCGGCATGTATCCCTTTCATTTCATGTCATTAGCCTATCTCTGTTGGGGCGCCTCGGCTGCATCATCCCCAAGCCGCTCGGGCCTGTCCCAGAAGCATGTATCCTTCCTACGTTTTCCTTAGGATTATGCTCTCGCTCCACCATGCTTGTTATTTGGTGCCTTTTCCTGGTGACTAAGCTTATGCGTTAAAGGGGTGCCCGAGCATCGGGACTCGTGGCTCCTACCGGCTCTCCGGCCCTCACCCTCTGGTCTTGTCCATGGCATCGCGACCTGGCTTGCCAGCGACGGCTGAGACCAGCCCGAGAGCCGGGACCCGAGGACGTAGAGTTTCATCATCTAACCCAACTTGCCCGTTAAAGGGGGGGTGCCTGAGCATCGCTACTCAGGGCTCCTACCGGCTCTCCGGCCCGCACTCTCTGGACTTGTCCATGGCATCGCGACCTGGCTTGCCAGCGACGGCTGAGACCAGCCCGAGAGCCGGGACCCGAGGACGTAGTTTCGTCATCTAACCCAGCTTGTGCGTTAAAGGGGGGGGGTGCCTGAGCATCGCGACTCAGGGCTGCTACCGGCTCTCCGGCCCTCACCCTCTGGTCTTGTCCATGGCATCGCGACCTGGCTTGCTGGCCGACGCCGAGACCAGCCCGAGAGCCGGACCAAGACGAGAGTACCGCATCCGCCAAATTTGCGTGAACACACTCGAAGATAAGGCCCAGGCCGCAACCCGCCTTGAGGTAGGGCCCCGTGAGTCCCGCTGGCTCACGGGTGCCCGTGATACACCTCGTCCAGCCCTACTGCCAGCCCACGTGTCGTGGTGGGGCTGTATACACCCTGTGGCTCCTCCCGGAGGGGAGCCCCTCCCACGCATCAGATGGAAGCACCATGCTCCGCGTTGGTGACGACACCGCCGAGGAGCGGCTATGCCCAGACGCATGCGAAGCGCTATGCTCCATCCGGTGATAAACAACTGAGGGTGGCCGCTGGGTCGCACCAACCTCAGGGAGCCCAGAGCTCAGTGTCCGGCCTCATCGCAACGCCTCCCCTCGGGAGCGCCGCGCGAGGGGGCTGGACATGGGGGCTGTGCTTGGGTCACGCGCAGACGCACGCCACCCAGCCAGGCCCCCCGGGCCTGGTTCGTCGCACGTCACTCCCAGAGCGGAGCCAAGGTACGAATGCCATTTGAGTGTCAAGGGGGACTCCTGAGCATCGCGACTCAGGAGCCTAACTGGTCACGTAGCCCCTCACCCCTTAGTTCCGAAAGGATAACGGCGGTTGAGGTATGCGCGCGGGCCGGGCTCTGCAGACGAGAACGGTGGCTCCGCCAGCGTCTCACCTCCCTCCTTGCTGTTCGTGCGCCAAGGGGGACTCCCGAGCATCGCGACTCAGGAGCCTAACTTGTCACGTAGCCCCTCACTCCTTGGTCCCGTCCTGGTTTCCGGTCGGGGCTAACGGCGGCTGAGGTATGCGCGGGGCCGGGCTCTGCCGACGTAGAACATAAGCAAGTAGGAAGCGCAAATTTCAAGGAATTCAAAAGCAAATATTACAGTCCACACTGTTATCGCAATACCAAATGCAAGTTTAAACGCCTCCCCGAGGCATGATACATGTGCAGGAATTAAAAGCAGGACAGGAGCCACAACGGAGTCACTTGTCGACGGTGGAGCAGCGCAGAGTGGGTTCGCCTCGTGGAGCAGCAGGGCCGCCAGCGCCTCACTTCGGCTTGGTGCTGAAGGCCCGAAACTTCCCCAACAGCGCCTCCGCGCGACCCTTCACAGCCTCGGCACCGGCGGCTGCATGCTCGTTTGCCGGCTCCAGCAGGCTGTCTAGGTCGATGCTGGGATCGCGAAGGTAGACGTGGGTGAGGACCCGCATCAGTGCCGCAGAAGACAACACACGCGCCTCGGCCTCAGCCGTGGGGCCAAGACCAAGGGAGGCACCAGACCAGCAATGATAGCGCTCACGAAGAACGGGTAGAAGTTACTCCCCCGACCCTCAGGGGCGGCGGAGCCGGCCTTGAACGCTTCCGCTCCGTTGGCGCCCTGCGCCTCCGCCATCCGGCGCACCAGGGCGACGCTCGCCCCTGACACATTTGGTGGGTCCAAGGTAGGAGAGTACCAAGCTCCGGCCGGGGCTTGGCAAGGCGCCATGACTGGCTAGGGCATGCAGGCGGAGTGGATCTGAAGATCTTGGAAGCGGAGAGGAGAGGCGCAAGAAAGGGGATCTGAGCAGCAACTGGAGAAAGTAAAGGAGGCAAGGAAGATGCCGCCCTGTTATCAACCCACGCGGTTGCAGAGGCGCACGCGTCCAATCAACCGCCACGCGACGCCCAAGGCCGCAGGCTGTTAGGGCCCGCGACGCTTCGCACTTGCCCTTTCGCCTCTCTGCTCGGCCAAGTTCGGGCGCGCCGTGGGATCGGGGGCTACTATCGGCGTTCTGGGAACGGGGGTCCCCAGACTTGCCTGCCTGCAGCCTGCGGCGTGGCTCGAAGGAGGCCCAGCATGGCCCATCTGCATCAACGCAAGCTCAAGACCCTCGCGAGGGACCAAGCCTCGCGGGGCGGACGACAAGGAGCTTCCTCAGGCACGGCCTCGTCAGGGTGGCTCATGAGGAGGCGGAGAGTTCAAGGCAGGGTACCTCGCGAGGTGCCCATGACGCAAGCCATGACGACCAAGGGCGCCAGTCAGTGCCAGCCAGCCGCGTCCTCCTTTCCTCTTTGGTGCAAAGGGAGCAAGCGCAGCGAGCATCAAGCAAAGGCATCCGTTTGATTGCAACAAGACCAAGACCAGCCCAACGGCTGGAAGGGAGTCATTGTGGAGCCCAAGCAAAGGCGTCATCACCAGAGCCTTTGGCGGCGAGGACCAACTTTAGTCGTGGATAAGTGTACCCGCTGTTCCCCTTCAAAATGGACAATTGTTGGCGCCCTTCCCGCTCAATATTTGGGAAGAGGCCCAGGGCCTTCGCCTATAAATAGGAGTAGCCACACTCAGAGCGAAGGCATCTTGGAGAGACGAGGAGGCATCTAGAGGAGGGAGAGAAGGGATCCAGATCCGAACCCTCATCAAGAAACCAGTAGCTAGAGCGACTGAACTCCACCTAGCAGTTCATCACACCCGCCAAGAACAGACCCTCGCGAGGCTGTTCTTCCTTGTATTGTTCCTCATCATCCCAAGAGGCAATCCACCACACCACACACTAGAGTAGGGTATTACACCACAATGGTGGCCTGAACCAGTATAAATCTTGTGTCTCTTGTGCTGTCCCGTTTAGTAGTTTAGTTCCCAGCGATTCGGCGAGGTACGAGACGGTGGAGGGTTGGATCTCCGCGCGCACCCCAGTGTTCGAACCTCAAGGGTCTGCCGGAACCCGAAATCCAACACCTGCTAAGACGCCTCCCCCCCTCGTCCAAAACCCAAGCACTAACAATGGCAGAACCGAGCAACGTCCGCCGAAAGAGTGGCTGGAATTCGCTCCCCACAGAGGTAATCAAGCTCATTGTTTCGTGTGTGGACAATCTCAGTACCATGCCGCTCGCCGCGTGCTCGTCGGGGTTGTACCGTTTACTCAAAGCCCTCAGGCCGGAGCTTTTTAAGCCAGCTCCTTGCTTGCTGATGCCGCCTGATCTTCAGAAACGGCGTGTCACGCAGCATAACGATCGTAGGGTGGCGAGCATCAACCCTCCATCGCGATCCGATCCCGTCACGGCCTCGGCTACTAATCAGAGCGTACTGGGTCGGCATGAACACATCTTGGATGGTGCTCGTCGACGGTCGCGGCAGCTGGATGCTCGTGGAGGTCTACACCCGGCGATTGATCCCCCTTCCTTCGATTAACACTGCACTGCTTTGGCATCGCGGCCCAGAATACTCAGAATCTTATAGTAGCCAACATGATACCAAGTTTGATTTGCTCAAGGTTGTAATCTGCCAAGTGCCGACAAGATCTGTGAATTATAAAGACTTCAGGCTAATTGCGTTCTTCAACCAAGGTCTCGCCTATCTGACAGGTCACTGTGGTAAGTGGATAAATCTGCACGTCCATCGCAGGATCATACATCCTCCATGGTTCTCTGATGCCATTGAACACAAGGGCTTCATTTACGCTGTCGACTCCTTCTATGGCTGGACGTATTGCTGGCCTACTCGATCCTTCGCTACAAACGGCTGTTACAAAGAAGATGTTACTTTCCTATGATATCATGATGGCTTGCTTATATTATCACAACATTTCTTGAAAAATATTCATGCTCATAACATGCTGTTCTTAAGATTGACTAAACCAAGAGCCCTTTTTTATTTGACTCCAACTTGATATGATGTTGTAGGCCGCTGGTGTCCCTACCCTTCCTAATCCCAGAACCTTTCAAAGAAAAGCGGCATGGCAGTTGCAGGTGGTTCCTGGCTCGATCAGACGACGGCGAAAGATTGATGATCGTTCGCACATACCGGACGTGTTGTTTCGCGGAATACAATCATAGTCACTGCAAGGTCTTTGAGCAGGATCCCAGCTTCTCTGGGCCTTCAATAATTTTTGACTGGAGGCTGGTAAGTAGCCTTGGTGCATGCTCTCTGTTTGTCGGACTGAATTATCCGATTAACCAGGAGATAACCGACGGCAAGGATCATGATGGCAGCGCGGTCTCGTTCATCAGGCAAAATTGTGTGTACACAACGTACCATGTGTCTCTACATGCACCATACCCTGATATGTGTCGCCACACTCTACAGCCCAAAGTAGGAGAGAGGGTCGCAAGTATCAGACTTCGACCTGCTGGCTGGAGTTTCCCCCGTCAGGCACCCATCTGGTTCAAGCCGTCAGCCAATCTCCACAGCTTAATAAATAGTAACGTCTAACTGAGCCAGTTAGTTAGATGCGTACACTTGGTGTTGTAGGATCTTTATTTAGTTTGATGCATACACTTGTTATTTTTTGGTAGCCCTTTTGTAATGATGGCCGATGTTTGGTTTGGAAGAGAGAGTTGCGTCTTCACTCTTCTGGCCTGCTTACTGCTTCTATTGCACCCCCAGCCCTGGTTGTTGCTGCTGCTGTTTTCAATGTACAATCAGTAGTATATTTCGTATGTTGGTTGAATAAATATGTTGTTAGAACAACAAACACAATGTTTTGGAAGTCGTTGCACGGTTTGATCCTTTAGTGCCCCGTACCGTACGTAGCTCATACTATTTTTCGTACGGAACACATTTTCCACTTGTTGATAAGATGCAGCCCAATGATGAAGGCCCAATAGAGAAGCCCATAATTAACTAGAAGGGAGGCTCTCACATGAATCCGGCCCAGGTACATGCTCATGGTCCCCTAAACATAAATAAGTAAATAAATAAATAAAGCTAAATGCTCATGCAACAGCTTCTTTGGGAAAATAGGTAGCCCAAGATTTCTTTTTGAAGAATACCCAAGCTAGGCCTATTTGTTTTCTCCGAATTCTTGGGCTGCAAATCTTTCAAGACGAGGAGGGATACATTCCGTCCTGGCCAAAGAGTATGGTCAATGTCATTAAAAGTAATATCAAAAGGGGTTGAAAATTCCAAAAAAATTATAGCAAATGGGATATTAGTTTTTTTGTTCTTCACTGATATCTTACACGTATTTCATTGGATTTAACATGACATAGTACTAATTTATTTTTAAATTATGGCTATTAATTTTTGGATTAAGAATATTCCGTTCCCCAGCAAAAAATTGTGAATTTTCAAAATTTCCCACATATTTAGTTAATTTTTTTGACCTTGGTACTGACCAGAAAATGGCCAGCAATTCTAAAAATGGAAAACGGGCTGCAATAAATTCCATATGAATTAGAAAATGAGTAAAAGTTATAAAAATAATAGCAAATGGCTGACTTGTTTACGCAAGGCTTTGTCAGTGAACACACGATTCTAGCAGCAGTGACTGTTGGATGTCCATCCAACGGCCGACGTGCTTCTTCAATCTCTGATCTTCCCGCCGAGTCGCCTAAACTAGCGCCCGGCAGGATCGCTCGCCTCCCTCCTCCGTGGCTCAGTGATGCCGCGTAGGCTTCCCCGGCCCACCCTACTCCCTCCTCTGGCCTGCCCGCAGGTAATCAACTGCCTCCTTATTACGCGAAAAAAATGATTCCTCCCACTGACATCTAGGGCGCACCGGTTGGGAGGCTGACCTTTGGGCCTACTACGTTGACGCGTACGTAGGGCTTGTCAACTTAGTCAACAAACGATTCTAGCAGTAGTAACCGTTGGATTTGAATCGAACGGTCCTGCTGCTTCTTCAATCGCTGCTCTTCTTGCACCAGCCGCCCAAACCAGCGCCGGGGAGACCGCCTGCTCCTGCCTCCAGTGGCCGGTTGTGCTGCCGTTGAGGCCTCATCGCCCCCTACTACTCCCACCGCTAGCCAGGCCCCGCGGTGACGGCAACCTCACACCGCAGCCGAACCAGTGAACCCTCGTACTCCTCTTCGCATGGGCATCCACAGCCGCGTCTTCCCCGGCTCCGCATCGTCCCCTTCCTAGGCCTCGCCGTCGTCCACCGCCTTGGTGCTCTCGGCGCGGCGTGGTCAATGTGGTCAATGACATTCCATCGGAAGAGTACTGTATGTGGAGAGGCTGACAACTGGGTCCACGGCCACAGCCCAATTTTTTTGTGATTTGCCAAGTAAGTCGCTTTGTCAGGCCTGTTGGGCTGCAAATCTTTCAAGACGAGGAGAGCTTTTATTCGGCTGGCCGAGAAAATGGCCCATTAGTAATGAGAAATGGGCTGTACATTTTTAAAACACATCAAACCGGTAATTAGTTTCAAATATCTTTTTTTTCATTTCGAGATTTTAAATTACATTAATTTTTATGCGTGGAGAATTTGTTGGATTTTATATTGATATACATTTGTATTTAAAATCAGTTTGAATGTGAGTCAAAATTTTGGAATTAAAAACAGTTCAGACCGCACCGAAATATCCAAAATTTCGTATAATTTTTTAACCGTGGCCACAATATGGGCTGTAATGCTAACAAAAAGAATATGGGCTCCAAAAAAACCTTAAGAATTAGCAAATGGGTTGTAAATTATTAGAAATAATGGCAGATTGGTTGTATGCTGTTTTCCACAGATTTGAGGCTTTCCTAAAAAAAGTATGACGCACAAGCAGTGACTGTTGGATGGCCATCCAACGGCCGTCGTGCTTCTTAAATCTCTGCTCTTCCTGCTCCAGCCTCTCAAACAAGCGGCCAAGGGACTACTCACTCCCTCCTCCGTAGGCGGCCGTGTTTGCCGCCAAGCAGCCTCTCCGCCCCATTACTCCCATCGCTGGCCTAGCCATCCCTCTACTCATCCACACCTGTTGTTATTGTCCGGCGACGGCAGTCGAACCAGTAAACCCTCGTACAGTCGTACTGCCCTCCGCGTAGGAAACAACTGCCGAGTCTTCGCTGCCTCCGTGTCATCCCCTTCCTAGGCCTCGCCCTCGTCCACCACTGTGGTGCTCTCGGCGCGCGTGGTCAATATGGTCAACGACCGACTTCCATCGGAAGAGTACTGTGCATGGAGACGCTGATAGCTGGGTCTACGGCCGCAGCAAGGAAGTGCCTCCTTATTACGCGCAAAATAATTATTCCTCCACCTGACAACGGGGACCCACCGGACAGGCCACCGTATTTTGAAAAACGCTTTCCCCCATTGGGACCCACCAGCTACACCTTCGCACGCAAGGAAGTGCGTCCGGGCAAAAAAAACAAAACGATTCGCCCCCCTGCCTGCTGGGACCCACCAGCTACATCTTCCCACGCAAGGAACTGCATCCGGGCACACAAACGATTCGCCCACATTGCTGGGACCCACCAGCTACATCTTCGCACGCATGAGGAAGTGCACGGCGATACCGGACCCACCTAGTCGAAGCGTACGTACCGTTGTCATTCTGGTCGCGAACGTGTACGTACATACTAGTCGATGTAGCGGCGCGCACGTGTCGTAGTAGAGGCGCACACGTAGCATGTACACGTATGTACAGCAGCCAGGGTGCAAGAAAGAAAATACGACCACGTATGTGTACATACGGGCGGGGTCTCGAATGCCTACTCGCGCATACGTACGGCCAGGGCTCGTGTACATGGCTGGGTCGGAACGGAGAAACAACGTCATCGTCGTGTTCATGGGGAGGCAACGGAGTGCGTCGTGTTCATGGGGAGGCAACGGAATGCGTCGTGTTCATCGGGAGGCAACGGAACGCGTGGGACCAACCGGCTGGGTCGGAACGGAATGTGTGGTCGTGTTCATCGGGAGGGCTTGGACAGAACAGCCGATGGAAACGAGGCCTGGCGTACCGCACAACAGAGGAAACGAACCTCCTACGTTCGGAACGGGGTCCTGTTGATCGGGAGGGGTGTGGTGTACCGCAAAACGGAGGAAACGGACCTCCTACGGTCGAAACGGGGGCCTGTTGATCAGGAGGGGTGTGGCGTATCGCAAAATGGAGGAAACAGACATCCTACGGTCGAAAAGGGGTGGAGGGGTGTGGCGTACTGCAAAACGGACGAAACGGACCTCCTACGGTCGAACCGGGGGTCCTGTTCATTGGGAGGGGTGTGGCGTACCGCAAAACGGGACTCCACGGGATACTGTTCATCTCCACCGTCAACCTCCTCCAGCCTCCACGGGCTACCGTCGACCTCCTCCAGCCTCCACGGGCTCCTGTTCATCCAGCCACCACCACGCCGCTTACTCCATCGGCTACCGCTCAACCACCCCTCCACCGTCTCATCGCTCATCCAGCCCTCCACACCACAGGGTCCTGTTCAACCACCCCTCCACGGGCACCCCTCCACCGTCTACTGTTCATCTAGACCTCCACCACACCACGGGGTCCTGTTCATCTAGAGGCAACGCCACCGCTCACTGTTCATCCAACCCCCCCCCCCCCTCCCGCAACACTCACTGCTCATCCGAGGCAACATTGATCGGCTTCAGTTAGCAGCAGTAGCGAAGGAATCGCTCGATCGGGTTCAGTTAACAGCCATCGATCGATCGCTCGGGTTTAGTAACGCGTAGCCTACAGTGCAATCACTCGGGTTCAGTTAGAGCCCAACGCCTCACTCGGGTTCAGTTAGAGCCAACGCCTCGCACATTACGCGTGCCAGACGTGTCTGAGAAACGCAGCGCATCGCTCGGCCCCCGACCTCCCACCGTAACCGGGAACTCCCCAAAAATTTCCTCCCCCTCGCTTCTACCACGGTTTTTTCCATCATGGACGGCCCAAAGAATGTCATGCAGCTACGTCTCCAGCCCGCCCAGGACGAAAAACCCATTTACTGTCAAGATTTTTTGTCATAGAAGTAGGAGCCCACCACATCTATGATGATACCGGGTTTTGTCACAAGTATCGTCATAGAAGTGTCATATGTATGACAGGAAAAAAATTCGTTCGGCCCAAAATGTCACGGATGTGTCTTTTTTTTGTAGTGAAGATGATCGGATATGTGCAAGCTTTGGATAGTTTGGGCTTCCCGCTCTTGGATGAGCTGGCTACATATGCAGTTCTGGGTTCTCTTCCGCCCAGCTATGGGGCGTTCATCTCAAACTATCATATGCATGGCATGGATAAGAAGCTCACTGAATTGCATGGGATGCTCAAGGTGGCAGAGCAGGATATTAAGAAAGGCACGCATCAAGTGTTGATGGTGCGTAAATCGCTAAGTTCAAGAAGAGTTGGTCCAAGAAAAAGGCTAAGGCAAAGGGCACGGAGACGGTAACCTCTGCCGCACCAAGTCTGGACGGACTCAAGACCGCTTTTGTCGTCACCGCAAGGAAATCGGTCAATGGAAGAGGAATCAGTAGCAAGTGGTTTGCAGAGCATGGCAAGAAGGACGTAAATGATTCTTCAGGAAAAGGTACACTTGTTGCATATGTTATAGACATTTACCTTGCTGACATACCTAGTAGCTCTTGTGTATTTGATACCGGATCGGTTGTTCATATTTGCAACTCGATGCAGGGGCTGGTAAGAACTAGGCGTGTGGCACAAGGGGAGATTGACATCAAGGTCGGCACAAGGCAAGAGTTGCTGCGTTGGAGGTCGGCACGATGCAGCTCCAGCTTCCTTTCGGATTCATTATGGAATTGAATAATTGTTATTACATTCCTGCACTTAGTCGGAACATTATTTTTGCCTCATGTTTGATGAGTCAAGGTTATGAATTCAATTTAAAGGACAATGGTTGTTTGATATTTTTGAATGGTATGTTCCACGGCTATGCACCCATTATTGATGGGCTATTTATATTGAATCTAGAACAGGAACCGGTCTATAACATGAATGTCAAGAGGCATAAGCCTAACGAGATAAATCCGACATACTTCTGGCATTACCGGCTTGGACACATTAGTCTGAAACGCACGAAGAAGCTCCATGATAATGGGCTCCTAACTTCGTCCGACTTCGGTTCGTTCGAGACATGTGAATCATGATTTCTCGGCAAGATGACTAAGTCTCCTTTCGCAAAGAGTTGCGAGAGGGCGTCCGAGCTGTTGGAGCTTATACACAGTGATGTGTGTGGTCCAATCAGCACAACTGCCAGAGGTGGCTATCAGTACTTCGTGACTTTTACCGACGACTTGAGTAGATATGGATATATCTATTTGATGAGGCACAAGTCGGAGACTTTTGAAAAGTTCAAAGAGTTTCAGAATGAGGTTGAGAATCAGCTCGGCAAGACTATAAAGCTTCTGTGATCTGATCGTGGAGGTGAGTACATGAGCTAGGAGTTTGATGATCATCTGAAAAGTCGAGGTATAGTACCTCAGCTCACACCTCCGGGTACGCCACAGAGAAAAGGCGTGTCGGAATAGGACCTTGTTGGACATGGTCCGGTCTATGATGAGCAAATCGGATTTACCCTTGTCATTTTGGGGATACGCTCTAGAAGCTACAACTTTCACACTTAATAGGGTACCATCAAAATTTGTAGACAAGACACCACATGAGATGCGGACCGGGAAGAGTCCCAGTTTGTCTTTTCTAAAGATTTGGGGTTGTGAAGCATTTGTCAAGCGACTTATGTCAGGCAAGCTTACACCTAAGTCGGATAAATGCATATTCGTGGGATATCCGAAGGAAACCTTGGGATATAGCTTCTACAACCGGGAAGAGAACAAAGTGTTTGCTACTCGGAACGGGGTTTTCCTTGAGAAAGACTTTCTCAGTCGGGAGGCCAGTGGGAGGAAGGTTCGGCTCGAAGAAATTCGAGGACCACTCGGGGACAGCTCGGCTGGTGATGAGATCATACCGGAGTCAGTCAGGGAACCTGTAGTGGAAGCGCACCGGAACCACGGAGGTCGGAAAGATTGCGCAGACTGCGTGATGTATTGTTGCTAGAAAGCGACGAGCCGGCCACGTATGCCGAAGCGATGGTGAGCCCAGATTCCGAGGCATGGCTGGAGGCCATGAGATCCGAGTTAAAGTCCATGGATGAGAACCAAGTCCGGGACTTGGTTGATCTGCTACCTGGCGTAACTACCATTGGTTGCAAATGGGTCTTTAAGAAGAAAACCGATGTGGATGGAAATGTTCAGATCCACAAAGCTCGGCTTGTCGCTAAAGGTTATGGGAAAGTTCAAGGAATTGACTATGACGAGACTTAGTCGCCGGTAGCGATGCTGAAGTCGGTGAGGATCATACTAGCTATAGCTGCATATTTCGATTACGAGATATGGCAGATGGATGTCAGAACGAGACCATGAAGAAGATGAAGCCACGAAGATGAACCAAGCGTAGACGAACGAATCCTCACGACCGCAATGAAAATGGGAACTATCGAGAAGAAGCACACATGGTAAACACACCACACATAGACAAGACATGATGCACAACAAGCATGATGCATGACAAAGCTACATGAAGCTACTCATGGCAAGAGATGATGCAAACAAGAGCAACACATCAAGGCAAGTTTAAATGAGGCCGGGAACAACATATAACAATTCCAGTAAGTCCTCATATGCAACTTTCGAAATAGGTCCAGATCTGAATAAACCTTATGTTCAAGTTTTTAAACAGCAAGTTAAGATGCACAAAGATGATCTACACGAAATTCTAGTCAAGATAAATATAAAGTTCATTAGATTTGGAGCTACGGCCTAGAAAATATGAGCAAAACAAGTTAAACATGGCATTGATGCAAAATGCATACAAACATCAATCGAACACTCTCAAAACATGGATGCAACATAATAATATGAAACTACATGCAAAATCAAGCAAGTTTCATATAGAGCACACTCAAAACGGAGCAACGGTTCAACACATACACTCCAAACATGATATAACAACAATCTGTCCAAAACAGCAACTAGGCATCTTGCAAGCGTCAAAACAAGATGCTAAATCATCTCAACATGAAAACAAAAGGCATGGACATCATTTAAAGGTAATGCATGACAAAACTTGAACACTGAGCTATCTCCAGAAATCACTAGAACATGCTCAAAAACACATGGCAAGATTGCAAGTAATAACAGTTTCAGGCTTAGCAGAAATAACATCAGGTTGCAATGTTTAGAGCTATCAAACAACATATTACAGGAACTTATCTTGGCAAACAAAGGCAATGCATGAACCTACTAATTGCATAGAACAAAAGTCCTTTACTGACCATGAGCCAAAAAGGATCAGAAAATATGATGGCACCCATGTAAACATGGCAAGTTATATGACAGATTCAAACATGGCAGGAACAACAGTAAGTAGGCATGTCGATGAGCTTGTATCACTCACCACAGAGCAATACATGGCATGGAAATGCAACCAACAGTAATAATAAATGTTTTTATGAAGCTAAGAATGGCAAGAGAAAGTCCATAGGGTGCATAGATCACTAACAACAATCATGGCAACAACTGAACTTAATTTTAACAGGCTGACAGCAACATTATTTAGCAATTTGGAGCAATATTACAACAACCTACAGCAAGCCATAAATGCAACAAGGGGCAAGGATGGATAGAGCATGACATGTAGACCAAAACATCCTTAGTGAACATCTCCAGATTATGCATAGAATGACTAGTAGCAGCAGGTTTACATGGCATCGCAAAATAACAGATTCAGCCTAGCAAAACAGCAACAGCAAGTACCCTACTTAACAAGCTTGATGCACTCAGTACAAGATTCACAAAAATACATGGCAAGCACCCCTGTAATGATGGAATGATGTAGTTCAAAACACATGTAGACATCAAGCTCATAGGATACACACATCAAACATGGCAAAATGACAAAAGAGCAAGTTTTGTTAACAGACAGCAGACAACATCATATAGCACTCTTGCAACGATGATTCAGGCATCAAGATGAACTCAAATGAACATGATGCAATGGAATTAAATGAAGTACTTGTTGAGCCGAACAATTTTATATATTACACGCACGAAACGGAGCTACAGATGCAGAGATATGATGCAATGAACATGGCATGATAATGTCAAAATACTTCGGGGCCTTGGTGAAATCGAGGTCAACCTTCGGGCTTGCACGGAAAACGATGATGGCCGGAGTTCGTCGCCGGAGACGAGGAGGAAGAGGCCGGGGAGGCGCGGGGAGGTGGCCCCGGACCGGATCAGGCCGGACCCGGCCGGTGGGGAGGCGGATCGGCGGGGCGCGGGCGGCCGAAGCTCGACGCAGTTGGCCAGCCGGGCGCGGATCTCCGTGGAGGCGACGGCGAGGGTTGAGGTGGCGGGGCGAGGCGCGTCAAGTGAGCGGCGGCGGACGGGCGAGGCGCCGGAGTTGGCGAGGCAGGCAGAGGCGGGCGCCGGAGACACGCGCGGCGGAGGCGCGGCGCGGGCGAGACGGGCGCTGCCAGACGGCGGCGGACGGGCCCGCGGGTCCGTGGCGGCGGAGGACGGCGGCTCGCCATGTGGCAGGCCACGATTGGACAGGGGGAGCGGGGCGGACACGTCCGGTCGCCGGGCGGACATGTCCGGCGGCGCGGAAGGGATGGATCTAGGGTTTTGGGGGTTTGGACTGCGAAATTTTTGGGGAGAGCACATATTTATAGGTAGAGGGAGCTAGGAGAGTCCAAATGAGGAGTGGTTTTCGCCCACACGATCGTGATCGAACGACCGAGAGCATGGAGGGGTTTAGGATGGGTTTTGGGCCACTTTGAAGGGGTGTTGGGCTGCAAGACGAAAGGGGCTTTTACGGTTACCCGGTTAACCGTTGGAGTAACAAACGGACTCCAAATGGCACGAAAACTTGACAGGTGGTCTATCGGTGCTATACCAAGGCCGCTTGGCAAACCTCGGGCCATTCCGGGAATGTTTAACACCCGCTCACAACAGGAGACAATAAGGGACACGCCGGAGGGCATAGGAGTGCCGGATTGCAAAACGGACAACGGGGAAAAAGCTCGGATGCATGATACGAACACATATGCAAAATGAAATGCACATGATGACATGGCAATATGCAACACGCAAGCAAATGACATGGCAACGACGGCAAATAACTGGCGGACACCTGGCGCATCGAATCCGGGGCGTTACAACGGAGGACCAAGCCCCTGGCGAAATCGTAAGTGTCCGAACACCAGAATAACTCATGGTGTTCCATTTGTCGCACAGCATTTTCTAACGCCGAATATAACCATGCAGCCCGCCCAAGGACAGGCTCGATGCTTCGACGAGCGGCTCCCTGGATTCGTCGGATGTGAATAGCACCTTACTTCTGACCGCCTCGTCTCCTCCCGCCGCGGATGACGCCGAGGTGGAGTCCCAAAAGGGGCCCATCAAGGAGCAGGTGGCCCTGGAGGCGCCGCAAGGCGACCTCCCGGGCTCCGGGCGCAAAGGGGATAAAACCCCGAAGGGCTTTAAGTCCGGCCCTGTGCCGGACTCCGTACCGGAACCTTCAGTGGTTCCGGAGTCCGGCAGGCGACCCCTTCGTAAGAATGGCAAGACTACGACGCGGGTGACCTCCGTCCAACCGGAGGCACCGGATAGTTTTATGGAGGCGCTTAACAGCGCTTCCATCAACGTGGAGCACCGCACTGTTATGAGTGTGGTGATCTAGAAAGTTCAGTCCGCCAAGAGCGGGCTGACTGAAGCCTGTGCCAGCCTTCTAACAGGCTTTGACGTATGTATTTAAGATATGTAAAAATATTACCGCATAGACAGTAGCCCCTGATGCTCAGTTTGGTGTTCGGAATGAAAAAGCCGAACTTGGGTTCTAAAATATATACGCAGGAGTCTAACATAAGTATGTCAATATGGGAATGCAGGCTGCGCTGCTAACCTCTGTCGCACTGACTGCGGAGGTTGATGCATTGAAGCACAGCCTCGAGCGGTCCGAGAACGAGCTCGGCCTTGCCAAAAAGCAGCTCGAGGACAAGGAAGGTAAGTAATACCTTATGGGAGTATTTAAAAGATGTGGTTGCAAAAAATGACAGGAATAATGTGAATATTGCAGGGGCCACGAACGAGGTGGCGACCCTGAAGGAAGCGGTGTCCAAGGCCGAAAGCAATGCGGCCGCGGAGCGCACCGAGCGAGAGAAGCAGGAGGCGCAGGTGGCGGGGGTGTGGCAAGAGCTCCGGGCTCTCGTGGAAAAACATGAGAGTTTGGAGCGTGACTCAAAGACTCGAGAGTCCGAGCTCGCCTCGGCCCTTGAGTGCACCAAAGCCGCTAAGGCCGAAGCCCAAAAAGCCCTCCAGGAAATTGAGGCGATGAAGAAGATAGCGGCGGGTAAGGCATTCTTTATGCAAAGCAAGCATGTGAAAGTGAATTATCTATTACTTACCCGAATCCGGAGCTCTCCAGAGCATTCGCAGAACTGCCCTCAAGAAGGTGTCCGATGTCACCGCATTCTACCGAGCCGAGGAGGGAAGCTCGACGGAGAAGGTGTTCTGGTCTCAGTATGCTGAGGCCGGACACCCGGTGCCCTTAAGCGACCAATTGAAGCAGCTGGTCGAGCTCCATAAGGTGGCCGAACAGGCCATGAAGGGCCTCATAGTTCGGCTGTGGCCTAAGGAAGCCATGCCTGGGAGCTACTTAAGGCTGGTGAGGCGGCTGGTGGACGCCTGTCCATGGGTTGAAGTCGTCAAGCGCTCCGTCTGCATCGAAGGTGCTCAGAGGCCCTTGCCCATGCTAAGGTGCACTGGGGCAAGATGGATGCTGAGAAGCTTGTGACGGACGGACCACCACCGGGCAAGGAGCATCGCAAGCCTGAAATGTATTATGAGGGCGTCCTGAAGGGTGCCCGCCTTATAGCGGGTGAATGCTCCAGAGATGTAATTTTTTAGTAGACTCGCATTTGTTATCCTATACGCTGAAAACTTGTTCATATGCGCTAAGCAACACTTTCGAATTTAAAATATTACCTTCTGTGCGACCGTGTATTTAATTTGAGAGATGGAGAGTCGTCGGCTTCAGCCCCCATGCCACGAGTGCTGGGGTGTTCGGGATAAACTTGAGCGCTCTTGTTCCCATTCTTGGGTCCTTCGAGGGAGGCGCTCAACGCAACGAACAAGGCAACCGGACAATAATTCTTGAACACTCTCACTTAGCCATAGAATTCTATAATTTTAAATTCGGCGAAGCCCCTGGTATTGGGAAGACCGAGTTCGGGGCGCTATCCACGCCTAGGCCGGACAATGCCGACTCCTCGCTCTAAGCGGCATAAGTCTTTAGGGACTCGAAAACCTCTCGAACAACGACCGGATCTCGCCCTATCATGACGGTCAGTTTTAGCTTTCTCCAATGAGGTGCTTAACCCAGCTCAACCGGGGCACAATCGCAGTGGTTCTCCCAAATACTACCTTACCGATATAACGGAACATAAGGTACCAAAACATGGGAGCCGGGCAAACCCAACTATTAACCCAAGACATGATTCGAGCCGATGCATATAATGTTATAAGTTCGGGTGCCGCACTTGTGAAAGTGTTCGGACTTATCACACCATATTGTGGGGTAATTAAGCCCCTGGTGTATTGCCCGTACCAAAGTGTACAGTTGCACAATGTCATAACTGAACATATATATATAGAAAAAAGGAAGTCAATAATAGGCAGAAGCTATGTATTGTTTATTCAAAAGGGCTGCAGTAAGAGCAGAACGATACAAATAGTGTGATAAGCAAGGGACGGGACTTTTTACCATGGCCCCCTCCAGGGGTAAGCTGCGGGATGGTATGTAAAACAGGTATACTGCTCGTAATAGAGACCACCTGGACACTCGACGTAGCTTTCTACTTCCCTTGCTGTTGCATCATGTGTTCGGCGATTCTACTGCCGGATAGGGCTTCGTGAGAATGGATTCCTAAAAGTAAAAAAGAAAGAAGAAAAGAAAAGAATGACACAATCGGGAGCCCCTGGTGCGGTTGAGCCGCATTCTGGGCATGCCGTGGCCGTGCCCCTCCCCCTATGCCGATGGTATTTCCAGAGCGTAATTATGTACATGTAGTACTGGTTTCGTAATTTCACGAGGGCTGGGGTTTGGGCCGCATTGCTATGCGTGCTCGGAATGTGCCAGGCGGTCTTATCGTAGGTTACTCCGGGCGCGCTTGACGGTGTCCGGACGTTTAATAGCCGGACTCGAGAATTGCCTTAAGAGGCTGCTTTGTACTTCCGCCGCGAGGGCCGCCGTATGCTCCTCCGTCCGGAGAGAGCGTTCGGTGTTCCATTGACCGTAATGACTCCTCGAGGACCTGGCATCTTGAGCTTGAGATATGCGTAGTGCGGCACCACATTGAACTTTGCAAATGCGGTTCGTCCGAGCAGTGCATGATAGCCGCCATGAACGGGACTATGTCTAAGATTAACTCCTCGCCGAAGTTATCCGGGATCCGAAGACCACTTCAAGTGTAACTGAGCCTGCAGTTGGCCTCTACACCTGGTATGACGCCTTTAAAGGTCGTCTTCGTGGGTTTAATCCTTGATGGTTCTATGCCCATTTTGCGCACTGTATCCTGATAAAGCAGGTTCAGGCTGCCGCCGCTGTCCATTAGGACTCTAGTGAGGTGAAATCCGTCAATGATTGGGTCTAGAACCAATGCGGCGAATCTGCCATGGCGAATGCTAGTGGGGTGGTCGCTTCGATCAAAAGTGATCGGCAGAAGACCACAGGTTGAACTTTGGGGCGACTGGCTCCATCGCATATACGCATTTTAGTGCACGCTTCCGCTCCCTTTTGGGTATGTGGGTTGCGCATATCATGTTCACCGTCCGCACTTGTGGGGGAAGCCCTTCATCCTCTATTGTTCGGGCGCCGGGCTCCTCTCGTCATCGCTATGCAGCCCCTTGTCATTGTTTTCAGCATTTTACTTGCCTGCCTGCTTGAACACCCAACAATCCCTGTTGGTGTGGTTGGCTGGTTTTTCGGGGGTGCCGTGTATCTGGCACAAGCGATCGAGTATTCGGTCCAAATTGGATGGGCCCGGAGTATTTCTTTTAAATGGCTTTTTCCGCTGACCGGGTTTAGAGCCTCTGAATCCGGCATTGACTGTCGTATCCTCAACATTATCGCCGTTAATGTGGCGCTTGTGCTTGTTGCGATGCGACCTGGCATTGTTGTCCTTGGTATCCGAATTACCAGGGCTCTTGGACATGTTGTTACTACGAGCTAGCCAGCTGTCCTCTCCCGCAGAAAAGCGGGTCATGAGTGTTGTAAGGGCTGCCATGGATTTCGGCTTTTCCTGTCCTAGGTGCCGGGCAAGCCACTCGTCGCGGATGTTGTGTTTGAAGGCTGCAAGGGCCTCTGCATCTGGACAGTCGATGATTTGATTTTTCTTGGTTAGGAACCGTGTCCAGAATTGTCTGGCCGATTCCTCTGGCTGCTGATTTATGTGGCTTAGGTCATCGGCGTCTGGTGGTCGCACATATGTGCCCTGGAAATTGTCGAGGAATGCGGCTTCCAGGTCATCTCAACAACCAATTGACTCTGTTGGCAAGCTGTTAAGCCAATGTCGGGCTGGTCCTTTAAGCTTGAGTGGGAGGTATTTGATGGCGTGTACATCATCACCGCGGGCCATGTGGATGTGAAGGAGATAGTCCTCGATCCAAACCGCAGGATCTGTTGTGCCATCGTATGATTCAATGTTTACGGGTTTGAAACCCTCAGGGATTTGATGATCCATCACTTCATCTGTGAAGCATAGTGGGTGTGCGGCGCCTCTGTGTTGGGCTATATCACGACGCAGCTCAAATGAGCTTTGTCTATCGTGGTTCGCCCGGCCGAGTTGTTATATCCAAAGCGGACGGTTATCGCCACGTGTCGTGGCGCCCACGCCGATCTGTAGATCGATCTTATTTCCCTTGCCTTGTCCACCAATATATCTCGCAGGTCCGGCGCGATTTCCCGCCTTGGTATTTTTGAGCGGCCACGGGGTGCGGCTTGAGTTGAGGGGCCGAGAGGCCTCTTCGTCAGCGCCACGAGGTGGCCGGTCAGCCATATCATGCGCTGGTGATGTAGGTTTGGGTGCTTCCTCCTCTAATCGTGGTAGCAGCCTGCGTTTTTGGGTAGCTCTTGGAGGCGCCGAGTTCATACTCTTCGGCCGCAAGGACTTCAGTCCATCTGTCAGCTAGCAAGTCTTGGTTAGCTCTAAGTTGTTGCTGCTTTTTCTTGAGGCTGCTTGCCGTGGCCATAAGCCTGCGTTTGAAACTCTCTTGTTCGACGGGATCCTCGGGCACGACGAATTCGTTGTCGTTGAGGCTTGCCTCATCTTCAGAGGGAGGCATGTAATTATCGTCCTCTACCTCTCTTTCTGCCGCTCTCTCATGAGGGCTGGCTTCTCCATCCTCCTGCGCTGAATCCTGATGGAGGGGGTTGTCTTCGGCACTGTCCGGGGTGTTATTGTCTCCCATGCCAGTATCACCATTTTTGCTGTGGCGGGATTTAGAGCGGCGCCGCTGATGCCGGCGCTTAGGCTGTTTCTTGGAAGGGTCATCCTCCGCTGTTCCATCGCCATTCCCATCTTTTGTGATGTCCACCATGTATATGTCGTATGACGAGGTGGCCTTCTAGTGCCCTGTGGGCGCTGGTTCTTGGTCGTCTCCTGCATCGTCGTCCATACCGTCGATGTCTTTGGAGTCGAAGTCAAGCATGTCGGTTAAATCATCGATGGTGGCTACGAAGTGGGTGGTGGGTGGGCTTTGAATTTCTTCGTCGTCCGCATCCCAACCTTCCTGACCATAATCCGGCCAGGGATCTCCTGATAAAGGGAGAGACTTTAGTGAATTCAGGATGTCGCCAAAGGGCGAGTGCAGAAAGATGTCCACGGCAGTGAATTCCATGATCGACGCCCAATCGGATTCGATTGGCGGTGGCGCGGAAGGCTCGGAGTCCGGAGGGGAGTCCGGCACCTTGGACTCACGAGCTTCGCAAAGGACGGGGTAGGTGTACGGCTCAATCGCCGTAGAGATCGCATCCCCCGAGGCGGTGTCCAGCCACCCGTCCTCGATCGGCGCAGTCGGCTCCGAGCTAAAGGTCGGAGCGGACACTGGTGCGGCCTCCAGGACACTGTTCGGCGGCAGAGCTATATCATGCCCCTTGTGACAGTGCGGCTCACTTGGCTGTGGCTCGAACCCGTCGAAGATCAAGTCTCCGCGGACGTCAGCCGTGTAGTTCAAACTTCCAAATCTGACCTGGTGGCTAGTGGCGTAGCTTTCAATCTGCTCCAGATGGCTGCTTAATTGGCCCGCGTGCAAAGCCGCCGAATCTGAAGATCTGTCCGGGAGAAAAGTCTCACCCTGGAAGCGCATCGTTGTTGATGATCGGAGGACCCATCGGGCCTAAAGATGACGGCACAGAGGAACTCTCAATGAAAGCACCAATGTCGGTGTCAAACCGGCGGATCTCGGTAGGGGGTCCTGAATCGTGCGTCTAGGCGGATGGTAACAGGAGACAAGGGACACGATGTTTTTACCCAGGTTCAGGCCCTCTCGGTGGAGGTAAAACCCTACTCCTGCTTGATTAATATTGATGATATGGGTAGTACAAGAGTAGATCTACCACGAGATCAGAGAGGCTAAACCCTAGAAGCTAGCCTATGGTATGATTGTTGTTCGTCCTATCGACTAAAACCCTCCGGTTTATATAGGCACCGAAGAGGGTTAGGGTTACACAGAGTCGGTTACAATGGTAGGAGATCTACATATCCGTATCGGCAAGCTTGCCTTCCACGCCAAGGAAAGTCCCATCCGGACATGGGACGAAGTCTTCAATCTTGTATCTTCATAGTCCAGGAGTCCGGCCAAAGGTCATAGTCCGGCTATTCGGACACCCCCTAATCCAGGACTCCCTCACCTCTCCTTACAGAAGAAACCCATAGATGACACCCATCCTGCCACGTGGAAAGAGAACAGGCGTGGAGCTGGAAAGATAGCCCGGCAAGCCTTGCCGGGCAACCAGTGATGTGACACTAAGTAGTGCATTTAATGTGTCATGTCAGCCCACAGAGTTAGGTATGATAGCACTGTTTGCTATCATATCAGTGCATAGTGACTACTTCGCCATTGTGGTGACCCCTTGATCTATAAAAGGAGGCCCATGGAAACCGTAGAAAGGTTTAGAAGGTTGGAAAACTCACACCCCCCATACGCACGTAGTTGTCACTGCCCAGGGCAGCCCCTGCCAGGCAAGTGTACTACGCTCACCACCACCTTTTCCACCATCAATCCAGCAAAGCAGGAGTAGGGTTTTACGCCTCATGGCGGCCCGAACCTAGGTAAATTGCCTGTGTGACCTCTGTCGTACTGCCCCACGCCCCTCCGCTCTTTGTGCAGCGGCGTCGCTCCCCTGCCGAACCAGCAAGGGACCTCCTGGTCCCATAGGTGGTCGTGGTTTTACCCGGACATCTTTGGCGTGCCGGGTAGGGAAGCTCGCTTGTGCGAACCCGAAGGCGTGCACAGCGCGTCATCTTCATCACCATTGCCATCTTTGACGACGCCATCGACCATGGCGCCCAAGAAGAAGTCCGGTCCTACAGCTCGGCCATTCACTTCGAAGGCTCCGCCGCCCGCAGCCTCCAATGCTGCGGGGGGGTGCGGAGGCGCACGAGGATGCGGACGCTGCTGGGGAAGTGGTCGGAGCAGGCGGCGCCATCACCACTTCTCCCGCCGTCGACGCAGGAGTAGGAGGCACCAGAGGAGAGCAACATCAGCAACACCACGACAGCCACGCTCCCCAAGGTATAGGTGAGGGGGTTATTCCATCTGCGCCCCTCTCCCCCGCCGATGGGCACAGCGGCATCAATGGCGCTTGGACCGGGGCGAACCGTCGCCCTCCGACCGGCCCCACCATGGGTGCGGTCGTCGCGCGTGCACCTCCCCCGAGACGGGCCGACTAAGCCTCTGTGCCCGACGGGGCTACTGGCCCTCAAGCGCCTTCCCCGCACCACGCCCAGGTGGTCGCCCCGCAGCGACAGCGGGGGCGCAGTACTACCGACGCCAGCACCGTAAGGAGTCATGTGGCAGTATGATCGACTTCATCGACGTCCATGCCGAGCACTGCTTCGGAGGCCATGGCGCGAGCTCAGCTGCTGCTGAGGTTTCTGCCAGCGGATGAGCAGATGGATGAATGGCGTGCCACCATCTCGATTTTACCAAAGCTGGGGGCTCATGGTGAGCTGGCCCGCCACCACCTCCCCAAGCAACAGCAATAACTTGTGCTACTGACCGTACGGAAGGGGCCGTCCCCACGATGCAGTCCCCACCATGGCAGCCAGCGCGAGCACAATTGAATCAAGATCACGATGACGTCTCGATGGCATCTTTTGACCCTTGAGTACATCCAGGCCAACGTCGAGCCCCGGAGGATGGACGGAGAGGCGACGCGCGCGTCGTAACCGAGCAGCACCGCGACGACTTCCGCCGGACCAACGGGTACGATGGCCTCAACGTCGACGAGCCTGCGCTTAGTGTTGGCGGGTGCCTACCTTTCGATGTTGGCTGCCCTGCCTTTACACGAGAGCTGCGGCAAGTCCGTTGGCCGTCCGTTCGCACGTTCAAGTGAGAGATACCTGAGAAGTATGATGGGAGGCTGAACCCGGCAAAGTTCGTGAGCATCTACACCATCTATATTCAGGCTACCGGGGGAAGAGATGAGAAGGTGTTTGCCAAGTACTTCCCTTTGGCTGTCAAGTCCAATGTGAGGCCTTGGCTGATGCATCTACTTGAGAACTCTGTTTCATCGTGGGTTGACCTGTGCCACGAGTTCATTGGCGCCTTCACTGGCGGTCATCAAGAACCTGGCAGGCCCATCGATTTGCAGCTTCTCCAGTAGAAGGACGGAGAAACCCTCTGTAAGTACTTACAAAGATTCAGAAAAGTTCATAGAAATGTCCCAAATATCCATCCGGTAGCCGTAATAGCTGCCTTCTAGTCCAATGCGTGCAACCGTCGTATTCATTCCAAGATGAACGTACGGTTTCCCAATACTGTGAATGAGCTTTACACATTAGTCGATAAGTGTGCTCGGATGGAGGAGGGAAGGAGATTTCCCGGAGAGGAAGATTGCACCAATGTTGATTCAGAGGATGAGGATGAATCACCTAGTCAGAAGAAGAGCAAGAAATGCAGTAAGAAGCGGAGAGATAAGGCAGTGATGACTGTTGAAGGATCTGGTACGCCTAGTACCGGCAAGGCCAAAGTTGAGGCCCCCGGCGAGGAAGCTGCTATGTGCGCTGACTGCCGGGTGGCCGTGGCTGCCGAGAAAGCTGGGAAAGGTGCTGGGCCGTACTGCAAGATTCATCGGACCAAGGGCCCTAACCTTCAAGTGTGTTATCAAGTTGAGCGGCTTGTCAAGAAGCAGAAAGAGGAATATGACAAGCGTGGCAAGGAAAAAGGTTAGACTATTGCTGGCGGTAAGGGCCGAGGTGGTGAAGTAAATCACCTCGGCAAACCCTTTCGGAACCAAGGAAAGCCCGCCAGAGGTCGAGAGAAGGAAACCTGTGATGATGAGAGTGATGGAGGGGATGAAGAGGAAACCAGTGAGCAAGAGTTTCAGAAGGCCATAGACGCCCTGTGCATTGACGGGGGTGCGCACACCTCTCACCGCCAGCTCAAGCAGTGGGTGTGAGAGATCAATGCCGTAGAACCGGCGCCAGATGCCCGGAAGCCGCTCAAATGGTCCCATATGCCCATCATCTTTGACGAGGAGGACCATCCTAGCCGTACCACTACGGTAGGATGTTTGTCGTTGTTGGTCTCCCCAACAATTCGCAACCTCAAGGTCACAAAGATGTTGGTGGACGGTGGGGCCGGGTTGAATCTTATTTCCCCGGTAGTTACCAGCAAGCTTCAGATAGGAGAAGATGAGCTAGAAGTTACCGGCATGTTTCAAGGAGTTAATCCTGGCAGCAGCCATCCTAAGGGAAAGTTCATGTTGCCGGTAACATTTGGGGGATAACTGAACGACCGGACTGAGAGGATTGTGTTTGATGTGGTTGATCTCCCCCTGTCGTACAATGGGATTCTTGGACGCCCAACGTTGGCTAAGTTCATGGCAGCATCCCACTATGCCTACAACACCTTGAAGATGCCAGGGCCACTGGGAGTCATCACCAGCCTGTCAGATGAGAAAGATGCAATTATTTGTGTGGATAAGATGTACCGGGATGCTGTCTCGGCAGAGGCAGCGGCAGCAGCAGTTCCCGCCAAGGAAAGCAAAGAAAAGAATAGAGGCTGTAAGGCCTCCGGCAAAGAGTCTGGGAAGCGTGCCCCCACCGAGTGCACAGCACCCGTCGACGACGTGCCGGAGTGTTCTAACAGCAAGAGATCCAAGGTTGCAGCACCCCAAGTGAAGAAGGTCCTGGCAGGGCTGGCTGGCGTTGATGGTACTTTCACTATCAGCGCCACCCTCGATGACACATAGGAAAGCGCGCTCATTGCCTTCCTGCGGGCGAATATCGATGTGTTTACGTGGAAACCATCTGATATCCCCGGTGTTCCCAGGGAGGTAATCGAGCACCACCTTGTTGTCTGCCCACATGCCCGACCTGTCAAGCAGAAAGTCCGGAAGCAAGCCTTGGAGAGACAGCAGTTCTTTGTAGAAGAGATCAAGAAGCTTGAGCCAGCTGGTTTGGTCAGAGGAGTACTGAACCCACGTGGTTGGCAAATCCAGTGGTAGTCCGGAAGGCTAATGGGAAGTGGAGGCTTTGCATAGATTTCACAGATCTCAACAAAGCTTGCCCGAAAGACCCATTTCCCTTGCCGTGCATCAACCAGATTGTGGACTCCACTTCAGGTTGTCATTTGCTCTCCTTTCTGGACGCATATTCTGGGTATGACCAAATTTTCACGTCCAAGGAATATGAAGAGAAGACGTCATTCATCACTCCTTGTGGTATATACTGCTTTGTCCGCATGCCATTCAGATTAAAGAGTGTCGGGTCCACTTTTGCAAGGGCAATCCAGATTGGTTTTGAGCCACAGCTACACAAGAACATAGAGGCCTATATGGATGATATTGTGGTCAAGACCAAGGATAAGACCACCCTTATTCAAGATTTGGAGGATACGTTTGATAATCGGCGCAAGATCAATCTGAAGCTCAACCCGGAGATGTGTGTATTTGTTGTTCCCTCCGGCAAGTTGCATGGGTTCTTCGTATCCCATCGCGGGATCGAAGCAAACCCCGACAAGATCAAAGCCATTGAGCTAATCCAAGCGCCAAGAACAGTTAAGGATGTGAGGCACCTGACAGGATGTGTTGCCGCGCTTAGCAGATTCATCTCCAAGTCTGCCGAACGCGCCTTGCCGTTCTTCAAGATATTGAAGAAGGCCGGCCCTATGAAGTGGACCCCAGAACCAGATGCAGCTTTGCAAGAGTTGAAGGCCTACCTGTCCTCCATGCCTACCTCGGTTGGTCCCAAACCCCAGGAGCCGTTGCTGCTATACTTGGCGGCAACCAACCAAGTGGTCAGTGCGGCCTTGGTAGCGCAGAGAGAAGTGGATGAGGTAGAAAGTGATCAGAGACCGACAGGGTCACAGAAGGATCAGGACAGTAGTGAGCACTACAACGGTAGCAACCCCAAGGACGCTGCAAGGAAAAAAGTGGTGCAGCACCCAGTGTACTTCGTCAGCTCCCTATTATAGGGGGCTAGATCGAGGTACTCTGATGTGCAGAGGTTGATCTTTGGCCTTGTTATGGCCTCAAGGAAACTTCACCACTACTTCCATTCCCATGAGATCACGGTTGTTACTCGTTTCCTGTTGCAAAGGATACTCCGAAACCCAGAAGCTACCGGCAGAATAGTGGAGTAGGCTTTGGAGTTATCCAAATTTCTTTTGAAGTTTGAAAGCACATCAACTATCCAGAGCAGGGCATTGGCAGAGTTTATTGCAGAATGGACGCCAACCCCTGATGAGGAAACAACAGAGACAACTATCCTCGCAAGGAATCGCCCCAAGAATGGATTATGTATTTTGATGGTGCCTTTTCCTTGCAAGGTGCGGGAGTTGGCGTGCTTCTCGTCGTCCCCTCCGGGGAGCACTTGAAGTACGTTGTCCAAATGCATTTTGCACGGGAAGAGGCAACCAACAATACAGCTGAGTATGAATGACTCCTTGTCGGCCTCACAATTGCAGTTGAATTGGGAATCAAGAAGTTGATCATTCAAGGAGACTAGCAACTTGTGGTGAGACAAGTCAACAAGGATTACCAAAGTCCATTGATGGAGGCATATGTCGAGGAAGTGAGGAGATTGGAGGAGCACTTTGACGGATTACAAATAGAGCATCTACCCCGCGCGGAACACAGCGTCGCTGATCATCTGTCAAAGTGTGTTGCGCAGAAGCTTCCTGTGGAACCAGGAACTTTTGTTCTCCATCTCGCTCAGCCCTCCGTATCCCAGCAACAATGGCCCGGAAGAGGAGAAAGTTGGACACTGGAAAGCCTCTCCCGGTCGAGCCGTCTACTCCAGGCAGATTCCCTGCCAGAAACAACTCCTCACAGCCTGCCGGACCACCCCCTCCAGCCGGGTCCACGAACCCCGCAAACGAGGCTGGTGCTCCCGCTGCAGAGGAGGTGCCGTTAGTCCTCGTTGCCGAGCCCCAGGCTCCAACTTGTGCAAGGCACATTGTCCGCTTTCTCCAAACCAAAGAGCTTACCGGTGACCAAGATGAAGCTGAAAAAGTAGCCCGAAGGGCCAGTATGTATCAGTTTGTCGATGACACTCTATACAGAAGGCGGCCCAATGGTGTGAAATTGAAGTGTGTCTGCCGAGAGGAAGGAACGGAACTGCTGGCTGAGATTCACATAGGAATGTGTGGCTCCCACATTGGATCAAGGGCATTAGTTGGGAAAGCATTCCGACAAGGACTCTATTGGCCCACAGCCCTCCAAGATGTGGTCGAGCTAGTCACGACATGTGAAGCCTGCCAGTTCCATTCCAAGAAAACACACCTGCCTGCCCAAGCTCTTCAAACAATCCCTCTATCATGGCCATTTTCGGTCTAGGGGGCTCGATATCCTCGGCCCGTTCCCCGAAAGCAATCGGGGCTTTGAATTCTTGTTCGTTGCCATCGACAAGTTTACAAAGTGGCCGGAAGTGACTGCCGTGAGAAAGGTGACTGCTCAGTCAGCTATCAAGTTCTTGAAAGAATCGGTGTGTCGTTTTGGAGTTCCGGCAAGGATCATCACTGACAACGGCACCCAGTTCACGAGCCAAGCCTTCATGCAATAGGTTCATGCACTCGGATGCAAGATCTCATTTGCCTCCGTGGCACACCCCCGGAGCAATGGATAAGATGAGAGGGAGAACGCTGAAGTGCTACGTGGACTCAAGACAAGAACTTTTGATGCGTTGCGGAAGCACGGCAAGCGGTGGATCGAGGAGCTACCGTTAGTTCTCTGGTCCCTCAGAACGACACCAAACCGAGCTACCGAGAAGACTCCCTTCTCCGTGGTCTATGGGGCAGAAGCATTTATCCCCACGGAACTCATGTACGGGTCGCCTCAAGTGCTTGCCTATGATGAAGTGGCGCAAGGTCAGCACCGGTGTGACGACACTATGCTACTCGAGGAGAACCATCTCCGAGCTGCTACACGTGTTGCACGCTACCAGCAAGCCCCACGTCGCTATCATAGCCGCAAGGTTTGTGGCCGGTGTTTTGAGGAAGGTGACCTTGTCCTTAGGCGTGATCAGTCCGCCAAGGGTACACACAAGTTGTCACCAAAGTGGGAAGGCCCTTACTGGGTAGTATGAGTCACCAGACCTAGCGCAGTCCGTCTAGAAATCGGAAATGGCACTCAGTTGCAAAAGTCATGGAATATTGAGCATCTCCACAAGTTCTACTCGTAAGGCGTAGTTGTCGGGCCCTACCTGGTAGCCACCCTTTTGTATAGGCCCCCTTGTACAAATTCGGCGTGATGACCCCGTGCAAGAGAAAATAAAGAAGCGCTGTAGGGGGCCCCCAACTAAGATTGCATGCATGCATGAGCACACCAAGATCACTGCACAAGCATTTCATGAGCATTTGCATATGCATATAGATAGGATCGCATGCTGCATTCATTATCATCTACATGAAGTTGCAGGTTCCTGCCGTGAACTTGGCTTCGACAAGGAGTTGAGAAGATTGCCCAGCACAGCGATCCACGGCAAGCCAAGCAGATAAGTTTTACCTACTGTCCATTAGTATTCCGTAAGGCTACAACTTAAGCATGGGAAAGCCCCGCCACTCTTTTGAGACTTAGGTGCTCCCATCCATGACTCGAACGTTGCTTCAGTCAGAATGGTCGCAGTAGCCTTTGGAAAAAAGGAGTTGGCAGGGGGCTGGTCCCTCTGTCTGTTCCCCGACAGACTCTGTTCTCCGGCAGGCAAAAAGGGTACCAACAGGATAGCCTGCCGGAGAAAACTTGTTTATTCACATTAAAGAGGCATCCCACCTCTGCATGGACATACACGTGCACAAGTTCCTGGCAAGGTTCATCTTTTTCATTTATATGCTAATACAAGTACAAGCATTATAGAACACTAAGACGGACACGTGGGATTACATTATTTGAATTAAAATTTGGCAATTGCCTACGAGTTTAAGATTGAAAAAAGATAGGGGCCCCGTAATGCCTTTGCCCCTGTCCATCTCCTACAGGAAGAGGTCGAAGAGGCCGGAGGCGGGCACAGCTGGGATTCAGCGCCTCCCCAGGATCAGGACGGCACCGCTCCCTAGCAAGGACGAAGAAACCGGAGGGCAGGCATGGATGGTCACGCTGTCGGAGGACCAGAAGGGAGGCACAGAGTCACTGGAAAACACGACTCGTCAGAATAGTCGTCCCCGTTCTTGACACGTCATGGGTTGCCGCTGCCGTCCACATCACTACCACCCGAAGACCTCGGCATGACCGCCACGCCGGGCACCATGCTCTCTAAATACTTCACAGATAGCATGGTCATCCTCGGAGCCCTGACGTTAGAAGCCACCGCACGTCCCGGAGACGCGTGGGAAAGTAGGGAGCCTTCCTATACGACGTGAGAATCACACCCACGAGGAGATAGATTCACCCCTGTTGACGACGAATCTCCCCTATGGCTCCTCCCCGACGCTGAGAGAGGAAGAAGAATGGGGAGCGATCGACTACCATGCGTCGTGCCCGCCTCGGGCCGCGACATGGTGTCAATCGCGTCCCCTCCCATTGAAATCACGGCCACGGGCAGCCCGGCGACAAACACGCCGAGGTTGCCACTCCCGGCGTTGTCGCCACAACGCCCGAGTCCCCTTTTCAGATCTGAAGAAGGCTTCGAAATGAGGCCAGGGGGCTGGCCCCATGCTCTTCTCTTAAACATGACCAACAGAAGCAGAAGATGAAGGAGAGGAAGAGTGCGAGGATGAATGACACCACCCTCCTCCACCCATCCTTTTATAGGCAGGGTGGGGAGGGGGGCTGCTCCATCAATGGGAGGCCACCATCCTCCTTCACCAATTCAAGACGACCGGGCCCTCACCATGATGCTCACCCATGCCACGCGCCCCGTTACCTACCCCGCGCGATGCATGCAGGATATGTGGCTAAGGATAAGGGCACAATGGGAAGAGTAAATTGGCAGTTTCTACCCCGTGCGTTAAAGTCATTCACGGGACATTACTAGAGCAGTCCCACACTATTGGCTTTATGCAGCATGCGGGGAAACCGGAAACTGGTCTGGAACCAAGGCTAATGAAGAAGCAAAAGAGACCTCAAGAGACCAGCCTCTTCAAGCAACCCTTGCATATGCATTTATTAGGCCCTACCCCGACGACGCTCGGCAGCGCGTTCGGGGCAGGCCCGAGGGCTTTTGTCGGTGTAACAAACCCTGGGTCTGTTGCCCAGACTGTGCACAGGCACGGGAACAAGATTGAAGCACTAGCCCAAGTCAGAGTGCAAGGAATCAAGAGATTCAAAGGACCAGCACACAGATCAGAGAGACCAAGATCGAGCCAGAGAAGCAAGATATCGCCAAGAGAAAGGCCTCCCTTGCCGGGCAGGCGAGCCTGGCAAGGGGCGAGGCCACCCCCAGAAGCAGATAATCGAGGCACCCCGGTAGGGCCTTCCGGGGCTCGCGAAGGCAAAAACACCTCACCACCCACTCAGCCACGACCCACGTTGTTGATCAGTGCGGTGTCAAGCCGCAAAGTTACTGAGTGGCAGTCATTCGCCACATGGCTGCCTCTCCTTACAGAAGAAACCCAAATATGACGCACGTGCTACGACGTGTCAAGAGAACAGGCGCGGAGCTGGCAAGATAGCCCAACAAGCCTTCTCGGGCAACCAGTGATGTGACACTAAGCGGTGCATTTAATGCACCCTGTCAGCCCGCAGATTTATGTATGGTAGCACTGTTTGCTACCATATCAATGCATAATGACTACTTTGCCATTGTGGTGACCCCTTGATTTATAAAAGGAGGCCCATGGAAACCGTAGAAAGGGTTAGAAGGTTGGATAACTAACACCCCCATACGCGCGTAGTCGCCGCTGCCCAGGGAAACCCCTGCAGGCAAGTGTACTACGCTCGCCACCACCTTTTCCACCATCAATCCACCAAAGCAGGAGTAGGGTTTTACGCCTCACGGCGGCCCGAACCTGGGAAAATTTCTTGTGTGATCTGTGTCGTGCTGCCCCACACCCCTCCGCTCTTTGTGCAACAAGTCACCCCCTGCCGAACCAGCAAGGGACCTCCTGGTCCCATAGGTGGCCGTGGTTTTACCCCGACATTCACGCCATGTGTTTTAGGAAGGTGACCTTGTCATTAGGCGCGTTCAGTCCACCAAGGGTACAAACAAGTTGTCACCAAAGTGGGAAGGCCCTTACCAGGTAGTACGAGTCACCAGACCTGGCACAGTCAATCTTGAGACTGGAGATGGCACTCAGTTGCAAAACTCATGGAATATTGAGCATCTCCGAAAGTTCTACCCGTAAGGCGCGGCTGTCAGGCCCTGCCCGCCAGCTACCCTTTTGTACAGGCCTTGCCTCACTTGCATGTAACCCCTTGTACAAAGCCAAGGCAATGACCCTGCACAAGAGAAAAATAAAGAAGCGCTGTGGGGGGGGGGCAACCAAGATTGCATGCAGGCATGATCATTCCGAGATCACTGCATAAGCATTTCATGACCATTTGCATATGCATATAGATAGGATCGCATATTGCATTCATTCTCATCTACATGAAGTTGCAGGTTCCTGCCGTGAACTTGGCTTTGACAAGGAATTGAGAAGATTGCCTGGTACTGCGATCCCCGACAAGCCAAACAGATAAGTTCTACCTCCTGTTTGTTAGTGTTCTGTAAGCTATAACTTGTGCATAGGAAAACCTCGTCACTCTCTTGAGACTTAGGTGCTCCCATCCCTGACTCGAATGTTGCTCCGGATAGGATGGTCGTAGTGGCTTTGGTAAAAATAAGTTGGTGGTGGGCTGGTCCCTTTGTCTTTTTGCCCGGTAGACGCAGCTCTCCAGCAGAAAAAAGGGTGCCGGCAGGATAGCCTGCCAGGGAAAACTCGTTTGTTTACATTAAAGAGCCATCTCACCTCTGCATGGACATACACATGCACGGGTTCCCGGCAAGGTTCATCTTTTTCATTAATATGCTGATACAAGTACAAGCACTACAGAACACAAAAATGGACTCGAGAGATTACATTATTTGAATTAAAATTTGGCAAGTGCCTACAGATTTAAGATTGAAAAAAGATAAGTTACCCGTAAGGCCGTTTCTTGTCCCTCTCCTCCTAGGCACGACCATCGAAGGCGAGGAGGGCAAAAGGAGCGCCTGGGCCGAAGCCCAGCCCACCCCACTCAGGCTCTAGGAGAGGTAGCCCGGCGGGAGAGGGAGCACCGGGGAACGCGTCGATGGAGAGCACGGCAGAGGCGACCTGTCGACCACCACCACCGGGGCCAGCAGGACATGGCAGGGCTAACGGAGCTGCAGCCCAGAGGAAGCCTGCCAAGGTCCAGCTAGAAGAATGCTAGAGGAGCCCGGGAGCACCATCCCCACCTCTGCATCCAACAGCCCCGCAAATCACACTGTCGGGAAGGCGATGCGGATGCAGATGATGGTGCTGCCGTCTGATGAGATGGTGCGCGCGGTGATCACCCGAAATCAGAGTCTTCGCTCTCCCGCCCGTTGTCGTCATCATCGCCGTCACTACCCTCCTCATCGCTTCCGCTCGAGGAGGAACTTTCGTCATCGGTCGAGCTCTCCATGCAGCACCCTAAGCGACCTCCCGAGCGCCCAAAGATCTTGACGGTGAGCAGGCCGCTCTCCATTAATTTGAACTGGAGAACGTGCCCCTCCGAGAAGCTGTGGGCAAAGTTTTCCAGCCACGGCGGAGGTACATGACGTGAGGGGCAAGGAATTCGACATCGACCCACATGTTGCCGTTCCTACAGCCCCTCATGTGCAACCTTAGAGCACGTGGTTGTTTGAGCTCCATCTCTGGTGC
This sequence comes from Aegilops bicornis, assembly GCA_021605145.1. NCBI lineage: Eukaryota > Viridiplantae > Streptophyta > Magnoliopsida > Poales > Poaceae > Aegilops > Aegilops bicornis. Next base: position 423,511,018 of record CM038675.1, on the reverse strand, counting down.
GAAGGGAGTTGCGAGGCGAAGATGACCACACAAGGGCTTGCACAACATGATGATGAACTCCCGAGGTTGGTCCCCGACATGGCCTTCCATCGGGGGAGGAGCCGCTGGTGGGGGCGCAGCCAAGGCGCCGCCCCGCCCTCCTCCTCCTCGAGCACCACGGCAGCCTCGAACTCGTCCCCTTCCTCCTCCCCTTGCGGCGGGTTCCGCCACCACAGGATCCGGAGGAGGAGGGATGCGTTGTCGAGGAGAAGCCCTCGTCACTACCGATGGGACACCGACGCGCCCTCGCCCTCTCACCATGGCTAGAAGGGAAAGGTTGCGGAGAAGAAGAAGAAGAAGAAGAAGAAGTGTGTGCAGAGAGGCACCGCCCCTGCCCCTTGTTATATGGGACGAGGCTAGGGGTTGGCTCCTCATACAGGAAATGGCCTCTCTGCACCCTCTATGGCTCTGAGAATCAAGGCCGACCCTCTGCTCCAACCATCAGTGCTCGATTTTCGGCCATGGCACACCTCCCTGTGCCCTCCACATCCACCACCTACCACACCCAATGCATGCGGAACACGTGGCAGGTGCGTGCAAAATGGGAGGTAAGTGGGATGCAATTTCCGCCCCGTGATCGTGGGGCGAGGAGAATCCATAGGCCACGATCAAAGTTCTTCCACAGCATTGCGCATGACCCGCGGAGAAATCGGAAACTGACTCAAACCAAAGGCTAATGATGAAGCAAAGAAGACCTCAAGAGACCAACCTCTTCAGCAACCCCGTTTGTGCACTTATTAGTCCCTACCCTGACGATGCTCGGCAGCGCGTTTGGTGCAGGCCCGGGAGCTTCTATCGGTACAACAAACCCTGGATCTATTGACCAGACTTTGCACAGGCACGGGGACGAGATTGAAGCACCAACCCTGGTCAGAATACAAGGGACTAAGAGATTTGAATGACCAACATGCAGATCAAAGGGACCAAGACCAAGCCAGAGAAGCAATATACTATCAGGAGAAGGGTCTCCTTTTGCGGGCAGGCGAGCTCGGCAAGGGGCGAGGCCACCCCCGGGAGAAGACGTCCTGGCAGGGCCTGCCGGGACACACGGAGGCAAAACCACCTCACCAACTACTCCGCCACGACCCAAGTCGTCAATCAGTGGTGTGTCAAGCCGCAAAGTGACTAAGTGGCAGCCATTCACCACACGGAAGCCTATCCTTACAAGAAACACCTGCAGATGACACCCGTCCTGCGACGTGTCAAGTAAATAGGTGTGGAGCTAGCGAGATAGCCCAGCAAGCCTTGCCGAGCTACCAACAATGTGACATTGAGCGGTGCATTTAATGCGCCATGTCAGCCTGCAGAGTTAGGTATGATAGCACTGTTTGCCTTTATCAATCCACGGTGTATTTTTCTTACTCAAAGCATGCAAAGGTGAAGCAATGGTGCTAAAATCCTTCACAAATCCACTGTAGAAACCGGCTAAACCAAGAAAACTACGCACTTGTTGCCAATTGGTTGGTTGGGGCCAAGTTTTAATAGCATTGATCTTAGATTCATCAACATGAACACCCTTAGAAGATACTACAAAACCCAAGAAAACAAGCTTATGAACACCAAAGAGGCATTTTTCCATATTAGCATAAAGTTGCTCTTTTCGAAGAGTTTGTAGCACGGTGCGAAGGTGGGTGACATGCTCTTTGAGAGATTTTCTAAACACAAGGATATCATCAAAGTAGACAACAAAAAATTCACCTATGTAGGGGCGAAACACATAATGCATAAGACGCATGAAAGTACCAGGTGCTTCGGATAAACCCATAGGCATGACTAACCACTCATATAGACCAAACTTTGTTTCGAAAGCGGTTTTCCCTTCATCACCCTCTTGTATGCGGATTTGATAGTAACCACTTTTAAGATCAATTTTGGAAAAGATAGTGGCACCGCTAAGTTCATCAAGCATATCATCAAGGCGTGGAATGGGGTACCTATAGCGAACTGTGATAGCATTGATAGGTCTACAATCGGAACACATGCGAAAACTACCATCTCGTTTTGGCACAAGGATGACCGGTACGGCACACGGACTCAAACTTTTGCGCACATGTCCATGGTCTATGAGATGCTTTACTTGCCTTTGTATTTCTTTGGTTTCTTCGGGGTTGACGTGGTATGGGGCCTTGTTAGGTAGAGGTGCTCCGGGGATGAGGTCGATTCGGTGCTCAATGCCTCGTAGTGGAGGTAGACCCGGAGGTAGCTCATCGGGGAAAACATCTTGAAATTCCTGCAATAAAGAAGATAACACGAGAGGAAGATTGTGAGAGGTGTTAGCTTTTGGTGCATCGTCCTTGCACAATAGGAAATAGTGTAGGACACTTGATGGGTTCTCACACACTTCTCTCATCACACGTTTGGTGGAAAATAGGACTAAGTTCTTCTTGTCGCTCATCATGGAGGCACTCAATTTGGGCTTGTGGCGCTCACTCTCTTTTTGGTGGTTTGCTCTCTCACTATTCTCTCCACGATGGGTGTTTTGCTTGTCGGCGAGCACTTGGCTTGGAGACATAGGACATAGCACATACTCCTTCCCTTTCATCTTGAAGCTATAGTGATTTGTACGCCCATTGTGGATGATACCTCGGTCAAATTACCATGGTCGTCCAAGAAGGAGGTGGCATACGGGCATCGGAAGGACATCACACTCCAAAGTGTCTTCATAGGCGCCGATCTTGAAAGAGACTTGTACCCTATGCTCGACTTGGATGGTGTCGGTGTCGCCTAGCCATTGAACCTTGTAGGGGTGCGGGTGCTTCATCTTGATCAATTGGAGTTTGGAGCATAGTTCTTCACTTGCTAAGTTATGGCAACTCCCTCCATCGATGATGACCTTGACGGACCGACCATTGATGTCGGCCTTTGTGTGGAAGATATGGCATCTTTGATCTTCGTCTTGTTGATATTGAAGAGTCAGGACCTTGGAGACAACAAGAGCGGGACTTGAGTCTTCGTCGCAAAAGACTTGATCATCTTCATCGTCGTTGTTCACTTGTCAGTGCATGGCCACTTGCTCAAGGGCTTCCATTTCTCCTTCACTCATTGAGTCATATGTTCCGTCTTCGTTGAGGATCATGGTGCGCTTGTTTGTGCACTCAAAGGACTTGTGGCCTCGACCTCCGCATGTGAAGCATTTGAAGGAACTCGTCTTTATGGTCTCGTTGGTTGGGGTAGAGGATGATGAAGCGCGCGGCTTGAAGTTGCTTGTAGTAGGAGGACGACTTGAGCTTGTCGAAGCTTTCTTTTAACTTGACTTGTCGCCGTTGCTTGTAGATGGTTTGGTAGAGGTAGAAGGTGTTGGAGTCGTTGAAGCGTAGGTGTTGGAGAAGCCGTAGGACTTGGATGAGAACTTTGCATACTTGAAGTCGTCTTGTACTTGTCGTTCCGCTTTGTTAGCTTGATGCACTAGCTAGATGAGGTTCGAGTATGGTTGGAAGTCGGCAATCTTCTTGATAGGGTGATTGAGTCCATTCAAGAAACGTGCCATAGTTTGCTCATCATCTTCTTTGACATTGGCTCGTATCATGGCAATCTCCATTTCCTTGTAGTACTCTTCAACGCTCTTGGTTCCTTGCTTGAGTTGTTGGAGTTTCATGAAGAGGTCGCGGATGTAGTAGTTTGGCACGAATCGTGCTCCCATGACATCCTTCATTTATGCCGAAGTGGTGATGGGTGGTCCACCTCTTGCGGCTCGACCCTCAATGACTTGTTCCCACCAAATGAGGATGTAGTCTTGGAATTCGAGGGATGCCATTGCGATCTTCTTCTCTTCTTCGTAGTTGTGCAAGCGGAAGATTTTGTCGACCTTCAATGCCCATGATATGTACTCTTCGGGGTCATTTCTTCCGGTAAACTTGGGCATGGTGAACTTTAGCTTTCCATAGTGTTGTTCTTCTTTGTGTTGGGGTCGGGGATGATGACGCCCATGTCGGTGAGGATTGCCAATCTCATGTTGCTCTTGGCGAGGAGGGTTGTCTTCCTCATGTTTCTCTTGGCGAGGAGGGTTGTCGACCTCATGTTGCTCTTGGCGAGGAGGGGGTCCATTGTCTTCTTGCTCTCGATGGACTTGACGTTCTTGTCTTGCTTGAGGAGGCGCTTGTCGATTTTGACGATGAACCTGTGGAACTTGACGATGTACACGTGCTTGGAAAATCCTCTCTTGAGCTTCGTCGCGAAGTGCTTCCTAATGTAGATGAGCTTGTCGGCCTCGGTTGGCTACAGCTTGACTTGAATCTCAAAGAGCACATTGCGCCTCAAGTGCTTGAGCTTCACGAAGTTCTTGTTCTTGGCGTTGTGCCTCGGCGTCTTGTGCATCTTGATGTTGTCGCGCTCGCTCCTCTTGTTCTTGTTGTCATAGGCGTTGTCGTTCCTGTGCTTGCACGAATGTAGCTTGGTTTTGACGATGTCTAAGCTCTTGAGAGGCGGTGTCGTGTAGAGGATTGCAGTTAGCTTAACGGTCTTGACGCGCGGCACGACAAAGAGTGTTTGATGTCGGTGTACTTGAAGCGGAGATAGTGTCGTCGGAGTGTCGACTTGAGCGGCTCCGTCTTGAAGAGGACGAAGTTGTAGAAGAGCGGACCATCATGGTTCGGATATCTTCTTTGAGGGAACTCATGGATGTGTCTAAGTAGTCTCTTGTATGTTTCTCGGATTGTCGTAGATCGCTGGCGAGGTTGACGATGCGATCGCCCAAAGCAAGTTGTTCTTGATGCAAAGCTCGGTGTGCACCAAATAGTTGAGTCTTGGTGACGTAGGATGACATGTCGACGTCTTGCTCCAAGAAGAGTGGGTTGGTAGAAGTACTTGGCCTATCCATCATTCCAAACAAAGATATGTGAGTGGGAGAAAAAGGAGAACCAATACCAAATGTACCTTGACCGATGTTGAAAATGGATCAAAGATCACTCCAATGTGTAGCAAGGAAATAGCACAATTGGTACCAATTCTTGTTGGTTTCTCACACCTACACAAGTAAAAGCTTATGGTGGAGCTTGGTTAGGATGGTGGCACAAAATTTGATGCAATTGTAAGTGAGACTCTATATTGTTGGAAAAGATTCACAAATTTGCAAATGCAACAAGTAGACCATTAGCAAGATAAGGTACACGGAAACACACACGCAAATAGATAAGTGGGGTTGGGCAACCAAGGATGAGCCAAAATGTGGAATCCACCAAGATGCTCTTGTTGCACAACACTAGAGAGACGCTAGCACGATTTCACAATAGGCGGATACAAACTTGTGCACAACGTACTAAGCAAAAATGCAACGACTTCTATCCCAAGTATGTTATATGTATGATGTTCCTATGCTTTGATCCAAGATGATCGAGTATGACAATCTTAATGTTGTATGATGCTATGGTTCTTGCTTATAAGCTCTTTGCTTATCTTTCCCTTGTTTTGCTTAAAAGCTTGTTTGGCTCTTTGTTGTTGGAGCTCTTTTCTCATGCAATGCTTCACGAACCAAGATAGCAATTGTGTATGCGATGACAACTTTGTGACACAAGAGATGATACCAAGATATGCAACACGATGATGGTATGTATGCTATGGGAAGTATGATCACTAATGTGCACAAGTCATGTTGCCGGCAATACTCAAAGGCTAGTCTCGATGGGTAAGCTACGCAAAAGTAAGGCTATGGGGTTATCAATGCAAATGCAAGAGAGTATGATGATATCACGATACCAAAGTGATACCAAGGTGAGGTTGATACCACAATTGTGATGTAGCCGTTTGTAGTAGTCCTTGGCGAAGATGAGCGGTGGTGATGTTGATGTCGAACCGTACCTAGATAGCCGAAACACTATAGGACACGGAAACCACAACTCAAATTCCCAAAGCAAAACGGGTCAAAATTGTCGGAGTTGGTAGCGGGAAAGGCTATGGTGGTGCTATGCGGAAGTGGCGGTGGTATGCGGAAGTGTATGTGGGCACCGGGACAAAATTTGGTGAGAGTTAGGCGAAAAATAGAGTGGAGGATGGAAGTGATGCTGTCAGGGGCCGGATGTCTGGGCTGATGGCAGGATGTCCGGGTCGGGCCGGATGTTCGGGCTCGGGATCCGTGGACGAACTCGAAGGACACCGCATGGAGAGGTCAAATCCGGGCAAAATTCGGAAGAGTTTGTGGATGGAAATTGGGGAAAATATGTGGAAAAGCTAGATCTACCTGCAACACACGAAATCCGCGGATCAAATCAAACAAAACTTCATTACACCAACAAATCACAAAAAAAATTGGGGCTATTTTTGTGGGGAAATTTTCGGATTAGGACGAAAACAACAAAATCAAGCTAGAAAACAAAGAGAGGGGGCTCTGAAATCGTGATCAACGTGGCTCATGATACCAAGATGATGTAGGGTGGAACCCTAGATGGCCGATCTTTCACGAAAGGAGCGGATCCCTACGAAGAACGCGATGAACACGAGGGGAAATACGGGGAAACACGAGGGGAACACGAGAGAAATCACTCAACCAACAAGAATAGATCACACATGCGCTAGATCGATGAACACAAAGGTGAGATACAAGATCCAAAGTCAACAAAGGACGACACAAGGTAAACGGTTCTTCTCCATGAGGAGGTCTTGATGGGGCCACCCAAGAGGGGGTCTTGAATCCAAGGTGATCTTCTCCGAAGAGGGGCCGCAGTCTCTCTCGAGGTGGAGATCCGTAATGGATGAGCAAAGCTCTATCTCTAAATGAGCTAATCCTTTGCTAACCCTAGAAAGAGGAAGGGGAGTATATATAGTCTAGGGGGCGAAGAGGTACATGGGCCTCGGCCCTTTACTGTGCGCAGACAGGCGGAGCCGGATGTCCGGGCGTCGGGCCGGATGTCCGGGGCTTCGGGAGGGGCCGGATGTCCGGGCTAGGGGGCCGGATGTCCGGGCTGATGGCGATAGCTTCTGTAGGTTCTGGTGCATGGCGCCGGATTTCCGGGCTTCTAGCCGGATGTCCGGGCTGGGGCCGGATGTCTGGGGCTTGTAGATGTTAGGCGGCTGGGACGCGGCTGTAGTAGATGTCTCCAGCGGCCGGATGTCCAGGGCTGGGGCCGGATGTCCGGGCCCTGGAGCTGTCTTGTGCTCCTTCCGGTGGTTCTCTTCATCCGTGAACTTGGCGGCTTGTCCGTCTTCACGTGCATCCTCGGGAGGTTCCTCTTGACACCTAATCATGCATAGCATATCGGACTTAGGTAGTAGCCATGTCTCGAGTGGATCATATGAGATATCACTAAGGAAGGAAGTCACCTCGTTCCCGAGAGCTCTAGCTCGTGCTTGTGTCATGGGTCCTCTTGGCTCTTGATGGAACGATGGTAGGTCCATGGGGATGATCGTAGGATGCTCCTCATCAGTTTGTCCCACGTTTCGAGACGCGGTTGCTATTGGCACGTCTTGTCGAAGCAGAGATCATGTCCCCTTATCGCGGGATTCTCATCAATGCGGGCATGGGTAACCCAACCGTGCCGTCTACACAGCCATTGGGAATAGGAGAATCTCAAGGCGAGTGAGGAGGCGTTTAATATTTGCTGCCTTTATAAGGAGATAAGGATTCCCCCTTCCTCTTCTCATGTTTTCTCTCTGTCTCTGCCTTCCCAACCTCGAGCTCCAGCGCCCAAGTTCCAATCTCCTTTTGACCCCAGCAACCATGTTCGGATCCGGTGGTCAGGGCAAGTGGATGGTCTCCTCCGTCACGGAGGTGGACATTACTGAGCTCCAGGCGACCGGATATTTGGCGAAGGAGACCGCCCACCGTCTGCCGGCCGAGGGACAGATCGTCCCCACGCCGGAGCCCACAGAGAGGGTGGTATTCATCCCCCATTGCTTCTGCGGGCTAGGGTTTCCACTTCACCCCTTCGTCCGCGGGCTAATGTATTATTATGGGGTAGATTTCCATGATCTGTCCTCGAATTCCTTTCTCAACATCTCGGCGTTTATCGTCGTATGCGAGGCCTTCCTTCGCATCCACCCCCACTTTGGACCGTGGCTCAAAGTCTTCAACGTGAAGCCGAAGGTGGTAGATGGCCAGCACGCAGAGTGCGGAGGGGCAACGGTGAGTAAATTGTTCAACGTCTCTTGGCCCAAAGGCACCTTTGTGGATACGGTAAAGGAGTGGCAAAAGCAGTGGTTCTACGTCACAGAACCACGCGGCACCACCTGGGCCGCAGCTGCCGAATTCCGCTCCGGCGCTCCTATGCGACTCACCTCCTGGGTCGAGAAGAATCCAGACTGGTGTTCTCCTGACGAGTTGATTGCGCTGCAGACGCGTGTTCAGAGCATGGTAACCAAGAGCGTCAAGCTTGTTGATGTGATCCAGGTGATGTTAGTTCGCCGGATCCTTCCATGCCAGCGCCGAAGCCGCCCGCTGTGGGAGTTCAATCCAAAGAATCACCGGACCCTGGTGAGGTTCTTCGAGACTACGCACGAAGGCGCATGGAAATTGCTCTTCAAGGGCAATGAGAAACCACTGGCCACGGATTCGGACCGTGGTCACGATTATACACACCCTGCCAGCAAGGTATGTTATTTCGAATGAGTCCTCAACCTAATTCTTTCGAGGATGATGTTTGAGCTTTTGTTATTGCACTTTCAGGACTGGATGGAGAGGGCAGAGCGGATCCAGTGTCCGGCTCCGCTGCCTGAGGAACCAGTCATCCCGCATCTAGCGAAGATGCTGGTACCAGCGCCATATAAGGCGCCGGACAAGAAGGCCAAGAAGAAGGCAAAGGGGGCCAAGAGTAGCCTCCGTCGTAAGGGTACTTTGGACGTGACGTCCGAGGACGACGAAACTCATTCCTCTGTCCCTGAGGACAATGACGGGGAAGAGGAGGAGGAAGAAAACAATCCTCCCCCTGAGGAGAGGAAGAAGAAGAGGGCGGCTCCAGCGCATCTGGAGGCGGAGGCGCCCAAAAAGGGGAAGGGCGTTCCAGCGGTCAACACCGCGTGGGACGTTGACAGCAGTCCGGAACGACGCCCCCGCACTAAGCCCCAGGCCGCGTCGTAAGTGACATGGCTTATTTATGCGCACATCCAGCCCTTTCTCTCCATTATCTTGATGTAGTTAGCTATACCATTGCAGTCCGGCCCGCGACCTAATTCAGCGATCCTCGTCTAGAAGTTTGTTGGCTCCGTCGGAGATGGCGAGCCAGTCGCCACCGCCTGTGTATTCCCCCAGGGCCGGGGACGACACCGAAGTGCTGTCCCGGAGGGCCGATCTGAACCGGGGAGGAACCCAGGACGCTGTCCGGGAGGCGCCACGAGGCGAAGCCTCCACTGCCGGACATATGGAGGGGACAATCCCCATGGAGACTGGCGAAGAGGGCCGCATCCAGCTTGGCCCTTAGCTGAATACGATTCCGGGGACCCATATGGCTCCGGAGTCGGGCAGGCAGCCCCCTTTGAAGGAGGGGGGGTGCACCGCTTCTGCCGGTGGTCCCTGTCCATCCAGGGGCACCAGATAACCTGATGGAGGCGCTACGAGGCGCCTCCGTTATGGAAGAGCATCATGTCCTTATGGGCATGGTGATCGAGAAGGTTCAGTCTGCCAAGAGTGGATTGAACGAAGCCTGCAGCAACCTGTTGACAGGTTTCGAGGTAAGTGACACAGGAAGAGAAAAACCCCATGTAGTCAGTAGCCCCTGAGACACTGTTCGGTGTTCGGCGACGACAACCAGACAGAGGATCAATCTTTTATTGTAGGAGACTAACGTGATATGTATTCATAAGTAGGCATCGTTGTTGGCCGTAACCTCGCATGCTGCCGAAGTCTCTGAACTGAAGCAGAGGCTGGAGTGGACCGAGAATGAGCTCGGCGAGGTGATGATTCAGCTCCGGGAGAAGGAAGGTAAATGACGACTTGCTATGTGTTCGAAAAGAACAAGCATTCTATACTGACTGTAGTGTCGTAATATGTGCAGGAGCCGCAACCGAGGTGGGGGCCCTAAAAAAGGCTTTGGCCGAAGCCGAGGGGAAGGCCGTCGAGCAGCAATCCGCCCGAAAAAAGCTTGAGGCACGAGTCAAGGAGGTCCAGCAGGAGCTCCAGGATGCGGTGAAGAAATGAGAGACCGTGGAACATGATGCGTCGGATCGAGGGGCCAAACTTACCAAGGCTCGTTAGAGTGCGGAGACAGCACAGAATGAGGTCCAGGTCGCTCTCCTGGAGATCCAGGAGGCCAAGAAGATCACGGCGGGTAAGGCTTTTAAGATGCAAAGCAAGTATGCAGAGAGGCAGTACCTTTTACTAACCCGGGTTCAGAGTTCCCCAGGGGATTTTGCGGATCTACCACGCAGCGTATCAGACGCTGCAGAGTTCCACCGGGCCGAGGGTGGAGGTTCTACGGAGAAGCTATTCTGGTCATAGTATGCGATGCCACAGCATCCCGTGTCTTTCACCTATCAGCTGCAACAGCTAGTGGAGCTGCACAGGGTGGCCAAACTAGCCATGAAGGATTTGACAATCCGACTATGGACAACCGAAGCTATGCCCGGCAGCTACTTCAGACTCGTGAGGCGCCTAATGGAAGCCTGTCCGCGGCTGGACGTCGTCAAGCGCTCTGCCTGTATTGAAGGTGCCCGTATAGCCTTCGCTCGCTGCAAGATGTGGTGGGCGAAGATGAATGATGTTGAAGTTGCCGACGGGCCGCCGGAGGGCAAGGAGCACCGCACACCTGAGAAATATTTTGTGGATGTCATAGAAGGGTCTCGACTTGTGGCAGCTCAATGTTCGTAGGACATTATTTTTGAATGTCTACATTCATGTTGTCCTTTGCCTTGTATTATAAAGACAAAGCTTGTTTTGTAATGTAATTTCATTATGCTTTAAATTGTTTCCTCCTGTGCGGCCGTGTTATATGCAATCTGAGGGTTGGCCAGTCGTCGGCTTCTGCCCTCACGTAATTAGTACAGAGGTGTTCGGGATGGGATCTAAACAATCTTGATCCAATTATATGGTCCTTGAAGGAGTTGTTTAGCGCAACGAACAAGGCAATCAGACTATACGGCTTAAACGCCCTCACTTAGCCATAGGAGTTTTATAATTAAGCAAGTGCGCAGCCCTTGGTCAAAGCCAGGGTGCTGTCAGCATCTGATCGGGAAGTGCCGATCCTCCGCATGACGCGGAAAAAATCTCCAACGATTTTGTAACCCTCGAACAGCCGACCGGCTCTCGCCGTATCATGACAGTCAGTTTTCGGCTTTCTCTAATGAGGTGCTCATCCGGTCAAGGCCAGGGTACAATTGCAGTAGTTCTCCCTTTACTACCCTAGCCGATAGAGCGGAACGTAGGGTAGCAAGCATAGGAGCCGGGCAACCCACCTATTGACCAAAGACATGATTCGGAGCCAATGCATATAATGCTAAATTCGGGGTGCCAAACTTTTATACAAGAAGTGTTCGGACTTTGTTGCCGTGTTATGGGGCGATAAGCAGCCCCTGGCGAATATGAAATGTACAAAAGAGTACAGATGTAGCTGATAAGCAGATCGAAATAAAATGAAGTAAGAAGCGAAAACCACAGAAACTGGGCCGCAAATCATTTTTCTTATAACTGAAAGGATACGTTAAGGCGTATCTTATACAAATAGTGCGATAAGCACCCGGACTATTTAACATGCCGGGATCAAGAAGGAGCAGCGTGCGGGTCCTGGGAAATAAGTAAAAATACCGTCAAGAAGAACGTATGGAGGTTACCCTACGCACCTATGCTGCATGCCCCCTTTGTATGCCGATCCTTCAAAGGGGCTGGTGATCAGGCTCGCGGGAAAAGGAACCTGAAACAGAGAGGAAAAAGTGTGTCCGGGGTCGGTCTAGCCGAACTATAGATCCCGGTTAGCTTGTGCCTCCGTCGATGTCCATGGAATTTCGAGTGCGTAATTATGTATGCGTGGTACAAATGCCACTACTTCATCAGGACTGGGACGGAGGCCGAATTGCTAGTCGAGCTCTTGACGAGCCTTGATGTCATGTTGCAGTGTAGTTCAGAACCTCTTGATGGTGTCCAGGGGCTCGGCAGCCGCACTATGGTGCTGCTTGAGAAGGTCGTTTTGTACCTCTGCTGCTAGGGCGGCGGTGTGCTCCTCTGTTTGGAGGGAGCGTTCCGTGTTGCCATTGACTGTTATGACGCCGTGTGGACCGGGCATCTTGACCTTGAGATAAGTGTAGTGTGGCGCTGCGTTGAATCTAGCAAACGGTGTTCGTCCGAGCAGTGTGTGGTAGCCGCTGCGGAACGGGACGATGCCGAAGATTAACTTCTCGCTTCGGAAATTGTCCGGAGAACCGAAGGCCACTTCCAGCGTGATTGAGCCCGTACAGCGGGCCTCGACGCCTGGTATGACTCCTTTGAAGGTAGTCTTTGTTGGTTTGATTCGTGAGGGGTCGATGCCCATCTTCCGTACTGTGTCTTGATAGAGCAGGTAGAGGCTGCTACCACCGTCCATCAGGACTTGTGTTAGGTGGAACCCGTCAATAATTGGGTCCACGACTAGTGCGGCTGAACCGACGTGGCGGATGCTAGTTGGGTGGTCTCGTCGATCGAAAAGTGATCGAGAATGACGACCACGGATTGAACTTTGGGGAGACTGGCTCTACCGCGTAGACGTCCCTGAGTGCTCGCTTGCGCTCCCTTTTGGGGATGTGTGTAGCGCATATCATGTTCACCATTTTGATTTGAGGGGGAAATTTCTTCTACCCCCCAGTGTTCAGCTGCCGGGGCTCTTCGTCGTCGTCCTCACTTTGTGATCCCTTTTATTTGTTTTCGGCATTTAACTTGTCAGCCTGCTTGAAAACCCAACAATCCCTGTTGGTATGATTGGCTTGCTTATCCGGGGTGCCGTGTATTTGGCACGGACGGTCGAGTATGCGGTCCAGGCTGGAAGGTCCTTCATTGTTTCTTTTGTAGGGCTTCTTCCGTTGGCCGAACTTGGAACCACTGAATTCGGCATTGACTGTGGTGTCATCGGTGTTGTTGTCATTGCTTCGGCGTTTATGCCTATTGCGCCGGAGCTTGCCAGTGCTATTCTTGGCCTCAGAGGGGCATGTCTCGCTGGCTGTGTTGTTACTACGGGCCAGCCAACTGTCCTCTCCCGCGCTAAAGCGGGTCATGAGTGCCGTGTGGGCTGCCATGGACTTCGGCTTTTCTTGGCCGAGGTGGCGTGCTAGCCATTCGTCACGGATGTTGTGTTTGAAGGCTGCTAAGGCCTCGGCATCCATATAGTCAACAATCTGGTTCTTTTTGGTTAGGAACCTAGTCCAGAATTTTCTGACTGATTCTCCAGGTTGTTGAACTATGTGGCTTAAGTCATCGACGTCTGGTGGCCGGACATAAGTACCTTGGAAGTTGTCCAGGAAAGCTTCTTCTAAGTCCTCCCAGCTGCCGATAGAATTTTCAGGCAGGCTGTTAAGCGAGTGCCGAGCTGGCCCTTTGAGTTTTAGTGGGAGATATTTAATGGCGTGGAGGTCGTCTCCTCGAGCCATATGGATATGGAGAATGAAATCCTCGATCCATACTGCGGGATCGGTTGTGCCGTTGTATGATTCGATATTGACGGGCTTGAATCCCTCGGGGAATTCGTGAGCCAGTACTTCATCTATGAAGCAGAGAGGGTGTGCGACACCTCTGTACCGGGCCGCATCATGGCGTAGCTCTGATGCAGTCCGTCTGCGGCATTCGGCCCGGGTGTGGTTAGATTTATCACATCCGAATAGGTAGCCATCTTCATGCCTCGAGGCATGTCCTCGCGATCCGTAGATCGATCTTGTGTGTCCTGCTCTACTGTCCAGGGTCTGCCGAAGGTCGTACGTGTGACCCCGAACTCTTTCATCTTTATTGTTGCGGGGTGGTGGGCCAGTCTGCTGTTCGGCCTGAGTTGCCGCTTTATCCCGACCGCAGGGTGGCCGGTCGGCCGCCCTGTCTCGACCACGCGGTGGTCGTTCCTCATTACGCGAAGGAGATATGTGTTCTGGTGCTTCCTCATCGAATTTAGGTAGCAGTCTGCATTTCGGGTAGCTCTTGGTTGGGTGCTTGAGGCCGTATTCTTCGGCTGTCAGGACGTCGGTCCATCTGTCGACGAGCAGGTCTTGCTCGTCTTGAAGCTGCTGCTGTTTCTTTTTCAAGATCCTTGAAGTGGCTATGAGCTGAAGCTTAAAGCGCTCCTGCTACAGGGGGTCCTCCGGCACGATGAAGTCTTTGTTGCCGAGGCTTGTCTCCTCTTTGGAGGGTGGATGGTAACTATCGTCCTCCAAGTTATCTTCTATGGCCTGTTCATCAGGGTTGTCTTGCGTTTTGTCATGTTCCTCCTGTTCGGATGCAGCGCCGACAGGGTCTTCATTGTTTTCGGCGTCGCCTGGAGTACTATTTTCTTCGGTGCCAGTGTTGCCATCCTTTGAGCGACGAGGCTTAGAACGGCGTTTGGGGCGCCGTCGCTTGGACTGCGTCTCAGAGGGTTTGTTCTTATCCGACTCTTCTTTGTCGTCGCCAAATCCTTTGGGTGTATCAACCATGTACACGTTGTATGAAGAGGTCGTCGTCCAACGTCCTGTGAATGGCGGGTCTTGGCCTTTCTCATTGTCAGCATCGTCGTCCATACCGGTGATGTCTTCGGAGCCATAGTCAAGCACGTCGGTTAAGTCGTCGACGGTGGCTATGAAGTGGGTGGCGGGTGGGAAGCAAAATTCCTCGTCGTCCGCCTCTAGCTCGAACTGACCATAGTTCGGTTGTGAGTCATCCTCCGAGGACAAGTTCTTCAAAGAATTTAGTACGTCACCTAAAGGCGAATGCTGGAAGATATCTGCGGCGCTAAATTCAAAAATCGATAACCGATCCAGCTCGGTGTCCGCAGGCGCACTTGATCCGGAACGTGTAGCCGGAGAAGAGTCCGGAGTTCCATTGACGCAAGCATTGCAGGATGTCGAATCCGTGTGCGGCTCCAACGCTGTGGACTTTATGGCCTTGGAGGGAATGATCTGCTTCGGTACTGAGGCCGTTGCAGCAACAAGATCCATCTCCTAGGTGTGCTCCGATGACAGATTTAAGTCATGTTCATCGGAGAGAAGGGGAGCGATCGCCGCGGTCACAAATCCATCGAAGATCAAGTCTCCACGAATATCCGCGATGTAGTTCAAGCTTCCGAATCAGACCTGATGGCCAGGGGCGTAGCTATCGACCTGCTCCAGATGGCCAAGTGAGTTGGCCCGCAGTACGAAGCCGCCGAACACAAAGATTTGTCCGGGGAGAAAGGTTTCTTCCTGAACGACACCATTACCGACGATTGAAGGGGCCATCGAGCCTTATGTCGACGGCACAGTGGAACTCTCAATGAAAGCACCAATGTCGGTGTCAAAACCGGCGGATCTCGGGTAGGGGGTCCTGAAGTGTGCGTCTAGGATCGATGGTAACAGGAGACGGGGGACACGATATTTAGCCAGGTTCGGGCCATCTCTATGGAGGTAATACCCTACTTCCTGCTTGATTGATCTTGATGAATATGAGTATTACAAGAGTTGGTCTACCACGAGATCGTAATGGCTAAACCCTAGAAGTCTAGCCTATGTGAATATATGGTAATGAGTATCCCCTATCCGGACTATGCTCTCTGATCTATATAGGCACCGGAGAGATCTAGGGTTCCATGGGGTCGGTTACATAGGAGGAAATCTTCATAATCGGTCGCCTAGCTTGCCTTCCATGCCAAGTAGAGTCCAATCCGGACACGAGTATAGTCTTCAACCTTCATGTCTTCACAGCCTATCAATCCGGCCCAGTAGATAACAGGCCGAACGCCCAAGGACCCCTTAGTCCAGGACTCCCTCAATAGCCTCTTCTTGTTCCCAGTTGCGTGCATGGACGTCGTGTGTTGCTTCGTTTAAAGCATGTTGAGCTTCAAGTGCTTGTTCGTCATGACTTTGTTGCTTTTGTCGAATGGCGTCGGCAACTTGGTTTACTTGGTGATATTGGCGTACTGGAGCTTGCTCTTGGACCGTAGGATCATTAGCTTGACGATGATGGCGCGCACTTTACCGGAGATCGTCTTGTAAACCATTGCTATGAAATGGGTTTTGTGGAGCTTGATGGTCCTCATGGTCTTGATGACGATGCGAACGAGGTCTTGAGTGACTTGAACCCGAAGATGTATCCGAAGAGTGTCGTCTTGAGTGTCGTTGTCTTGATGATGAGGACATTGTAGATGAGTGTGTGGCCATCATGACTCGAATGTCGTCCTTGAGAGTTGCCATTGATGTGTCGAAGTAGTCTCTTGTTCGTGCTTTGGATTGCCTCAAGTGAGTGGCGAGGTGATCGATGCGGTTGCCCAATGCTTCATTCACTTGGTGCAAAGCTCTATGCACACTGGATAGTTGATTCTTGGTGACGTAGTTGTTCGGCTCCTCTTCTTGTTTGATGAAGAGTGGGTTGGTAGAAGTACTTGGCCTATCCATCATCTCAAGCAAATATGTGAGTGGAAGAAAGGAAAGAACTAGACCAAATATACCTTATCTGATGTTGAAGATGGATCAACGATCACCCAATCTAGTATTATGGAAGTAACACATTTGGTACCAGAACTTGTCGATTCTCACACCTACACACGTAAATCTTTTTGGAGTAGCTTGGTGAGGATGGTGTCACAAAATTTATGCAATTGTTAGCAAAATTCAATAATTTTGAAAGAGATTTACAAATTTTCAAGTGAAACAAGTAGACCAATAACAATATGTTGCACACGGAAACACACACAAATAGATAAATGGGGTCATGCAACAAAGGAATGAGCTCAAAATGTGGAATCTGCTGCTCTTGTTGCACAACACTAGAGAGACGCTAGCATGATTTCTCAATAGGCGGATACGGGACTTGTGCACAACCTATTCATGATTGCTTATCTCCTTCAATCGTAGTTGCTCCTTAGCTTCTTCATGGCTGGTTCCTTGGTACCTGAGTATGCAAATTGTTTCCGCTTGAGGTAGTAGACATGTCTCAAGTTATTCGAAAGGGAGTTGCGAGAGGAGTGATGTCCCCTCGGTCTCGAGAGCTCTTGCACTTGCACGCGTCATGGGTCCACTTGGCACTTGGTGAGACAAAGGTAGGTCCATGGGGATGACCTTGGGATGGTCTGTATCATAGACTTTGAGACCTCGACTACTGTCAAATTGATTTGACTCAAGCACAATGCATCTTCCTACTCGCCTGTAGGTGTATGCATGAGTCGGCCCCTAAGGCTGAGGGATTAGATTCGCTAGCTTATCCAACACCCGGTCAGATTGATTCCAGTGAGGCCATGAGCCATTAAAGTGTTGATATTTGAGTATAAGGGCTTCAATTTTTCCCTTTCTGCTTGGGAAGCAACGCTCAAAAATATGCTAGAAGTGTCAAGCTGGTCCAATCTATAACATGGAGGAAATATGCCCTAGAGGCAATAATAAAGCTGTTATTTATATTTCCTTATATCATGATAAATGTTTATTAATCATGCTAGAATTGTATTAATCGGAAACTTAGTACATGTGTGAATACATAGAGAAAAACAGAGTGTTCCTACTATGCCTCTACTTGACTAGCTCGTTAATCAAAGATGGTTAAGTTTCCTAACCATAAACATGTGTTGTCATTTGATGAACGGGATCGCATCATTAGAGAATGATGAGATGGACAAGACCCATCCGTTAGCTTAGCATAATGATCGTTTAGTTTTATTGCTCTTGCTTTCTTCATGACTTATACATATTCCTCTGACTATGAGATTATGCAACTCCCGAATACTGGAGGAACATTTTGTGTGCTATCAAACGTCACAACATAACTGGGTGACTATAAAGATGCTCTATAGGTGTCCCCGAAGGTGTTTGTTGGGTTGGCATAGATCAAGATAGGATTTGTCACTCTGTGTATCGGAGAGGTATCTATGGGCCCTCCATAATGCACATCACTATAAGCCTTGAAAGCATTGTGACTAATGATTACTTATGGGATGATGCATTACGGAACGAGTAAAGAGACTTGCCGGTAACGAGATTGAACTAAGTATGATGATACCGACGATCGAATCTCGGGCAAGTAACATACCGATGACAAAGGGAATGACGTATGTTGTTATGCGTTTGACCAAGAAAGATCTTCGTAGAATATGTAGGAGCCAATATGAGCATCCAGGTTCCGCTATTGGTTATTGGCGGAGATTTATGCAGGTCATGTCTACATAGTTCTCGAACCCGTAGGTTCCGCACGCTTAACGATCGATGATGATTTGTATTATGAGTTATGTGTTTTGGTGACCGAAGTTTGTTTGGAGTCCAAGATGAGAACACGGACATGACAAGGAGTCTCGAAATGGTCGAGAGGTAAAGATTTATATATTAGAAGGTTATATACGGACACCGGAATGGTTCCAAAGAAGATCAGGGATTTTTTGGAGTACCGGGAGGTTACCAGAACCCCCGGGAAAGTTAATGGGCCTATTGGGCCATAGTGGAGAGGAGAGGATGCAGGCCGCGGGAGGAGGCGTGTGCTCCCCCTTGCCCAATCCGAATTGGACAATGGGAGGGGCCGGGCCCCCTCTTTCCTTCTCCCTCTCCCCCCTTCCCCTTTCCCTCTCCGTTGGAAGGAAGGAGGGGGGCCGAAACCTACTTGGACTAGGAGTCCAAGTAGGACTCTCCCCTTGGCACGCCCCACCTAGGCCGCCGGCCTCCTCCTCCCCCCTTTATATACGGGGGCGGGGGGCACCCAAAGGTACACCAAGATTTGTCTTAGCCGTGTGCGGTGCCCCCCTCCACAGTTTACTCCTCTGGTCATAGCGTCGCCGTGCTTAGGCGAAGCCCTGCGTAGATCACATCACCAACACCGTCGCCATGCCGTCGTGCTGACAGAACTCTCCCTCGACCCTCTACTGGATCAAGAGCTCGAGGGACATCATCGAGCTGAACGTGTGCTGACCATGGAGGTGCCGTACATTCAGTACTTGGATCGGTTGGATCGTGAAGATGTTCAACTAGATCAACCGCGTTAACATAACGCTTCCGCTTTCGTTCTACGAGGGTACATGGACACACTCTCCTGCTGTGCATCTCCTAGATAGATCTTGCATGATCGTAGGATTTTTTTGAATTACTACGTTCCCAACAGTGGCATCCAAGCCAGGTCTATGCGTAGTTGATATGCATGAGTAGACACAATGAGTTGTGGGCGATAATAGTCATAGTGCTTACCACCAATGTCGTACTTTGATTCAGCTGTATTGTTGGATGAAGCAGCCCAGACCGACATTACATGACCGCGTTTATGAGGCTGGTTCTACCGACGTGATTCGCACATAGGTGGCTGGCGGTTGTTTGTTTCTCCAACTTTAGTTGAATCAAGTTTGACTACGGCCGGTCCTTGTTGAAGGTTAAAACAACACACTTGATGAAAAATCATTGTGGTTTTGATGCGTAGGTAAGAACGGTTCTTGCTAGAAGCCCATAACAGCCACGTAAAACTTGCAACAACAAAGTAGAGGACGTCTAACTTGTTTTTGCAGGGCATGTTGTCATGTCATATGGTCAAGACGTGATGAGATATAATTTGTTGTATGACATGATCATGTTTTGTAGAAGTTATCGCCCACTGGCAGGAGCCATATGGTTGTCGCTTTATTGTATCAAAAGAAATCGCCATGTAATTGCTTTACTTTATTACTAAGCGGTAGCGATAGTCGTAGAAGCAATAGTTGGCGAGACGACAACGACGCTATGATGGAGATCAAGGTGTCAAGCCGGTGACGATGGAGATCATGACGGTGCTTTGGAGGTGGAGATCAAAGGCACAAGATGATGATGAAGGAAATATGCCCTAGAGGCAATAATAAAGTTGTTATTTATATTTCCTTATATCATGGTAAATGTTTATTATTCATGCTAGAATTGTATTAACCGTAAACTTAGTACATGTGTGAATACATAGACAAATAGAGTGTCCCTAGTATGCCTCTACTTGACTAGCTCGTTAATCAAAGATGGTTAAGTTTCCTAGCCATAGACATGTGTTGTCATTTGATGAACGGGATCACATCATTAGAGAATGACGTGATGGACAAGACCCATCCGTTAGCTTAGCACTATGATCGTTTAGTTTATTGATATTTCTTTCATCATGACGTATACATGTTGATTATGCAACTCCCGAATACCGGAGGAACACTTAGTGTTCAATCTAATGTCACACCGTAACTAGGTGATTATAAAGATGCTCTACAGGTGTCTCCGATAGTGTTTGTTGAGTTGGCATAGATCGAGATTAGGATTTGTCACTCTGATTGTCAGAGAGGTATCTCTCGGCCCTCTCGATAATGCTCAGCACTATAAGCCTTGCAAGCAATGTGACTAATGAGTTAGTTGCGGGATGATGCATTACAGAATGAGTAAAGAGACTTGTCGGTAACGAGATTGAACTAGGTATGATGATACCGACGATCGAATCTCGGGCAAGTAACATACCGATGACAAAGAGAACAACGTATGTTTTTATGCGGTTTGACCGATAAAGATCTTCGTAGAATATGTAGGAGCCAATATGAGCATACAGGTTCCACTATTGGTTATTGACCAGAGATGTGTCTCGATCATGTCTACATAGTTCTCGAACCCGTAGGGTCCACACGCTTAACGTTCGATGATGATTTGTATTATGAGTTTATGTGATTTGATGACTGAAGGTTGTTCGGAGTTCCGGATGAGATCACGGAGATCACGAGGAGTCTCGTAATGGTCGAGACGTAAAGATTGATATATTGGAAGGCTATATTCGGACATCGGAAAGGTTCCGAGTGATTCGGGTATTTTTCGGAGTACCGGAGAGTAATGGGAATTCGCTGGGGGAAGTAGTCCTATTAGGATTCCCCACACCTGGCGCGTCCTCCACCTATTCCCTCCCCTCCTTTATATATGTGGCCAGGGGGCACCCCATAGACACACAAGTTGATTGTTTAACCATGTGCGGTGCCCCCCTACACAGATTTCCAACTTGGTCATATTGTCGTAGTGCTTAGGCGAAGCCCTACGTCGGTAACTTTATCATCACCATCACCATGCCGTCGTGCTGACGAAACTCTCCCTTGGCCTCAGCTGGATCTAAAGTTCGAGGGACGTCACCGAGCTGAACGTGTGCAGATTGCGGAGGTGTCGTGCGTTCGGTACTTGATCGGTTGGATCGTGAAGATGTTCGACTACATCAACCGCGTTACTTAACGCTTCCGCTTTCGGTCTACGAGGGTACCTGGACACACTCTCCCCGCTCGTTGCTAGACTTCTCCTAGATAGATCTTGCGTGCTCGTAGGCAATTTTTTTGAAATACTACGTTCCCCTATAGTGGCATCCGAGCCAGGTCTATGTGTAGATGTTATATGCACGAGTAGAACACAAAGAGTTGTGGGTGATAATAGTCATACTGCTTACCAACATGTCATACTTTGATTCGGTGGTATTGTTAGATGAAGCGGCTCAGACCGACGTTACATGTACTGTCGTGGAATTGTCACGTCAGATGTCCTAGTGTGAGGACTTAGTCGTGAGGCCAACGCATCTATGTGGTAGCTTGAGAGGGGTTGAGCGGAATCGAGAAACACAACACATAAGACAAGGGTTTAGACAGCTTCGGGCCCCGGGAAACATCATCCGGTAACAACCCTACATGTTGTTTGTGGCTAGGTCTCATTATCATCACGAGGGAGTCGCCGTAAACAGGCTCTTTGTGTCTAGCCCTAGAGATTGTTTCTTCTTGCTTGTCCCTCTTTGGGGAGCCCTGCCCCTCCTTATATAAGTTGAAGGGGCTGGTTACATGTGGAGTCCTATTAGGATTAGGACTAGCCTATCTTCTAATACAAAACTGGATACAAGTCCTGGTCTTAATTCCTTGTAAGGTAAATATTCATCATGCCTTTCCTCTTAAACCGGCCCACCATAGTATGAACCGCCTTCATGAACCGCCTGTTGGGCCACCAGGTCTTGTCGCTCCTCGCACCCGCCTGCCGGATTACCAATGAGTCATGAACCGCCAGGTCCAAACGGGTCGCCGGTGAATCGCCAAGTGTCAGCGGGGTCTCAAGTAAACCACCAAGTCCAGCCGGGTTATACTTCCGGCCGGTTTACGCCGTGGGGTATATCCCCGACATTAGCCCCCAGTTTAATTTGGATTTATCCATGTTAAACTGATCCTGTAAAATAAACACAAGAACAAACTTGACAGACTATGCTCCGGGTTAAGAATTCTTGTAAACCGGCAACTGATCATCCTTAATTCCTTGTCATTTCCTTCTTCTAGAAAATTCAGGTCAATAAGCCAGCTTCATACTCATTTTGCTGACATTGGTTTCTCACAGAGAAATATTGTGAAGAATAATCCACTTGAGTCGGCTTCCAAAGAGCCGGCTTAAGAAATATTGGTCTTGAAATACTCATCTGATATTCAGCCGGTTTGAAGATGTAAAACTTGCCGGTTTAATATTACCAAAATTGCCGGGTTATAAAAACTGATAATTTTGGGTCATGATTGTTTACAATGCCGGTTCATGATTGTTGCCAACGCCGGTTCATGATTATTGATGACGACGGGTTATGATTGTTGCAGACACCGGGTCATAATGATTCGTGATGCCGGGTCAATCTGGTTTGCTCAAAACTGAAAATCGGAAGATATTTCTCCCTTATATCCATATTACCTGTAGCCCCCAAGTCTTGAACAGAACAAAGTGATGATTTGAGACTTGTTTCCATATAATTATTGCCACTTTGAAGAAATCCATGTTGTTCATCTCTAATAAAAAATTGAATACTCCATATATGTAGCCCCCAAGTGCCGGGTTGGCATGCTTGCAGCAATCTGGGACTTGTAATTGCTTATAAAAGGTTCAATCAATGTAGCCCCCAAGGGCCGGCTCAGTAAGAATATTGAGCTGGGACTTGATATATACTTCAATGAAAATAACATCATACGATGTAACCCCCATCATGGGACTTGAATCCACGTCCACAAGGTTAAGAGCCTTGTGCTTTACCAACTGAGCAGTGGACCCTTCGATATAATTAATAAAAAGCTTTGTATCTTGAATTGTTGACAGGAGCAATTGGTATCCCCCAAGGGTCAGCTCATTATAATGTGATGAGTCGGGTCTTCAATAAGATGAGCAAAAAAATGACTTTGCATTAGCCCCCAAGTGTCATGGTGCATGCTTGCAGCGACATGAGACTTGCATATTTGATATAATCTCAACTTTGAATAATGTAGCCCCCAAGTGCCGGGTTGTAAGCCTGCAGCGACTCGGGGCTATTCCTTCAATTGTAGAATAAATCATAATATTGGTTATTGATAACCATAATAAAATCCAGCCATGGTGGCTATTTGAAGATTGGAATAATATAATCCAATGATTTATGAGTGCATGATTCCAATGGCGCAATCCAAATATATACTGGTGACTTATAGTCCAAAGCCAGGCCGGGTTAATAAACGTCGGTGATTTATAATTATGCTTTATTCAACCTGTTTCTATGACATTGAATCACATCCTTGGTTTACCAACTTTTTGTAGTAAGGGTGATAACCCAAATCTTGAGTACTGATAACTCCCACCATGCTGTGCTGGTTTATAAAAAGCCATGCCGGGTTACGATAAACACCGGATGATCATCCTGGCGACTTATAGTCAATGCCAGACCGGATTAAGAGATGATGGTTCATAATTGATTATGTGCTTAACATCTGATAACTGTAAGCCACGCCGGGTTAAGAAATACCGGGTTGATGTGAAGACATATAGTCTGGCCGGGTCAAGAGACACTGGTTTACCTTAAAACTTTATCAACAGAGATAAAACTTGCAAAAACAAAATCAAATAAAACTTGTAGTCGAGGCTTTTCGAGGGCTGCCAAGCCCAAATGCGAGGCTTTTCGTGGGCTGCCAGGCCGCTGAGTTAAACCATTTGACAAAGCCTTTTAAGATGGGCCTCCAACTAACCAATCGTCATTTTAACTTTGACAAGTTCAGGGTCTCTATGAGAGTAACTTGTCAAACGTTGGCGGGTCATGCCAGTATTACCTGGATAGGAGTGGCTTACTTGATGAAGGCAGGTTAACCCGGGGTTTTAGGTGAATACACCAGGCTTCCAAGTCGTGGTTCGATACCCAATTACAAGGGTCCTTTCAAACTCTTTGTTACTTTACACAAAGAGCCCCCAAGTAACTTTGTGAGCTGTGCACAATGGGTGCCTATGTTTGAGTTGTGCTTTTAGCAACAATACTCTCTTTTGCCCCTTGGGTGTGAAGCTCCCAAGCTGTATTGTGGCATGATAGTCGGTTTAATGGACAAAACAGGACGTCGCTTTGTAAGCAGAAGCCCCCAAAAGATAAATAATATGATAAGCCAATAAGGCAGGATACCCAAGTTTGAACCGCGTATCATGGCAGCAGGTCCTCTTCGGCAACCTTTAACTTATTGCAAGAGATAAATTCTTCTTGAACCGGGATTTTGAACCGGATATTGAGAGCTTCAAAACTTTGTGGTAGACATCTTTCTCTTGAACCGGATTTTAAACCGGGATCTTCATTTTCAGCCGGAAATTTTCTGACAAACTTGAACTTGCGAGAAGTTAATTCCTTTTTGAACCGGACATTTTTAAACCGGATTTGAGAGCTTCATAGCTTTGTGGGAGAACAGATTTCCCTTGAACTGGATTGTAAACCGGATATTTGAGAGCTTAAGTGAGACTGACTTCCTTTGAGCCGGATTTTAAACCGGAATCCTTTCTGATGACCCGGAACTTCTTCCTTAAGCCAGGATTTTGTAACTGTCATATCCTTTCTAAGACGGAAATTTTCTGACGGCCTTTAAACTTTCATAAATATAACACTAGCCTTCGGGGCCGGGTTATTTTTTACCTCCATCGTCCTGGGGTTTTTAAATTTGCTTTGGAAACCGCAAGATTTCTTTGAGTCATGTCATCAGAGCCCCGAGTCTCAAAGGTGACTCGAGGAGTTGGCTTGAGACTCTCCATATTTGACCGTGATATAAACCGCCATAACTTGTATATCATTGGTGTTGATAGCACGATGTGAATCCACAGAAAGGTTGAGGTGACTGCAGGGGTTATAAATGATCCCGTATGAGCCGTGTCAGCAACTCGGCCAATGGTTCCTTCCATCTGGCGATTTGAAGTTAACCAAAATTGTAGTGGCGGCGACTTGTGCGCCTGCCCATTGAGCCATCCAGTGCAAACGGCGGTTGATGATAATTTGCCTCCAATTTGAAAGAAAACCGGGCTACCCAAGCTGTGACTTGCTCATACTCAATAAACACCTCATGCAGACAGGTGTGGCCCGGTGTGTTGATGTAGACCAGGCCGCGAGAGGCGGACGGAAAAGATGACCTCCGCATCAAAGGTGGCTCAAATAGATGAACCGCGCGGTGTTGTAAACCGGCGCGGACGGGCGAGTTAACCACGTCGTTTTGATGTAGTGAACAATTGTCCTGCATCAACAATGTTGCAGACCAAGACAAAGATAAACTGCTCTATAATATGTACCAATAAAATATATCTTAGATGGACATCACCTGATGTGCCAGGGCGAAAAATTATCTGCCGTGGTGTTAATGATCACCACGGTGAAGCTAAAATCAATCACAGGCGGGTCGACCGTGGGAGCCGACAGATGAGTCGACCACGATACTATAAACCGGTGCGGACGGGAGAGTCGGCCACGGGGTCGGACGGGTAAATCACGCATAGTGTTGTAGACCGTCACGGACGAGCGAGTTGTCTTCCACGTTGTAAGCTGGCGCGGATATGTGAACCGGCCGCAAGGGCGGACGAGCAAGTTGTCCGTGGCGTTGTAAGGTGGTGTGGACGGATGAGTCAGCTGGCACGTTTGATGTAAACCGAACCGCGACACGTGTGCCCGTGGAGCCACGCGGTACAGCCGAACGTGCATCCGTGGTATAACACCACTTTTGTAATGAGTAATTTACCTGTATATAACAACACTATAGGGCAGAGTGGTTGTTTTCACAAAAAAATTAATAAGTATTTACTAATAAAAAGTAAACTGGATGGATATCTCCTGATTTGTTCGGATAACGGCTGGCCCGTTCAACACGGCAGAGGTGTCTCAACGTAGTTTTGGCGTCTTAAGATGGCCCGCGACTAGTGAAACGGCAGGTTCGCATTGGAATGGCCATTGGCCGCAGTAGTGGCGGTGCATCGACAGAGGCCGTGTCCCCGTTCGTTTCCGGGTCACATTCAGTTTGGTTGACTCCCGTCCGAATCCTTGTTGTGGTCTCCTTCCCTTCTCAGATTGATGATAATTTGGTAGCAGTGTAGATGTATTGTCCACGTTCATCAGCTTTGGCAATAGTGAACCGGTCTTGTCCTTCACGTGAGGCAATAATTGGCTTGGGAACTCGTGCCTTTGTAGGTTTGCCTCTCCTTGGAGAAAAATAGGTATTTAAAAAGTGCACAACTCGGTCTTTACGCCAGGGAGTAGTACTCCATCTAGTCTGATTGGATAATTGTGCTTTCAACTAGAAAAATCCCAACACAAAACGTCTTGGTTTTGTCTGCCGTTGCCGCAGTGAATTTCCTCTGGACTTGTGCGTATACACAGTCATACGTAGTTGAATGAGCCTAGCAGATGATCACGCGTGCGTGTTTATACAAACCCCAAGAGGTGATAAATAATGTATACCACAAAGTGGCACCACGGTGGAGGCTGACTTTCTTCGGCGGCTTACGGTGACGCACGGATGCAACCCTAATTATTCTTGAACCCTAAATCTCATAGATCTTGCATCTGGGCAAGTGATCTGCAAAGTTGATGTAAATCCCTCCAAACTGGTTCATCCGAAGGATTACAAGCTTCTCGATCCCTGGGAGAGATCCCTCCAAGAACTCAAACCATCGTGCACTTGCCCCACGGTGGGCGCCAACTGTCGTGGAATTGTCACGTCAGATGTCCTAGTGTGAGGACTTAGTCGTGAGGCCAACGCATCTATGTGGTAGCTTGAGAGGGGTTGAGCGGAATCGAGAAACACAACACATAAGACAAGGGTTTAGACAGCTTCGGGCCCCGGGAAACATCATCTGGTAACAACCCTACATGCTGTTTGTGGCTAGGTCTCATTATCATCACGAGGGAGTCGCCGTAAACCGGCTCTTTGTGTCTAGCCCTAGAGATTGTTTCTTCTTGCTTGTCCCTCTTTGGGGAGCCCTGCCCCTCCTTATATAAGTTGAAGGGGCGGGTTACATGTGGAGTCCTATTAGGATTAGGACTATCCTATCTTCTAATACAAAACTAGATACAAGTCCTGGTCTTAATTCCTTGTAAGGTAAATATTCGTCATGCCTTTCCTCTTAAACCGGCCCACCATAGTACGAACCGGCCTTCATGAACCGCCCGTTGGGCCACCGGGTCTTGTCGCTCCTCGCACCCGCCTGCCGGATTACCAATGAGTCGTGAACCGCCAGGTCCAAACGGGTCGCCGGTGAATCGCCAAGTGTCAGCGGGGTCTCAAGTAAACCACCAAGTCCGGTCGGGTTATACTTCCGGCGGGTTTACGTCGTGGGGTACATCCCCGACACGTACGCTTACGCGAGACTGGTTCTATCGACGTGCTTCGCACACAGGTGGCTAGTGGGTGTCCATTTCTCCAACTTTAGTTGAATCGAGTTTGACTATGCCCGGTCCTTGTTGAAGATTAAAACAGCACACTTGACGAAAAATCATTGTGGTTTTGATGCATAGGTAAGAATGGTTCTTGCTAGAGGCCCGTACAGCAACGTAAAACTTGCAACAACAAAGTAGAGGACGTCTAACTTGTTTTTGCAGGGCTTGTTGTGATGTGATATGGTCAAGACATGATGATATACAAATTGTTGTATGAGATGATCATGTTTTGTAACAGTTATCGGCAACTGGCAGGAGCCATATGGTTGTCGCTTTATTGTATGAAACTCAATCGCCATGTAATTGCTTTACTTTATCACTAAGCGGTAGCGATAGTCGTAGAAGCAATAGTTAGCAAGACGACAACGATGCTTCGATGGAGATCAAGGTGTCAAGCCAGTGACGGTGGTGATCATGACGGTGCTTTGTAGATGGAGATCAAAGGCACGAGATGATGATGGCCATATCATATCACTTATATTGATTGCATGTGATGTTTATCCTTTATGCATCTTATTTTGCTTAGTACGGCGGTAGCATTATAAGATTATCTCTCTCTAAATTTCAAGGTACAAGTGTTCTTCCTGAGTATGCGCCGTTGATACAGTTCGTCGTGCCGAGACACCACGTGATGATCGGGTGTGATAAGCTCTACGTTCACATACAACGGGTGCAAGCCAGTTTTGCACATGCAGAATACTCGGGTTACACTTGACGAGCCTAGCATATGCAGATATGGCCTCGAAACACTGAGACCGAAAGGTCAAGCGTGAATCATATAGTAGATGTGATCAACATAGTGATGTTCACCATTGAAAACTACTCCATCTCACATGATGATCGGACATGGTTTAGTTGATATGGATCACGTGATCACTTAGATGATTAGAGGAATGTCCATATAAGTTTGAGTTCTTAAGTAATATGATTAATTGAACTTTAATTTATCATGAACTTAGTCCTGGTAGTATTTTCATATCTATGTTGTAGATCAATAGCTCGCGTATAGCTCCCCTGTTTTATTTTTGATATGTTCCTAGAGAAAAATAAGTTGAAAGATGATAGTAGCAATGATGCAGACTGGGTCCGTGATCTGAGGATTATCGTCATTGCTGCACAGATCCTTGATGCGCCGCTAGGTGACGGACCTATTGCCGGAGCAGATGCAGACGTTATGAACGTTTGGCAAGCTCGGTATGATGACTACTTGATAGTTTAGTGCGCCATGCTTTACGTCTTAGAACCGGGACTTCAAAAACGTTTTGAACGCCATAGAGCATATAAGATGTTCCAAGAACTGAAATTGGTGTTTCAGACTCATGCCTGAGTTGAGAGGTATGAGACCTCTAACAAGTACTTTGCCTACAAGATAGAGGAGAATAGCTCAACCAGTGAGCATGTGCTCAGAATGTCTGAGTACTACAATCGCTTGAATCAAGTGGGAGTTAATCTTCAAGATAAGATAGTGATTGACAGAGTTCTCTAGTCACTATCACCAGGTTACTGGAACTTCGTGATGAACTATAATATGCAAGGGATGACAAAAACGATTCCCGAGCACTTCATGATGCTGAAATCAACGAAGTAGAAATCAAGAAAAGCACCAAATGTTGATGGTTGACAAGACCACTATTTTCAAGTAAAAGGGCAAGGGAAAGAAAGGGAACTTCAAGAAGAATGGCAAGCAAGTTGCCACTCCCATGAAGAAGCCCAAAGCTAGATCAAGCCTGAAACCAAGTGTTTCTACTACAAAGGAAATGGTCACTGGAAGCGGAACTGCCCCAAATCTTGGCGGATAAGAAGGATGGCAAAGTGAACAAAAGTATATATATATACATGTCATTGATGTGTACTTTACTAGTGTTCATAGTAGCCCCTAGGTATTTGATACTGGTTCAGTTGCTATGATTAGTAACTCAAAACAGGAGTTGCAATACGAATAGAGACTAGTTAAGGGCAAGGTGACTACCTTCGGGATTAGTGTTGGACCTAAATAAATATTATTTGGTGTTTGCATTGAGCATGAATATGATTGGGTCATGTTTATTGCGATACGGCTATTCATGCAAGTCAAAGAATAATTGTTGTTCTGTTTTCATGAATAAAACCTTCTATGGTCATACACTCAATATAAATGGTTTATTGAATCTCGATCTTAGTGATACACATATTCATAATATTGATGCCAAAAGATGCAAAGTTGATAATGATAGTGCAAACATACTTGTGGCACTGCCGTTTACGTCATATTGGTGTAAAGCGCATGAAGAAACTCCATGCGGATGGACTTTTGGAATCACTTGATTATGAATTATTTGATGCTTGTGAACCATGCCTCATGGGCAAGATGACTAAGACTCCATTCTCTAGAACAATGGAGCGAGCCACTGACTTATTGGAAATAATTCATACCGATGTATGCGGTCCGATGAGTGTTGAGGCTCGCGGTGGGTATCATTATTTTCTGACCTTCACAGATGATTTGAGAAGATATGGGTATATCTACTTGAAACACAAGTCTGAAACATTTGAAAAGTTCAAAGAATATCAGAGTGAAGTGGAAAATCATCGTACCAAGAAAATAAAGTTTCTACAATCTGATCATGGAGGCAAATATTTGAGTTACGAGTTTGGCCTTCATTTAAAACTGTGGAATAGTTTCACAACTCACGCCACCTGGAACACCATAGCATAATGGTGTGTCCGGACGTCGTAACCGTACTTTATTAGATATGGTGCGATTTATGACGTCTCTTACCGATTTACCACTATCGTTTTGGGGTTATGCATTAGAGATAGCTGCATTCACGTTAAATAGGGCACCATCTAAATCCGTTGAGACGACACCATATGAACTGTGGTTTAGCAAGAAACCTAAGCTCTCGTTTCTTAAAGTTTGGGGCTGTGATGCTTATATGAAAATCAACCTGATAAGCTCGAACCCAAATCAGAGAAATGCATCTTCATAGGATACCCAAAGGAAACTGTTGGGTACACCTTGTATCACAGATCCGAAGGCAAGATATTCGTTGCTAAGGATGGATCCTTTCTAGAGAAAAAGTTTCTCTCGAAAGAAGTGAGTGGGAGGAATGTAGAACTTGATGAGGTAATTGTAACTTCTCCCGAATTGGAAAGTAGTTCATCACAGAAATCAGTTCCAGTGATTCCTACACCAATTAGTGAGGAAGCTAATGATGATGATCATGAAACTTCATATCAAGTTACTACCGAACCTCGTAGGTCAATCAGAGTATGGTCCGCACCAGAGTGGTATGGTAATCCTTTCTGGAAGTCACGTTACTAGACCAAGACGAACCTATGAACTATGAGGAAGCGATGATAAGCCCAGATTCCACGAAATGGCTTGATGCCATGAAATCTGAGATAGAATCCATGTATGAGAACAAAGTGTGGACTTTGGTGGACTTGCCCGATGATCGGCAAGCCATTGAGAATAAATGAATATTCAAGAGGAAGACGGACACTGATAGTAGTGTTACTATCTACAAAGCTCGAATTGTCGAAAAAAGTTTTCGACAAGTTTAAGGTGTTGACTACGATGAGATTTTCTCACTCGTAGAAATTGCCACATTTTATGAAATCTGGCAAATGGATGTCAAAACTACATTCCTTAATGGATTTCTTAAAGAAAAGTTGTATATGATACAACAAGAAGGTTTTGTCAATCCTAAAGGTGCTAACAAAGTGTGCAAACTCCAGCGATCCATCTATGGACTGGTGCAAGCATCTCGGAGTTGGAATATACGCTTTGATGAGTTGATCAAAGCATATATAGTTTTATACAGACTTGCGATAAAGCCTGTATTTACAAGAAAGTGAGTGGGAGCACTACATAATTCCTGATAAGTATATGTGAATGACATATTATTGATTGGAAATAATGTAGAATTTTCTAGAAAGCATAAATGATTGTTTGAAAGGAGTTTTTCAAAGAAAGACCTCGGTAAAGTTGCTTACATATTGAGCATCAAGATCTATAGAGACAGATCAAGGCGCTTGATAAAAAAATTCGATGAGTACATACCTTGACAAGTTTTTGAAGTAGTTCAAAATGGAACAGTCAAAGAAGGAATTCTTGCCTGTGTTGCAAGGTGTGAAGTTGAGTAAAGACTCAAAACCCGACCACGGCAGAAAATATAAAGAGAATGAAAAGTCGTTCCCTATGCCTTAGTCATAGGTTCTATAAAGTATGATATGCTATGTGCCAGACCTATTGTGTACCTCACCATGAGTTTGGCAATAGGGTACAATAGTAATCCAGGAGTGGATCACGGAACAGTGGCCAAAATTATCCTTAGTGGAATAAGGAAATGTTTCTCGGTTATGGAGATGACAAAGAGTTCGTCGTAAAGAGTTACGTTGATGCGAAGCTTTGACACCGATCTGGATGACTCTAAGTCTCGATCTAGATACATATTGAAAGTGGGAGCGATTAGCTAGAGTAGCTGCGTGCAGAGCATTGTAGACACAGAAAATTTGCAAAATACATACGGCTCTGAATGTGGCAGACCCGTTGACTAAACTTCTCTTACGAGCAAAACATGATCACTCTTTGGGTGTTAATCACATAGCGATCTGAACTAGATTATTGACTCTAGTAAACCCTTTGGGTATTAGTCACATGGAGAAGTGAACTAATCACATAAAGATGTGAACTATTGGTGTGAAATCACATGACGATGTGAACTAGATTATTGACTCTAGTGCAAGTGGCAGACTGAAGGACATATGCCCTAGAGGAAATAATAAAGTTGTTGTTTATATTTCCTTATATCATGATAAATGTTTATTATTCATGCTAGAATTGTATTAACTGAAAACTTAGTACATGTGTGAATACATAGACAAACAGAGTGTCCCTAGTATGCCTCTACTTGACTAGCTCGTTGAATCAAAGATGGTTAAGTTTCCTAGCCATAGACATGAGTTGTCATTTGATTAACGGGATCACATCATTAGAGAATGATATGATTGACTTGACCCATTCCCTTAGCTTAGCATTTGATCGTTTAGTATATTGCTATTCCTTTCTTCATGACTTATACATGTTCCTATGACTATGAGATTATGCAACTCCCGAATACCGGAGGAACACTTAATGTGCTATCAAACATCACAATGTAACTGGGTGATTATAAAGATGCTCTACAGGTGTCTCCGATGGTGTTTGTTGAGTTGGCATAGATCGAGATTAGGATTTATCACTCCGATTATCAGAGAGGTATCTCTGGGCCCTCTCGGTAATGCTCATCACTGTAAGACTTTTAAGCAATGTGACTAATGAGTTAGTCGCGGGATGATGCATTACGGAACGAGTAAACATACTTGCCGGTAACGAGATTGAACTAGGTATGATGATACCGACGATCGAATCTCGGGCAAGTAACATACCGATGACAAAGGGAACAACGTATGTTGTTATGTGGTTTGACCGATAAAGATCTTCGTAGAATATGTAGGAGCCAATATGAGCATCCAGGTTCCGCTATTGGTTATTGACCGGAGATGTGTCTCGGTCATGTCTACATAGTTCTCGAACCCGTAGGGTCCGCACACTTAACGTTCGATGACGATTTGTATTATGAGTTTATGTGATTTGATGACCGAAGGTTGTTCAGAGTCCTGGATGAGATCACGGATATAACGAGGAGTCTCAAAATGGTCGAGACGTAAAGATCGATATATTGGAAGGCTATATTCGGACATCGGAAAGGTTCCCAGTGATTCTGGCATTCTTCGGAGTACGGGAGAGCTACGGGAATTCGCCGGGGGAAGTAGTGGCCCTTAATGGGCCATACGGGAAAGGAGAGAAGGGCCTCAAGGGGTGGCCACGCGCCCCCCCATGGGCTGGTCTGGTGTACTAGGAGGCGGCGCCCCCTCCTTCCTTCTCCCTCCTCCTCCTTCCCTCCTTCTCCTACTAGGAATAGGAAGAGGAGGGGAATCCTACTTGGACTGGGGAGTCCTAGTAGGATTCCCCACACCTGGTGCGCCCTCCACCTCTTCCCTCCTCTCCTTTATATACGTGGCCAGGGGGCACCCCATAGACACACAAGTTGATTGTTTAACCGTGTGCGGTGTCCCCTTCCACAGATTTGCACCTCGGTCATATTGTCGTAGTGCTTAGGCGAAGCCCTGCGTCGGTAACTTCATCATCACCGTCACCACGCCGTCGTGCTGACGAAACTCTCCCTCGGCCTCAGCTGGATCTAAAGTTCGAGGGACGTCACCGAGATGAACGTGTGCAGATCGCGAAAGTGTCGTGTGTTCGGTACTTGATCGGTTGGATCGTGAAGACGTTCGACTACATCCACCACGTTACTTAACGCTTCCGCTTTCGGTCTACGAGGGTATATGGACACACTCTCCCCACTCATTGCTATGCTTCTCCTAGATAGATCTTGCGTGATTGTAGGGAAATTTTTTTTGAATACTACGTTCCCCAACAGATGATGGCCATATCATGTCACATATTTTGATTGCATGTGATGTTTATCCTTTATGCATCTTATTTTGCTTAGTACGGCGGTAGCATTATAAGACGATCCCTCACTAAATTTAAAGGTATAAGTGTTCTCCCTGAGTATGCACCATTGCTATAGTTCATCGTGCCGAGACACCACGTGATGATCGGGTGTGATAAGCTCTACGTTCACATACAACTGGTTGAAGCAAGTTTTGCACGTGCAGAATACTCGAGTTAAACTCGAAGAGCCTATCATATGCAGATATGGCCTCGGAACACTAAGACCGAAAGGTCGAACGTGAATCATATAGTAGATATGATCAACATAGTGATGTTCACCATTGAAACTACTCCATCTCACGTGATGATCGGACATGGTTTAGTTGATATGGATCACGTGATCATTAGATGACTAGAGAGATGTCTATCTAAATGGGAATTCTTAAGTAATATGACTAATTGAACCTTAATTTATCATGAACTTAGTACCTGATAGTTTTCTGCATATCTATGTTGTTGTAGATCAATCGCACGTGCTACTGTTCCCTTGAATTTTAATGCGTTCCTAGAGAAAGCTAAGTTGAAAGATGATGGTAGCAACTACACGGACTGGGTCCGTAACTTGAGGATTATCCTCATTTCTGCATAGAAGAATTACATCCTGGAAGCACTGGTAGGTGCAAGGCGCGCTACAGGAGCAACTCCGGACATTATGAGCGTCTGGCAGAGCAAAGCTGATGACTACTTGATAGTTCAGTATCTCATGCTTTACGGCTTAGAATCGAGACTTCAAAGACGTTTTGAACTTCATGGAGCATATGAGATGTTCCAGGAGTTGAAGTTAATGTTTCAAGCAAATGCCCGAGTTGAGAGATATAAAGTCTCCAACAAGTTCAATAGCTGCAAAATGGAAGAGAATAGTTGATAGAGGCAAAGGTCTCCCGTCTTTCGATGAGATGGTGATTATCGTTTCGGAGGAGTAGACTTTGACTATCCGACTACGAACGTGCGAGGACGTTTGCGCCTTAGCAATCGCTAAACCAACTCCAGGAGGTTGTTGACCACACTGGAGCACGATCAACCTGACCATGAGTATCTGTTTCCTGCGATCAAACGAAGAACAAGCAAGAAACTGAGATTGCAATCTGGATATTGCGAATATAAGAAGAAAGCTTTATTAATGAAGGTGGGGTTCTGTGACGCCTTTGTCTTGTCGTTGAACACAAACGAAGTAAGCGAAGTTGCAGCTATGGCGAACTTTTAATCTAAACAAAACCCAAAGTCTAAATGATGCCCTAATGGCTGTATATATGAAGGAAGAGGGGGAATTTCGTGGCCCTTGGAGGAGGGGTCCAAAACCAACCCTAAATCTTGTTTCCCCACACATACGGACTCTAAAAACAGCCTATATTCAAGTATTTCGAAATTACATGGGCCTGGCCCAAAAATAAGGTGACGCATCACCTAGAATAGCCTCTGGACAAAAATTATGAAGTGGTATCTTGTATATTTCGTCCAAGGCTTCATGCACTCATTATGGTGGCTTTAAAGTCCTGAAATCATCACTTGAAACTTTGTTCTTGTCTCCCTTGCGCATGCCATCAACTCCATGCTTGTTCTTGCTCCGATGTTCATCCTTCTCCAAGCTAGGCCCTTCATTTGTAAGCAAAACAAATGTATCCAACTTAGGCAGCATCATATTCTCATGAACATTAGAATCATTACCAAGAAACGAAAGTACACAGTAATTTAATTGGCGTCTTGTGAGCTCTAGTATTCGGTCCGGTATGTATAGTAGCAGGGGCTGTGGGTGTAACAATGGTATTGATGTCCTCATCATCCTTCCTTCTTGAAATGAAGTCATCCTCGACGGAAGCTCATCTTCCTCATCCAAATAAGGCTTCAAATCTGCAATGTTAAAAGTGGGACTAATCCCAAAATCTGCAGGCAGCTCAAGTTTATATGCATTATCATTTATTTTCTCTAACACCTTAAAAGGGCCATCAGCACGTGGCATTAGCTTTGATTTTGCGCAAATCAGGAAATCTATCCTTACTCAAATATAACCAAAACAAGATCTCCAGGTGCAAACACAACATGTTTTCTACCCTTATCTCCCGCATGTTTATATTTAGCATTCATACGCTCAATGTTTTCCTTAGTTAACTCATGTATTTTTAAAATCAATTCAGCACGTAAATGTTCCAAATGTTCTTCCAAAGATTTGCTATAAATCAATATATCATCAAAATAGACTACCACAAATTGTCCAATGAAAGCACGTAAAACTTCATTCATTAGTCTCATGAAAGTACTAGGTGCATTAGTTAACCCAAAAGGCATGACTAAACACTCATAGAAACCAAACTAAGTTTTAAATGTTGTTTTCCATTCATCTCCCAATTTCATACGAATTTGATGGTATCCACTCATAAATCAACTTTGGAGAATATTGTAGAGCCACTCAATTCATAAAGCATATCATCTAGCCTAGGAATAGGATGACGATAGCGAATAGTAATATTATTAATGCCTCTACAATCAACACACATACGCGACGTACCATCCTTTTTAGGCACTACTATAATAGGAACAGCACAAGGACTAAGAGATTCGCGTATATAACCTCTGTCGAGTAGCTCCTGTACTTGACGCATAATCTCCTTCGACTCCTCTGGATTGGTACGGTATGGTGCACAGTTGGGTAGCAATGCACCGGGAATTAAGTCAATTTGATGCTCAATCCCTCGAATAGGTGGTAATCCCGGTGGCACGTCTTGTGGAAAGACGTCAGCAAACTCCTGCAAAATGTTAGTGGCAGCAGGGGGCAAAGAGGAAGGCACATCCTCGAATGAAAATAATGCCTCTTTGCACACAAAAGCATAGCAAACAGATTTGCTGAAATCTAGCTCATCAATATCAGATTTTGTGGCAAGTAAACATGCACTTTTCAATTTAATTTCAGAAGCAACACTAGATGGTTTATTATTAGGTTTCATTTGTTGCTCAAATTCTTTTGCCACAATCTGATTTTCACTCTTATTTTTCTCCTGTTTTGCTTTATTAGCTCTATTAATATCATCTTTCAAAATGGAATCAGGAGACATAGGAAGCAAAGTAAAAAATTTATCCTTATGAACAAGAGCATTATGGAATGAGTAAAGAGACTTGCCGGTAACGAGATTGAACTAGGTATGATGATACCGACGATCAAATCTCGGGCAAGTAGCATACTGACGACAAAGGGAACAACGTATGTTGTTATGCGGTTTGACCGATAAAGATCTTCGTAGAATATGTAGGAGCCAATATGAGCATCCAGGTTCCGCTATTGGTTATTGACCGGAGACCAGTCTCGGACATGTCTACATAGTTCTCGAACCCGTAGGGTCCGCACGCTTAACGTTCGATGACGATTGGTAATATGAATTTATGTGTTTTGATGTACCATAGGTAGTTCGGAGTCCCGGATATGATCACGGACATGACGAGGAGTCTCGAAATGGTCGAGACATAAAGATCGATATATTGGATGACTATGTTTGGACTTCGGAAGGGTTCCGGGCAAGTTCGGACAAATACCGGAGTACCGGGGGGTTACCGGAACCCTCGGGGGAGTGTAATGGGCCTATTGGGACTTAGTGGAGAAGAGGAGGGGCGGCCAGGGCAGGCCGCGCTCCGCCTCCCCCTCTAGTGCATATTGGACAAGGAAGGGGGACGGCGCCCCCCTTTCCTTCCTCCTCTCTCCTCCTTCCCCCTCTCCTACTCCTACTCTTGGAAGGGTTGGAGTCCTACTCCCGGTGGGAGTAGGACTCCCCTTGGGGCGCTCCTAGGAGGGCCAGCCCCTCCCCCTCCTCCACTCCTTTATATACGGGGGAAGGGGGCACCCCATAGACACACAAGTTGATCAGTTGATCTTTTAGCCGTGTGCGGTGCCCCCCCTCCACCATAATCCACCTCGGTCATATCATAGCGGTGCCTAGGCAAAGCCCTACGTCGGTAGCATCATTATCGCCGTCATCACGCCGTCATGCTGACGGAAATCTCCCTCGAAGCTCTTCTGGATCGTGAGTTCGTGGGACGTCACCGAGCTGAACGTGTGCTGAACTCGGAGGTGCCGTGTGTTCGGTACTTGGATCGGTCGGATCGTGAAGACGTACGACTACATCAACCGCGTTATCATAACGCTTCCACTTTCGGTCTACAAGGGTACGTGGACAACACTCTCCCCTCTTGTTGCTATGCATCACCATGATCTTGCGTGTGCGTAGGAAATTTTTTGAAATTACTACGTTCCCTAATAGTGGCATCCGAGCCAGGTTTATGCGTAGATGTTATATGCACGACTAGAACACAAGTGAGTTGTGAGCGATACAAGTCATACTACTTACCAGCATGTCATGCTTCGATTCGGCGGTATTGTTGGATGAAGCGGCCCGGACCGACATTACGGTACGCTTACGCGAGACTGGTTCTACCGACGTGCTTCGCACACAGGTAGCTGGCGGGTGTCAGTTTCTCCAACTTTAGTTGAATCGAGTGTGGCTACGCCCCGTCCTTGAGAAGGTTAAAACAACACATACTTGACGAAATATCGTTGTGGTTTTGATGCATAGGTAGAATGGTTCTTGCTCAGCCCGTAGCAGCCACGTAAAACTTGCAACAAGAAAATAGAGGACGTCTAACTTTTTTTTGCAGGGCATGTTGTGATGTGATATGGTCAAGACATGATGCTAAATTTTATTGTATGAGATGATCATGTTTTGTAACAGAGTTATCGGCGACTGGCAGGAGCCATATGGTTGTCGCTTTATTGTATGAAATGCAATCGCCATGTAATTGCTTTACTTTATCACTAAGCGGTAGCGATAGTCGTAGAAGCAATAGTTGGCGAGACGACAACGATGCTACGATGGAGATCAAGGTGTCGCGCCGACGATGGTGATCATCACGGTGCTTTCGAGATGGAGATCAAAGGCACAAGATGATGATGGCCATATCATATCACTTATATTGATTGCATGTGATGTTTATCCTTTATGCATCTTATTTTGCTTAGTACGGCGGTAGCATTATAAGATGATCTCTCACTAAATTTCAAGGTACAAGTGTTCTCCACAGTATGCGCCGTTCTGAAAGTTAAATCGTCTTAGAGACACCACGTGATGATCGGGTGTGATAAGCTCTACGTTCACGCATAACGGGTGCAAGCCAGTTTTTACACGCAGAATACTTGGGTTAAACTTGACGAGCCTAGCATATGCAGATATGGCCTCAGAAGACTGAGACCGAAAGGTCGAGCATGAATAATATAGTAGATATGATCAACATAGTGATGTTCACCATTGAAAACTACTCCATCTCACTTGATGATCGGACATGGTTTAGTTGATATGGATCACGTGATCACTTAGATGATTGGAGGGATGTCTATCTAAGTGGGAGTTCTTAAGTTATATGATTAATTGAACTTTAATTTATCATGAACTTAGTACCTGATAGTATTTTGCATGTCTATGTTGTTGTAGATAGATGGCCCGTGCTGATGTTTCGTTGAATTTTAATGTGTTCCTTGAGAAAGCAAAGTTGAAAGATGATGGTAGCAATTACAGATCGGGTCCGTAACTTGAGGATTATCCTCATTGCTGCACAAAAGAATTACGTCTGGAAGCACCGCTAGGTATAAACTTCGATGCGAGAGCAATGCCGGATGTTATGAGCGTCTGGCGGAGCAAAGCGATGACTACTCGATAGTTCGGTGTGCCATGCTTTATGGCTTAGAACCGGGACTTCAACGACATTTCGAGCGTCATGGAGCATATGAGATGTTCCAGGAGTTGAAGTTAATATTTCAAGCAAATGCCAGTTGAGAGATATGAAGTCTCCAATAAGTTCTACAATTTGTAAGATGGAGGAGAATAGTTCTGTCAGTGAGCATATACTCAAAAATGTCTGGGTATAACAATCACTTGATTCAACTGGGAGTTAATCTTCCGGATGATAGTGTCATTGACATAATTCTTCAATCACTGCCACCAAGCTACAAGAGCTTCGTGATGAACTATAATATGCAAGGGATGGATAAGACAATTCTCGAGCTCTTCGCGATGCTAAAGGCTGCGGAGGTAGAAATCAAGAAGGAGCATCAAGTGTTGATGGTCAACAAGACCAGCAGTTTCAAGAAAAAGGGTAAAGGGTAGAAGGGGAACTTCAAGAAGAATAGCAAGCAAGTTGTTGCTCAAGTGAAGAAGCCCAAGT
Organism: Aegilops bicornis; assembly: GCA_021605145.1. NCBI lineage: Eukaryota > Viridiplantae > Streptophyta > Magnoliopsida > Poales > Poaceae > Aegilops > Aegilops bicornis. The sequence continues at coordinate 423,470,564 of CM038675.1, read as the reverse complement.
ATGGACCTAAGCCTGAGACTGAGTGCTTCTACTGCAAAGGGACTGGTCACTAGAAGCGGAACTGCCCCAAGTATTTGGCGGATAAGAAGGATGGCAAGGTGAACAAAGGTATATGTGATATACATGTTATTGATGTGTACCTTGCTAATGCTCGCAGTAGTGCATGGGTATTTGATACTGGTTCTGTTGCTAATATTTGCAACTCAAAACAGGGACTACAGATTAAGCGAAGATTGGCTAAGGACGAGGTGACGATGCGTGTGGGAAATGGTTCCAAAGTCGATGTGGTTGCGGTCGGCACGCTACCTCTACATCTACCTTCGGGACTAGTTTTAGACCTGAATATTTGTTATTTGCTGCCAACGTTGAGCATGAACATTATATCCGGATCTTGTTTGATGCGAGATGGTTATTCATTTAAATCTGAGAATAATGGTTGTTCTATTTATATGAGTAATATCTTTTATGGTCATGCACCCTTGAAGAGTGGTCTATTCTTTATGAATCTCGATAGTAGTGATACACATATTCATAATATTGAAGCCAAAAGATGCAAAGTTGATAATGATAGTGCAACTTATTTGTGGCACTGCCGTTTAGGTCATATTGGTGTAAAGCGCATGAAGAAACTCCATTCTGATGGACTTTTGGAATCACTTGATTATGAATCACTTCGTACTTGCAAACCATGCCTCATGGGCAAGATGACTAAAATGCCGTTCTCCGGAACAATGGAGCGAGCAACAGATTTGTTGGAAATCATACATACTGATGTATGTGGTCCGATCAATGTTGAGGCTCGTGGCGGGTATCGTTATTTTCTCACCTTCACATATGATTTGAGCAGATATGGGTATATCTACTTGATGAAACATAAGTCTGAAACATTTGAAAAGTTCAAAGAATTTTAGAGTGAAGTGGAAAATTGTCGTAACAAGAAAATAAAGTTTCTACAATCTGATCGTGGAGGAGAATATTTGAGTTATGAGTTTGGTCTTCATTTGAAACAATGCAGAATAGTTTCACAACTCACACCACCCGGAACACCACAGCGTAATGGTGTGTCCGAACATCGTAATCGTACTTTACTAGATATGGTATGATCTATGATGTCTCTTACTAATTTACCGCTATCGTTTTGGGGTTATGCTTTAGAGACGGCTACATTCACGTTAAATATGGCACCATCTAAATCCGTTGAGACGACGCCTTATGAACTGTGGTTTGGCAAGAAACCAAAGTTGTCGTTTCTTAAAGTTTGGGGCTCCGATGCTTATGTGTAAAAGCTTCAACCTGATAAGCTCGAACCCAAATCGGAGAAATGTGTCTTCATAGGATACCCAAAAGAGACTATTGGGTACACGTTCTATCACATATCCAAAGGCAAGACATTCGTTGCTAAGAATGGATCCTTTCTAGAGAAGTAGTTTCTCTTGAAAGAAGTGAGTGGGAGGAAAGTAGAACTTGATGAGGTAACTGTACCTGCTCCCTTATTAGAAAGTAGTTCATCACAGAAATCTGTTCTTGTGACTCCTACACCAATTAGTGAGGAAGCTAATGATGATGATCATGTAACTTCGGATCAAGTTACTCTTGAACCTCGTGGAGTCAATTGACGGAGTAAGATCCGCACTGTGGTGGTACGGTAATCCTGTTCTGGAGGTCATGTTACTTGACCATGACGAACCTACAAACTATGAGGAAGCGATGATGAGCCCAGATTCCACAAAGTGGCTTGAGGCCATGAAATCTGAGATGGGATCCATGTATGAGAACAAAGTGTGGACTTTGGTTGACTTTCCCGATATCGGCAAGCCATCAAGAATAGATGGATCTTCAAGAAGAAGACTGACGTTGACGGTAATGTTACTGTCCTCGACTTGTTGCGAAAGGTTTTCAACAAGTTCAAGGAGTTGACTATGATGAGACTTTCTCACCCGTAGCAATGCTTAAGTCCGTCTGAATCATGTTAGAAATTGCCGCATTTTATGATTATGAAATTTGGCAAATGGATGTAAAGACTGCATTCTTGAAGAAGAGTTGTATATGATGCAACCTGAAGGTTTTATCGATCCAAAGGGTGCTAACAAAGTGTGCAAGATCCAGCGATCCATCTATGGACTGGTGCGAGCATCTCAGAGTTGGAATAAACATTTTGATAGTGTGATCAAAGCATATGGTTTTATATAGACTTTTGGAGAAGCCTGTATTTACAAGAAAGTGAGTGGGAGCTCTGTAGCATTTCTAATATTATATGTGGATGACATATTGTTGATTGGAAATGATATAGAATTTCTGGATAGCATAAAGGGATACTTGAATAAGAGTTTTTCAATGAAAGACCTCGGTGAAGCTGCTTATATATTGGGCATCAAGATCTATAGAGATAGATCAAGACGCTTAACTGGACTTTCACAAAGCACATACCTTGATAAAGTTTTGAAGTTCAAAATAGATCAAGCAAAGAAAGGGTTCTTGCCTGTGTTACAAGGTGTGAAGTTGAGTCAGACTCAATGCCCGACCACTGCAGAAGATAGAGAGAAAATGAAAGGTGTTCCCTATGCTTCGGCCATAGGCTCTATCATGTCTGCGATGCTATGTACCAGACCTGATGTGAAACGCCCACGATGCGGCTATATCTCCCACGTGTCGAAGCACGACTTAGAGGCATAACCGCATTGTGGTTTTGTCGCAAGAAGGGTCATCTTCACACAATCCCATGTAATGAACAAGACTGGGATAAAGAGTTGGCTTACAATCGCCACTTCACAAAAGTACTTAAATAAATCGTACATCATTCAGAGTACACACATAGTCCGACTACAGACAAACAAAAGAAAAGGAAGATAACCCAACTGCTAGATCCCCGATCGTCCCAACTGGGCACCACTACTGATCATCAGGAAACGAAACATAGTAACGACCAAGGTCCTCGTCGAACTCCCACTTGAGCTCGGTTGCGTCACCTACACTGGTGTCATCGGCACCTGCAACTGTTTTGGTAGAATCTGTGAGTCACGAGGACTCAGCAATCTCACACCCACGAGATCAAGACTATTTAAGCTTATAGGAAGGATGGGGTAATGAGGTGGAGCTGCAGCAAGCACTAAGCAAATATGGTGGCTAACATACGCAAATAAGAGCGAGAAGAGGAGCAACACAACGGTCGAGAAGCTAGAAGTGATCAAGAAGTGATCCTGAAACTACTTACGTTCATACATAACCCAAGACCGTGTTCACTTCCCGGACTCCGCCGAGAAGAGACCATCACGGCTACACACGCGGTTGATGCATTTTATATAAGTCAAGTGTCAACTTCCCTACAACCGATATTAAAGAATTCCCATCTGCCACATTACCGCGGGCATGGCTCTCGAAAGTTTATACCCTGCAGGGGTGTCCCAACTTAGCCCATCATAAGCTCTCACGGTCAACGAAGGATATTCCTTCTCCCGGGAAGACCCGATCAGTCTCGGAATCCCGGTTTACAAGACATTTTGACAATGGTAAAACAAGACTAGCAAGACCGCCCGAATGTGCCGACAAATCCCTATAGGAGCTGCACATATCTCGTTCTCAGGGCACATCGGATGAGCAGTCCGTACAACTAAAACCAGGCCTCAAGTTTCCCCGAGGTGGCGCTGCAAAGGGCTCTAGTTTGGACCAACACTCAGAGGAGCATTGGCCCGGGGGGTTAAAATAAAGATGACCCTTGAGTCTGCAGAACCCAAGGGAAAAAAGGCTTAGGTGGCAAATGTTAAAACCAATGTTGGGCCTTGCTCGAGGAGTTTTATTCAAAGCGAACTGTCAAGGGGGTCCCATAAATCACCCAACCACGTAAGGAATGCAAAATCAAGGAACATAACACCGGTATGACGGAAACTAGGGCGGCAAGAGTGGAACAAAACACCAGGCATGAGGTCGAGCCTTCCACCCTTTACCAAGTATATAGATGCATTAACTAAATAACAGATATTGTGATATCCCAACATAATCCTGTCCATCATGGAGCAATCCTCAACTTCACCTGCAACTAACAATGCTATAAGAGGGGCTGAGCAAAGCGGTAACATAGCCAAACAACGGTTTGCTAGGAAAGGTGGGTTAGCGGCTTGACATGGCAATATGGGAGGCATGATATAGCAAGTGGTAGGTAGCCCGCATAGCAAAAGAGCGAGCAACTAGCAAGCAAAGATAGAAGTGATTTCGAGGGTATGGTCATCTTGCCTGAGATCCCGCAAGGAAGAAGAACGAGTCCATGAAGAAGACAAATGAATGTAGTCGAACGAATCCTCACAACTCCGGAACGAAACCGAAGCTAACGAGAGAGGCAACCCGGAAAGAAACAAACAACATAGTAAACAAACCATCATAAACATGGCATGATGCACAACCAAGTATGATGCATGTCCGGTTTAAATGAGGCATGGCATGGCAAAATGCAACAAACAATACTACAAATTAAGTGGAGCTCAATATGCAACGACTTGCATATTGACGAAACACCACATTCAAGTTATTTAGTTTGCTCTCGTTTAGGAACAAGGCAAGATTAAATGTTGGTTAACATGGCAAGAGGTGAAGCATAATTAATTTAACTTTTTAGGCAAGTTTAAATGAGGCTGGAAATAACAACAACAATTTCGGAAAATCCTCATGTGCATATTTTAGATTTGGTACTGTTCTGTCCTAAAGCATATTTTAGAGTTGTTAAACATGCAAAGTAATGCTACCATGTTAAACTAGGCATTTTTCTACCCCATTTACATATAAAGTTTGTTAAATTTGGAGCTACGGTTATTTAGTTATGAAATAAATCATTTTAACATGGCATTTATGCAAATTTAATCAAACAGCAATTTAAACATTTTAAACATGCATGAAAGTTGGATATTGTGAAACTAGATGAAATTCTAAGCATTTTACATATATAAACTATTTACATATGATGCATGGTTATTCAGTTATTAAATGCATGAACAGCAAGGGGTAATCTGTAAATATGCAGTTTTTTTGGAAATAGTGAAATTCGTTCATAGCAGAAGAAAAAAATATACATCGGGCTGAATCTGGAGCTACAGGAACTGGGCGGCTCACAAGGCCTCATGGGCCGGTTGATGAAGGAGGCCCGACAAGGGGGCGCAGCTGGGCTTGGTGCGATCTAGCGCTGGGCCGCCCGGTCGTGGCGCTCGAACGAAACAGGACGCGGCAGTCAACGGCGATCACGGTCTCGCTCGAACCTGGCGTGCACTTGAGGCGAGTCGTCCTCCTCTGCTCGAGCGAAGCGAGAGGAAGAAAAGCGCGGCCGGTCAGAGACTCCGGGACAGCCTTGGCGGCGGATCTGGGCAATGCAGGAGGTGGCTCCGTGCGTTACGGCTGCGGGGTTCTCGACCATGGGAGAGAGACATAGATAAGACAAAACAGAGGGAGGAGGAAGGAGATACGAGAAGGAGAGGGACGGGCGGAGGGAGGCGGACCCGGATCCGGTCGCAGGAGGTCGCCGGGGTGCCGTTCCCTGCCGGATCGAAGCGTTGGCGGGCTGGCGGACTTGGAGCTCCAAGCTTCGGTGGGGCGTAGCCATGGCGTGGTGCTTCTGCGAGGAAAACACATAGAGGGGCGAGACGTGAGAGGAGAAGGAAGGAACCACAGGAAGGAAGGGAAGGGAGAGGTGGCGTGACGGGACCGGCCTGGTGGTTGTCTTTGCTTCTGACGGCTCGAGGAGAGAGGCGGAGGAGGCCGCGGGGTCTCTGCTGGTGTTGCTCCGGCGAGGGCAACGGGTGGCGATGGAGCTCGGGCGTGAGCTCCTGCCGAGGAAGACGATGGGGAGGCAGCAGCCTCGGGCGGTGAGGAGGTTCGGTGGGAGTCAGCGGCTCCATGTCCGAAATGGGGGCCGAGACGAAGGAGGTCGGTGACGGCTGGATTGATTGGATGGATCGGACAGGAGCGAGCTGCACTGCTGATTGGGTGGCGCTGAAAACAAGGGGAAGATGGCGGCGGTGCTAGGGGATTGGGTCGATGGGGAAAACAAGGAGGAGACCAGGGGAGGCGCTGGTTGGTTCGCTAGTGATCCCGAGGGGAACCAGAGAGAGTGGCGGCGGGGAGGAGGATCCCTAGAAAATAGGGTTTGTCCAAAATGGATTAGGGATAGACTATATATATGGAAAAGAGGGGAGTTGGATCATCCGATCAAAATCCGACAGTCGAGAATAGATATGCTAGGAAAGTCTAAATAAGAAACGGAGATGTCTTTGGGATGTTTGGGGATGACCCGGACCCAACGGTGACGACAGCCCGGTTCGGGTTCGGGGAAGTTTCGAACACGCGAGGGGGTCAGTGACTGTGTAGAGAGAGACAAGGCGGTCATGTGAAAGAGTGACTCAAAAACCCGGTTGGTCTCGGAACGGTCACCGACGGCAAGAGGGAACGCGACACTACAAACGGATGCAAGTTTTCAAAAATAAATGCAGATGCAATGCTCATGATGCCATGATGAAATGCAACAACAACAAAATAAAACACACGACGGTTACGTAAAACATGAAAGGCGTCTGGAGCGTCGGTCTCGGGGCGTTACATGATGTGTGCCTTGCTATTAGCTTAGCAGGGAGGTGCCAAAGTAATCCAGGAGTAGATCACTGGACAGTGGTCAAGAACATCCTGAAATACCTGAAAAGGAATAAGGATATGTTTCTCGTTTATGGAGGTGACAAAGAGCTCGTCGTAAATGGTTACGTTGATGCAAGCTTTGACACTGATCCGGATGACTATAAGTCACAAACGGATATGTATTTATATTGAACGGTGGAGCTATCAGTTGGTGCAGTTCTAAGCAAAGCGTCGTGGCGGGATCTACTATGAAGCAGAGTACATAGCTGCTTTGGAAGCAGCAAATGAAGGAGTCTAGATGAAGGATTTCATATCCGATCTAGGTGTCATACCTAGTGCATCGGGTCCAATGAAAATCTTTTGTGACAATATTGGTGCAATTGCCTTGGTAAAGGAATCTAGATTTCACAAGAGAACGAAGCACATCAAGAGACGCTTCAATTCCATCCGCGATCAACTCAAGGAGGGAGACATAGAGATTTGCAAGATACATACGGATCTGAATGTTGCGCACTCCATTGACTAAGCCTCTCTCACGAGCAAAACATGATCGGCACCAAGACTCCATCAAGTTAGAATCATTCTTGTGTAATCTAGATTATTGACTCTAGTGCAAGTGGGAGACTGAAGGAAATATGCCCTAGAGGCAATAATAAAGTTGTTATTTATATTTCCTTATATCATGATAAATGTTTATTATTCATGCTAGAATTGTATTAGCTATAAAGTTAGTACATGTGCGAATACATAGACAAACAGAGTGTCACTAGTATGCCTCTACTTGACTAGCTCGTTGAATCAAAGATGGTTAAGTTTCCTAGCCATAGACATGAGTTGTCATTTGATTAACGGGATCACATCATTAGAGAATGATGTGATTGGCTTGACCCATTCTGTTAGCTTAGCATTTGATCGTTTAGTATATTGCTATTGCTTTCTTCATGACTTATACATGTTCCTATGACTATGAGATTATGCAACTCCCGAATACCGGAGGAACACTTTGTGTGCTACCAAACGTCACAACATAACTGGGTGATTATAAAGGTGCTCTACAGGTGTCTCCAATGGTACTTGTTAAGTTGCATAGATCAAGATTAGGATTTGTCACTCTGATTGTCGGAGAGGTATCTCTAGGCCCTCTCGGTAATGAACATCACTATAAGCCTTGCAACCAATGCAACTAATGAGTTAGTAGCGGGATGATGTATTACAGAACGAGTAAAGAGACTTGCTGGTAACGAGATTGAACTAGGTATTGGGATACCGACGATCGAATCTTAGGCAAGTAACATATCGATGACAAAGGGAACAACGTATGTTGTTATGCAGTTTGACCGATAAAGATCTTTGTAGAATATGTAGGAGCCAATATGAGCATCCGGGTTCCGCTATTGGTTATTGACCGGAGACGAGTCTCGGTCATGTCTACATAGTTCTCGAACCCGTAGGGTCCGCACGCTTAACGTTCGATGACGATCGGTAATATGAGTTTATGTGTTTTGATGTACCGAAGGTAGTTCGGAGTCCCGGATATGATCATGGACATGATGAGGAGTCTCGAAATGGTCGAGACATAAAGATCGATATATTGGATGACTATGTTTGGACTTACAAGGGTTACGGGCAAGTTCGGACAAATCTTTGGAATCTGGGGGTTATCGGAACCCCCGGGAGTGTAATGGGCCTATTGGGCCTTAGTGGAGAAGAGGAGGCGGCCAGGCAGGCGCGCACCCTCCCCTCTAGTCCGAATTGGACAAGGAAGGGGGCGGCGCCCCACTTTCCTTCCTCCTTCCCTCTCTCCTACTCCTACTCTTGGAAGGGTTGGAGTCCTGTTCCCGGTGGGAGTACGACTCTCCTTGGGGCGCGCCTAGGAGGACCAGCCCCTCCCTCTCCTCCACTCCTTTATATAGGGGGAAGGGGGCACCCCATAGACACACAAGTTGATCAGTTGATCTTTTAGCCTTGTGCGGTGCCCCCCTCCACCATAATCCACCTCGGTCATATCATAGCGGTGCTTAGGCGAAGCCTTGCGTCGGTAGCATCATCATCACCATCATCACGTCGTCGTGCTGACGGAACTCTCCCTCGAAGCTCTGCTGGATCGTGAGTTCGTGGGACGTCACCGAGCTAAACGTGTGCTGAACTCGGAGGTGGCGTGTGTTTGGTACTTGGATCGGTTGGATCGTGAAGACGTACGACTACATCAACCGTGTTGTCATAACGCTTCCGCTTTCGGTCTACGAGGGTACGTGGACAACACTCTCCCCTCTCGTTGCTATGCATCACCATGATCTTGCGGGTGCGTAGGAATTTTTTTGAAATTACTATGTTCCCCAACCAGGATGTGGATGTGGTCTTGTGGTGAGAGATAGCTTCTCCACCATCTCCATGCTAGCCAAGTTGTTGCAGCTCCCTCCATCTATGATGACACGAATAGAACGTTCCTTCACAACTCCCTTTGTATGGAACAAATTATGCCTCTGATTTTGCTCAGCTTGTGTGACCTGCACAATCAAAACACATTGAGCAACTAAACATTCATACATGTCAGCGTCTTCAGGAGCCATGTATTGCGTCTCATGATCAGAATCATCTCCACCGTGTTCTTCACGTGTAATAAGAGTCAAAGTCTCCTCCTCATAGTCACTAGCAGACTCATACCCACCATCCTCAGTAGCAACCATCACACACTGAGATTCGCATTCTTTCGCATAATGACCTCTTCCCTTACAACAACGACAAATAATATCACTTTGTGTGCCCTGTTGATGCCATGGAAGAAGAAGAGCTCATGCAGGCCAGCGGTGTGCTCTTGGCAGATAGTGGTGGTTGTGCCTGCTTTCTTGTATCACGGCTGGAGGTGGCACCTGATGGAGGTCCTGGTGCAGTGGAAGTAGAGGATGCACGTGGTATCCACGATGAAGGTCGACCTGCAGAAAAGTTAGTTCGCGCCAATGCCTGCCGATCCTTGATACGTCTCCAACGTATCTATAATTTTTGATTGTTCCATGCTATTATATTATGTGTTTTGGATGTTTATGGGCTTTATTAAACACTTCTATATTATTTTTGGGACTAATCTATTAACCCAGAGCCCAGTGCCAGTTCCTGTTTTCCCTTGTTTCGGTGTTTCAAAGAAAAGGAATATCAAACGAAGTCGAAACGGGATGAAACCTTCTGGAGAAGTTATTTTTGGAAGGAAAGCAACCTGATAGACTTGGAGTGCACGTCAGGAAAGAAACGAGGGAGCCACGAGGTAGGGCGCGCGTCCACCCCCCTAGGGCGCGCCCTCCACCCTCGTGGGCCCCTCGTGGCTCCCCTGACGTACTTCTTCTTCCTATATATACCCATATACCCTAAAAACTTCGGGAAACATAATAGATCGGGAGTTCCGCCGCCGCAAGCCTCTCTAGGCACCAAAAACCAATCGGGACCCTGTGTCGGCACCCTGCCGGAGGGGGGAACCCTCACCGGTGGCCATCTTCATCATCCCGGCGCTCTCCATGACGAGGAGGGAGTAGTTCACCCTCGGGGCTGAGGGTATGTACCAGTAGCTATGTGTTTGATCTCTCTCTTTCTCTCTCTCTCTCTCTCTCTCGTGTTCTTGATTTGGCATGATCTTGATGTATTGCGAGCTTTGCTATTATAGTTGGATCTCATGTTTCTTCTCCCCCTCTACTCTCTTGTAATGGATTGAGTTTTCCCTTTGAAGTTATCTTATCGGACTGAGTCTTTAATGATTTGAGAACACTTGATGTATGTCTTGCCGTGCATATCTGTGGTGACAATGGGATATCACGTGATTCACTTGATGTATGTTTTGGTGATCAACTTGCAGGTTCCGCCCATGAACGTATGCATAGGGGTTGGCTGCGTTTTCGTCTTGATTCTCCGGTAGAAACTTTGGGGCACTCTTTGAGGTTCTATGTGTTGGTTGAATAGATGAATCTGAGATTGTGTGATGCATATCATATAATCATACCCACGAATACTTGAGGTGACATTGGAGTATCTAGGTGACATTAGGTTTTGGTTGATTTGTGTCTTAAGGTGTTATTCTAGTACGAACTCTAGGGTTGTTTGTGACACTTATAGGAATAGCCCAACGGATTGATTGGAAAGAATAACTTTGAGGTGGTTTCATACCCTACCATAATATCTCCGTTTGTTCTCTGGTATTAGTGACTTTGGAGTGACTCTTTGTTGCATGTTGAGGGATAGTTATATGATCCAACTATGTTATTATGTTTGAGAGAACTTGCACTAGTGAAAGTATGAACCCTAGGCCTTGTTTCCTAGCATTGCAATACCGTTTGTGCTCACTTTTACCATTAGTTACCTTGCTGTTTTTATATTTTTCATATTACAAAAACCTATATATACCATCCATATTGCACTTGTATCACCATCTCTTCGCCGAACTAGTGCACCTATACAATTTACCGTTGTATTGGGTGTGTTGGGGACACAAGAGACTCTTTGTTATTTGGTTGCAGGGTTGTTTGAGAGAGACCATCTTCATCCTATGCCTCCCACGGATTGATAAACCTTAGGTCATCCACTTGAGGGAAACTTGCTACTGTCCTACAAACCTCTGCACTTGGAGGCCCCACAACGTCTACAAGAAGAACGTTGCATAGTAGACATCAATCCTGCACTTCACGTTCAGCTTTACAAGCAAGATGGAATAAACGAGTGATGTTATTATACTCCTTATACTCTAGAATGGTCTGAATCTCTCTATTTAATCCACCCATAAAACATGCAAGCATAGCTTCATTCTCATCAACAATACCGCATCTAATCATGCCAGTTTGTAATTCCTGATAATATTCTTCTACAAAATTAGTTTCCTTGTCTTAAACACTGGAATTTTTAAGTAATTCACGTTGATAATATGGTGGAACCCAACGAGTACGCATAGCAGTTTTCAAAGCAGCCCAAGTCGCTGGAATAGGATATAATCTACAATGCTCAGACCACCAAACACATGCAAAGCTAGTGAAAGCACAAACAAAGCGAGGAACACGTCTCTCCTCAGGATATTGTAAACATGTAAATCATTGTTTAGTTTCTAACTCCCAAGTAAGATATATATCAGGAACATATCTACCCTCAAATTGTGGAATATTCAATTTTAGTTTAGGAAGATGGTCATGTACCTCAGGTGGTGGTGCAGCCCTACCATTGCGATGATATGCATGAGGACGGTCTGGTGGTGGTGGTGCTGGTGGTTGCACGTAGTTCTGATTTTGGTCAACCTCATCCTCGTAATGGTCCTCCACCTCTGCAGTAGCAGTAGGAGCTACAAAAGCATCAACAGCGGCACCAGAATTTTGACCAGGCTCAAGGGGAACGCGCTGTGCTCGTCCCACTTGATTTGGAAGGCGATGTTGTTGTTGTTCTGGAGGTGCAACAGGTACAGCGGGCGGTGGTTGTGGAAGACGCGCGAGCAATTCATTAAACTTGTTATCGAGCTTTGTTTCGAACGCCTTCTCAATGCCATCTATCTTCTCCATGGCCTCTCAAATCTGTTTAGCACATCTTCCACCTGTCCACTCATCATTTGCTGAAACTTATCATGTAATTCTTTGTTCGTCATGTTCTCCCAGTCAGTCTCGTCGGCTTGTGATCCTGCCTTGGTTAGCAGCAATAGAAACACACAAGAATATGATCCTACAGACTACTAGAAAATGGCGGTAGTGGGGTGTCACAAATCTGTCAAGCAAATCTCAAATTCTTACCAGTTCTTACCCAGCAGCAGATGGTGAACGGCAACCGTTGTAGTCAAAACTCTCAAAGGTTGGATAGAGCGATTACCAGGGAGAGTCAAACGCATGACATAGATTTATGTGGAGCTAGGAAGGCTTATAATATGGTAGCAAAAAGGGTCAGCAATAGTCAATTCAGAGATGTAAAGTTGAATAAATGCTCAACGACGGTACTGTGCTGGTCCTAGGTTAGACCGTGCTAGAGACGCGAGCCTAGAACATTAACAAAATCACACGCTGCACGTAAACAAGGGAAAGCGCACTCTGGGAAAAAATTTCACTCTGTTTTTTTATTTGCACTCTTTTATTTTTGCGCTCCTCTTTTTTTTTGCAAAAAATCACTATAATGGCGAGTGTCTCAAAACTCTTCCCCGGTCAAAATGACAGGATGGGCACGAGATTTTTTGACTATTTTTTCGGAAATCAGGGCAGCGACGACGAAAAAGTGACAAAAAATCACTATGATGGCACGTGGCTCAAAAACTCGGAAAAGGCTAAAAACAGGATAGGGAAAAAACATTTTCGCCTGCCAAAATTTTGGCCTAAAAACTGCCCGGGGGTCTCCGGGACTTTTTTTCGAAACCTACTCAGGCAAGGAAACACAAATTGGAAAATAGGTGGATCTCGAAAACAAACCTAATATGAAAGGAACTCGGATTGGTGGTGGATATATAGTGGTAGGATATGGCAGCGGTGGTGGTATATGGCAGCGGTGGTGGTATACGGATACGGATCGGTGGTGGTATATGGATACGGATTGGTGGTGGTATATGGCAGGGGCGATGATGATGATGCGGTTGCGGCGTGACAACTTATGACCAGAACTCGAAACTCTAAAAGACTGGAGTCTGAGACCAGCAACCAGACGCGATGATGCAACCGCAAATTCAACAAAGCAAAAACCCTAAAAGGATTATGCAATGGCTCAGATTGGTTCGGATATGATGAACTAACCCTAACTTTTTTTGTGGCTTTTTCGTGGACTGTAGGTATGAACAACAGACTCGATATAAACTACGGAAAACTACAAAATCTCACCGAGCAACCTGGAAATCTGATACCACTTCATAGAGGCAAAGGTGTCCCGTCTTTCGATGAGATGGTGATTATCATTTCGGAGGAGTAGACTTTCACGATCTAACTACGAACGTGCGAGGACATTTGCGCCTTAGCAATCGCTAAACCAACTCCGAGAGGTTATTGACCACGCTGGAGCACGATCAACCTGACCACGAGGGTCTGTTTCCTGCGAGCAAACGAAGAACAAGCAAGAAACTGAGATTGCAATCTGGATATTGCGAGTATAAGAAGAAAGTTTTATTAATGAAGGTGGGGTTCTGTGACGCCTTTGTCTAGTCGTTGAACACAAACGAAGTACGCGAAGTTGGAGCTATGGCGAACTTTTAATCTAAACAAAACCGAAAGCCTAAACGATGCCCTAAGGGCTGTATATATGGAGGAAGAGGGGGAATTTCGTGGCCCTTGGAGGAGGGGTCCTAAACCAACCCTAACTCTTGCTTCCCCACACATACGGACTCTAAAAACAGCCTCTATTCAAGTATTTCAAAATTACATGGGCCTGGCCCAAAAATAAGGTGACGCAGCACCTAGAATAGCCTCTGGGCGAAAAATTATGAAGTGGCATCTTGTATATTTCCTCCAAGGCTTCATGCACTCATTATGGTGCCTTCAAAGTCCTGAAATCATCACTTGAAACTATGTTCTTGTCTCCCTTGCGCATGCCATCAACTCCATGCTTGTTCTTGCTCCAATGTTCATCCTTCTCCGAGCTAGGCCCTTCATTTGTAAGCAAAACAAATGTATCCAACTTAGGTAGCATCATATGTTAATGAACATTAGAATCATTACCAAGAAACGTAAGTACCTGGTAATTTAATTGGCGTGCGCGAGCTCTAGTAATCGGTTCAGTATGTATAGTAGTAGGGGATGTGGGTGTAACAATGGTATTGATGTCCTTATCAATCGTTCTGTCAGTGAACATATACTCAAAATGTCTGGGTATCATAACCACTTGACTCAACTGGGAGTTAATCTTCCTGATGATAGTGTCATTGACAGAGTTCTTCAATCACTGCCACCAAGCTATAAGGGCTTCGTGATGAACTATAATATGCAAGTGATGGAAAAGAGAATTCCCAAGCTCTTCGCGATGCTAAAGGCTGCGGAGGTAGAAATCAAGAAGGAGCATCAAGTGGTGATTGTTAACAAGACGACTGGTTTGAAGAAAAAGGGCAAAGGGAAGAAGGGGAACTTCAAGAAGAACAACAAGCAAGTTGCTGCTCAAGGGAAGAAGCCCAAGTCTGGACCTAAGCCTGAAACTGAGTGCTTCTACTGCAAAAGGATTGTTCACTGGAAGCGGAACTGCCCCATGTATTTGGCGGATAAGAAGGATGGCAAAGTGAAAGGTATATTTGATATACATGTTATTAATGTGTACCTTACTAATGCTCGTAGTAGCGCCTAGGTATTTGATACTGGTTCTATTGCTCATATTTGCAACTTGAAACAAGGGCTACGGATTAAACGAAGATTGGCTAAGGACGAGGTGATGATGCGCGTGGGAAATGGTTCCAAAGTCGATGTGATCACCGTCAGCACACTACCTCTACATCTGCCGTCGGGATTAGTTTTATACCTGAATAATTGTTATTTGGTGCCAGCGTTGAGCATGAACATTATATCCAGATCCTTTTTGATGCGAGACAGTTATTCATTTAAATCAGAGAATAATGGTTGTTCTATTTATATGAGTAATATCTTTTATGGTCATGCACCCTTGATGAGTCGTCTATTTTTGTTAAATCTCGATTGTGGTGATACACATATTCATAATATTGAAGCCAAAAGATGCAAAGTTAATAATGATAGTGCAACTTATTTATGGCACTGCCATTTAGGTCATATTGGTGTAAAGCGCATAAAGAAACTCCATGCTGATGGACTTTTGGAATCACTTTATTATGAATCACTTGATGCTTGCGAACCATGCCTCATGGGCAAGATGACTAAGACTCCGTTCTCCAGAACAATGGAGCGAGCAACTGACTTGTTGGAAATAATACATACTGATGTATGCGTTCCGATGAGTGTCGAGGCTTGTGGCGGGTATCGTTATTTTCTGACCTTCACAGATGATTTGAGCAGATATGGGTATATCTACTTAATGAAACATAAGTCTGAAACATTTGAAAAGTTCAAAGAATTTCAGAGTGAAGTGGAAAATCATCGTAATAATAAAATAAATTTCTACGATCTGATCATGGAGGTGAATATTTGAGTTATGAGTTTGGTCTTCATTTGAAACAATGTGGAATAGTTTCATAACTCACGCCACCTAGAACACCACAGTGTAATGGTGTGTCCGAACGTCGTAATGTACTTTATTAGATATGGTGCGATCTATGATGTCTCTTACTGATTTACCACTATCGTTTTGGGGTTATGCTTTAGAGACGGTTGCATTCACGTTAAATAGGGCACCATCTAAATCCGTTGAGACGACACCATATGAACTGTAGTTTGGCAAGAAACCTAAGTTGTCGTTTCTTAAAGTTTGGGGTTGCGATGCTTATGTGAAAAAGCTTCAACCTGATAAGCTCGAACCCAAATCGGAGAAATGTGTTTTCATAGGATACCCAAAGGAGACTGTTGGGTACACCTTCTATCACAGATCCGAAGGCAAGACATTCGTTGCTAAGAATGGATCCTTTCTAGAGAAGGAGTTTCTCTCGAAAAAAGTGAGTGGGAGGAAAGTAGAACTTGATGAGGTAATTGTACCTTCTCCTGAATTGGAAAGTAGTTCATCACAGAAATCAGTTCCAGTGGTTCCTACACCAATTAGTGAGGAAGCTAATGATAATGATCATGAAACTTCAGATTAAGTTACTACCGAACCTCGTAGGTCAACCAGAGTACGATCCGCACCAGAGTTGTATGGTAATCCTGTTCTGGAGGTCATGTTACTTGATCATGACGAACCTATGAACTATGAGGAAGCGATGATGAGCCCAGATTCCGCGAAATGCCTTGAGGCCATGAAATCTGAGATGGGATCCATGTATGAGAACAAAGTGGGGACTTTGGTTGACTTGCCCGATGATCAGCAAGCCATAGAGAATAAATGTATCTTCAAGAAGAAGACTGATGCTGACGGTAATGTTACTGTCTACAAAGCTCGACTTGTTGCAAAAGGTTTTCGAAAAGTTCAAGGAGTTGACAATGATGAGACCTTCAAACCCGTAGCGATGCTTAAGTCTGTCTGAATCATGTTAGCAATTGCCGCATTTTATGATTAAGAAATTTGGCAAATGGATGTCAAAACTGCATTCCTTAATGGATATCTTAAAGAAGAGTTGTATATGATGCAACTAGAAGGTTTTGTCAATCCAAAAGGTGAAACAAAGTGTGCAAGCTCCAGTTATCCATTTATGGACTGGTGCAAGCATCTCGAAGTTGGAATATACGCTTTAATAGTGTGATCAAAGCATATGGTTTTATACAGACTATTGGAGAAGCATGTATTTACAAGAAAGTGAGTGGGAGCTCTGTAGCATTTCTAATATTATATGTGGATGACATATTGCTGATTGGAAATGATATAGAATTTCTGGATAGCATAAAAGGGTACTTGAATAAGAATTTTTCAATGAAAGACCTCGGTGAAGCTGCTTATATATTGGGCATCAAGATCTATAGAGATAGATCAAGACGCTTAATTGGACTTTCACAAAGCACATACCTTGATAAAGTTTTGAAGAAGTTCAAAATGGATCGATCAAAGAAAGGGTTCTTTCCTGTGTTACAAGGTGTGAAGTTGAGTCAGACTCAATGCCCAACCACTGCAGAAGATAGAGAGAAAATGAAAGTCATTCCCTATGCCTCAGCCATAGGTTTTATCATGTATACAATGTTGTGTGCCAGACCTGATGTGTGCCTTGCTATAAGTTTAGCAGGGAGGTACCAAAGTAATATAGGAGTGGATCACTGGACAGCGGTCAAGAACATCCTAAAATACCTGAAAAGGACTAAGGAAATGTTTCTCGTTTATGGAGGTGACAAAGAGCTTGTCGTAAATGGTTATGTCGATGCAAGTTTTGACACTGATCCAGATGACTCTAAGTCACAAACTGGATACGTATTAATATTGGATGGTGGAGATGTAAGTTGATGCAGTTCCAAGCAGAGCGACGTGGCGGGATCTACGTGTGAAGCGGAGTACATAGCTGCTTCGGAAGCAGCAAATGAAGGAGTCTAGATGAAGGAGTTCATATCCGATCTAGGTGTAATACCTAGTGCATCGGGTCCAATGAAAATCATTTGTGACAATAATGGAGCAATTGCCTTGGAGAAGGAATCCAGATTTCACAAGAGAACTAAACAAATCAAGAGACGCTTCAATTCCATCCGCGATCAAGTCAAGGAGGGAGACATAGAGATTTGCAAAATACATACAGATCTGAATGTTGCAGACCCGTTGACTAAGCCTCTTCCACGAGCAAAACATGATCAACACCAAGACTCCATGGGTGTTAGAATCATTACTATGTAATCTAGATTATTGACTCTAGTGCAAGTGGGAGACTGAAGGAAATATGCCTTCGAGGCAATAATAAAGTTGTTATTTATATTTCCTTATAGCATGATAAATGTTTATTATTCATGCTAGAATTGTATTAACCGGAAACTTAGTATATGTGTGAATACATAGACAAAACCAGAGTGTCCCTAGTATGCCTCTACTTGACTAGCTCGTTAATCAAAGATGGTTAAGTTTCCTAACCATAGACATGTGTTGTCATTTGATGAATGGGATCACATCATTAGAGAATGATGTGATGGACAAGACCCATCTGTTTGCTTAGCATAATGATCATTTAGTTTTATTGATATTGCTTTCTTCATGACTTATACATATTCCTTTCACTATGAGATTATGCAACTCCCGAATACCGGAGGAACATTTTGTGTGCTATCAAACGTCACAACGTAACTCGGTGATTATAAAGATGCTCTACAGGTGTCTCTGAAGGTGTTTGTTGAGTTGGCATGGATCAAGATTAGGATTTGTCACTCCGTGTATCGGAGAGGTATCTCTGGGCCGTCTCGGTAACACACATCACTATAAGCCTTGAAAGCAATGTGACAAATGAGTTAGTTACAGGATGATGCATTACGGAACGAGTAAAGAGACTTGCTGGTAACGAGGTTGAACTAAGTATGATGATACCGACGATCGAATCTCGGGCAAGTAACATACCGATGACAAAGGGAATGATGTATGTTGTTATGCGGTTTGATCGATAAAGATCTTCATAGAATTTGCAGGAGCCAATATGAGCATCCAGGTTCCGCTATTGGTTATTGGTCGCAGATGTGTCTCGGTCATGTCTACATAGTTCTCGAACCCGTAGGGTCCGCACGCTTAACGTTAGATGACGATTTGTATTATTAGTTATGTGCTTTGGTGACTGAAGTTTGTTCAGAGTCCTGGATGAGATCACGGACATGACGAGGTGTCTCGAAATGGTCGAGAGGTAAAGATTCATATATTGGAAGGTTATATACGGACACCGGAATGGTTCCAAAGAAGAACAGGGATTTTTCAGAGTACCGGGAGGTTACCGGAACCCCCCGGGAAAGTTAATGGGCCTATTGGGCCATAGTGGAGAGAGGAGGCAGGCCACGGGAGGAGGCACGTGCCTCCCCTTGCCCAATCCAAATTGGACAAGGGGAGGGGGCGCCCCCCCCCCCTCTTTCCTTCTCCCTCTCCCCCTTTCCCCTTTCCCTCTCCGTTGGAAGGAAGGAGGGGGGCCGAATCCTACTTGGACTAGGAGTCCAAGTAGGACTCCGACCCCTAGGCACGCCCCTCCTAGGCCGCCGGCCTCCTCCTCCCCCCCCCCTTATATACAGGGGCGGGGGCACCCCAAAGGTACACCAAGATTTGTCTTAGCCGTGTGCGGTGCCCCCCTCCACAGTTTACTCCTCCGGTCATAGCATCGTAGTGCTTAGGCGAAGTCCTGCGTAGATCACATCACCAACACCGTCGCCACGACGTCGTGCTGACGGTAATATCCCTCGACCCTCTACTGGATCAAGAGCTCGAGGGACGTCATCAAGCTGAACGTGTGCTGAACACGGAGGTGCCGTACGTTCGGTACTTGGATCGGTTGGATCGTGAAGATGTTCGATTACATCAACCGCGTTATTATAATGCTTCCGCTTTCGGTCTATGAGGGTACGTGGACACCTCTCCCCGTCTCGTTGCTCTGCATCTCCTAGATAGATCTAGCGTGATTGTAGGAATTTTTTTTTGAATTACTACGTTCCCCAACATAACCTGGCCGCTAGTGTTACTATACTGGAGAGTATCTTTGCAGTAAAATCAGGTCATGTGCCACACTTTAGGATGGCTTACCGGCTTCACTCCAGGGAAGGCTGAGTTTTTCCTGCTTTGGATAGTGACCCCTCCAAGTTCTATCCTAGGTATCTGTCTGATGATTAAGATAGAAAAATTCCTGGAAGAAGCTGAAGGTTGGCTCGATCTGGAGGTATACCTCACAGAACACTTGAAACTGTCACAAATTCAAAATTGATTCGGGACCAATGTCTTGAGGCCTGATGCCAAAATGATGGAGCACATTGTGGAATAATTTTGAGTCGGGAGGAGGGAAGCCTTGATGTCTACTACACACCTTTATTCTTATAGACACGTGTTGGGCCTCCAAGCGCGGAGTTTTGTAGGACAGTGGCAATTTTCCCTCAATTGGATGACCTAAGGTTTACCAATCCGTGGGAGGCGTAGGATGAAGATGGTCTCTCTCAAACAACCCTGCAATCAAATACAAGAAATCTCTTATGTCCCCAACACACCCAATACAATGGCAATTTGTATAGGTCCACTAGTTCGGCAAAGAGATGGTAATAAAAGTGTAATATGGATGGTAGAAATATATTTTTATAATCTGAATAAATAAAAACAGCAAGGTAGCAAATAGTAAACGGGCACAAAAACGGTATTGCAATGCTTGAAAATGAGGCCTAGGGTCCGTACTTTCGCTAATGCAATCTCTCAACAGTGCTAATATAATTGGATCATATAACCGTCCCTCGAAGTGCGATGAAGAATAAATCCAAACTTCCTATCTAGCGGAGAACATAAGAAGAAATTATTTGTAGGGTATGAAACCACCTTGAAGCTAATCTTTCCGATCGATCTATCCAAGAGTTCGTACTAAAATAACACCAAATAATTTTAGATTCATAATACTCAATCCAACACAAAGAACTTCAAAGAGTGCCCCAAGATATCTACCGGAGAAACAAAGACAAGAACATGCATCAACCCCTATGCATAGATTACCCCAATGTCACCTCGGGAATCCGCGAGTTGAGTGCCAAAACATACATCAAGTGAACCAATACGATGCCCCATTGTCACCACAAGTATTCATATGCAAGACATATATCAAGTGCTCTCAAATCCATAAAAGTATTCAACCCGATAAAACGAAATCTCAAAGGGACAACTCAATTCACAACAAGATAGAGAGGGGAAAACACCATATGATCTGACTATATTAACAAAGCCCGTGATACATCAAGATCGTGACATCTTAAGAACACGAGAGAGAGAGAGAGGGATATTAAACACATAGCTACTGGTACAAACCCTCAGCCCCGAAGGTGGACTACTCCCTCCTCATCGTGGTGGCCGCCGGGATGATGAAGAAGGCCACCGGTGATGATTCCCCCCTCCGGCAGGGTGCCGGAACAGGGTCTAGATTGGTTTTTCGGTGGCTACAGAGGCCTGCGCGGCAGAACTTCTGATATAGGTTAACCCCCGAGGGTTTTTGGAATATTTGTGAATTATAGGTGCGGGAGGCCACCGAGGTGGGCACAACCCACCTGGGCACGCCTGGGCCCCCAGGCGCGCCCTGGTGAGTTGTTCCCCCCTCGGGGCACCCCCAAGGTGCTGCTCTGGCCCGTTGGTAGTCTTCTGGTCCATAAAAAATCCACAAAAAGTTTCGCGGTGTTTGGACTTCGTTTGATATTGATTTCTTGCGATGTAAAAAACATGCAAAAAATAGCAAGTGGCACTTGGCACTATGTCAATAGGTTAGTCCCCAAAAATGATATAAAATGATTATAAAACATCCAAGAATGATAATATAATAGCACGGAACAATCAAAAATTATAGATACGTTGGAGACGTATCAGCATCCCCAAGATTAATTCCTGCTCGTCCTCGAGTAGGTAAATGATAAAAATAGAATTTTTTTTATGTGGAATGCTGCTAACATGTCATCTCATATTCTTTTCTTTGTAGCATGGACATTTGGACTTCTATATGGTTCAAAGCAATAGTCTAGTTTTGACATGAGGACTTAAATACTCAAGCATATCAACAAGCAACAATGTCTTTCAAAATATCAACGCTAAAATAAGTTTCCCTAGCCCATCATGCTCGATCATGGATCCATTCATGAAACACACTCGCATATTAACTACACCCAATTATAACATCCCAACATTCTAAATTTTTTGATTGTCTGTTTGATTATGGTGTGATTGCTTGTGTGAAACTGAGTGAAAGTTGAAACTTTTTGAAAGTTGAATGCGAGGGAATGAAATGACTTTCCCAAACTTTCACTTTGCATTCTGACCTCCATGAATTCAAACTCATTTCATCACAAAAACCTAGAGTGAAGATGATATGGCTTCTTCCATTTGAAATGAAAAGGGTTTGAAAAGATTTGAATTCCATCTAAAAATATTTCAAATTCGAAACTTTATGCAACTCAATGATTTTCACGAGAGAAGATAAAAGGACTTCTTCAATTACATGAAATATGAGTTGGAAGTTACAAAGAATCAAATTGAAAGTCATTTGAAAGTATTTTGAAACTCCCTTTCAATTTGGAATTATTTGGATTTTATTCAAATTATTTTTCTCCTAAAAATAAATAAATGGAAATAAGGGTAAAATGATTACCTTCAATGGAAAATTAGGATAAAATAATTTTGAAATCATTTTGGTATTTAAAAAATGATTTTTGTTGGGTTTTAATGCAACAGTAGCATTGTTTGCTTTATTTACTTATTTTTAGGATTTTTTTAAACTTAGAAAATAGTTCATGTTTTAGGAAATGTTTTTCTGAACATTTTTATATATAATATACATATACAAAATGTGTTTTCCTTCTCTTGTATATTTGTTTGCATCGCTGTTTAAAAAAGGGGGCAACGCCCAGCCAGCGCACGAGCGCTATAGCATCGTGCTTTAGGCCACGCGCCAGCTTCTTTTGCCAAAAAAAGAAGAAACAAGGCCCAGCCCCAACGCGGCCAGAGGCCAGCAGCCAGGCCAGCGAGGCCATGGCCCATCCAGGCCGATCGCCCAGCCAGGCAGCCAGCCGCCCGCAGGCAGCGAGGCTGCAGCCGCCCACGTTCCAGGCTTCCAGTGCCCCTGCACCCACGTTAAAAAAATAGCGCGTCCACGTCGCTCGACCGGACGAGACTTGCCTGCTCCCTTTGCTCTCGTTCGTTCTTTCCCTCCCCACGCCCGATCTCTCTCTCACACACCTGGCGCTTGGCCCCACCTTTCTTTATTCTTCTTCACGTATAGAAACAGAATCCTGTTCGTACACGCTCTAGACGCCGCCTCCACGTCCGATTTCTTCGTGAACCCCATCCCGAGTCGACCCCTCATCCAAGCATCATGTCCTATAAATAGCAACGACCTTCCTTGACCGATTCCCTTCGAAACTTCTTGCCAAAACCCACCGTATCTCATGCCCTTGCCGTTTGGATCTCGCCGCAGAAGCTGCAGTTCATCGTCGGATTCCGACTCTGGTGAGCCATACCGTGACTCTTTCTTTTGAATTCCGACTTATCTTGACCCCTAGGCTCTGTTTGACATGGTATTGTGATCCCTATCCATCTACAGCAGCGGTACCAATCTTGTGGTCTTTGCCGGAGCACCCGGAGCACCGAGCTTCACCGCTTCGTTCCGTCGCCATTCGTCATCTTCAACCATCTTCAACTCCACCACCGGACAAGCCACTCACTGGTGCATCCTCTAGACACTCTCGTCGTAGCGCACGACCGCCGAAGCCTCCGCCACCACCACGCCTGAGCCACCCCAACGATTTCTTCTTTTTAAGTGTACGATAACATCCTCGTTCAGTAAAAGAACGGTTTGGTAGATCGGTTTGTTTTGGTAGACAGTTTTCTTCGGTTCGATCTAACCGGTACGCAGGTTTCTTTTATTTGTACGCGTGTTAGCAGTTCAGTTATAATACGGCCGAGCATAGCTTAGTTACAGAATGCACACCCCGTAGGCCCAGTTATAGCCCGCTACGTAGCTAGCGCATGATCTGTTTTTTTTCGTTTCTGTTTTTTTAGTTTTAAATTCGGTTTTGTCTTTTTTATATCCTTAGATCTACAACTCCAATTTGGATGATTCTTTTTTCTGCAGATTCAGAAAAATCTCATCTATCCAGAGAGGGCAACGAAAAATACTTTTGAAATTTTTAAATTTCGATTTCAAACAGATTTGTTACAAAACACTAGATTGCTAATAACTTTCATTTAAAATAGCTTTTTGATTAATTCTTTTTGCTAGTGATCACTTGATCTTTAGTCTAAACAGTAGACTTTTGCAAATTAGTTTTTCCTTATTTTAAATTAGGATTTTAGGCGAAACAGTATTGTTTTACATAGTTTAGTGTTATTTTCTCTTTCCCTTAGTATTTAATTGTTTTTAACTAAAACCTTTTGGCTTTTTGACAAAATTTAGTTTCGGTTCTATTAGTTAAGAGTAGACAATTTTATTTGGGACAAAAAGTTTATTTTCTTTAGTTTTGTAAGATGTAAGAAAACTTGATTAGGTCATAAATAGAGTTATATAGTAGCTTTTTATTTGTTTCTTTTTGCTACTAAAAGTTTATGAAAAAATACTTTCTGTAAATTAGTTGTTTTACATTTTCTTTCCTGTTAATTTACTAGTTTAGTGTTTTAATTGTTGTTAAGCTTTTACTTAGGACAAAACTATTTGGTCTTATGTCTTCGAGTTTTCTTTAGTAGTTTTGTGGTGTAGTTTTCCTTGGTTTTTATTTTGTGTCCCTTGTTGATTTTATTATGAGTGTTAGAATTGCTTGCTAGTATGTTTTCTTATATGAATGCTATGTATGTTTAATATAGATTTTCTCGGAGTGACGAATAGTTTATCAAAGTTTTCGAGAGCGTTATTATCTTCATCAACATACCAGGCAAGTTCACTTTGACCATGCTTTTCATACCTATGTTTTTATTGCATTTAGTGTCATCTTTGCAACAAATCCCTCCAGTAGTTATATTGAATTCTTGTAGTTGAGTAGAATGCATGAGGTAGGAACCCATCACCCAGTTACCAAGCCCGGCACGTTGTTTAGTTTCAATGCTACGCTAAAGTAGACGCGGTTGGTATGAGTGCTCGGGAGTGGTGTGAGTATGAAGAACTCTACGTCAATGACGACAACTCCATGATGGCATCTGCAAGGACTGCATCTTCGAGGCCAAGACTTCAAGACTCAAGACAAGAATCCAATATACCTCTGGGTGGAGAATGATTAAGAAGGGTACATTGGTGCGTCCAGTACTCAGCGATTCCGGAGAAGCACCGTGATATCATGTGGAAAGCTCCACCCAGGCTCAAAGAGACGGAAGAATACTTCATGCCCGGAAGCTTACCTGTGGGCTCTGGCTTGGTTGACCTTAGTGGTGACTCTGGCTGGGACGGTGCTAGCAGATGTAGAACTACGGTAGGATTGGATGAGAACCGGACAGTGGTGAACTCTTCGGAAGACCATGTTTCGGTCATCTTGTTCTCAAACATCCTGAAGTGCGAGAACGTAAAAAGAGGGATCAAATCTTGCGGGTAAAGTGTACAAACCTCTGCAGAGGGTTAAAACCTAATCGATTAGCCGTGTCCCCGGTTACGGACAATTTGAGCGACTTGGATCTATCTCGGAACTCTCAACACCGGACTGATAACTTAATTGTGGGCAACTTATGATGATTTGGACTATGAGACATCGGTTGGCGGAACCATGTCATTGTAGATAACTCTATAGTGAAGACTCCTTATATTCCTTTGATGTAGGAAAAATAAAACCAGCTTTTACACAAACAAAACTCAAATACAGAGCCACAAAGCCATATTGCATATAGTATAGTTTATCATCTGTTTTTCTTACAGTGATCTTGTTGGTACATTCAATGTACTGACCTACACGGCTGCAACGTATCATGTTGCAGGATTTTATACGACGAGTGAGTTTCGTTGATTGGGTTACGGTCTACACTCAACCTGCTGATGGCGTTGATGGGACTCCACAACCGATTGTTTGTTTCCGCTGAGACTTATGAGGTATATATATCAGTTTTACGTTATTTATACATGTGATTGCACTTTTATATATACATTGATGTACTGTGTGTGCCAGCATACTGATCCAGGGATGGCACAGATACACAGAGGCTTGACTGTCTGAGGTCAGGTCGCTACACCAATACTCAAGTACGGTCATAATGCCTTCCAGTTGGTGCTTTTATAAGAGAAGATGGAGACTCAAATTGAAAATAAAAATTGCATAAAGTAAAAGAAAGGCCCTTCGCAGAGGGAAGTAGGGATTTGTAGAGGTGCCAGAGCTCAAAGCGAAAATTGAGAGATAAAAACATTTTGAGAGGCATACTTTTCCCACCAACGAAAACGACTTAGAGCTCCCAACACTTTCCATGCTAGATATATCATAGGAGGTTCCCAAACAGAAAATGAAGTTTATTCCTTTTTCCACCATACTTTCACTTTCCATGGCTAACCGTATCCACGGATGCCCTCCATACCAACACTTTCCAAGGAATTTATTATTTGACAACATAAAGTAAATTCATTTTTCATTTCGGGACTGGGCATCCCTAATACCTTTGCCTTACTCTCGTGCAATGACAAGTGAATAAACACTCATCGTGAGAATAACACATCTAGCATGGAAATTATTGGCCACCCTCGCCTCGCGGGCGGTATGAGCACACAAAAGAGAAATTTATTTGAAAATTAGAGATGGCACATACAAATTTTCTTAGAACGGCAAAAGAATACCGCATATAGGTAGGTATAGTGGACTCATGTGGAAAAACTGGTTTAAATGATTTTCGATGCACAGGTAGTGATCATACTTAGTGCAAAATGAAGGCTAGCAAAAGATTGAGAACCGACCAACCAAGAAATGAATAATCTCATAAGCGAGCATTGAGCATAATTAACACTGAATAATACACCACAAGTAGGATATAATTTCATTGCATAAATATTGTCTTTCGTGCTTGCATAGGGAATCACAAACCTTAACACCACTATTCTTACTAGAGCACAATTACTCATCAACATGACTCACATATCACATCATCATATCTCAAAACTATTACAGGGAATCAAGTTTATTTTGTCCAATGATCTTCATGAAAGTTTTTACTATATCCTTCTTGGATATCTATCACTTTGGAACTAATTTTCGTGTGTTACTTTTGATAAGCTCAAACAAATATAAGTGAATATCATGAGCATAATGTTTCTTTCTCTCAAATTAATTTAAGTGAAGCAAGAGAGAATTTCTTCAAAAATACTAAAGCACACCGTGCTAAAAAAGATATAAGTGAAGCACTAGAGCAATTCCATAGAAAAGAGCTTCATTGAGGGGATGTGAGTGCCGTTGTCGGGGAGGCTGATCGTACCCGCGAACACCTATGGGGCCGGCGGACCAGGCCCCTTTGTGGTTCGGAGGGGGGCGGAGATCGCACGAAGAGCGGATCGAGGCGAGGCACACGAGCAGTTTACCCAGCTTCGGAGCTCTCCGGAGAGATAAAACTCCTACTGCTGCTTGTTTGATGTATTGAGTTCTTGCTAGGGAGCGATGCAAGCTGCAAAACCTAGCGTGAGCGTATCTGGTCTCGAGTGAGTCGAATGAACCGAACCCCGTCCATGTTGCGCATGGGCCTCCTTTTATATGCTCAAGGTGTCTCCGACAGGCGGCAACATAGATGAGGGTACAAATGTAAAAATGGTTGGTACACCTACTTGAGCGATTATGCAAAGGCAAAATACCTAACTCTGACGGCAAGGGACAAAAGCAATAAATGCCCGTCTGTGTCGTCCAAACAGTGCAACAGAGACCGTCAGGTGCGCCACCGCTCGCCACGATGGCAAGCTTGTCAGCGCTGCTTATCGCTGCTCTCCGCTGGCTGCACAGCCTCTTGACACGCGCGCATGGAATGGTCCTATGGCGACACGTTGTTGGATGAGCTGGAGCGGAGATGGAGAGAGGTTGCTTGCCGCGGCAAGCGCCTTGCCGCGGCCGAATCCTTGTCGCGTCCGGAGGCTTGTCGCGCTCCGAGCCTTCCCGGCAAGCTCCTCTTGCCGGGCCCCGCTCTTCTGCATGCCTTGAATGGCCTTCCGGCAAGCTCCTCTTGCCGGGCCTTGTCTTCTTAGTCAAATACTTTGTTCTTGAATGGCTCCAAAGGAGCCACGGAGGATCTTGGCGGTGACCAGGCAAACCCCGCGAGGTGCTGGCTCGTCATGCTGCAGTACGGGATACTAGGGTACCCCTACTCTAGTACACCAACAGAGCCCCGGGCTGGGTCAGACACGGTGCCGAAGCGCTGTCGGGCCAGGCCCAAAACAAGCAGACGGTCACACGCGCCTCGATCACGCCGTAACTTCGCCCGGACCCACCACGACCCCCACTAACGGCACGCACCGAGCGTGGCGTCGTCACGAAGATCGTGGGCGTGGTCATGGGGGTTTCTTTATTACGGCGGGCGTCCGCCCCTCCCCTCCTTATAAACAGGGGAAGCAGGGGCAGGTCGTCCACTCGCCATTGTTGTCTTGTCAAGAAAACCACCGCCGCTCCCCTTCTTCTCCGGTCACGAAGAGAAGCGGCGCCCGCCTTTCGCCATAAGCGCACTCACCGCCGTCGGCCTCCTCCGCTGCCCTCGCCATGGCTCAAAGCCGACAAGGAGAAGGGCGTCAAGTCGGCCGAGGCGCAGTGGTTTCGCGGGCGCTGCGCAAGGAGCGGGCCATCTTCCCCCCCCCCCAGCTCAGCACAAAGGAGCTGCGGGATGTCTTCTATCTCTTTTGGTCGACGGAGACGCGTGCGCATCCGCGCACGAAGGTACACCCCGCCACCGCTTCTGATTTGGCCCCAACAGGGTACCCCGTCTTTGCCCTTTTCTTCTATTTCGGGCTTTGCCCGCCCATTTACGAGTTCTTCTGCGATATCATGAACACATATGGCCTCCGCCTCCTTGATTTCACCCCCAACGCCGTCTTGACCATGGCAGTTTTCGCACACCTTGCGAAAACTTTGTCGAGATCCACCCAAATGTGGCACTCTTCCGCCACTTCTTCGTGCCAGCGTCGAGAGAGGAGAGCCACTTGCGGAGGGATAGCTTGGGTCTCCAGGATCGGCAAGAAAGAAGCCTATCTGGAAGGAGAGTTCCGCAACATGTGGGAGGAGTGTAGAGCCAATTGGTGTTGGGTCGTAGAGGAGAACCCGCAGCCCTTCGCTGCCGTGCGCCAAACCCCAATAGTGCGCGGCAAAGATTGGAGTAACTTGGCGGAGGATGCTAGGTTGAAGATAGTCGTGACCGGATTTTGCGCCTCGGGCTTGCCGGACTAACCGTCGGCGCGGTTGGCGCAGACTTCCTTCGCCGCCGCGCGCTCCCTTGCGTGGAGAGGAGGAGGCCTGCTTGGGAGTTCCAAAATGCGGCGGACATCATGAGGTTGCGCCTGGCCTGAATTGGAATTTCACCGTCCCGAGCTGGATGCGATGCTGCTAGAGCTGTTCAAGAACGACCCGATCACCCCGAGTGGTTTAGGTTGCCGAGGGGTCGCCCCATTGTGCAACAACTCGGCGCCGACCGCATCCGCCGCCATGATGCCGCGGCGCGATTGCCATGGGATCGTTCAACTGGCAGGAGCCCCCGACGAGGTCGTGGCAGCAGTTCTTCGACGACTTGGAAGAAGTGCCGATCCGCTCCGACGAGCAAAAAAGGCTCACTCGCGACACCACCGATGAGTAGATGGCGCGTATTGCCACCAGGGTGGAGGAGGCGGCAGCAGCCGCTGCCACTGGAGCCTTCGGGTACACCGTGGAAGAGGCGGATGCTGCGAAGGCGGCAAGCCTTGCCGAGCGAAAGGAGATCGCCGGCGAGGACGAGCTTGTCGAGCCCGAGGCCGAGTCGAGTGGACCCGCCGAGGCGCTTCTTCTCCACCACCCCGCGACTTGCCGCAGCCCCGGCTCCGCCGAAGAGGCGTCTCCGCAAGGCCGGAGACGAATCGGGGCGGCAGACTGGCCCACAACAGCAGCGCCGCGCGACGCGCTCTATCGCGGCAAGCGATGTTGCCGCGGGAGCGCCCTCACTGCTTCGCGACAACTGGGCGGGATCTTCCTGTGCCACCGCCGACGCCTCGCCAAGCGGCCAAGAGAGCCCACTCCTCCGCCTCGTCGCACCGGAGGCGAGCCGGAGTTTGACTTCTCCGCGCTCAGCTCCGAGGAGGAAGATGAAGAGTAAGCTTTTGAGATTGTGCTTGTATTTCTTCAATTTTATTGCTTCATCTTGAATCTGATTTGCTTCGTTCTGGACTCTTTCCTTTTCAGGACGCCGCCCAGAGCGTCGAAGAGGGCCAAGATCCCGACGGTCGTCGTTGCGGACGATTCTCCCGTGGCAACAGGGGACGCGTCTGAGACCCCCTTGCCGGACCCGGCAACCCTTCCTCAGAGCAGCCCCCAGCACAGCCCCCAAAGTAAGTGTGCGGTTTTCTCCTTACTATTAGGTGTGCAGGGGTGCTCCTTCTTCGTTGATACCTGATCGTTTGCTTGTGTAGGAGTAGAGCAGCCTCATCAGGAGGGCTCGGAAGCCGCCCCCAAAATCCTGTCTGCTGCCACTACGCCGCCAAGGGAGGATTCTCCGGCAAGGGAGCGCCCTCCAACAAGGGAGGCCACTCCGGCAAGGGAGGCTACCACAGCAAGGGATGCCGCCAGTGACCCTCCAGTGGTCGAGGCCACGGTTGCGGATCCCGTTGCAGGTAATTTCCTTACACGAAAATCTCCCTTGGTCTTGTTTTCTTTTGTTTCTCTTTTTGAACATTTGCTTGACTGCTCCTTCTTCGTCTGGCGTAGAGCCGATGGAGGTCGAGGCTGCCGGCGAGGAGGAAGCGCTGCAACACCGACGAGGCTGCTGCGTGGAAGAAGAGGCCGTCATTTGTGGAAGAAGAGGCCGTCGCCGACGAGCCTGTCGGCGAGGAGGCCACCGAGGCTGCTGACGCAGGAGCTGGCGAGGGGTCGGGCGATCACACTGACGGCCCTGAGGCCGCAGGAGCGCCAGGCGCTACACCGAGAGCCGACTTCCCGCCAGCTGCAGTGCCAGCTCCGAGGAGCCTGACCAGCGCCACCAAGGCCGGCGAGGGTGTCTTCATCAAACTCCCCTGAGAGCCGAGCTCCAGGGTGCCGGTCGAAGGAGAGACTTCGACGGTGAGCTACTCACCTCTGCTGGGCTGACGCTGGTGGACGCGCCAAGCAGCAGCATGAAGTTCGAGGAGCAGCTGCTGAAGAAGCTGCTGTCGCTCTACCGCGCCCGGCAAGCCAAGTTGGAGTCTCGGGAAGCACTTGTCGCGAGGGCAGGAGCGGATATGGAGAAGCGCGCGGAAGAGCTCCGGAGCGCCAACCAAGAAACTCTCCGCGACGAAAGGCGAAGCGCGGGGCACTTGCGTAAGAGCGCACGGCCTTCATCCTTGAGAAGGCCGCAATGAGGAGGAGCAGCTGGCTGCCGAGAAGCTCTCCGCGAGAAAGCGAGCTAAGCGTGGCGGAAGGTCAACCTGGACAGCCACGAAGAAGACCTTGCCGCGCGAGGAGTCACTTGGCGGGGCGCTTAAGGAAGCGGGCGATGCCGCCAGCCGCCGAGGCCGCCAAGGAAGAGTTGAAGGCGAAGGTGGCACAGCTGGAGACCAGCCTCAAGAAGAGTGGCGAGGAGCTTGCCGCGCTCAAGCACGAACGCGAGAAGGACGCCTACACTCTTGGCGAGCTGCAGGGCCGTCTCGCCGATAGGGGCAAGGAGCTCGACGCCGCCAAAGATTCCAAGGCGGATCTTGAGCTGAAGCTGACCACTCTGACGCAGACGTTGGACGGCGCCAGAGAGCGGGAAGTGGGCCTGTTGGAGACGATCAAGGCCAAGGAGGAGCTGCTAGCGAATGTTGTCTGCACCAGGCGCCTTGAGGGAGAGTGTGGAGCATCGGATCAAGGTCTTGTGGACACCGCTGCCGACATCCACAACGAGTGATGGAGCTAGGGATGGCGGACCTTGCATACTCCTCCGACGAGCATCTCCAACCCAGCGCCAAACTCTGTTTATTCTTCAATGGCGTGGTGACGGGTCTCCAGCAACTCGGGGAAGAGGTCCCAAAGCAGCTGGCCGAGGAATCACGCCCGGATCTGTGCAGGAGCCCTCGAGAAGGTGTTGATAAAGGTGGCCTTGACAATCCGGGCCTCAACCTTAACGGCGTCCTCGAGATCCTTGCCGCCAGATGCTAACGTGGAGGAGTTTCAAAGCCCTTGTCGCACCCATTGTGGACAAGGTGAACAAGATCAAGCGGATTGATGGCGACCGCGTGGACTAGGCCGCTAATTTTATCCTTCCCTTGTCGCTGCTGATCATGTTTAGAACACTTTGTTAGATCAGCGACAAGTTATTTTGTAATATACTCTATCTTAGGCGATCAATGCAACGTTATTTCCTCTACTTGATTCCTTCCTTTATGCGTTTACGCCCTCGCATTTGGGGGACTTGTCGGTCGCGGGCACCTTTGTCATGAGCGCTGAGTGCGGAACGTCAAGACTTCTGGCGATGCTGCCTCCGACAAGCAACCTTGTCGCGACTAGCCGCAGCTCTCTTAAGTTGTTGAGCGGACTCGAAACAAAGTAAGGCGCGACTAGCCTGAGTTGGTTCCTCTGCGCCTGAGTTTTCCATACAAAGTACTCTCGTTCGAGGAAGATAACTTAAAATTTAAAATTGATTGCTCAAACTTTGGCCACTTAGCTTTTACATCTCTTGCCTCCCGATAAAGGCAAAACTTCCTCGGCGATTACTCGGTCCATAGTATTATCTTCTCCTTCCCCCCTGGTTAACTTGTGCGCGAGGGAGCCTTCCTTTCTTTGAGAAAAGAGAAAGAAGAGAAAATAAAGTTATGGAGCCCAGCGGCTCGATTTTGCTTACCGGGTGTGGTTGCTGCATAAAACGTTAGCCAAAGCATGCAATAAAATGATGAAAGCATGAATTTGACAAGTTGTGCGCAACGCATGAGCTTTACTGATGCACGGGGTCTGCGCCCGGCTTTGTACAAAGGATTACATGCAACAGCGGCAAGACTTGTACAAAAGGTGGTTGCCGGAACAGGTTCGCAACCGCGCTTCTATGGGTAAAACTTACGAAGATGCTCAATGTTCCAGAGTTGCTCACCGATGCCATCTTCGGTCTCCAAAGCGAACGGCCTTGAGCTTAGTGACTCGTTTCACCCGATAAGGGCCTTCCCACTTTGGCGTCAACTTGTTTGAATTTTTGGGGACTGAGCAGCGGCTGAAGAACAAGGTCGCCTTCCTCGAGGCTTTCTCGGCACTAACTTTGCGGCTATGGTAGCGACGCAAAGCTTGTCAGAAGCGAGCAGCTCGCCGGTGGCCCTGAAGACGATCCTCCTCAAGGAGCGGTAGCGTCATCTTGTCGCAGCTGCTCTTGCTCAAGCTCATCATAAGCGAGCACTCGAGGCGATCCGTATACGAGTTCCGTGGGGAGAACTGCCTCTGCTCCATAGACTAGAGCAAAAGGTGTCTGGCTGGTGGCTCGATTTGGCGTCGTCCTGATCGACAAAAGAACCATCGACAGCTCCTCGATCCAGTTTCTTCCGCACTTGTGCAGCCTGTCGAAAGTTCTGGTCTTGAGCCCGCGCAGCACTTCAGCATTTGCCCTCTCTGCTTGACCGTTGCTTCTCGGGTGAGCAAAGCAGACCTTGGCGCCAAGATCTTGGACGTACTGCATGAAGGTGCGACTCGTAAATTGTGTGCCGTTGTCGGTGATGATCCTGTTAGGGATTCCGAAACGGCAAACAATCGACCAAGAACTTGACCGTTGATCGCGTCACCTTCCTCATCGCTTCCACTTCCGGCCACTTTGTGAACTTGTCGATGGCGGCGTACAAGTACTCAAAGCCCCGACAGCTTCGGGGAAGGGGCCGAGATGTCGGCCCCTGCACCGAAAATGGTCGGGATAAAGGGATCGTCTGGAGAGCCTGAAGCTGGTTGGTGTATCTGTTTGGAATGGAACTGCACGCTTCACACTTGGTTACTTGTGCGGTTGCATCACGGAGGGCTGTCGGCCGTAAGAAACCTTGCTTAGGAAAGCTTTGCCGCCAAGTGCTCTCGCGCCAATGTGGTGACCACATATGCCTCTGTGTATCTCTCGCCAACAGCTTCATCCATCTTCCACAGGAATACACTTCAATTTCACACCGTTGAGTCTTCTTACATGCATGTATGTTGTCGACAAACCGGTACATACTTGACCGCCGGGCTACTCTTTCCGCTTCTTCTTGTTCTTCGGGAAGTTCTCCGTGCGAAGGAAAAGGACAATCGGCTGCGCCCATGCCGGAGCTTGTGGCTCGACAACAAGGACTAAAGGCACATCTGCTGCTGCGGAACGTCGGCTTCACGCTTAAGAACCTGCGGCTCTGCCGGAGCTTGATGCTCCCCGGCAAGCTTGCCGGAGCAAAACTTGTCGGGAGCGTTTGCTTCAACAAAACAAACCCTGGGGCTTGTCGGAGCAGACTGCCCCTCAGCACTGTTGGTGTCGATCTTGGGGACCTTCGCGCCGGCGGCTTCGGGAAGCTCTGCCGGGAAGTAGTCACCAGAGAGCAACTTCCTCTTCTTGCTCTGTCCGATTTGCGGTGTTACGGTTGGTTGAGTCAGCTTGAGCACGAAAATCCTCGGTTCCACAGTGCAACTTAAGTGCAGCGCACTTTGACA
Organism: Aegilops bicornis; assembly: GCA_021605145.1. NCBI lineage: Eukaryota > Viridiplantae > Streptophyta > Magnoliopsida > Poales > Poaceae > Aegilops > Aegilops bicornis. The sequence goes on along the minus strand of CM038675.1, from coordinate 423,436,059 downwards.
GCCGTCGGCAATGTCATTCGAGCTCTTGGAATATGTTCCATTTGCGGGCCGTCAAAGTGCTCTTCTAGCTTCCTCACTTCATCGACGTGAGGCTTCCATCAACGGACTCGATAATCTTTGTTCACTTGGCGGACGACAAGCTGCAAGTCACCCGACAATAAGCTTCTTGATCCCAAGGTCTCTGGCGATCTGAGACCGCAAGCAAACCTTCATACTGCGGTATTGTTTGTTGCTTGCTCCTTGGGAAAGTGCATCTGGACTACGTGCTTGAGGTGCTCTCCGGTGGAGTGCGATAAGCGACGCCGGCACCGGCGCCTTTGCGGCGAGAAGGCACCATCAAAGTACATTAGCCACTCTTTGCTTGCTTCCTTGACGGGAATGCTCGTCTCCGGAATCTCTTCATCCGGGCGTTGGCGTCCATTCTGCTATGAATTCTGCCAATGCTCTGCTTTGGATAGTTGAAGTGCTTTCAAACTTGAGACTAAAGCTTGACAGTTCCAGTGCCCACTCGACAATCCTGCCTATTGCCTCTGGATTCTGCAATATCCTCTTCAGCGGAAAGCGAGTGACAACTGTGATCTCATGTGCTTGGAAGTAATGGCGCAGCTTTCTCGAGGCCATGAGGAGGCCGAAAAGCAATTTCTGCACACCAGAGTACCTTGACCTAGCCCCCTGCAGGAGGGAACTGACAAAGTAAACTGGGCGCTGCACCATCCTTTTCTGCATCTGGTCATGCGTCTGCGCGGATTCGTCCTTGTCGGGATCAGAGCTTGTCGGCGAAGCTCCCTGCTTGTCGCCGGATGTATTTGCCGTGGTTGCTGGCTCGTCATCCGCCTTCCTCTCCGCTACTAACGCAGCACTAACCACTTGGTTGGTTGCTGCTATATATAGCAGCAACTTCTCTTGTGGTTTAGGTGCGACAAGTGTTAGAGTGGAGGACAGGTATCTCTTTAAGTCCTGCAGCGCAGCCTCCGCTTCGAGTCCATTTCATTGGACCTGCCTTTTCAAAATCTTGAAAAAGCGGCGGTAGCGCTCAGCAAACCTAGAAATAAACCTGCTGAGAACAGCTACGCAACCGGCAAGTCTTCGTACATCCTTGACGCGCTTTGGTGCTTCAATCTGCTCAATGGCCTTGATCTTGTCGGGATTGGCTTCAATCCCTCGCTGAGATACGAAGAACCCGAGAAGCTTGCCGGAAGGAACTCCAAACACGCACTTCTCGGGGTTGAGCTTGAGGTTGATCTTGCGCAGATTTGCAAAGGTCTCGTCCAAATATTGAACGAGTTGCTTTGTCCTTGCTTTTGACCACTATGTCATCCATGTAGGCTTCTACATTTACGTGTATTTGCGGCTCAAAAGCGTCATGGACTACCCTTGCAAGCGTTGAACCAGCATTCTTCAAACCGAAAGGCATCCGTATGAAACAAGATGTGCCACATGGTGTAATGAATGCGGTCTTCTCCTCATCTTCTTCAGCCATGAAGATCCGATGGTATCTGAGTATGCATCAAGAAACGAAAGCAAATCACATCCAGCCGTGGAGTCAACAATCTGGTCGATGCGCGGTAAGGGAAATGGATCTTTGGGACAAGCTTTATTAACATCCGTGAAGTCAATACAAAGTCTCCATTTTCCATTTGCTTTATGCATACGACTACGAGATTGGCCAGCCATGTAGGATGGAGCACTCCTCGACAAGGCTCTTTGCTTCCAGTTTCTTGATCTCTTCGCTATGAATTCTTGGCGCTCCACCGCTTGCTTCCTCGACTTTTTGCTTGACGGGCCGCGCATGAGGACAAACGGCCGCGGTGCTCAATCACTTTCACAGGAACACGGGGATGTCGACGGTTGCCATGCAAACACGTCGACATTCGCCCGCACGAAAAGAAACGAGCGCCTTCTTATTTAGGGTCGAGAGGCAGCGATGGTGAAGGTACCACCGCCGCCCTCCTTGGCGGGCACCTTCTTGGTCTTTGGCGGAGCTACCATCTTCTTCTTGCACTTGCTGGTGGAGCTCGATGGTGCGTCCTCGACGGTAGCGCAGCACTCCGAAGAGGTGCGCTTGCCGGAGTGGGCATCAGAGCTCTTGCCGGACTTGGACTTTGTCTTTTTTTTCCCGAGAGCTTCAGCGGCAAGTGTTTGGCAATCTATCGCGGCTGCTGCATCCCGGTAGATCTTGTCGGCACAGATAAGGGCATCCTTCTTGTCGCCATGGACAGAGATGACGCTTATCGGGCCTGGCATCTTGAGTAAGTTGTAGGCGTAGTGAGAGGCTGCCATGAACTTGGCGAGTCTTTGGACGGCCAAGTATCCCATTGTAAGGCAATGGGAAATCGGCAACGTCGAATGTGACCCTCTCGCCCTAAAGTTCAGCTCACGCCAAATGTTACCGGCAGCGTAATCTTCCCCTTCGGCTTGCTCCTTCCCGGATTGATTCCTTGGAAGGTGCCAGTCTCTTCGAGCTCGCTGTCAGGGATTTGAAGCTTCTGGAGCACCGCGGAGGAGATCAGGTTCAAGCCGGCCCCGCCGTCAACTAGCATCTTGGTGACCTTGAGGTTGCGGATGGTTGGTGAGACCAACATCGGCAAGCACCCGACCGCGATTATGCGATCGTGGTGGTCCTCAATATCAAAGACGATAGGCGTGATGGACCACTTCGAGGCTTGCGTGACTCTACGGATGGTTCCGCTGCATTGACCTCCCGCATCCATTGCTTGAGTTGGCGGTGGGAGGTATGCAGGAAGCACCTCCGTCAACGCAGAGGACCTCGTGGCTTTTGAAACTCCTGCTCGCCAGGCGTCATCGTCTTCCATATCTTCGTCGTCGTCATCATCTTCATCCTTGTCGCGACCGCTGGGAGGTCTGTCTCCTTCTTCTTTGCTTGGCCTTGCCGCGTCCTCCCCGGCCGGGCGTTTCTTGCTCACTCCCCAGCACCTTCCTGGGCCTTCTCCTTGTCGCGCCGCTCGTACTCAGCCTTCCGCTGTTCGACAAGCTGCTCGACCTTCTTGCAGCTCTGGAGGTCGTGGCCCTTGGTGCGGTGTATCTTGCAGTACTGCTTGCCGGAGCCGTCCTGCTTGTCGGCGGCCGCCACAGACTTGTGGTTGGCGTCAGCGGTAACCTCCTTGCCGGAGCCACCAGCCTTGGCGTTCTTGTCGCCACCTCCGCTGCGGACCGCTCAACAGCTAGCACTTCTCTACCTTTTTCTTCCTGTTGCCCCGCCACCGCCCTTCTTCGCCAGGCGATCTCCTCCTTGTCGAGATCCTGCTTCTGCATTCTCTCCTGGGAGCCTCCTCCCTTCTTCAACGCGTGCACACTTGTCGGCCAAGGCGTACAGCTCACTAACATCCTTGACTTTATACATCGCCATCTCCTCCCTCATCCTGCAGTTCCGCACGTTCTGATGAAATGCGCTGATCACCACGGCAGGGTGGACATCTGGGATGTTGTAGTGCACACGGCTGAATCTCTGGATGAACTTGCGCAGGGACTCTCCTTCCTTCTGGGCGAGCAGATGAAGGTCACTCTCTTGGCCATGAGGTTTGTGGCCACCTGTGAAGGCGCCAACAAACTGATGGCATAAATCTGCCCAAGAGGATATGGAGCTGTCCGGCAAGTGCATGAGCCAAGATCTCGACGTTGGGCTTGAGCACGAGCGGGAAGTAATTGGCGAGGATCTTGTCGTCCCGTCCCCCCGCAGCCTGCACCGCGATTGTGTAGATGCTGAGGAACTCTGATGGATGCGTCCTGCCATCATACTTCTCCGGCACATCTGGTTTGAAATTTTTACGGCTGGGCCCTTTGGACTTGCCGCAGCTCACGAGTGAACGCAGGGCAACCTACCGCGACGGCAAGTCGCCTGCTCCTCCGGCGCGCATGTCAACAGAAGGCCCAGCAGCCGGCTTTGTCGGACCGACGTCAGCTTCTCTCCGGCGCTCGATGCGAGTTCGAGCGTCCTCTTGTTGTCTCTCATGAAGAACTTGACGCTGATCGCGGCGAGCTCGCGGATCCGACGACGCGGTGGAGTCGATGTCGAGGTGGATCCGGTGAGTCGGCGACCTTGGCCTTCGGGGCCGAGAGTGCATGGTAGTTGCACCTCTGACAGTCTCGTCGCCACCGGCTCGTGCCTTGTCGTCTTGCCGCGGCAACGACGGCGTTGGTTGCCGCGGAGCGTCGCCGTTGGCAAAGCCGATGAGGCTCTGGATAGTGACCCTCCACTCGTCGACCACAGCCGGCCGTTGGAGGGTACTCGAGGAGCAATGAGCTCTCGCCAGAGCTTCGCTGGAGTAGTGGGTGGCATTGGCGAACGCAGTGCGAGGAGCGGGATATGCTCGGACTTCTAACTATGTTAGAAGGAGCAGCACCGCCCGTCGAGCGGCTGTATCGCGGGGATGCGCGGACGCCGAGGTTTGCGGGGCCTTGTCCTTGGACTTGGCAACGCGTCGCGAACACCTTCGTCGGCGCCGTTCCTCCGCCGGCGTCGCCCCACCACCCAGTTGTTGCGGTGAGGGTGGGTACGACGCGGACGGCTCTGCTGCCGCCGAAGTCTTCTTCTTCGGTGGCATGTTGAGGAAGATGTTGAGGACGCTGCTCGTGTGAACGTCGGATCGGATTCACACGGCCTCGACGCCCCCTACCTGGCACGCCAAAGATGTCGGGGAGGCTGATCGTACTGCGAACACCTATGGGGCCGGGCGGACCAGGCCCCTTTGTGGTTCGGAGGGCGGAGATCGCATGAAGAGCGGATCGAGGCGAGGCACACGAGCAGTTTACCCAGCTTCGGAGCTCTCCGGAGAGATAAAACTCCTACTGCTGCTTGTTTGATGTATTGAGTTCTTGCTAGGGAGCGATGCAAGCTGCAAAACCTAGCGTGAGCGTATCTGGTCTCGAGTGAGTCGAATGAACCGAACCCCCTCTATGTTGCGCATGGGCCTCCTTTTATATGCTCAAGGGGTCTCCGACAGGCGGCAACATAGATGAGGGTACAAATGTAAAAACAGAAGTTGGTACACCTACTTGAACGATTATGCGATTGCAAAATACCTAACTCGACGGCAAGGGACAAAAGCAACAAATGCCCGTCGTGTCGCCCAAACGGTGCAACATAGACCGTCAGTGCGCCACCGCTTCGCCACGATGGCAAGCTTGTCGCTGCCGCTTATCGCTGCTCTCCGGCTGCACTGACCTCTTGACACGCGCATGGAATGGTCCTATGGCGACACGTTGTTGGATGAGCTGGAGCGGAGATGGAGAGAGGTTGCTTGCCGCGACAGCGTCTTGCCGCTGCCGAATCCTTGTCGCGTCCGGAGGCTTGTCGCGCCTGAGCCTTCCCGCAAGCTCCTCTTGCCGGGCCCTGTCTTCTGCATGCCTTGAATGGCCTTCCGGCAAGCTCCTCTTGCCGGGCCTTGTCTTCTTAGTCAAATACTTTGTTCTTGAATGGCTCCAAAGGAGCCACGGAGGATCTTAGCGGTGACCAGGCAAACCCTCGGGGGTTCTTTGCAAGCTGTCCGTCTGCAGTCACGGGATACTAGGGTACCCCTACTCTAGTACACCGACAGCCGCTTACCTAGCCTCCCTGGCAACTATTTGAGGACTCTATTTTATTTAAAAACTTTTAGATACTTTATTAAAACAGAAAGCAAAACAAAATAAAATGATATTCCAAGGATAGCACACATCATGTGAAGAAGCAAAAAACTTAGGCTCAATCGAGACTAACCGATAATTGTTGATGAAGAAAGGTGGGATGCCTACCGGGGCAAAGCTTAGATGCTTGAGACTTCTTGAAATATTATCTTGGGATACCTTGGGAATCCCCAATCTTGACCTGTTGTGTCTCCTTAATTCCTCTCATATCACGGTTTTCCTAAATCTCAAAAAGCTTCATCCACACAAAACTCAACAAGAACTCGTGAGATAAGTTAGTATAAACCAATGCAAAAACCTTATCATTCTACTGTAGCAAATCACTAAAATTATTATTAAAAAATTGCATACTAAATGCCTCTGCATATTTAATACTCCTACCCTTAAATAGGATCATTAAACAAGCAAACATATGCAAACAATGCAAACATAACAGCAATCTGCCAAAACAGTACAGTCTGTAAAGAATGCAATATTCATCATTTTTCCCTAACTCCAAAAATTCTTAAAAATTACGAACACATAGATAATTTTTATATCAATCATCTTTTAAAAAATCAGAATTTTTTCGATGCCCCAGTGAATTTAAACAATTCTGTTTCTGGAAGCAAAAGTTTCTGTTTTTTCACAGATTCAAGTCAACTATCATCCACATTATCCCAAAGGCTTTACTTGGCACTTTATTGAAACAAAAGTTATAAACACATGGTTACTACAGTAGCCTAATCATGTGAACGCATAAAAACAGTAGGTAAAAGTGTCGGCTTGTCTCCCAACAAGCACTTTTCTTTAATGCCTTTTAGCTAGGCATGATGGTTTCAATGATGCTCACATGAAAGATAAGAATTGAAACATAAAGAGAGCATCATGAGTCATATGACTAGCACATTTAAGTATAACCCACTTCCTATGCATAGGGATTTTTTGAGCAAACAACTTATGGCAACAAGAATCAACTAGCATAGGAAGGAAAAACAAGCATAACTTCAAAACTTTCAACACATAGGGAGGAAACTTTATATTATTGCATTTCCTACAAGCATATGTTCCTCCCTCATAATAATTTTTAGTAGCATCATGAATGAATTCAACAATATAACTATCATAAAGCATTCTTTTCATGACCCACAAGCATAGAAATTTTACTACTCTCCACATAAGCAAATTTATTCTCATGAATAGCAGTGGCAGCAAAATCAGCAAAGTAACTATCATGGGATTGAAAATTAAAATCATGATGAAAAGTTTCATGGTTATCATTATTCTTTAGCCGTTGTACCTACTGTTGATTCTTCTGTAGCTCCTGCTGCTACTGCAGAGGTGGAGGACCATTACGAGGATGAGGTTGATCAAAATCAGAACTACGTGCAACCACCAGCACCACCACCACTAGGTCTTCCTCATGCATATCATCGCAACGGTAGGGCTGCACCACCTGAGGTACGAGATCATGACCATCTTCCTAAACTAAAATTGAATATTCCACCATTTGAGGGTAGATATGTTCCTGATATATATCTTACTTGGGAGTTAGAAACTGAACAAGGATTTACATGTTTACAATATCCTGAGGAGAGACATGTTCCTGCTCCTGTTTGTGCTTTCACTAGCTTCGCATGTGTTTGGTGGTCTGAACATTGTAGATTATATCCTATTCCAGCTACTTGGCCTTGAAAACTGCTATGCGTGCTCGTTGGGTTCCACCATATTATCAACGTGAATTGCTTCAAAAATTGCAGCGTTTAAGACAAGGAAAAATTCTATAGAAGAATATTATCAGGAATTACAAACTGGAATGATTAGATGTGGTATTGTTGAGGATAATGAAGCTATTCTTGCATGTTTTATGGGTGGATTAAATAGAGAGATTCAGACCATTCTAGAGTATAAGGAGTATAATAATATCACTCGTTTATTCCATTTTGCTTGTAAAGCTGAACGTGAAGTGCAGGATCGACAGGCATTGGCGCGCACTAACTTTTTTGCAGGTCGCCTTCATCATGGACACCGTGTGCATCCTCTACTTACACACATTCTACTGCACCGACACCTCCATCAGCTGCCACCTCCAGCCGTGATACAAGGAAGCAGGCACAACCACCACTATCTGCCAAGAGCACACCTATCGGGCCTGCACAAAGCTCTTCTTCTTCCATCGCATTAACAGGGCACACAAGTGATATTATTTGTCATCGTTGTAAGGGAAGAGGTAATTATGCGAGAGAATGCAAATCTCAGTGTGTGATGATTGCTACTCAGGATGGTGGGTATGAGTCCGCTAGTGACAATAATGAGGAGACTTTGGCTCTTATTACACGTGAAGAACACGGTGGAGATGATTCTGATCATGAGACGTAATACATGGCTCCTGAAGACGCTGACAGGTATGAATGTTTAGTTGCTCAACGTGTTTTGAGTGTGCAGGTCACGCAAGCTGAGAAAAATCAGAGGCATAATTTGTTCCATACAAAGGGAGTTGTGAAGGAATGTTCTGTTCGCGTCATCATAGATGGAGGGAGCTGCAACAACTTGGCTAGCATGGAGATGGTGTAGAAGCTATCGCTCACCACAAGACCACATCCACATCCTTACTACATCCAATGGTTCAACAACAGCGGCAAGATTAAGGTAACACGTACTATTCATGTGCATTTTAGTATCTCTACATATGCTGATTATGTTGATTGTGATGTGGTACCTGTGCAAGCATGTTCCTTATTACTTGGTAGACCATGGCAATTTGATAAAAATTCTGTACACCACGGTAGAAACAATCAGTATACTCTTGTTCATAAGGATAAAAAATTTACTTTGCTTCCTATGTCTCCTGATTCCATTTTGAAAGATGATATTAATAGAGCTAATAAAGCAAAACAGGAGAAAAATAAGAGTGAAAATCAGATTGTAGCAAAAGAATTTGAGCAACAAAGGAAGCCTGATAATAAACCATCTAGTGTTGCTTCTGAAATTAAATTGAAAAGTGCATGTTTACTTGCCACCAAATCTGATATTGATGAGCTAGATTTTAGCAAATCTATTTGCTATGCTTTTGTGTGCAAAGAGGCATTATTTTCATTCGAGGATGTGCCTTCCTCTTTGCCTCCTGCTGTTACTAACATTTTACAGGAGTTCGCTGACGTCTTTCCACAAGATGTGCCACCGGGATTACCACCTATTTGAGGGATTGAGCATCAGATTGACTTAATTCCCGGTGCATCGCTGCCAACCGTGCACCATACCATACCAATCCAGAGGAGACGAAGGAGATTATGCATCAAGTCCAGGAGCTACTTGACAGGTTATATACGTGAATCCCTTAGTCCTTGTGTTGTTCCTATTATTCTAGTGCCGAAAAAGGATGGTACATCACGTATGTGTGTTGATTGTAGAGGCATTAACAATATTACTATTCATTATCGTCATCCTATTCCTAGGCTAGATGATATGCTTGATGAATTGAGTGGCTCTACAATATTCTCCAAAGTTGATTTATGAGTGGATACCATCAAATTCGTATGAAATTGGGGGATGAATGGAAAACAACATTTAAAACTAAGTTTGGATTATATGAGTGGTTAGTCATGCCTTTTGGGTTAACTAATGCGCCTATTACTTTCATGAGATTAATGAACGAAGTTTTACGTGCTTTCATTGGACGATTTGTGGTAGTCTATTCTGATGATATGCTGATTTATAGTAGATCTTTGGAGGAACATTTGGAACATTTACGTGTTGTTTTTATTGCTTTACGTGATGCATGTTTGTTTGGTAACCTTGGGAAGTGCATCTTTTGCACCGACCGAGTATCTTTTCTTGGCTATGTTGTTACTCCACAGGGAATTGAAGTTGATAAAGCCAAGATTGAAGCTATTGAGAGTTGGCCGCAGCCCAAAACGGTCACACAAGTGAGGAGTTTTCTTGGACTCGCTAGTTTATATAGGCGTTTTGTGAGAGATTTCAGCACCATTGATGCACCTCTCAATGATCTTACAAACAAGGATGTGCCTTTTGGTTGGGGTACCACATAGGACGAAGCCTTCACGGTATTGAAAGATAAGTTGACACATGCTCCTTTACTCGAACTTTCAGATTTTAATAAGACTTTTGAGCTTGAATGTGATGCTAGTGGAATTGGATTAGGAGGTGTGTTATTACAAGATGGCAAACCTGTTGCATACTTTTCTAAAAAATTGAGTGGGCCTAGTCTGAACTATTCTACTTATGATAAAGAATTATATGCTCTTGTTCGGACCTTAGAAACATGGCAACATTATTTATGGCCCAAAGAATTTGTTATACTTTCTGATCATGAATCTTTGAAACATATTAAAAGTCAAGCAAAACTGAACCGTAGACATGCTAAATGGGTTGAATTCATTGAGACTTTCCCTTATGTCATTAAACACAAGAAGGGTAAAGAAAATGTTATTGCTGATGCATTGCCTCGTCGTTATACTATGCTTTCACAACTTGACTTTAAAATATTTGCTTTGGAGACCATCAAAGATCAATATGTGCATGATGCTAAATTTAAAGATGTATTATAGAATTGTAAGGAAGGGAGAACATGGAACAAGTTCGTCGTTAACGATGGATTTGTGTTTCGTGCTAACAAGCTATGCGTTCCAGCTAGCTCCATTCGTCTTTTGTTGTTGCAAGAGGCGCATGGAGGGGGATTAATCGGACACTTTGGCGTGAAGAATACGGATGATATACTTGCTACACATTTCTTTTGGTCAAAGATGAGACGGGATGTTGAGGTTTTGTTGCTCGCTGCACTACATGTCAAAAAGCTAATTCACGACTCAATCCTCATGGTTTATATATGCCTTTGCATGTACCTAGTGTTCCTTGGGAGGATATATCTATGGACTTTGTTTTAGGTTTACCTCGAACAAAGAATGGGAGGGATAGCATATTTGTTGTAGTGGATAGATTCTCGAAAATGGCACACTTTATACCATGTCATAAAAGCGATGATGTTGTTAATGTTGCTGATTTGTTCTTTCGTGGAATTATTCGCTTGCATGGTGTGCCAAATACTATTGTTTTAGATCGTGATACTAAATTTCTTAGCCACTTTTGGAGATGTTTATGGGCTAGGTTGGGGACTAAACTGCTTTTTAGTACTACTTGTCACCCCCAAACTGATGGACAAACTGAAGTAGTCAATAGAACATTGTCTACTATGCTTAGGGCTGTTTTGAAGAATAATAAGGAAATGTGGGAAGAATGCTTGCCTCATATTGAATTTGCTTATAACCGTTCATTGCATTCTACTACTAAGATGTGCCCTTTTGAAATAGTGTATGGTTTCCTACCTCGTGCACCTATTGATTTGTTGCCTCTTCCATCTTCGGAGAAGGTTAATTTTGATGCCAAACAACGTGTTGAATTGATTTTAAAAATGCATGAGTTAACTAAGGAAAACATTGAGCGTATGAATGCTAAATATAAACTTGTTGGAGATAAGGGTAGAATACATGTTGTGTTTGCACATGGAGATCTTGTTTGGTTACATATGCGTAAGGATAGATTTCCTGATTTGCGCAAATCAAAGCTAATGCCATGTGCTGATGGTCCTTTTAAGGTGTTAGAGAAAATAAATGATAATGCATATAAACTTGAGTTGCCTGCAGATTTTGGGGTTAGTCCCACTTTTAACATTGCAGATTTGAAGCCTTATTTGGGTGAGGAAGATGAGCTTCCGTCGAGGACGACTTCACTTCAAGAAGGGGAGGATGATGAGGACATCAATACCATTGTTACACCCACAGCCCCTCCTACTATACATACTGGGCCAATTACTAGAACTCGTGCACGCCAATTAAATTACCAGGTACTTTGGTTTCTTGGTAATGATTCTAATGTTCATGAGAATATGATGCTGCCTAAATCGGATACATTTGTTTTTCTTACAAATGAAGGGCCTAGCTTGGAGAAGGGTGAACATTGGAGCAAGAACAAGCATGGAGATGATGGCATGCGCAAGGGAAACAAGAACGGAGTTTCAAGTGATGATTTCAGGACTTTGAAGCCACCGTAATGAGTGCATGAAGTCTTGGACGAAATATACAAGATGCCACTTCACAAATTTCGTCCAGAGGCTATTATAGGTGCCGCGTCACCTTATTATTGGGCCAGGCCTATGTAATTTCGAAATACATAAGTATAATCTATTTTTAGAGTTCGTATGTGTGGGGAAACAAGAGATAGGGTTCGTTTCGGACCCCTCCCACAAGGGCCATGAAATTCCCCCTATTCATCCATATATACAGCCCTTAGGGCGTCGTTTATACTTTGGGTTTTGTTTAGATTAAAAGTTTATCATTGATGTCTACTACGCAACCTTCTTCTTGTAGACGTTGTTGGGCCTCCAAGTGGAGAGGTTTGTAGGACAGTAGCAAATTTCCCTCAAGTGGATGACCTAAGGTTTATCAATCCGTGGGAGGTGTAGGATGAAGATGGTCTCTCTCAAGCAACCCTACAACCAAATAACAAAGAGTCTCTTTTGTCCCCAGCACACCCAATACAATGGTAAATTGCATAGGTGCACTAGTTCGACGAAGAGATGGTGATACAAGTGCAATATGGATGATAGATATAGGTTTTTGTAATCTGAAAATATAAAAACAACAAGGTAACTAATGATAAAAGTGAGCGTAAACGGTATTGCAATGCTAGGAAACAAGGCCTAGGGTTCATACTTTCACTAGTGCAAGTTCTCTCGACAATAATAACATAATTGGATCATATAACTATCCCTCAACATGCAACGAAGAGTCACTCCAAAGTCACTAATAGCGGCGAACAAACGAAGAGATTATTGTAAGGTACGAAACCACCTCAAATTTGTCCTTTCTGATCGATCTATTCAAGAGTCCGTAGTAAAATAACATGAAGTTATTCTTTCTGTTCGATCTATCATAGAGTTCGTACTACAATAACACATTAAGACACAAATCAACCAAAACCCTAATGCCACCTAGATACTCCAATGTCACCTCAAGTATCCACGGGTATGATTATATGATATGCATCACAGAATCTCAGACTCATATATTCAACCAACACAAAGAACTTCGAAGAGTGCCCCAAAGATTCTACCGGAGAGTCAAGACGAAAACGTGTGCCAACCCCTATGCATAAGTTCACAAGGTCACTGAACCTGCAAGTTGATCACCAAAACATACATCAAGTAGATCACGTGAATATCCCATTGTCACCACAGATAAGCACATTCAAGACATACATCAAGTGTTCTCAAATCCTTAAAGACTCAATCTGATAAGATAACTTCGAAGGGAAAACTCAATCCATTACAAGAGAGTAGAGGGGGAGAAACATCATAAGATCCGACTATAATAGCAAAGCTCGCGATACATCAAGATCGTGCGAATCAAGAACACGAGAGAGATCAAACACATAGCTCTTTGGTACAAACCCTCAGCCCCGAGGGTGAACTACTCCCTCCTCGTCATGGAGAGCGCCGGGATGATGAAGATGGCCACTGGTGAGTGATTCCCCCTCCGACGGGATGCCGGAACAGGGTCCCGATTGGTTTTTCGTGGCTACAGAGGCTTGCGGCGGCGGAACTCCCGATCTAGGTTATGTTCTGGGGGTTTCTGTATATATAAGAGGTTTTGGCGTCGGGAACAAGTCAGGGGGGTCTCCGAGGCGGCCACGAGGTAGGGGGCGCGCTCCCCACCCTCGTGGGTTCCTCGGGACTCTTCTGGCCCATCTCCGATACTCCGTGGGCTTCTTCTAGTCCAAAAATAATCTCCGTCAATTTTCAGGTCAATTGGACTCCGTTTGGTTTTCCTTTTCTGCGATACTCAAAAACAAGGAAAAAACAAAAACTGGCACTGGGCTCTAGGTTAATAGGTAGTCCCAAAAATCATATAAAATAGCATATAAATGCATACAAAACATCCTAGATGGATAATATAATAGCATGGATCAATCAAAAATTATAGATACGTTGGAGACGTATCAGCCATAGCTGCAACTTCGCATACTTCGTTTGTGTTCAACGACCAGACCAAGACGTCATAGAACCCCACCTTGATCAATAAAGCTTTCATCTTATATTCGCAATATCCTAATTGCAATATTAGTTTCTTGCTTGTTCTTCGTTTGCTTACAGGAAATAGACCTTCGTCGTCAGGTTGATCGTGCTCCGGCATGGTCAATAACCTCTCGGAGCTGGTTTAGCGATCGCTATGGCGCGACGTCCTCGCACGTTCGTAGTCGGATCGTGAAAGTCTAATCCTCCAAAACGATATTCACCATCTCATCGAAAGACGGGACACCTATGCCTCTGTCAAAGACCCGGCTTAGGATATGACCCGGCAAAGGCCCAAAGGCACTATGGATTATACCGTTTCCCGGGTCATAGCGACATGGCAAGGAAATGGCTGAAGGCCCGTGAGATGGCCTGGTTTTAGGCCGGCTCGCAAGGAATCAAGACGGCCGGCTTATGGAGAAGGCCCATATAGAATATTTACCCTAGCTTTGGAAGAAAGATGAGTAGGACTTAGAGTACGATACGGGTTGGCACTTCGACCCAGAATCTATTGTAAACGTAGGAACACGACATGTTATATAAAGGTAAGCCCCTAGGACGAAAAGACTAAGTTGCAATATCTCGAGAGCTAAGTTAGATAATCCGCATCCTTGTAATCGAGATATCTAGCAATATCAATCAAGCAGGAAGTTGGTCTTTACCTCCACTGTGAGGGGCCAAACCTGGGTAAACTTTTGTCCTTAGTTCCCGATCAACCCTATTCAAACGACCACCTAGTTGCAATGGCCTCTAGACTTAGTCCTTTCACGAGGACATCTACCGTGACAAAACCATGACAGTTTAGGTGCTTTAAAATTACTCTTATGAATCACAGTTGTATCTTTAGCATGTTCCTTAATCCAAACAGGGAAATGAGGTTTTTCAATATAAGCAGTGGGTACAACTAGATTAGCATTATAAGCAATTGTTTTAGTTTTAGCTATAACACAAACTTTCTTCAATAGGTGGGTGAAATTTAAACCACTTCTCCATAGGGAGATCAAAATGAGTAGCAAATGATTCACACAAAGTAGCTAGTATCTCAGAGTCAAGTCCATATTTCGCACTAAGCTTATGAAAAACATATGTTTCTATAAAAGACTTAACACAATCATAATCAAGATTTATGCCTGACTCGTTCCCTTTGTCGATTTACCAATCTTCAGAGTTGCATTTTATTCTTTCAATAAGATCCCATTTGAGTTCAATAGTTTTCTTCATGAAGGAACCAGTAGAAGAAGTGTCAAGCATTGTTTTATCATCATGAGAAAGCCGAGCATAAGAGTTTTGTATAATCATTTCTATTGAGAGGTCATGATTGGGGCATGTGTGCATCATGTATTTAAGCCTCCCCCTAGCTTGAGCGATACTTTATCCTTCATGAGGCCAAAAATTATATATATAATTCGGATCATGATGAACCAAATATATAGGATAAAGTTTCTGGTGGAATTCCAGCTTCAATCAGTTCCAGTTCCATGCTCCAGTGTCATCCAATAGCATATACCAAGATAATGCCTTTCCCCTCAAAGCTAAAGGGAATATTTTCTTCTTAAATACATCCTTTGATAAACTTGCAAGCTTAAACAATCCACAAATTTCATCTATATAGATTAAGTGCACATCAGGATGTATTGTTCCATCTCCCATATATGGATTAGCAAGCAGTTTCACCATAATACGCGAAGGAATTTCATAGTAAATATTTCCAATAGCTTCAGTAGGTTGAGGAGCGGCTCTTACCACTTTCGGTCGAGGTGAAGATACCCTGAACAAGCCCCTCAAAGGATTACTTTCCATAATGACAAGTGATGATAAATTTCAGCACGTAATAAAACTGTTTTCTTACCAAATTCCACTTACCAAAGGCGCCTCACTCCCTGGAAACAACGCCAAAAGAGCCTTGATGACCACAAGTATAGGGGATCAATCGTAGTCTTTTCTATAATTAAGAGTGTCGAACCAACGAGGAGCAGAAGGAAATGATAAGCAGTTTTTGACAAGGTATTCGCTGCAAGTGCTGTAGATAGTGATAATAGATAGTTATGTAGTAAGGCAATTCATAACAAATAACAAGTAACAAAAGTGCAACCACATGGCCCAATCCTTTTTATAGCAAAGGACAAGCCAAAAGTACTTCTTATAATGAGCAAAGCGTTCTCGAGGACACATGAAAATTCTTGTCTAGTCACGTTCATCATGTTTAGTTGATTCGCGTTCACTACTTTGATAATTTGATATGTGGGTGGACCAGTGATAGGGTGTTGTACTTACTTGAACAAGAAACCCATTTTGATTACCCACTCTCGCAAGCATCTGCAACAACGATAGAAGAATTAAGATAAATCTAACCATAGCATGAAACACCCTTATGGAATAACGCATAAACTAGGGTTTAAGCTTCTGTCACTCTCTCAACCCATCATCTACTTATTACTCCCCAATACCTTCCCCTAGGCCCAAACATGGTGAAGTGTCATGTAGTCGACGTTCACACGACACCACTAGAGGAAGAATAGCATACACATCATCAAAATATTGTACGAATACCAAGTTCGCATGATTACTTATAACAAGGACTTCTCCCATGTCCTCAAGAACAAATAGAACTACTCATAAATCATATTCATGTTCAAGATCAGAGGAGTATTCTATATGATTAAGGATCCAAACATATAATCTTCCACCAAATAAACCAGTTGGCATCAACTACAAGATGTAATCAACACTACTAGCAACCCACAGGTACCAATCTGAGGTTTTGAGGCGAAGATTGAATAGAAGAGATGAACTAGGGTTTGAGATGAGATGGTGTTGGTGGAGATGTTGATGGAGATGAGTCCTCCCATGATGAGAGGAACGTTGTGATGTCGATGGCTTCGATTTCCCCCTCCCAAATGGGAGTATCCCCAGCAAAATCGCTCCACCGGAGAGGAAAGGTGCTCCTACCCAGGTTCCACCTCGAGATGGCCACGCTTCATCCCAAAAGTCTTCTTCTGTTTTTATAGGACAAATGGCTTCATATAGAATAAGGAGGGCACTGGAGGGCATCCGTCGGCCCCACAAGACATCAGGGCGCGCCCTGTTGTCTTGTGGGAAGCAGGAGGGGCCCCCTCCGGTTGTTCCTCATTCCAGTATTTTTATATATTCAATAAAAAATCTCAGTAAAGTTTCAGGTCATTTGGAGCATTGGATAATAACTATCTCTATTGTGCCTCTTTTAGGTCCAGAATCCCAACTGCCAGCAATCTCCCTCTTCATATAAATCTTGCACAATATGAGAGAAAAGGCATTAGAATTGCATAATAAAGTGAAATAGTGACCAAAAATATTATAAATAACTATAGGAAAACATTATGCAATATGGATGTATCAGTAGGGAAAACGGAGCCTCGTGGGGCCCACAAGCTAAGGTTGCGCACCCTAGGGGGCGCCCCTTAGCTTGTGGCTCTATGGTGGCCCCTCTGGTAACTCTTTGCCCTAGTTTTTTATTATATTCCAAAATAATTCTCCGTAAAATTTCGTCCAATTCCAAGAACTTTTTATTTCTACACACACCATGGTAGTTCTGCTGAAAACAACATCAGACCGGGTTAGTTTCATTCAAATCATGCAAATTACAGTCCAAAAAAAGAGCAAAAGTGTTTGGAAAAGTAGATACGTTGGAGACGTATCAAGGACCGCGCTGCTTGGATCCAGCACTTCGACGTCCCCAACCCGCTGCCGCGCAGAAACATCGCCGACCGATGTGCCTTTTGGGATGGTCTTAGCTTCAAGGTCATCATTACCGCATGTCGCTCGCAAGTTGAGGGAGAAGATTAGATTTGGATTTGAGAATAGGGCCACACAGAAGTTGTCGTGTTCTTTGGATAAATTATGATTTGTATGAATCTCGTATGACAAAATTGGAGTGTATTTTGAGTTGTTTGCATGCACTTGGAATGAATCATGATTTGTATGAATTTTGTTTGAATATGTGTACAAATCATAAAATGGGTGTCCAAAATGACTTTTTTTGTGAAGCAAGTGTCAGAAATAAGATTGTAAAATGTGCCTTTCAGTTTTCATCTAAAGTGGACCACATGGGATACCAATTGCCAAATTTTCATGAATTTCATAGTACTTTTCTATTTTCATTGGTTTATGGAATTTCTAGCGATTTACATCAAGTAATTCAAATTTGAACTACAAGTGTGCTCTAGTTTGGTTCTATAAAATCTAGAAAATAATTTCTAGCTTGCACATTAGGAATGTAGGTAGTAGCCACAAAGAAAGGTCAAATTCCAATAAAAATTATATGATTAGTAATCCATGCAATTTTGGCAACAATCTGGAAGAAATTAAAAAATGTAAAAAGCCTCAAAATTGAAATTATTTTGCATGGGGACCTTTTATGTGCACTAGCTTGTGGGGAAAACGAAAAATTGCCAATACCACAAATTAAAAGTTATTTTTCCTTTTTTTTTCTTGTGCCAAAGATGACTTTTTTCTAAAGCAAGTGTCACAAATAAGATTGTAAATTGTGCCCTTTAAATTTTCACCTAAAGTAGACCACATGGGTTCCAACTGCCAAAGTTTCATGCATTCAGAGTGCTTTTGCTATATATCATGGATTTATTGAATTTCTAGCGATTTACGTCAAGTAATTCAAATTTGAACTACAAGTTTACTCTACTTTGGCCCTATAAATTGTGGAAAATAATTTCTAGCTTGCACATTAGGAATGTAGGCAGTAGCCACAAACAAAGGTCAAATTCCCAACCACTTTATATGATTAGTCATCCATGCAATTTTGACAATAATTTGAAAGAAATAGTAGAAAATGAGAAAAGCCTCAAAAATTGAAATCATTTTGCATGGGGGCCTTTTATGTACGCTAGCTTGTGGGAAAATGATACACTGGCAATACCACAAACTTAAAAAAATGGTCTATCTCATATAACCATGCCCATGGGAATCTCCATGGCATCGTACATGATAACATGTCCATTTTTTGCACTGGCAAGGGTTTTAACATTGTGATCAATAATTCCAAAAGAAGTTTGCAGGTTTGGTTAAAAAGTTAT
The DNA here is from genome assembly GCA_021605145.1 of Aegilops bicornis. NCBI lineage: Eukaryota > Viridiplantae > Streptophyta > Magnoliopsida > Poales > Poaceae > Aegilops > Aegilops bicornis. The sequence continues at coordinate 423,417,285 of CM038675.1, read as the reverse complement.
TTCTTCCTTTTCCTAGTGCTCGCGATGACTTTTTGTGAAGAAAGTGTGAGAAATTTCAGAGTGTTCTTGCTATATTTTTGGCTTGCACATTATGAATTTCAGTACATGAGGTAAGCTTCCACATCTCGAATCCACAACATTGGAACAGTCAACGATAAACAAAACAAACTTCAGTACATGACGTAGCTTCCACATCTCAGATCCACAACACTGGAACAATCAATGGTAAACAAAACAAACTTCAGTACATGAGGTAGCATCCACATATCGGATCCACAACATTGCAACAATCGTCGGTAAACAAAAGAGATTCCATTATATGACAATTGCAATTACACAACTATGAACAACCACCTATCCTCCGGCTTCGCTTTGTACGTGAGAACCCCTCAAATGTCACCAGCTTCCGTCACAGCTTTATATGAGCGGCCACCTATCCTCCTCTGCATACTCATCCTCCTGCACCATCTGCTCATCGGCGGCCGGAGCAGGCTTTGACAACCAATCCTCGTCCTCATCCTCATCTTCCTCCACCATTTTCTCTTCTTCGGGCGCAGGCCTTTCGACGGTCCTCGGAAACTCCTCTACGTTATCAGGCATAATTATGTCTAGAGACATGTCAGGGGGAGGATGCACGTAGATCACCCCTGGAATACCAGCGAGCTCTTGTTTGACCTATGGATCCGGCGGGCCGCGTCGAGACCGGTATGAATACCAGCGAGCTCGCTGTCGAGGATCTCGTGACTCCATTGACTCACGCATCGCCCAGACGAAAACCCCGATACAAGTCACCCCCTTGAATCGATCTAGAATTACCCGTCGGATCTCATCCATCCTCACATATATCAACAATTGCAACGCATGCTGCACCAGAGTTTTGGTGCTTGGAAACCAGGAGTAGATCTCCTTGCACTTCTCTAGTAAGACAGCATCGCCGGCACAAAACATCTCCAATGGTGTCATCATCGCCGACAGCTGCTACAGGATTGGGGGTGGGGAGGGGGTAGAGGTGGGTTGCTCAGGCTGCGGGGGGATGGAAGAGAGAGAGAGAGAGAGAGAGAGAGAGAGAGATAGAGAGAGAGAGAGAGATTTCGTCCCCTTTCTAGACAAATGACCCAGCCGTCCACTAGCCACTCCCACCTGTCAGCATTTCAGATCCTCAAAAAAAACTGTCAGCATTTCAATGGTCCCACGTGTCAGTACCGGGTGAAGTAACGGTCAATGTCTTTGACCCGATAGCACGACACTGTTTGGCCTTTTGTAAGGCAGAGGAGAGTGGAGGGGGGAAGTGAGCAATGTTAGATGGGTGGGGCAAAATTGAGCACAACTAAGGAAGGAGGGGCACAAAAATAGAAATCCCCTTTATTAAAGCATGTTTTCACTTGGAAATATTTTTGCAAATACAATATGGTATGGTCTCGCAGTTATGATTCTGTATTCATGATACACAGAGTTGAATTATTTTGTTACTCCTGAATATGCATAAAGTACTTTAATTTGTTGAGATTTCAAATGAGGTTGTAAGAATTAGAACGGAATTCAAATGTGGCTGGCATAGCTTTTTTTAATGAAACTAGAACAATGCCCGTGCGTTGCAACGGGATATAAATATTCTAGTACGTTAGCTTGTGGTTTACCTATCAGTAATAATGCGATTGTGTAAATAAATGTTCATCAAATTCTCATCGTGAATTATCTTATATTTTGATTAGTAGTTTGGTAAGGAAATTAAAGTGAAATTGGTTCAGAAGGTAAGTAAATTAAGGTAATTGATTATCATATACATGGAAGATTGGACGAAGGGATGATGAGAAGAAAGATGAAATGGGAACCTTACATTCTTTTTAAGTAGTAGAGATTTCTATATTTAGTTATCTCAAGATATATACGATGTCATATTTGTCTATTGAGACAAGGCACGTGCAAGTTTACTACTATCTCCGTCCGGAATTAGATGATGCTCGCACGGATGTTTCTAGACGTATTTCAGTGCTAGATACATTTGTTTGAGCGCCAACTAATTCCGGAAGGAGGGGGTAGGAGCGAGCAAGTCGTTGATTTTGCAAGGAACAATTGTCTGTAGGCTGCTTTCAAAGCGGCTGTCCCATAGACAAGAAAGCATGCAAATCAAAAGTGCATGATTTCAACTAGTTTCCAATGTAGCATGTCTCTCTGGTTATTTGGATTTTGGTTTTATGCACTCATGGACATGCTTTCCGTTAGTTTCAATATAGCATGTCTCTCTGGTTATTTGGCTTTTGGTTTTATGCACTCTTGAAACAAGAAAGAATTGAACCAACCAATTTGCAGGGTGAGTATTTAATATTGCTACCTTTTTGAATTCTACCTCATGAAAACTCTCAAGATAATGACCTATAGTTTTCATAGAGGATAGTTGCGAGGTAAGAAAAGGATTCTTGGTGCACCTACTCATATTGAGAATGAAGCCGTAGACAACATGAATCCTTGATGTTGCACAAGAACTTATTAGTGTATCATGACATACTGAGATAATTAGGCGTCTTTACTCTATGCATATGATGCTAGATCGTGAATATATGGTCGCAATTAATCGAGATGTGTGTTGCATATGCACGCTCACTATATTCTTTTGTATGAAACTGCAACTAAAATAAGCAATTAGAGAACAAATAATGTTATCTCAAATACATGCTATGGCAAATATATTTTAGTCCGGCCGTATATGAAAATCTCATCTCATATGGCTCAAGCAGCAACACAAAATTTTCAACAAATATTAGGAAGCATCCTGACCAATAAAGGGGCACAGCTGAACAACAAGAGAATAACAAGATTATAACGTAATGAGAATTGAGAAAAGATAAGAGGCATGGAGATGAAACTATCACAGAGCTGTAGATTATGGAATGCTATTGATGCATAAATCTGTCCCTTTTTACGGCTAAAACACTAGTAGAAGGGAACATCATTCACAACACGATGCAGGTAGCACTAAAACTCGACAGCATTTATGATAGACGGGTAACCAAAAGGAGATGAGAAGGCCACTAAAACTTAACAGCATTCACGACACAACACAAGTAAAAAATAAAGAGAAGAAAACAAGAAAGAACACGGAAGCAAGGATCCACGAACAAGAATTTTGGAACTATGATATTGAAACTATAACCTAAGTGGAGGCGAAATAAGGACTATGATGTTGAGAACTGAAGCAGCAGCAGCCCACGCCTGAACTCGAATCGGCATCTTTTTCCCTTCTCAACTCCAGACGAGCATCAAATCATAGCTGCTCCAAACTAGTAAATGGCAGGAGATAAATCAACTGCTCTCCTCCACAGGACCTTTAGTTTTGTTTGCGTTGCTTTCTTCGGCCTTGACGGTAGTTGTCTGTGCATCATTCACTGAGATGGCACCATCAGCTGTCAGTTTGTTATCACTTTTCTCAATTTCTTTCAGCTGGACACTCCGAGAAAATGAGTCCGCGATATGAGTAACAGAACTCCCTACAGCCTTAGCGTCTGTTGGCTTCAGGGACTCTGCGCTGCCAGGCTGCTGCTGACGTCTGTTTTCCTTCAAGGCTTTCTCCCGTTGCTCATAGAAGTCGAAGTCCTCCACAATGCTTGTCTCGGCCTCATGATTCTTGAATATGCTTAGCATCTGGAGACCATACTCTAGCTTGACCTGCATGAGTTGTTCATTTGGTTAACATATCCTCTCCTTTTCAAGTATTCCCCATAAAAACTCGATTGTTTTTACCTCCTGGGTGTCCCTGCTATTTGTTACAGGTTTGTTGCCATTATTCTCAAGAGTGATGTGCCGGAGAAGGGTGTTTGGGACATCCTTAATAATGTGCCACTTCACAGGAAACTGGCCACTCCACTTGTCTTGCTGCCAATAATCAACACTTCTGTCGAAGTCAACAGGTCCAATCATCTCAGCAACACCACAGAACTGACCACTGCCATTAACCTATAAGCAATTATGAATCAGAGTAAATTTCACATCTCTAAAGACACAAACCATGTGCTCCCTCTGTAAACTAATATAAGATGTTTCAGATCACTATCTAAAACGTCTTATATTAGTTTACAGAGGGAGTACATAGATCCAATGCATCATTCTCAGCCTCATCTTTACATCAATACAAACATATAAACTATAAAAAGAAAGGGGCTGGTCTTACCGAGAAGAACAAGAAAACACGGCAATGGTCTTCTTTCTGTTTGGCCGCATACGATAAGCTGAATCCAGCTTTCTATTGCCACTAGCTGTGCTGGCCCAAACATTGTACTTAATGCTCCTATGTACATGGTCCTCCGTGTATGATTTAATTACAAAAAAAATCGCATCCTTGTACTCCGTGGCAAAATCAGGACAATTGTACAGTTCACTGTCAATAAGTTGAGTGGTTCTCGCTTTTGTCATCTACTAAAGAATTGTCTCTGTCTTGTTTCTTTGGTTTTGCAGCACGTGGGCCACGGTTTTGCTCATTCAGAAACTCCAGCGCACCATTCTGGATATTGAATGGCATGCTCACCTTTTGTTGACTGGAGTTGTAGTCAAAATTATTAAATCTACGACCAGCAGAACCCCAGTTAGGAGTAATGCCTCCATATTTACTAGCTTGTTGGCGTGCCTTGTAGGATCCAGAATTATACATTGATCCATGCTGCTGCAAATAACATGCATAGTCAATACTGGACATTTCAGGGCACAGTAAGCTTAACAAATAACCAAAGTTGAGGTCCAATAATAACTGCCCCATTTTTACTGAACTGAACGTGTCCAGGGAAGCTTGTGCAAACAGTCCAAATTGCATGACAACATACCATTCCAGAAACCAATGGTGCATTCCCTTGCCCAAATAATCCCGGAGCATTGCTTGGTTGTGCTGCCGCTGCGGAAGAAACTCACAATTAGTTTGAAATGGCTCTGACCAATCTATCACAACAACACATATTGCTTCCAGTCAATATACTTTTGCCTGGAATAATACCGGAGACTGAAAGGTACAGAACTTACCTCTGTTGTATGACTCAAATGGTTGGTGGTACACTGTTGTGGGTGAATAGAAGACCATCAGGAAGGAAGTACTCTTGCTGAAGCATAGGGTCTCCTTGAGACATTCCAGTACTAGAATTTGAGTATCCCAAACTAAGAGAAGCCGGTGGCTGATAGTAAGGACTTGAGAAGGGAAGTGCATAGGGAATAGGACTGGCCCTCTCCAACAGTTGCAACAGGAGAATAAGCTCCATACATCATTTGGGGGTTGTTCGCATACCCAGGAGATAGCATGATTGACTGGTTAACATTGTATAATTACATCAGCAAAAACACTTGGGAACATAAGTAAGAAAGTAAAACAAGTTCAACAGCCAGCTACTTACAGGTGACGCAGAATGGAGTCCTTCCATACTCACATAATAGGGATACTCTTCCCATTGCCCTGAAGGATTGATGTATCCTACAGAAGATCAAAATAATATTCAAATTAAAAAAGCATTCCATGAAAAGGATATACCAAATAATCTACCATCTAACCTCGTAAGAATCAAGATATAACACTTCAATAGCACTTCATATTACTACCTCTGTAACTAAATATAAGAAGTCTTATATTTAGTTACAGAGGTAGCAGTGGTGAACAAAGAAGACCAGTGAAGCAAAAAAATCAATTGTATGAATAGTAAAAAACAAATATAGTGGGCAATTGCAAACTTGACCCTTTAGGCCCCGCTTGGATTAGCGTTTTCAATCGTATTCGGACGGTTTAGGATACACGCCCAGACTGGTGGTTTTGTTTCCAGGCGGAAAATTAGCTATGACTGGTAATTTACATCCGTAGAATAAATACAGGTGTAGGAATTTACACCCATTCCAAGCATGGGCCTTAGTGTTCTGGGTATGTATTTTGCCCTCTGCAATGTGCAAATGATGCTTAGAATATGTATAAGTATCAGCATTATTAGTACACAGAAAATAATAGCAATCTAACCTCCAGAATAGACTGTCTGTGGCTGTGGTGCATACACATTGGTATGGTAGACATAAGGCTGTTCTCCACCTTTTCCCAAAAAATTAGCCTTCTCCTGTGCACCTTTTGGTGACTTTAAGGAGGTAGAGCCACGCGCATCAGTACCACTTGTTTTCTCAGCTGTAATAGAAATAATCTGATGCAACAAAAATCAACTATCGGTAATATTTCAATGTTTGCACAGAAGGGGAGAAAATAAACTGTACAGGCACATTACCTGCTCTTTGGTATTTACACTCTTGGAGGGGTTATTATCGACTACAATTTCTGATTGCAGCAGAATTGTGCAATCTACAAAAAGGAAGGTGCATGCACACATAAGCTGAAAAGGGAAATTTCAGAAAGTTTTGCCATGGTAGATACTGAAATTGCATCATATAAGCCAGAGAATTGTACGACCAACATGCTAGAGCACTCTTTGATTCACAGGTATTTCACATGAGACGGATTGCTTAAGGAATTGAGAGGAAAAAAATCTGCAAACCTAAAGACACATGCAAAAAAAGTGTGCTTGTACTTCTGAAGCAATTACCAGCAACCTCTTATCAAATTATTTACCATTGGTCACACCCATGTCCTTTGCTCAAGACACCCATGTGACTGTAAAGTAGATTTGTGATGCTCAGTATATCAGTAGCAAAACTAATTAATTCAGTGAACCACCTAACTCAAATTTCAGGCAGGCTTAAAAAGTACTTATGAGCCTTTACCACACATAATCTGTTAGCAACGAGTAGAGGCGATTGTCGAGCTAATACATCCTATAACATGTCGCTCATTTGCTATATCCGCAGCTGGCAAAAAGGCACTAATCTCCGGACCCCTACACGGGGCACCGTGCAGACAGCAATTCAGCACAACCAAATTGTTATTGGAGGAATTCCTCCCTTGCAGCGGTAGGTGCGTACCCCAAACGTGCTAATTCTCGGTAAACAAGCCACAATTACGCGCTCCGGTTTAGGGTTACAACCAACACCCTCGTAGCACCGCGAGGTCTGGAGCAGAAGAAGGCTCCAGACAAACAGGAGTGTAAATTCGTCCTCAATCACTCCCGGCGAGGGAAGCACGGGGACGAATTGGAGCTACCAAAGCAAAGATAGGGCTTACCGACGAATCCGGACGGATCTCCTCCGCTCAACGCCATGTTCCGGCAGATTGGGCGAGGAGGAGGGAGACGAAGCAGGAGAGAAAAGATGGGCTAGCGTAGCTACGTGCTCCGGCTGCAGGAGACACCGAGGCCGTCGGTGGTCGGCGAGGAGAGGTTTCCTTCCACCTTCAGGTTTGACGCTGGTGAGTACGCGAGACGAAGTGGAAGAGGTCCGGCCACGCTAATCATCGCGGGCTTTAAAAACCAGACATGTGCCGGCTTGTTCTGTCAGGGAAAATATCTAATGCTACCAAGCCTTAGGTGCTATCGTGATACAAATTTCTGAACCGTCGGATTATCAGATTGAATGGCTCTCAATAACTCCGCAACATTTGCAAAAAAGCCTCCAAAAAATCCGAAAATTGTGCGTAGGTCCAGTGAGTCCAACAACTCCCAGATGCCGCCCGATCTAAGAATCCGACGGCCCAGATGCTTGTTTCACGGTAGCATTTAAGCCTCGGTAGCACCAGATACTCTCCCTATTCTGTCCACTCGCACAATCCCAGTCCGGTTTGTGAAAGTAAAACCTGCCTCGCAGGCCTCACTCATGTATATGTATCAAACGAAAAATGTGAAAAGACTACTTATTCCCCCAATAAAGAAAAATGCCGGGTGTCACTTTGGCAGCGGTTGCATCGTCGTTCGTTGGAGTTGGGTGATGTCGCCACATGATGGTGATGAGGGGTAGGGTTTCGATGTGGTTGCATGCAGTCACCGCAGCGGGGAAGGACACAACAGCTCATCTACGATTTTTCGGTGTTGCGGTGGCAAGCATCGTGGCTTAGGCCGAAAGATCACCACATGGGGCATTTGGCGGCCATGACAATTTTTTCTTTATTAGGGGCAATTTCCCCTTATTTTTTGCTGTGCTCCTCCTTTTGCTTGTGTCCATGTAGGATTTTTGCCATGTCCAGGATGTGGGTGTTTGTAATTCTCATCATGCCCCATTATACAGCTTGATTACTTTTGTCATTTTCAAGTGTGTGTTGTACGTTACACCTGCGTTGCCATGATTTTGTGTCTTTTGCTTTCATTGCAATTTTTTACATTGTCATTTTGAATGTGATATTTGTTGCACATTTGCCATGATTTGTTTAATGAATTGTTTAATTTGTTGTCATGTCGTAATCAATGTGGTAGCTTTCAGCCCGGTCCTAGGGTAGAGCGAGTGGGGCGGCCGCCCCGAGCCCCAAAACTAAGTGGCCCATCCCAGATACGTACATGTACTTATACTACTCTTCATTCTAATTCTAAAGGCTTGTGCGTATTAAAAATCTAAAACGAGGCCCAGGCTCATGTCGGCTAGTACATAGAGATGTTGTAGTGACCCAACCTCAAACGGTCAAGTCTCTGTGCTTTAGTGTCATTCCTGGATCGATAATGCTGACCCACACAGTACTCGAATGATTTATAACAGAGTAGCAATCATACACTTATTACATCGAATGTCTCATAAGAGAACTTATTACAATAAATATGGCTTAAGGCCATCTAATTCGATAAACAGCGGAAGGCTTGGAAGATAAAGTGGGTCCATCAACTCCAACGGCATAGCTGAGTGCAAGACAACGACCTAGCGAACCTTACTCCTCGTCTGAAAAGTCTGCAACATAATACGTTGCAGCCCGAAAACGGGTCAGCACATGGAATATGCTGGCAATGTAACACAATAGAGCAATGAACAGATAAATGCTATCACTACATGCATATATGGCTGATGGATGCTCTATGATTATAATGTTTTTGCGAAAAGCCAATTTTTTTCCTACAACAAAGGAATAAATTTTATTTAACTATCATGATAGTTGAAACATCATTGAGAAGGTTCCACCAACTCAACCCCAATTAAAGTAATCATTAACCCAACAAATTAAATTAGAGTGATGAGATACAATAGGATAATCCAAGTACTAGATACTCAAGATGTCCATAACCGGGGACACGGCTAACCATGATTAGATTGTACACTCTCTGGAGGTTTGCACTTTTCCCCACAAGACTCGATCTCCTCCGTTGGATTTCTCGCACTACATGGTGTTTGAAACCGATGGCCGAGACACGATCTTTCGTAAGCATTAACACTAACCCGGGTGAAGACAGTACCAACCTACATCCCTCTACATCTGCTAGCTCGCCATCGAAGAGGTCATGCAACATACTCAACTATGCTAGAGCCCATAATAGCTTGTGGCTGCACACGGAAGTTTCTAGCATGAAAAATCTCACGATCCCTTTGAGCCTGGGTGGCGGACCGTAGGAGGATCACACGGTATATCCCCGAGATCTCCTAGGACAACACCGGTATATCCCCAGGTGCCCAAACAAGCAATCCACCCAGATGTGTATTAAAGTTGCCACCTTAAGTTGAACCATTGATTAACAACTCACATCTGTCATGGATACACTCAAACCCAATCCACGTCTACGAGCATAGCATAGCAATATAAGCATAACGTAAAAGTAACTCCTGTGGTTTGATAATAAAAGCGAGTAATGGGTTCTACCTCATCAACTACTTCCCAATACCCATAAGTTAATCACATCCTAATCATGCAGTGTTTGAGGATTGGAACTAATGCATAAAAACTGGGTATGAAAGGAATATGATCAATGTGTTACTTGCCTTGCTGACGATCCGCAAAACCTAGTGACTCGTAGTAGCACACTTCGCACTCCGGAAATTCTATCGCAAACAAACAATGGCACACATAAGCAATCAATCAAAGATGCACGGGTAAATCTCAAATAAGAAGATCTAACCAGAAAGTTCAACTTAAGAACTCTGGTTTGCAAAAGAATCAAATCAAACGGAGCAACGGAACTCAAACCACGAAAGAAACAAGATCCGTTTACTAATCTGGACTAAAGTCAAATTTTACAGTACCAAAATCTTGTTCAAGTTGGTTAAACAGAAAGAGGGCTTCGAGGCGAAGATCTAGGCACTAGAATCGCCTGATTCCGATAAACGAGCGAAAACATAAACTAAAACGAAAATCGTTTCAGAAATCACGATCGAAAATAATCGCGAAAAACCCGAGAAAAACAAAAACTGACGAACAGGCTAACGAACGAACGTTCGCTGTGTGTGACTAACGGACGAAAACCATTCATTAAAACGAACGTCCGAACGGGCGTTCGCTAAATAACTAAACCGAAAAAACCGAACCAATCTATTAAAAAAACAGATCTAGGGTTTACCTAAAAAACCGAACAAAAAAACGCGGCAACTCCGTGAACTCCCATGAGACGTGATTGGCCATGAACGCATGGAGGGCGGCTACGCAGGCTCGAGGCGACTAGGGTTTCGGCGTGAAATGGGTGCTGGGCGGCGGCTTATAAAGGTCGGGCGAGAAGTGAGTCTGGTCGCCACAGCCCAAGTCGGTTTGATTTTTTTTAAATAATTCTGACGTGCAGAAAAAGAAAGAAAAATAATACTAAACAGACTCTAAAAATCCCAAAATAAATTTTCCCCGTCCTCTAAAAATATGCTGGACAAGGTGAACATTTATTTGGGCCTATAATGCAATTTTGGAAAACGCGTATTTTTCCTATGCAAATAAAATAGCAATAAAATCCCAATAAAATCATTGATTTGATTTTAATATTTTTCCTCCAATATTTCATTTATTTTGGAGAATTCATATTATCTCCTCTCATATATTTTAATATGAAATATTTTTGGGAGAAAAATAATTAAAACAAATTATCCTCATTTCGATATTTGATAAAAATTCAAATATGAAAACGGTGAAATCCCCAACTCTCTCCGAGGGTCCTTGAGTTGCTTAGAATTTCGAGGATCGCAAAACGAAATGCAATAAAATATGAGATGCATGAATGACCTACGTATAACATTCCAAATTGAAAATTTGGGATGTTACAAACCTACCCCCCTTAAGATGAATCTCGCCCTCAAGATTCGGGTTGGCTAGAAAATAGGTGTGGGTGGTCTTTGCGAAGATCATCCTCTCGTTCCTAGGTGGCTTCATCCTCGATATGGTGGCTCCACTGAACTTTGCAAAACTTGATGACCTTGCTGCGAGTAACTCGGCTGGCAAACTCAAGAACCTTGACGGCTTTCTCCTCATAGGTCAGATCAACATCCAACCGAATCGCCTTCGAGCCTTTGTATCTCTCGTGAGGTATATCGGCCATCTCTGCATGGCACTTCTTTAACTAGGATTCGTGAAACTCATCATGAGCTCCTGACAGTCCTTCAGGTAATTCCAACTTGTAGGCAACCTCTACCATGCATTCCAAAACACGGTACGGTCCCACAAATCTGGGGGATAACTTCCCTTTAACTCCAAAACGTTTAACTCCTCGTAGAGGTGATACACGAAGATATGCTCTGTCTCCGATTTCATAGGCTACCTCCTTGCGTTTCGAATCTGCATAACTCTTCTGCCTGGACTGAGCTACCTTGATCATCTCGAATCAACTTAACCTTCTCTTCAGACTCTTTGATCAAATCTGGTCCAAACAACTGTCGGTCTCCCACTTCATCCCACATCAACGGTGTTCTGCACCTTCGTCCATACAGGGCTTCGAACGGTGTCATCTTCAAACTAGCCTGGTAGCTGTTGTTGTAAGAGAACTCCGCGTAGGGAAAATTGTCATCCCATCTAGATCCATGATCTAGCACACAAGCTCTCAACATATCCTCCAGAATCTGGTTGACTCTCTCGGTCAGGCCATCTGTCTGCGGATGAAAAGTTGTACTGAATTCTAGCCTCATACCCAAAGTCTGGTGCAGCTGATGCCAAAACTTTGAAGTAAACTATGTTCCTCTATCTGATGCGATGGTCCTCGGAACTCCATGCAGACATACGATCCTGGTCATATATATCTTGGCCAACTTCGCACTGGTATACGTGGTTTTCACGGGAATAAAGTGAGCCAATTTGGTCAAGCGATCAACTACTACCCAGATAGAATCATATCCTGATCGAGTCCTGGGCAATCCGGTGATGAAAGCCATGCCAAGTTTATCTCACTTCCATTCGGGTATCAGCATAGGCTGCAGTAATCCTGCTGGCTTCTGATGTTCTGCCTTTACTCTCTGACATACATCGCATATGGCTACATACTGAGCAATATCCTTCTTCATACCAGTCCACCAGAAACGCTCCTTCAAATCCAAATACATCTTGGTGTTTCCGGGGTGTATCGAGTATGGCGAGTCATGAGCCTCCTGAAGTATCAATTTCCTGATCTCCGCATTATTGGGCACATAAACGCGGTCCTCAAACCATAAGGTGTCGTGCTCATCCTCACGAAAACCTTTGGCCTTTCCTTTGCTCATTATCTCTTTTATCTCGGCAATCTCTTTATCATCCTTTTGCGCTTCTCGAATCTTTCCCAATAAACGTTGATTGAACTTCCAATGCTGCAACAAAACCTCTAGGAACTATCTCTAAACGCAGCTCCCTGAGATCTTCTACTAACTCCTTTGGCAATCCTTCGCTTACGAGGGTATTAGCATAACTCTTCCGGCTCAAAGCATCTGCTACGACATTGGCCTTGCCTGGATGATAGTGCGACTTCATATCATAATCCTTTATGAGCTCCAACCATCTCCTCTGCCTGAGATTCAGCTCCTTTTGGGTAAAAATGTACTTCAAACTCTTGTGATCCGTGTACACATCACAACGGTTTCCAATAAGGTAATGTCTCCAAGTCTTGAGCGCATGAACTACTGCTGCTAACTCCAAATCATGAATAGCATAATTCAAGTCATGCGGTCGAAGCTGTCGGGATGCATACGAAACAGCTCTTCCGTCCTGCATAAGTACACCTCCAAGTCCTGAGCGTGAAGCATCGCAATACACTTGGAAGTCCTTGCGTATATCCGGCAGAATCAGCACTGGGGTTGTAGTCAAACGTTTCTTCAACTCTTGAAAACTTGCCTCACATTCTTCCGTCCATTTGAATTTGGTATCCTTCTTCAACAATGCCGTCATTGGCTTCACAATCTTGGAAAAATTCTCAATGAATCTCTGATAGTATCCCGCGAATCCAAGAAAACTGCAGACCTCGCTAACTGAGGTGGGTGCCAACCACTCAGTGACTGACTAAACCTTGGTGAGGTCTACTGCTATACCTTCTCCCGATATAACATGTCCAAGGAATCCAACTTCCTTCAACCAAAACTCAAATTTGCTGAACTTGGCATACAACTGATGTTCCCTGAGTTTCTCGAGGACTAAACACAAATGCTCCTTGTGCTCCTCCTCATTCTTCGAGTATACCACTATATCATCAATGAACACCACCATAAATTTATCCAAGAATTCCATGAACACCTTATTCATCATACTCGTGAAATAGGCAGGGGCGTTAGTTAGTCCAAATGACATGACCGTATACTCATATAACCCGTACCTTGTGGTGAATGTTGTTTTTGGTATATCCTTCTCTCGAATCTTCAGCTGGTGATATCCTGATCGCAGATCGATCTTCGGAAACACCTTAGCTCCTTGCAGCTGGTCAAACAAATCATCGATCATCGGCAATGGGTACTTGTTCTTGATCGTCACCTCATTTAGTGCGCGATAATCAACAACCATCCTTAAGGATCCATCCTTCTTCTCAACCAAAAGCACTGGGGCTCCCCAAAGTGATGAACTTCGTCGGATGTAACCTTTCTCCAATAACTCCTTAATCTGCTTCTTGATCTCTTCTAGATCATTTGCGGGCATCCGATATGGTATCTTTGATATTGGTCCGGTGCCTGGCAACAGCTCTATCAAAAACTCGATGTCCCGATCTGTGGCATGCCGGGTAATTCCTCTGGAAATACATCTGGATAATCCTTCACAACAGGTACTTCCTCCTGAACAACTCCTGAGAGGGAATTTACTTGGGTTCTCCTTGACGAATGCTCGGATACGTACTTGATCCTTTTTCCCTCCGGGGTGGTGAGCAGAATTGACTTACTAGCACAATCAATGCTTCCTCCATACTTCGACATCTAGTCCATGCCTAATATCACATTCAATCCTTGTGACTCCAAAATTATTAGGTCTGACGGGAAAACATGGATACCAATGGTTAAGGGTATCCGGTCGCACCATCGGCTGGCCATATACTCTGCTCCAGGTGAAGTTACTAACATAGGTGTCCTAAGGGCTTGGGTTGGCAGCTTAAACTTATCCACGAATCCCCTTGATATGTATCAATGCGATGCACCAGTATCGAAAAGAACAAGAGCGGTAAAAGACTTAACCAAAAACTTACCGATAACTGCATCTGGCTGCTCCTCAACCTCCTCCATGTTCACGTGGTTCACTTGTCCCCTATTGAAAGGGTTGGGCTTCTTCCCAGCGCTTCCATTACCATTACCGTTCTTCAATTCCGGACAATCGTTGGCATAGTGTCCAGTCTTCCCGCACTTGAAACAAGTAATGTGACTTTGGTCCTTCTTGGCGGGTGTGGCTGGGTTAGAGCGGTTCTGGTTGCTGCTGTGACGCCCTCGATTCAATCGTACACTAATCATACACGCAAATGTGTACGATCAAGATCAAGGACTCACGGGAAGATATCACAACACAACTCTAGACACAAATTAAAAAAAATACAAGCTTTATATTACAAGCGAGGGCCTCGAGGGCTCGAATACATAAGCTCGAAAACACAAGAGTCGTGGAAGCAACAATATCTGAGTACATACATGAGTTAGACAAGTTTGCCTTAAGAAGGCTAGCACAAAAGAATCTCTGATCGAAAAGGCAAGGCCTCCTGCACTGGAGCCTCCTAACTACTCCACAGTGGTCGACGGTCTCCACGTAGTAGTAGGCATCAGCGGTGGCATCTGATTCCTGGGCTCCAACATCTGGTTGCATCAACCGAAAAAATAAGAAAGGGGGAAAAGGGGGATCAAAGCAACCGTGAGTACTCATCCAAAGTACTCGCAAGCAAGGATCTACACTACATATGCAACATTATCAAAGGAAGGTTGTATATGTGGACTAGGCTGCCGAAATGCCAGAATAGAGGGAAGGCCTAGTCCTATCGAAGACTAGAATCTTCTGGAAACCACCATCTTGCAGCAAACAGGAGGGAGTAGAGTAGCATAACGTAAAGTAGTAGTAGTGTTATCAACCTCGTAGGAGATCCTTTCTCGACTCCTGCGAGAAAGAAATCCCAGAGCCATACTATCCAGTTATCATCACAATCCATTACTCACCACCATCCAATTCTCATCACAAGTATCCAGTTCTAGTTGTATCGATCGGGATACAACTCCAAGTGTCCCTTACCGTAGGACAGGCTATCGATAGATGTTTTCTTCCCTGCAGGGGTGCACCAACTTACCCACCACGCTCGATTAACTCCGGTCGGACACACTTTCTTGGGTCATGCCCGGCCTAGGCCAAACAATACGCCGCAACCCGACTGAGGCTTAATAGAGAGGCCAGCACGCCGGACTAAACCTATGCCCCTAGGGGTCATGGGCCATCGCCAGGAACTCCACACACGTTGCGTGGGCGGCGGTGAAGACCTAGCTACCTCCTTAAAAAGGTAGGAGCTTACTAGTCCAACCCGGTAGCGCGCTCGATTCGTGGCGTCTATTAAGCTTCGGTGATGTATACGATCTGAGCAGCCCATACTATGCCCACGTGATGGTTAGTGCTATCGGGCGAGGCCCTCGGATCAAATATCCAAATCATAGTGGATTAGGGCGCGGTAACAAGCGAGACTCACGAAGATGTGACCCGTTGCCCGTCTCGAGGACTTGCGGCAAGGGCTAGGAATGCCCGACCACGCCTCGTAATTATCTCGCGGGCACCCTCCGTGTCAACCCGACTCCACATCACTGTAATTAAGCTCATGGCAGGTACCCCTCAGGGTCGACCCGTCTTTAGTAACATGGTTCAGTGTAAAGTCATAGTAACCATAGTAACTGTGTGTCTAAACATCAAGGGGAAAACCCGAGGAATCACCCCCGGTGACTTCCACTCGATGTAGTCATCAAGGTGAACGTAAGAGGATTCACCCTCGAGGTCCACACTTGAGGGGTTGCACGACAGAGTCGTATCAGAAGTGGTTAAAGAGGAAATCACCCTCGATGACCATGACCGAATAACTACACTCTGAGGTTAACATCGGAAGTCTTGATGAGGTCTCACCCTCGGTACCGATAGCAACCAAGGGGAAGTGATGTGCGGTGTCGGGGCACGGTCTTCGATCCGTTGATCGGGTCTTCGATGATGAAGCGAGGGGCAACAAGGACAAGGTGGGGGTCACGATGGATCTCTAACCAACCTATACTAACCGGTTTAGGATAAGCGGTAAGGTACAACAATGAGGTTACAAAAGCAGGCTATGCATCAGAATAGGAGCAATCAATAACAGTAGAAAAATCTAATGCAAGCATGAGAGAATGGAATGGGCGATATCGGGATGATCAAAGGGGGGGCTTGCCTGGTTGCTCAGACGAGAAGGAGGGGTCGTCGGTGACGTAGTCGATCACAGGGGCATCAGCATCGTCACGGGGTCTACCGAAGAGAAGAGGGGGGAGAAACAGTAAATACATAGCAAGCAAGTGCATAACAGGACAACATGAAGAGTTAGACGTGTAGTAACGCGGTGCTACACGATACCGGTGAAGGGGGAAGTCAACCGAGAATGTTTTCCCGGTTCCGGGCCTGTGTCAGACAGATGACCGGAGAGGGAAAGTTCCATGTTCAGATAGTTAGAGGCATCTGACAGGTAAATGGACCGCATGTTCGGATTCGTCTCGTCGTTTTAACCAACTTTCATGTACAAAGTATTTTCATCTGAGTTACGGTTATTTTTGTACGAATTATTAAAGTTTCAGCAATTTTTGAAAATATTATTAATTCGAAATTAATAGATAAAAAACTATGGGTACCCAGCCACAATGTACCGAGAATGTGCCTGAGAGGTGACATGTGGGCTGAGGACCCAGTTGACCGGATCGATGTTTGGTAATTGAGGTGAACCCTTGTCATTGACTGATTAGACTAAGCAAGTAGTTTAACTAAGTTAACTAACTAATTAGTTAGCTAAATAGGCAGTTAATTAATTAATTAACTAATTAAATATATTATATATATTTCTTTACATTTTTTAAACGTTCTTAGGGGTGTGGGGCCCTAATTCGGTGTGAAGGGCCTGCCAGCGAGTGCTAGTGGTATTTGGTGCCCAGCCCGTTTAGGCGCTGCCAGGGGCAGCAGTCGTCGGCGAAGCGAGCCACGGCGAGGTGGCGTCTCAAGCGGCGGTGATCCGGTGACGGGCCCGTCCGCGGCGGCAGCGCGGCGGCGGAACGAGCAAGCGCGCTGGGCGTCAGGCCGGGAGGGGGAGGGACGCTGCCCGACGCCACTGAGGAGCACGAGAGGGACGCCGGGCCTTGTGAGGGGCTAAACGACGGGCATAGGAGGAATTAAGGGCTGCAAATCGCCAAGCAACAACAAAGTGAGGCGGGACTCCGGCGGGCGGCACCAGCGGCCGGTGGCGGGCGCTGCCGCGAGCACGGCGAAGCGGAGCCGGCGAGCAGCATGGCAGAGCAGAGAGGAGAGGGAGGGTCGCTCACATCGTTGGAGAGAGGAGGACGGCGAGGCCTGGGGAGGTCCGGCGAGGGAGAGGTGGGGACGAGGCAGTCCGGCGGTGAGGCGGCGCCGGCGAGTTGGCGGGAGACCCCGCGAACGGCAGCAGCTCGCGATGTAGAGTCCTTGGACGGGTGACGCGCGAGGGAGAAGGAGGGCGAAGAGGCGA
This sequence comes from Aegilops bicornis, assembly GCA_021605145.1. Taxonomy (NCBI): domain Eukaryota; kingdom Viridiplantae; phylum Streptophyta; class Magnoliopsida; order Poales; family Poaceae; genus Aegilops; species Aegilops bicornis. The sequence continues at coordinate 423,399,382 of CM038675.1, read as the reverse complement.
TCCGGTGGAGGCGGGGTAGCGCCGTGGACGGGCGCCGGTGTCGGGGAGCGCGCGGTCGGGAGGGGCGAGCGCCAGGGGGTCGGGGCATGGTCCGATCCAGATGGGGGAAGGGGATCGAGCGGAGTGGGGGGTCGAGGGGAGTGGGGCGAGTGGGGGAAGGTTTCGGTTAGGTCACGCAGGCGGGGGTTAGATGTAGGCGGGGGTGGGCGGCTGACAGCCTGTTGGCAGTTGGGCGGTTGGCCATCTGAGTCAACGCCAATGAGGAGGGCTTTTCCTTCTCTTGCTATTGCCTTTTCCTTTTTTTTTCTGGAAATCAAAATGTTACTGCTTTGCAATTATTCCGAGCACCAAATGACTCTTGTAAAATGTGCCACATGCCATAATAAATACTTTGCAATATTGTGAAGTTGCACAAAATTGTTTTGAGCATTTGGAAATGTTTACACACTTTTAGAAATTGAAAAGGCCAATTTAATTGTTCTTTGGACCACTCAAATAATTTCCGAGAGCATTTTTGGAATCCAACAGAGGTAGGTTTCATCATGACAAATACTTGGAGAATATTTGCCACATTGTGAACTATTTTTCTGGCTCATTTGAAGATGCAAATAATTGACTTGCAATTTGAATTGAATTGCACTTGATTTTTGGACAAGTGGCTTTTTGGCTTAGGAAAGCATGACGACAAGGCATCATTAGGGGGGATTACTGTAGAAAGATTCTCGGGGCGTTACAAATCTCCTCCACTACAAGAAATCTCGTCCCGAGATTTAAGTGCGGAAGTAAAGAGTAACTTCGGGAGAACTGACCCTTGTAGGGTTAATTATCTGGTGAACAATTCAAGGAAAGTGGCAGATGTACCTCTCAAGTTGAAATTTAAGAAAACATCGAGAGCAAAATATGAAGGTTCAATAGGGAGTTTCAAGCGAATGGACAAACAATCGATACCTGAACAGAGTGTGAGAAGCGGGGTTTGGAGCATCGGGAATAGATCATCTCTCGGACGGTGGCTCATGACAACACACAAAGCCAAGAGCAAATGATACTTCGGAATAAAGGATATACAGGAGAGTCAGGTTTCGATCCTGTGGAACTGTGGGTTATGGGCCCACCATGTGGTTTGACAGCAGGAAGGCACTAATCAATTTGCATGATCATGATAGGAAGGTAGGCCAGAGTATTGCATGTTAGTTATGTTGGCAACAACGCTGGTACCAAGGGCGAGGGACGAAGAGAACCATTCTCCTGCTCGTTGAACGAGGCGGACCAATAGGCAAAGTTCTCATCCATCGATGGTTACCGGAATGTCGTCCACAATAGTAACAGGGTCTTACTGACAGTTTGTACATCGGGGTGTTTTATAAGCAGGGATTTATTTCTGCTTATATCATATATATCGCAAGAAGGTTAAACAAACCAATGGAAAGGCAAATGTGTTTATACACAAGATTTAGGATTGTAACTTTTCCCAAGGAAAAGTAGAGCATGATATACATGTTAGATCAACCAGTACATCACCATTTGGATAAAGGGGCAAGGGAATATATGAGGTTTACCCATACAACGGTGTTTGGATAAATTGATCAAGAACAGTTAGCATTGCACTCCCAATGTTCTTGTTGATGATCGGAGTACCACACACATGCTTCGGGATAGTGTTGACATGGTCATCAGGGAAAGGTCAAACTTTGGATACACAAAGGATCCATCGGAAACAACTTAGAAAATAAGTCATACAATTTCAACAAGGAAAAGATGAGGGTGTGGCCGACGGGCACAACAACAATCCATCGACATGTCAAAAAGGATGTATTACCAAAATTATAAGAACAAGTTTGTGTTGGGGAAGGCAAGAATGTTGTCGATGATAACATAAATCATCGAGGGGCAAAGATTGTATTTCTCATCATGAATTCGATTGATATCCTGAAACAGGTCAGTATTTTGATGGGGATCACGACAGATTTCGTCGAGGTACTATGAAGAGGCCATCGAACAGCGACGACATCAAGCAAAAGGAATGATGAAGCGAAAGGTTATTGGAACCACGGATGCGACACAAGCTCGAAATCAAGCTTGTTGTTTGAGGTGAAATGACAAGATGAGGAAGATCGACGTAAGCTTAGCTCGTCGTCGGAAGTTGTGCTCCGGGAAGAAGGACCGGGTAGCATAGTTAAAATTAGCTCGATAATGATATAGCCAATCAGGCTAGGAATGATGTGATGGAGTATCATTCCAATGAGAATTCACAAGAGGTAGTGCAATGACACAATATCCTCGAGATAACAAGGGGCAATACTCGAGGTAGATCAAAAATAGAGGTTGGACAGATGAAATGATCTGCAGAAGACAAGTATTTTAACTTGTCCGGGAAATGGAATTAAGGAGAAACTATATGGTCAGAACCACGGTTATGAATGATCATACCACCGATACAAAAATGAACTTATAACAAGGGGTAATCATTTTTACGAGCAGCTTCCATGATAAGTTCTACATCGGTCCCATGGGCATGAACAAAACGGTTCAAGGTCGACTCCCACTTCTTCAATGCATAAGCTTTCATTCACTCCTCGTTTTCAAAGAATTTGTAGTGCGAAAGATTTATCTGGTGAAGCACCAGAAGAGTATGACTCACATCTCTTTCGAGTTCACACGGATTAGGGAATGCATAGGTTCAACCCGTAGGGGTATCTTAGGAACATATACCACTAACCCGAGATTAAATTATACCAAATTTCGAAAGCAGAGCATGGTTGACAAAAGCAGATGATAGAACTTACCAAAGGCATTATGTGTCAGCGAAAAACTCACAAGTTTAATGAATATGAAGGACATTGTCGGATAATAATCCAACCAAGGATATGGCGGTCCATAAAAAAAATCTGATGTGAGTATCGATACTCACCCAGAAGAAGAAAGAATGCAAAGGCACCGGATTATAGATATAATTGGATAACTTCAAAGCTTGAATACAAAGGAATTATGATTTTCAAATCAGAAGATCTGAAGCAGAGACTCTGATCAAAAGATAAATGAGTTGAATCGATACAGATTGACAATCAAACAAGGTTTGATTTGACAAGAACAAGCTCATGTTTGGAGTGATGTCTGAGCCGGAAGGATGAATGCTAGGATCTGATTGAGGATTACTAGCATTCACGACATATTGGATCAAGGGACTCGAAACGATGGTGACAAAGGATGTCAACGAAGATTACTAGAATTACGGAATTAACCATAATGCAAGCAAACAAGAATTTCAACAACAATAGGCTGCTGAGGATTTTCGGAAGATCGAATAGTATTTCAAAGACTTTCGTGAAACATAAGAACAACTGGGGAAAAACAAATCCTAGATAGGTGTGAGGATTAATTTGTCGGTGTATTCACGCGACAAGGAACTGCAAGGCAGTAGGCACAAAAGGATTCTCGGAACAACGACAAGTATTTCGGGGTATCTTGTAATAACAAGAGCAACTGGGGATGAAGGTATGAGCGACAAGGATATGCAGTTAGTCATAGGGGCTTACCGGTGGTAGGAAATTGCAAACGCGATGAGCACAAGTTATCGGGATAACATCGGAGAGTATCTTCGGAATCTTCCGTGCAAAGGCGATCATCTGTAATAAGGGGCTCTCCGGAAGGAAGTAGTTACGAGATCCTAATGTTAGAGTTAGCAAAATCGTTTAACCCGGATGGAAGAGAGATCAGAGTCCCAGAATATAGACGAGGAATAAAAGATCCTAATACCACCCAATTGGTGACGTGGGCCCGTAAGCCACACAGCCAATGTTAGTAAAAGTTTTTGTAGTGACTAGACTCAAGTTCGGCCAAGGAGTTGGAAAGGAGGGTACCTACAGGCAGTCGGCTCTGATACCAACTTGAGACGCCCTCGATTCAATTGTACACTAATCATAAATGCAAATGTGTACGATCAAGATCAAGGACTCACGGGAAGATATCACAACACAACTCTAGACACAAATTAAAAAAAATACAAGCTTTATATTACAAGCCAGGGGCCTCGAGGGCTCGAATACATAAGCTCGAAAACACAAGTCAGCGGAAGCAACAATATTTGAGTACAGACATGAGTTAGACAAGTTTGCCTTAAGAAGGCTAGCACAAAAGAATCTACGATCGAAAAGGCAATGCCTCCTGCCTGGGAGCCTCCTAACTACTCCTAGTCGTCGACGGTCTCCACGTAGTAGTAGGCATCGGCGGTGGCATCTGATTCCTGGGCTCCAACACCTAGTTGCATCAACCGGAAAAAGAAGAAAGGGGGAAAAGGGGGAGCAAAGCAACCGTGAGCACTCATCCAAAGTACTCGCAAGCAAGGATCTACACTACATATGCAACATTATCAAAGGAAGGTTGTATATGTGGACTAGGCTAGCAGTAAATGCCGAGAATAGAGGAAGGCCTAGTCCTATCGAAGACTAGCATCTTCGAAACCACCATCTTGCAACAAGCAGGAGGGAGTAGAGTAGCATAACGTAAAGTAGTAGTAGTGTTATCAACCTCGTAGGAGATCCTTTCTCGACTCCTGCGAGAAAGAAATCCCAGAGCCATACTATCCAGTTATCATCACAATCCATTACTCATCATCATCCAATTCTCATCACAAGTATCCATTTCTAGTTGTATCGATCGGGATACAACTCCAAGTGTCCGTTACCGTAGGACAGGCTATCGATAGATGTTTTCTTCCCTGCAGGGGTGCACCAACTTACCCACCACGCTCGATTAACTCGTGGGACACACTTTCCTGGGTCATGCCCGGCCTCGGCCAAACAATACGCCGCAACCCGACCTAGGCTTAATAGAGAGGCCAGCACGCCGGACTAAACCTATGCCCCTAGGGGTCATGGGCCATCGCCCCAAGAACTCCTGCATGTTGCGTGGGCGGGCGGTGAGCAGACCTAGCTACCTCCTTAAAAAGGTAGGAGCTTACCAGTCCAACCCGGCGCGCACCGCTCAGTCGCTGACGTCTATTAAGCTTCGGCTGATGTATACGACGCAGAATGCCCATACTATGCCCACGTGATGGTTAGTGCTATCAGGCCTGAGGCCCCTTGGATCAAATATCCAAATCGTAGTGGATTAGGAGCATGCAGTAACAAGCAGAGACTCACGAAAGATGTGACCCCGTTGACCCGTCTCGAGGACTTGCGGCAAGGGCTAGGAATGCCCGGCCACGCCTCATAATTATCTCGCGGGCACCCTCCAGGTCAACCCGACTCCACATCACTCGCAATTAAGCTCGCGCGGGTACCCCTCCGGGTCGACCCGTCTTTAGTAACATGGTTCAGTGTAAAGTCATAGTAACCATAGTAACTGTGTGTGCAAACATCAAGGGGAAAACCCGAGGATCACCCCGGTGACTTCCACTCGATGTAGTCACCAAGGTGAGCGTAAGAGGATTCACCTTGAGGTCCACACTTGAGGGGTTGCACGACGAGTCGTATCGAAGTGGTTAAAGAGGAAATCACCCTCGATGACCACGACCGAATAGCTACACTACGGGGTTAACATCGAAGTCTTGATGAGGTCTCACCCTCGGTACTCGATAGTAACCCAGTAGTGTCGAGCAACTAAGGGGAAGTGATGTGCGGTGTCGGGGCCTGGTCTTCGATCCCGTTGATCGGGTCTTCGATCCCGTTGATCGGGTCTTCGATGATGAAGCAGGGGCAACAAGGACAAGGTGGGGGTCGCTGATGGATCTCTAACCAACCTATACTAACCAGTTTAGGATAAGCAAGTAAGGAACAACAGCAGGTTACAAAAGCAGGCTATGCATCAGAATAGGAGCAATCAATAACAGTAGAAAAATCTAATGCAATCATGATAGAATGGAATAGGCGATATCGGGATGATCAAAGGGGGGGGGGGTGGCTTGCCTGGTTGCTCAGACGAGAAGGAGGGGTCATCGATGACGTAGTCGATCACAGGGGCATCAGCATCGTCACGGGGTCTACCGAAGAGAAGAGGGGGGAGAAACAGTAAATACATAGCAAGCAAGTGCATAACAGGACAACATGAAGAGTTAGACGTGTAGTAACGCGGTGCTACACGATACCGGTGAAGGGGGAAGTCAACCGGGAATGTTTTCCCGGTTCCGGGCCTGTGTCAGACAGATGACCGGAGAGGGAAAGTTCCATGTTCAGATAGTTAGAGGCATCTGACAGGTAAACAGACCACTTGTTCGGATTCTTCTCGGTGTTCTGAGCAACTTTCATGTACAAAGTATTTTCATCCGAGTTACGGTTATTTTTCTACGAATTATTAAAGTTTTAGCAATTTTTGAAAATATTATTTATTCAAAATTAATAGATAAAAAAACTATGGGTACCCAGCCCTGTGTACACAGAATGTGCACAGAGGCTGACATGTGGGCCAGGGGGACCCAGTTGACCAGTCAATGTTTGACTGGTCAACAGGAGGTGGGGCCCTTGTCATTGACTGATTAGACTAAGCAAGTAGTTTAACTAAGTTAACTAACTAATTAGTTAGCTAAATAGGCAGTTAATTAATTAATTAACTAATTAAATATATTATATATATGTATTTCTTTACATTTTTTAAACGTTCTTAGGGGTGTGGGGCCCCCTAGTCAGTGGCCCAGAGGGCCACCGCTGGGCGGGTGCTAGTGGGCGCTGGTGCCCAGCCCGTTTAAGGCTTGCCAGACGGCAGGGGTCGGCCGGCGAGGCCACGCAGCGAGGTGGCGTCTCGGGCGGCGATCCGGTGACGGGCAGGCGTTGGCGGGTCGCGACGGCAATGCGCGGCGGCGGAACGGAGCAAGCGCAGGCGGCGCTTGGGAGGCGGGAGCAGCGCGCGCCAGAGAGCATGAGAGGGACGCCAGCAGCGAGGGAGGGCACGGGCGTGGGAGGAATTGGGCGGAACTGCGGCATTGGCAAGCAACAACAGGCGGAGGCGGGACTCGTGGCGGCACCAGCGGCGGTGGCGGCCCGTGAGCATGGAGCCGTGAGCGGCAACATGGCGAAGAAAGCGAGAGGAGAGGGAGGGTCGCTCACATCGTTGGAGAGAGGAAGGACGGCGAGGCACAGGAGGTCCGGCGAGGAGAGGCGGGACGAGGCGATCCGGCGGTGGCGGCGCCAGCCGAGGTGAAGCGATCCGGCGAACGACAATGCTTCATGATGTAGAGGCCTTGGACGGGTGACGCGCGAGGGAGAAGGAGGGCGAAGAGGCGATCCGGTGGAGGTGGGGCAGCGCCGTGGACGGGCGTCGGCGTCGGGGAGCGCGGGGTCGGGAGGGGCGAGCGCCAGGGGGTCGGGGCATGGCCCGATCCAGATGGGGGAAGGGGATCGAGCGGAGTGGGGGGTCGAGGGGAGTGGGGCGAGTGGTGGAAGGGTTCGGTTTGGTCACAGGCGGGGGTTAGGCATGGCGGGGGTGGGCGGCTGTTGCTGTTGGCCAGTTGGGCCGGTTGGCCATCTGGGTCAAGGCCCAGCAGGGAGGAGGGCCTTTCCTTCTCTTGCTATTGCCTTTTCCTTTTTTTATTTTATGGAAATCAAAAAGTTACTGCTTTGCAATTATTCCGAGCACCAAATGACTCTTGTAAAATGTGCCACATGCCACAATAAATACTCTGCAATATTGTGAAGTTGCACAAAATTGTTTTGAGCATTTGGAAATGTTTACACACTTTTAGAAATTGAAAAGGCCAATTTAATTGTTGTTGGACCACTCAAATAATTTCCAGGAGCATTTTGGAATCCAACAGAGGTAGGTTTCATCATGACAAATACTTAGAGAATATTTGCCACATTGTGAACTATTTTTCTGGCTCATTTGAATATGCAAATAATTGACATGCAATTTGAATTGAATTACACTTGATTTTTGGACAAGTGGCTTTTTGTCTTAGGAAAGCATGACGACAAGGCATCATTAGGGGGGATTACTGTAGGAAGATTCTCGGGGCGTTACAGCTGCCTGCTCCATTCCCGTTTCCATTCCTGGGCCCACTGTGATTATGGGAACTTCCTCCATTTGTGAGTGTGGCCTCCATGGTTATGGATAATTCCTCGCAAGTTCGGGGTTAAACGAGGCTTCTGCTAAGCTCCAGAATTGTACTTTCCTTGTCCATACTTCCTCTTGCGGCTCTCAATCTGCTGCTGCTTCCCTTCCATCATAAGAGCCTTGTCTACCAACTCCTAGTAGTTAGCAAATGTTGCCACCATCAACTGCATGCTCATCTCATCATTAAGCCCCTCCATAAACTTCTCCTGCTTCGCGGCATCTGTGGCCACATCAACAGGGGCATAACGGGATAGCTTGCTAAACTCATCCACGTACTGAGCTACAATACGGTTTCCCTGGTGTAAGTTGCAAAACTCACACTTCTTCATGCTCATAGCTCCAGTTGAGACATGGGCTATGCGGAATGCTTGCTGAAACTGGTCCCAAGTGATATTGGCTATGGGGAAAGTGGCCGTGTAATTCTCCCACCATGAGGCTGCAGGTCCATCCAACTGATGTGCGAAAAAATGCACCTTCTCTGCATCTGTGCAACTAGCGGTGGTCAACTCCCTTCCAATCCTTCGTATCCAGTCATCCGCAACTGTTGGCTCGGTGCTACTGGAAAACACCGGCAGCTGTAACCTCAGAAAACGGGCTAAGTTGTCAACTGGAGGAGGATTGTTGTTGTTGTTGTTGTTGTTGTTGTTGTTGTTGTTGTTGTTGTTGTTGTTGTTGTTGTTGTTGTTGTTGTTGTTGTTGTTGTTGTTGTTGCCTTGGTTCTGGACTAATATCTGCATCAAGGCATTCTGCTGCTGGATCAACTGGGTGTTCTCCGGTGGGAAAACAAATCCGGTGTCACGTCTCGGAGGCATCTGAGGGGTTTAGAGGGAAGAGAGTAGAATAGAAAAGAGGTCTAGTGAGAAAACACTACCCATATGCACATGAGACAAACACAATCATATCACTCAATCAATCAAGCAAGGGCATACAAACGGTCTAGATACATCGTTAAAGTGCTGGGACTACTACTATATACATGGGGGAATACTACTAATCATTTGGTGGTCATCTAGAAATTTTGATCGGTGGAAGACTCCATGATGTCCGCTCCAGCTTTTTCTTCAAAATCATCATCGCTATCATCAGGGTCCGAGTTGGTGTCGTCGATGATGATGTAGTTCTCCGGACAAGTGGAATCGTCGTCTTCTCCTCCTGGCGCGGGGTCCCCCATGAATACTTCGATCTTCTTTATCTGGTCGTTGTTCTTCTCCAGTAGTGTCGCGATTTCCTCCTCATATCCATCGCGTGTAGACTTGATTTCTTCTTCCAGCTCGTTGATCCTTGTCATCGCCTTCTTCAAATCTATCATGTCTGCGCACATCTGATTCTCCTGGCGTCGAATGTGCTGGTTTAACTCCTGGATGAATGCTGCAATGGACCTGTCCTTCTTGGTGCTGACTATCTCCCATTGCTCATCTCGGCGCCCATATATCTGGTAGATAGTATCCTTGAGATCCTTGTGGTAAACTTCGCCGATGCGTCCCATGGCGATGTGAGCTGCCATGCTCTTGCCGAGACTCCAGGTTGGTGCATCAAAGGAAAACTCTATGAGCTCCGTAACTGGTGTGAATGTCCTTCTTGGAATTTGAACTCGAATCATCCAGAGCTCCTCTTCTGGTAAAGTGGCGTTGTAGGTCCCGGTGAAGCTTGCTATTCCGATGTTCACGTATCTAGTAACTTCCTTCAAGTGTCGTCCAAAGGGTGTGTCTTCATCCGGTTGTGCAAACTTGTTCCTCGAATCCGCCATCCTAAGGATTAGAAAATGGAGAGGAGTCAGAAATGAGTAGAGAAGAGTGACATATGGCTTATCTTAGTGGTCGTGCCCTACATTCAACGTGTGCTCTGATACCAACTTGTAGTGACCTGACCTCAAACGTTCAAGTCTCTATGCTTCAGTGTCATCCCTGGACCGGTAATGCTGACACACACAGTACTCGAAGGATCTATAACAGAGTAGCAATCACACACTTATTACATCGAATGTCTCATAAGAGAACTTATTACAATAAATATGGCTTAAGGCCATCTAATTCGATAAACAGCGGAAGGCTTGGAAGATAAAGTGAGTCCATCAACTCCAACGGCATAGCTGAATGCAAGACAACGGCCTAGCGAACCTTACTCCTCGTCTGAAAAGTCTGCAACGTAATACGTTGCAGCCCGAAAACGGGTCAGCACATGGAATATGCTGTCAATGTAACACAGTAGAGCAATGAACAGATAAATTCTACCACTACATGCATATATGGCTGGTGGAGGCTCTATGGTTATAAGGTTTTTGCGAAAAGCCAATTTTTCCCTACAACAAAGGAATAAATTTTATTTAACTATCATGGTAGTTGAAACATCATTGAGAAGTTTCCTCCAACTCAATCCCAATTAAAGTAATCATTAACCAACAAATTAAATTAGAGTGATCAGATACAATAGGATAATCCAAGTACTAGATACTCAAGATGTCCATAACCGGGGACACGACTAACCATGATTAGATTGTACACTCTGCAGAGGTTTGCGCACTTTTCCCCACAAGACTCGATCTCCTCCGTTGGATTTCTCGCACTACAAGGTGTTTAAAAAACGGATGACCGAGACACAGTCTTTCAGAAGCATTAACACTAACCCTGGGTAGACAGTACCAACCTACATCCCTCTACATCTGCTAGCCTACCACTGGAAGAGGTCATGCAACATACTCAACTATGCTAGAGCCCATAATAGCTTGTGGCTGCACACGGAAGTTTCTAGCATGAAAAATCTCACGATCCCTTTGAGCCTGGGTGGCGGACCGTAGGAGGATCACATGGTATATCCCTGGGATCTCCTAGGACAACACTGGTATATCCCCAGGTGCCCAAACAAGCAATCCACCCAGATGTGTATTTAAGTTGCCACCTCCCCAATCCACGTCTACGAGCATAGCATAGCAATATAAGCATAACGTAAAAGTAACTCCCAGGGTTTGATAATAAAACAGGTAATAGGTTCTACCTCATCAACTACTTCCCAATACCCACAAGTTAATCACATCCTAATCATGCAGTGTTTGAGGATTGGAACTAATGCATAAAAACTAGGTATGAAAGGAATATGATCAATGTGTTACTTACCTTGCTGACGATCCGCAAAACCTAGTGACTCGTAGTAGCACGCTTCGCACTCCGGAAATTCTATCGCAACAAACAATGGCACACATAAGCAATCAATCAAAGATGCAAATCTCAAATAAGAAGATCTAACAAGAAAGTTCAACTTAAGAACTCCGATTTGCAAAAGAATCAAATCAAACGGAGCAACGAAACTCAAACTGCGAAAGAAACAAGATCCGTTTACTAATCTGGACTAAAGTCAAATTTTACAGTACCAAAATCTTGTTCAAGTTGGTTAAACGGAAAGAGGGCTTCGAGACGAAGATCTAGGCGCTAGATACGCCCGATTCCGATAAACGAGCGAAAAGATAACTAAAACGAAAATCGTATCAGAAATCACGATCGAAAATAATCGCGAAAAACCCGAGAAAAAGAAAAACTGACGAACAGGCTAACCAACGAACGTTCGCTGTCTGTGACTAACAGACAAAAACCGTTCGTTAAAACGAATGTACGAACGGGCGTTTGCTAAATAACTAAACCAAAAAACTGAACCGATCTATTAAAAAACAGATCTAGGGTTTACCTAAAAAACCAAACGAAAAAAACGCGGCAACTCCGACGAACTCCGGCGAGGCGGCGCGGGGCTCGAGGTGGCGCAGGCTGGGGTGGGCTGCGGTGGGCGGCTGACTTATAAAAAAAGGCTGGGCGAGGTCCGAATTAGCCAGTATGCCCAAGTCGGTTTGATTTTTTTAAATAATTCTAACACGCAGAAAAAGAAAGAAAAAGAATACTAAACAGACTCTAAAAATCCTGAAATTAATTTTCCCCGTCCTCTAAAAATATGCTGGACAAGGTGAACATTTAATTGGGCCTATAATGTAATTTTGGAAAACGTGTATTTTTCCTATGCAAATAAAATAGCAATAAAATAGAATCATTGATTTGATTTTAATATTTTCCCTCCAATATTTCATTTATTTTTGAGAAGTCATATTATCTCCTCTCATATATTTTAATATGAAATATTTTTGGAGAGAAAAATAATTAAAACAAATGATCCTCGTTTCGATATTTGATAAAAATTCAAATATGAAAATAGTGAAATCCCCAACTCTCTCCGAGGGTCCTTGAGTTGCTTAGAATTTCGAGGATCGCGAAACGAAGTGAAATAAAATATGAGATGCATGAATGACCTACGTATAACATTCCAAATTGAAAATTTGGGATGTTACAAACCTACCCCCCATAAGATGAATCTCGCCCTCGAGATTCGGGTTGGCTAGAATATAGGTGTGGTTGGTCTTTGCGAAGATCATCCTTTCGTTCCCAGGTGGCTTCATCCTCGGTATGGTGGCTCCACTGAACTTTGCAAAACTTGATGACCTTGCTGCGAGTAACTTGGCTGGCAAACTAAAGAATCTTGACGGGTTTCTCCCCATAGGTCAGATCACTGTCCAACTGAATCGCTTCCAGGGGCACTGTATCTCTCAGAGGTATATCGACCATCTCTGCATGGCACTTCTTTAACTGGGATACGTGAAACACATCATGAACTCTTGACAGTCCTTCAGGTAATTCCGACTTGTAGGCAACCTCTCCCATGCGTTCCAAAACACGGTACGGTCCCACAAATCTCGGGGATAACTTTCCTTTAACTCCAAAATGTTTAACTCCTCGAAGAGGTGATACACGAAGATATGCTCTGTCTCTGATTTCATAGGCTACCTCCTTGCGTCTCGAATCTACATAACTCTTCTGCCTTGACTGAGCTACCTTCAGTCTGTCTCGAATCAACTTAACCTTCTCTTCAGACTCTCTGATCAAATCTGGTCCAAACAACTGTCGGTCTCCCACTTCATCCCACATCAACGGTGTTCTGCACCTTCGTCCATACAGGGATTCGAACGGTGCCATCTTCAAACTGGCCTGGTAGCTATTGTTGTAAGAGAACTCCGTGTAGAGCAAATTGTCATTGCAACTAGATCCATAATCTAGCGCACAAGCTCTCAACATATCCTCCAGAATCTGGTTGACTCTCTCGGTCTGGCCATCTGTCTGCGGATAAAAAGTTGTACTGAATTCTAGCCTCGTACCCAAAGTCCGTGCGGTGATGCCAAAACTTTGAAGTAAACTGTGTTCCTCTATCGTCTGATGGTCCTCGGAACTCCATGCGGACATACGATCCTAGTCATATATATCTTGGCCAACTTCGCCTTTGGTATACGTGGTTTTCACGGGAATAAAGTGAGCCACTTTGGTCAAGCGATCAACTACTACCCAGATAGAATCATATCATGATCGAGTCCTGGGCAATCCGGTGATGAAATCCATGCCAAGTTTATCCCACTTTCATTCGGGTATCGGCATAGGCTGCAGTAATCCTGCTGGCTTCTGATGTTCTGCCTTTAAACTCTCACATACATCACATATGGCTACAATGCCAAGGTGAAAATTTATTTGGGCCTATAATGCAATTTTGAAAAACGCGTATTTTTCCTATGCAAATAAAATAGCAATAAAATCCCAAATAAAATCATTGATTTGATTTTAATATTTTTCCTCCAATATTTCATTTATTTTGGAGAAGTCATATTATCTCCTCTCATATATTTTAATATGAAATATTTTTGGAGAGAAAAATAATTAAAACAAATGATCCTCATTTCGATATTTGATAAAAATTAAAATATGAAAATGGTGAAATCCCCAATTCTCTCCGAGGGTCCTTGAGTTGCTTAGAATTTCGAGGATCGCGAAACGAAATGAAATAAAATATGATATGCATGAATGACCTACGTATAACATTCCAAATTGAAATTTTGGGATGTTAGAGATGTTGGAATGTACACACCAGGACGAATCACCTTGCCCTAGAAAAACACCAAGAGGCATCGCCGCATCCTCAATTCATTTTTTGGGGGGCCGCATCCTTAATTCAACACCAGCGTCGTCGGGTAGGTATGTTTGCATGTTCGTCTTTCTTCGTCCCAATGATAGCTACTTTACGTTTCCGATTCTATACTTGTCCCGATTTGTCTGGTTGTTTCTACTCTCTAGTCTCTAGTTTCCCTACCGGGTCGCTGATACGTCTCCAACATATCTATAATTTTTATTGTTCCGTGTTGTTATATTCTCAATCTTTGATGTTTTATATACATTTCCTAACAAATTTATATCTTTTTTAGGACTAACCTATTGACATAGTGCCGAGTGCCAGTTACTGTTTTTTTTCTTGTTTTTCTACTTTGCAGAATATCAATACTAAATGAAATCCAAATGCGATGAAACTTTTTGAAGATTTTTTTCCCAGAAGACACCCAGAGAGCCAAAGGAGCACACGAGAGGAGGCCGGTGAGGCCCACTAGGCACCAGGGCGCGCGAGGAGCCCCAAGCGCGCCCTGGTGGGTAGTGGAGCCCATGGGCACCCTTTTGACCTACCCCCGCCTCTATAAGTACTCTAAAATCTCAAAAACCCTAGGGGAGTCGAGGAAATACTGTTTTCGCCGCCGCAAGTTCCAGAACGACGAGATCCAATATAGAGGCCTTTTCCGGCACTCTGCTGGAGGGGGCAACGATCACGGAGGGGTTCTTCATCATCCTTGTTGCCCCTCCGATGATGCGTGAGTAGTTTACCACAGACCTACGGGGCTGTAGCTAGTAGCTAGATGAATTCTTCTCTCTTTTTGATCTTCAATACAATGTTCTCTTCGATGTTCTTGGAGATCTGTTTGATTTAACTCTTTTTTGTGGTGTGTTTGTTGGGATCAGATGAATTGTGAGTTTATGATCAGTTCTATCCATGAATATTATTTGAGTCTTTGTTGAACTCTTTTATGCATAATTTTTATAGCCTCGTATTTCTTCTCCAAAATTTTAGTTTGGTTTAGTCAACTAGATTGATTTTTCTTGCCATGGAAGAGGTGCTTTGTGATGGGTTCGATCTTGCGATGCTCAATCTCAGTGACAGAAAGTGACATGACATGCATGCATCATTGCTATTAAGGGTAACAAGATAGGGTTTATTCATACGTGAGTTTATGTTGTCTACATCATGTCACCGTTCTTATTGCATTACTCCGTTTTCCATGAACTTAATACACTAGATGCATGGTGGATAGCGGACGATGTTGAGTAATAGTAGTATATGCAGGCAGGAGTGGTCTACTAATCTTGGACGTGATGTCTATATAAATGATCATTACCTTGGATATCGTCATAATTATTTGCTTTTCTATCAATTTCCCAACTGTAATTTGTTTACCCACCGTATGCTATTTTCTTGAGAGAAGCCTCTAGTGGAATCTACGGCCCCCGGGTCTATTTTCCTATCATATTAAACCAAAAATACCTTGCTGTGATTTTTCTTTATTTATTTTATTTTGTGCTTTAGTTAGATCTATTTACCAAAACCTATACAATTTAATCTATCTCAATACCGTGGAGGGATTGACAACCCCTCTTACGCGTTGGGTTGCAAGTATTTGTTGTTTGTGTGCAGGTGCTGTTTACATAATGTTGCCTGGTTCTCCTACTGGATCGATAACCTTGGTTTCATAACTGAGGGGAATACGTACCTTCGCTGTGTTGTATCATCCTCTCATCTCCGGGGAAATATCAATGCAGATTACAAGCAATCAGTCACTAGCTCCACCGTGCAAGTGATAATTCATCGCCACCCCACCCCCACCAAACCAGGGGCCAAAGGCGGATTACAGAGAAGGTATGCCCTAGCAGATTTTGTCATAATATTTGATGGCGATTTTTAATAATATCTTCATAGCCTTATGCTAATTTCCAACACTAATGGTGCTTTTCAATTTTACTACCATCATGCCATCTAGAGAGTATGCGTTCAGAAAAAATTGTTGGATGAGATAGATATTTACTATGTATCATTAGTGATTTTGCATCACGGAATGTTAATTTTTGTTTAGGTAACATGTATATATTATTTGATATGCATACTAATTTTGGATGCACTTTTTTCCCTAAAAAGTTATATATACAAACGTTGATATGTGTTGAATGTTATTTTGACGTTTATACTAAAGGCCACGGTTTTAGTTTTGCCTCGGGCACATAAAATCTCAGGACCGACCCTGGTGGCTTTGTTCACTTCAAATTTGCCATGTCATTATATTTGATTACGTATAGTTGTAACAATATTTATTGAATATAAGTAGGACAATTGAATTGAAAACATTTTCCCATGCATTGTTGAATATTGTGATGGGTATTTTCCCATGCATGATTTGATGTTCGGGTCGGCATTATCACATTCAAAGTTGTGTGTTGAGGTGGCATGTTGAGATAAATAAGTTAGTGGAGATGACTCTCTTAGGTATATTGGATTTAGAATGCCCTTTTAGAAGTGTGATTTGTTTACTTCGTTGCCATGCTCTCATGTATGTAGAAGTTTGTTCAGTTCCAGTTTGTCATAGCGTCTTGTTTGTGATTGGTTACATTAGTTTTTCCATGTTTTCACATATCTAGTACTTTGTTCAATGCAATTTTGCCATGTCATTTAACATGCGTGATTTGATATTTTCTTATTTGCCACGTTGTCATATATTCAGTACTTTGTTCAGCGTATATTTCTCTTGCCATCATGTATGTGATTTTCTTACTATTGCCATCCTATCATTTTTGGTAGTATTTGCCATTTTTGTTATGTTATTAGATATTGTGTTTTACTACATTCTTCCCATGGACATCTTGACATTTCAATATGAGGGGAGGGAGGGGTTGGCAGGGTTTCAAAATAGTTATTTTTTATAGTTCTAGAGAATTGCCTTAAAATCATGTTTTCTCTTGTCATTTGCGGATTTTATTTCCATCATGGTCTGTAATAGCTCGACCGAAGATGACGATGATTTCATGTCAGCGCGAAGGAATGATGTGGCGGCAAACGGATTTGACAAGAGGTATTGATATATTTACATATGTTCCATGGCGAGTTAACCATGAAGTGTTCTAGCTTTAACTGATCGCTCCATGACAACTTTCCTCTTTTTCTATTGTTTTTTGTATATAAATACAACATGGCAATTTCTACCACTCATTTTGGACACCCTGCTTTTTTTTATTGTTTTGTTGACATGTCATTCTATAATATGCTTTGTATCTTCACCTACCTACTCATATCGTGGTATTTAAGTGCACTAACACATGGCAAGCAACTCTAACCACTCATGGAAATTTAACAATTAATTTTATGCCTTTCCACATCTTGATGCATCCTAGCCAGCGCAACATGGGCTCACATGAATGTCTGATCGATGATAAAAGAGGGATGCCCCGGAGATGGGATGCTTCCTTGCTGAACATCTGTTGCACAAACCGACACACACTACAAAAAGGAACATCCGTTATGATACATGTTTCTCACAGTAGGTCACATTTTCTGTCACCCATTTACATCCATGACGGTTTTATGACAAAAACAAGATAGTCATACTTGTGATGTCGGGGATGTGTTCCATGACATTAATCACTTTTCATCACGGAAGCCTCCACTTCCATGATGATAAATGGTGTGTCATGCAAGAGTTTCGTCGTAACCGACATGTGGCAGCCACCGTAATTGGGCGTGGGTTCTGGATCCGACAAATGTTAACAACCCTGACCAGTTGTAGCACCCCATTTGTAACACCTCCCATTTTTTCAATGTATCCAACTTGATCCTCATCTAATTCCAAGTGGGTTCCTTCATTGTGGCTTCATCTGTTTTGTTTGTTGCTTTATGTATTGCTTTTGCCATGCTTAACTTGTCATATTGTATTTGCTCATTCATGTTGTTATCATGTGGTGTATCATGTTCCTTGCTAGGTTGCATTGTCATATCATGTTGCATTATGCTTGGCTAGGCCTTGTTGCATTGTGCATGGTGGTTTTCACCTTATCATGTCAAGATCAGCCTCAAGTCATGGCATCATCACTATCCCCCCTCATCTCTCCACCTCTTCCTTTTCTTATTTTTGGCAAGCAACATTATTTAGCCTCAAATAATGTTCAACTTTTCCCCAATATTTTTTTACCTTTTAAAATGTCCAAGAAAATTATTTCAAATACTACAATATTTCAGGATCATGGACATATTTTCATATTTACCAAACTCCTCTTCTATGGGAAAAGGGAGTAGCAGTCTACCAGGGCCTCGACCTCTCAAATAGGCCCAAATTTAGCCCAAAGAAGCAGCCCAATGACCCTTGCTTAGCCAGCCCAAATTTAGCAGCGCGCCAGCTCTCTCTCTCTCTCTCTCTCTATGACGCCCTCGATTCAATCATACACTAATCATACACGCAAATGTGTACGATCAAGACCAGGGACTCACGGGAAGATGTCACAACACAACTCTAAAAGTAAAATAAGTCATACAAGCATCATAATACAAGCCAGGGGCCTCGAGGGCTCGAATACAAGTGCTCGATCATAGACGAGTCACGGAAGCAACAATATCTGAGTACGTACATAAGTTAAACAAGTTTGCCTTAAGAAGGCTAGCACAAAGCGGGATACAGATTGAAAGAGGCGCAGGCCTCCTGCACAGGATCCTTCTAACTACTCACTGGTCGTCGGCCGGGCTGCGTAGTAGTAGGCACCTCCGGTGTAGTAGTCGACATCGACGGTGGCGTCGCTCCACAGGCTCCATCGTCTGCAGTCGACAATCGAGTAGAGATAGGGGAAAAGGGGAACAAGGCAACCGTGAGTACTCATCCAAAGTACTGCAAGCAAGGAGCTACACTACATATGCATGGATATATGTGTAAAGGGCCATATCAAGGGTGAGCTGCAGAATGCCGTAATAAGAGGGTGATAGCTAATCACAGCCGAAGACTACGCTTCCAGCAGCCTCCGCCTTGCAACATGTAGCGTAGAGTAGATCAAGTCCTCCAAGTAGCATCGCATAGCATAATCCTACCCGCGATCCCTCCTCGTAACCCCGAGAGAGAGCGACCACCGGGTTGTATCCGCACTTGGAAGGGTGTGTTTTATTAAGTATCCGGTTCTAGTTGTCATAAGGTCAAGGTACAACTCCAAGTCGTCACATTACCGAAGATCACGGCTATTCGAATAGATTAAGTTCACTGCAGGGTGCACCACATAACCCAACACGCTTGATCCCATTTGGCCGAACACACTTTTACGGGTCATGCCCGTGGCGGAAGATCAACACGTCGCAGCCCACCTAGGAATAACAGAGGTCAAGACGCCGGTCTAAACCTAAGCGCCGCAGTGCAGGTCCATCGCCCTTAGCACACACACGCGTTGCGTACGCGGCCGGAAGCAGACCTAGCCTAGTGGCGTTCCAGTCCAATCCGGCGCGCGCCGCTCAGTCGCTGACGTCACGAAGTGCTTCAGCTGATACCACGATGCCGGGATACCATAACTACTCCCACGTAGATGGTTAGTGCGTATAAACCAAATGGCCAGACTCAGATCAAATAACCAGATCTCGTTAAACGTGTTAAGTATCCGCGAACGCCGAACAGGGCCAGGCCCACCTCTCTCCTAGGCGGTCTCAACCTGCCCTGTCGCTCCGCCACAAAGATCCACTCGCGGGTGCTCCACCACCACCCGACTTTTAGTCTCCACATGTATCATGTATAAGTATATAGTATATACCGTGATCACCTCCCAAGTGATCACGGCCCGATAGTATAGCACAGCAGACGGACAAGAATGTAGGGCCACAGATGGAAATACTAGCATCCTATACTAAGCATGTAGGATTGCAGGTAAAGGTCACAACAGTAGTAGCAAGGACAGGCTATGCATCGGGATAGGTATAACGGAAAGCGAGAACATGCTACACTACTCTAATGCAAGCGGTATAGAGTAGAATAGGCGATCTGGTGATCAAGGGGGGCGTGCCTGGTTGCTCGCAAGAGAGAGGGGTCGTCAACTCCGTAGTCGAACCGGGCAAAAGCAGCGTGGTCTCGTAGTCTACCGGGGAGAAGAGGGGAAGAAACAATGAATACCATGCAAAGCAGATGCATATCGATGCATGACATGACAAGTAACTATGCTAGGGGTGCCCTAACGCGGTATGAGGTGATACGGTGAAAGGGGAAGCATCCGGGAAAGTATTCGGTGTTTAGCGTTCAGGCGGAGGAGCGGAGGGGAAAGTTGCGAGTTCGATAGGTTAGGGGGTGTGGCGGACGAGCGGGTTGTGTATCCTAATCGTCTCGACGTTACGAGCAACTTTCATGTAGAAAGTATTTTCATCCGAGTTACGGATTAAAAGATATGATTTTCTAAAGATTTAAATCATTTTACGATTTTAATTATATATTTAATTCCAACATTATCCAAAAGCGATTGTGTGATGGCGTAGGCATGACATCAGAGTGATGTCAGCAGGTCAACTGGTCGGTTGACCAGTCAAACCAGACAGGTGGGTCCAGTGGGACCCACATGTCATTGTCAAGGGCCTTATCAGTTTTAAAACTAACTAAAATGGGTTAATTAGTGGGTGGGCCCCTGTAGTCAGTGTCTAATTAGGTTTTAGTTAATTAACTAAATTAATTAGCAGTTTATATATTTGTTTTTATTTGTTTTATGGCATGGGGCCCGCTTTGTCGATGGCGAGTCGCCACGTCGTGAAGTTGACTTGGTCAACGTGGCGATTAGGGGCCCCAGTGCCCACGGCGACCGAGGTGGGGCCCTCCTAGCCACGTCGGCGGACGGTGCCGGAGCGACTCCGGCGACCAACAGAGGTGGCCCCTCGCCAGAGTTGGCCGGAATCGCGCTACGTGGCACCAAATCGGGCGCGGCCAGGCTCTCTGGAATGGCCTCTTCGCGTCGCGTCCGATGGAGTGGAGCACGACGGCGTGGGTGGCCGGAATGGTCGTCGGCGGCAGCCTTGGCGGGCTGCGATTCGACGCAGACGAAGATGGTGACACAACGCGCTTCGGGGCGAACGGGAAGGCTAGGATGGAGCTGCGCGACACGCTGAGCACAAAGGGCTCGGCCCCGTGACCATTTGGTCACCGGAAGGGCGCCGGCGACGCGCGCAGGCGGTGGCGCAGTCGGGAGCTCGAGGAGAGTGGAGCTGGGGCGAGCTAGCGAAGAAATGGAGAGGTTGGGGAGGATCTACGGGGCGTGAGGAGCGAATCCGACACGAGCCCGTGACCATTTGGTCACCGGAGACTCGTCGGCGACGGGGTCCGCGGCGGAGCGCTCGGGTGCTTCAGCGGCAACTAGCTAGGGCGTGCGAGGGAGCTAACGGAGATGGGCGGGAGATGGGGAGCTCACCATGCGGCACGCAAGATGGCCCTTGGGAGTTTAGTAGCCGGAGAGTCGACGACGCTTGTCGGAGACGCGTCGGGGATCCGAGGAAGAAGACGAGGTTGGGGCAGCGTTCGATGGTGCTCGACGTCCTGCGTCTTGGCGTGGAGGCGTGGTCGAGGCGGAGGCGAGCGGGCCTTGACGGAAGGGCTTGGAGGTCGCGGTGGCCGCTAGTACTACGGCGGCGAGGCCAGGGCGGCGCTCGGTTGCGGTGGGGAACGAGGGGGCGAGGTGCGGTGGATCTATAGGGGGAAGCGCAGGGACCGAGGCGAGAGTGGGGGCGAGTGGGAGGAGGAACCGAGGACGCGAAGGCGTGGCGGCCTTATCCTCTCGCTGCCGCCGGCGAGAGGGTGCGGACGCGCCTGCTCCGACCGGTCGGGGAACAGGAAGGGAGGCGGCAGGGGAGGCGGGCGGTTCACGGATGGGCCAGGTGGGCCTGGCTGGTTGCGATCCAGGGGGGTGGCGTCTTGGTGGGTTGGTGGCCAGCTGGGCCAGTCGGCCCAGTGGGGGGGGGGGGGGGGTTTTCCTTTCTCTTTCTTTTTTTCTTTTCTGTTTTATTTCATTTTAAAGTACTTAGTCTTTTACTAAAAAGGTGTTTGCTGCACCATCATTACCTTTGTAATATTTGACAACCACCGAACATTTTAGTTTTAATTTTTGAAAACTTTTATTGTTATCAATAATTTGAATTTGAATTTCGAACGGTTCCGAATTATTGCGAGGATAGCAACAGTAACCGAGGTGTCATGGCACGATTAGCGTGGGATTACTGTAGCATGATTATCCGGGCGTTACAAATCTCCTCCACTACAAGAAATCTCGTCCCAAGATTTAGGAGGTAGAAGGAAACAGTGCGGGGTATTCATCACGCAGGCGATCCTCGCGTTCCCAGGTGGCTTCATCTTCAGAATGGTGCGACCACTGGACTTTGAGGAACTTGATCGCCTTCTGGCGTGTGCGACGTTCAGCTTGGTCGAGAATGCGAACCGGATGCTCTTTATATGAGAGGTCCTGTTGCAATTCGAGCACTTCATGATCCACTGCTCGGATTGGGTCCTTGAAGCAGCGACAGAGTTGTGACACGTGGAACACATCATGAACCTGAGAAAGGTTTGGTGGGAGTTCCAGTTGATATGCCACTTTTCCACGCCTTTCCAGAATAGTGAATGGGCCAATATAGCGAGGAGCTAGTTTGCCCTTGATCCCGAAGCGGTGAGCACCCTTCATTGGGGTAACTCGAAGGTAAGCCTTTTCGCCAGGTTGATAGACCGTGTCTTTATGATGGCGGTCATACTGACTCTTCTGGCGTGACTGAGGAGTCTTGAGATTCTCGTGAATAATGCGGACTTGTTCTTCGGCATGTTGGATAATATCCGGACCGAAGAGTGGACGTTCCCGATTTCGACCCGATTCGGAGGGTTCGACACTTTCGTCCATATAATACTTGAAGGGGCCATCTTCGGACTAGCTTGATAGCTGTTATTATAAGAGAATTCAGCATACGGAGAGATTCCTCCCATTTCTTGCGAAGGAAATAACACAAGCTCGAAGCATGTCTTGAGAATTTGGTTGACACATTCAACTTGCCCTTGTGATTTGCGGATGAAAGCCTTGATCTTGAAAGATAAGTGAGTCCCCATAGCTTCTTGGAAACTTGCCCAAAATCTTGAAGTGAATAAGCTGCCACAGTCTAAACTAATAACCAATGGAATACCGTGAAGTGAAACAATTCTGGACATGTAGAGAGTTGCAAGCTGACTAGAAGTGATCGTTTCTTTGACCGCCAGAAAATGTGCAACTTTAGAAAGCCGGTCAATGACGACAAGAATAGCATCATTACCTTTACGTGATTTGGGAAATCCGATGTGGCGAAGTCCATTTCAACATGGTCCCATTTCCATTCAGGAATAGAGATAGGTTGCGAGTTCTAGCAGGCCTTTGATGTTACGCTTTGATACGACGGCAAATGTCACATTCAAGAACATAACGAGCAATGTCTTGCTTCATGTTAGACCACCGTAATCTTTGACGAATGTCCTGGTACATCTTTGTACTACCGGGATGGATACATAGAGGCGTATCATGAGCTTCTTTCATAACTTTCGAGTCATATTCAGGTTCTTCTCCTTACACGGCACCACTAGGCGGTCTTTGAAGTACAAAGGCGCCATCATCGGTAATAGTGAAGAATGAGGGCTTTCCTCCTTTGAGTTCAAGGCTTAATCTTGTGGGCTTCAGAGTCATATCCTGTATTGTCTTGGCCAGAGCTCACGAGATCGGGTTCGACAGCCGAGGTATAGAGGGAACCACAGGAAACAACACGGAGATTCATCTTGCGGAACTCCGGAGGAGGGGAGCGAGTGCACCGGAGGAACAATATGGAGGTTCAGCTTTCAATTCTTCAACAAGTGAGGGCTGAACCTTGTGAATCTGGAGGTGGTTGCAGAAGACTTGCGGCTCAAGGCATCGCCCATCACATTAGCCTTGCACGGTGTATAGGAAATACCCAAGTCAAAGTCTGCAACAATCTCCATCCATCTCTGCCGACGGAGGTTCAGGTGCAGGTGAGTGAGCAGATACTTCAGACTTTGGTGGTCGGTGAAGATCTCGCAATGATTACCGAGAAGGTAATGTCGCCACTGTTTTAGCGCATGAATGACAGCAGCCAGTTCGAGGTCGTGAACTGGGTAGTTCTCTTCGTGAGGGCGTAATTGCCGAGAGGCATAAGCAACCACTTTGCGCTCCTGCATTAGGACACAGCCTAATCCTTGACGGGAAGCGTCGCAGTAAATGACGAAGTCCTTCTTAGTATCAGGTGGAGCTAGTAATCGGGCGTAAGTCAACTTGTCTTTGAGTGCTGGAAGCTTTCACGACATTTGTCATCCATTGGAACTTGACGCCCTTATGCAACAAGTTAGTCGAGGGCTGGCGATCTTGGAGAAGTTCTCGACGAATCGATTTACAATAGTCAAGCGAGACCGAGAAAACTTCCGACTTGCTTAACGTTCTTCTGAGGAGTCCAATCGAGAATAGCTTGAACTCGTTCAGGTTGATGGCAATACCATCCTTAGAGATGACATGCCCAAGATAGGTTACTTGAGGAAGCCGTAATTCACATTTGGAGAACTTGGCATAAAGTTGATGCTCTCGTAGCTTTTCCAAAGACAAGACGAAGATGTTGACATGTTCTTCTTCGTTCTTGGAAAATACCAGGATATCATCCAGATAAACCACGCATTTAACTTGTCGAGGTAATCCATGAATATATAGTTCATCGATTCGAGAGAAGGTGGCTGGAGCATTGGTTAAGCCGGAAGACATGACGGTGTACTCGTATGAACCATAACGAGTCACGAATGCGGTCTTTGGGATATCCTCTTCACGAACACGGATCTTGTGGTAACCCAACCTCAAGTCGAGTTTAGAGAACAGCGATGAACCAGCCAGTTGATCATACGAGATCATTGATCCGAGGAAGAGGATACTTATTCTGAATGGTAGCTTGATTTATAGGACGGTAGTCTTGGACCAATCGGTTTGTCCCATCCTTCTTCTTGACAAAGAGAGAAGGTGCTCCCCAAGGAGAGCAACTTGGGCGAATGAAACCACTGCGAAGAGACTTGTCGATTTCCTCCTTAAGCTCAAGGAGTTCATGCGGCGACATCTTGTAGGGTCGCTTGGCTATAGGAGTGGTGCACGGTTTCAAGTCGATGACGAATTCGACAGCCTCTAGCGGGGAATCCTCGGAAGTTCTTCAGAAAGACGCCCCGGAAGTCGCGAATGACAGGAATGTTTTCAATGCCCTCAAGGGTGCGGCGTTCAATGCATTCAATGCATAGAGCCTTGCTTCGCATTCGAACCGCATTTAGCATTGTAGCTTATTATTTCATCGTAAGGGTGTAGCAGATGGACGGTCTTGGTGGCGCAAACGATAGAAGCGATGTCGCCTTCAACCAATCCATTCCCAAGATGAGGTCAATATTGGAAGACTTCGAATAATGGGAGAGGCGAAATTCCAACCCTTCGATTTCCACAGGGACGTCGATGCCAACCATGGAGGTCTGACATTGTCCCGCGGTTTTTTTTACCACTACCGAGGTGTTCATCTGCTCACATTTAACGTCGTGCATGTATGCAAAATCTTCCAACATGAATGAATGCGATGCACTTGTATCAAATAAAACGGATGCTGGTACTGAATTTACGAGGAGTGTACCCATCACGATGTGAGCTGGTCTTGAGCTTCGTTCGGATCAACGTGGTTGGCATGAACTCGACCATAAGGCTTGGCATTGTTGTTGCGGGCTGGTTGCTTCCACGGCCGGTCATTTGGAAGGGCCAGTTGATTCTGGTTCTAGTTGCATTCCCTAGCACGGTGCCCTGGTTGACCACACCTGAAGCACAAGCCATTGTTGGGAGTAGGAACAGGAGCTTGGGGTGGTGAAGCTGGAAGCCTTGGCTGCCTAGTTGGAGGAGTAGGCAGATGAGGTGCATAGATAGGTCTGCCTTTGGGCAGGTGCGGTTAAGGTGGTACATCTTTGTTGGGAATCCATATCTTGCGCTTCATGCGAGGACGGGCCCGAAGATGAGCCCGTGTCACGCAGTTGCGCCTATTAGAGCTCTGGTATTCCTGCAGACCGGTTTCGACATTGATAGCTTTGTTCACCAAGGTGGCAAAATCAGCAAAGTCGTGCACTAGAAGTGCGAGCTTGATGTCGACTTGAAGGCCGTCACGGAACTTCTCTTGTCTGCGTGCATCGATTGCAATGTCCTCTTCAAAGATAGCGAGACAAGTCCAGAACTCCCACGATAAGCTTCAACAGTCTTGTTGCCTTGGGTGAGGTTATGAACTCATGCTTCTTCCGGTCCATGACTCCTTGAGGATGAAGCGGGCACGGAAGGCAGCTTGGAAGTCCGCCAGTGATGATTGTTCCACTGGTGAGTACGCCTGTGGCTGTCCCACCATTGAGTCATGGGTCCCTTCAGGAAGAAGGAAGCAAAGGTGACATAGCCGGCAGGGGCTACATCAGCAGACTCCATCTCATAGGTGATGTCACGAGCCATCATCGACATCCGTGGGCTGGGTTGAGCTGCGGTACACACTTGGGTTGAGGCGCATGAAATCCTGCAGAAGTTGCCGTGTTTGGTCTTTGGTTCATATTAGGCGAGGAAACCGAGCCATCATGTTTTCCATGAACTGGTGATTCATCTCAAGTCGTTGGATCATACCAGCCATGTACTCAAAGCGGTGGTGGGAAGTTGCCACCACGACCACGACCATTGGTCTAACCATCCCGCTAATATATAACGAGGGTAGTTCAAAGATTTGAGAATATGCAAAGGACAAGAATCATTCATGATAAAACATGCATAATGAAAGCAGCATGATAGAAACTACATAGTAGTCGGCATATCTTACAAAAGGGATCATGCATAGAGTTCGGTACACAGAGCTCAGTACATAGACTAAGACATCATAGGCGGCACGCAGGCTCGCGACGAATGCATCTAACACTAACAAACAAGCCTACATCAGTCCCACGCGGTACTGCGGAGGTAGCTGTAGCCTGAAAGCTGGTAGTGTGGCATCGGGAACTCCACGTCAGCAACCTAGGGTCCACGGATACTCTGGTGCGGAACCCGACGCCCAAGTGGCGTAAGAGGACCAAGTGCGGAGAGTAGCCTCCCACCTCAGCCAACCGACACCTCAGGGCATCACGGTCTGGCTGGGTAGATCGCAGAGCAGCGGCTCTGGATCGGACAAAGGGGTGCAACAGCGTCGGAGCACGGTAAAGGTGCGGACGGGTGGTGTACAACTTCGTGGCGAAGAGCCGGTTAGCTAGATCCAACCCATCGACATGCGTAACAAAGTTACGATGGTAGAAGGGCTCTCGGGTGACGGTGGAGTAGGCAGCGGTGTAGTAACCCTCCGCACCAACATCGGATGCGATAGCAATGTGCTCGAAGGGGAGGTGTCCAACTCGATACTCTCCATGAAGGCGTGTCGAGCAGCATAAGCAGCATCGTGGACTGCCATATCGATAGTCACCCCAACACCATGTGCGGTGTGCGGCGATGAGTGGAGTCATACTCCGAGTAGAGGTGGACGATGGCTCGGTACTACTCTGGTTAAAGTCCTGGTACTCCTCAAAGGCGGTGTACTCGGGGTGCCGGCGATAATCCAGATAGGTCATCATCTCTGCTAGCACCGCAGTGATCCCGAGGCACCAATGGCCGTCGTGTGGCGCCGCGACCTGCCTCGTGGGTTCCATCTGAAAACAAAGATGTTTCAAAGGAGTCAAATGACAAGTGTGGAAATTGATCAAAATACAATTCCAAGGAATAACTATCGCTTTATCCAACTTTGGGGTGAATGTGGTCACGGGATCCTAGTGTTAGTTAGTAAATTCGTTTAACCCGAGTAGAAGAGAGTTCAGAGTCCCGGAGTAAAGGTCGAGGAGTAAAAGATCCTAGTACCACCCGATGGCGACGTGGGCCCGTAAGGCACACAACCAAGTTAGTAAAAGTTTTTGCAATGTCTAGACTTGACTTCGGCCAAGGAGTGTGGAAGGGGGATTCCTACAGGCAATCGGCTCTGATACCAACTTGTGACGCCCTCGATTCAATCGTACACTAGTCATACACGCAAACGTGTACGATCAAGATAAGGGACTCACGGGAAGATGTCACAACACAACTCTAAAAGTAAAATAAGTCATACAAGCATCATAATACAAGCCAGGGCCCTCGAGGGCTCGAATACAAGTGCTAGATCATAGACGAGTCAGCGTAAGCAACAATATCTGAGTACAGACATAAGTTAAACAATTTTGCCTTAAGAAGGCTAGCACAAACTGGGATACATATCGAAAGAGGCGCAGGCCTCACGCTCGGGATCCTCCTAACTACTCACAGTGTAAATGCGTCGGTGAGCTGCTGCGTAGTAGTAGGCACCTCCGGTGTAGTAGTCGCCATCAACGGTGGCGTCGGCTCCGAGGCTCCATCGTGCAGTCGCAGCAATCGAGTAGAGATAGGGGAAAAGGGGAACAAGGCAACCGTGAGTACTCATCCAAAGTACTACTTAAGCAAGGAGCTACACTACATATGCATGGATATATGTGTAAAGGGCCATATCGATGGACTAAACTGCGAGAATGCCGTAATAAGAGGGGATAGCTAATCACAGCCGAAGATTACGCTTACCCAGCCTCCGCCTTTGCAAAGATGTAGCGTAGAGTAGATCAAGTCCTCCAAGTAGCATCGCATAGCATAATCCTACCCGCGATCCCTCCTCGTAACCACGAGAGAGGCGACCACCGGTTGTATCCGCACTTGGAAGGGTGTGTTTTATTAAGTATCCAGTTCTAGTTGTCATAAGGTCAAGGTACAACTCCAAGTCGTCACATTACCAAGATCACGGCTATTCGAATAGATTAACTTCCCTGCAGGGTGCACCACATAACCCAACACGCTTGATCCCATTTGGCGGACACACTTTTACGGGTCATGCCCGGCCGGAAGATCAACACGCCGCAGCCCCACCTAGGAATAACAGAGAGGTCAAAGACGCCGGTCCAAACCTAAGCGCCGCAGTGCAGGCCCATCGCCCTTAGCACACCAAGACGTTGCGTCTGTGGCCGGAAGCAGACCTAGCCTAGTGGCGTTCGGTCCAATCCGGCAGCCGCTCGATTCGTGATGTCACGAAGTGCTTGGTGATACCACGCCGGGATACCCATAACTACTCCCACGTAGATGGTTAGTGCGTATAGACCAAATGGCTAGACTCGGATCAAATACCCGGATCTCGTTAAGCGTGTTAAGTATCCATGAACGCCCGAGCAGGGCCGAGCCCACCTCTCTCCTAGGCGGTCTCAACCTGCCTGTCGCTCCGCCACAAAGATCCACTCATGGGTGCTCCACCACCGACCGACTTTAGTCTCCACATGTATCATGTATAAGTATATAGTATATACCGTGATCACCTCCCGAGTGATCACGGCCCGATAGTATAGCACAATGCACGGACAAGAATGTAGGGCCACAGATGGAAATACTAGCATCCTATACTAAGCATGTAGGATTGCGTAAAGGTAACAACAGTAGTAGCAAGGACAAAGGCTATGCATCGGGATAGGTATAACGGAAAGCGAGAACATGCTACACTACTCTAATGCAAGCAGTATAGAGTAGAATAGGCGATATCTAGTGATCAAGGGGGCTGCTGGTTGCTCACGGCAAGAGAGAATCGTCGACTCCGTGGTCGAATCTGGGCAGCAGCGTCGGTCTCGTAGTCTACCGAGGGGAGAAGAGTGGGGAAGAAACAATGAATACCATGCAAACAGATGCATATAGATGCATGACATGACAAGTAACTATGCTAGGGGTGCCCTAACAGCGGTATGAGGTGATACCGGTGAAAGAAGCATCCGGAAAGTATTCGGTGTTTAGCGTTCAGGCGGAGGAGCCGAGGGGGAAAGTTGCGAGTTCGATAGGTTAGGGGTGTGGCGGACGAGCGGGTTGTGTATCCGGAATCGCCTCGACGTTACGAGCAACTTTCATGTAGAAAGTATTTTCATCCGAAGTTCTGGATTAAAAGATATGATTTTCTAAAGATTTAAATCATTTTGTGATTTTAATTATATATTTAATTCCAACATTATCCAAAAGCGATTGTGTGATGACGTAGGCATGACATCGAGTGATGTCAGCAGGTCAACTGGTTGGTTGACCAGTCAAACCAGACAGGTGGGTCCAGTGGGACCCACATGTCATTGTCAAGGGCCTTAACAGAGTTTTAAAACTAACTAAAATGGGTTAATTAGTGGGTGGGCCCCTGTAGTCAGTGTCTAATTAGGTTTTAGTTAATTAACTAAATTAATTAGCAGTTAATATATTTGTTTTTATTTGTTTTATGGCATGGGGCCCGCTTTGTCGATTGGCGATAGCTGCCACGTCGTGAAGTTGACTTGGTCAACGTGGCGATTAGGGCCCCAAGCCTGACGGCGACCGAGGTGGGGCCCTCCTAGCCACGTCGGCGGACGGTGCCGGAGCGACTCCGGCGACCCAACAGAGGCGGCCCCTCGCCAGAGTTGGCCGGAATCGCGCTACGTGGCACCAAATCGGGCGCGGCGAGGCTCTCTGGAATGGCCTCTTCGCGCCGCGTCCGATGGAGGGGAGCACGACGGTGTGGGTGGCCGGAATGGTCGCCTGCGACGAGCGCGGCGGGCTCGGACGAAGATGGCGACACAACGCGCTTCGGGGTGAACGGGAAGGCTAGGATGGAGCTGCGCGACGCGCTGAGCACAAAGGGCTCGGCCCCGTGACCATTTGGTCACCGGAAGAAGCGCCCGGCGGCACGCAGCGGTGGCGCAGTCGGGAGCTCGAGGAGAGTGGAGCTGGGGCGAGCTAGCGAAGAAATGGAGAGGTTGGGGAGGATCTACGGGGCGTGAGGAGCGAATCCGACACGAGCCCGTGACCAGTTGGTCATCGGAGACTCGTCGGCGACGGGGTCCGCGGCGGAGCGCTCAGGTGCTTCAGCGGCAACTAGCTAGGGCATGCGAGGGAGCTAACGGAGATGGGCGGGAGATGGGGAGCTCACCGTGCGGCACGCAAGATGGCCCTTGGGAGTTTAGTAGCCGGAGAGTCGACGACGCTTGTCGGAGACGCGTCGGGGATCCGAGGAAGAAGACGAGGTTGGGGCAGCGTTCGATGGTGCTCGGCGTCCTGCGTCTTGACGTGGAGGCGTAGTCGAGGGAGGCGGAGCGAGCGGAGGCGTCGGAAGGGCTTGGAGGTCGCGGTGGCCGCGAAGTACTGGCCAGCGAGCCATGGCGGCCTTCGGTTGCGGTGGGGAACGAGGCGAGGTGCGGTGGATCTGTAGGGAAGCGCAGGGACCGAGGCGAGAGTGGGGCGAGTGGGAGGAGGAACCGAGGACGGCGTGGCGGCCTTATCCTCTCGTCGCCGGCGAGAGGGTGCGGCGGGACGCGCCCTATTCTGACCGGGGAACGAGGAAGGAGGCGGCGAGGGGAGGCGGGCCGGTTCTGCCGGATGGGCAGTGGGCCGCCTGGCTGGTTGCGGGTCCAGGCGAGGCTGTGGCGTCTTGGGTGGGTTGGTGGCCGGGCGGTCGGCCCAGTGGGGGAGGGTTTTCCTTTCTCTTTCTTTTTTTCTTTTCTGTTTTATTTCATTTTAAAGTACTTAGTAGTTTACTAAAAAGGTGATTGCTGAACCATCATTAACTTTGTAATATTTGACAACCAATTTAACATTTTAGTTTTAATTTTTGAAAACTTTTATTGTTATCAATAATTTGAATTTGAATTTGAGCAGTTCCGAATTATTGCGAGGATAGCAACAGTAACCGAGGTGTCATGGCACGATTAACGTGGGATTACTGTAGCATGATTATCCGGGCGTTACACACACACACTCTCTCTCTCTCTCTCTCTCTCTCTCTCTCTCGCCTTTTCTCACCCGTGCCCGAGTCTACCCCTGCTGCCCCGCTTACACGTGGCTTGTCCGGCCCTGCCTGCCAGCCTCTGGCTACAGCGCACCCGCGCGATGCCTTTTGGTCAACCTCGCCAAGCCATGGGGACCGCGAGCCCGAGCGCGACGGCGTGCTCCACCTGCTCGCCCTAGCCCTTTTAAACCCCCTCTCCGTGTCCATTGAGCCACTAGGGTTTCTGTAGGATCGAAAGTATGTCTAGAGGGGGGGGGGGGTGATTAGACTACTTGACCAAAAAAAATCTAGCCTTTTCCCAATTTTAAGTCTTGGCAGATTTTAGCAACTTAGCACAAATCAAGTAATCAACCTACACATGCAATTCTAAGAGTATAGCAGCGGAATGTAAAACAATTGCATATGAAGGTAAAGGGAGGAGTTTGGAGGGAGCAAACGCAATGTAGACACGGAGATTTTTTATCCGTGGTTCCAATAGGTGGTGCTATCGTACATCCACATTGATGGAGACTCCAACCCACGAAGGGTAACGGTTGCGCGAGTCCACGGAGGGCTCCACCCACGAAGGGTCCACAAAGGAGCAACCTTGTCTATCCCACCATGGCCGTCGCCCACGAAGGACTTGCCTCACTAGGGTAGATCTTCACGAAGTAGGCGATCTCCTTGCCCGTACAAACTCCTTGGTTCAACTCCACAATCTTGACGGAGGCTCCCAAGTGACACCTAGCCAATCTAGGAGACACCACTCTCCAAAAGGTAATAGATGGCGTGTTGATGATGAACTCCTTGCTCTTGTGCTTCAAATGATAGTCTCCCCAACACTCAACTCTCTCTCATAGGATTGGATTTGGTAGAAAGATGATTTGAGTGGAAAGCAACTTGGGGAAGGCTAGAGATCAAGATTTATATGGTTGGAATGGAATATCTTGACCTCAACACAAGTGTATGTGGTTCTCTCTCAGAAAATGTATGTTGGAAGTGTAGGCATGTTCTGATAGCTCTCTCCACGAATGAAGAGTGGGTGGAGGGGTATATATATCCTCCACACAAAATCTAACTATTACACACAAATCACCAAACTCGGTGGGACCAAATTATAAAACTCGGCCAGACCGATTTAGTTCAAGATGTGAACGTTAGGAATTTCGATGGGACCGGCACGTCAACTCGGTGGGACCGATTTCATTAGGGTAAGGGCATAACGTAATCTCGGTGAGACCGATTACGCAAACTCGATGGGACTGATTTTGGTAATAAGCAAACAGAGAGTTGGTCAGGCAAACTCGATGGGACCGATTCGCTCATCTCAGTTAGACCGAAACATTACGAAGGGGAAACAGAGAGTTTGCATTGCAATCTCGGTGGGACCGATCGCTCATCTCGGTTGGACCGAAACGTTACGAAGGGAAACAAAGAGGTTGCAGTCCCATCTCGTTGAGACCGAGATCCCTATCGGTGAGATGGAAGTGACTAGGGTTTGTGGCAATGGCTATGTCAAGTGAACTCTGTGGCGCCGGATAGAAAGTTTCGGTGGGGCTGAGTTTGACTTATCGTTTGGGACATATGTGGACATGAGAAAGTAGTTGAGGGTTTTGGAGCATATCACTAAGCATTTTGAGCAAGAAACTCATTAAGCAACACCTCACCCCCTTTTAATAGTATTGGCTTTTCCTATGGACTCAATGTGATCTTGGATCACTAAAAGTAAAATATAGAGTCTTGTGCTTTGATCTTGAGCCAATCTTTTGTTCTTAGCATTTTGAGGGGTCCACTTTCTAATCCATGCCATGCCAATCATTGAGCTTTCCTGAAATATTTATCTTGAAATAGCATTAGCTCAATGAGCTATATGTTGTTAGGAATTACCAAAACCACCGGGGATAGTTGCACTTTCAATCTCCCCCTTTTTGGTAATTGATGACAACATATAGATCAAAGCTTCGACAAATGATAATAAGATTGAAATACATTGTTGCTTTGAGAAGTATGTGATAAGCAAGAGCTCCCCCTAAATTTTTGCAGTATTTAAAATTTGCTTTTGAATGCAAATGCACAATCGATTAGGATCATGGGTTACTCTTCCATATCACATACATCTTGGTGGAGCGCTCAAAATGACAGAAAATAAAAGCATGCACTCATCACCAAGCAAGTGAATGTTCATATATGAGATATAAAAGATAGTATCATCCAAACAAGCATTAAGGTATCAAATGATCAAACACATGATCATACAAGTATCTCACAAGGACATAAAGTATCTCACACAAGCACACAATAAAAAATTCAACCAAAAGCAAAGAAGCAAAGCACTCTCTCGAAGCCTATGATCTATACATATTTCTCCCCCTTTGGCAACAAGTTACCAAAAAGTTCAAATATGCATAGTGCTATGCGTCTCTCAGGCTTGGCCTTCGGGAGGTGGTATAGAGAGAACTCCAAGGACAAAGGCATCTGTTGATGTAGTTGGAGCTGGTGGAGTGGCTGCTGGAGGTGGCACCGGGCTGTAGGCTGCCGGTCTTGATGTTGTAGCTCTAAAATCTCTCACTGGCACTGCAGCAGACCTCTGTCCTCTAGGCACTCGCTCAAATGCATCATTAGTTGCCTTGCATCTCTTCTCTTCTGCTTCCTCCTGAAGCTGCTCAACTGTTGTTTGTATCTCAGTTACCTTTACATCAAGATCATAAAATTTGGTATCTATGATCCTCTCCAAGCTCTCCTGGTTTTGAGTCAGGGTGGCCAAGCCCTTCTCAATTCTTAGTGTAGACTTGATCAGATATCCCAGTTGATCTTGCTTGCTCTTCAGGAAGACTTGAGATGCCTCTTCAACACTTGGCATCTTGGCAGCTTTTTCTGCCTTTGCTTTGTCTCTCCTCTCCTGTGCTTGCACAGATGTGGGGTCTTCCTCATTCATCACAACAGTATTATCTTCAAAATCAGGATGCAGAGGAAGGTGCTCCTTGTCCAACAAGTATGTACCTGTGCCCATCTTAGAGTCGATGAGCTCCTGAATGTGTGGAGCATACCCACAACTTCTCTTCTGATCAGCAGTTGTCCTCTTGATTGTTTCTACAATCAAACTCATAACCTTGAACTTCTGAGGCACATCAAACAAATGTAGAAAATTGATAGCATGTCCTCTGATCATCTTGTGATCTCCAGATTTGGGTAGCAATGTGTGCCTAAGGATCCAATTGATGGTGGGCAGACCAGACAACAAGAAGTGTACTGATCCAAGCTTGTGAGTCTCCAAAGCTTTATCTGGGATCTCCTTGTACATGTTGGCCATTGAGTTGTGGTCTTTCTTCTTGGTGGCATACACATCCAAGTCATCTTCATGTTCTTCAGGGGCATTTATCAACTTGGCCCATTCTTCAACTGTGGATTGGTACCTAGTACCCTCAGACATCCATACTATCCTTCCATCTGGGTAAAAGTGAGCAGTGGAGTAAAACTGCATGATCAGCTCATCATTCCATTTTGTGAGCTTCTGTCCAACAAACTTATCTACTCCACATGCTTTGAAGCTGTAAAAAACTCCTGGAAAGTGATCTTCATTTTCCTTGATGTATTCCCAATCAACCCATCTCATGTCACATACAATGGGCTTCTTGTCAAGCAAAATAGTTTCATAGAAGTCTTGCTGTTCCTTTGTGTGAAACCTGTAATCAACTACTGTCCTTCTCCTCACAGCATAAGGATCAGATTGTCTCCACAATCTTAGTCCTGCATC
Organism: Aegilops bicornis; assembly: GCA_021605145.1. Taxonomy (NCBI): domain Eukaryota; kingdom Viridiplantae; phylum Streptophyta; class Magnoliopsida; order Poales; family Poaceae; genus Aegilops; species Aegilops bicornis. The sequence continues at coordinate 423,363,771 of CM038675.1, read as the reverse complement.
TTTCCTGATATGCATGTCTTCTACCACTGGATGAGCATCATTGTGGTCAGGAATCTTGGGCTTGAACTTTCTCAAAACAAGTGAATCATCTTCCTCTTCTTCAGCTTGAGGCACTGGGGCCTTGTTCTTCTCCTCAGCAAGTATACTTCTGGTGTTCCTCTTGGGTTTTGGGGGCTTCTGAGCTGGAGCTTTGGCAGTAGACTTGGGCTTAGATGGAGCAGCCCCTGCCTTTATAGCATCTCCCATAAGCTTCTGAGCTTTGGGTCTTTGGTCTGACATCCTCTTCCTCTTCCTCTTCTTGAGAATCTCTCATCATTGAGGGCTTGCCAAGAACTTTTGCAGTAGTGGTTCTTGCCCTCTTCTTTTCAGCCATCACCGCTGCTTCACCATCTTCTGATTCTATGGTGAATTTCATTGTTTCTCCTATTGCTACCTTCCTTGGCTTTGACATTGGGATCCTTCTTGCTGGTGCCTTCTTATTCAGTCCTGGCTTACTTGCAGCAGCTGTGCCATACTCCTTTTTCAGCACCTTCTTTTTGGAGCTTACTTCCTCCTCAGTGGCAACATCATCCTCATCCTCAGGTTCTGAGGTTCTCTTCTTCCTAGTTCTGGTTGCTGCCTTTGGCAAGTTGCTGGGGGTGCTCCTGCTGCCATCATCAGAAGTGCTAGAGGGATCTGAGCCCTCGCTCATCTGCACATGTTCCTCTGACCTGTTCTGACTGTCACTTTGATCAGACATCTCTGCAAACTTACCGACCAATGCACTCGTGAATAGATATAGATGAGGTAGAGTGGATGAGCATCACAAAGTGCAGAGTTTTTGCAAAATAGATGACTTAAAAACTTAGTTTTAGTTCTTCACAGAAAGCATTTCGGATCTACCAATTTGTAAACTCGGTGATACCGAAGCAGCTTTTGGAACCTAAACTAGTGAACTCGGTCAGACCGAGTCACAGTTCGGTGGCACCGAGACCTCTAGGGTTCACAAAGAATCAAACTCGGTCACACAGATTTGCAGTTTTCGGTCAGACCAAAAGTGCAAGTGCAATGGCCTAAGACAAATAGGTGAGACATATTTCTACAACTCGGTCGGTCCGAGATGAGTTCGGCGGAGACCTAACCCTAAATTTTCAAATCAAACCTAACCTAAGGGATGTTTTCAGTGGATAGAGTGTTTGCATACGTGGTGATGATCATGGCAGAGCAATGTGCTACGAATCAGAGGTAAAAGAATAGCACAAAGGATCGAACTCGTACCCTAGTTCGACGGAGTTCGCTACGGCGGCAACGGAGGGGCAGAATTCCATTGACGGTGATGGAAACCAGCGGCGGGAGGTCGCTAGCGACGAGAAGACGATCCGGAGACCCGAGGCGGCAGAGCAAGATACGCGCGGGCTGAGAGGTTTCGAAGGAATTTCCAAAATCTCATCCGTGGGTTTGTATATCCCGACCCTGTCGGTGTGACCAAGTGGAACAGCTCGGTGGCGCCGAGATGCAGAATCGCAAGCGGTTACTGCAACTTGGTGTGACTGAAAAGTTCAAATTGGTTGCATCGAGATTGAAAGCCTAGATCAACTTAGTGATCTCGGTGTGACCGAAATGGATGACTCGTTCATAACGAAACACACAAGTTTTGGAAGTTTAAGTCTATGACGAATCGGGGACTCCGAGTGCTCCTCACACAGAGTGGTTCGAATCTTACTTGGTCAAACTTTGTGATGTAGCATGAATAGAATTTGAGACGAGAAAAGCATAGATAGCTAGAGGGAGTTCTTAGGCATTCTTGTCCATCCATTTGGCAAAAGAGAAAAAGGCAAACAATCAAAGCAACAAATGGATGTCCTCGAATGAGTAAAATATGCATCCAACATTGATGCGGAGCATCCTTCCATCATCCCCATGGACTCTACACCAACACATCAAGCCCCACGTGGACCGATCACAAGAGCAAGAGCACGTGCTTTGGAAACCGAGGTGAACTCCTTCCTACTAGATTTTCATATGGACACGAGTGGAAAATGTTTACTACCTCACCATAATGTGCTATGCCTCCTTAGGTATGAAGAGGAACATCACCAAGACACTCAGGAGCATCACCAAGGAGAGGGAGGACCACCCCGAGGCCACACGAACCAAGAAGAAGGGCTACAGCAGCTGCACAGGAAGCTCCAGGCGACCCCGTGCACACGGGCCCCCGAGACCCCGTGCCCACGGGCTACTCAGGGAGTTGGCACTAGAGCACCCCGTGTGCACGGGCTTGTACCGTCTTGCCGCAGGGCCCTCGTCTTGCAGGCCCAACTTACCCGTCTTGCACGGGCCTCCCAGGATGATGGCCGGTGAGATGGCTTCTTCGACTCCACTTCGTCTCCTTCGACCCCTAGGCTATATATTCCGTACCAAAGACCTTGTTTAGGGTTAGCAAAGTATTAGATGATATAATTGTGAACTTAGCTCCTTACTACCTTCACTTGTGGAATCAAGACACCCTAGGGAAGAAACCTTGAGGATTTAAAGACAACATCAATGAGTACACTATATCCAAGACCCCATCTCCTTTGGATTCTGGATGAACTTTGCCATTGTATCTTTCCTTTGATTGTGTTTGTGACTTGAGGATCTTGTGTTGTTACTCTAGTGGATGTGTAATCGGGAATTGTTGGAGTGATTTCCTCTTTGTGTTCTTGTTGTTTCTCTCCTTTTCCCCATCCAAGTGTGAAAAGATCCCTCCTAGGGTTCTACCCTACATCATCTTGGTATCATGAGCCACGTTGATTCACATCTTGGAGTCCCTACCTTCCACTTTCTAGCTTGATTTCATTGTTTTTCGTCCTAATCCGAAAATCCCCACCAAAAATAGCCCCAAAATTTTTCTTGCAATTTGTTTGATCTTGTGAGATTTGGTTGTTTTGATCCACGAATTTGGTGTTTGGCAAGTGGATCTACCCCCCCACCATCTTCCCCACCCACCAAATCCATGAATTTGACCTCAAGTTAGAAAATCACCTTGGATCCCGAGCTGTTCATCCGCCCACGGAGGACCCCGTGCACACGGGCCCCCAAGACCCCGCCCACACGGGACCCCGTGCACACGGGCCTCACTTACCCCGTGCGCACGGGCTATCCAGGGAGGTTTCGCCCATTTTCTTTTTCTTCCTTTTGGTTTCCCCACAACTCTTGTGTCCTTCCGCATGACTCCACGTGTTTGTTTGAGTTTCGGACCGCGGTTTCCCTTGTGTCCTAAGGTGTTTCGGCTACTTAGGTGCATTTGGGACATCATCATCACCGCCAAGCAATCATCAACTCGGACAACACATCTCCACCACTACCGTAAGCAAGGACGGTAACCTCGACGACACCTTGTACCCCTTGACATTAACTTGATAGCTTCGAGCCCTTTTGTGTAGCTTACCCATCGAGACTAGCTTGTTGAGTATTGCTGGGCCACGCCTTAGTGCACCATTTAGTGTTCCGTCCATCCCGTGCATTTACTACCTGTTACCTCATCGTGTGCCTTGCATATCAAGCTTCGTGGCATAGTAAAAAAAACAAGAAAAGCTTTTAAGCAAAAGAGAAGAGAAGCAAAGAGCTTATAAGCAATCACATCGAGCCTCTTAGCCCACGTGCACCATCTTGGTCATTACATACATAAGCATACTTGGGATAGTGAGACGAGCGGTTTCTCTTTTAGGTTGGTGCACTAGCGTATCTAGCCCATTAGTGCAATCGAGCTAGCGTCTCTCTAGTATTCGCACAACAAGAGCATTATCCGTGGTTGCACATTTGAGCTCACCCCTTGGTTGTGCGGATCCCATTTATCTTCCGTGTGTGTGTTCCTAGTGATATCATTGGGTTTGATCTATTTGTCTTATGTGCCATTTGTGAATCTTCTCAACTTTATCGATATCTTGACTAACATTTGCTTGAAATTTTTGCCACCATCCTAACCGAGCTCCTCCATAGACCATTTACTTGTAGGTGTGAGAAACATTTCCCGGTACCAATTCCCCTATTGTAACATCACGTTGGATCGTACTTGTTGCATCCACAATCTTCGGAAAAGGTAACTTTGGTTTTGTTCTCTCATTTTCCTACTCACCACCACTTTCATATGATGGATAGGCCAAGTACCTCTACCAAACCACTCTTCATCGAGCAAGACGATGACATGTCATCCTTCGTCACCAAGAGCCACCTCTTTGGTGCACAACAGGCGCTACATCAAGAGCAACAAGCAATGAACGACCGCATCGGCAACCTCGCCACCGACTTGCGACTCTCCAAGCAACGTACACGGGACTACTTCGACAACAAGCTCGACGCGCACAAGCAAGAGAACGATGCAAGAATGGACGAGATCCGTGCTTTGTTGGTCAACCGGCCTCCTTCAACCTCTTCCTACTCAAGACGGAGCCACTCAAGTCGACACTCCGACGACACCTTCTCCGGCTCAAGTACACCGTCATCGAACACTATTCGACGAGCCGCGCGTCAAGACTGTCATGCATCTCGAAACCCGCTACACGTCAAGCATTCACAAGAGCAAGTCGATGAGCAAGTTCCTCGTCCTCAATCAAACCAAGACGCTTTTTCTCAAGCTCAAGAACGACAACGACTACGGGGCCAAGAGGAAGAACGAGTGCGACTACACCAAGAAGAACAAGACACCGAGGCTCAACGTCTTCAACAACAACAACGAGAAGCACAAGCTCTTGAGGCGCAACATGCCCTTAAAGAATCAAGTCGAGCCATCGCCAACCGCAATCGCGAACGGCGCAATCAAGAGGAAGCCCTTCGAGAAGAAATCCACGAGAGGAACTACCAACCACGCGTGCAACGTCAAGTTCCCCAAGCTCCTTCACAAGCTCGTCAAGCTCCTCCTCAACCTCCAGTTCAACAAGAGCAAGTGGATCATGGACTTCCTCCACGCCAAGAGCGACATCTCGAGGAACGAGCATTTGAGGATCCTCCTCCACGGCAAGAGCGACATCAAAACCGCTACTTCGACGAAGAACTCCGCTACGGCAAGCTAAAGTTCACCATGCCCAAGTTCAACGGAAGCAATGATCCCGAAGAGTACCTCTCATGGGCATTGAAGGTCGACAAAATCTTCCGGTTGCACAATTACGATGAAGAGAAGAAGATCGCTATGGCATCACTCGAGTTCCAAGACTACGTTCTCATTTGGTGGGAACAAGTGATTGAGCGACGACGTACAAAAGGCGAGCCACAAATTACAACTTGGACGGCTATGAAGGATGTCATGAGAGCTTGTTTCGTGCCTACTCACTACAGTCGTGATCTCTTCAAGAAGTTGCAACTCCTCAAACAAGGCACGAAGACGGTGGAAGAATACTACCAAGAAATGGAGATTGCCATGATACGAGCCAATGTCAAGGAAGACGACGAGCAAACAATGGCACGCTTCTTGAATAGCCTCAACCATCCAATCAAGCGGATTGCCGACTTCCAATCATACTCAAACCTCCTCGAGCTAGTTCATCAAGCGACCAAGGCCGAGCGACAAGTCCAAGATGACTTCAAATACGCCAAGTACTCGTCGAAGACCTACGGCTCCTCTTATCAAGCTCCGCGACTCCGCAACTCCTACATCAACTAGAGCCTCACCAAGTACCGGCGACAAGTCAAGTTACAAGAAAACTTTGACAAGTTCAAGTCGTCCTCCTCATACTTCAAGCAACTTCAAGCCGCGTGCCAGACTCTACTCCGACCGATGAGACCGTCAAGACAAGCTCCTTCAAGTGTTTCACTTGCGGCGGCCGAGGCCACAAGTCCTTCGAGTGCACAAACAAGCGCACCATGATCTTCAATGACGACGGCACCTACGACTCCATGAGTGAAGGAGAAATGGAAGCCCTTGAGCAAGTGGCCATGCACCGACAAGTGAACAACGACGACAAAGATGATCAAGTCTTTTGTGATGAAGATTCAAGTCCCGCTCTTGTTGTCTCCAAGGTCTTGACTCTTCAACATCAACAAGACGAAGACCAACGATGCCACATCTTCCATACAAAGGCCGGCATCAATGGAAGGTCCATCAAGGTCATCATCGATGGAGGTAGTTGCCACAACTTAGCAAGTGAATTACTATGCTCCAAGCTCCAATTGGTCAAGAGGAAGCACCCGCACCCCTACAAGATTCAATGGCTAAGCGACTCCGGCACTATACAAATCGAGCATACGGTCCAAGTCTCCTTCAAAATTGGTGCATATGAGGACACTTTGGAGTGTGATGTGGTCCCAATGACCGTTTGCCACCTCCTTCTTGGTCGACCATGGCAATTCGACCGTGGTGTCATCCACAATGGGCGTACCAATCACTATAGCCTCAAGATGAAAGGGAAGGAGTATGTGCTCGACCTATGTCTCCTAGTCAAGTGATAGCCGACAAGCAAGCCACCCATCATGGAGAGAAGAGTGAGAAAGTGATCCACCAAAAAGTGAGTGAGAGCCTCAAGCCAAACTTGAGCGCCTCTTCGCCTAGAGAGAAAAACCTCATCCTATTTGCCACAAAAAGTGAGATGAGAGAAGTGTGTGAGAACCCTTCAAGTGTGATGCACTTTGTCCATGTGTGCAAGGATGGAGAACGAAAAACTAACACCTCTCATGAGCTACCTTTAGTGTTTCAATCTGTTTTGCAGGAATTCAAAGACGTTTTCCCCGAAGAGCTACCTCCGGGTCTACCTCCTCTACGAGGCATTGAGCATCGAATCGACCTCATCCCCGGAGCGCCACTTCCAAACAAAGCTCCATACCGTGTCAACCCCGAAGAAACTAAGGAGATTCAATGACAAGTACAACAACTCATCGACAACGGTCATGTACGTGAAAGCTTAAGCCCTTGTGCCGTTCCGGTTATTCTTGTGCCTAAATCCGATGGAAGTTTCCGCTTGTGTTCCGATTGTAGACCTATAAATGCTATCACCGTTCGCTATAGGCATCCCATTCCTCGCTTAGATGATATGCTTGATGAACTTAGTGGAGCCAACCTTTTCTCAAAAATTAATCTTAAAAGTGGCTATTATCAAATCCGCATTCAAGAGGGTGATGAATGGAAAACCGCTTTCAAAACCAAATTTGGCTTGTATGAGTGGTTAGTGATGCCTATGGGTTTATCGGAGGCTCCTGGTACTTTCGTGCGCCTTATGCATCATGTGCTTCGCCCTTATATTGGAGTCTTTGTTGTGGTCTACTTCGACGATATTCTTGTGTTTAGCAAAACCATGAAAGAGCATCTTGTTCATGTTAGGGCTGTTTTGCAAACCCTTCGCAAGGAACATCTATATGCAAACATGAAAAAATGCACATTTGGTGTTGACAAAGTGGTTTTCTTGGGTTTTGTTGTCTCTTCCAAGGGTGTCCATGTTGATGAAGCTAAAATTGAAGCAATCAAAACTTGGCCCCAACCCACCAATTTGCAACAAGTACGTAGCTTTCTTGGTCTTGCGGGTTTTTATCGTTGCTTTGTGTTAGCACTATTGCCGCTCCTTTGCATGCTTTGAGCAAGAAGAATACTCCTTCTGTTTGGGGATCTTTGCAATCCACCGCTTTTGATGAGCTCAAGTCTTTGCTTACTCATGCTCCAATTCTTGCTTTGCCCAATTTTGACAAAACTTTTGAGGTTCATTGTGATGCAAGTGGTACCGGAATTGGCGGAGTTTTGATGCAAGAAAAACGAGCAATTGCTTACTTTAGTGAAAAACTATTCGGTGCTCAACTTAACTATCCCATCTATGATAAAGAATTGTATGCATTAGTGCGTGTGCTACATGCTTGGGAACATTATCTTAGACCTCATGAGTTTGTCATCCATACCGATCATGAAACACTTAAGTACTTAAAAGGCCAAACTAAGTTGAACAAGCGTCATGCCAAATGGAGTGAATTCATTGAATCTTTCCCATATGTGATCAAGTACATTAAGGGTAAGGAAAATGTAGTTGCCGATGCACTTTCACGCATATGCACGCTTGTCACCAAACTTGAGTTGAACGTTATTGGCTTTGAGCACATAAAAGACTTGTATGATAATGATTCATCTTTTGTGACTCCTTATGCTAAATGTTTGATGCATACATCTTGGGAACACTATTACATTAAGGATGGTTATCTTATGAGAGCTAACAAACTATGCATTCCCGAGTCTTCTCTTCGTTTGCTCCTTTTGCAAGAGGCTCATGGAGGCGGACTCATGGCACACTTTGGACGTGACAAGACGTTTGCCACGCTCTCCAAGAACTACTTTTGGCCCAAGATGTTCCGCGACGTCCAACGCTTCACCAACCGATGCTCTACATGTCGCAAAGCTAAGTCTAAAGCTCAATCTCATGGTCTTTACATGCCTCTTCCTATTCCCTATCAACCTTGGGAAGACATTAGCATGGATTTTATACTTGGTTTGCCTAGAACTCAAAATGGAAAGGATTCCGTGTTTGTTGTTGTGGATAGATTTTCTAAGATGGCACATTTAATTCCTTGCAACAAGATAGACGATGCTTCACATGTTGCAAATCTCTTTTGTAGGGAAATCTTGCGCCTCCATGGAGTACCAAAGACAATCGTCTCCGACCGTGACGTCAAGTTCTTGAGTTACTTTTGGAAGACCCTATGCGCCAAGCTCGGAATCAAGCTCTTGTTCTCATCCGCATACCATCCGCAAACCGACGGCCAAACGGAGGTGACAAACTGGACACTATCCACTCTACTTCGCGTGTTGATTAAGAAGAACATCAAGGAGTGGGAGGAGTGTCTACCCATCGCCGAGTAGGCCTACAATCGTGCAAGATATTCGACTACCGGCAAGTCCCCCTTCGAGGTCGTCTACGGCTTCAACCCGTTGTCCCCATTGGACATCCTACCTCTTCCTCTACAAGAGCGCACCAACAAGGATGTGAGTGCACGAGCCAACACATCAAGAAGATGCATGAGGATACAAGGCACGCCATCGAGCGCCAAGTACAACGACTAGCGACCAAGCTCAACATCGACAAACGACCCATGGTCTTCAACATTGGTGATCTTGTGTGGCTTCACCTTCGCAAGGACCGCTTCCCCAACGAGCATGAAGTCCAAGCTTCTACCTCGAGCCGATGGACCTTTCAAGGTGCTAGCACGCTACAACGACAATGCCTACAAGATCGACCTACCTCGAGACAAGTACAATGTGAGCGACATCTTCAACGTCAAAGATCTCACGCCATACCATGGAGATGAAGATTTTGATCCGAGGTCGGATCTCTCCCAAGGGAGGGGAGATGATGTGGAGCATCCTTCCGTCATCCCCATGGACTCTACACCAACACATCAAGCCCCACGTGGACCGATCACAAGAGCAAGAGCACGTGCTTTGGAAACCGAGGTGAACTCCTTCCTACTAGATTTGCATATGGACATGAGTGGAACATGTTTACTACCTCACCATAATGTGCTATGCCTCCTTAGGTATGAAGAGGAACATCACCAAGACACTTAGGAGCATCACCAAGGAGAGGGAGGACCACCCCGAGGCCACGCGAACCAAGAAGAAGGGTTACAAGAATGCAGGAAGCTCAGGCGACCCCGTCTTGCAGACCCCGAGACCCCGTGCCCACGGGCTACTCAGGGAGTTGGCGTTGGAGCACCCCGTGTGCACGGGCCTCCCAGGATGGCCGGCTGAGATGGCTTCTTCGACTCCACTTCGTCTCCTTTGACCCCTAGGCTATATATTCCGTACCAAAGACCTTGTCTAGGGTTAGCAAAGTATTAGATGAGATATTTGTGAGCTTTGCTCCTTTCTACCTTCCCTTGTGGAATCAAGACCCCCTAGGGAAGAATCCTTGTGGATTTCAAGAGATCCTCAAGGAGTAGACTATCTCCAAGACCCCCTCTCCTTTGGATTTGGGATGAACTTTGCCATTGTATCTTTCCTTTGATTGTGTTTGTGACTTGAGGATCTTGTGTTGTTGCTCTAGTGGATGTGTAATCGAGAATTGTTCGAGTGATTTCCTCTTTGTGTTCTTGTTGTGTTCTTGTTGTTTCTCTCCTATTCCCCCTCCAAGTGTGAAAAGATCCCTCCTAGGGTTATAACCTACAATCAAAGCAACAAATGGATGTCCTCGAATGAGTAAAATATGCATCCAACATGCTCACACAATAAAATGACAAATGAAATATGTGACAAAGCATGCACAATCACTCCAGCATCTATCAAGCAATTTGGCGATGACTAGGTCATCTATATATGAGTATATTGACTTAGGAGTCAAATGAGAACATTTGATCATAGGTCATACTCATCGTTTAAGCACAAGTGGGGTTGCCACTTTTATGTATAGCATTGTTGTGCTCACATCATTAGAGTTGCTTTAGCTCAGCTGATTAGAGTAAAGCTCCCCCTAGATGTGATATCCCCCCTAAGAGGGATGAACTAACCTTGGGTTTTGTCGATGATGACTTCATGTAGGTGTGGAAGATGTAGATGCTCAATGTTGATGTAGATCACTCGGAGAAATCCTTTGGAGTGAGTTGCACTTTCAATACCTACATGGGTTAGTCCCACAAGGAACAAACAAGGATATCTGTAGACATAGAGTGATATTCACATGAGATGATGTCCATGAATGCATTAGGTTACCTTGTCCCTTGTCTTACCAACAAGAGGGTTGTGACTCCTTGAACTAGTGCAAGATATGGAAGTTGTTTGCACTTGTCCTTGCCAAAATGATAAGAGTGAAGTATGTTGATGAGTCACCCTCAAGAACTCTCTAGTTCTTCTTCTTCAGGATCCACACCATCTTGATGGGAATCCTTGAAGTTGTAGTTGTACTTGATGAAATGGAACTTGATGTAGTCTTGGGAACCCACTTGACCAAGGCATTAGGAGCTTCTTCAAATGCATCAATCTCCTCTTGAAGCTTGTCCTTGCCTATTAGCGTGTGGTCTTGTGGTGGAAGATCATCTTGAGCTTGTGTTCCTTGGAAATAAGTAGGATCATACTTCTCTTGTTGAGGAACAAACTTCGTCTTGGGGTATTGATCTTCTTCCCACTCAACTCCATTGGCATTGAACTTTCGTTCAAAACCAACACCTTGATTCTTCCGGTGTCTTCCTTGTTTATGCATACAATTTCCTCAAATTGCTTACTTCCTAAGCAAGACTCTTGTAAACACCCTTCTCTATAATTCCCTTCAATAAGCTATTTTCTTGCTCAAGTGTAACTTGGCTAAGAGAATCATTATTGGAATCAAGAGAACTACTAGAAGCAACAACATTGGATTTAGCATGATTGTTGTTACTACTAGAGGAAGAATCTTTCTTGTTCTTGTTGCTAGATTTAACTTGTGGCATGTAAGTAGAAAATAGTAAATGCTTGGCAATGTAAGAAGAACTCTTCTTGCGCAGATCATCATTGATTGCTTTTAAGAACTCATGCTCTTGCTCAAGGTTGAGCTTTTCAAAGCTTAGCTTCTCATGAGTCTATAAAAGTTCTCGATGATCTTCCAAGGTAGTTTCATGAGCTAAATTAAGAGTGTTTAGTTCTTTAGTTAGACGCTCAATCTCCTTCTTATCATCATCATTCGTTTTATCTTGATTATCATGATTAATAGCATGTTCATCATCGTTTTCATAACTAGAGTTGTCAACAAGTAAATCATCATCTCCTAGCAAATCATCTTCATGACTATTGAAATCAACATACTCGGGGTGTGTGTTACCTTTGGACCTTTTGTCGGCGTTCTGGGAACGGGGGTCCCCGAACTTGCACACTGCGGCTGTGGCGTGGCTCAAAGGGGCCAGGACAGCCCATCTTCATCAACACAAGCTCAAGACCCTCGCGAGGGGCCAAGCCTTCTTGAGGCGGACGACCAAGAGCTTCCTCGGTAGCGGCCTCGTCGAGGCTGGCTCGTGAGGAGGCGGAGAGTTCAAGGCAGGGTACCTCGCGAGGTGCCCGTGGACGCAAGCCATGATTTACCAAGGGCGCCCGGGCCAGGCGCCATGGCGTCCTCCTTTCCTCTTTGGTGCAAAGGGAGCAAGCACAAAGTAGAGCATCAAGCAAAGGCATCCGCTTTGGTGCAACAAGACCAAGACCAGTCCCAACGGCCGGAATGCACGGTCATCGTGGAGCCCAAGCGGCGTCATCACCAGAGCCTTTGGCGGCGAGGACCAACTTTAGTCGGGATAAGTGTACCCGCTGTTCCCCTTCAAAATGGCCAATTGTTGGCGCCCTTCCCGCTCAATATTTGGTAAGAGGCCCAGGCCTTCGTCTATATAAGTAGAGCTAGCCACCATAGTAAAGGGGCGGAGGATCCAAGATTCGAATCCAGAGAGAGAGAGAAACCCGCTCCTCGAGGCTAGAGCGACGGGATACCACTTAGCAGTTCAACACACCCACCAAGAACAGGCCCTCGCGAGGCTGTTCTCCCTATCTTATTCTTCATCAGCCCCAGAGGCAATCCACACCACCACCTTTGGAGTAGGGTATTACACCACGATGGTGGCCTGAACCGATATAAATCTTGTGTCTCTTGTGCTGTTCTTGTTAGTAGTTTAGGTCCCTGCGGTTCGGTGAGGTACGAGACGGTGGAGGGTTGGATCTCCGCGCGCACCCCAGAGTTCGAACCTTAAGGGTCTGCCGGAACCCGAAATCCGACATTTGGCGCGCCAGGTAGGGATGCGCCGGAATCCGCCTTCTGCCACCTCGTGTCCCGTCGCATCGTCATCACCATGTCCGGCGACCAAGCGGGCAATCCAGATCCATGGACGGCGTGGCCCGCCCACGCAGAGCCGCTCGCCTTAGGCGACCCCGTGCCCCAGGCAGCTCACGGTCCGCAGGGCGTTGCGGGCCGCGGGCGACACGGGCAGGCCTCGACGGCTCTCACACCGTGGCAGGCGCGGTCGGCAGCAAGAGCCTCCAACCACGCCGCGACCACATCACCGTACACCCGCCGGGAGCAGGCAAACTTGAGGGCCGCGCTCACGGTGGCCCGAGAGCTGCTGCAGTGCATGCTGCTGGAGAGCGGCCACGACGTGCTGCTGGAGCGAGTGGTGGAGCTCCTGGGCATCGCCGCCTCGGGGGCTCACCCCTTCTGCACCCAACTCCCACCTCAGGCCGAGGGCGGCCCGCACGGGCTCAAGGCGCCCGCGCTCCGGCTACTCCAAAGACCGGCGAAGCCGTTTGTCGGCCGGGCGGGTTGCCCCCGCCCGACCCACGGAGAAGAAGGACCCGGCGCAACTCACGGCTCCTGGTGGACCGCCAAGCGCCACCACCCAACGGCGGCGCGTCAAGCGAGCAGCGGACAAGACGCCAAAGACTACGGCGTGGCCTTCGGGATGACGGCGCCGGAAGAATACGTGCCCACATGATGGACCAAGGGCACCCGCATGAGGGAGAACAAGACTGGCTCCTCAGCCCATTACTGGGGATGAGGCGCCAGAAGCCGCGCTCTTTCAGGAGTCTCGAGACAGTCCCACTGGTCACGCCGGGGGCGACGATTATCGGGTACCGCTACTTCCTCAAGAGCAAACATACGCTAACCTTAGGTCGCAGGAGGTACAAGTCGCCACGACGAGCGGCTGCCCGGCTCCCGTGGTCTCCTACCCCTCGGGAGGGGGGCGCAGTGGGCTGCCGGAGAGGGGTAGAGACCCGACATCACCACCGCGGCGTCCGGAGCAAGGCGTTCTCAAGAGGTAGGCCCTCTGCTGGGGAGGTGCCTCAGGGCCTGCCCCTGGCGGAGGACCCGTGGTCGTCGGGGGAACCGCTGGCGACCGCTCTACCCACCGGCGGCGTCCTGGTTTCCGGTCGTCGTTGGTGGCACTAGAGTGTGGCGCAAGGCGGGGCCCTCGTCTGGCGATATGAAGCAAGGCCGGTACCTGTGAAGAAGGCCCAGTGCCTGTGAAGCTCGCCGCCCCGTGACACTCTCACGTAATAATGAGTGGGGCTGTACACGCCCCGAGTCTCAAGGGTGCCGGCCTCGGGCCCCGGGCTCCCTCCCTACGCCCGATAGCAGCACTTAGCTCGCTGGTGAGAAGACGTCCAAGACTAGACTAGGTGCCGGACGCGGCCTTTTTCTGCTTTCATTTGGTTTTCCCTCTCGCTGTCGTTTTCCCCTATTGGATTTAAGTTGAATTTGAGCTTGAAGATTTGCATGTATTTGGGGAAGGGGTGCTTAGTCTCGTTCGAGCAAATCTCTCGCGTTTCGGTTACAACTCCGCCTCAGCTGCCTCCCCTCGCGAGCCCCTCGCGAGCCGGGCCAGGCCAAGCTCGCGCACAACCCAGCCTGTCGCCGCCGCGTCCTCTCCGGATGGTTTTTGCTGCAGGTCCTACGGATTCAATCGATAGACACTCAGATCGCCGCAGCCTTCCACAGGCTATCTCGAGGCTCGTACGAAACAAAGGTAAACCATCCAACTAACGTGCCTCTTAGCCAACCACTTCGCACGGGCGTATGGGCAATGTAACACCAGCTAATACGAAGAACACAAGTCTTACATGAGGGGCTCCCCCTCCCAAAATGCTCTCACCTCCATCAGGCCAAAACCTGAGTTCTATTCATGCAGGGTAATGGAACAAGGACAATACATGATCAGTCGGATAAATCCCCCAATGCATCCTCAGGAACACCTCCCGAGCCGTTGCTGGCGTCGCTGGCCTCGCCGTTGTTGTCTGCGTGATCGTCGGCGGCGTCTGGGCCGTTCTGCGCCGCCCTCATCGGGCCACGACCACGCCGTCGTCGTCTGCCGAAGGCGTCTTGACGAGGGCATCCACGTTTTCTTCCACCCAGTGCGCCAGGTCGCCCCGCACGGCCTGGGGAACTGGGGCGATGGCTGCGTCAAAATCAAAGTGAGGGTCCATGTCCCGGAGATGGCTGAAGATGCGAGAGAAGGCGCGCCCGAGCAGCGCGCGGCTCCTCGCCTCCACCAACCTGTCGGCCCTGACCGACCGCGCCTCCAGCCACGAAACCACGCCAAGAAGAAGCAAGGTTGCCGGCGTAGTTAACCGCGTGCGGCTGGCCTACTGCCGCCTCGCAGATGTTATCCAAGCCTACGTTAGCTCTTTCCCGGAGCGTGGCGAGCATGGGACGGTGCTCGTGCTCCAAGATTCGCCGCTTACGCATCTCGTCCGCATTCTGGCGCGCAACGGCCTCGGCCTCCTCCACCCGCTGGCGAAGAAGGAGCGCCTCGGCCTGAGAGGTGGCGGACTCCCTCTGCGCCACCTCGAGGGCGGCCCGAAGAGCATCGGCCCGCCGCGTTGCCTCCTCCAGTTTGGCCCTCAAGGCGGCAGTCCTGCCCTCAGCCTCGGCCTTGATCAACCCCAACCGCTCCTGAAACTCACACTCGAGGCTCGAGCGTGCCGCCGCCACTCGGCGTCCGACCTCCTCCATGACGCGGGCTTCCCGTGCTGCAACCTCATCCTCTGCCCGCGTCGCCAAGCGATCCCTCGTCTCCAAGCGCTGCGTACTGCGCGTTGGCGGCTTCAAGCGTCGGCGCCTCTTCACGCTCGAGTCTCACCGAGTCACCACAGCCACCTTCATCGACGCAGGGCTGCCTCGCGCAGCTTGCTCCTCCAACGAGTGGCACCGGGCCGGGGCTTCCCGTGCCGCTCCTCCGCCGCCTCTCGTCGCCTTTGTCAACTGCCGGGCCTCCTCGGCCCGAGAACAGGCCTCCCGAGAGGCTGCCAAACGCCTTGGCCTCTTCGTCATCGAAGCTCGCTGGCGGCGCAGCGCTAAGCGGCAACGCCCTCCAGCTCGCGCCTCTCTGCGACCAGCGCAGGCCCTCGGCCTCAAAGGCGCGTCTTCGTCGTGAAGCTCTTCACCGAGAAGGCTCACTGCGTCGGCCGCCTTCAAGAAATCCTTGGCGAAGGGCTCGGCGCTCCAGAAAGCGGCCACGCGCCGTCCTCCACACCATCAACCGCCCGGTAGTGGCAGCTACGAATCAACACTCCCCTCCGGGCGGGGCTGGCACCCTCGCGACGGCCGGGCGCCACGCCAGGCCCGGCACGAGCCAGCCCATCCCTGCACGAGGGCGAGGGAAGCGCCAGCCAATCGCCGTCCACGACCAAAGCGAGAAGCCCACAAAGAAGCTAGCTATGCCTCGGGAAGGCTCGCGAGGAAGGATCGCAAAGGCGCCGGGGCCACGACGCGCCTGACGGCTCACCTCCCCAATCGCCCTCACCACAAGAGCTCCACCGCTTGGAGCACTCGAGGCTGGGGAGGGACGGCCGAGGGGACGGCTCCTCACCCGTCTCCGTGAGCTCGGCGGGAAGGGGCTGCAGGCAAGGATCAAAGACGAGCAGCGTAAGAATCGAGCTGGAGAAGAAGAATGCTTACTCGCCGGTGGCAAAGTACTTCCCTACGCTTTAGCGAGCGGCGGGTAATCATCGCCCAGGGCCTCCCTTCTCTTCCGGAGGGCCTCGAAGTTCACGCGGAAACGACCCAAGATTTGAGCGCAGGGATCAGCCTGCGGCGAGGGAGAAGCATCAAGGCGGCGTGCGTCTGGGGCGTCAGCCTGACGCGCGCTGCTAGTCGCCTCACCAAGAGAAGCAGCAGGGGCCTCGGGGGCTCTAGCCATGGCGCTATGGGCGGCCTGCCGCCCTCGGCCAGCCGCATGAGCCTCAAGAGCTGCCCCTTCACGAGCATCGCCAGCGCCTCACCCGGCGGGGTCCTTGACCTCTGGCGGCTCGTACTCTCCTGCTCCGCCACTTGAGGAGGAGCCGCTTTGGCCGATCGGGAGGGCTGTCACCACCACAGATTCTCGCGAGGCCCCACGGAGACCCAGTGGGGTGCAGCCCCCATTCATCGAAGATAGGCATCTGGTTCACCAGATCGCCCCTGTTCCGGCAGAGGTACAACAGGGCCCCTTCGTGCTGGATGCCACCAGGGTTAGGATCGCCGGTCAGGGTCAGGAGCACTTTCCTTAGCGCTTCAGGCGTCACGCCTTCTTCCTGGAGCCTCATACGATCACCAGGCCCGCCGAAGGCCCACATCCGGTGGGAATGGCGTTGAAGAGGAGCAATGCGGTGCATCAGGAACTCCTTCACCACCTTGGGCGCCACACAGCAAGCGACCTCGTGAACGCTGGGCGCCAGACAAAGGCGAGCCGAGGGCTCGAAGCGCCTCCTGCCCCACTGAATTGGGGACAGCGGGCGGTCGGCTCCGATAGCAGGGGGCTGGGCACGCCCACATCCGCATCTGACCACCTCTCGCGGAACTCAGCCCTTGGTGGAGGCAGGCTGAAGTCAATCCCCGAGGCCGCTGTCTCGGCATCGGCGAAAGCTCACTCACGCTGAGCATTGAGTGGGGTCGACAAGGCGCAGAGAGAAGAAGTGGCGCAGCAGGGCAACCGAGGGAAGGATGCCCATCATTGCCTCACAAACGAAGGCGAAGACCAAGAGGAGAGTAATGGACTCAGGACCCAGATGCATCATGTGGATCTGATAATGGGAAAGCACGACATTGAAGAAATCAGAGAAGGGGAACTAGTCCGCCCGCAGGCGTCGTGAAATACCGGACCTCATTGACTATCCTGCCGATGGCGAAGTGGGGCCTTGGGCCAGGCCGTCGTCCTCCGCATTCGTTGAAGGAGGTGGCGAGCCGAACCGACCTTGCCCCAGCCCTCCAGATTGAGTATGATCGACGAATCGACGGCGGAGGCCGCCGTGGCGGCGAGCAAGGCGAAAGCGCGGAGTTTCTTCCTTTCCCTTCTTCGTTGGAGCCATGGCGATCGAAAGGGAAAGGGGGATTTGAGATTGGATTGGAAATGGAAGTCGGAGTTCGAGAGGGAAGGACCGGAGCGCATGGCGAGAGAGGGGAACAGATGTGTGCAGCGGCGTGTCCGCCTAGCAAGGCATGAAATAAGGAGGCGTGGGGAACAAAGTGCAGCCCATGTCCAATCAACCGCCACGTTGCTGAGGTCAGCAGGCTGTTAGGGCTCATGACGCTTCAGACTTGCCCTTTCGCCTCTGCACGGCCAAGTTCGGCGCCAGGCCCGGGCTACTGTCGGCGTTCCGGGAACGGGGTCCCCAGACTTGCTGCCCTGCCTGCGGCGTGGCTCAAGGGGCCAGGATAGCCCATCTTCATCAACACAAGCTCAAGACCCTCGCGAGGGGCCAAGCCTCGCGGGGCGGACGACCAAGAGCTTCCTCAGGCGCGGCCTCATCAGGCTGGCTCGTGAAGAGGCGGAGAGTTCAGGGCAGGGTACCTCGTGAGGTGCTCGTGACGCAAGCCATGACGACCAAGGCGCCAGTCGGGCGCCAGCCCGCGCAGCGTCCTCCTTTCCTCTTTGGTGCAAAGGGAGCAAGCACAGGCGAGAGCATCAAGCAAATGCATCCGTTTCGGTGCAACAAGACCAAGACCAGCCCCAACGGCTGGAATGCAGTCATCGTGGAGCCCAAGCAGGCTTCATCACCAGAGCCTTTGGCAGGCGAGGACCAACTTTAGTCAGGATAAGTGTACCCGCTGTTCCCCTTCAAAATGGCCAATTGTTGGCGCCCTTCCCGCTCAATATTTGGGAAGAGGCCCAGGGCCTTCGTCTATATAAGTAGAGCTGGCCACCATAGTAAAGGGGACGGAGGATCCAGCATTCGGAATCCAGAGAGAGAGAGAAACCCGCTCCTCAGGCTAGAGCGACGGGATACCACTTAGCAGTTCAACGCACCCACCAAGAACAGGCCCTCGCGAGGCTGTTCTCCCTCAGATCTTGTTCTTCGTCACCCAGAGGCAATCCACACACCACACCTTTGGAGTAGGGTATTACACCACGATGGTGGCACGAACCGAGATAAATATTGCGTCTCTTGTGCTGTTCTTGTTAGTAGTTTAGGTCCCTGCGGTTCGGTGAGGTACGAGACGATGGAGGGTTGGATCTCCGCGCGCACCCTAGAGTTCGAACCTTAAGGGTCTGCCGGAACCCGAAATCCGACACCTTTAGCCATGAAACATCTTCCAATTCCTTAATTTGGTGAGTCAAATATGTCATAGGAGTTGTTTGTCACAAGAGCTAGGCCGGAAACACCTTCATCTTGAGTATATTCGGAGTCAGAGTGATAACTTCTTTCAGAGTGATGGCCGTAGTCAGAGCCGGATACCCATTCACCAACATGAGCTTGATGTCTTCTTTTTGTGTAGCTCTTTGATGATTTGTCCTTCCTCTCCGAATCCTTGCTTCTCCGACAGGGTCTTCATTCATAACGATCATCTCTACTCCTTCTCTCTCTTGGTGGTGATTCTTCTCTTCTACTTCTTCTCTTGGGAGAATCTTCTCTTCTTTTGTAGGGAGCCGTACACTCATTTGAGTAGTGTCCGGGTCTTCCACAATTGTAGCAATTTTGTTCACGACTTGAAGATCTCTTGTCATTGTAGGACCTTGACTTGGAGCTTCTTTCCTTGCTTCTACTCTTGTAGAATTTGTTGAAATTCTTCACCACTAGGCTCAATTCTTCATTGAAGGTTTGTTTCTCACTTGATGATGTGGGAGCTTCACATGAGGCTTTGTAAGCACCACTTGACTTGTTGTGGAGCTCTTCTTTATCCTTAAGTGATATCTCATGAGCAACAATTCTTCCAATGACTTCTGTTGGCTTGAGATCTTTGTAATTGGGCATCATTTGGATCAATGTGCATACGGTATCATATTTTCCATCCAAGGCTCTTAGGATCATCTTGATGATGAATCTATCGGTCATCTCTTCACTTCCTAAGCCAGCAATCTCATTTGTGATGAGAGCAAGCCTAGAGTACATTTCAGCAATACCTTCACCATCCTTCATTTTGAACTTGTCAAGTTGACTTTGAAGCACATCCAATTTGGATTCCTTGACGGAGTCAGTACCTTCGTGCATATGAATCAAAGTATCCCAAATTTCCTTTGCATTCTCAAGACGACTGATTTTGTTGAATTCTTCGGGGCATAATCCGTTGAAGAGAATATCACAAGCTTGAGCGTTGTATTGCGGCATCTTCAACGCTTCCGTGGTAGCTTCACGGTTCGGTTCTCTCCCATCAAAGAATTCACCTTGCAAGCCAATACACACAATAGCCCAAACGGCGGGGTTATGTCCAAGAATATGCATTTTCATCTTATGCTTCCAACTACCAAAATTAGTACCATCAAAGTAAGGACCTCTACGGTGGTAATTTCCCTCGCTAGACGCCATACTCTCCTAGGTTGTGAAACCAAGGCTATGATCACCAAAAGCTATGGAAATCAAAGCAAATGGAGACCAAAGCTCTGATACCACTTGTAAGATCGAAAGTATGTCTAGAGGGGGGGGGGTGATTAGACTACTTGACCAAATAAAAATCTAGCCTTTTCCCAATTTTAAGTCTTGGCAGATTTTAGCAACTTAGCACAAATCAAGTAATCAACCTACACATGCAATTCTAAAAGTATAGCAGCCGAATGTAAAACAATTGCATATGAAGGTAAAGGAAGGAGTTTGGAGGGATCAAACGCAATGTAGACACGGAGATTTTTTATCCGTGGTTCTGATAGGTGGTGCTATCGTACATCCACGTTGATGGAGACTCCAACCCACGAAGGGTAACGGTAGTCCATGGAGGGCTCCACCCACGAAGGGTCCACGAAGAAGCAACCTTGTCTATCCCACCATGGCCGTCGCCCACGAAGGACTTGCCTCACTAGGGTAGATCTTCATGAAGTAGGCGATCTCCTTGCCCATACAAACTCCTTTGTTTAACTCCACAATATTGACGGAGGCTCCCAAGTGACACCTAGCCAATCTAGGAGACACCACTCTCCAAAAGGTAATAGATGGTGTGTTGATGATGAACTCCTTGCTCTTGTGCTTCAAATGATAGTCTCCCCAACACTCAACTCTCTCTCATAGGATTGGATTTGATAGAAAGATGATTTGAGTGGAAAGCAACTTGGGGAAGGCTAGAGATCAAGATATATGGTTGGAATGGAATATCTTGACCTCAACACAAGTGTATGTGATTCTCTCTCAGAAAATGTATGTCGGAAGTGTAGGCATGTTCTGATAGCTCTCTCCATGAATGAAGAGTGGGTGGAGGGGTATATATATATATATATCCTCCACACAAATTACCAAACTCGGTGGAACCGAATTTATACTCGGCCAGACCGATTTAGTTCAAAATGTGAACGTTAGGAATTTCGGTGGGACCGACACGTCAACTCGGTGGGACCGATTTCATTAGGGTTTGGGCATAACGTAATCTCGGTGAGACCGATTACGCAAACTCAGTGGGACCGAGTTTGGTAATAAGCAAACAGAGAGTTGGTCAGGCAAACTCGATGGGACCGATTCGCTCATCTCGGTTAGACCGAAACGTTACGAAGGGGAAATAGAGAGTTTGCATTGCAATCTCGGTGGGACCGATCGCTCATCTCAGTTGGACCGAAACGTTACGAAGGGAAACAAAGAGGTTGCAGTCCCATCTTGGTGAGACCGAGGTCCCTATCGGTGAGACCGAAGTGACTAGGGTTTGTGGCAGTGGCTATGTCAAGTGAACTCGATGGCGCTGGATAGAAAGTTTCGGTGGGGCCGAGTTTGTCTTTTGGTTTGGGACATATGTGGATATGAGAAAGTAGTTGAGGGTTTTGGAGCATATCACTAAGCATTTTGAGCAAGAAACTCATTAAGCAACACCTCACCCCCTTTTAATAGTATTGGCTTTTCCTATGGACTCAATGTGATCTTGGATCACTAAAAGTAAAATATAGAGTCTTGTGCTTTGATCTTGAGCCAATCTTTTGTCCTTAGCATTTTGAGGGGTCCACTTTCTAATCCATGCCATGCCAATCATTGAGCTTTCCTGAAATATTTATCTTGAAATAGCATTAGCTGAATGAGCTATATTGTCGGTGTACTAAAGTAGGGGTACCTTAGTACCCCGAACTTGTGCACGGGCAGTCGCAGCGTCCCCGCGGCAAGCCTCGCCGGGCGTCCGCCAAGACCCTCCGCGGCCATTCTGAAGGCAAGACCCCGACAAGAGGAGCTTGTCGGGAAGGCCTCTCTAGGCAGACGAGGCCCCGACAAGAGGATCTTGTCGGGAAGGCCTCTCTAGGCAGACGAGGCCCCGACAAGAAGAGTTTGTTGGGAAGGCCACTCCAGGCACGCAGAAGACAAGGCCCCGGCAAGAGGAGCTTTCCGAGAAGGCTCGGGGCGCGACAAGTCTTCGGGCGCGACAAGGATTCGGCCGCGGCAAAGCGCTTGCCGTGGCATGCAACTTCTCTCCGTCTCCGCTCCAGCTCACCCAGCGAAGTGTCGCCATGGGACCGTTCCATGGGCGCGTGTCGAGCAGCTGTGCAGCCAGCGGAGAGCAGCGATGAGCGGCGCTGACAGGCTCGCCATCGTGGGCGAGCGGAGGCGCACTGACGCCTCGTTACAATGTTTGGGCGACAACGACAGGCATTTATTGCTTTTGTCCCTTGCCGTCGGAGTTAGGTATCTTTGCACTGTACACTGTTCAAGTAGGTGTACCAACTCCAGTTTTTACATTCGTACCCCCGCCTATGTTGCCACCTGTCGGAGACCCCTTGAGCATATAAAAAGAGGCCCGAGTGCAACGTAGAAAGGGTTGGGTTCACGTCTTTCACAAGGTTGAGTTCATTCGACTGGCCATAGACTAGATACACCCACGCTAGGTTTTGTAGCTCGCATTGCTCCCTAGCAAGAACACAATAGATCAGACAAGCAGCAGTAAGAGTTTTATCTCTCCGGAGAGCTCTGAAGCTGGGTAAACCGCTCGTGTGCATCGCCTTGATCCGCTCTTCGTGCGACCTCCGCCCCTCCGAACCACAAAGGGGCCCGGTCCGCCGCCCCATAGGTGTCCGTGGGCACGATCAGCCTCCCGACATCTCTGGCGGCGCCCGGTAGAAGCGTCGAGGCCGTGTGAATCCGATCCGGCGTTCACGCGAGCGGCATCATCAACATCTTCCTCAACATGCCACCGAAGAAGAAGGCTTCGGCGGCAGAGCCGTCGCGTCGTACCCACTCTCACCGCAGCAAAGCGGGTGGTGGTGCGACGCCCGGCGAGGAACGGGCGCCGACGAAGGTGCTCGCGACGCGTTACAAGTCCAAGGACAAGGCACCGCAGACCTCGGCGTCCGCGCATCCCCGCGTCCATCTCGGGGAGGCCTTGAGACCAACAACGCCATGGCGTTCACAACGCCATACGTTCGCTGGATCGAGACCCTCAAGACCAGCATGCGCCAACATGCCGGGCGCTAGTGACATACGGTCGCCGGACGGGCGCTGCTCCTTCTAACGTAGTTAGAAGTCCGAGCGTGTCCGCTCCTCGCACCGCTTCTCCAATGCCGCCTACTACTCCAGCGAAGCTCTGGCGAGCTCAATCGCTCCTCGACTACCCTCCAACGGCCGACAAGGTCGACGAGTGGAGGGCCACTATCGAGCCTCATCGGCTTTGCTAACAGCGACGCTCGCGGCAACTAACGCCATCGTTGCCGCGGCGACGACAAGGCTCGAGCCGGTGGCGACGATACTGTCGGAGGTGCAACCACCGTGCACTCTCCGCCAGGAAGGCCAAGATCGCCGACTCACCGGATCCACCTCGACAGCGACTCCCGCTGCGTCGTCCGGACCCTGAGCTCGCCGCGATCAGCGCCAAGTTCTCCATGAGCGACAACAAGAGGACGCTCGAACTCGCATCGAGCGCCGAAGAGAAGCGCGACGTCAATCCGACAAGCGCTGGGCCTTCTGTTGACATGCACGCGCCGGAGGGGCCAGGCGACCTGCCGTACGCGGTAGGTTGCCGTCGCGTTCACTCGTGAGCTGCGGCAAGTCCGATGGCCCAGCCGGAAAAACTTCAAACCAGACGTGCGGAGAAGTATGATGGCAGGACGCACCCGTCGGAGTTCCTCAAAGCATCTACACCATCGCGGTGCAGGCTGCGGGGGACGGGACGACAAGATCCTCGCCAACTACTTCCCGCCGTGCTCAAGCCCAACGTCGGATCTTGGCTCATGCACTTGCCGGACAGCTCCATATCCTCTTGGGCAGATCTGTGCCATCGGTTTGTTGGCGCCTTCACGGTGGCCACAAACCTCATGGCCAAGAGAGCGACGTTCACTTGCTCGCCCGTAAGGAAGGAGAGTCCCCGCGCAAGTTCATCCAGAGATTCAGCCGCGTGCACTACAACATCCCGGACATCCACCCCGCGCGGTGATCGCCGCATTTCATCGTAATGTGCGGAACCGCAGGAAGAGGGAAGAGATGGCGATGAGCAAAGTCAAGGACGTCGCTGAGCTGTACGCCTTGGCCGACAAGTGTGCACGCTACCGAGGAAGGGAGGAGACTCCTGTGAGAGAATGCGTAAGCAGGATCGACAAGGATGACATCGCCCCGGCAAAGAAGGGCCGGCGGCGAGGCAACAGGAAGAAGAAAAGCAGAGAGGTGCTAGCTGTCGAGCAGTCCAGCAACGGAGGCGGCGACAAGAACGCCAAGACTGGCGGCTCCGGCAAGGAGGTTGCCGCTGACACCAACCACCATTCGGTGGCGGCCGCCGACAAGCAGGACGGCTCCGGCAGGCAATACTGCAAGATCCACCGCACCAAGGGCCACGATCTCCAGAGCTGCAAGAAGGTTGAGCAGCTCGTCGAATAGCAGAGAGCTGAGTACGGGCAGCGAGACAAGGAGAAGGCCCAGGAAAGTGCTGGGGGAGCAAGCAAGAAACGTCCCGGCCGGGGAGGTCGCCGCGACAAGGCCAAGCAGCGACAAGGAGATCGACCTCCCCGCGGCCGCGACAAGGATGAAGATGATGATGACGACGAAGATATGGAGGACGACGACGTCGATGAGCAGGAGTTTCAGAAAGCCACAGAGGTTCTCTGCATTGACGGAGGTGCTTCCCTGCATACCTCCCACCGCCAACTCAAGCAATGGATGCGGGAGGACAATGCAGTGGAACCATCCATAGAGTCACGCGAGCCTCTGAAGTGGTCCAGCACGCCTATCATTTTTGATATTGAGGACCACCACGATCAGATAATCATGCGGTTGGGTGCTTGCCGATGTTGGTCTCACCAACCATCCGCAACCTCAAGGTCACAAAAATGTTAGTTGACGGGCGGGGCCGGCTTGAATCTGATCTCCTCCGTGGTGCTCCGTGGCTTCAAATCCTCGACAGCCGAGCTTGAAGAGACCGGAACCTTCCAGGAATCAATCCGGGAAGGAGCAAGCCGAAGGGAAGATTACGTTGCCGGTCACATTTGGCGTGAAGCTGAACTTCGTAATCGAGAGGGTTACGTTTGACGTCGCCGATTTCCCATTACCTTACAATGGGATACTTGGTCGTCCAGCGCTCGCCAAGTTCATGGCAGCCTCTCACTACGCCTACAACCTACTCAAGATGCCGGGCCCGATAAGCGTCATCTCTGTCCATGGCGACAAGAAGGATGCCCTTATCTGTGCCGACAAGATCTTCCGGATGCAACAGCCGCGACAGACCGCTGGACACTTGCCGCTGAAGCTCCCGGGGAAGAAGACCAAGTCCAAGTCCGGCAAGGGCTCGATGCTCACTCCGGCAAGCGCCGCCTCTTGAGTGCTGCGCTACCGTCGAGGACGCACCATCGAGCTCCACCGGCAAGTGCAAGAAGATGGTGGCTCCGCCAAGACCAAGAAGGTGCCCGCCAAGGAGGACGGCGCTGGTGGTACCTTCACCATCGCTGCCTCTCTCGACCCCAAATAGGAAGGCGCTCGTTGCTTTCCTGCGGGCGAATGTCGGCGTGTTTGCATGGCAACCGTCGATATCCCCGTGTTCCCGTGAAAGTGATTGAGCACCGCCGCCGTTTGTCCTCATCTTGCCGCCCGTCAAGCAAAGAGTCGAGGAAGCAAGCAATTGAGCGCCAAGAATTCATAGCAGAAGAGATCAAGAAACTGGAAGCAGCAGGCCTTGTCAGAGGAGTGCTCCATCCTACGTGGTTGGCCAATCCCGTAGTCGTGCGCAAAGCAAATGGGAAATGGAGACTTTGTATTGACTTCACGGATGTTAATAAAGCTTGTCCCAAAGATCCATTTCCCTTGCCGCGCATTGACCAGATTGTTGACTCCACGGCTGGATGTGATTTGCTTTCGTTTCTTGATGCCTACTCAGGATACCATCAGATCTTCATGGCTGAAGAAGATGAGGAGAAGACCGCATTCATCACACCATGTGGTACATACTGTTTCATACGGATGCCTTTCGGTTTGAAGAATGCTGGTTCAACATTTGCAAGGGTAGAAGCCTACATGGATGACATAGTGGTCAAGAGCAAGGACAAAGCAACTTTGGTTCAAGATTTGGACGAGACCTTTGCAAATCTCCGCAAGATCAACCTCAAGCTGAACCCCGAGAAGTGCGTGTTTGGAGTCCCTTCCGCAAGCTTCTCGGGTTCTTCGTGGTCTCAATGAGGATTGAGGCAAATCCCGACAAGATCAAGGCCATTGAGCAGATTGAAGCACCAAAGCGCGTCAAGGATGTACGAAGACTTGCGGTTGCGTGGCTGCTCTCAGCAGGTTTATTTCTAGGTCTGGCTGAGCGCCCTGCCGCTTTTTCAAGATTTTGAAAAGGAAGGTCCAAAGAAATGGACTCCCGGCGGAGGCTGCGCTGCAGGACTTGAAGAGATACCTGTCCTCTACTCCAACACTTGTCGCACCTAAGCCACAAGAGAAGTTGCTGCTGTACATAGCGGCAACCAATCAAGTGGTTAGTGCTGCGTTAGTAGCGGAGAGGGAGGCGGGTGACGAGCCAGCAACCACGGCAAGCACATCCAGCGACAAGCAGGGGGCTTCTCCGACAAGCTCTGGTCCCGACAAGGACGAGTCCGCGAAGACACAAGAACAGATACAGAAAAGGATGGTGCAGCGCCCAGTTTACTTTGTCAGTTCCCTCTTGCAGGGGGCTAGGTCAAGGTACTCTGGTGTGCAAAAACTGCTTTTCAGCCTCCTCATGGCCTCGAGAAAGGTGCGCCATTACTTCCAAGCACATGAGATCACAGTTGTCACTCGCTTTCCCCTGAAGAGGATACTGCAGAATCCAGAAGCGACAGGCAGGATTGTCGAGTGGGCCTTTGGAGCTGTCAAGCTTTGGTCTCAAGTTTGAAAGCACATCAACTATCCAAAGCGAGCCTTGGCAGAATTCATAGCAGAATGGACGCCAACGCCGGATGAAGAGATTCCGGAGACGAGCATCCCGTCAAAGAAGCAAGCAAAGAGTGGCTGATGTACTTTGATGGTGCCTTCTCGCCGCAAGGCGCCCGGTCTTTGGCGTCTTGGTTATCGCACCCACCGGAGAGCACCTCAAGTACGTCGTCGGATGCACTTTCCCAAGGAGCAAGCGACAAACAATACTGCAGAGTATGAAGGCTTGCTTGCCGGTCTCAGGATCGCAGTGGACCTTGGGATCAAGAAGCTTATTGTCAGGGGTGACTCGCAACTTGTCGTCCGACAAGTGAACAAAGATTACCAGAGTCCGTTGATGGAAGCCTACGTTGATGAAGTGAGGAAGCTAGAAGAGCACTTTGACGGCCCGCAAATGGAACATGTTCCAAGAGCTCGTAATGATATTGCCGACGGCTGTCAAAGTCTGCTGTGCTTAAGTTACACGTGGAACGAGGAATTTTCGTGCTCAAGCTGACTCGACCAACCGTAACACCATCGACCGGACAGAGCAAGAAGAGGAAGTTGGCCTCTGGTGACTACTTCCGGCAGAGCTTCCCGGCCGTCGTTGCAAAGGTCCCCAAGATCAACAACAACAGTCTTTGAGGAAGCGATGCGCTCAAGCTGCACCCGAGGTTTGTTTCGTTGAAGCAAATGCTCCCGACAAGTCTTGCTCCGGCAAGCTTGTCGAGGAGCATCAAGCTCCGGCAGGGCCGCAGGCTCTTGCCATAGAAGCTGATGTTCCCGCAGCAGCAGATGTGCCTTTAGTCCTTGTTGTCGAGCCGCAAGCTCCAACATGGGCGCAGCAGATTGTCCATTTCCTTCAGACAGGAGAACTTCCGAAGAGCAGGAAGAAGCGGAAAGAGTAGCCCGGCGGTCAAGTATGTACCAGTTTGTCGACAAAGATAATGCATGTAAGAAGACTCAACGGTGTGAAATTGAAGTGTATTCCTGTGGAAGATGGACGAAGCTGTTGGCGAAGATACATGGAGGCATATGTGGTCACCACATTGGCGCAAGAGCACTTGCCGCAAAGCTTTCCGGCAAGGTTTCTTCTGGCCGACAGCCCTCCAGGATGCAACCGCACAAGTAACCAAGTGTGAAGCGTGCGGTTCCATTCCAACAGATACACCAGCCAGCTCAAGCTCTCCGCACAATCCCTTTATCCTCGCCATTTTTCGGTGCAGGGGCTCGACATCCTCGGCCCTTTCCCCGAAGCTGTCGGGGCTTTGAGTACTTATGCGTCGCCATCGACAAGTTCACAAAGTGGCGGAAGTGGAAGCGATGAGGAAGGTGACAAGACAACGGTCGGTGATCAAGTTCTTCAGTCGATTGTTTGCCGCTTCGAATCCCTAACAGGATCATCACCGACAAAGGCACACAATTCTGGTCGCACCTTCATGCAGTACATCCAAGACCTTGGCGCCAAGGTCTGCCCGCTCCGTTGCTCACCCGAGAAGCAGCGGTCAAGCGAAGAGGGCAAATGCTGAAGTGCTTCGCGGGCTCAAGACCGTAACTTTCGACAGGCTGCACAAGTGCGGATGAAACTGGATCGAGGAGCTGCCGGTGGTTCTTTGGTCGATCAGACGACGCCAAATCGAGCCATCGCCGTGCACCCTTTGCTCTAGTCTATGGAGCGAGGCAGTTCTCCCCACGTAACTTCGTATCTGGTCGCGTCAGTGCTCGCTTATGATGAGTTTGAGCAAGAGCAGCTGCGACAAGATGACACGCTGCTCCTTGAGGAGGATCGTCTTCAGTCTTTGTGGCGAGCCGCCGCTACCAGCAGGCCTGCGTCGCTACCATGGCCGCAGGGTTAATGCCAAGTCTCGAGGAAGGCGACCTTGTTCTTGACACGTTCAGTCCACCAAGAATTCAAACAAGTTGACGCCAAAGTGGGAAGGCCCTTATCGGGTGAAACGAGTCACTAGGCTCTGGCGCTGTCATGCCAGAGACCGAAGAAGGCATTCCGGTGAGCAACTCCTGGAACATTGAGCATCTTCGTAAGTTTTACCCATAAGGCATGGTTGTTGGAACCCGTTCCGGCAACCACCTTTTGTACAAGTCTTGCCGCTGTTGCATGTAATCCTTTGTACAAAGCCGGGCGCAGACCCCGTGCATCAGTAAAGCCCATGTGTTGCGCATTTACCCGTCAAGTTCATGCTTTCATCAATTTATTGCATGTTTTGGCTAACACTTTGTGCAGCAACCACACCCGTAAGCGAGAATCGAGCCATGGGCTCCATAACGTTATTTCCTCTTCTTTCTCTTGTCGCAAAGAAAGGGAGGCTCCCTCGCGCACAAGTTAACCAGGGGGAAGGAGGAGATAATATAGTGGACCAGGCACCGCTCGAGGAAGTCTCACCTCATTGGGAGGCAAGAAACAGGAAAGCTAAGTTGCCAAAGTTGGAGCAATCAATTTTTAAATTTTTAAGTTATCTTCCTCGAACGATAGTACTTTGTATGGAGAACCTGTGCGCAGAGGAACCAAATCGTGACTGGTCGCGCCCTTACTTTGTTTCGAGTCCGCTCAACAACTTAAGTGAGCTGCGGCTAGTCCGCGACAAGGTTGCTTGTCGGTGGCGACCACCTGCCAAGAGCTCTTTGAAGTTCCGCACTTTCGGCGCTCGCGGCAAGGGTGCACTGCACCGGCAAGTTTCCACGAATGCGTAAAGGCGAAGCATTACAAAGGAAGAGATCAAATAGAGGAAATAACATTGCATCAATCGATTCAGATCAGTAATAAATTTGTAAAGTTATCTTCCTTGAACGACTGCGCTTTGTATAAAAAACCCGTGCGCGAAGGAACCAAATCGTGACTGGTCGCGCCCTTACTTTGTTTCGAGTCCGCTCAACAACTTAAGCGAGCTGCGGCTAGTCCGCGACAAGGTTGCTTGTCGGTAGCGACCCTTGCCAAAGAAGTCTTGAAGTTCCGACTTTCGGCGCCATGCAAGGGTGCCTGCACCGCAAGTTTCCAAAAGCGTGAGGGCAATAACATACAAAGCCAAGGGTCGAGTAAAGGAAGTAGCATAGCAGATGTTGCCCGTAATAAAGTTATGCTACAAAAATAACTTATCGCGGCATCAAGCTAAATCGTTCTCGTGAACTGAAATAACAGCGAAGAGGAGAAGAAGGGCGCGCTGGTACCCAAACCCCGGCAAGCCAGAGTTGCCGGGGGCTGCGGCAAGCCAGAGTTGCCGGGAGCTGCGGCAAGCCAGAGTTGCCGGGGGCTGAGAAATCAGATAAGCCCTTCGTCCTTTTTCAAGCATCCCGTTTTCATTAAAAACATTCTACTCGGATACAATCCGTGGGGAATGAAAAACATGAAAGAGAGGATTACAAGCTTTAAATGCGGATAAGGCCCAAAGGCTTACAAATTAAAAGATAAGATGCGTAATCCTTTTCTGTCCCTCTTTCCGTGAGGTAGGTCAAGGAGGCGGGAAGGGCAAAAGAAACGCCTAGACGAGCTACGGGTGCCGAAGACACGAAGAGAACATCCAGGAGCTCCCGAGGGCTTGACGGAGATGGCGGTGCAGGCGGGGTTCAAGACGGGCGGCGAGGCGTCGGCATCTTTGTCGAGGGCACTACACCCTCGTGCTCCGACTTGGCCGGCCTTGTCGCCATCCCTCTTCCCTTCCGCAGCCTCCCTCGCCCGATCGCCCAAGGAGACGACCCGGGGAGTTCAGGGGGCGGCGACACGGATGATGGGGTCGCCCGGTGGCCTTGCAGCGGCGCCCGACAACTAATCGGGCCCGCCTACCTGCGTCGTCGCTGTCGCTCCCCTCCTCGTCACTCTCGCCGAGGGGAATCTTTCTTTGTCGGAGGAGCTGTCCACGCAGCACTTCGCCCGAAAGTGCCAAGATCCCCGAAGACCTTGACGGAGAGGAGATCACCCTCCATTAACTTAAAATGGAGGGTAAACCCCGCCCTCAGGCTGTGGATGCGGGTGAACGTCTTCCACCCACGGTCGAGATACATCACATTAGGGGCTGGGAATACAACACGGACTCGCATGCCGCTGATTCCACAGCCCCTCATGTGCAATCTCAGTGTCTCGGGCGGATCCGACTCCATCGCGCTCGCAAACGGAGCTGGAAGCCGGAGGCGGCGACGAGGCGCCCGGCGCAGCCTGACGAAGAACTCGCAAGGGTCGTCCCCGGTATGGACCGCCGCAGGGAGGGGAACCGCCGGCGGAAGCGGAGGCGGCGCGCCCGTCCACCTCTTCCCGAGCGCCTCGACCTGCGTCCACGACCTCGCCCCTCCTCTTCCTCTTGGGGCTGGCTCTGCCGCCCGGGCGTGGGGTTGGGAGGAGCGCTGCCATGGCGACCCTCGCCGCCACCGATGAAGAACCAAGGCTCTTTTCTCCATGGCGAATGAGAGAAAGGGGAGCAGAAACTGAGGAAAGGAGGAGGTGGGAGAGTGCGGCCTTCTGCGCTCCCCTTCCGCTCTTTTTAAGGAAGCAAGGTGGGGGCTCAACCGCCCCGCTCGACAAATCAGGGCATAGGAAGAGCAGGGAATCGGGGCCGACCTGCTGCCTCTGCTCATGACGGCCCAGTTTCCCACTTCCACCGTCCGGAACCCCAAGAGCATGGGAACCACGTGGCGGGGATGCAGAGCAGGCGACGGGTGGAGCGACCCCGCCGCCGCCCACTTCCCCACGACGCCGCCCGCAATCGACGCGCGTGCCGTTCTGAGGGGACGCGCGGATACGGAGTGGGTTTGGTTTGGACCCAGGCCGCTGCGTCTGCAGCCTGCTTTTGGGCTGGCCCAACAGCGCCGACACCGTGTATGGCCCAGCCCGGGCTCTGTCGGTGTACTAAACTAGGGGTACCTTAGTACCCCGAACTTGTCTGCACGGGCAGTCGCGGCGTCCCAGCGGCAAGCCTCGCCGGGCGTCCGCCAAGACCCTCATGGCCATTACGAAGGCAAGACCCGACAAGAGGAGCTTGTCGGGAAGGCCTCTCTAGGCGAGGCGAGGCCCGACAAGAAGAGTTTGTCGAGAAGGCCACTCCAGGCACGCAGAAGACAAGGCCCCGGTAAGAGGAGCTTGCCGGGAAGGCTCGGGGCGCGACAAGTCTCCGGGCGCGACAAGGATTCGTCCGCGGCAAAGCGCTTGCCGCGGCATGCAACTTCTCTCCGTCTCCGCTCCAGCTCACCCAGCGACGTGTCGCCATGGGACCGTTCCATGGGCGCGTGTCGAGCAGTATGCAGCCAGCCGGAGGGCAGCGATGAGCGGCGCCGACAGGCTCACCATCGTGGCGGCGGAGGCGCACTGACGGTCTCTGTTACACTGCTTGGGCGACAACGACAGGCATTTATTGCTTTTGTCCCTTGCCGTCGAGTTAGGTATTTTTGCACCGCATAATCGCTCAAGTAGGTGTACCAACTCCTGTTTTACATTCGTACCCCCGCCTATGTTGCCACCTGTCGGAGACCCCTTGAGCATATAAAAGGAGGCCCGAGTGCAACGTAGAAAGGGTTGGGTTCGCGTCTTTCGCAAGGTTGAGTTCATTCGACTGGCCATAGACTAGATACACTCACGCTAGGTTTTGTAGCTCGCATTGCTCCCTAGCAAGAACACAATAGATCGGACAAGCAGCAGAGGAGTTTTATCTCTCCGGAGAGCTCAAGCTGGGTAAACCGCTCGTGTGCATCGCCTCGATCCGCTCTTCGTGCGACCTCCGCCCCCCTCCGAACCACAAAGGGGCCCGGTCCGCCGGCCCCATAGGTGTCCGTGGGCACGATCAGCCTCCCCGACATATATGTTGTTAGGAATTACCAAAACCAGCCAGGGATAGTTGCACTTTCAGTTTCCCTCTTCCCTCCTCTGCCGCCGCCAGGAGCGTAGAGCCACCAGATCCGCCGCTAGAACCCCGTCCCGAGTGCGTATAGGAGCACGACCTTGTCGCCGTCGTTCTCACCGTCATCCTCCGCCTCGCCGACCGTGTCCTTCTTCCTCGATGTCGACTACGTGGAGCTGGAACCCGCTGCTGCGTCGTCTTCTTCCTCGTCTTCGACTCTGATGACCCATAAGTATAGGGGATCAATTGTAGCTCTTTTCTATAAGTAAGAGTGTCGAACCCAATGAGGAGCAGAAGGAAATGACAAGTAGTTTTCAATAAGGTAATGTCTGCAAGTGTTGAAATTGTAAGTAGCGAGTAGTTTGATAGCAAGGTAATTTGTAACGAGCAAGTAACGATAATTGTAACAAGTATGTAGCAAGGTAGCCCAATCCTTTTTAGGCGAAGGACAAGCCAAAAAGGTCTCTTATAATAATCAAAGTGTTCTTGAGGGTACACGGGAATTTGATCTAGTCACTTTCATCATGTTGGTTTGATTTGTGTTCGCTACTTTGATAATTTGATATGTGGGTGGACCGGTGCTTAGGTGTTGTTCTTACTTGAACAAGCCTCCTACTTACGATTAACCCTCCCGCAAGCATCCGCAACTATGAGAAAAGTATTAAGAATAAATTCTAACCATAGCATTAAACTCTCGCAACCCACCATCTATTTACTACTCTACAATGCATTCCCTTAGGCCCAAATATGGTGAAGTGTCATGTAGTCGACGTTCACATGACACCACTAAGGGAATCACAACATACATACCATCAAAATATCAAACA
The DNA here is from genome assembly GCA_021605145.1 of Aegilops bicornis. NCBI lineage: Eukaryota > Viridiplantae > Streptophyta > Magnoliopsida > Poales > Poaceae > Aegilops > Aegilops bicornis. Next base: position 423,330,010 of record CM038675.1, on the reverse strand, counting down.
CATATCAAATTCACATGATTACTTGCAACATGATTTATCTCGCGACCTCAAGAACGAAAGTAATTACTCACAAACAATAAACTTGCTCATGATAAGAGGGGTATTAATATGCATAATGGATCTGAACATATAATCTTCCACCAAATAAACCATATAGTAATCAACTACGAGATGTAATTAACACTACTTGTCACCCCTAGCAACAATCTATAGTTCCGGTAACAAGATTGAATACAAGAGATGAACTAGGGTTTGAGATGAGATGGTGCTGGTGAAGATGTTGATGGAGATTGCCCTCCCCAAGATGGGAGAGTTGTTGGTCATGATGATGACGATGATTTCCTCCTCCGGGAGGGAAGTTCCACAAGCGGAATCGCTCCACCGGAGGGCAAAAGTGCTCCTGCCCAAGTTCCGCCTCGATACGGCGGCACTCCGTCCCGAAAGTCTTCTCCTTATTTTTTCTAGGTCAAAATGACTTATATACCAGAAGATGGGCACCGAAGGTGGGCCGAGGAGGCCACAACCCACCAGGGCCCATCTAGGGGGCCTGGCGCGCCCAGGTGGGTTGTGCTCACCTGGTTGCCCCCCTTTGGTGTTTATTGGCTCCAGTATTTCTTAAATATTCCACAAAAAATCCTCGTGGAGTTTCAGCTCATTTGGAGTTGTGCAGAATAGGTGGCCTGACGTAGCTTCTTCAGGTCCAGATTTCTAGTTGCCGGAATTCTCCCTCTTGGTGTGTACCTTGCAAATTATGAGAGAAAAGGCATTAGAATTACTCCAAAAAGCATTATGGATAAAAATATTGTAAATAACAGTAAGAAAACATGATGCAAAATGGATGTATCAACTCCCCCAAGCTTAGACCTCGCTTGTCCTCAAGAAAAAACTGAAACCGAAGAACATGTCCACATGCTTTGAGAGAGAGGTGTTGATAAAAACAAAATACAGACATAGAAGCATCATGTTGATTATTATAACATCAACAAATTTAAACATAAAATTTTTATCATAGAAATTTTATCATACACTTCCCATCAATAAGTAATAGTTCATCACACAATCAAAGTATAAAGCAAAAACTCTATTAGAAACCAACAAACTATGTTCTCAGTCAACTTTGCAACTACAATTCATCATTTTTTCAGGAAGGGTCACGTGTCAGAGCCTTTAGGCAAGTCCACATAGTCAACCATCATATAGTCTTCTATGATTTCTAACACTCACCTTGTACCCATGAGCAAAACGTTTCAACCGGACACATAGAAAGATAGGGGCTTATAGTTTCGCCTCCCAACATACTCACCTCAAGGGTGATGTCAACAATAATAACTCATGCTATCTATAATCAACTGGACATATGTGCCAAGATCTTTTGTGATGCTTGCCAAAGGAGAAAAATAAAAAGGAATAGAAGGAAAACTTTGACTCTTTGCATAAAAGTAAATACATAAAAGTAAAAGATAGGCCCTTCGCAGAGGGAAGCAGAGGTTGCCATGCGCTTATTTGTTTGCATGCTCAACCCCTTAGTGCAAAAGAACGTCATGTTACATTGCCCCTTAAGATGACAACCTTTATTATGCAGTCTGTTGCTTTTATTCTTTGTCATCCAAGTTTGTGCAACGCTCAATGTTCTCTTACACTAAAAGATCTCACATATTTAGAAGCAATTTTTATTGTCTTTTTGCATCGATGACAACTTACTTGAGGGATCTTGTTCAATCCCTAGGTAGGTATGGTGGACACTTGAAAAAGAATTGGGTTTAAGGGTTTTTGGATGCACAAGTAGTATCTCTACTTAGTGCGAAATTTTTGGCTAGCAAAGATAGGGGGCAAGCATCACGTGTTAAAGGATCTATGACAATATGACTTCTATGTGACTATAAACATACATAAACCATTACGTTGTCTTCCTTGTCCAATATCAACAATTTTGGCATATAATATTTTGATGAGGGTTCACAATCACAAAAGATTTCTAGGATAGTATATTTATATGTGAATCTTCCCTTCCCTTATTAATTCTTTCATGAGTTGCATTACTGACCAATGCTATGTTTGTCAATCTCTAATAAAAATTTCTTACTTATACTTTTCCTCATGTGGTGCTATCACCTAGCATAGGATTAGTATATGATCTTATTGATTTGTTTCCTTTCTTTTGTTTGCTTTCTTTCTCTTTTTCTTATCTTTATTTGCAACATGAAAGTAAAGAAAGTAAAAGCTCAAACTAACTTTATTATATAACCTGCACACGATAACAATGATAGATCACTAAGCAAACTCTCAAAGAAGAAAAGATTGAACTAAACTTTATTTCATCTAAAGCAAAAAGATCGAACTAAGATAGGTAAAAGCAAAAAGATAGTGGGATGATACGCTACCGGGGCACCTCCCCCAAGCTTGGCGGAAGCTAAGGGAGTGCCCATACCCGATACTCAATTCTCCTTTGGTGGTGAAGAAGGTGATGGTGGTGATGAAGAAGACATCTTGTCCTTGGAGGAACCTGAAGAGGCCATGGTAGATGGGATCTGACAGAAAGCATCAAGAAAAGAGAACAGAGGATTTTCTCCGCGATACGGTGGTTAACAGGTTCGGGAAGTATATATAGATTTTTTTTATCTTGGAGGACAAGTATACAGAAGAAAAACAGAGTCCGGAAGGTGCCCCAGATGGGCACAACCCACCTGGGCGCCCTGGTGTCTTGTGCCCACCAGGGGACGCTTCCTGGGAGTTTCTTTATTCCCAAAATTCTAAATTATTCCAAAACCAACAAAAAAATATTTTTGCAGATTTTTCGGAGTCTGTTTACTTACCGTACTACGTACCTCCTTATTTTGACGATTTTGGAGTGTTCCGGAAGGACTCTTTTATGTGTTCTTCCAGTGTCAAAGTCTGGACAATATTGCTTTCAACATTAATAGGCATACCTAAGATATAATGTTTTATTCGTTGCCCATTGACAACCTTCGGGTTAGTGCCTTCGAAATTATTTATTTTGATGGCTCCAGACCGGTAAACCTCCTCGATGACATAGGGGCCTTCCCATTTCAAGGGAGTTTGCCTTTCGAAATTGTACAAAAGAACATACTCTCCGACTTTAAACTCACGTTTTTGAATTCTTTTTTCATTCCACCTTTTAGCTTTTTCTTTGAATAACTTTGCATTTTCATAAGCTTGGGTTCTCCATTCATCTAATGAGCTTATATCAAATAGCCTCTTTTCACCAGCAAGTTTGAAATCATAGTTGAGTTCTTTAACTGCCCAATATGCTTTATGTTCTAACTCAAGAGGCAAATGACAAGCTTTTCCATAAACCATTTTACAAGGAGACACACCCATAGGATTTTTATATGTTGTTCTATAAGCCCAAAGTGCATCATCTAATTTCTTAGACCAATTCTTCCTGGACCTGTTAATAGTCTTTTGCAAAATTAATTTTATTTCTCTATTGCTAAGTTCAACTTGACCACTAGACTGAGGATGATAGGGTGATGCAATTCTATGGTTAACATCATACTTAGGAAGCATTTTACGGAAAGCATCATGAATAAAGTGTGAACCACCATTAGTCATTAAATATCTAGGGACTCAAAACCTTGGGAAAATAACTTCCTTGCATTTTAATAGAGGTGTTGTGATCAACACTACTAGTTGGAATAGCTTCTACCCATTTAGTAACATAATCAACAACAACCAAAATATGTGTATACCCATTAGAGGAAGGAAAAGGTCCCATGTAATCAAATCCCCAAACATTAAATGGTTCAACAGCAAGTGAATAATTCATAGGCATTTCTTGACGCTTACCGATATTACCTATTCTTTGACATTCATCACAAGATGAGACAAACTTACGGGCATCCTTGAAAAGAGTAGGCCAATAAAATCCGGATTGCAATACCTTGTGAGCAGTTCTATCTCCAGCATGATGCCCTCCATAAGACTCAGAGTGACATTTCCGTAGGATTTGTCCCTTTCATGCTCAGGTACACAACGCCTAATAATACCATCTACTCCTTCTTTATAAAGATGTGGGTCATCCCAAAAGTAATGTCTTAATGTTGGGGAACGTAGTAATTTCAAAAAAATTCCTACGCACACGCAAGATCATGGTGATGCATAGCAACGAGAGGGGAGAGTGTGTCCCCGTACCCTCGTAGACCGAAAGCGGAAGCGTTATGACAACGCGGTTGATGTAGTCGTATGTCTTCACGATCCGACCGATCCAAGTACCGAACGCACGGCACCTCCGAGTTCTGCACACGTTCAACTCGATGACGTCCCTCGAACTCCGATCCAGCCAAGCTTTGAGGGAGAGTTCCATCAGCACGATGGCGTGGTGACGATGATGATGTTCTACCGACACAGAGCTTCACCTAAGCACCACTACGATATTATCGAGGTGGATTATGGTGGAGGGGGGCACCGCACTACCAAGGATAATCGACATACTGTTGTCCTCGGGAATATCAAGAATAACAAAGTCCGTTAAGATAGTAACGTTTGCAACCACAACAGGCAAATCCTCACAAATACCGATGGGTATAGCGGTTGATTTATCAGCCATTTGCAAAGAGATTTTAGTAGGTGTTAACTTATTCAATTGAAGTATACGATATAAAGAGAAAGGCATAACACTAACACCGACTCCAAGATCACATAAAGCAGTTTTAACATAGTTTCTTTTAATGGAGCATGGTATAGTTGCTCCTGGATCTCCAAGTTTCTTTGGTATTCCACCCTTAAAAGTATAATTAGCAAGCACGGTGGAAATTTCAGCTTCCGGCATCTTTCTTTTATTTGTAACAATATCTTTCATATATTTAGCATAAGGAGGCATTTTAAGCATATTAGTCAAACGCCTACGCAAAAAGATAGGTCTAATCATTTCAGCAAAGCGCTCAAAATCCTCATCATCCTTTTTCTTGGATGGCTTTGGAGGAAAGAGCATGGGTTTTTCAACCCAGGGTTCTCTTTCTCGACCATGTTTCCTAGCAAAAAAGTCTCTCTTATCATAACGTTGATTCTTTGATTGTGGGTTATCAAGATCAACATCAGGTTCAATCTCTACATCATTACCATTACTAGGTTGATCATCAACATGAACATCATTATTGACATTATCACTAGGTTCATGTTCATCACCATATTGTGTCTCAGCATCAGAAATAGAAATATCATTGGGATTCTTAGGTGTGTCTATAGCAGGTTCACTAGCATGCAAAGTCCTATCATTTTTCTTTTTCTTTTTAGCAGGAGGAATAGGTGTATCAGCATTAGTTCTCTGAGAATCTTGCTCAACTCTCTTAGGATGGCCCTCAGGATACAAAGGTTCTTGGGTCATTTTACCACCTCTAGTCATAACCCTTACAACATTATCATTATCTTACTATTTAACTCATTAAGCAAATCATCTTGTGCCTTAAGTACTTGTTCTACTTGAGTTGTAACCATGGAAGCATGTTTACTAATAAGCTTAAGATCATTAGCAGTACTCTTCATATAATTACTCAAGTGATCAAGCTTGTAAGCATTACGTTTCAATTGTCTACTAACATAATCATTGAAGTTTTCTTGTTTAACAATAAAATTGTCAAACTCAAGCTTTGACTAGAAGACTTATTATGAGGAATATCACCTTCATCAAATCTACGGAGAGAGTTTACCTCTACTACCTATGTCGGGTTATCAAGACCATGTATTTCTTCAATAGGTGGTAGATTCTTAACATCTTTAGCTTTAATACCTTTTTCTTTCATAGATTTCTTTGCCTCTTGCATATCTTCAGGACTTAGAAATAGAATACCCCTTTTCTTCGGAGTTGGTTCAGGAAGTGTCCAATCATTTTCATTACTCAATATATTATTCAATAGCAATTCAGCTTGCTCAACAGTTCTTTCCCTGAAAACACAACCAGCACAACTATCCAGGTGGTCTCTGGAAGCATCGGTTAGTCCATTATAAAAGATATCAAGTATTTCATTTTTCTTGAGAGGATGATCAGGCAAAGCATTAAGTAATTGGAGAAGCCTCCCCCAAGCTTGTGGGAGACTCTCTTCTTCAATTTGCACAAAATTATATATTTCCCTTAAAGCAGCTTGTTTCTTATGAGTAGGGAAATATTTTGCAGAGAAGTAATATATCATATCCTGGGGACTACACACACAACTAGGAGCAAGAGAATTAAACCATAACTTAGCATCACCGTTTATTGAGAAAGGAAATAATTTAAGGATATAGTAATAACGAATTTTTTCCTCATGAGCAAATAGGGTGGCTATATCATTTAATTTAGAAAGATGTGCCACAATAGTTTCAGATTCATAACCATGAAAAGGATCATATTCAACCAAAGTAATTAACTCAGGATCGACAGAGAATTCATAATCCTTATCAGTAACAAAGATAGGTGAAGTAGCAAAAGCTGGATCATATTTCATTCTAGCATTCAAGGAATTTTCTTTTAGCTTAACTAACAATTTCTTAAGATCCTCTCTATCATTGCAAGCAAAGAAGTCTCTAGCAGTTTCTTCATCCATAACATAACCCTCAGGAACAACAGGCAATTCATATCTAGGGGTAGAATCATAATCTTCAATAATATCATCAGTTACAGTAATTTCATTATCTCTAACCCTAGCAAGTTGTTCATCAAGAAATTCACCTAATGGCACAGTATCATCAAGCACAAAAGTAGTATCATAAGCATCATTCATAGTAGAAGTGGCATCATCAATAACATGCGACATATTGGAATTAATAGCAGGTGTAGGTGTCGCAAGTTTACTCAAAACAGAAGGAGAATCAAGTGCAGAGCTAGATGGAAGTTCCTTACCTCCCCTCGTAGTTGAGGGAAAAATCTTAGTTCTTTGATCTTTCAAATTCCTCATAGTGATCCACATATATAAATCCCAAGTAACTCAGAGAATAGAGCTATGCTCCCCGGCAACGGCGCCAGAAAAAGGTCTTGATAACCCACAAGTATAGGGGATCGCAACAGTTTTCCAGGGTAGAGTATTCAACCAAAATTTATTGATTCGACACAAGGGGAGCCAAAGAATATTATTGAGTATTAGCAGCTGAGTTGTCAATTCAACCACACCTGAAAGACTTAATATCTGCAGCAAAGTATTTAGTAGCAAAGTAGTATGGACGTAACGGTAACGGTGGCAAAAGTAACAGTAGCAGTTTTGTAGCAATCGTAACAGTGGCAACGTAAAAGTAACTTATCAAAGATCAATATGTGAAAAGCTCATACGCAATGGTTCAATGATGGATAATTTTGTCGGATGGCATTCATCATGCCACGTTTATAACATAGGGTGACACATAACTAGCTCCATTTCATCAATATAATGTAGGCATGTATTCCGAATATAGTCATACGTGCTTATGGAAAAGAACTTGCATGACATCTTTTGTCCTACCCTCCCGTGGCAGCGGGGTCCTGTTGGAAACTGAGGGATATTAAGGCCTCCTTTTAATAGAGTACCGGAGGAAAGCGTTAGCACTTAGTGAATACATGAACTCCTCAAACTACGGTCATCACCGGGAGTGGTCCCGACTATTGTCACTCCGGGGTTGCCGGATCATAACACGTAGTAGGTGACTATAACTTGCAATATAGGATCAAGAACACAAATATATTCATGAAACCATAAAGGGTTCAGATCTGAGATCATGGCACTCGGGCCCTAGTGACAAGCATTAAGCATAGCAAAGTCATAGCAACATCAATCTTAGAACATAGTGGATACTAGGGATCAAACCCTAACAAAACTAACTCGATTACATGGTAAATCTCATCCAACCCATCACGGTCCAGCAAGCCTACGATGCAATTACTCACGAACGACGGCGATCATCATGAAATTGGTGATGGTGGATGGTTGATGAGTACGATGGCGACGGATTCCCCTCTCCGAAGCCCCGAACAGACTCCAGATCTGCCCTCCCGAGGAAGAACAGGGCTTGGCGGCGGCTCCACATCGTAAAACGCGATGAATCCTTCTCTTTGATTTTTTTTCTCCCCGAAAGTAAATATATGGGGTTGGAGTTGAGGTCGGTGGAGGTCCATGGGGCCCACAAGGTCGGAGGGCACGCCCGAGGTGGTGGGCGCGCCCCCACCCTTGTGGCTAGGGTGTGCCCCCCCTGCTGTGATTCTTCCGCCAATATCTTTTACTAATTCCAAAAGTTATCTCCGTTGATTTTCAGGTCATTCCGAGAAATTTTTATTCTGCACAAAAATAACACCATGGCAATTCTGCTAAAAACAACGTCAGTCCGGGTTAGTTCCATTCAAATCATGCAAGTTAGAGTCCAAAACAAGGGCAAAAGAGTTTGGAAAAGTAGATAAGTTGGAGACGTATCAACTCCCCCAAGCTTAAACCTTTGTTCGTCCTCAAGCAATTCAGTTGATAAACTGAAAGTGATGAAGAAAAACTTTTAGAAACTGTGTTTGATCTTGTTGTTGCAAATATGTAAAGCCAGCATTCAAGTTTTCAGCATAGATCATGAACTAACCATATTCACAATAACTTTTAGGTCTCACATTTACTCATATCTATGTCATAATCAGCCAGCGAGCAATTATAATAAATATCAAATGACAACACTTTCTCAAAATAATCATGATATGATATAACAAGATGGTATCTCGCTAGCCCTTTCTGAGACCGCAAAACATAAATGCAGAGCACCCCTGAAGATCAAGGACCGACTAGACATTGTAATTCATGGTAAAAGAGATCCAGTCACAGTCATAATCAACATAAATTAATAACAATGCATACAAATGACAGTGGTGCTCTCTAACTGGTGCTTTTTATAAGAGGATGATGACTCAGCAATAAAAGTAAATAGATAGGCCCTTCGTAGAGGGAAGCTGGGGTTTGCAGAGGTACCGGAGCTCGAGTTTTGAAATAGAAATTGAATAATATTTTGAGCGGTATACTTTCATTGTCAACACAAGAACTAAGAGATCTCGGTATCTTCCATGCTACATACATTATAGGAGGTTCCCAAATAGAATGGTAAAGTTTATACTCCCCCACCACCAACAAGCACACTCCACGGCTGGTCCGAAACAACGGGTATCGTCCAACTAACAACAGTCTTGGGGGAGTTTTGTTTGCAATTATTTTGATTTGATTTGCTTTGAGCATGGGACTGGGCATCCCGGTTACCAGCCATTTTCTCATGAATGATGAGCTGAGTCCACTCATTGTGAGAATAACCCACCTAGCATGGAAGATATTGACAACCCTAGTTGGTACATGAGCTATTCGAGCATACAAAAAGATTATCATTTGAAGGTTTAGAGGTTGGCACATGCAAATTTACTTGGAGCAGCAATTAAATACCGCATATAGGAAGGTATGGTGGACTCACATGGAACAACTTTGGGGTTTATGGAAGTGGATGCACAAGCAGTATTCCCGCTTAGTACAAGTGAAGGCTAGAAAGAGACTGGGAAGCGACCAACTAGAGAGTGACAACAGTCATAAACATGCATTGAGATTAACCAACATTGATTGCAAGTATGAGTAGGATATAAATCACCATGAACATAAATATCGTAGAGGCTATGTTGATTTTGTTTCAACTACATGTGTGAACATGTGCCTAGTCAAGCCACTCAAATCATTCAAAGGAGGATACCATCCTATCATACTATATCACAACCATTTTAATGTCCATGTTGGTACGCAAGGTAAACCATTATAAAATCCTAACTAATTAAGCATGTCATGAGTAACTATAATCTCTAATTGTCATTGCAAACATGTTTCATTCATAATAGGCTGAATCAGGAACGATGAACTAATCATATTTACAAAAACAAGATAGGTCGAGTTCATACCAGCTTTTCCTCATCTCAATCATTTCATCATATATCATCATTATTGCCTTTCACTTGCACGACCAAACGGTGTGCATAATAATAATAGTGCACGTGCATTTGACTAAGCTGGAATATGCAAACATTTATTCGAAGGAGAAGACAAGGTAATATGGGCTCTTTGTTAGATCAACAATAATGCATATGAGAGCCACTCAACATTTTCATCGTGGTCTTCTCCTCTCGACCCCAAAGAAAGGAAAAGAACTTGAGTATAGGGGATCGCAACAGTTTTTTAGGGTAGAGTATTCAACCCAAATTTATTGGTGCGACACAAGGGGAGCCAAAGAATATTCTTGAGTATTAGTAGCTGAGTTGTCAATTCAACCACACCTGAAAGACTTAATATCTGCAGCGAAGTATATAGTAGCAAAGTAATATGGAAGTAACAGTAACGGTGGCAAAAGTAACAGTAGTAGTTTTGTAGCAATCGTAACAGTGGCAACGGAAAAGTAACTTAGCAAAGATTAATATGTGAAAAGCTCATACGCAATAGATCAATGATGGATAATTATGTCGGATGGAATTCATCATGCAACGGTTATAACATAGGGTGACATAGAACTAGCTCCAATTCATCAATATAATGTAGGCATGTTTTCCGAATATAGTCATACGTGCTTATGGAAAAGAACTTCCATGACATCTTTTGTCCTACCCTCCCGTGGCAGCAGGGTCCTATTGGAAACTAAGGGATATTAAGGCCTCCTTTAAATAAGTACCGGACCCAAGCATTAGCACTTAGTGAATACATGAACTCATCAAACTACGGTCATCACAGGGAGTGGTCCCGACTTTTGTCACTCTGGGGTTGCCGGATCATAACACGTAGTAGGTGACTATAACTTGCAATATAGGATCAAGAACACAAATATATTCATGAAAACATAAATGGTTCAGATCTAAGATCATGGCACTCGGGCCCTAGTGACAAGCATTAAGCATAGCAAATTCATAGCAACATCAATCTTAAAACATAGTGCATACTAGGGATCAAACCCTAACAAAACTAACTCGATTACATGGTAATTCTCATCCAACCCATCACGGTCCAGCAAGCCTATGATGGAATTACTCACGAACGGCGATGAGCATCATGAAATTGGTGATTGAGGATGGTTGTTGATGATGATGGCGACGGATTCCCCTCTCCGGAGCCTCGAACGGACTCCAGATCTGTTCTCATGAGGAAGAACAGGGCTTGGCGGCGGCTCCGTATCGTAAAACGCGATGAATCTTTCTCTTTGATTTTTCTCCCCGAAAGTGAATATATGGAGTTGGAGTTGAGGTCGGTGGAGGTCTAGGGGGCCCACAAGGTCATAGGGTGCGCCACTAGAACCCCATCCCGAGCGCATCTAGGAGCACGTCCTTGTTGCCGCCGTGCTCACCGTCATCCTCCACCTCGCCGACCATGTCCCTCTTCTTCCTCGACGTCCACTACGTCCATGATGTCGACTACGTGGAGATAGAACCCGCTGCTGCGTCGTCTTCTTCCTCGTCTTCGTCTACGGCCACCACAGTTGTTCGATCGCCCTCATCGTCGTCTCCGTCCACTTCATGCCAAGCCGAGCACCCCATCGTGTTCATGGTGAGCTAGCGCGTCTCCCCATCCCCTTTTCCCTCTCGTTAGTACGCTTTGCCGTAGATTGCCACGAGCACCCGAACGCGCCGCCATTGGATCTCATCTCTGGCAAGTGCTCCACCCCCCTCTTGCTTGTTGCGCATGTACGACGTGTTCCCCGCATCACGGTCACACAATCCATGCTCGCTGTCGCCCGTTTAGTTCCCCGCCTCGTCGCGTCTATCTTCGTCGTGCCGTCTCTGTAGCACGTCGTTTTCGACGCCTGCATTGTCGTTCAGCGATATAGGTTGCACCCGCGAGTGCGGGATCGCCTGGCGGTCTCGTTGCTCTGCTCCACCTCCTCATTTGGTCAGCAGAGCAACTCCGGTAGCCTCCTACGCCATCCTTGCACCCCGGTGAAGTCCTATGCTTCTTCCCTGTTTTCTCTCTCTAAAGTATGGGCCTCCCCCTCGATGGAGTTGAGTCAAAGGAGTCTGAGCCCACCATCTGTCATGCACACATGCACAGCCGAGCTGGTCTGCACCCCGCGCACCCACAACAATGACCTGGGTTCGAATCCCGGGCTTGCCCCCTTTTCCCTTTGTTGGGAATTAATAGTTGTCTCAATGACATCTAGGGCCCACTGGTCATACTCACACGCGCGCCATGGCCCACCAGTCAGCCTCTCAGCGCCCTCCTCCTTTTTTTCTTATCTCAGCGAATATTCCATTTCTGGCATATGCTAGCTTTCCAATTCAGGCAAGTCCATTTCTGGATATTTCCCTTTGAGGAAAATGCCTTTTCTGTCGTTAGCCATTTTAGGCAGGGTTGCATTTTGCATAATTGTGAGCATTTTTCCGTGACAACCCCCACTTATTATATATGTTTTGGGGCTAGAAAAATCCAATGAATCCATTGGTGGCATCCGTTTCTTCTTTTGAGCAAGTTTGCACACATGTCATTTTTACATTACCTTGCTGTTTTGTCATTTATGTGGATAATTATGCAAAAGTGACATGTGACAACTTTGTTCATGAACATGCTCTTTTACATGCCATATTCATGCTAGAATTTATTCCTTGTCATAAAATGCCTTGTGTTGAGTTAAACAAGTCATAAACATGCTATCATGAATCTGCTTTACGCCATGCCATGAAATTCTACCAAGTCTGGGTCAGTTCATATCACTTGCCATGTTTGCATTGATGCTATCATCATTTCTGTAGATCTTTGGAGCAAGTCCAGTAAGGGAGTTTTGTTAAGTGCATTAATACTAGCATTCCATGCTCAAGTTTTCCATGATAGGTTCTTTAATATGTAGTTTAATAGCTCGAAACTTTGCAACCTGATGCTGTTTCTGCCATGTCCAGTATATTCTGCTAAGTCTGTAAAAATGTTAACATTAGCATTTTTTCTATGCTGTTTTAAACATGTTCTAGTGAGTTTTAGCAGTATCTCAGTAATCATGTTTTGTAGTGCCTGACCTGTACTTCAATGCCATGCCATTCATTTTCTCGTTGTTGTGTTGTAGCATATTTAAACTTTGCATCCAAGTTGTCATGTTGCTGTTTTCAACAGCTTGCATTATATATGGTTTTGCTTGTCATTTCGAAACTGTGCATCCGTTTCCGATGGTCTTTATATCGATTTCAACAGAAATCTTCTAATCTATCCAGTGGCATGCTTGGGTTACCAAGATGGTGCCATGTTCATTGTTTCTCCTTCTGTCTCGAATGCACTCCTTCCGAAACACCTCATCCGCATATGCACATCATATCTTGCATTTTATGACATGTCTTGCATCATGTTGCTTGCTCATTGCACCATGATTGATTGTTGTTCCAATGTTGTGTTCTTGCTTTGGGTAGAGCCAGGAGACGAGTTCGTGAACGAGGACCCTGTCGAGTATGTTCACGAGGAGCAAGCATTCTATACCACTGAGAACATTGCAGGCGAGATGATCATTACCCCCGATATCACTTCTATATTTGCTTGCTAGTTGTTCGTTCTATCGCTATGTCACGCTACCTACCACTTGTTATATAGCCTCTCAAATTTCCATGTCAAGCCTCTAACCCACCTTCCTAGCAAACCGTTGTTTGGCTATGTTACCGCTTTTGCTCAGCCCATCCTATAGCGTTGCTAGTTGCAGGTGCAGTGCAGGTTGTTCCATGTTGGAACATGGATATGTTGGGATATCACAATATCTCTTATTTAATTAATGCATCTATACAGTTGGTAAAGGGTGAAAGGCTTGGCCTTTTGCTCGGTGTTTTGTTCCACTCTTGCTGCCTTAGTTTCCGTCATACCGGTGTTGTGTTCCTTGAATTTTGCGTCCCTAACACGGTGGGGGTTTATGGGGATCCATGTACAGTTCACTTTGAATAAAACTCTTCCAGCAAGGCCCAACTTTGGTTTTCCCATTTACCTAATAACAACTAAAATTTGCATAGGGAGTAATTAACCCGAGGGTTCTTAACCAACCCCCGGGCCAATGCTCCTCATGAGTGTTGGTCCAAACTAGAGCACTGTGCGGGGCCGCCCCAGGGCAACCTAGGTTATTTTGGCACATGTACGCGTAGCTCATCCGCCGTGACCTCTGACGAGATATGCACGGCAACTATCAGGGTGTCGGCACGTCGGGAGGTCTTGCTGGTTTTGTTTTACCATTGTCGAAATGTCTTGTGCACCGGGATTCCGAGTCTGATTGGAGGGTCCCGTGATGGAGATTGTCTCTGCAGATCATGAGCTTGTCATGGGCTAAGTTGGGACACCCCTGCAGGGTTTAAACTTTCGAGAGTCGTGCCCACAGTTATGTGGCAGATGGGAGTTTTTAATATCCGGTTGTAGTGAACTTGAAGCTAATCTCATTAAAACACACCAACCGCGTGCGTAACCGTGATGGTCTCTTTTCGATGAGGTTCGGGAAGAGAACACGGTGGGGTTATGTTTGAACGTAAGTAGTGATGTAGGGTCGAACCCTATACGGCCGATCTTTCACGATTGGAGTGGGATCCCTCGAAGAACACAAAGAACACGGGAAAGAACAAAGAGAAATCACAAGGGGAAACACTCAAGAACAAGTCCAATCACACATCCACTAGACAATCAAACACACGAGGTCCACGAGGTACATGAACAACGAAGGGAAAGATACAAGGTAAGGTTCATCTCCATGAGGAGGTCTTGAAGGGGGTCCACCCGTGAGGGGGTCTTGATGATATATCCCGCAGGATCTTCTCCTAGATGGAGGTCTTGGCCTCCAAAGGAGTGCTAGTCTCTCTCTCTCTCTCAAGAGTAGAGTGGTACAAGGAGCAAAGCTCTCTATCAAATGAGCTATCATTTTGCTAACCCTAACTAGGAGGAGGTGGAGGAGTATATATAGTCTAGGGCCACGAAGGGGTAAGTGAGGAGGGGATACATGGGCCTTTGGCCCGGTTAGGCACGCGCAGGTGCCGGATATCTGGGATGGGGACCGAATGTCCGGGGCTTCGGGACGAGCCGGATGTCCGAGGTCTCGGCCGGATGTCCGGGCTGAAGTGGAGGTTCAGTTGCTCTCTGGATACGTCGGTGCGAGATTTTTGGGGGAAGTACCGGATGTCCGGGCTGTCGGGAGGTGCCGGATGTCCGGGGTTGACGCCGGATGTCCGGGGCCTGTAGCACTTCGGCTGCTAGGCTCTGCTGTCATTGACATCTCCAGGGGCCGGATGTCCGGGCCAGGGCCGGATATCCGGGTCCTGGGAGGTGTCTCCGTCTTCTTGCGTCGTCGCTTCTAGGCTTCCCTCACGGATGGTGTAGTTGTTCCTTGGCGCTTGCACTCCTCCTCAACATCCGTGAAGCTCCGACAATACCTATGCATGCACATGGGAGAAGTGTCAAGCAGTATACCATCCTTGAAGGGGTCAAGTGAGCACGTGTAAAGGAGATGTGCAACACCAAGATAATTGTCGTACTTTCGCGACGACGAACGATTGCTTTCCGAGCAAAGCAACAAAGATCCCTCGCTTTCGTGGAGGAGAACCGGCCGCTTTTCAGCGCAAAACGGCAAAGATTACCAAACCCTAGGGCTGCTAGGGCTCGGCGGAGAAAAACGATAGATAAAAAGATGTATGTGGAAAAAGTAATGTTTGTATTGATAGATCGATTGGTTCCTTTTTTCTCAATCGGCCGTGGCCTAATTAAAGGCACGCAGGACCTGGCGTATATGGCAGACTTGGCATACAAGAATAAAACTTTAAAGCTAAACCAAACCTGACTTGCCCTTCCTAATTCAGTTACCATGGTTTACTATGTATGAGTCGATGCCTACCTAATCTATTTGCTGGCCGTTACTTAACAAATCCAAAAAAGGCCACGTACAAATCCCTCTTGGCCCACAAGGAAAGGAATAAAATATCCGGCAACAATGTAATTATATCAGCTAATGGAGATCTCATACGCCTGATGCATCACCGTGTAGATATAATTTTACTTTTTGCTGTATCCTTGCATGATAGCCTTTGCAAACCTGAAACTTCAGCTTGGCATCTGAGACCGGTTAGAACTTGTCCTTGGAAGTAGTAGGTTACTAGCTCGACGTAAACCAGAATCTGGGCAGGACTTGCGCCATGTAAACTGCCGGTCCATGTAAAACACCTGTTAAAACACTTGAAATATATTAGCTGATTAACTTGATCAATAACCTATATAATTTGGCAGATCATATTCTCCAGCCAAATTACACCATCAACACATGCCCCCCTGTTTTCGGTACAATTGCATTTACCGATAACACTTTGACAAGTATCAAATTTTCCACAAATTCAGTGGTAATAATTTGATCAATACAGCAGTAAATTAACACAACTTTTGCCACATCGACGACCGAATGTTTAGGTTATGTCTAGCAGTAAAGTAACCTCATCGATGCTCCCGTCAATTATGAACGGACTAAAGGACACCGTTCACATGCACTTCATACAAAATTAGCAACCTCATTATAAACATCAAAACCTTAGCCACGATGACTAACACATCGGCTATATTTGTTTCTTTTATTTAGAACGATATCCCATCATATATCGGCCAATTTTTTTATGAAATTAGTGCAAACTCATGACCCACATTTCATTCAAGGGCAATGATGAGCTAGTCTCGGCCATATATATGTATGTGAGGTAATATCTCAGCAAATATTTTCAATCATCCTGCCAATAACACTAAGATTTTATATTATTATCCTTCGGCAAAAACAACTTATCATGTAGCAACAGCCGAATAACCATCTTGTCTATCACAGAGATATTGCATTTACCAAAAACGCAAGACACAGAAGCTCTTACTCACAAATTCGGTCATGGTCTAGCTACCATAATAATGTTTAATAGATGACTTTGGCAAAATCTAAAGACCGAATTTTAAGTTCTATGCAAAACAAACTCACCTGAGCCGGCTCAAATAATTCTTTATTACTACTTCTTACGAACCAGCACAAGCATGCATCAAAATCTGAAAGCCATGACGACTAATGCAACGGCTTTACCATTTTCCTTTTCTCAGAACATGCTTACATGGCACAATGGCCAATCTTGCATTTTTTTACCTAGATCGATATTCAGTTGTATAAATGATGAACCATGACCCCATATTTTCTAGAGGCAACGATGAACTATCATCAGCCATATATATGTAAGCCATTACCTGAGAGTTCCGTCAATGCCTCAAAAGACTTCATGTGCCACACCCATAGATATTCTAGACTGATCAGAACCCAAGCACTTCAAGAGTAATCCATCTATGGTTCGGCGGTATAATTCATTATTTAACAAAGTATATTTTAAAGCTTGTCATCGAATTTTTCTATCTCTTGTTTGACTTGAATTCTTTAAATAATTAACTATAGGGCTTCTCCAATCACCAGCCTCTAACTCACTAACAGATTCGGTTATTTGTGAACCTTGTACCGAATCTTCTTTGCTGTACTAGTTGCTGCTGGACTAAACTAGCACCTGATGCACCACTGCACTAAAACTACTAATCTGCTCAGCTCGTAACTCCCAAATTGACCTAGAACCGAACTAGAAACTTGCAGATCGGTCTCCCTTTCGACAATAGCTAGCATCGGCTTTCTATTATTAAAAACTTTCCACTAGTAACCTGGAAACCAGATGCTTGTTTGGAGAAATGATTAGCTCTAAAACTTCTCTAGATATATGGCTGATAGTAAAAGTGTCCAGATACTTAATCATATCTAAACATCGGTCCAAGTAACTATTCAGCAATACATCATCGAAACATTAAAATTCAGCTGAACGATTAAAGGAGAATCTCCAAAAGCATCCCTCACACCCATATATCAACTAAAGTTTGCAAGCCAAACAACAATGCCTCATACCCAGTTTAATTATCAGTGCAAGGACATTCTAAGTGAATCGATGTTTCATAAGCTACATTCTTTGGAGAAATCAAGATATTATCGACGCCTTGTCCATCTCCACAAACCGACTCATCAAAATAAAGTTTCGATGGGCATACACTAACAAGGCAAATATCCCCTTCATCTTTTATTCTATGACCTCTCATAGCAAGCAAAGATTCGTGTGTTAAATCATATTCTACGAATGCATAAACCCACTTCCCAATTCTACCACTAAGAATCAGTTGCTGCAACATATATTGAATCATTACTAAATCATATAAAAGGCTAATTAATTAGCAACTAATGAACTAATCCGGTCAAAATAATATTTAATAGCTGCATTAACTAATGGACCGATTAATCATCAACTTTTCAAAGGTAATTCAGCCTCAACTATATGTCATTTTTATCAATACAAATTAATATAACTATGAGCAATATAATATTTAGCTTCCTCAGGACGTTGATAAATAAAGCATCGGCCTCAATTTAGGTGTTCATATAGTTTCCCTCACAACAAAACATGTCCATACCTTTGTGATGTGGAGTACCATGCTAGTTCGACAATAAACCTCAACTGACCAAGCTTCTATTTTCATCATCGCTAGCCAACATCTTCACTTCTTTTGGCCTCCACACCTTCTTAATGGACATCATAGTTTTCTTTTTGTCAAATCCCAAATCGCCAATTCTTTCTCTTCCATAATTTCTATTGCTCGAAGTCGTTGTACCCGTCGCTTTTGTGTATGCGTGAGGCCCGCTGGGCACCACTGTAGTTTCGGTTTTGTTCCTGGTGCAACCAACCTAATTCAGCTGCCCCCAAGAACCTTGGTGGGAAGATAAGTGTTGTTGTTTTGGCCTAAACAGATTGTAGTTGGTCAAAACTTTCTCCATTGGTAAGACATCCCACCAGGCACAACCTCCTTGATGCTGCTTTCTAAATTCTTATGTTGCATAAGCGTGCCGGTGTTCAATTTAAATCCTGTAGAAAACATGTCCTTGGGGTTCCCTGTGCTACTACTTCTCATGACTGAACTGGTAGGAACACTTGACGATTCAGGCTCCTGACTAGTACTAGTAATAACAATGGCTTCTCTGAATTGTTACATGAATCACATTCGTAATCAGCAAGCAAGCCATCATTTTCTACTACAATATCTTTTTTTAAACGCATCAAAGCTTTCTTTGCTTCCTTGCATTATTCCAAGAATCCCCTGAACCATGAACAACACCTAGCGATCCGAACCTTTCACGGGTTGATCACAATCTCTGGACTTGATCGGCACCCACTTAAACCGTTGTCCACCAATTTGGATCAGCCCATCAACATTGTGCCTGGGTAGTCCAACAACTCCATATGCTCCACGACCAGCATCATACCTGGACGGCACCCTCCTGGCACCCAAAGCATGACTTCTCGATTTTGTACTTCCAGCCACACTATAGATTTCTGAATTAAAAGCTTCACTAACTGGAATCTCTTCCCCACCATGAACAAATATAGTATATCTTGGCCTGTAATCTTGATACGGAAACATTCCAAAGGTCTCTTTCTGTTGCATCCGTCTCCTTTTGTTATGCACCTTGTACCCAAACAGCTGCCTGCAGTTGCCAACCATGATCATTTTACGTAAAGTCCGAATTACGGCGATTAAATCCACGTGATGGATATGACATTGGCATATTAGGTGGACATTCCCAAGACGTATGCTCCAAAGGGAAATATGGCATTTTCGATACTCGTTTTCTTTCCAATGCTTGTAATCATCAAAATGATGCCTAGAAAAAGATTTAGTATGCTCGAAATAATTAGGCCGATGAGAACCTTTGTCGGCCTTTTCTTTTTCATATTTAGCCGTAAGTTGTTGGAACGTCACCTTCGGCTTTCTTAACTTCGTAGTGCTAGGGGCAGATGTTTGGGACACACACTTAATATCTTTGCTAATTTTAGGGACCCAAACCATTTTCTCCTTTCGGCTCACAACTTTGCTAGGCTTTTCAATCTTGTCATGAAAAAGGTCACTGTTTATTTCACTAAACAACACTACTTTCTTGCCTTTTGTTGAAACCGCCTGTTTTGGCCGAATCAACACCATTTTATCCTCAAAATTAATTACATGTTTGGGGTTAGGTTTTCCAATTGATATGTGCCGCCCAATCCCTTGAGGTTCTATGGAATCGAACCGACCTTTGACAATAGCTGATTGAACACTGTCCGATGCTCCAGAATTACATTCTTTCACATTGCTAACATTGGCCTTTTTATCTTTACTAATTTTCATATTTTTATCACTACTTTTAACACCACCAATTATTCCCTAATTCGCTATCTCTGAACCTTGCTTGAACTTGCATTGTTTGATAACTCGAGCGTATTCGATCCCATCAAAATAAGACTCTTTTATTTTACCAGTTATCAATTTCATATCCCTAGTAGCAAAATTATCATAAAACATGTCGCTTAGTTGTGAGAAAGCATTTATTGACTTTGGAACACATAAGGTGGAGTTCACAAAAATGTTATTGCCTAGCACATATAACTGAGAACTCCTAGGATAATCTCCGGATTTATCTAATATAAAGACTTGATTAAATTGAGATATAGGCAATGTATTTGTGATCCGTACCTCTTTCAATTCGTTGGAGGAAAGTGATTTACTTACCTCGGTGCTAGGTGAAGCAGAGTGGTCTGATGTCGCTACCTTTGTGACGACGATGTTCCTCGTATTTCGAAGGCGTACCAATTTTCTCTGTAGACTCTCCTGCCTTTCTTCCTCGAGCTCCCGTTCAATTTCTCGCCGTCCATCCTCAGATAGATCGTCGAGAGTAACGACGAAGACATTGTCAGGGTCGATTGCAGCCACCTTGATCTCTTCTTCATGTTCTTGCATAGCCAGATGTATGTCTTCTAATATAATTGAACCGGAACAAGTATTGTTTTCTTCGGCTCTTTCAATAACCGAATTATCATTCATATCTAAATTGATTTTATTTTCTTTTAAACTTGCAGGAGGTTTGAAACCACATTCTATAAGAATATTGTCAAGTAGGTCCTTAAAATATGGAGATGGCTCTAAAGAATTAGGTTGTGGCACAGATGCAAAATAGGTATGTGATTGTAACTCGGCAAAGAGGGTTTAGCATGCAGGTATGCTTTGCGAGATACATTAGAATACAAATTGAACCGGCTCACACGGAACACGGTACCTATAGTTGGCGAAGGTGGTGTGCTACAAGCTACTTTTTGATAAAATGGTTGTTGCATATTAGAACTAAAGCCAACACTTCAAGTTATATATGCCAAGATTTTGTGAAACCGAAGTTGAGACAGTAGGATTACTAGTGTTAGGTACAAACCAACTGGTCGAATAAACGTTATTATATTGACCATCATGATTATACAACGGCATGTGCATTTGTGATGATATAGGTGTCATAAACATTGCCGATGTACTAGAGTCGAAAAATTCTTGTTGCATATTGCTAGCATGACTAGAACTCGTACTCTGCATAGGCTCTATACAATTATGAGATTGGTAATTCGGGTGTACAAAACATCCATCTAATTGACTAGCAACATGACTATATGAATCCATTGTAGTTGCAATAAGATAAATATCTTACTTACAGATTACGCGACGCAGACAAACGAAATTGATGATGATACCGTTCTCGGATGGAACCAGCTTTGTAGTTTGCTGTTATGGAAGAACGTTACGCTTGTTTCTCTCATCGCTTTGGCTAGCTTGAAAATTAATGTGTTGAATATTAGCTGAACCAAACTTGGATGTCGGCCTTCGACGAAATTGCTGGTAGCGTCTCGATAGATGGCTGAATGAATCAACGATAGTATCGGCCTTGTGTTTCTTCTTGATAAAGATTTTCTTCCCCAGCGGAGTTGCCAATTGTGTTAAAAGTCGACATTGATGCATCTAAGTTAGAGGCTAAGGTGCACACACGTTCAGAGAAGGAAGTTGTACATGCTAGTACTAATGAGTCGGCTGATGCATGTGCCGATATATTCACTTGAGGCAGTGGGAAATATGGAACTAAAATTACATATGATCAGTGGATGATTTCTTCGGCCAACAACAAAATATTTGCTGCCAGAACAACAGTACGACAGTATAGGCCGAGAGACTCGGGGGGCAGCAGAATTATTTCAGCTGCACTAGGGACTAAACTAGGAACTCGGTGGTGTCCCATGGGACTCACACACACTAAGAAGCAGCGTATCCAACGACTACGAGCATTTAGAATGAAAGAAGAGATAGCCGAGAAGAATCGCTTGTTCGATCGACAAAAACCAATGGTGCCGAAGATGACATGGATGGAGAAGCGTGTTGTGGAGAAATTGCCAAAATCACCCAATGGAAAATATTCAAAAAAAAAAATTACTATCCTAGCATGTGGCAGGGGGCTTGAACATGTTGTGGCCGATATGTTATTTGAAGTATCGCCCTGAGAAAATTTGGCCGATATATTATTTGAGGTATCGCCCTAAGAAAATTTGGCCGATGTATCTTTGGACGTCGCCCTGAGTAATGATATGATCGTGGTCGACTTCAACTTATGGTAACTGCTATAGTATTTTTGGTCAATGCAATTGTACCAAAAACAGGGGGCATGTGTTGATGGTATAATTTGGCTAGTTAGTATATGATGAGCCATATTAATTCAATGATTTATCAAGCTGGTGGATTGATGCATTGTTGAAGTATTGCAACAGGAATTTTCATGGACAGCAAAGATACAAGTCCTAAGTAGGATCAGGTGCTAAGCTAAACTATGGGCGTGTAGTGTGCATGGGCTATATATCTACGTATATGAAGAAGTATGCTTAGTGCTGATGGCTATTATCCAGGTTGATTTGCGGCGTTGCGGAGTATTTTATTATTTTCTTTGAAGGCTCAAGGTATTTGTACGTGTATGCTTAGAACTTGGGCTACTATATTATCGGTGATAGCGGCGTGGCGAAATATTTAATTGATAAGGCAAGGTGTGTATACGGTCAGAAGGGATCGCCATGCGGGTTAGCCTAATGTAAAATGTCAAGTACTATACATGGTAGCCCAATTAAGATGACCTGATTAGATTCTAATCGGTTTGATTTTGGAATTCAACTCGTGTACGCCAAGTCCTGCCTTGTATACGTCAAAGTCCAGCGTGCCTTATATATAAGGCCGTGGCTTATTGGAAACCCCACAACAATCGATCTAGCAATACAAACATTACTTTTTCTACATACATCTTTTTATCTATCGTTTTTCTCCGCCGAGCCCTAGCAGCCCTAGGGTTTGGTAATCTTTGCCGTTTTGCGCTGAAAAGCGGCCGGTTCTCCTCCACGAAAGCGAGGGATCTTTGTTGCTTTGCTCGGAAAGCAATCGTTCGTCGTCGCGAAAGTACGACAATTATCTTGGTGTTGCACGGCAATTTCGCGTGCCAACACAATTGGCGACTCCGCTGGGGACGGAAAGAAGAAGAAGCACACGATGAGTACCGAGTCCAGGAACGGGAGCGGCATCGACCCGGAGAACGTCATCGCCGTCACACTCGACGATCTGTCGGAAGATGATCGGCGCGAGCTTGAACAAGAGCTTAAGAAAGAGATGGCTGAGCAACTAAAATTGAAGTTGATTGGATACCGCAAGACAAGGATCGGCGTCATCAAGAAGGTACATGTGCCGAACCCTTCAGATTCGATCAACGCCGAGGTAAAAAAGTCAGCCGAAGAAATTTCTCATCTAATTGATGTGTGCGTAGCTACCAAGTACAATTCTTATGTGAAAACTACGACACACACAATTACTCAATCACTAGGTAATAGAATTGAAGAATTTAAGGAGCAGATTCATAAAGATCTTGAAAATAATTTACCTAGTCATGTTCAGTCGTTAGTGCTGCAAATCAATGATGGATATTCTGAGGAAAAGCTGATGCCGCTGCAAAATACATGATTCATTAACTTTCCTAGTAATATTCATACACATGGTGCATCGGTTAATAACATTACGCATCCCAATGTTCCTTTAAATAGCGATCAAGGTGGCCGGAACTATGTGAGCAGTTTGGCTAATAATTTTATGCCTAGCGTAGCTACTCCTACTGTCTCAACTTCGGTTCCACAAAATCACAACAGCAATAACCGAAGTGCTATTTCTAATTCTAGTTTGCAACAATTTTTTATCCAACTTTAGAATTTAGTACACCACCGTTGTTGACTGTCAGTACTGGGATTCCGTGCGGGCCGGTACCCGATTCATATGTTATTGGGTCTCCGCTGCAAGCATCACAAGCTCAAATTTCATTGTCGGAGTTTCCATCACGTGCTAGCGTTCCATCTGCTCCACAAACTAGTTCTCAACAGCCGAATGATAGTTTTAAGGATAAGCTTGCTAGTATACTAAGAGAATACGGTTTAGAACCTAAGAGTAAAGCACACGCATATCAAAAACCATACCCTGATTACTTTGACTCGACACCATATCCTCGTGGTTTTAGAATTCCAGATTTTGTTAAATTTACGGGGGAAGATGGTAGATCTACTTTCGAGCATATCGGACAATTTTTAGCCCAATGTTGTGATATCGGCACATCGGATGTTTATAGGATTAAGTTGTTTCCGTTGTCTTTGTCCGGTATTTGCATTTACTTGGTTTACATCGCTTGCTCCTAATTCTATTTCAACATGGGCACAATTGGAGCAAAAATTTCATGAGTACTTTTATAGCGGTGAAACAGAACTTTGGCTTTCAGATTTAACTATGGTTAGGCAGAAATATAATGAGCATGTTCATGATTATATTAGGAGGTTTACGGATGTCAAAAACCGATGTTTCAGCTTGACCATAGCCGAAAAGGATTTAGCCGATCTTGCCTTTTCGGGTCTTATTGCTCATATTAAGGATAAACTAGAAGGGCAAGAATTTTTAGATGTTAATCAAGTTTTGCAGAAGGCTTTGGCGCAAGAAAACTGGACTAAGGAGTTTAAACAATATAGCCGGTTTGAAGATAATATTGATAATGAGAAGGATAATCACGTAGGTAATGCCTTTGATTATGATAGTAATTCGGCTAGTGAAGTTGACGTTGATATATGTGTAGCCGAATGGATTCCAGCGTCAAAGTCAAAACCCTTTGCATGTTCTGCTTTGAAGCCCACGCCTGCTAGAAGAGATGAAACAAAATACACTTTTGATGTTAGCAAGTGTGATAGAATTTTTGATATGTTATCGCAAAATAAAATAATTAGAGTGAGAGAGGGCCATGTAATTCCACCTCCGTAAGATTTGGGTAGACGAGCTTATTGTAAGTGGCACAATTCTTTCTCTCATGCTACTAATGATTGTAACATGTTTCGTCGACAGGTGCAATCGGCCATTAATGAAGGACGATTTACATTTACAGAAAGTTCTAAGATAAAGCTTGATAGTGACCCTTTTTCCATCAATGTGGTCGAGCTTAAGAGTAAGTAAATGCTTATTCGGTCGGATCAGACCGAATCTGCAAGAGAAAAGAATGTTGTTGACGATAGTGCTCCTCCAAGGATGATCAAACCAAAAAATCCAGAAGTAGGAATGTGGAAAGTCAATGGAAGAAGGAAACAAGCTCCAAGACCAAAGTCGACAGTTAGCTTTGTTGTTGAAAAGTACACCTCACACAAGGCAAGCAATGTGTTTAATCGGCGTGGAGGTAATAAGTGTCCTAGATCTCCTTCTAGAACTACCGGTCATCATGACGACAAGGAAATTCATATGACCAGCAGATGTATTTTAAAATGGATCCGACATATGGGGGATGCGCACCTCCTATTTATCCACGGTTTCCTCCGTGGGGTTTTAATCCTTGGGTGCCATATCCTACAAGGCCAGTGTGTTATTCTCAACCAGAGTGGATTCAGCAGGCCAATGTACAGGAAATCGTTGCATGAAAAAGGGGTTCGGTTTAATCAGGAAGTGAGACCACGTGATGGCAATGTAATCCGTGGTAATGATGACATGGTGGTATTGGGAACTTCAAACTCGCCTAGGAGGCACAATACAAATGGCATAATTCATAGAGGTGATAAGAAGTTTGTGTGGGTGCCGGTGAGGCATGCTGAATCTAAGTCTATACAAAGTTCAAATGATTTGGATACTTTTAATGTTATGAAACTTGGTGAACACCAATCGGCTGCAAGTGTAGAGAATAGTCCAGAAACAAGAGACGCCAATTGTTTTAAACTTGGCTTTCCGAGCAACACCAACCTGTTGGCACACGAAATTGCCGTGCAACACCAAGATAATTGTCGTACTTTCGCGACGACGAACGATTGCTTTCTGAGCAAAGCAACAAAGATACCTCGCTTTCGTGGAGGAGAACCGGCCGCTTTTCAACGAAAAACGGCAAAGATTACCAAACCCTAGGGCTGCTAGGGCTCGACAGAGAAGAACGATAAAGAAAAAGACATAAGTAAAAAAGTGATGTATTTGTTGATAGATCGATTGTTTGGGGTTTTCCAATCGGCCGTGGCCTTATAAATAAGGTACACTAGACTTTGCGTATACAAGGCAGGACTTGGTTCCGTAGCATGCCTTGCCGTACAGGAATACAACTCCAAAACTAAAACCGAACAGGACTTGATTCGGTTACCATGTAACATGCGTACAAAAATTATACTTGCCAATCTAAGTACGTAACAAATCTAGGCCATATCCACGTACATGCAGTCTTGCATATATAAATAAAGTATTCCGCCACGCCGCCATCACACTAAATATAGTGGCTAAGCATATGTATAAATACCTTGAGCCCACCAAGAAAATATTAAATATTCCGCAACGTCATAAATCAAAGCGGATAATGGCCATCGGGACTAAGCATACTTCTTCATATACGTAGATGTATATCACTTGCATGCATCATGCCCATGGTCCAAAGATAGCATATTCTTCTTCTTAAGTCTTGTATCTTCACCTTCCATTAAATTTCCTGTGGCAATACTTCAACAATGCATTAACCGATCAGCTTGATAAATCATTGATTTAATTTGGCTCATCACATACTAAGTAGCCAAATTATACCATCAACACATGCCCCCTATTTTTGGTACAATTGCATTGACCAAAAATATATAGGAATTGCCGTAGGATAAAGTCGATCATTGATCACATCATCACTTAGGGCGATGTCCAACGATACATAGGCCAAATTTTCTTAGGGCGATACTTGAAATAACATATCGGCCACAACATGTTCAGGCCTCCTGCCACATGCTAGGATAATACTTCTTCAAATATTTTCCATTAAGAGCTTTGGACAACTTCTCTCCCTGCAAAGATTGTACAAAATATGAATTTCCAGGAACAATCTCTATAATTTTATACGGGCCTTCCCAACTTGGCGACCATTTGCCGAATTTTCTATCTTTAGTTCCAATAGGTAAAATCGTTTTCCACACTTTGTTTATTATAAGCCTTGGCTACTCTTAATTTCTCCTTCTCAATTTCTTGCGAAGCTCTTAATCTCTCTTCTGAAATGTCATCTACCTTATCCATCATCAAATCATTATAATCTACAGCTGACAAATCATTTTGTCTGGCCACTATAAGAGCTTGTAAATTAACCTCTACAGGTAACACCGCCTCCTGACCATATACCAGATCATACGGTGCTACTTGAGTCGCTCCGTGCTTAGATATCCGATGAGCCCATAAGGCTTCCGGAAGTACCTCATGCCATCTTTTAGGATGCTCCTCAATTTTCTTTTTGATAAGCTTAATTAAAGTTTTATTGCTAAATTCGGCATGTCCGTTAGTTTGAGCATAGTAAGGCGACGAATTTAACAATTTAATTCCTAAAGATTCGGCAAATTCACAAAAATGACGAGACATAAAAGAAGCACCTTGATCAGTAGTTAAAGTTTGAGGAATACCGAATCTATGAATAATATGCTCTAAAACAAAACTAATAACCTCTTTGTGAGTCATATTTTTCAAAGGAACTGCTTCAGTCCATTTAGTAAAATAATCTGTGGCAACTAGGACGGTTGACGATGTCTTTTAGAAGATGAAGGATGTATTTCACCAATAAAGTCTAAGCCCCATCCTCTAAATGGCCACGGCCTAATTATAGGATTCAACATAGATGCGGGCGCTAATTGTATATTCCCAAATTTTTGACATGCCTCACAACCTTTATAGTACCGAAAACAATCCTCCAAAGAAAGTCGGCCAATAAAACCCTGCTCTTTTTAATAACCATCGCATTTTGTGAGCCGGTGATGTGTCCCACACATTCCTTCATGCACTTCACCCATAGCCACTCTAGATTGATCAGAATCCAAGCATTTTAAAAATAATCCATCTATTGTTCGGCGATACAACTCGTCGTTAAACAAAGTATATTTTAAAGCTTGTCGCCGAATTTTTCTATCTCTCGTTTGACTTGGATCTTTTAAATGATTAACTAGTGGAACTCTCCAATCATTTAGTTCTAAATTATTTGCTAATTCGGTCGTTTGTGACCCATGCACCGGATCTGCACTACATTGTACAGTTAGTTGTTCAACCGCTAGGCCCAAGTGTACCACTGTGGCAAAGTATCCATCATTATAGGCGTAGCATGCATCGGCTTGTCTAATATAAAAACATTCCTTCTGAATATGATAATCTGGATGCTTTGTGCTAAACAATTAGCTCTAGAATTCTCTTCTCTAGGTATATGATGGATGGTGAACGATCTAGAGACTTAATTATATCTAAACATCGGTCCAAATAACTATTTAATAATCCATCAAAACATTGAAATTCGCCTTTAATTTGTTGTACTACCAAAAGTGAATCCCCAAAAGCATCTACATCCTTTACGCCCATATCAACTAAAGTTTTTAAACCAAACAGTAGAGCTTCATACTCAGCTTGGTTATTAGTGCAAGGATATTCCAAACGGACCGATGTATCATAAAAACATTATTAGGTGAAACTAAAACATTACCGACGCCTTGCCCGTCCCTACAAACCGATCCATCAAAATAAAGCTTCCATGGACACACACTAACGTAATTAATATTTTCATCATCTTTAATCCCATGATTAACAATGAAATCGGCGATAACCTGACCCTTCATAGCACGCAACGATTCATATGTTAAATCATATTCTATTAGCGCCAGAAGCCCACTTTCCAATCCTACCACTAAGAATCGGTTGTTGCAACATATACTTAATGACGTCGGCACGGCAAACTACTACGCACATACTAGAAAGAAGATAAGGCGAAATTTGGTACATGCATAGTATAAAGATAAGCATAACTTTTCAATAAACACGCATCGACTTTCAAGCGCCGAGCAAACGACGGCTTAAGTATGCAATGATGTATTCTTTCCGCTGACCTCTTGCGCCAACACAACACCGATCACCATATCTTACGCAGCAATGTACAGCCTGAGCAGGCGCACGGTCTTGGGCGCCCGCAATATTGGAGGATTCGACAAGCATCACTTTATATAATTAAAAGCATCTCGTTGCTCTCGCCCCAAGTAAATTCGGCTTCATTCTTTAGCCGAAGTAAAGGAACAAACGATTCAATTTTTACTGCAAGGTTAGATATGAATCGTCTCAAGTAATTAATTTTTCCTAACAACTTTTGCACATCCCTTTTACACGTGAGCTCCTCCAAATTTCTAATTGCCTCCACTTTCTTAGGGTCAATCTCTATGCCATTTTCATGAATTATGAACCCTAAAAACTTACCAGCCGACACGCCAAAAGCACATTTGAGTGGGTTCATTTTTAACCCATACTGGCGCATCCTTTCAAAAGCTAATCTTTAATCGGCTAAATGATGATCAAACCCATCCGATTTAACAACTATGTCATCAATATATATTTCTAGTACAATGCCTAGAAGATCATGAAAAATTAAATTCAGAGCGTTGGTATGCGTAGCACCGGCATTTTTAACCCAAATGTCATAACGACCCACTCAAATAAACCAACAAAACAGGCAATGAAAAGCAGTCTTAGACATATCTTGTTCGGCCATAAATATTTGATTGTAACCTGCATTACCATCTAAAAAGCTAATCACTTTATGTCCCGATGCATCATTAATAAGCATGTCGGCTATAGGCATAGGATATTCATCTTTCGGAGTAGCTTTATTCAAATCTCTAAAATCAACACAGATTCTAATATTACCAGTATTTTTCTTTTCCACGGGCACAATATTAGAAACCCAATCTGCATATCTACACGGCCGGATAAACTTAGCTTTTAACAACCGATCAACCTCTTCTTTGATGCGGTCATATAAATTAGGATTGAAACTTCTACGAGGTTGTTTATGCGGCCTAAAACCGGATTTAATAGGTAATCTATGTTCTACTAAATCTCTACTCAAACCGGGCATCTCAGTATAATTCCAAGCAAAGCAATCAACGAATTCTTTAAGTAATAAACATACCTTACTTTTCTGATCGGCTTTCAAGCTATCTTTGATAAATGTAGGCCTCGGGATACTTCCATCACCAATATCAATCTCTTCAAGTGGATCAGCCGATGAGAATCCTTGTTCAAGCTTTTCCATGTCATCAAAATCTTCAATTGTTTCATGCATATCGCTCTTTCTGGAACGATACTCCTCCGTGCGTCTTTGTAGCCACTTAATACTATCGTCTTTATTCATCATTTATATGGATAAATCATTAAGCTGAGCTATGTCAGCCGGCTGTGCATTTATAGGTACAAAACCATCTCTACCGACATCTTGATATAATCATAATCCGATAAATCCGTGCATCGTCAAACATCGCATGTCACCGTGTTGCCAATCAACCGTGCCTCTCATCAAAGCAATGCAAGAAGAATTGTCCGCCTCAATCACCTCGACATCATCATTAACCCACTGAATTAAGCATTGATGAAGAGTAGAAGGGATACAACAATTTGCATGAATCCAGCCGCGTCCCAAAAGAATATTATACCGGCCTTTGACATCGACAACAAAAAATGCAGTCGGCAATGTTTTGCTTCCGACTATGAGCTCCATAGAAATAACACCCTTAGACTCGGACAATTCTCCTGAGAACCCACTAAGTCCCATGTTGGTCTTCATTAACTCACTCTCTTTTCGGTTCAGTTTAGAAAATACCGAAAAGGGCATAATATTAACACCTGCACCGCCATCAACAAGAATGCGACCAATAGGCTTACCATCAATGTGACCTCTGGTGAATAATGGCTTTAGGTGCTGCCCATGCTTCTCTGGTTTCTCAAATGTAGCATTCTTTGGGCCAAGAACAAGTTCAGCAATTTACGCCTCGCGCATACGAAATTCAGCGAGCAATGCGAACAGCATATTAACATCCATATCAGTTGGTACATCTTTATTATTCTCTGAATTTTCTACAATAATGATGTCATCCGCATTTTTATTTTCCTCTGCTGCGATGCGCTTCTCCTTCCAAGTCTTTGTAGCCATCATTGGTTTATCCTGATTGAACCATCTATCGCGCTTCTTCTCAGCTATCTCTTCCTTTATTTCCAATGTCCGCAGTCGCTGTACACGTCGTTTCTGAGTGTGGGTGAGTCCATTCGGGCACCACTGTGGTGTTGGTTTAGTCCCTGGCGCAACAGGCTTAATTCGGCTGCCCCCCGGGTCCTTCGGCCTATACTGACGTACTTCTGTTTTCCTGGCAAATATTTCATCTCTGGCCAAAAAACTTCTCTGTTGATCATATACGGTACTGGAATTAAATCCCTGGCCGCATACATTGCCTGAGTCCCAATGTGTAGATGTGCTAGTATTAGACTTGAAACTCCTCGGAGGCAAACTCTTGGATGTTTCTGTGCAACAATTCTTTATGATCAAATCAGCTTGTGTGCTAGCCGATTTAGGCTTCTGAATAGTACGTGAGGATATAGCATCCGCCGTGCATGCGGGTTATGCCCAGAATTAGTTTGCTTTTCAAATTGATTAGACTGACCAGCTTGCCGCAACTTTACGCCATTACTTTTCTCCTCTCAGAAGCGAGACCTTTTTGAGACACATCGCTTGTTTCAGACAATTGACAACACCTTCATCTCGACCGGTGTTCTGCTATTTTCAGACCATGATCAGCATCCAAATCATCTGAATTTTTTGCTGCTTTAGTTTCAGCACGCTTCACCGGCATCCATACGCGCTTGTAGTTGTCCTTATAGTTGTTGCGCTCTGCACTGCATACCGGTGATCGACCTCCTCGAATCTCGATGGCGTTATGTGATCTAACCTCCTCATTGAAACGAGCCCTTTTCTCATGTACGTTTGGTCTGAACATAGGCCTCGGTAGGATCCATCCCGGCTGAAAATAACCTGCTGGCCCTGTAGGATATGGCGCCCAAGGATTAAACCCCCATGGAGGAAATTGCGGATACATAGGAGGTGCACAACCCCAAAATGTCGGCTCCATTGCAAAATACTACGGCTGTTGGTCATATGCACTTCCTTGCCATTGCTCATGATCGTGAGGTCCGAAGGAGATCTTGGACTCTTATTACCTCCGAGCCGATTAAACACATTGTTGGTCTTGCGTGAGGTATATTTTTCCAACAACATGCTAACTGTCGGCTTTGGCCTTGGAGCTTGTCTCCTTCCTCCGTTGACTTTCCACACTCCTATTTCTGGATTTTTTTGGTTTGATCAACCTTGGAGGAGCACTGTTATCAACAATATTTTTCTCTCTTGCGGATTCGGTCTGATCCGACCGAATAAGCATTTTTTACTCTCAAGCTCGACCATATTGATAGGAAAAGGGTCATTGTCGAGCTTCATCTTAGGACCTTCAGAACGCTAATCGTCCTTCATTGATGGCCGATTTCACCTATCGACGAAACACGTTACAATCATTAGTAGCATGAGAAAAAGAATTGTGCCACTTACAATAAGCTCTTCTACCCAATTCTTCTGGAGGTGGAATTACATGACCCTCTCGTACTCTAATTAATTTATTCTGCAATAACATATCAAAATTCTATCACACTTGCTAACATCAAAAGTGTATTTAATTTCATCTCTTCTAGCAGGTGTAGGTTTCAAAGCGAGAACATGCAAAAGGTTTTGACTTTGGCGCTTGAACCCATTCGGCTACACATATATTAACATCATCCTCACTAGCTGAATCACTATCATAATCTAAGGCATTAACCACATGATTATCTTTCTCTTTATTTCTGTTATCTTTAAACCGGCTATATTGTTCAATTTCCTTAGCCCGGTTTTCTTGCGCCAAAGCCTTCTGTAAAACTTGGTTAACATCTAAAAATTCTTGCCCTTCTAGTTTATCCTTAATATGAGCGAGTAAACCCGAAAAGGCAAGATCGGCTAAGTCCTTTTCGGCTATGGTCAAGCTGAAACATCGGTTTTTGACATCCCTAAACCTCCTAATATAATCATGAACATGCTCATTATATTTCTGCCTTACCATAGTTAAATCTGAAAGTCAAGTTCTGTTTCACCGCTATAAAAATACTCATGAAATTTTGCTCCAATTGTGCCCATGTTGAAATAGAATTAGGAGCAAGCGATGTAAACCAAGTAAATGCAGTACCGGATTGAGATAAAGGAAATAATTTTAATCTAAAAACATCCGATGTGCCGACCTCGCTGCATTGTGCTAAAAATTGTCCCACGTGCTCAAAAGTAGATCTACCATCTTCCCCCGTGAATTTAACAAAATATGGAATTCAAAAACCACGAGGATATGGTGTCGAGTCAAAGTAATCAGGGTATGGTTTTTGATATGCACGTGCTCTACCCTTAGGTTCTAAACCAAATTCTCTAAGTATACTAGCAAGCTGATCCTTAAAATTATTATTGGGCTGTATAGAACTGGCTTATGGAGCAGATGAAACACAAGCACGCCGCGGAAACTCCGCAACGAAATTTGAGCATGTGAAGTTTGCAACGGAGACCCACTAAAATATGAATCGGTACCGCCCGTCACGGAACCCCAGTACCAACAAAGGCGATGATGGTGTACTATATGCTACTGTTTGATAACTAGGCTGCTGCAAATTAGAATTAAAACCAAAACTTCAGTTATTTTTATTGTGATTTTGTGGAACCGAAGTCGAAACAATAGGAGCAGTTGTACTAGGAACTAAATTATTAGCCGAACTACCAACATAGTTCCGGCCATCCAGATTATTGTTTAAAGGAACATGAGGCTGCATAGCATTAGCTGATGCACTAGGCGTATGTATATTACTTGGAAAATTGTTAAATCTGTTATTGTCTGGTGGCATCGGTCTTTTTCCAGAATACTCATCATTGAATTGCAGCACTAATGAGCGTACATGACCAGGTAGCCATTTTTCAAGATCTTTATTAAACTGCTCCTTAAACTCTTCAAGTCTATTAGCTCTGCTTGAGTAATTATGCGTGTCGTATTTTCCATATCAGAACCATATTTACTAGTTACGGACACATCAATTAGATGAGCAATTTGTTCAGTTGAGTTTTTTACCTGAGCATCGGAAGGGCTCGGAACTACCTTTTTGATGATCCCGTTCCTCGTCTTCGTGTACCCAGCGAACTTGAGCTTCAACCTCTCAACCTTTTCTTTCTCAAGCTCCTCTTCAAGCTCGCGCCGAACATCTTCCGACAGATCGTCGAGTGTGATGGCGATGACGTTCTCCGGGTCGATGTCGCTCCCGTTCTTGGACTCGGTACTCATCGTGTAGCTCTTCTTCTCTGTCCCCAGCGGAATCGCCAATTGTGTTGGCACGCGAAATTATCGTGCAACACCAAGATAATTGTCGTACTTTCGCGACAACGAACGATTGCTTTCCGAGCAAAGCAACAAAGATCCCTCGCTTTCGTGGAGGAGAACCGGCCGCTTTTCAGCGCAAAACGGCAAAGATTACCAAACCCTAGGGCTGCTAGGGCTCGGCAGAGAAGAACGATAAAGAAAAAACATAAGTAAAAAAGTGATGTATTTGTTGATAGATCGATTGTTTGGGGTTTTCCAATCGGCCGTGGCCTTATAAATAAGGTACGCTGGACTTTGCGTATGCAAGGCATGACTTGGTTCCGTAGCATGCCTTGCCGTATAGGAATACAACTCCAAAACTAAAACTGAACAGGACTTGATTCGGTTACCATGTAACATGCGTACAAAAAATATACTTGCCAATCTAAGTATGTAACAAAT
Organism: Aegilops bicornis; assembly: GCA_021605145.1. NCBI lineage: Eukaryota > Viridiplantae > Streptophyta > Magnoliopsida > Poales > Poaceae > Aegilops > Aegilops bicornis. Next base: position 423,294,975 of record CM038675.1, on the reverse strand, counting down.
CTAGGCCATATCCACGTACATGCAGTCTTGCATATATAAATAAAGTATTCCGGCGACGTCGCCATCACAATAAATATAGTGGCTAAGCATATGTATAAATACCTTGAGCCCACCAAGAAAATATTAAATATTCGCAACGTCAAAATCAAACTGGATAATGGCCATCAGGACTAAGCATACTTCTTCATATCGTCGATATATATCACTTGCATGCATCACGCCCATGGTCCAAAGATAGCATATGCTTCTTCTTAAGACTTGTATCTTCACCTTCCATTAAATTTCCTGTGGCAATACTTCAACAATGCATTAACCGATCAGCTTGATAAATCATTGATTTAATTTGGCTCATCACATGCTAAGTAGCCAAATGATACCATCAACAGATTCACCTTTGTGTATGTGAAGTAGATGTTGCACATGTCACTCGCCGAACAGACTCTTGACATGGTGATGTCCATAGGATGCTCTGCATCATCTCCCCTCCCTTGGGAAAGATCCGACCTCAGATCGAAAACCAAATCACCATGGGAAAGAGATGGCTTCGCCCTGTAGAAGTGGACGTTCACCAAGTACTTGTCGTCTTGAAGCTCGAAATGTGCACTATCCAATGTTGCACTATCTAGTGATTCCTTCAAAAGGAGTAAGGACAACAAACACTTAGAAAAACAAATGTGGTTAGCGTTAGTGCAAAACCGAGCATTCGAGAGGTGATTCACCAAACAAGTGTCATCATCATGCAAAGCATATGGTGTGACAAAGGATTGTGACATGGCATGTAAGCATATCAATCGAGCACAAGCAAAGAAATCATGGGGACAAGTATGCAATTTTGAGGTAGTGATACAAATATGTGTGTCAAGATAATAAGAATCTACCTCAAGTTCATAGCAAGCATTCACAAATTGCTCAATGAAAGGTCTATGGTAGGCATAAGAAGCAATCACAACACCAAATAAAATGATGTGTCTAAACACATGGGTCAAGTGCAAGACAATCCAAGCATAATGTGCATGGGGTGTAGTGAATATCGTGTGGCACTCAACACAATGGAAAGAGCAATTGTTCATCATGTGTGAGGCAATCAAGGCAAACATGTGACAAGCAATGGGACATGGAATATGTGAAGAAATGACATTGTTGCAACCAAACATATGATAGGAGCAAGTAATCCACAAGTTGGATGCAACACACAAGGCATATATATCATGATGCATGGAACGGTGAATATTACAAGTCGAAGCAAGATCTCTAACATGTGCGCAATCAAATGGTCCAAGATGGCCAATAAGTCTCATGGTGCAAGCAACACAGGTAGTGTGATCCATAATATCCATGCTCACGAAAGATGTCACCTTGAAGGCGTGTCCTTGTGCGTCCTTCACAATGCCAAAGCACAAGCAAGTGCGATGTAGAATCGTCGTGGTAGATGGTGGTTCACTGTCAAGAGCTCGAATGGTCAACTCATGTGAAGAGGAAGTCGACGCAAAGTCCAAGTATCCTACACATGCACACAACAAGACAATGTATGTGCATGGTAGATAAACACGTCATCCATCATGATGGTTCTCTCTTCTTGCACAAAACCATTAGGAGCATAAGTGCGTGAATAATATGATGCAACAATGGCTATATTCATGGCACTAGGTATATGGTGCAAAGAGGTAAGACAAGCATGCTTCACAAGAAATATGTCAAAATCTCCAAAAATATGCGAGAATGCTATGGGGGCAAACTCATTATCAAGACTAACGGCATAATTGCACTCAATACATGACAAATCATCTAGCATGAGAGAGGCAACATATGGAGATATATGACAAGAAGCAATAATAATCATGTGCAAAGCACGTAGATGGTTGTCATCAACCGCATGAAATAAGGACGTATGAATCAATGGTGATGCAACATAAGCAAGCATATCAATCAAGTCGTGCAAGCTAGTAGTGTGAAGATGCAACATACTAGAGGAAATCATGGTAATCATGTCATGTGCGCAAATAATAGGCATAGGCAATGCACATGACATATCGCAAGCACGAACACAAAGCAAGATTGTAGTATCATCATAGGAATGGGTCATAGGTAGAACATGGCAATAACAAGGAATATCTCCACCAAACTTGCAAATACACATACAAGTATTAGAATCAATCATCATGTGTAATGCAAAGCATGGGTCACAAATGCATGGCAAAGGCATAGGAATGAGCATATCATGCAAAGTGAACATGGCAAGATGGGCATATAACATGTAATGGATAATAACCCATAGCCAAGTGAGGACCATGTAGAAGAAATGCGCGAAGACTTCGCGTGAAGAGAGCGGTGGGAAAGGCAATCCATGGGATCCCAAGTCATCATTGCTCTCTAGAGCTCGTTTTTTCAACTCGTGGGATTGCGAGGTTGACAAGTATTCATGGGTACCTACACAAAAGAGACACAAACCAAAGAAATTGTGCGCGTGGTAAATGTACACATCATCCATCATGATGTGTATGTGCACGTGAGTGTTAGCACAAGATAAGCATCGCTCAAAGAAATTTGATGCATGGTATAAGAACATGTCATCCATTATGAAAGAATAGTTATTGTGTATGACAAAATGGGGATGCAAATTTAGCATAGAAGTATATGGCACATCAATAGCATGTTTATTCATGGGATGTATATTGTGCACACAAGTATTGGGATCATGCAATGGATAGGATGAATAAAAATCTCCTAAAATGTATGAGGAAACTATGGGGGTCTCCTCATGAGCAATATTGGAAACATCATATGGAGAAAATGGACAACATCCAAAACAATGCATATCCGAAGCTAGGTGGTCATGGCATGGCATATGAGATAAATGATGAAAAGGGAGCATATCAATATCATCACAAGAGAAACAAATGCCAATAACCATGGGCTTGTCATCTATGCCATAAGTTCAAATTGGGTTTATTTTAATGGCATATGCATAGTCACTACGAAGAGAATGCAAATATGACATATGATTGATCTCATGCATAGCATATGAAAAGTCAGGCGGATTGTCAAACATGATGTGACCTAGAGAATTGTCATAAGAAATCCTATGTAACATGGCATCACAACTAATAGACTCCACATGAGAATCATCATACTCATCGTAAATGGGCAAGAAATCATCACATGAGGAAGTCGCAATAGCGTGAATCATGGTACTAGGTGGATCAACATCATGCAAGCAATCAATGTCAAGAATGTCCACTAGTGGGACTAGAGCATCACCTTCACCTATGTTACCATTCTCATTCCACTCATGTGGTGTAGGTGAGGTGGGAAATACCAAATGGTGGTCATATGTATCTTGATGGAACCATGCGGGGGGTGCGTCACATTCCACCATGGCCATCGTCTTGTCCAAAGGTAGGACGAAGTCGTCGAGAATCGGCGCATCATCATATATGGGACCTAGCACCAAATGAGAAGACACGATAGAGGTAAAGGTTAAGTCGTTAGAAATCATAGTGGCCTCACATGCCCTATCAACTATCACACTCTCTCTATGTGGTTGTTCACTCACTTCGTCAAAATAGGCGCACTCAATCTCACGTATGGTGGAGTCACTCATCTCACTCAAGTGGTGTGTGTCGTGGCTCTCCTCACATGGGAACTGTAGCAACACATCATATATGGGGCTAGTGGTGAAGTCACTCTCACTCTCAATATGGTGGCACAAGTCACTCAAGTCATCATACGTCGCCGTGGTCGAGGTGAAATACTCAACCATCTCATCGCCGTCGCCATGGATGAAGGCCGAAGATGGCACATCATCAATCTCCTCCATGACCAAAGGGAAAATCCCATTCTTGATCATCTCGTCACCGTCGCCGTGGATGAAGGCCGAAGATGGCACATCATCACTCTCGCCTCCTAAGATGGAAGCATCATCCTTGCTCGTCACCAAGTCGCTCGCCTCCAAAGCTTGGTCCTTGAAGGTCTCCGTAATCGTACTCGTCGCTGCACCATCTTGAAAAAGAGTCGTGGAGAACTCGACATCATCAATGCCACAAAGAGGGATGGCGATGAAGTCGAACTTGGGAGCATCGTTTTGGAGCTCATCGGGCTTGGACATCTTGGTGGTACTAGCCTCATGCTCGTTGTCTTTGAGTTTGGTCTTCAAGATGTGTGCTTGGGGTGGAGAAGCCTTGGCCTTCATGAGTTCTTGTTCCGCCTTGAGAGCACCAATGTAGTTGTCGTTGAGGGACTTGTAGTTCTCGAGGAAGATAGTCTTGGAGATGTCGTTGTTCAATCCCATCATGAAGTGGAACTTCATTGACATGGGGTCATCCGCGCCGGCTCGTCGCAAGGCATTCTTCATCTCCTTGAAGTACGCGTCGATGGACTTGGATCCTTGGATGGTGTTCTCTAGTTGGCATAGAAGTTGTTCCGTGTAGGTTGGAGGCACGAACTCTTGCTGCAAAGCTCTCTTCGTCTTGGTCCAACTCATGTCATAGCCCTCCGAAGGTGTGTGAAGCCACCATGTGGACACGTAGTCGTGGAAGTTTCTTGTGGCGCACTTCACTTGATCTTCGGGAGGAACTTGATGTAGCTTGAGGTAGTCGTCCATTAGGTGCTCCCACTCGAGATACTCCTCGGGTTGTTGAGTCCCATAGAAAGGAATCTTGTGGTCAGTGTCGAGGTCGTAGTAGCTCGTGGAAGTCGCGGACTTGAGCATGGGGAGCTTCTATTGAGTGTAGTCTTGAGGTGCTTGTAGGCGAAGATGCCATATGTCCGTAGGCGAAGATGCCTTGAAGTCGCTTGGCGAAGATGCCAAGGGAGATGGTGAAGTCGTTGAGTGGTTGTTGGTGTTAAGCTCTTGACCTTCACGCTCTTGTTGGTGATGGTGTCGATGCTGATGTGACCTTGCCGGAGATGGTAGCTCGGAAGCACGTGCACTTGAGCGTCTTCTCAAAGATGAGGAACATCGCTTGTAGGACTTGATGATGGCTTTGATATCCTCCATTTGAGCTTGCGTCTTGGCGTCGATAAATTTATTCGTGGCATCGAACTTGTCGTTGTTGTTGTAGACTGAAGGTGAAATGCCTTGCCTATCCGTCACAAGACTCGAGTAGTGGTGAGTAGGAAATGGGATAAACAATACCAAGTTATCTTTTCCCAAAGTTGAGGATGTATCCCGTTTCACTCAATGTGAGATGAAAGAATAGTGGAATTGGTACCGGAATTGTTCACTCACACCTACAAACTAAAGCTTATGGAGTAGCTCGGTGAGGATAGTGGCACAAAAATTTAATGCAAAATGTTAGCAAGAGTCAATAATGTTGAAAGAGATTCACAAATTCGCAAGTGAAACAAGTAGACCAATAGCAATGAATGGCACACGGAAACACACACACGGATAGATAAATGGGGTCGTGCTACCAAGGAATGAGCACAAAATGTGGAGTCCATGGAAAACGCTCGTGTTGCACAACTCAAGAGAGACGCTAGCACGATTGCTCAATAGGCGGATACGACACTTGTGCACAACCTATAAGATGCACAATGGATAAACTTTCTATCCCAAGTATGCTATATATGTATGGTTCCCGATGTTTGATCCAAGATGATCAAATATGATATATTGTAATGCACTATGATACGATGCTATGGCTCTTGCTTACAAGCTCTTTGTTCACTCTTTTCTTTGCTTAAAAGCTTATTCTATTTTTTTTGATATGGCTACTTTTGCGAAATGCACAAACCAAGATAGCAATTGTGTATATGCGGGAACAAACTTGAGGCACACGAGATGATATGATACCAATATGATATGGTATGTATGCAATGGATGGTGTAGATCACTAATGTGCACAAGTAACGTTGCCGGCAATACTCAAATGGCTAGTCTCGATAGGTAAGTGACGCAAAATGGGCTAGGGGTTATAAATGCAATTGCAAGGGGAATATACAATGGTATCATCGAGGTTACCGTACTTTTTATGATGCGACCTCATGGCGATGATGAGTGGTGGTGTTCTCGACGTTGAACCATTCCTAATTAGCTGAAACAACTTAGGAAACGGAAAAACTGTGAACTCAAAATCTCAAATGTCAAATGATAGTAGCAGAAAGCGGTGGTGGTTTTGCGGAAGCTCAATGGGATTGTGGAAATGCAATGATGGGTTTTGGAGTACGCAATGCGGAAGTGGAGGGCAAGGTTGTGGACTATACACAGTGTCGGAGTTGGAAGCATGGTCCCTAAGTAGCCAAAACACCTTAGGAGACACAACCCAAAACACAAACAAAATTGGGTTAAGTTGGGTTGGCGAAAGTGTATGGTAGGCAAGCCTATGCGGAAGTTATGGTGGTGGTTGATGAAGAAGCAATCGTCCCTAAGTAGCCGAAACACCTTAGGAGACTCGAATCACAACTCAAACAACCTCAAATTCAATGAGGAACAAAATGGGTTAGGTTGCGGAAGTCGGTGGTAGTTATGCGGATGATATGGTGGAAGCCCTAGGCAAAGATGCCAAAGTGCCAAAAATTATGGAGTCAAATGGTGTTGAAACCTATCTAGAGAGATAGATGATGTCAATAGCTACTCAACGAGCTAAAGAAGCAAAAATCGGACTCTGGATGTGAAAGTTATGGTCAAAACGGTGAAACACGAAGGCTGAATTCCCAGGGGTCGGGGGCCGGATATCCGGGGGCTGATGTCCAGAACCGTGCAGACTTAGTGCTCCAGGAGCCGGATGTCCGGCTTGGGGCCCGGATGTCCGACCAGATGGCCCGGATATCCGGTCGGTGGCCCGGATGTCCGGCCCGAGATTCCAGATCGGGATTTGGACTTGAAAACTCGATTTGGGGCGGAAATTGATGATTTCAAGGGAAAATTGTGGAGATTTCATGGATGAAAAGTGGGGAAACATGGGGAAATGATAGATTCACTCGTAACAAAGCAAATCCATGGATCAAATCCAAGAAAACATCATCAAACCAACAAATCACAAAAAAAATTGGGGGGCTATTTTTGGTGGGGATTTACGAATTTGGGACAAAGTCAACAAAACTAGGCTAGAAAACACAAAGGGAGGCTCCGAAATCGTGATAAACGTGGCTCATGATACCAAGATGATTTAGGGTGGAACCCTATACGGCTGATCTTTCATGATTGGAGTGGGATCCCTCGAAGAACACGAAGAACACATGAAAGAATGGAGAGAAATCACAAGGGGAAACACTCAAGAACTTGTCCAATCACACATCCACTAGACAATCAAACACACGAGATCCACAAGGTACATGAACAAAAAAGGGAAAGATACAAGGTAAGGTTCATCTCCATGAGGAGGTCTTGAAGGGGGTCCACCCGTGAGGGGGTCTTGATGATATATCCCGCAGGATCTTCTCTTAGATGGAGGTCTTGGCCTCCAAAGGAGTAGTAGTCTCTCTCTCTCTCAAGAGTAGAGTGGTACAAGGAGCAAAGCTCTCTATCAAATGAGATATCACTTTGCTAAGAATAACTAGGAGGAGGGGGAGGAGTATATATAGTCTAAGCCACGAAGGGGTAAGTGAGGAGGGGATACATGGGCCTTTGGCCCGGTTAGGCACGCGCAGGTGCCAGACGTCCGGGCTGGGGGGCGGATGTCCGGGGCTTCGGGACGAGCTGGATGTCCGGGGTCTCAGCCGGATGTCCGGGCTGAAGTGGAGGTTCAGTTGCTCTCTGGATATGTCGGTGCCGGATTTTCGGGGGAAGTGCCCGATGTCCAGGCTGTCGGGAGGCGCCGGATGTCCGGGGTTGACGCCGGATGTCCAGGGCCTGTAGCACTTCGGCTGCTGGGCTCTGCTGTCGTTGACATCTCCAGGGGCCGGATGTCCGGGCCAGGGCCGGATGTCCAGGTCCTGGGAGTTGTCTCCGTCTTCTTTCGTCGTCGCTTCCAGGCTTCCCTCACGGATGGTGTAGTTGTTCCTTGGCGCTTGCACTCCTCCTCAACATCCGTGAAGCTCCAACAATACCTATGCATGCACACGGGAGAAGAGTCATGCAGTATGCCATCCTCGAAGGGGTCAAGTGAGCACGTGTAAAGGAGATGATTCACCTTTGTGTATGTGAAGTAGATGTTGCACGTGTCACTCGCCGAACGTACTCTTGACATGGTGATGTCCATAGGATGCTCCGCATCAAGTAGTTCAGGATCACTTCTTGATCATTACTAGATCGCGACCATTTGCATAGCTTCTCATATTATTCTTGTATTCGTAAGTTAGCTGCCATACAAATGCTTAGTTCTTGCTAAAAATTCACCACTTAAGCATGCCATACCTAGTTAAGCTTTCATAGTCTTGATACCGAGGGTGATATGATTGCTGAGCCTCGTGGCTCACAGAATAACACAGTTGCAGGTACCGATGAGTCTGATGCAGGTGATGCCACTAAGCTCAAGTGGGAGTTTGACGAAGACCGTGGCCGTTACTATGTTTCCTTTCCGGACGAGCAATAGTGGTGCCTAGTAGGGTCGATCGGGACTTAGCTTGGGTGGTTGTCTTTTATTCGTTTGCTTTCGTCCGTAGCCGGACTCTGTGTTCATCTTGAATGATTGTATTACTTGATGATATTTGTGTGACATTGTGGCAATTGTAAGCCAAAGCTCGTATTCTATCGATTCAGTACATGAGATGCGCAAAGATAGAACCACTCTTGCGACCATACCAATATGCGCTTATGACCCAAGTCGTGCCTCGACACGTGTGGAGTATAGTCGCATATTGCGCGTTACACCAGTGATAATTTTCCATGTGTCGGATTCTAATTTGCCAAAAGAGCCACATGGCAGCTCTACTTTGTGACAGGTGTCGCCCATCCAACAGACGATGCACACATATGCAACGCCGACACATGGTGTAACATCCCAAATTTTCTATTTGGAATGTTATACATAGGTCATTCATGCATATCATATTTTATTGCATTTTTTTCGTTTTGCAATCCTCGAAATTCTAAGCAACTCAAGGACCCATGGAGAGAGTTGGGGATGTCGCGTTTCTCATATTTGAATTTTATCAAATATTGAAACAAGGATTACTTTGGTTTTTAATTATTTTTCTCTCCGGAAAATATTTTGTATTAAAATATATGAGAGGAGATAATATGACTTCACCGAAATAAATTAAATATTGGAGGAAAATACTAAAAATCATTAAATAATTTTTATTTGGATTTTATTGCAATTTTCTTTGAATTAGGAAAAGAATATGCGTTTTTCAAAATTGCATTAGAGGCCCAAATAAATGTTCACTTTGTCCGGGATATTTTTAGAGGACGGTGAAAATTTATTTTGGAATTTTTGGAGTCGGTTTAATATTTCTTTTAATCGTTTTTCCGAGCGTCAGAATATTTTAAAAAAAGTCCCACCGACCTACCGGGTCGTGTCCGCCTGGGACACCGACCCGGCCGGCCCTTTAAGCGGCGAGGGCCCGAGCCGCCCAAACCCTAGCCAGCCCAGCCCGCACTTCCGCCGCCGCCGCCACCGTCTCCGCCATTGCTGCCGCTTGCCGCCGCTGCCAGAGTAGCCGCCGCCGCCGTCACGAACGCCGAGGTAGCCGCCAATTTTTTTTAAAACCGTTCTGTTTTATTTCGAAAACCTGGATCCGTTTTTTAGATTAGATCGGTTTTGTTTCGGTTTTTCTCAGTTTAGTTAAATAGCGGACGTTCGTCCGTACGTTCGTTTTAACGAACGGTGTTCATCCATTAGCCGCAGACAGCGAACGTTCGTTCGTTAGCCTGTTCGTCAGTTTTCTTTTTCCAGGGTTTTTCCGCGATTATTTTCGACCGCGAGTTCTGCCCTGATTTTCGTTTTAGTTTATCTTTTCGCTCGTTTATCAGAATCAGGCGATTTAAGCGCCTGGATCTTTGTCTCGAAGCCCTCTTTCTGTTTAACCAACTTGAACAAGATTTTGGTACTGTAAAATTTGACTTTAGTCCAGATTAGTAATCGGATCTTGTTTCTTTCGCAGTTTGAGTTTCGTTGCTCCGTTTGATTTTATTCTTTTTGCAAACCGGAGTTCTTCAGTTGAACTTTCTGGTTAGATCTTCTTATTTGAGATTTACCCGTGCATCTTTTCTTGATTGATTATGTATGCTATTGTTTATTTGCGATAGAATTCCCGGAGTGCGAAGCGTGCTACTACGAGTGTCTAGGTTTTGCGGATCGTCAACAAGGCAAGTAACACTTTGATCATACTTTTCATACCCAGTTTTTATGCGTTAGTTTCAACCCTCAAACATTGCATTAGTAGGATATGATTAATATGTGGGTATTGGGAAGTAGTTGATGAGGTAGAACCTATTGCCCTTTTATTATCAAACCCTTGGGAGTTACTTCTACGTTATGCTTATATTGCCATGTTATGCTTGTAGACGTGGATTGGGTTTGAGTGTATCCAAGACACATGTGATATTGTTAATTAATGGTTAACTTAAGGTGGCTACTTAAATACACGTCTGGGTGGATTGGTTGCGGGCACCTGGAGAATCCAGTGTTGTCCTAGGATATCCCGGAGTACCCGTGATCATCCTATGGTTCGCCACCCATGCTCAAAGGGATCATAAGATTATTCATGCTAGAAACTTCCGTGTGCAGCCACAATCAATTATGGGCTCTAGCATAGTTGAGTATGTTGCATGACCTCTTTCAGTGGTGGGCTAGCAGATGTAGGGGAAAGTAGGTGTAACTGTCCACCCAGAGTAAAGAGTTAATGCTTCAGAAAGACTGTGTCTCGGTCATCCGTTTCTCAAACATCACGTAGTGCGAGAAATTCAACGGGGGAGATCGAGTCTTGTGGGGAAAGTGCGCAAACCTCTGCAGAGTGTATAAACTAATCGTGGTTAGCCGTGTCCCCGGTTATGGACATTTTGAGTATCTGGTACTTGAATTATTGATTTGATCTCACCACTTGAAATTAATTTGTTGGGTTTAATGATTACTTTAATTGGGATTGAGTTGGAGGAACCTTCTCAATGATGTTTCAACCACCATGATAGTTAAATAAAAATTTATTCCTTTGTTGTAGGGAAAAATTGGTTTTTCGCAAAACTATATAACCATAGAGCCTCCACCAGCCATATATGCATGTAGTGATAGCATTTATTCAGTTCATTACTGTACTGTGTTATATTGCCAGCATATTCCTTGTGTTGACCCGTTTTCGGGCTGCAACATATCATGTTGCAGACTTTTCAGACGAGGAGTAAGGTGCGCTAGGTCGTTTGTCATGCACTCAGCTATGCCGTTGGAGTTGATGGACTCACTTTATCTTCCAAGCCTTCCGCTATTATTTTATTTAGATGGCCTTAAGCCATATTTATTGTAATAAGTTCTCTTTGGAGACTATCGATGTAATAAGTGTGTGATTGCTACTCTTTTATAAATCCTTCGAGTACTGTGTCTGTCAGCATTACCGATCCAGGGATGACACTGAGCACACAGACTTGACCGTCTGAGGTCGGGTTGCTACAAGATGGTAACAGAGCACATGCTGAATGTAGGACACGACCACTAAGAAAAGCCATAGGTCACTCTTCTCTACTCAATTCTAACTCCTCTCCATTTTCTACTCTTTAGGATGGCGGACTCAAGGAACAAGTTTGCACAACCGGATGAAGACACACCTTTTGGACGACACTTCAAGGAAGTCACTAGATACCTGAACATCGGAATACCAAGCTTCACCAGGACCTACATCACCACTTTACCAGAAGAGGAGCGCTGGATGATTCGAGTTCAAGTTCCAGGAAGGACATTCACACCAGTCACTGAGCCAATAGAGTTTTCCTTTGATGCACCCACCTGAAGTCTAGGGAAGAGCATGGCAGCCCACATTACTATGGGACGTATTGGAGAAATCTACAAACAGGAGCTGAAGGACACTATCTATCAGATATGTGGGCGCCGAGATGAGCAATGGGAGATGATCAGCACCAGGAAGGACATGTCCATTGCAGCTTTCATCCAGGAGTTAAACCAGCACATTCGTATTGTGAGAACCCAGGATGTCTTGCAGGCATGAGGTATTTGAAGAAGGCGATGACTAGGATCACAGAGCTAGAAGAGGAACTCAAGTCTACACACGATGGATATGAGGAGGAAATAACGATACTCGTGGAGAAGAGTGACGATCTAACAAGGAAGATATGACTATTCTTGGGAGACCCCGCGCCAGGAGGAGAAGACGATGAACCCAAGGAAATTCGTTCCGAAGATTACATCATCATCGATGACACCGACTCCGACCCCGACAGTAGCGATGATGACTATGAAGACGAAGCTGGAGCGGATATCATGGAGTCTTCCACCGATCAATATTTCTAGATGACCACCATATGATCAGTAGTCCCCCCCCCATGTATATAGTAGTAGTCCGAGCACTTTTGTAACGTTAGTTCTAGACCGATTGTATGTCCTTGCTTGATTGATTGAGTGATATGAAATGATTGTGTTTGTCTCATGTGCATATGGGTAGTGCTTTCTCACTAGACCTCATTCTATTCTAATATCTTCCCTCTATACCCATCAGATGCCTCTGAGACATGACACCGGATTTGTCTTCCTACCGGAGATCACCCAGTTGATCCAGCAGCAGAATGCCTTGATGCAGATATTAGTCCAGAACCAAGGCAACAACAACAACAACCCGCCGCCACCACCTCCAGTTGACAACTTAGCCCATTTTCTGAGGTTGCAGCCACCAGTGTTTTCCAGTAGCACCGAGCCAATAGTTGCTGATGACTGGCTACACAAGATTGGAAGGGAGTTGACCACCGCAGGTTGCACTGATGCTGAGGAGGTGCGTTTTGCCGCACACCAATTGGATGGACCAACAACATCATGGTGGGAGAATTACACAACCACTTTCCCCATAGCCAATATCACTTGGGATCAGTTTCAGCAAGCATTCTGCACAACCCATGTCTCAACTAGAGCTATGAGCATGAAGAAGCGCGAGTTTCGCAACTTGCGCTAAGGAAATTGTACTGTGGCTCAGTATGTGGATGAGTTTAGTAAGCTATCTCGTTATGCCCCTGATGATGTGGCCACAGATGCCGCGAAGCAGGAGAAGTTTATGGAAGGGCTAAATGGTGAGATGAGAATGCAGTTGATGGTGGTAACATTTAACAACTACTAGGAGTTGGTAGATAAGGCTCTTATGGTTGAGGGGAAGCAGCAGCAGATTGAGAGCCGCAAGAGGAAGTATGGACAAGGAAGGTACAACTCAGGAACTCAGCAGAAGCCTCGTTTAACCCCGAACTCGGGAGGATTGACCCATAACCATGGAGGCCCTACTCACAATGGTGGGAGTTCCCATAACCACAATGTCCCCAAGAATGGGAATGGGAATGGAGCAGGCAACAATCAGAACCGGTCCACTCCAGCCACACCCGCCAAGAAGGACCTAAGTCACATTACTTGTTTCAAGTGCGGGAAGACTGGACACTATGCCACTGAGTGCCCTGAAGCAAAGAATGGGAATGGCAATGGAAGCTCTGGGAAGAAGCCCAACCCTTTCAATAGGGGACAAGTGAACCACGTGAACGTGGAGGAGGTTGAAGAGCAGCCTGATGCAGTTATCGGTAAGTTTTTGGTTAAGTCATTTACTGCAATAGTTCTTTTTGATCTTGGTGCATCACATTCATACATATCAAGGGGATTCGTGGATAAGTATAAGTTGCCCACTAAAGCACTTAGGACACCTATGTTAGTAAGCTCACCAGGAGCGGAGTATATGGCAAGTCAAGGATGTTTTCAGATGCCATTGACCATTGGAAGCCATGTTTTCCTCTCAGACCTGATTATTTTGGAGTCACAAGGATTGGATGTAATGCTAGGCATTGATTGGCTATCGATGTATGGGGGAAACATTGATTGCGCCAGTAAGTCGATTTTACTCACTACCCCGGAGGGAAAAAGGATCAAGTATGTATCCCGGCATGCGCCGAGGAGGACCCAAGTAAATTCTCTCTCAGGAGTTGTTCAAGAGGAAGTGCCTGTAGTGAAGGATTACCCAGATGTATTTCCAGAGGAGCTACCAGGCATGCCGCCAGATCGAGATATTGAGTTTTTGATAGAGTTGTTGCGAGGCAGCGGACCAATATCGAAGAGACCATACCGGATGCCCGTGAATGATCTGGAGGAGATCAAGAAGCAGATTAAGGAGTTGTTGGAGAAAGGATACATTCGACGAAGTTCATCACCATGGGGAGCCCCAGTGCTCTTGGTCGAGAAGAAGGATGGATCGTTAAGGATGGTTGTTGACTATCGTGCATTGAATGAAGTGATGATCAAGAACAAGTACCCACTGCCAATGATTAATGATTTGTTTGACCAGCTGCAAGGAGCTAAAGTATTCTCCAAGATAGATTTGCGATCAGGGTACCATCAGCTGAAGATCCGAGAAAAGGATACACCTAAAACAGCTTTCACCACAAGGTATGGGCTATATGAGTATACGGTTATGTCGTTTGGATTGACCAATGCCCCTGCCTATTTCATGAGTATGATGAATAAGGTGTTTATGGAGTTCTTGGATAAGTTTGTTGTGGTGTTCATTGATGATATCTTGGTATACTCTAAGGATGAAGAAGAACACAAGGAACATTTGTGTTTGGTTCTGGAGAAGCTCAGGGAACATCAGTTATATGCCAAGTTCAGCAAATGTGAGTTTTGGTTGAAGGAAGTTGGATTTCTTGGACATGTTATATCAGGAGAAGGTATAGCAGTGGATCCTACCAAGGTTCAATCAGTCACCGAGTGGTTGGCACCCACTTCAGTTGGAGAGATCAGAAGTTTTCTTGGACTCGCGGGATACTATCAGAGATTTATTGAGAATTTCTCCAAGATTGCGAAGCCTATGACGACATTGTTGAAGAAGGACACCAAGTTCCATTGGACTGAAGAATGCGAAGCAAGTTTCCAGCAGTTGAAGAAACGATTGACTACAGCTCCAGTGCTGATTCTGCCGGATATATGCAAGGATTTCCATGTGTATTGCGACGCCTCTCGCTTAGGACTTGGAGGAGTAATTATGCAAGACAGAAGAGTTGTTTCATATGCTTCACGACAACTTCGACCGCATGAGTTGAATTATGCCATGCATGATTTGGAGTTAGCAGCCGTAGTGCATGCACTCAAGACCTGGAGACACTTTATTATTGGAAACTGTTGTGATGTGTACACGGATCACAAGAGTTTGAAGTACATTTTTACACGGAAGGGGTTGAACCTCAGGCAGAGGAGATGGTTGGAGCTCATAAAGGATTATGATATGAAGTTGCACTATCATCCAGGAAAGGCCAATGTTGTAGTGGATGCTTTGAGCCGGAAAAGCTATGTCAATACCCTCGTGAGCGGAGGAATACCCAAGGAGTTACCAAAAGATCTCAGGGAGCTTCGTTTGGAGATAGTTTCTAGGGGTTTTGTTGCAGCATTGGAGGTTCAGTCAACATTATTGGAAAAGATTCGAGAAGCCCAAAAGGATGACAAAGAAATCGCCAATATAAAGGAGAAGATGAGTGAAGGAAAAGCCAAGGGTTTTCGTGAGGACGAGCATGACACCTTGTGGTTCGAGGACCGTGTATATGTGCCCAATAATGCGGAGATCAGGAAGTTAATACTACAGGAAGCTCATGACTCGCCATACTCGATACACCCCGGAAATACAAAGATGTATTTGGATTTGAAGGAGCGTTTCTGGTGAACCGGAATGAGGAAGGATATTGCCGAGTATGTAGCCGTATGTGATGTATGTCAGAGAGTGAAGGCAGAACATCGTGGCCAGAGGATTACTGCAGCCTATGCCGATACCCGAATGGAAGCGGGATAAGCTTGGCATGGACTTTATCACCGGATTACCCAGGACCCAATCGGGATATGATTCTATCTGGGTAGTAGTGGACTGCTTGACCAAAGTAGCTCACTTTATCCCAGTGAAAACCACTTATGCAAGTGCGAAGTTGGCCAAGATATATATGACCAGGATCGTATGTCTGCACGGAGTTCCGAGGACCATCGTATCAGATAGAGGAACAGAATTTACTTCAAAGTTTTGGCACCAACTGCACCAGACTTTGGGAACTAGTCTGGAGTTCAGTACAACTTTTCACCGCAGACTGATGGACAGACCGAGAGAGTCAATCAGATTCTGGAGGACATGTTGAGAGCTTGTGCGCTAGTTTATGGATCTAGTTGGGATGACAACTTGCCATACGCGGAGTTCTCATACAACAACAGCTACCAGGCCAGTTTGAAGATGTCACCTTTCGAAAGCCTGTATGGAAGAAGATGCCGAACACCGTTGATGTGGGATGAAGTTGGAGACTGCCAGTTGTTTGGACCGGATTTGATAAAGGAATCTGAAGAGATGGTTAAGCTGATTCGAGATAGACCTAAGGTAGCTCAGTCCCGACAGAAGAGTTATGCAGATTCAAAATGCAAGGAGGTAGTCTATGAAATCGGAGACAGGGCATATCTGCGAGCGTCGCGTCTGCGAGGAGTTAAGCGTTTTGGAGTTAAGGGAAAGTTAGCACCGAGATTTGTAGGACCATACCGAGTTTTGGAACGCATGGGAGAGGTTGCCTACAAGTTGGAGTTGCCCGAAGGACTGTCAGGAGTTCATGATGTGTCGTGGAATTGTCACGGCAGATGTCCTCTTGCAAGGACTTAATCATGGAGCCATCGCAACTAGGAAGCTTAAAGGGGTTAATCGGGACAAAGGACACGAGAGGGTTTATACTAGTTCGGCTCCTTACGGTGAAGGTAAGCCTACGTCTAGTTGGGTTGGTATTGCTTGAGGTTTCGATGACCAGGGAGCGAGATACGCCATGCCCGGTGCTCGATTGGTTGTTTCTTGCCCTAAGCCGCTAGCGGGTCGTCCCCTTATATACACGGGTTGACGCCCTCCGGCCTACAGAGTCTCGGCCGGCTTATAAACAATATCCGGCTCGGTGACTAGTCAAGTCTACCTTATGATACAAGTCATGCCATTATGGCGGTTTACTACAATGGGCCTTAAGTCGCCTGTGGGCCTTGGGCCCCTTGTTGAGACGTCATCTTCATGCTTGGACTTGGGCTTCTGTTTGGTAACCTCTTTACGTAACCCAGCCCCTCCTGGGCGGCTTACACAAATTGTTATATCCCCAACATTAGGCCCCAGATTGATTTGAACCTGTTCATGTCAATCTTAAAATAACTTAAAACATAAATCTTCAGTCTCTTGACTGCGCAAAAAAGACTTTCTTTAACCCGCCGTGATGTCATCCTTT
Source organism: Aegilops bicornis (assembly GCA_021605145.1). NCBI lineage: Eukaryota > Viridiplantae > Streptophyta > Magnoliopsida > Poales > Poaceae > Aegilops > Aegilops bicornis. The sequence goes on along the minus strand of CM038675.1, from coordinate 423,277,688 downwards.
GGATCCGTGTTAACCCGTCATGACGTCATCTTTCCTTTTATCCCGCCGAATCGGCCCAACGGAACTCTGTCTTTATTGCCCGTTCTGAGAATCGAGGCGTCGGGGCTGCTGGATAGTAATTCTTATCTCCTCGTTTCCCGCGCCATCTCAGTTATGCCCTCCTTATAAATAGGCACGACCAGGGTTTCATTTTCCCCCCTTCTAGTCGTCTCCTTCCTCTTGCCTCCTCTCGAGCTCCGCCGCCGCCGCCGTCAAGCTTCTCGTCTTTTCGGACCCAGGCCGCCGCATCAACCTGAATCGGTCTAGAAACACGCCGGCGAACCTCCGCAGCTCCTCTCTAGACCTGTAAGTCCCTTTTCTTTCTTGTCTTAGATCTGTAACATAGTTTTCGTCGAGTTCGCCGGTGTTCATCGCCCTACGAACCCTTGATAGATCTCACCCCCAACGCCCTTTTCTAATCGTTAGATGGCATAGACCTACTGCGGTAACTGTTTCACCGCCATTTTATATGCAAACAGATCCCTTTTCCTTTGTTCAGAAGCTTCTTTCGAGTGTATGAACTCGTCTGCACTTGTTTTAGGTCTAGAAATTTTTCTTTTCAGGACGACCATTTGATCCAAAATTATCGTTGTAACTTATGAAACCTGTTTTTATCACCCGGAACACTTCTTATGTTAAATGCCTTCAACATAACTGTCCAAATATCCGGTTTAAACGCATCCCAGTTGATCTGTAAACCTTGGCACCTTCTCATGTCTTTAAAACTTTTGAACTGTTGCTAACACTTGTGGCAGCTTAAATAATGTTGCCCAATTATCCTTATGTCATTAGGCCCTTTAAGCCGCTACCTTCAAAGAATTTGAATATTTTCTTCCGGGTTAAAATTTAAGCCGGAACTTCTTATTTTGCAATAGGCCAATCTGTTGTCATGGCGCCTAAGTCAACCAAAGCTCTTGTAACCTGCAACTGGGTCCCATTCACTGTCACCAAAAGCAAACTGGCTGAATTTGTGAAGTCTGGTCATTTGCTCAAGAAGGAAGTCATGTCTTATCGTGTCCCTGACCCATCTGAAGAAAAGCCTCAACCCAAAGAAGGGGAAGTAATAGTTTTCACGGATCACATGAGCCGGGGATTTGCCCCTCCCGGCTCAAAGTTCTTCAGAGAAGTTTTAAATTTCTTTGACCTTAGGCCTCAAGACATTGGACCCAATTCCGTGTCCAATCTTTGCAATTTCCAAGTTTTCTGTGAGGTGTACCTGGGAGAGGAACCAAGCCTGCTCTTATTCAGAGAACTGTTCTACTTGAACCGGCAGAATGAGCGCGCCAACGGGCCGAGTTTTGAACTTGGCGGTATCTCGATCCAGCGACGGAGAGATTGTCTGTTTCCTTATGCTGAGCTGCCGAGTCACCCCAAATATTGGAACCAGTCATGGTTCTATTGTTAGGATACTTCCCCAGCTGATGAGCCGCCTCTGCCCGGCTTTCGCACCCTGCAACTCGAGTCTAACCACCCGTTGGCGGATAAACTTACCGCTGTTGAACGTCTGCCGCTCAACCCCACCATCAAGAAGATTAAAGCCCTTCTGGGAAATGGATTAAACGACATCGACTTGGTCCGGGTCTGGGTTACATGGCGTATACTCCCATTAAGCCGCCGCTCCGGCTTAATGTGCACTTATACAGGCGAACAGAATGACCCAATGCGCCACAGTTCTGATGACTTACCAGATGACATAGCATATGCTACAACCCAGTCATTCTTTGAAGGAGGGTAATCATATCAACAATACCTTCGGGTTACTTCCTTCGCAAAAGAACCCGCCCCCTGCAGTAAGTTACCAATCTTTAATAAATACTCTTAATATGTTTACCTCCTTATACTTATAATTCCTTATCTTTCTCACATGCCAGCGATGATTTCTGGAAAGTCAAATATGACCATGAGGCCGCCCAACAAGCCAGAGCAGCCAAGAAAAATGAAAGGAAAAACGCCAAGACAGGGACTTCAAAGAAGAAGAAACCCAGCGCCTCTGAATTACTCAAATTGGATGACTCTTCTTCAGACGAGGAAGAGGTAATCTCTTATTCTCTTTAAATCCTTTGTTACTGTTTTACTGATATTTCCACCTTTCAGGAAGACACTGGAAACAACCAAGCTCATGGCGAAGAGGTAACTATAATTTCCTCCGACTCAGAGCCTTTGCCAAAGCACAAAACCCGGCGGGTGACCTGAAAAGTAAGATTTTCACATCCCTTAGCTTATCAAGATCCTCAATTTCTTTTGAAGCAACAACAGCTTGAGAACCGGAGGCAAACCCGGACAAGCAAGGATGTAGAGCTTTCTTCCGCTTACACGACATAAGCAGAAGCGTCGAATCGAGGTCATCTCCGCTTATGCGTTCTGCTTATCCTTTGGCGGGTTTAATTAAATGACCTCTCAATTCATCTCGACTCCAATAATCAGGATACCTCTCCTTCTTCCGCGTAGTCTATGCAATCCAACATGGCGGCTTTCAAGATCGCCTGGGTAACATACCTTTGTTACCCTCATGCTTTGCCTTACTCATATTTTATACTCATCCCTTTGTTTTATTCACAGTGTGCAGGCGAAGCCCAGTAAGAGATCCAAGAAGAATAAGCCGATTGAAGACCCGGTAGCAACGGAGCCGGAACCCGGAACCACTGCCCCTGATGCTTCTACTCATCAGCCTCCTCCTGAGCCGGCCCATGAAATTCTGACACCATCTTCCGACCCGCCTCAAGAAAACACTATTGATAACTCCGATAAACCGGAAATTCCTAGCCCGGTCCGGATGGCTGAACCGGAAGTTGAATACTTGAAAAGCCAGTATGTTGAGCCGGGGTGGCCTACTGTTCTTGCCAGGTGCACTGCTAAAGAAGAACTTGTCAAAAGCCGGAAGACCAAACAGGACATCGCTGATTATGCCCACTAAGCATTGGCGATATAGTCTCAGGCTATCTGAATCAAGTGCATAACAGCCGCGACCTGGAAAGTGACATGATGAAACAGATACAACATAAATCTGAGGTATAACTTATATCATTTCTCTTGAATCTTACTTACTATACCAGCCCCCAAGTCTACTGCCTATATGTAAATATGCCGTAGACCTAGATACCGGCTTACCGTTAGCTCACCCGGTTTACAAGAATGCATATTAAACCCGGCTGTAATATAGCAACTTTTTAAAGAAGCGATACACATTAGCCCCCAAGTGTCAAGTATTTTTACTTGTAAAGTACTTGAGACTTTAATATGCATAAACTGACATTATCAAGTAAAATTTTCTTCAGCATACATTAGCCCCCAAGTGTTAAGGGTCTTTACTTGTAAAGTGCTTGAGACTTTAATAATACCTTACCATAACCTTACCATAACCCGGCGTGTTGCAGGTCTCCACCAGTCAATTCGAATTGCAGATTGCCGATCTGAAGACCCGGCTGGCGGCCCAAGAGCTTGAGATTCAAAAAGCCGACTCAAATTCACCTTCAAAGATGTCCGAGCAAGAAAAGCTGAAGAAGGATTTTGACGCGAGAAGTAGGCCTGGGCGGATGAAAAATCTTCACTTGTGACCTGTGCCGAGACAATGAAGCAGCTCTTCTTTGAAGCAACCGATTTAATTGTCCGCTTAAAAACCAGATATCCCAAATGGTCTCAGCAATTTTTGGTAAGTGACTATGTGTAACTTTTGAACACCACCATGATTCATTTGATAACTGTTTCAGATATGATCTCCGGCTTAATCTTATATGCATAAACGCGGGTCCCAGGAGTACCAACCTGAAGCAGAATATGCTGATCAAGCTTAAGGCAGTGCACACTCTAGTGGAACAGCCGTACACCGGGTCACAACGTGCTTTGGCCGTTGTGGCTTTATCAAATGATACTCCTTATCTCCTGCAGGATGTACTCAAGCGGCTTGCCGTGTTACCTCAACGGATTCAGGAGTTAAGGCGAGCATCTGGTAGAGCCGGGGCCATAGCCGCATTAAGTCGGGCCAAAGCATTGGCTCCAGAGCTAGACTTAAGCGATGTTGCTCTTGGATACCCCAGCTTAAAGGAGGACGGCTCAGATTCACCAATCGACTTCACCACCTGTGTGAGAGTCGTATGTCCTGTGGCCACCATCATCGGCAACGATATTGATCTTACAAAGTACCAGCCGGGTTACGACCATGACAACCGGAGGATTCCAACTCCTCATTATGATGATGTCAGCCTGATCCCTCCAACTCGTAAGCATACCTTTGCTCCTGAAGTTGACCCGGCCAGTTTAATAGATGATGAAGCTGAATTTGAAGCCTTAAGCGGCATTGTCTGGACCTCGTCTACCTTCCAGGACAAAGTAGCAGACGAAGAGGTGGATAAGGATAACCCAGAGTCATCAAGTCTACCAAAGGAGTAATCCGCCTGGCACTTAAGTCTTTCGAAAAAACAATACCTCATTATTCAGACTCGGGGAGTCCTGTAATAGGGTAGAAAAACTTCTTAACTCTGTCATGCCTTCGCGCATGTTTTGCGGTGCTTAACAATGTCTCAAGCCGCTATCAATGTGTACTGCCAGCTTGCTTGAATCATCCAAAAGCTTTTTTCTTTACCCTTACCGGCTTACTTGATCCCCAAAAAGCAGACAGTTATACTTAACTTCTAAAAATTGGCACATATAATGTTTACCTGGCCCTTAATACTATTTACTCTTATAGAATAAAGTAAACCTGATTTTCAAAGGCCTCTGATTCGAATACGATCAGTAGAACCGTTCCAGAGGGGTTAAGCTAAGATTCGGATACGATCATATAGCCCCCAATGGCTTTGGTGATTCCGATCAAGTGGGTATCGCCAGCTATGTTCTCTTTGGTTCGAATACGACCTATGTTTGAACAGGAAGCCCCCAAGTGACCATGAGAGTTGTTTAATGACGCTGATTCGAATACGATCCACGCCGTAATCCAAAGGGGTTAAGCTATGATTCAAATATGATCAAGAAGCCCCCAAGTGGGTTTGGCAAGATGACGATCAAGTGGGTATCGACAGCTATGTTCTCTTTGGTTCAATAATCGACCTATGTTTGAACAGGAAGCCCCAAGTGACCATGGCTTGATTCAGATATGATCATAAGCCGGACCAAAGGGAAAACCGGATTCAGATATGATCCGCTCCCTGTTAGTCGTTTCCATCACCTGGTAAAGAAGACACATAAACCTTGTAGGATGGAAAGGAAGGAGGTCCTTCTTTATTGCTTTATATAATATATACATTGCTAAAAAAGAAAAATAAATATACTCTGAAAGCCGGTGGCTTAAGTATAGTAGGGCCGGAGATGCGCTATGTTCCACGGCCGACGGGTCTCCTCCTCCGACTTACGTGAGTCTTTGTGCTCTCGAACATCAATGAGATAATATGACCCGTTGTTGAGATTCTTGCTGACCACGAAAGGTCCTTCCCAAGGAGGGGACAGCTTGTGCATATCAGATTGATCCTGGATGAGCCGGAGAACTAAATCGCCTTCCTGGAAAGTTCTGCTTCTAACCCGGCGGCTGTGATAACGGCACAGGTCTTGCTGGTAAATCGCCGAGCGGGCTATTGCCAAGTCTCGCTCTTCATCCAACAAGTCAAGTGCATCCTGGCGAGCTTTTTCATTATCAGCCTCAACGTAAGCCGCCACCCGTGGTGAGTCATGCTGGATGTCACTTGGCAGAACCGCCTCTGCTCCGTACACCATGAAGAAAGGTGTATAACCAGTAGACCTGTTAGGCGTTGTGTTGATGCTCCATAGCACAGAGGGTAACTCCTCCACCCGACAACCCGGAGTTTTCTGTAAGGGAACTAAAAGCCGGGGTTTGATACCTTTCAAGATCTCTTGATTAGCTCTTTCTGCCTGACCATTAAACTGGGGGTGAGCAACAGCCGAAACATCAAGCCGGATGTGCTCTTGTTGACAGAACTCTTCCATGGCATCCTTGGAGAGATTAGTGCCATTATCAGTTATAATACTGTGCGGAAAACCAAACGAAAGATCACCTTTTTGATGAACTGAACCGCCGTGGCTGCATCACACTTACTGACCGGCTCTGCTTCAACCCACTTGGTGAATTATCCACTACCACCAACATGTGTGTCTTCTTATCTTTAGACCTTTTGAAAGGTCCTACCATATCAAGCCCCCAGACTGCAAATGGCCAAGTAATTGGAATCATCCTCAATTCTTGAGCCGGCACATGAGCTCGTCGTGAGAATTTTTGACATCCGTCACATTTGCTGACCAGATCCTCCGCATCAGATGAGCCGCCAGACAATAAAAACCATGACGAAAAGCCTTGGCTACCAGAGACTTTGAACCGGCATGATGACCGCAATCACCTTCATGAATCTCATGAAGTATCTCCTGACCCTCCGTAGGTGATACACAACGCTGAAACGCCCCAGTGACGCTGTGGTGATGCAACTCACCGTGAACAATCGTCATGGATTTGGACCGCCTGATGATTTGTCTTGCCAAGGTATCGTCCTCAGGCAACTCTCCCCGGGTCATATAGGCTAAGTATGGAACCGTCTAGTCCGGGATGGCATGGAGAGCCGCGACCAGCTGCGCCCGGTCTGCATCGCAAGCTCTTCCTCTGTAGGCACTCCGACGTAAGGGTTATGCAAAACGTCAAGGAAAGTATTAGGCGGCACCGGCTTACATCGAGACCCCAAATGGCTTAAAGCATCAGCCGCCTCATTCTTCCTTCGATCAATGTGCTCTACTTGATAACCTTTGAAGTGCCCAGCCACCGCATCAACTTCACGATGATAAGCCGCCATAAGGGGATCCTTAGAATCCCGCGTGCCTGACACCTGTTGAGCAACGAGGTCTGAATCGCCCAAGCATCTTACCCAGCTTAAATTCATCTCCTTGGCCATCCGGTGGCCATGGAGTAAGGCCTCATATTCAGCTGCATTGTTAGTACAGGGAAACATAAGCCGGAGCACATAACAAAATTTGTCACCTCGAGGGGAAGTTAGAACAACTCCAGCCCCCGAGCCTTCCAACTGTCTGGACCCATCGAAGTGAATAGTCCAATACGTGTTATCCGGCTTCTCCTCCGTGCCCGCAACTCCGCCCAATCATTAATAAAGTCCACGAGGGCTTGAGACTTGATAGTTGTGCGCGGCATATACTTCAAACCGTGAGGCCCAAGCTCGATGGCCCACTTGGCAACTCGTCCGTGGCTTCCCTGCTCGATGATGTCTCCCAAGGGGTTGAACTTACCACGCTTATAGGATGACCCAGAAGTATCGCTTAGCTTCCGGCTCGCCATGAACACCCCATAAACCAGTTTCTGCCAATGCCGATACCTTTGCTTGGACTCTATGAGCACCTCACCAATGTAATAAACCGGCCACTGAACCGGATGCTCCTTGCCAGTGTCCTTACGCTCCACCACAATGGCCACACTAACAACACGTGAGTTAGTCGCAACATACAATAGCAATGGCTCTTTATCAATCGGAGTTGCGAGAACCGGCGGCTCAGCCAACTGTCTCTTTAAATCTTCAAAGGCACCATCAAGACCTCACCTGCATAAAGGTGTCTGCTTTTCTTCATCATCCGATACAGCGGTAGAGCCTTCTCCCTAGCCGGCTTATGAATCGGCTTAAAGCAAAGAACGCCGACCCGGCCAAATTACCGCTGAACATCATTGATGCACGCCAGCTTTAGCCAGAGAGGTAATCTCCTTGATCTTCTCCGGTTAGCTTCAATGCCCTGTTTGAGACCAGAATCCCAAAAGTTTGCCTGCAGTACACCAAATACACACTTGTCCGGGTTAAGCATCATCTTGTAGACCCGGAGATTGTCAAAGGTGTCCTTTAAGTCGGAGATCAAGGTCTCCTTCTCTCTGGACTTCACCACAATGTCGTCCACATAAGCATGAACACTGCGCCCAATCTGGTTGTGGAGACAATTCTGCACACACCGCTGACAAGTCGCCTGGGCACTCTTGAGCCCAAACGGCATAGACACATAGCAGAAGGCTCCAAATGGAGTAATGAAAGCCGTCTTCTCCTGGTCCTTAACTGCCATTTTGATCTGATGATAACCAGAATAAGCATCCAAAAAACTCAACCGTTCGCAACCCGCTGTGGCATCGATGATTTGATCAATGCGGGGTAGAGCAAAGGGATCAGCCGGACAAGCCTTATTTAAGTCCGTGTAGTCCACACACATCTGCCAGGTGCCGTTCTTCTTGAGCACAAGCACCGGGTTAGCCAACCACTCCGGGTGAAAAACTTCCATGATGAACCCGGCCGCTAAGAGCCGAGCGACCGCCTCCCCTATAGCCTTTCGCCTTTCCTCATTGAATCGCCGGAGAAACTGTCTGACCGGCTTATACTTTGGATCAATATTAAGAGTGTGTCGAAGCGAGTTCTCTCGGGACACCCGCATGTCGAAGGTTTCCACGCAAAGATGTCCTGATTCTCACGGATGAACTCGATGAGCGCGCTTTCCTATTTGGGATCCAAATTGGTACTGATGCTGAACTGCTTGGAAGAGTCGCCTGGAGTGAAGTCAACCAATTTTTTCTCGGCGGCCGACTTAAATTTCAACGCCGAGTCTTGCTCTGTGGTCGGTTTCTTCAAAGCGGTCATATCTGCCGGGTCAACATTAGTTTGATAAAACTTCAGCTCCTCTTCAGCACAAACGGATTCGGCATAAGCCGCATCGCCTTCTTCACATTCCAAGGCCACCTTTCGATTCCCATGCACAGTGATGGTGCCCTTGTAACCCGGCATCTTGAGCTGCAGATAAACATAACATGGCCGTGCCATAAACTTGGCATAAGCCGGCCTTCCAAACAGAGCGTGATATGGGCTCCTGATCTTGACTACCTCAAAGGTCAGCTTCTCAGCCCTGGAATCATATTCATCTCCAAAAGCCACTTCTAGCTTGATCTTTCCAAGGGGATATGCCGACTTACCAGGTACCACCCCATGAAAAACAGTGTTAGACGTCCTCAAGTCTTTATCAGTCAGCCCCATACGGCGAAAGGTCTCATAATAGAGAATATTGATGCTGCTTCCGCCGTCCATGAGCACCTTAGTGAATTTATATCCACCAACCTGAGGGGCCACCACCAAGGCCAACTGACCCGGGTTATCAACCCGGAGGGGGTGATCTTCCCTACTCCAAATGATAGGCTGCTCTGACCACCTCAGATAACGGGGAACCGCCGGTTCAACCGAATTCACAGCCCTTTTATGAACCTTCTGGTCACGTTTACACAAGTTAGTGGTAAACACATGGTATTGCCCACCGCTTAACTGTTTTGGATGGCTCGATAACTTTGTTCGCTGCTGCTCTTTGTCCTCCTTGACCAGGACTGCTGATTATACCCACCTTGACCACCTTGAAAGCCGGAACTTGAGCCGCCACCGGGCCATGGAAACCACCTGCTCTGAACCGCTACCGATCCGTGATTGCCATCAAAAGTGTTTGAATTCTTGAAAGCCTTCATGATCGCGCAGTCCTTCCATAAGTGGGTGGCAGGATTTTCTCGAGAACCGTGTCTAGGACAAGGCTCATACATAAGCTACTCAAGAGATGGACTGAGCCACCAGATCGAGGAGGTCCTCTCCTTACACTTCTTGTTATTACCACAGGCATTAGCAATGGCCACAAACGCTAGGTTACCGTCCGGCTTACGCTTGTTGCCACCTTGACTTACTGGTTGTTGCTGCTGACCCTTTCCGTTGCCGTTCTTCTTTCCCTTCCCTGTCTTTTCCTCCTCAGACGCGGAATCATCAGTAGTATCAGAATCGGCATACTTAACAAAAGCCGCCATCAGCGTACCCATGTCATTACAGTCACGCTTAAGGTGCCCTACCGCTTCAGCACAAAACGCATTTATTCTCGATGGAGCATAAGTACCACAGAGCTGGCATCCATCTTATCAGATGAATGTATTATTTCCTTGACCCGGCGCACCCAATGAGTTGTGGATTCACCCTCCTCCTGCTTACAATTGGTCAAGTCCACAATGGACATAGATTGCTTGCAAGTATCCTTAAAGTTCTGGATAAACCGGGCCTTTAACTCAGCCCATGAACTGATGGAATTAGGAGGCAAACTTTTCAACCAAGATCGGGCCGTTCGATCTAACATCATGGTGAAATACTTAGCCATTGCTGCGTCCCTAACTTCCAGTAACTCCATGGCCATCTCGTAGCTTTCAATCCATGCCCCCGGCTGTAAGTCGGCCGTGTAATTCGGCACCTTTCGAGGACCCTTGAAATCCTTGGGAAGACGCACATCTCGCAGAGCCGGCACCAGACAAGGGACACCACCGGTTCTAGTGGCCACCCCTGCTCCAACAGAAGTCATTGGATATTCTGAGAAACCATCATATCCCGTCTGCTGAGCCGCTAATTGAGCCGCCCGTTCATCGTCCTGACGCAATCGATCCTGCACCGGGTTATAGCCGCCGGGTTGGTTGCGACGCTGGGCATTGCTTGACAAAGCTTCTGACTCCATGTGCCTGCTATAACTCGTACTCCGGTTTGGACGAGGTGCTATCCAAGGCTGAGGAGTGGAACGAATCATGTCCCTGCTGTAAGAATAGGTCTCTTGCTGTGCCAAGGCCGTCTAAAGAGGATCCCTAACCCTCCGGGTTTCCACCGCCGTCGGGTCATCACCATCCACTGGAAGAGCCGCCAGACGCCGATCTTTGCTATCAGGTTCTCCATGGGGTTGGAAAAGTGGCCCGAAGGTGTCGGTATGTATCGGGGCGTGGCCTTGCTCCCGTGCAGAGGTGCCATCTCTCGAGGCTGAACCGGCCCTCCAGCTCTAGGTGTCATAAATTGATTGGCCTTGGGCTGATTGCTAGGACCAGCTCCGGGTGTCGTGAAAAGATTCCGAGGATCGTAAACCGGAGGCAGAAGGGACTGGGTGTTCTGATGTCTCCTTCTCATGACCTCATTGGATGCGCTCAGACTCATGTTAAGCTGGAAAGCCTCTGACTGGAGTCGCCGCTCACAAGATCCAAAGCCGATCGCCCGCAGCCTAGCTTTGGCGTCCTCACCGCCAAGGCCTCCTTGGCCAAGGCTATCTCCTCACGCACCTTTGCCACCTCCACGTTATGTTCATCTCGATTTGCGGGATGCCCGTGGTGGTTAACAGGCCGTCAACTTGTCCATAAGATCCATCAAGACTGAGCCGGCGGGCGCTGGGCCTCCTGCCCCGCCACTCGACCCGGACATTATTGCTGTTGCAGCCACGAGTTTTGGCGGGTTGGGTACCAGCCATGAAGACTCCTGCCCAGCTTGGCGGCTCATAGCAATCTGGAACGCTAGAGTCGTCGGAACAGCCCCTAGCATGCCTTCTTGGACCTGATACAGAGAATCTGTTGAACCGGAGGACGAATCATCGTCTGATGGGACGGCCGTCTCTTCGCCATCTTTAGATCCTTCAGAAAGTGCCTCTCCATGGACACATCCCACAAAGGCACGCTTCATGGTAGGTTGAATCTGGGAGGGTCTCGCACGCTGGGCCGTCTCAATGAGGTCGGTGCAGCTGTCCGGCTCTGGGCCCGGCTCACCAATCCGGCCGATGAAGACGTGGATTCCGCCAAAGGGGACCCGCACCAGACTCAATTGAGTCGGCCTCGGGACCCCAGCCTTCGTTGTCGATGTAGATCTTGCGCGATGACTCTTGGTCATCCGCCCATCACAGATCCCTTGAGCCCTTCGAAGCTGCCCTTTAAGAACTCAAATCCATCGTGCGCTGGCCCCACGGTGGGCGCCAACTGTCGTGGAATTGTCACGGCAGATGTCCTCTTGCAAGGACTTAATCGTGGAGCCATCGCAACTAGGAAGCTTAAAGGGGTTAATCGTGACAAAGGACACGAGAGGGTTTATACTAGTTCGGCTCCTTACGGTGAAGGTAAGCCTACGTCTAGTTGGGTTGGTATTGCTTGAGGTTTCGATGACCAGGGAGCGAGATACGCTATGCCCGGTGCTCGATTGGTTGTTTCTTGCCCTAAGCCGCTAGCGGGTCGTCCCCTTATATACACGGGTTGACGCCCTCCGGCCTACAGATTCCCGGCCGGCTTAACAATATCCGGCTCGGTGACTAGTCAAGTCTAACTTATGATACAAGTCATGCCATTATGGCGGTTTACTACAACGGGCCTTAAGTCGCCTGTGGGCCTTAGGCCCCTTGTTGAGACGTCATCTTCATGCTTGGACTTGGGCTTCTGTTTGGTAACCTCTTTACGTAACCCGGCCCCTCCTGGGCGGCTTACACAAATTGTTATATCCCCAACATGATGTGTTTCACGTTTCCCAGTTGAAGAAGTGCCATGCAGAGATGGCCAATATTCCTCTGAGAGATACAGTGCCCCTGGAAGCAATACAGTTGGACAGTGATTTGAGATATGAGGAAAAACCTGTCAAGATTCTCGAGTTTGCCAGTCGAGTTACCCGCAGCAAGGTTATCAAGTTTTGCAAAGTTCAGTGGATCCACCATACCGAGGACGAAGCCACTTGGGAACGAGAAGATGATTTACTCGCAGACCACCCACACCTATTTTCTAGCCAACCTGAATCTCGAGGACGAGATTCATCTTAAGGGGGGTAGGTTTGTAACATCCCAAATTTTCAATTTGGAATGTTATACATAGGTCATTCATGCATATCATATTTTATTGCAATTTCATTTTGCGATCCTCGAAATTCTAAGCAACTCAAGGACCCACGGAGAGTGTTGGGGATGTCGCGTTTCTCATATTTGAATTTTAACAAATATTGAAACAAGGATCACTTTGGTTTTTAATTATTTTTCTCTCCGAAAAATATTTCGTATTAAAATATATGAGAGGAGATAATATGACTTCTACAAAATAAATGAAATATTGGAGGAAAAACATTAAAAATCATTAAATAATTTTTATTTGGATTTTATTGCAATTTTATTTGAATTAGGAAAAAATATGCGTTTTTCAAAATTGCACTAAAGGCCCAAATAAATGTTCACTTTGTTTGGGATATTTTTAGAGGATGGTGAAATTTTATTTCAGAATTTTTGGAGTCCTTTCAGTATTTATTTTAATCATTTTTCTACGCTTTGGAATATTTGAAAAAAAATCCCACCGACCTACCGGGCCGTGTCCGCCTGGGACACCGACCCAGCCGGCCCTTTAAGAGGCGAGGGCCCGAGCAGCCCAAACCCTAGCCAGCCCCAGCCCCGCACCCCGCCGCCTTAGCCATCACCGCTGGCCGTCGCCGCCCCGCCGTCCCTTCGCCGCCGCCGTCACGAATGCCGAGGTAGCCACCGGTTTTTTTAAAACCATTCGGTTTTATTTCGAAAACCTAGATCCGTTTTTTTGGATTAGATCGGTTTTGTTTCGATTTTTCTCGGTTTAGTTAAATAGCGGACGTTCGTCCGTACGTTCGTTTTAAGAACGGTGTTCATCCGTTAACCGCAGACAGCGAAAGTTCGTTCATTAGCCTGTTCGTCAGTTTTCTTTTTCCAGGGTTTTTCCACGATTATTTTCGATCACAATTTCTGCCCTGATTTTCGTTTTAGTTTATCTTTTCGCTCGTTTATCGGAATCACGCGATTCAAGCGCCTGGATCTTCGCATCGAAGCCCTCTTTCTGTTTAACCAACTTGAACAAGATTTTGGTACTGTAAAATTTTACTTTAGTCCAGATTAGTAATCGGATCTTGTTTGTTTGAGTTTCGTTGCTCCGTTTGATTTGATTCTTTTTGCAAACCGGAGTTCTTCAGTTGAACTTTCTGGTTAGATCTTCTTATTTGAGATTTACCCGTGCATCTTTGCTTGATTGTTTATGTATGCTATTGCTTGTTTGCGATAGAATTCCAGGAGTGTGAAGCGTGCTACTACGAGTCTCTAGGTTTTGCGGATCGTCAGCAAGGCAAGTAACACTTAGATCATACTTTTCATACCCAGTTTTTATGCATTAGTTTCAACCCTCAAACATTGCATTAGTAGGATCTGATTAATATGTGGGTATTGGGAAGTAGTTGATGAGGTAGAACCTATTGCCCTTTTATTATCAAACCCTTGGGAGTTACTTCTACGTTATGCTTATATTGCCATGCTATGCTCGTAGACGTGGATTGGATTTGAGTGTATCCAAGACAGATGTGAGATTCTTAATTAATGGTTAACTTAAGGTGTACTTAAATACACATCTGGGTAGATTGGTTGCGGGCACCTGGAGAATCCAGTGTTGTCCTAGGATATCCCGGAGTACCGGTGTGATCATCCTATGGTTCGCCACCCAGGCTCAAAGGGATCATAAGATTATTCATGCTAGAAACTTCCAGGTGGAGCCACAAGCTATTATGGGCTCTAGCATAGTTGAGTATGTTGCATGACCTCTTTCAGTGGTGGGCTAGCAGATGTAGGGGAAAGTAGGTGTAACTGTCCACCCAGAGTAAAGAGTTAATGCTTCGGAAAGACTGTGTCTTGGTCATCCGTTTCTCAAACATCATGTAGTGCGAGAAATTCAACGGAGGAGATCGAGTCTTGTGGGGAAAGTGCGCAAACCTTTGCAGAGTGTATAAACTAATCATGGTTAGCCGTGTCCCCAGTTATGGACATTTTTTTGAGTATCTGGTACTCTAATTATTGATTTGATCTCATCACTCGAAATCAATTTGTTGGGTTTAATGATTAATTTAATTGGGATTGAGTTGGAGGAACCTTCTCAATAATGTTTCAACCACCATGATAGTTAAATAAAAATTTATTCCTTTGTTGTAGGAAAAAAATTGGCTTTTCGCAAAACTATATAACCATAGAGCCTCCACCAGCCATATATGCATGTAGTGATAGCATTTGTTCAGTTCATTCCTCTACTGTATTAGATTGCCAGCATATTCCATGTGCTGACCCGTTTTTGGGCTGCAACATATCATGTTGCAGACTTTTCAGATGAGGATTAAGGTGCGCTAGGTCGTTTGTCATGCACTCAGCTATGCCGTTGGAGTTGATGGACTCCCTTTATCTTCCAAGCCTTCCGTTGTTATCTTATTTAGATGGCCTTAAGCCATATTTATTGTAATAAGTTCTCTTTGGAGACTATCGATGTAATAAGTGTGTGATTGCTACTCTGTTATAAATCCTTCGAGTACTGTGTGTGTGTCAGCATTACCGATCCAGGGATGACACTGAGCACAGAGACTTGACCGTCTGAGCTCGGGTCGCTACACGTGGCATGGCCCTAATAGTGGCCCGTTTAAATAATAAGGTCGATCAGTTAAGAGGCCCATAAGATTTAGGCAAAAGTTAGTGGGTTGACCCACTTAAGGCCTGCTTGCAGATAGCCCAATTACAACCCTTGTGACGGTAACCTAGACTAGGGGGTGCTAAGCACGTCGGCCTGCCAATCGTGGGTCGGGCCGAGGAACCCCAGATAGCCTAAGAATCGGCCATATTTGCCATGACCCACGGTGTACTCAAGATGGAATCCTCTGAAGAATTGTTGCATACTTTAAGACACGTTTTAATCATTTGCATGTTTATCCCTAGATGTAACCGACCTACATGTAACCCTAGGCACCTTGGGTGCCTATATAAGCCGAGGGGTTTTGTCTGTAGGGTTAAGTTAGAGATACACTGCTACTTGTGAGCTGCGTTCGGATTTCCTCGAAGAGGAGAGGATGATGCAGTACAATAGAGCTTAGTATTTCCCTCAGTTAATAACCAAGGTTATCAATCCAGTAGGAGAACCATGCAACACCTCGTTAGTGGTACGTCTCCAACGTATCTATAATTTTTTATTTTTCCATGCTATTATATTATCCATCTTGGATGTTTTATATGCATTATTATGCTATTTCATATCATTTTTTTGGACTAACTTAGTAACCTAGTGCCTGTTGCTCTTTTTTCCTTGTTTTTGCCTTTACAGAAAATCAATACCAAACGGAGTCCAAATGGAAAAAAACTTTTTGACAATTTTTCTTGGACCACAAGACACCCTAGAAGCTTCGGGAGGAGGCCAGAAGGGCCACGGGGTGGCCCCAAGCTCGGCGGGCGCGCCCCGAAGCTTATGGGCCCCTGCGACACTTCTAACCCTAATTCTTCTTCTATAAATACCCAAATATTCCTCATAGAACAGAGGCCACACCAAAAAAACTTTTCCGCCGCCGCAAGTTCTAGAACCACGAGATCCTATCTGGAGGCCTTTTCTGGTACTCCGCCAGAGGGGGATTCAGCCATGGAGGGCTTCTATATCAACCTTGCTGCCATTCCAATGATGCGTGAGTAGTTTACCACAGACCTATGGGTCCATATCTAATAGCTAGATGGCTTCTTCTCTCTCTTTGATATTCAATACAATATTCTCCTCGATGTTCTTGGAGATCTATTCGATGTAATCTTCTTTTGTGGTGCATTTGTTGAGATCCGATGAATTGTGGGTTTATGATTAGATTATCTATGAATATTATTTGAGTCTTCCCTGAACTCTTTCATGCATGATTAAGATAGCTTTGTATTTCTCTTTGATCTATTGATTTGGTTTGGCCAACTAGATTGATTTTTCTTGCAGTGGGAGAGGTGCTTTGTAATGGGTTTAATCTTGTGGTGCTTATTCCCAGTGATAGAAAGGGACATGACATGTATTTGTATTGTTGCCATTAAGGATAAAAAGATAGGGCTTGTTCATATTGATTGGATCTATCCCTCTACATCATGTCATCTTGCTTAAGGCGTTACTATGTTTGTCATGAGCTTAATAACATAGATGCATGCTGGATAGCGGTCGATTGGTGGAGTAATAGTAGTATATGCAGGCAAGAGTCGGTCTACTTGTCACGGACGTGTTGCCTATATTCATGATCATTGCCTTAGATATCGTCATAACTATGGGCATTTCGGGTTTACCCACCGTATGTTTTCGTTCAAGAGAGAAACCTCTAGTGAAAACTATGGCCCCGGGTCTATTTTTATCATATTATTTTCAGATCTATAAAACCAAAAACCCAAAAATACCTTGCTGCAATTTATTTACTTTTACCTCATTTTACACTTTTACTTATCTTTTATATCTATCACTATCAGATCTCATCCGTGCAAGTGACCGTGAAGGGATTGACAACACCTTTATCGCGTTGGGTGCAAGTATTTGTTTGTTTGTGTAGGTGCAACCATTGGTGACTTGTATGTTCCTCCTACTGGATTGATACCTTGGTTCTCAACTGAGGGAAATACTTCTCTTTACTTTGCTGCATCACCCTTTCTTCTTGAAGGGAAAACCAACGCAAGCTCAATAAGTAGTAGGAAGAATTTCTGGCGCCATTGCTGGGGAGGATCTACATAGTGCCTACCAAGTACCCATCATAAACTCTCATCTCTTGCATTTACATTATTCACCATTTGCCTCTTGTTTTCCTCTCCCCCACTTTTAAAACATTTTTAGAAAAATACAAAAATGTTTGCCTTCTTATTCTCCTTCTTTCCGTTAGCTTTTTCGTATGGCTTTTCTCTCGTTTGCTATCTTTGCTTGTGTTGCCATGTGCCTTCTATTTGCTTGCATCTTTGCTTGCTAAAAATATATTGATATGGGTCCACTTAAAGTTTTCTACTTGGATCATCTTCGATCCATATGTGCTCGTGCTGAAACCCTAACTAGTTTAGCTGAGGGAAAATCATTAGATGAGCATGCTCATTTTGTGCGTCATCGTTTGTCTCAAAAAGGGTGACTCTTATGGAATCAAATAAATTGTTTGCTATGCTATGCTTGGAATATATGTGAAATTTATGATTTTACTTGTTGCTCGGAGAACCCTAAAAAAAATACCTTCCCTACCTATGTGAGTTTAATGATAATAAAATCCTATCTTCTTATGCCAAAGGTGTTTATAGTTACTATGATATCGAACAAATTGAATAATTTGTTGCTTTTAAGGGTGCTTATGAACTTGCTTCTTTGCTTGAAAAGTATGATATTACTCTCTACAAATCTAATTTTTTTGACATACTTAAATATTGCTATGAAAACTCTGCTTCTAATGCCTATGTTAAAGAATTTATTGAGAGAATGTCCGCTGCTTTGGGAGAAAACAATGATTGCATGAATCTATAGACCCCTCGCAAAAAATACATGAATCTATAGATAATTATGATTCCGTTGATTTGATTGAAATATCCCCCTTAATGAACATGATGCTTGCTATTCTTATGGTCATGATGCCAATATTAATTATACTTATAGAGATGAACTTGCTATAGTTCCTTATGTTAAACATGAGATTATTGCTATTGCACCCACACTTGATAGCTCCTTGAATGAAAAGCATGATTGTAATGATGCTATTATAAATTTTATTAATGCCAATTGTGTTGATAATATGCAAAACCCTAAGCTTGGGGATGCTAATTTTTCTATGTTCACTACTTATTGCAATGATCATGATTGGGGCTGATAGAGGCGAGGGTGTCCCGTCTTTCGATGAGATGGTGGCTATCATTTTGGAGGAAGTCGACTGTGACGATCCGACTACGAACGTGCGAGGATGTCGCGCCTAAGCAATCGCTAAACCAACTCCGAGAGGTTATTGACCACACCGGAGCACGATCAACCTGTCCACGAAGGTATGTTTCCTCCAGGCAAACGAAGAACAAGCAAGAAACTAAGTTTGCAATCTGGATATTGCGAATATAAGAGGAAAGCTTTATTGATCAAAGGTGGTGTTCTGTGACGCCTTTGTCTCGTCGTTGAACACAAACGAAGTATGCGAAGTTGCAGCTATGGCGAACTTTAATCTAAACAAAACCCGAAGTCTAAATGATGCCCTAAGGGCTGTATATATGGAGGAAGAGGGGGGAATTTCGTGGCCCTTGGAGGAGGGGTCTGAAACCAACCCTAACTCTTGTTTCCCCACACATACGGACTCTAAAAACAGCCTATATTCAAGTATTTCAAAATTACATGGGCCTGACCCAATAATAAGGTGATGCAACACCTAGAATAGCCTGTGGACGAAATTTATGATGTGGCATCTTGTATATTTCGTTCAAGGCTTCATGCACTCATTATGGTGGCTTCAAAGTCCTGAAATCATCACCGGAAACTCCGTTCTTGTTTCCCTTGCGCATGCCATCAACTCCATGCTTGTTCTTGCTCCAATGTTCATCCTTCTCCAAGCTAGGCCCTTCATTTGTAAGCAAAACAAATGTATCCGATTTAGGCAGCATCATATTCTCATGAACATTAGAATCATTACTAAGAAAGCGAAAGTACGGTAATTTAATTGGCGTCTTGTGAGCTCTAGTAATTGGTCCAGTATGTATAGTAGTAGGGGCTGTGGGTGTAACAATGGTATTGATGTCCTCATCATCCTCCCCTTCTTGAAATGAAGTCGTCCTCGACGGAAGCTCATCTTCCACACCCAAGTAAGGCTTCAAATCTGCAATGTTAAAAGTGGGACTAACCCCAAAATCTAAAGGCAACTCAAGTTTATATGCACTATCATTTATTTTCTCTAACACCTTAAAGGGACCATCAGCACGTGGCATTAGCTTTGATTTGCGCAAATCAGAAAATCTATCCTTATGCAAATGTAACCAAACAAGGTCTCCAGGTGCAAACACAATATGTTTTCTACCCTTATCTCCAGCAAGTTTATATTTAGCAATCATACGCTCAATGTTTTCCGTAGTTAAATCATGCATTTTTAAGATCAAATTCAGCACATTGTTTAGCATCAAAATTAACCTTCTCCGAAGATGGAAGAGGCAACAAATCAATAGGTGCACGAGGAAGGAAACCATACACAATTTCAAAAGGGCACATCTTAGTAGTACAATGCAATGAACGATTATAAGCAAATTCAATATGAGGCAAGCAGTCTTCCCACATTTTCTTGTTATTCTTCAAAACAGCCCTGAGCATGGTAGACAATGTTCCATTGACTACTTCAGTTTGTCCAAAAGTTTGGGGATGACATGTAGTACTAAAAAGCAGTTTAGTCCCCAACTTAGCCCATAAACATCTCCAAAAGTGGTTAAGAAATTTAGTATCACGATCGGAAACAATAGTATTCGACACACCATGCAAGCGAATAATTTCACAAAAGAACAAATCAGCAACATTAACAGCATCATCGCTTTTATGACGTGGTATAAAGTGTGCCATTTTTGACAACCTATCCACGACAACAAATATTCTATCCCTCCCCTTCTTTGTTCAAGGTAAACCTAAAACAAACTCCATAGATATAACATCCCAAGGAACACTAGGTACAGGTAAAGGCATATATAAACCATGAGGATTGAGTCGTGACTTAGCTTTTTGACATGTAGTGCAGCGTGCAACAAAATGCTCAACATCCCGTCTCATCTTTGGCCAAAAGAAATGTGTAGCAAGTATATCCTCCATCTTCTTCATGCCAAAGTGTCCCATTAATCCTCCTCCATGCGCCTCCTGCAACAACAAAAGACGAACGGAGCTAGCTGGAATGCATAGCTTGTTAGCACGAAACACAAATCCATCGTTAACGACGAAATTGTTCCAAGTTCTCCCTTCCTTACAATTCTGCAATACATATTTAAATTCAGCATCATAGCCTACTTTTGTAACCTGCTTATTGTTACCCTTCCTGCTTATCCTAAACTGCTTAGTATAGGTTGGTTACTGATCCATCAGTGACCCCCACCTTGTCCTTGTTGCCCCTGCTTCATCATCATGACCCGATCAACGGGATCGAAGACCAGGCCCGGCACCGCACATCACTTTCCCCTTAGTTGCTCGACACTACTGGGTTACTATCGAGTGCCGAGGGTGAGACCTCATCAGCACTTCTGATGTTAACCCTGTAGTGTAGCTATTCGGTCGTGGTCATCGAGGGTGATTCCGCCTTAACTGTCGGTGTCAAAATCAGTGGATCTCGGGTAGGGGTCCCGAACTGTGCGTCTAAGGTCGATGGTAACAGGAGACAGGGGACACAATGTTTACCCAGGTTCAGGCCCTCTCTATGGAGGTAATACCCTACTTCCTGCTTGATTGATCGTGATGAATATGAGTATTACAAGATTTGATCTACCACGATATCGTAATTGCTAAAACCCTAGTAGTCTAGCCTATATGATTATGATTGTCCCTACGGACTAAGCCCTCCAGTTTATATAGACACCGGAGGGGACTAGCGCTGTACAAAGTCGGTTACAGAGAAAGGAATCTTCATATCCAGACACCAAGCTTGCCTTCCACGCCAAGGAGAGTCCCATCCGAACATGGGAGAGAGTCTTCAGTCTTGCATCTTCACAGCCAATCAGTCCGGCCCACGTCTAACAGCCCGGACGCCCGAGGACCCCTTAGTCCAGGACTCTCTCAGTAGCCCCCGAACCAGTCTTTCAATAACGATGTGTCCGGCGCGCAGATTGTCTTTGGCATTGCAAGGCGGGTTCCTCCTCCAATGACTTCAAAGAGTTGTATTCGGCCTTTCATTTAATGTCATACCCATCGGCTTCTGTGCCCCCATTGCTTCAGCTTCCATGTGTCGAGCGAATACGAGAGGTCAGGGTACGTTTTGCATATAACACCCCGGCCATGTAAGAAAAGTGTCTATTTAAAGGGATTGGATCTCAGATCTGCTTCACATGACGCGGAAAATTCTCCGAGCTTGCTAGGAGAGACCACTCCAACATGGCTAGCGCTCCCAGTTCTTCCTCCTGTCCCCACGGCCCTGAAAAAGGCGATTGGGAGAGATGTTCCGCGTCCCACGGTCAGCTAGTGAAGCTGCAAACATAGGGATTTCTTCCCCCCACGGATCTAGTCCCCGTTCGAGCAGGATTGACTTCCTTCAACAGCGGGGTTCAGGCTGAGAATTTCCCCAACCCATCCAGGGGGAACGAGTGTGCTTCGTTCCCTACCTGCTAAGAGGCTTCGGTTTTCCAATTCATCCATTCCTCCGAGGACTTCTGGAGTATTATGGTCTTCAACTTCACAATTTCACTCCTGCCTCCATTCTGCACATCTCGGTTTACGTCGCTCTTTGTGAGCTATTCCTGGGTTGTGAGGCCCATTTTGAATTATGGAGGAAGCTATTCTGCCTCGTCCCTCGTAACCAAGAGGGATCAATATTTGAAGTAGGCGGAGCCGAGGTATGGCGCATCGCCGGGACCGGATACCTGTCCGGCACACCAAAGAAGGCATCCGGAGAGTGGCCTTCCGAATGGTTCTATATTGAGGGCGTCGCCCTTCCTGACCCAGTCCGAATGGGTCTTCCCGAATTCACAAGTGTTCCATTGAAGAAACGCCACAGCTGGCGCCCTCAGAGCCTCGAGGAGGAAGATAGTGCGGAAGTCCGTTAATTGATGAGCAAGATAAAGACGCTTGCCCAGTCCGGATTATCAATAGTCGAGGTAATGGCGAGTTCCATAGTGCGAGGGGTCCAACCACTACAATACAAAGGGCTTCCTATGTGGTACTATAATGGGTAAGATGAGACCTCCCGCTGCGGTCAGAAGGGTCCGGACACCCCCGCCACTTTTGCAAAAATATTGGCTGAGCTGTTCAAAAGCGAGGAAGAGGAATTTATTTGTATCAAGCACAGAGAAGGATTCTCCATGTACAATCGTCCTAGCTGGGTGAGTTCCAACCCCGCTGCTCCACTCATTCTACTCCCTGAGTCAATTTTAATGAACATTAATCCGTCCATTTGTAACAGGAATGGAGAAAGATCACCAAGGGGATACACTGCCCCGCCCCACAGCCAGAGGACCACTACCGGGACCTTGACCCCGGATTCGAAAAGGATCCGGACATATTCGTGGTGCTCGAGGATGGGGTGTTCTACCAGGCGAGCTATGATGGCACGGAAGTGGACATCATCGCCGACTACCCCCGGTCTTCTCCCTACCTCCCACGTAAGTAACCAGGAGACATCCCTGAAAGAGCTTCCTCATTCTGTCTCACCCACCGCACTGTCTCATGCTCCAAAGGGGAGGCGCTCGGCACGTCATGCTGTACCAGAGGAAACTCCAAAGAGAACGGCACCCACGTCGGGCAAGCCTTCGAAGAGGAAAGCAAACGAAGACACGACTGAACCCTTACCGAAGAGGTATGGTTTTGTAAATATGCCCCTCAGCAGTCACATCCAACTATGACATTTTTTGCTAGTGCCTTATCAGGAAAAGCATTCGCCGGACTATGTCCGGGGGTCCGGCCGGTCATACTCCCAACAGGCAGGTTCCAGACCCTGCCGTAAGGACGGGGGCTGATATGGGAGCGACACCGGATTGTCGTTTGGCCAAGGATTCGGATGATGCATCCGTCACCAACTCGGAAGTGGAGAGCGCCATGGGTCATCGGCGCCGGAAGGCCGTTATTCGCGACCCCAGTTTTACAAAAGAGGCCTTCGATGCCTTTAGCTCGGCGGATGCATACATCCGAGCTGCTCGAGACGGGCTTACCAGAGCCGCAGACCAGCATTTGAAAGATATGCGGGTAAGTTTATTATACAAAATTGATAATTATATACCAGTAGCCCCTGAGACTTGAAGCAGTTGATACAACTGATTTAAGGATCATTGTATAACCAGGTGCTTACGGAGAAGAACAACCTCTTGTCTCAGGAACTAGAAAAGTGTCAGACCCAGCTAACTGCTGCTACCGCCGAGCTGGAGAAATCCAAGAAGGCATCACCTGGTAATGTTCCCCTCCATCGAGAAAACATAATTATATACTAGCAATGTTAACACTGTTGCTCATCTTATGGCAGGATCGTCGGATCAACTGAAGGAGCAACTTTCTGCTGGCCGTGGGCGAACGTGTGCTGACACGAGTCAGGGATGAGAAAAACAAGCTGCAGGATTCCTACACCCAGCTGGATGAAGAACTAAAAGATGTACGGGCCCAACTGGCTGATTTTGTGAAGGAAAATAAGAGGCTACGCGGCGGCATATTTGGTATGTGGTCACACTTACCTCCTGTAGTTCGGAGATGAAAGGGACTGACATAATTATATCTGTAGGTATGCTGACTGGCCGTCCCGAAGAGGAGATGTCTGGAATCTCGGGCGATCTGCTATAAGAGCTGTCGCAAATGCACGAGCAAGCTCGGCAGGCGATACGAAGCGTTGCCAAGGCCTTATAGCCATCCTCCTCCCCTCCAGGAAGGATGGAGGAGCTTATACAACTATTCAAGGGAGCGCGGTGCCGCTTCAAATTATGGAAGATATCGGCCTGCCGGGAAGGTGCACGAGAAGCCTGGGCCATGGTGAAAACACGATATACCAAGCTTGATCCAAATCATATGGCCCGGTCGGACCTCTAGGGTCAGATGGGAAAGAAATTCCCGTGAATTTGGTATATGAGCAAGTAGAAGTAGCCGCCAAATATTCCCAACAGGATTGTAAGTTAGACAACCTGTTAGACGGTATAGAGGAGGAAATTTATGAGTCCAAGTGACTATGTACTTTCCTTGACATATTTGTCCCTAATTTGGATTGTAAAAGCGATTGTCATGGCAGACCTTTTAAGCCCGACCTCTGGATCCGAAGGTGCGGAGTGTTTCGAATACTGGCGGCAAAATAGACCGGGGTATGCGTGGAAACCAGGCGTAGGGGTCATAGTTGCTTGAACAGACAAGTTGTATCCGGCTAGCTATGTTATATTACATTGTGATTGTAAGAAACATCTTCCAGAGGGAATAGTTCCGTTAAGGGTTCCTTTCCCTGGGTGTACATGTGTTAGTGTGCATGTCCGAACTGTGATTGAAAAATCACAGTATATTCAACATCTGGGGGTTCATATTTTAATGAATGTAAAAACATCTTTAGTTCACCGACCGAATATTCCCTTAAGAATGGTAGCTTTCGGCTTCACCCAGTCTGAGGCACACATCCGGATGACCCGACAGTAACAATCGCAGAGGTGCTCCCTTTATGCCCTAGCCGAACTAACGGGAATGTAGGGCATAAGAACAGGAGCCAGGCAACCCAGCTTGGCCAAAACTTAAGTCATATCGATGCATATAATGGCGAAGAAAAGGTACATATGGGGAAAACGCGCATATGCGATGAGCTTCATGCTCGAAAAATAAAAATAATAAGATTCTGTCAAAGAAGCCCCCAGGTATAATGGACGTACATATTTGAGGATGTGTATGTCACCGGTGCACGGTTTAGCCGCACAAAAAGCTTTAAGGCTAAAAAGGGAAAAGCAAAAAGAGAGGAAAAAGTAATGGAAACAATAGGTAGAAGGAGACGAACAAAGAGTTCGGCACTAGGCATAAAATCTTCGGTGTCTGGCCGCGTTCCAGGGGTTCGGCGCTAGGCGATTGTCTGACGCATCACGCAGGTGGTACGCTCCTCCGGTGAGAACTTCGTCATTGATGAAGGGACCCTCCCACTTGGCCTTGAGTTTGTCCTTTTTATTCTCTGGGAGGCGTAGAACAAGTTCGCCAATATTATAAGTCTTGGCCCGCACTTCTCTGCTTTGATACCCGCGAGCTTGCTGTTGATAAAATGCGGAACGGGCTTTTGCAATGTCGCGCTCCTCCTCCAGGGCATCTAAGTTGTCTTGCCGATCAAGCTCAGCCTCTCTCTCTCTTCGTACATGCGCACTCGAGGTGAGTCATGAATAAAGTCGTAGGGTAACACAGCCTCTGCGCCGTACACCATGAAGAAAGGTGTATATCCGGTAGTGCGATTGGGCGTCGTCCGCAACCCCCAGAGTATGGAGTCGAGCTCCTCAACCCAGTGCTTGTCTGATTCTTTCAAACACCGCACTAGTCTATGCTTGATGCCGCTCACAATAAGACCATTGGCTCGTTCGACTTGACCGTTTGCGGGTGATAGGTGATACGTCTCCAACGTATCTATATTTTTTGATTGCTCCATGCTATATTATCTACTGTTTTAGACAATATTGGGCTTTATTATCCACTTTTATATTATTTTTGGGACTAACCTATTAACTGGAGGCCCAACCCAAAATTGCTGTTTTTTGCCTATTTAAGTGTTTCGAAGAAAAGGAATATCAAACGAAGTCGAAACGGAACGAAATCAACTGGAGAAGTTATTTTTCGAAGGAAAGCTACCGGAAAAGCTTGGAGTGCATGTCAGGGAAGAAGGGAGGTGCCCACCCCCCTAGGGCGCGCCCCCTTCCTCGTGCCCCCCCCCCTTCGGTCCACTGACGTGCTTCTTCCGCTTATATAACTCCACGTACCCTAAAACTTCCAGAACAGAGAATAGATCGGGAGTTCCGCCGCCGCAAGCCTCTGTAGCCACCAAAAACCAACCGGGACCCTGTTCCGGCATCCTGCCGGAGGGGGGAATCCTCACCGGTGGCCCTCTTCATCATCCCGGCTCTCTCCATGACGAGGAGGGAGTAGTTCACCCTCGGGGCTGAGGGTATGTACCAGTAGCTATGTGTTTGATCTCTCTCTCTCTCTCTCTCTCTCTCTCTCTCTCTCTCTCGTGTTCTTGATTTGGCACAATGTTGATGTATCGCGAGCTTTGCTATTATAGTTGGATCTTATGTTTCTTCTCCCCCTCTACTCTCTTGTAACGGATTGAGTTTTCCCTTTGAAGTTATCTTATCGGATTGAGTAGTTAAAGATTTGAGAACACTTGATGTATGTCTTGCCGTGCGTATCTGTGGTGACAATGGGATATCACGTGATCCACTTGATGTATGTTTTGGTGGTCAACTTGCGGGTTCCGCCCATGAACTTATACATAGGGGTTGGCACACGTTTTCGTCGTGATTCTCGGGTAGAAACTTTGGGGCACTCTTTGAGGTTCTATGTGTTAGTTGAATAGATGAATCTGAGATTGTGTGATGCATATCGTATAATCATACCCACGGATACTTGAGGTGACATTGGAGTATCTAGGTGACATTAGGGTTTTGGTTGATTTGTGTCTTAAGGTGTTATTCTAGTACGAACTCTAGGGCTGTTTGTGACACTTATAGGAATAGCCCAACGGATTGATTGGAAAGAATAACTTTGAGGTGGTTTCGTACCCTACGATAATCTCTTCATTTGTTCTCCGCTATTAGTGACTTTGGAGTGACTCTTTGTTGCATGTTGAGGGATAGTTATATGATCAAATTATGTTATTATTGTTGAGAGAACTTGCACTAGTGAAAGTATGAACTCTAGGCCTTGTTTCCTAGCATTGCAATACCATTTACGCTCACTTTTATCATTAGCTACCTTGCTGTTTTTATATTTTCAGATTACAAAAACCTATATCTACCATCCATATTGCACTTGTATGACCATCTCTTCACCGAACTAGTGCACTGTACAATTTACCATTGTATTGGGTGTGTTGGGAACACAAGAGAGAGACTCTTTGTTATTTGGTTGTAGGGTTGCTTGAGAGAGACCATCTTCATCCTACGTCTCCAATGGATTGATAAACCTTAGGTCATCCACTTGAGGGAAATTTGCTACTGTCCTACAAACCTCTGCACTTGGAGGCCCAACAACGTCTACAAGAAGAAGGTTGTGTAGTAGAAATCAAGCTATTTTCTGGCGCCGTTGCTGGGGAGGTGAGTGCTTGAATGTATATATTTAGATCTTGCAATCAAATCTTTTTGTTTCTTGTTTTAGCACTAGTTTAGTTTATAAAAGAAAACTATAAAAAAATGGAATTAAGGTTGCCTCATATGCTTCATCTTTTTAATATTTTCGTGAAAATGATGGAA
This sequence comes from Aegilops bicornis, assembly GCA_021605145.1. Lineage (NCBI taxonomy): Eukaryota > Viridiplantae > Streptophyta > Magnoliopsida > Poales > Poaceae > Aegilops > Aegilops bicornis. The sequence continues at coordinate 423,249,992 of CM038675.1, read as the reverse complement.
AGGAAAATGTGCTCAAGTGTTAGAAGAAGAATGCATTAAAATGTTTCGCACTAAATATTTGAATGATGAGCATGATTGCAATGTTGTTAGTACAAATTCTATGAATATCCATGATGCTAATGATATGCAAAGCCACAAGCTTGGGGAAGCTATGTTTGATGAGGATGATATTTTTTGTCCCCCAAGTTTGGATGAGCAAATTTATTATGATGAAAGCATGCCTCCTATTTATGATGATTATTGTGATGACACGTATGCTCTAAGGAATAATGATAACCATGAAACTTGTCATCTTGATCTTAATTTTCAATCATATGATAGTTATTTTGTTGAGTTTGCACCCACTACTATTGAAGAGAAGAATTTTGCTTATGTGGAGAGTAGTAAAATTTCTATGCAAGTAGATCATGAAAAGAATGCTTTAGGTGCTGGATATATTGTTGAATTCATTCATGATGCTACAGAAAATTATTATGAGAGAGGATCATATGCTTCTACATATTGCAATAATATCAAGTTTCCTCTCTATGTGTTGAAAATCTTGAAGCTATGCTTGTTTTTCCTTCCTATTCTAGATGATTCTTGCACCAATAAGTTGTTTGTTCACAAAATCCCTATGCATAGGAAGTGTGTTAGACTTAAATGTGCTAGTCATATTCTTCATGATGCTTTCTTTATGTTTCAATTCTTATCTTTTATGTGAGCATAATTGAAATCATTATGCCTAGCTAGGGGCGTTAAACGATAGCGCTTGTTGGGAGGCAACCCAATTTTATTTTAGTTTTTTGCTTTCTGGTTATTTTTAGTAATAAATAATCCATATAGCTTCTGCTTAGATGTGGTTTTGTGTTTTAATTAGTGTTTGTGGCAAGTAGAACCTTTGGGAAGACTTGGGTGAAGTCTTTATGATCATGCTGTAAAAAACAGAAACTTTAGCGCTCACGAGATTAGCTAGAACTTTTTACTGGAGAGTGTTATTTAGTTGATTCTTTTTGCAGATGATTACTAGACAAATTCCTCAGGTCCACCAATTTCATTTAGAATTTTTGGAGTTCCATAAGTTTGCGTTAGTTACATATGACTACAGACTGTTCTGTTTCTGACAGATTCTGTTTTTCGTGTGTTGTTTGCTTATTTTGATGACTCTATGGCTAGTAAAATAGTTTATTAACCGTAGAGAAGTTGGAATACAGTAGGTTTAACACCAATATAAATAAATAATGAGTTCATTACAGTACCTTGAAGTGGTCTTTTGTTTTCTTTCGCTAACGGAGCTTACGAGTTTTCTGTTGAGTTTTGTGTTGTGAAGTTTTCAACTTTTGGGTAAAGATTTGATGGAATATGGAATAAGGAGTGACAAGAGCCTAAGCTTCAGGATTCCCAAGGCATCCCAAGGTAATATTCAAGGAGAACCGAGAGCCTAAGCTTGGGGATGCCCCGGAAGGCATCCCCTCTTTCGTCTTCGTTCATCGGTAACTTTACTTGGAGCTATATTTTCATTCTCCACATGATATGTGTTTTGCTTGGAGCGTCGTTTTATTTTCTTTAGCTTTGCTTGCTGTTAGAATAAAATATCAAGATCTGAAATTATTAAATGGGAGAGTCTTCACATAGTTGCATAATTATCCGATTACTCATTGATCTTCACTTATATCTTTCGTAGTAGTTTGTTTTTGCTCTAGTACTTCACTTATATCTTTTAGAGCACGGTGGTGGATTTGTTTTATAGAAACTTTTGGTATCTCATGCTTCACTTAGATTATTTTGAGAGTCTTAAATAGCATGGTAATCTGCTTAAATAACCCTAATATGCTTGGTATTCAAGATTAGTAAAAACTTTCTTATGAGTGTCTTGAACACTAAGAGAAGTTTGATGCTTGATGATTGTTTTGAGACATGGAGGTAGTGATATCAAAGTCGTGCTAGTTGAGTAGTTGTGAATTTGAGAAATGCTTGTGTTGAAGTTTGCAAGTCCCGTAGCATGCACGTATGGTAAACGTTATGTAACAAATTTGAAACATGAGGTGTTCTTTGATTGTCCTCCTTATGAGTGGCGGTCGGGGATGAGCGATGGTCTTTTCCTACCAATCTATCCCCCTAGGAGCATGCGCTAGTGCTTGGTTTTTGATGACTTGTAGATTTTTGCAATAAGTATGTGAGTTCTTTATGACTAATGTTGAGTCCATGGATTATACGCACTCTCACCCTTCCATCATTGCTAGCCTCTTCGATACCGTGCATTGCCCTTTCTCACATTGAGAGTTGGTGCGAACTTCGCCGGTACATCCAAACCCCGTGATATGATACGCTCTTTCACACATAAACCTCCTTATATCTTCCTCAAAACAGCCACCATATCTACCTATTATCGCATTTCCATAGCCATTCCGAGATATATTGTCATGCAACTTACCACAGTTCGGTTTATTATGACACACTTCATCATTGTCATATTGCTTAGCATGATCATGTAGTTGACATCGTATTTGTGGCAAAGCCACCATTCATAATTCTTTCATACATGTCACTCTTGATTCATTGCATATCCCGCATTACATGGGAGGCATTCATACAGAGTCATATTTTTTTCTAAGTATCGAGTTGTAATTGTTGAGTTGTAAGAAAATAAAAGTGTGATGATCATCATTATTAGAGCATTGTCCCAGTGGGAAAAGGATGATGGAGACTATGATTCCCCCACAAGTCGGGATGAGACTCCGGACGAAAAAGAAAAAAAAAAGAAAAAAAGAGGCCATAAAAAAAGAGAAGAGGCCCAAACAAAAAAATGAGAGAAAAAGAGAGAAGGGGCAATGATACTATCCTTTTACCACACTTGTGCTTCAAAGTAGCACCATGATCTTCATGATAGAGAGTCTCCTATGATATCACTTTCATATACTAGTGGGAATTTTTCATTATAGAACTTGGCTTGTATATTCCAATGATGGGCTTCCTCAAAATGCCCTAGGTCTTCGTGAGCAAGCGAGTTGGATGCACACCCACTTAGTTTCTTTTGTTGAGCTTTCATATACTTATATCTCTAGTGCATCCGTTGCATGGCAATCCCTACTCACTCACATTGATATCTATTGATGGGCATCTCCATAGCCCGTTGATACGCCTAGTTGATGTGAGACTATCTTCTCCTTTTTGTCTTCTCCACAACCACCATTCTATTTCACATATAGTGCTATGTCCATGGCTCACGCCCATGTATTGCGTGAAGATTGAAAAAGTTTTGAAAATGTCAAAAGTTGAAACAATTGCTTGGCTTGTCATCGGGGTTGTGCATGATTTAAATACTTTGTGTGGTGAAGATAGAGCATTGCCAGACTATATGATTATGTGGGGATAACTTTCTTTGGCCATGTTATTTTGAGAAGACATAATTGCTTTGTTAGTATGCTTGAAGTATTATTATTTTTATGTCAATATGAACTTTTATCTTGAATCTTTCGGATCTGAATATTCATACCACGATTAAGAAGAATTACATTGAAATTATGCCAAGTAGCACTCCGCATCAAAAATTCTTTTTTATCATTTACCAACTCGAGGACGAGCAGGAATTAAGCTTGGGGATGCTTGATACGTCTGCAACGTATCTATAATTTTTGAATTCTCCATGCTATATTATCTGTTGTTTTAGACAATATTGGGCTTTATTATCCACTTTTATATTATTTTTGGGACTAACCTATTAGCCTGAGCCCCAGCCCAAAATTGCTGTTTTTTGCCTATTTCAGTGTTTCGAAGAAAAGGAATATCAAACGAAGTCGAAACGGAACGAAATCAACTGGAGAAGTTGTTTTTCGAAGGAAAGCTACCAGAAAATCTTGGAGTGCACGTCAAGGAAGAAGGGAGGTGCCCACGAGGGTGGGGGGCGCGCCCCCCTGCCTCGTGGCCCCCCTTCGGTCCACCGACGTGCTTCTTCCGCGATATAACTCCACGTACCCTAAAACTTCCAGAACAGAGAATAGATTGGGAGTTCCGCCGCCGCAAGCCTGTGTAGCCACCAAAAACCAATCGGGACCCTGTTTCGGCATCCTGCCGGAGGAGGAAACCCTCACCGGTGGACATCTTCATCATCCCGGCGCTCTCCATGACGAGGAGGGAGTAGTTCACCCTCGGGGCTGAGGGTATGTTCCAGTAGCTATGTGTTTGATCTCTCTCTCTCTCTCTCGTGTTCTTGATTTGGCGCGATATTGATGTATCGCGAGCTTTGCTATTATAGTTGGATCTTATGTTTCTTCTCCCCCTCTACTCTCTTGTAATGGATTGAGTTTCCCTTTGAAGTTATCTTATCGGATTGAGTCTTTAAAGATTTGAGAACACTTGATGTATGTCTTGCCGTGCGTATCTGTGGTGACAATGGGATATCACGTGATCCACTTGATGTATGTTTTGGTGATCAACTTGCGGGTTCTGTCCATGAACTTATGCATAGGGGTTGGCACACGTTTTCTTCGTGATTCTCCGGTAGAAACTTTGGGGCACTCTTTGAGGTTCTATGTGTTGGTTGAATAGATGAATCTGAGATTGTGTGATGCATATCATATAATCATACCCACGGATACTTGAGGTGATATTGGAGTATCTAGGTGACATTAGGGTTTTGGTTGATTTGTGTCTTAAGGTGTTATTCTAGTATGAACTCTAGGGCTGTTTGTGACACTTATAGGAATAGCCCAACGGATTGATTGGAAAGAATAACTTTGAGGTGGTTTAAATTACCCTACCATAGTCTCTTCGTTTGTTCTCCGCTATTAGTGACTTTGGAGTGACTCTTTGTTGCATGTTGAGGGATAGTTATATGATCCAATTATGTTATTATTGTTGAGAGAACTTGCACTAGTGAAAGTATGAACCCTAGGCCTTGTTTCCTAGCATTGCAATACCGTTTACGCTCACTTTTATCATGAGCTACTTGCTGTTTTTATATTTTCAGTTTACAAAAACCTATATCTACCATCCAGATTGCACTTGTATCACCATCTCTTCGCTGAACTAGTGCGCCTATACAATTTACCATTGTATTGGGTGTGTTGGGGACACAAGAGACTCTTTGTTATTTGGTTGCAGGGTTGCTTGAGAGAGACCATCTTCATCCCATGCCTCCCACGGATTGATAAACCTTAGGTCATCCACTTGAGGGAAATTTGCTACTGTCCTACAAACCTATACACTTGGAGGCCCAACAACGTCTACAAGAAGAAGGTTGTGTAGTAGACATCAATAGACGGAGGCGTAATCGAGCTTAATGCCCAGATTGGCGCACCAGTTTTTTACCTCATCGGCTGTGAAATTGGAGCCGTTATCGGTGATGATGTTGTGTGGGACACCGTAAAAGTGTACAATGCTGGATATAAAGTCTATCAGTGGACTAGCTTCGGCCGTTTTAACCAGTTTGGCCTCTATCCACTTAGTGAATTTATCCACCATGACCAGCAGATATTTTCTCTTATGGCTTCCTCCTTTAAGGGGTCCAACCATGTCAAGCCCCCAGACTGCAAAAGGCCAAGTAATGGGGATTGTTTGTAGAGCGGTGGGTGGCATATGGCTCTGGTTGGCCAAAAGCTGGCAACGACGCAACATTGGACAAGGTCCTGTGCATCTGCTCGGGCCGTCGGCCAATAGAAACCTGTACGGAAGGCCTTAATTACAAGGGCCCAAGCCGCAGCATGGTGACCACCGAGGCCGGCATGAATTTCAGCCAAGAGCTGCCATCCCTCCTCTTAGGATATACATCTTTAGAGTACTCCGGTAGCGCTTTTCTTGTAGAGTTCTCCATCGTGAACCTTGTAGGCCTTCGAGCGCCGGACAATGCGGCGAGCCTCATTCTGATTCTCAAGGAGTTCTCTCCTATTAAGGTAGGCCAAGAAGGGTTCGGTCCATGGGGAAATGACTGCCATGATGAGATGGGCCGACAGTGTTATTTCGGTGGCTGAGACCCCGATGATATTGGTGTGTTCGACATCTGGGGTTATAGTCAGGTCCGGACTGGTGTTTCTGTTCTCCCCTTGCCACACAATGGATGGCTTAAAAAGCCTTTCCAGAAAGATGTTAGGTGGGACGGGGTCGCGCTTGGCCCCGATGCGAGCAAGGACGTCTGTCGCTTGATTACTTTCTCGAGCCACATGATGACACTCGAGCCCCTCGAACCGGGCCGAGATTTTGAGAACGGCGTTACGATAAGCCGCCATTTTCGGATCTTTGGCATCAAAATCTCCATTTATTTGATATATTGCGAGGTTTGAGTCCCCGCGCACTTCCAGGCGTTAAATGCCCACGGAGACAGCCATCCGAAGCCCATGCAACAAGGCCTCATATTCGGCTGCATTATTGGAGTCTGTGTATAATATTTGGAGTACGACTGAACTACGTCTCCAGTGGGGGACGTTAAGACAATGCCCGCCCCTAACCCCGCCAACATTTTGGAAGCATCGAAGTACATAACCCAGTTGGAATACATGTCGTACTCTTTAGGGAGTTCGGCCTCTGTCCATTTGGCGATGAAGTCAGCCAGTACTTGGGATTTAATGGCGCGGCGCGGTTTTTATGTTATGTCGAATGGAAGGAGCTCAATGGCCCACTTAGCAATCCGGCCCGTGGCATCGCGGTTGTTTATTATGTCGTTGTGTGTACATCGGAAGCCACCATAATCGAGCTCTCTTGAAAGTAGTGTCGCAGCTTCCGGGATGCCACGAAGACCGCGTATGCTATCTTTTGGTAATGAGGGTATCTGGATTTGCATGGTGTGAGGACAGTGGATACTTAGTATACCGGTTTCTGGAGCGGGAATTTGTGTCCATCCTGCTCTCGCTCAACGACGAGCACGGCGCTCACCACATGGTGTGTTTCCGATATGTATAATAACATGGGTTCGCCGACGTTCGGCGCGGCCAGGATTGGGTTGCTCGCTAAAAGGGCCTTTATTTCCTCCAGTCTGGCCGTTTCCGCATCCGTCCACTCTAAGTGGTTGGTGCGTCAGAGAATGCGATAGAGTGGCAATGCTTTTTCTCCCAATCTGGAGATAAAGCGGCTTACAGCTACCACGCATCCCGCGAGTTTTTGGACCTGTGTAAGGTCTGTTGGCGTAGCCAATTGCGAAAAAGCTCGGATTTTGGCTGGATTTGCCTCAATTCCTCTATTTGAAACGATGAAGCCCAGCAGTTTTCCGGCGGGGACGTCGAAAACACACTTTTCCGGATTGAGCTTGATGTCATATGTACGGAGGTTGTCGAATGTTAGACATAGATCGTCTATCAGTGACTCGACGTGCTTGGTTTTGATGACGATGTCATCCACGTATGCTTCAACTGTCTTGCCGATCGGTTTCTCCAGGCATGTTTGAATCATGCGTTGGTAGGTGGCGCCAGCGTTTTTGAGCCCGAAAGGCATAGTGTTGAAGAAGAAAGGCCCATATGGGGTAATGAATGCCATTGCGGCTTGATTGGACTCCTTCATCTTGATTTGATGGTATCCAGAGTATGCGTCGAGGAAACATAGTGAGTCGTGTCCTGCGGTTGCATCAATAATCTGATCAATGCGAGGGAGGGGGAAGGGATCCTTAGGGCAGGCCTTGTTGAGGTCTCTGAAATCGACGCACATGCGCCAGGATTTATCCTTCTTTAGTACCATCACCAGGTTTGCTAGCCAGTCCGGATGTTTTTATTTCTCTGATGAATCCGGCCTCGAGTAACTTGGCTAGCTCCTCTCCCATAGCTTGTCGTTTAGGTTCGGAAAAACGCCGCAGTGTTTGCTTGACCGGTTTATATCCCTTTAATATATTGAGGCTGTGTTCGGCCAAACTGCGTGGGATTCATGGCATATCAGAAGGGTGCCAGGCGAATATGTCCCAGTTCTCACGCAGGAACTCTTGTAGCGCGGCGTCGACCGTCGGGTCGAGTTGTGCCCCGATGGATGGTGTCTTCTTGGGGTCCGTCGGGTGGACTTGGAATTTGACTATTTCATCGGCTGGTTTAAAGGAGGTGGATTTGGGTCGTTTGCCCAAGATTACGTCATCCCTATCCACTGTAGAGCGATGCGCAGTTAGCTCTTCGGCTGCAAGTATTTCAGACAATTCCTCGAGGGCCAAGGATGCGGTTTTATATTCGGCACGAAGTGTTATGTCTGGATCACTAGCAAGAGTGATTATACCATTGGGCCCAGGCATCTTGAGCTTCATGTACCCGTAGTGAGGTATAGCTTGGAAGCGTGTAAATGCACCTCGCCCCAATAGGGCATGATATCCACTGTTGAAAGGGGCCACTTGGAAGGTTATTTCTTCGGACCGATAATTCTCCAGCGTGCCGAATACCACATCGAGTGTGATTTTTCCGGTGCATCGTGCCTCCCGACTAGGAATAATTCCTCGGAAGGTCGTGCTACTTTGCTCGATGCGGCTCCTGTCTATTTCCATTTTGTTAAGTGTGTCCTTGTAGATGAGGTTTAATCAGCTGCCGCCATCCATGAGCACTTTGGTGAGCCGAAATCCGTCCACAATTGGACCGAGGACCAAGGTGGCTGGTGCCCAGACTGTCCTGAATTTTGGTTCGTCACCGGCATTGAAAGCTTTGGCCATGTCGTTCCAGGGGTTTATTGCTGCGACTTGGCAGACTTCGGCGAGGTCGCGGAGTGCCCTTTTGCGCTGATTTTTTGAAGCGAAAGATTCGAAGACCGTCAATACTCTGAGGTCATCGTCCTCCGAGGGGTTTTGTTGTGGGGTATTTTTGGTGAGGAGATCCTCGCCGCTCTTGGCCACTTGCCGGAGTATCCAACATGCTCTAAGGTTGTGGGTTGGTATGGTGTCCGGTGTTGCATGTATCATGCATGGCCTGTCGAGCCATCCCTCCAGAATGGTCCGCGCCCCGTGATGTGCTTAGATTTCTTTACTATTGGATTTGGTGCGCCGCGAGGGTGCACCCTTTTTGCCCGGACGAAGGGTTGAGTGTAAACCAGTGGTTCCCAGAGAGCTGCCTGAGTTTTCCAGGCGCTTTCCTTTGCGCAGTACTTCTGTATGATGGTTGCCAAGTCAGCGAAATGTAATATGCGGCGGTGATTGATGGCGTTGAGGAGTCCTTCTTCCGTGCAATTATTGCGGAATGCTGAGATTGCGTCTTTGTCGCGTCAATCTTTAATCTTGTCTTTGCCAAGGAGGAATCTGGCCCAAAAGTGATGGACTGTTTCTCGAGACTGCTGCCGTATGTACGTGAGACCGCATCTATCTGGGTGGGTGGGTGGCTTTAAATCTGAACCCTGACCCAATTTGGAATCCGGAGTTTGAAGAACTTCCGAACTTAATAGCTCGGGCTCTGGGATATTAACTTGTTTTTCAGGCCCGTCGTCCGATTCTAGGTTCGGAGGGTGGGCTATGTCTTTCAGGAGGCAGGTGTCAAGCTCTTCGAGCTCGGAGGTCCGAACACAGTTCGTCCTCAGTATAGAGGAGGAGTTGTCGTCTTGCTCCTCAACTACCGCAATCTGGTGGGTGATCGGTGGAGTTTTAATTTCTCTCTGGTCGGATTTAAGCCCAATCTGGTCGTAGTCTGTAGTGACCTCCAAGGCGGCGATGCGATCTAGGAGTTCGTTTAAAGACGATAACTCCGTTAGATCCTTCTGTTTGGAGTGTTCGGAGTCAACGCGGAGGCGATTTTCGATGACTCGACAGGTCATCTCGGCTTAACGGCCGAACAGGCGGTCATGGTAAAGCCGCCCACCCGGAGGGTTTGGCCTGGGGCCAAGGCTCCTACGGAGGTGATATTTTCCTTGACGACAAGGCGAGCCATCAATCCTGTTTTCGACGTCACAGCGGAACTCTCAATGAAAGCACCAATGTCAGTGTCAAAACCGGCGGATCTCGGGTAGGGGGTCCCAAACTGTGCGTCTAAGGTCAATGGTAACAGGAGACAGGGGACACAATGTTTACCCAGGTTCGGGCCGTCTCTATGGAGGTAATAACCTACTTCCTGCTTGATTGATCCTGATGAATATGAGTATTATAAGAGTTGATCTACCACGAGATCGCAATGGCTAAAACCCTAGTAGTCTAGCCTGTATGATTATGATTGTCCCTACGGACTAAGCCCTCTGGTTTATATAGACACCGGAGGGGACTAGGGTTGTACAAAGTCGGTTACAGAGAAAGTAATCTTCATATCCAGACACCAAGCTTGCCTTCCATGCCAAGGAGAGTCCCATCCGGACACGGGAGAGAGTCTTCGTTCTTGCATCTTCATAGCCCATCAGCTCGGCCCACGTCTAACAGGCCGGACACCCGAGGACCCCTTAGTACAGGACTCCCTCATTAACCACTTCCTATACGACTCTGTCGTGCAACCCCTCAACTGTGAACCTTGAGGATGGACCCTCTTACGTTCACCTTGATGATTACATCGAGTGGAATCCGTCAAGGGTGATTCCTCAGGTTTTCCCCTTGGTGTTAGACACACGGTTACTATGGTTACTATGACTTTACACCGAACCTTGTTACTAAAGACGGGTCGGCCCTGAGGGGTACCCACGCGAGCATATTTGCGAGTGATGAGGAGTCGGGTTGACCTGGAGGGTGCCTGCGAGATAATTACGAGGTGTGGCCGGGCATTCTTAGCCCTTGCCGCAAGTTCTCGAGACGGGGTGACGGGGTCACATCTTTCGTGAGTCCCTGCTTGTTACCGCACGTTCCTAATCAACTACGATTTGGATATTTGATCCGAGGGGCCTCTGGCCTGATAGCACTAACCATCACGTGGGCATAGTATGGGCGTTCTGCATCGTATGCATCAGCCAAAGCTTAAGAGACGTCATGCAACTGCGCGGTGCACGCCGGGTTGGACTGGTAAGCACCTGCCTTTTTAAGGAGGTAGCTAGGTCTGCTCACCGGCCGCGTTCGCAACGTGCAGGAGTTCCAGGGGCGATGGCCCATGACCCCTGGGGGCATAGGTTTAGTCCGGCGTGCTGACCTCTCTATTAAGCCAAGGTCAGGTTGCGGCGTATTGTTTGGCCGAGGCCGGGCATGACCCAGTAAAGTGTGTCCACTGGAGTTAATCGAACATGGTGGGTAAGTTGGTGCACCCCTGCAGGGAAGAAAACATCTATAAATAGCCCATCCTATGGTAACAGACACTCGGAGTTGTATCCCGGTCGATACAACTAGAACTAGATACTTGAGATGAGAAATGGATAGTATGGCTCTGGGATTGCTTTCTCGCAGGGAGTCGAGAAAGGATCTCTGGCCGAGGTTGATGACACTACTACTACTTTATTTTATGCTACTCTTATCTCTTCTAATGCTACAAGATGCTTGGAGCTTCTTGAAGATGTTGAAGATGCTAGTCTTCGATAGGGCTAGGCTTTCTCTCTATTCTGGTATTTCTGCAGCCCAGTCCACATATACAACCTTCCTTTGATAAATGTTGCATAAGTACTTTGGATGAGTACTCACGGTTTCTTTGCTACCCCTTTTCCCCCTTCTTTCTTCTTTCTATCTGATGCAACCAGATGGTGGAGCCCACGATCCAGATGACCCCACCGACGACTACTACCACCCGAGGGTGCCTACTACTACGTGGAGACTGTCGATGATCAGGAGTAGTTAGGAGACTCCCAGACAGGAGGCCTTGCCTTTTCGATCGTTGTTGCTTTTGTGCTAGGCTTCTTAAGGCAAACTTGTCTAACTCATGTTTGTACTCAGATATTGTTGCTTCCGCAGACTCTTGCGTTTTCGAGCTTATGTATTCGAGCCCTCGAGGCCCCTGACTTGTAATATAAAGCTTGTATTATTTTAATTTGTTTCTAGAGTTGTGTTGTGATATCTTCTCGTGAGTCCTTGATCTTAATCGTACAGATTTGCGTGTATGATTAGTGTATGATTGAATCGTGGGCATCACAGCCACTCATAAGGAAGACAATCAATAATAAATCATGCTCCAACTTCATAGCATAACGAGAGACTATACGTGCATGCTTCGGGAATCACAAACCTTAACACCAATATTCTTACTAATCACAACTATTTAATAGTACCTCCCACATATTCCATCTATATATCGCAAAACTATTGCAAGGAATCAAACATATCATATTCAGTGATCCATAAGTTTTATGTAGGATTTTATGACTAACCATGCAATTGACCAATTCCTGGTGACTCTCTAAATAGATATAAGTTAAGCATGAGAGTTTAATTCTTTCTACAAAAGATCATGATCTAATAAATATAAGTGAAGCAAAAGAGCATTCTACAAACAACGATTTTCTATGTGAAGAGAAACAGGCCAAACTTCAAATGATATAAGTGAAGCACATGAAGCATTCTATAAAGCCACACTCAAAAGATATAAGTGAAGTGCAATGAGCATTCTATAAATCCATCATGGACTATATCATACCAGCATGGTGCATAAAAGAAAAATGAAAATAAACACAAAAGACGCTCCAAGATTTACACATATCACGTGAATGAAACGAAGACGAAAACATACCGATACTTGTTGAAGAAAGATGGGATGCCTTCTGGGGCATCCCCAAGCTTAGACGCTTGAGTCTCCTTGAATATTTACTTGGGGTTCCTTGGGCATCCCCAAGCTTGAGCTCTTGCCTCTCCTCCTTCTCCTCATATCGAGACCTCCTCGATCTTTGATCACTACATCCACACAAAACTCAACAGAAAGCTCGGTAAGATCCGTTAGTATAATAAAGCAAATCACTACTCTAAGTACTGTCGTGAATCAATTCATATTTTTTGCATTGTAGCTACTGTAATATAACTTTTTCATGGCTTAGTCCACTGATAGAATCGATATTTCATCAAAACAAGCAAAACAATGCATCAAAAACAGAATCTATCTTAAACAGGACTCTCTGTAGTAATATGAAGATTCACCATAATTCCGGTACACTAAAAATTCTGAAAAATTAGGAAAAAAATGTATAACAAGACTGTGCAAAAGGTTTCAGAAACTTTCGACGTTCCAGTAAAAAATGTAAAATCATGCACTACAGCCAAAGTTTCTGCTTTTGCACCGCACATACCAACAAGCAATCTACTCATCCTAAAGGCAAATCTTGTTACATTATTTTTATAATGCAATGGAATTGTACAAGGGGATAATTATTTTTATGAGAATCTTCATGAAATTTTTTACATTGTTTCCATGAGCATGAATACAAGTGTTCAAGGTCGACGCTCACTTCTCCAATGCATAACTTCCAATCGCTTCTCTTTTGTGAAAAAAGTTTTTAAGTTTCCCTCTATATTTTTTTTAAACTTTATAAAAGCACTCAACAGAAAGAAATGACTCTCTAAACTTCCGGGTTGTCTCCCTGGCAGCGCTTTCTTTAAAGCCATTAAGCTAGGCATAAAGTGCTCAAGTAATGAATCCACCCGGATCCCAAGGTATATCAAAGCCAATTTTAATTAACAATGATTTGGCGTTTAGTAATGAGCACAAAGCAACATATATCACGCAATGACGAAGTCTAACTCTCTTCCTATGCATCGAAATGGCATACAAGAACAATTCAAGCACATCAAGTAAAGGCCGATGCATAGTATAAACAATTTCTTGCAATTCTATCGTGTTGGAAACATAGAGAGGCGGAGTTGTAGTTCCTCTCTCATAAAAATTGCAAGCAGGAGCAGCAAGCACATGCATATTATATTCATCAAAATCATCAAGTGTAGTGGTAGAACGCAACCCATCAATGTAATCCTTAATAAGTGCAAACTTCTCCGGTATAGTGTAGTTGGGAGAATTCAAAAAGATAATAGGACTATCATGTGTGGGTGCAATAACAACAATTTCATTCTTAATATAATGAACTATAGCAAGTTCATCTCCATAATCATAATTCATATTGGCATCTTGGCCACAAGCATAGCAAGCATCAATTTCATCAAAAAGGGATATGTCAAAAGAATCAATGGGATCATAGCAATTATCATAGCATTCATCCTTCGGTAAGCACGAAGGGACATTAAACAATGTATGAGTTGAAGAGTTACTCTCATTAGAAGGTGGGAACGGGTAGCTAATCCACTCTTCCTCCTTTTTTTTCTTCGCTCTCCTCATCATCTCTTTCATCCAATGAGCTCATGGTTTCATCAATTTCTTCTTCCATAGACTCCTGCAAAATGTTAGTCTCTTCTTGGACAACGGAGAAGTCCTCAATATATGGTTTAATATAAGCTTTAGAAGAATAATTTTCATAGCAATATTTAAGTATGGCAAAAAAAATTGTAAAGAGTAGCATCATACTTTTCAATAAAAGAAGCAACTTCACAGGCACCCTTAAGCAACAAATTCTTCACTTTGTTCAATATCAAAGTAATTATAAACACCCTTGGCATAAGAAGATAAGATTCCATTATCCTTAAACTCACATTGGAAGAAAAGGTGTTTCTTAGGGTCTTCGGAACAACAAGTAAAATCATGTATTTCACATAAATTCAAAGCATAGCAATACAAACTATTAATATGATGCCACAAATGATGCCACAAAAGGTGTTTCTCCCGGTGTCGCACAAAATAAGCTTGTTCATTTAATGAGTTTCCCACAACTAAGCTAGTTGGATTTTCAGCACGAGCACAGATGGATCGAAAATGATCCAAACGGGAAGCTTCAGTAGTATGATAGATTTTGGGTGGTTCTTCAACCATTTGTTTAGTAGGTACAACTATTTTTTTGGTATTTTACGTTTCCTACCCATAACTAGAGATAGAAAACAAGAGCACAAAATAAAAATTACTTAGTGATAAACCAAACAAGCACACACGAGAATATTCACCCCACGCTATTGCTCCCCGACAATGGCGCCAGAAAATGGTCTTGATAACCCACAAGTATAGGGGATCGTTTGTAGCCTTCTTCGATAAATAAGAGTGTCGAACCCAAGGAGGAGCTAAAGGTAGCACAAATATTCCCTCAAGTTGAAGGGGTTGATGCCTTCCCACCCACCCAGGTTCAAGGCATCGTACTTGCAACTTGGGTTTGTTGCACCTATTATACTGTAGGGGCCTCCCTTACAGTCTTACTGTCAAATAAAAATATTACCTCAAGTTCTATCGACCGCCGATACAACTCTATGCACAATTGACGTTTGCTTTACCTAAACCAAGTATGCAACTATTTTGCAAGAATAAAACTATGAGTACTTTGCGAGAATAAAAAAGTGGATATCTTTTGTCAACAAGAAAGTCATTTGTCCGTAGGCAATCAATACCAAGTACCGGTAATCATTCTTGTAAATCTATAAGAGGGAGAGGCATGAGCTAACATACTTTCTCTACTTGGATCATATGCACTTATGATTGGACCCCTAGCAAGCATCCGCAACTACTAAAGATCATTAGGGACGTGAAACCCAACCATAGCATTAAGTATCAAGTCCTCTTTATCCCATACGCCATAACCCACTTATCCGCGTTTATGCTGATGTCACCCCCGCAACACTGACAATAAGCAAACCATGAACATACTGCAACAACCTACAGCGGGGGACCCTCCGTTTGCACGATACGGAGGGCACCGTAGGACAGCACCATACATAAAATATACAATCATACCTACCAAGATCACGATTAACCCATAGGACAAAACGGATCTACTCAAACATCATAGGATAACCATAGATCATTGGGAAATAATATACGGAGTTGAGCACCATGTTTAGGTAGAGATTACAGCGGGGAGAAGAGGTGTTATACCGCTGCATAGAGGGGGAGAAATATGGTGTCGACAGTAGCAAGATTGTTGAGTAGATCGCCGTCATGATCCTTGCCCCGGCGGCACTCCGGCGCCACCGGGAGAGAGGGGGAGAGAGCCCCCCTCCTTATTCTTCCTTGGCCTCCCCCCTAGATGGGAGGAGAGTTCCCCCTCTAGTTCATGGCCTCCATGGCGGCGGAGGGGCGGGAGCCCCTCCGAGATTGGATCTACCTCTATGTTCTCTTCTGTTTCGCATTCCCTAGATCTGGCCGAAAACCGTTTCTTATATTCCCGAAGATCCGTAACTCCGATTGTGCTGAGATTTTGACATGAATTTTTCTTGATATAAGCTTCCTTGCGCCCGAAGTAGAGACCCAACCGACCTAAGAGGTGAGCATAAGACACCTGGGCGCGGCTGGCGCTTGGGGCGCGCCCTGGTGGGGTGTGGGCACTGTGGGGCCCTGTTTGCGTTAATTTCACCTCCCAAAAATCACATATATTCCAAAATAATTTTTCGTAAATTTTTATCGCATTTGGAATTCGTTTGATATGGATTTTCTGCGAAACAAAAAACATGAAAAAAAAAACAAGAACTGGCACTGGGCACTGGATCAATAGGTTAGTCCAATAAATGATATAAAAAGTTGCCAAAATATGTGAAAGTTGTATAATATTGGCATGAAACAATCAAAAAATTATAGATACGACGGAGACGTATCATTCCCCAGGCGGAATCGCTCCGCCGGAGGGCAAAAGTGCTACTGCCGAGGTTCTACCTCGAGACGGCGGCGCTTCGTCCCAAAAGTACTCCTCTTATTTTTTTTCCTAGGTCTAAATAACTTATATACTAGAAGAGGGGCACCTGAGGTGGGCCGAGGAGGACACAACCCACCAGGGCGCACCTGGGGGGCCTGGCGTGCCCAGGTGGGTTGTGCCCACCTGGTGGGCCTCCTCTGGTAGTTATTTGCTCCAGTGTTTTTCTTTTATTCCAAAATAATTCTCCGTAAAGTTTCAGTTTGTTTGGAGATGTGCAGAATAGGTAACTCCGACGTAGCTTTTCCACACTAGTACATCGAGGTGCTATACAAATGGTTTTTAACCCCTTTCCGCGACGGCATTTGGAACCATTGCCTAGTGAGTGTGGGCGATAGAGGGGCCCTTCCCACACGACCCAGAAACCGTCGGGGATATGCCCTCCTAGCACACACGCTTGGCAAAATGAGGTAGTGTTCGATCGGAGAGCGCTCAAATATGGAAATACGTATAGTATAGCTCAAAAAAATACAATTATACAGGCGAAATCATTTCCTGTCGCAAGTACATCCCACACAGTCAGGCACCGCTAAATGTTTTCGTTCGTATATACATCCCACGCGGTCGCTCCATGGAAAATGTTTCTGTTCGCAAGTACATCACACACAATTTTCCCCATTAAATCGTTTGTCATAGCATTTCCATTGCACACGGTATAAACAATTTTATCGTTTGCGTTATTGAATGCATCACATATGGTGCGTAGAAGAAACTGTGTGTCAAGGGCTGTCCATCACACACAGTTTTTATGTGGTAAACGTTTGCGCCAGGCAGCCTAACACAAACATTTTTCAAGAGGATGTCGTGTGTGATTGTTCATTAATCTAACACGGTTTATTCCTAGAAACTCTGTGCATTATTGAATGCATCGCACACGGTGTTTTCTCAATAACCGTTTGCAATAGAAAAAACCCAATTAGTGAGCTAATTATCCGATTATTATATTCCATTTATTAATCTAATTGAAATTTCATATTAAGCACACAATATATTTCATTTTCATAACTGAAATACATCAGAGTACAACATCATATAGCTTTAGCACTCAGCTACCCCATTGCACAACTACACCAGCACCAAGTTTCACATGCAACATCTATAACCTTTCGATATTAGCATCATAGACGGTACATACACAGATGTATCTCATCTAGAAAACTGCTGAAGCAGAAGGCGAATATTGAGCCTTCATTGATGTCGAAGGTCTTTGTAACTTTAGGCCAGTGCCTGTGGATGATTGACCGTCCATCCTTTGTCCTCTTTAGGAACACTTCAATATTGAATTGTGGGTGTTGTATGAATACCTTCCTCGCCTCCTGACCATACAGGTGGTTTGAGAGGTAATCATCAGTGAACTTCTTTGGAAAGGCGTGAAAACAAGGATGTGCATAAATATCTTCTCTATATTGGAAATGGGGCAAATGAATAAAAAAGGCAAGGTATAATATTAGTACCATCCTGTAGTGATCTAATGTCTTCTTCATTGTGCAGACAAAGATCTTGTTGTTTTTTGTTGCTAATTTCTTTATCCTGACAATCTTTCTGAGTTTTTGACTTGACTGATATTCATGGACAACTCATTTCCCCATATGCAAAAAGGGTCGATCAGTGGGTCAAAACCTCTGACAGCAGGACCTACATGTGCAAGACCAAATTGTTAAAAACCTAAATATTAGAATGGTTCCTGCAATTGCACAATAATGTGCTATTAGACAACGGACCATGCACGTGCTAACCTCGATTGTAAACCTCAGTGCTTCCCATTATTTCCCTGCAACACATATAAGGTAGTTAGTGATCAGGTTAAGTAAGGGTTCACATTGTATCAGTAAATTATGTTGATGAAAAATAAGCACACTGCAGATTCATCAGATTAATTTAAGCCACATGGAAAACCCATTTATCAAAACCAAGCATGATTAAGAACTAGGAAATATAGCACTTGTATATGTTTCTCATGTATTAAGTGCAGCCAAATTCGATTAATTCCTCACATGCACAACAATACAAAATTCTACCCACGACAATTGGACATCGCATTGCAGAATTGAACCAAGCAGTTAAATAAACACCACAACAAATGAACCAAACATTAACTGAGCACTACATTGCACAATATAACATACTCCTAATAGAAGATCAGACAGTTAACTAAACCAAGCATGCTTAACAACTTGGAAATATAGCAATTGTATTTGTTTCTCATGTATTTAGTACAACGAAATTCGATTTATTTCTCACATGGTATACAATAACAGAATGCAGTGAAAGTGCAACTATCCCTAGGTGGTTTTGGTAATTCATAACAACATATAGCTCATTGAGCTAATGCTATTCCAAGACAAATATTTCAGGAAAGCTCAATGAATGGCATGGCATGGATGATGAAAGTGGATCCCTCAATATATTAAGGACAAAGGATTGGCTCAAGCTCAAAAGCTCAAGACTCTACATTTTACATTTTAGTGATCCAAGATCACATTGAGTCTATAGGAAAAGGCAATACTATCAAGGAGGGATGAGGTGTTTCTTAATGAGTTTCTTGCTCTACAGTGCTTAGTGATATGCTCCAAAACCCTCAACTACTTTCTCACATCCACATATGACCTAAACCTCAAGTCAAACTCGGCCCTACCGATTCTTTCTATCCGGCGCCACCGAGTTCAAATGTCATAGCCACTGCCACAAACCCTAGGCAAATCGGTCTCACCGATAGGGATCTCGGTCTCACCGAGATGGGATTGGAATCTCTGTGTTTCCCTTCGTAACGTTTTGGTCTAACCGAAGTGAGCGATCGGTCCCACCGATATTGCAATGTAAACTCTCTGTTTCCCATTCGTAACATTTCGGTCTCACCGAAAAGAGCGAATCGGTCCCACCGGGTTTTCCTGACCAACTCTCTGGTTAGCTAATTACCAAAATCGGTCTCACCGAGTTTGTATGTCGGTCTCACCGAGATTACGTTATGCCCTAACCCTAACCATATCGGTCCTACCGAGTTGCATGTTAGTCCCAATCAAAACCCTAACGGTCACTAGGTTTACTAAATCGGTCGACCAAGTTTTATGATTCGTCCCACCGAGTTTGGTAAATTGTGTGTAACGGTTAGATTTTGTGTGGAGGCTATATATACCCCTCCACCTCCTCTTTATTCGTGGAGAGAGCCATCGAACAAACCTACACTTCCAACTTACCAGTTAGAGAGAGAACCACCTACTCATGTGTTGAGGCCAAGATATTCCATTCCAACCATATGAATCTTGATCTCTAGCCTTCCCCAAGTTGCTTTCCAATCAAATCTTCTTTCCACCAAATCCAAATCCTGTGAGAGAGAGTTGAGTGTTGGGGAGACTATCATTTGAAGCACAAGAGCAAGGAGTTCATCATCAACACACCATTTGTTACTTCTTGGAGAGTGGTGTCTCCTAGATTGGCTAGGTGTCACTTGGGAGCCTCCGACAAGATTGTGGAGTTGAACCAAGGAGTTTGTAAGGGCAAGGAGATCGCCTACTTCGTGAAGATCTACCGCTAGTGAGGCAAGTCCTTCGTGGGTGACGGCCATGGTGGGATAGACAAGGTTGCTTCTTCATGGACCCTTCGTGGGTGGAGCCCTCCGTGGACTCAAGACAACCGTTACTCCTACGTATGGGCGAAGTCTCCATCAACGTGGATGTACGATAGCACCACCTATCGGAACCACGACAAAAACATCCGTGTCTCCAATTGCGTTTGAATCCTCCAAACCCTTCCCTTTACATTCTTGCAAGTTGCATGCTTTATTTTCCGCTGCCTATATACTCTTTACATCCTTGCTTGAATTGCGTGATGATTGCTTGAATTGTTCAAAGTTAGCTAAAATCTGCCAAAGTCTAAAATTGGGAAAAGGTTAAGTTTTTAACAAGTCAAGTAGTCTAATCACCCACCCCCTCTAGACATACTTCAAGGTCCTACATGCAGCCACAACAATTGGACATTGCATAGCAGAATTGAACCATGCAGTTAAGTAAACACCACAACAAATGAACCAAATATTAACTCAGCACTACATTGCACAATATAACATACTCCTATAGAAGATCAGACAGTTAAGCAAACCAAGCATGCTTAACAACTTGGAAATATAGCAATTGTATTTGTTTCTCATGTATTTACTACAGACAAATTCAATTTATTCCTCACATGGTATACAATAACAGAATGACCCACAACTACTGAACATCGCATTGCAGAATTGAACCAAACAGTTAACTAAACACCACAACCCAAATGAACCAAACGTTAACTGAGCACCACATTGCACAGTGTATAACCAAAGCAAGCATGCTTGACAACTTGGAAATATAGCAATTGTATTCGTTTCTCATATATTTTGTAAAGATAAATTCGATTTATTTCTCACATGGAAGACAATACAAAATTGCAGCCTGAAGAATTGAACATCACAGTTGCAGAATTGATCCAAACAGTTAACTAAAGATGACAACTAATTAACAAAACTGTTAATAAGTGAGCACTTACACTGCACGACATATAGAACATATACACTAGAGCAACAGATTGCATGGTAAAATTAGATAGCACAATTCACTAGAATTTGTGAAGGAAAGTCAGGAGCAGCTCACGCAACGGGTAAACCGGGCATGCTTAACCGGCGTAGCTAGCAAATGGCAAGGTGCTCCTCCAAGATCTGGGGGTCGACACGAATGGCAGCCATCGCGACCTCATCCGCGTGTGCGGCCGCGATTTGCTTCTCCGCTGCCCAATGCTCCTTGAGATCCTGGCTATACTTCATGCACCATGGCTTAGGGAGGAGCTTATTTGGTGGAGGGATCGGTGATTTGGGTGGAAGGTGTCGCACTCGCGCCGGTGGTTGGGGCATGTGGGATGTGGAAGGAGGAGGAGGATGGGGGTCGGGTGTGGATTACCTACCTGGATAGACGAGGCCGAGCAGCGTGAAGGAGGGTTGCTGGTGAGGATGCGGCGCTGCAAGCAAGGAGTGAAGGTTTCAACTTGGAAAGGAAGAAGGAAAGAGGGGAAATGTGGCTTTTGGTAAGGGGGAGGGGGCGGGAGGTAGATATTTCCGCGGAAGCCGAAAATTTGGAATCGCTTGTGAAAAAATCAAGCCATAAAGTGTCATCAGACACGGTCCCTAGAACTGTGTACGATATGTGAACATCACAAATTATTCAGATAGCTTAACCCGTGTGTGACGAGTTTGACGTCAAAAATTTTGGTTCAATTTCCACAGTTACGTGGTCATCCACGTCATTGCATAATTTGGGTACACAAAGGAGACTACAGCGCACCCACACTTCTTAATCGAGCAAGTTCAGCAATTAAACAGAGCTAGCTGACCTAAACATTACTATTAACAAATTAAAGACTGGCGCTCTTAATTAAACAAAAAAAAGAGTACTACTACGGCTGGTGCTCGTCGATCTCCGCCGCCGCCTCCATGGCCAGCTCGCGCCTGACGGTCTCCTGGGGAAGGGGCTCCATGGCATCAATTGCACCATACTCCGCAAGAATCTCGCCATCCGCGTCCGCCATATCTTTGGAATAGGCCGCGACGAGCTGGGCATGGGCGGCCGTGATCTGGGCTTTGGCGGGCTCCGTCGTGGCAAGGTATGCCGCGCAGGAACGGTCGACTGCTTGAACTCTCTCGGTGATGGCCAACTCTTCGGCCGTGGGTTACCGATCGTTGTCGGAGAAGCTTCGTTTGATTTGTGCGATGACCGCCACGAGCTAGGCATGGACGGCCTCGACATGGTCGTGGGCGGCCTCCATCAGGACTAAGGCCGCCGTCGCAGAACGGACAGCTGCTGTGCCCTTCTCACCAGTTGCTATCCCCGAGGCAGATGCCGCCGCCGCCGCCTGAGAAGCAACAGCGGCCGTTTGGGCTACCTTGGCCGCCCGGACGCAGATTGCAGTCGCCCTCATGAAGCTTGTTAGCACGCGTCTGGCGGCTGCAGCCGCGATCTCACCAGAGTGGGCTGCCGATGTTGCCCTCACAAAGCGGGTCCACGTCCCCATCTTTCACCGGCGATGATTGACTAGTGAAATGATATTTTGAGGAGCGGGGTAGTGTGCTTGACACTCCGAAGGTACTCCAAGATATTTTGTGCTGCATCTCACACGTTTGGTGATAATAAACTGTGTGCGATCTACTTGATTTTTTGTCTTGATTTTAATTACGTAATCGGGTCACTTCTACAAAGGATGGTGTTTGAATTGATAGAACTTTTATCTGTAGTGAACATGCAACTATAGGTGTGTCGTGAAAAAAATTGGAATTATTCAGGGTTCGTTTGGACGTTTTCATACATTAACTTCGTTTTGTAGGCATTTCAGGTGCATAATTCAAATTTGAACTACATGCACATGCTCTAGTGCATATAAACTGGTTGAGAAATCAAATCAGTGTCCTTGGTTGCATGCTTAGGTCCCATGCAAGAAATGGGAATGAATGTCAAACACCCCGCCACCGTCACTCGGCCGCAAACATTGAGATACTTAGTTTTTAAATTCTAGTAAATCCAAAACTCGTCCGAAATTCATGAAACTTGGCGTGCTATCATGCAGCGGCATCAACATGCAGTGGTAAAATTCGTGTCCCATTTGGGGCAGGTTTGGGTATAAGCTTCTCCCAAACCAGAGCTTCTCACAACAATCGTGATGGTTTCGGTAGGGAACGTGTCACCTTTGAGTATGAAACGGTATCTGTTGCCTCTTATTGCTTCCAAAAAATTTGTAATGTCAACATAGAACAACAGGAGTGTTATGTTTAATTTGGAATTTTTCAGGGTTCGTTTGGACATTTTTATACATTAATTGGGTTTTCTTGGCATTTTGTGTGCACAACTCAAATTTGAACTACATGCACATGCTCTAGTGCATATAAATTGGTTGAAAAATCAAATCTGTGTCCTTCGGTGCATGCTTAGGTCCCATGCAAGAAATGGGAATGAATTTCAAACACCACCGCCAAATAATACTCGGCCGCAAACATTAAGATACTTGGTTTTTAAATTATAGTAAATCCAAAACTCGTCTGAAATTCATGAAACTTGCCATGCTATCATGGAGCGGCATGAACATGTCGTGGTAAAAAATTTGTCCCATTTGGGGAAGGTTTGGGTATAAGCGTCTCACAAACCAGAGCTTCTCACAACAAGTGTGCTGGTTTCAGTAGGGAACATGCCACCTTTAGGGACGAAACGATATTTGTTTCCTCTTCTTGCTTTAATTTTTTCTCTAGTGTCAACATAGAACAACATGAGTGTTGTGTTTAATTTTTGAATTTTTCGGGGTTTGTTTGGACATTTTTATACATTAACTTGGTTTTGTCGACATTTCAGGTGCATAATTCAAATTTGAACTACATGCACATGCTCCAGTGCATATAAACTAGTTGAAAAATCAAATTTGTGTCCTTGGTTCCATGCTTAGGTCCCATGCAAGAAATGGGAATGAATTTCAAACACCCTACCTGATACGACCATTAACACACTTTCTACTATTGTCTTTCCTCAAGATCTTACTGGTATGGTCGTTCAAAATTATGTGCTGGAGACAGATATGCTTGAGGTCAGAGACTTGTACGTAAAATCTGAAGACACATACATGGACGTACATGTTGAAGATACTAGTTCTGTTCATGAATATGCCTTGAACGCTAGTGGGGAGAAACGATACCAACTAAAAGCTATTTCTTTGGAGACGTGTCGATGGAGGATAGTCGTATGATATGTATATGAGAAAACTATCTCAAGAAATCAAGAGTTCTTTATGCATCTGCACGTTGATCTGGTCAATGGAAAAAGAAAAACTAAATTGATTTTTAGTTGGTATTTATGCAAGCAATTTTCATGGGATCCCGGGAAAGGAGATTTGCCGGTTGGAGATAAATGGAAAGGACGCAAAACAAAGGATTTTTCTCCAACTAATTTTATTTGCCCGGCTGCTATGAGGATATGTCTACGTGATATCCTCTCATTGTGTGCATTAGGGTGGGGTCCACCTACATGCATGTCACGTAATGTGGTGCAGAGATTTACCTTTGTATTAGGAAGAGTCCAAAGCTGAGTTTGTTTACTTTATTTAAATCTCGTGGGTTTGTTTAGTTCGATTCAGATTGTAAGGGTCGACTATATATAGCCATATGTGTGCGTCATGTAAGGTTAGGTTATTTTGAGATGAATTAGACACCGCGTGTGATTCGGCCGTCGGCCATTATCGAGTTTTGAGAAATCTTGTCAAAAGTCTCTACTGGCGTGTGAGTTCCTGCGATGCGATGATACGTCTCCAACGTATCTACAATTTTTGATTGTTCCATGCTATTATATTATCCATCTTGGATGTTTTATGGGCTTTACTATGCACTTTTATATTATTTTTGGGACTAACCTATTGACCCAGAGCCCAGTGCCAGTTCCTGTGTTTTTCCTTGTTTCAGTGTTTTGAAGAAAAGGAATATCAAACGGAGTCGAAACGGAATGAAACCTTCTGGAGAAGTTTTTTGGAAACAAAGCAATCCGGGGGACTTGGAGTGCACGTCAGGAAAGCAACGAGGGAGGCACGGGGCAGGGGCGCGCCCACCCCCCTGGGCGCGCCCTCCACCCTCGTGGCTCCCCTGACGTATTTCTTCCGCCTATATATATATATATATATATATATATATATATATATATATATATATATATATATATATATATATATACCCTAAAACGATCGGGAAATGTAAGAGGTCGGGAGTTCCGCCGCAAGCCTCTGTAGCCACCAAAACCAATCGGGACCTCGCTCCAAGACCGCTAGAGGGGGGGAACCCTCACTGGTGGCCATCTTCATCATCCCAGCGCTCTCCATGACGAGGAGGGAGTAGTTCACCCTCGGGGCTGAGGGTATGTACCAGTAGCTATGTGTTCGATCTCTCTCTCTATCTCTCTCTCTCTCTCTCTCTCTCGTATTCTTGAGGTGATTCGATCTTGATGTATCGCGAGCTTTGCTATTATAGTTGGATCTTATGTTGCTTCTTCCCCTCTACTCTCTTGTAATGGATTGAATTTTCCCTTTGAAGTTATCTTATCGGATTGAGTCTTTAAGGATTTGAGAACACTTGATGTATGTCTTGCCGTGCATATCTGTGGTGACAATAGGATATCACGTGATTCACTTGATGTATGTTTTGGTGATCAACTTGCGGGTTCCGCCCATGAACCTATGCATAGGGGTTGGCACACGTTTTCGTCTTGATTCTCTGGTAGAAACTTTGGGGCACTCTTTGAGGTTCTATGTGTTGGTTGAATAGATGAATCTGAGATTGTGTGATACATATCGTATAATCATACCCACTGATACTTGAGGTGACATTGGAGTATCTAGGTGACATTAGGGTTTTGGTCGATGCGTGTCTTAAGTTGTTATTTTATTACCAACTCTAGGGCTGTTTGTGACACTTATAGGAATAGCCCAACGGATTGATTGGAAAGAATAACTTTGAGGTGGTTTCGTACCCTACCATAATCTCTTCGTTTGTTCTCCGCTATTAGTGACTTTGGAGTGACTCTTTGTTGCATGTTGAGGGATAGTTATATGATCCAATTATGTTATTATTGTTGAGAGAACTTGCACTAGTGAAAGTATGAACCCTAGGCCTTGTTTCCTAGCATTGCAATACCGTTTGTGCTCACTTTTACCACTTTCTACCTTGCTGTTTTTATATTTTCAGATTACAAAAACCTATATCTATCATCCATATTGCACTTGTATCACCATCTCTTCGCCGAACTAGTGCACATATACAACTTACCATTGTATTGGGTGTGTTGGGGACACAAGAGACTCTTTGTTATTTGGTTGCAAGGTTGTTTGAGAGAGACCATCTTCATCCTACGCCTCCCACGGATTGATAAAGCTTAGGTCATCCACTTGAGGGAAATTTGCTACTGTCCTACAAACCTCTGCACTTGGAGGCCGAAGAAGGTTGCGTAGTAGACATCAAGCTCTTTTCTAGCGTCGTTGCCGGGGAGGTGAGTGCTTGAAGGTATATCTTTAGATCTTGCAGTCGAATCTTTTAGTTTCTTGTTTTAGCACTAGTTTAGTTTATAAAAGAAAACTACAAAAAAATAGAATTAAGTTTGTCTCATACGCTTCATCTTTTTAATATCTTTCGCGAGTATGATGGAAAAGAAAATTCTGCCAAAGTGTTAGAAGAAGAATGCATTAAAATATTTGGCACTAAATCTTTGAATGATGAGCATGATTGCAATGTTGTTAGTATGAACTCCTTGAATATCCATAGTACTAATGATGATTGCACTAGTTATGATGAAAATGTCTCCTATAAACATGTCAATTTTTTTGGAGTGCATTGGGTTTGTAAGTACACACCAAATAGGGAAGATAGATATTGCAAGAGGCATAAGTATTTAGAAACTAAATTGTTGCAAGAAAGGCTAGAAGTTTGTGCTGAAAATTTAAATTTTCTTAGCCGTACTTGTGAACTTTGCAATGAACATGATCATTTCAGTACCCAATGCAAATAGTTTCATGATCGTATCGTGTCCAAAAATTGTGATGACTTGATTTCCCTTGCACATCATAATGAACTTAGTTTGCTCTTGGGTTATGAGGAAATGAAACGTATAACTAAGGTTATTCCAGAATTTGCCCTTGATAGAGTTCTTCATTTTGATCTAGAAGAAATTTATATGTATTGTGCGATGAATTGCATTGAAAATCCTTAATTTTCCAATTACATAAAGAAAAGAAAACAAATAAAAGATGAAGAGAATACTAATGAAAGGGAATAGACTTCCCAATATCCTCCTATTATTTCTTATGATGAATCAAGTAACGAGGAGGAGCTTTCTATTTAACCAATCTCATCAATAAGGAGCTCAAAAAAGAGGGATAAACCCACACATGGTGCGGTGAAGAAGAAGAAAAGAAAAAGGAAGAGAGGTAAAAAGATATCTCTCCCAAATAATGTTGCTCCTATTATTTTTGTTCCTCATGAAAATGAATCAAAAATAATTGTGGAAGATGATGCACTTGACGATGATCTCGTTATGCCTGTTGCTTGTTGTGATGATTATGATTGGGAAGATAATGATACTTCTTATGATCTTGAAAATCTTTTTGGCACTTGCTTGGAAGAATATGATAATTGCTATACTGTTGGTGCTATCCATACTATTAATGATGAGACTGATTATGCTTATGATATGAAAAGGCCCAAGCTTGGGGATGCTATGTTTGATGAAGATGATGTTTTTGAGAATATATTTTCTGCAATTAATGTTTGTCCCAAGCTTGGGGATGCTACGTTTAATGAAGATGATATTTTTAGTCTCCCAAGTTCTGATATGCAAATTTATAATGATGATAGCATGCCTCCTACTTATGATGATTATATTGATGAAAGTGGGTTTGGAAGACTGTCAACTTTAGGAAGTAATGATCCCACTATTTTGGAGGATGTTGAATCTTATAATATTTATGAAAGTGGATTTGGAGAGGTCATGACTTTATTTAGTGATGTATCCACTATTTCGGAAGAGGTTTCAATTGATTATGATGAGAAAAAAGTTGATACTTATGATGATTATTGTGATGAAACTTATGCTATAAAAAGTAGTGATGATTATATTTATAAAACTTGTCATGATTATGATTACCCTTTTTCTGAACATTACTCTTTTAATGTGGAAACAAATTATAGTATTCAAGTCTCTTATGATACTCCCACTATTCCGAATGAGAAGAATTTTGCTTACATGGAGAGTAGTAAAATTTCTATGCAAGTAGATTGTGAAAATAATGCTTTAGGTGCTGGTTATATTGTTGAATTCATTCATGATGCTACTGAAAATTATTATGAGGGAGGAACATATGCTTGTAGGAATTGCAATAATATCAAGTTTCCTCTCTATGTGCTTAAAGTTTTGAAGTTATGCTTGTTTGGCCTTCCTATGCTAGTTGATTATTGTTCCCATAAGTTGTTTGCTCACAAAATCCCCATGCATAGTAAGTGGGTTAGACTTAAATGTGCTAGTCATATTCTTCATGATGCTCTCTTTATGTTTGAACTCTTATCTTTTATGTGAGCATCATTGAAATCATCATGCCTAGCTAGGGGCGTTAAGCGATAGCGCTTGTTGGGAGGCAACCCAATTTTATTTTAGTTTCTTGCTTTTTGGTTCTGTTTAGGAATAAATAATCCATCTAACTTCTGTTTAGATGTGATTTTATGTTTTAATTAGTGTTTGTGCCAAGTAGAACCTTTGGGAAGACTTGGGTGAAGTCTTTATGATCATGTTGTAAAAAACAGAAACTTTAGCACTCACGAGATAAGTTAAAACTTTTACTGGGGAGTGCTATTTAGTTGATTCTTTTTGCAGATGATTACTAGACAAATTCCTCGGGTCCTCCAATTTATTTTAGAATTTTTGGAGTTCCAGAAGTTTGCGTTAGTTACACATTACTACAGACTGTTCTGTTTTTGACAGATTCTGTTTTTGGTGTGTTGTTTACTTATTTTGATGACTCTATGGCTAGTAAAATAGTTTATAAACCATAGAGAAGTTGGAATACAGTAGGTTTAACACCAATATAAATAAAGAATGAGTTCATTACAGTACCTTGAAGTGGTGTTTTGTTTTCTTTCGCTAACGGAGCTTACGAGTTTTCTGTTAAGTTTTGTGTTGTGAAGTTTTCAAGTTTTGGGTAAAGATTCGACGGACTACGGAATAAGGAGTGACAAGAGCCTAAGCTTGGGGATGCCAAAGGCACACCAAGGTAATATTCAAGGATAACCAAGAGCCTAAGCTTGGGGATGCCCCGGATGGCATCCCCTCTTTCGTCTTCATTCATCGGTAACTTTACTTGGAGCTATATTTTTTTCACCACATGATATGTGTTTTGCTTGGAGCGTCATTTTATTTTCTTTAGCTTTGCTTGCTGTTTGAATGTAGCGACCAGACCTCAAACAGTCTGATCTCTGTGCATCAGTGTCATCCCTGGATCAGTAATGCTGACATGCACAATACTTGAAGGATTTATAACAGAGTAGCAATCACACACTTATTACATCGAATGTCTCAAAAGATAACTTATTACAATAAATATGGCTTAAGGCCATCTATAACGATAACAGCGGAAGGCTTGGAAGATAAGCGAGTCCATCAACTCCAACGGCATCACTGAGTATAGAACCACGACCTAAGGCACCTTACTACTGCGTCGAAAAAGTCTGCAACATGAACGTTGCAGCCCGAAACGGTCAAGACATGGAATATGCTGGCAATGTAACACATAGAGAGCAATAAGAAAGAGTAATGTTATACTACATGCATATATGGCTGGTGGAAAGCTCTACGGTTACAGTTTTGCGTAAAGCCATTTTTCCCTACTGCAAAGGAATAAAATTTGTTTAAGTGTCATGGTGGTTGTTAAACATTGAGAATGGTTGACAGCATTCTCAATCCCAATTAAGCATCATCATTAAAAACCCAACAATATTAATTAAAGTAACATGATGAGATTCACATGATAATCCAAGTACTAGATACTCAAGACGTCCATAACCGGGGACACGGCTAACCATGATTAGTTTGATACACTCTGCAGAGGTTTGTGCACTTTTCCCCACAAGACTCGATCTCCTCCGTTGGGATTCTCGCCTTTGCATGGTGTTTGAGAAGCGGATGACCGAGACATAGTCTTTCGTAAGCGCTTAGCACCTTACGAGCGGGTAGACCGTACTCAACCTACATCCCCTACATCAGCTAGTCTACCACTATAAGAGTTCGCATACGACTTAGTCAACTATGCTAGAGCCCATACTAGCTTGTGGCTGCACACGGAAGTTTCTAGCATGAATAATCTCATGATCCCTTTGAGCACAGGTGGCGGTCCAAAAAGAAACAGTAATCCTGGAATACCCAAGTACCTCAATCCACCCAGATGTGTGTTTAAGTTGCCACCTTAAATAAACCATTAATTAAGAATCTCACATCTGTCACGGATACACTCACCCAATCCACGTCTACTAGCATAGCATGGCAATATAAGCAAATGTAGAAGTAACTCCCAAGGGTTTGATAATAAAACGGGTAATAGCTACTAGCTCATCTACTTTCCCATAACCCACAATTTAATTAGATCCTAATCATGCAATGTTTGAGGATTGATCTAACGCATAAAAACTGGGTATGAAAAGAGTATGATCAAAGTGTTACTTGCCTTGCTGATTATCCGTGAAACCTAGAGACTCAAAGTAGCAAGCGGCGCACTCCGGGTACTCTATCGCAAACAAACAAACACACAATAAGTACCCACCTAATGCACAGGTAAAACTCAAATAGAAGATCTAACCAGAAAGTTCAACTTAAGAACTCCGGTTTGCAAAAAGTATCAAATCAAACGAAGCAACGAAAGTCAAACTGCGAAAGAAACAGGCTTCATTTTACTAATCTGGACCTAAGTCAAATTTACAGTAGCAAAAACTTGTTTGAGTTGATTATTCGGAAAGAGGGTTTCGAGACGAAACTCTAGGCGCTTGAATCGCCTGATTCCGATAAACGAGCGAAAAGTTATACTAGAACGAAAATCGGATCAGAAATCGCGATCAGAAAAAATCGTGAAATAAATCCGAGAAAAAGAAAAACGACGAACAGATTAACGAATGAACATTCGTTATCTGGATCTAAACGATGAACGCGTTCGTTAAAACGAACGAACGAGCGAACGCTCGCTAATTAACCTAAACTAAAAAAAACCGATCTATAAAAAAACGGATCTAAAAAAATCAACCTCGGCGGCTCGGCTCGGCGGCTCAAGAAGTGGCCAGCGCTCGGCCCGGCGGCGGCTAGGGTTTGGCGCGGCGGCGGCTGGGCTGGGGGCGGGGCGGCCCGGGGCGGCGAATTATAAAGCCCTGGCGGTTCCAGCTTTTTCTTTAAAAAAATACTTACGCGCGGAAAAACTAATGAAAGAAATAATAAACGGACTCCAAAAATCCCAAACCCGGCTTCTAAAATCAAGCCTGACAAGATGAACATTTATTTGGGGCCTAAATGCAATTTTGAAAAACGCGCATTTTTCCTAAATTCAAATAAAAAAAGTGAAAAACTCCAAATAAAAATCTTATTTGATTTTTTAAATTAAATCATCATTATTCCTTTATTTTGGGAAAGTCATTTTATTCCCTCTCTCATATTTTGATAACAGAAATAATTGAAGATAAAATAAATAAAATCAAATGATCCTATTTTCAAAATTTGAGAAAACTCAAGTATGAAAATAACGAAATCTCCAACTCTCTCCGTGGGTCCTTGAGTTGCGTGAAATTTCTAGGATCGAGCCAAAATGCAATAGAATATGATATGCAATTGATGATCTATGTATAACATTCCAAATTGAAAATTTGGGATGTTACAAACCTACCCCCCTTAAGATGAATCTCGCCCTCGAGATTCGGGTCGGCTAGAAAATAGGTGAGGGTGGTCCTTCAGCAGATATTCCTCTCGCTCCCAGGTGGCTTCATCCTCGGTGTGGTGGCTCCACTGAACTTTGCAAAACTTAATAACCTTGCTGCGGGTGACTCGGCTGGCATACTCGAGAATTTTGACTGGTTTCTCCTCGTAGGTCAAATCATTACCCAACTGAATCGCTTCCAGTGGCACAGTATCTCTCAGAGGTATATCAGCCATCTCTGCGTGGCACTTCTTCAACTGGGAAACGTGGAACACGTCGTGAACTCCTGACAATCCTTCGGGCAATTCCAACTTGTAAGCAACTTCTCCCATGCGCTCCAAAACTTTGTATGGTCCCACAAAACGTGGCGCTAACTTTCCTTTAACTCCAAAGCGCTTAACTCCTCGAAGTGGAGATACTCGAAGATAAACTCTATCTCCGACTTCGTAAACTTTCTCCTTGCGTTTTGAATCTGCATAGCTCTTCTGCCTAGATTGGGCTACCTTGAGCCTATCGCAAATCAACTTCACCTTCTGTTCAGACTCCTTAATCAAATCTGGTCCAAACAACTGGTGGTCTCCAACTTCATCCCACAACAGCGGGGTTCTGCACCTCCTTCCGTACAAGGCTTCGAAAGGGGCCATCTTCAAACTGGTTTGATAGCTGTTGTTATAAGAAAACTCCGCAAATGGCAAGTTGTCATCCCAACTTGATCCATAATCCAATGCACATGCTCTCAACATATCCTCCAAAATCTGATTGACTCTCTCGGTCTATCCATCTGTCTGCGGATGAAAAGCTGTACTAAACTCTAGTCTGGTTCCCAAAGTTTCGTGCAACTGACTCCAAAACTTTGAGGTGAATTGGGTTCCTCCATCTGATACAATGCTCCTCGGAACTCCATGCAGACATACGATCCTGGTCATGTATATCTTAGCCAACTTAGCACTACTGTAGGTAGTCTTCACTGGGATGAAATGAGCTACCTTAGTCAAACGATCGACTACAACCCAAATCGAGTCATAGCCTGAACGAGTCCTGAGCAATCCCTTGATAAAATCCATGCCCAACATTTCCCACTTCCATTCGGGTATCGGCAATGGCTGTAACAATCTAGCTGGCTTCTGATGCTCTGCCTTCACTCTCTGACATACATCACAAACTGCTACATACTCCGCAATATCCTTCTTCATTCCGGTCCACCAGAAAGTATCCTTCAAATCCAAATACATCTTGGTATTTCCTGGGTGAATCGAATACGGGAATCATGGGCCTCTTGCAAAATCAACTTCCTGATCTCCGGATCACTAGGCACATAAACGCGGTCCTCAAACCATAGGGTATCGTGCTCATCCTCACAAAATCCCTTAGCTTTTCCCTTGCTCATTTTCTCTTTAATAGAGGCAATCTCCTTATCCGACTTCTGAGCTTCTCTGGTCTTACCCATCAAAGTAGACTGTATCTCCAATGCTGCTACATAGCCTCTCGGAACTATCTCCAAACATAGCTCTCGAAATTCCTCGGCTAACTCCTTTGGCAACCCTCCGGTCATTAGTGTGTTGACATGGCTCTTGCGGCTCAACGCATCTGCTACTACGTTAGCCTTTCCGGGGTGATAATGCAATCTCATATTAATCCTTGATGAGCTCCAACCATCTCCTTTGCCTGAGATTCAACTCCTTCTGCGTGAAGATGTATTTCAAACTCTTGTGATCCGTGTACACCTCACAATGGTTTCCAATGAGAAAATGTCTCCAAGTCTTCAATGCGTGTACTATGGCTGCTAACTCCAAATCATGTGTAGCATAATTCAACTCATGGGGCTTAAGCTATCGTGAAGCATACGAAACAACTCTTCCCTCCTGCATAAGTACCGCTCCAAGTCCTCGACGTGAAGCGTCGCAATACACCTCATAATCCTTGCACTGATCCGGCAGAATCAACACTGGTGATGTAACCAAACATTTCTTCAACTCCTGGAAACTAGCCTCACATTCCTCAGTCCTATTGAACTTGGTATCCTTCTTTAATAACTCCGTCATAGGCTTCACAATTTTAGAGAAATTCTCAATGAATCTCCGGTAGTATCCTGCCAGTCCAAGGAAACTCCGGATCTCTCCAACAGTTGTTGGTGCTTCCCAGTTTGTCACAGTGACAAATTTAGTGGGATCCACTGCTATACCTTCTCCGGATATAACATGTCCGAGAAATCCAACTTCCTTCAACCAGAACTCACATTTGCTGAACTTGGCATATAGCTGATGCTCTCTGAGCTTCTCAAGTACTAAATGCAAATGCTCCTTATGCTCTTCTTCATTCTTCGAGTAGACCAAAATATCATCAATGAACACCACGACGAACTTATCCAAAAACTCCATAAACACCTTGTTCATCATGTTCATGAAATAGGCAGGTGCATTAGTCAGCCCAAATGACATAACGGTATACTCATACAGCACGTACCTGGTGGTAAAGGCCGTCTTAGGTATATCCTGCTCCCGAATCTTTAACTGGTGGTATCCTGATCGCAAATCGATCTTGGAAAATACCTTAGCTCCTTGCAATTGGTCAAATAAATCGTTGATCATCGGCAACGGGTACTTATTCTTAATGGTCACTTCATTCAATCCTCGATAATCAACAACCATTCTCAATGATCCATCCTTCTTCTCCACTAGAAGTACTGGAGATCTCCAAGGCGAAGAACTTGGGTGAATAAATCCTTTATCCAGTAACTCCTTAATCTGCTTTTTGATTCTTCCAAATCTTGTGCGGGCATCCGGTACGGTCTCTTAGATATCGGCCCTGTGCCTGGCAACAGCTCAATCAAAAACTCAATGTCTCTATCTGGTGGCATGCCTGGCAACTCTTCTGGAAATACATCCGGGTAATCCTTCACCACTGATACTTCCTCCTGCACAACTCCTGATAAGGAATTTACTTGTGTCCTCCTCGGCTCATGCCGTGACACATACTTGATCCTTCTCCCTTCTGGGGTGGTAAGCAAAATTGACTTACTGGCGCAATCAATGTTCCCTCCATACTTTGATAACCAATCCATGCCTAATATCACATCCAATCCTTGCGATTCCAAAACTATTAGGTCCGAGGGGAACTCATAGTTACCAATCCTTAATGGTAATCGATCACACCATAGACTAGCCATATATTCTGCTCCAGGCGAAGTTACTAGCATGGGTGACCTAAGGGCTTGGGTTGGCAATTTATACTTATCCACAAATCCCCTCGATATGTATGAATGCGATGCACCAGTATCAAAAAGAACAACTGCAGTAAATGTCTTAACCAAAAACTTACCTATTACTGCATCGGGCTGAGCTTCAACCTCCTCCACGGTAACGTGATTCACATCCCCTGTTGAAAGGGTTCGGCTTCTTCCCCGAGATTCCATTGACATTTCCATTCTGGGCTTCGGGACATTCATTTGCATAATGTCCAGTCTTCCGACACTTAAAGCAAGTGACTTGGCTCAGGTCTCTCTTGGCTGGGGTTGACGGGTTGGTGCGGTTTTGTCCATTGCTTCCTCCATTCCTGTTTCCATTCTTGGAACCATTATGATTGTGCGAGCTACCTCCTCCATGGGTATGCTGAAATTGTCCTCCCGGTTTTGGGGTAAAGCGTAGCTTCACGAGCTCCGTAATTGTATTTCCCCTATCCATACTTCCTCTTGCGGTTGTCAATCTGTTGTTGCTTCCCTTCAATCATAAGAGCACAGTCTACCAACTCCTGGTAGTTATTGAAGGTGGCTACCATCAACTGCATGCTCAGCTCATCATTCAGTCCTTCCAGAAACTTCTCATGCTTAATGCATACGTAGCAACGCTATCCGGGGCATAACGTGCTAACTTACTAAAGTCCTCCACATACTGGCTTACAGTACGCCCTCCTTGGCGTAAGTTGTGAAAATCACGCTTCTTCATGGCCATAGCTCTTGCTGAAAAGTGTGCAGTACGGAAAGCTTGCTGAAACTGATCCCATGTGACAGTGTCAATAGGGTGTGTGGCTGTGTAATTCTCCCACCATGATGCTGCGGGTCCATCAAGTTGATGTGCGGCAAAACGCACTCTCTCCGCATCTGTGCATCCTGCGGTGGCCAGCTCCTTCCAACCTTGCGGAGCCAATCATCTGCAACAATCGGCTCGGTGCTCTTTGGAAAACACCGGCAGATTTAGCCTCAAGAAACGAGTCAAATGGTCAACAGGTGGTGGTGGTGGTGGGTTGTTGTTTTTGTTGTTGCCTTGGTTCTGTACCAGTGTTTGAATCAAGGCATTCTGCTGCTGAATCAACTGAGTGATCTCCGGTGGGAAAACAAATCCGGTGTCGCGTCTTAGAGGCATCTGAGGGTGTTAGAGAAGATGAGAATATAGAATAGAATGAGGTCTAGTGAGAAAACACTACCCATATGCACATGAGACAAAAGCAATCAATATCACTCCAATCAATTCAAACAAGGGCATACAACGGTCTAACTATCGTTACAGAAGTGCTTGGACTAAACTAAATACAATGGGGGAAATTCTACTACTGTTATGGTGGTCAACTAGAAAAACCTGATGAAGACTCCATGATATCTGCTCCAGCTTCATCAACATAATCATCATCGCTATCGTCGGGACTCGAGTCGGTGTCGTGATATAATTATCCGGGCAGGTGGAATCGTCATCATTTCCTCCTGGTGCGGGGTCTCCCATTAAAACTCCGAGCTTCCTGGTTAAGTGGTCATTCTTCTCCACTAGTACTTCAATTTCTTCCATGTAATCTTCACGTGTAGCCTTGAGTTCTTCCTCTAGCTTCTTGATCTTGGTCAAGGCCTTCTGCAGATCCTCCATGCCTGCGCACATCTGGTTCTCCTGACATCGGATGTGCTGGTTTAGCTCCTAGATATATGATGCGATTGATCTATCCCTCCTGGTGCTAATCATCTCCCATTTCTCATCTCGACGCCCACAAATCTGGTAGATAGTATCCTTGAGATCATTGCGGTAAACTTCTCCAATGCGTCCCATGGTGATGTGGGCTGCCATGATCTTTCCTAGACTCCAGGTTGGTGCATCAAAGGAAAACTCTATGGGCTCCGTGACTGGTGCAAATGTCATTCCTGGAACTTGAACTTGAATCATCCAGCGCTCCTCTTCGGTGGCGTTGTAGGTCCCAGTGAAGCTTGGTACTCCGATGTTCAGGTATCTAGTGACTTCCATCAAGTGGCATCCAAAGGGTGTATCTTCATTCGATTCTGTGAACTTGTTCCTTGCATCCGCCATCCTAAAAGAGTAGAAAAGATGAGGAGTCAGAAATGAGAAGAAAGAGTAGTGATCTAGGGCTTTAGCTTAGTGGTCGTGTCCTACAGTCAGCGTGTGCTCTGATACCATCTTGTAGCGACTGGACCTCAAACAGTCGATCTCGTGCATCGTTGTCATCCACCTGGATCGATGTCTTTGACACGCATTTCTTGAAGGATTTATAACAGAGTAGCAATCACACACTTATTACATCGAATGTCTCAAAAGATAACTTATTACAATAAATATGGCTTAAGGCCATCTATAACGATAACAGCGGAAGGCTTGGAAGATAAGCGAGTCCATCAACTCCAACAACATCACTGAGTATAGAACCATGACCTAAGGCACCTTACTCATCGTCTGAAAAGTCAACAACATGAACGTTGCAACCCGAAAACGGGTCAGCACATGGAATATGCTGGCAATGTAACACATAGAGAGCAATAAGAAAGAGTAATGCTATACTACATGCATATATGGCTGGTGCAAAGCTCTATGGTTATAGTTTTGCGTAAAGCCAATTTTTCCCTATTGCAAAGGAATAAAATTTGTTTAAGTATCATGGTGGTTGTTAAACATTGAGAATGGTTGACAGCATTCTCAATCCCAATTAAGCATCATCATTAAAAACCCAACAATATTAATTAAAGTAACATGATGAGATTCACATGATAATCCAAGTACTAGATACTCAAGACGTCCATAACCAGGGACACGGCTAACCATGATTAGTTTGATACACTCTGCAGAGGTTTGTGCACTTTTCCCCACAAGACTCGACCTCCGCCGTTGGGATTCTCGCACTGCATGGTGTTTGAGAAACGGATGACCGGGACATAGTCTTTCATAAGCACTAGCACCTTACGAACGGGTAGACCGTACCAACCTACATCCCCTACATCAGCTAGTCTACCACTATAAGAGTTCGCACGACTTAGTCAACTATGCTAGAGCCCATAGTAGCTTGTGGCGCAAACGAGAGTTTCTAGCATGAATAATCTCAGGATCCCTTTGAGCCTGGGTGGTGGTCCAAAAAGAAGCAGGCAATCCTAGAATACCCAGGTACCTCAATCCACCCAGATGTGTGTTTAAGTTGCCACCTTAGATAAACCATTAATTAACAATCTCACATCTGTCATGGATACACTCACCCAATCCACGTCTACTAGCATAGCATGGCAATATAAGCAAACATAGAAGTAACTCCCAAGGGTTTGATAATAAAACGGGTAATAGGTACTAGCTCATCTACTTTCCCATAACCCACAATTTAATTTGATCCTAATCATGCAATGTTTGAGGATTGATCTAATGCCTAAAAACTGGGTATGAAAAGAGTATGATCAAAGTGTTACTTGCCTTGCTGATGATCCGTGAAACCTGGAGACTCAAAGTAGCAAGCGGCGCACTCCGGGTAATCTATCGCAAACAAACAAACACACAATAAGTACTCACCTAATGCACAAGTAAAACCCAAATAGAAGATCTAACCAGAAAGTTCAACTTAAGAACTCCGGTTTGCAAAAAGAATCAAATCAAACGAAGCAACGAAAGTCAAACTGCGAAAGAAACAGGCTTCATTTTACTAATCTGGACCTAATTCAAATTTTACAGTAGCAAAAACTTGTTTGAGTTGAATATTCGGAAAGAGGGTTTCGAGAGGAAACTCTAGGCGCTTGAATCGCCTGATTCCGATAAACGAGCGAAAAGTTATGCTAGAACGAAAATCGGATCAGAAATCGTTATCAGAAAAATCGCGAAATAAATCTGAGAAAAAGAAAAACGACGAACAGATTAACGAACGAACGTTCGTTATCTGGATCTAAACGATGAACGCGTTCGTTAAAACGAACGAACGAGTGAACGCTCGCTAATTAACCTAAACTGAAAAAAAAACGGATCTATAAAAAAACGGATCTAAAAAAATGAACCGGCGAAAACCGATGGAAAACCGAACGGTTTTCTAAAAAAAACCAGCAGCGGGGTCAACCTCGGCGAATTTGACAGCGGTCGGCGGCGGTAGCTCTGGCGATGGCCTTGTGGCGAAGCGGCTGACTAGGGTTTAAGCGCGGCGGTGGGCCGTAGGCGGCGGCGGCTTGGCTCAAGTGCGGCGGCGGCGACTTATAAAGCCTCGGCCAGGCGGAGTCCTGGCCGGTTACGGCCCAAAGGCGGTTCCAGTTTTTTTAAATACTTACATGCGGAAAAACTAACGAAAGAAATACTTAACGGACTCCAAAAATCCCAAAATAAATTTTCCCCAGCTTCTAAAATTAAGCCGGATAAGATGAACATTTATTTGGGGCCTAAATGCAATTTTGAATAACGCGCATTTTTCCTAAATTCAAATAAAAAGCAAAAAACTCCAAATAAAAATTGTATTTGATTTTTTTTATTAAATCATCATTATTCCTTTATTTTGGGAAAGTAATTTTATTCCCTCTCTCATATTTTGATAATATAAATAATTGAAGATAAAATAAATAAAATCAAATGATCCTATTTTCAAAATTTGAGAAAACTCAAATATGAAAATAACGAAATCTCCAACTCTCTCCGTGGGTCCTTGAGTTGCGTGGAATTTCTAGGATCGAGCCAAAATGCAATAAAATATGATATGCAATTGATGATCTATGTATAACATTCCAAATTGAAAATTTGGGATGTTACATTGAATAAAGTACCAAGATCTGAAATCCTTAAATGTTAGAGAGTCTTCACATAGTTACATAATTATACAACTACTCATTGATCTTCACTTATATCTTTCGGGGTAGTCTGCCGTTTGCTCTAGTGCTTCACTTATATCTTTTAGAGCACAATGGTGGTTTAATTTTGAAGAAATAGATGAACTATCATGCTTCACCTATATTATTTTGAGAGTCTTAAACATCATGGTAATTTGCTTAATCATAATATGCTAGGTATTCAAGACTAGTAAAAACTTTCTTAAGAGTGTGTTGAATACTAAGAGAAGTTTGATACTTGATGATTATTTTGAGACATGAAGGTAGTGATATCAAAGTTGTGCTAGTTGAGTAGTTGTGAATTTGAGAAATACTTATGTTGAAGTTTGCAAGTCCCGTAGCATGCACGTATGGTAAACGTTATGTAACAAATTTGAAACATGAGGTGTTCTTTGAGTGTCTTCCTTATGAGTGGTGGTCGGGGACGAGCGATGGTCTTTTCCTACCAATCTATCCCCTAGGAGCATGCGCCGTAGTGCTTGGTTTTGATGACTTGTAGATTTTTGCAATAAGTATGTGAGTTCTTTATGACTAATGTTGAGTCCATGGATTATACGCACTCTCACCTTTCCATCATTGCTAGCCTCTTGATTGCAGTGCATTGCCCTTTCTCATTGAGAGTTGGTGCAAACTTCGCCGGTGCATCCATACCCCATGATATGATACGCTCTTTCACACATAAACCTCCTTATATCTTCCTCAAAACAGCCCCCATACCAACCTATTATGGCATTTCCATAGCCATTCCAAGATATATTGCCATGCAACTTTCCACTGTTCCGTTTATCATGACACGTTCATCATTGTCATATTGCTTTGCATGATCATATAGTTGAAATAGTATTTGTGTCAAAGCCACCATTCAGAATTCTTTCATACATGTCACTCTTGGTTCATTGCATATCGCGGTACACCGCCGGAGGCATTCATATAGAGTCATACTTTGTTCTAGTATCGAGTTGTAATCATTGAGTTGTAAATAAATAGAAGTGTGATGGTCGTCATTTTCTAGAGCATTGTCACAAGTGAGGAATAAAAAAAGAGAGAGAAACGCCATAAAAAAAGAGAAGGCCCAAAAAAATGAGAGAAAAAGAGAGAAGGGACAATGTACTATCCTTTTACCACACTTGTGCTTCAAAGTAGAACCATAATCTTCATGATAGAGAGTCTCTTGTTTTGTCTTTTTCATATACTAGTGGGAATTTTTCATTATAGAACTTGGCTTGTATATTCCAACAATGGGCCTCCTCAAGTGCCCTAGGTCTTCGTGAGCAAGCAAGTTGGATGCACACCCACTTAGTTTCTTTTGTTGAGCTTTCATATATTTATAGCTCTAGTGCATCCTTTGCATGGCAATCCCTACTCCTTGCATTAACATCAATCGATGGGCATCTCCATAGCTCATTGATTAGCCTCGTTGATGTGAGACTTTCTCCCTTTTTGTCTTCTCCACATAACCCCCATCATTATATTCTATTCCACCCATAGTGCTATATCTATGGCTCACGCTCATGTATTGCGTGAAAGTTGAAAAGGTTTGAGATTACTAAAGTATGAAACAATTGCTTGGCTTGTCATCGGGGTTGTGCATGATGAGAGCATTCTTGTGTGACGAAGATGGAGCATGACTAAACTATATGATTTTCTAGGGATGAACTTTCTTTGGCCATGTTATTTTGAGAGGACATAATTGCTTAGTTAGTATGCTTGAAGTATTATTTATTTTTATGTCAATATGAACTTTTATCTTGAATCTTTTGGATCTGAATATTCATACCACAATTGAGAAGAATTACATTGAAATTATTCCAAGTAGCATTCCACATCAAAAAATTTGTTTTTATCATTTACCTACTCGAGGACAAGCAGGAATTAAGCTTAGGGATGTTGATACGTCTCCAACGTATCTACCATTTTTTATTGTTCCATGTTATTATATTATCCATCTTAGATGTTTTATGGGCTTTACTATGCACTTTTATATTATTTTTGGGACTAACCTATTGACCCAGAGCCTAGTGCCGCCTGCTTTTTTTCCTTGTTTCAGTGTTTCGAAGAAAAGGAATATCAAACGGAGTCGAAACGGAATGAAACCTTCTGGAGAAGTTTTTTTTTGGAAAGAAAGCAATCCGGGGACTTGGAGTGCATGTCAGGAAAGCAACGAGGGAGGCACGAGGCAGGGGGGCGCGCCCACCCCCTGGGCGCGCCCTCCACCCTCGTGGGGCCCTCGTGGCTCCCCTGACGTATTTCTTCCACCTATATATATCCATATACCCTAAAACGATCGGGGAACAGAATAGATCGGGAGTTCCGCCACCGCAAGCCTCTGTAGCCACCAAAAACCAATCGGGACCCCTGTTCCAAAGACTGCCGGAGGGGGGACCCCTCACCGGTGGCCATCTTCATCACCCCGGCGCTCTCCATGACGAGGAGGGAGTAGTTCACCCTCGGGGCTGAGGGTATGTACCAGTAGCTATGTGTTCGGTCTCTCTCTCTCTCTCTCTCTCTCTCTCTCTCTCTCTCTCTCCCTCTCTCGTGTTCTTGAGGTGATTCGATCTTGATGTATCGTGAGTTTTGCTATTATAGTTGGATCTTATGTTGCTTCTCCCCCTCTACTCTCTTGTAATTGATTGAGTTTTCCCTTTGATGTTATCTTATCGGATTGAGTCTTTAAGGATTTGAGAACACTTTATGTATGTCTTGCCGTATGATCTGTGGTGACAATGGGATATCACGTGATTCACTTGATGTATGTTTTGGTGATCAACTTGCGGGTTCCGCCCATGAACCTATGCATAGGGGTTGGCACACGTTTTCGTCTTGATTCTCCGGTAGAAACTTTGGGGCACTCTTTGAGGTTCTATGTGTTGGTTGAATAGATGAATCTAAGATTGTGTGATACATATCGTATAATCATACCCACGGATACTTGAGGTGATATTGGAGTATCTAGGTGACATTAGGGTTTTGGTTGATGTGTGTCTTAAGGTGTTATTTCATTACGAACTCTAGGGTTGTGTGTGACACTTATAGTAATAGCCCAATGGATTGATCGGAAAGAATAACTGTGAGGTGGTTTCGTACCCTACCATAATCTCTTTGTTTGTTCTTCGCTATTAGTAACTTTGGAGTGACTCTTTGTTGCATGTTGAGGGATAGTTATATGATCCAATTATGTTATATTGTTGAGAGAACTTGCACTAGTGAAAGTATGAACCCTAGGCCTTGTTTCCTAGCATTGCAATACCGTTTGTGCTCACTTTTACCACTTGCTACCTTGCTGTTTTTATATTTTCAGATTAAAAAAACCTATATCTATCATCCATATTGCACTTGTATCACCATCTCTTCGCCGAACTAGTGCACCTATACAACTTACCATTTTATTGGGTGTGTTGGGGACACAAGAGACTCTTTGTTATTTGGTTGCAAGGTTGTTTGAGAGAGACCATCTTCATCCTACGCCTCCCACGGATTGATAAACCTTAGGTCATCCACTTGAGGGAAATTTGCTACTGTCCTACAAACCTCTGCACTTGGAGGCCCAACAACGTCTATAAAAAGAAGGTCGCGTAGTAGACATCACGCGACGCGTAGGAGATTTCAAGCTGAACCTATACGGTTCGTCCACGTTATTCCTTCAGATCGAGGGGTTGGCGTGTTGTTTTTGTGAGGTTTGTGAACATCTTTGTAAACCCGCATCTTGTTCTTGCTGCGATGGAGTTTTGTGGCGTGAAAGATTGGGCCAACAACGGATCGGCCCTCGCCTCGAGGTTCGCTCCTCATCAAGTGGTATCAGAGACCGGTGTTTCTCACGGCACTTCGGAGGAGACGGCCGGCGCGCCGTCACCAAGGAGCTACTCAAGGCTCTCCGGCGATATTTTACTTGAGGAGAAGGGTTATGGTGCTGAACTTTTTCACACCTACTGTAAAGTGGGAGAGAAAGTTTGGGCCACAACGATCGACCATGACAGTTAGATCAACGCGGTCAGCATTGCCATGGTGGAGAAGCTGCAACTATCGATGACACCACATCCACGACCATACTCACTGAGGAGGTACCACGACAAGCTCAACATTACGCACCAAACTAGGGTACTGTTTTCAGTTGGCAAATTTTCTTGTGTGGTTCTGTGTGACATAATCCGGCACCAACGGTCTCATGTCATATGTTGTTGGGAAAGCCATGGT
Organism: Aegilops bicornis; assembly: GCA_021605145.1. NCBI lineage: Eukaryota > Viridiplantae > Streptophyta > Magnoliopsida > Poales > Poaceae > Aegilops > Aegilops bicornis. The sequence continues at coordinate 423,205,765 of CM038675.1, read as the reverse complement.
ACAAGGAAAAAAATGCTACACATGACTATCTCGTCAACACATACACTGTCAAACGTGATACAAAATATGTTCTTGTGGCCATTGAAAAGAAGTTTTTCAAGACTTGGAGGAAAGAATGACAACAGAGGATGAAGCAACAAGACGAAGCAAAGAAGGAAGTCAAACCCGCTGAAGAAATTTCGGCCCATGTTCGGTCTGTAGATTATGTTATTGTTAAAGAGACTGACTCAAAACCGAGGACGGTTTTGCTTGAAGGGAGGGAGGATGATACGGCCATTAACACGCTTGCTACTGTTGTCTTTCCTTAAGATGTTACTGGTATGGTCGTTCAAAATTATGTGCTGGAGACAGATATGCTTGAGGTCAGAGACTTGTACGTAAAATCTGAAGACACATACATGGACGTACATGTTGAAGATACTAGTTATGTGCATGAATATGCCTTGAACGCTAGTGAAGAGAAAGGATACCAACTAAAAGCTACTTCCTCCGTTCTGAATTACTTGTCTTAGATTTGCCTAAATACGGATGTATCTAGACTCATTTTAGTGCTAGATACAGCCGTATCTAGACAAATCGAAGATAAGTAATTCGGAACGGAGGGAGTATTTCTTTGGAAACATGTCGATGGAGGATAGTCGTAGGATATCTATATGAGAAAACTATCTCAAGAAATCAAGAGTTCTTTATGCATCTGCATGTTGATCTGGTCAATGGAAAAAGAAAAACTAAATTGATTTTTAGTTGGTATTGATGCAAGCAATTTTCATGGGATCCCGGGAAAGGAGATTTGCCGGCTGTAGATAAATGGAAAGGACGCAAAACAAAGGATTTTTATCCAACTAATTTTATTTGCCCGACTGCTACGAGGATATGTCTACGTGATATCCTCTCATTGTGTGCATTAGGGTGGGGTCCACCTACATGCATGCCACGTAATGTGGTGCAGAGATTTACCTTTGTATTAGAAAGAGTCCAAAGCTGAGTTTGTTTACTTTATTTAAATCTAGTGGGTTTGTTTAGTTCGGTTCAGATTGTAAGGGTCGACTATATATAGCCATATGTGTGCGTCATGTAAGGTCAGTTTATTTTGAGATGAATTAGACACTGCGTGTGATTCGGCCATCGGTCATTATCGAGTTTAAAGAAATCTTGTCAAAAGTCTCTACTAGCGTGTGAGTTCCTGCAAAGCAACACATAGGAGATTACAAGCTGAACCTATACGGTTCGTCCACGTTATAACTTCAGATCGAGTGGTTGGCGTGTTGTTTTTGCGAGGTTTGTGAACATATTTGTAAACCTGCATCTAGTTGTTGTTGCGATGGAGTTTTGTGGCGTGAAAGATTGGGCCCAACGGATCGACCCTCGCCTCGAGGTTCGCTCCTCATCACTGCCACCGTCACTCGGCCGTAAACATTGAGATACCTGATTTTTAAATTCTAGTAAATCCAAAACTCGTATAAAATTCATGAAACTTGGCATCCTATCATGGAGCGGCATCGACATGTCGTGGTAAATTTTTTGTCCCATTTGGGGCATGTTTGGGTATAAGTGTCTCACAAACCAGAGCTTCTCACAACAAGCGTGATGGTTTCGATAGGGAACGTGCCACCTTTGAAGACGAAAAGATATCCGTTGCCTGTTATTGTTTTTAAAAAATTTCTAGTGTCAACATATAAGAACAGGAGTGTTTTGTTTAATTTTGGAATTTTTTGGGATTCGTTTAGACAGTTTTATACATTAACTTGGTTTGCTAGGCATTTTATGTGCATAATTCAAATTTGAACTACATGCACATCCTCTAGTGCATAAAAATTGTGTGCATTTTGTTAATCATTCACGTCACGCCACGCCTCTCTCTGTTAATGTAATCACCAAACCTCGAAGGATTTGAGTCTCTGTGCTTACCGTGCTAGTCACTGGACCGAACTCGCTAGCACACACAGTATAGATGAATACCAGAATAGCAAGTGCATTATTTATTACAACATATTATACAAAATGTATAAAATAAAACAATCTGCATAGCACTTGGCTAGCTTTATTCAATCAAACAACGAAAACTAGTAGAAAATAACGATGAGTCCCATCATAGCCCATTGGCGATGCTGAGTGCAGACTCGCGACCCTAACGGTACCTTACTCTTCGTTTGAATATCCCGCAACATGAGACATTGCAGCCATATAGGTCAATACTTTGAATGTATTGGCAAGTTACACAAGAGTGATAATATAGTAGACCTACATGTATATGCATAGTACAACAAAGGAAGGCTCGAGGGTTTATTTTGTAGAAAGCTGTTGTCCTCATAACTACCTAATAGTCAAATTTTTATTTAGTTATTTTATTACTATAGTTATATACACAAGGTTTAGTTGGCAAGATCAACTCCAACCTACCCTTTATTAAGTTTTCCCACATATATTATTAAGTGTCACACATGTCAAGATCATCCAACAACTATAATGGCATACTCGCTAAAATTTATCCATAACCGGGACACGGCTAATCATGATTAGTTTTTAATACTTTGTAGAGTTTTGCACACTTTACCCACTAGACTCAACCCGAAGATTGAGACGAAGTCTTTCAGAAGCAGTCACCTCCACCCCCGGCAGCCGGTACACCTACTCATATCTACATCTGCTAGCTTACCTGGGCGAGGATCCCACAACCTACTCAACTAAGCCAGAGCCCATTTAGCTAGTGGTTGCGCATGGAAGCTACTAGTCACTAAGTCTGTCTGATCTTTTTGAGCCTGGGCGGCCGTCCACTTACATTCAGAGGGTATAAACCATGATGTTCTTGAAACCACCCATCAATACCAATTCCGCCCAGAGGTGAATTAAGTCCTTAATTACTACTCAATTTGTTATTTATATATATATATATATATATATATATATATATATATATATAATCCTCACAAGCTCAATGAATACACGAACCACCCTGTCTACAAAGCATAGCAAACTACAACTACCACGATTTGTAATGACGGGAAGATAGCTCAACAGTATAGCCAAAATATATATTACTCCTATACATGCATATATTCATAGTGTGATATAACTACATGCATAGAAAAACAATAGGTAAAGGATAATCAACATGTAACTTGCTTTGGTTCTGGTTTAGAAAGTCACACTCCTGACAGTAGCTCGCGTCGCACTCCGGACAATCTACACGTTTCACACAATTCAACAAATCAATCACTGGAACACGAATAGAACCAAAACAAAACCAACAGCAAGAAAACCATTTCAAAAACCCAACAACAGTAGCTTAACAGCACCTAAATTGCACTATAGTCAAAATGCAAAAAGAAACACTCAAATCCGGCAAACGGTTTCAAAGTTACAGCCTCCCGATATCTCCCGAACTTTCGGTCTGGGAGAGGCCCAGACCGAACGATTCGTTCGGTGCTAGGGTGGCAATCGACTGAACGAATACGTTCGGGACGAGAAGCCCCCAGCACGAACACCATCGGTCCCAGGGCCTACAGGCCTTTTTTTCTTCGAACCCCCTGTCGAGCCTCCACCTGGGCCAAAAAGAAGGCCCAGTTTTCCCGTGACGACTCTAACAACATATAGAAAACTGATATTTTGGATCTCATTTTCAATAGCCAAACAAAAACCCAACAAAATTGCCATAGCGTACAAAGAGGGGGAAATTGCCATGTGTTGGGCTATAAAAATGCTAGCGTGTAAATCAGAAGTTGAAAACATTAAGGGGAAATTACAATGATTGTATATTTTCTTTCTTGTACATTTGCCATGTGGGAAAAAAGACACATCTACAATTTGCGGCCCCCTTCAAAGTTGTACTTGGTGAGTATAACTCAGGACCCTAAATAACTTGACAGGGGCTTACTAGTGGTATACCAAATGGCGACTGGAGGAAGAGGAGCTTACTAGTGGTATACCAGTGGCGACTAATGGAGATCTTCAGCCCTCACCCATGGTAGGCCCTCGCGCGGTCAACGTGCCGGAACCGTTGTAGGGCCCCGCTGCGGCCTGAATAGCTCCACTGGAGGGACGGTCGCCGCCGCCGCCGCTCTCTGCTAGCAGCACCTCCGCTGCCTCCCAGGTTGCCGCCGACATTGCTCCCCGCTTGCAGCGCAGGCACCTTGCCGAAGCCGTGGTAGGCCCCTGCTATGGCATTGAATAGCTTCGCTGGTGTGGCAGTCGCCGCCACCGCCGCTTCCTCCGAGCAGCACCTCCGCCACCTCCCAGGTCACTGCCGCTGTTGAAACTTGCCATGGCAATAAAGTTAAATATATTCCATGATCATGTAGGTACTTTTGCCATGGGAATAAATGTAAAAATTAACCATGGCAAATAAATAGTACAACTTGCCATGGCAATAAATGTTAAAAATTTGCCATGGAGATTTAGGTAAAAATGTCATGGCAATAAATGTGAAGTTGCCATGGAAAATAAATAGTAAAACTTGTCATGGCAATAAAAGTTAAATACTGCCATGCGGATTTAGGTAAATTTGCCATGTTAATAAAGGTAAATTTGCCATGGCAAAATGAAAAGTTAATTTTGTCATGCAAATAAAGTAAAGTTAATTTTGTCATTGCCATGGAAAGTTTAGTTTGCCATGGCATGTTCTGAATGAGAAACATGCCATGTATATAATGTAAACACAAGTTGAGAACAAAAATTGCAAGGCAAAATCCATATCCAAAATTGCCATGGTATTTTATGAAAATTTGCATTTTTCTGTATGAGAAAAAATGCCATGTATGTAAAGTAAACACAAGTTATGAACAAAAACTTGCAATGGCAAACTTATATTTAAAATTCGAGATTTATTGCAATGAGGCACAAAGGCATATGCGGGATTTATTACCCTATAAAAAATGTAAATATCCATTTTAGCAATTTTTGTCATGATACAAAAAAGAGACATCTTATAGAAATAAAGAGACAATGTAAAGTTGGTATGGCAATAAAAGGTAAAATTTTCAGTGATACGAAAAATACATGATCAATAAAAAATTATTCTGCCATAGACCTAAGATTTCCATGGTCCATGCACTAAGTTTGCCAGGATGTATCGACTAGGTTTGCCATGGTTACATAGAGAGGAAATGTCGCCATGTTGCAAAAATTAGAAGAAGATATTTGCCATGCTCACGACAAAAAAACATGCTGAAAGTTGACATGGCAATTTTAGATAATCGTCACTATATAACATAGCCAATTTTTTTGTGCATGTGCCATGGCAAAAAGAAGACTATATTGCCATGGCAATTTACATAATGTAAATTGTACCGTATTTGCCATGTTTCTACACAAAATTGCCATGACATTTGTACCGCCAAAGCAAAAACTACATATTAAAAATGGCCATGGAAACAATGGGTTTAAAATTGCCATGACATTTTTACCACTATAAGATGACTGAACCAAAATGATCTTCTTGCAAAAAGATGTCAAAATATATGAATTTGCCATGTCAATTGTTGTTGTTTTCCAAACAAAAAACATGGCAAATTTGCAATGGGGGTGCATATCAACTTGCCATCACTGCAAAACAATTTTGCCATCATTTTTAGGGGGGTCACATTTTTATCTGCAACTTGCCATGTGCTCTAGAACAAAACACAGACTGGCAGCCTACAAAAAATGTTGCAGCAAATGTGCAATGGCAGGGCACAAAAACACTAGGGAATTTGTATCCTGCAGTTGATACATCGTAGACAAACTGGAGGTGTCGCAGATGCAAGATCGAAGAAAAAAAATTGTCATTTGAAAATGAACTATCTAAATTTGATTGCAAATTGAAATTTCAACTCACCAAATTACCATCTTCCACACAAAATTGCCATGTCGAAATGCATACTCATACCACTGGTGTCGATGCTGCCAATCGCTCTGTCCAGAAAGACACATTTCAGACATGCTCTGCTTGAGATGCTTAGATGTGGGCAAAATTTGAGACCAAGTTGTTGTAACTTACCACACATGTCGACGACGAGGTCCGTTCGTCGTCGTCGTCAATTCACTGGGTGATCCTCTCGTGCAGGGTGCCATAGTTGGCGAAGTAGATGGTCGATTCCACACGCAGCACGAGCACGCCGGGCACGTCGTGTATTGGTCCATCCGCCGGTAGATGGTCGTCTCTGGCACGTCGCCCATAACCGTCGTCCTCGGCCGCCCCAAGAAGAGCAGCACCTGCAGCACTGAGATGAGCACGACCACCACCATCCCCGTCTCGACGCTGCCGAAGACGGCGCCGAGGTAGAAGTCCACCTTGTCGGCGTGCCAGAGGAAATCGCGGCGCCGTGGTAGGCCCCCGCGCAGGCAACGTGCCGGAGCCGTTGTAGGGCCCCGCTGCGGCATTGAATAGCTCCACTGGAGGGGCGGTCGCCGTCGCCGCCGCTCCCTGCTAGCAGCACCTCCGCTGCCTCCCAGGTTGCCGCCGGCATCGCTCCCCGCTTGCAGCGTAGGCACCTTGCCGGAGCCGTGGTAGGCCCCTGCTGCGGCGTTGAACAGCTCCGCTGGTGTGGCAGTCGCCGCCACCGCCGCTTCCTGCGAGCAGCACCTCTGCCGCCTCCCAGGTCGCCGCCGCCTTCGCTCCCCTCGAGCGCCTCCCCGAAATCTAAGCCACCGACGGGGCGCGGCGAGCCCTCACCGGTGAGCGGCGGCAAGGCGTGGCTGCTCCAGCTCGACTTTCTCTCTCTTAGTGAAGACAATGGGGATGGGGAAAAGGAGCCCAGGAAGGAGAAAGTGACGGGGGGAGAGGATAAGGCGTTCGGGCCAAGGAGTTCCTGGAACAAACGAACGAGAAACATGACGTGTCAAGCACATGCTTCAAGATCCATGCTAATTGATCTAACGATACAAAACGCGTTCGGACTGAAACACAAAAACACAGTGCGTTCGGGAGTTATCGATTCCGAAGATTTATTTTAAATTCAAACAAATTAAAATTTAAAAAGTGCAGACATGTGCAAAGTTAGTACTGAGATAATGTGCTGATTTTTGTGAGATCAAAGGAAAAAGAATCACCTAATTTGGATATGTAGACTAAAAGATATAGCTAGTCGAATGTTGGATGAAAATCCATGAAAAACAAAAAGGAACAGAAATCTCCTGGACACTGTAGCAATTCCTGTGCGTGTCCTGTGGCGAACTGCCATGTGTCAGCCCGTGATTGGCCGAGGTTTGCTGTGTGTGCGTGCTCACTGGAAACAGAGGAAGACAGCGGCGGCTTCGGGCGTAGGCGGCGGCGCTTCTCCGGTGGTGCTCCGGCGAAGGTGAGGCTACGGGCGGGTGCGGCGGTGAGTGGCAGAGGCGGTGGTGGTGCTCAACGGCGGCGGGGTGTCCCCTGCAGGTGGCGGTGACGAAGTGAACCGCGGCTGCTCCGGCGGCGTCGGCTCTTCGGTGGTCTCCTGCCCAGGAAACCGTGTCAAACGGGACCGCAAGCGAGCGCAGGTTCGAGACAGAGAGAGCGGCGCGGCTGCGGTGAGCTTACGGCGGGGAAAACCTCCGGCGAACGGCGGTGGCAGCGGAGCTCCGCGGCGAGATGCGTTTCGCCCTCGCTCGAGCGTGCAGTAACGAGAGAGATCGAGGAGGGGATGCGGGGGTGCGTCGTGGGCGTGGGCTCGCGTGCGGTGTCCCTAGGTCGCACGGGGTTGACCAGGGGCGCGGGGTCGAGTCGGGCTCGGCCTCGGCGTGCGCGCACGGCGCGTGCGTCCGACTCGGTGGAGGGGACGAACAGGGCATGGGGCTCGCGGTCAGTGAGAGAGAGGGATGATTCGGGCGGCGGTCTTGTGGCGGCGTGCACTTCACGAGGAAGGTGGGGCATAGCGGTGTGGTCTTGGCGCTGGGCGGTCGGTGACCGGCTCGCTTCTTCTTTTTTTTAACAGAAGCAGCAGCAGTAAAAACTAAAATAAAAACAGCAGTATAAAAACTAAATAAAAAATACACAGACACAATAGTAAAATATATACTACTAACATAAACTACAGGAACACAAGTTCCTCACGTAATGAAATTTTTGAAAATTCATTTTATGCAATAGGCCACACAAAACAGCAACAAAACAGTCAAATAAAATATTTTAAAGATTGCAAATATTACCAGAACATATAAGATGAACTGAAAATAGTATTCTGCACATTATGAACATTTTTAAAAACAGGGGAGAAGTCATGTTCTCTCCACTCCAATAAATTGCCTTTAGTTGCATAATGATTCGAATATTGCAGAAAAGCAAATAATGCAGTAAAAATATGATATGCATATGAATGATCTATTAACATCCTAATTTAGGAAAATTGGGATGTTACATTTAATGGCTAGGAGGTGCCGTGCGGACAGGTGCTTGAGTGCTTGACTAAACGGGAGGCGTGCGAGCTGTACTCCAATGCGGAGGCTCACCGGGAGGCATGCGAGTTGTACGCCGCGCAGGCTCACCGGAAAGTGAGCCCTTTGACTTCCATGGCCGCCCGCCTTGCTCGCATCCTCTCCATTAATGGCGCCCAAGCCGCAGTTTAATTTGGTTTTTTAAATATAAAACACTCATTGCAAACGTTTTAGTTAGAACACCCGTATGCAAAGCCGACAACTTCCCCAGAAAGCCAAGGGAAAATGTGCCTAGCAGGATTTGTGCAGCTCTTGATCGGAAACGTTTTAGTTAGAACACCCGTATGCAAACCGATAGCTTCCCCATGAAGCCAAGAGAAATGTGCCGAGCAGAATTCCTGCAGCTCTTGATCACAAACGTATGCAAAGTGAGAGCTATGGTCTTCCCCCTTAAGTCGAGGGAATATTCGCAGCGCGGGATTTGGGCATCCCTTCAACACAAACGTTTGTTTTGGATGACCCGTGTGCAACCACGTACAAACAATTTGGTAAGATTTTGCATCTGTCATGTTGGGTATGTTGCCATTTGTCAAACTGGAAAGATTGACATTTATTGATCTAGTAACATTGCCATTTTTCAATCCTTGTAACACTGCGATTTGTCAAAATATGCAGCTAAAAATCACTAGCACTATCTAATTTTTGCAACTAAAATCCAGTAATTAAGCATAGATTTCATTTATAGATTAAGCAGTCGTTCTTAATTTATACAAACAGTTCAAATCGACAGCTGAACTGATCAAACTTTTCCCCAATTGTTGCCAACCACGTACTAAAATAGCTAGTTCAACTATATATACTAGCTAATTTTAAGTACGTTGTACAGTTCCACCACACATCTATATTCAGATGAATTGAACAAAATAGCCCCTAAATACTACTACTACGGAGGGGCTTTGTGCTACTTCCGACAGCCTCTCCTCTACCGAGCGTGCTCAGTAAGAGGCAGAGGAGGAGGAGGAGCCTACCGATGAGCTGGACAAGTACAATACGGTGCCTGCCGTTGCTGCACGTTCAGCGACGCTCGCCAGCTCGAACGCCCAATGTCGCTCCAGAAGATCCCTCTCGAAGCGGCCAGACTGCTCGTAGATCTCCTAATTCCTCGCCTCTGCGTCGGCGTGTGCTGCGGCCATGGCTGCGGTAAGGCTCTTTGCGTGATCCACGAGGTGCTCCTCCTCCTCCCGCAGGAACTCAATGTAGCGCGCAAGGCCATTGACGCACGTGCGGGCCTCCACCTCCGCCTCCCTCCTTTAGGCGGCGGTGGCGGAGCAGGTGATGATCCCGGCGGTCGACGGTGGGCTAGCAGCCACGGCGGCATATACATCTCCGCCGTATCCATAATTTTTGATTGTTTCATGCCAATATTATACAACTTTCACATATTTTTGGCAAATTTTTATATGATTTATTGGACTAACATATTGATCCAGTGCCCAGTGCCAGTTCCTATTTTTTGCAGTTTTTGTGTCGCAGAAAATCCATATCAAACGAAGCGCAAATGCAACAAAATTTCACGAAGAATTATTTTGGAATATATGTGATTTTTGGGAGTTGGAATCACCGCAAATGGAGACTCACACAGGGCACAAGACACCAGCACACCACCCCTGAGCCAGGCGCGTGGTGGTGGGTTGTGGTCATCTTGTACGTTGGTTGGACCTCTACTTCGGGCGCAAGGAAGCTTATATCCAGAAAAAATCATGTTAAAATCTCAGCGCAATCGGAGTTACAGATCTCCGGGAATATAAGTAATGGTTTTTGGCCAGACCTGGGGAATGTGAAACAGAAGAGAACAAAAAGGAAGATCGAATCTCGGAGGGGCTCCTGGCCCTCCGCCACCATGGAGACCAAGGGCCAGAGGGGGAACTCTCCTCCCATCTAGGGGGAGGCCAAGGAAGAAGAAGAATGATGGGGGCTCTCTCCCCCTCGCTTCCGGTGGCGCCGGAGTGCCGACAGGGCAACGATCGGGACGGCGATCTACATCAACAATTTTGCTACCGTCAATACCAACTCTCTCCCCCTCTATGCAGCGGTGTTACACCCCTTCTTCACGCTGTAATCTCTACTTAAACATGGTGCTCAACTCCATATATTATTTCCCAATGATATTTGGCTATCCTATGATGTTTGAGTAGATCCGTTTTGTCCTGTGGGTTAATCGTGATCTTGGTTGGTATGATTGTATATTTTATTTATGGTGTTGTCCTACGGTGCCCTCCGTTCTCGCGCAAACGTGAGGGCCCCCCGCTGTAGGGTGTTGAAATATGTTCATGATTCGCTTATGGTGGGTTGCGAGAATGACAAAAGCTTAAACCCGAGTAGGTGGGTTATGGCATATGGGAGTAAAGAGGACTTGATACTTAATGCTATGGTTGGGTTTCACGACCTTAATGATCTTTAGTAGTTGCGGATGCTTGCTAGGGGTCCAATCATAAGTGCATATGATCCAAGTAGAGAAAGTATGTTAGCTGATGTAGGCTGGAACCCTAGATGGCCGATCTTTCACGAAAGGAGTGGATCCCTACGAAGAACGCGATGAACACGAGGGGAAACACGAGGGGAACACGAGAGAGATCACTCAACCAACAAGAATAGATCACACATGCGCTAGATCGATGAACACAAAGGTGAGATACAAGATCCAAAGTCAACAAAGGACGATACAAAGGTAACAGGTTCTTGTCGGTGAGGAGGTCTTGATGGGGCCACCCAAGAGGGGGTCTTGAATCCAAGGTGATATTCTCCGAAGAGGGGCCGCAGTCTCTCTCGAGGAGGAGATCCGTAATGGATGAGCAAAGCTCTATCTCTAAATGAGCTAATCCTTTGCTCACCCTAACTAGGAGGAGGAGGGGGTCTATATATAGTGTTAGCCCACGAAGGGGTAAGTGAGAGGGGGGATACATGGGCCCTTGGCCCGTTCACTGTGCGCAGACAAGCGCCGGATGTCCGGGCTAGGGCCGGATGTCCAGCGGCTCACGAGCTGCCGGATGTCCAGGCCGGAGCGGCCGATTCTTTTGCTCCGTGGATAGCGTGCGCCGGATTTCCGGGCATGCGGCGGATGTCCGGCCTGTCGCGGGGAGCCGGATGACCGGGGGTCGGCCGGATGTTTGGCCGCTGTAGAGTCGCTTGGCTTCTGTCTCTCTCTGGTCTTCTTCTGGTTGGTGGCGCCGGATGTCCGGGCTCGTGCCGGATGTCCAGCTGCTGTAGCTCCGCGGCGACTCCACTTGATGCACTTCTTGATCCGCTTCCGTGTGGACTTGGCGTATGCCTCGAGCATCTCCATGGTCGTCTCCTTGGTTCCTAAGCACATGTAGCGTCTTTGCATTAGGTAGCAACCATGTCTCGTACGAGTGGAAAGGGGAAGCATGTAGGAACGGGTTCACCTTAGGTCCAATGGCGTATGCTCGAGTGTACATGGGGATGATCGTAGGATGCTCCACATCATCTCCCCTCCCTTGGGAAAGATCCGACCTCGGATCGAAATCCTCATCACCATGGAAATGGTTGTCGTGGACGGACTTGAAGTTGGACGGAGTTGAAGACATTGCGCAAGCCAAGTACTCCAAGATGTCTCTGAAGTGGTATACATGCAAAAATAGCAAACACAAACGACACTCGGAAATACAATGGTTAGCGCACAGAAGGTGTCCATCAAGTAAGTATGAGTTCGTCCGACGGAATTGTTCATGAAAAGGCATGAGATGCTTATCCAAATGATGTAAAATGACATGTAAAGCATTCATGGGAGCAAAAGCATTCATTGTGCACACAAATGTATTGTGAATGTGATCAATGCAACCACGGTGCAAAATGATGTCATAGTGAGACGGTTTATCAATAGCATGAATATGGCAATGGATGCTCAATATGATTATGCTATCATGCAATTGATGGTAGGCAATGTGATCATTATGTATGAATATGCCATCAAGAAAAATCACAACAAATTTGCGAAGGAAGTGCACAAGCTCATATATCATGGATGACATAGAAATACAAGATGCAACAAGGCAATCATAATGTGAGTCAATCCATGCATAAGATGCAAATTTGTTATAGGTGGTGTTATATCATAGCTCGATGTCGTGGTAGTAGTGTTGGTCCGGTGGTGCATCTACTAAGTCCGAGCGCTCCTCAATGTAAAGGTCCATAGAGCTAATCTCCAATGTCGCTCCTCCGTTCGCGAGATGTATCGTGTAGTCAACAAGAAGGAAACAACAATGATAGAATGACCCATCCAATATGCGTATTTGAGGATGGCTCAAAGGGAAGGAGTTCACCTTTAGGAGTTTCTCAAGGATGATGGAGTTGCGCATCATGTATGCCTTCACATAACCAATATGTCTCGTTATGGTACCGCCTTGTGAATCCTTCAAAACGAAAGAACATGACAAACACTCGGAAAAACAAATGAGGTTAGCGAAAATGCAAAACCTATCATCCGTGTGGTGAGATACCCAACAAGTGTTCTCATCATTCTTATCATAAGAAAGGACAAGGGAGCATTTCATAGTATGGAGGCATATGATGCGAGAACAACCAAATACAATAGGCTCAATCATACTAGCATGCATCACAAGTAAGGTGCCAAAGTCTCCAAGATCAATAATCAGAGCATGGTTGCACTCACTACAATGGCATTTGAGAGAGGCAACTAATGGACACAATAGACAATGATCACGATATATCATGTGAGAGGCATGAACATATATGCCATCAACCCAAGAAAGCAAGTAAGAATGGAACATGGTGATTCATCAAAGCAAGCAAGCATAGAGATCAAGTCAAGCAAGCTAGTAGTGAGAAGATGCAACATACTAGAAGGAATCATGGCAAACATGTCATGGGTGCAAATAGTGTGCATGAATAATTCACATGACATAGCACAAGCATGAAAGCAAGATATGAGTAAAATATCATCAATGTATTGGCAAGAGGCCATATGTAAATAGCAATTGGACATGATGACTCTCCCAACACAACAAGCATCAATAGCATGTGGCACATGGTAAACATGGCAATAGCAACAGGTATCTCCACCAAGCATGCAAATACACATAGAAGTAGTATAGTGGTGAATCATATGTAAGTGCAAGCAAGGGTCACAATTGCATGGCAAAGGCATAGAAGTAAGCATAACATGCAAAGTGAACACGATGGAATGGGAATAAGGTGATAAGTGGTAAATAGCCCATAGCCGTGTGAGAGACAAGTAAAAAAGATGCGCGTAGTCCTTGCGCGAAGGGAACGGTGGTAAGGATAGTCCACGGGATCCCAAAGCATCGTTGCTCTTAAGAGCTCGTTTCGTCAACTCTTGGGATTGAGAGGTTGACGCGTATACGTGAGTACCTACACAAAACAAAGGCGAAGGAAAAATTGTGTGTGCGTGGTAGATGTACACATCATCCATCATGATGCATACGTGCATGTGTTGGTTAGCACAAAATACCCAATGCTCAAATAAATGAGATGCGAGATATAGAAACATGTCATCCATCATGAGAGGTTTGTTGTTATGTATAGCATAATGAAGACTCAAATTATGTAATTCATCATGAGAAATATGTGGAGCATTATTATTCATGGTATGCATATGGTACAAGCAATTATGGGAATCATGCAAGGTATGGAATGCATAAAAATCTCCTAATATGTACGAGGAAACTATGGGGGACTCCTCATGACCATTAGTGGAAACATCACATGGAGAATATTGACAACATCCAAAACAATGCATATTTGGAACAATGTGATCATGGCATGGCATAGTAGATGAATTGCGCAAATCATGTAAAGGAAGCGTAGCAATATCATCACATGAAAAACAAAAGTCAATGACCATCATCTCGTCATCTATGCCATAAGTGCAAATGGGATTTATTTTAATGGGGCATGCATATTTACTATGTTGAGATTGAAATGATGCAATGTGGGAGATCTCACTCATAGCTTATGACAAGTTTAAAGGGTTGTCGAACATGATGTGACCAAAAGAATTTTCACATGATATGCTATGAAGCATAGCATCACAACTAGGCAACTCAACATGCTCATCATCATATTCATCATAAATTGGTAAGTCATGACATGAAGAAGTCGCACTAGCATGAAGTATGGGAATAGGCGGATCAACGTCATGCAAGCAATCATTGGTAATATAGTCCACTAGTGGGACAAGAGAAGCACCATCACGTATGTTACCTTTGGAACGTCGCTCATGTGTTGTAGGTGATGTGGTGAAGAACACGTCGTTGTCATCTTCATCTTGATGGAACCATGTGGAGGGTGCATCTTCTTCCACCATGGCCATCGTCATATCCATTGGAGGAATGGACTCGTCGAGGATAGGCATGTCGTCATGTAGGAGACCTAGCACCAAAGAAGAAAACACACTCGGAGTAGAGGGTAAGTCGTTAGAAATCATAGTGGCCTCACATGTCGTGTCAACTACCTCACTCACTAAGTGTTGTGGCTCACTCACTCCCTCTTGGATGCTCTCACTCGTATGGTTGGAGGAGTCGCTCAAATGGCTCTCAACCTCACATAGGATGTGTGGCATGCTCTCATGTGTGGGGCTAGTGGTGATCACACTCATCCTCTCATAGGAAATGCACTCAATGTCACATATGGTGGAGTCACTCATGTCACTCATGGTGGGGTGGCTCTCCTCACATGGAAATTGGGGCATCTCTTCATATGTGGGTGTCGGAGAGATGTTGGTGCAAATGTCTCCATGCTCAACTATGTTGTAGTCGTAGCCATGGATGAAGGCCGAAAATGGCACATCATCACTCTCCTCTAAGACCAAAGATAAGGTCTCATGTGCGCTCTCGTAGCTTGACTCGGAGTATGAGTCCAATATGGGCGTCGTCTTGATGTTGTTGAAGAGGTTCATGCTCGTCGCCGTAGTCGAAGGGAATGGCCCTTGCTCGACCTTCTTGTCGCCGTCTTGTTGTTGGAGGCCCATATGATGTGGCACCTCGTAGCTCGTCTTCATGACCGAAGGGAATTTCCCGTGCTCGGCCATCTTCCTTGAGGGGCTTCCGAAGATGGAAGTGTCGCCCTCGCTCGTAGGTGGTCGCCTTGTTGTTGAAGATGTTGATGTAGGCGAACTCATGGGAAGTAGGCCAAGATGCCTGCATAGCACTTGGCGAAGATGCCGAAGTGGTTGTTGTAGCCGTAGCTCCGTCTTGGTGGTGCTCGTCTCGCGGTCTTCTCTTGTGCTCATGAAGCTTGGACTTGGCGTGAAGTAGGGGTTGTTGGGACTTGTAGGTAGGCACATCTCGAGCATCTTCATGATGATGGTGTCGTTGTCGTCCTTGAGCTCGTAGTAGATTTCGTTCGTCGTCGTCGTGCACAAGATGCTTGGGGGTGACTTGCCCTTCATGACGATGTTGATCACGAATGTGATGGTGGTCACCATGTATATGTGGACATGGACAACTTGTGCTTGCGTTGCGTGGGCGCTCCGAAGATGATCGACTTGCTCGTCGCCGCCTTGAGGATGATGAAGGGGAAGAAGACTTGTAGTCGGCCACCATGTCTCGTAGTTGATCCTTTAGCTCGCCCAACTTGGTGTCGATGTAGTCCCTTTTCCTTGCTTCGGAGTGTCATATGTCGATGGCGAGGTTGTCGAGGCGCTCTCGCAAGGTAGATTGTGCACCTTGAATTTCATGTTGTAGTCCGAAGATGGATATTTTGGTGATGTAGTTGTTTACGCCGTCGTTGGTGTCGAAGACCAGAGATGAAATGCCTTGCCTATCCATCACAAGACTCGAGAAAATATGAGTGGGAGAAAGAGAATAACTATACCAAATGTACCTTCACCGATATTGAAGATGGATCAATGATCACTCAATGTGTAACAAGGAAATAGCACAATTGGTACCAATTCTTGTCGGTTTCTCAGACCTACACAAATAAGGCTTATGTCGGAGCTCGGTGAGGATAGTGGCACAATAATTTGATGCAAAATGTTAGCAAGAGTTAATAATGTTGAAAGAGATTCACAAATTTGCAAGTGAAAGAAGTAGACCAGTAGCAAAGAATGGCACACGGAAACACACACACGGATAGATAAATGGGGTCGTGCAACCAAGGAATGAGCACAAAATGTGGAGTCCACGGAAAACGCTCGTGTTGCACAACTCAAGAGAGACGCTAGCACGATTGCTCTATATGCGGATACGACACTTGTGCACAACCTATAAGATGCAAAATGGATAAACTTGCTATCCCAAGTATGCTATGTATGTATGGTTCCCGGTGTTTCTCAAGATGATCCAAGATGATCGGATATGACAATCTTATATGCAATGTGGTATGATGCTATGGCACTTGCTTACAAGATCTTTGCTCTTTCTCTTTTGCTTAAAAGCTTATTGTTTTTTATATGTATGGCCACTTTTGCACAATGCACAAACCAACATAGCAATTGTGTATATGTGGGAACAATCTTTGTGACACAATGGGTGATATGATACCAAGATGATATGGTATGTATGCAATGGGAGGTGTAGATCACTAATGTGCACAAGTAACGTTGCCGGCAATACTCAAATGGCTAGTCTCGATAGGAAAGTGTCGGGGAGGCTGATCGTACCCACGGACACCTATGGGGCCCGGCGGAGCGGGTCCCTTTGTGGTTCGGAGGGGGGCGGAGGTCGCACGAAGAGCGGATCGAGGCGATGCACATGGGCGGTTTACCCAGCTTCGGAGCTCTCCGGAGAGATAAAACTCCTACTGCTGCCTGTTTGATCTATTGTGTCCTTGCTAGGGAGCAATGCCCGCTACAAACCTAGCGTGAGTGTATCTAGTCTATGGCCAGTCGAATGAACTGAACCTTGCGAAATACGCGAATCGAACCCTGGCCAACCGCGGAACCCCTTCTACGTTGCACTCGGGCCTCCTTTTATATGCTCAAGGGGTCTCCGACAGGTGGCAACGTAGGCGGGGGTACAAACATAAAAACATGGGTTGGTACACCTACTTGAACAGTGTACAGTGTGAAAATACCTAACTCTGACGGCAAGGGACAAAAGCAATAAATGCCTGTCGTTGTCGCCAAACAAAGGTAACAGAGACCGTCAGTGCGCCTCCGCTTCGCCACGATGGCGAGCTTTGTCGGCCGCCGCTCATCGCTGCTCTCCGCTGGCCGCCTGGCTGCTCGACACGCACCCATGGGACGGTCCCGTGGCGACACGTCGCCGGGTGAGCTGGAGCGGAGACGGAGAGGAGTCGCATGCCGCGGCAAGCGCCTTTGCCGCGCCGGATCCTTGTCGCGCCCGGGACTTGTCGCGCTCGGGCCTTCCCGCAAGCTCCTCTTGCCGGGCCTTGTCTTCTGCGTGCACAGGTGGCCTTCCCGACAAGCTCCTCTTGCCGGGGCCTTGTCTTCTCAATCTAATACTTTGTTCTTGAATGGCTCCAAGGGATCCACGGAGAAGATTTGCAGGGATTTAGGCAAACCTTGCTGCAGGTGTCAAGAATCTGTTGCAGGCACGAGTACGGGATACTAGGGTACCCCTACTCTAGTACACCGACAGAGCCCCCGGGCCTGGGCCGCATACGGTGCCGAACGCTTGTCGGGCCAGCCAGAACTTTGACGGACATCGCGGCCTCGACCACGCCGCAACCCGCCCGGACCCACCACGATCCCCACTAACGGCAGACGCACCGGACGTGGCGTCGTCAGGCGAAGATCGTGGGCGCGGTCGTGGGGGTTCTTTATTAATATAAGCGGGCGTCCGCTCCCTCCTCCCTTTATAAGCGGAGAAACAGAGGCGGGCCGACCACTCCACGCCATTGCCGTCTTGTCAAGAAACCACCGCCGCTCCCTCGTCTTCTCCGGCGAAGAGAGCAACAGCCCGCCTTTCATCACGAGGCACACTCCTGCCGACCTCCTCCGCCCCCGCAATGGCCCCAAGGCCGATAAGGAGAAGGGCGTCTAAGTCGGCCGAGGCGCAGCGGCTCATGGCGCTGCGCAAGGAGCGAGCCGTCTTCCTCGCAGCTCGGCGCCGCAGAGCTGCGGACGTCTACTATCTTTTCGGCGACGGATACTCGGGCGCATCCAGCACGTAGGGTGCTCCGCCTCCGCCGCTGATCTGGTCCCAACAGGTACCCTTTCTTCGCCCTTTTCTTCTTTTTGCGGCCTTTGCCCGCCCGTATTCCGAAGTTCTTTTGCGACATAATGAACACCTTCAGCCTCCACCTCCTTGATTTCACCCCCAACGCCATCTTGACCATGGCCGTTTCGCACATTTGTGCGAAAACTTTGTCGAGTCCACCGAACGTGGCACTCTTCCGCCATTTCTTTGTCCCTCAAGGCCGAGAGAGGAGAGCCCTTGCCGAGGGATAGCACAGGTCTCTAGGATCGGCAAGAAAGAGGCCTACCTAGAGGGGAGTTCCGGAACAAGTGGGAGGAGTGGAGAGCCAACTGGTGCTGGGTCGTGAGGAGGACCCACAGCCCTTCACCTGCTGCAGGCGCCAAACCCCAATTGCGCTGCGGCAAGGATTGGAGTAACTTGGCGCCGGAGGATGCGAGGCGTAAGATAGTCAGTGACCGGATTCTGCGCCTCGAGCTTGCCGGATTAACTATTAAGCGCTTGGCGCAGACTTCATTCGCCGCCATCGCTTCCCTTGCGAGAAAGGAGGAGGCCTGCTTGGGAGTTCCGTCGCGGCGGACATCATGAGGCTGCGCCGGCCTGAATTGGAACTTCACCGTCATGGAGCTGGATTCGGTGCTGCTCGAGCTGTTCAAGAACAACCCGAACACCCGTGAGTGGTTCAAAGTTGCCGCGAGGGTCGCCCCGCTATGCAACAACTTCGGCGCCGACCGCATCCGCGCCATGATGCCATTGTGCGACTCCCACGGGATCGCCCCGACTGGCAGGAGCCCCGACGAGGTCGTGCAGCAATTCTTCGACAACTTGCAAGAGGTGCCGATCCGCCCGACGGCGAAGGGGCTCACCCAAGACACCACCGAAAGGTGAGATGGCGTGGATCGCCACCGTAGCGGAGGAGGCGGCAGCAGCCGCCGTCACTGGAGTCTTCGGTTCACCGTGGAGGAGGCGGACGCGGGCGAAGGCGGCAAGCGCCGCTGAAGCGAGGGGAGGTCGCCGCGAGGACGAGCCTGTCGAGCTCGAGGCCGGACGAGTGGACCCTCCGAGGGCGCTTCTTCCCCGCCGCCAAGTGACTTGCCACCGGAGCCCCGGCTCCGCCGAGGAGGCGTCTCCGCAGGTCGAGACGAGCCGGGCGACAGGTTGGCTCATTACAGCAGCGCCGACGCGCTCCACCGCGGCAAGCGAGGTTGCCAGCTGAGCGCCCAACCGCAGCGACAACCGGGCGGAATCTTCTCGCCGCCACGACGCCTCCGCTTAAGCGGCCAAGAGAGCCCACTCCCCGCCTCA
Source organism: Aegilops bicornis (assembly GCA_021605145.1). Classification (NCBI taxonomy): domain Eukaryota; kingdom Viridiplantae; phylum Streptophyta; class Magnoliopsida; order Poales; family Poaceae; genus Aegilops; species Aegilops bicornis. The sequence continues at coordinate 423,185,975 of CM038675.1, read as the reverse complement.
TCGCACCGGAGGCGGGCCGAGTTCGAATTCTCCGCCAGCTCGAGGAGGAAGGCGAAGAGTAAGCTTCCGAGATTGTGCTTGCACGTCTTTAATTTTATTGCTTCATCTTGAATCTGATTTGCTTCGTTACTGGCTCTTTCCTTTTCAGACGCTGTCCCAGAGCGCGAAGAGGGCTAAGATCCCGACGGTCGTCGTTGAGGACGATTCTCCTGCGTGGCGACGGGGACGCGTCCGAGGCCGCCTTGCTGCCCGCAACCCTTCCCTGCAGCAGCCCCCAACACGGCCCCCGTGAGTAAGTGTGCAGTTTTCTTCTTGTCATAGGCGTCAAGGGTGCCCTTCTTTGTTGATATCGACTGCAGTGCTTGTGCAGGAGCAGAGCAGTCTCATCAGGAGGGCTCGGAAGCCGCCTCCGAGATCCTGCCCGCTGCTACTACGCCGCCGAGGGAGGACTCCCCAGTAAGGGAGCTCCCTCCGACAAGGGAGGCCACCCCGGCAAGGGAGGCCACTCCGGCAAGGGAGGCTACCCCGGCAAGGGAGGCTACCCGGCAAGGGGCCACGCCGGCGACCCTCCAGTGGTCGAGGCCATGGTCATGATCCCGTTGCGTAACTCCCTTACGCGAAAATCTCCCTTGGGCTTGCTTTCTTTTGTTTCTGTTTTTTTGGATATCTGCTTGACTGCCTCTTCTTCGTCAAACGCAGACCCGATGGAGGTCGAGGCCGCCGGCGAGGAGGAGACGCGCGGCAACACCGACGAGGCCGCCGTCGAGGAAGAAGAGGTCATTGTCGTGGAAGAAGAGGCCGTCGCCGACGAGCCTGTTGGCGAGGAGGCCACCGAGGCTGCCGACGCAGAAGCCGGGCGAGGGGCAGACGGTCAGATCGACGGCCCCGAGGCCGCAGGAGCGGCGAAGCGCTACACCGACAGCCGACTTCATTGCCGCCATGGCGCCAGTTCGAGGAGCCCTAGCCCGGCCTACACGAAGGCCGGCGAATGCGTCTTCATTAAGCTCCCCAGGAGCCGAAGCTCCAGGCGCCACGAGGGCGAGACCTTCGACGGGCGAAGCTACTCACCGCTGGGTTGACGCTGGTGGACGCGCCAAGCAGCAGCAGATGGCGAAGTCCGAGGAGGAGCAACACAAGAAGCTGTTGTCCCTCTATCGCCTCCCGCTGTGCCAAGTTGGAGACCCGGAGGTCCTTGCGCGAGGGAGGAGCGGACATAGAGAAGCGCACCGAGGAGCTCCGGGCGCCAACAAAGAAAGCGCTCGCGACGCGGGCGACGCATGGCGCAGCCGCAGAAGAGCGCACGGCCTTCATCCTTGAGAAGGCCGCGGTGATGAGGAGTGCGGCTGGCTGCCGAGAAGCTTCGCCAGCGCAGAAAGCGAGTTGGCGCAGCGAAGGTCAACTTGGACAGCCACGAGGAGGACCTTGCCGCTGCGTGAGGAGTCGCTGGCGGGCGCTCAGAGGCGGCGACGCCGCCGCAGCCGCCGAGGCCGCCAAGGAAGAGTCAAGGCGAGGGTGGCACAGCCGAGGCCACCCTCACGAAGAGCGGCGAAGAGCTTGCCGTGCTCAAGCGTGAGCGCGAGAAGGGCGCTTACGCGCTGGCGAAGCTGCGAGCCCGCCTCGCCGACAGGCCAAGGAACTCGACGCCGCCAAGGACTCCAAGGCAGATCTGGAGCTGAAATCGACCACTCGACGCAGACGTTGGATGGTGCCGAGAGCGGAGGCGGGCTTGTTAGAGGCGATCACGCCAAGGAGGAGCTGCCGGTGAATGCCGTCTCCGGCCCGTAACACTCGAGGGAGAGCGTGGAGCACTAGACCGAAGGCCTTGTGGACACCGGGCCAGACATCCACAACGAGCCGATGAAGCCGGAGATGGGGGACCTCGCGTTCTCCTCCGACGAGCATCTCCAACCCAGCGTCAAGCTCAGCCTATTCTTCAAAGGCGTGGTGACGGGTCTCCGCGACTCCGGGAAGAGGTCCCGGCAGCCGGGCCGAGGAATCACGCCAGATCTGCTGGGGCCCTCGAGAAGGTGTTGATGAAGGTGGCCTTCCGCAACCCGGGCCTCAACCTTAATGGCGTCCTCGGATCCTTGCCGTCAAGCCAATGTGGAGGAGCTCAAAGCCCTTGTCGCACCCATTGTGGACAAGGTGCACAAGATTAAGAGGATTGAGGGCGACCGTGTGGACTAGGCCGCCAACCTTATCTTTCCTTTGTCGCCACCGATCATGTTTAGAAAACTTTGTTAGATCAGCGACAAGTTATTTTGTAATATACTCTATCTTAGGTGAATCGATCGATGCAATGTTATTTCCTCTACTTGATTTCTTCCTTTGTAATGCGTTTACGCCTGCGCATTTAGGGAAACTTGCGGTGCGAGCACCCTTGCCATGAGCGCCGAAAAGTGCGGAACTTCAGCAGCCGTCAAGGGTCGCCACCGACAAGCAACCTTGTCGCGACTAGCCGCAGCTCACTTAAGTTGTTGAGCGGACTCGAAACAAAGTAAGGGCGCGACCAGTCACGGTTTGGTTCCTCTGCGCACAGGTTTTCCATACAAAGTACTATCGTTCGAGGAAGATAACGAAAATTTAAAAATTGATTCCCGATGAGGCGACTTAGCTTTTCTGTTTCTTGCTTCCCGATGAGGCGAAGAAACTTCCTCGAGCGGTGCCTGGTCCATAGCATTATCTCCTCCTCCCCCCTGGTTAACTTGTGCGCGAGGGAGCCTCCCTTTCTTTGCGACAAGAGAAAGAAGAGGAAATAACGTTATAGAGCCCGGTGGCTCGATTACGCTTACGGGTGTGGTTGCTGCGCAAAGTGTTAGCCAAAACATGCAATAACTTGATGAAAGCATGAACTTGACAGGTTGTGCGCAACACATGGGCTTTACTGATGCACGGGGTCTGCGCCCGGCTTTGTACGAAGGATTACATGCAACAGCGGCAAGACTTGTACAAAAGGTGGTTGCCAGAACGGGTTCCGACAACCGCGCCTTATGGGTAAAACTTACGAAGATGCTCAATGTTCCAGGAGTTGCTCACCGGAATGCCATCTTCGGTCTCAAAGCGGACAAGCGCCGGGCCTAGTGACTTGTTTCACCCGATAAGGGCCTTCCCACTTCAAGGCCAACTTGTTTGAATTCTTGGCGGATTGAACGCGCCGAAGAACAAGGTCGCCTTCCTCGAGACTTTGGCATTAACCTGCGGCCATGGTAGCGGACGCGAGGGCTCTTTGGTAGCGAGCGGATCGCCAAAGAATCAAGACGATCCTCCTCAAGGAGCAGCGTGTCATCTTGTCGCAGCTGCTCTTGCTCAAACTCATCATAAGCGAGCACTCGAGGCGACTCCAGATACGAAGTTTCGTGGGGAGAACTGCCTGCTCCATAGACTAGAGCAAAGGGTGCCCGCCGGTGGCTCGATTTGGCGTCGTTACGATCGACCAAAGAACCACCGGCAGCCTCGATCCAGCTTTCTTCCGCACTTGTGCAGCCTGTCGAAAGTTCCGTCTTGAGTCCGCACAAGACTTCAGCGCCGCCTTTTCGCTTGACCGCTGCTTCTCGGGTGAGCAACGGAAGCGGCACCTTGGCGCCAAGGTCTTGGACGTCTTGCATGAAGGTGCGACTCGTGAATTGTGTGCCATTGTCGGTGATGATCCCGTTAGGGATTCCAAACGGCAAACAATCGACCAAGAACTTGATCACGATCGCGTGCTATCACCTTCCTCACTGCTTCCACTTCCGCCACTTTGTGAACTTGTCGATGGCGGCGTACAAGTACTCAAAGCCCCGACGACTTCGGGGAAGTGGCCGATGATGTCGAGCCCCTAGACAGAAAATGGCCAGGATATAGTGATCGTCTTGTGAGCTTGAGCCGGCAGTGTATCTGTTTGGAATGGAACTGCACGCTTCACACTTGGTTACTTGTGCGCTTGCATCCCGGAGGGCTGTCGGCGGAAGAAACCTTGCCGGAAAGCTTTGCGGCAAGTGCTCTTGGCGCCAATGTGGTGACCACATATGCCTCCATGTATCTTCGCCAACAGCTTCATCCATCTTCCCCGAATACACTTCAATTTCACACCGTTGAGTCTTCTTCCATGCAGATCTTTGTCGACAAACTGGTACATACTTGACCGCCGGGCTACTCTTTCCGCTTCTTCCCCGCTCTTCGGAAGTTCTCCGTCTCAAGGAAATGGACAATCTGCGCCCATCTTGCCGGAGCTTGTGGCTCGACAACAAGGACTAAAGGCTCATTCTGCCATCTGCGGGAACATCAGCTTCTACGGCAAGAGCCGGTGGCTTTGCCGAGTTAGATGTTCTCCCGACAAGCTTGCCGAGCAAGACTTGTCGGGAGCGCTTCTTCAACGAAACAAACCACGGGTCTGTCGAGCAGATCGCTCCTCAAAGACTGTTGGTGTTGATCTTGGGGACTTTTGCAACGACGGCTTGGAAGCTCTCGGAAAGTAGTCACCAGAGGCCAACTTCCTCTTCTTGCTTTGTCGAGCCGATGGTGTTACGGTTGGTCGAGTCGACTTGAGCACGAAAGTCCCCGGTTCCATTGTAGCTTAAGCGCAGCGCACTTTGACAGTATGCCAAGAATATCATTTTGAGCTCTTGGAACATGTTCCATTTGCGGTGCCATCAAAGTGCTCTTCTAGCTTCCTCACTTCATCAACGTAGGGTTCCATCAACGGACTCGGTAATCTTTGTTGACTTGGCGGACGACGAGTTGCGAGTCACCCCGACAATAAGCTTCTTGATCCCAAGGTCCACGGCGATCCACGAGACCGGCAAGCAAACCTTCATACTGCAGATTGTTTGTCGCTTGCTCCTTGGGAAAGTGCATCCGACGACGTACTTGAGGTGCTCTCCGGTGGGTGCGATAAGCGACGCCAAAGACCGGGCGCCTTTGCAGTAGAAGGCACCATCAAAGTACATTAGCCACTCTTTGCTTGCTTCTTTGACGGGAATGCTCGTCTCCTAATCTATTCATCCGGGCGTTGGAGTCCATTCTGCTATGAACTCGCCAAGGCTCGCTTTGGATAGTTGACGAGCTTTCAAACTTAAGACCAAAGCTTGACAACTCCAAAGGCCCACTCGACAATCCCGCCTGCCGCTTCGGATTCTGCAGATCCTCTTCGTGGGAAAGCGAGTGACAACTGTGATCTCATGTGCTTGGAAGTAATGGCGCAGCTTTCTCGAGGCCATGAGGAGGCCGAAGCAGTTTTTGCACACCGTAGTACCTTGACCTAGCCCCTCGCAGAGGGAATCGACAAAGTAAACTGGGCGCCGCACCATCCTTTTCTCAGATTCGTTTGTGTCTTCGCGGACTCGTCCTTGTCGGGACCAGAGCTTGTCGGCGAAGCCCCCGCTTGTCGCTGGATGTGCTTGCCGCTTGTTGGCTCGTCATCCGCCTCCCTCTCCGCCACTAACGCAGTTAACCACTTGATTGGTTGCCGCTATATATAGCAAAGAACTTCTCTTGTGGCCTAGGTGCGACAAGTGTTGGAGTAGAGGATGTATCTCTTTAAGTCTGCAGCGCAGCCTCCGCTTGGAGTCCATTTTATCGACCCGCCTTTTTCAAAATCTTGAAAAATGGCGTATGCGTGCTCAAGCAGACTCTAGAAATAAACTCTGCCGAGAGCAGCCACGCAACCGCAAGTCTTCGTGACATCCTTGACGCGCTTTGGTGCTTCAATCTGCTCAATGGCCTTGATCTTGTCGGGATTTGCCTCAATCCCTCGCCGAGACACGAAGAACCCGAGAAGCTTGCGGAAGGGACTCCAAACACGCACTTCTCGGGGTTGAGCTTGAGGTTTATCTTGGCGCAGATTTGCAAAGGTCTTGTCCGGATCTTGAACCAGAGTTGCTTTGTCCTCGCTCTTGACCACTATGTCATCCATGTAGGCTTCTACATTTCATGCATTTGCGGCTCAAAAGCGTCATGGACTACCCTTGCAAATGTTGAACCAAAGCATTCTTCAAACCGAAAGGCATCCGTATGAAACAAAGATGTGCCACATGGTGTGATGAATGCGGTTTTCTCCTCATCTTCTTCAGCCATGAAGATCTGATGGTATCCCGAGTAGGCATCAAGAAACGAGAGCAAATCACATCCGCCATGGAGTCAACAATCTGTCAATGCGCGGCAAGGAAATGGATCTTTGGGACAAGCTTTATTAACATCCGTGAAGTCAATACAAAGCCTCCATTTCCCATTTGCTTATGCGCACTACGAGATTGGCCAACCACGAGGATGGAGTACTCCTCGACAAGGCCTGCCGCTTCCAGCTTCTTGATCTCTTCACTATGAATTCTTGGCGCCCACCGCTTGCTTCTCGACTCTTTGCTTGACGGGCCGCGCATGAGGACAAACGGCCAAAGCGGTGCTCAATCACTTTCCGGGAACACCGGGATATCGATGGTTGCCATGCAAACACGCCGACATTCGCCCGCAGGAAAGCGACGAGCGTGCCTTCCTATTTGGGGTCGAGAGAGGCACCGATGGTGAAGGTACCACCAGCGCCCCTCCTTGGCGGGCACCTTCTTGGTCTTCGCGGAGCCACCATCTTCTTGCACTTGTCGGTGGAGCTCGATGGTGCGTCCTCGACGGTAGCGCAACACTCAAGAGGTGCGCTTGCCGGAGTGAGCATCGAGCCCTTGCCGGACTTGGACTTGGTCTTCTTCCCCGGAGCTTCAGCCGCAAGACTGCAACTGCTGGTACCGCATCCGGAAGATCTTGTCGGCACAGATAAGGGCATCCTTCTTGTCGCCATGGACAGAGATGACGCTTATCGGCCCGGCATCTTGATAAGGTTGTAGGCGTAGTGAGAGGCCGCCATGAACTTGGCGAGTGCCGGACGGCCAAGTATCCCATTGTAAGGCAATGGGAAATCGGCAACGCCAAATGTAACCCTCTCAGTCCTGAAGTTCAGCTTCACGCCAAATGTGACCGCAACGTAATCTTCCCTTCGCTTGCTCCTTCCGGATTGATTCCTTGGAAGGTTCCGGTCTCTTTGAGCTCATTGTCGAGGATTTGAAGCTTCGAGCACCGCGAGGAGATCAGATTCAAGCCGCCCCGCTGGTCAACTAACATTTTTGTGACCTTGAGGTTGCGGATGGTTGGAGAGACCAACATCGGCAAGCACCCGACCGTAGTTATGCGATCAGGGTGGTCCTCAATATCAAAAATGATAGGCGTGCTGGACCACTTCAGAGGCCTGCATGACTCTATGGATGGTTCCGCTACATTGACCTCCCGCATCCATTGCTTGAGTTGGCGGTGGGAGGTATGCAGGGAAGCACCTCCGTCAACGCATAGAACCTCTGTGGCTTTCTGAAACTCCCCGCCGTCGTCGTCGTCTTCCATATCTTCGCTGCCGTCATCATCTTCATCCTTGCCGCGCCGCTGGGAGGTCGATCTCCTTGTCGCTGCTTGACTTTTGCCGCGGCCCTCCCCGCCGGACGTTTCTTGCTTGCTCCCCAGCACCTTCCTGGCCTTCTCCTTGTCTCGTCGCTCGTACTCAGCTCTCTGCTTTGCCGACGAGCTGCTCGACCTTCTTGCAGCTCGGAGATCGTGGCCCTTGGTGCGGTGGATCTTACAAGATCTTGCTTGCGGAGCTGTCACGCTTGTCGGCGCCGCCACCGACCGGTGGTTGGCGCCGCAACCTCTTTGCCGGAGCCAACAGCCTTGGCGTTCTTGTCGCCGCCTCCGCTGCCGGACTGCTCGACAGCTAGCACTTCTGCTTTTCTTCTTCTGTTGCCTCGCCACCGCCCTTCTTTGCCGGGCGGTGTCATCACCGCTGATCCTCGCTTCGCATTCTCTCCCGGAGCCTCCTCCCTTCCTCGGTAGCAGGCACACTTGTCGGCCAAGGCGCATAACTCATCGACGCCCTTGATTTTGCTCATCGCCATCTCCTCCCTCATCCTGCGGTTCCGCACATTCGATGAAATGCGCTGATCACCGCGCGGGGTGGACGTCTCGATGTTGTAGTGCACACGGCTGAATCTCTCAATGAATTTGCGCAGGACTCTCCTTCCTTCCGGGCGAGCAAGTGAAGGTCGCTCTCTTGGCCATGAGGTTTGTGGCCACCTATGAAAGCGCCAACAAACCGATGGCACAGATCTCGCCAAGAGGATATGGAGCTGTCCAGCAAATGCATGAGCCAAGATCTCGACGTTGGGCTTGAGCACGGCGGGAAGTAGTTGGCGAGATCTTGTCGTCCGCCCCCCGCAGCCTGCACCGCGATGGTGTAGATGCTAAGGAACTCCGATGGATGCGCCCCGCCGCCGCATTTCTCCGCACGTCTGGTTTGAAGTTTTTACGGGTGGGCCGCTGGACTTGCCGCAGCTCACGAGTGAACGCAGGGCAACCTACCGCTGACGCAAGTCGCCTGGCCTCCGGGCGTGCATGTCAATAGAAGGCCCAGCCGCTTGTCGGATTGACATCGCGCTTCTCTTCGGGCGCCGATGCGCAGTTCGAAGCGTCCTCTTGCTTTGCCGCTCATGAAGAACTTGGCGCTGATCGCGGCGGGTTCGCGGATCCGACGACGCAGCGGAGTCGCTGTCGAGGTGGATCCGGTGAGTCGGCGATCTTGGCCTTCTTGGCGGAGAATGCACGGTGGTCGCACCTCCGGCGATGTAAATCGCCACCGGCTCGTGCCTTGTCGCCTCGCCGCGGCAACGATGGCGTTGGTTGTCGCGAGCGTCGTCGTTGGCATAGCCGGCGAGGCTCGATAGTGGCCCTCCACTCGTCGACCTTGCCGGCCGTTGGAGGGTAGTCGAGGAGCGATTGAGCTCTCGCCAAAGCTTCGCTGGAGTAGTAGGTGGCATTGGAGAACGGTGCAAGGAGCGGACGCGCCGGACTTCTAACCTCGTTAGAAGGAGCAGCGCCCGTCCGGCGGCCGTATCTCACTCGTGCCAACATATTGGCGCCAGTATGCTGGTCTTGAGGGTCTCGATCCAGCGAACGTATGGCGTTGTGAACGCCATGACGTTGTTGGTCCCGCGTCTCCCGAGATGGGCGCGGGATGCGCGACGCCGAGGTTTGCGGTGCCTTGTCCTTGGACTTGGCAACATCGCGCGAGCACCTTCGCCGACGCTGTTTCCTCCGCCCGCCGCACCGCCACCCGCTTGCTGCAGTGAGGGTGGGTACGACGCCGACGGTTTCTGCTGCCGCCGAAGCCTTCTTCTTCGGTGGCATGTTGAGGAAGATGTTGATGACGCTGCCCGCGTGAACGCCGGAATCGGATTCACACGGCCTCGACGCCCCCTACCTGGCGCGCCAGAGATGTCGGGGAGGCTGATCGTACCCACGGACACCTATGGGGCCCGGCGGAGCGGGTCCCTTTGTGGTTCGAAGGGGGGCGGAGGTCGCACGAAGAGCGGATCGAGGCGATGCACACGGCGGTTTACCCAGCCGAGCTCTCCGGAGAGATAAAACTCCTCATCGCTGCTGTTTGATCTATTGTGTCCTTGCTAGGGAGCAATGCCCGCTACAAAACCTAGCGTGAGTGTATCTAGTCTATGGCCAACAATGAATCAACCTTGCGAACATGCGAATCGAACCCTCGCCAACCATGGAACCCTTTCACGTTGCACTCGGGCCTCCTTTATACGCTCAAGGGGTCTCCGGCTGTGGCAACGTAAGCGGGGTACAAACATAAAAACATGGGTTGGTACACCTACTTGAACAGTGTACAGTGTGAAAATACCTAACTCTGACGGCAAGGGACAAAAGCAATAAATGCCTGTCGTTGTCGCCCAAACAGTGTAACAAAGACCGTCGGCGCGCCCGCCGCCACGATGGCGAGCCTGCTGCTCATTGCTGCTCTCCGCTGGCCGCACAGCTGCTCGACACGCACCCATGGGACGGTCCCGTGGCGACACGTCGTTGGGTGAGCTGGAGCGGAGACGGAGAGGAGCTGCATGCCGCGGCCGGATCCTTGTCGCGCCCGGGGACTTGTCGCGCTCCGGGCCTTCCCGGCAAGCTCCTCTTGCCGGGGCCTTGTCTTCTGCGTGCCTGGAGTGGCCTTCCCGACAAGCTCCTCTTGTCGGGGCCTTGTCTTCTCAATCTAATACTTTGTTCTTGAATGGCTCCAAGGGAGCCACGGAGGAGATTACGGTGACGAGGCAAACCTTGCCGCTGGTGTCAGAATCGTCTGCAGGCACGAGTACGGGATACTAGGGTACCCCTACTCTAGTACACCGACAGAAAGTGACGCAAAATGATCTAGGGGTTATCAATGCAATTGCAAGGGAATATACAATGGAGGGATACCACGATACCAAGATGATATGGAGGTTACCGTCCTTGGCGATGATGATTGGCGGTGATCTTGATGGAGATACCAAGATGATGGAGACTCGTCCCTAAGTAGCCGAAACACCTTAGGAAACGGAAAAACCGCGAACTCAAAGTCTCAAATGTCAAATGTCAAAATGGTGGTAGCAGAAAGCGGTGGTGGTTTTGCAGAAGGTCAATGGGATTGCGGAAATGCAATGATGGGTTTTGAGACACAATGTGGAAATGGAGGGTAAGGTGGTGAACTATACACGGTGTCGGAGTTGGAAGCACGGTCCCTAAGTAGCCGAAACACCTTAGGAGACACAACTCTCAACACATACAAAATTGGGTTAAGTTGAGGTTGGCGGAAGTGTATGGTGGGTAAGCCTATGCGGTAATGGTGGTGGTGGTTGATGAAGAAGCAACCGTCCCTAAGTAGCCTAAACACCTTAGGACTCGAATCACAACTCAAACAACCACAAATGGTAAGGGGAACAAAAAGGGTTAGGTTGCGGAAGGCTATGGTGGTTTTGCGGAAGTTATGGTGGAAGCCCTAGGCAAAGATGCCAAAGTTCCAAAAAATTGATGGAGTCAAATGGTGATGGTAGTATTTTTGTGGGATGGGGGATGTCAATAGCTTCAAAACGAGATAAAGAATGTCAAAATTGGACTCCGGATGAATTATTTATGCACAAAATGGTGAAACGGGGAAGGCTGAAATGCCAGGGGCCGGACATCCGGGGGTTTGGCCGGATTTCGGGACTCGATGTCCGTGAATCACAAGGCAAAATGTGCTCCAGGAGCAGGATGTCCGGGCCTACGGGCCGGATGTCCGGGGGGGGGGGGGGCAGATGTCCGGGGCTACGGAACGGATGTCCGGGCTCCAAATCCGAGGATGAACTCGAGAACTCGATTTTGGGGGCGGAAATTGATGAATTCGGGGGCAAAATTGCGGAGATTTTGTGGATGGAAAGTGGGGAAAATTGGGGGAAAGCTAGATCCACTAGTAACAAAGCAAATCCATGGATCAAATCCAACAAAACTTCATCACACCAACAAATCACAAAAAATTTTGGGGCTATTTTTGGTCGGGAATTTTCGAATTTGGGACAAAATCAACAAAACTAGGCTAGAAAACACAACGGGGAGGCTCTGAAGTCATGATCAACGTGGCTCATGATACCAAGATGATGTAGGGTGGAACCCTAGATGGCCGATCTTTCACGAAAGGAGCAGATCCCTACGAAAAACGCGATGAACACGAGGGGAAACACGAGGGAAACACGAGGGGAACACGAGAGAAATCACTCAACCAACAAGAATAGATCACACATGCGCTAGATCGATGAACACAAATGTGAGATACAAGATCCAAAGTCAACAAAGGACGATACAAAGGTAACCTGTTCTTCTCCGTGAGGAGGTCTTGATGGGGCCACCCAAGAGGGGGTCTTGAATCCAAGGTGATCTTCTCCGAAGAGGGGCCGCAGTCTCTCGAGGAGGAGATCCATAATGGATGAGCAAAGCTCTATCTCTAAATGAGCTAATCCTTTGCTCACCCTAACTAGGAGGAGGAGGGGGGGGGGTCTATATATAGTGTTAGCCCACGAAGGGGTAAGTGAGAGGGGGGATACATGGGCCCTTGGCCCGTTCAATGTGCGTAGACAGGCGCCGGATGTCCGGACTGGGGCCGGAGGTCCGGCGGCTCACGAGGTGCCGGATGTCCGGGCTAGAGCGGCTGATTCTTCTGCTCTCTGGATAGCGTGCCCCGGATTTCCGGGCATGCGGCAGATGTCCGGCCCGTCGGGGGCGCCGGATGTCCGGGGGTCGGCTGGATGTCCGACCGCTGTAGAGTCGCCTGGCTTCTGTCTCTCTCTGGTCTTCTTCTGGTTGGTGGGGCCGGATGTCCGGCGGCTGTAGCTCCACGACGACTCCACTTGAGGCACTTCTTGATCCACTTCCGTGTGGACTTGGCGTATGCCTCGAGCATCTCCATGGCCGTCTCCTTGGTTCCTAAGCACATGTAGCGTCTTTGCATTAGGTAGCAACCATGTCTCGTACGAGTGGAAAGGGGAAGCATGTAGGAACGGGTTCACCTTAGGTCCAATGGCGCATGCTCGAGTGTACATGGGGATGATCGTAGGATGCTCCGCATCATTAGCTCATGCCTCTCCCTAATATAAAATTACAAGAATGATTATGGTACTTCTTATCGACTGCCTAGGGACAAATAACTTTCTTGTTGACTCAAACCCTTTTACTAAACACCTAACTTTTATTATCTTGCAAAGTACTTCTAGTTTTATTCTTGCAAAATAGTTCTAGGATCACTCCTACAAAATAGTTTGATACTTGTTCTAGGTAAAGCAAACGTTAAAGTGTGAGTAGAGTTGTATCGGTGGTCGATAGAACTTGAGGGAATATTTGTTCTGCCTTTAGCTCCCCATTGGGTTCAACACCCATATTTATTGAATAAGGCTACAAACGATCCCCTAAACTTGTGGGTTATCAAGACGTTTTTCCGACGCCGTTGCCAGGGAGCAATAGCATGAGGTGAATATTCTCGTGTGTGCTTGTTTGCTTTATCACTAAGTAGTTTCTATTTCTTGTTCTAAGTTGTTCTATATCTTTAGTTATGGATATGGAACACGAAACAACAAAAAAATTAGTTATACTTGCTACTCATGGAGATGGGGAACCTCCTAAAACCCTCGATGCTCGTTATGTGAAAAATATTATGCACTACTTTGATAATCCTGAGAAAAGCCCATTCAACTTGATAATGGGAGTAACATTGGATCAACGTGAATACTTTAGGGATTATCTCTTGACACAAAAAGGGAAATTGTTATGGGATCAAATTTATATGTTGTATTGGTATGCTCGGGATTTATGCTTGAGATATGATTTTACTTGTTGCTATGGATGAATGCTCCACACCTTCCCTTTTCATGCAAATTTAATGATAATGAAACCTTAGCTTCTTATGCTAATGGTATATATGATTACTATGATGTGGAACGAATAGAGGAATTCATCGCTTTTAAGGGTGCTTATGAAATTGAATCTTTGTTTGAAAAGTATGATGCTTTTGATGATGATGTTTATAGACCTGAATATTTTGCCATCCTTAAATATAGCTATGATAATTATAAATATAATTCTGATATTGATGAATTTATTGAGAAAATCTCCGCTGTCCAAGAAGAGACTAATATTTTGCAGGAGTCTATGGAAGAAGAAATTGATGAATCTGTGAGCTCATTGGATGAAAAAGATGATGAGGAGAGCGAAGAACAAAAGGAGGAACAACGGATTAGCTACCGTGCCCACCTTCTAATAAGAGTAACTGTCCAACTCCTATATTATTTAGTATCCCTTCATGCTTACCGAAGGATGAATGCTATGATAATTGCTATGATCCCTTGGTTTCTCTTGAAATATCCCTTTTTGATGAACTCGATGCTTGTTATGCTTGTGGCCAAGATGCCAATATTAATTATGGTTATGGAGATGAACTTGCTATAGTTCCATATGTTAAGAATGAAATTGTTTCTATTGCACCCACACATGATAGTCCTATTATCTTTTTGAGTTCTCCAAACTACACTATATCGGAGAAGTTTGCTGTTATTAAGGATTATGTTGATGTGTTACATTTTGCTACTACACATGATGATTTTGATGAATATAATATGCATGTGCTTTCTGCTCCTACTTACAATTATTATGATAGAGGAACTACATCTCCGCCTCTTTATGTTTCCAACATGATAAAATTGTAAGAAACTTCTTATGCTATGTATTGGCCTTTACTTGATGTTCATGAATTGTTCTTGTATGACATGCCGATGCATAGGAAGAGAGTTAGACTTCGTCATTACATGATATATGTTGCTTTGTGCTCACTACTAAATACTAAATCATTGTTGATTCAAGTTGGCTTTGATATACCTTGGCATCCGTGTGAATCCATTACTTGAGCACTTTATGCCTAGCTTAATGGCTTTAAAGAAAGTGCTGCCAGGGAGACGACCCGAAAGTTTTAGCGATTCATTTATTCCTGTCGAGTGCTTTTATATAGTTTAAAAACAAAAAATATAGAGGGGAAACTTAAAACTTCACAACAAGAAAATTGAAAGCGAGAAAGACGAACACCGTTGAAGTGGGGGACGTCCTTGAACTTTGTTCATGCTCATGGAAAATTATGAATCTTAATTGCAGAAAACTTTCAACAAAAATAATTATCCCCTTTTACAATTCCATTGTATTATAAAAATAATGTGTGAAGATTTGCCTTTAGGATGTTTAAATTGCTTGTTGGTTTGTGCGGTGCAAAACAGAAACTTTGGCTGTAGTGCATGATTTTACATTTTTTACTGGAATGTCAAACGGTTCTGAAACCCTTTGTACTGTCTTACTATACAAATTTTTTATTTTTTCTAATTGTTTAAGAATTTTTGGAGTATCAGAAGTATGGTAGATGTTCAGATTGCTACAGACTGTCCTGTTTAAGACAGATTCTGTTTTTGATGCATTGTTTTGCTTGTTTTGATGAAACTATAGATTCTATCTGTGGTATAAGCCATGGAAAAGTTATATTACAGTAGCTACGATGCAAAACCAAAATATGAATTGGTTTGCAATAGTACTTAGAGTAGTGATTTACTTTATTATACTAATGGATCTTACCGAGTTTTTTGCTGAGTTTTGTGTGGATGAAGTGATCAAAGATCGAGGAGGTCTCGATATGAGGAGAAGGAGGAGAGGAAAGACCTCAAGCTTGAGGATGCCCAAGGCACACCAAGTAAATATTCGAGGAGAATCAAGCGTCTAAGCTTGGGGATACCCCGGAAGGCATCCCATCTTTCTTCAACAAGTATCAGTATGTTTTCGTCTTCGTTTCATTCACATGATATGTTCAAATCTTGGAGCGTCTTTTGTGCTTAGTTTTCATTTTTATTTTATGCACCATGCTGGTATGAGATAGTCCATGGTTTATTTGTAGAATGCTCATTGCACTTCACTTATATCTTTTGAGTATGGCTTTATAGAATGCTTCATGTGCTTCACTTTTATCATTTGAAGTTTGGATTGCCTGTTTCTCTTCACATAGAAAACCATTTTTTGAAGAATGCTCTTTTGCTTCACTTATGTTTGTTAGAGCATGGTCTTTTGTAGAAAGAATTAAACTCTCATGCTTCACTTATATCCCTTTGGAGAGTCAACAGGAGTTGGTCAATTGCATGGTTAGTCATAAAATCCTACATAAAACTTATGGATCACTGAATATGATATGTTTGATTCCTTGCAATAGTTTTGCGATATAGAGATGGAATATGTGGGAGGTACTAGCAAATGGTTGTGGTTAGTAATAATATTGGTGTTAAGGTTTGTGATTCCCGAAGCATGTATAGTCTCTCGTTATGCTATGAAGTTGGAGCATGATTTATTATTGATTGTCTTCCTTATGAGTGGTGGTCGGGGACGAGGATGGTATTTTCCTACCAATCTATCCCCCTAGGGGCATGCGTAGTAGTACTTTGCTTCAAGGGATAATAAAATTTTGCAATAAGTATATGAGTTCTTTATGACTAATGTGAGTCCATGGATTATACACACTCTTACCTTTCCGCAATTTGCTAGCCTCTACGGTACCGTGCATTGCCCTTTATCACCTCGAGAGTCGGTGTAAACTTTGCAAGTGCATCCAAACCCCGTGATATGATACACTCTATCACACATAAGCCTTATTATATCTTTCTCAAAATAGCCGACATACCTACCTATTATGGCTTTTCCATGGCCATTCTGAGATATATTGCCATGCAACTTCCACCGCTTCCGTTTGATGACTTGAGCATTCATTGTCATATTGCTTTGCATGATCATATAGCTGACATAGTAGTTGTGGCTCAGCCACCGTTCATCATTTTTCATACATGTTATGCTAGATCATTGCACATCCTGGTACATTGCCAGAGGCATTCATATGGAGTCATATTTTGTCACAGGTATCGAGTTTTAATTTTTATTTCTTTTGAGTTATAAGTGAATAGAAGTGTGATGATCATCATTATTCATTTCTAGAGCAGTGCCCCAGTGAGGAAAGGATGATGGAGACTATGATTCCCCCACAAGTCGGGATGAGACTCCGGACAATGAGAGAAAAATAAAAATAAAAAATGAAAAAAAGAAAAAAAGAAAAAGAGAAAAGAAAGAAAAGAAAGAAGAAGAAAGAAGAAGAAAGAAAGAAAAAAATAAAAAATAAAAAGAGAAAAATAAATATAGAGAGAAGGGGCATTGTTAGTATCCTTTACTACACTTGTCCTTCAAAGTAGCACCATGTTTTTCATTTGGAGAGTCTCCTATGTTGTCACTTTCATAAACTAGTGGGAATTTTTCATTATAGGATTAGATGCACACCCACTTAGTTTTCACATTGAGCTTTCATACACTTATAGCTCTTAGTGCATTCGTTGCATGGCAATCCCTACTCCTCACGTTGATACCGATTGATGGGCATCTCCATAGCCCGTTGGTTAGCCGCGTCGATGTGAGACTTTCTTACTTTGTGTCTTCTCTATATTTACCCCTATCATCATACTCTATTCCAGCCGTGGTGCTATATCCATGGCCTGTGCTCATGTATTGCGTGAGGGTTGAAAAAGCTGAAGCGCGTTAAAAAGTATGAACCAATTGCTCGGCTTATCATCGGAGTTGTGCATGCTAAATACTTTGTGTTAAGAAGACAGAGCATGACAAGACTATATGATTTTGTAGGGATAGCATTCTTTAGCGTTGATATTTTGAAAGACACGATTGTTTGTTGGGATGGTTGAGTATTGATGTCTTTATGTCAAATTATGGACTATTGCTTTGAATCACTTATGTCTTAATATTCATGCCATGATTAGATATATGATAAAGTTTATGCTAGGAAGCATTCCACATCAAAAATTATCTTTTTTATCATTTACCTACTCGAGGATGAGCAGGAATTAAGCTTGGGGATGCTGATATGTCTCCGTCGTATCTATAATTTTTGATTGTTTCATGCCAATATTATACAAATTTCACATATTTTTGGCAACTTCTTATATGATTTATTGGACTAACATATTGATCCAGTGCCCAGTGCCAGTTCCTGTTTTTTCTGTATGTTTTTTGTATCACAAAAAATCCATATCATACGAAGTGCAAATGCAATAAAATTTCACGGAGAATTATTTTGGAATATATGTGATTTTTAGGAGTTGGGATCACCACAAACGGAGGCCCACACAGGGCACAAGACACCAGCGCACCACCCTTGAGCCAGGAGCGTGGTGGTGGGTTGTGCTCACCTCGTACGTTGGTTGGAGCTCTACTTCGGGGGCAAGGAAGCTTATATCCGGAAAAAAAATCATGTTAAAATCTCAACGCAATCGGACTAACGGATATCCGGGAATATAAGAAACGGTTTTCGGCCAGATCTGGGGAACGCCGAAACAGAAGAGAACAGAAAGGAATATCCAATCTCGGAGGGGCTCCCGCCCCTCCGCCGCCATGGAGAACAAGGACCAGAGGGGGAACTCTCCTCCCATCTAGGGGGGGGGGGGGCAAGGAAGAATAAGAAGGAGGGGGGCTCTCTCCCCCTTGCTTCCGGTGGCGCCGGAGTATCGTCGGGGCAACAATCGGGACGGCGATGTACATCAACAATCTTGCTACCGTCAACGCCAAATCTCCCCCCCTCTATGCAGTGGTGTAACACCCCTTCTCCCCACTGTAATCTTTACTTAAACATGGTGCTCAACTCCATATATTATTTCCCAATGATATTTGGCTATCCTATGATGTTTGAGTAGATCTGTTTTGTCCTGTGGGTTAATTGTGATCTTGGTTGGTATGATTGTATATTTTATTTATGGTGCTGTCCTCCGGTGCCCTCCGTTCTCGCGCAAACGTGAGGGCCCCCCGCTGTACGGTGTTGCAATATGTTCATGATTCACTTATGGTGGGTTGGGAGAGTGACACAAGCTTAAACCCGAGTAGGTGGGTTATGGCGTATGGGAGTAAACACTACTAGGAAATTTCTTATACACTTTAGCATAGTAGTAGCGCTGTAAAATAGTAACCGCTGCTGCTAATTAGCAGTAGCGCTTTTCCTGGCAGGCGCTACTAGTAACTATGTAGTAGTAGCGTTGGGAAGCAAAAACGTGCTACTACTATGTGGGACCAGACAAGGCCACCGACGGTCGCTAGAGTTGTAGCACTGTACAGAAACAACCGCTACTACTAACAGTTTAGTAGTAGCGCTTGATTTTACTGCGCCGCTACTGCTAATGGGCCCCACTTAGTAGTAGTGCTTTTCCTGGAGAGCGCTACTATTAAGTTCCATAGCAGCAGCGCTTTTTGCCAAGCAGCGCTACTGCTAGTTGCGGCTGGTGCCACCTTTCCACCCCTCCCCCTCCTCTCCCCCACTTTTCCCTCTCTCCCCCTCCTTTCCGCTCTCCACTCTCCACTCTCCACCATTGTTGCTCTTCTTCTCTCTTCCTCCTACCTCTCTTCTCTCCTCATTAATGGCACCCTCCTCCATAAACGGCCTCTCTCTTTCTCCTACACCTCTCTTCTCTCCCCATTAATGCCCCTCTCCACCATAACCCCTCTCCATTAATTAGCTAGCTAGATTCACCTCTCCTCCCCAACAACTAGATCTAGATAGCTATTTAGCCATCCACACGTGCTCTCTCAATCGTTTTCTCTCATCATCTAATTAACTGCGCGCTCTCGGTGTCTCTCGGGAGAAATATAGGTGAGTAAAAAGTTGCTCATTTTAAGAATGAGAATATGTGTGTGAATGAGAATATATGTGTTTGGAATATGTGTGTTTGAGATTTGTGCGAGTGACATGCCCTCGAGTATCTTATGTTTTGCCGAAATGTTGATTTATTTCCGTTTCGGTGAATTTTGAGAAAACTCAAAATGTCCTATTTTTAGGCAAGGTCATGCCAAAATTATATATATATATATATGACTTTGAAGCATGCATTATTTATTTTATAACCCTTTTGCTTGTTATACTGTGCAGTCGGTCATGAAGGTGAGTGGATGGAAGGTGGAGCGGTACAAGCAATCCGCGGTGACGAACATGTATGCAAATAATCGGACTAGGATTAGATGTCCGTGTGCAAGATGCAAGGAAGGAGTCCTTTTGGACCCTTTTGATCGTGGCACTTTGAAGGCGCACCTGCTGATGAATGGTTTCATGGATGGCTATACTCATTGGATAAGTGAATAAGATGATGATGATGAGGACGTCCACATGGCAGGGAATAATGACATGGGGCTAGACGAAGAGATGACCGATCAACGTGAAGACGATGGCGCCGGACATGTCGGTGGGGAAGAGTCCAGAAATGACGGCGGTGGAGAAGATTCCGGACACGGAGAAGAAGAGTCCGGACATGGCAGAGAAGAGGCGGTGGTCTGCAGTCTTTGACGCTACTAAGTGCAGTCGTGTAGGACCCTCATGTTCGAGACCTCCTTCGCAAGAGTACGACTAGCGAGAGAGCTGCTTCTAGAGAGGAGGCCAAGCTGGCGCAACTTGAAGTAGACCCAAGGACTCCATTGTATGACGGTTGCGATCCCGAGGTGACCCGCTTGAGTTTCACGCTTGAACATCTATAGACGAAGGCCAAAAACAAATGGACTGACAAAAGCCTTGATGAGCATTTGAAGTATCTACATAATAAAGTTCTTCCCGCAGGGAACCTGTGTCCTACTAGTGTCGAGGAGGCCAAGAAAATCGTTTGCCCTTTTGATTTGCCGCACATTAGGTACCACACATGCATGCTTCTCGATACAAGAAGGCAGGAAAGAAAGCTCCTCAGAAAGTTGTATGGTACTTTCCGATCACTCCCCGTCTGCAGCGGTATTTTGTAGATCCTAAGGAAGCAAAGCTCATGCGCAGGCACGCGGAGAGGAAGAAGACCGATGATGGAGATGATCTGAGGCTGAGACACCTCGTAGATGGTAGCCAGTGGAGAGCATTCAACGTCGTATATGGATTTGCTGCAGAAGATCCAAGGAACATCATGCTTCGTGCGAGTACCGATGGCATGAATCCGTTTGGAAACCAGAACACCAACCAAATCACATGGCCTGTGTTTTTATGGATGTACAACCTCCCCCCATGGAAGTGCATGAAGACAAAGTACATACACATGAGCATGCTGATTCAAGGGCCAAAACAACCGGGAAATAGTATTAACATGTATATGGGGCTTCTGCAAGAGGAGCTAGACACGTTATGGAAAACACCGGCATGGACATGGGACGCCAGCAAAGGAGAATATTTCCATATGAGAGCCGCGCTGATGATGACGGTACACGACTATCTCGGTTACGGGTACACCTCAGGCCAGGTGTGCCACAGATACTGCGGATGCATGAAGTGCATGGATGATACAACGTCTCAGTAGCTTACGTCAACGAAATATGGCGGGTCCGGGAAAATCGTGTACATGGGGCATCGTAGATGGCTCGAGAAGGATGACCCGTGGAGAAAGCGTGGAGAATTATTCAATGGGTTGGCTGAGCTTCGAGGACCTCCACGTAAGAGGAGCGGCGCCAAAATCGACGAGCTGTTGAGAAACTGGGAACAATGCCCCGCGCCAGGAAAGATCAAAAAGGTGCCGGAGCCGCTACTGAAGGTATGGAAAATGAGGTCTGTTTTCTGGGACTTGGAGTACTGGCCGAATCACGACACGCCTCATTGCCTTGATCAAATGCATATCACGAAGAATGTCCTCGAGAGCTTGCTTGGCACACTGATGAACATGCCGGAGAAGACCAAGGATGGGCCGAAGGCAAGGAAAGACTTGGAAGATTTGAAGATCAGGAAAGATCTCCACTGTAAAAAGTTAATGAAGGATACGGAGACGGAGACGGAGGAGGGGGAAAGGGGCAGAAAAGTCAACAAGAAGGAGGAGAATCATTGCCCCCCTTCTTGCTCCACCTTAAGTGTGAAGGAGATCGATAAGTTTGTCAAGTGCCTTATGGGAATCAAAGTCACTTCCGGTTACTGTGGGAGGATAAGCGGATTTCTAGACCCCAAGAAGAAAAGGTTCAGCTGGTTGAAGTCTCATGAGTGTCATGTGATGATGATGCAGATACTCCCGGTTGCCATTAGATGGATAATGGAGAAGCACGTCCGTGACACTCTTACTGGTCTCTGCAACTTCTTCGACGTTATATCTCGAATGTCCATAAGTGTGAAGTAGCTGCGAAGGCTACAGGAAGATATCGTTGTCATACTATGTGAGCTTGAGATGTACTTCCCGCCCGCGTTCTTTGACGTCATGGTGTATCCGTGTGTCGACATCATGGACGACATCATCGACCTCAGGCCGACATTCCTTCACAGCATGATGCCGTTCGAGAGGATGAATGGGGTCATCAAAGGATTCGTTCATAACATGTCCCGTCCCAAAGGGAGCATCGTCCAGGGATATCTGACGCACGAGTGCTTCTCCTTTTGCGAGAATTATATAAGCGTCAAAGACCCTGTTGTTGGTTTGCCCGTCAAGAAGCACGCTGGGAAGCTCGAAGGAGATGGTCACAACAACGGCCGGAGGGAATTTCACGTGGACTACTCGGATCGATTTTAACGACTTTTGACAGGTATAACTTAGTAGTGCTGCTACACCTAGATGTGGTAGATGATTATGTGGCACAACACAAAGAAAGCATCACAAAGAAGTACCGTGATAAGGGGATGCTCAAGACGGACAAATGGGTTATCAGAGATCACAACGCCACTTTCTTATGCGTTGGTTCAAAGAGCAAGTTCTTGAAAATCCCCCAGAAGAGGGCAGTTCGGATGGATTGCTCATACACGCCTTAGCACATGGCCCCGCGCCCAAGCTCACGACCTATCAGTCCTACGATATCAATGGGTACACATTCTACACGGAGGCCAAAGACATGGACAGTGATTACCAGAACTTCGGGGTGACAATTCAATGCGTGACTGACGCCAATGGCACAACTGAAAGATTCTACGGAAGGGTCGAAGAGATCTGGGAGCTTGACTATGCTGGAATGTACGATGCGGCGATGTTCCATGTCAGATGGGCCAAGGACGTCATTAGAGAAAACAAGTATTTCACCACCATGTCTATACCGACGCGAAGAGCACTCCCGTGAACGTTAACGTCATCGCCAAAAATGAGCCATGGGTACACGCTAAGCACGTGACACAATGCTTCTTCATAACCGACCCGGCCAATCCTAGCCGTGTTTTCGTGAGGAGATCCAAAAGGAGCATCGTCGTAATGGATGGAGTCGCCAACGAGGAAGACTACGACCAATACGGCTACCCAATGAGGGAAGATGACGATGACGATGAAGCATACGTGAAAAGAAGAATCAACACTACATTACCTAAGAAAGATTGTAATCCATGGCTCCAGAAAAGTCACAAGGAGGGGCTCAATTACTCGGCAACGAACAAGAAAGGGAAGAAGCTCAATGTGAAATGTCGTCGACGCAGCTGATCAGAAACCTACATTTATATATATGTCTATTTTGTGTATGCACTTAAGTAACCATCATCGGTCAACTGATATGTTGCCACCACATGCATGGTTCCAGTGATATTCGCGTAGTAGGGGGAGAGGGTGACGCCATCGTCGGGAGAAAAACAAAAAAACAAAAACAAAAGGGAGAAAGCAGTACAAAAGAAAAAGGAAAGTAAACAGAAAAGAAAAGGAAAATAATAAAAGAAAAGAAAACTAAAAAATAGAAAAGGAAAATAATAATAAAAAAGAATAAAAATTGGAATTGTTAGCAGTAGCGTTGGATTGTGAATCAGCGCTATAGCTAAGTTAGCTATAGCGCTGGATCCTAAACAAGCGCTACAACTATGTGCCATTAGCAGTAGCACTGCATTACCACCCAACGCTATAGCTAAGTTAGCTATAGCGCTGGATCCTGACCCAGCGCTACTACTACTTTGAGTTAACCACCGCGGGGCTCAAATTTTGCCAAGTCCCAACCCTCTTACCCACTCTCCCCACCCTCTTCCCCCACTCTGTCACCGCCTCAAATGCCACCTTGCCCACCCTCACGTAAATGCATCACCCTCGTGGCCGTCGCCCCAGCCGCCCGTCGACCGTCACCGGCCGTCTCCCGAGCCCGCCCTTGACCTCGCCGGTGTCTCCCCTGCCCGCCCTCGACCACCAGCGCCGCCGACCTCTCCCCACCTTGCAACGCCCTCGACCTCGCCCGCTGCCGTCCGCCGCCCTCGACCGCTTGTTGCCCAGGGCACAGGCTCCCTCACCGTAAGCCTCTCCTGTCTCCTACCCTCCTCTTCCTCTCCTCTCCCCTGCCATCCTCTCTCTCTCTCTCTATTTAGGGAAAATTTAGCAAATTTTAGGGCAAGTTAGCAAATTTAGCAAAAAAATAATAGCAAAGTTAGCAAATTTAGCAAAGTTATCAACTTGTTTTTAGCAAATTAGGGCAGTAGCTGATTAGCAATTTTTTTTTGTTTTTTTAGTAAGTTAGCAAATTTTTGTAGCAAGTTAGCAAAAATTTAGGTATAAAAATAGTAGCAAAAAAATTAGAAAACAGTAGCAAAGTTTAAAAAAACAGTAGCAATTTAAAATAAAACAGTAGCAAAAATTAGGTATAAAAACAGTAGCAAATAAAAAAAGTAGCAAATTAAAAAAACAGTAGAAATTTTAGGAAAGTTAGCAAAATTTTGAGTAAGTTAGCAAAAATAGTAGAGAGAGAGAGCAAGTTTGTGCTAGGAGTTAGCTATGTATGAGCCCTAGGAGCAAGTTTGTAGCTATTTTTGTCATTTTTGTGTATTTAAGTACAAGCATGCTTTTGCTTGAATGATATATGTCATTGATGTTATATGTTGGTTTTGCAATGTTGGTTGAATGTCGAAAAATATCCGAGTGGCCTATGTTTTGCCGGATTGTTGATTCATTTCTGTTCCGGCAAATTTCATACGCTCCATATGTTCACTTTTTAGAAAAGGTCATGCGGAAAATTTATGTGATTTTCGGCATGACTTGTGCTAGAAACTAGGACATATGGAGTACCCGGGATTTCCCGGAAGGGGAATGAATCAACATTCTGTCCAAATATAGGCCCCTTTTTTCTCTTCATTATATCTTTTATTTACAATTGTTGAATAGGAAACATGTCTACCGACGCCAAAGTCGTGGGTGGTTTTGCTCGCCTCGCAGACCCCATCGAGGCAGCAAATCACTATTTCGATTACCTGGACAAACACCAGATTGGGTTGCATGGTGGCGGCAGTGTCACCAACCCCGACACCAACTCCGGCACTGGCACCGACACCACCCCCGAGGACGGCAACGATGTTGTCGTAGCCGGTAAAGCAACAAAGAAGAAGAGGACACGAAGACCAAACGAGCTAGCTTGGCATCGGACAAATTGTGGTCACGGAGATGCACCCCAAGAAGTTAGAGCCAACGGCGCTGGAGGATGTGCGCTCGTGCTGGGGAAATAAACTTGGATGCATCCTTAGGGAAACCGCCAACATCAACGACGAGAGGTTGAAGGAGATACCACATATGGAGCACATGCTCCTAAAGAAGTTGCACAATAGGTTCCTGTTCCCCGACCGGAATGAAATATAAATAGCCATGGGACGATGTCGCCACGACAAAGATAAACGACAAGGTGATGGTGAACTTCACCAATGACTTGTCCTCCTGGAAAGTTCGGGTGAAAAGCGCGATTGCGAAGAATGAACCGTGGTCCAAGATTCATGCCGTTAATCCGACAATAATGGAAGAGGACTTTGTAAAATTCAAGGAGAATTGCGGTAAGGAAGAAGTCAAGGGAAGGTCGGAGAAAATGAAGGCGCTGCAGGCCAAGAACACGCCTTCCCACTGCCTCGGAAGCCGTTGTTACGAGGGGAAGAGGCACGTATGGGCCAAGGAGGACGCCGAACGTGAAAGTCATGGAATCCCAGACCCCTTGGCGGAGTTCACCGACCCGCTGGAGCATGACTGGATGAGGGCCCGGTACAAGTGGGACAAATTAAAAAAGATCTTTTACACGGACCCGAACATGAGGGAGTTCATGAGACTTCTGGTAATTTTTATATTACCACATTATCATATTAGCTTCCAATAAATTCGACTGCAAGTTTTGGCACATTAGTAAACCATCCACATTCCTTTTGCAAAAAGAGCAGCACCAAAAGGCAGCCGAAAGCGACGAGTCATCACAGTCATCAGCGAGGCCTAGGTGGGACACCCCATTCAACCGGGCCCTGAACATACTGAAATAGGTCTCGGTGGACAAGCCGCCGTCCTATGGACGTGTGCACGGCATCGGAGATGGCGCCTCATGGAAGACGTGCTACCACGAGGAGCCAGAGGAAAGAAGGAAGAGACGATCGGTCGTCTCTCAGCAGAGCATCGACAAGAAGGTCGCGATTGCGGTCAAAAAGACCAAAGCTGAGACCAAAGAAGAGTTGATCGGGGACGTCAATGCAGCGGTCACTAACGCGGTGGTCAGCTTGATTCTGGCACTTTTCGATTTCACGAAGAATAATCCAAATGCACGGCCAGAGGACTTTCCCCTTCCCAGATTTGTCGGGAGCAATTCGGCGAGCACCACTGCACCAGCACCTGCTCAAGCAATCGCAAAAGGTCCCGCTCCTGTTCATAGCAGCCTGACCTCCATCTCTTGCATGCTCGGTGGGCCTTCATCGCTGGTTGATCTCGACGCCCTCACAGTAATTACGCGTCATACCCTTTTCACCCGCATGTCTATAGTCTTCTGTTTCAGTTTCCTTTCGGATGTTTGACGTTGCAGACATGTCTCCTTCGTAGTCCGACGACACCCCGTGCACCCTACTCTACGACATCAAGGGCCAGAGGTTGGCCGTGGGAAAGGCAACGATCGTAAAGCCGAAGGACCGCATGTTCCACAACCGAAAGATGCCGCTGGCGTCTTCAAGGTTATCCTTGGCCGGTGTCTTAGCGGGCTTCGAGGATTTGCCTCCTCCGGTACCAGTCGATGACGATGAGACCCCTAAGATGATTGGCGCATGCAAGAGCTGGTTCTTGCCTTGGCCGAAGTCTCTTCTTCGTCTCAAGGCGCCCAGTATCCCGCCAACGCCACCTTCTCAAGAAGGTATGAACACCACCCCACCAACCAAATTACCTGCACCTGTCGTGGCGAGTGATAGCGGACGACGTGAGGGAGAGCCTCCATTAGTTTCAGATGATGTCGCCCCCGCTGTTAAATAAGCGAATGTTGATGATGACATGGAGGATGATGATGATGACCCAGACAAGTATTTCAATACCGCCTATGATGGTGGAGGATTGATGGCTCATGACGACGAAGACTCAGGCTATGAGCGTGGAGATGATGACTTGATGCTGCCTGATTTGCCGGAGCCGGAACGTCCTAAGGCAGAATGCAAAAAGTCTCTCTTCAAGCGATCCTCGCAGGAGACGCCTCCAGATGCCTCCTGTACCCATCAACCACCCGAGGCCCGTCCACTGATTAGCCCGACAATGCTGGGGGTGGTGGTTAGGGAAGCTATGGTGGGCTCACTACCGCCACCCGCCAAGAAGCAAAGGAGGAGACCTGACAGGAAAGGCCCTAAAGGCGCCTGAGCTGCTTCAAGCAGCCAGCCGCCTCTGAAGCCCCTGGTGGTAGACAGAATACCCGTCCAAGGTGCGAAGCGCTTCCATGTCGCTGGCGAGCCGATCCTACCTGCCAAAGTGCTAGAGCACCTAGTGAACAATGATGTAAGGAGACTCCATGAAGATGTGCTGGCCAGAGAGAAAAGCCTTCTGATCGCGGAAAAACCAGGATACTCGCTTTATGCGGCTCAGGTGCCAGGTGGGAAGTTGCACGTCGAGAGATGTCTCGCGAATAAGTTCATCCTGCGATTTGACTACATCTACGACATGTTCCACATGACCAAGCTGGATTTCCAGTTCATCTACATGTATGCGCTATATCTCAACTACTTCATCAGGATTGAGAACATACAATATATCTGCGTCGCAAACCCGTTCTATATGCACGAGAGCTTCTTGGCAGTTTGCAAAGAGCACAGTGACTATGCGAGCAAGTACCTCAGTGACTTCATGATCGCTAATAAGGAGAAGGAAGCGATTCCCATGCCTTATCATCCCACGTAAGTCATCCGCACATATCCTTTTGTAAGTGTTAATCATTCCTTTGCAAGCATGGAGGCTAATTTGAGGTGTACTTAATTTGCGCAATGGGGGCATCCTCATCGCTCGCACCGGAATACTCCCATGCTATGTACTTGGGCTCGTCGAAGAACCTTAGGAAAAAGGATTACAAGCACATAAAGAGTGTTCTTGATAGTGCCATGTTAACCTTCACCGTCTGTGGATATATCAAGGTGAAAAAGTGGGTCGCGGGCTGGCTTTCGGGTCATAAGACCGACTTTCATCGCATCCAAATGACCGCACACCAGTATGGCTGATGGATTCTACCTCATGCATCACCTGCTCGAGTAAAGAAGGGATAATCAATGCCTTCGCATGTCAGCTACTATGAACGATGCCAAGATTGTCAGCTGGACCACAAGCATAGGAAAGACACCGGATCATCGAATCAGAGCTGAGTTTTATCACGTACAATGTGAACTTGCGCAAGTGATCATGAAGCAGGTCCTCGAACTAACAGGGATGTTCTACCATGGGCCAATCATGCGGGAAGATGTCTGAGCACTGCTACTCACTCAGCGCTTGGACCTGAAGCCTTTCAAGAAGCTCGGGTGCTTCCTCCCTGACTATGAAGATTGGACCACTGACATGGAGGACTTATTGTTGATGACAATGTGTCACTACTGTCTTTCTATGGCAAAACTTTGAATTTATGCATGGCGAAATTATGTGATGTAACTAAACCATGGTCCTGAACTAGCGTACACCGCTCTAGTTAATTAGTTTGGGTATGAGGAACTTCGTCATTTATGTTTACTATTGGTTGCTTGTATTTTGCTAATTATGCCTCTTTGTTTTCTTAAGTACATTATGTTGCATATTATCGTTCAATTCATCAAGTCACGATGTAGGTACATAGATCAGAGATGGCGAAGGACTACTACGCCATGTACGTTGGGAGGGTTCCAGGAGTCTACGACCACTGGCCAGCCGCTCAAGCCAGGTGCATAGGTACTCGGGTGCTAGCCACAGAGGGTTCGACAGCAGAGCCGAAGCGAAAAGTAGTTACCCGAGGTGGACACTCCAGCATGAGCAGGGGTGGGACCGCCAGTACTACATAGTCGCGCTCTTGCTTATGCTGATCGCTCTTATCTTCTACGTCATGGTTTACATAGAGACGATGAAACTTGTGTGTTTGGCATGACCATGCAGTTACACTTATTCGAGACATGACATGATTGCACTTGTGTATCGCTATTTTCGAGATGTGATGATATTTGTGTTGAATGATGATGATGATGATGATGGTATGGCGAGACTACTTTATGTCTATGATATCATGAGCATAGTGTATGTTTAGTATGATCTGATGAAACTATTGTATAGAGCCTGTATAAATACATCACAAATACGTAGAGGGGTGCAAATCTATGAAAGAAGGAACATTAGCAGTAGCGCTGGAAAGCACCTAGCAGTAGCGCTGGCTTAGCAGCAGCGCTTCATGTGAACAAGCGCTACAGATAGTTAACAATAGTGCTGGTCCTGGAAGCGCTACTGCTAATAATACTTACCAGTAGCGCTGCCCATAACAGCGCTACTGCTACAACTTAGTTGTAGTGCGGTAGAAGCATCGCTGGACCCAACGCTACTGCTATGCATATTTCAAGCGCTACTACTAGGATTTTCCATAGTAGTGAAAGAGGACTTGATAATTAATGATATGGTTGGGTTTCACGACCTTAATGACCTTTAGTAGTTGTGGATACTTGCTAGGGGTCCAATCATAAGTGTATATGATCCAAGTAGAGAAAGTATGTTAGCTCATGCCTCTCCCTCATATAAAATTACAAGAATGATTACTGGTACTTGTTTTCGATTGCCTAGGGACAAATAACTTTCTTATTGACACAAACCTTTTAGTAAACACCTAAATTTTATTATCTTGCAAAGTACTTCTAGTTTTATTCTTGCAAAATAGTTCTAGCATCACTCCTACAAAATAGTTTCATAGTTGTTCTAGGTAAAGCAAATGTTAGAGTGTGTCTAGAGTTGTATCGGTGGTCGATAGAACTTGAGGGAATATTTGTTCTGCCTTTAGCTCCTCATTGGGTTCGACACTCTTATTTATCAAAGAAGGCCACAAAGGATCCCCTATACTTGTGGGTTATCAGCGGCCGACGATGGGGTGGCGGCCACGACTACCACCTCCTGCCTTCGGGCGGCGGTGGCGGAGCGGGTGATGGCCACGGTGGCCGGCAGTGGGGTGGCGGCCACGACGGCCACCTCCCGCCTTCGGGCCACGGCGGCGGAGCGGGAGATGGCCTTGGCTTTCGCAGTGGTGTGGCGGCAACGGCGGCCAGCAACAGCTGCCGATGGGCAGCGGCGACAGAGCGTGTGGTGGGTGTTTTGCGCACACCCAACAGGGACGCCACACGCACTATACTATGCCGGGGACCGCACCACCGCCGCGGTGTATCCTCCCAGCTGTAGCTGTCCTCTGATGATGGCGGAGTGGCTGAGCGACGACGACGGACCGGTGCCATTGGCGATTGTGGGAGAAGCAGACGAGATAAGCTACAGGGAGGGAGGGGAAAATGCGATGCAAGACTCGCCGGCCGTGAGGGTTTATATAGCAAGCCGGTAAACATTGGGATTTTGGGGGATTTCACCGAGTCGGGCGGGAAGCTTGCGCGGGAACCTGCGAGGTTGCCCGGGAACGGGCTCACCGACGATTCATTGACGCCACTTCGAGCCACCGTTTGGCCAAAAGAACGCCCCCGCGCGCTGTGCAAGCTTGCGTTGTAAGCCGTCTGTGGTAGCGGGGTGAAAGACATGCGAGAGGAGGACGAAAGGACACGTACACATACGGTTAATACAATTTTTTTTTTGCGATTTAATTACCTACTATACCCCTGTCCTGGTTTATAAGTAGGATTTAACTAATAAAATACGAATGCATGTTGCCAAAGATTATATCGTTGGAGTCGTATTTGAACATAGTTTCCAGCTATACAATTTTTATAACATGCATTAACACTTTTTTGGTTAAATTTAAGGTTATATACCAGCAAGCGTTTGCCAGCAACACACACGGCTTATTCCATCACAAACAGCTCGAATGGATCAACTATATGCCACGTATCGCACACGCAACTCTAATCTGATTCATGCTTGATGTCTCCGACATCGCTCGCACAGTTCGTCTTATTTGCCACCTATCACTGTGCCGGCCTCTACTCGCGTCCCTCGGCAAGCTCTGCTCGCTGTTAGGCACCACGGCACGCTCTGCTCGCGTCCGTTGGCGCACTCTGCTCACGTCCGTCGGCGCGCTGGGCTTGTGGACACCTTTTCATTGCGTGTTCAACTGCTATATAGTTTCTCGCCGTTGAGGCGACCACAGAGCGCTCTTCTCACGTCCCGCCGCGCGTGCTCTGCCAGTGGTTGGGCTGTGCACGATCACGTCGGGGGCCCCATATGCATGCGGTTGTGCCACGCGCGTTGACACGCAATGCAGTTGCGTGCATCATGATTTAGTTACGCGCTGCAAATTAGAACTGCCATCAGGGCCTGCCAATATTCCTGGCCGTCCGGCTTCCCCTTTAATTCCCGTGGCCATTATAACCTTAGTCTCTTCAACCTTTCGATCGCGCCCCACAACACAACAAGCACACCCACGACAAGACATAGAGAGGGGATGTCTAGTGGTGCTCCAATGGAGTTCGGCGAGCATAGAGTGGAGACCCACGCGAGGGAGACGGATCTCTCGGTGGTGTACACCATCGACCCGGCCGTGGTGGACGACTACATGAACAACATTGAGCAGTTGCTTGCTCGAGACAAATACAAGGTGGTCGGTATCGACCTCCAATACACCGCCGGTCGTCCCGGCATAGATCAGAAGGTTGTCGTCACCTAGTTGTGCGTGCGCCATCATGTCGTCATCTACCACTACTGCATGGCCACAGAGCCTTGCGACCGTTTCAACAGGTTTGTCAACAGCGCCGACTACAAGTTCGCCATGGTGGAAACCAAAGATGATGTAAAAGTGCTCAGTGTTACAGGCTTGGCTTGCAAGAACCTTGTCGAAATTTGTGACCACTACAGGGTCTGGGGCAGCAAGAAGAAGGACTCCTTGGTCAAACTCGCCTCAGCCATCATTGACCCCTACTATGAAAAGATGAAGCAGGATGCCCAAATAACAAGTCTCGTATCCTGGCACAGGGCCTGGATGCGGCAACTGGATGAACCTCACCTCAGGTTCGCGACCAAGAGCGTGTACACATGCTACGAGATGCACAGGTGGATCGTTGACATGAGGAAATGCCTCGTTAGCCAAATCGACGAGCCCGGATCGAGCCACAAGCAGAGAAAGCGTCACAAGAAGTAGATGATGATCAGATGATCGTTTATGCTAGTTAATCATGCATGTAATATATAGTTTACTTTATTGGTGTGTGGAAATGTCATGTGTTTAGTAGCCACCTATGTAATTACGCAAGTAATAGTTTACTTTGGTGTGTGCAAATGCCATGGTTGTAGTAGCCACCTATGTAAGTGGATGTTTAATTTGGTTATGCAACCATGTTCTTATAAGTGTGTATATAATGTTGTTGTTCTGTATGCAATCCCATCGCACAACACACACGTCTTATTAGCAGCAACCGTCTATGTTATTATCGGTCTTCGCACACATTTCTGATGATAGACCTATTTGCCGCGTATCACACACATCTTGTTATATTGAACCATTTCTGTTCTCTTGTCTCAACATAAACAGTTCATCCGAGTGAACCGCATGCCGTATATCGCACACACCTTGATTTGGCTGACCGTTTCTTTTGTGTTGCCTAATCACAAACAGTTCATCTAAGTGAACCGTATGATGTATATCGCGCACAACTTCATCTGGCTGCCCGTTTCTTTTGTTCCTCCTCATCACAAATAGTTAATTGAACTCAACTATATGCCGTGCATCGCACACACAACTAAAATCTGAACCGCGTTTGATGCATCCTCCATCGCAAACGTTTTGCACCTTTTTGACGGGTTTTTTACACCACCGTTTGCGATTATTGCATCACACACAGTTTCGTCGAAGGGTCTCTGATCGTAGTGTCGCGTTAGCAGCATCCTGCAGTAGTGCCAGGTCCAGAATTCCAGCTGCCAGTATTATCCCTCTTTGTGTAAACCTTGCATATTATGAGAGAAAAGGCATTAGAATTACTCCAAAAAGCATTATTATGCATAAAAACATAGTAAATAACAGTAGGTAAACATGATGCAAAATGGACGTATTAATATGATGGTATTCAAGAGGGATATAAAAAAATTCATATAGATCAGTGGATATGATAAGTTTGATTCCTTGCAGTAGTTTTGCGATATAGAGATGGTAATATGTAGGAGGTACTAGTGAATGATTGTGGTTTAGTAAGAGTATTGGTGTTAAGGTTTGTGATTCGCGAAGCATGCACATACAAGAAGTTGGAGCACGATTTATTATTGAGTGTCTTCCTTCGCGTGGAGGTCGAGGGCGCGCGATGGTTAACTCCTACCAACCTCCCCCATAGGGGCATGCATAGTAGTACTTTGCTTTGAGGGCTGATTGACTTTCGCAATAAGTATGTGAGTTCTTTATGACTAATGTGACTCCATGGATTATACGCACTCTCACATTTACACAATTTGCTAGCCTCTTTGATACCGTGCATTGCTCTTTCTCACCTTGAGATGTGGTGGAAACTTTGATGGCGATCGACAAACACTATATCAGCTATATGATCATGCAAAGCTATATGACAATGATGATGTGTGTCATAATAACAGAATGGTGGAAGTTGCATGGCAATATATCTCGGAATGGCTAGGAAATGCCATAATAGGTAGGTATGGTGGTTGTTTTGAGGAAGATATAGAGGCTTATGTGTGATAGAGTGTATCATTTCATGGGGTTTGGATGCACCAGTGAAGTTTGCACCACATCTCGAGGTGAGAAAGGGCAATGCTTGGTGCGTCTAGCAAATTGCGGAAAGGTGAGAGTGCGTATAATCCATGGATTCACATTAGTCATACAGAACTACTTATTGTGAAAGTCTATTAGCCCTCGGAGCAACATACTACTATGCATGCCCCTATCGAGGAGGTTGGTATGGGTTAACCATTGCACGCCCCCGACCTTCACGCAAAGGAATACATTCAATAATAAATCGTGCTGCAACTTCTTAGCATAACGGGAGACTATACATGCATGCTTAGGGAATCACAAACCTTAACACCAATATTCTTACTAAACCACAATTACTCACTAGTACAACCCACATATCAGTGTCTCTATATCTCAAAACTATTGCAAGGAATCAAACTTATCATATTCAGTGATCTACATGAAAGTTTTTATTATATCCCTATTGAATACCTATCACATTAGGACTAATTTCATAACCCGTGCATATTGCCATTACTATTTATTCGAATTTCAAAAAGATACAAGTGAATCATTAGAGTGCAACTATTTCTTTAGAATATAACCACCGTCGTGCTCTAAAAGATATAAGTGAAGCACTAGAGCACCTTCCTAGCTCAAAAGATATAAGTGAAGCACATAGAGTATTCTAACGAATCACAAATAAATGTGTGTCCCTCACAAAAGGTGTGTGTAGAAAAGATGATTGTGGCAAACTAAAAAGCAAACAAAGCAAAGACTCATATAATACACAACGCTCCAAGCAAAACTCATATCAAGTGATGAATAAAAATATAGCTCCAAGTAATATACCGATGGTTGGTAGAAGAAAGAGGGGATGTCTTCCGGGGCATCCCCAAGCTTAGATGCTTGGTTGTCCTTGAATATTAACTTGGGGTGCCTTGGGCATCCCCAAGATTAGGGTCTTTCCACTCCTTATTCCTTCATCCATCGTGATCTCACCCAAAATTTGAAAACTTCAGCCCACAAAACTCAACAGAAACCTCGCGAGATCCGTTAGTATAACAAGCAAATCATAAACTTTAGGTACTGTTGTCAACCCATTCATATTTTATTATTGCATATACCTATTGTATTCTAACTTCTCCATGACTTATACCCCCCGACACAATCCATAGATTCATTAAAACAAGCAAACTATGCAATGAAACAGAATCCGTCAAAAACAGAACAATCTGTAATGGTTTGAACAAACACAATACTTCTGTAACTCCAAAATTCAGAATAATTAGGAAAACGTGGGAAATTTTTATATCAATAATGTATAAAAAATTCAGAATTTTATCACATTCCGCCAAATTAAAATAATTCCACTACTGGGCGCAAAACTTTCTGTTTTTTCACAAAATCAAATCAACTATCAGCCAAATCACCCAAAGGCTTTACTTGGCACAAACACTAGTTTAAACACAAAAACACAACCATAATAGTAGCATAAATGTGTAACAACCCGAAAAGTGGGTTATCAATTTTTGTGCTGTTATTCCTTCCTCGCAATCATTTTTGAAATCTTTCTCCTGAGTTTGCTGGATGACTCTGACAATTCTTTTCATTTTCAACCTTTCAAAACCTTGCTCATGTCTTTGTTACTTGGCAAGACCCCATTTGCATCATCTCAAATCCATCAAAACCCTAATTCCAATTTTTGGAATTTGGCTATTTCCTTTGAGCTTACAAAGGAGCCATCATTTCTCTTGATATGTTGATCTTCCAAATCCTCTCAGAGATCCTCCTACCCTTTCAAACCCTGGATATGCAAAAATATTGCTAAGCTCTATGCAATATTTTTCATTTGTGATTTATTCCTTTTCTTGTCTATCTGAGGAATAAAATCCAAAGGCGTAGCTAGTCATCTCCTAAATTCATGAAAATTTGTGGAGATGATATTTATGTCTAATCCTAGCTCTGGCAAAAATATTGGCCATAATTAAATAAGGAAAATTGCCTTTTCCTATTTTAAGCCAATATTGCATTTCTGCCATTTTTCAAAGGAGCTACCATTTTTACAGCAAGGAAAATTCCCAAATAATTTGTGGAGCTTGTAATTTGGGGGAGGGTACCAAAAATCAGCTCAATCCATCTATCCAAGCTTCCTTGGCATTTTTCTCAAGTTTCTGTTCAGATTGCTTGTCTGTGAAGGAAGTACCCTCATAGATGATCAAAATGAGCTTAAACTTTTCCAACAGTCTCTAATGATCATGTCATCACCCTCCCCCAAGATTCATCCGCTCATTTCAGTTAGCCATTTGCCCCGAGGATTTTTCTCAAGTTTCTAGGCGGAAATAATAGCTGTGAAGGTAGTACCATTTTGGCAAGTTCATTTGGTATGGAATTTTTACAACATCATTATATGCCCAATAAATCAAGCTTTGCCAATTTTTAGCCCAATCCAACACTCCTAGTGAGTGTTACTTCATGATTTAGCTTCTGGACCAGATTTGGCAGTTGCACTGCAACTATGTTAAATTCTTGTCCTAATGCCCTCATAAGTCCCAAGACTGTAGTCCTTACTAGCCTAAGCCTCCCAGACAACAAGTTTACATTTTAACCTCCCTGGTTTGATCTCAAGGATGTGGCCACGTTTGCTACAACAAACTTGTGAAGCTTGGTTTACTCCACTCCCTTTGTCTTTTCTCGTCTCTTTACCGCAGTATTTCTCTATCTTGGACGGACTATGCTGTAGACATGAGCTGGCATCATTAAGGAGGCTAGAGCGTGCCTTGCCGGTGGTGACCACGGGTGATGCGAGCCAAAACGGTGGTCTAGACACTGTTGTCATCGGCGTCTGCTCCGGCCGGTTCTGGCTTTTCCGCTTGTGTCCTAAAGCTCCCCCTCGACATCGTCTTCTCGCTGAACCCTCTCCCCCTCCGTTTTCTTCTTCGGTAAGTCGCTCCAATGACCGCACAGTGCGCTCCCGTGGCTGTCGTCTCTTCCTCCCCTCTGTCCTCTTCCTCCTCTCATCTACGAGTGCTGCTTGTCTCCGTGACCCTCTGGCGCTCGCCTGCTTCCTCCTGGTCGCCTTCCCGCCTCTTTCTTTGAGCCTTGGCCGCGCCTGTCGACGCGTCGCCCACCGCCGGCGCACCGACACGTCGCCTGCCGCGTGCCACCTCCTCCCCTCCTTCTCGAGCCTTCCTCACGGCTATTTAAGCACGCCCGACCTCCCTCGCAGTCCACAACCCTCCCTAACCACTCCATCGAGCCGGAGAAGCTCTCCCGACCCCCACTATCGCCACGGCCGCCGCCTCGGGTCTCGCTCGATTTCGGCGATGCCGCACCCCTCCCTCCGTTCCTCCTCCACCACTGCAACCCTTGGAGCCCGGTGGACCTCTCCGTAGCCTCAGCCCCTTCTGTCGACCATCGTAGCTCCATCTTCTCTGGCGTCCGAAGCCCCTCCCCATCGCGAGCTCGACTGCTCCCTCTCTAGTGCTCCTCGCCGGCAACAGAGGCCACCACGAGATGCGCCGCTCGCTCCTGAGCTCGTGGGTAGGTCGCCCGTCGCCTGCCATGGCCGGACGCGCCGACGATCGCCATCGGGATGGCCGCCTCCCTCGGCCACGCTCGCTCCCGCGCGGGAGGAAGAAGAAGCCAGGGCCAGGCGGGCCCCACCCCCGCGTGACCCCATCTGTCGGCGACCGCAGAGCGCCACGTCAAATAAGTGGACACGCCCCAGCCACTTCATGTTTTCTATTCAGTGAATATGTATTATATGAAATACGCTTTCTCTGCTATGGAAATGTATTCTGAAGTTTGCGCTTTCTCTTTTTCAGCCCTGCCCGCAGAAGTGGCTATTTTCTGAACGTTCACTGTTTAGTGCCTTTTCTGCCTAAAAAGTGAACAACCACAAATTTTTAACCGTAAGTCTGATTGAGGTGATTCCAGCGCTCACGTTCTCTGTTCGTCGAGATCTTTCGATTGGTACCATTTTCATAATGTTTTCACACAGTGAAAATGACCACTTTGCCCTTGCTCGTAAAAAGCCCCCTCCAAGAGAGAACTTTTTCCGGCAAATCATTCCGCGATCATTCTACACTTTTTCCCGGAGTATTCCTCGACCCCTAGGCAAGCCAACCTCTTATCATGAGCCCCGAACTTGCATGTTGACTTTTCTTGCACCTTGTGTGTGTGTAGTTGTAGTAGTTTCTTATCAGTTTTGTCTGCAGTTATTTCGTTATCGTGCTTGCCATGAATGTGTGTGCTTTCTCGTTATTTTTGCCATGCTAACTAGGATGTTGTTATTGATAATGCCATTTCACTACTCTACTTTAGTTTCATGTCACTGATATAAATGTTATGATGATTTTAGTACACCGTTGATATGCTAATACCTGGTATTGCCATGTTCTTTATGCTATAGTTGTTCACTCGAGTAGCTTGGTATTTTGTTCATGCATTGGTATGTTCATGCTCATTGTTGCATCCATGTTAATCATGCTTGCATGTTGATGATGATGGAGAAGATACTAAGATGACTTAATAATAACAAATCTCCTCCGTCATCGATGGGATCGAGTCATAGTGCCACCAAATCGAACTTCTTCAGTGCAGCCACATTTATGGGAAGACCTTAATGCGATCTGTTGTCATGCCTCTCGCGGTGCCACCAACGAGGGAAGGTTATGGGCACGCGCTACGCTGATCAGGTAGGCGGACATAAGCCTTGTGTGCCCATGTTTGCTTTTGAGCTCATGTCCCCGTTTGGGACTGTTTATTGTTTTGCCACGACGGTGGTCGTTGATGCCTTTGGTAGGCATGGGGCCACCCAGGATTTAGCCCAGAGGGGAGTTAGTCAGAGTGGCCGGGAGAGTGTCATGGGAAATGGATCGGTTTTGTCGGAACGCCATTGGTCCACCCGAATGGGAGTGCGAGGCCATGGGTTCCGTGGCGTGGGTACAGTGTGCTACCTCTGCAGAGTGTTTATTAAGTCTATCTGTAGCCGCACAGTCCATAGTGGGTCACACAATCGAGTCTTGGTCGAAATGGAGGATAAACCTAAGATAACTAAGTTGATAACTAATGTGGGATAAATAATGTGGTGACTTGGACTGTGAGATAGTCGAGAAGTCACAGTGATTTTCTGATATGATCATGAGATGAGATCTCGGTGAGTCATGAGTTTGCTCCATGGAGTCGTGGCAGAGTAAGAGGTCGTTGCATAAGTTAATACGATATGTCTTCACGAGAGGTAACTGGTAGTGTATTTTGAGCATAGTTTGATGATGCCATGCCATGCTTTGATTGATATGCTAAATTATGACATGATTGAGATGATATGATATGCCATGTTATCTCATTGACATGTTAGAAGCATGTTTTGATATGCCTTTTTATTATCATGCTACTAGATGCTACGATGTTGTTCATGCTTAGTTTGATTTATGTTTATAGTTAATATCAAGCCGTGCTTAGTAATTGATATGACGTAGGTTGTTTCATGCGTTTGGTTCTTGCTTTGTCATCTGCTTGTTTGGATGCTATGTATTTGATTGTCTTGCAAGTACATTCATTGTACTAACCTGGCATGTCATGCCAGTTTGTCGGTCGTGCCTGGATTGTTTGCTTGATTGGTCGCGCTAGGCCGTAACCTTGCCAGTCCTGTGAGTTGTGGAGCCCAGCCAGAGTGGATGAGCTTCCAAACAAAGACTTTCGCCGCCTTTTAAATAGCCTTTGAGCTATGCCTAATGATTGTAGT
This sequence comes from Aegilops bicornis, assembly GCA_021605145.1. Classification (NCBI taxonomy): domain Eukaryota; kingdom Viridiplantae; phylum Streptophyta; class Magnoliopsida; order Poales; family Poaceae; genus Aegilops; species Aegilops bicornis. The sequence continues at coordinate 423,146,839 of CM038675.1, read as the reverse complement.
CATCAATGATGTAATCCTATATACATGTATTTGATGAATATTCTTGTACCTGGAATGTTGTATCATGGACCTGTCGTGCGTCAGGTGTAATCCTCGGCTGACGTGCGAAGCCCCCCTTCTCCATGCGGATCGGGGTGCCCTAGGAGATGGTATCAGAGTAGTCAGGCTAGCATAGGTTATCCTAGCATTAGCTCACCGCTACCATTAACCCGTAATGACCCTAAAGGATTTGACCCATCCCTGGCCTCCGGCATGACCACTGTTGAGCAATAGGTGGTGCTGCCGGGAATGACACATCCCTACCCCGTTGTCCCCGCCTAGTTTTCTGTTGATCGGATAGCAATCCTATCCATTCTGGTCGGCCTCACCACATACCCTTCGCCATTAAGGGAAAGGGGCCACGCCATGCGGGTGTGTCCCGCGTAGTTGCTTATAAAGCCCCCTTTCCGCTAACCGCATCGCTCACCACTCATTCAGACATGTCCCTACAGAGAAGCCTAGCTAGTAACTCCGAATCCATGACCCGCTCTCTCAAAGCACCCAAATTTTACAACCGAACCTTCATAGTTAATCATGCTGGCTTTCCAACCTTGCTTACTGATATGCTCACCAAAGCCCTTATTTCCAATCGGCACCCGTTCCTCACCTTCACCGATACGATGCAAGGGTGCATATCTGCCCAGGTCCCACGAAAGATGGTCAGCCCATGATTTTTCAGGGCAGATCCAGGCCTACTATTGAGTTGGCCATTCACGCTGCTGCTATGGAGGCTATCCTATACCTCTGAACCCAATTTCTGCAAGTGGCGGAGAAGCGGGAGTTCTGCTTCTTCCCTGTTGCAGCAGAATTAGGAAGCAAGCATCCCATCACTGTCCAGGAAGATGACCCAGCAATCGCTCGCCTGGTGCAATATATCACTTCCGAGGGGATGATGATTGCTAAAATGATTGCCGACTTTAGAGCCTGGGACCGCGATGCTGCTCGAGTTGTCACGAAAGCTTATCGTGAGGCTCGTCGATTTGCATCTCAAGCCATCCAACCCATGCCATCCAGCCTAGTGCTACCGTCTCAGCCTGTGTCATGGGTGAAGCCACACATCATCACCCTCGACTCCTTCAACAAGGCTCTTTACCGTATCCACCAACAACATTTGCTTGGATCTGTTCCAGCCGCACCCCCAGCAGTTGAGCCCCAACCCATAGAAGTGTCCGACGATGAAGGTGGAGATTGGCTCAGTCTCCGTCCGCCAGGAGAGCCCTAGCAAGACCAGCCCTCTGGGTGACCTCATTCACGCAGTGAGATGATTCTGCGAGTAGGTTAGTCAGTCTGTTCATCCTCGGTATGAGGATAGAACTATGTATCCTGGAGTGAGTTGTTTCTTTTAGCGCGTAGAGCCTTCATGCTTTGTTGTATGCTTGCACTGTTTGTAACCCGTATGATGTGTTTTATGTGTGCTTTCTTGCTTTTTTTTGTTTTTGATTGTCTCTCTGTCAAGCAGAAATGAGGGACAGGGTTGACAATGTGTTTCTAACAAGATTTTAATCAGTAGATCACATACACTAAATAACATTGACTCGTCTCGAGTCTATAATAAAATGCGCGTTAGTATAGGTATATGTATACCAGGAGTACATATACCCACTAGCATTAAAACACCCTAGTATAAATTGTCTGATGTGTTTTTCTTTTGCTTATTTGTTGCATTTGACTGTTTATTAGTTTAGATGGTACTGCATAGTGCACGCATACCCAGTTTACCCACGAGTACATTTGGGTAGTACTCGGGGGAATGCAAGGTAACCTATCCCTCTCTATCTGTGCATACCCCGTGTGCCGTATTTTGAAATCCAGAGCCTCCCAGAGGCATTTCTGTCTGGCAATTCCTCGTCTCTAATTCTTTTTCCCGATTTCATTTCTGGAGGAACACTGCCAACTTTATTTCACTCGACCCAGTACATCTACCCCAATACAGATTTCAACTCCAATTCTACCTCGACACCTATATTTCGTGGAGCAATCCGCGAAATTTTCCCGTACCCCAGTGTGCTTCCTGAGCTGGTGCATCCACCTCGTCTACACCTGGACCCCGTCAGCACCATCATCACTGCCTTGCGTGGCGCAGGCAAGTCACCATTCCGTTCCACTGCAGCACGTGATTACTCCACCGGTGCAAAGCGACGGAGGATCAAGCGTGGCGGAGGACCCACCAGTGCACCACCATCACCCGCATCTCAAGCCACCGCACCCAGCTACATGCAGAGCAGCGGCGAAGAAGAAGCAACAAGCGGGAGGTAGAAGAAGGAGGCTGCCAGTGGGCCCTGGACCCACGTGTCAGCAGGTGAAACCACTGTTCATTAGGGTGCATCCAACATTTTTTTGGGAGTCTGATCTCGAGTGCCCCTAGCCGTGGAAGTAGCCCTGTTTTGCCCATATCCCCCTGGGTGTACCAATTATCGATATCCCAACTCGTCTGTATGTGACCAAAGGGTTTAAAAATTAACCAAGAGGGTTTTCCCCAGAGTGGCTGTCTTTTCATTGTTGCTGTAACCCTAGGAATCTCGAGGACGAGATTTTTTAAGGGGGGAAGAGTTGCAACAACCCCAAAATTGGGTTATCAATTTTTGTGTTGTTATTCGTCGCAATCATTTTTCAAATCTTTCTCCTGAGTTTTCTGGATGACTTTGACAATTCTTGGCATTTTCAACCTTTCAAAACCTTGCACATGTCTTTGTTACTGGGCAAGACCCCATTTGCATCATCTCAAATCCATCAAAACCCTAATTACAATTTTTGGAATTTGGCTATTTCCTTTGAGCTTACAAAGGAGCCATCATTTCTCTTGATCTATTGATCTTCCAAATCCTCTCAGAGATCCTCCTACCCTTTCAAACCTTGGATATGCAAAAATATTGCTAAGTCCTATGCAATATTTTTCATTTGTGATTTATTCCTTTTCTTGTCTATCTGAGGAATAAAATCCAAAGGCGTAGCTAGTCATCTCCTGAATTCATGAAAATTTGTGGAGATGATATTTATGTCTAATCCTAGCACTGGCCAAAATATTGGCCATAATTAAATAAGGAAAATTGCCTTTTCCTATTTTAAGCCAATATTGCATTTCTGCCATTTTTCAAAGGAGCTACCATTTTTATAGCAAGGAAAATTCCCAAATAATTTGTGGAGCTTGTACTTGCTATATCTTCACCATTTCCGTCCAAACCCATGCTTCAAAGATCATAATTTGAGCACATGATCCAATGCAAGTTTCTGCCCTGTCTGAAATTTTTGCAAAGGAAGTGCTTGAACCCTTGATCCATTTGAGCTGAAATTTTGCAGGGTGACTAACATTGATAAATCATCTCTGGGTACAAAAAATCAGCTCAATGCATCTATCCAACCTTCCTTGGCAATTTTCTCAAGTTTCTATTCAGATTGCTTGTCTGTGAAGGAAGTACCCTCATAGATGATTAAAATGAGCTAAAACTTTTCCAGGAATCATCACCCTCCCCCGGGATTCATCTCATTTCTTTGATCCTAATGAGCCCAGGATCAATTCCTTGTTTCTGTCCAAATTTTCAGTGTGTGAAGCAAGTATATTTTATCTTGCTCCATTATGGCTGAAAATTTTCCCAAGTCTTCTCCTACTCCTATAACCTAGCTCCACAAAATTTTGGCTCATTTCAGTTAGCCATTTGCCTTGAGGATTTTTCTCAAGTTTCTGGGTAGAAATAATAGCTGTGAAGGAAGTACCATTTTGGCAAGTTCATTTGGTATGAAAATTTTACAGCATCATCATATGCCCAATTAATCAAGCTTTGCCAAGTTTTAGCCCAATCCAACACTCCAAGTGAGTGTTACTTCATGATTTAGCTTCTAGGTCAGATTTGGTAGTTGCACTGCAACTATGTTAAATTCTTGTCCTACTGCCCTCATAATTCCCAGGACCATAGTCCTTACTAGCCTAAGCCTCCCAGACAACAAGTTTAGTTTTTAACCTCTCTGGTTTGACCTCAAGGATGTGGCCAAGTTTGCTACATCAAACTTGTGAAGCTTGGTTTACTCCACTCCCTGTGTGTTTGCTTGTCTCTTTACTGCTGTATTTCTCTATCTTGGACGGACTACGCTGTAGACATGAGTTGGCATCATTAACGAGGTCAGAGTGTGCCTTGACGGTGGTGACCACGGGCGATGCCAGCCAAAACGGTGGTCTAGCCACTGTTGTCGTTGACACGTCTACTCCAGCCAGTTCTGGCTCGTCCGCGCGTGTCCTAGAGCTCCCCCTCAATGTCGTCTTCTCACTGGAACCCTCACCCCTCCGTTTTCTTCTCCGGCGAGTCGTTCCAATGACCGCACAGTGTGCTCCCGTGGCCATTGTCTCCTTCCACCCCTTTGTCCTCTTCCTCCTCTCGTCTCCGAGCACTGCTCGTCTCTGTGACCCTCAGGCGCTCGTCTGCTTCCTCCTCGTCGCCTTCCCGCCTCTCCCCGTGAGCCTTGGCCGCGCCTATCGACGCTGCGCCCATTGCCGGCGCACCGACACGTCGCCTGCCGCGTGCCACCTCCTCCCCTCCTTCTCGAGCCTTCCCCATGGCTTTTTAAGCACGCCTCGACCTCCCTCACAGTCCACAACCCTCCCCAACCACTCCATCGAGCCAGAGAAGCTCTCCTCGACCCGCACCATCGCCACGGTCGCCGCCTCGGGTCTCGCTCGATTCCGGCGATGCCGCGCCCTCCCTCCGTTCCTCCTCCACAACTTCAATCCCTGGTGCTCGGCGGACCTCCCCGTAGCCTCAGCCCCTACTCTCCACCACTGTTGCTCCATCTTCTCTAGTGGCCGAAGCCCCTCCCCGCTGCGAGCTCGAATGCTCCATATTCAATGCTCCTCGCCGTCAACGGAGGCCACCACCAGATGCGCCGCTCGCTCCTGAGCTCGTGGGTAGGTCCCCCATCGCCTGCCGTGGCCGGACGCGCCGACGATCACCGTCGGGATGGCCACCTCCCTCGGCCACGCTGGGTCCCGCGCGGGAGGAAGAATAAGCCAGGGCCAGGCGTGCCCCACCCCCGCGTGACCCCACCTGTCGGCGACCGCAGAGCGCCACGTCACATAAGTGGACACGCCCCAACACTTTACGTAAACGTATTATCTGAAATATGCTTTATCTGCTGTGGAAACGTATTCTGAAGTTTGCGCTTTCTCTTTTTTAGCCCCGCCCGCCGAAGTGGCTATTTTGTGAACGTTCACTGTTTAGTGCCTTTTCTGCCTAAAAAGTGAACGGCCACAACTTTTCAACCGTAACTCCGATTGAGGTGATTCCAGCGCCCATGTTCTCTGTTCGTCGAGCTCTTTCCGTTGGTACAATTTTCATAATGTTTTCACACAATGAAAATGACCACTTTGCCCTTGCCCATGAACAACCCCTCTGAGAGAGAACTGTTTCTGGCAAATCATTCCGCGATCATTCTACACTTTTTCCCAGAGTATTCCTCGACCCCCAGGCAAGCCAACCTCTTATCATGAGCCCCGAACTTGCATGTTGACTTTTCTTGCACCTTGTGTGTGTGTAATTGCAGTAGTTTCTTATCAGTTTCATTTGCAGTTATTTCGTTATCGTGCTTGCCATGCATGTGTGTGCTTTCTTATTATTTTTGCCATGCTAACTAGGATGTTGTTATTGATAATGCCATGTCACTACTCTACTTTAGTTTCATGTCATTGATATAAATGTTATGATGATTGTAGTACACCATTGATATGCTAGTACCTCGTATTGCCATGTTCTTTATGCTATAGTTGTTCACTCGAGTAGCTTGGTATTTTGTTCATGCATTGGTATGTTCATGCTCATTGTTGCATACATGTTAATCATGCTTGCATGTTGATGATGATGGAGAAGATAGTAAGATGACTTAATAATAACAGATCTCCTCCATCATCGATGGGAACGAGTCATAGTGCCACCAAATCGAACTTCTTCAATGCAACCACATTGCCTTTATGGGAAGGCCTTAATGCGATCTGTTCTCATGCCTCTCGCCGGTGCCTCCAATGAGGGATGGTTATGGGCGCGCGCTATCCTGATCAGGTAGGCGGACATAAGCCTTGTGTGCCCATATTTGATTTTGAGCTCATGTCCCCGTTTGGGACCGTTTATTGTTTTGCCACGACGATGGCCGTTGATGCCTTTGGTAGGCACGGGGCCACCCAGGACTTAGCCCAGAGGGGAGTTAGTTGGAGTGGCCGGGAGGGTGTCATGGGCAATGGATCGGTTTCGTCAGAACGCCGTTGGTCCATCGTAATGGGTGCGAGGCCATGGGTTCTGTGGTGTGTGTACAGTGTGCTACCTGTGTAGAGTGTTTATTAAGTCTATCGATAGCCACACAGTTCGTAGTAGTTCACACTGTCGGGTCTTGGTTGAAATGGAGGATAAACCTAAAATAACTAAGTTGATAACTAATGTGGGATAAATAATGTGGTGACTTGAACTATGAGATAGTCGAGAAGTCACGGTGATGTTCTGATATGATCACGAGATGAGATCTCGGTGAGTCATGAGGTTGCTCCGAGGAGCCGTGGTAGAGTAAGAGGTTGTTGCATAAATTTAATACGATATGTCTTCATGGGAGGTAACTGGTAGTGTATTTTCAGTATAGTTTCATGATGCCATGCCATGCTTTGATTGATATGCTAAATTATGCCATGATTAAGATGAGAAGCTATGCCATGTTAGAAGCATGTTTTGATATGCCTTGTTATTGTCATGCTAGTAGATGCTATGATGGTTGTCATGCTTAGTTTGATTTATGTCTCTAGTTAATATCATGCCGTGCTTAGTAATTGATATGAGGCATGTTGTTTCATGCACTTGGTTCTTGCTTTGTCATCTGCTTGTTTGGATTATATGTATTTGGTTGTCTTGCAAGTACATTCAATGTAATGACCTGTCATGTCATGCCAGTTTGTTGGTCGTTCTTGGATTGTTCGCTTGATTGGTCACTCTAGGCCGTAACCTTGCCAGTCATGTGAGTTGTGGAGCCCAGCCAGATTCGATGAGCTGCCAAACCAAGACTTCCGCCACCTTTGAAATAGCCTTAGAGCTATGCAAGATGACTGTATTCATCAATGATGTAATCCTATATACATGTATTTGATGAATATTCTTGTACCTGGAATGTTGTATCATGGACCTGTCGTGCGTCAGGTGTTATCCTGGGCTGACGTTCGAAGGCCCCCTGCTCCATGCGGATCGGGGTGCCACAAAATGTGTGCACACTCAAAAACAGAAAACAAAAAGGAAAAATAAAGATTACTATTGGGTTGCCTTCCAACAAGTGCTATTGTTTTACGCCCCTGGCTAGGCATAAGGCATAGTCTCAAGTGTTGTCATAATTCAAATTAATTCCATAGGTGGCCCTCATAATAGATTCATATGGTGGCTTAATTCTATTTCTAGGGAAGTGTTCCATAGGTTCCTTTAATGGAAATTGGAATCTTATATTACCTTCTTTCATATCAATAATAGCACCTATTATACGTAGGAAAGGCCTACCAAGTATTATAGCACAAGATGGATTGCAACAATACCAAGCACAATGAAATCAACGAGTACATGATTTCTATTTGCAAGAATAAGAACATCATTTATTCTACCCAATGGTTTCTTAATAGTTGAATTCGCTAAGTGCATATTAAGGGAGCATCCATCCAAATCATGAAGGCCTAGCACATCACGTAAAGATTTCAGCATAGTGGAAACGCTAGCACCCAAATCACATAATGCATTGCATTCATAAATTTTAATATTTATTTTAATAGTAGGTTCTCGTTCATAATATAATTTCCTAAGTATTGAAACCTCAAATTCTAGCTTTTCTTCTAAAGCTTTCAGCATAACTTCTACAATATGTTTAGTAAAGGCTTTATTTTAGCATTGGGTAAATTTATCATCGATTGCAACAAGGAAATACATTCAATTAAAGAAACAATATTATAATCAAAATCCTTGAAATTCAAAGTAGTGGGCACATCACTATTTAAAGTTTTGACCTCCCGAAACCCACTTTTATCATTTTTATCATTAAGATTGTCAACCTCCGAACAATTGGGACACCTTCTAACTAAAGTTGACTAATCTTCAGTTCCCTTTTCATAAAGTTTTATATTAATAAATAAAGGTTCTATGGGTGAGGCACCAATCATTTTAATATCTTCATCACGACTACGGTAAAAATCGGGCGGAATAGCCGTTTCTAGGAATTCTCGCTTAGCTGTCAACCTAGCGGTTCTTTCTTTACTTTCATTAATGGATACATAGATAGCTTTAATGGACTCATTAATGTAAGTGCATTGATAACCCACAAGTATAGGGGATCGCAACAGTTTTCGAGGGTAGAGTATTCAACCCAAATTTATTGATTCGACACAAGGGGAGCCAAAGAATATTCTCAAGTATTAGCAGCTGAGTTGTCAATTCAACCACACCTGGAAAGTTAGTATCTGTAGAAAAGTGTTTAGTAGCAAAGTAATATGATAGTGGTGGTAACGCTAACAAAAGTAAAGATAGCTAAAGTAATGTTTTTGGTATTTTTGTAGTGATTGTAACAGTAGCAACGGAAAAGTAAATAAGCGTAAACCAGTATATGGATAGCTCGTAGGCACCGGATCAGTGATTGATAATTATGCCGGATGTGGTTCGTCATGTAACATTCATAACATAGGGTGACACAGAACTAGCTCCAATTCATCAATGTAATGTAGGCATGTATTCCGTAAATAGTAATACGTGCTTATGGAAAAGAACTTGCATGCCATCTTTTGTCCTACCCTCCCGTGGCAGCGGGGTCCTATTGGAAACTAAGGGATATTAAGGCCTCCTTTTAATAGAGAACCGGAACAAAGCATTAGCACATAGTGAATACATGAACTCCTCAAACTACGGTCATCACCGGGAGTGGTCCCGATTATTTTCACTTTGGGGTTGCCGGATCAGAACACATAGTAGGTGACTAAAGACTTGCAAGATAGGATCAAGAACACACATATATTCATGAAAACATAATAGGTTCAGTTCTGAATTCATGGCACTCGGGCCGTAGTGACAAGCATTAAGCATAGCAAAGTCATAGCAACATCAATCTCAGAACATAGTGGATACTAGGGATCAAACCCTAACAAAACAAACTCGATTACATGATAAATCTCATCCAACCCATCAGCGTCCAGCAAGCCTACGATGGAATTACTCACGCACGGCGGTGAGCATCATGAAATTGGTGATGGAGGATGGTTGATGATGACGACAGCGATGAATCCCCCTCTCTGGAGCCCCGAACAGACTCCAGATCAGCCCTCCCGAGAGAGATTAGGGCTTGGCGGTGGCTCCGTATCATAAAACGCGATGAGACTTGCTCTCTGATTTTTTCTCCCCGAAAGCCAATATATGGAGTTGGAGTTGGCCCACGAGGTAGGGGGGCGCCCAAGAGGGGCGCCCCCATCCTCGTGTGGATAGGATGTGGGCCCCCTGGTCTTCATCTTTGGCGAGGATTTTTATTATTTTTATAAGACATCCTGTGGAGTTTCGTGTCATTCCGAGAACTTCATTTTCCGCACATAAAACAACATCATGGCAATTCTGCAAAACAAAGGTCGATCTGGGTTAGTTCCATTCAAATCATACAAGTTAGAGTCCAAAACAAGGGCAAAAGTGTTTGGAAAAGTAGATACGGCGGAGACGTATCAACTCCCCCTAGCTTAAACCCTTGCTTGTCCTCAAGCAATTCAGTTGACAAACTGAAAGAGAAAAATAAAAACTTTTACAAACTCTGTTTGCTCTTGTTGTTGTACTTATGTCAAGCCAAAGATTCAGGTTTTCAAAGAAAGATCATAACTAACCACATTTGCAATAATTCTCAGGTCTCATGTTTACTCATATCAATATCATAATCAGCTAGAAAGCCATAATAATAAATCTCGGATGACAACACTTTGTTAAAACAATCATAATATGATATAACAAGATGGTATCTCGCTAGCCCTTTCTGAGACCGCAGAACATAAATGCAGAGCACCTTCAAAGATCAAGGACTGACTAGATATTGTAATTCATGGTAAAAGAGATCCGATCATAGTCATACCCGATATAAATTAACAGCAATGAATGCAAATGACAGCTGTGCTCTCCAGATGGTGCTTTTAATTAGAGGGTGATGACTCAACATGAAAGTAAATAGATAGGCCCTTCGCAGAGGGAAGCAGAGATTTGTAGAGGTGCCAGAGCTCGGTTTTGAAATAGAGATGAATTATATTTTGAGCGGCATACTTTCATTTTCAACATAACAACTAAGAGATGACGATATCTTCCATTCTAAACACATTATAGGCGGTTCCCAAACAGAATGGTAAAGTTTATACTCCCCCTCCACCACAAGCATCAATCCATGGCTCGCTCAAAACAACGAGTACCTCCAACATTCAACGGGTCCCAGGGGGAGTTTTGTTTGCAATTATTTTGATTTAGTTTGCATAAAGCATGGGACTGGGCATCCCGGTGACCAGCCATTTTCTCATGAGTGAGGAGCGGAGTCCACTCCTCTTGAGAATAACCCGCCTAACACGGAAGATAAGGGCAGCCCTAGTTGATATATGAGCTATTCGAGCATGCAAAACAGAATATTTATTTGAAGGTTTAGAGTTTGGCACATAAAAATTTACTTGGAACGGCAGGTAGATACCACATATAGGAAGGTATAGTGGACTCATATGGAATAAATTTGGGGTTTAAGGGATTGGATGCACAAGCAGTATTCCCACTTACTACAAGTGAAGGCTAGCAAAAGACTGGGAAGCGACCAACTAGAGAGCGACAACACTCATGAACATGCATTAAAATTAATAAAAATTGAATACAACCATGAGTAGGATATAATCCACCATGAACATAAATATCGTGAAGGCTATGTTGATTTGTTTCAACTACATGCGTGAACATGTGCCAAGTCAAGTCACTTAAATCATTCAAAGGAGGATACCACCCCATCATACCACATCACAACCATTTTAATAGCATGTTGGCACGCAAGGTAAACCATTATAACTCATAGCTAATCAAGCATGGCACAAGCAACTATGATCTCTAATTGTCATTGCAAACATGTTTATTCATAATCAACTGAATTAAGAACGATGAACTCATCATATTTACAAAAACAAAAGAGGTCGAGTTCATACCAGCTTTTCCCATCTCAAATACCCATCATATATCATCATAATTGCCTTTCACTTGCACGACCGAATGGTGTGAATAATAATAAGAGTGCACATGCATTGGACAAAGCCGAATCTGCGAGCATTCAATAAACAGGAGAAGACAAGGCAATATGGGCTCTTGGTTAAATCAACAATAATGCATATAAGAGCCACTTCAACAATTTAATTATGGTCTTCCCCTACTGACCCCCAAATAAAAGAAAAGAAATAAAAACTATTTACACGGGAAAGCTCCCAACAAGCAAAAGAAGAACGGGAAATATTTTTGGGTTTTCTTTTAATTATTACTACTACAGCAGGAAAAAATAAACTACGACTAATTTTTTGGTTTTTTCTTAAGGTTTATTAAACACACAAGAAGAAAGCAGGAAAAAGGAAATAAACTAGCATGGATATTATAGTGAAAGAGTATGAGCACCGACATCTAGCAATGAGTGTGTGTGAACATGAATGTAATGTCGGTGAGAAATACGTACTCCCCCAAGCTTAGGCTTTTGGCCTAAGTTGGTCTATTGCCGAGGATAGCTGGCGGATACCCGTAGGTGTAGTCAATGTCGTCTTGCGATGCAGAATAGTTGGGATCATACTATGATGAAGAGGACTCTGACTGTCACTGGCTGGCAACCGCCTTTGGATCCCAAGAATAAACAGACTGTCGTGGAGGCTCATCTTGTGGCTCCGGTTCCGGGGCTGTTGCAGGATTCCGATAGGCTTGAACGGCCGCCCACGGAACAATGTAAGGACCTGTAGACAAGTTAAACAAACAGGGTGCAGGCAAAGTAATAGTCTCAGGGTGATGTTTATCAAAGTACAATTTATATTTGAGCTCCCCTTCGCGACTCTTAACAAGAAAATCATGCGCTAGCATACTCTTATAATCTAAATAAGCACGGGGCAACGCTATTTCTTCTTTCTCCTCATGCCTAATAGGTATTTCAAAATATTCAGCTAGGCGTGAAGCATAAATGCCTCCAAAGATGGGGCCCTTAGTACGGTTGAGACTTAATCGTCTAGCAACAATTCCACCCATACTAACAGAGTTATTGCGGTATAAACCATGGAACAAAATAATAATATCAGAACACTAAGGTTTCCACAGTTCCATGACCAATCAAGCAACGACTAGCAAATAAGGCAAAGTAGCGCGAGCAGGAAAATGTATGCTAGTAATTCTTGCATCGTAATCCTTCCTGGTTTCTCCCACGTGATAGTGTTAATAAAAGCTTCCACTTCATTACAGTGTGGTTCATCTAAGGTACCCTCAAAGGGTATTTTGCAAACCTCGCAAAATTCAGCTAATGTCATCTCCTTAACAACGTCATATAAATGAAACTCTACTGTTGGGGGTGATTTCTTAGGGAAAAAGTAGAAGTTCTGCACAAAAGTATTTGTGAGTAAGAGATACTGATGACGTTGGTCGCGAAGGAAGTCAGTGAGGCCAGCATTCTCGATCAATAAATAGAAATCATCATAAATCCCGGCTCTCCTCAAGAAGTCATCGAAAGGCCATTCACACGGCCGGACCTCCGCGGTGCGAGGCAAATTAAATTTGGGCTTCTGCTCTTCTTCCTTTTGTTTTTCCTTCAAGCTTCGGCTCGACGAACCCCTCAAAAGTCTTTTCATTATTTCTGAAATAATCTGAAATTTTTAGTAACTTCAAACAAAAGTGAACCAACTTCAATAAAACTGATAGCAACTACTCATACAAGTGCCTAGAGCATATATCAAGCATTAGAACTACTTGGAACCATATAAATTTGAAATGCAAGATCAAGAACATGGTCACCTATGCAGCACAAATTTGCAAAGAATAAAGCACTAGAACAAAAACTAATTGGACCAATGAAGGAGTGACATACCAAGGAACAATCTCCCCAAGCAGTTTTTACAGTGCTTTGAGCAAGGAGATCGAAAATCACAAAGAAAAGTGGTCGGAACACGAGATTGAGTTGGTTTTTCGGGTTTGTGTGAGACAGAGGAAGAAGATGGTTGCAGGGATAAGTGGAGGAGGGCCACCGTGGACCCACGAGGCAGGGGGCGCGCCCAGGGGGGTAGGGCGCGCCCTCCACCCTTGTGGCCAGGTGGCAGCTCCCCCCGCGGTAATTTTTGCACTAAAAATCCTCAAATATTCCCGAAAAAATCATATTAAATTGGCATGTCATTCTGAGGACTTTTATTTTCAGGATATTTTTATATTGCACGGATAAATCAGAAAGCAGATGTAAAATACTATTTTACTTTATTTCTACTAAAGAACAGAAAATATAAAGAGGGTACGAAGGTTGTGCTTCTAGTTTCATCCATCTCATGCTCATCAAAAGAATCCACTAACAAGGTTGATCAAGTCTTGTTAACAAACTCATTCCGATTAACATGGAACCGGAGAAATTTCGAATAACACTATGTTACCTCAACGGGGATATGGACATCCCCAATAATAAGTATATCATATTTCTTCTTGACAGTACGGAGAGGAAATTCAAAACCTCCAAATATAATCAATGGAATTTTTCCAATAGAATTGATACTATGAACTTGAGGTTGTTTCCTCAGAAAGTGTACCGTATGCTCATTACCATTAACATGAAATGTGACATTGCCTTTGTTGCAATCAATAACAGCCCCTGCAGTATTAAGGAAAGGTCTTCCAAGAATAATAGACATACTATCGCCCTCGGGAATATCAAGAATAACAAAGTCTGTTAAAATAGTAACGCTTTGCAACCACAACAGCACATCCTCACAAATGCCGGTTATAGCAGTTGACTTATCGGCCATTTGCAAAGATATTTCAGTAGGTGTCAACTTATTCAAGTCAAGTCTACGATATAAAGAGAGAGGCATAACACTAACACCGGCTCCAAGATCACATAAAGCAGTTTTAACATAATTTCTCTTAATGGAGCAAGGTATAGTAGGTACTCCTGGATCTCTAAGTTTCTTTGGTATTCCACCCTTAAAAGTATAATTAGCAAGCATGGTGGAAATTTCAGCTTCCGGTATCTTTCTTTTATTTGTAACAATATCTTTCATATATTTAGCATAAGGATTCATTTTGAGCATATCAGCCAATCGCATACGCAAAAAGATGGGTCTAATCATTTCAGCAAAGCGCTCAAAATCCTCATCATCCTTTTTCTTGGATGGTTTGGGAGGAAAAGGCATGGGTTTCTGAACCCATGGTTCTCTTTCTTTACCATGTTTCCTAGCAACGAAGCCTCTTTTATCATAACGTTGATTCTTTGATTGTGGGTTATCAAGATCAACAACAAGTTCAACTTCTACATCATTATCATTACTAGGTTGAGCATCATCATGAACATTATCATTAACATTTTCACTAGGTTCATGTTCATTACCAGATTGTGTTTCAAAGATCGGACATAGAGATATCATTTGGATTCTCAGGTGGTTCAGCAATAGGTTCACTAAAAGTTTGCACAATTCTATCATTTTTATTTTTCTTCCTTTTAAAAGAACTAGGTACATCAATATTATTTCTCTAAGAATCTTGCTCGATTCTCTTAGGGTGGCCTTCAGGATACAAAGGTTCCTGAGTCATTCTACCAGTTCTAGTAGCCACTCTAACAAATAATCATTTTTCTTACTATTCATTTCATCAAGCACTTCTTTCTCGAGCTTTAAGTACTTGTTCTACTTGAGTGGTGACCATGGAAGCATGTTTGCTAACAAGTTTAAGTTCACCTCTAATATTAGCCATATAATCACTCAAGCGTTTAATCATAAAGGTATTCTGTTTCAATAGTCTACCAAAATAAGCATTAAAGTCATCTTGCTTAAACATAAAGTTATCAAACTCATCCAAGCACTGACTAGCAATTTTAGTAGGAGGGATTTCAGCTTTATCATATCTATAGAGAGAATTTACCTTTACTACCTGTGTCGGGATATCAGGATCAGGAGGTTCTTTAGTGAATAAAGAATTGAGATTATACACTTCTTCAATAGGCGGTAAATTAAGACCATGTATTTCTTCAATAGGAGGTAAATTCTTAACATCTTCAGCTTTAATACCTTTTTCTTTCATAGATTTCTTTGCCTCTTGCATATCTTCGACCGAGAAATAAAACACCTCTCTTCTTTGGAGTTGGTTTAGGAATAGGCTCGATAATTGGCTCAGAGCTGGCTCAGAGGTGCCCAATTATTTTCATTTGTCAACATATTATTCAATAAAATTTCAGCTTCATCCGTGTTCTTTCCCTGAAAGAGAACCAAAGACAACTATCCACGTAGTCTCTGGAAGCATCGATTAGTCCATTATAAAAGATATCAAGTATTTCAGGTTTCTTAAGAGGATGATCAGCAAAGCATTAAGTAACTTGAGAAGCCTCCCCAAGCTTGTGGGAGACTCTCTTCTTCAATTTGCACAAAATTATATATATCCCTCAAAGCAGCTTGTTTCTTATGAGCAGGGAAATATTTAGCAGAGAAGTAATAAATCATATCCTGGGGACTATGCACACAACCAGGATCAAGAGAATTAAACCATACCTTAGCATCACCCTTTAATGAGAACGAAAATATTTTGAGTATATAAAAGTAGCGCGACCTCTCATCATTAGTAAACAGGGCAACTATATCATTTAGCTTAGTAAGATTTGCCACAACAGTTTCAGATTGATAGCCATAAAAAGGATCAGATTCAACCAAAGTAATTATATCAGGATCAACAGAGAATTCATAATCCTTATCAGGAACACAGATAAGTGAAGTAGCAAAAGCAGGGTCAGGTCTCATCCTATCTCTAAGAGATTCTTTACTCCATTTAACTAGCAGCCTCTTAAGTTCGTATCTATCCTGGCAAGCAAAAATAGCCGCAGAAGATTCCGCATCAAAAGATAACCCTCGTGAATAGCAGGCATATTTTCATCATCACTTTCATCATTGTATTCAGTTTCAATAATTTCTCTTTCTCTAGACCTAGAAATTTGTTCGTCTAGAAATTCACCAAGGGGCACAGTAGTATCAAGCATAGAAGTAGTTTCATCATAAGTATCATGCATAGAAGAAGAGGCATCATCAATAACATGCGAGATATCGGAACGAATAGCAGAAGCAGGTTTAGGTGTCGCTAGCTTACTCATAACAGAAGGTGAATCAAGTGCAGAGCTAGATGGCAGTTCCTTACCTCCCCTCGTAGTTGAGGGATAATATGTTGTCTTAGCGTCTTTCAAGTTCTTCGTAGTGTCCAGCAGATATAAATCCCAAGTGACTCAAAGAATAGAGCTATGCTCCCCGGCAACGGCGCCAGAAAAAAGGTCTTGATAACCCACAAGTATAGGGAATCGCAACAGTTTTTCGAGGGTAGAGTATTCAACCCAAATTTATTGATTCGACACAAGGGGAGCCAAAGAATATTCTCAAGTATTAGCAGCTGAGTTGTCAATTCAACCACACCTGGAAACTTAGTATCTGCAGCAAAGTGTTTAGTAGCAAAGTAATATGATAGTGGCGGTAATGTTAACAAAAGTAAAGACAGCTAAAGTAATGTTTTTGGTATTTTTGTAGTGATTGTAACAGTAGGAACGGAAAAGTAAATAAGCGTAAACCAGTATATGGAAAGCTCGTAGGCACCGGATCAGTGATGGATAATTATGCCGGATGTGGTTCGTCATGTAACAGTCATAACATAGGGTGACACAGAACTAGCTCCAATTCATCAATGTAATGTAGGCATGTATTCAGTAAATAGTCATACGTGCTTATGGAAAAGAACTTGCATGACATCTTTTGTCCTACCCTCCCGTGGCAGCGGGGTCCTATTGGAAACTAAGGGATATTAAGGCCTCCTTTTAATAGAGAACCGGAACAAAGCATTAGCACATAGTGAATACATGAACTCCTCAAACTCACGGTCATCACCGGGAGTGGTCCCGATTATTGTCACTTTGGGGTTGCCGGATCATAACACATAGTAGGTGACTATAGACTTGCAAGATAGGATCAAGAACACACATATATTCATGAAAACATAATAGGTTCAGATCTGAATTCATGGCACTTTCGGGCCGTAGTGACAAGCATTAAGCATAGCAAAGTCATAGCAACATCAATCTCGTAACATAGTGGATACTAGGTATCAAACCCTAACAAAACTAACTCGATTACATGATAAATCTCATCCAACCCATCACCGTCCAGCAAGCCTACGACGGAATTACTCACGCACGGCGGTGAGCATCATGAAATTGGTGATGGAGGATGGTTGATGATGACGACGGTGATGAATCCCCCTCTCCGGAGCCCCGAACGGACTCCAGATCAGCCCTCCCGAGAGAGATTAGGGCTTGGCGGCGGCTCCGTATTGTAAAACACGATGAAACTTTCTCTCTGATTTTTTTCTCCCCGAAAGCCAATATATGGAGTTGGAGTTGGCGTCGGAGGGTCTCCTGTGGGGCCCACGAGGTAGGCGCGCCCGGGAGGCGCCCCACCCTCGTGGGCAGTGTGGGCCCCCGGTGTTCATCTTTGGCGATGATTTTTTATTTTTTAAGACATCCCGTGGAGTTTCAGGTCATTTTGAGAACTTTTTTTTCCTTCACATAAAACAACATCATGGCAATTCTGCTAAAAACTGCGTCAGTCCGGGTTAGTTCCATTCAAATCATACAAGTTAGAGTGCGAAACAAGGGCAAAAGTGTTTGGAAAAGTAGATATGACGGAGACGTATCATGCATCTAGTGCCAGCCCTAGTTGGTTTTGGAGTATTGACAGGAAACGTGGTTGAGGGACTAATGTGTTTATGAGAATTGCAGGATAACACAGGTAGAAGCCCTCATTGATTCAGTTTACCTACCAGAGATGACCCCTAAAAATGTATGAAGACATTGAAGACAATGGTGGTTCGTGAAGACATTCACGTTGAAGATAATGACGTGTGAAGATATTCTCATGAAGGCTATGGAGTGTGAAGACATAGTTTCTTTCGTAGTTTCATTTTATTCTTTCTTGAGTCATAGGAACCACTGAACTGTTAAGTGGGGTCGAGGTGAGCAAAGTCAGAAGACTGACGTGTTGCTCAACCAAAATCCTATGTATTCGAGTGAAAACAATGAGAGAAAATCTTATCCAGAGTTGGATGAGTTAGCTTTGCTTGTATCCCAAGTCAAGCTGCCACGTGTGTTTGAAATCTGACCATTGGACACATGTCGGTTCCTCAGTGACCCAGGGTCATTTCGGACATATCATGTTGGGTTACCTCGTGGCTATAAATAACACACCCCCTACACCATAAGTTGGTGGCTGCTCAGAGTTAGTGCATGACTTTTGTCATTTGAGAGCAACCCACCTCCGAAGCCTTTGAGAGAGAAACCTTGCAAGGACAAAGCCCAAAACACCCAGAGCCAAAGAGTGTTAGGCATCACTAAAGTCTTTCTGTTCGCGTGACCTGAAGACTTATTACACTTGAGGACTATGCATCCTCGAGCCGGTTAGGCGTCATGTTCTGAGGATCCAAGAGTCATTGTGGATCGCCGGTGAACGGAGTCTGTGAAGGTTTGGAAGTCTACCTTGAAGACTTACTAGAGTGATTGGGCGAGGACTAAGCGTCCTTAGCTCAAGGGGAATAAGGTGAAGACGTGGTCTTCCGAGTTCAATCTCAGCCTTCCTAACCAGACGTACAGTTGTCACAACAACTAGAACTGGTCTACCAAATCCTTGTCTTCATCAAGCAACTGGCTGTATCCCCTAACTCCTTTACATTTCAGTTTGTCTTCGTGAAGTCATTGCTTGCTTGCTGATCTATTTGACTTCGCTATGTGAGGACTTTTCACATGTTTGGCTTCATACTGTCTTCCATTCCGACCTGATCTACCTAGCTGCCATTAGTCTTTGTGCTTTCATTCTACTGTTTACTCGACTATGGTCTGTCTAGCGTAGATTATCTTCCGCTGCATATCGTATAAGTGTTGTTTGGTTGTTTATCTTTGAAGATCTTGCATCTTTTGAAGACTTTGATAAAAATCGCCTATTCAGCCCCCCTCTAGTCGATAACTAGCACTTTCAATTGGTATCAGAGCAAGGTGCTCCCTTGTTCTGTGTGATTTGGTTTAACCACTTGGAGTTTTAGCTATGTCGACTGCAGGGATAATCAAAGTCTCCGCTGTGTGCCCCGTCTTCGATGGCACTGATTACACCTACTGGAAGAATAAGATGCGCATGCATCTTGAAGCCATTCACATTGACCTCTGGTATGTCGTCAAGGCTGGCGTTCCCAAGGTCGGTGAAGGTGTCACCACTGTTGATGTCAAGAGATTCGCGTAACTGGACTCAACTGCCAAGAACATCATCTGTGGTCATCTGACCAAAGGGTAGTATGGCCGTGTGAGTGCTCTAGAAACTGTGAAGCTGGTCTGGGACTGGCTATCCAAGGTCAATGAAGGCGTCTCAACCCAGAGAGACTCAAGAATGGATGTGCTCCGCAATCTCTTTAATCGATTCAAGAGGAATGACAATGAGAATTTCCATCTCACTTTCGACCGGCTCACTGACATCACAAATGAGCTTCATGCACTTGGCACCACTGAGATAACTAAGCATGAAATAGTGAAGAAGCTAATGAGATCACTTGACAACTCATTTGACACCCTGGCCTTGATGATCCCATAATGCCCTGACTTGAGAGATCTCGATCCATTTGACATACTTGAGAGGCTAAACACACATGAATTCCAGCTATCTGAGAAGAGAGATATCTATGGTTCCAACTATGGCCAATCCCGTCCTTTAAAGGCAAGGATGTTTCCTCATCTAAAGAAGAATCTGACTACAGTTCTGATGATCCTGAAGACATTGGCAAAGAACTAGCAATGCTCATGAGAAAGTTCCAAAAGTTATCCAAGAAGAATCGCTTCGAAAAGTCCTCAAGATCCACCTCCAAGAATGATGAGGCTTCCACTCGTGACTACCAGAAGAGAACATGTCACAAATTCAAGAAGCGAGGCCACTACATATCTAAATGTCCTCAATGGGATAACGAATCAAAGAAAAAGTAGAAGAGCAAGGAATATGACTCTGACGACAAGAAGAAGAAGAAATCCTAAAAGTCTTCTTCAAAGTCTTCATCTCTCACTCTTTTCTTTATCTGTATTTAGAGCTTAGCTAGCTGCCTTCCCTTGTACAAAAATGTAACATTTCAGTTACCCTGATCTTTTAATATATATGCAGTAGGAGCCTTTCCTACTGTCCTAACCTAAAAAAATCTTCATCTTACAAAAAGAGCTCATCTGGAAAGGCACGTGCTTTCATTGGGAAGGAAATGGATTCGGAGGAGGAGTCTACTTCTGAGGAGGCAGAGGTGGAGTCTGAGGAGGAGTCTGATTCAGGTGTGGCAAGCCTGCCTCTAGCTTCGACGTTCGTCACCAAGTCCATCTTCAACACTGAAGACAATGGTCACATCACCGACGCTGAAGCCGATGATGAGGATGACTCTGAAGAGAACGATGACGCTAAAGAGAACGATGACGATGACTTTGCTCCCACCTACTGCTTCATGGCATGAGGTGCCAAGGTAAATTCTCGCGATGCTTACTGAGGGAGTCCTGGATTAGGGGGTGTCCGGATGGCCGGACTATAGCCTTTGGCCGGACTCCTGGACTATGAAGATACAAGATTGAAGACTTCGCCCCGTGTCCGGATGGGACTTTCCTTGGCGTGGAAGGCAAGCTTGGCGATACGGATATGTAGATCTCCTCCCATTGTAACCGACTCAGCATGTCGGCGCTCGGGAACGGGGTACCCAGACTTGCTCGCTGCGGCGTGGCTCAAGGGGTGGCCTAGCACGCCCATCTTCATCAAGACAAGCTCAAGACCCTTGCGAGGCCAAGCCTGCTGAGGCGGATGACAGGAAGCTTCCTCGAGCCACGACCTCGTCGGTGGCTCGCAAGGAGGTGGAGAGATCAAGGCGGGGTACCTCACGAGGTTCCCATGACGCAAGCCATGACGACCAAGGGCGCCAGGCGGGCGCCAGCCCGCGCAGTGTCCTCGTTTCCTCTTTGGTGCAAACGGGGCAAGCGTAGGCGAGAGCATCAAGCAAAGACACCCGTTTCGGTGCAACAAGACCAAGACCGTCGCAACAACATGAAGGAATTCATCGTGGAGCCCAAGACGGCATCACCACCGGAGCCTTTGGCAGGCGAGGACCAACTTTAGTCAGGATAGGTGTACTAGATGTTCCCCTTCAAAAAGGCCAATTGTTGGCGCCCTTCCTGCTCAATATTTGGGAAGAGGCCCAGGGCCTCCGCCTATAAATAGGACTAGCCACCCACAGGGTAGAGGCATCTTGAAGAGAGAGCTTGATCCGGCATCGAGAGATCAATCGCAGAGAGAGAGAGAGAGAGAGAGAGAGAGAGAGAGAGAGAAGCGACTGAACTCCCCCTAGCAGTTCATCGCCCCAGCCAAGAACAGACCCTCGCGTGGCTGTTCCTCCTTGTATTGTTCATCATCAGCCCCAGAGGCAATTCAACACGCCACAAACTAGAGTAGGGTATTACACCACAATGGTGGCCCGAACTAGTATAAACCTTGTGTCTCTTGTGTTGTTATTTTGGTAGTTTAGATCCTAGCGAGGCGGCGAGGCGTAGGTAGGTAGGGGGTGAGATCTCTGCGTGCACCCCAGAGTTCGAACCTAGAGGGTCTGCCGGAACCCGAAATCCGATAGTGTAACCCTAGCCCTCTCAAGTGTTTATATAAACCGGAGGGTTTTAGTCCGTTGGACGAACAACAATCATACCATAGGCTAGCTTCTAGGGTTTAGCCTCTTTGATCTCGTGGTAGATCTACTCTTGTACTACCCATATCATCAATATTAATCAAGCAGGAGTAGGGTTTTACCTCCATCGAGAGGGCCCGAACCTGGGTAAAAACATCGTGTCCCTTGTCTCCTGTTACCATCCGCCTAGACGCACAGTTCGGGACCCCCTACCCGAGATCCGCCGATTTTGACACCGACATTGGTGCTTCTACTGAGAGTTCCTCTGTGTCGTCACCTTTAGGCCCGATGGCTCCTCCGATCATCAACAATGATGCGGTCCAGGGTGAGACTTTTCTCCCCGGACAGATCTTCGTATTCGGCGGCTTTGCACTGCGGGCCAATTAAGCAGCCATCCGGAGCAGATCGAAGCTACGCCCCGCTATCGAGTCAGATTTGGAAGTTTGAACTACACGGCCGACATCCGCGGAGACTTGATCTTCGACGGGTTCGAGCCACAGCCAAGCCGCCACAAGATCTACGATGGGCATGATCTAGCTCTGCCGCCGAACAGTGCCCTAGAAGCCGCACCCGTGTCCGCTCCGACCCTCAGCTCGGAGTCGACTGCGCCAATCGAGGACGGGTGGCTGGACACCGCCTCGGGGGCTGCAATCTCTACGGCGATCGAGCCGAACACCAGCCTTGTCCTTTGCGAAGCTTGTGACTCCAAGGTGCCGGACTCCCCTCCGGACTCTGAACCTTCCGCGCCCCTGCCAATCGAATCCGATTGGGCGCCGATCATGGAGTTCACCGCCATGACATCTTTCAAAGACTTTTCGCCCTTCGGCGACATTCTGAATTCACTTAAGTCTCTCTCTTTATCAGGAGAGCCCTGACCGGACTATGGTCAGCAAGGTTGGGATGCGGACGACGAAGAAATTCAAAGCCCAGCCACCACCCACTTCGTAGCCACTGTCGATGATTTAACCGACATGCTCGACTTCGACTCCGACGACATCGACGGTATGGACGCCGATGCAGGAGACGACCAAGAACTAGCGCCTACAGGGCACTGGAAGGCCACCTCGTCGTATGACATATACATGGTGGACACCCCAAAAGAAGGGAACAACGATGGAACAACGGAGATGACCCCTCCAAGAAGCAGCCTAAGCGCCGGCGTCGTGGCGCCATTTAAATCCCGCCAAAGCAAAATGGTGATTCCGCACGGGAGACAATAACACCTGACAAAGGTCTGAAGACAACCCCTCCAAAGAGGATTCAGCGGGAGGATGGAGAAACCAGCCCTCATGAGAGTGAGGCGTACAGAGAGGTAGAGGACGATAATTACATGCCTCCCTCCGAAGACGAGGCAAGCCTCGGCGATTTATCATTTAATTTGTCGTGCCGGAGGTTCCCGTCGAACTAGAGCGTTTCAAACGCAGGCTTATGGCCACGAGCAGCCTCAAGAAAAACAGCAACAACTTAGAGCTGACCAAGACTTGCTAGCCGACAGATGGACTGAAGTCCTTGCGGCCGAAGAGTACGAACTCGAACGCCCCTCCAAGAGCTACCCAAAGCGCAGGCTGCTACCCCGATTAGAGGAGGAAGCACCTAGACCTACATCACTAGCGCATGATGCGGCCGACCGGCCACCTCGTGGTCGCGACAGAGAGGCCTCTCGGCCTTCCACTCAAGCCGCACCCCGGCGTCGCTCAAAGAATACCAAGGCACGGGGAAATGCGCCAGACCTACGAGATATATTGGAGGACAAGGCAAGGAAAACAAGATCGATCTATGGATCGCGTGGGCGCCCCACGACACGTGACGATAACCGTCATGCCGAATATGGTAAATCCGGCTGGGCCGAACAAAGTAGACAAAGCTCGTTTGAGCTACGTCGTGATATAGCCCGATCTGAGGCGCCAAGACACCCACTATGCTTCACAGATGAAGTAATGGATCATCAAATCCCCGAGGGTTTCAAACCCGTAAACATCGAATCATACGATGGCACAATAGATCCTGCGGTATGGATCGAGGATTATATCCTTCGTATCCATATGGCCCGCGGTGATGATCTACATGCCATCAAATATCTCACACTCAAGCTTAAAGGACCAGCTCGACATTGGCTTAATAGCTTGCCAGCAGAATCAATTGGTTGTTGGGAGGACCTGGAAGCCGCATTCCTCGACAATTTCCAGGGCACCTATGTGCGACCACCAGACGCTGATGACCTAAGCCACATAATTCAGCAGCCAGAGGAATCGACCGGATAATTACGGACACGGTTCCTAACCAAGAAAAATCAAATAGTCGACTGTCCGGACGCAGAGGCCCTTGCAGCCTTCAAACATAACATCCGTGACGAGTGGCTTGCCCGGCACCAAGGACAGGAAAAGCAGAAATCCATGGCAGCCCTCACAAGACTCATGACCCGCTTTTGCGCAGGAGAAGACATCTGGCTAGCTCGTAGTAATAACATGACCAAGAGCCCTGGTAATTCGGATACCAAGGACAGCAATGGCAGGTCGCGTCGCAACAAGCACAAGCGCCGCATCAACGGCGACAATGCCGAGGATCTGACGATTAATGCCAGATTCAGAGGCTCTAAACCCGGTCAGCGGAAAAAGCCATTTAAAAGAAATACTCCGGGCCCGTCCAGTTTGGACCGAATACTTGATCGCTCGTGCCAGATACACGGCACCCCTGAAAAACCAGCCAATCACACCAACATGGATTGTTGGGTGTTCAAGCAGGCAGGCAAGTTAAGTGCCGAAAACAGAGACAAGGGGCTGCATAGCGATGACGAGGAGGAGCCCCGGTCGCCGAACAATAGGGGATGAAGGGCTTCCCCACAAGTGCGGATGGTGAACATGATCTATGCAACCCACATCCCCAAAAGGGAGCGGAAGCATGCACTCGTGGACGATATGCGTTGGAGCCACGCCCAAAGTTCAACCCATGGTCCTCCTGCCCGATCACTTTTGATCGAAGGGACCACCCCACTAGCATCCGTCATGGCGGATTCGCCGCATTGGTTCTAGACCCAATCATTGACGGATTTCACCTCACTAGAGTCCTTATGGACGGCGGCAGCAGCCTGAACCTGCTTTACCAGGATACGGTGCGAAAAATGGGCATAGATCCCTCAAGGATTAAACCCACAAAGACGACCTTTAAAGGCGTCATACCAGGTGTAGAGGCCAACTGTCTGTGCTCGATTACACTTGAGGTGGTCTTCGATCCCCGGATAATTTCCAAGCGAGGAGTTAATCTTCGACATAGTCCCGTTCGCGGTGGCTATCACGCCTTTGCCGGACGAACCACGTTTGCAAAGTTCAATGCGGTGCCGCACCACGCATACCTCAAGCTCAAGATGCCAGGCCCTCCAGAGTCATTACGGTCAATGGAACACCGAACGCTCTCTCCGAGCGGAGGAGCATACTGGCGGCCCTCGCGGCGGACGTACAAAGCATCCTCTCAAGGCAATTCTCCAGTCCGGCTATTAAACGTCCGGACACCGCTGCGCTACCGAGTAACCTACAACAAGACCGCCTAGCACGTTCCGGAAAGCAAGCGTAGTAATGCAGCCCCAACCCCAGCCCCACGAAACCGCGAAACCAAGATTACGCCAGATATAACTACGCCCGGAAATACCATGGGCATAGGGGGAGGGGCACGACCACGGCATGCCCAAAATGCGGCTCAACCGCACTAGGGGCTCCCGATATTGTCATTCTTTTTCTTACTTTCAGGACTCCACTCTACGGAAGTCCTGTCCGGCAGTACAATTGCCGAACACACGATGCAATAGCCAGGGAGGCAGAAAGCTACGTCGAGTGTCCAGGTGGTCTCTATAACGAGCAGTATACTTGTTTCACATATCATCCCGCAGCTCGCCCCTGGAGGGGGACATGTCAAATAGTCCCATCTCTTGCTTATCGCACTATTTGTATCGTCACTGCTTTTACCGCAGCCTTTTGAATAAACAATACATAGCTTTTGTCTATTATTGCATTCCCTTTTTATCTATATATGTTCATTAATGACATGTTGCACCCGTACACTTTGGTACGGCCAAATACACCTGGCTTAAGTACCCCAACATACGGTGTGATAAGTCCGAACACTTTCACAAGTGCGGCACCCGAACTTATAGCATTATATGCATCGGCTCCAAATCATGTCTTGGGTCAATAGTTGGGTTTGCCCGGCTCCCATGTTTTGGTACCTTACATTCCGTTATATCGGCTAAGGTAGCGTTGGGAGAACCACTACGATTGTGCCCCGGTTGAGCTGGGCTAAGCACCTAGTGGAGAAAGCTAAAACTGACCGTCATGATAGGGCGAGAGCTGGTCGCTGTTCGAGAGGTTTTCGAGTCCCTAAAGACTTATGCCGCTTAGAGCGAGGAGTCGGCTTTGTCCGCCTAGGCATGGATAGCGCCCCGAACTCGGTCTTCCGAATACTAGGGGCTTCGCCAAAATTTAAAATTATAGAATTCTATGGCTAAGTGAGAGTGTTCAAGCATTATAGTCTGATTGCCTTGTTCGTTGTGTTGAGCTCCTCCCTCGAAGGACCCAAGAATGGGAACAAGATCGCTCAAGTTTATCCCGAACACCCCAGCACTCGTGGCATGGGGGCAGAAGCCGACGACTCGCCATCTCTCAAATTTAATAAACGGCCACACAGAAGGTAATATTTGAAATTCAAAAGCGTTGCTTAGCGCATATGAACAAGTTTTCAGCGTATAGGATCACAAATGCGAGTTTACTAAAAAATTACATCTTTGGAGCATTCATCCGCTATAAGGCGGGCACCCTCCAGGACGCCCTCATAATACATCTCGGGCTTGCGATGCTCCTTGCCCAGCGGTGGTCCATCCGTCACAAGCTTCTCAGCGTCCATCTTGCCCCAATGCACTTAAGCACGGGCAAGGGCCCTACAGGCACCTTCGATGCATACGAAGCGCTTGATGACTTCAATCCATGGACAGGCATCCACCAGCCGCCTCACCAGCCCGAAGTAGCTCCTGTGCATGGCTTCCCTGTGCCACACCGGACTATGAGACCCTTCATGGCCTGTTCGGCCACCTTATGGAGCTCGACTAGCTGCTTCACCTGGTCGCTCAAGGGCACCAGTGTCCGCCTCAACATCTTGGGACCGTAACACCTTCTCAATCGAGCTCCCTCCTCGGCCCGGTAGAATGCGGCGTCGGACACTGCTGCGGGGAAGATCTGCGAATGCTCTGGAGAGCTCCGGACTCGGGTAAGTAACAAGTAATTCACTTTAACGTGCTTGCTTTGCATAAAGAATGCCTTACCCGCCGCTATCTTCTCCATCGCCTCAATTTCCTGGAGGGCTTTTTGGGCTTCGGCCTTGGCAGATTTGGCGCTCTCAAGCACCGAGGCGAGCTCGGACTCTTGAGTCTTTGAGTCAAGCTCCAAACTCTTGTGTTTTTCCACGAGAGCCTGGAGCTCTTGCTGTACCTCCGCCACCCGTGCCTCTTGCTTTTCTCGCTCGGTGCACTCCATGGCTGCATTGTCTTCGGCCTTGGACAGCGCTTCCTTCAGGGTCGCCACCTCGGTTGAGGCCCCTGTAATACTCACGTTGGTCCTGTCATTTTTTGCAACCACATCTTTTTTCCTATATACTTACATAAGGTATTACTTACCTTCCTTGTCTTCGAGCTGCATCTTGGAAAGGCCGAGCTCATTCTCGGACCGCTCGAGGCTCTGCTTCAATGCATCGACCTCCGCAGTCAGTGCGGCAGAGGTCAGCAGTGCAGCCTGCATTCCCATATTGACATACTTATGTTAGACTCCTGCATATATCTTTTTGATCCTCAGTTCTGCTTTTCTTACCTAACACCAAACTGAACAACAGGAGCTACTGTCTATGCGATAAAATTATTTATACATACCTCAAAGCCTGTTAGAAGGCTGGCACAGGCTTCAGTCAGCCCGCTCTTGGCGGACTGAACCTTCTGGATCACCACACTCATAATAGTGCGGTGCTCCTCGTCGATGGAGGCGCCGTTAAGCACCTTTAGCAGATTATCCAGTGCCTCCGGTTGGACGGATGTCACCGACGTCGTAGGCTTGCCCTTCTTACTAGGGGGGCGCCTGCCGGACTCCGAAACCACTGAAGGTTCCGGTGCGGTCCAGCCTAGTGCCGGACTTGGAGCCCTTGGGGTTTTTGTCCCCTTTGCGCCTGGAGTCCAGGAGGTCGCCTTGCGGCGCCTCCAGGACCACCTCCTCCTGGCTTGGACCCTTTTGGGACTCCACCTCGGCATCACCTGCGGCGCGAGGAGAGGAGGCGGCCGGAAGTGAAGTGCTATTCACATCCGACGAACCCAGGGAGCCGCTCGACGAAGCATCGAGCCTGGCCTTGGGCGGACTGCATGATTATATTCGGTGTTAGAAGATATTGTGCAACAAAGAAACGCCATGAGTCATTCTGGTATCCAGATACTTACGATTTTGCCAGGGGCTTGGCCCTGGATGGCCACTCCTCTTCGCCATCGTCGGCGTTGGTGGAGTAGTCCGGAGGAAGGGTCCTTCCCTTCTTGGATCCTCCGCCCCCCCAGTTGGTGCGGCCTTCCTTTTCTTCTCTCCCCCCGCTGGGGGAGAGACCTCTTTTTCCTCCTCCTCGTTTTCGCGGGAGGAGTCCGCCTCGGAGTCATCGGACGATGAGTCCGACACCACCAGGCGCCGGGAACTCTTTTGAGTTCCCGTGGCCTTCTTCTTGGCCTTTTTCTCCAGCACCACGTAAGGTGCCGGAACCAGCAGCCCCGTCAAGCGGGCGTCCGCTGGGTCTTCGAGCAAGGAGCCGGACGGTTAATCTGCCCCGACGCGTCTTACGCCAATCCGGTCAAAGGAGAGGGAGTTTAGATCCCGCATAGAGTCAAACTATGAAAACAAGTATCCCGTAAAGAGTAAAATAGCTTACGCGTTGGCTTGATGCTTTGTCGCTGAATCCGCGATCCTCGGTAGCGGATGCGGAGCCTCGGCGCCTTGAACAGAACCTTCGAGGCGTCCTCGTGCGTAGTGTCAAGAGCCTACTCAGGGTTTGGTGCTGTGCCGGATCAAACTCCCACAAACTGAAAGCCCGTTGTTGGCACGGGAGGATCCGGCGGATGAGCATGACCTGGACTACGTTGACGAGTTTGAGCTTCTTGCTCACCAGGTTTTGGACGCAGGTTTGGAGTCCGGTCAGCTCCTCCGAATTACCCCACGACAGGCCCGTCTCTTTCCAGGAGATGAGCCGTGTGGGGATGCCAGATCGGAATTCGGGGGCCGCTGCCCATTCAGGGTCACGCAGCTCGGTGATGTAGAACCACCCCGATTGCCACCCCGATGTCCACGAAGGAGCCCTCGAGCCATGTAATGTTGGGCATCTTGCCCACCATGGCGCCTCTGCACTCCGCTTGGCGGCCGCCCACTACCTTCGGTTTGACATTGAAGGTCTTCAGCCATAAGCCGTAGTGGGGCTGGATGCAGAGGAAGGCCTCGCACATGACGATGAACGTCGAGATGTTGAGGATGAAGTTCGGGGCCAGATCATGGAAATCCAGGCCGTAGTAGAACATGAGTCCCCGGACAAATGGGTGAAGTGGGAAACCTAGTCCCCAGAGGAAATGGGTGAGGAACACCACCCTCTCATGGGCCTGGGGGTGGGGATGAGCTGCCCCTTGTTGGGGAGCCGGTGCACGATGTCATTGGACAAGTATCCGGCTTTCCTCAGGTTCTGGATGTGTCCCTCCGTGACGGAGGAGGCCATCCACTTGCCTCCCGCTCCGGGCATGGCTGGAGAAGGTTGAGCTGGGGTGTGCGGACTTGGGCGCTGGAGCTCCAGTCCGCGAAAATGGATAAGCAAAGGAGGAAGAAGGCGTAGATGGAAAAGGTGGATCCTTATCCCCTTATATGGGCGGACGAAACTATGTGCCCCCACCAGCCTGGTAAAACTCGCTTATCTCCCAAGCGCCGTAAATTAATGGCACGGTTGGGTTGCCCACTGCCGTATTGATGAGAATCCCGGAATAAGGGGACACGATCTACCGCTCGACAAGACGTGCCAAGGAAACCGCCTCGCTAAGTGCGTTGAGGTGGGACAGTAAAAACGATTCGAATAAAGGCTTGGCCGTGGTGTGATGTCACGCTGCGGAATACGTCAGCAGATTGGATTTGTGTAAATATTAATCTCTCTACGGTGGTATGTGGAACTTATTTTGCAGAGTCGGACACTATCCTTGTGTTCAAAATCTTCTATGAAGTATTCGGAGGAGGAACCCGCCTTGCAATGCCGAAGACAATCATGCGCCGGACTCGTCGTCATTGAAGCCGGGTTCAGGGACTCTTGAGGAGTCCTGGATTAGGGGTGTCCGGATGGCGGACTATAGCCTTTGGCGGACTCTGGACTATGAAGATACAAGATTGAAGACTTCGCCCCGTGTCCGGATGGGACTTTCCTTGGCGTGGAAGGCAAGCTTGGCGATACGGATATGTGGATCTCCTCCCATTGTAACCGACTCTGTATAACCCTAGCCCTCTCCGGTGTCTATATAAACCGGAGGGTTTTAGTCCGTAGGACGAACAACAATCATACCGTAGGCTAGCTTCTAGGGTTTAACCTCTTTGATCTCGTGGTAGATCTACTCTTGTACTACCGATATCATCAATATTAATCAAGCAGGAGTAGGGTTTTACCTCCATCGAGAGGGCCCAAACCTAGGTAAAAACATCGTGTCCCTTGTCTCCTCTTACCATCCGCCTAGACGCACAGTTCGGGACCCCCTACCCGAGATCCGCCGATTTTGACACCGACACTTACTTTCAGACCTCCAGTGAAGATGACTCTGAATGTGAATCCAAACCCAGTTATAAGACACTTGCTAAAATTGTAACTGAATGTCGGTGTGGAACGACACCTATGGGATCACAAGAATCCCTACTACGGTTGCTGGGGCGTAGGGTTGCGAGGAGAGCAGGGCTAGTAGACATCACAAGGATCGTTTACCCAGGTTCGGGCCGTGAGGATGCGTAAAACCCTAGTCCTGCTTTGGTGGGTGTATCTCTGAGAGTTCTTGAGCTCCCAAACATGCTGTGGTCAGTGCGTGGTTCGAAAGGGCCGAATCCTTCTCCTGGTCGCCTCGGGCCTCCTTTTATACGAAAAAGGGGTTGCCACAGTGGCACACAGGAGGAGGAAAGGTGTACAGTGTTGCGAGGTTATCCCTCATATTACAGGACAAGATGAATTTAATGCATCTCTTAGGTGTCCCCTTGCTTTATTGGGGACGGGGGCGAGGACCGTCCCGTCCATCGCCGCTCTTCCTTGCTTCGACATACGCCTTGGCCAGCGGTGCGTGCGGCACCATGTAGGCAGGCATGCAGCTGAGGTGGTGCGGTGGTGGAGCATTCACAAAGATCTGCATGCCGCCATGCAGGCGCTCGATGAGTTGGCCTGGGAGCTGCATGTTGCCACGCAGGTGCCCGCCCAGTGGTTAATGGGCAGCCGCATGTGAACGGCGGTGGAAGCTTGGTCGTCGGCGGGCCTGGCGGTGGCCCTTCTGGCATCCTTGGTGAGGGACTTGCCGAGTGGCCCGGCAAGGGTCTCACCATGTGGCCCGGCAAGGGTCTTGCCGTGGCGTGCTGTCGTCCCCGGCAAGGATCTTCTTTGAAGTGCAGTAACCATCCTCGGCAAGGATCTTGCCGAGAATCGTCAAATCTTCTAATCCTCATCTCGATCTTGAACATGTCTTCACAAAGATCTGCATGCCACCACGGAGGTGCCTCCGAGCCCCGCCCCACGTGGATGATGGTGTCGGGGATCGTGGGCTCAAGGGTGGCTCGCTCTGTTGGTGTGGGGCGAGCTGTCCCGGCAAGGGTCTTGCCGGGGCCGCTGAGGCCGCCCCGCAACTGTCTTGCCGGGGGAACCTGCTTCGTCCCTTTGCTCTTTGTGGTCTTGGCCTTGGCGTTGCCTTGATTGTCTTGGGCTTCGGCCTTACCTTGGCTCACCTCCCTTGTTCTGCTTGGTGTAGTCGTGGGCGCGGCTCTGACTGCCCATGCACAGGTAAAGGGGTACAAAAGCGTGCCCCTCCTTTTGTACACCGACAGGAGCCCCCGGGCCTGGGCCACAAATAAGCGCGACACGTTGTTGTGTCAGGCCAAAAATGGTGCGCGGGCAGGCGGGGCAGTTTTTACCGCGGTAAGACTTTCCGTGCACTCCGCTTCCCACGGCCCGCGCGCGTGGTGCGGCATGGAGGGGTGTGCGTGACGTGGGCGGCATGCGTGGGACGGTTTTCACATGCATGCGTCACATCGCTGTAAAGAGGCGGCTCACGCCTTCCCCGTAAAAAGAGGGGGCGTGGAGGCGCGGCTCATTTACTGAACGGGGCCGGGGCGCGGTCTTCAAGGAGTCCACTCCCCACGATCACGGGGTGGGGAGAGGTCGCTTCGCCTGTCCCCTCGGTTCTGCACGTCCGCCACGCGTCCCCCATGCACTTGGGGTAGCAAGCGGCGGGGGCAGGAAACCGGGCCGTCGCTGGTTGGGGCAGCGGGTCGGTCCCTATTCCGCGCGCCTCTGGTGGCTGGATTGGTCGAATGGGGCGGCCGAGCCCCGACCCCGCTCCTTTATAAGGAGGGGGAAGGGGGGGATGGCGTCCCGCACTCTTCTGTCATCTATCTTCTCTTGCTTCTGCTTCTTCTTTTCACTTTCCATGGAGAAAGGGAATCCTGGTCCTTCGACGGTGGCGGCGAGAGTCGCTGCTCGACAACGTCCCTCCTCCTCCTAAGCCCGCGGTGGTGGAGCCAGCCGCGAGGGGAAGGGGGAGGGGGCGAGGCCGTGGGTGAGGCCGGGGCAGAGGTTGCAGTGCTCAGGGAAGGGGAGGACAGGGCCGCGCGCCGGCTTCGCCCCCGCCAATGATGCCTTTCCCGATGGAGGCCATGTCGGAGACCAGCCCCGCGAGTTCTTCATCAGGCTGCACCGGCCTCCATGTCACCGTTTTCGTCTTCCCGCCCCGTTTGCTCGGGAGATGGATCGTGACCGGCCCCAATCCCTCAGATTGCACATGAGGGGTTGCGAGAACGGGGGCACACGGGTCGACGTCTACTTCCCGGCTCCTCGAGTCATGTACCTCCATTGTGGGTGGAAGATGTTCGCTCGCATCAACAACCTGATGGCGGGGCTCGTCCTCTACTTCAAATTAATGGAGGACGACCTACTCTCCGTCAAGGTCTTTAGAGAGTTCGGGACTCGCCTGAAGTGCTGCGTGGAGAGCTCCTCCGATGGAGATTCTGACAATGGAATCTCTTCCTCGAGCAAAAGTGATGAGGAGGACAGTGGGGCGGATAGCGGGGACAAGTCCGACTAGGCGTCGGACGCCTGCGCGCTGGCGGTGCGGCAGAAGAAGATTCTGCACAGCCGCTCCTTGGCAGAGGTTTCCCGGGGGCGGGGCCAGCTCCTTGAACTTCTCGGGGCCGTCTCCTTGGGCGGCTGGCGTCGGGAGGCTGCGGAAGAGGAAGAGGGCGGGCGGCAAGGCCGTCAACTCGGAGTACGCAGGCACCGACGCCTTCATCGCGTATTGCCTGTCCTACCGCCTCGTCTTCCAGTTCCTTTCCCGGCACCGTCATCACCGACCCGCCTGTGGGCGGCCACCGAGGTGTTCTCTTGGTGCTTTCTGCTGCTCGTAGCTTGCCTAGGCGCCCCTTTTGCCCTTTCGCCTCCTTGACCTGCCTCCTGAGGAGAGGGACAAGAAAGGGATTACGGGCATCTTATCTCTTTTTTAGTTTGTAAGCCTGCGGGACTTTGTTAAATTTAAAACTTGCAATCCCCTTGCTCATGTTTTTCATCTCGCACGAAATGTACCTGTACAGGATGTTTTTAATGAAAAAGGGATGCTCGCCGGGTTTTTCGTTTGCAGGTAAATGCTGCGACAAGGAGCGAATCCTTGTTATTGTTTAAGACAAACGTTTTTCGCCCGACAACAGGCCTTGCCATTCCCCACTCCACTCGACCGTTCTCGCGCTCTTGGCGGAGGCAGGGTTGAAGTGGGCTTCAGGCTCCTCGTCCTACCTCCTTGCTGCCGCGGGTACGACCAAATCCGGACCCAGGAAATAATCCTTGGGTATAGGAAAAAGGGGAGCACGGCAGCCTAGAGATAAAAACGAGGTTTCACATACCCCAGTCCGGTTCCAAAATGCATGACAGAGGATAAAAAGACTTATCTGGATCTGCAGCCCCCGGCAATCTCATCTTGCCGCGGTTGGATCCTTGTGCTTGCAGCCCCGGCAATCGTGGTTTCTTTGGGGTCGGGCACCAGTCCGCTTCCTTCTTCTCGATTAGCTCAAAGAAATGCTCATGTGCCCTGCGAACCAAAGGAGGACAGAAAAGGAATAGATAGACGCCGCACTCGACCTCTAGGCTAGGGGTTAGTCGCCGCTAAGCACTATCAACCCTAACCAAGGATTTAGACTCGACCTAGCATGCATGCTATAACTTAGGGCGCCAGCGCTTCATTTATTTATGCTCAGGATCTGCGCCTGGCTTTGTACAAAGGGTCACATGCCTCGCCGGCAAAGCTTGTACAAAAGGTGGCTTGCCGGGAGGCCTGGAAAGCCGCGCCTTATGGGTAAAACTTGCGAAGATGCTGGATGTTCCAGGAGTTGCTCACTGGGACGACATCTTGATCTCCAGTGCATCGCGCCAGCCCGGTGACTCAGACATCCGATAAGGGCCTTCCCACTTCAAGGCGTCAACTTGTTGGAATTCTTGGCCGACGAACGCTACGAAGAACAAGGTCGCCTTCCTCAAAGCTTCGGGCATGAACCTTGTGGCTATGGTAGCGGCGCAAGGCTTCATAGTAGCGTGCGGCTATCACAGCCGCCCGAAGACGATCTTCCTCAAGGAGCGTCGCGTCATCTTGGCGCAATGGCTCTTGCTCAAGCTCATCATAAGCGAGTACTCGAGGTGACCTGTATATGAGTTCTGTGGGGAGAACTGCTTCTGCCCCGTATACCAAGGCAAAAGGTGTCTGGCTGGTGGCTCGATTTGGCGTCGTCCTGATCGACCAAAGAACCGCCGGCAACTCATCAACCCAGCGCCTTCCGCTCTTGTGCATCTTGTCAAAGGTCTTCGTTCTCAGGCCTCGCAACACTTCAGCATTTGCCCTATCCGCTTGGCCTTTGCTCTGTGGATGTGCCACAGAAGCAAAACAGACCTTGTTGCCGAGGCCTTGGATGTACTGCATGAAGGTTTGGCTTGTGAACTGCGTGCCGTTGTCGGTGATGACTCTGTTTGGCACACCAAAATGGCAGACCAGTCCTTTGAAGAACTTGAACGCTGACTGAGCAGTCACCTTCCTCACTGCTTCCACTTCCAGTCACTTTGTGAACTTGTCGATTGCAACGTACAAGTACTCAAAACCCCCGACAGCGCAGGGGAAAGGGCCCAGTATATCGAGCCCTAGACTGAGAATGGCCAGGAGAGAGGGATTGTTTGAAGGGCTTGGGCTGGTTGATGAAGCTTCTTCGAATGGAACTGGCACGCTTCACACTCGGTTACTAGTGCCGTCGCATCCTGGAGGGCGAAGAAACCTTGCCGGAACGCCTTCCCGGCAAGGGCCCTTGACCCTATGTGAGAGCCACATATGCCTCCATGTATCTCCGCCAACAGCTCCAGTCCTTCCTCCCGGGGGATGCACTTGAGTTTCACACAGTTCGGCCTTCTCCGGTACAGGACGTCATCGACGAACTGGTACAGGGCGGACCGACGGGCTACTTTCTCCGCTTTTTCCTTCTCCTTAGGAAGCTCCCTTGTTTGGAAGAATTGGACGGTATGCTGCGCCCATGCCGCAGCCTGGGGCTCGACACCAAGGACCAAAGGCATCTCTTCCGCCATGGGAGCGGTTGTCTCTCTGACGGGCTTGACGCCTGCCGAATCAGGTCTTGTTAGGCGGGCTCAGCGTCCGCGGCAGCACCCTTGCCGGTAGCCCCAGGGGGCTCGGTAGGAAAGTACTTACCGGGACCTGATTTTCTCCTCTTGCTCTGCCCCGCTGATGGTTCGACGGATGGTTGAGTTAACCGGAGCAAAAAGGTACCTGGTTCCACAGGTAGCTTGAATGCGGCACACTTTGACAGGTAATCGGCGATGTCGCTGCTTTCCGGGGACATGTCTCACCTGGATACCGTCAAAGTGTTCCTCCAACTTCCTCACGTCATCTACGTAAGCTTCCATCAATGGGCTCTGATAATCCTTGTTGACCTGCCTGACAACGAGCCGCGAGTCACCCCTGACAACGAGCTTCTTAACCCCGAGGTCTGCCGCGATCCTGAGACCGGCAAGCAATCCCTCGTACTCAGCGGTGTTGTTGGTGGACATCCACCAGGGGAAGTGCATCTGGATCACGTACTTGAGGTGTTCTCCGGTGGGTGCGACGAGCAGCACACCGGTGCCTTGCAGTGAGAAAGCCCCATCAAAGTACATGATCCAGTCACAGTCTGCTTCCTTGCCGAGGAGAGTGGTCTCCTGGATTTCTTCGTCAGGCGTCGAGGTCCATTTTGCGATGAACTCTGCCAAGACTCTGCTCTGAATTGTCGAGGTACTTTCAAACTTTAAACTGAAGCTTGACAGCTCCAAGGCCCATTCCACAATCCTTCCGATTCGCGTCGGGTTGTGCGATATCCGTTGCAATGGGAGGCGGGTGACGACAGTGATCTCGTGGGCCTGGAAGTAGTGACGCGGCTTCCTCGAGGCCATAAGGAGGCCGAAGAGCAATTTTTGCACGCCGGAATACCTCGACCTAGCCCCTGCAAGAGGAAGCTAACAAAGTAAACCGGGTGCTGCATCATCTTCTTCTTTGGCACCACTTCACTCGGCCGTGCGGGCATTGCCTTGGTGGCACCAGACTCTGCCGGGGGCCACGCCTTGTCGGCACCAGGCCCTGCCGCGGGAGTCTTTGGCTTGCTATCCGTTGGTTCTGCCGCCATTGCTGCCTCCTCGTCGACCTCCGTCTGTGCCACCAGTGCGGCGCTGACCGCTTGATTCGTCACCTCCAGATACAGCAGCAACGACTCTTGTGGTTTAGGCGCAACCAGTATTGGCATGGAGGAAAGGTATTTATTTAGATCCTGTAGTGCTGCCTCGGCTTCTGGGGTCCCCTCTATTGGGCCTGCCTTCTTCAAGATTTTGAAGAAGGGAAGGGCGCGCTCGGCGGACTTGGAGATGAATCGGCTCATGGCGGCAATGCAGCCAGTGAGCCGACGCACATCCTTGATCCGCTTGGGCGCCTCGATCTGCTCAATAGCCTTGATCTTGTCTGGGTTTGCCTCGATCCCGCCATTGACACAAAGAACCCGAGAATCTTGCCGGATGTAACGTCAAGACGCACTTCTCGTGGTTCAGCTTGAGGTTGATCTTGCGCAGGTGAGCAAATGTCTCTTCCAGATCTTGCACAAGAGTTGGCCCGTCCTTGGTTTTGACCACTATGTCATCCATGTAGGCCTCCATATTTCTATGGAGCTGAGGTTCAAAACCAATTTGGACTGCTCTTGCAAACGTCGAGCCAACACTCTTCAACCCGAAAGGCATCCCCTAAAAGCAATACATACCACATGGGGTGATGAATGCTATCTTCTCTTCATCCTCTCTTGTCATGAAGATTTGGTGGTAGCCTGAGTAGGCGTCGAGGAATGAAAACAAATCACACCCGGCCGTGGAGTCAACAATCTGTTCGATGCGCGGCAAAGGGAAGGGGTCCTTAGGACAAGCCTTATTAATATATGTGTAATCAATACACAACCTCCACTTCTAGAGCCTGCTTTCTGACCTTCTGGATTGGCCAACCACGTCGGGTGGAGAACCCCTCTCACCAAACCTGCCGCTTCCAACTTCCCGATTTCCTCTATGATGAACTCCTGCCTTTCCGAGCACGCTTCGACCTTCGCTTGACGGGCCGGCGTGAGGCGGGCAGCTAGGTGGTGCTCAATCACCTCCCTGGGAACACCGGGGATGTCGGACGCTTGCCATGCAAACACGTCCACATTTGCCTGCAGGAAGGTAACGAGCGCGCCTTCCTATTTGTTGTCGAGGGTGGAGCCTATGATGAAGGCCCCTCCCATGCCATCCTCCCCGACGGGTACCTTCTTGGTCTGCGGCGGCTCGGCTCTGGATCTCTTGCTCTTGTCGGTAGAGCTTTCTGGCACGTCCTCAACGGTAGCACAACACTCCGAGGAGGTGCGCTTGCCGGAGTGGGTGCGAGAGGTCTTGCCGAGCTCCTTCTTCCCTCCCGGGCCTTCAGCGCCAGGAGTAGGTGCCTTGACGGCAGCTGCTACAACTGCTTCCTCGTAGAGTTGGTCGGCGCAGATCGGCGCGTCCTTCTTGTCGGAGGGGACGGAGATGATGGTCAACGGCCCGGGTATCTTTAGCATGTTGTAGGCGTAGTGTGATGCTGCCATGAACTTGGCTAGTGCCAGGCAGCCGAGGATCCTGTTGTAGGGCAAGGGGATCTCGGCCATGTCGAAGATGATCCTCTCCGTCCTGTAGTTCAACTCTCCTCCAATGCCACAGGAAGTGTGACCTTTCCCTTTGGCTGGCTCCTCCCCGGATTGACCCCTTGAAACGTGCCTGTTTCCTCGAGGTCTCCATCAAGGATTTGCCACCTTTTGATCACGACAAGCGAGATCAGATTCAGGCCGGCCCCGCTGTCAACCAACATCTTGTTCACCCTGAGGTTGCGTATCGTTGGCGAGACCAACAATGGCAAACACCCAACCGCAGTAGTGCGGTCAGGGTGGTCCTCGGTGTCAAAGATGAGGGGCGTGCTGGACCACTTTAGCGGCTTCTGAGCGTCGAACGACGGCTCTGCTGCTGTAATCTCACGCACCCACTACTTGAGCTGGCGGTGAGAGCTATGCAGCGAGGCACCGCCATCGACGCACATGGCCTCCGTAGCCTTCTGGAACCCTTGCTCACCAGACTCGTCGTCCTCGTCGTGATCGTCGTCTTCTTGTTTCTTGTCGCGGTCCCGCGCTGGCCTCTCTTGCTGGTTGTCCTTGCCGGGGAGGCCTCCTTGGCCGCCACACTTCTTGCCGGATCTCGCAGCACCGTCCTGGTCCTTCTCCTTGTCTCGCCTTTCATACTCAGCATTTTGCTTCTCAGCAAGCAGCTCGACTTGTCGGTAGTTCTGGAGGTCGTGGCCCTTGGTGTGGTGGATCTTGCAGTATTGCTTGCCGGAGCTTCCTGGCTTGTCGGTGGCTGCCAGGGCCCGGCAGGCGGCGCACCCGGCAATCTCCTTGCCGGGGGCGTCTGCCTTAACCTTCTTGCCGGCACCGGTATCGTCAGATCCCTCAATGGAAAGCACGGCCTTGCCTTTGCATTTCCTGTTGCGACGCCGGCTCTTCTTCATCGGGGTGGCGGCGTCTTCATCGGTAGAGTCGGTTTCCGCGCCGGTGTCTTCGCCGGGGTACTTCCTTCCCCCTTCAGCCCGGGCGCACCTATCGGCCAGAACATAGAGCTCGGCCACATCCTTAACCTTGACTACAAAAAAAGACACATCCGTGACATTTTGGGCCGAACGGAATTTTTCTGTCATACATATGACACTTGTATGACGATAATTGTGACAAAACCTGGTATCATCATAGATGTGGTGGGCTCCTACTTCTATGACAAAAATCATGATAGAAAATGGGCTTTTCATCCTGGGCGGGCCGGAGACGCAGCTGCATGACATTCTTTGGGCCGTCCATGACGGAAAAAACCGTGGTAGAAGCGAGGGGGAGGAAAATTTCGGGGAGTTGCCGGTTACGGTGGGAGGTCGGGGGCCGAGTGATGCGCGTTTCTCTCGTACACGTACGCGCGTGTGTGCGAGGCATTGGCTCTAACTGAACCCGAGCGAGGCGTTGGGCTCTAACTGAACCCAAGCGATTGCGCCGCAGCTACGCGTTATCGAACCCGAGCGATCGATCGATGGTCTGTTAATCAACCCGATGGAGCGATTCTTCGCCATCGCTGTAATCAAGCCGATCGATTGGATGAACAGTGAGCGTTGCGTGGTGGGGTTGCATGAACAGTGAGCGGTGGCGTTGCCTCTGGATGAAGAGGACCCTGTGGTGTGGAGGGCTGGATGAACAGTAGATAGTGGAGGGGTGGCCGTGGAGGGGTGGTTGAACAGGACCCCGTGGTGTGGAGGGTTGGATGAACAGTAGACGGTGGAGGGGTGCCCGTGGAGGGGTGGTTGAACAGTAGCCGGTGGAGTAGCGCGTGGTGGAGGCTGGATGAACAGGAGCCCGTGGAGGCTGGAGGAGGTCGACGGTGGAGATGAACAAAGATCCCGTGGAGTCCTGCTTTTGCGATGCGCAACACCCTCCCGAGGAACAGGACCCCCATTTCGACCGTCGCGCTCCAACACAAGTCCGTTTCATCCGTTTTGCGGTACGCCACACCCCTCCCGATCAACAGGACCCCCGTTTCGACCGTAGGAGGTGCGTTTCCTCCGTTTTGCGGTACGCCACACCCCTCCCGATCAACAGGACCCCCATTTTGACCGTAGGAGGTCCGTTTAAATCCGCTTTTGGCGGCACGCCACACCCTCTCGATCAACAGGACCACTGTTCAACGTAGGAAGTCCGCTTCTCCGCCAGCGGTACGCCGGGCCTCGTTTCCATCGCCTGTTCCGTCCAAGCCCTCCCGATGAACACGACCACACATTCTGTTCCGACCCAGCCGGTTGGCTCCCCATGAATACGACGACGACGCTGTTTCTCCGTTCCGACCCAGCCATGTTCGTATGCACGAGTAGGCGTTTGAGACCCTGCCCGTATGTACGTACGTGGCCGTATTTTCTTTCTTGCACCCTCGCCGTTGTACGTAAGTGTACATGCTACGTGCGCGCCTCTACTATGACACGTGCGCGCCTCTACAACGACCGGTATGTACGCATACCGTTAGCGACTGTAATGACAACGCTTCGTATGCTTCACCCGGTGGGTCCCGGACCGCCGTGCACTTCCTTGCCTGTGAAGATGTAGCTGGTGGGTCCCAGCAGTCAGGGGGCGAATCGTTTTTTTTGCCTGGACGCACTTCCTTGCGTGCGAAGATGTAGCTGGTGGGACCCAGCAGTTAGGGGGAAACGTTTTTTCGCGAAATACGGTGGCCCGTCTCGTGGGTCCCCGCTGTCAGGTGAAGGGATAATTATTTTGCGCGTAATAAGGAGGAACTTCCTTGCTGCGGCCGTGGACCCAGCTGTCAGCCTCTCCACGTACAGTCCACGTCCGATGGAAGCCATTCCTTGACCATGTTGACCATGCTGTGCCGAGAGCACCAGGGCGGTGGACGATAGCGAGGCCTAGGAAGGGGACGACGCGGAGCCAGGGAAGACGCGACAGTGGATGCCCACGCGTAGAGGAGTACAAGGGTTCCCTGGTTCGCTGCGGTGTGAGGCTGCCGTCACCGTAGAATAACAGGGGGTGTGGGTGAGTAGAGGGATGGCCTGGCCAGCGGTGGGAGTAGTAGGGGCCGGTGAGGCCTCCGCCGCATCGCAGCCAGCCACGGGAGGCAGGAGCACAAGGCACGACCGGCGCCGGTTTGGACGGCTGGAGCAAGAAGACCAGAGGTTGAAGAAGCACTACGGCCGTTGGATGGACAGCGTACGGTCACTGGAGCTAGAATCGTGCATATTGACTAAGTTGACAAAGCCCTCCGTCCCCGTCAACTTAGTAGGCCCACAAGTCAGCCTACCACTATACTGGGTCCCAGCTAAAAGGGGGAGTATTCATTTTTTGTGCGTAATAAGGAGGCACTTCCTTGCGTGCGAAGATATAGCTGGTGGGTCCGAGCTGTCAGTGGCGGTAGCATTTTTTCACGAAATACAGAGGCCCTTTCGGTGGGTCCCTGATGTCAGGTGGAGGAATCATTATTTTGCGCGTAATAAGGAGGCATTTCCTTGCGTGCGGCCGTGGACCCAGCTGTCAGCGTCTCCATGCATAGTCCATTTCAGATGCATGTCGGTCGTTGATCACGTTGACCATGCCACGCCGAGAGCACCGCGTCGGTGGACGACGGTGAGGCCTAGGAAGGGGACTTCACGGAGGCAGGGAAGACTCGGCAGTTGTTTCCCACACGGAGGGGAGTACGAATGTACGAGGGTTTACTGGTTCGTCTGCCGTCGCCGGAGAATAACAGCAGGTGTGGGTGAGTAGAGGGATGGCTAGGCCAATATGGGAGTACGGTGGGCGGTGAGGCTCACAACAAAGACAAATGTCATGGAGGAGGGAGCAGCAGTCCGTCGGCGCTTGTTTGAGCGGCCGAGCAGGAAGAGCAGAGATTGAAGAAGCACGACGGCCGTTGGATGGACATTCAACAAATCCTTTGCTTGTGCATCAACCTTTTTAGGAAAGCCTCAAATCTGTGGAAAACAAGATACAACCCATCTGCCATTATTTTTAATAATTTACAGCCCATTTGCTAATTCTTAAGGTT
Source organism: Aegilops bicornis (assembly GCA_021605145.1). Taxonomy (NCBI): domain Eukaryota; kingdom Viridiplantae; phylum Streptophyta; class Magnoliopsida; order Poales; family Poaceae; genus Aegilops; species Aegilops bicornis. The sequence continues at coordinate 423,104,396 of CM038675.1, read as the reverse complement.
TTTGGAGCCCATATGCTTTTTGTTAGCATTACAGCCCATATTGTGGCCACGGTTAAAAAATTATACGAAATTTTGCATATTTCGGTGCGGTCCGAACTGTTTTTAATCCCGAAATTTCGACTCACATTCAAACTGATTTAAAAAAAATAAATATATATCAATATAAAACCCAACAAATTCTGCACGCATAAAAATTAATGTAATTTAAAATCTTGAAATGAAAGAAAGATATTTGAAACTAATTGCCGGTTTGATGTGTTTTAAAAATGTACAACCCATTTCTCATTACTGATGGGCCATTTTCTCGGCTAGCCGAATGAAAGATCCCCTCGTCTTGAAAGATTTGCAGCCCAACAGGCGTGACAAAGCAACTTACTTGGCAAATCACAAAAAAACTAGGCTGTGGCCATGGACCCAGCTGTCAGCCTCTCCACGTACAGTACTCTTCCGATGGAAGTCGGTCGTTGACCACATTGACCACGCCACGCCGAGAGCACCAAGGCGGGGACGACGGCGAGGCCTAGTAAGGGGACGACGCGGAGGCGGGGAAGACACGGCAGTGGATGCCCACGCGGAGAGGAGTACGAGGGTTCACTGGTTCGGCCGCGGTGTTAGGTTGCCGTCACCGCAGGGCCTGGCTAGCGGTGGGAGTAGTAGGGGGCGATGAGGCCTCAACGGCAAAGACAGCCGCCACCGGAGGCGAGGAGCAGCGGTCTCCCGGTGCTGGTTTGGGCTGGTGCAAGAAGAGCAGCGATTGAAGAAGCGACAGGACCGTTCGATTCAAATCCAATGGTTACCGCTGCTAGAATCGCTTTGTTGACTAAGTTGACAAGCCCTGCGTCGGGTCAACGCAAGAGGGCCCATTGTGTCAGCCTCCCAACCGGTGCACCCTGGATGTCGTTGGGAGGAATCATTTTTCGCGTAATAAGGAGGAAGTTGATTGCGTGCGGCCAGCCAGTGGAGGGAGTAGGGTGGGCCGGGAAGCTCAAGGCATCACAAATGACCACAAGAGGAGGGAGGTGCAGTCCCTTGGCGCTAGTTTAGGCGGCCGGAGCAGAAGATCAGAGATTGAGGAAGACGTCGGTCGTTGGATGGACATCCAACGATCATTCTTGCTAGAATCGTGTGTTCATCGACAAAGCCTTGCGTAAACAAGTCAGCCATTTGCTATTATTTTTATAATTTTTACTCATTTTCTAATTCATATGGAATTTATTGTAGCCTGCTTTCCATTTTAGAATTGCTGGCCATTTTCGTCAGATACCGGTGTCGTCAAAAATTAACTAAATATGTGGGAAATTTTGAAAATTCGCAAATTTTTGCTAGGGAGCGAAATAGTCTTAATCCAAAAATTAATAGCCATAATTTAAAAATAAATTAGTACTATGTCATGTTAATTCCAATGAAATACGTATAAGATATCAGTGAAGAACAAAAAAAAACTAATATCCCATTTGCTATAATTTTTTTGGAATTTTCAACCCCTTTTGATATTACTTTTAATAGACATTGACCATACTCTTTGGCCAGGACGGAATGCGTCCCTCCTCATCATGAAAGATTTGCAGCCCAGTAATTCGGAGAAAATAAATAGGCCTAGCTTGGGTATTCTTCAAAAAGAAATACTGGGCTACCTATTTTCCCAAAGAACCGGTGCATGAGCATCTAGCTTTATTTATTTATTTACTTATTTATGTTTAGGGGACCATGAGTATGTACATGGGCCAGATTCATGTGAGAGCCTCCATTCCAGTTAATTATGGGCTTCTCTATTGGGCCTTCATTAGTGGGCTGCATCTTATCAACAAGTAGAATATGTGTCCCGTACGAAAAATAGTATGAGCTACGTACGGTATGGGGCACTAAAGGATCGAACCGTGCAACGACTTCCAAAACATTGTGTTTGTCGTTCTAACAACACATTTATTCAACCAATGTATTTAAATATGCTACTGATTGTACATTGAAAACAGCAGCAGCAGCAACCAGGGCTGGGGGTGCAACAGAAGCAGTAAGCAGGCCAGAAGAGTGAAGACGCATCTCTCTCTTCCAAACCAAACATCAGCCATAATTACAAAAAGGGCTACCAAAAAAGAACAAGTGTATGCATCAAACTAAATAAAGATCCTACTAGACCAAGTGTACACATCTAACTAACTGGCTCAGTTAGACGTTACTATTTATTAAGCTGTGGAGATTGGCCGACGGCTTGAACCAGATGGGTGCCTGACGGGGGAAACTCCAGCCAGAAGGTTGAAGTCTGATACTTGCGACCCTCTCTCCTACTTTGGGTTGCAGAGCGTGGCGGCACATATCAGGGTATGGTGCATGCAGAGCCGCATGGTACGCTGTGTACACAGTTTTGCCTGATGAACGAAACTGCGCTGCCATCATGATCCTTGCCGTCGGTTATCTCCTGGTTAATCGATTAATTCAGTCTGACCAACAGAGAGCATGCACCAAGGCTACTTACCAGCCTCCAGTCAAAAATTCCTGAAGGCCCAGAGAAGCTGGGATCCTGCTCAAAGACCTTCCACTGACTGTGATTGTATTCCGCGAAGCAACACGTCCGGTATGTGCGAACGATCATCAATCTTTCACCATCGTCTGATCGAGCCAGGAACCACCTGCAACTGCCATGCCGCTTTTCTTTGAAAGGTTCTGGGATTAGGAAGGGTAGGTACACCAGGCGGCCTACAACATCATATCAAGCTGGAGTCAAATAAAAAAGGGCTCTTGATTTAGTCAATCTTAAGAACAACATGTTATGAGCATGAATATTTTTTCAGTAAATGTTGACGGTAATATAAGCAAGCCATCATGATATCATAGGAAAGTAACATACTGCTGTAAGAGCCGTTTGTAGCGATGACTGGAGTAGGCCAGCAATACGTCCAGCCATAGAAGGAGTCGACAGCGTAAATGAAGCCCTTGTGTTCAATGGCATCACAGAACCATGGAGGATGTATGATCTTGCGATGGACGTGCATATTTATCCACTTACCGCAGTGACCTGTCAGATAGGTGAGACCGTGGTTGAAGAACGTGCGTTAGCCTGAAGTCTTTATAATTCGCAGATCTTGTGGGCACTTGGCAGATTACAACCTTGAGCAAATCAAACTTGGTATCATGTTGGCTACTGTAAGATTCCGAGTATTCTGGGCCGCGGTGCCAAAGCAGTGCAGTGTTAATCAAAGGAAGGGGGATCAATCGCCGGGTGTAGACCTCCACGAGCATCCAGCTGCCGCGACCGTCGACGAGCACCATCCAAGACGTGTTCATGCTGACCCAGTACATACCGTTAATGTAGCTGAGGCTGACGGGGATCGGATCGTAGTGAAGGGGTTGATGCTCGCCACCCCACGATCGTTATGTCATGCGTGACATGCTGTTTCAAGATCAGCGACATCGGCAAAGCAAGGAGCTGGCTTAAAAAGATCCGGCCCGAGGGCTTTGAGTAAACGGTACAACCCCGACGAGCACGCGGCGAGCGGCATGGTACTGAGATTGTCCACACGCGAAACAATGAGCTTGATTACCTCTGTGGGGAGCGAATTCCAGCCACTCTTTCGGCAGACGCTGCTCGGTTCTGCCATTGTTAGTGCTTGGGTTTCGGACGAGGGGGGAGGCGCCTTAGCTTCCAGCGGGGATGGAAGCTTGGACGAGATTATGTGCGGACAAAGATGGAGAAGCGAATATGTGTTGCGGGAAGTGGACAGGTGATGATGACTACAGCATGCCGCTTGACTTACCAGACACATACCAAAGCGTAGGGTAATATCGATGCCGGACAACTTGCTTGAGTGATCACGATCACATTCTCACAAGACCTACTACAAAGATTACTATGCCTTAGCTTGCTAGAGTAGAGTAGTAGAGTAGGACTCTGCTCTACTACTAGCACCGGAGGAGTAGTAGTATATTCTAATCTAAAATAGTTACAAACTTCAATGCCCGAGCGTGGAACGACTACGAACCATGCTCAAAGACCGTGTCTACGTGGTGTTTGGACTTATATGCAAAAAAATAGCAAGATGCCCGTGCATTGCACGACACACCATCATCACCAACTCGGTTTTTTCTCTACTCCTACTCCTATAAAAGACTCAGTTGGTGATGATGGAGGCGAGGAGGCGTCTTCACCAAGGCGTCAGCAGATGGCAAGCACTATTCGGGTTTGTTATAAAAACAAAGAAGAGTAGTAGAGATAGAGACAAAGGGAGGAGCACGAGGTTGTGGGAGATAAGGATGAACGAGGCAAGGCCTTATCTCAGAAATGTGGAGAGAGGTGCGGGTATCTTTCATAAAATTGTCATAGTTGGCTTTCTATTCGTCAGATATAGATCGGACGGTCTATATTACAAGATGGCAGGCATACCATCATCACCAACTCGGTTTTCTATAAGAGTAGATATATATAGATATAGATAGATAGAGACTAGGGAGTACTAGTAAGGACACCATCAACTTCTTTGTGTGCTACTCCAGCGCTCCATTCGGCGGCCGCAACGTCCCCTACAACCACTCCCTCATGCGCTCCATTCGGTGGGCGTTGTTGAAATGGGGGGAGCGCACTCTCGCAACTGCTGGCAGCCACGACTTCACCAACGTCGACTTCTTCCCCGACCTCGGCAACCTCTTCCTCAACGACATGGGCGACAACCTCAATGCCAACGGTGCTGCTCCCGTTGCACCGTATGTGTTTCTGTCCTTCCTGTTCTAAATAGTGGTAGAATTCATGTTTCTACTCTGTATCCTACAACTATGCTAGTCCACATGATTAGTTTCATCTCTGTTGTAGCCGTCATGATTTATTTTGTGCTTGTTCGGATTAAATCTCGTAGTAACTTGCTCATATATTCAACTGGCACAACGTCCCCTACAGCCACTCCTGTTTCATGGACGGCCTGGTCGATGCCTCCAAGGAGCCCTTCGTCCACTGCTATGAGTGCCCGATGCCGTTTTGTGGCTCGCCGGAAGATGGTGCATCACCTCACGGATGCAAGCAGCGGTCACTGCTGGACCTTGGCGGAGAACATCAAGTACGACACGTGCTACCGGTTCACCATGCCGGAGTCGCTGGAGGATCACCGCCGCCTGCTAGTCTCGGAGGAGGACGGCAGCATCTTCCTCTTGATCGTGGGCACCGGCGAGGCCCGCGCAGGCCGCCGCCCCGTCTCTGTAATGTGCGTCAAGGGCGACGCTGCTAACGTGACACTGACATGAGGCAGATGTACGGGTGTGTGGTTAGTGTTACTACCCCTCCAGGTCGCGTGGGCGGCGACACCGGCCTCATCGAACGGACTTGGACTCTGGGGAGCTGGGACTATCCCGCCATTGTGGACTTGGAAAACCCATGGCAACCATTCTATCCTTTACCGCCCGACGCGGTGCAGGGACTCAAGGAGGTTCACCGACATACGCATTATCAAGTGCACTTAGAAAACATGTAGTGTGTGTGTGGGCGCTTATGGCCCGTGTCTTTGTCGCTTTTGATTCTGTAAGCTTGTCGTTAAACTTGAGTGGCTTTCGTCGCAGTCCTTCCTTTGAACTGCTCCTCTCAGTAAGACACTTTGGGTTTCATTTGATAATGGAACCGGGGAGGAGCCTCCCTGTTCTTCTAAAAAAAATTACGCATTATCAAGTTAAATGTTGATCATTAGTTTTCTCTCAATCTAATCCGCTGTCTAAGCATGTGGAGACTTCCATGCGGGATCTTGCTCTATTGGAGTATCACGCATGAATAAAAGTGTATCCGTTGATGGTTTAGTCTAGAATCTTCCATGTATGAATTTTTACTACAGTACTAGTGAAAGACTTACGATGAACCATTTCTTACATCTCCTCTGCCCCCTTGCAAGTCATCCTGATTTAATCCCTCCGCCTAGGTGTATAAGGGCATGGTTAATATTACTTAATAGTATAGCCAATTGTTGACTATAAGAAAGTGCCATGTCATCTGTAGCCAACATGTATAACAATCGATACTCAAAAACTAATTCTTAAAGATCATTTCTTGCAAAGAACAATAAGTGTTATTTCTTCACAAGTTTTGGATGCAGGTTGAATAGTTGAACGCATTTGTTTGCAAAAGATACCTTTTTATCTATTTCATCCAGATGTTTGTGAGCTCTAGAGATGAGATAATATCCGAAGAAACCAATCGATACCCGTTACACATGAGATTACCCCCACATCCTTTGTCAAAATAAAAAACTCCCTGATCAATGCATTTCACTCTTCGGTGCAACGCACGGGCACCTTACTACTATAGATTAGTACGACCAAAAATTGAACTAACATTATATATAGTACAATAAATACTGATGCATGTCACCTAAAATTATATCATTCAAAACTATGTTCAAATACGAATCCAACGATATAGTTTTTGTTGACATGCACTAACATTTTGTCGATTAAATCTTGATCAAATTCAATGGGGACTAATAAACCACGACCGATGTAGTACAAGTGTAGAGGGCGGCGCTGCACGGGAGTCTCACCTCTCACCCCGCTGTGGCGCCGACAAAGAAGCCGTCATATCACAAAACCCAACCACTCCCGGTAATAAGTGGCACAGTAAAATAAACGGACAAGCAACCATCACATCCCTCTGTCTTTTTTGCATTTCATCTCTCTGCATTTACTTTCTCCGGTTCATCTCACACACTCGATCCATAGCTACTACTCCTAGGGCCAGTTCTTTTGGCGGCTTCCCCATCTTTTCCCACAAGACTAGTCACAGTGGAGAGTAACAAGAAGGCACCTCACTCATTTATTTGGGCTTCTAAACTACTACTCCGTCCTGGTTTATTCCTCACCATTGTAATTTGTGCTAAATTTTGACCAAAGATTTAACTGATAAAATGTTACTCCCTCCGGCTAGGTGTGTAAGTCATCTTACAAAAACCAAATAATCCCAAAACACTTAGGCGCGGTGCATTAACTTCTACCTCGTTTCTTGTTTCTTGACATATCAACCAATAAGAGATAAAGAGTGTGCATGCTTTTAATGACTTGAGATATCAAACCACGACATGCAAGGTTAGTTCATTGCATGCAATACTATTAATTAGCAAATAAACATTAACGCTTTCTCGCTTTTCTCCTCCTCCTTGGTCACGGTGCATAGCCTATGATGACTTACTCACCTAGACGGATGCAGTAGTGCATGTGACATGCACTAACATTTCATTAGTTAAATTTATGATCAAAATTTGACACAGATTACAATGGGGGACCAATAAACCAGGACGGAGGTAATAGTAGTTATGGGATTACTAATCAAGAAGCCTAAAAGAACTGGCCCCTGGTACTCCTACTAGTAGTAGTACTCAATTTGGAATTCCAATTGCACGGCACAACTTGTTAGGCAAAAAAATTCTATACAGGGTGTAGGAAGCGGTTTGGGAATTTGCATGCCTTTCCAACCAGTGAGATACTCCGTACAAAGTAATGCATGAGAAATAACCACAGAGAAGGAAGCTAAAAGTAAACAATCAAACGAGCATTTTGCATTTGTTTTGCATTGAATCGTTTCACAAGCTTGACTAGTGCTGTTTTTCTACTTTTACAAAAACCGCATTGTAATGTTAAAACGTGCATTTGCACGTACATAAGTAATAGTAGTACTCCCTCCGTCTAGGTGTACAAGTCTTCCCTCCTTGGTCACGGTGCACAACCAAAGATGACTTATTGACCGGACGGAGGGAGTAGCACAATCTGCAAGCATATATCGAGAGAGGCGTGTAGTGCGATAGTATATGGTAAAGTTTGTGCTATATGCACGCATTTGCAAAATGCGCATTTAATACACAAGGTTTCCAAACTTTCCCTTCTACATACGTAATTAAGGACGCTAAAAATTCCAGAACGTTCGGGATTTATCATTTGCGTCCCAAAACTAATGAGATCGCCTTACGAAACAAAAATTATACTCCTATTAAAAGCCACGACGCTCGCAGGAGCGCTTGCGGCGCGCCACGAGTGCCCTGGTGCGCGGCCGTTTCCCAGCGCGCCGACACAACGCCTCTTCCTCAGCCTCGCAACTCGCGAGGTGGTTATTGGCGGCTTGCCGGCGGGCGAGCGCGATCTCACCGGTGTGGTGATCCGGCGCCAACAGGTACTCCGCCTCGCTGGAAGCGTGCACCCGGTCCACGTACTGCCAAGTGTAGATGAGGTGCTTGGGCCCGACTGCACGCAGGGCGTCGGCATGGGCGTCCTCCGCCACCCTCACGGCCCTTGCACGAGCCTTCTGCCAAAGAGCCAATTGCGTGACTCTCTCGGACGCGACATAGGCCTCCCAGGCAGCTTGTTCTGCGGTGCCCTTCTCTTCCTCGACCTTCTTCTCCGCCTCTATATTGGCACGCTCTGCTGGAGGCAAAGCCTCCCACAAGGCGACATCCATTTCTTTCCAAAGCTCCTCAAGGCTGGGGGGGGGGGGGCTCGGCGGGCGGCGCGGTGTTCTCCTCGTAGCGGGGAGCCGACGCGTCCTCCAACGCGCATGCTGGCGAGATTGGGAATGCCAACGCGTCCACCTCGACGCGTCGCGGCAAGGAGCGGAACGCTGACGCGTCGTCCTCGACTAGTGGCGGCGAGGAACGGAACAGCGACGTGTCACGTCGCGGCGAGGAGCGGAACACCGACGCGTCATCCTCGACTAGTGGCAGCGAGGAATGGAACGGCGATGCGTGACCTTCCGCGCGGTGCAGCGAGGGGCTCCTATGGCTTGGGAGGGGCGATGCCATGGTGGTCGACGTGAGAGGGAGGGGGAGGAGATAGCGATGAACGTGAACGTGAGGGGGAGGATATAGCGATGTCGTCGGAGGCGCAGTATTTATAGCGAGCAATGGCACACCTACGTAAGATATGGATCGAAGCTGCATCGACTTAACTCAGGTCTGGTTAAGGCCACCGACATGTGGGCCGAACACTGTTGGGCCCATATGTCGATGACCCAATGCACCTGCAGCTAAGTAACATCTACGTGGGACTATTTGTGGGAGTAAATTATGGGGGAGCGACGGGGTGGAAATATTGCTGGACACAACGGATTGGACGGGCGTGGGGGGAGGAGAGTCATGCATGCAGATTTTTTCACACGGGGTGGAGTGGTGGGACGGCCGGAGGGATAAGAAGAGTTTGGCAGGCATATTGTTTCCACACATGGAGAGGAAAAGATTTGGAGACGAACGGGCTTCCTGCAGGTATGGGGAACGGTGCATAGTAAGTCTCATCTTGCATGCCGGGCTAGGTATAGTCTCAAGTCATTAAAAACATACACGCCCCACACATGTTCATATTTCAAGGTGCACTAAATTATTGCATGCGATGATTAAGGCTGACCATAATGGTGGTATCTTAGCTGGTATCATGCACACGGGAATAGTAGCAAACATGCTGATGTGGCAAAGAATTAAAGAAGAGAGGGGGGTTAGAGTAACTAGTGTTCATGCATGCATTGGTAAAGACATTTTTGTGTGAAGAACGACAACACTAGTTGAGTACTTATGCAGACTTCAAAAACTATTCCACCGCCTCTACTATCTTGCTAAGAGTAGGTGAAAATTTTGAATCGAGCCCTTTAAGAGCATGGTTAATAGTATAGCCAATTTCGGCTATAAGCCAGTGCCATGTCATCTACAGCCCATCTTATAGTCAATATGTACAATAGTAGATGAAAAAAGTGTACTACTTTTTTATTATGTGGCCCACATTTCATTCTCACAAAGTGCCTAGGAGCACGTGCTAGAGCTGGCTCTTCACGAAGAGCCCGCTTACCTTCTCTCTCCTCTTCTCTTTCCTCCAACTAAGCATAAATATACGAGTTTATTTCTTATAGCCTCTTGACTCAGCTCTATTGTACTTGCTCTAAACTAGAAGGGAGGTAGTGGTACTCTAATAGCTAACCTTATTGTGATGACAAGATAGGACATGGCACGCACCTGGACGGAGGAACTAGTCTGCATTGTGCATTTAAGTTTTGTCTGAAGTCAATGTACCTCTACTTTCACAAGACTTATAGAAAAATGTATCAACATTCACAATGTCAAATCAATATTTTTACACTCATTATAAAATGTAGTTCTTATACTCATTATAATCAGTATTGTAGATATTGGGATTTCATTGATGCCTGTCAAAGCGTGGAGGAAGCGGAGCTTAGGGCTTGCATTGCCGGTCTCTACATAGGTATTTCTCTTCATAATCTTGTAATTTTAGAGACCGATTGCGCTTTTACGGTAGCGTCTCTTGCATCGGGGACTATGACAGGTCTGCTATGCGTGACACGAAGATGAAAGTGTTGAGCATCTCAAGTTGATCAACAATCTTCAATTGTCAAAGATTAGTCGTTCGCCAATAAGGTGGCATACTAAATCGCTAAGTATAGCTTTGACAATAGATTAGATGGTATTCTTGTAAATAACGCATCGCCAATGTGGTGAATACTGTATCAAATGAGTGTACTGGTGTGGCTGGTTAATTAATATAAGGTGGTGTTCAAAAAAAAGTATAAATTTGGTCAAACACTTTGCAAACGGTTGACGGGAGTAAAAAGGACCAGAGGGAGTATCATGCATGCGGAGTAGGCAAAAAAATTGCTCATTTATAGCCGGTCGAAGTCTCAAAGGGCCCGACCGCGCGAGGGAGGCGAAGGTCGTGGGAGGCGCGCGGTTGTCGGAATTAAGTGAAGTTACATCCACGCGCCAAAGATGGCGTGCAAGTAACAGTGAAGCTATACCGTCAGGCCTACAATATGGGTCTAGTAGACATGACATCTAGTGCGTCCCACATAGTTCTCGAGAACTCTTTGGGGGCTTGCAGCCGTTTATCCACCGGGCAAGCCAGAAACCCCATGCCGTTCGCATGCCCTACTCGTCCCCGTCTTCTACTACCTTACAACAGTTCACTCCCAGTCGTCCCGTCCTTCCACATTAGTTCGCTCCCAGTTTTTGCGGGGTACAACAGTTCAACTTTTCCTAACCCTCCTCCAAAATCCATGGCCTCCCAAATCTTCATGGTCACTGCTGAGTATTAGGTTAGAGCCATCACCGGCAATCAGTTCATCGTCATCTACACACGTGGATCCGCGACGGTGAAAGCATGGCTTGCTCGCTTCCTACGCATGTTCAACAGTTCAACGGATGAGTGGGTTGCTGAACTAGATGTTGTGTACACCACAGTCCTGGGACGAGAGAAGGATCAAAAGGACGAAGAGAGGAAGAAGCCCGCCGTGATCCAGGTTTGCGTACATAACGTTTGCTTGGTCTACCACATATGCCATGCCGACGTTGACTGCCATGATTTTAAGAACTTCCTCAATTCATTACTGTAGGCTTTAAGAATGACAGGGATGTCCTGCGTCGGATAGGTCTTGTTGTAGGCCAGCCCTTCGATCCCCAGAAGGCAAGCCTGGTGTCCTCCTCTCAACCTTCAATGCTGACCCTGGTAGCAGCCATGATTTATCCTTCGTACGCTAAACTGAAGAAACCTCATCACGAGTTTCATCATGCATGGGAGTCGAAGACATTAGATGAAGATCACATCCTGTACGCAGCAATGGATGCCTACCTTTGTTTAAATATCTACAAGGGTTGGATGAAGAAGCAGAACCCAGTGTCCAGTTCAAGCAAAGAAGCATCAGCGACGAGGAAGAGGAATAGGGACGAGGACGAAGTCGAGGACGTGGACTCGGACTCCGAGTAGGTGGCAGTGCCGTCGCTCATGCTGGTTCTACTGCAGTGTCTAGCGGACTAGTTTCTTAGTTTATTTTGAAGGGGTGTGTTGTGCTGAGGCCCCAGCAGAACTATGTTTAGTATGTTCTTTCTCGTTATTTGAACTCTTTAGTACGTATTGTAGTACTAGTACTATGTCTTACTACTGTTCTTCTTGCAGTTGGTACTACTGCTCGTATCTTCGTGTTCCTGCTGTACTTAATATGTTCGTACTAGTAGTATAATAGGGGTCAATCGATTTCTGAAAGGAGTTCGACGGAGCGAAGGAAGAAGACGACAGAAGAGGTGGAAGAAGCCCTTCTAGCCATCCATGTTGCATCAAACGGCTCACATGAGTCGACTGACCCAAATTGCTCCATCAGATTGCAGGATCCACGTGGCATTCAAGGTCTCGAAGGTAGATTCCGCGTCCGCACCCGGTTTGCGGGCTCGACGCGCGCGACCGGCTTCCGCCGCGACAGCCACCATGCGCGCCTCCTCCGCGCGGGCGGAGACGACAATGACACGCTAGTTTCTCCTCGTCGGCGTGCTGGAGCACGCGCTCGTCCTCCTCTTTGTACACTGCATACATAGACGCGGCTCCACCAGCTTCTCGCGTGCTTGGCAGCGCGGCGGCATCGCGAGGAGGGACTGCAGACGACGTGAGCGGGCGAGCCTTCGGCTTCATGGCACAGGGATGGCGGCGACACGGCGGTGATGGGCGAGAAATTGTTGGCCGGAGAAGGCGGGCGCCGACATGCACAACGGTGGCGGAGGGATATTGATGAGTGCGCGTGTGGGAGCTTACTTTAGTTTTATATAAGGTTGGTCAAACTTAGAAGAAAACCGTACTAGTACACGTAAACATTAGACTTAGGCAGCGCTTTTATTAGCTAGTACCGCAGCCATGATACGGAATCCTGTGCAAGCGCGTGAACCGCGGCCACCCGGTCGATCAAACGGTGCATCACCGTGTCGCGCTCGAAGGACATCCACCGAACCTTTTTGTGTGTGTGAAAACAATCCTCGAATATTACTCAACTTTTTTTTCCTGGGTAAGTTCTTGACGCTGCAATATTTCCATCTATTTGAATTTAGCTCCATTTCGTGTTTATTTGGATTTGGACGTTTTAGGTGCGCCCTAGTTTTCTTTAATACTGATTTTGTGTGTGTGACTGAGAGAGAACGTGTGTATGTGTCCATATGTGTGTTTTGGCGGAACGGCAATGTGGAGACAGTGTGTGTGTGATACAGACATAGAGAGGTGTGAATGTGCAAATGATCATGCATGAGTGAGACATAGACAGATATGCTGATACGTTGTGTATACATGAGAGAACGGTCTTCTAGTTTACTTGTGTGTGTGTGTGTGTGTGCGAGAGAGAGAGAGAGAGGGAGGAAGAGAGGGAGATGAGCATCTGTAACACAACAACCATCTCTCTCGATTCGTCCGTCCCTCGCACGGTCGCATGCAACACATGCATCAACGCGCACATTTTGACACCCTCACCCGGCCCCTGCCCACCTCAAGGCCCGCACAATCTCTTTGTGAATACCCATTTCTCTCCTTATGTTTGTTTTCTCTCAATATCTCTCTCTCTCTCACACACACATAGACACGCAGCACAACACAAACACACACACTCCCCCGAGCACACAATTCATCCCCATCCAAGGTTATACGGCGACCACTCTCGCTTGTGCTTCTTTGCACCCCAACATGCACAACGCCTCAATATTTAAAGAGGGCATCGAGCAGATCGAAGACGGCGACCACACCGCGCTAGAGAATGCGGGGTCATTTGGAAGCAGGGTGATGTGATGACGGCTGACTGACTCCTCCCCCCCCACCCTCTCTCTCTCTTGCACAAAATTACCAATCCCTCTCTCCCCGCACAAAATTGTCAATCCCCCAACCCACGAGATCCTTCCCCTGTCGTCCATGTTTTTCCAGCTCTCTCATCAAACATGTTGTCTCTTCTCCTTCCACGTATACAGAATCTAGATGCACACGCATCTCACGTATATTACATGTCTCCATCTTTCTCATAGACCTAACTTCTTCCTCTCTCTTTCTCTCTCTATCTCCCTCTCTCTGTCTCGTTAGGTTTGTCTCCTACTCTCTCGTCCACATACATACAATCTTTCCCGCCTTATCTGCTCCATCTTCAAAAGCTCTCTCTGCATGTTTCATTCACACATTGGGATATGTCAAAATGTTGCTTCTATAATGGCCATGTTTGGATCATAGGGTTAGAGCTAGTTTGGGTTAGTTGGGGGCTCAAATAACCCAAAAGTATCCATACAGGGAGGGTTAGAGTGGGTTAGTTCCATCTAACCCAACTATCCCGGTGGAGAGGTGCTTATTTGGGTTAGAGTGGGTTAGAAAATAACTCTTACTCTAACCGTGTTAGAGTATCCAAACAGGGCCAATGGCTGATGTAGAGTTATGGTTGTTTTTGTTGCATCCTACAAAGTAATAACTATGAAATGCATTTAGATCCTCATTTGACTGGGATTATGTGAGTTTGAGCATGTTGTGAAGTACTATAGAACTTGTATACATCTTGGGATTCGACAATGATTGTAACTATTGAATTGTATAGACCATTACATTCGAAGTCAATAGCCTAATATATTAATTTAACAATTTCAACAAATGATTAGTTCACTACAAACTAAGAAAACAAATGTGTACTCCCTCCGTTTTTATTTAAGTCCACGTATTAGCATTGGTCAAATACAAGTTTTGTAAACTTCATGAGAAAGCTTATAACAAAAATATTAACATATACAATAACAAATAAATACCATTAGATTCATTATTGAATGTACTTTCACATCATACATATTTGTTATGGTAAATGTTTATATTTTTCTATAACTTGGTCAAACTTTAGGAAGTTTGACTTCGATCAAACCTAATATGCAGAGTTTACTACCACTACTCGCTAGTTGCTTAGCCGAATCACTCAACACGCCACACGGGGAGTCCAGTGTCACAAAATTTTGAGGTCGGCGGGAAAATCTCCCGCGACCCTGATTCGAGCAATGGGAAGTTACCATCATAGCCTTCGGAACAGGCCTACGGATAACGCTTGGCAGGGGGCTATTTTCGTAACTTCAGGTTCACCCTACCCAGCCAACCCCACCCCGGCACCCAGAGTAGTACACCTGAATACTCCCCATTTTCTATCCCCACCGCAAAATAGACTTCTCCACGGCACCGCAACCTTCGTGCTCCTCCCCTTTACATCGGCGCACTCGTCCACCGCAGCGCATCTGCCTCATCGACGACCTCGTACGCCGCACTGGAGCCGGTCCACCGTCGTCGTCGTACACGGAGCCTCTTCCCCGACATCGTCTTCCACGGTCTCGGATCTGCTTCCCGGAAGCCAACGCCAAGCGCAGAAGTACCACCATCGTGGACAATGAACTGACTCCCGTTGCCGACCATGACTCCACGAAGCCGCCCGACGATCGTTCTCCTCCTCGATTGGTAATGTGTGTATTGAATCACTTAGCGGTACATGTGCAGTTCCAATTTTGTTCATACCTACCCTTCAAATTTCACAGGTGCTACTGTTCCCGTAAAAGTAATTGGTTATAGCCTCCATTGTCCAACAGAATATCAGCTTGTAATTGTGCGTCGCTCCTGTATCGCACTGTGCTTGGGTAGGTTTTTCATATGCAACCAGTAGTGTGGAAAATGATGGAAAGGTTTTTAGAACTAGCAAGATGCCCATGCGTTGCACGCATCAAGATGCATTTGTATGAGTAGTTTATCTTGTGGGAGAAAAGGATGAATGAGGGAAGGCCTTATTTGCAAATTTGGAGAGGGGTATGGGTATCTTTTTGCAAAATTCCCATTTGTTTCCTTCCTATCTGTCAGATATAAATCGGACGGCCTATATTGCAAGAAAAAAAAGTATAGAGAAAAAAGTAGGCAGTAAAGGAAGTAGAGATAAATATTAAATATAAAATATAAAATAAATATAACAGGAGAGAAGAGAGTAGAGATAGCAGAGACGACGGGAAAGGATCGCGTGCGCACGGGAAAAAGCGGCCGGGCGTGCGCTAGTTTTGGCGCGCGGCGTCCGGCGCGCTTTATAAAATCCAATGCCCTTCCACCGCTCTGTGCCTTGCCACCGCTCTCTCCCTGCTCATTTTCGCCTCGCCGCCGCCGCGCCACCATGCCGCCACGTCGTCGGGAAACTTGGGGATACCGTGGCGTCCGCGCGCGCCCCTCCGGCGGCTTCTCCGCCGAGATCCGGTTCCGCGGGATGCGCCTCGGCCTCAGCAATTTCGACACCGCCAACGAGGCCGCCCGCGCGTACGATGCGGCAACGTGGCGACTCCGGTGGCCTCATAGAACATTGAAACTTCCCCAACGTGCCGATGCGGGAGAAGGCGCAGGAGCTCGCGCCTCTGCCGCGGCTTAGCACCGACGAAGATCGTCGCGACAACCGGAGGCGGGAGCACCATCTCGGCATCACCGTCTCGGCATCACCAAGATGGACGAGGAAGCCATGGCGCTGTGGCGCCAACACTTCCCGCAGGACATCATCAACGAGCGCGAGTTCTACGCGCAAAGGAGGGCGGAGAGGGATAAGAGGAGGGCGGAGCGAGCCGCCTATTGCGAGGACAAGCGTCGGCGAAAAGCGGACACTCAATTCAACATGAGGCTAGGAGCAGCGTCGCCCTGGGAATCCAACGACGATCGGTATCTTCACGCCTACAGTCAGACGTCGGAGGAGGACATCACCGAGGAGTCGGACGACGAGGAGTAGTTGAATTATCTTTTTTTATCTATCTATGCTGAGAACTATCCTCTACTCTATCTACTTCTCGATCTCAGTATTGTAAACGATTTTTAAAGCGCCGCACGTTGCGATTCTGTTGGAGATGCTCTAACATGGCAGACGAGTGCTTTAATGTTGCCTACAAGATGCGCGAGTATTACTAGTAGTATATTTTTCTTGCCATGTTGAGATTTTAAAACCACGAAAAGTAACATGCAGAGGAGCAATGAAGACCAAACACGGGATATTAAGGACATCTTCAAGGAGCGTGGCAAGTTAAAGAGGAGCTGCACGAACACGTAAAAGCGAGCTTTGGTAAGTAACACCCTTTCAATTACTTTCGTGTAGCCTCGTGTTCTTCGATGTGTATATGTTGTAGTTTCTGTTTCTCTTAAGCGTGGTGTTCTTCGATGTGTAATAAGAAGAGTCTTAATCGTCCTAATGCTTTCGTTTTTAGCTTGATGTAGGAAGTTGGTGTTCTCACCTTGTAGTCTGTTTTTATATTTTTTCCTTTTGAATTCACTTCTCCGAGTTCTGTTTATCTAGCTTCTACTAAATGGATCTAGGTTGCTCTGAGTATTGATCTAAAAAAGAAGTAACTTCATGTCAGGATGCAGTTCCTGCGAGGAGGGAAGTATGGTCAACCTCGAGATCATGTTTCCAAAATGAGGCTGGATTACACACAAGGTTCCAGTTCCCTAATGATGCTGGATTAGAAACAAGGTGCAAATTCCCAGATGATGCTGGATTACACACAAGCCAGGTGGAGTCGTCAGTTGTTCGTGTCCTCGTGGCATTAATAAAGGCTGAAAGAAAGCGTGCAACAACCCTTGAGAATGTAGCTGAGTTCCTGAAGAAGCGAAAAGAGCAATCAGATGCTCTCTTCACCCAAGCCAAAGAAGAGATGGAAGAAGCCAGAAATAAGCTAGCAGAGGCAGAGCGGGCTAGGCGTCTCCTGCTATCTAAAACTGTTGTCAATACAAAATTTCCTTCATAATAGATAGGTTCAAAAATTATGCAGTCAGCATGCACATTGTGATGTCCGTGCATCTACCGATGTGGCACAAAATGTTTTTTCGGTCATGTAATAACAGCAATTACTTTCCAAACAATAATGCATTTAAGCATTGGACATGGTATAGTTCATGCGCGAGCCCGACATTCCAAGTTCAACTTCCACATCAAACTCATGTTCACAGATATCTGCACATTTCATACATAATGTCCACAACCATGATTCATTTCAAAGCCAAAAAAAATGTGAGGAGAGTTATAAATAAAGAAAAACCTCTACTAGTTCCTGCTACCAGTGCGAGCACGACAAGTCAAGGCCATGCATAACTTAATTATATTTTAGTCATTTTTTGTGTTCTAAAATGCCTGCCGGCTCGTGGAAGGACGTGACGTGTTGCTTTGACACTGCCATGGATTTAATGAAGGCAAAGTAGGCAGTCTTAAGCTGGTTGCACACGGCGAGGAGGCGTGCTCGGCACTGGCTTGCGGCCAGTGCGGCCCTCTTGGCCGGGCGCCCGATTCAATGCCTGCGCTATGAGAGGTCGCGTCCGTGTCAGAGCAATCACTCCCTCCATTCCTTTTTTGTTTGGGTATAACAAAATCTCGTTTTCCATTCACATTTTACAAGTAAAATTCATGGACAAACTTTAACCCAAAGTACGATGGGGACTAGTAAACCAGAATGGGGGTAGTAGTTTTTTTTAATCAAAGAAGGGTTTCCCCTTCCGATTTTCATTACTGAAAACCAGCATCTAAATCAAAACCATAGTATTTGCCCTAAAACTACTAGGTTCAACATCTCGCAACATAAACCCATACAACCTCCATCGCAAAAAAAAACCATACAACCATACGCCAAGGAGCTACGTAGTACTATGAATTCCATTTTCGCTCCATTCCAATCGTTCTGAAAACTACTTACTACTTATAACGCGCCATTGAAAATTGGAACTCTTAACCCCACTAGAAAAACGATATTCTAAACGTGGCTACTCGATCTGTGGCAGCTGGAGCCACCGCGCTCCAAGTCGTTCACCTGTGGTCCCGACCATCAACTCCTACGGATCAAATTATCACACGAGCTGACTATTCCTACAAAGGTGCTCCACCATGTACCCGGTACCCGCGAATGCAGAAATCGTGCACCTAGGGTTTTAGGGTTTATTTGTTAACGTTGCCTTTACATAACACTCATGTGTGCAAGACACCGAGAGGCCGACTGCGTGCGTTCGCCTCTTCTCTTCGTATATTTACTCCACCGTTTGTCTGGTGTCCAAAAAATTATAATAAATACTAGCAATGTACCAATGCGTTGCCACATGATCAAATTAGATTATTACATATTCACCGATTTTATAGAAAAAAAAGTCTAGTTTTGAAATACGTATATCACTAAAAATATGTTATGTTTCACTCAAAATATATTCTTTTGGCGTTTTTGATGAGATAAGGGAGGAATGTTGTTGGTTTCAAGATTCGAGAAGTGGTATATGTCTAATTTCTACTCTTACTAGCAAGATGCCGGTGCGTTGCACGGACCATCAAGATCTTGTGGGAGAAAAGGATGAACGAGGGACGGCCTTATCTGCAAATGTGGTGAAGAGTCGGAGTAAATTGCCATATTTTCCTTCCTATCCGTCGAGATATAAATCGGACGACCTACAGTGCAGGATGGCAGGCCCACCAACATCACCAACTCTATTTTTATCCCTACTCTTATAAAAACAGAGTTGGTGATGATGGTGTGCCTGCCATCCTGCAATGTAGGCCGCTCGATCTATATCTGACGGATAGGAAGGAAACTATGGCAATTTGCAAAAAGATACCCGCACCCCTCTCCACATTTGCAGATAAGGCCTTTTCTCGTTCATCCTTTTCCCCCACAAGATAAACTACTCATACAAATGCATCTTGATGTTCCATACAACGCATGGGCATCTTGCTAGTTGTTGCAAAAAGCCCATGTTTGTGTGAGAGAGAGGGAGAGTGGAGGAGGACGGAGTGCATGTGTGAGAAAGACACAAGGAGTGTGTGTGCGATAGGTATCAGCTTAAAATGAGGCGATAGTGCGTGTGTGCACGATCGAGAGGGCGTGTCTCGAGAAGGGAAGAAAAATCTACATAGATACAAGGAGCAGGAGAGAGACATGTATGCGATGGTGGAAGCACGAGTGTGCGGGTGTATAAATCTATCTAGAGGCTAGCTAGTAGATAAATTTTTGTGAGAGAAGTACGAGTCGGGGTGCGAAAGCAAGAGTTTTGTGTGTGTGAGAGAGAGACGGTAGTCGGGAAGGGGAGTGGAAGCAGGAGGTGTGTGTGTGTGAGAGAGAGGAGACGGTAGTCAGGGTTGTCTGATCGGTAAACAAATGAATAATGTCAGTCTGGGATGGAGACGAAAAGGAGACCGCAACAAATGTTTTGTCTACAGGAGAGAGAAAGAATAATTTTAGTGGTATGAGTCATATGTAGAGACATATAGGGTGTGTGAGAGAATCCCATAGAGAGAAAGACAAAGTGAAAAACGAGTGGAGACTGTGTGTGTGGCGGTGGAAAAGAAAGCTTAGGTACCGAGTACCAGAGAACAAGAGAGACGTGAGAGATAATGAAAACCGTGTAATGTATAATGATAGGGAGAGTGTGACACTTCTCAAGGGAGACGAGAGACCATGTTTGCGAGGATAGGAGAAAGCGTGAAGTGAGCGTCTTGGTGAGCTGGAGAAAAGAGAGTGATAGCTACTTGAAGGAGAATGCATGCGAGAGAGATGGGCATGAAAGGAGTGAACAAAAAAGGGATTCAAATATTTGAATTCGAGATGATGATACATGTAATCCATACTCGAACCAAAATTGATCTATCAAACATGCATACTCATATGAATTCATCTATGTTATTTAATATGTAGGTATTACTGATCCATACATTTTAGTAGAACATAATTTGGTTAATTTTTTTGAATTCAACCGTAAGATTTCGAAATCGTTCTATTTGTAAATCATATTATACATATAAAGGAGCAGAATTCTTTGTTGTGCTTTTGAAAGTATATATAAAAAAATGATGTATATATAATGTAATTCCAATTGAAAATGGATCCCGCCCGAAAAAAATAGAATACAAACGGGATTCGAATTGAGTTGGCACGGTAAACATGCACTCTGCAAAATTTGAACGAAGCGGGGAAAGTCGCAGTAACCACCCGAAACCAAAATCTGCGAGATGGAAATCACTATTGCCTATCCCTGCCACGCAAAGCCTATCTGCTGGATTTCTATAGGTTTCGATAGGGGTAGATTTGTAATTTCACCCAAACATGACCTAACAGCCTCTCACCCGAATTCATCCATGGTGGGCGCCAAAACACAGTGTGTCCTCGGCCGAAATCGACTCCCTCCCCGATTCATATTCATACACTGTGGGCGCCAAAAACAAACTCTAAATAAGCAAATATTCGGTGTATGTGAGATTACCGTCCTATCCCCAACCGACTAATGTTGCTGTGATGTAGTAGAAATTTGAAACGAGCGCTAAGTTTGTAAATTTCCTCGCATTTGAGACAAGCGCGCCCTGAATACATGGTTTCCCCCCTTCCTCTCTACCTCCCTTTTCCCCATTCGTACTCCGTGGGCGCCAAAACACCCTCTCCACCCCACCCTCCTCCGTCCGCTGCCGCCCGCCACCCCATCCACCACCGTCCTCCTCCACCATGCCGAGGCGGATACCCCGACGCCGACGCGTCCATTACAAGAGATCGACCTCTCTCATCCACGCCTTCGACCGGGATCCTTGCATCCCGTCCTCTCGCTTCATCCTCGCCGTCGTCCACATTGCCGCGCCCGCTCTCTGACCGTCTCGTCCACCGCGTCCCGCCGCCACCGTCTACCCTCCTAGATCTTCTTCCACGCCGCCTACAGCCATCGCTACCGCAACACCGTCAAATTCTCAGCAGATGCGTACACGACGCCGCATCAGAGGCGGTACTCTTTCGTACCTGCTCAACTTATTTATCGCAACAAGAAAATAGATCGCCACTGCTTTACTCTGATTTCTTGTCTTGGTTGTGAAGTTGCCTTTGTCCGGTTTGCACCTTCAGATCCGCCATGGCACGCTCAACACTATACTCCCAATGCTTATGGTTTTCCCCTTTTATATTCCACACTAGTTAAAACACAGTAGACTAAATTTAAAAATTGGGTCAGTCGATTTTTCAGAGCTCGCCGGTGCGGTCGAAGGGGCTCGGGTGGTTGTGGGGCCTCGTCGAATTAAGAAAACTCGACGTGGGTGGGTGTTGGGGTGCGGGTGGGGTGTGGGGGTGGCGGAGGACCACAGGCGGTGGGGACCGTGGTCGGCCGTGGCGGTCTGCAAGGTGTTCTCAGTATGGGAAGAATCGAGACGAGGAAGAAGAAGGGTTAGGAGATGTAGGATCTTCATCCAACCGCTGAAATGGTCGAGAGACAGCTGGGAGTTGCATTCTTAATGCGCTCTGGTTCATCATGTGTGGGCCTTCTTGCGCAACCAACATTTTATTATCCAAAATCTGCTTGCTCTTCTTTACCATGTTCCTCATCGGTTCTTCTTTAATATGTACTCTCTCCGTTCCTAAATACAAGTCTTTGTATAGATTCCACCATGGACTACATATGGAGCAAAATGAGTGAATCTACACTCTAAAATGTATCTAGATACATCTCAGATGTGATCCATAGTGGAAATCTCTACCAAGACTTATATTTTGGAACGGAGAGTATGCTAGTAGTACTGATATGTTCCTTGTAATCAAGATGAGCGAGGGACATTTGCGATGTAGAGGTCTATACGTCGGTTGTGATGGACACTTTGAGCCTCTTTGATTCAGTAGGATCTTGTAAACATAGGAATAGGATTTGTAGTGGCCTGCCCACTTGAATCCTATAAGAAGAGCAAGGAAATGCGGGAGCTGTGCCGCCTTTGAGAGTTACATCGATATTAACGATCGCACCTTCACTTGAAGAGAGCTGGTATCCGAAGCCTTTCTAGCCGCATCGGCAATACTAGCACATATATTCCAAAGAAGTTCCACCTTGCTGATTTTACTCTGATGCTTAAGGTTTTCCGTTATATCTACACTATGATCCGTGTAGCTGCTTTGTGTCACACTAGCAAGAGCCCACTCTTGAAGCTAAACAACGCAATGACTTACAAAATTGGCACCAAGGCATTGATTGCCATTACGGATGCAATGAAACTCATACACTCCCCACTGCTGATTCTTGTTCGATTATGATCCTAATGACTATTCTAACCTCGAGGAGTCAAAGGCGGATGTCCCGTCTGTTCACCCATCAAGGTGCCTGTTCTAATTTGGCAATGTTTTATTGATTGCGGGTATCTTGCATATGTTGTCTTGCATTTCTTCTACTTTGTTGCACCACCATCTGCTTAGTTTACTCATCATATATGTCGAGATGCCATGCCCATCAATTATCAATACATATTCCATCTGTCATCATACCATGTTTTTCCACTCAAATGTTGTTCTTGTGCATCAGACATAAAAAAGGAAGAGAGTGATTGCTGAACCTAAAGTTGCACCAGCAAAGTCCTTGAAAAACGTGGTGGTGCCGGAGAAATCAGACAGCACCCCACTTATATTGGTTGTACAACCAGTGACACAAAACGTAGGACCGACTCCAGCAGACTATACCCATACTTCACTGGCCACACCACTAGCCCCACCACACAGGACCTGCACTCCAAGAAAAGGTATACTGATTTCATTTGCCATAGCACCAATTTGTACCACGTAAAAATCCCACTCCAAAGAAAAAGTACAAAGAAGTCCACCGGCTGAAGACCTATCCCAACTGCAGAGACGACCAATTCCTGCAGATTGGAACCCCATTCCATTTATTCCCGGTTTAAAATACAATGCTTTCAATGTTGTTAGGGACGACGTGCATATATTCCCATCATGGGAAGATTATAGTGAAGACAAACACCATTTTCACATCTTCCTGTCCAACTTACGTGTAAGTGCTATTATTCATGGTTATTATTTTCCTATTTTCTGCTGATTGAACACATCAATGATTTACATTACATTGTTGTAACTAGGCGAGGGTCAATCTGGATAGTCATGACAAGCAAAGCTTGCTTGTGCTTTTCAAGGAAGCATTGCAGCAGTGTCGGTGTTACCTAAGGAAATCACACTTTGATGGCAAGTCTATAAACGTTTTTCCGGTGAAGTCTCCTATGCTAAATTTAGAAGACAATGAATGGAAAAACCTTGTTATGCACCGGGTCTCGTTCGAGGATGAGGTACTGTCTATGAAATCACATGACAATTTGAACTTCTACTTTTCCGCATGTGCCTTACGGATCTTTTTTGCAAGAAATCTGCTCGAAGAAGAATTCCGGTTTGAAAAGAACGACATGATATTGCAAATATGCTGCCCGCTGCTTTGCTCTTGTTAGTACCTGTTGTTCTGTATCACTGTAGTTGCATACATACCTGGTTCATTATGTGACAGCAGTATGCATGATAGCTTTCTTATCAATTGTTCACTCCAAATTATTTGATCTGTATGAATGGTTACATTAGTGTAGAATGTATCCAATGCCAATGTTTCTTTAGCTCTGCATTGTTCTTGTAAGTACATGTTATCCTTTATCAGTGTACTTATAATGACAGGTAGTTGTTCATGTACCATCACTCTGCAGCTTATTTTCCTTTGCCCTCCATTTTCTACACATCATATCTATATTTACTCTTACCATAAGGTTGGTATGAAGAAGTTTAGCTGTGCATTGCTCTTGGCTGTACCTTTTGCCCATGTCGCTGCACTTACATTTATAGCTACTTGGTTATGTAGCATCACTCTTCATCTTATCTTAAATATTCTCCATTTTTTCGTATATTATCACATCTATATTTACTCTTAACAAAATGTACAATAAAGGCAATGCTTTTGAAGAAGATTTTGTGGTAAACTTCTTGAATTGCCCCCCCCCCCCCATCAGCATGGACAAGGCCTTTATAGAGCCTGTCTTCACCAATAATGTAAGTTTGTCCATCTCAAGCCTTCAAACTCTGTTGTATATATTTGGTTAGGCATGACTGCAACAATTGTTTATTTTTGGTGTTTGCATCAAATTGCTTATTTAAAGTTTATTATGTAGTTCATAAACAAAAGTTTGTCCTTTCTCAATTTAAGTTTTCAGTTGTACAACCAAGTTCCTTCCTCATACCATGTAAATTAAACTATGAGCAAGCGATCTTCTTTTGCACTGCATGTATGCTTCTATTCTTCATCCGTAATCCAGTGGTGTGGTGAACCTACCCACTACAACACAATGTCATATTCTGCAATGTCTTAACTATGAACAATGTCATATCATTCTACTATTATTTAAACCGTCTCTTTATTTGCCAATCTGAAATGGTATAAATTGACAGCACTAACCATTGATACTTATGAGTTCTTGATCTGTAATCCAGTGTTGTCGTGAAGCTGCCAACTCCTTCACAATGTCATTTCCTGCCATGTCTTGACCTGAACAATACCATATTGTGTTAATGCAATTTTAAAATGTGTCACTTTATTCACAAGAAGAAATGTGATGAATTGTCAAGATCGATACTTTTACGTTGCAAAACCTATCATCTGCTTGCTTGTTTATCTTTCGAGTGAATAACATATAAGTGTTGAACAAGCGCAGCCTCATCATCTTGCTTTCATTGCTTTATGCTGACTCCCAGCCAGGCTAACCTTTCTTGAACTCTATTGAAGTGTCATGTCGGTTTTGTATATTATGTTGTCGGCGTGTTTATTTGCAATCGGTGGCGATCTTTGATGCCCAAGGTATGTAATCTATTTGTCGCTTGTGCTTTATTATCATAGTGGCGAACTTTGATGCCCAATGGACGTAATATGCCGTAATTTCTTTATTGTATAGTCTAGGTCTTTTTTCTTATTCACGATGCTGCAATTATTTTACTGTATATATATCCCGTCTTCGTAGTAAACCATCCAAACCATAAAATTATGGTACATAATTGGGCCGTCATGCAATCACAATGTAGGTTGGGCCTGAAACGTGCCGAACAGCTCACGAGCCGGCCGCAGCCCGAAATGAACCCCGGCCCATGATTGTGCGAATCAAATCACGAGATTTTAACAGGCCAAAAATGTCTCGGTCCTTGTTTGGCCCAATCAGATATCGGTCATGAAAGGTGCGGATGCAAATCGGGCCATAGTTAGGCCCAACTATATGACGGGCTTTTAACAGGCGAAATTAATATAGGGCGAAATGTTA
This sequence comes from Aegilops bicornis, assembly GCA_021605145.1. Lineage (NCBI taxonomy): Eukaryota > Viridiplantae > Streptophyta > Magnoliopsida > Poales > Poaceae > Aegilops > Aegilops bicornis. The sequence goes on along the minus strand of CM038675.1, from coordinate 423,078,571 downwards.
AACGGGCCCTTAACAGGCCAAAACTAATATCGGGCGAATTACTAAGTGGGCCTTTAGCAAGTGGGCCCAAAAGCATCTTGTCAATTCTTCAGAATTTGATATGGGCCATAATTGAGCCCAAAGCCTCTTAAAGGGTCGGACCTGATCTGTGCCGTAATTTGGCCCAGAACGTGGTAGGCTTATAATGGGCCGGATCTCATATGGGCCACTTTTAGGCCCGGAACATGGCATGCCATTAATGGACCGGATCAGATATGGGCCGGCATTTGGCCTAAAACATGGCAGCCAGTTAATGGGCCGGCCTACTAGGGTCCTCAAAATCTTGTGGGCCCTACAATGGGCCGGCCCATTAATGTCGGCGAAATCTCGTGGGCCTTTAGCTGGGTCGGCCCATTATGATCCGCAAGAATCTTGTGGGCCCTTACCTGGGCCGGCCCATTATGGCACACAAAAATCTTGCGGGCCTTTAGCTGGGCCGGCCCATTATGGCCCACAAAATCTTGTGGGCCTTTACCTGGGCTGGCCCATTATGGCCCGCAAAATCTCATGGGCCTTTAGCTGGGCCGGCCCATTAAGGTCCGCAAAATCTTGTGGGCATTTAGCTGGGCCGGCCCATTATGGTCCCAAAACTTGTGGGCATTTAATTGGGCCGGCCCAATTAAACTTGTTGGGCCGTGCCACGTGTCGACGTATCATAGGCGCCTTCTGTCCAATGAGTGGATGACATCTGTCCCAGCGGTGAGCTGACACGTGTTTCCTCCAGCCAATGATGATTTTACACGTGGAAAATCCCCATTGGTCGGGGCTGTTAACGGGTTATCGGATCCAAAACCCGACCCGATAGCTTACCGGCGTTCCGTTACGGTGGATGCCACGTGTCGGTCACCCTTGACGAAAGCACTTCTGTGACGCGTGATTTATCGTCATGGAAGTGGACACTTCCGTGATGATAATTTTGGTATTGTCATGGAACACTTCTACGACAACACATGTATGCGTATCTTAATTTTGTCATAAATTTGTCATGGATGTACATGCATGACAAAAAACGCGACCTACCGTGACAAACAAGTATCATCACGGAAGTGTATTTTTTTGTAGTGCTTGGTCATCGCCAACTCCTCGCGCATCTTGCGATTGCGCACATTCTGGTGGAATGCGCTAATCACAGCAGCGGGATGAACGTCGGGGATGTTGTACTGCACCCGACTGAATCTCTGGATGTACTTACGCAGGGTCTCCCCTTCATTCTGGGAATGATATGCAGATCACTAGCCTGCCCAGGAGCTTGGTGGCCTCCTGTGAAGGCGCCAACGAACTCATGGCACAGATCTGACCAAGAAGAAATGGAATCCACCGGCAAGTGCATCAACCAAGACATCACATTGGGCTTGAGCGCCCGGTGAAGAAAATAGTTGGCAAGCACCTTGTCATCGCGAGCCCCAGCGGCCTGCATCGCGATGGTGTAGATGCTGAGAAACTCGTACGGATGGGTCTTGCCAGTGTACTTCTCGCCGATGTCGGGCTTGAACGTGCGGTGGGACGGCCACTGGAACTGCTTCAACTCACGGGTAAAAGCCGGGCAGCCCACCTCGTAAGGTAGGCCGCCGGGGCCCCCCGGTGTCGGGTGGTCCATAGCAGGTCCTGCCCGCTTGTCCGACTGGCGGCGCGATTCGCACCGGCGCTCGACGGTGGTTCGAGCGTCTTCGTGAGCTTGCTCCTGAAGGACCTGGCGCTGGTCGCGGAGGGTCCGTGGGTCGGACGATGTTATGAAGACGTTATCACAAGCGTCGTCGCGACAGGCCGACGCCTGGCGAGGAGGAGGAGAGTGCACCGTGGCCGCAACTCCCCCAGTCCTCCCAGCGCCAGCATGTGGGGGCTCGGTCGAGCGCCGACCTGAGGGCCCCACCGGTCGCGGATCGTCTTTGTTTTTTGATGGCGACGAGGGTCCGGATGGTGGCCCTCCACTCGTCGAGCTTCCCCGCAGCAGGAGGGAAGTCGAGGAGCAGCTGTGCGCGCCAAATCTTCCGCTGGCGTGGGCGGCGGCGACGGCTGCGTGGATTGCGGCGCGCTTTGACTTCTAACTATGTTAGAAGGAGCTCCATCATGACCCAACGGCTGCGTGCCATTTCTGCCAGTGCTTCGACGAGCGTGCTGGACCCCTTCATCTTGCGGGTGACGCACATGACTCTTCCCACGGCGGTGCCCAGGGTCACCAACGTGGTGACGCTGCTCGGCATGCACACCATGGGAAGAGCGCGCGGTGGTCGCCGGTGTGACCATCTTGGAGGTCGCTGCGCCGCCCGGAGGTGGCACAACGACACCCCTGGAGGGCCCAGCGCCGCCTGCGGGGGGCCCGGCTCCGTCTTTGGATCGGGCGGTGTGCGGCCGATCGTCTGGCGCGCGAACGACGCTGCTCGCCAGGCTTTGACTACTGGCGATCTTTGGTGCTTTCGCGGACCGCGGCAGGTCCGCGACCGGTCCGCTGCTCGTCCGCACCGGCACGGGCCGTTCAGCTCCCAACGAGCCGATCGCCGTGGCCGTCTTCTTCTTAGGAGCCATGGCGATGAAGAACTGCTAGGCTAACTACTAAACCAGATTCTCACAATTGTGCCCCCCTACCTGGCGCGCCAAAGATGTCGGTGTGGAACGACACCTATGGGATCACATGAATCCCTACTACGGTTGCCGGGGCGCGGGTTTGCGGGGAGAGCAGGGCTAGTAGACAGCACAAGGATCGTTTACCCAGGTTCAGGCCGCGAGGATGCGTAAAAACCTAGTCCTGCTTTGGTGGGTGTATTTCTGAGAGTTCTTGAGCTCCCGAACTAGCTATTGTTAGCGCGTGGTTCGAAAGGGCTGATTCCTTCTCCTGGTCGCCTCGATCCTCCTTTTATAGGAAAAAGGGGTTGCCACAGTGGCACACAGGAGGTGGAAAGGTGTACAGTGTTGTGAGGTTATCCCTCGTATTATAGGACAAGATGCATTTAATGCATCGCTTAGGTGTCCCCTTGCTTTATTGGGGACGGGGGCGAGGCCCGTCCCATCCGTCGCCGCTCTTCCTTGCTTCGACACGCGCCTTGGCCAGCGGTACGTGCAACGCCATGTAGGCAGGCATGCAGCTGAGGTTGCGCGGTGGTGGAGCCTTCACGAAGATCTGCATGCCACCACGCAGGCGCTCGATGAGTTGGCCTGGGATCTGCATGTTGCCACGCAGGTGCCTGCCCATCTGGTTGGGCTGGAAGCCACATGTGAATGGCGGTGGAAGCTTGGTCGTCGGCGGGCCTGGCGGTGGCCCTGCTGGCGTCCTTGGTGAGGGCCTTGCCGGGTGGCCCGGCAAGGGTCTTCTTGATGGCGTCTTTGTCGTCCCCGGCAAGGATCTTGCCAGGTGTGGTGGCCTTCCTCGGCAAGGATCTTGCCGAGAATCGTCGTCTTCTAATCCTCATCTGATCTTGAACATGTCTTCACAAAGATCTGCATGCCACCACGGAGGTGCCTCCCGAGCCCTGGCCCCACGTGGATGATGGTGTCGGGGATCGTGGGCTCAAGGGTGGCTCGCTCTGTTGGTGTGGGGCGAGATGTCCCGGCAAGGGTCTTGCCAGGGGAACCTGCTTCGTCCCTCTGCTCTTTGTGGTCTTGGCCTTAGCGTTGCCTTGATTGTCTTGGGCTTCGGCCTTACCTTGGCTCACCTCCCTTGTTCTGCTTGGTGTGGTCGTGGGCGCGGCTCTGACTGCCTGTGCACAGGTAAACGGGTACAAAAGCATGCCCCTCCTTTTGTACACCGACACTGAACAACAAATAGCCATGGAAAAGATTCAAAAATTGTTAGACAAAAGCGTTGACCTGTTGGACGAGGAAATGAATCAAACTCAGTCCTTAATCGAAGACATAAAAAATCTTCGCGTTAAGTACAAAGAACTTGAAAGTTGTCATGAAACCCTCTCAGCTACTCATGAGAAGCTTTCCTATGATTATCTTCAAAGGAAGCAAGAGCTAGAGAAACTGAGAGCGTCTCATGAAGATCTTCAAAAAGAAAACGTTCCACTACTCGCTCAACAGATCAGTTCCACTCAGAAAGATTTTATGCCACCTTGTTTAAAATGCCTTGAACGTGACAATGTAGTCTCTATTGCTGAATGTTCTACTACTTCTGAAGTTGCAATATCTTTAATAGCTAATGTGGTAACTAACCCCTCTTATGAGGATGCCACTACTATTGCTGATGAGAATGCCAGGTTGAAGACATTGCTTGAAACAGGCATGTACAAAAGCCTCAAAGGGCATCAGACACTATGTGATGTCCTCAAGAAAAAGATTCTGAACCGAAACCCTAGGAAAGAGGGTGTTGGTTACGTGAGGAAAATGAATGCTTATGGTTCTTACTGGAAGCCTGAGCAGTACCCCAAAACCACATGGGTTGCTGCAAAGGGCCCTTAAGTGGATCCATCTACCTTATCTGGTTTCACCTGTGCTAACCCTATTATCATTGATGAGTCATTTGACTCAAACTATAAACTGTTCAAGAATCAGAATGGTGGAGTGTTTGCCAGGTATATTGGAACTAACTGCAGGAATGGGTCACCTATGAAGAAGATCTGGGTTCGCAAAAGTCGTCTTGAGAAGCTTCCTGTGAATGTCATCATGGCAACACAAGGGAAGAAGACAAACCCTAGATCAAAGGCTTCATACAGACATAGGACCTCACAAGGTCACCCTAACGCCAATGTTTTACAGGGAAATTATCATCAGACTCATGAATATGAGTGTGTTTCTTCTAACCTCTATGTTCATAGATCAAAGAACTTTTCTGCATATTCTTTTGAGTACTATTCACCTCCTGCAAAACTGTTTCTAGGGCTTCAAAGCCAAAATTCTCAGATGCTGCACTTAGACTCATTGCTTCTAAGCCACCCATAAGATGTGGGTGGTTAAGAAGAATTAACTTCTCTTGCAGGGACGGGTCTCCAGCCAAAAACATTGACTTTTGAAGACAATGCTGGGGACCTAAAACATCTTGTGGGATGCAAGATAAAATGCCAAAATGGGCTTACCATTTATTTCGTCCCTGGGTTTCTTGATGAGCATCCTATCTTACCATCTAATAATATTAATTTTGACGGTATGCTTGTTCCTCAAATGTTTGTGCTTCACAATACTCTTGGTGAAGCCTATCCCGCTAACTGCATTGTAGGGTACGACTCCAAAAGCTACTGAATGGATTATGGACAATGGATGCACTAATCACATGATTGGTGATCGAAGTCTTCTCATGGATTCAACTCTTCGTCCATCTACTAAAAGCCACATCACATTCACTGACACCGGTAAAAGCACGGTAGTGGGCCTAGGTAGAGTTGCTATCTAAAAGGATCAACACATGGATAAAGTGATGCTTGTTGAATCCCTTGGATACAACTTAATGTCTGTCTCAATGCTTTGTGATCTTGATATGATTGTCATATTTGGAAAATATTGTTGCCTTGTGCTTATGGCTTCTGACAAATCTCTAGTCTTCGAAGGTTATCGAAGAGGTGATCTGTATATGGTAGATTTCTCCGTAGGACCACAGCTTGTCATATGTCTTCTAGCCAAAGCTTCAGAGTGCTGGCTTTGGCATCGAAGGCTAGGACATGCGGGCATGAGGAACTTACACACTCTTGTGAAGAAGAAGCATATCATAGGCATCGAGGGCGTCATGTTCAACAAGGATCATCTATGTGGTTCTTGCGAAGCCGGGAAGATGACTAGGGCAAAATATCCCTCGAAGACAATCATGACGACTTCACATCCCTTCGAGCTATTACACATGGACTTATTTGGCCCTACTCACTACTCTAATCTTACTACCACTGCACATCTTTATGGCTTCGTGATTATTTATGATTATTCTAGATATACCTGGGTGCACATAATTCTCTATAAGACTGGAGTGCAGGATGTCTTCAACCGATTTGCCAATTGTGCCATGACTAACTATGGCATCAAGATCAAGCATATCAGGAGTGACAATGGCATAGAATTCAGGAACACTAGCTCAACACCTATCTTGATACACTCGGCATCACTCATGAGCTCTCTGCTCCATACACACCTTAGCAGAATGGCGTTGTGGAGTGCAAGAACATGGCACTTATTGAGATGGCTCGTATGATGCTTGACGAGTACAAGACTCCAAGAAAGTTCTGGCCTGAAGCCATTGATACTGCATGCCATATCATCAACGGAGTTTATCTTCACAAGTTCTTCAATAAGACATCTTATGAACTACTCACTGGTAAGAAGCCAAACATAGCTATTTCAAAGTCTTTGGTGCTAGGTGCTGGATCAAGGATCCACATCACAGTTCAAAATTTGCACCAAAAGCACATGAAGGTTTTATGCTTGGTTATGGAAAGGATTTGCACACCTACAGAGTCTTCAACCTCTTTCACTATAAAGTGGTTGAAACTGTAGATGTGCGGTTCGATGAGACTAACAGCTCGCAAAGAGAGCACCTACCAAATGTGCTAGATGAAGCTTCTGCTAGTGAATCTATCAAGCTGATGGGTACTAGAGAAATCATACCCACCGAGGAATAGGCTGAAGAGAAAATTGTCATTCCCACTCCAGCTCAATGTGAAGACAATGCTGAGCATGAAAGACAATGCTGAAGATGAAGACAATGATCAGTCACAGCAAAATCCTTGCCATGTTCATCCTCGTGTGGCCAATGAGGTTCAGATTGAGAAGATAATTGTCGGTGCAACAAACCCTGGGTCCATTGCCCAGACTGTGCACTGGCCCAAGAACAAGATTACAGCACCAAGATCATATCAAAGTGTGGCACCCCGGCTCAGAGGAACCGAAACACCCCGTATTCCAGCCCAGAGATCAAGTCTTCTGGAATACGGCACTGCCTGACATAGAACAAATCAGCTCTTATTACAAAGGATAAGGGATACAAAGGTCTGGTGTTACAAAGGATCACATCAGCACGGTGACACTATGCCTGCCAAGGTAGCTCTATGCTAGTAGCGGAACAACTCGCGGCAGCGGAATACTTCTAGCAGCGGAACAACAACGTAGGTGGTGAACTCCACTCCGCAGGGACTCTAGCTGGGACACGATCTAGTTCGCACGAACGGAAACCTAGACAAAAAAGAAATCATGGCATCACCTGCAATCTGGCATGACACGACAGGTTAGTACATTGAATGTACTTGCAAGCTCACAACAACCAAAAGCATCAAGGCAAAACAACAACATAGCATTAACAGGTTAAGTTAATTAACAACTACTATGGTGTGGAAAAGATTATTAAACATGAGATGAAACTACTGCAATGCTGATAATCCAACATCTCAATCTCAATAACCATCTCACTCTTGGCTAACTGGCCAAGAAATATACCATCTCGATCACTTCGTGATCCACCTGATCACCTCGTGATCAAAACATCCACATGATCACCTTGTGATCACCTCACAGACTGAATGATCATCCTTAAGATCATCTCAACATCATCATCGACATCCTGCCAAGCTGTTACTCTTCCCAATCTCAACGTATAAATTACCTATAAGTCATTCTGTCAAGTGAGTGTTGATCAAACGGTGTGACCTAGTACAAACTTGTGCCCATGACCGAGGATGCAACTATCGATAGATTAAATGCACACTCTGCAGAGGTTAGCACACTGTACCCACACCACGGAACTGAAAGTTCGTTACATCGACTAGAGGGGGGGGTGAATAGGCGATTTTTATGAATTCTTCACTGTGGAATTTGCGGGTGAGGAAATTCCTTAGCGAAGAACTACTTGCAGCGGAATAAGTACTCAGAAGTAAACATAACAGAACACAAGCATGGTCATCATGATGAAATGAAGACAAGCACAGAGTACGGAATGTGTAAACACAGGATAACACAGGATGAAGACAAACAGACTGAAGAAATTGAATTGAGGAAATTGAGAAAGTCTTCAGTCAAAGTCTTCAAACACAGATATGAAGAAGCACACCACACAGTTATGAGGAAATGAAAGAGTTGAGGAAATAGAACCAGTAAGCTTGGTGAAGACAATGATTTGGTAGACCAGTTCCAATCTTTGTCTCGATTGTACATCCATTAGGGCGGCTAGGTATTTAAACCCGAGGACACACAGTCCCAGACACCCAGTCCTGAACACGTAGTCCAAGACACTTAGTCCTCACCGTATTCCCCTTGAGCTAAGGTCACACAGACCTCGCCCAATCACTCGTGGTAAGTCTTCAGGTGACTTCCGAACCTTCACAAACTCGGTCTCTCGGTGATCCACATTTCCTATTGGATGCTCTAGACCATGACGAGTATCCGTCTGGAAGAAGCACAATCTTCAAAGGTAACAAGCGTCGAGATCCACCTTGAGGATCAATCTCTTGATGATGCTCAATCACTTTGGGTTTGTAGGTGTTTGGGTTTGGGTTTTCCTCACTCGATGATTTTTCGCTCAAAGTCCTCGGAGGATGGGATGCTCTCAAATGACAAGTGTCAGTTTCTCTCGGTGCAGCCAACCAGCTAGTGGTTGTAGGGGGTGGCTATCTATAGTCTAGGGAGCAGCCCTACATGATAAGACATAAATGCCCTTCAATGATATGACCATTAGGTGGGAAGATATTTTGGGAGAGCTGGCGCGTAGCACAACAACGGTCGGAATTTTGAGTGTCTAATTCCTCAGGGCTATCATGTTCCTCATAGTGTAGGCAATCTGCACTGACGAATTCATAACTCCTCAGTCAGAACAAATTCCTCAGGGACCAGAAGAACTTCGTCTCTGTCACTGAAGAAATTGACTGAACTGTATGAGATTTCCAATGGCTTCACTCGAAGGGATTGGTAGGTGTAGGATTTTGAGTTGAGCATCACATGGAAATTTTTCCTTAGTATTTCCTCGACCCCCTTTAACAGTTCGGTGTGTCCTATGACTTAAGAAATAGAAAATGAAACTACGAAAACAAAAGTCTTCACGCTTCATGTTCCTCGAATGAATGCCAAGTCTTCACGGTCATACCAATTTCTTCACTTTTAAAGTCTTCAGAAAGTCTTCAGAAATCCAAAGTCTTCAGTCGAAGAACTTAATTTTTAGGGGTCGACTTTCTCTGTAAATATCAGAATCCTCATAGACTTCTAGACCTGTGTACACTCACAAACGCATCAGTCCCTTAACCTATAAGTCTTCAATACACCAAAATCACTTAGGGGCACTAGATGCACTTACAATCTCCCCCTTTTTTGGTGATTGATGACAATATAGGTTAAGTTTTCAACGGGGATAAACATATGAAGTGTAAATACTGATATTGAGGAATTTGATTGCAAGATATAGGAGAACTCCCCCTGAAGATGTGCATAATGAGGAATTTGCTTTTGAAGCAATGCACACTTGAAGAGTTGAATCACGGAGATCTCCCCCTATATCTTGTAATTCATACATGCATTTGACATATAATATGAAGAATTTGAAATGTATGATGAAATATGGTAACTGATGTAATTCGGCATGCGTGCATAAACATTAATGAGGAATAAGTATGTAGAAAATCAGAGCAAAAGTACCAGGCCACCATAGAGTTTAAATTTACAACTCGATCCAGCAAAGTCATCAGAAGAACGAGAGTTGTAACTTAAGAAAAAAACGCCCATAGAAGTTAGACCCGCTTGAAGACTAACTCAAATTTCTCCCCCTTTGTCATCGAATGATCAAAAGGATCGAAAATGAGGACTAACGCCCCTGAAGAATATCAAGTTGATGAAGGAGCGCCAGCATTGTTGGGGTCGTTTGTCGTAGTAGGGCCTGCTGCAGTGTCGTCCAAGTCTTCATGCTCATCGGTGTCGCGTGATGAAGAATAGTAGATGGCCACCAAGGAAGGAACCTTGACCTTCTTGTATTTCTTCGGTGGAGGTGCAGACCAATAAAAGTATTCCTCGAGACCCATTTTCTTCAGATCTTCTTCACCATATACATGTGACAGAATAGCCCAGGTGCGATCGAAGACTTCGTGGAGGTAGTAATGGTTTTTCTTCACTGCATTATGTGTAGCGGTCATGTTGTGAAGAATTGAACCAAACTGATGCTTAACCCACTTATGGTTTCGATCCACCTTCTGGTGAAGACTTAGCAGAAGCTCACGGTCAGTCATCACACGAGGAGCAGTGGCTTGAGGATTTGGCTTGGAGGCATGGGCATCAGAATCATGAGTGGTAGAGTCATCATTGGTGGAATAAGTTGCAGCCTTGCGAAACTGACCATCCAATGGACGAATACCTTCATCAATAACAGCTGGTGCCTTGCCCTTTTCATCGGCTGAGGAATAGGTCTGCTTGAGGACTTCAATCGGGGGCAAGTAGCTGAGGTGATTCTGAAAATCAGCTTTGTAGTTGAGTGAAGACCTTGTCCTGAGGAATCTCATAATCCAAGGTGCATAAGGCTTCACTCAAGCGGAGAAAGTGCAACATTTGCCAGAGTCCTCATGAAGAAATCATGATAGTTGACGGGTGTGCCATGAATGATGTTGAATACCAGATTCTTCATGATGCCAACAGTTTCCTCATCAGATGAGTCGTGGCCTTTGATTGGACTCATAGTCTTTGTTAGAATGCGATAGACTGTTCTTGGTACATATTGCAATTCCTTCACGAGGAATTTTGTCCTTGAGTCTTGACCAGGTTTCAATGGCTTCATAAGCACTTGCATATTGTGATCTGTAAGCTCAGGCTCTTGGTACATGCAACGAGCTCCTTCAGGTGGAGGACTGATAGGCAGGGCATGAAGTAATTCAGAGGTCGGTGCTTTGTAGTGAGTGTTTTCGGTCATCCAGTCCAAAACCTAGGAGTTCACATCATCAGCATCTCCTGTGATGTCTAAAGTTGCGTAGAATTGAAGAATGAGTTCTTCATTCCAATCAACTATGTCTGTGCAAAAGTTGAGGAGGCATGTGTCATGAAGCACATTGAGGACAGGAGTGAAGCATGGCAGTGATTCCATGCCCACATGACGAATATGCTCGTGGTCGAAGACTTTGTCCTTGTTGAAAAGTAGTGAAGAATAGAAGTTGGCCTGGCTGGCGGTCCAGAAGCGCTTCCTTCTAAGATGAGCAGAATCATAAGGATTGTAGTCTGTGAAGAACACATGCTCGCCGAAGAAATCATCAGCCTTGAATTTCTGCTTCTTTGAGAATGGATCCTTTGGTTTGGGCAGAGGAGTATGACTCAATTGCATTATTACCTCAGGAATTGCAATCTCAGGTTCTTCATGCTGAGGAATTTCAGCTTCTACTCCAGTGACAGCCTGGGTCTTCAATTCTTCATTTTCATTTTCTTTAGCACTAGTGGCTGGAATTTCTTCATGGACAGACTGTGGGTACCCCGACTCATAAGTCGAGATCACCGAATGCACGTGTACAGTGAACCCAGAGATCAATGCTCACTGAACACACAGAAGCTGAATAACAAGAGTCTTACATCCATACATACCGTTTTACACAAGTAGGACCATTATGGTCAAGTCTTGAGTGTATCATCGCTGCGGAAATCTTCAATAACAACTTGGACCCATGCCATCTGCCTTAACCCTACAGGCATTCTGACTGGGAAGCGTCCTAGCTCGCATGTTCGTCACCAAGGTACTCTTCATTATATCCTGTTCTTTCATGCATGGCCAATAAAATAACCTGTGGCAAGCCAATGAGTACGTTGAATGTACTTGCAAGCAACCCATGATTGAAACAAGGCACAATAATGCAATGATATAGCACTAAGTAGGTAGTTTGAAGAAAGTTAGTTTTGCATGCAATGACATGATCTGCCAACATGTAAAGTATGCATCATGAGAGTAAGACATCCGTATGAACAAGTTACAGATATCAACATGAGCGGAGTTGGACACCAATCCAACTCGATCATTGTGTCAAGCCATCTGGCTTAACCCAAATAGTTTTATCAACACACACACGCGGTTTGTAAACTCTGGACATAGTTTAAGCAGCACCGCCCAACTGTCCTTGATCGTGGACACGGCTATTCGAATAGTTTTACACTCTGGAAAGGTTGCACACTTTACCCACAAGATCCGGGGAACTTCCGTGTCATCCACGACCCGCGGTACCTCAAGTACCCGGGGTAAGCACCCGATCACTATCTTTACCTAGACGACACTAACATAGAGTCCACTCGATTGGTAGTAACCCCCGTGCCCAACATTTCACATCTTAAAATTGTGGAGCATCGCTCCCATATTCATCACATACCACTGGCACGGGTTACCAACGGTGTGTCCGGTGCCCCATAAAAATGTTCTTGGCCGCCCTACCTGGCACAACCCCGTCTCGAGAGAGAGCACCAACTCTCCCCCGTCACTAGTAATGCAGGCTCCAAGCTAGTATCGGCCTAGGTAATCAATAATGCCCTTTCCCATAAAAGGGTAGAGTGGTTGCGCATGTAAGGTTGGGACAGTCGACAAATCTTAAATCTAATCCGTTTTCGAAAACAACACACACACTTGCCTCGATACACCACTTCGTCATCAAGTGGTTACCCATGTCATTATCTCCCTCGGGCATAAGTGGCACCCGACGGGGTTTTCAAAAAGTCTTTTGAAAATACTTTGTCTCCATCACCATGCATATACCCGCCCCTTTTGCATAGCATCTGTAACATCCCAAATTTTCAATTTGGAATGTTATACATAGAGCATCATTGCATATCATATTTTTTTGTTGCATTTTGCTCGATCCTAGAAATTCTACACAACTCAAGGACCCACGGAGAGAGTTGGGGATTTCGTTATTTTCATATTTGAGTTTTCTCAAATTTTGAAAATAGGATCATTTGATTTTAATTATTTTATCTTCAATTATTTCTACTATCAAAATACGAGAGAGCGAATAAAATGACTTTTCCAAAATAAAGAAATAATGAAGATTTAATAATAAAATCAAATAAGATTTTATTTTGGAGTTTTTCGCCTTTTTATTTGAATTTAGGAAAAATGCGCATTTTTCAAAATTGCATTTAGGCCCCAAATAAATGTTCATCTAGTCCGGCTTGATTTTATAAGCCGGGGAAAATTTATTTCGGGATTTTTGGAGTCCGTTTAGTATTTCTTTTTTTCTTCTGTGCGGAATTATTTAAAAAAAACACGAACCGCCTCTGGGCCGTGCCCGAGCGGGACTCCGCTCGGGGGCGCACTATATAAGCGCAACCCCAGGCCCAGCCCTTGAGGCCGGCCACGCCCGCCATGAGCCCACCGCGCCGGCCCACCCGGCCGAAACCCTAACCCTAGCCGCCCCGCCGCCGCCGCCGCCCACCGTCGTCGCCGTCGCCGGATGCCGTCGCCTGAGCCTCGCCGGACTCCGCCGCCGCCTCGTTCCGCGTGCCGCTGGTTTTTTTTAAAACCGGGCGGTTTTTCTTCAGTTTTTTTAGTTTCGTTTTTTTATTAGTTTCGGTTTTTTCCGGTTCGGTTAAATAACGAACGTTCGTCGTTAGTTCGTTTAAACGAACGAGTTTGTCAGATTAGTTTAGTTAACGAACGTTCGTTCGTTAACCCGTTCATCGTTTTTCTTTTTCTCTGATTTAATTCGTGATTTTTCTGATCGCGATTCCTGATCCGATTTTCGTTTTAGTATAACTTTTCGCTCGTTTATCGGAATCAGGTGATTCAAGCGCCTAGAGTTTTGTCTCGAAACCCTCTTTCTGAATAACCTACTTAAACAAGTTTTTGCTTCTGTAAAATTTGACCTAGATCCAGATTAGTAAAACAGAGCTGTTTTCTTCCGCCGTTTGAATTTCATTGCTTCGTTTGATTTGATTCTTTTTGAAAATCGGAGTTCATAAGTTGAACTATCTGGTTAGATCTATTTGAGTTTTACCTGTGCATTAGATGAGTACTTATTGTATGCTTGTTTGTTTGTCTGCGATAGAATACCCGGAGTGCGCCGCCTGTTATTTCGAGTCTCTAGGTTTCGCGGATCATCAGCAAGGCAAGTAACACTTTGATCATACCTCTTCTCATACCCAGTTTTTATGCATTAGATCTATCCTCAAATATTGCATGATTAGGATCTAATTGAATTGTGGGTTTTGGGAAGTAGATTGAGGTAGTACCTATTACCTGTTTTATTATCAAACCCTTGGGAGTTACTTCTACGTTTGCTTATTATGCCATGCTATGCTAGTAGACATGGATTGGGTGAGTGTATCCATGACAGATGAGAGATTGTTAAATTAATGGTTTATTTAAGGTGGCAACTTAAACACACATCTGGGTGGATTGAGGCACCTGGTTTCTATCAGGACTTGCTCAGATTTCTTCGGACCGCCACCCAGGCTCAAAGGGATCATGAGATTATTCAAACTAGAAACTTACATGTGCAGCCACAAGCCATTATGGGCTCTGGCGTAGTTGACTAAGTTGTGCGAACTCTTATGGGTGGACTAGCTGATGTAGGGGTTGTAGGTTGGTACGGTCTACCCACGTGTAAGGTGCTAGCGCTTCTGAAAGACTATGTCTCGGTCATCCGTTTCTCAAACATCATGTAGTGCGAGAAATCCAACGGAGGCGATCGAGTCTTGTGGGGAAAAGTGCGCAAACCTCTGCAGAGTGTATAAAGTATAAACTAATCATGGTTAGCCGTGTCCCCGGTTATGGACGTTTTGAGTATCTAGTACTTGGATTATCATGTGAATCTCATCATGTTACTTCTAATTAATATTGTTGGGTTTTTAATGAGTATTTTTAATTGGGATTGAGAATGCTGTCAACCATTCTCAATGTTTAACAACCACCATGATAGTTAAATAAATTTATTCCTTTGCAGTAGGGAAAACTTGGCTTTATGCAAAACTGTAACCTTAGAGCTTTCTACCAGCCAAATATGCATGTAGTATAGACTTATTATTCCATTATTCTCTATGTGTTACATTCTAGCATATTCCATGTGCTGACCCGTTTTGGCTGCAACGTTTCATGTTGCGCACTTTTCGCATTTACAGTAAGGTGCTTAGGTCGTGGTTCTATACTCAGTGATGCCGTTGGAGTTGATGGACTCGCTTATCTTCCAAGCCTTCCGCTGTTATCGTTATTAGATGGCCTTATGCCATATTTATTTTATTAAGTTCTCTCTTGAGACTTTCGATTGTAATAAGTGTGTGATTGCTACTCTGTTACAAATCCTCCGAGTACTGTGTGGTGTCAGCATTACTGATCCAGGGATGACACTGAGCACAAAGATCAGACTGTTTGAGGTCTGGTCGCTACAGCATCTAATTTATCATCCTATCTACTCCCACCGACATAACCCTCATAAGAAGGAAGGGTCATGCACAATGCAAGTATCAACGAGGAAGTAACGGTGGCAAACCATCCCATGTGGTCATCACAGTATCATGTCTCCGATGCAAGCAATAAAAGTGCTATATGACATGCATAAAAAGGTTTCATAGACATGGTCAAAGGGCTGCTTGCCTGTTTTTACAAGGTCTTCAAATATCTCTGGTCCAGCTCCAAGTATTTCGTTTACTTCGTCAACTAAGGTCGGAAACAACACAATAAGCAACACAACAAGGCAGAAAATAAAAATGCTCCAAAAATTGTGAGTTGGACTTTTCTAGGATACCTTTGGTCCTATGAAAAATTACCAAAGTGGTTTCTTTGGAATTGGATTAGTGGATATTTCTGAACATTTCAATATGTTGGAATCAATGGATTTAATGGATCCACAAGTTTTCCACAGAATGCCTTTTTATATAAATGAGTAAATGTACCCATTAAATCAGGCATGATTTTAGAAACATTTAGAAATTGGTTTCACTGAATTTGGAGTCCAAATGAATATTCTATGGATTTTTGAAGCTGGTTTAGGAGTATAAATGACCTATTTGTTAGATCCAGGTGAAACTAGGCAGTGTAAAAATGTTCACTATGGCTCATTAAATAGATATTGACTTATGGAGTCACTGAAAATTTGAATCATCAGATTCGGACACTATTTGAATTGTCTATGGATTTTTCAATATTACAGAAAAAGAAAAAGAAAAGGTATTTACCTAAATGGGCTGGATCTAGGGAGGCAGCAGCGTGCACTGGGCGAGACTTAGCGGGGCAGTGCACTGGGCCTGGCCCAGCCTCTCGCGCGCGCCCGCTGGGAGGCCACGTCGAAGGCGGGCTCGCGGAACACGTCTTCGCTCGGGGGGAGGCGGTTAAGGCCGGAGCCGTCTCCACATAAACCACACGGGCCCGGGCAGTTTTCCGCTGGCAAGTGGGGCCCCTGCCAGCTGGCGGGGCGGTCGTCTTCCTCCTCCCGCCTGCGACCGAAGCGGAGGCAGAGGGGATCGGCCGTCGATCGTGCCGGTAACCCAGGCGGTCCCTGGCGACGTTCTTCACACCGGAGTGTTCAGCGCGGCGAGACGCACCCGCCCATGTGCTCTACGCCTGCTGAGGAGCCCGGGAAGGGGAGAGACATTGGGCGCGGCGACTGGAGTCCTAGCGAGGATGAGGTCGATGCTACGGCCATCGGGAAGAGCAGATGGAGCGCAGGGGAGCTCCGTGGAGGCTTGGGGGGTGCCACGGACTGGTTCAGACGAGGAAGGGAGGCCGGGGCGGCTCGAATTTGAGCGAGGGTCCGAGGCGGTAATGGCGGCAGAGGAGGAGGGAGAAGGCACAGGAGGAGGTGTGGTCGGTCTGGGAGGTGTATGGGAGAGAGAGAGAGAGCGACGGTCGTCCAAAGAGGGGCTTGACGAGGCTCTATATGGCAAAGCCATGGTGCACCGCGAGCCGCGCTCGCGAGTGCCCGCGGAATCGGTCCTGGGGACCGTTGGGAGGGGCGAGGCTGGTTCAGTGGCGCTCGTGGAGTCCGTCCAGGAGCGAAGGAGGTGAGAGGGGGAGTGGGGCGAGCTCAGAGGCGGGCCAGCCGCGTGGCCAGGGAGTGTCCGAGTCGGGCGGTGCTCGGGCACGCGACGACGGGCTCAAAGGAGGGAGAAGGAGGAGGGGGCCGACCGCGTAGCGTGTCACGCACGCCGAGGCGACCTCGGGGGACACGTTCCCGGCGCCCAAGGTCGATGGGAGCATCGGGCAGAGGGCGGCTACAATGCCTTGGTGCACTGTAGCGCGCTCCAGAGCGCAGCCATTGCATGCCATGGCATGCAAATGGCTTCCTGCGCGTGGCCAAGCATGTCCACTAGCTCCTGGGAGTTTCTGATATGCTCCATAAAGCTTAGTAGTTAAGGCAAGTACATAAGAAAGAAGGGGGGAGGGAAAAGAGGTGCTGCCATGGTGAAAAGAGAGGGGTAAACCAGGGTTTTACCCTCCTCAATTATTGAACCAGGGTTGGAGCTTTTTACTAGAGGTAGAAGGGAACTAGGAGGGGCTGTGGTAAAAAGATAGGGTCATGGAGATTAGTGGAAGTGGTCAAAAATGGAATTTTGGTAAGGTGGCAGAAGGTGTTTGTTGTTGGTTTGGGTAGGTAAACGAATTACATTTGACATGAGACTCCACAGGGTGAAATGGCACATACAATTAGGGCCTTCCACCAACTTTGAGCTCATTTGGGCAAAGTTCACAATGTAACTTTTGTGAACTCTAGAAATCAACAGAAATGGACTTGTGTAGATCTAGTTGATCAAATCACTTCCCCTTGATGAACCACTTGGTGTAGTGGCCTCATTTGGTCATGTGAACATGCTCACAAAAGTTGGGGTCAAGGAGAGAAAGTTGATAGTACAAAGTTGTTCAAATTTGATTCTGGTCAGAGAGGGTTTTGGGGCATTTTGGTGAGCCAAAATGACCTTGATTGACATGAGACTTTGCAAGGTGATCACAATATGCATTTGTGACTTTCTGGATTTTCCTTGGATTTTTATTAAAATATTTCCTATAGAAATATTTCAAATCCTTGAAATGGGCAGAAATGGTTTTGGGAGGTTTTGTCCAATGTTTTGAACGTGACCATGTGTTGAAACTCTTATATATGGGAAATATATGCCCACTAAGTTTCCCTGATTTTTTTCAAATATTTTTAAACCAATAAAATAATTTTTCCCTATTAAAGACCATTTCTGGCCTTAAGAAAAAGCTTTTAAATAAAATAGGAAAATAACTTTTAAAATTATAGTTTTGTGGTTTCTGGGTATCCTATATCTAATAGGAGTCAAATATACTTTTGGAAAGATTTTTACTGCCCTTAATTAAGTACTTGCAGTGCAAACCTCAATTCAGGGGTTTTTGAAAAACTAATTTTTGAAAATACTATTTGGCCAAATTATTTTTGCAAGAAATTATTTTTATGTCCTATACACATGGCATGATCATTGGGAAAGGTTTCTGGATCAAGGAGAAGGAGTATAAGAGTTGGAGGATTTATTTTATTTTTAGAACACTTGCAAACAACAAACAAAAACCAATCAAGGTAAGGTCCAACACACTCAAAAGTTTTTGTCAAACCACATTTTATCATGATTGTTAGCTTAAGTGTAGTGGCATGAAAATCAAGGTGTGACACAGACGATGTGGCATGAGGTTCATCAGATCCCATTTGAACTGTAGTTGCTGGTGACTGAGGAATTTGTTGCAATGGTGTGAAGAGTGGAGAGTTGGGGTGCTGACTTTCCCAAAAGTCATCATTGAGCACGGGTGTGGTACAACCAATGTCCACAACTTCATCTTCCATTTCTTCAACGCCGGCCTCTTCAGCAGTAAACTGAGGCATAGGCGAGGAAACTGTGGGGGTTGAAGGGATTTTATCCACTTCAATTTCTTCATCCATCTGCTCTGACGATGCAATGTATGATTTTCTTCATCGATCCGCTTAGGGATCACATATTCTTCATCAAAAGGAACTAGCGCCTTTGATGGTAAGGTAGTGAGAGGAACGACATCAATTGGGTTTGCAAAAGAGTCGGTCATAGACTTCATCTTCTTCAAGTCGAGGAATGCGAAGAAGAATTTGGTGCCTTCCTTTTCTTCCACAGGTTGCACGCTTCTGACCTTAGTCTTCTTCACATATGAAGCAGATGAAAGGATTGGAGTTGGGGTAGGCACATGAGGAGCAGAGGAATGTGCTAAATTTTCTTCAGGCACAACTGATGCAGTTGCCCTGACTTCTAAATTTTCTTCAGACGCACCGCTAGTTGATGCCCTGGCAATTTCTTCAAATTGGTGGAATGCGATCATCAGCCTCGAACTCACATTTTCTTCAGCAGCCTGAATGTCATCAGCGGTGCTGGCATGTTCTTCAGTCGGCTGAGCAGATGCTTCAGCCTAAGGAATTTCTTGCTGCGATGGGGCTGCAACATTGGAGGTGAACTTCTCAGTCAGTTTAACAAACCTGACCTTCGCTCCTTGCCAATCAGCATAGTAAGCATTGAAATCATCGCTGAGGACTTTGATTTCAGACTGGATCTTCACAAGATCATCAGTTGTCATAGAGACAACGTTGTTCTTCAGAAATTTTTCTTTCCTATACTGTGCTTTCTTGATCTGCCTGGCCTTCTCATATTTCCATTTTTCTTCTTGGATGAAGGCAGTCAGCATATGACTTTGGCCAGGAGTCAACTTGAAATCAGGCATAGGAGTGTTTGGGTCCTTGTGCCAGAGATCAATGTAGTCGAGGATCAACTTTGGATCCAAAAGCAGAGGCACATTTGTGCCCTTGGCTCTAGCGGCCCTGACTTGCCTATCTCTGATGATCTCTGCAAGTTCATCATCATCAGCTTCGTCTTCTTCAGACGGCACTTGGAAGGCGACCTGCTTCTTGTGAGGACTTGGGCGAGAACCTCGTCCAGCAGTGGCCTTTGTCTTTAGCAGAGAGGGTCCCATTGAAGAATTTGGTGCAGCTAAGGAACTAGCAGAAGCTCCTGAGGCAATGGAGATGCCTGTAGTCCTTTGGCACGTAGCAAGATGCACAGGTGCTGAGGACTTTGTCGGAGCAGGAGCAGCGTGAGGAATTCGCCGTGAGGGCTTTGAGGATTCTGGCCGTGAGGGCATAGCTGAGGAACTTGGCCTTGAGGGCATTGAAGGTGAAGCACTTTGCTTGTGCGCAGGCTTCTTTGCCATGGATTTCTTCGGCTTGACAGAGACCTCAGCGGCAGCAGCAACACCAGAGTCTTCATTGAATTACCTCACTGCTTCTCTGGCTTGTTTAGCCAGCTTGGCCTAGCGCTTGGCCCATTCATTAGGATAGTCCTCACCGCGCTTGAGGCTGGTGGGATCCACTTCTTGGCCAGGTGCCAACGGAGGTCTTGGGCATGGAGGATTGAGTGCGAATTTCTTCATATACTTGGGAGTAACATATATGTACTCCCTCCATTCCCTTGCCCATCTCCTCTCAATCTTCTGAATGCCCACCTTGCCCTGATTTTTATCTTCCTCAGGGGGTGTGCAGTACCCAGCATAGATGTCCTCAGGGATTTCAAATGCAGTGTTGACCTCAGGCCTCTTTCCTCCTTTCTGTGGCTTCTTTCCATCAGCCATTTTCTTCAGCTGAGGAATTTGAACAATTGAATTCTCTGAAGAAGTATGCAACTTTTCTTCGAGGAACGCTGCAAATGAGTTAAGTTGATGAGAACCTAGTGATTCAGCAGCGGACATGAGTACCTGTGAACAGAGTATAGTTGCGAGGAATTTGGAGAGGTCATATGCATTCTGAGAAGATTTTTCAAAACGAACAAGTTTGAGGAATTTGACCAGTTGAATCTTGAAGAATTTTACTAAGCGTTCTTTGTCTTAGGTTCCAGAGTTGAATAGATCGAAGATCCACACAATTGAGGAATCTTGAAGAAAAATTTAAAGCTTAGAGAAATGACTCAAGAACAGATGACATGTGAGATGTTCAGTGTGTGAAGAATTTGAAGAACAAACACCTTTGAAGATTTTATAGTAATCATTTGAATCAAAGAGGGCAGTAAAAGTAACTTTTAATTACCCTGGATGAAGAACACGACGAACTGTGAGGAGGAGAAGTGAAGTTCATCTGTGCAGATCTTCCACGCCCTAACTCGGCGGAGGAAGACGGCTACGGCGGCGGTGGAGTGACGATTTCCGCGGTCGGCGCGAGTACGATGGCGACGAGGTCGAGGCAGAGAAGCTCTTCCTCACCGGCGATGATGAAGTAGTGGCGACGCTAGGGTTTGAGAAGCTTAAGCTAGAGAGAGGTCGAGCGGAGTAAAGGAAGTTAGGAAGGGGAGGGGGTATTTATAGCCACGGTGAAAAACTGTTCGTCTGAAGAATTTGTACGAAAGTGCCCCTGACCCTTCTCATTCGCTTGACATGTGTCACCCACGTACCGAGAGGTGGAGATCGTGTGTGATCGTGAGTGAATAGATAAGTATATCGTGGGATGCGGAACGGTTTGAGCGGCAAAGCCAAAAATTTGGATAAGATAAGTTAAAAGTTTCGTTCGCAAATTCTTCAGCTGACAAGGACACAGTGAAGATTTTGAACGAGTTTCAAATAGAACGCACATGAAGAATTTGTGAATAGATTGGGTTGAGTTTAGCATAGAGGGGGAAGGGTCCGATCACATTCACTTAGCAGAAAAACCAACTTGAAGAATTAGCCATAAGTGAATGTTGTAGAGGACATAAACTCATATATATATATAGCCAATGAAGAAAAACGACGGAAACAGTGAAGACAATGCAAAGTTGAAGAAAATGAACAACTGAGGAATTTCAAGAAACTGAGGAAAAACTCAAATTGAAGATTTTCAACTTTGGTGGTGGTGTGACCCACCGTATAAGAATGATGATTTCTTCACATTTAGAGTGTTATTCTTCATTGATTGAAGAAAAATGTTTCTTCATGTGTTGGACATCTAAGTCATCAATTTTGCATAAGTGTTAGAACGAGTGTCCTTTTCAAAGAACATTCGACGATTCTAAGATATTTAGCTCACACCGCAACTTGCTAAATCTCTTCACATCCAAGGGCTTTGTGAAGATATCGGCTAGCTGTTCTTCAGTCTTCACATGCTCAATGGGAATGTCGCCCTTCAACACATGATCACGAAGAAAATGATGACGAATCTGAATGTGCTTTGTCTTCGAGTGTTGAACTGGGTTGTGAGCAATCTTGATGGTACTCTCATTGTCACAGAAGAGAGGCACATTCTTCACGTTGACGCCGTAGTCCTTGAGAGTTTGCTTCATCCATAGAAATTGAGCACAACAAGAACCAGCTTACTCAGCTTCAGCAATAGACAGTGATACACAGTTCTGTTTCTTCGAGGACCAACAGACCAAAGATCGTCCAGGAAATGACATGTACCGGATGTTGACTTGCGGTCCACACGATCACCAGCATAGTCAGAGTCAGAATATCCAATGAGATCAAAAGCCGAGCCCTTGGGGTACTGTCATGGTTTCGTCATGGCAGATGTCCTCGTGAAAGGACTTAGTCGTGGAGCCATCGCTACGGGTTAACTTGAAGGGGTTAAAGTGGACGCAAAGACACAAGAGTTTATACTAGTTCGGCCCCTTCGATGAAGGTAAAAGCCTACGTCTGGTTGTGATGGGATTGATGTGGTTTCGATGACTAGGGAGAAAATAAGCTTCGCCTAGGCCTCGAGTTGTTGTTGTCTGCCTTGAACCGCCGCCGGGTCGTCCCTTTATATACAAAGGTTGACGCCCGGCCGGTCTCTGAGAGTCCCGAGCCGACCTATACAAAGTGTCCGGCTCGGTCTCTCTCCTTTCTAACTTATATTACAAGTTTACATAATCATGGCGGTTTACCACTACGGGCCCTAATCCGCCTTTGGGCCATGGGCTTCCAAGCTTTGCTAGTTTAACGCCATCTTCAAGACCTTCATGGGCTTCAAAGACAGTTTACAGGTGAACCGGCCCTCTGGCCGGTTTATACTTAGTAGCTATATCCTCAAAGATTAGGCCACGGATTGATTTGAATTTATTCATGTCAATCTTCAACACTAAAAATATCTTGTAAACATCCTCTTGTATTTTCGTAAACCGCCATATTGACTTCTCCTGTGAATTTTTGTAAACCGCCGTATTGACTTCTCCCGTGAATTTTTGTAAACCGCCATGACGTCATCTTAAGAGCACCGCAACAGTCCGTCATGACATCATCTCTGCATAAAAGGATTAAAAAGATTCCCTTCTCATTAATGATTATCTCGAAAATCAAGGCGACAGGCGCGCCCACTCGGCCGCTTCGGACGCCTTGATTCTCGCGCCTGCCATTTACTCTTTCCCTTATAAATAAAGCCCGAGGGCTCCTTTTTCTCTCTCTTCTGCATCTTCTTCTTCCTCGCGACGCCCTCAGCTCTGAAGCTTCTGCCGTCCGCGACCTTCGAGAACTGCACCAACCAAGGCCGCTGCATCAACCTGAATTAGATCGGAGGCTCATCGCCCCCCTCCGCAGTAATCTGCAGCGGTAAGCTTCTTCTATTCCTCGTCCTTAGATCTGCATTAGGTTTTACAAGCTCATCCGCATAGCTCTCCATTTTCCTCTTCATCCTACCTTCTGCCGCGGTAGTTTTAATCCAAAAACGATATAGATCTCCTGCGGTAGTCTTTCCGCATCTGTTTTTAATACTAGCAGCCCTTCCTTTTCTTCTGGTAGAGTATGCATCCTTCTCTGTTTTACTTGAACGCCTTTTTAAAGAACGCAGTAAAAACTGCTTTATAGATGTGCGGTAGATCCAAATAGATTTGAACATTGTGTGAAACCTGTTTTTGTCAACACTTAGCAGAAATTTTGAATCTGGGCCTTTCTGCCTATGGGTGATTTAATCCTTGATGGCCAATCCGCCATATGTCATTAGCCCTCTCTTAAACCGCCAACTTGACCTTGCATTGTATTTTCACCGATTTAACACTGAATTTTTCACTTACAAACCGTGGACAGTAAACCGACACCTGTTTGATTTTCTTTCAGCTCCCCCTTTCCGGAATGGCGAAACAATTTACTGCTTGCAATTGGGTTCCATCCCGGATCACGGAAACACAACTCAACGGATACGTCACCACTGGCGTTTTAGCCTCAAAAAATGTTCTCCACTGGCGAGTTCCGGAATCGGAATGTCCACCTGAACCTCAGGAAAGAGAAGTGATTGTTTTTATGCAACACCTAGACCGGGGATTCAGCCCGCCCAGATCAAAAAATTTCCGGGATGTCCTCGCAAGTTTCCAACTCCATCCAGAAGATATTGGTCCGAACTCCGTGTCCAATATATGCAACTTTCAAGTATTCTGCGAAGTCTATCTTCAAGAAGAACCAACTGTGGAGTTATTTCGAGATTTCTTTCATTTGAACCGCCCGTATGTAATTCTCGAACGGTCCTAACACGTAACTTGGTGGCGTTTCAATCCGTAAAAGGAAGGAAGTGGACTTCCCTCACGCCAAACATCATAGCCATCCTAAAGATTGGAATCAAACCTGGTTCTATTGCCGGAACACTGCTCCTAACGGAGAAAATCCCTTGCCGGGTTATCGCCCTCACCGGCTTAGCAACAGCCACCCATTGCCTTCGCGCTTGACCGCCGCAGAACGGAAGAATTTTGAACCTTAAATTACCAAGCTCCGGGCTCTGATGGCCAACGGTTTAACTGGTATTGACCTTGTCCGCAGCTGGGTTTCTTGGGGCATCTTGCCATTAAGCCGCCGCCCCGGATTGATGCACGAATATACTGGTGACGTCAAATATCCTCAACGACATCACGAACTATCAATAACTGAGCTTGAAGTTACTGAAATAGTGAAGAAAGTGCTCGATGAACCGATCTCCGCATGTAGCCAAACCGGGTTGGCTCCGTTCTGCATCTCCAACAAACCGCCCGCGGTAAGGTTCCTCTCATTACTCTACTGACTTTGATTCCATATTGATTGTACTAATCCCTCTGTATTAATTTTCAGGCTAACAGCTCCTTTTGGAAACGAACTAAACCGCCCGGGTTCCTCGTGCAAAGACCAAGACCACCAAGAAAACTGGCAAGAGGAAAACCGCCGAGTCTTCTGAACCGCCAGAAGATGAAGAATCAGATGCTGAGGTAGAGCTTGACTCACTTGGTTCTTTGTTCATTCATTTTATTGACAGTTACAATTCCCAGGATGACGCTGAGGCCAACCATGCAGAACCTATTGAGGTAATCATTCTTTCTTCTGATTCTGATCTTGTACCGGTTAAAAGAATTCGCCGCGCAGTCCGGAAAGTGAAACAATCTCACTCCTATGCTCATTTGGATCCAAAATTTTCTTTGAAGACACAAAAAACTGAAGAACGCCCTACGACCCGGCATAGCGGTCAACAAAATACGTCGTCCGGTTTATCTGACACACCAACCAGGAAACGCTTGCCCGTAGGTGACTTGTTCTCCGAAAAGCGTTATCCTTTGAAAGGTTTCTTCGATGCCCTCTCAATCCGTCGATCTGAATTACCAGGCTTCTTCCAACTCGTCTAGCGGTTCATCAACCACTCAGCTGCCTCCTCTCAAAGTTGCTGCTGGGTAAGTATATTACTCCTTAATTTGTTCCTTGTATTTGTCGGTTTATCATATTCTAACTCTTGATGTTGTAGCACCAAGGCCCGACTTAGTAAAAAGGCCAAGACCCTTGACCCTACTATGGATGTTGATCCGGAGAAGACTCCAGAGCATCATGGTGAAAATCCCGAAGTTGCTAAAGACAACTCTGCTAGGAAAATTCAAGATGCCAATGCTAATCCGCCAGAGGTTGAACCGGGTGTCCAAGTTGAGACTTCACATCCTCCTGCTCCTCCGAGTCCTGCAACAGAACAATGGGACTCAACTGCTGATCCGCCAAGCCCGGGTAAGAAAGCGCCAAGCCCTGTTGAAAATGCTAATCCGGCCAGTTCGACCAAAGATGATGATGTCGTAGTTACAGGCACCGCCTATACCGCCCCTGGCAATCCGGTTGCTCTATCAAAGCACACTGCCAAGGACGAATTTACTGCCATGAGCAAAGGGAAGGAGAAAACTGATCTGTCAGCTTATAACAATCTATCTGCCCAAGACCTTCACTCTGCTTCCCGAATCGCTCTACACAAGCCGTGATTTTGAAGCGGTTTAGTAAATCTTATGAAGGAGCGCTATGAGGTAAATAGTTGTGCCCTTCTCTTGTACCTTCATTGCATAGTAGCCCCAAGGGCGGTTTGTCCCTAGAAAGTCAAACCGACTTTGCATAGTTCATAGTACTTTGTCTTATATATTTCGATCAAACACACATTAGCCCCAAGTGCCATGATTAACACTTGTATTAATCCATGGGACTTCAATAATCGATATAAAAATGATCCGCATTAGCCCCCAAGTGCCAAGTGTATGACTGGTTATGCGCTTGGGACTTCTTATGAAGATATTAACATGCTCCCTTTTTGTTGCGAGTGAGATACGCCAACAAGTCTCACAAATCAATGATCTTCAAGAAAATCTGAAATCTCAACAAGCGTAAACCTCCAAGGCCAAGGATGAGCTGAAAACCGCCTTGACTACCATGGAGCAGCTCAAGGAGTGGTTTAAGTCTCGAGCGGCCACCGGGATCTTGAAAAGGTGGGCTTGCTAAAAGCGGGCGTAAGATCTTTGAAGCAGCTCTTAAACCGCGACGGAAGAGCTCACCGGATTAAAGCGCCAAATCAATGCCATGACCTCTCGCAATATTTGGTAAGCAACGTTTCACCAAGGTTGTGATGAATATTCCATTTTGAAATTTCCTCCGGTTTAAACTGAACTTTCTTAAACCGGTATAGGTAGGCACATTGCTCATCTGGGCTCTGACACGCGGTAGAAACTCAAGGCCGCGTATATGCTAATTGAACAGCTGTATACCGGCACCCAGCGAGTTATTTGTGCCACTTCTTATGATAATGCAGCTCCGACACTGATCAAGGACACATCGACCGGCTATCTATGATACCATCACGTATAGAAGAATCAAACGATCCGCCTGCACGGGCTGGCACCTTATTGGCACTAACTCGCGCCAAAGCATGGATAGCTGACCTTGATCCGGCCGACATAGCCAAAGGCTTCCCCTGCTCAAGAAAATGGCGGTATTTGATAATGATGCTCTCAAACGGGTAACAAGGGAGATGCGTCCTCTGGCGAAGTCAATCGCGTAAGAGGCCAACGACGGTTCACCGCCTTTCTACGACCACGAACAATGTATCGGGTTGAAGCTGTTATTCCGAAGTGCGTAACCTTGTTCCACCAACCCGTAAGCACACTTACGCCCCTGACGTTGATCCGGCTGAGCTTATAAGTGAAGAGGCTGTCTTTCAGGCTTTAACCCGGATTGACTGGACCACCAATGACTTCCGGCCATTGGATGATGAGGAAGAAGAAGTTGAACCGACGCCAGACGACCCATCTACTTCACGTTAACCCGGCAATGAAGCTTAATCCATCAAGTCGGTTGAGACGTCAGAAACGGCCCGTTATGAAGCAACTCCAAATTTTGGGCCTCTGAATGCCTTGTAATAAAACTAGCTGCCACCTTTGGCATTTATATGCCTTCGTGCATACGTTTTGCAACTTATGCCTCCTTTTGATTTGCCAATGGTAAACTATTACCTGCAGCGAAAATCTTAAACTGCCACGGCGGTTTGTGCCGCCAGCCGGCTTGTGACGTTCATATATATATATATATACATATATATATATATACATATATATATATATATGCAATGAAGTATTGAGGTATATGACCAAAACTTGTGATACAAAATACCTGCCATCGCTGGGCCTGAAGTTGGTTTAGCCAATCTTGAAGCAGAGGTTGTATAAACCATTACCGTCAAAGGAGAAAACAACTCATGTGTTTATAATGCCGGTTTACCATGTAAACCATGCTGGGTCATGACAAGCCCCCTGTTACTCCATAATGGGATGTTAACAGAAAAAATCAAACCGGAAAAATTATCTCCGGATTAAAAATGGACCGAATTCCGTCAATTGACCGTTTGAACCGGTGAAAAATGTTATCGGTTTAAAAAACGCAACAAAAATCAAATAACAGTTATGAAAAAATATGGAAGCAAAGGCAATGACAAAACCGTTTGCAAAAAGAGGCTTTACTGAGCCGATCAGATGGTGTTACCATGGTCGGACACGACCAAGCTCCCAATAAGGTGTAGCTATGGTTCAAGTCAGCCAGGTCCCCAACTGAAACCGTGGCATTATGCAGATCAAGTGGCGTGGCTATGGTTCGGGTTCACCAAGCCCCCAAGTGACTCTATGGCCTTAGGCCGATCAAGAGGCGTGATCGGTTCAGACTTGACCATGTCCCTAAGTGATCCGTGGCTTTCGCCTATCAAAAGGTGTTGCATTGGTTCGACACGACCAAGCCCCCAAGTGATATCATAAAGGTTTTGAAAAGCAAACTCAGGGGGTAAACCGGAGGCCGCTTTAAGACAGAACAACTCCATGTAACCACGCATGATGTAACAGAACAGATACCCCGCTTTAGCTGGGGCTCCGGTTTATTACTTTATTCGTAATATATACACTGTCATAATATATACATGAGTAGAGCCGATGGCTCAGGTATAATAAGGCCGAAGATGAGCTATGTTCTAGACCTGTTGGTCTCCTCCTCTGATGTACGTGAGTCTTTATGCTCTCGAATAACGATCAGATAGTATGACCCGTTGTGCAGATTCTTGCTGACCACGAAAGGTCCCTCCCAAGGTGGGGATAACTTGTGCATATCAGTCTGGTCTTGGATGAGCCGAAGCACCAAATCTCCTTATTGAAAAGTTCTGGTTCTGAGCCGGCGACTATGGTAACGAAGAAGATCCTGTTGGTAAATCGCCGAGCGGGCAGCTGCTGTGTCACGCTCCTCATCCAACAGGTCCAAAGCGTCTTGCCATGCCGTCTCGTTGTCCACTTCAACATAAGCTACCACACGAGGTGAGTCATGACGGATGTCACTGGGGAACCGCCTCCGCTCCATAGACCATAAAGAACGGTGTGTATCCTGTGGATCTGTTGGGCGTAGTGTTGATACTCCATAACACAGATGGTAGTTCTTCTACCCAACAACCCGGTGTCCTCTGCAAAGGGACCATAAGCCGGGCTTGATGCCTCTCAAGATCTCTTGATTAGCCCTTTCCGCTTGACCATTGGACTGTGGGTGGGCTCTTGAAGAAACGTGAAGCCGGATGTGTTCACGTCATAGAACTCTTTCATGGCACCTTTGGACAAATTGGTACCATTATCCGTGATGATACCGTGGAAAGCCAAACCGAAAATCACCTTTTGATGAACTCGAACCGCCGTGGCAGCGTCACACTTGCTAACAGGTTCGCCTCTACCCACTTTGTAAACTTGTCAACCGCCACCAAGAGGTGGGTCTTCTTGTCCTTGGACCTTTTGAAAGGTCCAACCATATCCAGCCCCGTGTTGCAAACGGCCAAGTAATTGGAATCATCCTCAATTCTTGGTCGGTACATGAGTGCGTCCGAAAACTTTTGGCAACCATCACATCGTCTGACCAGATCTTCCGCATCGCGCATGCGCGATGAACCAATAGAAACCGTGGCGGGCGCTTTAGCCACCAAGGATTTTGAACCAGTGTGGTGACCACAATCTCCTTCGTGGATCTCACGCAATATTTCACAGCCTTCCTCGGGGACACACAGCGTTGAAACGCCTCGACACCCGCAATGATGCAATTCGCCATTAACAATGGTCATAGACTTGGACCGCCGGACTATCTGCCGGGCCAACGTCTCATCTTCTGGTAACTCGCCCCGGTTCATGTACTCAAGATAAGGAAGCGTCCAATCCAGAGTGACGTGAAGAGCTGCCACCAATTGAGCCTCCGGATCAGGAATAGCCAAACCCGCTTCACCAGGGAGCTTGACCGACGGGTTGTGCAGCACGTCCAGAAAAACATTGGGCGGGACCGGTTTATGTTGAGAGCCCAACCGGCTTAAAGCGTCCGCCGCTTCATTCTTCCGATGGTCCACGTGGTCCACCTGATAGCCCTTGAAATGACCTTCAACAAAATCCACCTCACGACGATATGCAGCCATGAGTGGGTCCTTTGAATCCCATGTGCCAGACACCTGTTGAGCCACTAGGTCCGAGTCACCGAAGCACTTAACCCGGCTTAGATTCATCTCCTTAGCCATCCGGAGACCATGGAGCAAGGCTTCATACTCAGCTACATTGTTAGTACAAGGGAACATTAAGCGAGAACGTATGAGAACTTGTCACCTCGTGGGGAAGTTAATACGACTCCAAAATTTCGAGCCCTCCAATTGCTCGGATCCGTCAAAATGGATGGTCCAATATGTGTGATCCGGCTTTTCTTCGGTGCTTGCAACTCCGTCCAATCATTAATGAAATCCACAAGTGCTTGAGACTTCACCGCCGTCCGAGGCATCGCATTTCTGCATCGCGGCCCAAGCTCTATAGCCCACTTGGCAATTCGCCGCCGCTTCCGGTTCTCGTATGATATCACCTAAGGGAGCAGAATCACCACCATGATGGGGTGCCCTTGGAAATACTGCTTGACTTCCGCTTGCCATGAAAACTCCATATACCAGCTTCTGCCAATGCGGATACCTTTGCTTAGATTCAATAAGTACCTCGCTGATATAGTAAACCTGACGTTGAACCGGATGCTCCTTCCCTGCCTCCTTCCGCTCCACCACAATGGCCACGCTGACCGCCCTGGCGTTAGCAACAACATATAGTAGAAGCAGCTCCTTGTCAATGGGAGCGACGAGCATAGGCGGGTTGGCCAATTGCCGCTTTAAGTCCTCAAATGCCTTATCAGCCGCGGGACTCCAGACAAACTGATCTGTCTTCTTCAACATCTGATATAAAGGAATCGCCTTCTCACCAAGGTGGCTGATAAACCGGCTCAGCGTGGCAATCCGGCCTGCCAAACGCTGGACATCGTTAATACACTTCGGTTTAGCCAGGGAGGTAATAGCCGTAATCTTCTCCGGATTAGCTTCAATTCCCCTGTTGGACACGAAAAAACCCAATAACTTGCCTGCCGGAACACCAAAGACACATTTGGCCGGGTTGAGCATCATCTTGTAAACCCGCAGGTTGTCAAAGGTTTCCTTCAAATCGTCAATCAATGTCTCCTTCTCCTTCAAATCTTCAAATCATAAACATAGGCGTGCACATTACGGCCGATCTGTTTATGCAGGCAATTCTGTACACAGCGTTGATACGTTGCTTGGGTGCTCTTGAGCCCAAAAGGCATAGATACATAGCAGAAGGCTCCAAAGGGAGTGATAAACGCTGTTTTCTCCTGGTCCTTAACTGCCATCTTGATCTGATGATACCCAGAATACGCATCCAAAAAGCTCAAGCGCTCACAACCCGCAGTGGCATCAATAATCTGCTCAATGCGGGGGAGGGCAAAAGGATCTGCTGGATAAGCCTTGTTAAGATCTGTGTAATCCACACACATGCGCCAAGTGCCGTTTTTCCTAAGAACCATGCACCGGATTAGCAAGCCACTCGATGGAAGACTTCAACGATAAAACCAGCTGCTAAGAGCCTGGCTACCTCCTCTCCAATGGCCTTGCGCCTTTCTTCGTTAAACCGGCGGAGAAACCGCTTCACCGGTTTGTACTTGGGATCAACATTAAGAGTGTGCTCGGTGAGTTGCCTCGGTACACCGGCATGTCGAAGGCTTCCATGCAAAAATGTCCCGATTCTCACGGATGAACTCGATGAGTGCGCTTTCCTATTTCGGATCCAAGTTGGCACCGATGTCGAATCGCTTGGACGAATCGCCAGCACGAAGTCAACAAGCTTAGTCTCACCGCCGATTTGAATTTCAGGTCCGGATCATGTTACGTAGTCGGCTTCTTCAAAGGGGTCATGTCCGCCGGATCAACGTTGTCCTTGTAATATTTCAACTCCTCCAGAAGCGCAAACCGACTCTGCATAGGCCGCATCACCTTCCTCACATTCCAAAGCGATCTTGCGGCTCCCATGAACCGTTATTGTCCCCTTGTGACCCGGCATCTTGAGCTGCAAATAGATATAACAAGGCCGTGCCATGAACTTGGCATAAGACGGTCGCCCGAACAGGGCATGATATGGACTTTGGATTTTTACCACTTCAAACGTCAATGTTTCCGATCTTGAGTCATAATCATCACCAAAGGCCACTTCCAGAGCTATTTTACCAACAGGATATGCTGACTTGCCAGGTACCACGCCATGGAACACTATATTGGACGGTTTGAGATGTTTATCCGTTAGCCCCATACGACGGAAGGTCTCATAGTAGATGATGTTAATGCTGCTCCCTCCATCCATGAGTACCTTGGTGAACTTATAACCTCCCACCTGAGGTGCCACCACCTGGGCTAGCTGACCCGGATTGTCGACCCGGGGAGGATGATCCTCTCTACTCCATATAATGGCTGCTCCGACCAGCGTAGGTAATGGGGCACGGCCGGTTCAACAGCCGTTGATCGCCCGCTCGAACCTTCCGGTCTCGCATGTCTAAGCTAGTGGTGAAGACATGGTACTGCCCACTATTCAACTGCTTTGGGTTGCTCTAATAACCCGACTCCTGCTGTTGCTGGTTGTAACCACGTTGGATATTCTGATTGATCTGGTTGTTATGTCCGCCCGGATTACCGTTAAATCCTGAACCGGAATTTCCTCCACCGTAACCCGGCCCGGATCCTGAACCGCCGCCAGAGCCGTGATCATACCGGAAAGCATTAGAACTCTTGAACTCCTCGTGATAATGTAGCAATCCTTCCAAAGGTGGTTGGCCGGCATCTCCTTCGTCCCGTGCTTTGGACAGGGCTGATTTAATAAATAATTTAAGCGATCCGGGTTAGGATTCGGAGCCCCACCGCGATTCGCCGCCTTACCTCTGCGTTGCTGACCCTTGTCCTGCGCGTTGGTATTAGCTACAAAGTCCATGTTGCCATCCGCTTTACGCTTGCCATTACCTGCTGAGTGATGTTGATGGCCCTTGGAGTTGCTGTTCTTCCTTCCCTTCCCTGTCTTGTCATCGTCAGACTCGGGATCCTTGGTACTATCAGAATCAGCATACTTCACTAAAGCGCCCATGAGAGTTCTCATGTCATTACAAAATCGCTTCATGTGCCCCAACTTTAACTTCAGAGGCTGAAACCGGCAGTTGTCCTCCAAGGTTAAGATCGCAGAGTCAGCGTTGATCCGGTCTGACGAGTGCAAGATTTCTGAAACGCGGCGTACCCAATGGGTTGTTGACTCCCCTTCCCCCTGGACACAAGCCGCCAAGTCCACTACGGACATGGTCTGCTTATGTATCTTTGAAATTCTGGATAAACCGGGTCCGCAACTGGGCCCATGAATTGATAGAATTGGGAGGCAAGCTCTTCAACCAAGTACGGGCCGTGCCTTCAAGCATCATGGTGAAGTACTTTTCACACGCGGCCTCATCCACATCCAGCATCTCCATGGCCATCTCATAGCTTTCTATCCATGCTTCTGGAGATAAATCGGCAGTGTAATTTGGCACCTTGCGCAGACCCTTGAAATCTTTGGGCAAGCGCACATTGTGTAAAGCAGGGACGAGACAAGGCACCCCCAAAGAGCTAGAGGTAACCCCAGGCTCGACCGAGATGGTCGGACAAACTGGCGTAAGCTGATGAGCCTGATGTTGTGCTGCTAATTCGGCCTCCCTGCACGCTCGGGCCCGGTCCACCACCTCCTGGGCGTTATCGACACCACCTGCCGGGTTGTTGCCACGGGGCGCACCACGCCATGCATTACTTGATACGGCCGGTTCATCCACGTGCCTGCTATAGCTCCGGCTTGGGCGGGGGGTAGAGTGGATCCGGTCGCGGCCGTATTTAATACGCTTCTGTTGGACCAAAGCTGTCCTAAGGAGCTCCTTGACCGGCGCGTCTCTACCGCTGTGGTGAATCACCTTCAATTGAATAGCCTCCAAAGCCGCAGCTGCAACAATGTTATCCATCGGGTTGAGTATCGACCGGAGGTGTTTGCACAACTGAGGCACACCGGGCGTTATGGCGAGGTAGATCTATTAAGCGAGGCTGGACGGCGCGCTACCGTCTGGTGCTTCCGCCCGGTTTACCGCCGGCGGATTACCGTTCCCGCCCGGGTGTAGAAGAGGTCTCTTCCTTCGAAAACTGAAGGCAAACGGGATCTGTATTTCCTCTTCATGACTTCATGTGACGCGTTCTGATCCAACATGAGCCTATAAGCCTGTGCATCTAAAGCGGCCCGCTCTACCATCATCCTGGCGTCTGCAGCTGCTAGATCCGCTTTAGCCTGAGTGATTTGTTCCTTCACATTCGCAATCTCCGCGTTATGAGCGTCCTGATCCGCCGGGTTAGCCTCGCCATGAGCGCAGCCAACGATCGAACAGATCTGATAAAACTTGAGTCGGCGGCGACAGGCCTCCTGCCCGGCAGCCGTCGCCGCCTGTTGAACCGGAGATCATTGCCGCAGCGATCGAAGAGTGAAGCGCTGCTTGTGTACCGGCCATGAATATCCCAACCCGGTTGGGCAGATCGGAGGGGTCTGGAATACTGTCACCATCAGAGCAGCCCCCAATCCGGCCATCTTGTAACTGATATAGAGATTCAGTTTCTCCAGTTGACGACTCGTCAGCAGAGTAGACGATGGTCTCGCCACCAGATTCTAATCCGTCCTCATAACTTCCTCCGTGGATGACTCCCACAAAGGCACGCTTCACGGCCGGTTTAACCTGGGCAGATCTCGTACGCTGAGCTGTCTCGACGAGGTCGGTGCAGATGTCCGGCTCAGGACCTGGCTCACCAATCTTGCCGATGAAAATGTGTATGCCACCAAAGGGGACCCGGTATCCGTACTCGATTGAGCGGCGTTGGGGCCCCATCCTGTGTCGTCGATGTAGAGCTTGCCGCGACGACTCTTGGTCATCCAGCCCACAACATAGCCTTCGAGTCCTTCGAACTGGCCCTCCAAGATCATCAAACCATCGTGCGATAGCCCCATGGTGGGCGCCAACTGTCGTGGTTTCGTCACGGCAGATGTCCTCGTGAAAGGACTTAGTCGTGGAGCCATCGCTACGGGTTAACTTGAAGGGGTTAAAGCGGACGCAAAGACACAGGAGTTTATACTAGTTCGGCCCCTTCGATGAAGGTAAAAGCCTATGTCTAGTTGTGATGGGATTGATGTGGTTTCGATGACTAGGGAGCAAATAAGCTTCGCCTAGGCCTCGAGTTGTTGTTGTTCCGCTTGAACCGCCATGGTCGTCCCTTTTTATACACAGGTTGACGCCCGGCCGGTCTACAGAGTCCCGAGCCGACCTATACAAAGTGTCTGGCTCGGTCTCTCTCCTTTCTAACTTATATTACAAGTTTACATAATCATGGCGGTTTACCACTACGGGCCCTAATCCGCCTTTGGGCGATGGGCTTCCAAGCTTTGCTAGTTGAACGCCATCTTCAAGACCTTCATGGGCTTCAGCACAGTCTAAGGTGAACCGGGCCCTCCTGGCCGGTTTATACTTAGTAGTTATATCCTCAACAGGTACCATAATCCAAGTGTTGGTGTATGAGCTAGATATCGAACAATATGCTTCATAGCCTTATGGTGTGATTCCTTTGGTGTAGCTTGAAATCGGGCACACATGCAAACACTAAGCATGATATCTGGCCTAGATGCACATAAGTACAATAAAGAACCAATCATGGAGCGGTATACCTTATGATCGAAGTCAATACCATTTTCATCAGTGCAAGATGGCCATTTGTGGGCATAGGAATTTTGACGCCTTTGCAATCTTGCATGCCGAATTTCCTCTGTACATCCTTGAGGTATTTCTCCTGAGATATGAATATGCCATTGCGTTGTTGACGAATTTGAAGACCTAAGAAGAACTTCAACTCTCCCATCATAGAAATTTGATATTCTTCACTCATCATATAGGCAAATTCATCACTATAACGTTGGTCAGTACAGCAAAAGATAATATCATCAACATATATTTGGCACACAGTTCACCATCATAAGATTTAGTGAAAAGAGTAGGGTCGAGTGAACCGGGTTTGAAGCCTTTCTTCATGAGGAATTCCTTCAAAGTATCATACCACACCCGAGGGGCCTGCTTGAGGCCATAGAGGGCCTTGTTGAGTCTGAAGACTTTGTCAGGATTCTTTGGATCTTCAAAACCTGGGGGTTGAGCAACATATACTTCTTCCTCAAGCTTACCACATCCATTTGATATGAAGTGATATCATGAAGGTTAGCATAAGCAAGTAATATGTGAATAGCCTCAAGTCTAGCAACAGGTGCAAATGTTTCATCGAAATCAATTCCTTCAACCTGTGTGTAGCCTTGAGCTACAAGCCATGCCTTATTACTCACCACAAGGCCATTTTCATCTTGCTTGTTGCGGTAGATCCACTTTGTGCCAATGATATTGTGCTTGCGAGGATCCTGGACGTTTGACCAGTTCCCGCACGTTGTTGAGCTCGAATTGATGTAATTCTTCTTGCATGGCCTGAATCCACTCAGCTCCATAAATGCTTCATCTACCTTAGTGGGCTCTGTGATAGAGACAAAAGCATAGTGCCCACAAAAGTTAGATAAATGTGAAGCTTTTGAGCGTGTGAGAGGACCTAGTGCTTCAATGTCATCGATGATCTTTTCAACTTGCACTTCTTTTGCAACGCGAGGATGAGCTGGTTGTCGTCGAGGAATTTGATCAGCATTTTCTTCAGCACCATTCTCTTTAGCATTTTCTTCAGGTGCATTAGCTCGATGTTCTTCACGTTCCAAATTGAATTCTTCAACAGATTCTTTAGTAGGAATGACATCCTCAGTAGCCTTGAACTTGACAGTTTCTTCAGGTGCTGGTTCATCTATCACAGAAGGTAGGTTCTCTCTTTGCGAGCCATTAGTTTCATCGAACCGCACATCTACAGTTTCAACAACCTTGTGGAGAACGTTGTTGAAGACTCTGTAGTTGTGCGAGTCATTTCCGTAACCAAGCATGAAACCTTCATGTGCTTTTGGTGCAAATTTAGCATTGTGATGAGGATCTCTAATCCAACATTTAGCACCGAAGACTTTGAAATAACTCACATTGGGTTTCTTGTCGGTGAGGAGTTCATAGGCAGTCTTCTTGAAGAATTTGTGAAGATATACCCTGTTGATGATGTGGCATGCAGATAAATTGCCTCAATCCGTAAGTGACGAAGGCGTCTTGTTCTCATCAAGCATAGTGCGAGCCATCTCAACAAGAGTTCTCGTCTTGCGCTCCACGACGCCATTCTCACGAGGAGTATAAGGAGCAGATAACTCATGAGTAATACCAAGTTCATCAAGATAGTCATCAAGACTAGAATTCTTGAACTCAGTTCCATTGTCACTTCTGATGTGCTTGATCTTCATACCAAAGTTGGTTGAAGCCCTCGACGAAAATCGCTTGAAGACTTCCTGCACTTCATGTTTGTAAGTAACAATGTGTACCCATGTGTAACGAGAGTAATCATCAACAATAACAAAGCCATAGAGAGATGCATCATTTGTGACTACTGACTAATGATTAGGACCAAAGAGGTCCATGTGAAGCAATTCAAATGGGCGAGTAGTGGTCATGATAGTCTTTGCTGGATGTTTAGCCTTTGTCATCTTCCCAGCTTCATAGGCTCCACATAAGTGATCCTTGAGGAATTTTACATTCTCAACGCCAACGACATGCTTCTTCTTCGCAAGAATGTGCAAATTCCTCTTGCCTGCATGACCAAGTCGTTGATGCCATAGCCAGGCTTCTGAAGCTTTTGCAAGTAGGCACACGGCTGGTTGCGGTCCTGTAGAGAAATCAACAATATACATTCTCCTCTCCTAAAGCCTTCGAAGACTTTCGAATTGTCAGCTTCCATAACCACAACACAACGATACTTGCCAAAGACAACAACCATATCAAGATCACAAAGCATTGAGATGCATATGAGGTTGTATCCTAAGGACTCGACAAGCATGACTTTGTCCATGTGTCGATCCTTTGTAATCGCAACCTTACCTAGACCCAATACCTGACTTTTGCCTTTGTTAGCGAAGATGATATGCTTCAGATGCGATGGTGATTAGGGAGCATCCATCAATAGATTCTTGTCATCAGTCATGTGATTTGTACATCCACTATCGAGGACCCACTCAGTGGCTTTGGGTTGATCATCCTGTAGATGAATTAGTGCAACTTACGAACTTCATATACTTCATCAGTGAAGAATATGACATCAATTCATTAGATCAATTTCATCAAGTAATAGAACAGATAAAGCAGTATGAGGACGTGAGAAATGAAAGTTCATTTCTTCATGATTAGCCTGCGTGCTTTCAGGCACTTTTCAGGTCTCCAGCAAATTCTTCAGACGTTTACGCATCGCCCCGAGACCTGACCTAATAGAAGAGATTAGTTCTTTTTCTTCACCACCCACATCTGAAGGGGTGGAAAAGAGTTCATCACTCTGCGAGCTCCATACGAGAAAGGTGGCATAGAAGCCAATCCATTTCGTTTCACATAAGAGGAGTTAGGGTAAGCATATGAATAAGCAGAGAAATACTTCGAGGACTTATGAACGTAATGATTAGAAGAATAATGCTCATATTCATAGCCCTTAGCTCTTCCCTGCAAAACAGAGTTGTTAGCACAATGATAATCATATGAGGACTTTGATCCTTTTGAGGAATTTGATCCACGTGAGGAATTTGGTCCGTATGAGGACTTGGACCCATATGAAGAATTTGGTCCATATGAAGAATTTGATCTGGGGTTCCTATACTTCATGTGTGGTGTCATGAGGACATTCACCTGAAGACTTTCAAGGCACGTTTTGGGAACCCAGATTTTCTTCATAGGGAACCGTTCCTGTAGTTAGTGTCAACATATCTAGC
This sequence comes from Aegilops bicornis, assembly GCA_021605145.1. NCBI lineage: Eukaryota > Viridiplantae > Streptophyta > Magnoliopsida > Poales > Poaceae > Aegilops > Aegilops bicornis. The sequence goes on along the minus strand of CM038675.1, from coordinate 423,039,700 downwards.
AAATACTTCACCATTCTGATTTTTGAACAGTTTATAGTTGGAGTCAAATGACTCATCAGAAGAATGAGAAGATTCACATGTAAAGCCAGATAAATTGGATGGATCAACTGGAGGTCCCTTTGCAAAGAACTCCATGAGGTTTTGTGGTACTGCTCGGGCTTCCAATATGTACCATCAACATTGAGTTTCCTCTCAAAGGCAATACCCTCTTTCCTAGGGTTCCTGTTGAGGATCTCGCTTTTAAGCACATCACAAAGAGTCTGATGCCCTTTGAGGCTTTTGTACATGCTCGTCATGTACAATTCCTTCAAACCCTGCATCATCAGTGATACTAGCAATGTCCTTAGATGAGGAATTAGTGATAGCAGAGACAGTTGAAGAATTTGTAGCATTAGAAGCATTTGAACATTCAGGTGAAGAATTAGCGGATTCACGTTCAATGCATTTCAAACATGGAGGAACAAATTCTTCCCGAGAAGCGCTGATTTGTTGAGCAAGTAATGAATCACGCTCCTTCTGAAGATCTTATTAACCCACCCTTAGCTTCTCAAGATCTTGCTTTCTTTGAAGAAATTCATAAGAAAGCTTCTCATGGTCAGATAAGAGAGTGTTATGATGACTTTGAAGGTTGTCAAACTTAGACTGAAGTCTCTCAAGATTTTCAGTCAAGGTTTTAGTGCCATCCATTTCTTCACCCAACATATTATCGCTCTTGTCTAGCATGTTTTGAACCTTTTCCAAGGCCTTTTGTTGTTTAGTGGCAATACAAACAAGCTTGGTATAGCTAGGTCCAAAATCATCGTCAGATTCATCATCACTAGACTCGGATGAGGAACATTCGGTTACCTTGGCACCTTTTATCATGAGGCATGGTGCAGAAGATGATGGTTCAGGTTCGAAAGTCATCGTTTTGAGTGATTCCTTGAAATCCTCAAACCAGGGATAATGACAAGTTCGATGACCTTCATAGACGTCAGAGATTCGGTCCCAGATAAGCTTCGGATTGCAAAGAGGCATAATGCGCCTGGATTCATCTCTGGATAGGCAGGAACAGATGATATCCTTCGCCATGATGTCAAGTCGAGTGTACTTGCGAATATCATCAGTGTCCGCCATCTTGCATAGATCGGTAAGACCAATCTCAGTGACGGTCCACAGCTCGGTGTTCATTACCATGAGGCGCTTCCTCATCATGGCCTTCCACTTGGGATAATCATGACCGTCAAAGATGGGGCATGTCACTTTCTTCATACCAGCGGTCGACATAACTAAAACTCCAGGAGGTTAAACCAAAATCACACAGAACAAGGGAGTACCTTGCTCTGATACCAATTGAAAGTGCATTATATCGACTAGAGGGGGGTGAATAGGTGATTTTTATGAATTCTTCACTGAGGAATTTGCGGGTGAGAAAATTGCTTAGCGAAGAACTACTTGCAGCGGAATAAGTACTTAGAAGTAAACAAAACAGAACACAAGCATGGTCATCATGATGAAATGAAGACAAGCACAGAGTATGGAAAGCGTAAACACAGGATACCACAGGATGAAGACAAACAGACTAAAGAAATTGAACTGAGGAAATTGAGAAAGTCTTCAGTGAAAGTCTTCAAACAAAGATATGAACAAGCACACATCACAGTTATGAGGAAATGAAAGAGTTGAGGAAATAGAACCAGTAAGCTTGGTGAAGATAATGATTTGGTAGACCAGTTCCAACTGCTGTCTCAGTTGTACATCTGGTTAGGGTGGCTAGGTATTTAAACCTGAGGACACACAGTCCCGGACACCCAGTCATGAACATGCAGTCCAGGACACTTAGTCCTCGCCATATTCCCCTTGAGCTAAGGTCACACAGACCTCGCCCAATCACTCGTGGTAAGTCTTCAGGTGACTTCCGAACCTTCACAAACTCGGTCACTCGGAGATCCACAATTTCCACTTGGATGCTCTAGACCATGACGCCTAACCGTCTGGAAGAAGCACAATCTTCAAAGGTAACAAGCGTCGGATCCACACAGGACCAATCTCTTCAGTGAACTCAATCACTTTGGGTTTGTAGGTGTTTGGGTTTGGGTTTTCCTCACTCGATGATTTTCGCTCAAAGTCCTCGGAGGATGGGATGCTCTCAAATGACAAGTGTCAGTTTCTCTCGGAGCAGCCAACCAGCTAGTGGTTGTAGGGGGCGGCTATTTATAGCCTAGGGAGCAGCCTGACATGATAAGACATAAATGTCCTTCAATGATATGACCGTTAGGTGGGAAGATATTTTGGGACAGTTGGCGTGTAGCACAATAACAGTCGGAATTTTGAGTGTCTAATTCCTTAGGGCTATCATGTTCCTCACACTGTAGGCAATCCGCACTGGCGAATTCCTAACTCCTAAGTCAGAACAAATTCCTCAGAGACAAGAAGAACTTCGTCTCTGTCACTGAATAAATTGACTGAACTGTATGAGATTTCCGATGGCTTCACTCAAAGGGATTGGTAGGTGTAGGATTTTGAGTTGAGCATCACATGGAAATTTTTCCTTAGTATTTCCTTGAGCCCCTTTAACAGTACGGTGTGTCCTATGACTTAAGAAATAGAAAATGAAACTATGAAAACAAAAGTCTTCACGCTTCATGTTCCTCGAATGAATGCCAAGTCTTCACGGTCACACCAATTTCTTCACTTTGAAAGTCTTCAGAAATCCAAAGTCTTCAGTCGAAGAACTTCATTTTTGGGGGTCGACTTTCTCTGTAAATATCAAACTCCTCATAGACTTATAGACATGTGTACACTCACAAACGCATCAGTCCCTTAACCTATAAGTCTTCAATACACCAAAATCACGAAGGGGCACTAGATGCACTTACAGGAACCCATGGCCTCGAACTCCCATTCAGGTGGACCAACGACGTTCCGAAAGAACCAATCTATTGCCATGACACCATCCCGGCCACTCCGACCAACTCCCCTTTGGGCTAAGTCATGGGTGGACCTGATGTCAACTCGTGACATCCAACGGCCACCGTCGTGGCAAAACAATAAACGGTCCCAAACGGGGACAAAGCCGGCTACAACAACTACAGGCACACAAGGCTTATGTCCGCCTACCTGATCAGGGTAGCGCGCGCCCATAACCTTCCCTCGTTGGAGGCACCGGCGAGAGACATGACAATAGACCGTGTTAAGGCCTTCCCATAAAGGCAAGCGTGGTTGCACTGGAAAAGCCCGATTCGGTGGCACCTGACCAACTTAATGATGGAATTTATCCCCAAAAATAAATATGAGATAATCGATACTCCGATATCATCTATCAACCTGTGATCCAAGTCATAGCAATATCCAACAAATAATCCAGAGAATAATAATAGTCATAACCTAATACTCCAAGGGTAGCATATCAATAAGATCATGATGAATCCAAGTACCAAGAAACTACTAAACCAATAACAAGAACAAGATAGCTAACCATAGATCAACATGATAGCATCATATCCAAAGTAATACTCCAAAGCATAATATCAAATACTATGATACAAATAATCATACGGACCACTAATAATAAAAAGGTTACATGTCATCCACCATTTGCAAAATATTAGTCCTAGAACTCCAAACAGCATCATGGCAACAGCAAGATCAAAATATCACTCCGAGAAATGCCAGTCACATGTAGCTAGAGCAAAAAATGTAAGCAAGTTTAAATAAGTCAACCATGTCATTGATTGCAATCATGCAAATGGATGGTGTGGCTTGCCAAGGAGGGATGGATACACCGGGAGGAACTGCGGGAAGCTCGCGAAAAGAATCGCCAGAAAACTTTCTCTCTCAGAGGGGGCTGAAAAAGGGCAGGTGCAAAATGGTCATTTTAAAAATATTACAACGTCATGAAAATGACACCAACAGAATGGGCTCAACAGGACGAAGAAGTGGGCTTTGGAATCACCTCATTTGGAGTTGGGACTAAAAAGTTATGATTGTTTTTCTGCCACGAACCTATCTGTAAGAAAAATCTTCACAAACGGGCCCCTGACTGAAAAATTGAAAACACACTCCTGGAAATACGCTTTCACTGAAGTGAAAGCGCATTTTGGGATGAAGTAGAAGAAGAATACACTTTCGATAAGAAAAGACGTAATCCAGTGGATTACGCCTCCACTCATCCAGCATGGCAAAGGCGGGGCCGGCTCCCCGAGTCGCTGACGAGTGGGGCCGCGGGGCCCATCGGCCAGCTGGTGGAGCGATGTTGTCTACCTCGCGCCCGCCCGCGAAGCAGAGGAAGGCTGCCAGCGTCGGGCAGCGGTTGCTGGCGCCACAGCGCACCTCCGGCGATGCTCCGCCCATGGATGAGCTCTGATTTGAGCGGCGCATCCAACGGTACATTCAGTATGGACGTGGTGACCATGTGGGAGGAAGAAGGGGCTCCGGTGATGGACTGAGGAGTCGGGGTGGCTTCTGGGAGTGAGAGGGAGCTAATGGTGCGGTCGGGAGGGGTCGGGGACGACCCAGGGGAGGAGGTGCCCGAGCTGGAGATCACCGCGGACGCATGGCCGGAGCCGCGGACGCTTGGGCACACGCGCGAGCTCGGAGGTAGGCGGCAGGGGAGGAATAGGAGAGAGCTCACGGGGCAGAGGGTGCCAAGGGGCACGGGGAGTAAGCAACCGAGCGACGAACAAAGCCATGTCAGCAACTGTTCGCCCGTGGGCGCATGGCGGCAAGCGTCGATGAGGAGGTTTCCGGATGGGGAGAGGGATCCAATGTGAATTTGACGACGAGGGGAAACTCCTAGACATGGTCACGCACGCGAAGACGATGAGAAGGCGAGGGGCCAGAGCTAGGCGATATCCTGGACGCGGCCACAACGAGTATAGAGCATGGACAGGCGTGCCAGCTGTGCGATCACCACGAGACATGGCAAAGAGAGGTCACGAGAGGAGGGGAAACTATGTTTATCATGATGTTCTTCCAACCTGGAGACTGTGGAAAGCAAAAACTCGAGAGAAGAGGCTATGTAGCTAATGTAGGCATCGATGAAAGTTTGTTGTTGCAAACTTGGTTAGGTTATTGTGATCAACAGAGAGATGCTAAGGGCCAAATGAGTTGTTTGAGGTCTTTATCTAAGGAAGAACTATAATCCTAGGGGTTTTGGAGTACAATTAACCACATACTAATATAGTTGCTGTGCAACTCACATTATGGTCCAAAAACTTGGTCTAGATGATGCACTCACTTGATGTAGCAACATGAGCTCAAAATTTTCAAGGCAGCATGTTTTGGACATATAGATATGCTGTAAAAATTTCATACCAAATGGACAAGCCAAAATGGTACTTGCTTCACAAACATCCTCTCTGTCCAGAAACTTGGAATAATTTTGGAGAGAAAATGGCTTGTTGAAATGATCCCAAATTTTGTGGAGAGAAGTTATTTGGGTAGGAGCATGATCTGGTAATTTTTCATAATTAATGAAGCAATATAAAATATACTTGCTTCATAACCTAAAACTATTAATAGAATCAAAGATTTGATCATGTGCTCACATAGATGATTGGATGGGGCTGAAATTTGTAGGAGTGTTGTTATATGAGCACATGAAGAGGCATGCAGAATGTCAACTCATTTGGATACTCCTAGGTAGTATTTGCTTCACACTGCCTTCTGTCTGACAGAAACTTTGAAAAATTGCTGAGGAATATTCACTAGGAAAATGGAGCTGAATTTTGGCATGGGGTAATTATTTGGATGTAGAAGCATGCCCAAAAAGTTTGGGAGCAATCAAGAAAGGATAGGTGGCACTTCCTTCACAGATAGCCACACTGGACAGAAAGGAAGAATAAATATTGGGGGGTTATTTTAGGGCTAAGACATGAAAGTTTGAGCATATTTGAGCAACATATGACCCAATGAAATTATGAGAATCATTTGGGAATTTTGGGAGTTACATAAATATTGGTTGCTTCACAACCTAGGGCAAACATGACTATTCCTTTAATAGAAAAAGGAATATCCCTTAGAAAAGAATTTTAGGGTTGAGCTAGAATGGAAATGACATGATCTTGGGAAAGATTTGACAATGATGATCCACTTCAGAGAAGAAATGAGGATGATCGCCCGGGTTGCAAGGCCACAGATCCACTCCAAAAAGAAAATCAGAGCAAAAACCAATAAATCAAAAAGAAAAAGAGAAGGGCCAAAAACTAGGGTCTTACAAACCTTTCCCCCTTAAAGAAATCTCGTCCTCGAGATTTGGTTTCTCAGGGAACAAGTATGACTTGAGGACACCATTTCCAACTCGTGTATCCATCTCCTTTATATATTGTTCCCTCAAGAATTCTATATGCTTCGCTTACCTTGCTCTAGGGTGGTTTGCTTCACCTTTTCCAAATTCTGATGGGTTTTTGCTCATATACCAAATCCTTTTGCTGACGTTGATTCTTTCATTTTGCCGGTGATATCCAGGGGATCTGATCATAAATTTTCCTTTGGTCATGAAAACCTTTTTACTTATGCCAAGGGGTTTGCTCAACCACATGCATGCCTTCCGGGTTCAATAAATGCAGAGAATCATGGCCATTCTCCTGATGGGATCTGAATGCTCGTAGGTGGTACTGATTTATCTTGATTTATTTCTTTGGCTCGAGCAAGTGATATGTACCAAGATTCGACTGCCTTCTATCGTGAGCAATATGAAAGGGTATGGACTTATAGATGTATCATACCTCAAACATGAACATCTTGAGACTGTCCTGACAGGAGTGCTGGCGGGAAATAATTTTCATGATAGGATGTCTGTGTACTTGTTCCACCAGTGAGTATACCTGGTCTAAACTGATTTTTTGGCTTTTGATTTACCCATTTTGTCGGTATACCCATCTGTGGTAATAGGCCGTGAGGTGCTTTAATACTGCCACTGAAGTCAAACTGCGGAGGTTGCAAAGTAATCTTGGATCTGACAGAATGGACTTGGATATTCCACACTAGCCATTCTAAGCGGGTCAGCGGGATATGAAGTCCTTGTAGAACGGAATAGGTCTCTGAGGATATGCCTTTGTGGATCCATATGGAATTATGGCCTCCAACTGGCTTGGGTACCCGGACTCTGATGGTCGTGCAAAAATCATCATACCTTTGCTGTCAGTCTCATCCTTTGACGGTCATGATTTTCTTTGTTAGGATACCCCACTGAAATAACTTGGCTACACATTCTAAGCTGGTCCTGCGACGTGTCAAGCAAGCCGGTGCGAAGCTGGCAAAACAGCACGGCAGGGCCTTCCGGGCGAGCTATGGTGTGACACTAAGCGGCGCATTTAATGCGCTCTATCAGCCTGGACAATTAGGTATGATAGCACTGTTTGTTATCTAATCAGTATGGAAAGACTAATTTGGCACTATGGTGACCCCTTTGACCTATAAAAGGAGGCCCATGGCAACTGTAGAGAGGATTCGGACCCCCTCACACTCATACGCGCGTAGCCACTCTCGTCCCGAGCAACCTTGCGGGGCTAGAGCGTTGCGCTTTTCCACCATCTTCCACCATCAATCCACCAAAGCAGGAGTAGGGTTTTACGCTTCGCGGTGGCCCGAACCTAGGTAAAACTGCTTGTGTGATCTCAGTCGTGTTGTGTTACGCTTCTCTGCTCTTTGTGCAACATGCCCATCCCCCCACCAAACCAAAAGGGGCTCATGGCCCCATAGGTGGTCGTGGTTTCGCATGACATCTTTAGCGCGCCAGGTAGGGGGGGGGGTCACTTGCGCGAACCGAAGAGCGTAAGCAGCGCGTCATCTTCATCGCCATTTTCACTATTGACGGCTCCATCGACTATGCCGGCCAAGAAGAAGCCCGGTGCCGCGGCTCACCCATCCACTCGAAGGGCCCGCCGCCCGCGACTGTCGGCGCCGCGGGGAATGCAGAGGTGCACGAGGATGTGGGTGCTGTGAGAGACGTGGTCGGCACAGCGGCATCATCACGACCTCCCCCTCAGCCAAAGCAGGAGCGGGAGGCACTGGAGAAGGACAGCACCAACAACATCCCGGCGACCGCGCTCCGCGAGGTACGGGTAGAGAGATTGTTCGTTTTGTCACTCACGGCCTAGCCGAGGGGCATAGCCACGACGGTTACATTCGTCCCATGGCGAATCGCAATCTTACGACCGCCCCCGCGGTGGGCGCGGTCGTAGGACATGCACCGCCACCGGAGAAGACTGGCCCAGCCAATGCTCCGAATGGAGTCATTGACCCACTTGCGCCGTCACCTCGTCACCACGCCATCTTAGCGACTGGCTCCCAACGACGGGAGCCTGGCGCAGCCACTGCCGGCACTGTTAGGAGCCGGGCGACGCTACAATCTACATCATCATCACCAATGCGAAGCACCACTTAGGAGGCCATGGCGCGGGCCCAGCTGCTGCTGAGGTTTCTACCGGCAGCTAATCAGATGGATGAGTGAAGAGCCACCATCTAGAGTCTGATTGGCTTTGCCGAGGTTGGAGGCTCATAGCGAGCTGGCCCGCCATGGCCTCCCCAGACGACGATGGCAGCCCCTGGTGCTGACCGTGCGGAAGGGGCCACCCCCACGGTGCAATCCCCACCATGAGCTTGATGACGTCTTGATGGCTTCGTCCGATCCTTGAGCACATCAAGGCCAATGACGAGCCCCGAAGGACAGGCAGCTGGAGGGCGCGCACATCACCATTGAGCAACGCCACGACGCCCACCACCAGTCCAATGGGCGCGATGGCCCCAACGTAGACGAACCTGCACTCGGCAGAGGCGGGTACCTGCCTTTCGAGGCTGTGTGCCCTGCCTTCACCTGTGAGCTCTGACAAGTCCGTTGGCCGTCCGCTTCACTACAAAAAAATACACTTCTATGATGATACGTGTTTGTCACAGTAGGTCACATTTTCTTTCATGCATGTACATCCATGACGATTGTATGACAGAATCAAGATAGTCATACCTGTGTTGTCGTAGAAGTGTTCCATGACATTACCAAAATTATCATCATGGAAGTGTCGACTTCCATGACAATAAATCACGTGTCATAGCAGTGCTTTCGTCAAGGGTTACCGACACATGGAATCCACCGTAACGGGTCGCTGTTAAGCTACCAGGTCCGGTTTTCGATCCGATAACCCATTAACAGCCCGGACCAATGAGGATTTTCCACGTGTAAAATTGTCATTGGCCAGAGGAAACACGTGTTGGCTCACCGTTGGGACAGATGTCATCCATTCATTGGACAGGAGGCGCCTATGATACGTTGACACGTGGCACGGCCCAACAGAGGCCCATTCTGGTGAAAAGGCCGGCCTGTTTGACTTTTTCAAAAGTAACGGTCCGGCCCACGGAAAGCCTATTAACGGCCCGTTCATATATATCCCATTTACGGCCCGCTAACTCACGGCCCGTTATGGCCTATCGGAATTAAGCCCAGTAGCTTCATCTGGGCCATCCAATATGATTCCAGCCCATTGTAACTTCCGGCCCATGTATGGCACATGATGTCTTTCGGCCCATATGAGGCCATTTGTAACTCTTGGCCCATTAACGGCCCGTGGTGAATCTGGCCCGCAATGAACAGTGTACCGCTTTATACCCATTAATGGCCCATTATTCCATTGGGCCGTTTCCAACCCGTGTTATCTTTTGGCCTTCTCAGCGCCCATTTATTCTTGGGCTTATTTCCAGTATTCGGTTACTTACGGCCCATTACTGGCCTTTTCTTCTTGTGGGCCAAATTCAGCCCGTGGTTACAATCGACCCGTTTGCGGCCTATTAATCAGTTGGGCCGTTTTCATAGTGTCATCAAATACGGCCGATTAATGACGGCCCGTTATGGTCGGCCCATGAATGGACTATTCCAAATCTAGCCCGTTTACGGTCTGTTATTGGCCGATCGATCATGCGGCCCATAGAAGGCCCATTGATGCTATGGCCCATAGAAGGCCCATTGTTTCTATGGCCCTTAGAAGGCCCATTGTTTCTACAGCCCTTAGGAGGCCCATGGTAACTACTGTAAATATGTAGCCCATGGTTATTGTGGCCTAGTTTTAAAAAATAGGTTATTGCGGCCACTAGCAAACCGCGGAAAAAGAACTGCACTGACTACAAGCAAACAAATAAACAAGACAACAAGGAAATAAATAACCAAGCAACTTATGCTACGCTATCACGGCTATTACACATATTACATCCAATGGGCATCAAAGTTCGCCACTAGTGCAAATATAGGGAACAAAGCAGCATATCATATACACTGGTTGTCAAAGTTGGTGACCAGTGCAAATAAACGCCGCAACAAAACAAGTCCAGAACTGAAACCACTTCAGAAGAGCTCAAGAAACAATATCCTGGGTACCCATAATGCTGGCAAGATGCTTAGCAAGCTTATTAACTTTCTCTTGTTTGGCGCTTAAATCCTCCAGCGCTTGCTGTTGCACCAAAAACTGTGCATTTGAATTCTGCAGGGACTTCCTCAGTCCATCAACTTCCTGTCGTAGCACATCTGATCGATGTCTTTCAACTGGAAGTTGAGACTCAAGAAGACGAACTGATGCAGGTAGCAAGTTCAAAGAGCTTGTGCCAGCAGTAGTGGCCAGTAACTCGAACAGTACATCAACACAGGACTTTTGGGTTCTCTCACTGTCGTCAAGATAGTTTTTATCAGCTTTCTTGGAGACCAACAGGGATGTCTCACTATCTTGAACCTTATTTGCATTACTTCCTTTACCATTGCATAACGGGGTACTATTCTCCTATATTTTGTCCGAATTCTAAAAAAGAAACAACTAGATACATCACAGGTTTACCATGTTGTATATGATACTCATTTTGGTAAAGTTTAGTAGTAAAGTGGACAGATAACGACATGAAACAAACATATATCTATGTACCATGGTCACTTTATGGTCTATATCATTCTAGTTTTTATTGCCAAATCAAGATAGAGACACAGTTCAAATAATAGTTGTTCAAAACAAAGCAGAATACACAGAATATAAGTGTGGGAAACTACAAGCAATAACAACACTTGTAATGTGCATGACATGAGAACATAATTGTTTATTCAATTGAAACTGAAATCAATATAGGGCAAGTTACAACAGCGAACCATTTAAAGAAACATGTTCAAAACATACCTGTTGCACCATTGGAGTTTCAATTCCATCCTTCAAATTTCAAAATAGTTGGTATGAGTAAATACAGAGATGCAAGAGCAAAGGAGTATGAACCATAGCTACAGAACCTGATGCCGGTGTCAAAATCGGCCGATCTCGGGTAGGGGGTCCCGAACTGTGCGTCTGAGGATCGAAGGTAACAGGAGGCAGGGGACGATGTTTACCCAGGTTTGGGCCCTCTTAATGGAGTTAATACCCTACTTCCTGCTTGATTGACTTTGATGAGTATAGCGGTTACAAGAGTTGGTCTACCTCGAGATCGTAATGGCTAAACGCTAGATGTCTAGCCTGTATGATTATGATTGCCTCTACGGACTAAAATCTCTGGTTGATATAGACACCGGAGGGGCCTAGGGTTGTACAGAGTCAGTTTACAGAGAAAGGAATCTTCACATCCGAACGCGAAGCTTGCCATCCACGCAAAGGAGAGTCCCATCCGGACACGGGGGAAGGCTTTCTATCTTGTATCTTCACATCCCATCAGTCCGGCCCATGTCACATATCCCGGACGCCCGGGGACCCCGTAATCCAAGACTCCCTCAGTAGCCCCTAAACCAGGCTTCAATGACGATGTGTCCGGCGCGCAGATTGTCTTCGGCATTGCAAGGCAGGTTCCTCCTCTGTATACTCCAAAGAAGTTGAACAAAAGAGCTATATCTGGCGCTGTATAATAGTTATAACCCTGAACCAGAAGGGTGAAATACTTAAATAAAATAATTCATGTTTTCTGACAGCTTTTTCGGCGAGATGTTATATTCTGGCCTTATCATTATTTCGAACTGTTTTGTGGCCTCCTGCTCCGCACTTCGAGGCACGACCTGTATTGAGACGTCTTGTCAAAACAAAGATCGTGTCCCCTTATTGCAGGATTCTCATTAATACAGGTTTGGGTAATCGAACCGCGCCGTTCGCATGGCCCCTTGGGAACATGCGGGTTTTAGGGCTCGTGGGGGGGGTGCTTGATACTCACTGCCTTTATAAGAGGATAAATATCCATCCTTTTACCCCACGCCTTCTTCTTCCTCAGCCCATCCGTCCTCGAGCTCCAGCGCCCAAGTTTCAATCCTTTTCGTCCACACAAAGCACTCCAGCCATGTCCGGTTCTGGTGCGCAGGGCAAGTGGATGTCCTTCTCCGTCATGGGGAGGAGGGGGCGTCAAGGAACTCCGGAAGCGGGGTACCTGGCCACGGACATCGCCCACCAGCTCCTTGGCAAAAAGCAGATCATCCCCACCCCGGAGCCTAATGAGAGGGTAGTGTTCATCCCCCACTTCCTTCGCGGACTAGGGTTTCCTCTCCACCCTTTCATCCGCGGGCTCATGTTCTATTACGGGCTAGATTTCCATGATCTAGCCCCGAATTCCTTCCTCAACATTTAGGCATTCATCGTCATGTGTGAGGCATTCCTCCGCATTCCCCCCACTTCGGTATGTGGCTCAAGGTCTTCAACATTAAGCCGAAAGTGGTCGATGGTCAACACGCAGAGTGTGGCTGCGCCATGGTGAGCAACCTCCCCAACGTCACCTGGCCTAAGGGGATCTTCATAGAGACCGTGAAGTTAGGAGTGGTTCTACATCACGGAACCCCATGACACCACATGGGCCGTCACTTCTGAGTTCAAATCCGATCCTCTAATGCGGCTTGCATCATGGATTAACAAGGGCCTGGATTGGGCATCGTCCGACGAGGTGATGACACTGCAGAAGCGCGTCAAGAGCATGATGGAGAAGAACACCAGTCTTGCCGACGTGATCCAGGTGATTCTTTTTTGCCAGATTCTCCCCTGCCAACGCCGGACTCCTCATATGTGGGAGTTTGATCCGGCCAGTCCCCGGACCTTGCAACGGTTCTTCGGCACAACGCACAAGGATATATGGAAGCTTCTTTTCAAGGCCCAGAAGTCGTGGCCGAAAATAACCGAAGACCTTGGCCTCGACTGCGCTCATCCGGCTACTCCAGTAAGTTTTTCAGATTTCCAAACATATCCTCAACTTGTAGATCCAAGGAGTATGCTAAGCCTTCCCCTCATCCTTCAGGGATGGAGGTAGAAGACGGAGCGGATCCAGTGTCCGGCTCCACTGCCCGAAGACCAGCTATTCCTCTTCTAACGAAGATGTTGGTTCCAGCGCCGTACCAGGCACCGGAGAAGAAGGCCAAGAAAAATGGCAAGGAGGCCAGAAGTGGCCTTCGCCGTATTGGTACTTCGGATATAGCGTCCGAAGATACCGAAGCTCTCTCCTCCCACGAGGGAGATGAAGACAAAGAGGAAGAGGAGGAGAGAAATTTTCCCCTTAAGCGGGGAAATAAGAATAGGGGGCTTCCGTGGACCTAAAGGCGGAGGCATCCAAGAAGCGGAAGATCTCCCTTTAAGACGATTCAGAATCGGATGCCAAAGCCATCCCTGAGTGGCACCCCAGGCCGAAGCCCCCCGCTGGATCGTAAGTATTCAAAGATATTGTATATATCTGGATTTTTTTAAATTGTAGGATAACATATCATCTATGTATTTCAGTCCGGCCCATGATCTCCCCCAACAATCATCGTCTTTGGGGAATTCTTTGGCGCCAGAGATGATGGAGAGTGAAATGCCTCCACGAGCTTCTCCGCCTCATGCCGCGGACGACATCGAGGTGTTGTCCCAGAGGGCCTCTCCAGGCCAGGGAGAGGTGCGGAAGGCTGCAGAAACGGTGCCAGAGGGTAATGCCTCGGCTACCAAAAACATAGGGGGCACAAATCCCATGGAAACTGATGACGGGGGCCCGGACCAATCCGGCCCCCAGCCGAATACGACTCCGGAGACCCACGTGGCTCCGGAATCGAATGAGCAGCCCCCTTTGAAGGAAGGGGGAGCTCCGACTCCACCAACAACCTCCATCCATCCGGAGGCGCTGGATACATTGAGGGAAGCACTTCGATGTGCTTCCATCATGGAAGAGCACCATACCCTAATGGGTACAGTGGTTGAGAAGGTTCAGTACGCAAAAAGCAGGCTGAACGAAGCTTTTACCATCCTGCTAACGGGCTTCGAGGTATGCGACTTAATATTCTTAGCCGCTTTTTGCATGTGTAAAAACATGCATGTGTATAGGTAGTAGCCCCTGAGACTTTGTTTGGCTTTTTGAAAAAGGGGCCGGACAGATGATCAAATATTCCAGAGATAACGTACTTGTCTATTTTGATGAAGAGGCTTCACTGCTAGCAGCTTCAGCCAAGGACGCGGAAGTTTTCGAACTCCAATGGAAACTGAAGCTAGCTGATGATGAGATCGACCGTATTAACAAGCGGTTCGACGATGCCCAAGGTATGCTTTTAAAAGACCCCTTACGAGCCTGAGTTGTAATGCAAACTCAGATTTTAACTCATGTGCTACTATGTGTATGATTGTAGGCACCGCAATCGAGGTCGAGACCCTCAAGAGTGCCCTTGCAGAGGCCCAGGAAGGCGTGAGGGCGAGCAAAGCGGCCGCTGACAAAGCGGCTACGGAGCTATAAGCCGAGCAGGATACCCATCGTAAGTGTGAGGCGTGGGTGACCGAAGTGGAGCAGGCGCTCCAAGATGCCGCCAACAGGTGTGAGGCCCTGGAGGAGCAGAATAAGGCATAGGCGGCCGAACTCGCGAAGGTTGTCCAAGAGGCCAAGGAGGCGTGGTCCGAGTCCCGAGCGGCTCGCGAGGAGGTCAACCAAGCCGAACAAATAGCGGCTGGTAAGCCTTTTCTTTTACAGGGTATATTTTGCGGTCGAAGATATGCTTTTCTAAATCGACTATGGAGTACTCCAGACGCCTTTGCGGATCTCCCGAGGAGTGCTGCCGATGCCGCCCAGTATTTCCGGGCCCAAGAAGGGAACGCGACGGAGAAGCTCTTCTGGTCGCAGTACCTGGCGCCGGAGCGGCCAGCATTGCTAAACAACCAGATGATGCAGCTGGTGGAGCTGCATAGGATGTCCGGTTTGGCCATGAAGGACATCATAGTCCGGCTATGGCCAGCCGGACCCATTCCGAGCAGCTACTTTGGTCTGGTCAAGCGGCTCGGCAACGCCTTGCCCCGAGTAGACGCAGTTAAGCGCTCGGTATGCATAGATGGTGCGTGGATGGCCTTTGCCCATGTCAAAATGCACTGGGCGAAGATGAAGGCCGCCGTCGTGGCGGTTGAGGGTCCGCCCGGAGGCAAGGACCAGCGCAAGCCAGAGCGCTATTTTGGAGACATCCCTGAGGGTGCCCGTTTGATAGAGGGTCAATGCTCGAAGGATATCATGTTCTAGTAAATGTATCCTGGCTACCCGGACATTGTATTGTAAACCAAGGATGTGTAATACATTTTATGCATTTATCTGAACTACTTTCCTCCGGTGCGGCCGTATATTATTATTCTAAAAGTTTGCCAGTCGTCGGCTTCAGCCCTCACGTAGATACTACGGGGGTGTTCGGGATAACGTGTAATCACTCTTGACCCAACGTCTTGGTCCGTAAAGGAGGTGATTTATGTAGTGAACCAGGCAATCAGATTATGCGGCTTCAGCACTTTCTCTTAGCCATAGGAGTTTGACAATGGGACTGTGAGGTAGCCCCTGGTGCTTATGCGGCTATCCAGACTTGGATGCCTTAAGCGCGTGACTGGAAAGTGCCAGTCCTTCGTGTAATATGAAAGAAATCGCTAGAGATTTAGTAAGTCGCCAAATTGCTGACAGGCTCTCGCCGCATCATGGCAGTCATTTTTCGGCTTTCTCTACTGAGGTGCTTGACCGGACGAACCAGAAACACAATCGCAGTAGTTCTCCCTTTACTATCTTAGCCGAACTAGCGGAACGTAAGGTCGCAAAGACAGGAGCCGGGCAACCCAACTAATGACCAAAGATAAGATTCGGAGCCGATGCATATACTGCAGTATTCGGGACGGTGAAGTCTACTCTGAGAGTGTTCGGACCTTTCCGTTTTCGCAAATATATATGGCTGAATAGAGCCCCTGGCGATTTAAGTTGTACCGAGGTGTATATGTCAATCTGTCGTAAAGGGGGGAAAACAGATTAAGAAATAAGCCGATACCAAACAAGGTTGGGCGAAACTGCTTCCATTATAGTCTGATTGGTACGTCAAAAGGTATTTTTGCAGAAGATGCGATAAGGTTCATGGCTATTTTACATGCCGAGAACAAGGGAAAGTTGTATACAGGTCCTAAAATTGAGAAGATGATCTTGAAGATCCTTTGAACACTCTACCACACGTCTGCACCGCTTTTTCGCCGTGGTGTGTTATCCTTTGAGAGGATCGACAATCGAGTATGCATAAGGGGCCTAGAAAGGGGCCCTTGTTACCACCAGAAATTGATGTGGGTTGTAAAGAATTTGAAAAATAAAAACAAGAAGAAAAAGGTGGAAAAATATGAAGGTCCGGGTAGGGTCGAGCCGTACCGTGGACCTTATGTTTAGCATGCCTCTGTGCTTCCCCATGGTATCATTAGTGCGTAGTTATGTACGTGCGGTACCTATGTCGCTATCAGGCTGGGGCTTTGATGGAGGCCGAATTGCTAATCTAGCACTGGACGAGCCAGACTGTCAGTCTGCAGGGTAGACCGGACCCGTTTGACAGTGTCCAGGGGCTTGGCTGCCGATTTAGTTTTCTGCTCAATAAGGCCACCCTGTACTTCGGCTGCAAGGACCGCGGTATGCTCCTCAATACGGAGGGAGCGCTCCATGTTTCCATTAACTGTAATAACGCCGCGGGTTCGGGCATTTTGAACTTTATGTAAGCATAATGCGGGACCACATTGAAGCGGGCGAAGGCAGTTCTCTCGAGCAGTGCGTGATAACCACAGCGGAAAGGGATGACGTCGAAGATCAAGTCTTCGCTTCAGAAGTTGTCCGACGAACCGAAGACCACTTCCAATGTTATTGAGCCCGTGCAGCAGGCTTCTACACCGGGTATTACTTCTTTAAAGGTGGTTTTAGTGGGCTTGATTCTTGATGAATCGATAACCATCTTGCGGACGGTGTCCTGATAAAGCAGATTAAGGCTACTACTGTCGTCCATGAGGATGTGCGTGAGATGGAAGCCGTCGATAATTGGGTCGAGGACCAAAGCTGCCAAACCTCCATGATAGATACTGGTTGGATGGTCTCTATGATCGAAAGTGATCGGACATGCTGACCATGGGTTGAATTTTGGGGCGACTGGCTTTATGGCATAGACATCCCTAAGTGCGCGCTTGCGCTCCCTTTTGGGGATATGTGTAGCATATATCATATTCACCATTTTTACCTTGGGGGGGGGGGGGGATTTCTTCTGTCCCCCCGTGTTCGGTGGGTGAGGCTCTTCATCATCGTCCTCACTGGGTGCTCCCTTCCCCTTATGTCCGGTGTTTAGCTTGCCGGCCTATTTAAAGACCCAACAATTTCTGTTGATATGATTGGCAAGCTTTTCAGGGGTGCCATGAATCTGGCAAGGCCGATCGAGTATTCTGTCCAAACTAGATGGACCATCCTTGTTTCCTTTGAATGGCTTCTTCCACTAACCGGGTTTAGAGCCCCTGAATCCGGAGTTGACCGCCGTGTCTTCGGTATCTTTGTTATTGCTTCGACGTTTGTGTTTGTTGCATCATGGCTTACCATTGCCATCCCTGGCTTTGGAGGTGCCAGGGTCACTGGTGCTATTACTTCTACGAGCTAGCCAACTATCTTCTCCCACGGAAAAGTGGGTCATAAGTGCAATAAGGGCTGCCATGGACTTCGGCTTTTCTTGGCCGAGGTGTCGGGCGAGCAACTCGTCTCGGACGCTGTGTTTAAAGGCCACGAGGGCTTCGGCGTTCAGACACTTTGGTTCTTTTCAATTAAGAACCTGGTCCAGAGTTTCCGGGCTGATTCTCCGGGTTGCTAGACTATGTGACTAAGGTCACCGGCGTCTGGAGGCCGAACATAGGTATCTTGGAAGTTGTCTCTAAAGGCAACCTACAAGTCTTCCCAGCTGCCAATAGAGTTTTCTGGGAGGCTGTTTAACCAGTGTCGTGCTGGTCCCTTTAATTTTAGCGGGAGGTATTTGATGGCATGGAGATCATCACCGCGGGCCATGTGGATATGGAGAAGAAAATCTTTGATCCATACTGCGGGATCCGTTGTACCGTCATATGATTCAATGTTCACGGGTTTAAACCCTTCTGGGAACTGGTGCTCCATCACCTCATCGGTGAATCACAAGGGGTGTGCGGCGCCTCTGTATCGGGCGATGTCGTGGCCCAGTTCAGATGAAGTCCGTATGCGATTTTCAGCCCGCGTGAGGTTGTGCCTGTCGCGCCAGGACTGATGCCCATCCTCTCGTGTTGGAGCACGCCTCCTCGATCCATAGATTGATCTTTTCTGACCGGCTCTATTGTCCAGGTCCTTGCGTAGGTCGTAGGTATAGCTTGGGGCTGCTGCCTCCCTGCCTCGATGGCGGGGTGGCACGGGCTGGTGTTTGACGTAAGTAGCCGGTCTGTCCCATCCATGTGGTTTTCGGTTAGGTTCATCAGAAGGTTTATACTTTGGTGGTATTGGCTCAAGGGCCTCGTCGTCAAATTGTGGTAGTAGCTTGCGCTTCGGGTAGCTCTTAATTGGGCGTTCGAGGCCATATTCCTCGGTTGCCAGGACTTTAGTCCATCTGGAATTGAGCGTATCCTGTTCGGCTTGGAGTTGCTGCTGCTTCTTTTTTAGGCTTCTCGCTGTCGCGATTAGCCAGTGCTTAAAGCGCTCTTCGTCGAGGGGTTCCTCTGGCACGATGAAGTCTTCGTCGCTGAGGCTCACATCCTCTTCGGAGATCGGTAGGTAATTACTATCCTCCGAGTCCTCGTTCCAGACCTGATCGTCGGGGTTAACTTGCCCATCCTCCCAATCATCCTGTTCATATGTTGGCTCGACAAGGGCTTTGGGGTCTTCGACATTCTATGGAGTGTTATTGTCTCCGGTGCCGGTATTGCTGTCTTTTTCGCAACGCGATTTTGAGCAGCGCCGCTGACGTCGACGCTTTGGAGGTGCCTCCGCAGGCTTGTCCTCAACTTGATCCTTCCTGCTGTCACCGTCATCCTCTTTGGGTGTGTCCACCATATACACGTCATATGTGGCGGTGGCCGTCAAAGGTCCGGTAAACGGCCGGTCTTGTCCTTGTTCGTCTCCGGCATCGTCGTCCATGCCGTTGATATCTTCGGAGGCATAGTCCAGCATGTTGGTTAAATCTTCGAAAGTGACTATGAAATGGGTGGTGGGTGGGACGTGAAATTCCCCGCTCTCAACCCCTAGTCCGAGCCAGGCGTAGTTCTGAAGTGATTCCTCTGAAATAGCAAGGGATCGCATTAAGTCCAGAGCCTCGTTGAAGAGCGAGGTTTGGACATGGAGGCGAGATTCCGCAGGGCTGGCCGGAGTGAGAGCTTCCTGGCTATGCCTTTTTGACGCAGACCTCGAGAGTTCGGATCTGGAGTCCGGTGGCGAGTCCAGCCTTTTAATTATAGGGGGAACCTGGACTGATTCCAAGTTCACCGTGGACACGATTGTCTCCAGATCCTCGATAATGCGGTTTGTAGCGGAGAGTCCGGTGGGCTCCAGACTCCCATCTTCGGACCTGGTAGTTTGCTCCGGATCTAGGGCCAGAGCCATGGTCGGGGCCGCGAACCCTTTGAAGATCAAGTCTCCTCAGATATCAGCGACATAATTTAGGTTCCCGAAACTGATCTGATGACCAGGGGTGTAGCTATCGATCTTCTCAAGGTGGTCGATCGAGTTGGCACCTTGATCTTGAAGCCATCACGAATCTGAAAATTTGGCCGGGGTGTGAGGAAGTCTCCCCCGACACAGCATCATTGTAGATGATCGAATGAGCCATCGAACCTTCTATCGATAACACAAAGGAACTCTCAATGAAAGCACCAATGTCGGTGTCAAAACCGGCCGGTCTCGGGTAGGGGGTCCCGAACTGTGCGTTTGAGGATCGAAGGTAATAGGAGGCAGGGGACACGATGTTTACCCAGTTTCGGGCCCTCTTAATGGAGGTAATACCCTACTTCCTTCTTGATTGACTTTGATGAGTATAGGGGTTACAAGAGTTTATCTACCTCGAGATCGTAATGGCTAAACCCTAGATGTCTAGCACATATGATTATGATTGCCTCTACGGACTAAACCCTCCGGTTTATATAGACACCGGAGGGGCCTAGGGTTGTTCAGAGTCGGTTTACAGAAAAAGGAATCTTCACATCCGAACGCCAAGCTTGCCATCCACGCAAAGGAGAGTCCCATCCGGACACGGGGGAAGGCCTTCTATCTTGTATCTTCATAGCCCATCAGTCCGACCCATGTCACATAGCCCGGACGCCCGGGGACCCCCTAATCCAGGACTCCCTCACCCGACCTGAGAACAATTCTTCTTCTCCTTTAAGCGTTGAGTTGGGATTCGGAGTGGTGGTCCTCATGCTTTGGGCACTGCAGCTCCCTTACTAACTGCTCGTGTTTGGGTGCTCTGTGGTGGAGACGGTGATGTGTCAACTGGAACTGGGTTACTATCTGCTGGGGTTGGGGTTAGAAGGGGTGTAGCTGGGTCTCTGTCCAACTGGGTAGGGGTACAATCTGCGAGAGTCTGGGTTATGTGTGGTGGGCCTGGTTCTTGGGCAAGTACAACCGTGGTTCTATCTGCATCAACTGGTAGCACTATATTTTCTGAAGACCGTGTTGTTACTCCCTTAGATACTGCCATCACTCTCTCCAATTCAAATGGCTGATAAACAAGAAAAGTAATTGAATGTACAGACATTGTATGATAGATAGGTGCAATGGATATTGGGGAATAAAAGAGGGCATGAAATAATTCACATTTATGTTGTCTAACCAAACAGGTAACATGACACAGTTTCACATATATGATGGCTAACTAAACATGATAGCATGACACAATTTCACATTATGATGGCTAACTAAAAAAGATGGAAAGACATAGTTCAAAATATGATGACTATTTAAATAGGATGTCATGATATAACTATATAATGTGTTTATTAAATAGGTTGGCATGCCACAATTCACATACATGCCGCCTATGGAAACATGATAGCTGATACGTCTCCAACGTATCTATAATTTTTGATTGCTCCATGCTATATTATCTACTGTTTTGGACAATATTGGGCTTTATTTTCCACTTTTATATTATTTTTGGGACTAACCTATTAACCGGAGGCCCAGCCCAGAATTGTTGTTTTTTGCCTATTTCAGAGTTTCAAAGAAACGAAATATCAAACGGAGTCCAAACGGAATGAAACCTTCGGGAACGTGATTTTCTCACCGAACGTGATCCAGGAGACTTAGACCCTAAGTCAAGGAAGCTTCGAGGAGGGCACGAGGTAGGGGGGCGCGCCCTCCACCCTCGTGGGCCCCACACTACTCCACCGACGTCCTTCTTCCTCCTATATATACCTACGCACCCCCAAACGATCAGATACGGAGCCAAAAACCTAATTCCACCGCCGCAACCTTCTGTACCCACGAGATCCCATCTTGGGGCCTGTTAGGAGCTCACGAGGGGGCATCCACCATGAAGGGCATCTACATCATCACCATAGCCCCTCCGATGAAATGTGAGTAGTTTACCTCAGACCTTCGGGTCCATAGTTAGTAGCTAGATGGCTTCTTCTCTCTTTGTGGATCTCAATACAATGTTCTCCCCCTCCCTTGTGGAGATCTATTCGATGTAATCTTCTTTTTGTGGTGTGTTTGTTGAGACCGATGAATTGTGGGTTTATGATCAAGATTATCTATGAACAATATTTGAATCTTCTCTGAATTCTTTTATGTATGATTGGTTATCTTTGCAAGTCTCTTGAATTATCAGTTTGGTTTGGCCTACTAGATTGGTTTTTCTTGCAATGGGAGAAGTGCTTAACTTTGGGTTCAATCTTGCAGTGTCCTTTCCCGGTGGATGAGGGGAAGCAAGGCACGTTTGTATTGTTGCCATCGAGGATAACAAGATGGGGTTTTTATCATATTGCATGAATTTATCCCTCTACATCATGTCATCTTGCTTAAGGTGTTACTCTGTTTTCTTGAACTTAATACTCTAGATGCATGCTGGATAGCGGTCGATGAGTGGAGTAATAGTAGTAGATGCAGGTGAGTCGGTCTACTTGTCTCGGACATGATGCCTATATACATGATCATACCTAGATATTCTCATAACTATGCTCAATTCTGTCAATTGCTCAACAATAATTTGTTCACACACCGTAGAATACTTATGCTCTTGAGAGAAGTCACTAAGTGAAACATATGGCCCCCGGGTCTATATCTATCATATTAATCTTCCATTACTTTATTTATTGCCTTTGCCTTTTACTTTGCTTTTATTTTTACCTTGCATCTTTATCACAAAAATACCAAAAATATTATCTATCATCTCTATCAGATCTCACTCTCGTAAGTGACCGTGAAGGGATTGACAACCCCTATTCATGTTGGTTGCGAGGAGTTATTTGCTTTGTGTAGGTACGAGGGACTCGCGCGTAGCCTCCTACTGGATTGATACCTTGGTTCTCAAAAACTGAGGGAAATACTTACGCTACTTTGCTGCATTATCCTTTCCTCTTCAAGAAAATCCAACGCAGTGCTCAAGAGGTAGCAAGAAGAATTTATGGCGCCGTTGCCGGTGAGTCTACGCAAAAGTCAACGTACCAAGTACCCATCACAATCCCTTATCTCCCGCATTACATTATTTGCCATTTGCCTCTCATTTTCCTCTCCCTCACTTCACCCTTGCCGTTTTATTCGCCCTTTTGCCATTCGTCTTTTCGTTTTCCTTGATGTCTTAATTGGCTTGTTTGCTCGTTTGGTTGAAATAGTTGAGTATTTATTCCTAAACAGAGAAGCTAATATCTATGGATCCTCATCTGCTTGCCAATCTTTTTAAGAGATCCAATTATGATGAACAAATTTCTAGTGATTTGGAAGCACTAGATTATCTTTTAAGGTTTTGCCTGAAATCTGGAATAAAAAGCATGATTGCAATGATGCTATTATAAATTCTCTTAATGTCAATTGTGCTAATATTATGCAAAACCCTAAGCTTGGGGATGCTAGTTTTGCTATGTCTACTACTTGTTGCAATAATCATGATTGGGGAGATTCTTCTTATGATCTTGAAAATTTATCTAAGCCCCATGATGAATATAAGATTGATAACAGTGTTTGCAATAATATTGAAAGTGGGTTTGGAAGAGTGTCAACTTTAGATCCCACAGATTTTGATAATATTCAATCTTATGAAATTTTTGATAAAAGTGGGCTTGGAGAAATCATGACTTTAGTTAATGATAATCCCACTATATTGGAAGAGTGTCAACTTCGCATGCATGTGGATCATGTTGAGAATATGTTATGTGATAGCTATATTGTTGAATTTTCTTATGATCCTACATGTAATTATTATGAGAGAGGAAAATATGGTTATAGAAATTTTCATGTTACTAAATTACCTCTCGTTATGTTGAGATTGCTATTGTTCTTTTCCGCTTCCTTGCATATGCTAGTTTTTGCTTGCTATGATAATTTGTTTTTCTATAAGATGCCTATGCATAGGAAGTATGTTAGACTTAGATGTGTTTGTCTCTTTGTGCTTCAATTCTTGTCTTTCATGTGAGCATCATTAAAATTATCAATGCCTAGCTAAAAGGCTTTAAAGAAAAGCGCTTGTTGGGAGACAACCCAATATATTTCCTTTCTTTCTTTGAATAAATCTTAGATCTAGCCTCTGGTTAGATGTGTTTTTATGTTTTAATTAGTGTTTGTGCCAAGTTAAACCTATAGGATCTTCTTGGATGATTGTTATTTGATCTTGCTGTAATTTCCAGAAACTTTTGGTTCACGAAAACAATTGTTAAAAATCACCACAACGTGATAAAATACTGATTCCAATTTCTGCTGATCAATAAACAAATTGCCTAGGTCTTCCTATTCTGGCTGAATTTTTGGAGTTCCAGAAGTTTGTAGTTACAGATTACTACAAACTGTTCTGTTTTTGACAGATTCTGTTTTTCATGTGTTGTTTGCTTATTTTGATGAATCTATGGCTAGTAAAATAGTTTATAAACCGTAGAGAAGTTGGAATACAGTAGGTTTAACACCAATATAAAGAAAGAATTAGTTCATTACAGTACCTTGAAGTGGTCTTTTTTTTCTTTTGCTAACAGAGCTCACGAGATTTCTGTTGAGTTTTGTGTTGTGAACTTTTCAAGTTTTGGGTGAAATCTTTTGATGGATTATGGAACAAGGAGTGGAAAGAGCCAAAGCTTGGGGATTCCCATGGCACCCCCAAGATAATCTAAGGACACCAAAAATTCAAAGCTTGGGGATGCCACGGAAGGCATCCCCTCTTTCATCTACTTCCATAACTTTACTTGGAGCTATATTTTTATTCACCACATGATATGTGTTTTGCTTGGAGCGTCTTGTATGATTTGAGTCCTAGTTTTTTAGTTTACCACAATCATCCTTGCTGTACACACCTTTTGAAGAGAGCCATACATGATTTGGAAATTATTAGAATACTCTTTGTGCTTCACTTATATCTTTTGAGTTATATAATTTTGCTCTAGTACTTCACTTATATCTTTTAGAGCATGGTGGTGGATTTGTTTTAAAGAAAGTATTGGTCTCTCATGCTTCACCTAGATTATTTTGAGAGTCTTAAATAGCATGGTAATTTGCTTAAATAATCCTAATATGCTAGGTATACAAAAATAGTAAAAACTTTCTTATGAGTGTGTTGAATGCTAAGAGAAGTTTGATGCTTGATGATTGTCTTGAGATATGGAGGTAATAATATTAAATCGTGCTAGTTGAGTGTCGGGGCAGGCTGATCTGGCCCACGAACACCTATGGGGCCGGCGGACCGAGCCCCTTTCGGTTCGGCGGGGAGCAGGGGTCGCACGAAGAGCAGATCGAGGCGAAGCACACGAGAGGTTTGCCCAGCTTCGGAGCTCTCCGGAGAGATAATACTCCTACTGCTGCATGTCTGGATGTATTGCGTTCTTGCTCAGGAGCGCTTGAGTGCTACAAAGACACACGAGCTGCTAACTTGACCTGGCGTGTGTTGAATCGACCGACCCTTTCTCACGTTGCGCATGGGCCTCCTTTTATATGCTCAAGGGGTCTCCAACAGTGGCAACGTAGACAAGGGTACAAATGGAAAAGTAGTGGTTGGTACACCTACTTGTATGCGATTATGCGATGTACCATACCTAACCCCGACGGCAGGGGACAAAGGCATTAAATGCCCATCTAGTCGCCCTAACGGTGCAAACGAGGACCGTCGAAGTGCCACCGTTCGCCACGATGGCAAACTTGTCGGCGCTTGCCACCTCGCCATGGCTGCACAGACCTCTCGCCACGCAGCGCTGGAAAGGTCGAGGCGACATGTTAGCGGATGTGCTTTGGATCGTGGTACAGAGAGGTGGTGCGCGCAAGCGTCTTGCCACGGCTGTTGTCTTGTCGCGCCCGGAAGCTTGTCGCTCACCGGGCCTTCCCGGCAAGCTCCTCTTGCCGGGGCCTTGTCTTGTATGTGCCTTGGGTGGCCTTCCCGGCAAGCTCCTCTTGTCGGGGCCTTGTCTTCTACGTGCCTTGGGTGGCCTTCCCGGCAAGCTCCTCTTGCCGGGGCCTCGTCTCCTTGGCTTGAATACTTTGTTCTTGAGTGGCTCCAAAGGAACCACGGAGGATCTTGGCGGTCACCTGGTAAGCCTTGCCGCGGAGGGCTGCAACTGCCCGTGCACAAGTTCGGGATACTAGGGTACCCCTACTCTAGTACACCGGCAGAGCCCCGGGCCTGGGCCACACTGCAGTGCAGCGCTGTTGGGCCGGGCACAAAAGCAGGGCATGGGCACGCGCGGCCGGGTCACGCGTCGTAACTCACCCCGGACCCCACCACGCTCCCCACGAGCAGCACGCATCGAGCGTGGGCGTCGTGTGAGAGATCGTGGGGCGAGATCGTGGGGTTTCTTTATTCGAAAATCGAACGTCCGCCTCCCTCTTTATAAGCAGGGAAACAGGCACGTCGCCTACCTTGCCGCCGCTGTCCCATCGAAAAACCACCGCTGCTCCCCCCTTTCTTCTCAAGGTTGAAGAGAGCAGCGCTCCGCCCCCCCACCGCCACCAGCACCACCAACGCCGTCGACCTCCCCCACCGCCTCCTCCATGGGCCCGAAAGCCGACAAGGGGAAGGCCGTGAAGTCGGCCGAGGCGCAGCGGCTTGCGGCGCTGCGGAAGGAGCGGGCCATCTTCCCCCCTCAGCTTGCCGCGAGGGAGCTGAGGGAGAACTACTACCTCTTCTGGTCGACGGAGACGCGAGCGCATCCGCGCACGAAGGTACTCCCTGCCGCTTGAACTGGCGCCAACCGGGTATCCCTTCTTGGCGCTCTTCTTTCAGGCTCTGCCCGCCTTTCTCTGAATTCTTTTGCGACATCATGAACACCTACGGGTTCCGCCTCCTTGATTTCACCCCAACGCCGTTCTGACCATGGCAGTTTTCGCACATCTCTGCAAAAACTTTGTCGGAGTCCACCCAAATGTAGCTCTTTTCCGTCACTTCTTTTTACCCCGTGTTGAGAGAGGAGAGCCCCTTGCCGGAGGAATTGCTTGGATCTCCAGGGTCGGCAAGAAGGAGGCCTATCTGGAGGGAGAGCTTCGTAGCAAATGGGAGGAATGGAGGGCAGATTGGTGCTGGATTGTTGAGGATAACCCGCAGCCCTTTACCGCCCAGCGCCAAACCCCAGTAGTGCGCGGCAATGATTGGAGTAATCTGGCCCCGGAGGACGCTAGGCTGAAGATCGCAGTCACCCGAATCGCCGCCTCGAGACTTGCGGACTCACGGTGAAACCTTTGTTGGCGCGGACTTTCTTCGCCGCAGACGCTTTGCAGGAGAGAAGGAGACCTGCCTGGGAATTTTAGAACGCAGCAGATATCATGAGGCTGCGCCCAGGCCTCAACTTCAACTTCACTGTCTTGGAGCTTGACGCAATGCTCTTAGAGCTGTTCAAGCCCGATCCTGAGCATCCGGAGATGTTTAGGTTGCCGAGGGGCGTCGTTCGGCTCATGCAACAATTCCGCGCCGACCGCATCCGTGCAATGATGCCGTCATCGACTCACATGGAATTGTCCCAACTTGGCAAGAGCCGGCAGATGACGTCGTCGGCGGTTCTTTGACAATCTGGTGGAAATTCCAGTCCGCCCGACGAAAGCGAGAGGGGCCTCACCCGTGACACTCATCGACGATGAGATGCAACGCGCCACTCAGCTGGAAGAGGCGGCGAGCCGCCGCTGGGCGAGTTTGGCTTCACTGTGGAGGAGGCAGAGGCAGCCGAGGCGGCAAGCCTTGTCGAGCGAAAGGAGTTTGTCGGCGAGGAAGAGCTTGCCGAGCCTGAAGCCGAGTCGAGCAAACCCGCCGAGGGCGCATCCTCCCCGCCTCCAAGCAGCTTGCCGCGAGCGGAGCCACCAGCTCCACCAAGAAGGCGTCTTCGCAAGGCCGGAGACGCAGCGGGGCGGCAGACGGGCCAACAGCCGCAGCGCCGCGCGACGCGCTCCACCGAGGCAAGCACTATTGCCGCGGGAGCACCTCACGCCGCTGCGGCAACTGGAGCGGGGCCCTCGCAGGCCACCGGTCCTGCTCCCGCCAAGCGTCCAAGGGAACCCACTCCTCCGCCTCGTCGTACTAGAGGCGGGCCAGAATTCGACCTCTCCGCGCTCAGCTCCGACGAGGGAGAAGAAGAGTAAGATTCCTTGCTGTACTTGTAATTCTTCGATTTGTTCCTTTGTCTTGTATCTGATTCGCTTTACTCTGAATCCATTCCTTTTTCAGGACGCTGGCCCAGAGAATGTCGAAGAGAGCCAAGACCCCGGTGTTTGTCATCGAGGACGAACCCACTGCGATAGCAGGGGGCGCGTCCGAGACCACCTTGCCGGATGAGGCAACTCTTCTCCAAAGCAGCCCCCAGCGCAGCCCCCAGCGTAAGTATATGGTCTACTTATTGTTGTTCGGTGTGCATGGGTGCTTTTTCCTTGCTGATATCTGACTGTTGATTTGTGTAGGAGCAGAGCAGCCTCCTTACCTTCGACCACGCCGCCAAGGGTGGATTCCCCGGCAAGGGAGCGTTCTCCGGCAAGGGAGACTTCTACGGCAAGGGGCAGCTCTCCGGCAAGAGACGGCACCAGCGATCCCTTGGCGGCGGAGACCATGACCGCAGCCCCCAGCGCAGGTAACCTTCTTGCCTGAGTACTTCCCTTGTGTTTTTCTTCTTCTGATTTTGTCTTTGAATATTGCCTTGACTTTCTTCATCCATCCGCCACAGAGCCAATGGAGACCGAGGTCGCCGGGCGAGGAGGGCGTCTTGGCAACACCGATGAAGCCGCCGCCTGGAAGAAGAAGAAGCCGTGCTACCGACGAGCTGCCAATGAAGAGGCCGCTGCTGCCGCCGCAGAAGCCGGGCGAGGTCCGCGATCGCACCGACGACTTCGAGGTCGCGAGGAGCGCCAGCGCTACACCGACCGCCGATCCCTCCGTCGGCTGCCGCAGCTGCCAGTTCGAAGAGCCCCAGCCCGGCGCCTACTTGAAGGCCGGTGATGGCGTCTTCATCAAGCTCCCACGGGAGTCGAGCTCCAGGGCGCCGGCCGAAGGAGAAACCTTCGATGAAGAGCTGCTCGCCTCCACTGGGCTGACGCTGGTGGACGCGCCAAGCAGCAGCAGTGGCGAGCCTGAGGAGGAGCAGCTGCTGCGGAAGTTGCTGTCGCTCTACCGCGCCCGACAAGCCAAGCTGGAATCCCGGGAGGCGCTTGTCGCAAAGGAGGGAGTAGACATCGAGAAGCGCACGGAGGAGCTCCGGGGCCGCAACAAGGAAGCTCTCCGGTCCTTGGCGGATGAGCGGGAGCAACTCGCCGATTAGCGCAAGGCCTTCATCCTCGAGAAGGCTGAAGCTGAGGAGGAACAGCGGCTTGCCGCCGAGAAGCTGTCTGCGCAGGAAGGCGAGCTGGCGCAGCGGAAGGTTAACCTTGACAACCACGAGGAGGATCTTGCCATGCGCGAGGAAACATTTGGCGGGGCTCTCAAGGAAGCAAAGGATGCTGCCGCAGCTACCGAGGCCGCCAAGAAGGAGCTGGGGACGAAGGTGGCGCAGTTGGAGGCCAGCCTCAAGAAGAGCGGCGAGGAGCTTGCTGCACTCAAGCACGAGCGCGAGAAGGACGCCTACACTCTTGGCGAGCTGCAGGCTGCCTCGCCGAGAGGAGCAAGGAGCTCAGCGCCACCAGGGACTCAAATGCAGATCTTGAGTTGAAGCTAACTACTTTGACTCAGGCGCTGGACGACGCCAGGGAGCAGGAGGCGGCCTTGAAGGAGAAGATCAAGGCCGACGAGGGGCTCTTTGGCGAAGTCTGTTGCCGCCCGGAGTGCCTTGAGGGAGAACGTGGAGCACTGGACCGAGGGTCTCGTGGATACTCCTGCAGCCATCCACAGGGAGCTGATGGAGCTGGGGATGGTGGATCTTGGATATTCCTCCGACGAGCAACTCCAACCCAGCGCCAAGCTTAGCTTGTTCTTCAAGGGCGTGGTGAAGGGCCTCCAGCGACTCCGGGAAGAAGTCCCAAAGCAGCTGGCCGAGGAGTCGCGCCAGATCTGCGCGGGAGCTCTCCAGAAGGTGCTGATGAAGGTGGCCTTCCGCAATCCAGGCCTCAACTTCACCAACGTCCTCAAGTCCCTGCCGCCGGATGCTGATGAGGCGCTCAAGACCCTTGTCGCACCCATTGTGGACAGGGTGAGCGGAATCAAGAGGGTTGAGGGCGATCGCGTAGATTAGGCCGGCCATTTTCTCTTTCCCTTGCCGCTGCTGGTCATGTCATAGGAACAATCCATTAGAGCTGCGGCAAGCTATCTTGTAATATAACTCTATTTTGAGTATCCATTGCTATGTTATTTCCTTTACTTGATTCCTTCCTCTGTATGTTTTTGCCCTACGCTTTTAGGGAACTTGTCGGCGCGGGCACCTGAGCCGCGAGCGCTGAGTGCGGGACGTCAGCAGCCTGCTGGCGGTGCCGCTTCCAACAAGCAACCTTGTCGCAACTAGTCGCAGCTCACTTAAGTTGTTGAGCGGACTCGAAACAAAGTAAGGGCGCAACTAGCTAAAAGTTGGTTCCTCTGCGCACTGGTTTTCCATACAAAGTTCGGTCGTTCAAGGAAGATAACTTAAAAATTTTAAAACTGATTGCTCAAACTTTGGCAACTTAGCTTTTCTGTTGTTTGCCTCCCGGTAAGGCTAGACTTCCTTGAGCGACGTTTGGTCCACACCATTATCTTCTCCTTTCCCCCCGGCAAACTTGTGTGCGAGAGAACCTTCCTTTCTTTGAGAAAGAGAAAGAAGAGAAAATAAAGATATGGAGCCTTGTGGCTCGTTATCACTTACCAGGGGTAGGTGCTGCACAAAGTGTCAAATAACGCATGCAAACAGAAGTAAAAAGCATGAAATCGACAAGGTGTGCGAAGCACGCAAGCTTTACTTATGCACGGGGTCTGCGCCCGGCTTTGTACAAAGGATTACATGCAACAGCGGCAAGACTTGTACAAAAGGTGGTTACCGGAACAGGTTCCGGCAACCGCGCCTCTGAGTAAAACTTACGAATATGCTCAATGTTCCGAGAGTTGCTCACCGAATGCCATCTTCGGTCTCAAAGGCGGAATGACAGCCCGGGCCTAGTGACTCGTTTCACCCGATAAGGGCCTTCCCACTTCAAGGCGTCAACTTGTTGGAATTCTTGGCGGACTGAACGCTACGAAGAACAAGGTCGCCTTCCTCGAGACTTCGGCATTGACTTTGCGGCTATGGTAGCGGCGCAAAGCTTGCTGGTACCGAGCAGCTCGTCTGACACGAAGACGATCTTCCTCAAGGAGCAGCGCGTCATCTTGTCGCAGTTGCTCTTGCTCAAGCTCATCATAAGCGAGCACTCGAGGCGATCCGTATACGAGTTCCGTGGGGAGAACTGCCTCTGCTCCATAGACTAGAGCGAAAGGTGTCTGGCCAGTGGCTCGATTTGGCGTCGTCCTGACCGACCAAAGAACCACCGGTAGCTCCTCAATCCAGTTTCTTCCGCACTTGTGCAGCCTGTCGAAAGTTCTGGTCTTGAGCCCGCGCAGCACTTCAGCATTTGCCCTCTCCGCTTGACCGTTGCTTCTCGGATGAGCAATAGAAGCGAAGCAGACCTTGGCGCCAAGATCTTGGACGTACTGCATGAAGGTGCGGCTTGTGAACTGTGTGCCGTTGTCGGTGATGATCCTGTTAGGGATTCCGAAACGGCAAACAATTGACCTGAAGAACTTGACTGCTGACTGTGCTGTCAACTTCCTCACTGCTTCCACTTCCGGCCACTTTGTGAACTTGTTGATTGCGATGTACAAATACTCAAAGCCCCCGACAGCTCGCAGGAAGGGGCCGAGGATGTCGAGCCCCCAGACCGAAAATGGCCAGGATAAAGGGATCGTCTAGAGAGCTTGAGCTGGCTGATGTATCTTCTTGGAATGGAACTGGCACGCTTCACACTTGGTTACTTGTGAAGTTGCATCCTGGAGGGCTGTCGGCCAAAAGAAACCTTGCCGGAATACTTTGCCGGCAAGTGCTCTGGCGCCTATGTGGTGACCACATATGCCTCCATGTATCTCTGCCAACAGCCTTTGTCCGTCTTCCCGGTGAATACACTTCAATTTCACACCGTTGAGTCTTCTTACATCTGCAGTGTGTTGTCGACAAACCTGGTACATACTTGACCGCCGGGCTACTCTTTCGCTTCTTCTTGCTCTTCGGAAGTTCTCCTGTCAAGGAAATGGACAATCTGCTGCGCCCATGTTGGAGCTTGCGGCTCGACAACAAGGACTAAAGGCACATCTGCTGCTGCGGAACATCAGCTTCCACGGCAAGAACACTGCGGCTCAGCCGAGCTTGACGTTCCCGGCAAGCTTGCCGGAGCAAAGCTTGTCGGGAGCGCTCGCTTCAACGAAACAAACCCTAGAGCTTGTCGGAGCAGACTGCTCCTCAGCACTGTTGGCGTTGATCTTGGGGACCTTCTTGGCGGCGGCTTCGGGAAGCTCTGCCGGAAAGTAGTCACCAGAGATCAACTTCCTCTTCTTGCTCTGCCCAGTCGATGGTGTTACAGACGGTTGAGTCAGCTTGAGCACAAAAATCCTGGTTCCATTGTGTAGCTTAAGTCTGGCGCACTTTGACAGCCATCAAGAATGTCGCTCGAGCTCTTGGAATATATTCCATCTCAGAGGTCGTCAAAGTGCTCTTCTAGCTTTCTCACTTCATCAACATAAGCTTCCATCAACGGACTCTGATAATTCTTGTTCACTTGGCAGATAACAAGCTGTGAGTCACCCCTGACAATGAGCTTCTTGATCGCAAGGTCTCATCTGCGATCTCGAGACCGACAAGCAAACCTTCATACTGCAGTATTGTTTGTTGCTTGCTCCTTGGGAAAGTGCATCCGACTACGTACTTGAGATGCTCTCCGGTGGAGTGCGACAAGTAGCACGCCAAGACCGGCGCCTTTGCAGCGAGAAGGCACCATCAAAGTACATCAGCCACTCTTTGCTTGCCTCCTTGACGGGAATGCTCGTTTCGAATTTCTTCATCCGTGTTGGTGTCCATTCTGCTATGAACTCCGCCAATGCCCTGATTTGGATAGTTGAAGTGCTCTCAAACTTGAGGCCAAAGCTTGACAGTTCCAGTGCCCACTCAACAATCCTGCCTGTTGCTTCTGGATTTTGCAGTATCCTCTTCAGCGGAAAGCGAGTACGACTGTGATCTCCTGTGCCTAAAAGTAATGGCGCAGCTTTCTCGAGGCCATGAGGAGGCCGAAAAGCAATTTCTGCACACCAGAGTACCTTGACCTAGCCCCCTGCAGAAGGGAACTGACAAAGTAAATTGGGCGCTGCACCATTCTTTTCTGCATCTTCTCATGCGTCTGCGCAGATCCGTCCTTGTCGGGACCAGAGCTTGCCGGTGAAGCCCCCTGCTTGTCGCTGGATGCCCCTGCCATGGTTGCTAGCTCATCATCCGCCTCCCTCTCCGCTACTAACGCAACACTAACCACTTGATTGGTTGCCGCTATATATAGCAGCAACTTCTCTTGTGGCTTAGGTGCGACAAGTGTTGGAGTGGAGGACAGTATCTCTTCAAGTCCTGCAGCGCAGCCTCCGCTTCGGAGTCCATTGCATCGGACCTGCCTTCTTCAAAATTTTGAAGAATGGCAGGGCGCGCTCAGCAGATCTAGAGATAAACCTGCTGAGAGCAGCTACGCAACCGGCAAGCCTTCATACATCCTTGACGCGCTTTGTTGATTCAATACGTTCAATGTCATTGATGTTGTCGGGATTGGCTTCAATTCCCGCCGAGACACGAAGAACCCGAGAAGCTTGCGGAAGGGACTCCAAACACGCACTTCTCGGGGTTGAGCTTGAGGTTGATCTTGCGCAGATTTGCAAAGGTTTCGTCTAAGTCTTGAACCAGGGTCGCTTTGTCCTTGCTTTTGACCACTATGTCATCCATGTATGCTTCCACATTTCTGTGCATTTGCGGCTCAAAAGCGTCATGAATTACTCTTGCAAATGTTGAACCAGCATTCTTTAACCCGAAGGGCATCCGTACAAAACAGTATGTGCCACATGGGGTGATGAATGCGGTCTTCTCCTCATCCTCTTACGCCATGAAGATCCGATGATATCCTGAGTATGCATCCGTAAATGAAAGCAAATCACATCCGGCCGTGGAGTCAACAATCAGTCGATGCGCGGCAAGGGAAATGGGTCTTTGGGACAAGCTTTATTGACATCGGTAAAGTCGATACAAAGCCTCCATTTCCCGTTAGCCTTATGCATAACCACAGGATTGGCCAACCACGTAGGATGGAGCACTCCTCCGACGAGGCCTGCTGCTTCCGGTTCTTGATTTCTTCTGCGATGAACTCTTGGCGCCCACCGCTTGCTTCTTGACTTTACGCTTGACGGGCGCGCGCGAGGACAAGCGGCAAGATGGTGCTCAATTACTTTCACAGGAACACCGGGATGTCGACGGTTGCCACGCAAACACGTTGGCGTTACGCCGCCAGGAAAGCAACGAGCGCGCCTTCCTATTTAGGGTCGAGAGAGGCACTGATGGTGAAGGTACCACCAGCGCCGTCCTCCTTGGCGGACACCTTCTTGGTCTGTGGCGGAGCTGCCATCGTCTTCTTACATTTGCCGGTGGAGCTCGATGGTGCGTCCTCGACGGTAGCGCAACACTCCGAGGAGGTGCGCTTGCCGGAGTGGGCATCAGAGCTCTTGCCGGACTTGGTCTTCTTCTTCCCCCCGGGAGCTTCAGTGGCAAGTGGCTTGCAATTTGTTGCAGCTGCTGCGTCCCGGTAGATCTTGTCGGCACAGATAAGAGCATACTTCTTGTCGCCAGGGACAGAGATGACACTTATCGGGCCTGGCATCTTCAGGAGGTTGTATGCATAGTGAGAGTGGCTGCCATGAATTTGGCAAGTGCTGGACGGCCAAGTATTCCATTGTAAGGAAATGGAAAGTCAGCAACGTCAAAGGTGACCCTCTCAGACCTGAAGTTCAACTCGCTGCCAAATGTCACCGGCAACGTGATCTTTCCCTTCGGCTTGCTCCTTCCCAGATTGATTCCTTGAAAAGTGCCGGTCTCTTCGAGCTCGCCATCAGGGATCTGGAGTTTCTGGAGCACCGCTGAGGAGATCAGATTCAAGCCGGCCCCGCCGTCAACTAGCATCTTGGTGACCTTGAGGTTGCGGATAGTTGGTGAAACCAACATCGGCAAGCACCCGACCGCGATCCGCCGATCAGGGTGGTCCTCAATATCAAAGATGATAGGCGTCTTTGGACCATTTCAGAGGCTTGCGTGACTCGATGGATGGTTCTGCCGCATTGACCTCCCGCATCCACTGCTTGAGCTGGCGGTGTGAAGTACGCAGAGAAGCACCACCGTCAACGCACAGGACCTCTGTGGCTTTCTGGAACTCCTGCTCATCGGTCTCGTCATCATCCATGTCTTCATCAGCATCGTCGTCTTCATCCTTGTCGCGGCCGCGGGGAGGTCTGTCTCCTTGCCGCTGCTTGGCCTTGCCGCGGCGTCCTCCCCGACCGGGACGTTTCTTGCTAGCTCCTCCAGCACCCTCCTGGGCCTTCTCCTTGTCGCGTCGTTCGTATTCAGCCTTCTGCTGCTCGACAAGCTGCTCGACCTTCTTGCAGCTCTGGAGGTCATGGCCCTTGGTGCGGTGGATCTTGCAAGATCGCTTGCCGGAGCCGTCACAGCTTGTCGGCGGTCGCCACAGATCGGGCGATTGGTGCGAGGCAACCTCCTTGCCAGAGCTACCAGCCTTGGCTTTCTTGTCGCCACCTCCGCTGCGGACTGCTCAACAATTAGCACATCTCTGCCTTTCTTCTTCCTGTTGCCCCTTGCTTGGCTCTTCTTTGCCGGGGCGGTCTCCTCACTATCAGATCCTCCTGCTTCGGTATTCTCTCCGGGGAGTCTCCTTCCTTCCTCGGCATGTGCACACTTGTCGGCCAGGGCGTATAGCTCACTGATGTCTCTGATCTTGCACATCGCCATCTCCACCCGCATCCTGCGGTTTCGCACGTTCTGATGGAACGCGCTGATCACCACGGCAGGGTGGACATCTGGGATGTTGTGCTGTACACGACTTAATCTTTGAATATACTTGGGCAGGGGCTCTCCTTCCTTCTGGGCGAGCAGATGAAGGTCGCTTTCTTGGCCATGGGGCTTGTGGCTGCCTGTAAAGGCGCCGACAAACTGATGGCATAGATCTGCCCAAGAAGATATGGAGTTGTCCGGCAAGTGCATGAGCCAGATCTCGACATTGGGCTTGAGTACCAACGGGAAGTAGTTGGCGAGGATCTTGTCGTCTCGCCCCCGGCAGCCTGCACCGCGATGGTGTAGATGCTGAGGAACTCCGACGGATGCGTCCTGCCAACGTACTTCTCTGGCACGTCTGGCTTGAAGTTTTTCTTGCTGGGCCACTAGACTTGCCGCAGCTCACGAGTGAACAAAGGGCAACCTACCGCGTACGGCAGGTCGCTGGTTCCTCCGGCGCTGCATGTCGGACGAAGGGCCCAGCGCTTGTCCGGATTGACGTCGCGCTTCTCTTGGCCTTCGATGCTGAATTCGGCGTCTTCTTGTTGTCGATCGTGTAGAACTTGGCGCTGATCGTGACGAGCTCGTGGATCCGATGACGCAGTGGAGTCGCTGTCGAGGTGGATCCGGCGAGTCGGCGATCTTGGCCTTCGGGGCGGAGAGTGCCTGGTAGTTGGACCCCACCGTCTCTGCCGCCACCGGCTTGTGTTTAGCAGTCCTGCGCGGCAGCGATGTACTTTCGGTTGCCGCGGGCGTTACCGTTAAGCGGCCGATGAGACTTCGAATGGTGGCCCTCCATTCATCGACCTTGTCGGCCGTTGGAGGGTAATCCAGAGGGCGATTGAGCTCTCGCCAAAGCTTCTGGCTGGAGTGGTGGGTGGCGATGGCGAGCGGCGCGAGGAGCGGATATGCTCGGACTTCTAACTATGTTAGAAGGAGCGATATCCCGTCGAGCGACCGATGCCTACGCTTCGCGCCAGACACGTTGGCGTGTATGCTGGTCTTGAGCATCCCGAGATCCTCCACTCGATCTTGGTCCAACGAGCGTATGGCATTGTGAATGCCATGACGCTGTCGGTCTCGCGCCTCCTGAGACGGGCGCGGTGCATGTACGGACGCCGAGGTCTGCGCAGCCTTGTCTTGGACTTGGCAGCACCGCGAGCTCCCCCGTCTCCGTCCATTCTTCCGCCAGCGTCTACCCCACCACCCGTTTGCTCCGGTGGCGGTGGGTTCGACGCGGACGGAGCTTCTGCCGCCGAAGCCTTCTTCTTCGGTGGCATGTTGATGAAGATGATGAAGATCTAGCTTGCGTGACGCCGGATCAGGTTCACACAACCTCGACGCCCCCTACCTGGCGCGCCAAAGATGTCGGGGCAGGCTGATCTGGCCCACGAACACCTATGGGGCCGGCGGACCGAGCCCCTTCGGTTTCAAGGGGAGCGGGTCGCATTTAAGAGCGGATCGAGGCGATTAACCAGCTTCGGAGCTCTCCGAGAGATAATACTCCTTCTTTGCATGTCGGATGTATTGCGTTCTTGCTCAGAGCGCTGAGTGCTACTGACACACGAAGCTGCTAACGAGACTGGCGTGTGTAGAATCGACGACCCTTTCTACGCTATGCATGGGCCTCCTTTTATATGCTGAAGGGGTCTCCAACAGGTGGCAACGTAGACAAGGGTACAAATGGAAAAGTAGTGGTTGGTACACCTACTTGTACAAAGGTACAAAGGTACCATATCTAACCACGACGGCAGGGGACAAAGGCATTAAATGCCCGTCTAGTCGCCCTAACAGTGCAAACAGGGACCGTCAGGGGCGCCACCGTTCGCCACGACGGCAAACTTGTCAGCGCTGCTTGCCACCTCGCACCGTTGGCTGCACAGCCTCTCGCCACGCGCGCCTAGAAAGGTCCCAGGGCGACACGTTAGCGGATGTGCTGGAGCGTAGGTACAGAGAGGTGGTCTGCTGCGGCAAGCGTCTTGCCGCGGTTGTTGTCTTGTCGCGCCCGGAAGCTTGTCGCTCACCGGGCCTTCCCGGCAAGCTCCTCTTGCCGGGGCCTTGTCTTGTATGTGCCTTGGGTGGCCTTCCCGGCAAGCTCCTCTTGCCGGGCCTTGTCTTCTAGGTGCCTTGGGTGGCCTTCCCGGCAAGCTCCTCTTGCCGGGCCTCGTCTCCTTGGCTTGAATACTTTGTTCTTGAATGGCTCCAAAGGAACCACGGAGGATCTTGGCGGTCACCGGTAAGCCTTGCCATGAGGGCTGCAATCGCCCGCACAAGTTCGGGATACTAGGGTACCCCTACTCTAGTACACCGACAGGAGCCCCGGCCTGGGCCACACACGGTGCCGCGCTGTTGGGCCAGGCACAAAATAGGGCACGCACGCACGCGGCCCGGAGTCACGCCAGTAACTCACCCCGGACCCACCGCCCCCCCACAGGCAGCACGCGCCGAACGTGGGCGTCGTGTGAGAGATCGTGGGGCGAGATCGTGGGGGTTTCTTTATTCGGAAAATCGGAACGTCCGCCCCCTCCCTCTTTATAAGCAGGGGAAACAGGGGCACGTCGCCTACCTTGCCAGTCGCTGTCCCATCGAAAAACCACCGCTGCTCCCCCCGTTTCTTCTCAAGGTTGAAGAGAGCAGCGCTCCGCCCCCCCACCGCCACCAGCACCACCAACGCCGTCGACCTCCCCCACCGCCTCCGCCATGGGCCCGAAGCCGACAAGGGAAGGCCGTGAAGTCGGCCGAAGCGGCTGACTTCTTGGCCATGAAGGAGCGGGCCATCTTCCCCTCATTTCGCTCGAGGGAGGCCGAGGGAGAGCTACTACCTCTTCTCGTCGACGGAGACGCGCGCATCCGCGCCTGAAGGACTCCCGCCGCTGCGGAACTGGCGCCAACTGGGTATCCCTTCTTCGCGCTCTTCTTCTACTGCGGGCTCTGCCCGCCTTTCTCTCAATTCTTTTGCGACATCATGAACACTTACGGGTTCCGCCTCCTTGATTTCACCCCCAACGCCGTTCTGACCATGGCAGTTTTCGCACATCTCTGCGAAAACTTTGTCGGAGTCCACCCAAATGTAGCTCTTTTCCGTCACTTCTTTTTACCCCGTGTTGAGAGAGGAGAGCCCCTTGCCGGAGGAATTGCTTGGATCTCCAGGGTCGGCAAGAAGGAGGCCTATCTGGAGGGAGAGCTCCGTAGCAAATGGGAGGAATGGAGGGCAGATTGGTGCCGGATTGTTGAGGATAACCCGCAGCCTTTACCGCCCAAATACCAAACCCGATGAGTGCTTGGCAGCAATGATTGGAGTAATCTAGCCTCGAGGACGCTTAGGCTGAAGATCGCGATCACCGAATCCTTCGCCTCGGACTTGCCGGACTCACGGTGGGCACTGTTGGCGCGGACTTTCTTCGCCGCCGCCGCTTCTTTGCGGAGAGAAGGAGACCTGCACTGGAATTTCAGAACGCAGCAGATATCATGAGGCTGCACCGAGGCCTCAACTTCAACTTCACTGTCTTGGAGCTTGACGCAATGCTCTTAGAGCTGTTCAAGCCCGATCCACGATCATCCAGAGATGTTTAGGTTGCCGAGGCGTCGTTCATTGTGCAACAATTCCGCGCTCGACCGTATCCGTGCAATGATGCCGTCGTGCAACTCACATGGAATTGTCCCAACTTGGCAAGAGCCGGCAGATGACGTCGTGCGGCAGTTCTTTGACAATCTGGTGGAAATGCCAGTCCGCCCCTATGAGCAGAGGGGCCTCACCCGTGACACTACTGACGATGAGATGCAACGCATCGCCACCAGGCTGGAAGAGGCGGCAGCAGCCGCTGCCGCGGGCGAGTTTGGCTTCACTATGGAGGAGGCAGAGGCAGCCGAGGTGGCAAGCCTTGTCGAGCGAAAGGAGTTTGTCGGCGAGGAGGAGCTTGCCGAGCCTGAAGCCGAGTCGAGCGAACCCGCCGAGGGCGTATCCTCCCGCCTCCAAGCAGCTTGCCATGGCGGAGCCACCAGCTCCACCAAGAAGGCGTCTTCGCAAGCGGAGACGCAGCGGGCAGACGGGCAGACCCAACAGCGCCCGACGCCAGCGCTCCACCGAGGCAAGCACCTTGTTGCCGGAGCACCTCATGCCGCTCGGCAAGCTGGGAGAGGCCCTCGCAGCCACCGGTCCTGCTCCCGCCAAGCGCCCAAGGGAACCCACTCCTCCGCCTCGTCGTCTTTGAGGCGGGCCAGGGTCGACCTCTCCGCTCAGCTCCGACGAGGAAGAAGAAGAGTAAGATTCCTTGCTGTACTTGTAATTCTTCGATTTGTTGCTTTGTCTTGTATCTGATTTGCTTTACTCTGAATCCATTCCTTTTTCAGGACGCTGGCCCAGAGAATGTCGAAGAGAGCCAAGACCCCGGTGGTTGTCATCGAGGACGAACCCACTGCGATAGCAGGGGGCGCGTCCAAGACCACCTTGCCGGATGAGGCAACTCTTCTCCAAAGCAGCCCCCAGCGCAGCCCCCAGCGTAAGTATATGGTCTACTTATTGTTGTTCGGCGTGCATGGGTGCTTTTTCCTTGTCGATATCTCGATCGTTGATTTGTGTAGGAGCAGAGCAGCCTCATACCTTCGACCTACGCCGCCAAGGGTGGATTCCACAGCAAGGAGCGTTCTCCGCAAGGGAGACTTCTCCGGCAAGGGGCAGCTCTCCGGCAAGGGACGGCACCGGCAATCCCTTGGCGGCGGAGACCATGACCGCAGCCCGGCCTTGAGTAACCTTCTTGCCTGAGTACTTCCCTTGTGTTTTTCTTCTTCTGATTTTGTCTTCGAATATTGCCTTGACTTTCTTCATCCGTCCGCCACAGAGCCAATGGAGACCGAGGTCGCCGGCGTGGAGGACGGCGTCTTAACACTTGATGAAGCCGCCGCCATGGAAGAAGAAGCCGGCGCCGACGAGCCTGCGGCGAAGAGGCCGCCGCTGCCGCCCAGAAGCCGGGCGAGGGTCCGCGATCGCCCGACGACCACGAGGCCGCAGGAGCGCCAGGCGCTACACCGACCGCCGATCCCTCCGCCGCTGCTGCAGCGTCAGGCTCCGAAGAGCCCCAGCCCGGCGCCTACTTTTGGGTGAAATCTTTTGATGGATTATGGAACAAGGAGTGGAAAG
The DNA here is from genome assembly GCA_021605145.1 of Aegilops bicornis. Taxonomy (NCBI): domain Eukaryota; kingdom Viridiplantae; phylum Streptophyta; class Magnoliopsida; order Poales; family Poaceae; genus Aegilops; species Aegilops bicornis. The sequence continues at coordinate 422,998,723 of CM038675.1, read as the reverse complement.
AGCCAAAGCTTGGGGATGCCCATGGCACCCCCAAGATAATCTAAGGACACCAAAAATTCAAAGCTTGGGGATGCCACGGAAGGCATCCCCTCTTTCATCTACTTCCATAACTTTACTTGGAGCTATATTTTTATTCACCACATGATATGTGTTTTGCTTGGAGCGTCTTGTATGATTTGAGTCTTAGTTTTTTAGTTTACCACAATCATCCTTGCTGTACACACCTTTTGAGAGAGCCATACATGATTTGGAAATTATTAGAATACTCTTTGTGCTTCACTTATATCTTTTGAGTTATATAATTTTGCTCTAGTACTTCACTTATATCTTTTAGAGCACGGTGGTGGATTTGTTTTAAAGAAAGTATTGGTCTCTCATGATTCACTTAGATTATTGTGAGAGTCTTAAATAGCATGGTAATTTGCTTAAATAATCCTAATATGCTAGGTATACAAAATAAGTGTAAACTTTCTTATGAGTGTGTTGAATGCTAAGAGAAGTTTGATGCTTGATGATTGTCTTGAGATATGGAGGTAATAATATTAAATCGTGCTAGTTGAGTGTCGGGGCAGGCTGATCTGGCCCACGAACACCTATGGGGCCGGCGGACCGAGCCCCTTTCGGTTCGGCGGGAGCAGGGTCGCCTGAAGAGCGGATCGAGGCTTAATACACGAGAGGTTTGCCCAGCTTCGAGCTCTCCGGAGAGATAATACTCCTCTGCTTTGCATGTCTGGATGTATTGCGTTCTTGCTCAGAGCGCTGAGTGCTACTGATACACACGAGCTGCTTCTTGAGGACTGGCGTGTGTAGAACTGACCGACCCTTTCTACGTTGCGCATGGGCCTCCTTTTATATGCTCAAGGGGTCTCCAACAGGTGGCAACGCAGACAAGGGTACAAATGGAAAAGTAGTGGTTGGTACACCTACTTGTACAGTGTACAGTGTACCATACCTAACCCTGACGGCAGGGGACAAAGGCATTAAATGCCCGTCTAGTCGCCCCTAACGGTGCAAACAGGGACCGTCGGGCGCCACCGTTCGCCACGATGGCAAACTTGTCGGCTGCTTGCCACCTCGCACCCCGGCTGCACTGACCTCTCGCCACGCTAGCGCTGGAAAGGTCCTGTGGCGACACGTTAGCGGATGTCTTTGGGCGTAGGTACGAGAGGTGGTGCCGCGGCAAGCGTCTTGCCGCGGTTGTTGTCTTCTTGTCGCGCCCGGAAGCTTGTCGCTCACCGGGCCTTCCCGGCAAGCTCCTCTTGCCGGGGCCTTGTCTTGTATGTGCCTTGGGTGGCCTTCCCGGCAAGCTCCTCTTGCTGGGGCCTTGTCTTCTAGGTGCCTTGGGTGGCCTTCCCGGCAAGCTCCTCTTGCCTGGGCCTCGTCTCCTTGGCTTGAATACTTTGTTCTTGAATGGCTCCGAAGGAACCACGGAGGATCTTGGCGGTCACCCGGTAAGCCTTGCCGCGGAGGGCTGCAACTGCCCGTGCACAAGTTCGGGATACTAGGGTACCCCTACTCTAGTACACCGACATTGAGTAGTTGTGAATTTTTGAAATGCTTGTGTTGAAGTTTGCAAGTCTCGTAGCATGCACGTATGGTAAACGTTATGTAACAAATTTGAAACATGAGGTGTCCTTTGATTGTCCTCCTTATGAGTGGCGGTCAGGGACGAGCGATGGTCTTTTCCTACCAATCTATCCCCCTAGGAGCATGCGCATAGTGCTTTGGTTTTTGATGGCTTGTAGATTTTTGCAATCAGTATGTGAGTTCTTTATGACTAAAGTTGAGTCCATGGATTATACACACTCTCACCCTTCCATCATTGCTAGCCTCTTGATTGCAGTGCATTGCCCTTTCTCACATTGAGAGTTGGTGCAAACTTCGCCTGTGCATCCAAACCCCGTGATAAGATAAGCTCTTTCACACAAAAACCTCCTTATATCTTCCTCAAAACAGCCACCATACCTACCTAGTATGGCATTTCCATAGCCATTCCGAGATATATTGCCATGCAACTTTCCACCATTCCGTTTATCATGACACATTCATCAAGTTCATATTGCTTAGCATGATCATGTAGTTGACATAGTATTTGTGGCAAAGCCACCATTCATAATTCTTTTATACATGTCACTCTTGGTTCATTGCATATCCCGGTACACCGCCGAAGGCATTCATATAGAGTCATACTTTGTTCTAGTATCGAGTTGTAATCATTGAGTTGTAAATAAATAGAAGTTTTATGATCATCATTTAATAGAGCATTGTCCCAAAAAAAGAGAAAGGCCAAAAAAAAGAAGGCCCAAAAAAAGGGGCAATGCTACTATCCTTTTTCTCCACACTTGTGCTTCAAAGTAGCACCATGTTCTTCATATAGAGAGTCTCTGGAGTTATCATTTTCATATACTAGTGGGAATTTTTCATTATAGAACTTGGCTTGTATATTCCAACAATGGGCCTCCTCAAGTGCCCTAGGTCTTCGTGAGCAAGCAAGTTGGATGCACACCCACTTAGTTTTCTTTTGTTGAGCTTTCATACATTTATAGCTCTAGTGCATCCGTTGCATGGCAATCCCTACTCCTTGCATTAACATCAATCGATGGGCATCTCCATAGCTCATTGATTAGCCTCGTTGATGTGAGACTTTCTCCTTTTTTGTCTTCTCCACATAACCCCATCATCACATTCTATTCCACCCATAGTGCTATGTCCATGGCTCGCGCTCATATATTGCGTGAAAGTTTATAGGTTTGAGATTACTAAAGTATGAAACAATTGCTTGGATTGTCATCGGGGTTGTGCATGATGAGAGCATTCTTGTGTGATGAAAATGGAGCATGACTAAACTATATGATTTTGTAGGGATGAACTTTCTTTGGCCATGTTATTTTGAGAAGACATAATTGCTTAGTTAGTATGCTTGAAGTATTATTATTTTTATGTCAATATGAACTTTTGTCTTGAATCTTTCAGATCTGAATATTCATACCACAATTAGGAAGAATTACATTGAAAATATGCCAAGTAGCACTCCGCATCAAAAATTCTGTTTTTATCATTTACCTACTCGAGGACGAGCAGGAATTAAGCTTGGGGATGCCTGATACGTCACCAACGTGTCTATAATTTTTGATTGCTCCATGCTATATTATCTACTGTTTTGGACAATATTGGGCTTTGTTTTCCACTTTTATATTATTTGTGGGACTAACCTATTAACCGAGGCCCAGCCAGTAATTGCTGTTTTTTGCCTATTTGAGTTTGAAGAAACGGAATATCAAACGGAGTCCAAACGGAATGAAACCTTCGGGAACGTGATTTTCTCACCGAACGTGATCCAGAAGACTTGGACCCTAAGTCAATGAAGCTTTGAGGAGGGCACGAGGTAGGGAGGCGCGCCCTCCACCCTCGTGGGCCCCATGCTGCTCCACCGACGTACTTCTTCCTCCTATATATATACCTACGTACCCCCAAACGATCAGATACAGAGCAAAAAACCTAATTCCACCGCCACAACCTTCTGTACCCACGAGATCCCATCTTGAGGCCTGTTCCGGAGCTCCGCCGGAGGGGGAATTGACCACGGAGGGCTTCTACATCATCACCATAGCCCCTCCGATGAAGTCTGAGTAGTTTACCTCAGACCTTCGGGTCCATAGTTAGTAGCTAGATGTCTTCTTCTCTCTTTTTGGATCACAATACAATGTTCTCCCCCTCTCTCATGGAGATCTATTCGATGTAATCTTCTTTTTGTGGTGTGTTTGTTGATGAATTGTGGGTTTATGATCAAGATTATCTATGAACAATATTTGAATCTTCTCTGAATTCTTTTATGTATGATTGGTTATCTTTGCAAGTCTCTTCGAATTATCAGTTTGGTTTGTCCTACTAGATTGGTTTTTCTTGCAATGGGAAAAGTGCTTAGCTTTGGGTTAAATCTTGCGGTGTCCTTTCCCGGTGTGATGAGGGGGCAGCAAGGCACGTATTGTATTGTTGCCATCGAGGATAACAAGATGGGTTTTTTATCATATTGCATGAATTTATCCCTCTACATCATGTCATCTTGCTTAAGGCGTTATTCTGTTTTCTTGGACTTAATACTCTAGATGCATGCTGGATAGCGGTCGATGAGTGGAGTAATAGTAGTAGATGCAGGCAGGAGTCCGTCTACTTGTCTTGGACATGATGCCATATACATGATCATACCTAGATATTCTCATAACTATGCTCAATTCTGTCAATTGCTCAACAGTAATTTGTTCACCCACCATAGAATTCTTATGCTCTTGAGAGAAGCCACTAAGTGAAACCTATGCCCCCCGAGTCTATCTCTATCATATTAATCTTCCATTACTTTATTTATTGCCTTTGCTTTTTTACTTTGCTTTTATTTTTACCTTTCATCTTTATCACAAAAATACCAAAAATATTATCTATCATCTCTATCAGATCTCACTCTCGTAAGTGACCGTGAAGGGATTGACAACCCCTATTCGCGTTGGTTGTGAGGAGTTATTTGCTTTGTGTAGGTACGAGGGACTCGCGCGTAGCCTCCTACTGGATTGATACCTTGGTTCTCAAAAACTGAGGGAAATACTTACGCTACTTTGCTGCATCATCCTTTCCTTAAAGGAAATCCAACATAGTGCTCAAGAGGTAGCACTAGCATGATATAATTCACAGACAGAATGACATTATTTAAAATATGATGCCTGTAAACACAAAACAGGATGAGATGATATAACTATATGATGTCTCTATTAAATGGGTTGTCATGCCATAATTCAGATAGATGTTGTGTATGTAAACATGATGGCATGATATAATTCAAATATATGATTTATATAGTAAGCAAGTAAGCAGATGGAAATCCATATATGATGTAAAAACAAAGCAATGCAAGATAACATGCATGACATGAGTAATATAACCCTGCCAAGTTTGAGCATAGACCTCACGGGGGAAATAGGACTGGTCATCAGTCTCTGAATCCTCCTCTGAGGAGCTCTCTGTAACCAGCAAGATGTCTGCTTCACCAGGTAACATTGTCTGCTCGGAATACCTTGTTTTCACTCCAAATACCTCCATCACTACTTCAAATGGCTGATGCATAGGAAGCATAGTTGAATATACAAACGTTGTCGACAAATGGAACACGTAATACAAAAAAAGATAGCATGATATAATTCACATACGTGATGATTGGCTAAACAACGTGGCATTGCATAATTCACATATATAATGCCTTGCAACAAGATAGCATTGCATAATTCACACATATAATGTCTTGCAACAAGATGGCAATGCATAATTCACATATATGGTAATTAGACACTAAACAGGTGGCATTGACATAAAGCATGTCTAAACTAATCAAATGACATAGCAATGCAAGACACCATACGCACGATATGAGCAACATAACCCTGCCAAGTTAGAGCATACACCTTGGGGGGAATAGGACTGGTCATCTGTCTATGAATCCTCCTCTAAGGAGCTATCCGTAACCAGCGAGATATGCGCTTCGTCAGATAGCATAGTCTGCTCTGAAGACCTTGTTTTCACTCCAGAATTTTCCATCACCGTGTCAAATGGCTGATGCACACGAAGAGTAGTTGAATGTACTAACATTGTTGACAAATGTAATATGTAACAAAAAAAAAGGATGGCCTGATATAATTCACATATAAGATGACTGGCTAAGCATGATGTCATTGCAAAATTCAGATATATGATGCCTAGCTAAACAAGATGGCGTTGCATAATTCACATAAACAACGAATAAACTAAGTAGATGGCACTCACACAAAGCATGTCTAAACTAAGAAGTTGACATATTTGATGTATAAATTAAGCAATGCAAGGCACCATATGCATGATATAACCAACATCAGCATGTCAAGTTAGAGCGAAGACCTCAGGAGGTAAATAGGAGTGGTCTTCTCCTTCTGAATCCCCCTCAGAACATATATCTTCCTCTCGATTACAATCCGAAATGGGTGGAGGGGGGCTGCCTTTGCGCCTACCATGGAGCGACGTCTGCATGAAATTTTATTGCTACGCAAGGCTCATCTCTTTTGCTCTACATGTTCAGTTCCATTGGGTACAATAACTGACATGCATAGGAATAAAACATAGTGATATTATGTATGGAGTGCATGCAGAAATCCAGAGTGATGGTAGAAACCTATGGATAGACCCAAAACCAATGATAGCAGGCAGATAATGGCTTCAGTTAAAAAGTACAGATAATGGCTTCTTTACTGTTTGTTTCCCACCCAACATGAAACTCATAGTAGACACCAGAGATTAACCAGATAGTAGATATATACTATTGATTGCGGACCCGATATGTACCCCACAACCATTTACTCAAGTTTGACCATTAGTTTGGGGCTGACTTAGTGTCTAATCGGTGAATAGGACAATAAAGTAGCATGTAATATTAAGCGATGCATGACGTAAGCAGACACGAAAGAGTGCGACCTCTCTTGCGGACCCGTGTAGTCCTCGAGGTCATCTGCTCGGTTGATGATGGTAATGCAGTTGCCATGGTTGCCGGCGGCGGGGAAGAAGATCTGAGCCGGTGAAAGACAGTCTGGAGGCCGGATCCCGGCTGTGCTGGACCCTTTTGTCGTTGGAGCAGCTGAGCTGGGGTGGACGACGGCGCAACAGGAGCGGGACAAACCACACTACAGGTGATTGCTTCCTCTTCCAATGATGTCTCTGCCTCCCCCCGCAAGAATAAAGCCCCCTTGGACCTCACTGCTGTCAGGCGCAGTTCTCATACCAATAAGTACGATGGCTTCAAGATTAACCAGATCACTTATGCCAAGCAGGCTAAATCTAAAGTTAAGCCACGTGGAACACCATCGGTTAAGGTTACTTCTATGGCTGCGGCCCCTGCTTCTGACAATGTGACACCTCCTCCACCAATGTCTCTTGATGAGATTCAGTGCATGGGCTTGCGTTGTGGTATTCCGCCTGAAGAGATCTCTGAAGACAAGCTGCTGGTTGGACAGCAGCCAGCTGCCATGCCTCCTCCTTCTGCTCTAGGAGATGAATAAATCCTGGAATGTGCTTTCCTGGAATATCAGAGGTATAAACTCTAATAAGAAACTTTTGGCCTTAAGAAATGCAATCGATTCCAGTGGCTGTGCGGTTATATGTATCCAGGAAACTAAGCGTGCATCTTTTGATTAGCTTTCATTAAAACTTTCTGCCCTAAGCACTTTCATAAATTTGTGTTTTCCCCCTCGGTGGGTGCCTCTGGAGGCATTATTACTATTTGGAATAGTTATGTCTTCACTGGCTCTCCATGGCATGTCAATCCTTTTGCTGTTGGGATTTCTTTTGTTTCTACCCAGTCAGCTGATACTTGGAATCTTGTTAATGTTTATGGTCCTTGTTCTGGGCAAGAGAGAGATGACTTCACCTCGTGGTTGTTTGACCTTAATATTCCGGATGATGAAAACTGGTTAATCCTAGGGGATTTTAATTTCATCAGATCAACCACTAATAGAAATAAGCCAGGGGGAAATACCAATGACATGTTGCTGTTTAATGAGATCATTAGTGCGCAATCGTTGATGGAATTACCTGTTAAGAGGAGATCCTTTACTTGGAGTAATATGCAAGATGACCCACTTCTGGAGCAGCACGATTGGTTTTTCACTTCCTGCTACTGGACCACTGCTCACCCTAACACCCTGGTTATGCGTATGGGCAAACCTGTTTCTGATCATATACCTTGTGTTGTTACTATTGAGTCTAAAATCCCTAAGTCTAAATTATTCAGATTCGAGAATTTCTGGACCAAGCAGCCTGGCTTCTTGGAAGTGGTGCAACAATCTTGGGCGAAACCTTGCTTTGCGCCTAACTCGGCCTCTCTCATATGCAAGAAACTCAAAAATCTTCAGTATGATCTCAAACAGTGGAGCAAAAAGATCTCTAGACTCAAAATTCTGATTCATAACTGTAATGAGTCCTTGCTCTTCCTTCACAACCTTGAAGGTCAGGGGCCTTTTTCTTCTCGAAGCAAATTTTAGATGTGTTCTTAAAAAACACCTTAATGAGCTTCTTCGTAACCAGAATGAGTATCGGAAGAAACGATGCACAATCCGATACTTCAAGTTTGCGGATGAAAACACCAAGCTCTTTCCGGCCCTAGCTACTGAAAGATTCAGACACAATTCCATTGCGTCCTTGCGGCGTGGTGATTCGATCGTGCTTGATCATGCAAGAAAGGAGGGGATCCTCCACTCCGTTTATAAGGAGATATTGGATACTTCTAAACCCACTACCATGAAATTTGATCTTGGTAGAATCATACGTAGAGTGGAGGGTTTAGAGGAACTTTCAGTTCCTTTCACGCAGGACGAGATTGATGCGGTGCTTCGTGCCATGCCACCTGATCGTGCTCCCAGACCCATTGGTTTCAATGGGTGCTTCTTGAAAAGCTGCTGGTCAATCATCAAGGAGGATTTTGATAAATTGTGTGATGCGTTTTATGATGGCAAGCTTGATGTTGCTAGTATCAATGAGGGATACATCACTTTGATCCCGAAGATTGCCTCGCCTGAATCTAGTATCGATTTCAGACCGATCATGCTGCTCAACTGTTGTCTCAAAATTATCACCAAGTTGCTTGCTAATTGTTTGGAGAAACTAATCTTGAAGACTATGCATAGAAACCAATATGGCTTTCTCAAAGGGAGAACGATTCAGGACTATTTGGCCTGGGCCTTCGAGTTCATCCACCAATGCCAAACATCCTCGTGGGAGGTGGCCCTCTTAAAGTTGGACTTTCCCAAGGCATTTGATACTATTGAGCATGAGCCAATGATGAATATTATGAAACACATGGGGTTTGATGAGTACTGGCTAGGTTGGATGAACTCAATCTTTGGCTCGGGTGTTTCATCTGTGCTTTTAAATGGCTGCCCTGGCAGGAAATTCAAATGCAAGTCTGGGGTGCACCAGGGCGACCCGTTGTCGCCCCTGATCTTCGTGCTCGTGGCAGATTTATTACAAGCGGCCATCAATGATGCCTTCTCATGACAATTAATCCACCTGTCTTTCCCCTCGCCCAATGTGACTGACTATCCGGTAGTTCAGTATGCTGACGACACGATCCTGCTCTTACCAGCCTGCCTGTCCCAAGCAACAATGATGAAATCTATTCTTGTGGACTATGCAGACTCGGTTGGACTCAAAATCAACTTTGACAAGTCCACTCTTGTCCCGATCAATATGCCCCCAGAGTTAACAGATGAGCTGGCCCGAATCTTTGGTTGTAAGATCGGCACCATGCCTTTCACTTACCTTGGATTTCCCATGGGGACCACTAGACCATCTGTGCTTGATCTTATGCCAGTGGTGCATGGTGTTGAGAGGAAAATGTCCATGGCCTTGTACCTGATGTCCAGCGGAGCAAAACCCACGTTGGTCAATTCGGCGATCACCTCTATGCTCATATATGCCATGTGCACCATCAAGCTTCCACCACGGGTGGTCAAGCATCTGGAAAAACTTCGCGGATATTGCCTCTGGGCGAAAAACACCGATGATGGGGTCAAGGCGAATTCCTTAGCCGCTTGGGATCTGGTTTGTCGTCCAAAGTTGAAGGGAGGCCTGGGCATATTTGACATCAAGACTCATAACGTGGCTCTCCTCCTCAAACACCTCTTCAAGTTCTATAACAAGGAGGATGTGCCTTGGGTTTCCTTGGTTTGGAAAGCATACTACCATGACAAAGTACCTCACGCATGCAATGCGGTTGGTTCGTTCTGGTGGCATGATGTTATGATGCATAGCGACATTTTCAGAGGGATCACGTTGGTGGATGTTGGGATTGGCTCCTCGACCCTTTTGTGGAAGGATTTACGGCTTGGTGGTGTTGATCACCCTCTGATGCATTCATTTCCTAGGGCGTTCTCCTTCAGCACGGTGGAGGACGCTTCGGTCACTACTATCTTCCTTTCCAATGATCCCAATGAGATATTCCACCTCCCACTCTCTGCGCAAGCCCGAAAAGATATCAGTAAATGCAGTCCCAGTCGGCTCATGTTCTACTTGACACGGGTGAGGACGATGTTTGGACCTGCTCCATTGCTAACAAATTCTCCTCCAAGGTATATTATGAACACTGCTTTAGGGAGGTGGTGGTTGATGAAACGTTTGGTTGGCTGTGGAAAGCAAAAAGCCCCATCATGTTCAAATTGTTCTGCTGGCTGTTGATGGTTGATCGGTTGAACACTAGAAACATGCTCAAGCGTCATCACTATAACATCGCAAACAAAAACTATGCCTGCCTATAATGCAATCGACCACCGGAGGAGACAGTGGAGCACCCATTACTGCAGGATGCTGCTAATGCGACACTATGATCAGAGACCCTTCAACGAAACTGTGTGTGATGCCATAATTGCAAATGGTGGTGTAAAAAACTGTCAAAAGGGTGCAAAACGTTTGCGATGGAGGATGCATCAAACACGGTTCGGATTTTAGTTGTGTGTGCGATGCAGGGCATACCGTTCAGCTCAATTAACTGTTTGCGATGAGGAGGAACAAAGGAAACGGGCAGCCAGATGAAGGCGTGTGCGATGTACATCATATGGTTCACTCGGATGAACTGTTTGTGATTAGGCAACACAAAAGAAACGGTCAGCCAGATCAAAGGTGTGTGCGATATACGACATGCGGTTCACTCGGATGAACTGTTTGCGTTGAGACATGAGAACAGAAACGGTTCAAATGAACAAGATGTGTGTGATACGAGGCAAACAGGTCTATAATCGGAAACGTGTGCGAAGACCGATAAGAACACAGACGATTACTGCTAACAAGCCGTGTGTGTTGTGAGCAAACAATTGATGGTATACAATTGTGAGTGATTGATGAAAACATCACCGAGGGGTTCCATTGTTTAGTCCGTGTGCGATGTGATTTTCTTTGTCCACACACTATCTGCGCTCTGTCTATAGAGCATCAACATATATACTTAAAAATACACCATTGCATAACCAAATTAAGCATACAATTACACAAGTGACTACACACATAACATTTGCACACACCAAAGTAAGCAATTACATGCATACTAAAGTAGGAGAAATGAGGATATAATCATCTACTTATTGTTGCGACAACGCTTGCCATTGCTCTCCTTCCAGCTGGATCCTTGGCCGTTTTGGGGAAGGAGGCACTTCGTCATGTCAACAATCCGCCTGTTCATGTCGTAGCTCGTGTACGCTTCCTTGGCCACGTACACGACGTGAGCTTTGTCGAGTTTCTCCATCCAGGCTGAGTGCCAGGCACACTTGTTATTGTTGCATGAATCCTTCATGTCTCTGTAGTAGGGGTCGATGATGGCCTCGGCAAGGTGAACCAGTGAGTCCTTCTAATGCTCCTTGCTGCCCCAGATCTTGTATTGGCCCTGGATGTCGACAAGATTCTGGCAGGCGATGCCCGAACTCTCGTGCGCCTTTACATCATTGGTGATGTCCACCGTAGCAAACATGTAGTGGGGGTTGTTGACAAACCTGGCGAAACGCTCGCATGGCCTTGTGGCCAGGCAGTAGTGGTAGACGAGGACATGGTGGCGCACGCACATATGGGCGACGACGACCTTGGGATGAGACCCGGCACGAGCGCGGGTGTACTCGAGGTCGAACCCGACCACCTTGTACTTCTCCTCGGCAAGCAACAGCTCCATGATGTGGATGGAGTTCTCCACCTAGACCGGATCATTGGTGTACACCACCGAGAGGTCCATGAACCTTTTGTGGGTGTCCACCACAGCAAGCATGGTGAACTGCTGCTCGTCGTCTGCAGCCGCTCGCAGCGCCATTGGAGCCTCGCAGGATACCCTCTAATTTCTCGTGGTGGGTGTGCTTCTTGCAATTGTGGGGTGCGACCGAAAGGTTGAAGAGACACTAGGGTAGCTTAAATGGCCGCTGTAAAAAATGGGGGCCGGTCGGCCTATAATCGTCACGTCTTGTCACGGCGTTCATAGCGGAGGATTCTAGAATCCAGTGCTCGCTTGACAACACCACACCGAACGCGTGGGCTCGAAGAGGCGCCAAATGTATCATCGGTGAGCCTGTTCCCGCGCTACCGTGCTATTTACCACACAAGCTTCCCGCCCAGCTAGTTTGGCCACGCGTCGGCTAGAAGAGGGACAAATCATGGGCTTTTATTGGCAAAAAGCTTTGTAAAAACGAAGTGTGTGGAATGACTTCAGTCATAATTTTACCCTTGGGTGATGAGGTCAAAGTTACACAGAAGGGTGATGATGGACACTCAAGTGCGATAATTAATTCTGTGCTCTAAAGTGCACATGATGGAAGAAACCAACTGTGTGCAATAATGTCGAAGATCACAGTCGAGTTAGCTATACAGATCGTGTGCTGTGAGATCGACAAGGTAAACTGATTCGAAAATGGTTAATAAAATCTAAGACCAATGCATATTAAGGTCAAAATAGTGCTAGCAATATACGAGTCTCATACGATGCCATTTCAATGATTGTACCACAAAAGCTCGAAATGTCGCAAGGCTCAAATTCCAGAGTTATATGGCTCAAATTCGAAGATTACAAGGTTCAAACCGATATTAGAAATGAAATTCAGCTCATCATTTTGCAACGCTACCGATCCATTTGAACATGGATATCTGAGAGGTTCAAACTAATATCACCGCTTCGAAGTCTGGCTTCGAAACCTCGCAATTTTTGCAAAGGGGTCAGCCACTGAGAAGTCATGTATGGGGTTGACACGATGACTTCCGATTACTCGATCATCTGAAGTTCCAAAATGAAATTTAGCATTTTTGGAGCCTACTCCATTCTGCCGCAGGCGCCGGCAGTGATCAACAAACCATCCATTTTTGCAAAATAAATGTAGGGAAAACCTCATTGCCTTCAACACCCTTGCTCTGAGAACAAAGAACCTGCGAATATAATCTCCGATAAGGTCCCTCGGTAGGAGTTCAAAGTAATTTCTGAGAGATGCAGATCTAGGCATTCGACGTGATTGTTATATTGTATCACATTATCCACCACTGGGGCTAATCTTATCTGCAAAAGAAGAAAACGTGTTAGTGCCTACATGCAGTTTTGCACATTACTACAGGCCTAGCTATTTGGTTTGCAGGATTTATAAAATGCACTAACATGCCATCTTCAATCTGACATGCTTAACATGGGCATTTGATTACATTGTAGAAAAATGTAGCCTTCTTCACAAGAGGTTGGAGTGGATGAAAAGTTCCCTAAAAAAACTAGTACAGATGAATCTCAAGAGAAATGCTTACTGATTGTAACCATATGGATCAAGCAACCAATATGTGGGGTGGACATGTATGTACTGAAATCCTCCAAAAGAACATTTAGAAATCGTAGTACATTGTCATTGTAAACTTGGAAAAAGTTGTCACAAATTGAACTCCATAATGGTTAACATTTAACAGGAAAGGAACATCACCTCGATATATAACTTCTCCAGGCACGGAAAGCATCTCAGGAAACTGACAACTTGCACCAGGTCGGGGCCGATAGATTCTAGTGCCAAGACCTTCACTATGCGCAGTTTCGGGGTCAAGCTTGTCGGAATCATTTTCTGAATGACAGACGAACAAACATCTTCAAAATTAGAAATAATGTTAATTTTTAGAAGAAGAGGTAGAAGGCGGCTGTTGTACCTGAACGGGTGTGGATCCAATAACAAGTTCAGAGTATTTGACGGACTAGCAGCCCACCACTGTCAATTTCGGCGCAGAAATGACATTGATTCTTGTTTGGGCCTTCTTGATAAACTACAAGTAATCTCTCAAGTGCAGGTGTGTCCTGGATGACAATACCGTGGTCCACCTTTTGTGATGTCTTCCTGCCACACCAACAACACACATAAATAGTCCGGAGAGTCATGGAGGTGATGTGGAAGGTACTCAACCCATTGATTGCCTGAAGACGAAGGTACTCGAGTGCGGTACAACCACGGAGCAGGCGCTCCATGTCACCCTTTGAGAGGCAGACGACAACGAGCTCGAGGTGCTTCAGTCGTGGTAGAATAAGAGCGGGCGTGTCATTAAGGGGTGGGAAATGGCAGTTCCTAAACTTGGCTATTGGCTGCGACCGCATATGCCCATCATCAAAAGTGAGCTCCTCGAGCTGATCTAGGGCGGGGGATCGGAACCAGTCGTTACACTTGGCTCGGTCCTTGCCATTGGAACGGAACTTGCCCATTCTAAGGCCTTTGGTTGGGCCAAGGTGACTGCCGAGGATCTTAGAGAACGCATCCAAGCTTTTGTGATAGCCATGGCAGAGCTCATGGGTGTCGATGAGATCGAGAGGGCTGGAGTTCCATAGGGGGCACCACCGCCGGGAAAGGAGGGTTGTCCGCGTCCCATATTTCATTGGGAGGAGGGAGATGATGATTCTCAACATATCATCGGGGAGGCTACTCATTAAGTCTAGGCCTGCTGGAGTCGCTTGCGGTTCTAGCTCGCCCCGCCTCCGCTTGTTGGCAGCCCCGTTCTCCACCTCCGGAGTCTCCTTGTTAGCGGAGCTTTCTGATAGAAATGGGAGTACAGGAAATATTTAGTTAATGCAGGGCAATAGAAAACTGTATTGGTAACTAGAAGTTATTAGGTAGGAATATAGTAAGAAAAGGGAATAACAATTGGTTGCTTAAATACTACACAATTCATTTGACATTGCTGGGTAAGTCAACATATGCAGATAGTTGAAAAGAAAACTTACTTCGAACAAAGTCTGGACGGATGATTTTGTCGGGGAAGTTTGCATATATCTCATGACCAGGCCCTTCTATGTGCAGTGCAATTTTAGTGCCAGCTTTCAGTAGATAAAACCTTGCAATTTCATTCCAAAAGCCAGTGGCAAAATAGGAGTCACCACCTTCATCAAGTCTTAGAGTAGCAACGATTGTAAATCCCTGGTTTGTGTGAAGTATGACATCCGTGGAGCCTTGAGCTATGTAAAGAGAAAAATTGTGCACTACATAATCTGTTGCATAGCGAGGGATGTTCTGCAGAAAATGGTAGGGTTGTTAAAGAAAATATGGTAACATGCAAATATGGGCCCAAATTGAAAGAACTGTACAATAGTTGAAATCGAAGGACAAAAATCTATAATTAAACTGATAGGGTAAACATGATGTCATGAAAAAATGAGAGTAATCGAAAGAACAATACATCCTTAATTTGCCAAATATAGAAAGAAGAGGGGAAAATTTCCCTTTGACATATATGGTGCATGTGGCACCTTCTATCCAAATGTAGCAATATTTAGAATATGTTAAGGAAAGTAGGCCATGCCAACCAATTTAGGGTGAGACTGAACATACCGCGCGCGTCCTCAAGTTATCTGGTACGATGAGATGGAATCTCTGGCGGGCGTCGCAAAGTTCTGAAGTGTCGGCACACTGTACATTCTATGAATGAAAGAAAACCCTCAAATCAACTCGAATAAAAATTAATTAACGGCGATTTCCCCCGGGTGATTAAAGGAGGCAGATGAACTCGGATAAGAGATGAGGTAATATCTCGTTAAATTAGTTACCTCATCGTCCATGAGAAAGAACCCTCAGTATGGCAGATTCCCCAACCGAGTGGAGCTGGGTCGACCACGAGCAGCGTCGAGAAAGTCGGTGGCGATAGGCGGCGGCAAGCGGAAGTGGCGAAATTCGGTGGGCTTTGCCGGCAGCCTGGCAGCGGCGGCAGGCGTTGAGCTAAGTGTTTACTGCCGCGATAGGTGGTGCCATGGCATAGATGCGGAGGAGCTTGTGCTGGTGTGAATGGGGACCGTACCGGAGGGGGTGGCGGGCGGGGTGAGGGTTTTTATGACGTGGGGATGGTGAGGGTTTTCTTTTTTTTTGAATTGGGTGGTGAGGGTTTTCTGTCCCACAAAGAATTTTGGGGGCGACGGTTTGCTAGAGCGAACCATGTGTGATTGACGCAACAGGCAAAATGAAAGCCATTGCACACGGTTCCAATTTTGGGAACCGTGTGTGATTGACCTACTACCTGCGTTTCCTGGTTTATTTGTCCCCGTTTGAAATTTTTACCAAATTTTGACCAAATATTTAACATACTCAGACATAGATAATAAGCGTAGACGTACATAAGCATAGTTCAACCATAATACATAGTTCAACCGTCATTAAGCATACTCAAGCATACATAGTTCGATCAATCCCACATCTCATCTCACATGCGGCCGACACGATCCTGAAGCGTCTCCAGGTACTCGGCATACGCGTCGTGCACCACCCTGCGAGAATACTTTTGCTTGAAGGAGCCAATGACCCGTCCTCTTGCAAGTGCTAGAACACTTAGATACGCGTCATGAAGCTTGTGGTTGCAAAATGGGCATCCATAGCCATCGTTCCAGGTCCTAATACGCCTGTTATGCATTCCCGCATAAAGCTCCCTCAGGAATCGCCTCTTGTACCTCCTTTGGGCATCTTCATCCTCGCTGTCCACATTGTCAGACAGCACCTATATAAATAGGAAAACAAATTTGGCATCAAATCACTGATTACATGCCGTGAAGTAGGATTAGGAATTTATGGCTATTTATTTATACATATCCAAAGATTATGGTTTGATTTTTAAGCACAGTCGTCCATGTACAGACCAATCTTGAAGAAAATAATGGAACAAACATATGTAGGTCATTCAAAATCAATTGTCAAGTCCAGGCTACAAATTATTAGCACGAACACTAACTCTAGTCGGATTACTAGCAGAAATCATTTGCACAGATGAGACAACTAATCACTTATCACCTGTACCATTCAAACAATCAATACACTACACCGATCTAACGAAACTTGCTCAGATTTCATGGATTGGGAGAATATAACCACAAGATTTCTATTCCAAAAAGGGGGAGGCAGGAGTAACCAGAGAAACCCTATGATCTATTTCACACATAAATGGGTATACATGACTAACCAACTATCCGTCGTCGTCGGAGTCATCGCCGGAGTCGTCGTCGGAGTCATCGCCGGAGTGGTCGTCGGAGTCGTCGCCGGAGTGGTCGTCAGAGTCGGTGTGGAACTCCACCTCTGGCTGTGGAAGCTCGACGTCGTCGACGATGTCAGGGTGCAGACATAACTCGCCGGTGGTGACGGCAACCTCTGTCTCCATCTCCACGCCGTGCTCCGGTGCTTTAGCAGCCCCGGCGTCGCCACTCCCTCTGATGGGGCGCTTCGGCGGCATCCTCATACACTGACGGCTTTGAGGACTGAGAGCGGCGTCGAGGATGCAAGCAGAGAGAGAGGATTGTGTGTGCGTAGCGAGGATGGGGATGCGGCCGCTCGGGCGCACCATTAATACGGAGTAGTGGGAGTTGTGGGAGAGAGGCGGGCTGCGGTCAAACCGATGGCTCGCCTCCTAGTGAGCCTGTGCACCGAAATGCTGGCATGCCTACCGAAGTTTCACACAGCTACTTGCACACCTCCCGATGACACTGCGCAGCGAGCACGCCTCCGTCAATTCACACACCTGCACGCACGCCTCCTTATGCACTGCTGCGGTGGGCTGCTTCGCATGCGTCCGTCAACTCATGATCTGCTTTCGCGCGCCACACGGTGTGGCCGCACATATATTGTTTTTCTATTTGGATGATTAATGATGCCGCTTTATTGCTTAACCGAAGCATGGCATGTATCCATTGTTGGTCTAACGCTCACGGTTCGAATAAATAATCCGTTTGGGATATTGGTTCCCAATTATTAATAATCTCCCGTCTGGAATTAGATAAAGATTACATCAAAACTGGTCTCAAATTTGACAAAAAAAAGTACAATGACACTTTGTATTGGTGTCCATATGACAACACGATAAGTTCCATGAACTTCAAATAAGTTTTGGATGTACTAGAATTTAAAAATCAAGCTTCTCAATGTTTGAAATTTCTTGCACGGGGAGTAAACATGCACCCAGTGAGACACATGTGTTTTTGCAATCCATTTAGGTGCATTGTCACGTGTGCATGTAGCTCAAATTTGATTTTTGCACATCATACCCGTATTAAATCAATCAATGTACTAAAACGTCTTAATGATCTCTGTGATTTTTTTGAAATTAAAACTTCCCTCCTTTGGTAACATGTATGTTCACGGCGGGATAATTAATTTAACATGCATCGTAGTTGAGGTGGATTCGCGGTGTGTGTGTGGGTGTGTGCGTCTGGGGGTAGTGGGTGGCTCACAGTACACTATGAGTTGTGAGACACCGTGTGGATTGGCCGTTTTGTTAGGCAGGCCGGTGCCACATCAGAGTCGTGAAATTGTTATTTAAAACATTACACAACCCTTTCATACATAAATGTTTTGGCCACATGCAGTCGATGGTTGTCCTACACGACACTCGATACTCGCGTGTGACGCTTTCCGTGGGCCCGCGAGGTCATCGTTCATCACTTTGACGAACAGCCAATAGTGAGGTTAATTTGACTAGCAAGGTAGGATCTTTTTTGTTTGTGTTATGGTGGTATATAGTACACGTCGAAGAGGTGGGAGGGGACTAGCATATATACTATATGTACGCGTCCGTGAACAAGTACACCTCACTCAGTGTCGGGACTTTTTGGTTATCGAGGCACGTGCCACATCAAAATTGTGAAATTGGTTATTCAAACATCACACAACACCTTTTTGGGCCACATGCATATCCTAGCTAGGACACTCACGTGTGATGCTTCCATCTGTGGGCCCATGAGGCCATCGTCGATGCATGCATGCATCACTTTCACCTACATTGGGAGAGGTTAATTAATTTCACCATCGATGAGGATTCTTTTGGGTTGTACATATATTACGGCAGGAGCATATAGTATGATGTGAAGAGGGGGGAAGGGGACCATCATATGTAGTACGCTTGATATGAACCTCACTCTGTGTGGGTGCATGGTTTACGGTTTTTGAGGCTTGTGGCACATCAAAGTTGTGCATTTTGGGTATTCAACATATATATGTTTGGCCCACATGCAAAGCGGTGGTGATTGTCCTCTCACACCCACTTAGGCGGTTATCAGCGATATCGATGCTTTCCATCTGTGGGCCCGCTTGGTCCATTACTACTTTTTGCCTAACAACAAGAGAGGTTAATTTGACTTAGGAGGGGATTATAATTTTTGCTCTGGGATGACATGCATGATACAGTTTGAGCATACACACATGCATGTGTACGCATGAATCCCTCCCATCGAGTCGAAGTGTGTCGGTGGGAACGACACCTATGGGATCACAAGAATCCCTACTACGGTCGCGGGGCTCGGGGTCGAGAGAAGAGCGGATCAAACAGATAGCACACGGTTTCTTTATCCGAGGTTCGGGCGAGGATGCGTAAAACCCTACTCCTGCTTTGGTGGTTTGTTTATCTGTGTTCTTGAACTAGCAATGGGGCGTGAGGAGCTCCAAAAAGCTGAATCCTCCTCCTGGTCGCCTTGGGCCTCCTTTTATAGGGAAAGGGGTTGCCACAGTTGCACACAGGAGGTGGAAAGGGTACAGTGATGCAAGTTTATCCCTCGCATTACATGATAAGGCGCCTTTAATGCGTCTTGCTTAGGTGTCCTTGCTTTATCGGGGTCGGGGGAGAGCCCTATCTCGTCCGTCGCCGCTCCCTTTCGTGTCGACACGCGCCCTGGCCAGCGGTGCCCGCGGTGCCATGTAGGCAGGCAGGCAGCTGAGGTGGCGCAGTGGTGGGTTTCCACGAAGATCCGCTTGCCGCCACGCAAGAGCCTGCCCAACTGGTTGGGTCGGCAGCTGCATGCGAACGGTAGTGGAGGTTTGATTGGCGTGGGCCTAATGGTGGCCCTACGGGTGTTCTCGGCAAGGGCCTCGCCGTAGCCCCGGCAAGGGTCTTGCCGGGGCCCAGGCAAGGGTCTTGCCGTGGCGCCTGCTGTCATCCCTGGCAAGGCTCTTGCCGGGGGCCTTGTGGTCCTCCTTGGCTGGGATCCCGCCAAGGGTCGTCATCTTCTATAGTGTGTATCTCATCTTGAATGTCTTCACAAAGATCTGCATGCCACCACGGGGATGTCTCGCGAATCCTTGCCCTATGGGGGCAGTGGACTCAAGGGTGATTCGCTCCGTAGGTGTGGGGCGAGCTGCCACGGCAAGGGTCTTGCTGGGTTTGCTAAAACTGCCTCCCGACAAGGATCTTGTCGAGAGTCCGCTTCCCCTTTGCTCTTTGTGGTCTTGGTCTTGGCGTCGTTACGCTCCTTTCGAGCTTCGCTTACCTTGGCTCACCTCCCTTGCCTTGCTCGGTCTTGGCGGTGCCCAGCTCAGATTGACCGTGCACAGTTATAGGGGTACAAAAAGTGTACCCCTCTTGTTGTCTACCGGCAGAGCCCGGGCCTGGGCCACGTAAGCGCAATCACGTCGTTGGGCTAGGCCCAAAAAAGCGGTCTTGTGAGGCAGGCAGGGTGGTTTTTACCACGGTAAGTCTCTTCGCGCGCTGCGCTTCCCATGCTTCTCGCGCATGGCTCGGCGTGGGGAGGCGTGCGTGACGTGGGCGGCATGCATGGGGCTGAGCTCTGCGCGCATGCGTCACGTCGTAGTAAAGGGGGCGGTTCGTGCCTTCCCCGTAAACGGAGGGAGGCGTGGAGGCGCGGCCCATTTACTGAACGGAGCCGAGGCGTGGTCTTCAAGGCGTCCACTCCCCACGATCACGGGGTGGGAGAGAGTCGCCTCACCCGCCGCCTTGGTCCCGCACGCCTGCCACGTGGTTCTCATGCGCTTGGGGTGGCGAGCGGTGGAGGCGGGAAACTGGCCGTCATGGCTGGGGCAGCGGGTTGGTCCCGATTCCTCGCGCCTTCCGCGTCTTGATTGGCTGAGCGGGGCGGCCGATCCCCCACCCCGTTCCTTTATGAAGAGCGGGAGGGGGTGATGGCGTCCCGCATTCTTCCATCTCCTCCTTCCTTCAGCTTCTGCTCCCCCCTCCATCCGCCATGGAGAGAGGGAATCCTGGCCCTTCAACGGTGGCGCCGAGGGTCGCCGCTCGACAACGCCTCCTTCCTTCTCCTGCACCTGCGGTGGCGGAGCCAGCCGCGAGGGGAAGGGGAGGGGCGAGGCCGAGGTGCTTGGGGAAGAGGAGGACGGGGCGGCGCGCCGGTCTCGCCTCCGCCACTAGTTCCTCCCCCCATGGAGGGCCATGTTGGGGATGACCCTTGCGAGTTCTTCGTCAGGCTGCGCCGGCCGCCTCGCCGTCGCCTTCATCTCCCGACTCCCTTCACGCGGGAGATGGAGCTGGATCCGCCGGAGTCATTGCGGCTGCACATGAGGGGCTGTGGGATCAGCGGTATGCGAGTTCGCGTTGACTTCCCAGCCCCTTACATGATGTATCTTCGTCGGGGATGGAAGACGTTCGCTCATATCCACCGCTTGACGAAGGGGCTCACTCTCCATTTCAACCTGATGGAGGGCGGCCTCCTCTCTGTCAAGGTCTTCGGGCTCTTCGGGACCCGGGCAAGGTGCTGCTTGGAGAGCTCTTCTGATAGCGAAGACACCTCCTCGGGCGGGAGTGGCGAGGAGGACAGCGGCAGCGACGAGGGTAGCAGCGGCAGGATGACAGGTCCGACTAGGTGTCAGGCGCCCGCTCCGTCTTGACACCGGCGACCCCATCATCCGTGTCGCCGGCTCCCTGAACTTCTCGGGTCGTCTCCTTGGGCGGCTGTCGTTGGGAGGCTGCGGAAGAGGAAGAGGGCGGGCGGCAAGGCCGTCAAATCGGAGAACGCGGGCACCGACGCCTTCGACGCGTGCTGACGTCCTGCCGCCTCGTCTTCGAGCTCTGCTTCCGGCGCCACCATCACCATCCAGCCTTCGGACGGCCACCGAGATGTTCTCTTGGTGTCTCCTGCCACCCGTGGCTTCGCCTAGGCGCCCCTTACGCCCTTTTGCCTCCTTGACCTGCCTCACGAGGAGAGGGACAAGAAAGGGGTTCTGAGCACCTTATCTCTTTTTAGCTTGTAAGCCTTTGGGCCTTGACTGAATTTAAAACTTGTAATCCCATCATTCATGTTTTTCATTCCCCATGGGCTGTACCTGAGTGGAATGTTTTTAATGAAAAGGGATGCTTGCCGGGTCATTTGTTTGCGGGTAGAACCCACGACAAGGAGTAAATCCTTGATATCTCTAAGAAAAACATTTCCTTGCCCGACAACAGGCCCTGTCGTCTTCCCACTTCGCTCGACCTTTCTCACGCTTTTTGCGGAGGCAGGGATGAGGTGGGTTCAGGCTCCTCGTTTCACCCTTTTGCTGCCGCGACTACGACCAAACCTGGCCCCGAGGCAGGCCCTAGGGCCTAGAGTTTTAGGGGAGCACAGTGGCTTTTAGGAAAAAGCGAGGTTTCACATACCTCGATCCATAAAGGAATGCATGATAAGGGATGAAGAACTTATCTGAAGTCAGAGCCCCCGGCAACTCTGGTTTGCCGTGGGTGAATCTTTGCACTTGCAGCCCCCGGCAATACTGGCTTGCCGGGGTCTAGATGCCGGTCTGTCCCTCTTCTCTTTTTCGTCTTCAAGTGATCCGACAAGGATAGCTGTGAGTCCTGCGAACCAAAGAAGACAAACGAACAGCAAAGGGACGCACACTCGACCTCTAAGCTAGGGGTTAGTCGCCGCTAAGCACTATCAACCCTAACCAAGGATGAGACTCGACCTAGCATGCATGCTATAACTTAGGGCACCAGCGCATCATTTATTTATGCTCAGGGTCTGTGCCTGGCTTTGTACAAACGGTTACAGGCATCATCGGCAATGCTTGTACAAAAGGTGGCTTGCCGGGGGGCCCGGCAAGCCGCGCCTCATGGTAAAACTTGGGAAGATGCTCAATGTTCCAGGAGTTACTCACCGGAACGACATCTTCGGTCTCCAGGCAGACTGCGTCGGTCCTGGTGACTCGTATTACCCGATAAGGGCCTTCCCACTTTGGCGTCAACTTGTTGGAATGCTTGCCCGATTGAAAGCGCCGAAAGACAAGGTCGCCTTCCTCAAGGCTCCGGGCATGAACCTTGCGGCTATGGTAGCGGCGCAAGGCTTCTTTGGTAGCGTGCCGCTCTCACAGCCGCCCGAAGACGATCTTCCTCAAGGAGCATTGCGTCATCTTGCCGCGATTGCTCTTGCTCAAGCTCGTCATAGCGAGGACTCGAGGTGACCCGTATATGAGTTCGGTGGGGAGAACTACGCCTCGTATACTAGGGCAAAAGGTGTCTGGCCGGTGGCTCGATTTGGCGTCGTCCTGATCGACCAAAGAACCGCCGGCAACTCATCAATCCAGCGCCTTCCACTCTTGTGCAGCCTGTCAAAGGTCTTGGTCCTTAAGGCTCGCAGTACTTCAGCATTTGCCCTCTCAGCTTGACCATTGCTTAAGCGAAACAGACTTTGCTGCCGAGGTCTTGGGTGTATTGCACGAAGGTGTGGCTTGTGAACTTTGTGCTGTTGTCGGTGATAACCCTGTTGGGTACGCCAAAATGGCACACTAGTCCCTTGAAGAACTTGACGGCTGACTGAGCTCTGACCTTCCTCACTGCCTCCACCTCCGGCCACTTTGTGAACTTGTTGATTGCAACGTACAAGTACTCAAAGCCCCCGACAGCGCGGGGGAAAGGGCCCAGTATGTCGATCCCCCAGACCGAGAAGGGCCAGGAGAGAGGAATGGTTTGAAGGGCTTGAGCTGGCTGATGAAGCTTCTTTGAATGGAACTGACACGCTTCACACTTGGTGACTAGTGTTGTCGCATCCTGGAGGGCGGTGGGCCAGAAGAAGCCTTGCCCAAATGCCTTGCCGGCAAGGTCCCTTGACCCAATGTGGGGTCCACATATGCCTCCGTGTATCTCCGCCAATAGCTCCAGTCCTTCCTCTCGAGGGATACACTTCAATTTCACACCGTTCGGCCTCTTTCTGTACAGGACGTCATCGATTTAACCGTACATGGTAGAGCGACGGGCTACTTTTTTCCGCTTCTTCCTGCTCCTCGTGAAGTTCCACTGTTGGAGGAATCAGGCGGTATCTTTGTGCCCTGCACTGGAGCACAGGGCTCGACAGCGAGGACTAAAGGCATTTCCTCCGCTATAGGAGCGACTATCTCGACGGCAAGAGCTTGACGCTCCGCCGGAGCCAGTCGTCCCGTGGCGGGCTCAGTATCCATGGCAACATCCTTGCCGGCGGCTCCGGGGAGCTCGGCGGGAAAGTACTTGTCGGGCCCTGATTTCCTCCTCTTATTCTGCTCTGTTGATGGATCAACGGATGGCTGAGTTAACTGAAGCACAAAGGTACCTGGTTCCACAGGTAGCTTGAAGGCAGCGCGTTTTGATAGGTAATCGGCGATGTCGTTCTCCGCTCGGGGAACGTGTTCAGCCTGTATACCGTCAAAACGCTCTTCCAGCTTTCTCACTTCATCGACGTAGGCCTTCATCAACGGGCTCTGGTAATCCTTGTTGACTTGCTTGACGACAAGCTGCGAGTCTCCCCTAACGATGAGTTTCTTGATTCCGAGGTCCGCCGCGATCCTAAGACCAGCAAGCAGCCCTTCGTACTCTGCCGTATTGTTTGTTGACACCTCCCTGGGGAAGTGCATCTGGATCACGTACTTGAGGTGCTCTCCGGTGGGCGCGACAAGCGATCGCCAGCCCCGGCGCCTTGCAAGGAGAAAGCCCCATCAAAGTACATGATCCAATCACAACTTGCCTCCTTGTCGGGGAGAGCAGTCTCTTGGGCTTCTTCGTCAGGCGTTGCGGTCCATTCTGCAATCAACTCCGCTAGGACTCGGCTCCGAATCGTCGAAGTACTTTCAAACTTGAGGCCAAAGCTGGACAGCTCCAGGGCCCATTCCACAATTCTTCCCGTTGCATCCGGATTGTGCAGTATCCGTTGCAGAGGGAAGCGAGTGACGACAGTGATCTCGTGTGCCTGGAAGTAGTGACGCAGCTTCCTCGAGGCCATAAGAAGGCCGAAGAGCAGTTTCTGCACGCCGGAGTACCTTGATCTAGCCCCCTGCAGGAGGGAACTAACAAAGTAGACCGGGTGCTGCATCATTTTGTTCTTCGGCAACACTTCAACTGGCTGTGTCGTCTCTGCATTGGTGGTGTCAAGCTCTGCCGCTGCCATTACCTCGTCGTCAACCTCTCTCTGCGCCACTAGTGCGGCGCTGACCACCTGGTCCGTTGCCGCCAGGTATAGCAGCAACGGCTCCTGTAGCCTAGGCACAACTAGTATTGGCGAGGAGGAGAGGTTCTTCTTCAAACCTTGCAATGCTGCTTCGGCTTCTGGCGTCCACTCCATCGGGCCCGCCTTTTTCAGGATCTTGAAAAAGGGAAGGGCGCGCTCGGCAGACTTGGAAATGAACCTGCCCATGGCGGCGACGCAACCAGCAAGCCGGCGCACATCCTTGATTCGCTTGGGTGCTTCAATCTTCTCTATAGCTTTGATTTTGTCCGGATTGGCCTCTATCCCATGCTGTGAACCAAAAGACCCGAGAAGCTTGCCGAATGGGACGCCAAAGACGCACTTCTCAGGGTTCAGCTTGAGATTGATCTTGCGCAGGTTTGCAAATGTTTCTTGCAAATCTGGTATGAGGGTTATACATCCTTGGTTTTGACCACTGTGTCATCCATATAAGCTTCCATATTTCTATGGAGCTGGGGTTCAAAACCAATCTAGACCGCCCTTGCAAACGTCAAACCAGCACTCTTCAACCCGAAGGGCATCCGCATGAAACAATACGTACCGCATGGGGTGATGAATGTTGTTTTCTCTTCGTCTTCTCTTGTCATGAAGATCTGGTGGTAGCCAGATTTGGCGTCGAGGAATGACAACAGATCACACCCAGCCATGGAGTCAACAATCTGGTCGATGCGCGGCAACGGGAAGGGGTCTTTAGGGCAAGCCTTATTGATATCTGTGTAATAAATACACAGTCTCCACTTCCCATTTGCCTTGCGCTTTTCGACGGATTGGCCAACCACGTTGGATGGAGCACTCCTCTTACCAAACCCGCTGCTTCCGGTTTCCGGATCTCTTACATGATGAACTCTTGTCGTTCCAAAGCTTGCTTTCTGACCTTCTTCTTGACGGGCCGCGCATGAGGGCAGACAGCAAGGTGGTGCTCAATCACCTCCCTGGGAACACCGGGGATGTCGGAAGCTTGCCATGCAAACACATCGACATTCACCCGCAGGAAGGTGATGATCACGTCTTCCTATTTGTCGTCAAGGGTGGAGCTTATGGTAAAAGCTCCTGCCGTGCCGTCCTCATTGACAAAACCTTCTTGGTTCTCGGCTGTATGGCCCTGGGCTTCTTGTTTCCGCCGGTGGAACTCTCTGGCACGTCCTCGATGGCAGCGATGCACTCCGAAGAGGTGCGCTTGCCGGAGTGGGTGTCCGAGGTCTCACCGGTCTTCTTCTTCTTCTTCCCTCCCGGGGTCCCAGCGGCAGGAGTAAGTGCCCTAGTGGCGGCAGCTGCAGCAAATGCTTGCTGGCATAGTTGGTCAGCGCAAATCAGCGCATCTTTCACATTAGAGGGGATGGTGATGATCGTCACAGGTCCTGGCATCTTCAGGGTATTGTAGGCGTAGTGTGACGCCACCATGAACTTGGCCAGCGCTGGGCGGCCAAGGATCCCGTTGTAGGGCAAGGGGATCTTGGCAACATCAAACACGATCCTCTCCGTCACCTGTAGTTCAGGTCGCTTCCAAAAGTCACGCAGCGTGACCTTTCCCTTGGGTTGGCTTCTTCCGGGTTGACCCCACAAGCGTGCCCGTCTCTTCGAGGTCTCCATCACGAATCTGCAGTTTCTCAATCACGGCAGGCGAGATCAAGTTCAGACCGGCCCCGCCATCGACTAGCATCTTCGTCACCTTGAGGTTGCGTATCGTTGGCGAGACCAACAACGGCAAGCACCCGACCGCAGTAGTGCGATCAGGGTGATCCTCAGTGTCAAAAATGATAGGTGTGCTGGACCACTTCAGTGGCCTTTGGGCATCAAACGACGGCTCTGCCGCTGTAATCTCTCGCGCCCACTGTTTAAGCCGGCGTTGAGAAGTATGCAGCGAGGCGCCGCCGTCTACGCACATGGCCTCTGTAGCTTTGTGGAACTCTTGGTCGCCGGATTTGTCGTCCTCTTCGTGATCGCCGTCTGCTGGCTTTCTGTCACGGCCCCGGGCGGGCCTCTCCTGTTGTTTATCCCTGCCGCGACGGCCCGCTGGCCGCGCTTCTTCTTGGGACCCCTCGGCACCGTCTGGGACCTTCTCCTTGTCCCGCCTCTCATACTCAGCCCTCTGCTTCTCGGCCGAGAGCTCAACTGTCGGCAGTCTTGGAGAGCATGGCCTTTGGTGCGATGGATCTTGCAAGATCGCTTGTCGGATTTTCACTGGCTTCTCGGCGGCCGCCATGTCCGGCAAAGCGACACATCCGGCAACTTCCTTGCCAGGGTCATCTGCCTTGGTTTTCTTGGTGGAGCCGACATCATCAGATCCCTCGACGGCAAGCATGGCTTTACCTTTGCGCTTCCTGTTGCGGCGCCGGCCTTTCTTCGCCGGGGCGGCAATATCCTCATCTGAGGAGTCGGTTTCCACGCCAGCATCTTCGCCGGGGTACTTCCTTCCCTCTTCAGCCCGGGCACATCTGTCAGCAAGAACATAGAGTTCTGCTACATCTTTCACCTTGTTCATTGCCAGCTCTTCGCGCATCTTGCGGGTATGCACGTTCTGATGGAACGCGCTGATGATGGCGGCAGGGTGAACATTAGGGATATTGTACTGTATCCGGCTGAACCTCTTATATACTTGCAGAGACTCTCGCCTCCCCTCTGGGGAATGACGTGCAGGTCGCTTGCTTGGCCATGGGCTTGGTGGCCTCCAGTAAAGGCACCCACGAACTCATGGCACAAATCCGACCAGGAGGAAATAGAGTCTACCGGCAAGTGCATCAACCATGACATGGCGTTGGGTTTAAGAGCCAGCGGAAAGTAATTCGCAAGAACCTTATCGTCGCGGGCTCCAGCAGCTTGGATCACGATGGTGTAGATGCTGAGGAACTCGGACGGGTGGGTCTTGCCGCTGTACTTTTCACCATGTCTGGTTTAAAGGTGCGGTGAGTGGGCCAGTGGAACTGCCGCAGCTCACGGGTAAAAGCCGGACAGCCTACCTCGTAAGGTAGGCCTCCAGGGCTCCCCGGTGTCGGGTGGCTCACAGTAGGCCCTGCTCGCCTGTCTAATTGGTGGCGCGCTCCGCGCCGGCGCTCGATAGTGGTTCGAGCGTCTTCATGTTCTCATTCCCGAAGAACTTGGCGCTGGTCACAGTGGGCCCGCGGGTCGGACGATGCTATGGAGATTTCGTCGCCCGTAACATTGCGACGGCCTGGCATCCGCGGTACCGGGCGAGGAGGAGGCAAGTGCACCGTGGTCGCGGCGCCGCCGGCCTTCCTGCCACTGGTGCGTGGGACTCCGTCGGAGTGTCGACCCGGGGGCTCCACCGGACTCGGTTCGTCTTTGTTGGCCACCACAACAAGGCTTCGAATAGTGGCTCTCCATTCGTCGAGTTTCCCCGTAGTGGGAGGAAAATCGAGGAGCAAATCTTGTGCCGCCAGTGGCTTCTGGCGTTGGTGGCAGCGAAACCTGCTGCACACCGATCACGACGCTCGACTTGACCATGTCAGAAGGAGCTCTATCATGACCAAGCGGTCGCATGCCATCTTCACCAGCGCCTCGGCGAGCGGGCAGGTCTTCTAAATCCCGGGAGTGGTGCTCGGGGCTCTTTCCGCGGTGACGCCCGGGGTCCTCGGCGTGATTACGCCGTTCGTCGCGCGCCGCTTGAGAGGAGCGCGCCGTTGGCGCCGGCGTGGGAGTCTTGGAAGCCCTCGCGTCGCCTTCGGGCGGGGTGGCAGCGATCTTGGAAGGCCCCGCGCCACCCGCGGAGGGCCTGGCTCCGTCTTTGGATTTGGCGGCATGCGGCCCGTTACCAGGCGCACGAACATCGCCGCCTCCCAAACTTCGGCTGCTGGGACGGTGTTGGTGTTCGCGAACGGCGCCCCGGGTCCTTTCTGCGACCGGTCCGCTGCTGCGCCCAGCGTCGGGGCGGGATGTCCGGCTTCCGGCAGACCAACCGCCACCGTCATCTTCTTCTTGGGCGCCATGACGATGAAGAAGCGTCGAACTAACTGCTAGAGCCGATTCTCACAACTGCGCCCCCCTACCTGGCAAGCCAAAGATGTCGGTGGGAATGACACCTATGGGATCACAAGAATCCCTACTACGGTCGCGGGGCGCGGGGTCGTGAGAAGAGCGGATCAAACAGATAGCACACAGTTTCTTTATCCGGGCTCGGGCCGCGAGGATGCGTAAAACCCTACTCCTACTTTGGTGGTTTGTTTATCTGTGTTCTTGAACTAGCAATGGGGCGTGAGGAGCTCCAAAAAGCCAAATCCTCCTCCTGGTCGCCTTGGGCCTCCTTTTATAGGGAAAGGGGTTGCCACCGTGGCACACAGGAGGTGGAAAGGGTACAATGATCCGAGTTTATCCCTCGCATTACATGACAAGGCGCCTTTAATGCGTCTTGCTTAGGTGTCCTTGCTTTATCGGGGACGGGGGAGAGCCCTGTCTCGTCTGTCTCTGCTCCCTTTCGTGTCGACACGCGCCCTGGCCAGCGGTGCCCGCGGTGCCATGTAGGCAGGCAGGCAGCTGAGGTGGCGCAGTGGTGGGTCTCCACGAAGATCTGCTTGCCGCCACGCAGCTGCCGCCCAACCGGGTTGGGTCGGCTGCATGCGAACGGTGGTGGAGGTTTGATTGGCGTCGGCCTGATGGTGGCCCTACGGGTGTTCTTGGCAAGGGCCTCGCTGTAGCCCCGGGAAGGGTCTTGCCGGGGCCCCGGGAAGGGTCTTGCCGTGGCGCCTGCTGTCATCCCCGGCAAGGCTCTTGACAGGGGCCTTGTGGTCCTCCTTGGCTGGGATCCCGCCAAGGGTCGTCATCTTCTATAGTGTGTATCTGATCTTGAATGTCTTCACAAAGATCTACATGCCACCACGGGGATGTCTCCCGAATCCTTGCCCCATGGGGGCAGTTGACTCAAGGGTGATTCGCTCCATAGGTGTGGGGCGAGCTGCCACGGCAAGGGTCTTGCCGGGTTTGCTAAAACCGCCTCATGGCAAGGATCTTGTCGGGGGAGTCCGCTTCGTCCCCTTTGCTCTTTGTGGTCTGGGTCTTGGCGTCGTTCTGCCCCTTTCGAGCTTCGGCCTTACCTTGGCTCACCTCCCTTGCCTTGCTTAGTGCGGTGGTGCCCGCGGCTCAGACTGCCCGTGCACAGTTATAGGGGTACAAAAAAGTGTACCCCTCTTGTTGTACACCGACAAAGTGGCTACTACAACGACACATCATGAACCGATCTCGCTCTGTGTGGGGAGCTAGTGTACGATTTTTGACACACGCGCCACGTCACTGCTGTGTATTCAAACATGCATGCATGCATCACCTCCATACATATGCATGTAGTGGTTGCCTTCGAATGATACATTCCCTCGCGTGGTTATCGGTGACAAGCCTATATATTCATGGGCCCGCGTGGACATCCATGATCACCTTGACCAACAACAAGATAGGTTACCATGGCGGATTCTTCATTTCGTTCGTGTTATCATAGTATAGTTCATGGTGAGATTCAGACCTAATTAAGTTTGAGCGCATATACTATGCACGCATGCATGCATGAATCCCCGTCGTTGGCTTGAAGTGTGGTGTAACATACATATGCATCGTCAACCTAACCCTCACTCAGTGTGTGGATTTCTAGTTCGAAATCACGGTGCCACATAAATTTGTTCCATTCTTACTCAAAACACACCTCTCCATACATATGTTTGGGCCACACGCATGCAATGGTTATCTTCGGGGACTAGCTATAATTGTGTGATTATTGGCGAGCTAGCCCATCTCCTGGGTCGCATGGACGGCCATCACTTTAACCAACAACAAGAGAGAGATTGTACGACCAAGGTGGATTATTCTTGGTCCGTTTTACGACCCATCTTGGTGAGATATATGCCTCTCTGGCCCGCCGACTGAAAGTGTGTGTGTGTGTGTGGGGGGGTTGCTATCAAGACTTTGCTAGGTGAACCTCGGTTGGGGGCATGCATTCATAGCTTAGAATTCCCTTCGTGGCGACATGAGGGGGTGGGGCTGCTAGCTACTTCAAGACGTTGCTAGGTGAACCTCGGTTGGGGGGTGAGGGGCATGCATTCATAGCTTAGGATTCCCTTCGTGCCGACATGAGGGTGGGGGCTGCTAGCTACTTCAAGCACTTTGCTAGGTGAACCTCGGTTGGGGGGGCATGCGTTCATAACTTAGGATTCCTTTCGTGCCGACACGAGGGAGGGGTGGCTGCTAGCTACTTCACACTTTGCTAGGGTGAACCTCGGTTGGGGGGGGGAGGACATGCATTCATATATAGCTTAGGATTCCCTTCATAGTCACACGAGGGAGGGGGCCTGCTAGATACTTCGCAGTTTGCAAGGTGAACCTCGTTGGGGGGGGGGGGGGCATGCATTCATAGCTTAGGATTCCCTTCGTGCGGACACGAGGGGGGGGGGCTGCTAGGTACTTCGCACTTTGCTAGGTAAACCTTGGTTGTGGGGAGGGGGCATGCATTCATAGCTTAGGATTCCCTTCGTTCCGACACGAGGGAGGGGGCTGCTAGCTACTTCAAGACTTTGCTAGGGTGAACCTCGGTTGGGGGGGGCATGCATTCATAGCTTAGGATTCCCTTCGTGCCGACACGAGGGTGGGGGGCTGCTAGCTACTTTGCACTTTGCTAGGGTGAACCTCGGTTGGGGGGGGGCATGCATTCACAGCTTAGGATTCCCTTCGTGCTGACACGAGGGTGGGGGGCTGCTAGGTACTTCGCACTTTGCTAGGTAAACCTTGGGTGTGGGGAGGGGGCATGCATTCATAGCTTAGAATACCCTTCGTGCCGACACGTGGGCGGGGGGTTGGTAGCTACTTCGCACTTTGCTAGGTGAATGAACCTCGGTTCGGGGGGCATGCAATCATAGCTTAGGATTCCTTTCGTGCCGAGATGAGGGAGCAGGGGCTGCTAGCTACTTCGCACTTTGCTAGGTGAATGAACCTCAGTTGGGGGGGGGGCATGCATTCATAGCTTAGGCTTCCCTTCATGCCGACACGAGGGAGGAGGGCGCTGCTAGCTACTTCAGCACTTTGCTAGGTGAACCTTGTTTGGGGGAGGGCATGCATTCATAGCTTAGGATTCCCTTCGTGCGGCTACGAGGGGTGGGGGGCAAACAATACCGTGCACTTTGCGAGAGGTGCCACATCAAAGTTGCATTTGGTATTTGAAAATCAAACCACCCTTTTGATACATAAATTTGGTCCACATGCAAGTGTGTTCATGTTCTGACCCTCTCCCGCGTCATTTTTCGCCAAATTTATGAACATTAGACAAGTCGGATGAGGCAACAGACACGGTTCACTCAAACTAACCGTGTGCCACGCCGGTGCACATGTCACGCACACATCCGCACATTACATTGAGCTCCACGAGGCTCCCCCTCTCAAAAACATCTGCCCGCCTCGAGCATTTTTCTGTTTCATAACACACGGTTGTTATCTCCGGACCATGTGCGATGTTTCTTGTTCCCAATCCTGCCTGCATCCCTAGAAAATACCTGCCCGCCTCGAGGGTTTTTCTGTTTCGTAATCTCTGGACCGTGCGATGTTTCTTGTTCCCAATCTCTCCTGCATCCCTAGAAAATATCTGCCCGCCTCGAGGGTTTTTCTGTTTCAAAACACACAGTTGTTATCTCCGTACCGTGTGCGTTGCACTATCATCAAAATTTTCAATAGCACGACATTTCACTCCTGCGTAGTAAAATTTTCAATACCTGCGTCATTTCCTCAAACACCCTGCGCCCCCCTCCACACACACACACACACACACACACACACACCAAAACCTCCTTGGGCGTGCGCGTGCGCACACACACACACACACACACCCTCCCTTGCTCGGAACCCTAGCAAGGTCCCCGCCGCCGCCGCCGCCATCGCAAGGCCTCCATTGTGAATATCTGCCGGTTTGCCCGTGCAGCTTACCCACCGATCTCATACCCAGGCCGCCCTGAGTTTCTTAGATGGCGCCTGCCAAACGCCCCCATTCCCACAGATCTCCATCCCCCACTCTAGAGCGTCATAGCCTAAGCCCAGCTACGCTTCCCGTGGAGCTCGAGGAGCGACTGCCCAAAAGAGGTGTATAGCGGTCTCTTCGCCCGACGTCGCCGAGGAAGCTGACGACCATTACTGGCGGCAGGCACTCAAGCAGCAGGCTAGAGTATGCGGGCATGTCTCATCCGCCGGCTACGACATCGAGGTCATCGACAGCGACGGCCTGAGGCAGGCTATGTCACAGGTTAAGTGGCCCACCCCAACCCCTCGGGTTCAACCGCCGTCGATCTCATCCATGGCCCCGCTGTTGATCTTCTCTGGCTCGTTGTCAACAATTTGCCATTCTACATCGCCATCGAGCCCCTATTGTCATTTCTGAAGGACACGTTCTGCGATGCTGGCTTGGGATCCACAGCTTCCAAGTTAGATCTCATCGACGATGACCACGAGGAGGGCACCCTCTCCGGCTCTTCCAAGGGGAAAGAGCCCATCTGCTCATCCAAGGGGAAAGCGCCCGTCTATGACATCAAGGAGGGAACCCTATGTCGGTGTCAAAACTGGCGGATCTCGGGTAGGGGGTCCCGAACTGTGCGTCTAAGGCGGATGGTAACAGGAGGCAGGGGACACAGTGTTTACCCAGGTTCGGGCCCTCTCGAATAAGGTAATACCCTACTTCCTGCTTGATTGATCTTGATGATGTGAGTATTACAAGAGTTGATCTACCACGAGATCGTAGAGGCTAAACCCTAGAAGCTAGCCTATCCTTTGATTGTTCTTGTCCTACGGACTAATCCCTCTAGTTTATATAGACACCGGAGGGGGCTAGGGTTACCCAGAGTCGGTTACAAAGGAGGAGATCTACATATCCGTATTACCAAGCTTGCCTTCCACGCCAAGGAGAGTCCCATCCGGACATGGGACGAAGTCTTCAATCTTGTATCTTCATAGTCCAAAAGTCCGGCCAAAGGATATAGTCCGGCTGTCCGGAGACCCCCTAATCAGGGACTCCCTCAGTAGCCCCTGAACCAGGCTTCAATGACGATGAGTCCGGCGCGCAGATTGTCTTCAGCATTGCAAGGCGGGTTCTTCCTCCGGATACTCCATAGAAGATTTTGAACACAAGGATAGTGTCCGGCTCTACAAAACAAATTCCACATACCACTGTAGAGAGAATAATATTTCCACACATCTAATCTGCCGACCGTTTTTCATAATGTGACGTATTGCCGCGGTCTGGCCATGACGAACCGTCTTTCTCAACCAGCCTGCCACCGCACGTTTTGCGAGGCGATTTTATTGGCACGTCTTGTCGAAGCAGAGATCGTGTCCCCCTTATTACGGGATCCTCATCAATACGGATGTGGGTAACCCAATCATGCCCGTTGGTATGACTCCTCGTTTTTAGGCAAGTCCCAAATGGCCACGCGGAGGACGCTTGATATTCATCCCCTTTATAAAGAGGCCAATGCATGTCCTTTTTCTTCTTGCACTCAATCGACTCCTTCCCCCACCTCGAGTTCCAACACCCCAGGCTTAGGTTAGGCGCTTCAGACCTTCAACCATGTCCGGATTCAAACTTCAAGGTTGGTGGACAGAGGAAGACATCAAGAAGCTAAGAGAGGCCAGGTATTTGACCAGCGAAATCTCGCACAGGTTGCCTGCTCGAGGGCAGGTCATCCCCACTCCCGAACCCGGCGAGAGCGTTGTATTCATCTCTCACATCCTCCGAGGGCTAGGCCTTGCTCTAGATCCCTTTGTTAGGGGGCTCATGTTCTATTACGGGCTGGATTTCCATGACCTGGCCCTGGATTCCATCCTTCACATCTTGTCGTTCATCGTTGTGTGTGAAGCCTTCCTCTGCATTACCCCACACTTCAGCCTGTGGCTCAAAACTTTCAATGTGACGCCGAAGATGATTAAGGGCGACACGCAGAGTGCGGAGGTGCCGTAATAAACAAAGGCGCTGATGTTCCATGGCCAAAGGGTTCCTTCCCGGAGGTGTCCAATTTATGGCAACAGGAGTGTTTTTATATCACAGCTCCCCGGGGTACCAAGTGGGTGGCCGCCCCTGCCTTTCGCTCGAGCCCCCACCACAACTGACGTCATGGATCAACAAGGGGCTGGACTATGGGCCAGTAAATGATGTGCCGATATTGCAGAGTCGCATCCGAGATCTCCTCAGGAGAGATGTCGGCCTGGTCACGATACTGCAAGTCATGCTAGTTCGTCGGGTCCTGCCTTGCAAACGTCGACCCATCCGTATGTGGGAGTTCAACCCAGAAGGACCGCAAGCTATTCAGCAGTTCCTCGACATGACACTCGAAGAGATGTACAAATTGTTCTTCGGACCAAAAATAAGGTGTCCGGACACCATCGAGGATGCGGGTCTGAGCTGCAATCGTCCAGATACCCAAGTAAGTAATCCCATGGCCGAATACACTGTCTTTTTATTTATCACAACATCATTCTGAAAAGCCGCTCTTTGACCAGGACTGGGTAACAAAGGCAAAGATGATCAGGTGTTCGACCCCCCTTCCCGAAGGCTCAGCAGATCCAGTACTGGCCAAAATGCTCGAGCCGGCGCCTTATCGGGCGCTCTCAGGGGACATAAAGGGGGGGAATAAAGAGGCTGAAAGCGGGCCTCACTAATTATTCATCCAAACTGGGGGAATTAGCGCCTCCGCGAAGGAGGATAACCGGGGAGAAGGATCTGAAATTCCCTCTCCCCAAGGAAGGAAGAGGACCACCTCTGAAGACCCGGAAACAAAGGTTTCCAAAAGGGGGGAAGAAATCTTCGCCAGAGGGTCCTGCCTCAGAGGGTACCCTTGCCGCACATTGTCCACAAGGGGATCAGCCCTCCACCGAGCTGTAAGTAAAAAAGGTACTTAATAGTAAAAATATCCTGTTTTACCTGTGAGGACAATAACCAAAGCATATATCTTGTAGTTCAGATCGTAGCCCTTCTCGACAGAGTTCGTCTTCGGGGGATCTTCTTCCGGAGATGATGGAGAGCGAAACACCTCCCCATGCCACCCCGCCTCATGAGGCGGGCGACGCTGAAGTATCGTCGCGAAGGGTTTCTCCTGATCCGCCAAGGCCAGAGGGTAATCCCTCGGCCACCTGAATTCCTCTATATTCGGCTCCTAAGGAGAGCGACAGAAAGAGTCCGGAAGCGTCCGGTGTGCGATCGGACGCATTGAAGGATCTTCTGGAGCAAGTGGCTATCTCAGGAGTGCATCGTACGCTAATGGGTACGGTGATTCAGAGGATTTAATCCGCCGAAAGCGGGTTGCATGAAGCTTTTATGAGTCTGCTGAAAGGCTTTGAGGTACGTGAAATAGTGTGTGTTTTTGACAGTACTGCACATGTTAGGTGTGCCCTATGCAGATAGTAGCCCCTGAGACTCTGGTTGCCGTCGAGAACGGCGGTGAACAGAGGATCATAGTCCCAGGTAATAATCAGTCCGCCTTCATGTGCAGGTGGCGGAGGGTCCGGTGGCTAGCCGGACTGGTGAGTTTGCCGAGCTGAAGCGGCAACTTGATGCGGCAGATGCCGACATCGTGCTTGTCAACAAGCGGCTCGACGAGGCACAGGGTATGTGATTTCTCCGGTGATCAACACATAGTAAGGGGAGCATGATGCTAGTATTTTTAATATGTGTGACTGCAGATAGAGTTGCCGCCGTGGAGACCGTTCGGGCGGAACTTGCCCGAGCCAAGGAACAAGCCAGGAATAGTGATGCGGCCGCTCTAAAGGCGGTCGAAGAGCTGAGAGCCGAACAGGCTGCTCATTGCCAAAGCAAGGAAGAAATGACCAAGATGGCCGTTGAGTTGAAAGATGCCGCCGACCGTTACCAGCTTCTTGAAAAAGAAAGCCGAGCGAAGGCGACGGGCCTGGAGAAGGACATGGTAGCAGCCAAGGAAGCCCTCTTTAAAATCAGAGCGACGAAGGAGGAGCTGCGTCAAGCTGGAGATATCGTGGCTGGGAAGCCCTTTTTGTTGCGGATGAAGTTTGGAGATCCGAAGTATGCCCCTCTTGATCAACTATGGAGTTCTGCAGACGCATACGTCGATTTGGCAGCCAGTGCCGCTGATCCGGCCGAATACTTCAAGGATAAAAAAGATTGTGAAGTGGAAAGGCTGTTCTGGTCACAGTTCGATGGTCCAAAGGCGTCCATCTTTGTTGAATGAGCGAATGGCCGAGTGGGCCGAGCTCCATAGTTTGTCCGGGCTTGCCATGGGGTCTGTTGCGGATCATCTGTGGCCGGAAGGACCAAGGCCGAATAGTTATTTTAGTTTAGTGCAATAGTTCCTTGGTGTTGTGCCGCACATCGACGCTATGAAGAGGTCGGCGTGCATAGAGGGTGAACGGATGGCACTTGCCTGTGTCAAGACATACTGGGAAGAGATGGAGGCCACCGCTATTGCAACTCAGAGCTCGGCCGTAGGCTGAGTATCTTCTGAGCACTACTTTGAAGAAGTCCTTAAAGGCGCTAGTTCAATAGAGGCTCAGTGCTCGAAGAATATTATGTTCTAGTGACATGTATTCCTATTATAAAAACAATGTTTTATTGAATTATAAAGGCTGTGTTTATATTTTTCCTGAAAGTATTATGATGCCTCCTGTGCGGCCGTTTATGTATATATGTATATAACCTGAAAGTTTGCAGTCGTCGGCTTCAGCCCCCCCGCATATAATGCGGGCTGTTCACAAAAAATGCGTATTCACACTTGATCCAACGTCTTGGTCCATTAAGGAGGTGGTAGCGCAGCGAACAAGGCAATCAGACTGTATTGCTTTAACACTTTCACTTAGCCATAGGAGTTTGACGGTGGGACTACTATATAGCACCTGGTACCTCCGCGCTCGTCCGAATACGGGTCGCATACGTACATGGCCGGGAAATGACCCTTCGTTAATGCGGAGGAATCCCGAAGATTCTACTAAGTCATCGAGTGGTTGAACAGTCTTGCGCTTTATCATGACAGTCAGTTTTCGGCTTTCTCTACTGAGGTGCTCATCCGGATGAACCAGGGCACAATCGCAGTAGTTCTCCCGGTGCCACCTTAGCCGATAGAGTGGAACGTATGGTAGCAAAACACGGGAGCCGGGCAAACCCAACATTTAACCAAAGACATGATTCGGAGCTGATGCATATAAGGCCAAACTCGCGACGCCAAACACTCCCTAAGGTATTCGGTCTTTAAAACATATGTCGGACGGAGCAATGCCCTTGATAATGAACCCCGAGTGTCCAGGTACGTGCAATGATCTGATGTAGCAAAATGCCAATAACGTCAGCATACTTCTCGGTCATGTTAAGTATCCGGAGGATGTGAACAACAAGAGACAATAAAAAAGGGTTTACGCAGGGTCTTAATCTAAAAAGAAACCTTCGAGCGGGTCCCTGCTGCACGTCTGCGCCTGTGTCTCCATTGTGTCGTATCCTGGACGGGTGTGGCCTTGTGTCATCCTGTAAAAGAGAAGAACTTAGGTGAAAGTTGTCGTGCCAAAAAATTGGTTATTCTCAATAAACCATTAGAATTCAAGATAAGTCAAGTTGAGCCGAACTAGCCCTGATTACACGCAGGAAGCTCCTGCTGCCGTCTATGGGGGTATAACCATCAAACCAACCTCGGGTTTATCCAAGCTGTTATAGCTAGTAATGCGCTGGACTCGTCTAACCGTGTCCGCAGTCTTGACAACCGATCCTTTATTCTGGTTGGAGGGACCATTTAGTGTTCGGCTGTTAAAGCCGTCGCACATTCTTCCGCTTGTAAGGACCGTTCAACGTTTCCGCTAATGGTGATGATGCCACGTGGACCGGGCATCTTAAGCTCGAGAGAAGCGTAATGTGGTATTGCATTAAAACGAGAGAAAGCCGCTCTTCCGAGTAGTGTTTGATAGACACTTCGGAATGGAGCGATGTCGAAGGTTAACTTTTCGCTTCGGAAGTTGTTGGGAGAACCTTATACAACCTCTAGTAATAGAGAGCCCGTGCAGCGGGCCTCTGGGCCTGGTATTACTCCATTGAAGGTAGTATTACTGTGGCTGATTTTCGTTGGGTCTATCCCCATTTTGCGGACTGTGTCCTGATATGTCAGGTTTGGACTACTGCCGCCGTCCATAAGGACTCGTGTGAGATGGTATCCATTTATTATTGGGTCTAACACCAAGGCCACTAGTCCATCGTGTCGGATGCTTGTCGGGTGATCCCTGCGATCAAAAGTTATCGGGCAGGCCAACCAGGGGTTGAACTTAGGGGTGACGGGCTCTACAACGCGTGTGTCTCGGAGTGCATGTTTGCTTCTCCTCTTCGTCACGTGGATCATGTTTACACTTTTGACCTCTAGTGGGAATATTTTCTGTCCCCCAGTGCTTTGCTGGCTTAGTTTGTCCTCGTCTTCACTTGGTGTCTCCCTCCCCTTGTGTTCGGCGTTTAGCTTACCGGCCTGCTTGAAGACCCAGCATTCTCTGTGGGTGTGATTTGCAGGTTTATCGGGGGTGCCATGAATCTGACATAGTTTGTCTAGAATCTTGTTTAGGCTGGACGGTCCATCCCTGCTGCCTTTGGCAGGCTTTTTCCGCTGACCTGGTCGAGAGCCCCTGAATCCGGCGTTTACCGTCGTATTATCTGGGCTGTCTTCTGTATTTTGACGCTTGCTTTTACTGCGTCGTGGTTTTCCATTGCCATCCCTGACTTCGGATGTGCTTGGGTCGCTGGTGCTACTGCGCGCTAACCAGCTATCTTCGCCCGCGCAAAAGCGGGTCATGAGGCTTGTCAGGGCTGCCATTGTTCTCGGTTTTTCTTGGCCGAGGTGTCTGCCGAGCCATTGGTCTCACACGCTGTGCTTGAAAGCTGCTAAGGCTTCAGCGTCCGGGCAGTCGACGATTTGGTTCTTCTTAGTGAGAAACCTGTTCCAAAGCTTTCGGGCTGACTCTTCGGGCTGTTGAATTATATGACTTAAATCATCTGCATCCGGAGGTTGGACATAGGTCCCTTGAAAATTAGCCCGAAAAGCATCCTCGAGCTCCTCCCAACTTCCAATTGAGTTTTCGGGGAGGCTTTTCAGCAAGTGCCGAGCTGGTCCTTTATGCTTGAGGGGCAAGTACTTGATGGCGTGGAGATCGTCTCCGCGAGCCATATGGATATGGAGGATAAAGTCCTCAATCCAGACCCCAGGGTCCGTGGTCCCGTCGTACGCCTCTATGTCCACTGGTTTGAATCCTTCTGGAAATTCATGGTCCGGCACCTCATCGGTGAAACATAGGGGGTGCACGGCACCCCTGTATTTAGATGTATCATGGCGTTCAGATGGTTGTAGTATTCGGTTTTGATTTTTTGTGCGTGGCCTTCCTAGATCCATAGATGGATCTGGTCATACTGAATTTTTGGCGCAAGTCCTCATGTAGATCGTGTGTTGACTTATGTGCGGCCTTGTTAGCCGCTCTATCGCGGCCACGAGGTGGTTGATCCGACCGGTTGGTCGTTTTATTTTTCGGCTGTGTGGGCTCTAAGGCCTCGTCGTCGAATTCGGGCAATAGCTTGCGCTTTGGATAGCTCTTTGTGTGGTAACTTCCACCATACTTTTCTTCATTGTCGAGCACTTTGTTCCATCTGTTGTTGAGCGTATTTTGTGCGGCCTTAAGCCTTTGCTTCTGCTTCTTCAGACTCCTCGGTTGTGCAATAAGCCTTCTGCGGAGGTTCTCTTGTTCCAAGTGCCTTTCCGGGATGATGTTTACATCTTCGTTCGGACTGTTTTCCTCCTCGGAGGGAGGTTGATGAGCTTTATCCTCGGTGTCGCCATGTTCGGACATCGGATCCGTACTATGTTCGCCGTTTGCAGCTTCATCGTGCTCTGCCGCTGGGTCAGTGTGGTCGTCGTTTCCTCTTGAGTCGACTGGGGTGTTATTTTCTCTTTCGCTGTTATTGTTGTTTTTGCCGAGGAGGAATTTGGAGCGACGCCTACGTCGACACTTTGTTTGCTTCTCGATGGAGCTGTTCTTCGCTGCTTCTTTCCGTTCCTTGTCATTGTTTCCTTTGGGTGTATCCACCATGTATATGTCATGTGATGAAGTGGTGGTCCAGCGCCCTGTGGGCGGTGGTTCCTGTTCGTCTCCTGCATCATCGTCCATACCATCGATGTCTTCGGAGTCGAAGTCGAGCATGTCGGTTAAATCGCCGACAGTGGCTACTAAGTGGGTGGTGGGTGGGCAGCGAATTTCTTTGTTGTCTGCATCCCATTCTAGCCGGACATAGTTCGGCCAAGGTTCTCCTGAGAGGGAGAGATACCTTAACGAATTCAGCACGTCGCCAAAAGGCGAGTGCTGAAAGATATCCACGGAGGTAAAATCCATGATCGGCGCCCAATCGGATTCGATAGGCACGGACGCAACGCGGCTCTCGTAAGGGGTGAAGTCAGTATCTGTCTCTATCGCCGCTGAGAGTGCGGCCTCCATGGCGGGGTCTATCCACCCATCCTCGAATGGCGCAATTTGCTGCGGATCGAGGGCCGGAGTAGTTGCAGGTGTGATCTCCCGAACACTGTCTGACGGCAGAGCTAGATCATACTCGTCGTGATCGTGCGGCGCACCTGACATGGGCTTGAATCCGTCGAAGATCAAATCTCTGCGGATGTCGGCAGTGTAGTTCAAATTTCCGAACCTGACCTTGTGGCCAGGAGCGTAGCTTTCGATCTGCTCCAGATGGCCAAGCAAATTAGCCCGCAGTGCGAAGCCGCCAAATATGAAGATCTGTCCGGGGAGGAAGACCTCACCCTGGACTGCATCGTTACCGATGATCGAAGGAGCCATCAGGCCTTATGGTGACGACACAGTGGAACTCTCAATGAAAGCACCAATGTCGGTGTCAAAACCGGCGGATCTCGGGTAGTGGGTCCCGAACTGTGCGTCTAATGCGGATGGTAACAGGAGGCGGGGGACACAATATTTACCCAGGTTCGGGCCCTCTCGATGGAGGTAATACCCTACTTCCTGCTTGATTGATCTTGATGATGTGAGTATTACAATAGTTGATCTACCACGAGATCGTAGAGGCTAAACCCTAGAAGCTAGCATATGGTATGATTGTTCTTGTCCTACGGACTAACCCCTCTGGTTTATGTAGACACCGGA
The DNA here is from genome assembly GCA_021605145.1 of Aegilops bicornis. NCBI lineage: Eukaryota > Viridiplantae > Streptophyta > Magnoliopsida > Poales > Poaceae > Aegilops > Aegilops bicornis. The sequence goes on along the minus strand of CM038675.1, from coordinate 422,956,398 downwards.
GGGGGCTAGGGTTATATAGAGTCGGTTACAAAGGAGGAGATCTACTATCCGTATTGCCAAGCTTGCCTTCCGCGCCAAGGAGAGTCCCATCCGGACACGGGACGAAATCTTCAATCTTGTATATTCATAGTCCAACAGTCCGGCCAAAGGATATAGTCTGGCTGTCCGGAGACCCCCTAATCCAGGACTCCCTCACCCTATAGCCGTGCTCTTCCAAGGGGAAGGAGCCCATCTGCGACAACATGGAGCGCATCCAGGGTCCATGCTCTTCCCATGGGAACGAGCCCATCTGTGACAAGTGAGGAAACCCATGATTTGTTTATTTCAGTTGTTCACAATGTGATGCTCTATATGTGCAATTATTTACTGTGCAGTACATTTCATCAATCCAGTTTTAAACATACCGATAGGAATGCATATATTTGCTTGCTGTTAAGCCTGTTATAGCTAGCATATGCCTCTTCTAATTTTTTTTGATTATTCGGTTGTTTGTAGTTAGCATATGTTCAGTTTCAAATGCTATATTTGGTTTTTCGTAGTATGCCTTGTTTATTCCAGTTATTCACAACGTGATGTTCTATATGTGCAAGTATGAACTGCGGTTCAATTTCATCGATGCAGGTTCAACAATACCACTATGAATGACTACATTTGGTTGCTTCATCTTGTAGTTAACACCACTTTCCATTTTTATTTAACCATAACCAGTGTACTTAGACCAGCACAATACCAGCTTGAATGACTATGTTTGCTTGTTGTTAAATGTTAGGCCTGTTGCAGTTAGCACATCTTTCCACTTGTTTTGCTTTACTAGCGTGCTTAAACCTGCACACTGAAGCTATCTTTTGGAGATTATTTTGTCTGCCATGGATAATTTTGGTTGATGTTTAGCCTATTGTGCTTAACATGCTTCTCGATGTACCTACACAGGACAATTTTGGGAACGACTGCTATTTTCCATTGAGGTTAGTTTCATCCCATGGCTTATATCTGCTCACTGTTCAGGATATCGATAGAGGGTACCATATAGGCCGGCGGCTGATAAGGGACTAATCGGTGAATCAGACTTTTAAATGAATATATTTGCAGCCCATTTTTCGTTAGGTTAACTAGGGCCATATGTAATATATCTGAGGCTACATAGCAACATGCACTGTACTTAAGTCTAAATATGCAATCCTAGGCTACATAGCTACAAGGAAGAGTGTTACATTAATGTTCTAATGATGTCTAGATATACGTAGAAGAGCAGCAGCAACAACAGCAACATCACAGCCCTATTTGGATACTCAACTTAGCTTGAGGTTAAAGTTAGTTTCTAGCTCATTACTGACCCTGAACTAACTCCATTCGAAGAGTTGTTTGGATGGTAGGGTTAGATTGACAATAAATGCACTAGGAGAACTAGCTCCAATTAGCACCTCTTGGGTTGGATAGTTTTTTTGCTGGGTTATAGATGCAACTAGCTCAAACTAGCCCTCATGTTTAGATATACTTTAGGGCTATTTGAGCCCGAACTAGCGCAAACTAACTGTAACCATGGATACAGCAGCAGTTAGTCAGCCGATAATTTGTAAGAATGAACTAAACTCCTTCTGGCCCATAATATAAGATGTTAATTCATCTAATATGTGAGTATATTGGATGTTATAAGATACTCCCTCCGTTCCTAAATATTTGTCTTTTTAGAGATTTCAAATGGACTACCACATACGGATGTATATAGACATATTATAAAAGAGTGATGTACTACATCATTGTGCAGTTGCTGTTTAGGTTCTAATATTAATTTGGTGCTTTTAGGTACATATGTCATTGGTAAAGATCCGCACTTCGACCATTTCCGTGCATGGGGAAATGAGATATCGATGAACCAGCATCAAGTGAGGAAGCTGATAAAGATTGTTAGTAAAATGGGTCCAAAGATGGCAATTAAATTATTTGTTTACACTTTATCCAAGACAACAACGAACTACAGGATGGTAAGTAAGAACTAAGAACTCTGCAGCCTTCTTTTTACTGCCCATAATTAGTTGTGTTAGATGACAATGTCTGAATCTTTTTCCTTTGCAGTGGTTTCCAAAGCAGTTTACTCCAGATTAGCTCTCAAACTACATGATTGGTGGGCATGCAAAGGCTAAAGTATTTCTACCAGAACACGATGATTATCTAGATGTTTTCATGAAGACCGTGAAGGATGGGCGGCCGGCCATCACAAGGGGTTGGACTAGCGTCCTGCGTGCCTTCTGCATGGAGGAGGGCACAATATGGGCATTCCGCTTCACCTTGTTCAGCAACCAGAATATATTTCGCCTCTTTCTTTACCGTCTCTAATAGTACAAGTATACAACCGTGGTTCATCATTCTTTATTTGGTTCTTATGTAATTCTTGAACATATGTACCTATGAATTGAATAATGCATTGGTTGTTCGAATTTGATGGATATGAATAAAGCTGTAGCATACATTCAACTTCAAATTCAAATCCGGTACAATTTGGAAAAGAAACAACTAAATTACGGTGAAATTACGCTCTCCAGGTTGTTACGGCACACACGGTTGGTAAAACACAAACGCTTTCGATATGCACCACAATCCGAGACGGTTCACAGAGATTAAACGTGTGCAAGCATGCACACAGTTGCCATTTGCAAAGCGTGTGCGATGTCAGACAATATCACAAACGGTGCGGGCTAACTAAACGTTTGTGTTAGTTGCCTTATCGTACACGATTCGCAACCATGAACTGTTTCTGATGAAGTATGCATCGTAAACGTTGCACCACAGAATAGCGTGTGCGATAGTTGTCGTGTATGACGATGTTATGATGGTCCGACGTTTTGTAATCCTGTCCGACACTCGTACGAGGATTAGCTAATCTTCTTAACGGTGAACCCTTTGTGATGGGCCGCGCATCATACACGTTCTATAATAGTGAACCATTTGTGACGGGTCGTGCATCGTAAACGTAGCACCACAGAATACCGACTACGATGGAAATGCAAGCAGAAACAAGTAGGAGTACTGTAGGGGCCTTATCCCCGATGGTTTCTGGGTCATGTGGGAAGGACCCCCCTAACGCCCACACTCACTTGGCGACCGTTCCAAATGACGTCGCGGAAAGGGATTAAAAACCGTTTGTTTAGGACCGACGCACAACAGTGACCTATTCTTTCATTGCCCTTTCAGTGTGCAATGTTGGGTAAACTGGGGATCCATTGGCCTAATCTGGACAAGCGTCTAAGGTTGATTCGCGCAGGGGAACAACAATGGAGCCAACCGTTCTTAATGGACATTTTTATGCTGGCCTCCTGGAGTATCTGGAAGGAACACAACAATGAGCACTTTATAGAGGTGCCACACTCCTTTGATTCTTGGCTGAGACGCTTCAAGAGTCTCGTGGAACTACTTGTGCACAATTGTAGACAGGAGCTGCATCCCTTTCTCTCCATGTTCCTCCAAAATTTGTAATCCCCTATTTGCATCGTTACCTTGTGCTACCCCACTCGTGGTTGTAATCTTACTAAGTTAGTCCTAGACATGGCTTGTGGGCCTTAACCCCACCCCTGTAAGTATGTAAGCTTGTGACATGATTTAATACAAAGTCAGTGGGAGCCTCTCCCACTGTCATTTAACCCTAAAAAAACTATCTGTAAGAGAATTAATTCTGTAAGGGCTTGTTTGAATTGGAGGATTCTAACAACGAAAGGATAGGAAATACACAGTAATAGGATATGATTGCATGTGAAAAATAGAGAATTTAAAAACAGAGGATTTTTGCCAAACTAGGTGTTTGGTTCACAAGAACTGGAAGATCATAGGATGCAAAGAAGCATGGTGAGATTAAGTCAAACCACAAGAAAATGTACGGTTATAATGCTATTATGCTACTATCTCTTAGTCTTGTGCTTCATGAATAGGAATTTGAAAAGGAGGACAAGTGGATATTAAAATTCCTACAGTTTTTCTTTCAAGGAGACACTAAAGGAATGTCACAGCCCTAGCTCAGTTCCTGTTGTCTTGTTTGGCCCTCATGTTGCATCATGTTTAAATTCAAAATATTTTGAAATGGGGATGACAAACCCTAGTACCAAATTAAATCAAATAGGGTCAACCAGAAATATTTTCAATGAACCCAGAATGCTTTTCAGAAAAGTTCATCATTTTTGAATTGGTCTAGAACCTCTGCCAAAAATGGTGCACATTTTTCTAGGTCACTCTAGATTTTTGAATTAATGCATTAAGTATTTGCATTTGGGCATTTAATTCATATATATATATATATTAATTGCCCAAATAATACTGATAATGTTTGAGGGCTGCTGAAAAATATTTCAACAGTGCCCACAACTTATCTCAGTATTTTTATGAAAGGTTTAGTATTTTTAGTATTTCAAAAACAACTGCAGAAATAGAAAACAGAAATAAATAAAAGAAAGAGAGACACTCACCTGGCAACCTACTATGCGGCCCAACACTGTAGCCCGTGCCGGCCCAGCCCACCTCCACCTCCCCAATCAGAAAAGGTTTAGAAAATTCCAGAAAATAGTTAAAACTTCTAAAATTAATATAAATTCAACCGTAACTCAGAATGAGATAAATTATATATGAAAAGTGATCAGAAAAATCCAATCTATCCATCTGTACCATTTTCATGAATGTTAGAACAACTTATAGCTGCTGTTTAGCACAAATCATATAAATGGCATTTAAATATCCACATATGGAGTTTGAATTTGAATCTTATATTCAAACAAACTTCATTTAACTTGCTGCTAGATGCATTAGCTCAATCAAAAGCATATTGCCATGTCACATTCATGCATCATATTGCTGCATTGCATTGATTGTGTTCTTTCTTGTTTGCCGGTTATCCCTCCGGTGAGACGGCGTTTGACGACGTGTTCGATGACACCGATGGAGAACTATACTATCTTCGGATGTGTCAGGCAAGCAAAACCCCCTTGTTCATTCCGATACAATCCCACTCTCTCGCTCCTGCTCTCTTTTACTGCATTAGGAAAACAACGATTCATCTGTTACTTGCTGCGGTAGTTGAACCCCTTTATCCTCTGCATGACCTGTCATTGCCACAGTAAATAGATGAAACCCACTAGCATGAGTAGGAGTTGTTTGAGCCCTGATGTGCCTACTCATTCATGCTTGTTTGTCGTGCCTGCTATTGCTTAGAGTTGTGTCATGTCTGATTCATCGAGGATGAATTGGAGGTGCGTGAACATGTCCTACTGTGTGAGAGCTAAGTGTGTGAACACGATTTGGTAAAGGTAGCGGTGAGAGGCCATGTAGGAGTACATGGTGGGTTGTCTCATTTCAGCCGTCCTCAGGAACTGAGTTCTGTGTTTGTGATCCATGAATAGCTACTACCACACATTGGAATGCTTAAGTGCCCCTCTCGACTTATTAATCAACTTGATCTCTGTCCAGGAGTTGCAACTAGTTTCTGGTGTTTGTAGGTAGTGTTAGTAGTCTACCAAGTGGCACCCGGTACAGGTGGGCTTGGGATAGACTAGGCACCATGGCACGGTGTACCAAGCGTAGATCCATCCGTCGAGGTGGGCTTGGGAACCCTGCACACATCGTTTGGGGCCGTGGCGAGACCCGGCGGATCTCCTTGCGGATGGAACCCGAATAGGCGATAAACCTGGACTAGAGACTTGTGTGGTTAGTCGTCGTGGCCGACTCCTCGCCAAAGCTTCCGCTTGAAGGTTGCCGAGATACACGACGTGTACATGGTGGTAAGTGGCGAGAGCGTGTGTGAAGAAGTACACCCCTCCAGGGTTAACATCATCTATTCGAATAGCCGTGTCCGCAGAAAAGGACTTCTGGGTTGCCTGTACAATTAATAGACAAGTGAAAGTGGATACTCTAAAATGCGCAAGATAAGCGTGAGTGCTATGGATGGCGTTCTCGTAGGAAGACGGGAGAGGGTCCATAGTGGTGTATTGATATGGTGAATATGTGGCGCCACCTCAAAAGAGTTACTTGCAGTCGTAGTTTAGGATAGCCACCGAGTCAAAGCTGGCTTGCTGCAGTCAAACTCCACCACCCCCTTTGTTGATAATGATGCATATGTAGTTAGTTCTGATGTAAGTCTTGCTGAGTACATTTGTACTCACATTTGCTTATTTTATGTTTTCCAGAGAGATGTCAGTCTCGCTAGTAGTTCCGCGTGGACTTCGACGTTTAGCTTGTTACCTAAGCTACGATCTTGTGCCCTCAGCAGGATCTGGTAGATAGTCGGGCTTCTCAGCCTTTCTCATTTGTAGATGTCTGTACTCAGACATGTTAAGCTTCCGCTTGTGCTTGTTGCTTGTATGCTCTGTATGTTGGGTCATGAGACCCATGTTTGTAATATCTCGCTCCTCGGAGCCTAATGAATAAATACTTGCGTCGTAGAGTTATGTTGTGATGCCTTGTTGTATTTACACATATCGAGCATATTGTGTGTATGTTTGAAATGCTTGGTATGTGTGGGATCCGACAATCTAGTTGTTTATCCTTGGCAGCCTGTCATATGGGGAAATTTAGTCTAGTGCTTCTGGCGATAGTAGTCCGCTTCTGACCCGGCCTTTGGAGTCCTGTTAGCCCAGCACTACCGCCTGGACACTTGGTCGGCGGCATGTGTTTCACTTCGTTCGTGGTTCCGTCCCTTCGGGAAATGTCATGCGGTCACATCCGGAGTCCTGCTTAGCTCACATGTTTCTGTTACCGAGTCCTGTTAGCCCAAAGGTTACAGCCCGGATTCATACGTTGATGACCGACATGCTTGATGTGATTCATGTATGCCTGTCCCCATGGGTTAGTGCCGCTTTGGGTTCACGACTAGCCATGTCGGCCGGGTTCTCTGTCATATGGATGCTAGCGACACTATCATATACGTGAGCCAAAAGGCTTAAACGGTCTGGGCCATGGTAAGGCGACACCGTGGGAATACCGTGCGTGAGGCCGCAAAGTGATATGAGGTGTTACCGCTAGATCGATGTGACTTGGAATCGGGGTCTGACAGCTTTGGTATCGAGCCCGATCTGTCAGAGGATTACCAAGCCAAACTGGTCGAAGTTGTGTCTAGAAATGCTTTAGTTATGTAAGGGAATTGATTGTGGAAGGGAACGTAAGGCTCTTTTTACTCCTTTATCTTATGCCCTTCTGATCTGAGTCATCCTCTTCTCTTCTACGGGGTTTAAGAACTAGGCTTCTCATCTATCTATCAGGATGACGTGTTACTAATCCATAGACTTTTAAGATTGATGGTTTCAAGCTTTATCTCAGTTCCTACTACTTCCATATGTTAACATTTGTTCTCAGAACCTTGATATTGTGATGTTGAGTGGTTATGCCACCATTTTTTCAGGATGTCTCAAATCTTTTTTAGCATTTACAGCCGTTATGCTGTCCGAGTCATCCCAGGTTTCTAAACAGGCTGATGCATTTGCAAATCCCTTCCTCCGTTCTCGATGTCCTTTTGGGCGGATTAAGCACACTAATCGGTGAGTTGAGGTACTCTATTGCCTCGACATATATGTTGGATTTAGTATTATGACCCTAGGTGTTTTAGGGAGTCACCTAGTAATCTAGCCATGTTTTGTGTTCCCAGTGTGATGATTCTGGCCACCAATCTCCAAAGCATCCCGTGATGCCATTTTGTAGTAGGTATTCTACTCCTGGGTTCTTGACCCAAGATTCACTCTACTTACCTCGTGTTGATAGTGTTGCTCGTACCTTTAGGATATTAGTAACCTTTGCGATAGTCCTCGAGGTCCGTGGTATTTCCTTCTTCCAAATACCATGAACTACTTATGGCAGAAGTTCCTCGTTGAACCAAACGATCACAACCAAAGTGCTCCTAATGAGTTCTCGATTCTATATTGTGACTCTGCCAGTTCAACCTTTCTGCATGGATTATCCGGAAGAAATATGTTGACTCGTTCGACATGCTAGTCCATGCACCCACAACTCAGAAAATCATATGTTATTTTGAGTTGTCCCTCTTTAGTTGTTTTCTGACCTCTGTCTATCAATTGATAATCAGGAGTAATTGTGCATTTGTGTTCATCGATGCCTATTACTCATGTGGTCCGTCAAGCCATTCTATTCCGGAATGACTAGGAGAAACAAACTCCAGTACCTTGTCCATTTATAGGATTGGGTCAAAGCGGTTGTATTCCGCAGATCAAATGTAATCAAGCTTTTGGTATGTTCTACCCTTAAGTATTACCCACTTTATGTCAGGAATGTCATGAGAATTGCACCTTCTCTTATGAATTCTTGATGTAGTGATACTTCTCGCCATCATTATTCATTCCTCGGTATCGTGTTGTCGCAACCAGAATGCCGACAAGTGAATCGTGATGTGTGAAATCAATGCTCCTAGCAACTCCGTTGCTTGGTAGTTAAAGGACAATAATTACATTCTTAGCATGTTGGTTATTGAATCATCATTCTAAGATTGATCGTGCTACCTAGTCCATTCTCCTGGTGCACTCCTCGATCGATGAGTTAGGATTATTTCAAATCTTCACTCTATTGATCATATCGCCTTGCCCTGAAAAGCAAGATTTTTCTCGAGCTTAGTAACATATCGGTGGTTCGTGATTTTCCGAATATCTTATGGAAGTATACCAGACTGTCCCCTGACTGTTTTGTTGAGCTCGTGATCAAATTGGTTTTCCTCTAAACCAGCCATTCTCCAAGAATCTGTGTTGGATACCCCTGAGCTAGTTGGTTAAACTAAACAACAACTTCGAGAGTTGGAAGATAAAGCTTTGCCTAACTTAGTTCATCTCTAAGGGATATCTTCTGTACGTGTATGTGTTGAAGAAAGATGATATCTTCGTTGATTGATCCTCGTGATCAGTTGTCGGTGCTATTGTCTTATCCAACCCTTGATTTGAGTATGGGCTATCGTCAAATCAAATCAGAACCAATGATGTTCGTAGTGTTGTCTTACTCGTGGTTGATCCCTCGAGCACACACCATTATATCTTTTGGGTCTGACCAATGCTATCACCGTGTTCACATGATGGTGGAAGTCCAGTGATATGGAAATTCCGATGAGTTGTCATTGAGCCCATCAGTAGCATTTTGTCCCCCCCCCCCATGATTCATGTTTAACATCAACCTAGTGTTGGAAACTTTTGTAAGCATTGCCTTCGTGGTCCGTTCATGAGGTATATGTTTTGGTGAAAGAAGTGACTTTCTCTGATTCATGTGCATTTGGTGCAAGTTGCCTCCGTGAGTTCGAGGAAGATTGTTTTGTTTCCTATGGTACCATCCCAAGTCAGTCATGCACGTGCGAAGTGCTCTATGGTTTGATAGGTTGGCCGCCTCCACTCCATATGTGTTCCTAGCACACCAAGCCACTGACTGATTTGCTCAAGGAGAAGGAGTCCCTTCATAAGAGCTAATCCGGACTTATGGAAAGACTTGATATCCTCGATGATGGTTCCCCACCGAACTTGGTAGTGTTTAATATAAGACTACTACGTGGCCATGCTTATGCGGGACAACGTGTTCACTGTTTGTAGCGAACCCGCTCATGTTTTGGAGCTTACTACCATAGTCCATCTCCGAGAATCTCGCAACATCATCTCGTCGATTTATGTTGCAACTTTTCCTTTCGGACATCTTTATGCGAAATGTCCTGTTACCAACCAGATCTGAATCTCAGGCAGATATGATGGTTGGAACATTCCCAACATTTGCGTTATGTTCCCAGCTTGCACCCCAGCAATTGTTGTCCAAGATCATCTTCCAAAGTGGACTTACCATGGGTCCCATCCATTTCCGATGATAAGCAAAATCATCCATTGCGTTGTCTTCGACAAGGTAGTCCACATCATCCATTCTAGCCGAGTGTGCCATTCTTTCAAACCCCTTCCAACGATCGATTGTGATCACCTCAGGCTGGTATAAAGAGTTTCAATGATCCTTGTATCAAAGTAATTCTTTTTGCCACTTAAGGGAATAGTTCCTCGAGTCAACTTTCCCAAAGTGCCCCGTTACGGGATCATGGCAATTATTTCCTCGCCACCTTGACACCATCCACCATCTTTCTAAGCGTGGGATTGTTGCCCACCAAATCAAACCCCGTCGCTTGTTCTTCCATCCCTCTCGATGTGTTTCATGTCTCAGCTCGAGAGATATCTCAATGTCTCACTCGATGAGTGATCCTGAGTTGTTCGATCTTCGAGAAGATCGATCCCTCTCGATTTTTCCCTTTCCTCTCATTGTTATGTTAGTTGGAGTTCTCAGAGCATGACGATGAGACAAGGATGGTGATCGTGTCAACGTTCTTATGAAGTGCAACCTGGATCATGAAGATTGTGTTAGTTGTGTCCCTTATGTCATCTTACCCTACGCTTGAATCTCGGGACGAGATTCTTGTTTAGTGGGGGTGAGCTGTCACAGCCCTAGCTCAGTTCCTGTTGTCTTGTTTGGCCCTCATGTTGCATCATGTTTAAATTCAAAATATTTTGAAATGGGGATGACAAACCCTAGCACCAAATTAAATCAAATAGGGTCAACCAGAAATATTTTCAATGAACCCAGAATGCTTTTCAGAAAAGTTCATCATGAGATCCGAAGGCCGCCGCCGTTGGGCCGCCCCCATGAGATCCGAAGGCCGCCACCGTTGGGCCTCATCGCCGCCGCGGCCAGAGATAGCTATGACGACAACCGAGCACTGCAACATGCTGAGAACGCCGTCAGGAGCCTAGAACGCTCACCCGTTGCTCCTGCCGTGCACTGCAACGTCGTTTTCGCCGATGCCCGAGCTCCGGCTGCCGCTCACGAGCTCGCCGTCGTCGGTTCCGGCCACCACAGGCCCGGCCACCACCGCCGTTCGACGCGTGCCACCGAGGGCTCTCCAACGAGCCCAAGCACACCTCAAACCGAGCCCTGTGGGCGATTCCCGAGCACCTCCGCCGCGTCTGTCCATGGCCAGCGGCCTAACTCCGGTGAAAACGCCATTAGGCACTAACCTAATGACCCCCTGGGTCCATGACAGGTGGGGCCAGCTCCTGTTAAGTTTTGGATTAGTTTAAATCTAAGCCTAATCACCACAGTGACATGGAATGTGGGACCCACGGCTCAGGTTTGACCCCGGTCAGCTGTGTTGACCTGATGACGTCATCTTGACGTCATGCTGACGCTGTAACTATTTTCTTAAATTTGAATAAATCAGAAAAGGTTTAGAAAATTCCAGAAAATAGTTAAAACTTCTAAAATTCATATAAATTCAACCGTAACTCAGAATGAGATAAATTATATATGAAAAGTGATCAAAAAAATCCAATCTATCCATCTGTACCATTTTCATGCATGTTAGAACAACTTGTAGATGCTGTTTAGCACAAATCATATAAATGGCATTTAAATATCCACATATGGAGTTTGAATTTGAATCTTGTATTCAAACCAACTTCATTTAACTTGCTGCTAGATGCATTAGCTCAATCAACAGCATATTGCCATGTCACATTCAAGCATCATATTGCTGCATTGCATTGATTGTGTTCTTTCTTGTTTGCGGTTATCCTCCCGGTAGACGACGTTCCGACGACGTGTTCGATGACACCGATGGAGAACTATACTATCTTCGGATGTGTCAGGCAAGCAAAACCCCCTTGTTCATTCCGATACAATCCCACTCTCTCGCTCCTGCTCTCTTTTACTGCATTAGGACAACAACGATTCATCTGTTACTTGCTGTGGTAGTTGAACCCCTTTATCCTCTGCATGACCTGTCATTGCCACAGTAAATAGATGAAACCCACTAGCATGAGTAGGAGTTGTTTGAGCCCTGATGTGCCTACTCATTCATGCTTGTTTGTCGTGCCTGCTATTGCTTAGAGTTGTGTCAGGTATGATTCATCGGGGATGAATTGGAGGTGCGTGAACATGTCCTACTGTGTGAGAGCTAAGTGTGTGAACACGATTTGGTAAAGGTAGCGGTGAGGGCCATGTAGGAGTACATGGTGGGTTGTCTCAGTTCAGCCGTCCTCGAGGCGAGTTACGTGTTTGTGATCCATGAATAGCTACTACCACACATTGGAATGCTTAAGTGCCCCTCTCGACTTATTAATCAACTTGATCTCTGTCCGGGAGTTGCAACTAGTTTCTGGTGTTTGTAGGTAGTGTTAGTAGTCTACCAAGTGGCACCCGGTACAGGTGGGCTTGGGACAGACTAGGCACCGTGGCACGATGTACCAAGCGTAGATCCACCCGTCGAGGTGGGCTTGGGAACCCTGCACACATCGTTTGGGGCCGTGAGCGACACCCCGGCCGGATCTCCTTGCGGATGGAACCCGAATAGGCGATAAACCTAGACTAGAGACTGGTGTGGTTAGTCAGGTCGTGGCCGACTCCCTCGCCAGGCTTCCGCTTGAAGGTTGCGGAGATACACGACGTGTACATGGTGGTAAGTGGCGAGAGCGTGTGTGAAGAAGTACACCCCTCCAGGGTTAACATCATCTATTCGAATAGCCATGTCCGCGGAAAAGGACTTCTGGGTTGCCTGTACAGTTCATAGACAAGTGAAAGTGGATACTCTAAAATGCGCAAGATAAGCGTGAGTGCTATGGATAGCGTTCTCGTAGGAAGACGGGAGCGGGTCCATAGTGGTGTGTTGATATGGTGAATATGTGTACTCGTGTGCGCCACCTCAAAAGAGTTACTTGCAGTCGTAGTTTAGGATAGCCACCGAGACAAAGCTGGCTTGCTGCAGTAAAACTCCACCACCCCCTTTGTTGATAATGATGCATATGTAGTTAGTTATGATGTAAGTCTTGCTGAGTACATTTGTACTCACGTTTGCTTATTTTATGTTTTGCAGAGAGATGTCGGTCTCGCTAGTAGTTCAGCTGTGGACTTCGACGTTTAGCTTGTTACCTCAGCTACGATCTTGTGCCCTCGGCAGATCTGGTAGATAGTCGGGCTTCTCAGCCTTTTTCATTTGTAGATGTCTGTACTCGGACATGTTAAGCTTCCGCTTGTGCTTGTTGCTTGTATGCTCAGATGTTGGGTCATGAGACCCATGTTTGTAATATCTCGCTCCTCGGAGCCTAATGAATAAATACTTGAGTCGTAGAGTTATGTTGTGATGCCTTGTTGTATTTACACATATCGAGCATATTGTGTGTATGTTTGAAATGCTTGGTATGTGTGGGATCCGACAATCTAGTTGTTTATCCTTGGCAGCCTCTCATATGGGGAAATTTAGTCTAGTGCTTCCTGAGCGATAGTAGTCCGCCATAGCCGGTTCACCGGAGTCCTGCTAGCCCAAAGACTTCTGCCCTGGACACTTGATCGACCGGCATGTGTTTCACTTCGTTCGTGTTCCGTCCCTTCGGGAAATGTCACGCGGTGACATCCGGAGTCCTGCCTAGCCTGCTACTGGGTTACCGGAGTCCTGTTAGCCAGTGCTACAGCCAGATTCACACGTTGATGACCGACATGCTCGATGTGATTCATGTATGCCTGTCCCCATGGGTTAGTGCCGCTTTGGGTTCACGACTAGCCATGTCGGCCTGGGTTCTCTGTCATATGGATGCTAGCGACACTATCATATACGTGAGCCAATAGGCGCAAACGGTCCCGGGCCATGGTAAGGCGACACCTGTGGGAATACCGTGCGTGAGGCCGCAAAGTGATATGAGGTGTTACCGGCTAGATCGATGTGACTTGGAATCGGGGTCCTGACAAGGAACAAATCCTACAGTTTTCCTTTGATCCATTCCTTTGAACCAAATGCATGAATAGTAGTACCATAGGAAACTTTCCAATTCCTATGTTTTTCTTCATTTTCCTTTCAAGCACTGGCGATTCTAGTAGGCACGCTTGAGCAAGGAAAAGCCTACACTCAAAAAATGTTTTTGTGCTACTTCTACTACTTTGGACCCAGGCCACTGCCCTACTAGCTCAACTCCCAGGCCCATCGACAAATGCACATCTCAAACGCGTAGAGATAAATAATGATGGTGTTCAAGAGAGTCCATCACCGATAGCTAAGTTGCCTGGTACCTCACTGCTTGTCATATAGTAGGAGAAACTAATCGTATTTCACGTTACTACGTGTGCTCAATGGACAATATATATAACATGTAGAGTAAAAAAAGAGATGCAACAAGTGTACAACCTCTTTGGCGAAGCCATGTCGATCTCAGCATGATTGGGTTGGTCGGTGAGGATGCTCCGGCTGACTTGGCTATCGGAGGAGGGGAAGAAGATCTTAGGCATCTTGATATGGGGCCCGTGGTACCGCTCCGCTGTGATGGAGGGTTTCGTCGTTGGAGCAGCTCCAATGAGTTGTACGACACCAAGGCTGAAGACGGACAAGAGAGACAATGTTAACCTGAGTGGAATTCTAATAGAGTCTCCAATAGATGACGTAAAATACATAACCACAAAGTGCTAGATGTAAAATACATCGGCCGCTCATCTCTGAACTTAACTGTTGAAACTGAATTTAACTGTCGAAGCTGAACTAACTGTCGAAACTGAATTTTGCTCTCGAAACTGAATTTTACTGTTGAAACTGAACGCACTAGTAGGGGTGAGGCTACATGTTAGTCGACTGACTTTTTCATCTCTGGTCAATCGATTTTCTAGCCGCTGGATACAAAATCAAGGGTCTGTAGTTCATCTTCAACCTCCACCCCCCTGAGCCGCCACCCACCACCGGCTAAACCTTCCCCCCCCCCCCGCCGCCTCGCCTGCCACGAAACCACTCCCCACCACCGGTCCGTCGCCGTCCCGGCCATCCCTCTAGCCCCCCCCCCTGTGTCGAGCTTTTTCTCCGGCGATCCCCGCACCACTGCCCCACCACCGCCCCCACCCTGAACCCTAAGATAGATAGTGGGGTACCTCTCCGGTGAGCCCCCCTCCCCGCTGCGGCTAGACTTCCTTAACTCCGGCGAGCCCCCCCCCCCACCCCTTGATAATCGACTGACCCAAAAGTTGATTCAGTCGACTGAAGTGTAGCTAAATCCGAGCAGCATCGCAAGCACGAGCAAGAGCGAGAGCGGCAGCGCGAGCAAGAGCAAGAGTAGACCAGGCATGGGACCGAGAGCAAGAGCAGAGCAGCACCGCGAGCAAGAGCTAAAGCAGCAACATCTCCTACTGATGTGGACATCGCCACCGAGGGAGCAACACCGCGGAGGAAGTGGGCCGGCGATGCCGTCGTGGATGGAGCCGCGCCATGTCGGCTCGGGACCGAGCACCGGCAGCCCGTGAGATAGAATCAAGAAAATGCGGTGATTAGTGTACAACCTCTTTGGTGGCGCCGATTAGACCTCAGCTTCATCTGAGGAAACGGTAATGATGCTGCTCTTTCGGTGGTGCAGGTGAAGACGACGGTGTGCGAATTGAGGTGGCGCGAAAGACAAGGGGAACGTTGGGGCAGCTCCTTGGAAGTGGAGGACAAGGTGGCTGAATCGGCAGGATGACGAGATCGACGGCGGATCCTCATCTGGTATGGTGGATGACCGACGTCGAGATATTGCTGTGGACGATGTCATCGGGGAAGAGGCTCCGGCAGGGTGGCGGACGGAGGAGGGCGTGGGGCTTCGCGGGTTTTCGCGGCCTCGGTGTACGAATGGGTGGGCTGATTGGATGGGAGTGGGGAACCATGGCTTGGGGACGTGCTTGTCCGAAATGTGGGGTAAGTTACGGAAGTACCCCCACCAATTTGAGCTAGGCGGTTCTTGGGCAGGATGTGGTAGTTTTCGCGCGTGTTGCAATTTTGGAATAGCAAGGCGCGGGTTGAGATGGAGGGAGTTTTCGGAGCACAACGAGACAAAGATATATCTTAAATATTTCGGTGTAACAAGTCGCGGGTTGAAATTTCCAGACAAGCCTAACGTGTACTGTACCAAATCAATTCGCACTTCCGTCGACAATAAAACAAAAAGAAATCAATTCGCACCACACAAGAGAGTCTAGTCCCGTGTACTGTACGAAATCAATTCACACTACAAATGCCATTCAAAACTTTGAATTCATGTTATATTCAATTAAAATATTTCACTACGTGTATAATGCATGCAACCTGCTACTCAAATGAACATTTTAGTGCATTCCAAACGTATATACTACCACTTCAATATGAACTAAATTTGAATTCATTTCTCTGTTTGAATAAGAGCTACAATAATGATTGTTGTGAAGTCAAACCATTTGAATTTGTTTCTCTATTTTAATAAGTTCTACAATCATCATTATTGTCAAGTTAAACCATCGTTTGTGTATTATCTTCACAGCACACCACATGATTACTGTCGAGTTAGATATGAACTATGTGTACTATATGAACTTGAACTTGACTTTTTGAATCCACTTTATGTTGATTTCAAATCACACTACATTTCAAGCTCTAGCTAGATCTTCATAATCTAAACCATGACTCATATGTATAATGTGTTTCTCACATAATGTATGGTGCCCCGCCCCTACGCCTACAAGTATTTAGATGTGTGTTGCAAACGCCACACATTACAACAAATTCAAATAAAATGTGAGATTGTTCGATATATAGTATTGTTTATATTGTTCGATATTTAGTTGTAAGCTTCAAACCCCACACATTATCACAAATTCAAATAAAATGTGAGATTGTTTGATGTATAGTATGGTTTAGATTGTTCTATATTTAGCTGTGAGTTGCAAACGCCATGCATTTTCACATTATGGTATAACATGTGCAAAACCACAGCATGCATAGCACCGCTATATTCATGCATGCATATGTTTATAACAATATGATCTCCTATTCAAATATATGAATCCACTTTCATATCAAATTCTGATCTTTGTTAGTCTCTTACACCCACACAATCCTCTAACCTTTGTAGCTAGCACTAACTTTCTCTCATGCATGCACACGTCCTCCTCGCCCTCGCCCTCCCTCAGCATTCTATCCATTGAGCACATTCAATTTTTTTCTTTAGGTCGTTCACCCACAGTCTCCACAACTCCTTTCCGACACACACCGATTGATAAACCTCTCCAGCGATGTCTGCCTACAACATACACACGCACCTTCCATCTCCTCCTTTCTGTGTCCATGCCTCCTGTCTCTCATATGGTCCCACACACGTGTAAACTCTCGCCCCTCTTTTCATCGATCTCACAATCGCACACTCCTCCCCCTATCTAGCTAGTAGCTAGGCCTCTCGCACCACCTCCAAGCTCCATTCTCTCTATCTATCCCTCTCACTGGGACTTATTTGCCTCTAACAAATGGATGTACACCGACAGATCTCCCGCTATACATATAGCTAGCTAGGTTGTTATAACTCATTTTTCCCCACGCGTCGACCGATCTACCTCATTAGTTATGTCTCTCCCTTCCTCCGACAAACAACAATTCATCTACCGATCTAGTTAGGTTTTCTTTCCAAACACATGGTTCCCCTTCATCATCCATGCATGCGTCCCGACACATCTATCACGCACAGGCACACACAGAAACACATCCCCACTCTTATTGATAATATTGCAGTTCTACCCTCAGTTTTTCTAGTAGGCCTCTCCCACCATCTTCGAGAAGCAACTCCATCACCCATCCAACACTCTACCCCTCTCCCTCCCTCCCTCTCCTCTCTCTCTCTCTCTCTCTCTCTCTCTCTATGTCTGTGTGTGTCCCAACCTATTTCCCATCCTTCAGTTATGTATGGATGTCGACCGATCTCCCTCAAGACATAGGTGGGTCTCTCCTTCTCAACACATATATGAGTCGTTCTACCTCTCTAGTTAGTTCTCTGCCTCCCCCCCCCCCATAGACACCGATACATTGAGCACTCTAGTCATGTCTCCCTGCCACACACAAACTTGCCCCGTGCCCTCTGACATTCCGGTAGGTCAATCGCACTATATCTTTGACTTGCACACACACAATTTCGATGGCTCTCTTCATCGATCTCGCACCCACCCACTTGATCCTCTCTTCGACTCTATCGATATCTATGACCCCTCCCTCTCTTCTCGTGGATCGCCCCCTCTACATATGATATAGATAGGCCTCTATTTCACACACATTGCATGTGTAAAATTTTTATTTCAGATATCTGATGTCTACTATGCAATATTATTCTTGTAGACACGTGTTGGGCCTCCAAGCGCAGTGTTTTGTAGGACAGCAGCAATTTTCCCTCAAGTGGATGACCTAAGGTTTATCAATCCGTGAGAGGTGTAGGATGAAGATGGTCTCTCTCAAACGACCCTGCAGCCAAATAGAAGAAATCTCTTGTGTCCCCAACACAACCAATACAATGGCAAATTGTATAGGTGCACTAGTTCATCAAAGAGATGGTGATAAAAGTGTAATGTTGATGGTAGAAATATATTTTTATAATCTGAATAAATAAAAACAACAAGGTAACAAATAGTAAATGGGCACAAAAAAGGTATTGCAATGCTTCAAAATGAGGCCTAGGGTCCGTACTTTCACTAGTGCAATCTCTCAACAATGCTAATATAATTGGATCATATAACCACCCCTCAAAGTGCGATGAAGAATCACTCCAAAGTTCCTATCTAGCGGAGAACATAAGAATAAACTGTTTGTAGGGTACAAAACCACCTCAAAGCTATTCTTTCCGTTCGATCTATTCAAGAGTTCGTACTAAAATAACACAAAGCTATTCTTTCCGTTCGATCTATCCTAGACTTCATACTAAAATAACACCGAAGAAAATTCATATTCATAATACCCAATCCAACACAAAGAACTTCAAAAAGTTCCCCAAGATTTCTACCGGAGAAACAAAGACAAGAACGTGCATCAACCCCTATGCATAGATTGCCCCAATGTCACCTCGGGAATCCACGAGTTCAGTGCCAAAACATATATCAAGTGAATCAATACGATGCCCCATTGTCACCATGAGTATTCAATTGCAAGACATATATCAAGTGTTCTCAAATCCATAAAAGTATTCAATCCGATAACAACAAAATCTCAAAGGGAAAACTCAATTCATCACAACAAGATAGCGAGGGGAAAGCCTCATATGATCCGACTATATTAACAAAGCCCGCGATACATCAAGATTGTGACATCTTAAGATCACGAGAGAGAGAGAGAGAGAGAGAGAGAGAGATAGAGAGAGATTAAACACATAGCTACTGGTACAAAGCCTCGGCCCCGAGGGTGGACTACACCCTACTCTTCGTGGTGGCCGCTTGGATGATGAAGATGGCCACCGGAGATGATTCCTCCCTCCAGCAGGGTGCCGGAAAGGGTCTAGATTGGTTTTCGGTGGCTACAAAGCCTTGCCGCGACGAAACTTCTGATCTAGGTTAACCCTGAAGGGTTTTGGAATATTTGTGAATTTATAGGGTAAAGAGGGGGTGACGGAGGCCACTAAGGTGGGCACAACCCACCTAGGCGCGCCTGGCCCCCCAAGCGCCCTCTGGTGGGTTGTGCTCCCCTTGGGGCACCCCCAGGTGCTGCTCTGGTCTATCTAGGGCGTTCTGGTCCATAAAAAATCTCTAGCAAGTTTCGCGGCGTTTGGACTCCGTTTGATATTGATTTCATGCGATGTAAAAAACAAGCAAAAAACAAAGAATCGGCCTTTGAGCACTTTGGGTCAATAGGTTAGTCCCAAAAAATGATATAAAGTTGATATAAAATGATTATAAAACATCCAAGAATGATAAAATAACAGCTTGAATACTTCATAAATTATGGATACGTTGAAGACGTATCAGCATCCCCAAGCTTAATTCCGACTCGTCCTCGAGTAGGTTAATGATAAAAAGAAATAATTTATGAAGTGTGCATGCTAGCAAAGTGCACAAGTTTGATCAATGAAAATTTCATTCACTTTTCCTAGCATCATAACAACAATTCTTTCTTATAAAACTTCTCATGTTAAGATTCAAACAATGAACTCTTTTGAAACTCAACAACTTATGTTCTTAGTCACCAAGCAATTGCAATTCAACTAATTCAACACAGTTTAAGTAAGAGCTCAACATACTCAACCATCATAGATTCTTCTATGATTGCTAACACTCACCGCATACACATGAGCAAAACGTTTCAACCGGACACATAGAAAGATAGGGGCTTATAGTTTTGCCTCCCAACGTATTCACCTCAAGGGTGATGTTAAAAATAATAACTCATGCTACCCATATTCAACTGGACATATGTGCCTAGATCTTTCCTCACCACATGATACTTGCCAAAAGAGAAAAAATAAAAAGGATTAGAGAGAAAAACTTTGACTCTTTGCATAAAAGTAAATACTGAAAAGTAAAAGATAGGTGATAACCCACAAGTATAGGGGATCGCAACTGTTTTCGAGGGGTAGAGTATTCAACCCAAATTTATTGATTCGACATAAGGGGAGCCAAAGAATATTCTCAAGTATTAGCAGTTGAGTTGTCAATTCAACCACACCTGGATAATTTAATATCTGCAGCAAAGTATTTAGTAGCAAAGTAATATGATAGTGGTGGTAACGGTAACAAAAGTAAAAGTAATATTTTTGGTGTTTTGTATTGATTGTAACAGTAGCAATGGAAAAGTAAATAAGCGGAGAACAATATGTCAAAAGCTCGTAGGCATTGGATCGGTGATGGAGAATTATGCCGGATGTGGTTCATCATGTAACAGTCATAACATAGGGTGACACAGAACTAGCTCCAATTCATCAATGTAATGTAGGCATGTATTCCGAATATAGTCATACGTGCTTATGGAAAAGAACTTGCATGACATCTTTTGTCCTACCCTCCCGTGGCGTTGGGGTCCTAATGGAAACTAAGGGATATTAAGGCCTCCTTTTAATAGAGTACGGAACATAGCATTAGCACATAGTGAATACATGAACTCCTCAAACTATGGTCATCACCGGAGTGGTCCCGATTATTGTCACTTGAGGTTGCCGGATCATAACACATAGTAGGTGACTATAGACTTGCAAGATAGGATCAAGAACACACATATATTCATGAAAACATAAGAGGTTCAGATCTGAAATCATGGCACTCGGGCCCTAGTGACAAGCATTAAGCATATCAAAGTCATAGCAACATCAATCTCGTAACATAATGGATACTAGGGATCAAACCCTAACAAAACTAACTCGATTACAAGATAGATCTCATCCAACCCATCACCGTCCGAAGAAGCCTACGATGGAATTACTCACGCCTGGCGGTGAGCATCATGAAATTGGTGATGGAGGTTGGTTGATGATGACGATGGCGACGAATCCCCCTCTCTGGAGCCCCGAACGAACTCCAGATCAGCCCTCCCGAGAGGTTTTAGGGCTTGGCGGCGGCTCCGTATCGTAAAACATGATGAATTCTTCTCTCCGATTTTTTTCTCCCCGAAAGCAAATATATAGAGTTGGAGTTGAGGTCAGAGGGGCTCCAGGGGGCCCATGAGGTACGGGGGCGCGCCCTCCACCCTCGTGGACAGGGTGTGGGCCCCCCTGGTCTTCATCTTTTGCAATGATTTTTTATTATTTCCAAATAGACGTTCTGTGGAGTTTCAGTTCATTCCGAGAACTTTTGTTTGTGCACATAAATAACACCATGGAAAGTCTGCTGAAAACAGCGTCAGTCCGGGGTAGTTAGAGTCCAAAACAAGGGCAAAAGTGTTCGGAAAAGTAGTACGACGGAGACATATCAACTCCCCCAAGCTTAAATCTTTGCTTGTCCTCAAGCAATTCAGTTGACAAACTGAAAGTGATAAAGAAAAACTTTTACAAACTCTGTTTGCTCTTGTTGTTGTAAATATGTAAAGCCAGCGTTCAAGTTTTCAGCGAAGATTATGACTAACCACATTCACAATAACTCTCAGGTCTCATGTTTACTCATATCAATAGCATAATCAACTAGCGAGCCATAATAATAAATCTCGGATGACAACACTTTCTCAAAACAATCATAATATGATGTAACAGTATGGTATCTCGCTAGCCCTTTCTGAGGCCACAAAACATAAATGCAGAGCACCTTTAAAGATCAAGGACTGACTAGACATTGTAATTCATGGTAAAAGAGATCCAATCATAGTCATACCCAATATAAATTAATAGTAATGGATGCAAATGACAATTTGCGCTCTCCGGATAGTGCTTTTTAATAAGAGGGTGATGACTCAACATAAAAGTAAATAGATAGGCCCTTCGCAGAGGGAAGCGAGGATTTGTAGAGGTGCGAGCTCGGTTTTGAAATAGAGATAAATAATATTTTGAGCGACATACTTTCATTGTCAACATAACAACTAAGAGATGGCGATATCTTCCATGCTACACACATTATAGGCGGTTCCCAAACAGAATGGTAAAGTTTATACTCCCCCTCCACCATTAAGCATCAATCCATGACTTGCTCGAAACAACGAGTTTGTCCAACTAGCAACAGTCCCAGGGGGAGTTTTGGTTGCAATTATTTTGATTTAGTTTGCATAAAGCATGGGACTGGGCATCCCGGTGACCAGCCATTTTCTCGTGAGTGAGGAGCGGAGTCCACTCCTCTTGAGAATAACCCGCCTAACATGGAAGATAAGGGCAGCCATAGTTGATACATGAGCTATTCGAGCATACAAAATAGAATGTTTATTTGAAGGTTTAGAGCTTGGCACATACAAATTTACTTGGAACGGCAGGTAAATACCACATATAGGAAGGTATAGTGGACTCATATGGAATAACTTTAGGGTTTAAGGGATTGGATGCACAAGCAGTATTCCCGCTTAGTACAAGTGAAGGCTAGCAAAAGACTGGGAAGCGACCAACTAGACAGCGACAACAGTCATGAACATGCGTTAAAATTAATAAACACTAGATGCAAGCATGAGTAGGATATAATCCACCATGAACATAAATATCGTGAAGGCTATGTTGATTTTGTTTCAACTACATGTGTGAACATGTGCCAAGTCAAGTCACTTAAATCATTCAAAGGAGGATACCACCCCACTATACCACATCACAACCATTTTAATAGCATGTTGGCACACAAGGTAAACCATTATAACTCATAGCTAATCAAGCATGGCATGAGCAACTATGATCTCTAATTGTCATTGCGAACATGTTTATTCA
The DNA here is from genome assembly GCA_021605145.1 of Aegilops bicornis. Taxonomy (NCBI): domain Eukaryota; kingdom Viridiplantae; phylum Streptophyta; class Magnoliopsida; order Poales; family Poaceae; genus Aegilops; species Aegilops bicornis. Next base: position 422,933,314 of record CM038675.1, on the reverse strand, counting down.
TAATAGGCTGAATCAGGAACGATGAACTCATCATATTTACAAAAACAAGAGAGGTCGAGTTCATATCAGCTTTTCTCATCTCGGTCGATCCATCATATATCATCATAATTGCCTTTCACTTTTGCGACCGAACGATGTGAATAATAATATGAGTGCACGTGCATTGGACTAAGCTGGAATCTGCGAGCATTCAATAAATAGGAGAAGACAAGGCAATATGGGCTCTTGGTTAAATCAACAATAATGCATATAAGAGCCACTTCAACAATTTAGTATGGTCTTCTCCTATTGACCCCCAAAGCAAACAAAAGAAATAAAACTATTTACACGGGAAAGCTCCCAACAAGCAAAAGAAGAACGAGAAATCTTTTTGGGTTTTCTTTTTAATTATTACTACTACAGCAAGAAAAGTAAACTAACTAAAAGCTACTACTATTTTTTTGGTTTTTCTTAAAGTTTATCAAACACACAAGAAGAAAGCAAGAAAAAGAAAATAAACTAGCATGTATATTACAATGAAAAAGTATGAGCACCCACATCTAGCAATGAGTGTGTGTAAACATAAATGTAACGTCGGTGGGAAATACGTACTCCCCCAAGCTTAGGCTTTTGGCCTAAGTTGGTTTATTGCCAAGGATGGCCTGGCGGATACTCGTAGGTGTAGCTGGGGTCGTACTGAGATGCAGCGGCTATCGCCTCCTGAGCTGCAGCGTGGCGGCGAGCTACCTCCGCCCTCCTCTCGTACTCATCTGCCTCCTCTCTGGTAATAACATATCTTCCTTTTAACTGATAATCAAAGAAGGCAGGAGCAGGGAGAGTAATACGGACAGCACGCCGTCTGTCAAAGATTAGTCGATACTGAGAGGTGATTCATTCCTCTCAACAAACTGGTGGTGAACCATAGCATTAAAGTCTAGGTAAGTGTCGGTGTACAAAAGATGGGGCTCTACTTTTGACCCCTATACTTGCGCATGGGCAGTCAGAGCCTCCCGCCATGACCACGCATAGACAAGGCAGGAAGGGGGACCCGGAGAGAAGCCAAGGCCACAAGGAAAATGAAGCAACGACAAGGTCCAAGGCCACAAGGATCAGATGGACGAAGCAGATTTTCCAGGCGAGGACCCTTGCCAGGGCAGCCCCAGCGGCCCCGGCAAGACCCTTGCTGGGCAGCCCGCCCACGCCAGCCGAGCGAGCCACCCTTGAGCCCACCAATGCTCAGACAAATGCGTTGCAACAGGGCTCGGGAGGCACCTCCGTGGTGGCATGCAGATCTTTGTGAAGACAAAGAATGCTCAAGGTCAAATGAGGATAAGAGGACAACCATCCTCGCCGAAGAAACCCACAAGACCCCCGGCAAGACCCTTGCCGGGGAGACCAGCGCGCCACGGCAAGACCCTTGCCGGGTCACCCAGCAAGACCCTTGCCGGGGAAGCCAGCATGCCACAGCAAAACCCTTGCCGGGCCACCAGGCAAGACCCTTGCCGGGCCACCCGACAAGGCCCCCGCCAACACACACCAGCTGGGCCACTAACGGGCGTGCACCAGATAAGCCTTCACCGCCGTTCGCATGCAGCTGCCGACCCAACTAGCTGGGCATGCACCTGCGTGGCGGCATGCAATCCTTCGTGGAGGCTCCACCGCCGCGCCACCTCAGCTGCCTGCCTGCCTACATGGCACCGCATGCGTCGCTGGCCAGGGCGCGTGTCGAAGCAAGAAGGAGCGGCGATGGACGGGACGGGCCTCACCCCCGTCCCCAATAAAGCGAAGGGACACCTAAGCTTCGTGCATTAAATGCGCCTTGTCCTCAGTAATACGGGATAACCTCGCAACCTTGTACCCTTTCCACCTCACCTTGCCACTTTGTGGCGACCCTTTTCCTATAAAAGGAGGCCCGAGGCGACCAGGAAAAGGATTCGGCTCTTTGGAACCTCGCAGCACCTAGAGCTAGTTCAAGAGCTCAAGAACACTAAATACATCCAACAAAGCAGGACTAGGGTTTTACGCATCCTCACGGCACCAACCTGGATAAAAACCCCTTTGTGTCACCTGTCGGTCCCGCTCTTCTCACGATCCCCGCGCCCCGCAACCATAGAAGGGATTCCAGTGATCCCATAGGTGTCATTTCCCACCGACAGTAAGCATGAGGCAATTCAATATCATCATTACGTATGGTTACACCAAGAAAATCAGCTAAGCGGGTTGCATAAATTCCAGCAAAGAAATCTCCATTAAATCTATTATTATGCAACCTACGTGCAACAATGGCTCCCAAATTATAAGAACACTGAGATCAGGGACACACATGTGACATGCTTCATCCTTACCATTTATGCACCTACCTATAAAGAGAGCAAAATAATGTATAGCGGGAAAATGGATGCTCCCTATGGTAGCTTGTGTTATATCTCTAGATTCCCCCACAGTTATGCTAGCAAGAAAGTTTCTAAATTCAGATTTACGGGGGTCACTAGCACTACCCCATTGTGGAAGTTTGCAGGCAGAAGTAAAATCCTCTAAGTCCATGGTATAAGATTTTTCATAAAGATCAAACAGGACAATTGGAGAATTATGTGAAGATGAAAATTCAAACCTCCTCACAAAGGAACTAGTGAGATAGTGGTACTAGTGGCATTTGTCTGCCTCAAAGCTCACGAGATCAGCGTTACGCAAATATGCGTTAAATTCTTCCTTGATTCCCGCTCAATCCATAAAATTTTCTGAAGGCCATTCACAGGGCCGTACTGGAGCGTCCCTTGGTGGCTCCTCGTCAGCATCACGCATTGCAAGCCTGGGTCCTTGCTTCCTTAAAGAACCACCTTGGAACATTTTCCTCAGCATATTTCTTCCTCTGAAAAATTTCTGAAATTTTTAGTAACTTCAAACAAATGTGAACCAACCTCAATAAAATTGATAGCAACTACTCCTACAAGTGCCTAGAGATTATTTCAAGCATTAGAACTACTTGGAACCATATAAATTTGACATGCAAGCTCAAGAACATGGTCACCTAGGCAGCACAAATTTGCAATGAATAAATCAGTAGAACAAAAACTAATTGGACTAATGGAGGAGTCACATACCAAGGAACAATCTCCCCAAGAAGTTTTGTGAGAGGTGCTTTGAGCAAGGAGATCGAAAATCGCAGCAAATGAGCTAGAACTCGTGCTTGAGATGGATATTGGTGTTTGTGGGAGGAAGGAGTGTATGGGTGCAGGAATAAGTGGAGGAGGGCCACTGTGGGCCCACGAGGCAGGGGGGCACGCCCTCCACCCTCGTGGCCAGGTGCTTGCCCCTCCTGCTGTGTTCTCAGTGCCAGATATTCTCAAAAATTCTAGAAAAAATAACATTCCATTTTCAGGGCATTTGGAGAACTTTTATTTTCGGGGTATTTTTATATTGCACGGATAAATCAGGAAATAGGCAGAAAATACTATTTTTACTTTATTTCAACTAAATAACAGAAAGTAGAGAGAGGGTACAGAAGGTTGTGCCTTCTAGTTTCATCCATCTCATGCTCATCAAAAGGAATCCACTAACAAGGTTGATCAGGTCTTGTTAACAAACTCATTCCGACTAACATGGAACCGGAGAAATTTCGAATAAAATTATGCTACCTCAACGGGGATATGAACATCCCCTATAATAAGAATATCATATTTCTTCTTGACAGTAGGAAGAGGAAACTCAAAACCTCCAAAAATAACTGATGGAATATTTCCAATAGAGTTGATACTATGAACTTGAGGTTGTTTCCTCGGAAAGTGTACCGTATGCTCATTACCATTAACATGAAAAGTCACATTGCCTTTGTTGCAATCAATAACAGCCCCTACGTTATTCAAAAAGGGTCTTCCAAGAATAATAGACATACTATCGTCCTCGGGAATATCAAGAATAACAAAGTCCGTTAAAAAAGTAACGTTTGCAACCACAACAGGCACATCCTCACAAATACTGGTAGGTATAGCAGTTGATTTATCGGCCATTTGCAAAGATATTTCAGTAGGTGTCAACTTATTCAAGTCAAGTCTATGGTATAAAGAGAGAGGCATAACACTAACACCGGCTCCGAGATCACATAAAGCAGTTTTAACATAGTTTCTTTTAATGGAGCATGGTATAGTGGGTACTCCTGGATCTCCTAGTTTCTTCGGTATTCCACCTTTAAAACTATAATTAGCAAGCATGGTGGAAATTTCAGCTTCCGGTATCTTTATCTTATTTGTAACAATATCTTTCATATACTTAGCATAAGGATTCATTTTGAGCATATCAGTCAAACGCATACGCAAAAAGATAGGTCTAATAATTTCAGCAAAGTTCTCAAAATCCTCATCATCCTTTTTCTTGGATGGTTTGGGAGGAAACGGCATGGGTTACTGAACCACGGTTCTCTTTCTTTACCATGTTTCCCAGCAACAAAGTCTCTCTTATCATAACATTGATTCTTTGATTGTGGGTTATCAAGATCAACAGCAGGTTCAATTTCTACATCATTATCATTACTAGGTTGAGCATCATCATAAACATCATCATTAACATTTTCACTAGGTTCGTGTTCATTACTAGATTGTGTTTCAGCATCAGAAATAGATATATCATTTGGATTCTCACGTGTTTCAGCAATAGGTTCACTAGAAGCATGCAAAGTCCTATCATTTTTCTTTTTCTTCTTTTTAGAAGGACTAGGTGCATCAATATTATTTCTCTGAGAATCTTTCTCAATTCTCTTAGGGTGGCCTTCAAGATACAAAGGTTCCTGAGTCACTCTACCAGTTCTAGTAGCCACTCTAACAGCATAATCATTTTTCTTACTATTCATTTCATTGAGCAAATCATTTTGAGCTTTAAGTACTTGTTCTACTTGAGTGGTAACCATAGAAGCATGTTTAGTAATGAGTTCAAGTTCACCTCTAACATCAGCCATGTAATTACCCAAGTGTTCAAGCGTATCAGAATTGTATTTCAATTGTCTACCAAAATAAGCATTGAAGTTTTCTTGTTTGACAATAAAATTGTCAAACTCTTCTAAGCATTGTCTAGCAGACTTATAGTGAGGAATATCACCTTCATCAAATCTATAAAGAGAATTTAACTTTACTACATGTGTCGGGTTATCAGGACCATGAGGTTCTTCAATAGGTAATGGATTAAGATCATATGTTTCTTCAACATGCGGTAGATTAAGACCATGTATTTCTTCAATAAGAGGTAAATTCTTAACATCTTCAGCTTTAATACCTTTTTATTTCATACATTTCTTTGCCTCTTGCATATCTTCAGGACTGAGAAATAGAACACCTCTCTTCTTCGGAGTTGGTTTAGGAATAGGCTCAGGGATTTCCTCAGGAAGTGTCCAATTATTTTCATTTGTCAACATATTATTCAATAGAATTTCAGCTTCATCCGGTGTTCTTTCCGTGGAAACAGAACCAGCACAACTATCCAGGTAATCTCTGGAAGCATCGGTTAGTCCATTATAAAAGATATCAAGTATTTCATTTTTCTTAAGAGGATGATCAGGCAAAGCATTAAGTAACTTGAGAAGCCTCACCCAAGCTTGTGGGAGACTCTCTTCTTCAATTTGCACAAAGTTGTATATTTCCCTTAAAGCTTCTTTTTCTTATGAGCAGGGAAATATTTAGCAGAGAAGTAATAAATCATATCCTGGGGACTACGCACACAACCAGGATCAAGAGAATTAAACCATATCTTAGCATCACCCTTTAATGAGAATGGAAATATTTTACGGATATAAAAGTAGTGAGATCTCTCATCATTAGTGAACAGGGTGGCTATATCATTTAATTTAGTAAGATGTGCCACAACAGTTTCAGATTCATAGCCATGAAAAGGATCGAATTCAACCAAAGTAATTATATCAGGATCAACAGAGAATTCATAATCCTTATCGGTAACACAGATAGGTGAATTTGCAAAAGCAGGGTCATGTCTCATTCTATCATTAAGAGATTGCTTGTTCCATTTAGCTAATAACCTCTTGAGCTCATATCTATCTTTGCAAGCTAAAATAGCTACAGAAGCTTCTTTATCACAAATATAACCCTCAGGAATAACAAGCAAGTCTTCATCATCAATTTCATCAATATAATCAGTCTCAATAATTTCTTTCTCTTTAGCCATAGCAATTTGTTCATCAAGAAATTTACCAAGTGGCACAGAAGTATCAAGCATAGAAGTAGTTTCATCATAAGTATCATGCATAGCAGAAGTGGCATCATCAATAACATGCGACATATCAGAACGAATAGTAGAAGCAGGTTTAGGTGTCGCAAGCTTACTCAAAAGCGAAGGTGAATCAAGTGCGTAGCTAGATGGCGTTCTTTACCTCCCTCGTAGTTGAGGGATAAATTGTTGTCTTAGCATCTTTTAAGTTCTTCATAGTGACCAGCAGATATAAATCCCAAGTGACTCAAAGAATAGAGCTATGCTCCCGACATGGCGCTTGAGAAAATAGTCTTGATAACCCACAAGTATAGGGGATCTCAACAGTTTTCGAGGGTAGAGTATTCAACCCAAATTTATTGATTCGACACAAGGGGAGCCAAAGAATATTCTCAAGTATTAGCAGTTTAGTTGTGAATTCAACCACACCTGGATAACTTAATATCTGCAGCAAAGTATTTAGTAGCAAAGTAATATGATAGTGGTGGTAACGGTAGCAAAAGTAACAGTAGTAAAAGTAATATTTTTGGTGTTTCGTAGTGATTGTAACAGTAGCAACGGAAAAGTAAATAAGCGGAGAACAATATGTGAAAAGCTCGTAGGCATTGGATCGGTGATGGAGAATTATGCCGGATGCGGTTCATCATGTAACATTCATAACATAGGGTGACACGAACTAGCTCCAATTCATCAATGTAATGTAGGCATGTATTCCGAATATAGTCATACGTGCTTATGGAAAAGAACTTGCATGACATCTTTTGTCCTACCCTCCCGTGGCAGCGGGGTCCTAATGGAAACTAAGGGATATTAAGGCCTCCTTTTAATATAGTACCGGAACAAAGCATTAGCACATAGTGAATACATGAAGTCCTCAAACTATTGTCATCACTGGGAGTGGTCCCGATTATTGTCACTTCGGGGTTGCCGGATCATAACACATATTAGGTGACTATAGACTTGCAACATAGGATCAAGAACACACATATATTCATGAAAACATAATAGGTTCAGATCTGAAATCATGGCACTCGGGCCCTAGTGACAAGCATTAAGCATAGCAAAGTCATAGCAACATCAATCTCAGAACATAATGGATACTAGGGATCAAATCCTAACAAAACTAACTCGATTACATGATAGATCTTATCCAACCCATCACCGTCAAGCAAGCCTACGATGGAATTACTCACGCACGGCGGTGAGCATCATGAAATTGGTGATGGAGGATGGTTGATGATGACGATGGCGACGAATCCCCCTCTCCGGAGCCACGAACGAACTCCAGATCAGCCCTCCCGAGAGGTTTTAGGGCTTGGCGGCGGCTCCGTATCGTAAAACGTGATGAATTCTTCTCTCTGCTTTTTTTCTCCCCGAAAGGAAATATATAGAGTTGGAGTTGAGGTTGGAGGGGCTCTAGGGGGCCCACGAGGTAGGGGGCGCGCCCCCAGGTCTTCATCTTTTGCAACGATTTCTTTTATTTCCAAATAGACGTTCCGTGGAGTTTCAGGTCATTCCTGAACTTTTGTTTCTGCACATAAATAACAATATGGGAAGTCTACTGAAAACAACATCAGTCCGGGTTAGTTCCATTCAAATCATGCAAGTTAGAGTCCAAAACAAGGGCAAAAGTGTTTGGAAAAGTAGATACGACGGAGACGTATCAATAGCCCTTCGCAGAGGGAAGCAGAGGTTGCCATGCGCTTATTTGTTTGTATGCTCAACCCCTTAGTGCAAAATAATGTCACGTTATATTGCCCCTTATGATAGCAACCTTTATTATGCATTCTGTCGCTTTTATTCTTTGCCAACACAAGTTCGTACAACGCTCAATTTTCTCTTACACTAAATGATCTAACACTTTTAGAAGCAATTTTTATTGCCTTATTGCACCGATGAAAACTTACTTGAAGGATCTTGCTCAATCCTTAGGTAGGTATGGTGGACTCTTGAAAATAAGATTTGGGTTTAAGGGTTTTTGGATGCACAAGTAGTATCTCTACTTGGTGCGAAATTTTTGGCTAGGAAACATAGGGGGCAAGCACCACATGTTGAAGGATCTATGACAATATTACTTCTATGTGAATATGAACAAACATAAATCACTATGTTGTCTTCCTTGTCCAACATCAACAATTTTGGCATATAACATTTTGATGGGGGCTCACAATCACAAAATATTTCCAGGATAGTGTATTTGCATGTGAAAGTTCTCTTCCTTATACTAATTACTCGTGAATTGCTTGTATGAACAAAATTGTGATTGTCAAGCCTCAAAAGATTTCACTTTATAAACCCAATGTGAAGCTACCACTAGGCCTAATTAGATATCAACTTCATGACATTCAATTTATTCAGCAATTTACTCATAGGATATAAGTGAAGCACAAGAGCAATTCCAAAGAAAAGAGCTTCGTTGACGGGATGTGAATGCCGCTTACTTAGCCTCCTTGGAAACTATTTGAGGACTCTATGTTACTTAAAAACTTTCAGATCTAAGTATTTTATTAAAACAGCAAGAAAAAACAAAACAAAATGCAATTCCAAGAATAGCACACATCATGTGAAGAAGCAAAAACTTAGGCTCAACCGATATTAACCGATAATTGTTGAAGAAGAAAGGTGGGATGCCTACCAGGGCATCCCCAAGCTTAGATGCTTGAGAGTCCTTGAAATATTATCTTGGGGTGCCTTGGGAATCCCCAAGCTTGAGTTTTTGCATCTCCTTAATTCCTCTCATATCACAGTTTTCCTAAATCTCAAAAGCTTCATCCACACAAAACTCAACAGGAACTCGTGAGATAAGTTAGTATAAACCAATGCAAAAACCTTATCATTCTCTACTGTAGCAAATCACTAAAATTATTATTCAACATTGCATACTAAATGCCTCTGCATATTTAACACTCTATCCTCAAATAGAATCATTAAACAAGCAAACATATGCAAACAATGCAAACATAACATCAATCTGCCAAAACAAAGACAAATTCAGAAGAATGCAAGAGTATCAATACTTATTCAACTCCAAACATTATGAAATTCTGCCACACTGTAGAAAATTTATACTTATTATGCAAAAAATTTCAACATTTAATAACATTCTGACTTTTCTAGGGAAATTTTGCAACAACGGTAAACTTTCTATTTTCAAACAGCAACATGTAGACTTGTCAAATAAGCATAGTAAAGGCTATCAATGCCACCTTTTTTATTGAAATAAAATATGAAAAACATTATTGTAAATAACAGCAAGCAAATCCTAAAAAAATAAATTGATGCTCCAAGCAAAACACATATCATGTGACGAATGAAAACATAGCTCCAAGTGAGGTTACCGATAATGTTGAAGACGAAAGAGGGGATGCCTTCCGGGGCATCCCCAAGCTTAGTTGCTTGGATATTCTTGGAATATCACCTTGGGTTGCCCTGGGCATCCCCAATATTGGGGTATTGTCACTCCTTATTCTCCTCATATCGACATCTCACAAAAAACTTGAAACTTCAATCACACAAAACTTAACGGAATTTCATGAGATGGATTAGTATGATAAAGACAAACCATTCACTTTCGTACTGTCAAGGACAAGGTTCATAATTGTTTCCACACAATTACTACTGTAGCATATCATTTCCACAATTTATATTGAGCAATATAAACCATAGAAACTAGAAAACAAGAAAACTATGCATTGAAAACAGAATCTGTCAAAAACAGAACAGTCTGTAATGATCTGGATAACTACCATACTTATGCTACTCCAACAATTATGAAAAAATTAGGACCACGTGAGAAATTTGTATATTAAAATTCTGCAAAAAGAATCAACTCAAAAGAACTCTTCTTTTAAAAACTAGACTTATTTTCGTGAGCGCAAAAGTTTCTGTTTTTCAGCAGGGTCAAATCAACTATCAACCAACATGATCCCAAAGGCTTTAGTTGGTACTTTATTGAAACAAAAGCAATAGAACATGATTACTAAAGTAGAATAATCATGTTAACACACAAAAACAGTAGGTAAAAGTTTTGGGTTGTCTCCCAACAAGCGCTTTTCTTTAATGCCTTTTAAGCTAGGCATGATGATTTCAATGATGCTCGCATAAAAAATAAGAATTGAAACATGAAGAGAGAATCATGAAGCATATGACTAGCACATTTAGTTATAACCCAATTGATATGCATAGGGATTTCGTGAGAAAACAACTTATGTGAACAAGAATCAACTAGCATAGGAAGGCAAAACAAGTGCAACTTCAAAACAATCAACACATAGAGAAGAAACTTGATATTATTGAGATATGTAAGAGCATAAGTTCCTTCCTCATAATAATTTTCAGAAACATCATGAATGGATTCAACAATATAAGCATCACATACGTCACTCTTTTCATGATGCATAGGCATAGAAGATTTATCACTCTTTATGGCATACATGTCATCATAATAATGATCATAGATAGCAACTTCATTGTAATAATCAATTGAAACCTCTTCCAAAATAGTGGATGTATCACTAAATAAAGTCATGACCTCTCCAAATCCACTTTCATAAATATTGTAAGAAGATTCAACACCCTCCAAAATAGTGGGATTACTACTACCTAGTATTGACACTCTTCCAAACCCACTTTTATCAATGTAATCATCATCAATATAAGGCATGCTATCATCATAATAAATTTTCTTATCGAAATTGAAGGAATCAAAGGATCATATTCATTAATAAAAGCATCCCCAAGCTTAGGACAAGCATTATTTCCAGCAAATAAATCTTCAAATATGTCATACTCATTAAACATAGCATCCCCAAGCTTGTGGTTTTGCATATCATCACAATCATTCTTATCAATAGCATGAATGGCTCCAATAGTATTGCAAACATTATTATCATAATTCTTCCAAGCAAGTGCTAAAAAGATTTTCAAGATCATAAGGGATATCGTTGTCTTCCCAATCATAATCATTACAAAAACAAGTAGGTATCACAAAATCACACTCAATATCATCATCCTCCATCAATATATTCGATTCACTTTCATGAGGCACAATTGTGATAGGAGCAACATTATTTGGGAGAGATACCTTTTTACCTTTATTCTTTCTTCTTTTCTTCTTCTTCACCACATCGTGTGTGGGTTTAATTAATTTTTTCAAGCTTCTTGTTGAAGAGATTGATTGGATAGGAAGCTCCTCCTTGTTACCTGATTCATCATAATAAACACTAGGAGGGTATTGGGAAACATTTTCCCTTTAATTAGTACTCTCTTCATATTCTATTTGTTTTCTTGTCTTTAGGTAGTTGGCAATATAAGGATTCTCAATGCAATTTAACACAGAAAACATATAAATTTCTTCTAGATCAAAATCAAGAAACCTATCGGGATTTGGAAATCCTTAGTTATACATTTCATTTCTTCATATCCCAAAAGAATACTAAGCTCTTTATGATGCTCAAGGGTTGTCAGGACCCCGATCCTAAGTCACACCGATCTAGCATGTAACATATCATATCACTTTGCGGCCTCACGCACGGTATTCCCACGGGTTCCACCTTACCTGGCGCAGGACCGTTTGCGCCTTTTGGCTCACGTATATGATAGTGTCGCTAGCATCCATATGACAAAGAACCCAGCCCGACATGACCAGTCGTAAACCCAAAGTGGCACTAACTTACAGGGACATGCATATATGACCCAGCAACGAACGTGTCGGTCATCAGCGAGTGAATCCGGGCTGTAGCAGCTGGGCTAACAGGACTCCGGATAATCCAGGCTGTAGCAAGCTAACAGGACTCCGGTAGACACCGCGTGACATTTTCCCGAAGGGCCAGACACAGGAACGAAGAAGGACACATGTCGGCCAACCTAAGTGTTCCGGAGCAGTAGCAAGCTACAATGGCTCAGTGGAAGCACTAGGAGGCATTTCCCGGTAAGAGAGCCTACCAAGGATAAACAACTAGGTTGTCAAATCCCACACATACCAAGCATTTCAAATCATACACACAATATGCTCGATATGTGCAAATACAACATGGCATCACAAAAAAACTCTACAACTCAAAGTATTTATTCATTAGGCTCCGAGGAGCCAAGTATTACAAAAATGGGTCTCATGACCCAACATACAGAGCACACAAGCAACAAGCAGAAGCATAAACATGTCTGAGTACAGACAACTACAAATGAAAAAGGCTGAGAAGCCTGACTATCTAGAAGACCCTCCCAAGGGTACAAGATCGTAGCTGAGGTAACAAGCTAAACGTCGAAGTCCACGCGGAACTACTAGTGAGACTGAAATCTCTCTTTAAAAACATAAATTAAGCAAACGTGAGTACAAATGTACCCAGCAAGACTTACATCAGAACTAGCTACATATGCATTAGTATCAACAAAGAGGTGGTGGAGTTTAACTGCAGCAAGCTAGCTTTGACTCGGTGGCTATCCTGAACTACGACTGCAGTACCTCTTTTGAGGTGGCGCACAAGATTCCACATATTCACCATATCAATACAACACTATGGATCCGCTTCCGTCTCCCTACGAGAACGCCATCCATAGCACTCACGCTTATCATCCACATTTAAGAGTATCCACTTTCACTTGTCTATGAACCGTACAGGCGACCCAGAAGTCCTTTACCGCGGATGTGGCTATTCAAATAGATGATGTTAACCCTGCAGGGGTGTACTTCTTCACACACGCTCTCGCCACTTACCGCCATGTACACGTCATGTATCTCGGCAACCTTCAAGCACAAGCCTGGCGGGGGTGTCGGCCACGACCTGACTAACCACGCAAGTCTCTAGTCCAGGTTTATCGCCTATTCGGGTTCCATCCACAAAGAGATCCGGCCGGGGTGTCGCTCACAGCCCCAAACGATGTGAGCAGTGTTCCCAAGCCCACCAAACGGGTGATACTTGGTACAACGTGCCACTGCACCTAGTCTGTCCCAAGCCCACCTGTACCGGGAGCCACTTGGTAGACTACTAGCACTACCTACAAACACCAGAAACTAGTTGCAACTCCTGGATAGAGATCAGGTTGATTAATAAGCCGAGAGGGGCCGAGTTACCGGAACCCAATGTGTGGTAGCATCTGTTCATGGATCACAAACATAGAACTCAGTTCCTGAGGACGGTTTCAATGAGACAACCCACCATGTACTCCTACATTGCCTCTCATCGCTACCTTTACCAAATCGTGTTCACACACTTAACTCTCAATAGTAGGACATGTCACCACATTCCTATTCATCTACGATGAATAAGACCTGACACAACTCTAAGCAATAGCAGGCATGACAACAAGCATGAATGATTAGGCACATCATGGCTCAAACAACTCCTACTCATGCTAGTGGGTTTCAACTATTTACTGTGGAAAAGACAGGTCATGCAGAGGAAAGGGGTTCAACTACCGCAACATGTAACAGTTGAATCGTTGTTGTCCTAATGCAGTAAAAGAGAGCAAGAGCGAGACAGTGGGATTGTATCAGAATGTTCAATGGGGGGGTTTTCTTGCCTGGCACTTCTTAAGATAGTATAGCTCTTCATCGATGTCATCGAACTCATCGTCGGTACCACGTCTACTCAGAAGGGACAAATACGGGCAAACAAAGAAAGAACACAATCAATGCAATGCGACAATATGATGCATGAATGTGACATGGAAATAAGTTGTGATTTGAGCTAATGCAACTAGCAACCAGATTAAATGAAGTTAGTTTGAAACAAATATTCAAACTCCATGTGTGATTATTTAGATGCCATTTATTTGATTTGTCCTAGATAGTAGCCATAAGTTGTTCCAACATGCATGAAAATTCCATAAATAGATTCTTTGGATTTTTTTGATCATTTTTCATACATAAATTATTTCATTTGGAGTTATAGATTAATTTCTATGAATTTTTGAAGTTTAGGATATTTTCTAAAATAAATAAATCATTTCAGATTTATTTAAAATCCAGAAAGTATGTACTGCGTCAGCACTATGTCATGCTAACCTCAGCAGGTCAACAAACCGGGTCCAGGTCAAACCTGATGTGTGGGGTCCACATGTAAGTGTAAGAGAGGACTAATTGAGGTTACTTATTCCTAACCGAAATATTAGCAGGTAGGGGCCCGCTGTCAGTGACCTAGAAGGTTAATTAGTTAGTGCTAATCTGGTGGTTAGCCTAATTAAGCCAGCGCCATGTTAGCCCGCCGGAGTTGGCCGGCGGCGACCAAAACCGCGGCGGAATCTCGAGGGAGACGCTCCTCCGGTAGCGGTTCGACGCGCTAAGGGCACCAGGCTGTAGCCCTTCCTCCCGCGCATCCAACGGAGGCAGCAGGGGGGCGCAGGGTCACCGGAGTTGGCGACGGCATTGAGCCGAGCGGCTGCCGAAGCCACGGGCATGAGGCAGGCATCCCTGCGGTGCACGGGGAAGCCAACCAGGGGCTTCTACGGTTTCCTAGGGACCTGGAGAGCAAGCGGGTGCGACGGAGACGAGCGGAAGAGCTCGGGAGCTCGCGGCTCGCCGACCATGGCGATGGCCGTAGCTCGATGCTTGCGGAGCGATGGCTAGAGGGCGCGGGGGAATAGCGGGAAAAGGGGGAAACGCAGCAGCAGCTCACAGCGGTTCGGTGGAGAAGCATGGCGTGGTCGGCGAGGAGCTAGAGCAAGCGAATCGACGTCGGTGGTCGTCGGTGCCGAAGCTTGAAGACGACGAAGATGCCGGCGATGAGGGGTTCCCCAGGTCATGGTCGTTGGCTTGTCGACGTGTGGTGATGAGGCGGAGCCGACGGGCACGCTAGCTTTGTGAGGGAGGCTCTGTCGGCGAGGCGGCAGTGGACGGCGGCGACGAGCTCCGCTCGGGCGCATGCCGGGAGAGAGCAGAGGAGGGGGAGGAGCACGAGGAGAGTGAGAGGGCCGGGGGAGGTGCGTGTCAACGTCCCGAGAGGCCAGAGCATAGAGGGGGTAGGCAGGCAGGTGGCGTGGCACCCCCGCGCGCGCTCCGTGCCCTCCTTCGCCTCTGCCTTCTGGCATAGGTTGGGGATTACTGGCACGGGCCAGCAGTGCTGGGCCGCCGGTTGGGCCGCCAGGTGGGCTGCGTCAGGTAAGTCCTCTCTCTATCTCTCTCTTTTCTATTTCTGTAATTTGTTTCGATTTAGTAAAAATACTAAACCATTTTTAAAACTCCTGAAAACATTTGTGGGCACTGTTGAAATTATTCCCAACAACCCTCAACTAGTTTCAGAATTATTAGAGCATTTAAATTATTTATAGGATTTAAATGCCCCAATTCAAATACTTATTGATTTAATTCAAAGACCAAATATGTCCTGCAAAAATGTAAACCATTTTTCAGTAGATGCTTCCACCTTGATCCAAAAATGATGAACATTTTTAAAGGGCATTTTGAAATCATTGAAAAAGATTTTAGTTGAACCTATTTGGATTCATTTTGATGCTAGGGTTTGAATATCCCCATTTCAAAATTCTATGAAAGTTAAACCTGATGCAAGCAAGACGCACATACTAGGCAGCACCAGAAGCTAGGGATGTGACAACTCGCCCCCACTAAACAAGAATCTCGTCCCGAGATTCAAGTGTAGGGTAAAAGGAAGAGAGGACTCGAACTATCACAATCTTCATGATCCAACTGCCCTTCTCAAATATGTTGATTGTTGCATCATATTGATCTTTGACGTCTTTGCCTTCGAGATCTTCATCCAAGATGATAACGACAAAAGGAACTCCACAAGAGACGATCTTCTTGAAGATCGAGCAACTCATGATCAACTCATGGAATGAGACATGATAACATCTCTCGAGCTGAGACAAAAAACACATATCGAGGTGATGGAGGCAGATGTTGAAGGTTCAATTTGGTAGGCAACAACTCCACGCTTTACATAATGGTGGATGCGTTTCAAAGTAGCGAGGAGTTAACTTGCCCTGAACACCAAAGCGGGGCACCTTAGGGAAGGTGACTCGTAGAGTTATTCCCTTAAGTGGAAAAAAGAATTACTTTTGATACAAAGATCACTAAAACTCTTTATACCAGCCTAAGGCAATCACAATCGATCTTTTGAAGGAGTTCGAAAGGATGACATACTCGGACTAGGATGGATGATATGAACTACCTTGTTGAAGACAACGCAATGGATGATTTTTGCTTACCATCGGAAATAGATGGGACCCATGGTAAGCCTACTTTTGAAGATGACCCTGAATAACAATTACTGAAAGTGCAGACCATAGCAGAATGGCACAATGGCAGGTGCAAGCTGGGAGCCAAATGCAAATGCTTGGAATGTTCCAACCATGATATCTGCCTGAAATTCAGATCTAGTTGGTAACAGGATACTTCAGACTCAACATGTCTAAAAAGAAGAACTGCAACACAAATCGACGAGATAACATTGCGAGTTTCTCGGGAAATGAACTACGATAGCAAGCTCCTAAACATGAGCTGGTTTTGCTACATACATGTGAACACGCTGTCCAAGACAAGCATGACCACGTAGAAGTCTTACAACAAAACACTACCGAGTTCTGGTTGCGAACCATCATTGCGGATAATGAAGTCCTTACATAAGTCATACTATTAGCTCTTATGAAGAAACTTATTCTCCATGAACAATTCAATCAGTGGCTTAGTGTGCTAGGAAACACATATGGATGGAGGCGGCCAATTACCAAACCATAGAGTACTTCGCACATAGGCGTGACTAACTTGGGATGATTCCAGAGGAAGCAAAATCAATCTTTCCTGGATCCACGGCGGCCACTTGCATCACATGCACGTGAATCAAAGGAAGTCACTTCTTTCATCAAACATAAACTTCATGAGCTAGCACGAAGGAAATGCTTTCAAAAGTTTCCAATCACTAACTTAGATGTTAAACATGAATCATGGACAAGATGGAAATGTTGTCAATGGGTTCAACAACAATCCATCCAGGCTTCCATATGATGGAGTTCCACGACTATGTGAACAAGGCGATAGCATCAGTCAGACCAAAGGATATAACGTTGTATGCCCGAGGAAACAACCACGGGTATGACAACATTACGAACACCATTGGTTCTGATTTGATTTGAGATAGCCCATACACAAATCAAAGATTGGTAAGATAATAGATCTAACAACTGATCACGAGTGTTAATCGGTGAAGATATCATCTTTCTTCAATACGCACACAAACAAAAACATCCCTTTAAATGAACCGAGTCAGATAAATCTTTTATCTTCCAACTCTCCAAGTTATTGTTTAGCTTATCCAACTAGTTCAGGGGTATCCAACACAGATCCTTGGAGAAAGGGGTGGTTTATCAGAAAACCAACTTGATCACGAGCTCAACATAATAGTCAGGGGACAACCTGGTGATACTTCCGAGAAGACAATCGTAAAATCACAAACCACCGGTATGTTATTAAACTCGAGAGCAATCTTGCTTTTCAAGGCAATACGATAGGATCAAAAGAGCATGGAATTTAAAACAATCCTAACTCATTGATCGGAGAGTGCATCTGAAATAAGAACTAGGTAGCACGATCAATCTTAGAATGATGGTTTAGTAACCAACATGCTATGAATGAATTTATCGTCCATTAACTACCAAGCAACGAGATTGCTAGGAGTATTGATTTCACACATCATATAGTTCACTTGTCGGCAGTCCGGTTACAATAACACAGAGACCGAGGAATGAATGATAATGGTGAGAAGTAACACTCTATCAAGAGTTCATAAGAGGTTGTGCAGTTCCTATGATATTCTTGACATAAAGAGGGTAATACTCTAAGGTAGAATAGAACAAAAGCTAGACTGGCATTTTGGTCTGCGGAATACATCTGCTTTGACCCAATCCTAGATATGGATGAGGTACTGGAGTTTGTTTCTCCTAGACACTCTGGAATAGAATGACTTGATGGACCACAAGAATAATAGGCATTGGTAACACAACTGCACACATACCCTTGACTATCAATTGATAGACAATGGTCGGAATATAGATGAAGAGGGACAACTCAAAGGAACATATAACTTTCTGAGTTGTGGATGCATAGGTTAGTAGGTCGAGCAAGCTCAACTTCTTTCTTCCAGATAACCCATGCAGAAAGGTAGGACTGGTAGAGTCTCGGCCATATTGGAGAACTCATCAAGAGCACTTCTGTTATGATCTCTCAGTTCGAGAGAACTCCCGCCATAAGCAGTTCATGGTATTTGGAAGAAGGATATACCACGGACCTTGAGGACTATCGCAAAGGTTACTAATATCCTAAAGGTACGGGCAACACTATCAATAGGAAGTGAGTAGAGTGATTCTCGGGTTAAGAACCCAGGAGTAGAATACCTACTTCTAAATGGCATCACGGGATGCTTTCGAGAATGATGGCCAGAATCATCACACTGGGAATACAAAACATGGCTAGATTATTGGGTGGTTCTCTAGAATACCCTAGTGTCATAATAATAGCTTCAACATATATGTCGAGGCAATGAAGTATCTCAACACACTGGTTAGTGTGATTAATCTGGCCCAAAGGAACATCAGAAACGGAAAGAAGGGATTTGCAAATGCATCAGACTATTTAGAAACCTGGGATGACTCGGACATCATAACGGCTGTAAATGCTGAAAAATATTTGAGACATCCTGCAAAATGGTGGCAAACCACTCAACATCATAATATCAAGGTTCCGAGATCAACTGTTAACACACGGAAGTAGTAGGAACAAAACTGACGTTTAACCAACAATCCTATAAGTCTACGGATTAGTAACACGTGATCCTGATAGAAAGATGAGAAGCCTAGTTTCTTAACCCCGTAGGAAAGATAGGATAACTCGGATTAGAAGGGCATGAGGTATAAGAAGTAAAAAGAGCCTCACGTTCCCTTCCACAATCAATTCCCTTGTATAACTAAAGCATGTCTCTCTTTAAAAACATAAATTAAGCAAACGTGAGTACAAATGTACCCAGCAAGACTTATATCAGAACTAGCTACATATGCATCAGTATCAACACAGGTGGTGGAGTTTAACTACAGCAAGCTAGCTTTGATTCGGAGGCTATCCTGAACTACGACTGCAAGTAACTTTTTGAGGTGGCACACACGAGTCCACATATTCACCATATCAATACACCACTATGGATCCGCTTCCGTCTCCCTACGAGAACGCCATCCATAGCACTCACGCTCATCTTGCGCATTTTAGAGTATCCACTTTCACTTGTCTATGAACTGTACAGGCAACCCAGAAGTCCTTTACCGCAGACACGGCTATTCGAGTAGATGATGTTAACCCTACAAGGGTGTACTTCTTCACACATGCTCTCGCCACTTACCGCCATGTACACATCATGTATCTCAGCAACCTTCAAGCGGAAGGTTGGCGAGGGTGTCGGCCACGACCAGACTAACAACCCAAGTCTCTAGTCCAGGTTTATCGCCTATTCGGGTTCCATCTGCAAGGAGATCCAGCGAGGGTGTCACTCACGGCCCCAAACGATGTGAGCAGGGTTCCCAAGCCCACCAAACGGGGGATACTTGGTACACCGTGCCACTGCACCTAGTCTATCCCAAGCCCACCTGTACCGGGTCCCACTTGGTAGACTCTCTAGCACTACCTACAAACACCAGAAACTAGTTGAAAATCCTGGACAGAGATCAGGTTGATTAATAATCCGAGAGGGGCCGAGTTACCGGAACCCAATGTGTGGTAGCAGCTGTTCATCGATCACAAACACAGAACTCAGTTCCTGAGGACGGTTTCACTGCGACAGCCCACCATGTACTCCTACATGGCCTCTCATCGCTACCTTCACCAAATCGTGTTCACACACTTAACTCTCAACAGTAGGACATGTTCACCACATTCCAATTCATCTCCGATGAATCAGACCTGACACAACTCTAAGCAATACCAGGCATGACAACAAGCATGAATGAGTAGGCACATCATGGCTCAAACAACTCCTACTCATGCTAGTTGGTTTCAACTATTTACTATGGCAAAGACAGGTCATGCAGAGGAAAGGGGTTCAACTACCGCAACGTGTAGCAGTTGAATCGTTGTAGTCCTAATGCAGTAAAAGAGAGCAAGAGCGAGAGAGTGGAATTGTATCGGAATGTTCAATGGGGGGTTTTCTTGCCTGGCACTTCTGAAGATAGTATAGCTCTTCATCGGTGTCATCGAACTCATCGTTGGTACCACATCTACTCAGAGGGGACAAATACCGGAAAACAGAGAAAGAACACAATCAATGCAATGCGACAATATGATGCAATGTGACATGGAAATATGTTGTGATTTGAGCTAATGCAACTAGCAACCAGATTAAATGAAGTTGGTTTGAAACAAAGATTCAAATTCAACTCCATATGTGATTATTTAGATGCCTTTTATTTGATTTGTCCTAGACAGTAGCCATAAGTTGTTCTAACATCTATGAAAATGCCATAAAAAGATTCTTTGGATTTTTCTGATCATTTTTAATATATAATTATTTCATTTGGAGTTATAGATTAATTTCTATGAAATTTTGAAGTTTAGGATATTGTCTGAAATAAATAAATCATTTCTGATTTATTTAAAATCCAGAAAGTATTTACTGCGTCAGCACTACGTCATGCTGAGCTCTGCAGGTCAACAGACCGGTTCTAGGTCAAACCTGATGTGTGGGGTCCACATGTTAGTGTAACAGAGGACTAACTGATGTTACTTAATTCTAACCAAAATATTAGCAGGCGGGGGGCCCGCTGTCAGTGACCTAGGAGGTTAATTAGTTAGTGCTAATCTGGTGGTTAGCCTAATTAAGCCAGCGCCATGTTAGCCCGCCGGAGTTGGCCGGCGGCGACCAAAACCGCAGCGGAAGTTCGCGGGAGACGCTGCTCCGGCAGCGGTTCGACGCGCTAAGGGAACCAGGCTGTAGCCCTTCCTCCCACGCATCCAACGGAGGCAGCAGGGGGGCACAGGGTCGCCGGAGTTGGCGACGGTGTTGAGACGAGCGGCTGCCAAAGCCACGAGCACGAGGCAGGCATCGCTGCGGTGCACGGGGAGGCCAACCGAGGGCTTCTACAGCTTCCTAGGGACCTTGAGAGCACGCGGGTGCTACAGAGACGAGCGGAAGAGCTCGGAAGTGCGAGGCTCGCCGGCCATGGCGATGGCCATAGCTGAATGCTCGCGGGGCGACGGCTAGAGGGCGCGGGGGAACAACGGGAAAAGGGGGAAACGCAGCAGCAGCTCACAACGGTTTGATGGAGAAGCACGGTGGGGTCGGGGAGGAGCTGGAGCAAGCGAATCGATGGCGGCGATTGTTGGTGCGGTAGCTTGAAGACGACGAAGATGCCGGCGATGAGGGGCTCCCGAGGTCATGGCCGTTGTCTTGTTGACGTGTGGTGATGAGGCGGAGCCGATGGGCACGCTAGCTTTGTGAGGGATGCTCTGTGGGCGAGGCGGCAGTGGACGACGGCGACGAGCTCCGCTCGGGCGCATGCGGGGAGAGAGCAGAGGAGGGGGAGGAGCGCGGGGAGAGTGAGAGGGCTCGGGGAGGTGCGTTTCGACATCCCGAGAGGCCTAAGCATCGAGGGGGGCAGGCAGGCAGGTGGCGTGGCGCCCCCGCGCGCGGTTCGTGCCCTCCCTCGCCTCTGCCTTCTGGCAGAGGTTGGGGATGACTGGCATGGGCTTGCAGTGCTGGGCCGCCGGTTGGGCTGGCAGATGGGCTACGCCAGGTAAGTCCTCTCTGTCTCTCTTTTCTACTTTTGTTTTTTTTTTCATTTTTGTAATTTGTTTCGATTTAGTAAAAATACTAAACCATTTTTTAAAACTCCTGAAAACATTTGTGGGCACTATTGAAATTATTCCCAACAGCCCTCAACTAGTTTCAGAATTATTAGAGCATTTAAAATATTTATAGGATTTAAATGCCCCAATTCAAATACTTATTGATTTAATTCAAAGACCAAATATGTCCTGCAAAAATGTAAACCATTTTTGGTAGATACTTCCACCTTGATCCAGAAATGATGAACATTTTTAAAGGGCATTTTGAAATCATTAAAAAAGATTTTAGTTGAACCTATTTGGATTCCTTTTGATGTTAGGGTTTGAACATCCCCATTTCAAATTTCCATGAAAGTTAAACATGATGCAAGCAAGACGCACACACTAGGCAGCACCAGAAGCTCGGGATGTGACAAGGGTAATCAAGTTATCACAATTTTTGGACACGATTTGATCATGAAATAATGTGCATTGGAGATTTAAATGACCACATTCATTGCAAAGTTCACAAGGATGGTGAACAAATTTACATCTTTCAGCACATTCATCTAGCCTCTCTTGCAAATTTTTCGTCTCTAAATATTTATGCTTCTTACAAAACCTATCTTCCCTTTTTGGTGTGAAAAGGCACTCCCAATTCACTCCGCAAAAAGTGACATGCTTATAAGAAATGTTTTTTTCATGACTTGTGCAATCATCATTAGCATTTTGGATATTCAAAGAATTCACACTAACAACATTGCAATCATGCTCATCATTCAAATATTTTGTGCCAAGCATTTTATTGACTTCTTCTTCTAACAATTGAGCACAATTTTCTGAACCATCATTTTCAAGAAAGATATTATAAAGATGATCAATAATATGATGCAACCTAAATTCCATTTTTGTATGTACTTCTCTTTTATAGACCAAACTAGTGATAAACAAGAAACTAAAAGATTCAATTGCAACATGTAAAGATATACCTTCAAGCACTCACCTCCTCGGCAATGGCGCTAGAAAAGAACTTGATGTCTACTACGCAACTTTATTCTTGTAGACACGTGTTGGACCTCCAAGCGCAGAGTTTTGTAGGACAGTAGCAATTTTCCCTAGTGGATGACCTAAGGTTTATCAATCCATGAGAGGTGTAGGATGAAGATGGTCTCTCTCAAACGACCCTGCAACCAAATACAAGAAATCTCTTGTGTCTCCAACACACCCAATACAATGGCAAATTGTATAGGTGCACTAGTTCGGTGAAGAGATGGTGATAAAATTGTAATATTGATGGTAGAAATATATTTTTATATTCTGAATAAATAAACAACAAGGTAAAAAATAGTAACCGGGCACAAAATTTGTATTGCAATGCTTGAAAATGAGGCCTAGGGTCCATACTTTCACTAGTGCAATCTCTCAACAATGCTAATATAATTGGATCATATAACCACCCCTCAAAGTGAGATCAAAAATCACTCCAAAGTGCCTATCTAGCGGAGAACATAAGAATAAATTGTTTGTAGGGTACAAAACCACCTCAAAGCTATTCTTTCTGTTCGATCTATTCAATAGTTCGTACTAAAATAACACAATGCTATTCTTTTCGTTCGATCTATCCTAGAGTTTGTACTAGAATAACGCCAAAGCAAATTCATATTCATAATACCCAATCCAACACAAAGAACTTCAAAAAGTTCCCCAAGATTTCTACCGGAGAAACAAAGAAAAGAACATGCATCAACCTCTATGCATAGATTACCCCAATGTCACCTCGGGAATCCGTGAGTTGAGTGCCAAAACATATATCAAGTGAATCAATACGATACCCCATTGTCACCACGAGTATTCAATTGCAATACATATATCAAGTGTTCTCGAATCCATAAAAGTATTCAATCCGATAACAACAAAATCTCAAAGGGAAAACTCAATTCATCACAACAATATAGAGAGGGGAAAACACCGTATGATCCAACTATATTAACAAAGCCCGCGATACATCAAGATCGTGACATCTCAAGATCACGAGAGAGAGAGAGAGAGAGAGAGAGAGAGATTAAACACATAGCTATTGGTACAAACCCTCAGCCCCGAGGGTGGACTACTCCCTCCTCATCATGGTGGCTGCTGGGATGATGAAGATGGCCACCGGAGATGATTCCCCCCTCCGGCAGAGTGCCGGAAAGGGTCTAGATTGGTTTTCGGTGGCTACAGAGCCTTGCAGCGGTGGAACTTCTGATCGAGGTTAACCCCAAAGGGTTTTGGAATATTTGTGCATTTATAGGGTAAAGAGGGGGTGTGGGAGAAAACCGAGGTGGGCACAACCCACCTGGGCACGCCTGGGCCCCCAGGCGCGCCCTGGTGGGTTGTGCCCCCCTCGGGGCATCCCCCAGGTGCTGCTCTGCTCCATCTTGGGTGTTCTGGTCCATAAAAAATCTCCAGCAAGTTTTGTGGTGTTTGGACTCTGTTTGTTATTGATTTCCTGCTGTGTAAAAAACAAGCAAAAAAAACAGCAACTTGCACTAGGCACTGGGTCAATAGGTTAGTCCCAAAAAATGATAAAAAGTTTCTATAAAATGATTGTAAAACATCCAAGAATGATAAAATAACAACATGAATACTTCATAAATTATGGATACGTTGGAGACTTATCAATATCATTGACACATATTCCCAGAAATACATTCATGAAATCACACGCCATCTGTCTAGGTTTGTATCTCTCTCACACACACCCACGTAGGTGGGGGACGTGCACGACGAGAAGAGGTGCACGCAGGTTCACGTACTCCTGTACTCTTCCCAACCATACCCGTGCGGGTACACGGTGGTGCTCATTTCTGTACGAAAAGGCAGCCCACGTGGTAATTTGACACGTGTACTGGTTGTCCACTTGATGGAGGATTGTCTACCACGGGTGAACAAACAAAATGTGACTTGACGCGTTATGTTAAAAAAGAGGCAAACCTTGTGGGGCCTACCTTAGAGGCAAGGGTCTATACACTGGAGATGCTCTGTATGTATTACTTTTGATGTGTCCCGTCAACTCGCAGAACAAGGAGAAGCTTGCTTAGTACGCTGTCTCCCCCGCCCACGGGCGCGGTGGCTCGCGGGATGAGGTGAAGATTGCTTACTATGCCTTAGGCTGGTCATAGTGGGGAGTAACTTAGACTAGTAACATGAATATGTTACTAGTCTATGTTACTACATTCATAATGGGTAGTAACATATGGATGGTAACATGCAACCCTTCATCAATTAAGATATAGACTCATTTTATCTCCGGGTGTGTTATGTTACAGTAACATATTATGTTACCACACGGATCTCTCTCCTCATTAACTCCAGGCCACATTAGCAAATTTATCTTGGGATGTGTTATGTTACTACCTAAGTTACTCCCACTATGACTAGCCTTACGCCCGCTCCCTCGCCCACGCGCGCTGTGGCTCGCAGGACGAGGAGAAATTTTTACTACTCCCTCCGTTTACTCATGTCCCTACCTTGGTTAGAGAGATTATCATATTGTTTGAAATATATGTCCTTTAGTAGATTTCAATATACTACTAGTACATACTCCAAACACTGACGTATATAGACGTATTTTAGAGTGTATATTCACTCATTATGCTCTGTATGTAGTCCATACTGAAATGGACGTAATAGTACGCACTCTCCCTCGCCCCTCGACCCTCGCCCACGTGGTGGACGTGCAACAATTCATTCGGTCTTAGATAGCAAGAACGATATATACTGCAGTACCATTATTGCTCGACTTCCCGAAGAGGCGAAGAGCCAATCACAAGGTTAATATTTTGGACATGCCAAGCGCAAGGTTTATAGGAGAACGAGTAGTAGTACTAGTCGTATGTACCAGTGGTATGTACTGTACGAGGAAGAAGGCAACAAGATGTATGTTTTGCGTGACAGTCTCTTCTTACATGATGTGCTAGACCTAGTGGACCTCATTGTTGCAATGGGACTACTCCCTATCATAGATGGCACGATTCATAGTGGTGGGCGGCGGGCATAATTCGGAGCTGCTTAGTCTTAAACCCCATGAAGAAGTCCCATCGAATGGAATAGCCATCCTCTACACGTGCTCCTATGTAAAATGAGTAAATGAGACAAAAAGAGAAAGAGACGAAGTAAAAAAAATCACCATCCTTAGATCCAGCCCTATTGTATTAGTGAATGATATCTCTACGTCGTGATTGACACGGCTATATCATTAACCATGCTACGGAGGTAGAAGCAGGTTTTTATTTATTCGCGGAGGTAGCAGTGGATGGATATTCAACGAGGAGCGAAATGATGGCTGCTTCCTCAGTCAAACATAGAGAAAGGTGGGCCTCGTGATTTCATGGCTTATTAGTCATTATTACTGCCTATACTCTTTGGCCATATATAATAACCACGTGGTAGTACAGTAATGGGCTATACTTTTAATAACCATGCTCGAAGAGAAGAGGTGCACGCACCCACGCACGTAGTAGTGTACCAGTAGCACTGTTTGAGTCTTTTACGTCTTCCCCAACCACACACGTGACACAGTGGAGCTCATTTATGTAAGATGACGCAGACCACGTGATAATTTGACGCGTCTAGTAGTAGTTACTCACTTATAAATAATGGAGAGTCGGGAACCACGCATGAACGGTGTCGCGTCATTTATAAATAAAGTTTTTTTTCTTCAGTGGCACGTACGCAATATAAATAGGTTCATATGGAGAGAAAAGGAAACCGCTCCACTATATACATAGCCAGGACGAACCTACACGGTTTGCTTGCTGGGGTTGCTCTCTTCACACTCTCTCGCACCAAACGACTGTGGCCACATCTCTAACATCCGGGCGGATCACGTCCGCCGGGGGAAGGGGTGTATGCTTAGTCTAGATGCGGTCGCCGTCACCGACGGTGAAAACCCACTGTCGGCACGTCCCGATCAGGGGTCCCTGCCGTTCTCTCTCACAAAGCCGGTGAGGTCGCCTTCGTCCCTTGCTCACGGCCGCGACGTGGGTAGTTGCTGCCTCTCACCGCCCTCCTCTAGGTTGAGCTACGTCCCAACATCCCTCAGGTACAACTTCCTTTATAGCCGGCTTGCACCACTGCCCCAGCTGCCCACATCACTCCATGTGGATATTTCTCTACTTGTTTGCCCCGCACATACATCTACTGGCTTCTATGTACTGTATTTGTGATGAGTTTATGTCTCATCAACTAGTTACAGTAGTCTTATTATAATCACGCTTCTTCAATTTCTTTGCCACAGGGATGCTCATCTCAATTTTGGTGAAACTGCACAAAATGAACCGATGGTCAAAGGGTTGCAAACTTCATTTCTTGGGAAGCTCCAACGTTGCCAGCAAATTAAAGCCTGAGTAGGGTTTATGGTTCAAGGGCTAGGGTCTGCATGGATCGTTTTTTTTCTTTAGTTGTCTCTGTTCCAAAATAAGTGTCAACTTTAGTATTAGTACAACTTTGTACTAAAGTTTAGATGAAGTTGAGACACTTATTTTGGAACAGAGGGAGTACATATTGGCTATGATCTGTCAATCATTGAGATGCAATAGCATGCATGTTAGTCTCCTTTGTATTTGATGAAATGTTGCAACAGGCAACCTTGGACGCAAGATACATGAAACAGAAGCTGGAAGCTTCAACGCATTGTACAAATTTATCTCGTTGGGAAATTACAGTATGTACTATACTAGTACTATGTAAAGAGTTAGGTGTCGCACGGTGTCCAGAAAATATGGTGATAGTTTGAGGTGGGCCATGTAATCACTGAGACTGCATGTTTTCACTGCTTTCGCACTCCTCCGCTGTAAGAATGGAGAAAATTGTAATCTAGTACTCCTTTCGCCGAAAGTGTGGGACATCCAGCAACCGTACCAGCTCAGTAATAATGACCAATGAGCCGTCAAATCACATAGACCCAGTAGTAAGTTGGACGGACGAAGCAACCATCATTCTTGAATCCGCTTCTCCCTTCAACGCTGTCGGTGTACTAGAGTAGGGGTACCCTAGTATCCCGAACTTGTGCACGGGCAGTTGCAGCCCTCCGCGGCAAGGCTTACCGGGTGACTGCCATGGTCCTCCGTGGTTCCTTTGGAGCCATTCAAGAACAAAGTATTCAAGCCAAGGAGACAAGGCCCCGGCAAGAGGAGCTTGCCGGGAAGGCCACCCAAGGCACCTAGGAGACAAGGCCCCGGCAAGAGGAGTTTGCCGAAGGCCCGATGAGCGACAAGCTTCCGGGCGCGACAAGACAACAATCATGCAAGGCGCTTGCCGCGCGTATCACCACTCAGACCTGCGCTCCAAAGACATCCACTAACGTGTCGCCTCGACCTTTTCCAGCGCCAAGGTGGCGAGAGAGGTCAGGCAGCCACGGTGCGAGGTGGCAAGCGGCGCCGACAAGATTGCCATCATGGCAGCGGTGGCGCCTGACAGTCCCTGTTTGCACCGTTAGGGCGACGAGAAGGGCATTTAATGCCTTTGTCCCCGCCGTCGTGGTTAGGTATGATACATCGTACACCTGCATACAAGTAGCTGTACCAACCACTCCTTTTCCATTTTTACCCTTGTCTATGTTGCCACCTGTCGGAGACCCCTTGAGCATATAAAAGGAGGCCCATGCGCAATGTAGAAGGGGTTCAGGGGGTTCGAAGCCAGACACGTTCGGTCTTGTTAGCAGCTCGTGTGTACTGTAGCACTCAAGCATTCCCGAGCAAGAACTCAATACACTCAGACATGCAGCAGTAGGAGTGTTATCTCTCCGGAGAGCACCGAAGCTGGGTAAACCTCTCGTGTGCTTCGCCTCGATCTGCTCTTCGTGCGACCTCTGCCTCCCACCGAACCAAAAAGGGGCTCGGTCCGCCGGTCCCATAGGTGTTCGTGGGCCAGATCAGCCTGCCCCGACATCTTTGGCGCGCCAGGTAGGGGGGCGTCGAGATTGTGTGAACCTGATCCGGCGTCCACACGAGCTAGATCTTCTTCATCATCTTCATCAACATGCCACCGAAGAAGAAGGCTTCGGCGGCAGATGTTCCGTCCGCGTCGAACCCACCACCACCAGAGCAAATGGGTGGTGGGGTAGACG
The DNA here is from genome assembly GCA_021605145.1 of Aegilops bicornis. Lineage (NCBI taxonomy): Eukaryota > Viridiplantae > Streptophyta > Magnoliopsida > Poales > Poaceae > Aegilops > Aegilops bicornis. The sequence continues at coordinate 422,904,263 of CM038675.1, read as the reverse complement.
CCGGCGGAAGATTGGACATCGACGGAGGAGCCCACGGTGCTACCAAGTCCAAGGACAAGGCCGCGCAGACCTCGGCATCCGTACATTCACCGCGCCCGTCTCAGGAGGCGCGGGACCGACGGTGTCATGGTATTCACAATGCCATACGCTCGTTGGACCAAGACCGAGCTGGTGGATCTCGAGATGCCCAAGACCAGCATGCACGTCAACATGCCGGGCGCGAAGCGAAACGCATTTTCGCTGGACGGGATATCGCTCCTTCTAACATAGTTAGAAGTCGAGCATATCCCGCTCCTCACGCCGTTCGCCATCGCAACCCACCACTCTAGCGTAAGCTTTGGCGAGAGCTCAATCGCCTCTGGATTACCCTCCAACAGCCGACAAGGTCGATGAATGGAGGCCACCATTCGTAGTCTTTTTCGGCTTTGCCAACGGCGACGCTCTGCGGCAGCCGAGCGCATCGCTGCCGCGGCAGGACTGCCAAGCACGAGCCGGTGGCGACGAAACCGGTGGGGGTGCAACCACCATGCACTCTCCGCCCCAAAGGCCAAGATCGCCGACTCGCCGGATCCACCTCGACAGCGACTCCACCGCATTATCAGATCCACGAGCTCGTCGCGATCAGCGCCAAGTTCTTCATGAACGACAGCAAGAAGACGCTCAAACTCGCATCGAAGCGCCAAGAGAAGCGCTGGCGTCAATCCGACCAGCGCTACCGGGCCCTCTGTCGACATGCATGCTCCAGGGAACCAGCAACTTGCCGTGACGCTGGAGGTTGTCTTATGCTCACCGGTGAGCTGCGGCAAGTCCAAAGGGCCCAAAGAAGAAGAATTTCAAGCCGACGCATCGCAGAAGTACGACGGCAAGACGCATCCTCGAGTTCCTCAAGCATCTACACCATCGCGTGCAAGCTGCCGGGGCGAGACGACAAGATCCTAGCCAACTACTTCCCGCCGGTGCTCAAGCCCAATGTCGATCCTGGCTCATGCACTTGCCGGACAACTCCATATCCTCTTGGCAGATCTATGCCATCAGTTTGTCGGCGCTTTACAGCGCCACAAGCCCCATGGCTAAGAAAGCGACCTTCATCTCGCCGCCTGTAAGGAAGGAGAGCCCTCGCAAGTACATTCAGAGATTCAGCCACAGACAAAGACAACATCCCAGATGTCCACCCCGCCGCTGTAATCAGCGTTCCATCGAGAACGCATTTAAACCGCAGGATGCGGAGGAGATGGCAATGTGCAAGATCGTAGACGCTGCGAGCTATATGCCCGCCGACAAGTGTGCACGCGTCTTTGAGGAAGGAGGAGACTCCCCGGAGAGAATACTGAAGCAGGAGGATCTGATAGTGAGGAAACCGCCCCGGCAAAGAAAAGCCGGCGGCGGAGCAACAGGAAGAAGAAAGGCAGAGATGTACTAGTTGTTGAGCAGTCCGGCAACGGAGGTGGCGCCAAGAAAGCCAAGGCTGGTAGCTCCGGCAAGGAGGTTGCCGCTGGCGCCAACTGCCAGGCTGTAGTGGTCGCCGACAAGCAGGACGGCTCCAACAAACAAGATCGCAAGATCCACCGCACTAAGGGCCATGACCTCCGTGAGCTGCAAAAGGTCGAGCAGCTTGTCGAGCAAAGAGAAGGCTGAATATGAATGACGCGACAAGGAGAAGGCCCAGAGGGTGCCGGAGGAGCTAGCAAGAAACGCCCCGGGGAGGACGCCGCTGCAAGGCCAAGCAGCGGCAAGGAGACAGACCTCCCGCGGCCGCGATAAGGATGAAGACGACGGCATTTACGATGAAGACATGGATGATGACGATACTGAAGAGCAGGAGTTCCAGAAAGCCACAGAGGTCCTGTGCGTTGACGGCGGTGCTTCTCTGCATACCTCACACCGCCAACTCAAGCAGTGGATGCGGGAGGTCAATGCGGCAGAACCATCCATCGAGTCACGCAAGCCTTTGAAATGGTCCAGCACGCCTATCATCTTTGATATTGAGGACCACCCTGATCGCGTAACTGCGGTCGGGTGCTTGCCGATGTTGGTTTCACCAACAATCCGCAACCTCAAGGTCACTAAGATGCTAGTTGACGGGCGGGCCGGCTTGAACCTGATCTCCTCCGCGGTGCTCCAGAAACTCCAGATCCCTGATGGCGAGCTCGAAGAGACCGGCACGTTCCAAGGAATCAATCCGGGAAGAAGCAAGCCGAAGGGAAAGTTCACGTTGCCGGTGACATTTGGCAGCGAGTTGAACTTCAGGATTGAGAGGGTCACTTTTGACGTTGCTGACTTTCCATTGCCTTACAATGGGATACTTGGCCGTCTAGCACTCGGCAAATTCATGGCAGCCTCTCACTATGCATACAACATGGTGAAGATGCCAGGCCCGATAAGTGTCATCTCTGTCCCTGGCGACAAGAAGGATGCTCTTATCTGCGCCGACAAGATCTACCGGGAAGCAGCAGCTGCAACAGATTGCAAGTCACTTGCCGCTGAAGCTCCCGGGGGGAAGAAGAAGATCAAGTCCGGCAAGATCTCTGATGCCCACTCCGGCAAGCGCACCTCTTCGAAGTGCTGCGCTACCGTCGAGGACGCACCATCGAGCTCCACCGGCAAGTGTAAGAAGACGATGGCGGCTCCACTAGAGACCAAGAAGGTGTCCGCCAAGGAGGACGGCACTGGTGGTACCTTCACCATCAGTGCCTCTCTCGACCCTAAATAGGAAGGCGCGCTCGTTGATTTCCTGCGGGCGAACATCGACGTGTTTGCGTGGCAACTGTCTGACATCCCCGGTGTTCCCAGGAAAGTAATTGAGCACCATCTTGCCGTTTGTCCTCATGCGCGGCCCGTCAAGCAGAAAGTCGGAAAGCAGGCAGTGGAGCGCCAAGAATTCATCGCAGAAGAAATCAAGAAATTGGAAGCAGCATGCCTTGTCAGAGGAGTGCTCCATCCTACGTGGTTGGCCAATCCTGTAGTTGTACGCAAGGCAAATGGGAAATGGAGGCTTTGTATCGACTTTACCGATGTCAATAAAGCTTGTCCCAAAGACCCATTTCCCTTGTCGCGCATCGACTAGATTGTTGACTCCACGGCCGGATGTGATTTGCTTTCATTTCTAGATGCATACTCAGGATATCATCAGATCTTCATGGCAGAGGAGGATGAGGAGAAGACTGCATTCATCACTCCATGTGGCACATACTGTTTCGTACGGATGCCTTTCGGATTAAAGAATGCTGGTTCAACATTTGCAAGAGTAGTCCATTATGCTTTTGAGCCGCAAATGCATAGAAATGTTGAAGCCTACATGGATGACATGGTGGTCAAAAGCAAGGACAAGGCGACTCTGATTCAAGATTTAGATGAAACCTTTGCAAATCTGCGCAAGATCAACCTCAAGCTCAACCCCGAGAAGTGCGTGTTTGGAGTCCCCTCCGGCAAGCTTCTCGGGTTCTTCGTGTCTCATTGGGGAATTGAAGCCAATCCCGACAAGATCAAGGCCATTGAGCAGATTGAAGCACCAAAGCGCGTCAAGGATGTACGAAGACTTGCCAGTTGCGTAGCTGCTCTCAATAGGTTTATCTCTAGATCTCCTGAGCGCGCCCTGCCATTTTTCAAAATTTTGAAAAAGGCAGGTCCAATGAAATAGACTCCGGAAGCGGAGGCTGCGCTGCAGGACTTGAAGAGATACCTGTCCTCCACTCCAACACTTGTCGCACCTAGGCCACAAGAGAAGTTGTTGCTATATATAGCGGCAACCAATCAAGTGGTTAGTGCTGCGTTAGTAGCGGAGAGGGAGGCGGATGATGAGCTGGCAACCATGGCGGATGCATCCAATGACAAGAAGGGGGCTTCACCGCAAGCTCGTCCCGACAAGGATAGATCTGCGCAGACGCATGAGAAGATGCGAGAAAAGAATGGTGCAGCGCCCGCCAGTTTACTTTGTCGGTTCCCTTCTGCGAGGGGCTAGGTCAAGGTACTCTGGTGTGCGAAATTGCTTTTCGGCCTCCTCATGGCCTCGAGAAAGCTGCGCCATTACTTCCGGGCACATGAGATCACAGTCGTCACTGCTTTTCCGTCAAGAGGATCTTGCAAAATCCAGAGGCAACAGGCAGGATTGTCGAGTGGGAACTGGAACTGTCAAGCTTTGGCCTCAAGTTTGAGAGCACTTCAACTATCCAAAGCAGGGCATTGGCGGAGTTCATAGCAGAATGGACGCCAACACAAGATGAAGAAATTCCAGAAACGAGCATCCCCGTGAAGGAAGCAAGCAAAGAGTGGCTGATGTACTTTGATGGTGCCTTCTCGCTGCAAGGCGCCGGTGCGGGCGTGCTACTTGTTGCACCCACCGGAGAGCACCTCAAGTACGTAGTCCAGATGCACTTTCCCAAGGAGCAAGCAACAAACAATACTACAGAGTATGAAGGTTTGCTTGCCAGTCTCAGGATCGCAGTAGACCTTGGGATGAAGAAGCTCATTGTCAGGGGTGACTCACAGCTTGTTATCCGCTAAGTGAACAAGAATTATCAGAGTCGGTTGATGGAAGCTTATGTTGATGAAGTGAGAAAGCTAGAAGAGCACTTTGACGGCCTGCAGATGGAATATGTTCCAAGAGCTCAGAACGACATTGTCGATGGCCTGTCAAAGTGCGCTGCACTTAAGTTACCTGTGGAACCAGGGATTTTTGTGCTCAAGCTGACTCAACTGTCTGTAACGCCATCAACTGGACAGAGCAAGAAGAGGAAGTTGATTTCTGGTGACTATTTTCCGGCAGAGATTCCCGAAGCCGCCGCCAAGAAGGTCCTCAAGATCAACACCAACAGTGCTGAGGAGCAGTCTACTCCGACAAGCCCTAGGGTTTGTTTCGTTGAAGCAGATGCTCCCGACAAGTTTTGCTCCGGCAAGCTTGCCGGGGACCGTCAAGCTCCTACCGAGCCGCAGGTTCTCGCCAGAGAAGCGGATGTTCCCAGCAGCAGATGTGCCTTTAGTCCTTGTTGTCGAGCCGCAAGCTCCAGCATGGGCACAGCAGATTGTCCATTTTCTTCAGGCATGAGAACTTCCCGAAGAGCAAGAAGAAGCGGAAAGAGTAGCCCGACAGTCAAGTATGTACCAGTTTGTCGACAACACACTGTACAGAAGAAGACTCAACGGTGTGAAATTGAAGTGTATTCACCGGGAAGACGGACAAAAGCTGTTCGCAGAGATACATGGAGGCATATGTGGTCACCACATTGGCGCCAGAGCACTAGCCGCAAAGCGTTCGGCAAGGTTTCTTTTGGCCGACAGCCCTCCGTGATGCAACCGCACAAGTAACCAAGTGTGAAGCGTGCCGGTTAAGCCAAGCAGATACACCAGCCAGCTCAAGCTCTCGGGCGATCCCTTTATCCCGCCATTTTCGGTGCAGGGCTCGACATCCTCCGCCTTTCCCCGAAGCTGTCGGGGCTTTGAGTACTTATGCGTTGCAATCGACAAGTTCACAAAGTGGCCGGAGGTGGAAGCAGGAGGAAGGTGACAGACAAGCAGTCAAGTTCTTCAGGTCGATTGTTTGCCGTTTCGGAATCCCTAACAGGATCATCACCGATAACGGCACACAATTCACGAGCCGCACCTTCATGCAGTACGTCCAAGATCTTGGCGCCAAGGTCTGCTTTGCTTCTGTTGCTCATCCGAGAAATAACGGTCAAGCAGAGAGGGTGAATGCTGAAGTGCTGCGCGGGCTCAAGACCAGAACTTTCGACAGGCTGCACAAGTGCGGAAGAAACTGGATTGAGGAGCTGCCGGTGGTTCTTTGGTCGATCAGGATGACGCCAAATCGAGCCACTGGCCAGACACCTTTTGCTCTAGTCAATGGAGCAGAGGCAGTTCTCCCCACGGAACTCATATACGGATCACCTCGAGTGCTCGCTTATGATGAGCTTGAGCAAGAGCAGCTGCGACAAGATGACGCGCTGCTCCTTGAGGAGGATCGTCTTCAGGCTGCTGTATGAGCTGCTCGATACCAGCAAGCTTTGCACCGCTACCATAGCCACAAACTTAATGCCAGAAGTCTCGAGGAAGGCGACCTTGTTCTTCGGCGCGTTCAGTCCGCCAAGAATTCCAACAAGTTGACGCTGAAGTGGGAAGGCCCTTACCGGGTGAAACGAGTCACTAGGCCTGGCGCTGTCCGCCTTTGAGACCGAAGATGGCATTCCGTGAGCAACTCCTCGAACATTGAGCATCTTCGTAAGTTTTACTCAGAAGCGCGGTTGCCGGAACCTGTTCTGGCAACCACCTTTTGTACAAGTCTTGCCGCTGTTGCATGTAATCCTTTGTACAAAGCCGGGCGCAGACCCTGTGCATAAGTAAAGCTAGCGTGCTTCGCACATCTTGTCAATTTCATGCTTTTTACTTCTATTTTGCATGCGTTATCTGACACTTTGTGCAGCACCTACCCCCGGTAAGCAATAACGAGCCATAAGGCTCCATATCTTTATTTTCTCTTCTTTCTCTTTCTCAAAGAAAGGAAGGTTCCCTCGCCCACAAGTTTGCCGGGGGGGAAGGAGAAGATAATGGTGTGGACCAAGCGTCGCTCAAGGAAGTCTAGCCTTACCGGGAAGCAAACGACAGAAAAGCTAAGTTGCTAAAGTTTGAGCAATCAGTTTTAAAAATTTAAGTTATCTTCCTCGAACGACCGTACTTTGTATGGAAAACTCCTGTCGCGGAGGAACCAACTCGTAGCTAGTTGCGCCTTACTTTGTTTCGAGTCCGCTCAACAACTTAAGTGAGCTGCGACTAGTTGCGACAAGGTTACTTGTCGGAAGCGACCGCCAAAGAAGTCACGACGTCTCAAGCACTCATCGCCATGCCTGTGTGCTCAACGACGAAGTTCCCTAAAAGCGTAGGGCAAAAACATACAAAGGAATGAATCAAGTAAAGGAAATAACATAGCAATTGCCAACCCGAAATAGAGTTATATTACAAGATAGCTTGTCGCAGCTCTAATAGATTGTTCTCATAACATGATCAGCTGCAAGAAAAATAGAAAGCGGGCGGCCTAATCTACGCGATCTCCTCAACCCTCTTGATCCCGCTCACCCTGTCCCACGATGGGTGTGACAAGGGTCTTGAGCGCCTCCACATCAGCATCCGGCGGCAAGGACTTGAGGACGCGTTGGTGAGGTCGAGGCCTGGATTGCGGAAGGCCACCTTCATCAAGACCTTTGAAGAGCTCCCGCAGATCTGGCGCGACTCCTCGGCCAGCTGCTTTGGGACTTCTTCCCGGAGTCGCTGGAGGGCCGTCACCACGCCCTTGAAGAACAAGCTGAGCTTGGCGCTGGGTTGGAGGTGCTCGTCGGAGGAATATCCCCAGCTCAACCAGCTCCTTGTCGATGGCTGCAGCAACATCCACAAGACCCTCGGTCCAGTGCTCCACATTCTCCTTAAAGGTGTTCTGGGCGGCAGCAGCACTCGCCAGCAACGCCTCGTCGGCCTTGATCTTCTCCTTCAAGGCCACCTCCGCCTCCTCGGCGCCGCCCAGCCTCGAGTCAAAGTAGTTAGCTTCAACTCAAGATCTGCATTGGAGTCCTTGGCGGCACTGAGCTCCTTGCTCCTCTCGGCGAGACGGCCCTGCAGCTCACCAAGAGTGTAGGCATCCTTCTCGCGCTCATGCTTGAGTGCAGCAAGCTCCTCGCCGCTCTCCTTGAGATTGGCCTCCAACTGCGCCACCTTCGTCTCCAGCTCCTTCTTGGCGGCCTCGGCAGCTGCGGCAACATCCTTTGCTTCCTTGAGAGCCCCGCCAAATGTTTGCTCGCGCATGGCAAGATCCTCCTCATGGCTGTCAAGATAAACCTTCCTCAGCGCCAACTCGCCTTCCTGCGCAGATAGCTTCTCGGCAGCAAGCCGCTGTTCCTCTTCAGCTTCAGCCTTCTCGAGGAGGAAGGCCTTGTGCTCCTCGGTGATTTGCTCCCGCTCCTCTGCCAGGGACCGGAGAGCTTCCTGGTTGAGGCCCCGGAGCTCCTCCACGCGCTTCTCGATGTCTAATCCCGCCTTCGCAACAAGCGCTTCCCGGGATTCCAGCTTGGCTTGTCGGGCGCGGTAGAGCGACAGCAGCTTCCGCAACAGCTCCTCATCAGACTCGGCTGCTGCTGCTCGGCGTCGACCAGTCGATCCAGCGGAGGCGAGCAGCTCTTCATCGAACGTCTCTCCTTCGGCCGGCGCCCTGGAGCTCGACGCCCATGGGAGCTTGATGAAGACGCCATCGCCGGCCTTCAAATAGGCGCTGGGCTGGGGCTCTTCGAGCCAGCGCTGCCGCAGCGGCGGAGGGATCGACGGTCGGCGTAGCGTCTGGCGCTCCTGCGGCCTCAGGGACGTCAGTGCGATCGCCGGACCCCTCGCCAGCTTCTGCGGCGGCAGCTTTGGCGGCCTCTTCGCCGGCGGGCTCGTCAGCGCCAACGTCTTCTTCGGTGGCGGAGGCGTCGTCAGTATTGCCGCGCGCGTCCTCCTCGCCGGTGACCTCGGTCTCCATTGGCTCTGTGGCGTATGGACGAAGAAAAGTCAAGCAAATATTCAAAAAGAAAATCAGAAGAAGAAGAACACAAGGGAAGTTTTCAGGCAAGAGGATTACCTGTGCTAGGGTCTACCGCCAGGAGATCGTTGGTGCTGCCCCTTGCCGGAGAGCTGCCCCTTGCCGGAGAACTGCCCCTTGCCGGAGAAGTCTCCCTTGTCGGAGAACGCTCCCTCGCCGGGGAATCCTCCCTTGGCGGTGTAGTCGAAGCAGATGGCATATCAGGAGCGGCTTCAGGGCACTCCTGGTGAGGCTGCTCTGCTCCTACACAAATCAGCAGTCAGATATCAACAAAGAAAGAGCATCCATGCACGCCGAACAACAGGAAGTGAACCATATACTTACGTTGGGGGCTGCACTGGGGGCTGCTTTGAGGAAGAGTTGCCGCGTCCGGCAAGGTGGTCTCGGACGCGCCTCCTGCTGTCGCGGTGGATTCGTCCTCGATGTCAATCACCGGGCCTTGGCTCTCTTCGACGCTCTACAGGCCAGCGTCCTAAAAAAGGAATGGGTTCAATGAAGCAAATCAGATACAAGACAAAGCAACAAGCCAAGAACTACAAATGCTGCAAAGAATCTTACTCTTCTTCTTCCTCGCCGGAGCTGAGCGCGAGAGATCAATTCTGCCCGCCTCCGCACGACGAGGCGGAGGAGTAGGTTCCCTTGGCTGCTTGGCGGGAGCAGAAGCGGTGGTCTGCGAGGGCCCCGCTCCAGTTGCCGCGGCGGCATGAGGTGCTCCCGCGGCAACGGTGCTTGCCGCGGTGGAGCGCGTCGCGTGGCGCGGCGACTGTTGACCCGTCTGCCGCCCCGCTACTTCTCCGGCCTTGCGGAGACGCCTTCTTGGTGGAGCTGGGGGCTCCGGTCGTGGCAAGCTGTTTGAAGGTGGGGAGGAGGCGCCCTCGGCGGGCTCACTCGACTCAGCTTCAGGCTCGGGTAAGCTCCTCCTCGCCGCAAACTCCTTTTCGCTCGACAAGGCTTGCCGCCTCTGCTGCCTCTGCCTCCTCCACGGTGAATCCGAACTGCGCCAGCGGCGGCCCTGCCGCCTCTTCCAACCTGGTGGCGATGCGTAATCGCATCTCATCATCGGTGGTGTCATGGTGAGGCCCCTCATTCATCGGGCGGACCGACATTTCTACCAGATTGTCAAAGAACTGCCGCACGACGTCATCTGCAGGCTCTTGCCAAGTTGGGACAATTCCATGCGAGTCGCACAATGGCATCATTGCACGGATGCGGTCAAGAGAGGAATTGTTGCACAGCCGAACGACGCCCCTCGGCAACCTAAACATCTCGGGATGATCAGGATCGGGCTTGAATAGCTCCAAGAGCATTGCGTCAAGTTCCAAGACGGTGAAATTGAAGTTGAGGCCTGGGCGCAGCCTCATGATATCTGCCGCTCAAACTCCCAGCGGGTCTCCTCCTCTCTCGCAAGAGGCGTCTGGCGGCGAAGAAAGTCTGCGCCAACGGTGCCTACGGTGAGCCCGGCAAGTCTAAGGTGAAAGATTCGGGTGACTGCAATCTTCAGCCTAGCGTCTTCCGGGGCCAGATTGCTCCAATCGTTGCCGCGCACTACTAGGGTTTGGCGCTGGGCGGTAAATGGCTGTGTGTTCTCCTCAACAATCCAGCACCAATCCGCCATCCATTCCTCCCATTTGTTACGGAGCTCTCCCTCCAGATAGGCTTCCTTCTTGCCGACCCTCGAAATCCAAGCGATTCCTCCGGCAAGAGGCTCCCCTCTCTCAACTCGGGGTATAAAGAAGTGGCGGAAAAGGGCTACATTTGGATGGACTCCGACAATGTTTTCGCAGAGATGTGCGAAAACTGCCATGGTCAGAACAACATTGGGGGTGAAATCAAGGAGGCGGAACCCGTAGGTGTTCATGATGTCACAGAAAAATTCAGAGAAAGGCGGGCAGAGCCCGCAGTAGAAGAAGAGCGCGAAGAATGGATATCCGTTCGGAGCTAGTTCCGAAACAGCATCTGGGAGTACCTTCGTGCGCGGATGCGCTCGCGTCTCCGTCGACCAGAAGAGGTAGTAGTTCTCCCTCAGCTCCCTCGCGAGCCTGGGGGAAAGATTGCCGCTCGCCTTCAGCGCCATGAGCCAGCTGCGCCTCGACCGACTTCACGCCCCTTCCCTTGTCGGCTTTCGGAGCCATGGCGGAGGCGGTGGAGGAGATCGACGGCGTTGGTGATGCTGGTGGCCATGGGGGGCGGAGCGCTGCTCTCTTCAGCCTTGGGAAGAAGGGGGGAGCAGCGGTGGTTTTCTCGAGATTGGACAACAACTGGCAAGGTGGGCGACCTGCCCCTGTTTCCCCTGCTTATAAAGAGGGAGGGGGCGGACGTTCCGTCGTTCCGAATAAAGAAACCCCCACGATCTCACCCACGATCTCTCACACGACGCCGCATTTGACGCGTGCCGTTCGTGGAGGGCGTGGTGGGTCCGGGGTGAGTTACGGTGTGACCCAGGCCGCGCGTGCCCGTGCCCTGTTTTGGGCCTGGCCCGATAGCGCTCGGTTCCCTGTGTGGCCCAGGCCCGGGGCTCTGCCGGTGTACTAGAGTAGGGGTACCCTAGTATCCCGAACTTGTGCAGGCAGTTGCAGCCCTCCGCGGCAAGGCTTACCGGGTGACCGCCAAGGTCCTCCGTGGTTCCTTTGGAGCCATTCAAGATAAAAGTATTCAAGCCAAGGAGACAAGGCCCCGGCAAGAGGAGCTTGCCGGGAAGGCCACCCAAGGCACCTAGGAGACAAGGCCTCGGCAAGAGGAGCTTGCCGGGAAGGCCCGGTGAGCGACAAGCTTCCGGACGCGACAAGACAACAACCGCGGCAAAGGCGCTTGTCAGCAGACCACCACTCAGACTGCGCTCCAAAGACATCCACTAACGTGTCGCCTCAGGACCTTTCCAGCGCTGCGTGGCGAGAGGTCAGGCAGCCAGCGGTGCGAGGTGGCAAGCGGCGCCGACAAGATTGCCATCGTGGCAGCGGTGGCGCCCTGACGGTCCATGTTTGCCTTTGTTAGGCGGCGTGAGACGGGCATTTAATGCCTTTGTCCCCTGCCGTCGTGGTTAGGTATGATACATCGTACATCGTACCTTTGTACAAGTAGCTGTACCAACCACTCCTTTTCCATTTTTACCCTTGTCTACGTTGCCACCTGTCGGAGACCCCTTGAGCATATAAAAGGAGGCCCATGCGCAACATAGAAGGGGTTCAGGGGGTTCGAAGCCAGACACGTTCGGTCTTGTTAGCAACTCGTGTGTACTGTAGCACTCAAGCGTTCCCGAGCAAGAACTCAATACACTCAGACATGCAGCAGTAGGAGTGTTATCTCTCCGGAGAGCTCTGAAGCTGGGTAAACCTCTCGTGTGCTTCGCCTCGATCTGCTCTTCGTGCGACCTCCGCCTCCCACCAAACCAAAAAGGGGCTCGGTCCGCCGGTCCCAGAGGTGTTCGTGGGCCAGATCAGCCTGCCCCGACAAAAGCAGGCGCCGGTGAGAGGTCGCGTACGCTCTGCCCGAGCCTTAATGCGTCACCGATTCTTTAGAGCAGTGCTGACCGTTTCGGGCGGGAAGCGCGCGCGGGTGTGGCTTTGGGTGGGCTAGGCTGGTCAGGAGCGGGCGTGGCAGCTGTCCGCCTGTCCCGACTGGATGCCCGGAAACGAGAGGATGCACCGACTCTCGCGGCTAAATCGTACACTACACACACGCTTTGAACACACACACGCACACACAGGTTCATAGAATGTGGAACGGGAAGTGAGATACAAATGGAGTACGTACAAGAAGAGAAGAGGTGATGAATATTCCATCAAACCTGGACTGAGGAGTAGTACTCCCTCCGTCTAGGTGTTAAGTCATCTTACGAAAATCAGATATTCCCAAAATGTTTAGGCGACGTCCATTAACTTTGCATCTCAATCCACTACAAAAAAATACACTTCCCTGATGATACGTGTTTGTCGCAGTAGGTCGCGTTTTTTGTCATGCATGTACATCCATGACGATTTTATGACAGAATCAATATCGTCATACTTGTGCTGTCGTAGAAGTGTTCTATGACATTACCAAAATTATCATCACAGAAGTGTCCACTTCCATGACGATAAATCCCGTGTCACTTAAGTGCTTTCGTCAAGGGTGACCAACACATGGCATCCACCGTAACGGAACACCTTTAAGCTATCGGGTCGGGTTTTGGATCCGGTAACCCGTTAACAGTGCCGGATTTCGGGTTCTGGCAGACCCTTGAGGTTCGAACACTGGGGTGCGCGCGGAGATCTCGCCCTCTACCTACCTGCACCCCGTCGCCTCGCTTGGATCTAAACTACGAAAGGAACAACACAAGAGACACAAGGTTTATACTAGTTCGGGCCACCGTTGTGTTGTAATACCCTACTCTAGTTTGTGGTGTGGTGGATTGCCTCTTGGGCTGATGGTGATGAACAATACAAGGAAGAACAGCCTCGCGAGGGTCTGTTCTTGGCCGGGGCGATGAACTGCTAGGGGGAGTTCAGTCGCCTTCTCTCTCTCTATTCAAGGTGCCTCCAGCTACCGATTGTATGCCTCTACTATGGTGGCTAGCTCTACTTATAGACAGAGGCCCTGGGCCTCTTCCCAAATATTGAGCGGGAAGGGCGCCAACAATTGGCCATTTTGAAGGGGAACATCTGGTACACTTATCCTAACTAAAGTCGGTCCTCGCTTGTCAAAGGCTCTGGTGGTGACGCCGGCTTGGGTTCCACAATGACTTCCTTCCTACCGTTGGGTTGGTCTTGGTCTTGTTGCACCGAAATGGACACCTTTGCTTGATGCTCTCGCCTGCGCTTGCTCCCTTTTTACCAAAGAGGAAAGGAGGACACTGCTGGTGGCGCCTCACCGGGCGCCCTTTGGTCGTCATGGCTTGCGTCATGGGCACCTCGTGAGGTACCCCGCCTTGATCTCTCCGCCTACTCATGAGCCAGCCACTGATGAGGTTGCGTGCTCGAGGAAGCTCCTGTCACCGCCCATGAGGCTTGGCCTCGCGAGGGTCTTGAGCTTGTGTTGATGAAGATGGGCCGTGATGGGCCCCCCTTTGAGCCATGCGGCAGGCTGCAGGCAGGCAAGTCTGGGGACCCCTGTTCCCAGAACGCCGATAGTAGCCCCCGGACCCAAGGCGCGCCCGGACTTGGCCGAGCAGAGAGGCGAAGGGGCAGGCGGCTGCGGCCCTAAGAGCTCATGCGGCCTTGGGCGCCGCGTGGCGGTTGATTGGACGTGGGCGCCTTAGCAACCGCGCGAGTCGATAAAGGAGCGGCGTCTGCCTCGGCTTTGCTTCCCTTGCTTTTCTCTGGTTACTGCTCAGATCCCCTTTCTTGGGCCTCTCCTTCCTGCCTCCGAAATCTTCAGATCCACTTCGACTGGACGCCCTAGCAAGGCATGGCGCCGCTGCACTTCCGGCCGGAGCTTGGTACGCTACCGCCTGGACTCGCCGAACGTGTTTGAGGCGAAGCCTTGCCGGTGCGCCCAGATGGCGGCGGCGCAGGCATCGACGGGGCGAAGGTGTTCAAGGCCGGCTCCGCCCTCCCGGAGGGCCAAGGGAGCACCTTCTATCCGCTCTTTGTAAGTGCCATTGTTGCCGGTCTGGTGCCTCCCTTTTCCGAGTTCTTCTTCTCCGTCCTCCGCCATTACAAGCTACAAGCTCTGCATCTCCACCCCAACTCTGTTCTCCTCCTGGCGATCTTCGCCTACTATTGTGAGGCTCACGTCGGGGTACAGCCCTCAGTGGCCCTGCTGCGCCACTATTTCTCCCTCCGGACCTCTCAGTTTTACTAATATCAGCATTAATATCAGATATGAATTTGTACAACTAAGCTCGTTTAGCTCGATGGGTGGAGCTTGTGGTCATCATGAAATGGGGAAAACATAAGCATGATGAGTACAGTGTTGACCGTGGCAGATAGATGGCAGATCTGAAGTTGCAAACCGTGCAAAGGGTAGTTAGCAACCGATGTTTGCTTTGAAATAACAACTAATATTTGGTATGGACAAGAAAGTACGGTCAACAAGTGAAAAAGAAATGCAATTATGCTGTCTCTCTATATGTCCTGACATGCATTTGGAAACTCAAGTGGGACCTTTAGCTAACCAACTAAATGTGTCGGTTAACTAATATCAGTATCATATCACAATCATATTTGAACAACTAAGCTTTCAATTCGAGTGTTGTGTTGTTTAGCTTGAAGGGTGGAGTAATGCTAGTACGACGTAAAGCACCTACGCAGATCATAGTAGAGTAGATAAAAGGGGAAAACCCTAAGCATCTAGAGAAAAATCAGGAAAGTGGAACTAGATGGACCAGTGGGTGGCGCACATGCTTTTCGAAACGAATATAGGAACTTTAGGTGACCAATTAAACGTTCTCTGTTTTAGTGATATGAGCATCATATCTGATTCGTATTTCAACACGTAAGCTTTGGGTTGAGGTCTTGAGGAGCAGTGCTACCACGACACGAAGCACCTACGATGATGGTAGTGAATATAAAGGGGGAAACCATAAGCTTTACGAGTATAGTGCCCGTGCCATGGCGGATCTGAAGGTGCAAACGGGACAAAGCTACTTCGCAACCAATGTTTGCTTTCAACTAGCCACTACGATTTGGTACGGACAAGAAAAGTACAGTAAACAAATTACAATCTATTTTCCGGGTGAGATCAATAACTTAAGCACATATGGAAGAGTACCACCTCTCTTGCGACGCCGTGTAGGCCTATGCTGATACGTTGAGGGTGCTGCGGGTGCGATGGCTGTCGGCAGCGGGGAAGAAGTCTTTAGACGGCAGACGGCCGGGTCGGGGGATATATCCTGTTGCCGTGGACGAGGCGGTCATAGGAGCAGCAGCGACAAGGTGGACGACGGTGCCGATGAAGCGAGAGGAGGCGATGAAAGGATCCTGGTCCAGCGCCGTGGATGAGAGACGTCCATCCCTTGCAGTGGACGACGGGGTAGGGGTAGCGGCTCCGGCAAGGCGGAGGATGGGGTAGCGGACGGAGGAGGCTGGCCGCAGTGCGGAGGTTGTCGTGCCACCGATGGTGTATGAATGGGGAAATGGAGGGGAGAGGGGCTCTCAAACTTTGGGACGCGCTTCTCTGAAATGGGGGAAAGTTATGAACTTATCCCCCGTTTAAAATTTTAGACATCGTTTCGGTTGGGGATAGGACAGTAATCTCGCATCTCCCAAATATTTGCCGGTAACTATTTCGGGCGAGGAGAGGGTGTTTTGCCGCCCACTGTTGGCGCCCACGGTGTATGAACGGGGCTGACAGGTAGGGCGGTTGTGTCACGTCTGATGGAAGTTACACATCTGCCCCTATTTAAAATATTAGCCTACATCGATTTCGGACGAGGAGACTTTGTTTTGCCGCCCACCGTGTATGAATGGGGAAATGGAGGAAGAGACACATGTCTTTCGGACGAGCTTGAATCAAATGTGTTTTGCCGCCCATGTTTGGCGCCCACCGTGTCTGAATGGGCTCAGAGGTCGTCGTGTCACGTCTGATTGAAGTTATTAGTCTACCCCTATCGACAGCAGTGTAAATCCGGTTGATAAGGATGTCAAGTGTCAGGGGTAGACAGTAATTTCCATCTCGCAAACACTTGCTTTGGGCAGCCCACAAATTATAGTGGGTGTTTAGCCGCTTCGTTCAAAACTTGGGAGAATTAGCATTCACGTTTGCCCTGGGACCTAGCAAACTAAATTCAAATCCAATTTGTATTCGATTACAAATATCCACAAATAATTATACGTTTTGTTATTTATTTCTTCAAAACCACAACAAAGATTTATTCCACCTTTATATATGATTATGATTTAGAAATGCCGTGATCTTCGAATTCAGTAGGTTGGATACACTCTGATTCAAACAGTTATTTCATCCAATACAATATGCTCACACAAAAAGAAGTTCACCTTATGTCAATCATACAAGTATTGAGGATTACCTCGCCTAAAAAATTCGGATCATTACAACACATGGACAACAGAGGGGGTCTTGCAACATAATCCATTCAGAGACATGACACAACATACAAGTACAATAATCTAATGACAATTTCAACTGGTATCTAAAGAAGAACCGGGATTACCTTGGGCTACAGATAGCAGAAACAGTAGGACCTCCTCCGTCTTCAAATGCAACATTCTTACTTCCTCCAATTCTTGGGTTGCTTGCATAATGTGTGCCGCTAATTCCGTAATTTCCAGCCTCAAGATAAAGATCACCTCATTCATGGCAGCCACACCATCTCTTTCTGCCTCTAGTAGAGCCTCAAGCACTATAATATATGTGCTCGCATCGCTCTCCGGTGGTGTTGCCTCTGCACTACTACCATCTGGTAACATGGATGGCGCACTGCTTCCACAAATAGATTCTGGGGTTGTACATTGTGTCCTAGTGTGAACGGCATCCTGAAAGGTTTCCGATGGACATAAGTAAGAGATAGTTATCGTATGATCTAGGCAGTAATCTTACATGGTAAACGACAGACGAATTATTGCTGAGCATGGCAAACTATATTTAAATTGTTCGAAGCAGCATCAGCCGAAAAGAAATTAAAATGGTAAGATGAAACTAGGGATGTAAGTGGCAAATAAACGACACATCCGCCAGTCCCATCTAGTTAGTTTTTGCTACCTCCCTAGTTCATTTTCCTCAAAAAACAAAAACTCTTTTGAACTATCATACCACTAGTGGACTCTAATCGGGATTAAACGGGACCCAGTTGACATCCCTAGTTGAAAGGGAGTGTACAACCGCTATATTTAAGTTGCCAAGGCATCTAAGCAGTTAAAATAATCTGAGAAAGCTCTTAATAGTGTGGCCTCATATAAACTACGAAGACAGTCTTGTGATGAAGTTGAGAGGAAAAGTTAAGGACTCAAATGAAGTAGGCATGCATTTCTTTACGATAGTACATCAGACACTTCTGACATATTGGCCAACTCAGGTATAGCGTAACAACAAACAAGCATTCGAATCAAGCAATACAGCACAACATACAACTGAACTATTTGTAATTCGGTAGGATTACACGTTGAGGGAACAAGCCAAGAAAGCAGCCCACTCGCATTACATTTCACATGTACTAAAACACACTGGCTTACCATATGTTGCTGTGAAGCCTAGCTGCTGTTGCAATGTTCTTTTAAGATATAAATCGACATCCCGTGGTGGCAAATCTAGTTGTTATAGTTTATTCTGCACCATCTATTTAGGTAAAATTAATTTTAATCGCATGCACTGGTCCGAATTGATCATCAATGGTTCATCTAAACTAATGAAAGAAGGGTGTGTGCATACACGAAAATATATCTGCTTCCCTCTATTTTTATGCTTGTTCGAGGTGCCAGCCCCAAAAGGACAAATATTTTGTTCTTGATGGGGTTGGCAGCTCCATAATTAATAGAAGCATCAAATTAGAATTGCAACTTGGGAAGATCAAGAACACACAAACAAGTAATGAACAGAGGCTCGATGCACTGATGTAATAGCTAGCATCAGAAAATGTAGGGTAAAACGAACAAAAAGCAGCGGAACCACATGCTAGTTTGCTGATGTGTAATTAAGCATAGAGAATATTAAGCAGTCTGATGGAACCAACAGGTGGCATAAGAACAAAACTAAAGCATATTAACTATATGTGCACTGGTATGTAATTTAGCACATGTAACATGTTCACTGCCAGAAGTATGGCCCTCTGGTGCAAGCGAATAACGTGTCTCATGAAAAAACTGAATGATGCCTCAAGAAATTCAAAGGTGCGGTGATTATTCTAGGAAAGTGAACGTGAGGGCGCCGGCCGTTGGATAATAGTACCTGATTCTCGGCGTATGGGTATTGTTGTCATACTTGATAGCTAAGGATCGTCGATGGTGCTCGTGTTGCGGTTGAGTTTGGGCCGGCTGTCGCCGTCGCTGAAGCGGCTCCGGTGCTACGGTTGCGGCGCCTGTCGACATACAAGAAAGCTCATCTGTGGTAAGTGAACAGTTACACGATAAAGGGAAAAACCGAAGGAGTACAAATCAAAATAACCTGATGAGGTTGCGGCGTCGTTAAAGCAGGGCCGGTGGAGTTGAATATGGCGTCCGTGGAGCGGGTCCGGTGCAGTGGAGGAAGGCTTCTGTGGGCGCATTGTACAGTGCTTTCGGTGAGGCGGATCTGTTGCTGCGGACGAGGGCTTGTATGTAGGGCCAGCGAAGGGGCGGACGAGGGAGTCAATGAAGGGCCTACGCTGTGGTGGACGAGGACGCCGAGTGAGCATATCCGGTGTGGTGGACCATGATGGCGGTCAAGGAGACCTGGAGCGGTGGACAAGCCAGTCGCTGAAGCGGCTCCGATGAAGTGGTGAGTTGGTAGTTGGGGGTTCCAAGGTGCGGAAGGTAGATCCAGCGGGGTGTGAGGTCCACCGCTGCGGCGGAGGACTAGATTCGGCGGCTTGCCGTGGTTGGGGGGTCGTGGAGGGTAAGGGGAGGGCTCTGGGAAGAAATGTTGGGGCAAAGAGGGAAAACAATGGAGTTACCAAAGCAGCCCTTTTCCGCTCATGTGGCAGGGTAAAACAGGAATATCGCAGGGCTAAACTTTCGCACGTGATATTTCGATGTGAGCGGGAAGTTTGAAAGCTTTTGGCGCCTAAAATTATAAGTATTCTGCTCTCGTACGGCCGACTATGATATCATGGCCGACAATTTGTTTGTTTTGCATGCAAAAAGATGTGCAAGTTTTGAAAATCAATGTCTCCAACTCGAAACTTAGATTGTCCATTCAATTCAAATGGTCCAATTCATTGAGCTACTACAAGCAAATACCATCATAAGGTCCAATTCAAATGAAATTCCAAATGTGTTTATCCTAAATATGATGACAAAAGCAAAAATGTGTATGTGTATGAATAAAGTGAATGATTATAAAGTTTGAACATGCCCGTATGTGTATATCTCTAGGTTTGACATATGAATTTGAAATCACAAAATCCCAGCTTAAAAAATGTACCTCCGTTTAAATGAATTACAAAAGCTAATGAGGGAGTCGAATTCCAAAATTCCAATCTTAGGTTTGTAATTCTGGTACATCAAGGTATATCACGCATGTTCAAAAGTATCATTATCTCATAGTACAAACTGTTAAACAAATTGATCAACCATGAGTGCACAATATCTCAATTACGCTAAAGTCCCGCAAATATAGACACCTCACTGTTTATCTGAAGTCAACCCCACCCCCCCCCCCCACCACCACCACCACACACACACACACATAGAGAAGTCATCCTCTCCCCCAAACACCAACACATGAGCACATTAACACCCCTCTCTCTTGTAAAGTCCAGACCCCAACATAGGTCTCTATCACTTTGTCTCTCGGGAATGCACACATCTCTTCCCTCACTCTCTAGGTCTCCCGCTATCTCTTTTACCCAAGCACACGCACTATGTAGAGTGTATATTTCCCATACACACAAAACGTCGCCCCCAAACGTCTATCTCCCTAGTTATGTGGTTCTCAAGCACTCACCTCACACACCACCCCCCTGCAAACAAGCACACTTTATCTCCTTGTGCACCACTCTCCTCTTTCTATCTCTCCCACATGCGGACCCGCCCCAGCTCCTTCCCTGTATACATATATGTCGTGACTCTTTGCATAGCTCCCTAATGTAAAATCGTTCTCAATTTCGCACATTGTTCTCTACACCATCTATTCAAGATCTCTCATGAAGTCCCTATCACACACATGATGACTCGCTTCCTTGCGTCTCCGTTCATAGGCCAATTTCGGACAACATCAACATTGTCTCCCTATCTATACGCCATTTATGGACACAAACGACCTCTCTCGCCCCCTCTCTTCATCTCTCTCTCTCTCTCTCTCTCTCTCTCTCTCTCTCTCTCCGTCGCTAGCTCTCACTCTCTCTCGCTCTCACACCCCTCTCCCCCACACACACACTCGATGTCTCTTCCAAATAGTCTGCTCCCCGCCCTTTCCGTGCTATCTCGCTACTACACATGTCACACCATTCCCCCTTCCCTAATACTAGGTTTACATCATCGGTGGTCTCTCTACTCCACATACACTCTCTCCCCACACACACAAACGCTGCACAAACACACACGTACACGCACAAACACCCATTTATCTGGATCCTCATCTCTCCCCATGTCCGCATGTGTATCTCACACACTCACTCTCTAATTATGTATATGTGTCTCCATGTTACACAACACAAAGCCCCATGTACATGTCTCTCTCTATCCTCCACACACATAGACACAAAGAATCTGTTATCATTGCCTCAGTCTATAACATATCACACACGCACACTGTCTCTCTCTCTCTCTCGCAAACACGCTCAACAAGGGTTTCCCCGTGAATAAATTACCGTCTATTCATCAACAGTCGTGGAAGTACGGCGAACACGAGACGTGAAAAAGAATAAATCTACACGTGCTTAGACCACCTAGTATGACTACTAGGACTAGAGCAAGCCAAAAGCGGCGCCGTCACCCCCTCCTTGTCGGGCGACGGGAAAATCTTTGTTTTACACGAGAATTCATTGTGCTAAGGCCCCACATGCCGAGGCGTTGAATAGAATGTAGATGCTAATTTACGGAAGCAAGTATCGATAATACGTTTGTATCTCCATACTTATATTTCTTCTCTTATAAAAAACCGAGTTGGTGATGATGGTACGTGTGCCATCTTGCAATATAGACTGTCCGATATATATCTGACGGATGGAAATTAAACTAAAAGATACCCGCACCCCTCTCCACATTTGCAGACAAGGCCTTCCCTCGTTCATCCTTATCTCCAACAAACCTCATTGTTGAGCAATTAAGAAAGGAAGCCTCTGAACAAAGCGGCACAGTGGCGCTGCGGCGTCGTCAATCCCCATGCCTCCGCTCACCCGACCACCAACTACCATCACACCCCACTCCTCTTCACCTTATCTCATATTTCTCGAGATATCATTAGTTTTTACACATGGGATTACTCCCGCAAGGGTCAATCACAACAAGTGTTTTATAAAAAATGCATCTTGATGTTCCTTGCAATGCACGGATCTTGCTAGTACTCCTACACAAGACTAAGTTGGTGATGCTGGTGTGTCTGCCATCCATCGTTTCTTACCTTTTGATCTTCATCTAACGATTGTGAGGTAAG
The DNA here is from genome assembly GCA_021605145.1 of Aegilops bicornis. Classification (NCBI taxonomy): domain Eukaryota; kingdom Viridiplantae; phylum Streptophyta; class Magnoliopsida; order Poales; family Poaceae; genus Aegilops; species Aegilops bicornis. The sequence goes on along the minus strand of CM038675.1, from coordinate 422,882,548 downwards.
TTGTTGCCTTTTCTCACCAACATCCCCCTTGTCTACCAATTTGCAGTAAAACCCATAATTAGTATCTTAAAACCAACCACATCCCTCCCTGACCTCACCAAAACAGCCCAAGGAATATATACTAATTGAAACATATGTATATCAAAATTAGGATGTTTTGTACCAAGTTTGTGAATAAGTATTATTCTAATTATGATTCGTTGCAACGGACATGAACATTGCTATTATTTCCAACCATGCATTTTTTCCTAGTATTCCATAGTTTTGAGTTTTCCATCAAGATATTAGTCACTCATGGTTGATATTTACTTTCAATCATGTACACATATGCACTATGTAACTAGCCTTGCTTACTGGCTTCCAAAGCTTAACTTTCACTCCTACTTAATATATGTAGAGTATTTAACAAAAAACTACCACTTTCAACCAGACCTAGGAAGAATCTATTGTACAAAAAATAGCAAAAACATACCCAAAATTTCTTAATCCACGCCAAAAACTACTACCTAGTACTCCTACCGATTAGGTTCGTTTAAACCCATTTATGACTGGGTTGGCCCACAAATCCATGCTGACGAGGCAGCTTAAACCAACACATTTTGTTTGACCGTTGACACGAGGGACCCATATCTGACCTTCTATCCTGTTATTCCCCCTCAAATCATTATTTATCCTGAACATTACTTCAAACAGTATGTAACACCCCAAAAATTTTGCCAAGTTTTCAATATTAAAAATTTTACCAAGGGTTTTAAAAATCTTTATTTCTGTTGATTTCAGAACTCTTCTTTTATTGTTAAGGAGTTTGTATTTTTCCAAGTGGAATTTTCCAAAATGCATTGGACTTCTTTTCCATCTCATCAAAACAATTTCTAAAAAAGTAGAATTATTTAATAAATTATTTCACCCTGAGCTTTATTCATTAAAATGAACTGTATTAAATTTTTGGAGCTCCTTTTGAACTACAACCTTTTGATAGAATCTCTTAAAATTCCAACCAAAATTTGGAGATGTCATGTGAGGTCTGTAAATCACTTTTGTGCACTAAAATAATTATTTCATGACATATTTTGAGTTTTACACCTGTTTTCAAATCTGGTCCAGTGGACACTTTTGCACTACAACCCAATTAAATATTTCCCTAGAGCCTCCACCAAAATTATGGGATGTCAGTGATAGCATGCCATTCAACTTTATGCAAAAACATAGTGATGTTCTTTGGAAAATTTGAGTGCAACAGCCTCTTTTTCATTACGGACCAGACTTGTGTTTTCTACTACAACTCTATTATTTCTTGCTCTAGTGACCTTGTGTTTTCTCATGCTTGTAGTCAACCTTGCAAAACCCCTAAGTCCAGGAGCTTGCTCTATTTGGGACACTTTTGGTCCTTGTAATGGCGCCACTCACTCCACCTTGAACTGAAGTTTTGCAAAACTTGCACTAGCAAGCTTTTCCTTTTTGCAAACTGACTTCACCACCCTCTCTTATATCCATAGAGACACCGATCCGGAGTTTGGCCACTCCAAGAGCTACCTAGGTGCCATTGGCATTTTGTCAAACACCCTGTGTGCATGACCAGATTTGGCATGATTTCAAGTTTGATTGTGAACTTGAGCCCCTGACCTACCTAGCATGTCCCAAGGTTTAGCCCTAGCCCATAACCCATTTCTGCTAACTCTCTTGTGGTTTGGAACACCCTAGGCTGCCCTGGCATTTCATCGAGCACCTTTCGTGCGTGCTCTGGGCGCGCCAGGCGTACGTTGGCACCCGCTTGCACCCGAGTCGCCGTCGCACCCGCACTCAAAACCCGGCCCCACCTGCACGCGTGTCCCCGCACCGCCACACCACCCGACCAACCTGGCACCCCAGCCACCGCCCGGGATGGCCGTGGCGGCTAAACTGCCCGGCCGCTTCGCGAGCCAGACCGTGGTCGGCACCGCCTAAGCCACACCAGCTTGCCACCTGCCCTTGTGAGCGATGCGAGCTCATCCGCAGCCTCGTCCGCTAGCGCTAAATCGCCGCCACGTCGCCCAAGCTACCGAGGCGGTTCGCCGTCGTCCTTATCGCCGGCCGCCCCTGAACCGACCTCCACCGCGTATATAAGGGCCCCGGAGCTCAACCAAGTTCTCGAGCAACCTCATTTGAGCCTCCTAGTGTTGCCTTGGCCAGCAGTCGAGCAAGGGAAGGCCTTCTTCCCCGAGTCCGGCCGGTTCGGTCGCCGCCAAGTCTGGCCGATTCCATCACCACCAGTGCCTCTCCCTCTCCACTCTCTCCACCAAGAACTCCCCCTTCCTCTCGCGAGCACAACCCCTCGCTCAATTTTGGCCGGAGACCACCGCAGCCCCAAACTCACTATCCACCCGAATGCCCCCTCCGCCGCGGAGCTCGCCGCCGGCGACTCCCTCCACCCCCGGCTACCCTACGACCACCGGAAGAATCACCTAGGAGTGGCGGATCCATCCCTGCACTCGGATGCCCTCGAGGAGCGCCTAAGGCCGGCGAAGATCGCCGTAGTTCCCGCCTCCGTTCGGCCAGAGGAAAGAGAGGGAAGGAGACTGGTCAAACGACCCGGTGGGGCCGCTTGACCCAGCGGTGACTCGAGGCGCCATCCACGCTGGATAAGTGGAAGCGCATTTTCAAAATGCGCCTTCGACGTGTACGTATAATCGAAACATTTTTCTGTTTTTCTGTTTTATTTTAAAATCAGATTTTGACCAGAACTTTCACTGTCGATAACGTTTTAAATACAACTCCAAATGAATTGATTCTTTTTGCTACCTCTCTCAAATATTGTCTAGTTTATTTTAAGATTTATTTGAAAAAAATTCAAAACAACTTTTGTGCTGTTTTTATTTTTGTGTGTTAATTCAAATATATTATTTTAAATAAGGTTTTTGAAGATTTCATGATGATTTGGATGCACCCTTCCTTCCCATGACCTGAAGGCAAGCATTCTGAACCCTGGTGAATTTTTGTGTGTGTTGCATAGCACGGTGGCAACACCACCCCGACATATACATGCGTCATTTTATGTGAGGATGAGATCCTATTCTTGGGTGCATTTTAAAGAGTTTATGCTAATGAAGTTGACATGAATTGCGATGGAAATCACCGTCATACGTCTTCCATGCATATCGGAAGGAAAAGACGGAAGGCCTCTGTCTTGGGTAGACACGGGCTTGCCTGGTCCTCCGTCGAGACGGTTGTGTCCGTATGACAAGAGGGATGTCTCGTGATGTTTTCATCATTGTTTGAGATATATGCATTGTTGTGCTAATCATGCAGGAAATATTACAACCTCCCGAGTCGGCCGTAGATCGAGTCTTGTGCCATTAACCCCCATACTTGCTTCGTACTACCACTGTCTCTACACCAAGTAGGGTGCAGTTCGATGAAGTTGCCAACCCTTTCCTAGCACACACCGTACAGAGAGGCCGTGGTGGGAGATATTGGAGGCATCCGGTAGTCATACCACCGGGTCCGGGAGCATGGGTGTTTCGGTTGTAGCCGAAAGGGGGTAGCTCCCCAGGTTCTTGCCTTGTATAAATTTGTGATCCCATGTTACGTCGAGGTTGTAGCCTCCCCACTTAGAGTTTTGCTTAACAGGTGTTGTGGGCGATTCCAGACACATGTGAGTTAAGCTAGTGTGTGCAAGTTAGGTGTGTTTTCAACAAAAAGACCGTAGACGGAATTAGTCTCGATGGACTAAAGAAATCCGTTACTCGTGGGTAAAGAGTACACCCTCTGCAGAGATTAAACCTATTCGAATAGCCGTGTCCATGGTCAAGGATTACAGTTTGGGATGGGTCAAGTGTCGGTCTTAGTGTCGGTCTTCGGAGGTGAAACTGTTAAAACAGAATTGGTATTACTACTTGAGACTTGTGATAATTATGATTATTATTGTTGACTAACCCATGAATATTATTGTTATCATCGAGTATTTCTGGGATGGTTCTACCTCCGGGATATTCACTATGATCATTTCTTTTAAAGCCCTTTATGTGGTGTCGCTCAGACGCCCGACTGTGTCATTTCTTTTATAGCGCTGTATGTGGTGTCGCTCGGGCCTTGACCGTGGCATTTCTTTTAAAGCCCTTTATGTGGTGTCGCTCGACGCCTTGACCGTGGCATTTCTTTTAAAGCCACAGATGTGGTGTCGCTCGGGCGCCCGACCGTGGCATTTCTTTTAAAGCCCTTTATGTGGTGTCGCACAGACGCCCGACCGTGTAGCATTTCTTTTAAAGCCCTTTATGTGGTGTCGCTCGGGCCCGACCGTGGCATTTCTTTTAAAGCCCTTTATGTGGTGTCGCTCAGACGCCCGACGTGGCATTTCTTTTAAAGCCACATGTGGTGTATTTCAGACGCCTTACCGTGGCATTTCTTTTAAAGCCCTTTATGCGGTGTCGCTCGACGCCTTGATTGTGGCATTTCTTTTTGAAGTCCTTTATGTTATTTACTTCATAATTTTAATAATACCATATTACTGAATATTCGCTATTAACATGCTTGCACGCACCAGAGTTTTATTTATCTTACGTGACTAGCGTGATGAGCATAAGTACTTTCAGCACATCATTGTTGTAATTTACCCAGGTTCGTAATGTTTGCGAGTACATTCAAAGTACTCACTGGCTTGTCCCTGGCTATTGTCTTGGCCAGATTTCATGCTTGGAGAGGAGCGTTGTGGTGACTGTCCCGGAACCTAGGCAACGGTGATCTCAGCCACGTGAAGATAGGAATTAACCTGGTCAGCTGTTCCTGTGGGAAATGGAGTCCCATAGACACCGATGACTTTTTCAGCCCGCTTCCGCCATCAACCACTAGAAACCATTTGTTGTACTCACAGGCCAGAATGGTCTTGTACTACATATTTTGTTTTTGCTTGGGATTTCTGTATCAAGTTAGTGCCTCATCAGCTAACAGTTATCCTGGGGCCGATGAGCACAAGGGCCATTTTCTGGGAATTATTACCCAGAGAATCGGTCGCCACACAGTACTGATGCGTATTCGTCAGTGGCGCCGGTGATGAGCGGGTTGGCTGCCGCTCCGTCGGACGGGTCGGACGCCGTGCTGGCCTCCGCACGGGTTGGCAGGCTGGCCCGAGCATGACCCACGAGCGAGCAAGCCGCCGCGCTGGCCTTCGCTCGAGCCAGATGGCTGGCCTTAGCGCGGCGCCAAGACGAGCAAGCTCGCTGCCGTGCCAATCTAGCTAGCAAACCTTGCAGACAACCAGCTGGACGGAGTTATCTTGGCTAGCTAGCGGCCACGAGCGCCGGATGGAGCTGGCATCCGGGCTGCCGCAACATGGGCTCCACACCGCCGACGGTTTTTGACCCCGCCTTCTGCCGGCGGCGGTAACTGCGTCCCATGGCGGAGGATGACTAGGTGGACGGGCCGGAGGTAGGAGGTCACTCGAGGATTTTTGTTGGTAAGAGCATGTACAAAGGTTGATAAGGTAGTCTTATCTTAAGTCTGCCACGTATGCAAGTGGTAGTAGTTTCTTGGCATTTTAGTGGTTTCTTGCATTATTAGGGGTTTCTTGTAAGGAACAATGTACGTACTACTAGCGACAAAATGCGATTCTAGGTTGCGTTGTACTCCAACGAGTACTACTAGTGGTCACGAGAGTGTATACCTAATTTGTGGGTTCGATCCCGGCCGAACGCACGGCGGCCTTTTAAAAAAAATAGTACTACTACACTTTGCTGCGAGCCAATATTTTACACGGGTAGTTTGAGTTTTGAAGTCAAACGGACGTGCGGCCCCTAATATGGGTGCCTTTGGACAGCCTAGCCACGTGAACGGGTTTTCCTTCCCAAAGATCCCGTGGTTCGCGTGTTTCGCCCTAGCCGCACCTCGCTTGACTTCCTCATCAGCTAGCAGCATATTTAAACTAGCGCCTCCCAATTAAGCCCGAGGAGCCGGAAAAGCCTGGCGGGGCATTGGGAACTATGCAATATGGCTCTGTATGTAAAGTGCTCTACTACTACTCTGTAGCTTGTGGCGTTGCACGCATGGACTTCACTCCATTATCGTCTCTACTATAAAAGAAATTCCTCTTGACGTGTCTTTTTTTAAAGCGGAGTAAAGCTTTGCTTCATCTCATTCATAAAGAAGGAACTACTTACAAAGTTCGACGAGATCCATTACACCTCCACAAATGGAAGCGAAAAGCCTAGTCTCGCTGTATCAAATAACTCAAATGTTCTGCCCCCCGCAGTAACCGTCTCTGATAAACAGGCTGCAAGTGTGTGCGTGAGAGGAGCGGCTGAGTAGGCCAGCTACGTGAGAGGAGCGGCTGAATAGAGCACCGACAGTACCCACTAGGCCGCTATGCAGGTGTACTTCCGCTGCATTGATAGTACAGCGATGGTTCTAGAGAACAGTAGTACCTTCCACTTGCAACTGTAGCTCCTTGGCCCTGAGATTCAAGAATTCAAAACTGGTGCACTATACAAGACTAGACTAGAAGTACAGTACATCGCACCAGTAGTTGAGAAAAGTTGTACTAGTATCTTGCTACAAGATGCAGTCACGTACTCCTCAATCACATAATGTAAGACGTTTTTTGACACTAGTTGGCGTGTACAAAAAATGGCAAAAACATACCCAAAATTTCTTAATCCACGCCAAAAACTACTACCTAGTGCCAAAAATTTCTTACTAGTGCTATTATTAACAGTATAATGCAATTCCATAACATTCCATAATAGCCTCACCCCTAGTAGTAAATAATAGCCTCACCCCTTCGCTGAGGAACGATCTACAGTTGGAAGGGACGAGGCCCTGTGGTTACTACGCTCTTATCTCCTCCTCGCGAGTTCCCCTCCCCCCGAAGAGAAGGCAGTTCGTCGCTGCTCCCATGGATTCGCCAGGCGGTTCTCCTCCTCGTCACGGCTGGGAGACCTTGGGCAGCGATCCTCCTGGGAGAAATCGCACGCCGCTCCAACGTCCTCACCGCCGCAAGACTCGGTGCTTCCTGCACCAACTTTTTCAAGACGCTGCTTAAACAGGCTTGGGAAAAGGCCATGCTTGTTGGTCTTCCATGCGTCCTCGAGGAGAATGTTCTTCTATGGGACAATCCTTCGAAAAGTCTACCGCTCCCTAGCCATGGTTGCACGTTGACTCCGCTAGAGTTGCCGACGTTGAGAGGTAGTCGGATTTTGTCCGATGAGCAGGTCAGTAATGGAATTTGATGATGTAGTACTTAGTTATTCCATTTCCATCCCGTAATTTCTCTGATGCCCACCATCTTATATATAGGTCTAGGTCGGTGCCAACAAAGATTGGCTTGCATACCTCCGGCCGGATACCACCATCATTTTGCACAACATCCACAGCAGTCCGGCCGTTCCGGTAGACCCCTTCTCCACATTGGGATCGGCCTTCCGGACTGGCTGGGCTTGAATACGTATGATGATGCCTACATGAGATTGAAGAAGATAGCAATTGTGGACCCGCCGACAAAGCGACGCGGCTAAGATGATTACTATCTCATCGCGGTGTTCGACATAAGGATTGCCATCAATGCAAGAGGCAGTAACGGCAGAGGCTAGCACATGTTGGCGGCGGCAGATTTGTACCCCTACACGTTCGAAGACGCCATGCGCCATCTAGGCCGCATCTTCGCGGTGACAAGCTAGGGGACTTGTTTCATCTGGTTGCCATCCTACGGTACAGGAGATTACAAACGGAATGCACAAACCATCATTTGCATCCCTAACGGTACTCCATTATTTTGCAGGGACCAGTCATCCCCCGATCAAAATAAGATCGCCGATCCTGGATGTGCATTTGCATCCATGATTCGGTCTAACACAGAACCTTGTAGCTGACTTTGGCATATTGGGATCAACTATCTTAGCGATGCGTTACCCATGGTACCAGCGATGTGCAACATGGTCACACAATCTACCATGATCGGACCGTCACCATCTACCCGGTATTCCATTTTTAACCCTCTCGCCTTCTCTTTCATTGTTGTACTAGTAGTATACTTAGTAGTACTAGTAGGAGTACTTTTTTACCTTGGAGGACGCGTATAGCTAGCTAGGCCCTTGAAGACTTGAACCCACTAACTGTCACCATTTTTGTTTTTCCATGTCTTACTATCTCATCCATGTAGCCAAGAGTGGCTATATATAATAAGCCGGTTATTTTGCTTCCTCTATACCGGAGTAGTACTATTTGCTGCATAGTATTACTGACCGCCATATTTGAGCACAACATTATTATGCATGGACCTTGACTATGTACGTCACCATGTGTCCAGATCTGGGATGCCGCGTGTACCAGATGAACGGCGCCGAGTTCGACCCCTGTGATGCTACGTGGGTGCCGAGGAACACTCTTAGAGAGTACTCGTTTTTCATGGGGGACAGCTACCCATTGTTAAGCGGATGCCACCATCCGTGCACGACACGGAAGGCCTGCCGTTCATGAAGCATGGTTGTGTCTTCAGTGCGCACTGCCGGATGAACGACATGCTGGGACACGCTATCCCTGATTTATGCCGCTTCAGCTTGGATGAGTCTCCATCGCGTGGAACCGGACTAGAAAGCTGGGACAATGATTCCCGTTGCCCACCGCTATGGATCATGCCATCCATGAAGAACACAGGACTGGAACACGGAGGAGGACATGTAGCCCATCTATAACGTGTAAGTGGAGTACGGTAATTGTGAGCAGTAGCGCTGTGAATATATGTAGACTAGTCGTGCACAAATTTATCACATGAATTGGAGATGAACTTGTGTGGCATACTGGCATTTGTCCTTTATAATTTATTACTAGTAAATGTGTTATGTGGACGTGCAACTTGTGTGGTTGTTGCACGGGCTCCAACACGCTCTTTGAGAAAAAAAAGGTGGCACAACTTTGGATATACGTGACATGGCGGCATCATACAGTAGCATCATTCCCTATAGTTGTAGTACACTCCTAGGACGACAACTCCTATAAAACCTTGCGCTTGGCTCTTTGCCTCTTCTGGAGGTTCAACAGTTCGTACTCGTGTGAACCTTGCACTTGGCTCTTCGCCTCTTCGGAAGGTCCAAAAATGATGATACTACAGTACAATATGCTTCTGGCAGTTTGACACCGATTGAACTGCTGCACGTCCACCGCGAGGGCGAGGGCGAGGGCGAGGGAGAGGGAGAGGCTGCTGTAGTCAAAACCCTCTCCTCGTCCTGTGAACCACCACGCGCGTGGGCGAGGGAGAGGCATAGTGAGCAAGCTTCTCCTCGTTCAGCGAGTTGACGGGACACATCAAAGCAGTACTAGTACTAGTAGTAGTCCATATTGCGTCCTTTCCGATTAATATGGCTTAATTTGAAACGAGAAAAATACACTGGCGGTCAACGTATGTAACAATACGCTCTTCTGGTCACTATATATAGTTTTGCATCGATTATACGATCACTAGCTCATCGTAGAGCACCATATTGCACCCTACTGACCGGCCACATAGTCGACGTGGCACTTTGTTGACTGGTTAAATTGTCACCTGGTTTCTGGGTCCCACATGTTAGTTGGCAGAGCAAAGAAATGAGTTAAACAAAACTTTTTGCAGGCGCGACACGAGTCCAACCCTGGCGCCCGAACCGCCCTGGCTGTGTATGTGAGTGCATGCACGTGTCCTCCCTCGGTCTTCCAACAAAGAGTGTAAATCGGCTATAAAACAAAGAGTGTAGTAGTATATGATGTACATCTACACTTCCAATGCATTTAGCCTTTAATCTAAATCGATATTGATTGACTAATGCACCAACTTGTGCTATAGGTATAGGCTACATGTCTATCCTTAATTACAGCATGCAACGGCCTTCATTTAATCTTCTTATCTCAATGGTCGCATGCACACATAAGTCTGCTACTTTTGGGCGTTAATTATACCCTGGTCAATGTGTAAGTCTCTAAATGTACAGTCTTTCACGAACGTAGGGAGTAGGTTGAGCACTTGAGCGTGAGCGTGTGTGTTGCATCGTGTGTTGTGTGCCGCATGGGTGCGTGAGTGTTGTGTGCGTCCATGTGGAGTACGTGTGAGTGTTGCATGTTGCATGCATGCATGCATGCATGCATGCATGCATGCATGCATGGGGCTTACTCCCTCCCATTGACATGTTCATATTTCAAGCTTCCTCTGTTCCCTCCATATGGTGATACTCCCTCTGTTCCCAATTAGTGCAGAGTAAAGCCTCCCTCTGTTCCCAAATACGGAGTATTTGTCTTTCTACAAATTTCAACAAGTGACTAGGTGCGGAGCAAAATGAGTGAAGTGAGCGTAGAAGCATAGGGATCTTGTAGAAAGGAAGTCCTCGTGATCCATTATTCCCCATCTCGGTCGAGAGAGAACTATTCAACTAGTCTTTGCGGTGAAGTGACAATACACGCAGCTGCGGCCAGATGGGACACGTAATTAATAAGCTGAACCAGCGTGTTGGTGTTACTAAATCAGCCTTACCCAGATCGCCATCATGTTTGCCCGATGAGAACGCGCTTCCATAAATACGCCTATGCACCTCTGTCCTCCATTAGCTGACATATGGGCCCTCTTGTGGTAGACCCACATGTCATCGGTGTAACTATTTACACTCCGAAGGACGGGGCCTGTATCCTGGTAGTAGTACTAGTAGAATTGAGATTTAATGCACTTTCTTCCCCGTCTTCCACTCTTCTTCCTCCTCTCTTCTTCTTCCTCCTCTCTTCCCCATCGTCGGCCACACACCATTTACCCCGCTCCTTTGCTCGCCTCCGCACCATCTTCCTTGGTAGCTCGCATACCATATCCCCCGCTCCTTTGCTTTCGGCCACACGAGGAGAAGCTTCTTCGCTCGCCCGCCCGAATCCACTTCCCCGCTGGCTCGCAGGCACCAAAAACCCCAATGGCAGAACCGACTGACACGCAGAGCCGCGATTGGAATTCCCTCCCCGATGTTCTCTTGGAGAAGATCTGTAGTCGTATGGACCTACTCAGCACAGTCCGTCTGGCCGCATGCTCGGTGTCTTTGTACCGTCTACTCGTCTGCAAGCGGCCGACTCTTTTCAAGACACCCTGCTTGCTAATGCCCGATCCTCGTAGGTGGCCCAAACACCGACTTGACGATCCTATGGAGGTTGCCGTGGTGCCCCTCGACATGCTACCACTACCCGTCCACCTGTCCTTCATGCGCGGCCACTCTTTGGGCGGGCATGAAGGAAATAACTAGATCGCCCTCATCCACCACACCGGTAGTCCGTGGCGTCTCGTGGATATCTAATCCCAGCGAGAGATCACCCTTCTATCATTGGATACCGCCACCATCGAGCCTCGCGGCCAGCCGGACACTCCTGCCTACTACGCATGAGACACGTCAAGCTTTTGGCTCGACCTCTGTTTGCAGAAACTTGTAATCTGCGAAGTGCCCACACCATCAGAAGGCTACATGGATTACAAGCTCATTTCCTTGTTCAACATGGGATTAGTGTATCTGGAATCCGGTCGCCATACATGGTTATGGCTCATCATCAATCCTATTGAGGCAACATTTTTGTCTGATGCTATAGTGCACGATGCCATCGTTTACGTGGGCGGCCTTGCAGTTAATTGGCTGCACATATCTTTGGTGGAATCTATCATCGTGTAATTGTTCTATCTCATCTCATCTTTACATTATGAATATGACTGCCTGTTCATTTGTTACAAATGTAGAATGCATAACATGTCTATAACCACATCATTGTTATATGTTCCTCTCATTTCCTAGATTTTTATGACCACACATGTTATTGTTAGAGTTGATATGAGAAAAATTGGCATCTAATGGTTGTTAGAATACATATTATGAGCATAACATCATGATTGCTACATGTTACTCTCGTTTACAAGATTTTTATAACAACGCATGTTATTGCTTAGAGTTGATATGAGAATAGTAGTAGTAAGTGCTATGGTAGAATATGAGTAGGCGCTGTCATAGCTGTTTTCCTCTCATTGTTACATGATGTTTGAACCATGACATGTTGCTAGAATACGAAAGCCATTGGCTTATTTTTTAACTTGGGGTATGATTATGACCACATCATTGCAATTCTCTGTCTATGATATGTGTCACTGTTATAATAATCTTAATTCCACACATACTCTGAACATGATTGTTTATTTTTGTCCTTTTGGTCTCAAATTTGAATTGTTGCAGCAGATGCAAATGTTTGGCCTTCATGATTCGGGACACGGAATCATACCAGCCGATGTGTCTTTGGTTTATCGCTTCGTTCGGATGACGGCGGTCATTTGATGCTCATTCACACGTACCAAATTGACCAAACCATTACATCAAACCACATGCAGTACAATGCGTGGGGTGTTCGTGACATTGATGGCTATGGCTGCTTCGTGTTCGAGAAAGATCCCAGCTCCGTTGGGCCAGGCGTATTCAATTGGAGGTGGGTTTACAGCCTCGGCAACCACTCCTTGTTCCTCGGCCTCAATTATCCGATCATCCAACCAATCATCGATCATATCACCGGCGATGATTACTGTGTTATGCAACTTCCATTCGCGAGGGGGGGCTGTGTTTACACATCATACCATGGGTTTCGTGAATCACCATATCCAGAGATTAAATGCGACACAGCTTGTTGCCAGATAATATTCAGTGTGTGAAAGGCATCAAGCTTCCATGCGATGGATGGCTTTTGCAAACCCGACATGCGGTGATGTGGTTCATGCCAATAGCAAATATGCACAACTTGATTCGTGCTGATATCTAGACTGAGCCATGTATTCTGCTGCTGTAGCACGACCCTGTTTTGTTGGATATTATGTACTGTTGTTAGTTTCAAGCACTCCTCTGGTTTGAAGGATAGATACCTTCCTGGGATCAAGTGCATCCTAACTCCCTTGTTTAGGATGTACGATAATGATGATGGAGATGCTGTGCAGAAGCCATATATATAGTAACGCTAAACTAAGCGTGAGCGTAGAATAGCTTATTCTACACCCCAGTAACAGCACATACAAAATACAGTAACACACTATGTAAAATATAGTAATTTTCATAAAAATGTAGTAAATTACAAACTTAGATGATAAAAAAATATTTTTTGAATTACTACATTTTGTACACCGTTTTACTAGATTTTGTACATAGCGTTACTAGGGGTGTAGAATAAGCTATTCTACACTCACACATATGTATATATATATATATGTATATATATATATATGTATATATATATATATATATATGTATATATATATATATCAGTTAGGCTTCAAGTGCGTACTTGTTAGTTAAACCTATGTATAAATTGTGACACTAAATACGAGTAGTAAGTAGTACAGTAGCAGTACTAGTATACGTCGGTCAAATTATTCATCATGTCCACATATTGAATTGACGTGACAACACGCTGCGCGTGAGGTGACACAAGAATCCCTGCGGCGTGTTTGGGTATTCTGGACTTCAGATTTGGAGTACCACTTATCTGTCGAAATCTTTCATCACTCACTTAAAACAGTCGATTGATCATACATTGAGTACCATATAACTGGAATTACCGATGCAAGTCGAAGAAGGATTGGCGGTCTTTGCGGGCTGGCGTCAAGTTCGATCCCACGGATCAGGAGCTGATCGAGCACCTTGAGGCCAAAGTGAGTCTTGGCAACGAGATTTTAGTCTCTCATCGATTTTTTCATACCAACCATCGACAGCGAGCACAGCATATGCTACACCCAACCTGAGAAACTTCCAGGTAAGACACCGATCAGCCGTCTACTTGCACAAACATATTCCTTTCTTTATAGCTCTACTTTTCTTTTTAGACGAAGACCCGGTGAAGCAATTACAATTTACAGTTAATAAAAAGTGAAACAAGTGACTGCAACATGCCAAAGATGTTATGAAAATGCCAACTAGGTACACTAAAACCTGTATTCCACAATACTGCAGGTATCACACTGAGTGGCCTAAGGAAGCATTTCTTCGGCGCAATTCGAGGCGTTCAAAAGGGGCACGTGGACGCGTCGCAAGATACAGTCGGAGTGCGGCATGCACGCGATGTGGCTCAAGACCGGCAATACCTTGCCGGTGATGGTCAACGGCTGGCAGACGGGCAGCAAAAAAGGTTCTTGTGTTGCACACCAACAAGAACTTCGACCAGCAGAGGACCAACTGGGTGACGCACCAGTACCACCTCAGGGACCTGGAGCAAGAGAAGGAGCGGGAGCTGGTCCTCTACAAGATTTTCTACCAGACCAACAGTAGGGCCAGGAGTAAAAAGATTATAAGTTAGTTTGGTATTGGTAGTTGTGCTACGTTGTCGTCCGCAAGTTGGTATTGTTGTTAACGATCTTTTGGTATGAACTTGCATTTGCTTCCAACCATCATGCCGAGGGTCGACGTGGATATAAAGCTGAATCATTTGTTTCGAAACGAATTCTCAGGCACCTGATTTTTATTTGATGGGTAGCATAAGCACCCACCGTTCGAATTTCCAGTTCTGCAGTTTTTTCAAAACAAGTGCATGCACTTATTATCATGATAAAAAAACAATATCTGTGCTGCATCCCAGTTATCAATCTGTGCTGCAGAATTCTCTCGTTTATTCAGCATGTATATTGTTTTTTAAGGTCGAGCAAGTTTCAACTGGGTTGTAGACTGCCGAGGGTTGGTTTTGTTTTTAACAGGCCCAGCCCATGACGACAACGGGGCACAAAGATCCAGCAGGTATCTACTGGCCTCTGGCCCGCCAGTTAGTTATATTTTGTCTTACAACATCCATGAGGCAGTTTTTTACTGAATCAAACACACAGCCCAGTTCTATTTTCCTCTTGAAACACATGTCCTACATTCGTTTTCTAATCTCTACCTATAGTTTTACTAGTTCATATACACGTATCATTATATTGAAAACACATAAAATTCCCTTTTCATATTGACATCCTTATTTTTGTTGTTTTTTCCCACCCAACGCTGATATTTTTACAACTGGTTTTCCCTTAAACCAACTCAATTGTCCCACGTCTTATTTGCTTACAAAAACAAAACGATTTTTTTGGCAAATCAATAAGTTCTTAAAAAATGTTTATCATTTCGGGATTACAACAGTTTGGACTCCACGAAATATGCAAAATAAGGTTGAACTTTTTGGACCGTGGTCCTGGGCAGAAAATGGGCTGTAATAAATTACTTAAGAATTAGCAAATGGGCTGCAAATTATAAAAATAGCAAATGGGCTGCAAATTATAAAAAATAGCAAATGGGCTTTATGTTGTCTGCCATAGATTTGGAGGCTGACTTGTGGGCCTACGCAAGGTTTGTTAAAAAAGAAACTTAGTCAACAATCGACTCTACCAGCGTCAGACCGTCAAATGTCAATCTAACGGCAATCGTGCTTCTTCAGTCTCTGATCTTCCTGCCCTGACCGCCCAAACCAGCGCCCGTCGGAACCGCCTGCTCCGCCTCCGTGGTGACAAGGTTGCCGGGCAGGCCTCACGGCCCCATCATACTCGCGTCCACTGGCACATCTATCCCTCTACTCACCCACACCTCCTGTTATTTTTCGGCGACGGCAACAACCAGTCAACCTCGTACTCTCCACGGCGTGGGCAGCCCTTTGCCGTGTCTTCGCCCGGCTCCGTGTCGTTCCTTCAGAGGCCTCGCCGTCGTCCACCGCCTGATGCTCTTGGCGCCGGCGTGGTCAATGATGTCCATCCAACGGTCGTGGTGCTTCTTCAACCTCTGGTCTTCTTGCCCTAGCCGCCCAAAGCGGCGCCCGGTCGTGCATGCTCCACGCCTCCGTGGCGGCTGTCTTTGCCGCGGAGGCCTCACCGTCCCTATACTACTCCCACCGCTGGCCAGGCCATCCCTCCACTCACCCACTCCCCCTGTTATTCTGCGGCGACAACAGTCTCACACCGCAGCCGAACCAGTGAACCCTCGTACTCCTCTCCGCGTGGGCATCCACTGCCGCGTCTTCCCCAGCTCCGCGTCGTCCCCTTCCTAGGCCTCGCCGTCGTCCACCGCCCTGGTGCTCTCGGCGCGGCATGGTCAACGTGGTCAACGACCGACTTCCATCGGAAGAGTACTGTACGTGGAGAGGGTGACAGCTGGGTCCACGACAGCCGCAAGGAAGTGCCTCCTTATTACGTGCAAATTAATTATTCCTCCACCTGACAGCAGGGACCCACTGGACAGGCCACCAGTATTTCGCGGAAAAAACGTTTCCCCCTTGACTGTTGTGACCCACCGGACAGGCCACCATATTTCACGAAAAAAACGTTTGCCCCTGACTGCTGGGACCCACAGGACGGACCACCGTGTTCATAAAACCGCCCCCACCCCGCTGTCATTCGGACCCACCGGAAGTGCCTCCTTATTACATACGGAAAAATTAATACTCCGCACGCTAGCTGGGACCCACCATGGTGGGAGGCTGACTTAATGGGCCTACTAAGTTGACGGGATAGAGGGCTTTGTCAACTTAGTAAATATGAACGATTCTAGCTCCAGTGGCCGTCGATGTCCATCCAGCGGCGGTCGTGCTTCTTCAATCTCTGCTCTTCCTTCTCCGGCCCGCTCAAACAAGCGCCCGTGGACTGCTCGCCCTCCTCCCCTTGACGGCTGTCTTGCCTTGTGAGCCTCACCGCCCCACCATACTCCCATCGCTGGCCTAGCCATCCCTCTACTCATCCACACCTGCTATTATTCTCCGGCGAGGGCAGACGAACCAGTAAGACCTCGTACAATCGTACTCCCCTCCGCCTGGGAAACAACTGCCGAGTCTTCCCTGCCTCCGTGTCATTCCCTTCCTAGGCCTCGCTGTCGTCCACCGCCCTGGTGCTCTCGGCGTGGCATGGTGAACATGGTCAAGGAACGGCTTCCATCGGACGTGGACTGTACGTGGAGAGGCTGACAGCTGGGTCCACGGCCGCAGCAAGGAAGTGCCTCCTTATTACGCGCAAAATTATTATTCCTCCACCTGACATCTGGGACCCACTGGAAGGGCCTCTGTATATCGTGAAAAAAAGTGCCCCCCACTAACATGTCGGAACCACCAGCTATCTTTGCACGCAAGGAAGTGCCTCTTTATGACGCACAAAAAAATGAAAACTCCCCCTGCCAGCTGGAACCCAGCATAGTGGGAGGCTGACTTGTGGGCCTGCCAAGTTGACGGGGACGGAGGGCTTTGTCAACTTAGTCAATATGAACGGTTCTAGCTCCTGTTACCGTACGATGTTCATCCAACAGCCGTAGTGCTTCTTCAACCTCTGGTCTTCTTGCTCCAGCCGCCCAAAGCAGCGTCGGTCGTGCCGCATGCTCCTGCCTCCTGTGGCCGGCTGTGATGCCACGGAGGCCTCACCGCCCCCTACTACTCCCACCGCTGGCCAGGCCATCCCTCTACTCACCCACACCCCCTGTTATTCTGCGGCGATAGCAGCCTCACACCACAGCCGAACCAGTGAACCCTCGTACTCCTCTTCGCGTGGGCATCCACTGTTGCGTCTTACCCGGCTCCGAGTTGTCCCCTTCCTAGGCCTCGCCGTCGTCCACCGCCGTGGTGCTCTCTGTGCAGCATGGTCAACGTGGTCAAGGAACGTCTTCCATCGGACGTGGACTGTACGTGGAGAGGCTGACAGCTTGGTCCACGACCGTAGCAAGTGCCTCCTTATTACGCGCAAAATAATGATTCCTCCACCTGACAGCAGGGACCCACCGGACGGGCCACCATATTTCGTGAAAAAAAAACGTTTCCCCCTAACTGCTGGGACCCACCAGCTACATCTTCACACGCAAGGAAGTGCGTCCGGGCAAAAAAAAAACGATTCGCCCCCCTGACTGCTGGGACCCACCAGCTACATCTTCGCACGCAAGGAAGTGCGTCCGGGCAAAAAAAACGATTCGCCCCCTGACTGCTGGGACCCACCACCTACATCTTCGCACGCAAAGGAAGTGCGTCCGGGCAAAAAAACAATTTGCCCCTCTGACTGTTGAGACCCACCAGCTACCTTTTCGCACGCAAGTAAGTGCCTGACAGTCGGGACCCACCTGGTCGAAGCGTACGTAGCGTTGTCATTCTGGTCGCGAACGTGTACGTACATACTGGTCGTTGTAGAGGCGCGCACGTGTCGTAGTAGAGGCGCGCACGTAGCATGTACACGTACGTACAACGGCCAGGGTGCAAGAAAGAAAATACGGCCACGTACATACATATAGCTAGGGTCTCGAATGCCTACTCGCGCATACGTACGATGAGGGCTCGTGTACATGGCTGGGTCGGAACAGAGAAATAGCGTCGTCGTCGTGTTCATGGGGAGGCAACGGAATGCGTCGTGTTCATGGGGAGGCAACGGAATGCGTCGTGTTCATCCGGAGGCAACAGAACGCATGGGAGCCAACCGGCTTGGACGGAACAGGTGATGGAAACAAGGCCTAGCGTACCGTAGAACGGAGGAAACGGCCTTGTGTTCGACCGTCCACGTTCGAAATGGGGTCCTCATGATCGGGAGGTGTCTGGCGTACCGCAAAACGGAGGAAACGGACCTCCTACAGTCAAAGGGCCCTGTTGATCCGGAGGGGTGTCGCGTACCGCAAAACGGAGGAAACGGACCTCCTACGGTCGAAACGGGGGTCCTGTTGATCAGGAGGGGTGTGGCGTACCGCAAAACGGACGAAACGGACCTCCTACAGTCGAAACGGGGGTCCTGTTCATCGGGAGGGGTGTGGCATACCGCAAAACGGGACTCCACGGGATACTGTTCATCTGCACCGTCGACCTCCTCCAGCCTCCACGGGCTACCGTCGACCTCCTCCAGCCTCCACGGGCTACCGTCGACCTCCTCCAGCCTCCACGGGCTCCTGTTCATCCAGCCTCCACCGTGCGCTACTCCATCGGCTACTGTTCAACCAGCCCTCCACCGTCTACTATTCATCCAGCCCTCCACACCATGGGGTCCTGTTCAACCACCGCTCCACGGGCACCCCTCCACCGTCTACTGTTCATCCAGCCCTCCACACCACGGGGTCCTGTTCATCCAGAGGCAAATGCCACCGCTCCTTGTTCATCCAAACGCCCCCCCCCCTCCCCCGCAATGCTCACTGTTCATCCCAGAGGCAGCATCGATCGGCTTCAGTTAGCAGCCATCGACCGATCGCTCGGGTTCAGTAACGCGTAGCCTGCAGTGCAATCGCTCGGGTTCAGTTAGAGCCCAACGCCTCGCTCGGGTTCAGTTAGAGCCAACGCCTCGCACACGCTGCAGCGTCGTGTACAAGAAAGCAGCGCATCGCTCGGCCCCCGACCTCCCACCGTAACCGGCAGCTCCCCGAAATTTTCCTCTCCCTCGCTTCTGCCACGGGTTTTTCCGTCATGGACGGCCCAAAGAATGTCATGCAGCCGCGTCTCCGGCCCGCCCACGACAAAAATCCCATTTTCTGTCATGATTTTTTGTCATAGAAGTAGGAGCCCACCAAATCTATGATAATACTGGGTTTTGTCACAATTATCGTCATAGAAGTGTCATATGTATAACAGAAAAAGGTTCCATTCGGCCCAAAATGTCACAGATGTGTCTTTTTTTGTAGTGATCCCCTCCTGGCCTCGTTGCTAGCGAGCATTGTTACTTAGGGAGCGTTTGGATCCTTAACAAGAACAGTTTATACCCTAGCCAGGCAAGGTTAGGCGTTTGGAACTGTTAAAATATGTTAGCTTGGGTGGGCTAGAAAAACCTTGCTAGCTCCGGAGAGCCAGATCGGCTTGCTTCCGACGGCGAACTTCGCGCACGGAAAAATTGGCGACTCACTCATGACAACGATTGTCACGGGGCAAGGCTGGTAAGAAAAAGAACTAAAGAGTTTGACCAGGCAAGGTTGGCAAAGCGAAAGCTGGCTAGCTGTGCTAGCCGAACAATAAGCAATGTAACCAAACGCTCCTTACTCTGCCTTGTTATCTCCCCCAGAAACCCAATGCATGGAGAGCAACTACGCGTTGATCAGTTAAGAAATCAAAGTCGGCTTGCATGCTCGTCAATATGTGGCCCTGCATGGTAGCTAAAATGGCATCTCTGAGTTGTTGTGATTAATTTTTGCATTTAGAGACATAAATCAGGGCTTTGATTGGATGAAGGACCAGTCAAGTTTCTCCTCCTCCTCCAATCTGCTAGCACCTTGGTCCCGCTGCACCTTCTAACGTGACTTATTGCACCTAGACCGAGGGAGTAGTACGAGATACGGTGGCACACTGACTTAGGGCGCATACAAATGCCCAAAATTATTGGAAGAGAGCTAAGTGTACAAAGTAAATAATTAAAAGAGTAAAATGCACTGTTGGCCATTGAACTTATCATATAAGTTCACTTGGTCATTATACTTCAGAATACAGTTGATACGGTCACTATATACGTGATGAGGTGATTAGACGATCACTGCGAGATCGTATAGCTCTGTATTCATCCATTTTATAACCAGTCAAAGAATCCTCCTGGCGCCTTGTCAGATCAGTTTTCTCTCTCTGTCAAGCGGGTCGTACCTGTCATTGGGTGGAAGAAAGAAGTTGAACGAACATAAATATAAGCACGGGGGCGTGGTTCGAACCCTAGACCTCATGCTTTATATGGGCAAACAGGCTAACTAGCTACACCAACCTCCAGTTGTGATTAACTAGTGGCAAATATAGTTTTCTACCTTTAGTAGCGGCAACTGCATGCAGCGCACAGCTTGCAGTGCATGCACACGCATTAGCACGGACTCAAGTCGCACGCTGGCCTCTATTGCCGCAAGTTCATGCAGTACCTCGTTTGTTGTCCGCCGTTCCCCTTGTTGACCCTGCCACCTGAGGTCGTTGACCCGTTGCTCTACCACTACTCCAAGTCCGAGCTCTCGCTGCTTGTGGCGCAATGCATACAAACTCCATCTGCGTGAGATAATATGGCCATCAATGATGATTATTGTGACACCCACACTAGGTCGCTCTACTCGCCTTGTGTGCACAATTGTCGTGCAGCTGCCGAAGTACGACCCTGCAGCCTCAACTTCGTCGCTTGTCGCCGGTGTGTGCGTGTTGTGTGCTAACTAGTGTGTGTCTGCCCACTGCGTGCTAGTGTGCGAGTACACGCATGCGTATTGTGTGCATGTTATAATAAGGATTCACTTAAAATAGTACGTGAGCTAACAGAGGGATCAATTGGACAGTGTTGACGAGCAGTAGCGGGATGTGTGAGGTAAGATACGCCGCTGGCGCTTTTAATTTTTCTTATTAATTTGTTTGTTTCACCCTCTGACTGGTGGGACCCAACATACTATGTGGAGAGAGATAAGGTGACTAAGGCTGCATTATTTCTATACTACCAACACTGCTTTAAATCCCAAATGACCTTACCACCAAAGCCACATGACACGATTATGATTTAACTCCCAATGACTCCCACGCAAAAAAAACACGACATGCTTGTCACACGAATGCTGGAATGTATAAAAGGTTATTTTCCTCTCGATAAACATAATGTGAGGGTGGTGTAGCTGGTTAGCCTGTTCGCTCATCAAACTTGAAGTCTCGGGTTCGATAACCGCACTTGAGCATAATTTTGTTTTTGTTCGACTTCTTTCTTCCACCCAATGACAGGTAGGCCCCGCATGACAGAGAGAGAAAGTGATCTGGGGCGGTGCTAGGAGGATTCTTTCACTGGTCAAAATGGATGGATACAGAGCTCTACAATCTCGTAGTGACCGTATAATCACCTCATCACGTATACGCTGCAGCCTCGGCGCTTCTTTTCTATGTTTTGCACTCTTCACACTCTCTCTTCACTATATATATACACGCTAGAGCCTCAGTGCTTGTAGTTGCTCTCTTCACACTCTCTCACCCTCTCCAGATCTAAACAAGACTTCATTGGCCTCTCTCTCTCCACCCACTGCTGGTCAAAGAGCCGGAAGGATCCGTCCGCCGGGAAAGGAAGGAGGCTTAACATTACCGTCGTCGGTGAGGGAGGGAATCCACTACCGGCGCAGTTGTTCTCTTTCACCCAGCGGCGGTGCAGGAGGGCCTCTGACCCCTTCTTCCTCGCTGCGGTACATAGTGTGGGCAGAACGGCCTCCGATCGCCCACCGAACCACACCCCAAGAACCTTAAGGTATAATTTACTTATTCCACATGCATTGCTCTAGCTGCATGTGGGCTTTTTCCGCTTCTGCACTCGAATCTAGGTGTTGGATCAAACAGGAAAGTAGTGTGGAAAGTTGTATAGCATGAATCTAGGACGTGGTTCAAAGAGGAAAGGAAGGGGGGAAAGTAGTGGGGAAAGTTGTATAGCATGAATCTAGGATGTGGTTCAAAGAGGAAAGGAAGGAGGGAAAGTACTAGTACAAAGCGGCTATCCAGCACCTCGTTGCTTGAAAAAGGGAAAACAATGACAAGCATAATACCCACATACATGTGAACGAATCGATCTTTTTTGTTTTGGGGGACAAGGCTGTAGAGTTTGATCAGGACTAGATTTGCTGCGCTCACATAGGGAAAGGTGTCTAAAGATAACAAAACTGGGACCAACACAAATATGCTCCTTAGTTGTTTGTTCTTTGTTGCAACAGACTGTGCATCACCCCTTTATACATCGGTAGATGCACATGGTGTTGGTGCATCCATTGTCCCGTGCAACTCTTTAGCTGTAGTTAATCTAAGGCCCTGTTTGGTTAAAAAGTCATAAGACTTTTTTTAGTCCCAATTAAAAAGTCCCTAGTCCCTACCTGCTTGGTTGCAGGGACTAAACATGGACTAGAGGTTAATAAATGACATGCTAAAAGACCATGTTACCCCTAGTAATGAACTAATAGAGATAAGGTGCGATCTTGAGGCGAGGGGCAACTGTTGGAAAAAGTCCCAAAAACACTATCCCTCAGGGTCTTCTTTCTTTAGTCCCAAATGCCCACTTTTAGTCCCTAAAAGTCCCTCCTATTTGGTTTAGATGTGACTGAAAGGGACTTTTTTTAGTCCGTACACCAAAAAGTCCCTATAACAAACACCCTCTAATAATGCCGCTGGAAAATTGATGTAATGCCATAGTTAAAAGCAAATTACATGTTTAATGTATGTTATTGTTAATATAATCGCTCTATTAATATGAATCAATGCCAGCATTTGAGAAATGCTACTATCTTGCTTTCTTTCCCATTTAGGTAAGTTAGATGCTTCTTTTTGTTGGCTTCTGTGTCATCCACCGTTATTGACCACTAGTTGTTTCCTTTGCACCTCTATGTAAACAGGGTTATCTACTTCACCTCGTTGCTATTGTGACCTTTTGTTGCACTCCACAAAACACTTTTGTTTTAAGAGTGCTTTGTGCAGTTCAACCAAAATGTCACACTGACAATGTTGCTTGATTGTTTGATCTTAGTGGAACTGTACAAGAGGAGATCTTACTTCCTATCCGTGTTGGCAAATTTGGTTCAAATCTTCTTCTTGTGAGTTGTTTGAATTCCGCGTCATGTGAGGTCGGTACTATCCTTCTTTTCACATGATTGTGGAGTGTACTTTCATATGTTGTGCTACTTATACGGTAATGTTGCTTGATTTTAGTGAACTTCACAAATGGAGACAAGACTTCCAATCTGTGTGTGCACCGTAATATCCCATTGAGGTAAGATAAGGATATTTCACAACTGTTGGCCTGTATTTTGCCACTTTCATCAGAAAATTAATGTCGTTTTTAGTGTTATACCTGTGCTCCCTAATTGACATGCCAAATCTTACATTGAAGGTGAAGCTTGTATGTTATTGAACCAAGTGATGAAGTGGAAGAACAAGCGGAAGAAAAAAATCAACACCTAGTGTTGTAATGAAGCACTGGAACTGTGATGACACAAGTAATGATATAGTTTTGCATCTTAATTTATTGCTATGGCTGGAACAAGCAATTGTTTTGCCAGTGATTTGATGCCACTCTTAATGTAATATGTAATTATATCTACTTGTGCAAACAGGGATCTTCTTTGAAGATACCATATATTTTAGTGGAACTGCACAAGATGTTGGAAACATTAAACTAATCGAGGAGTATATAGTAAGCATGGCAACCACAGTAGATAACAACAGATGGATCCGGAGAAGTGCTTGATCTGTATGCTCTACACAATAAGCCTCCTGACAAAGGTTGGTACTCGCCCACGGATTTCATCCACATGATTGAGCTGTGTCATCTCTATTGGTGTTGTGCTACTGTTTAGATACTGTCATGAGAAAGTGGTATTGTCCTTGAGAAGTGCTTCATCTGTGTTGTTTTAAATATTTCCTTTCCTTTTTTTCGAGCAAACAGGGATGCTAGCATTTAGTTGTCCTCTTGTCTTTGCACAACAGGATCATCCTCCAATGAAGAAGAATATGGAGTACGTGAAGTGACTAGTTCCGATTATGCCAGGATGAAGAATCCAAGTCTATCTTCTCAGCAGAAGGAGCAGTTGAAGGATGGTTAAATTACTCCCCACAAGACCAAACTAACTTCAGCTCGGAAGGACTGATAGATCTCCATCTTTTTTGATGTGATGCGCAAGTACAATGTTGTTCTAGGATTCTTTCCGGTGAGTTCCATTTTTTTAAAGTGTGCTCTACATGAACGATGTAGGTGCCTATTTAATTAAGCTGTCAATTCATAGTATAGTTTGCTTTATGCTAATCACTTTTTTGTATTTGTGCGAACAGGGGTGCTCAGCTTGATTTCAATGGGAACTGCACAAAATGTTCATGAATACATCAAATCATTCATTTCCACCACAAGAAAGGAGGTGCCGATATGTTCAAGGCGTTGCAACATATAAAGGAGAAATCATATAGGCTAAGCGTGAATTTGGTTGATTTTGGTGGAACTACACAAAAAGAACAACTGGTTTATTTAGCACGAGGTTCCATGTCAATGTCCGAGCTGATGGCAAACCCTGCCCATTCCACAATCGTAGGCATTTGATAGTTTGGAATGGGAAAAACTTTTCAAAGTTTGTTCATTGATGTACGCAAAACAACACGCATTTGACATTTTGGAATGGGACAACCTTGTAAATTTTTTCTCATTGAGGTTAGCAAGAAGACATGCGTTTGATATTTTCGAATGGGGCGCCCTTTCCTGACAGCAGCATCAATCGATTTTTCTTTATTTGTTAATTGTGAAGTAAATATTGGCTCCGACATGTGAATCGCTGAGATGCATAATCATCGATCGTTTTGAATGTTCTCTATGAATTGCCAGGCCTGTGTGTTTGATTGCAATGTACAGGAACGCTAAAGCTGCTCAAACTCTTTATACTCCCTGTTCCATTTTTACTTCGCATGTTAGATTTCTTTCAAGTCAGTTGATTTTACATTGTGAATGTTCATACTTTTTTTCTATAAGATTGGTCATAGTAGAGATACTTTGACTGTAGACAAAACTTGTATGCAGACTAACAAGGACCGGAGGGAGTACATGTGAAACTGCTGCAAACGAGGTGATCACCCTGGGAATAATGCTAGTACATATTGTTTTGCATGTTCATCCAATTCCAGTGATACAAGAATTCAAACTAATCGAACTAAATTCATTCATACAAGGTCGGATTTCATATAAACATGCCGGATTTCATTACATTTCATACATTCTTCAACTAAAAAGTGGTGCGCTGAAGGTATAATTAATTAACCGAATCTACCCACCTGTGTTCGGCTGAGCCAAACAGAAGCTTCTTCTCCAGCGGACTGAGCTTCAGTGACTTAACTGCAGGTGCAGTTGCGTAACTGACATGTGGCCCAGATGCCTGTTGGGCCCACGTGTCAGTGACCCAACTGCACCAGCAGTTAAGTAACTGAAGCAGCGTCCTTCTCCAACATAGCTCTCCGACTCCACGTCGCCGCCGAGAAGCTAATCGGCCATCAATGGTCAACCCACCTATCTTGGCTTCAACCGGAGGGTAGCAGCGGTGGCCTTACTTGGATCCGAGCAGCGGCGACCTAACGTGTTCTACTCTTCCTCGTTTTCTGTGGCGCGGCCTCGTTGGCAGCGGGGCGGGGCCTCGACGGAGCCGGCTATGTCCTTTATCTCGTTGCTAGCGGGGCGGCGCCTCGGTGGAGCGGGGGAAATCCTCCCCCTCGTTGCTGGCAGGGTGGGCCTGAGCTGAGCCTGCGATGTCCTCTGCCTCGTTGTTGGCCGGGCGGGGCCTCGGCGGAGTAGGGCCTCGCCGAAGCCGGCAAGGTCCTCCGCCTCGGTGCCGGCGGGGCGGGGCCTCGGCGGAGCCGGCGATGTCCGCTGCCTCGTTGTTGGCGTGGCGGGTCCTCGGTGGAGAAGGGCCTAGTCGAAGCCGGCAAAATCCTTCACCTCGGTGCCGGTAGGGCGGTGCATCGGCGGAGCCGGCGTTGTCCTCTACCTCGTTGTTGGCGCCGCGGGGCCTCGGTGAGCGAGGCCTCGTCGGCGCGCCAATGAGCGGGGACTCGTTGGAGCCGGCATTGTCCTCTGCCTCATCCTCAGTCTCGCCAAACAACGCCTCGCCCGCTTCATCGCCCTCTTTGTAGGCGTCCGCAGCCAGCGCCACCCGCATGCGGTACCGTCAGCACTTGAGGCGGCCCTCGTGGGCGGAGCGGTACGAGTCGAGAAGCGCCTCCTGCTCCGCCCTCTCCATGGTGATCTGCTCCTCCGCTTGCAGGTGCTCCTGGAGGAGATGGTGGTTGTAGGCGGCGTCGGACTGTGCCTGCCGGAACTGGTCCTGACGCTTTTGCCTCACCGTGTCCGTGTATTGGGCACGGGCCTCACCGATGGTCATGGTGCAATGCACCAGTGAGGATGGCGTGGGGGAGGGGGTTGGCGCCAGATTGTTGACTACCATGTTCTCCATTGGGATGTCGTCATCCTCCGGCTGCCTGCCGGCCAGCCAGTCGGCAGCAATGGCTGCCACCTCCTTGTGGTCCGTCGTCTGCTCATCCTGAAGAGCGTTGGAGCGCGAGGAAGCCATGGTGTGCAGTAGTGGTGTGGACAGGAGAAAGGGAACGAAGGCAGATGACTGCGGCTATGGCCGGCGCAGTAGTTTATATAGCAATGATGGGCGGCAGAGGGACAGACCTGTGGTGCTGGAGTAGCCGCCTCGGCAGCCGCGTATCATTAATGTGGGCGGAAGACGGACGGACAGATGGCACTTGTGTCGTTTGAAGGCGGAGCAATTTTGCTGCACTGTGTTGTGCAGCAGACTCTCTTTGGTCCCTTTAATTCTTCCTGAGAACTCGAACTTGCGAGAGATTACTCTTTTTGAACAAGAAATTCTTAAACCCGATACTGAGAGCTTCAAATCCTTGTGGGAGATAGCTTTCCCTTGAGCCGGATTTTAAACCGGAATCCTTCTTTTTAAGCCGGAAATTTTCTGACGGCCTTTAAATTTGCACCAATATGGCGGTTTAGGGTCCTGCATTAGATAACTTTGCAAGCCGAAGTAATTGCTCTTTTAAAGAAAGAAATATATAATATAAAAAATATACTGGATGGATTTCACCTGATATGTTAGGCCAGAAAATATCCACCATGGAGTTGATCATCACCACGGTGAAGCTAAAATCAATCACGGCCAAGTCGGCCGTGGCAGCAGATAGATGAATCGGCCGCGACATTGCGAACCGGTGCAGACAAGCAAATTGTCCTCCGTGTTGTAAACTGGCGTGGATGCGTGAACAGGTCATGCGGGTGGACGGCGAGTCGTCCGTGTCCTGGAGGCTGCGGCGTATCGACGTAGTCCATACCGCAGGGATAGCGGCCTATGCGCCTACTCGTCGGGCAACATGATACACGAGGACGCTGATGCAGAGAAGTTGGCGCGTACTCCGCCCGCGGCATGTCATCACTATCATAGTGAACACTTATCCTACATATGTAAAATATACATGCCAAAGTAATTTGTTCTGGGGCGAATTACCATATGCTGAGGAAATAAACAAAGTAAATAGCACCTGATGAGTTTGGTTGGTTGTGCAACCGACAGGCAGTATCGTGTTCTTTTGTCTTCACGTACCAATTGGTGGATTGATGCCATGTACTAAGAGCAGCAGCATAGTTTCATAATAGCCCCTCGATACCTGAAGCGAGTAACCAGAGGTACTTGGTAGCACCCTTTTTTTGACAGCCCTTGACTTTTCCTTTGTTTTCTTCTTTCCAGCCAGAGCGAATGCAGGGGAAGCTGGACTCCTTCTCTGGCAGAGCGAGCGGTGAGAGCTTGCGGAACCAGAGCTGTTCGCAGCAGAGGCGGCCCCGGCGCAGAAACGGCGCGGGTGGTCGACGTACCGCAGGCAGAGGAGGCGTCCGAGGCGGAGCCATTTCAGCGGTGTAACCCGGGGTTTGATCCAGTCTTGAGGCTGCATGACCGAGCTGAGTTGTGGCAAGCCGTAGGTGGGTTGGAGGCGCGTGTCGGGCGCGGAGGTGAACCGGCCACATCGAGGACAATCTGGCGGGTCGACGAGGTACGTCCGCTGCCGCGGTGATTTGGAGCGGCACGGTGGAGACGAGACCCAGCCAATGCACACGCAAAGCCGCCGGGTTTGAACACGGACGCGGCGGATTAACACAGCAGGGCGAGCGGCGGGTCAGCACTCGGCGGTTTAACGGAAATAGGACCGGCCGAGCAACAGAGGCGGGAACAACAACTCGGCGGTTTACAGCGGCCCACGGGCAAGGCTGTGCCAATTCAACATGCGGCAGCAGCCCACGGCGCGACAAAGTGGAGGGACGAGGCGGCGGCGGTTTTTAATCAGGGGAACGAGCCAGCAGCAGCCCACGAACGGTGTTGACTGACAGGGCGAGGCAGCGGAGGTGAACCGACCGCTTAGAGCGGTGCGGTCGTGAGGGAGACTCAATCCGGTGGCAGCTCGAAGCTTGGAGACCCGCAAGTAACTCACCAACAGCAGTAGAGGCGGGGGCCCGAGGCAGAGGATGGACCGCGGCGGCTGCTCAACCGGCGGCGGGCTGTTGATTTGGCGGTTTACGGTGAATCCACGACAGCGAGAGTCGGGTCACAGTGGAAACTTGATGGTGCAGCCAACAGCGGCTGAAGCGGGCTATGTGGCATCCCCTGGCGATGATGCGGTGGCTCCACCCCAGTGTTTCAAAGACGAAACGGGTCAGGAATTCCATGGCGATGTCAAGCAGGGTGAGGCCACGGCAGAGGCAGCCGGACTCAGGTGACTCAGCACGCTGTAGCTCGCAGCAAGAGAAGCTGGAGGTGCTCGTCGATTTTAGCAGAGATGGGGGTGATCCGGTGACCTGAAGGGGCCGATTTGAAGATGCCAGGCGACTCAGGCACAACTCGTGGTGGTGGAAGCAAGTTACAGAAGTGGCTCCATGTGGTAGCCAGTGCTCCGACAGACGGGCGGTGATGAGAGGCCGCGAGCAGGTGAAGGCGAGACAAACCGACAAGACGAGCTATGACCGCAGTTACCGCGACCTAGAGCAGGGTCATAGTTGCTCGGCGACTGGCAGCTCAAGGCGTGGCTGCGTCCACCGGAAGTGGACCGTCAAGGGGCGGTGAGGAGAGCCGTGGCCGCTCATCGAAACGACGGCGGGCGGTCTGCAGCGGAGGCCGGCCGGCTTGGTGCGGGTGGCTCGGGTTGCATCCACGGGCACAACAGCGGCGGGTGGGTGGTTTGCTCAGCCCACCCGAGGCGCAGCGCGGGGAACGAGTTGACGCCCACGATCCTGTCGTCTCCGGGTCATGGTTGTTTTGTTGATTTCATCGCATGTCATGGCACTGCTTGAGGCACGCTGAGATGGCAGAGGCGGCGAAGTGCGGCTGAGCCGGCGGCAGGTTGGAGAGTGCCGGCGCAGTGGGGGCCGTGGCCGAGCAACGGTTGGAGTTGCACCCGGTGATGGCGGCTCCGAGTGGAAACGGTGGCCAAGTCCTAGTTCGTAGCCTCATCCAACTATGTCGACGGCCGCTCAGAGATGAAGATTTAATCCGTATTGACGTGCGGCCATAGCGTGCCCTGATGGATCATCCTTTTCCTTGGTTTTCACATGCTAAACTCACGTAGTAGCTTTCCTTCTTTAATTCTTGACTCGTAGTAGATTCCTTGTATGCACATAGCAATCATAGCTGACAAAAGAAACACCGATTTGGCTTCCGGTGATGTACTAATCGAAGGTACACTAGTACTCTATTGAAACCATGGGATTGATGCTTGATATGATGGAAAACTTTTTAACTTATCCACAGCCTCCATCATTGTGGCCTTTGGTTTCCATGCTGGGGAGCAGTAGTAATAGTTCCGGTTGATGCCTTCGGTAATTTGAGCTGTATCTAATCAACCAAAAAGGTTCCGGACAAATTGACTGTCTTGGCGACTCGGGCGAACCACTTTTGCCCTTGGCTTCTTGCGGCGGTTCAGCGGAAAGTGATCCGGACACGACGGATCGCCCGGTCGCATGTGACGGTGCACATAGAGGCAACCCTAATTTTTTCTTTGACTCAAATCTCACGGATCATAAAATCTGAGATGATGAACTCAAAGTTGATGCAAACCCTTCCGAGCTGAGTATTTCTTATCTGGAAAATTGCGAATTCCTCGATCCCTGTAAGAGATCCCTCCAAGAACTCAACACCACCGTGCGCAGGCCCCACGGTGGGCGCCAACTGTCGTGGAATTAACACGGCAGACGTCCTAGTGTGAGAACTTAGTTGTCAGGCCAACACATCTATGTGGTAGCTTGAGAGGGGTTGAGCGGAACCGAGAAAACACAACATGCAAGACAAAGGATTTAGACAGCTTCGGGCCCCGGGAAACATCATCCGGTAACAACCCTACATGCTGTTTGAGGCTAGGTCTCATTATCATCACGAGGGAATCGTCGTAAACCGGCTCTTTGTGTCTAGCCCTAGAGATTGTTTCTTCTTGCTTGTCCCTCATTGGGGAGCCCTGCCCCTCCTTATATAAGTTGAAGGGGCGGGTTACAAGTAGAGTCCATCTCGTACTAAGACTTAAACTATCCCGACTTCTCTTCACGGGCTTCTTGACATCCTGGGCTTGATAATGTCTTGGGCTTCATAACCTTTGGCAACACAGTTATCACTGTTTGCCGGTTTAAGATGTCTGCCGGTTTAAGATGGTCTGCCGGTTCATGAACTGACTTAACACCTGCCGGGTTATCATCTGACTTGAGTCCTACCGATTTATGAACTGACTTAACACCTGCCGGGTTATCATCTGACTTGACTCCTGCTGGTTTACCACCAGCCGGTTTACCGTCTGTCTTAGCCACCTATCTTAACTCTCTGTCTTAACTGTCCGCCAGTTTATCATCCGCCGATTACCAAGTCCCAGCCGGGTTAAAATTCGGGCCAGGTCATACCGCGGGGTATATCACCGACAAGCGTTTCAAGCGCAGGCTGATAGCTACGGCAAGAAGCCTGAAAAAGAAGCAGCAGCAGCTTTAAGCTGACAAAGACCTACTCAACGATAGATGGACCGAAGTCCTGGTCGCTGAAGAGTACGACCTTAGTGGCTTAGCCAAAGGCCACCCAAAGCACAGATTGCTATACCAGTCCGCTGACGGGGCGTTGGGGCCCATACCATCATCACACAATGCGGCAGGTCGCCGACAACTCTGTACGGATAAAAAGGCAACTCAAGCCGAACACCAGACCGCCCCACCTCACCGTAAAGGTAAGAACAACGAAGGTCACGATTACCCGGACGACCTGCAGTGGGACTTGGACGATAGAGAAAGATACGAAAGACCAATCTACGGATCACGAAAGCATGCTTTGACACGCGACGATGGCTACCTATTCGAACGTGTCAAACCTCGCCACGCCCGAGCCGAAAACCGCAAAGGGACTCCTTCGGAGTTACGTCGCAGTGCGGCCAAACATAGAGGCGCCGCACACCCACTTTGCTTCATTGCGGAAGTAATGAATCATGAATTCCCCGAAGGATTCAAACCCGTCAATATTGAATCATACGATGGGACAACCGACCCCGCGGTATGGATAGAAGATTTCATCCTCCACATACATATGGCCCATGGGGACGACCTCCACGCCATTAAATATCTCCCACTAAAAACAAAGGGGCCAGCTCGGTACTGGTTACACAGCCTGCCTGAAAATTCCATAGGCAGCTGGGAGGACTTGGAAGAGGCTTTCCTCGATAACTTCCGAGGAACATAAGTCCGGCCACTGGATGCCGATGACATAAGTCACATTGTCCGGTAGCCCGGAGAATTAGCTAGGGAGCTCTGGACTCGGTTCTTAGTCAAAAAGAACCAAATTATCAATTGTCCGGACGCGGAAGCCCTTGCGTCTTTCAGACATAGTGTTCGGGACGAATGGCTGGCATGCCACCTCGGCCAAGAAGGACCTAAATCCATGACAGCCCTCACTGCTCTGATGACCCGCTTTTGCACGGGAGAAGACAGTTGGCTCACTCGTAGAAGCAATAGCGCCAACAACCCGGGCACCTCAGAAATCCGAGACGGCAACGGAAAGCCACGACGAAGCAAAAACAACAGTCGCAATGACAATGAAAGATCATGCGACACAGCGGTCAATGCCGGATTCAGCAAGCCCAAGCCCGGTAAGCGGAAGAAGCCATTCAATGTGAATCGACACGAACCATCCAACCTGGACAGGATATTGGACAGACCCTGCCAGATTCATGGCCACCCCGATAAACCAGCTATTCATATCAACAGAAACTGCTGGGTCCTTAAACAGGTCGGCAAGCTCAACGTCGAAGACAGGGGGAGGAGGGCGCCAGGCGACAGGGATGACGGAAAGGTTCACCAACGAAACACTAGGGGTCAGAAGCAATCTCCACCCGAGGATAAACTACTCCCAGAATGGAAATAGCAACCCGGCTTCCGCCGCCCACTCAACACACCAGCAGAATTTGTACAACACATACATCATTATGCACTCAAGATACCATGGGCATTGGCCGAAGCACAACACGGACAAGCCTGCAAGCACTCCAGTAACATTTTTTTATTTGTTTTCCTTTTTATTTTTTCCCTTCGCTATCCTTTAAAAACAAGTGATGAACAAGATAAATATCTGAAACTGGCTCCGGATTCGTATACTCACCTAAGGGGCTATTTCCATCAAGGATTCTCCCCACCGAGGACTGGCAGCGCAGACGTGTGACAGGAGGTCCAAAATAAATTTTTGTAGACCGCACTCTCTATTTCTTGAGCCTGTACTATGCCTGTTCCTCCGCCTCCAACCCCGAGCATGTCAAATAGCCGGGAGGATGGATTTTATCATAAGTAATCATTGGCATACCACTTAGTTCCCTGTAAAACATATCCGAACTAGTCATCTGTGTTGTGTCGCCAAGGAGTATGGCTGCCACGGTTGTTTCACAAATATACCTTGGCATAACCTGCCAGGGGCTCTGTATGGGAACAAATGAGTTGCAGCAAAAGTCCAAACATCTCTATAGCGTACTTCGGTGTCGCAAGTTTGGCCTTATATGCATCAGCTCCGAATCATTGTATTGGGTCCATAATTGGGTTGCCCGACTCCTGTGCTTGCCACCCTACGTTCCGCTCTGTCGGCTGGGGTAGTAAAGGGAGAACTACTGCGATTGTGCCCTGGTCTAAAACGGATGAGCACCTCAGTAGAGAAAGCCAAAAACTGACTGTCATGATGCGGCGAGAGCTGGTCAACCACTTGACGACTTCTTGGAATCTTTAGCGATTCTCCGTGTCACATGAGGGATCTTTTCAGATCAAACATGTAAGGCACCCTACGCCGCATACATACCAGGGGCTATGTCGTAGCCCCACAATAAAACTCCTATGGCTAAGTGAAAGCGTTAACGCCCTATAGTCCGATTGCCTGGTTCGCCGCATTATCACCTCCTTCATGGACCAAGACGTTGGATAAAGAGTGATTAAATGCTTTTCCGAACACCCCCGTACTTCCTACGAGGGGGCTGAAGCCGACGACTGGAAAACTTTCAGATTATATTAAAACGGCCGCACAGGAGGAATTCAAGCTTTCAAGCAAAAACATATAAATATATTAATTATAAAATTGTCTTTTACAAATTTCATACGCCTCACTCGAACATTATGTCTTTCGAGCACTGACCCTCTATAAAGCGGGCGGCCTCTAGGACTCCTTCAGAATAATGCTCCGGTTCCGGGCGGTCCTTGCCCTTTGGGTGGACTTTTCGTCGCAACATCAATGGCCTTCATCTTCCCCCAGAATGTTTTGACTCGGGCAAAAGCCATCCGTGCACCATCAATGCACGTTGACCACTTCACAGCATCAATACGCGGCACCACATCAACAAGCCTCTGCACCAACCCGAAATAGCTATTCGGAACAGGCTCGGTCGGCCACAACCGGATTATGATATCCTTCATGGCAGCACCGGATATCCTATGGAGTTCAGCCCATTGGGACACCTGTTCATTGAGCAACAGAGGGCGCTTTGATGTGCCAAACTGCGACCAAAGAAGCTTCTCCGTTGCATATCCATCCCGCCCCTGGTAATACTGCGCCGCATCAGAAAAACTCTTCGGCAAGTCCAAGAACTTGTCCGGATAACTCCACACTTTGTTAAGCTGAGCATAGTTCGGGTCACCGAACTTAGCTTGCAGCAGAAAGGGCTTTCCAGCTGCAATCTCCCTCGTCTGCCGAACCTCCTCACGGGCTGCTCTGGATTCCGACCGCGCTTCTTTTGCCTCTTGTAAGGCCTTGTTCAGATCAACCGTTAAGGCTTTACCCTCCTTCTCTAGAACTTCACAGCGGCCAATAGCATTCTCCAGTTCGAGCGTCATCATGGATATCTTCTCCTCATCATGGCACCGTGCAGCTTGTTCGTCTTTCAACTCAGCCGACGCCTTTTCGGTAGCAGCATTGCTACGCCGGGCCTGCTCCTTGGCTCGGGCCAACTCCGCTCGAAGAACTTCAACGGCGGCAGCACCATCTGCAGCCACGCATACTCCAGCATAAAAATTATAGCATCATGCTTATACCACAAAAATGTATGGGGATTGCCCCGAATACATACATTGCGATTCGTCAAGACGTGTATTGATTAATGCAAGATCATCCCCTGCCACGTCAAGCTTCCGCTGCAGCTCGGCAATTTCCATAGTCCGAGAGGTGGCCAAGGGGGAAGCAGCCTATGTTCAAGTTCATCCGGTTAGTCCTCAAAATGATCATTTTTTATCCTCTGTTTGCTTCCTAATGGAAGAAAACCTGAGTCTCAGGGGCTACTACCTATACAGAGGCGCATCTTTTTAAATGAAACATAGCTGAAAAACATTATGTCACAAACCTCAAAGCCGTTCAGTAGGCTCATAAAAGCTTCAGTTAATCCGCTCTTCGTGGACAAAATCTTCTCAATCACTTTACCCATCAAGGTACGCTGTTCCCCCGAGATAGATGCTTTCCGCAACATGTCCCGCAATATATCAGGAGTATCCGGGTTTCCGGACACTGCTCCAGGGGCACAGTCACCCTTTGAAGGAATCTGTTCACCCGTCTCCAGAATCACTGTCGGCTGCGAACCAGATAGTCCGGGGCCTTTGTTGGCGTCAGCCCCGGAATCCTGGATGGCCGGAGGTCCAACTTCGGGTACTGCCTCTCTTGTCTCCTGCGTAAATCGTTGGTCAAAAGAGACCCTCCGTGATGAGACTTCGGAGTCGTTCGCCATATTGGGCGAGGAGGTTGGAGGAGGCATCTTGCTCTCCATCATCTCTGGGAGAAGACTCCCCGAAGAAGAGGATCGCCCAGAAAAACTCGGTGCCGACATGCGAAAATGCATGAATGTGTTACGAATATCTTCGGTAACAGCAACAGAGCAGGACTCTATCAAAGTACTCCAGATTCTCTTATGGTTTGGTCGGGGGGTTGTCCCCCTGTTGGAGCTGTTCAACGGCGTCGCTTTTCAAACCCAAGCCGCTTGATGGTGGCATCTTGCCCTTCTTGGAAGACCGCCCCTTCCAATCATCGGAGGCGACCCTTTTCCTCCTGCTTGGAGAAGGGATACTGGGTCCTTTTCCGCCTCTATCCTCGGGCGAGGAAAGGTCGATTTCTCCGGACTTAGTGTCCGACTTACCTCCGGAACCAAGGTCATCTTGGGTCTTCTCGCCCTCCCATCTTTGGTGCACAGTGCGGTGCGAGGCCAAGCATCCTCGTTAAGCAGGGAGTAGCTGAGTCTTCAGGAAGGGGAACCTAACACCTAATCCGCTCCACCTTCTTTATCCAGCCCTGAAAAAGGACGATAATGTCGGTATCTTGCCACTGGGTGTCTAATTATAAGGTATTTGGCAAACGGGTATTTACCAGGGTATCCGGATGGTTACAGTCTAGGCCGACATCTTAGATGGTGTCTGGCCATTGCCTTCGTTTCCCGAAGAATGATCTCCACATTCCTTCGTGTGTAGTGCCGAAGATGTGCTGAAGCGTCCGCGGCCCTTCGGGATTAAACTCCCACAGGCGGAGAGGCCGTCGCTGGCACGGCAGGGTCCGACGAACTAACATTACTTGAACGACGTTGGCTATATCGATGTCCTTCTCAATGAGGCTTCGGATGCAACTTTGCAGAGTTTGCACCTCGTCCGTTGATCCCCAATCCAACCCCTTATCAATCCATGATGCAAGCTGAGTTGGGGGTCCAGATCGAAATACAGGCGCAGTTGCCCACTTAGAGCCACGGGGCCCGGGGATACAGAACCACCCCTGCTGCCACAGATCGTTGGCGAAGGATCCTTGCAGCCAAACGGCGCTAGCAAGCTTGCTCATTGAAGCACCACCGCAC
The DNA here is from genome assembly GCA_021605145.1 of Aegilops bicornis. NCBI lineage: Eukaryota > Viridiplantae > Streptophyta > Magnoliopsida > Poales > Poaceae > Aegilops > Aegilops bicornis. Next base: position 422,845,807 of record CM038675.1, on the reverse strand, counting down.
TCGGCCTGCTCCCCCTCTATCACCTGCGGCTTCACATTGAAGGTCTTGAGCTACAAGCCGAAGTGCGGGGGAGTCCGGAGGAAAGCTTCACACGTGACGATGAACGTCGAAATAAGAAGAATAGAGTCTGGGGCCAGATTGTGGAAATCTATCCCATAATAGAACATGCGCCCCCGGACGAAAGGGTTAAGTGCAAACCCCAACCCACGAAGGAAGTGGGACACGAACATGACCCTCTCACCGGATCTGAGGGTGGGAATAACTTGCCCCTCGGCGGGAAGCCGATGATGGATTTCCGCGGTCAAATACCTCGCCGCCCGAAGCTTTGCAATATCTCCCTCCGTGACGGAAGAAGCTACCCACTGGCCTAAACGGCTGGATCCGGACATAATTGGGGCTTGTAGCAATCGAAACTCGGGTGGTAGAACTCGAGATAGCGGGGGTTGAGGGAGAAGCAAGCGTGGAAGAAAAAGACGGGTCTGTGCCCCTATATATAAAGGCTGCGAATATCAAACGTCTCCTTTCAGGCCTCGAAAACTTGCTTGTTTCCAAGGAGTTGTACCCAAGCGACGGTTGGGTTACCCATGTCCGGGTTGACAGGAATCCCTTAAAAAAAGGGAGGCACGATCTCCGCTTGGATAAGACATGCCAATAAAACCACGTCTTGAGATGCGGGGCGATGGGCCAGCTAAAGTGGTTTGCAAATAATGGCCGAAGCAGGCGTGATGTCACATTACCCAAAAGTTGTCGAGGAATTGAACTCGTAAAAATATTATCTGCAGTTGTGTACACAAGTCCGGATACAATCAATATATCTGAAGACTATCTTGGAGTTCGGAAAAAGGTAACCCGCCTTGAAATGTCGAAGACAATCTGCCCGCCGAACTCCTCGTCATTAAAGCCAGGTTCAGGGGCTACTGAGGGAGTCCTAGACTAAGGGGACCTCGGGCGTCCGACCTGTTATCCATTGGGCCGGACAGATGGGTTGTGAAGACATGAAGGCCGAAGACTGTATCCGTGTCCGGATTGGACTCTACTTGGCGTGGAAGGCAAGCTTGGCGACCGATTATGGAGATTCCTTCTTATGTAACCGACTCTATGTAAACCCTAAATCCCCTCGGTGTCTATATAAACCGGAGGGGTTAATCTGGAAAGGAGAGATTCATGACCATAGTCATACAGGCTAGACTTCTAGGGTTTAGCCATCCCGATCTCATGGTAGATCAACTCTTGTAATACTCATATTCATCAAGATCAATCAAGCTGGAAGTAGGGTATTACGTCCATAGAGAGGGCCCGAACCTGGGGTAAACATCGTGTCCCCCTTCTCCTGTTACCATCGATCCTAGACGCACAGTTTGGGACCCCCTACCCGAGATCCTCCGGTTTTGACACCGACACCAGGGCCAGTGGGAGTCATTTCCATTCCATCACACGAGAAGGACGCAATTATTTGCGTGGATAAGATGTACCCGAACGCAGTCGCAGCAGAGGCCGCGGAAACTGCAGTTCCCACCAAGGAAATCAGAGGAAAGAAGAAGGCTAGTAGGAACACCAACAAGGAATCTAGGAAGCGTACCTCTTCAGAGCATGCTGCGCCCGGAGAGTTCCAACAGCAAGAGATCCAAGGCTACTGCTCCTCCTGTGAAAAAGGTTCCGGCAGGGCTGGCTGGAGTCGTGGAAAACCATGGCCACCTATGGGACCAAGGGCCCTGTCGGTGTACAAAAAGAGGGGTGCATTTTTGTACCCCTATACTGTCTGCAAGGCGGTGAACCCGCGCCTACGGTCACGCCAAGCAGAACAGGGGAGGCGAGACAAGGTAAGACCAAAGCCCAAGGTAATAAGAGCAACGCCTAGGCCAAGACCACAAAGAGCAGAGGGACGAAGCAGGTTCCCCCGGCAAGACCCTTGCCAGGGCAGCCTCAGCAGCCCCGGCAAGATCTTTGCCGGGACAGCTCACCCCGCACCAACAGAGCGGGCCACCCTTGATCCCACGGTCTCCAAGATCACGTCGGGCCACGGCTCAGGAGGCACCTCCGTGGTGGCATGCAGATCTTTGTGAAGACACATTGAAGATAAGATGAGGATTAGAAGACGACGATCCTCGGCAAGATCCTTGCCGAGGAAGGCCACCAGACCCCCGACAAGGACCTTGCCGGGGACGACAGCGCGCCACGGCAAGACCCTTGCCGGGCGACACGGCAAGAGCCTTGCCGGGCCATCCAGCAAGGCCCTCAGCAAGGACACCAGCAGGGCCACCGCCAGGACCACGCCAACCAAGATTCCACCGCCGTTCACATGCAGCTGCCAGCCCAACCAGCTGGGCGGGCACCTGCGTGGCAACATGCAGCTCCCACGCCAACTCATCAAGCGCCTGCGTGTCGGCATGCAGATCTTCGTGAAGGCTCTGCCACTGCGCCACCTCAGCTGTCTGCCTGCCTACATGGCACCACGTGCCTCACTGGCCAGGGTGCGTGTCAAAGCGAGGAGGAGCGGCGACGGATGGGACGGGCCTCGCCCCCCTCCCTAATAAAGCAAGGGGACACCTAAGCTACGCATTAAATGCATCTTGTCCTGTAATATGAGCGATAAGCTCAGGCCACTGTGGCAGGCCCTTCCGACTATAAAAGGAGGCCCATGGCATACTGGAGAAGGATTCGGCTCTTTCGAACCACACACTGACCACAGCTAGTTCGAGAGCTCAAGAACTCTCTGAAATACACCCACCAAACCAGGACTATGTTTTTACGCATCCTCGCGGCCTGAACCTGGGTAAATGATCCTTGTGCTGTCTACTAGCCCTGCTCTTCTCGCAACCCCGCCCCCGACAACTGTAGTAGGGATTCTTGTGATCCCATAGGTGTCGTTCCACACTAACATCTTTGGCGCGCCAGGTAGAGGGTCGCAATTGTGAGAATCTGGTCTAGTAGTTAGCCTAGCAGTTCTTCGTCGCCATGGCTCCTAAGAAGAAGACGGCAATGGCGGTCGGCTCGTTGGGAGCCGAACGGCCCGTCTTTGTCTTGGTAGGCGATGGGCTAGTCGCAGACGGGACCGGGCAGCGGTCCGCGAGCACCAAGATCGCCATACAGTAGTCGAGCTGGCGGCGGCGTCGTTCGAGCACCAGACGACCGGCTAAACGTCGCCGGATCAAAAGACAGAGCTGCCCCCCCACCCCCCCTCCCCGCAGGCGGCACGGGGCCCTCCAGGAGTGTCGTTGTGCCACCTTCGGGCGGTGCAGCGACCTCCAGGACGCCCACACCGGCGACCACTGCACGCTCTTCCCATGGTGTGCGCGTCGAGCTGCGTCACCGCGTTGGTGACCCTGGGCACCGCCGTGGGAAGAGCCCCGTGCGTCGTCCGCAGGATGAAGGGGTTCAGCACGCTCGCCGAAGCACTGGCGAAAATGGCACGCAGCCGCTGGGTCATAACGGAGCTACTTCTAATGTAGTTAGAAGTTGAAGCGCGCCGCGATCCACGGAGCTGTCGCCGCCGCCCGCGCCGGCAGAAGCTTTGGCGCGTGCGCAGCTGCTCCTCGACTTTCCTCTTGCTGCGGAGAAGCTTGACGAGTGGAGGGCCACCATCCGGAGCCTCGTCGCCGTTGCCAACAAAGACAATCCGCGACCGGCGGGACCCTCGGGTCGGCGCTCCACCGAGACACCGCATGCTGGCGCTGGGAGGACCCGGGGAGTTGCGGCCACGGTGCACTCTCCTCCTCCTCGCCAGCCGCCGCGGGAGTCGGCCCGTCGTGACGACGCTTGTGATAACATCTCCATAGCGTTGTCTGACCCGTGGACCCTCCGCGACCAGCGCCCGGGTCGCCGGGAGCGATCTCACGAAGACGCTTTCGAACCACCGTCGGCGCCCGGCCGCAACGCTGCCCGGTCGGACAAGCGGGCGGGACCCGCTATGGACCACCCGTCACCGGGGGGCTCCGGCGGCCTACCTTACGAGGTGGGCTGCCCGGCGTTTGCCCGTGAGCTGTGTTAGTTCCAGTGGCCATCCCACCGCATGTTCAAGCCCGACGTCAGCGAGAAGTACACTGGCAAGACCCATCCGTCCGAGTTCCTTAGCATCTACACCATCGCGATGCAGGCTGCTGGGGCTCGCGATGACAAGGTGCTTGCGAACTATTTCCCGCTAGCGCTCAAGCCCAATGTGAAGTCTTGGTTGATGCACTTGCCGGTGGATTCCATTTCTTCTTGGTCGGATCTGTGCCATGAGTTCGTTGGTACCTTCACAGGAGGCTACCAAGCTCATGGCCAGGCCAGTGATCTGCATATCATTCCCCAGAAGGAAGGGGAGACCCTGCGCAAGTACATCCAGAGATTCAGCCGGGTGTAGTACAATATCCCCGACATTCATCCCGCCGCTGTGATTAGCGCGTTCCACCAGAACATGCACAATCGCAAGATGCGCGAGGAGCTGGTGATGACCAAGGTTAAGGATGTGGCCGAGCTCTACGTTCTGGCCGATAGATGCGCCCGGGCTGAAGAGGGAAGGAAGTACCCAGTCGAAGACGCCGGCACGGAAACCGACTATACCGATGAGGACGCTGCTACCCTGACGACGAAGGGCCTAAGTCACAACAGGAAACGCAAGGGCAAGGCCGTGCTTGCCGTTGAGGGATCTGACGACACCGGTGCCGGCAAGAAGGTCAAGGCAGGCTGCTACCGACAAGCCAGGGAGCTCCGGCAAGCAATACTGCAAGATCCACCTGTAACGCCCCAAGACCGACGATCCAGAAGACTTCCATATTTTTGTGACCTCCGTGTGTTTCGTTTGTGCTTGCTCTTTTAATTTTTGCATTGCATCATGTCATCATGCCAGCATGTCATTTAATTTTTAAAAACCTCAACTAATAAATTGCATGGATGGTTGATCTATTTAAATCAAGGGAAGGGTGACTTCTCTTTATAACATATCGTCCCAATATTAGGGAGCTATATTAAATATTTCTTTAATTTGGAAATCAAGACAACACACTTGCAAATTATCCCAATGCCTTTGTTATCTTAATTCTTGGTCTCCGACCTTGCCCATAATTTCTTTCATCATATTTCGGAGCTCCACCAAAAATCCGAACATTTTATGACCTTCCCAACCCTCACTTCCTATTGAAATCATTTGAATTTAAATCAAATGAGTTTGAATTTAAATCTTTCAATCATGGCTTTTTCTATTTTCTTGTCCGGGAAAATTATTCGCGTGTCCAATTTCTTCCCCAACACCTCCTTTCTTCTCCTTTTCTTCTTTGTTATTTTCTGTTTCTAGAGAATAAGAGAGAGGGAGAAGAGAGCCCAGCAGCCTAGCCAGGCAGACCCATCTGCGCCTAGGCCCAGCCGCCTCTATAACCCCTAGCCCGATCAGACCCTCCTCTCGATCACTCCCTCGTTCCCTCACAGCGCCGCCACCCCCTTCGTCTCGATCCCCATCGCAACACGATCTCTCGCCCGATCCCCTTCACACCCACACGGCCCTGCGCCTCCCCGTAGACCATGTCACCTCCGCGCCACCAGCCCGGCCACGGAGCCCGCCGCTGCGGGATCGAGGCTACGCCGCGGGGTCCTCCCTGCCGCCGCCTCGGCCCTGCTGGAGCTCCTCTGCTGCCATGAACAAGGAGCTCCTCGCCCAAACGCCGCCGCCAGCCTTCGCCTCGTCATGCTGCCCTAGGACGCCGCTCCCTCCTCCTCGCCCCCTGCCGTCTTGGCCGCCCATGTTGGCGACTTTTCCATCGCCGGAGCCGCTCCTTTTGCCGAGCGCCACCTCGAGCCCCAAGCGTCGCCCCTGCTTCCTCCCACGTCGCCCCTGCTTCCTCCCACGTCGCCCCTGCCTCGCCTCGGTTTCCCGCGACCCCGCTCCGCTCCATCCTTTTCCCCTGTGCCAAGTCCATCCGCTGTGCCACCATGCTCCGTGTCGCCCTCGCCTCGTCGGCTTCTACTCCGACCAGATGCGCCCGAGGAGCTCCCCGAGCGAGCTCGCCCACGGCCGCTGCGTTCCTCGCGCTCGAGTGCCTTCCATGGCCTCCGCCACCCGCATTTTCTCGCGGACGCCACTGCCAGCGCCTTGGCGGCCACTAGCCCCTTCGCGCCACTGCTCCGCCTCCCCCGGGGCTCCGCCTTTGCCTCCACAACCACCGAACCGGGGCGCCAAGGCCATCTTGAGATTTTCGCCCAAGTCCCGGGAGGTCGATGAATGGTTCATCTACGTGCATGTGCGACCATCTTGACGCAAGGACCCGTGTGCGACTACACAACGAACCGTGAAGTTCCACAAGATAACGTGTACCACTACCGTCGCCCCGAAGACGTTGGATTCGTCAAGTACCCCTCCGAAACGAATGTGTACAACTACTTCCACTACGAAATGTGAACCACTACTTCCACTACCATCGCCGTGTACCACTACTTCCTCTACTTCGCACCGACTCGATCCGTTACGAATATGCACGCTTCGAAGGCATAACCGCCGAGAACGACCGCAGTGGACCGAATGCATGTGTTGAATGAGATGCACCGTTTTCACCGTGTCCGAATTGTCACTCGTTTCCATGCCCCTAACCCGTGGGAACCCGGTAATCGGGAGCACCCCACCATCTCTAGCATGTTGCGCACATCCGCACGCCTCCTTTTGCACGGTATCTCCATGAGCTACCGGAACCGATATGTTGCCGTGGCATCATTTTCGGATTCGCCGCCGTGGCACCCTTTTTGTTCCGCCATGGTGGCCAAATGCTTCATAACATGCTTATGTCAACATTTTCATAAAAATTGCATATAACTTGTATATGTCATCCGCATCATGATAACAACATTTAAATGTTTAAAATTGTTGTTGCATTAAATTGCTAAATGAATATGTGGATTTACGGTTTGTTGTTTTTATATCCGGCCCCATTTAAATTGTTTAGATGGTATAGTTTTGTTATGCTTCACCACTTGCCATGTTAACCAATATTTAATATTGTTGGGTACATAACCGAGAGAGAACTGAATAATTGATGTGGTGTTTCGTCAATATGCAACTCGTTGCATATCGGGCTCCATTTAACTTGTAGTTTTGTTTGTGCATATTGCCTTGCCATGCTATTTAAACCGGACATGCATCATACTTGGTTGTGCATCATGCCATGTGTATGGGATGGTTGTTTACTATGTTGTTTGCTTCTTTCCGGGTTGCTTCTCTCGTTAGCTTCGGTTTCGTTCCGGAGCTGTGAGGATTCGTTCGGCTTGTCCGTTTGTCTTCTTCATGGACTTGTTCTTCTTCCTTGCGGCATCTCAGGCAAGATGACCATACCCTCGAAATCACTTCTATCTTTGCTTGCTAGTTGCTCGCTCTTTTGATATGCCTATTCTACGATGCCTACCACTTGCTATATCATGCCTCCTATGTTGGCATGTCAAGCCTCTAACCCACCTTTCCTAGCAAACCGTTGTTTGGCTATGTTGTCGCTTTGCTCAGCCCCTCTTATAGCGTTGCTAGTTGCAGGTGAAGTTGAAGATTGCTCCATGTTGGAACATGTTTATGTTGGGATATCACAATATCTCTTATCTTAATTAATGCATCTATATAATTGGTAAAGGGTGGAAGGCTCGGCCTTATGCCTGGTGTATTGTTCCACTCTTGCCGCCCTAGTTTCCGTCATACCGTTGTTATGTTCCTTGATTTTGCGTTCCTTACACGGTTGGGTGATTTATGGGACCCCCTTGACGGTTCGCTTTGAATAAAACTCCTCCGGAAGGCCCAACCTTGGTTTTACCATTTGCCACCTAAGCCTTTTTCCTTGGGTTACTGCAGACTCAAGGGTCATATTTATTTTAACCCCGGACCAGTGCTTCTTGATCTTTGGCCCAACTGGCGATGTCCGGCGCCCTGGTCAATCCGGGGTCTATGCCAGCCCGACGTCTTGCCCATCCGGCGTGCCACGAGCGAGATATGTGCAGCTCCTATCAGGATTTGTCGGCACATTGAGGCGGCTTTGCTGGTCTTGTTTTACCATTGTCGAAATGTCTTGTAAACCGGGATTCCGAGACTGATTGGGTCTTCCCGGGAGAAGGAATATCCTTCGTTGACCGTGAGAGCTTATAATGGGCTAAGTTGGGACAACCTTGCAGGGTATTATCTTTCGAAAGCCGTGCCCGCGGTTATGTGGCAGATGGGAATTTGTTAATGTCCGGTTGTAGAGAACTTGACACTTGACTTAATTAAAATACATCAACCGCGTGTGTAGCCGTGATGGTCGCTTTTCGGCGGAGTCCGGGACGTGAACACGGTCTTTGTGTTATGATTGTGCGTAAGTCGTTTCAGGATCACTTCTTGATCACTTCTAGCTTCACGATCGTGCTTTGCCTCTCTTCTCGCTCTCATTTGCGTATGTTAGCCACCATATATGCTTAGTGCTTGCTGCAGCTCCACCTCATTACCCCATCCTTCCTATAAGCTTAAATAGTCTTGATCTCGCGGGTGTGAGATTGCTGAGTCCTCGTGACTCACGGATACTTCCAAACAGTTGCAGGTGCCGATGATACCGGTCTTGGTGATGCAAGCTGAGCTGAGATGGAGCTCAACGAAAATCTTGGTCGTTGCTATGTTTTCGTTTCATGTTGATCAGTAGTAAAGCCCAGTTGGGACGATCGGGGATCTAGCAGTTGGGTTATCTTCTTTTCTTTTGGCTTCGTCCAGAGTCGGACTATGTGTGTACTCTGAATGATGGATGATTTATTTAAGTACTTGTGTGAAGTGGCGATTGTAAGCCAACTCTTTATCCCAGTCTTGTTCATTACATGGGATTGTGTGAAGATGACCCTTCTTGCGACACACCACAATGCGGTTATGCCTCTAAGTCGTGCTTCGACACGTGGGAGATATATCCGCATCGTGGGCGTTACAAGTTGGTAATCAGAGCCATCCACGACTTAGGAGCCCCCTGCTTGATCGAATCGCTGGCGTTGTTGAGTCTAGAAAAAAAGTTTTGAGTCTTAGGATTATATATATCGGAGAGTAGGATTCTTTTTACTTCTCAGTCCCTTCGTCGCTCTGGTGAGGCCCCTTGACGTAGAAGTTTTGACTTTCCTCTACTTAAATTTCACTAATTTTTTTTTAGGATTACACGGGTATATTGGAATCGTTCCGACGGTTTTGTGACAAGAACATTGTTCTTGGTGCCTCCTGACATTTAGGGGTTGTGGCAGTGTCCCGGGGAGTTGAGCTCCCAGGTGTTGTCGTCACAATTTTATCGTTGCAGTTCCGGAATACCTGAGTTTCGCCGACATCAAAAATATCTTTTATGCAGTTTTTGGTGAGATAACCTCGATAACCCAGTACTGGGGCGAGCTCGAGAGTATTGCCATAACTCGTATAACGGATGATTTTCGAAGGTTGAGGTAAACGATTTCCAGAGTTTTCTTGGTTATGTGTTGACGGATGGATACAGCTGGATCTAGGTATTGTTAGTTTGGGTGAGATATATTGTGTCCCCTGTATCCCCAACACCAGATTGCATAACCAGAAAGTTTCGAGAGTTTATAAGTGGGAATTCAAGTAGCTCCTAGATTATCTTTCCAACAGACACATGATACGATATGGGATATATCATATGTTTGTTTCCGGCTTATTCCGCAAGCCAAATCCTTTGTTTTTGTTTTGAGTTGTGGTATTCGAGTTGCTTCGAAGTCAAGTGTTGATTCCATACCTTATTCTAAGCGGTGTTCTCATATTTCTAGGTGGATGATAATCCTTCATGATAATCGAGATTGTCATGTCAATCCTTTCCAACAGGTGTGCTTCTCTTCAAGTAAATCCGATCATTGCAACATTCGCAAGATCAATTTCTAAGCTTTTTTCTCAACGGTGTTCGTTTCACCCGACCCAAGTTGTTTTTGTTTTTCCACCCTCCCACCCTTTCTTCAAGGACTCAGATTTCTTAATCAAGTATCTTTTTTTATTGATGCGAAGTCTCTTCATTCTTTTCTTTCAATGTTTTTATCCGGTGATTTCCCATGGAGATACTAACGGAGCTTCAAGTTCATCATTCTTCGTTTTTTTCTTCTCCGGTGGACTCAAGTCAAGCTTTCAGTGTTGATCGTATTCTTTTAATCGTTTCAAATGCTTTCTCATGTCGGTGCATCTCTTAATCATCCAGTTCTCGCTATTCAATTGTTCCGGAGTGCCGAAGATATCTCAGAACATTCGTGTTTCCATTCTTAATCCGCTCAAGTTATTTCGAGATTGTTATCTCATTCAAGCCATTTAAATCAACAGGTGCAACCTCCGTTTCAAGCAATCGTTCAACGGTGGTTCTTTTGAGTGGGCCCTAACCCACAGGTCTTTTCCCGGGATCTTACCTGACTCTTCTAATTTTTCCGGAGCTTCTAAAAATTCTTTTCTAAGTTTGACGTAAGAATGGGTTTTCATCAGTCATGGCTTTCTCCAAGATCTTCCAAATTCTTCTCGTTGTTGGTTCAACCTTTCTAATTTTCATTATGGAGTGCCTCAACAATTTATGGTGGTGTTTCTCATCGTGATTCTCAACATTTGAAGACCGAAGAAGAGTTTCTCTTAAATCTTGCTCCATTCTCTTCAAGATTCATGGTTCTAGCTTGATGCCGCCCTCTCATAGTTGTTTTTGATTGTGAGAATTCTTTTCACCCATCCGAAGCAATTCAAGAGTCTTTTCAGTTTGATTCTTCTGAGCCCATCATCTCAGAATTATTCATTCCAGCTTTCAGCTCTTGTTCCCCAAATCTTACCGATTGCATCATTCAAGTATTCACTAATCAGTTCATGATCTCTCCGTTCTCATGTATCTAAATTCTCTCAAGTATCTTCGTTCATTTCTAATTCCTTACGGCGATTCGTTCTTTCTCTTCGTTCATTTTCAATTCTTACGGTGGTTCGTTCAAGAGTTCTGTTCCTTCATTATCATATAGATTCATTCATTCTTTCCAATCCTACCGGTGGTTCGTTGAAGACCTTCCCAAGTTTGCGCCATATCTATCTTAATCCTCTCCACGAGAATAAGTAGTATGCCAAATCCATTGCTTGCCATCAATTTAATTGGTGAAGGATCAGCATAATGTAATTCTTATTCTTGTTTCATCGAGTGTATTCAATTCCTTATTCCGGAGGATCATCAAAATTCTTGATTTCATTTGTTCATCTTTCTTTCCGGAGTTCCAAGTTTTCTCGGTTATATCATTTCAAAGCTTCATCTTGTCACTGCAAGGCTTCACCTTGTGTTGTCAACTTCTCTTTCTTTCTATCATCCTTTTGTTTACGGAGTTCTTCATGGAGGCTCTACATGGTGGTTCGTCAAGGATTCAATTTTCTCGATTTGTCCTTCAAGTTTCTCTCGGAGTTAAGATCCGCCAAGCTATACTCTAAAATAAGCATGGTGTTCAACACATGTTTTGTTTGGAGGAGTTTAAGCATTCTTCATCTTGCATTCCGAAGTGCAATTCTTTCTACCTTATCTTTTGAGATGGTGTTATGTCATTTTGGCAGTTTCCTTCATGTTTCATGATACACAAGTTCAGGAATGAGATATTTAAAGCCATCATCTTCTTCCTTGGAGTTATCTTGGTATAGATATCACCTAAATCCTTCCATTGGGAATGTTGCTCTTTCCGATGATTAACTATGTTCCAAGTTATCTCTCTATCATCTTGGTGGAAGAAGTTTTCTATCTTTTCTAGCTATCAATAAAAAAAATCTGTGAGTGGCAGGTTGTCACCTCATAATTTTGGGATGTCTCCATAAGCCCACGAGGATCATATCCTTTCGTTTTGACCTTCCAACAACTCCGTTCTAACCTTCTTGCAAGGATGCTCTCTCAAATTCACTTGATGTAGAACATGTTGTTTTCTTATCCGTTCTTTTCATTGCATTCTTTCATTTCTACCGGAGGCATTGTGATGTTGCTATTTTCACCCATCATCTCGTTTTGCCAAGATCAAGTTCTTTTCGTGCTTATCCATTTAATCGGAGTGTTGGGTCTATCATTCCTCTTTTAATCAGAGTCTCATCCAAGTGCTTTCATTTTGCCAAGCTCATAGTCTATCCCTTTCATTTCCAACCGGAGTGTTGTCGTAATTGATCTTTATCGTTACTTGTACATCTAGTTTCAACCGGAGTGGTTGCATGTACTTCTCGTCCATTGTTCTCGTCATTCATAGCTTTGCAAACTCCAAGGTTCACATGGTGTTCCTTGTTTCTCTTTTCTACTGGTGTGCTTTCATATTCCTTTTGATCCGTTAAGCTCTTATTTCCATGTCTTTCAACCTACAAGGTTTTTGCAATGTTCATCTCCGTCGTGTCATTTGTTCAAGCGTTGTGACCTCTCAAGGTTCGTGGTTTCACTCGTTTGTCGAAGAAGCAACTTTGTTTTACCTCTTCCCTTTCCGTTTCTCTCCGCTGCCATCCTTAGATCTCGGGACGAGATCCTCTTGTAGTGGTGGAGTGTTCTAATGTAACACCCCGGATGTAACTTTCCATATTTGTAACTCCAACTCTTGCCATTTTCGGCATTGTGATATGATATTCCCTCCGTGGTTGGGTTTTTCTTCATTTTGCATTTTGTCCATGTCATGCATTTTATTATGTCATCATGTGCATCGCTTTTGCATACGTGTTCGTCTCATGATTCCGAGCATTTTTCTCGTTGTCCGTTTTGCAATCCGGCACTCCTATCTCCCCCGGCGGTCCCTTTTACGTTTTTCCGTGTGCGGGTACTAAACCTTCTCGGAATGGACCAAGGTTTGTCTAGTGGCCTTGGTATACCACCCGTAGACCACCGGTCAAGTTTCGGGTCATTTGGAGCTCGTTCGGTACTCCAGCGGTTAACCGCACTCTCGCAAAGGCTTCTTTTAAGTTGCAGCCTAACACCCCTCCAAAACAGCCCAATAACCCAGCTAAGTCACTTCCATGCTCTCCGTCGTTCGATCACGATCGTGTGGGCGAAAACTACACCTCATTTGGACTCTCCTAGCTCCCTCTATGCCTATTTAAACACCTCCCCCGTCCAAATCCGGGTCTTCTTCCCGGAAACCCTAAAAATTTCATCCCCGCGCCACCGGACGCGTCCGCCGCCGCCGGACGAAGCCGCCAGCAGCGTCAGCGCCACTCAGAAACCGCCCACGTGTCGCGCGCCCGCCCAGCGCCGCCCGCCCGGGCAGGCGGGGACCGCCCGGCTTTCCAGCCGCCGCCCGCGCCCAGCGCCTCCATGGCGGCCCGCCCTCGCCGCCCCGCCCTCCGCCGCGCCACCACCCGCCGCCTGCGGCTGCCCTCTCCTCCTCGGCGGCGGCGAACCCGGCCACCTTCCTCCTCCTCGCCCGCGGGCTCCGGCGAGCCCCATACCGCCGCCGCCGCCGTCGCCCGGTCGGATCGGATCGGCCCGATCGAATCCATCCGATCCCGTTGACCTCTCTCCCCTTATTTTTCTACTAAGTCTTTTATATCATTGTTATTTTGTGTCATTTTCTTCTTGCTATAGCTCTGTCATCGTAGCTCGATTTTGCACGTATAATATGTCAAAATGTTCGGCTCGAAAAGTAGATCATTTCGTCTCATTGCATCATTTTCATTTGAGCTTATCTTGATGCCCGAAATGCTGTTGGAAGAGTGCTATGTGATGTTAGTTTCTGTTTCTTAACAGAACTTGCGCGTTTGTTATTTTTGCCATGATTATTGTGTGCACCCTATGAATTGGAGTCCTACATGTGTTTTGTAATATGCCATTCCATCTTTGCAGGGGTGTATGCCATGTATTTTTGTGATATATGTGGTGACTAGCACAAGCATGCAAAGTAGGTGTCCTGATGTTGCTGTTTTCAGCCCTGTTTAGCTGATATTTTGATGCCATGTTGACTTGATGCTACCGAGAGATCCATGCATATTTTGAGATACTTCAGTAAGGATTGTTAAACATGTCTTGCTATATCCGTCCATGTCCTTGTTTGCAATTATGGAGTACCATAGCTTGAGTCAATCGAGCTCTACTTTTGCTATAAAATGTTTCCTGGGAGATTGTTTACAAGTTATTCAATTTTGCCAAGGTTGTTGTGGTTGATCCATGTATGCTATGTTATTGTTCTTGCCATGTATGTCTTCTATGCCATGTCTTCTTGATGTATGTATGCCTAGTTTATCATATAAGGCTCTGTAGTGAGTGCATCGAGCTCTTAAACATGCCTACTTGTTATCGACTTTTGACATGCCATGTTCTTTGAATCATTATGAAACTTTCAATATTGACATGGGTGTTACTATATTTTCGGATCCTTTTTGGCTTATGGTCAGTAAGGGACTTTTGTTCTATGCTTTGAGTAGATTCACGCCGTGCCTTGTTTTGCTATTTTAAGTTCCTGTAGCATGTAGTTTTCTTATGGTCAGTCAGGAACATTGCAACCTGATGCTGTTTTTGCCATGTCCAGCCTGATATTTTGTGCACTTTTGCCATGCTTGTTTGAACCTGTTATGATGTGATTTAGCCGAAGCCCAGTGCTCATCTTTTGTCAAGCATCTTGTGTAGCATATACTTTGTTGGTACGTTTGGGTGCAGTGGCTTAATTTATTGTTGCTTGCTAAGTGGCATCATGCTGTTAATGGCAGATTTGTGCCATTCTTGTTTTGCTTGTCATTTCCAAACCGTGCATCCGATTCCGGTGATCTTTATATCGATTTCAACGAAATCATCTCATCTTTCAGTGGCATACTTGGTTTGCCAAGTTGATGCCTGGTTCATCATTTTCCTTTCGGGCCTTTTACGCATTGCATATCACATCCCGCATATCATGCCATGTTTTGCATCATGTTGATTGTGCATTGCACCGTGATTTATGGTGGTTCCTTTGTTTGTGTTGTTGCTTTGGGTAGAGCCGGGAGACGAGTACGTGAACGAGGAACCTGTTGAGAACGCTTACGAGGATCAAGCTATCGACAACTCTGAGAACATTGCAGGCAAGATGACCATACCCTCGAAATCACTTCTATCTTTGCTATGCTAGATGCTCGCTCTTTTGCTATGCCTATGCTGCGATACCTACCACTTGCTATATCATGCCACCCATATTGCCATGTCAGCCCCTAACCATCCTTTCCTAGCAAACCGTTAATTGGCTATGTTACCGCTTTGCTCGGCCCTCTTATAAGCGTTGCTAGTTGCGGTGAAAGTGAAGTTTGTTCCTTGTTGGAACATGGAGATGTTGTTCCTTATTGGAACATGTTTAATTGTTGGGGATATCACAATATATATCTGCTATAATTAATACATCTATATACTTGGTAAAGGGTGGAAGACTTCGGCCCTATGCACAGTGTTTTGTTCCACTCTTGCCGCCCTAGTGTCCGTCATACCGGTGTTATGTTCCTTGATTTAGCGTTCATTACAAGGTTGGGTGTTTTATGGGTCCCCCTTGACAGTTCGCTGTGAATAAGACTCATCCAGCAAGGCCCAACTTTGGTTTTACCATTTGCCACCTAAGCCTTTTTCCCCGGGTTTTCGCGAGCCGAGGGTCATCTTTATTTTAACCCCGGACCGGTGCTCCTTGAGTCTGGCCCAACTGAAGCGATGTCCGGCGCCCCTGAGCAATCCAGGGTCTATGCCAACCGACGTCTTGCCCATCCGGTGTGCCACGAGAACGAGATATGTGCAGCTCCTATCGGGATTTGTCGGCACATTCGGGCGGCTTTGCTGGTCTTGTTTTATTGCTGTCGAAATGTCTTGTAGTCCGGGATTCGAGATTGATCGGGTCTTCCGGTAGAAGGAATATCCTTCGTTGACCGTGAGAGCTTATAATGGGCTAAGTTGGGACACCCCTGCAGGGTATTATCTTTGGAAAGCCGTGCCTGGTTATGAGGCGAGATGGGAATTTGTTAATGTCCGGTTGTAGAAAACCCGAAGTTGACCTCAATTAAAATACACATCAACGGCGTGTGTAACCGTGATGGTCTCTTCTCGGTGGTCCGGGAAGTGAACACGGTGTTGGAGTTATGTCTGGCGTAAGTAGTCCAGGATCACTTCTTGATCGCTACTAGCTTCACGACCGTGCTTTGCTCCTCTTCTCGCTCTCTTTTGCGAAGTAGCCACCATATATGCTAGTCGCTTGCTGCAGCTCCACTATACTACTCTGTCCTTCCTATAAGCTTAAATAGTCTTGATCTCGCGGGTGTGAGATTGCCGAGTTCCCGTGACTCACAGATACTGCCAAAACAGTTGCAGTGCCGGCGATGCGGTCTTGGTGACTCAACCGAGCTCAAGTGGGAGTTCGACGAGGAACGTGGTGGTTACTATGTGTCTTTTCCAGATGATCAGTAGTGGTGCCCAGTTGGGACGATCGGGTGTGTAGCATTTGGGGTATCTTCTTTTATTTCGGTTCCGTAGTCGGACCTTGAGTGTACTCTGAATGATGGATGTTTATTTTTGTATTGTGTGAAGTGGCGACTGTAAGCCAACTATGTATCTTTCTCCCTTATTTATTACATGGGTCGTGTGAAGATTACCTCACTTGCGACATTGCTTTCAATGCGGTTATGCCTCTAAGTCGTGCCTCGACACGTGGGAGATATAGCCGCATCGGGGGCGTTACATCTAACCCCCAAGACCGACGATCCAGAAGACTTCCATATTTTTGTGACCTCCGTGTGTTTCGTTTGTGCTTGCTCTTTTAATTTTTGCATTGCATCATGTCATCATGCGAGCATGTCATTTAATTTTTAAAAACCTCAACTAATAAATTGCTTGGATGGTTGATCTATTTAAATCGAGGGAAGGGTGACTTCTCTTTATAACATATCGTCCCAATATTAGGGAGCTATATTAAATATTTCTTTAATTTGGAAATCACCATAACACACTTTCAAATTATCCCAATGCCTTTGTTATCTTAATTCTTGGTCTCCAACCTTGCCCATAATTTCTTTCATCATATTCCGGAGCTCCACCAAAAATCCGAACATTTTTGGACCTTCCCAACCCTCACTTCCTATTCAAATCATTTGAATTTAAATCAAATGAATTTGAATTTTAATCTTTCAATCATGGCTTTTTCTATTTTCTTGGAACAAGCACATTTTTGTGAGTCCGGGAAAATTATCCGCGTGTCAAATTTCTTCCCCAACACCTCCTTTCTTCTCCTTTTCTTCTTTGTTATTTTCTGTTTCTAGAGAATAAGAGAGAGGGAGAAGAGAGCCCAGCAGCCTAGCCAGGCAGACCCATCTGCGCCTAGGCCCAGCCGCCTCTATAACCCTAGCCCGATCGAACCCTCCTCTCGATCGTTCTTTCGTTCCCTCACAGCGCCGCCACCCCCTTCGTCTCGATCCCCATCCTAACACCATATCTCGCCCGATTCCCTTCACACCCACACGGCCCCGCGCCTCCCCGTAGACCATATCGCCTCCGCACCTGACCATCCGCCGAGCCCGCTGCGGATCAGGCTGCGCTTCACCGGGGTCCTCCCCTGCCGCCGCCTCGGCCCTGCTGGAGCTCCTCTGCCGCCATGAACCAGGAGCTCCTCGCCCAAACGCCGCCGCCGGCCTTCGCCTCGTCATGGTGCCCTAGGACGCCGCTCCCTCCTCCTCGCCCACTTCTGTCTTCTGCGCCGCGCTGGCGAGCGCCATCGCCGGAGCCGCTCCTTTTGCCGAGCGCCACCCCGAGCCCGAAGCGTCGCCCCTGCTTCCTCCTACGTCGCCCCTGCCTTGCCTCGGTTTCCCGCGACCCCGCTCCGCGCCATCCTTTTCTCCTGCGCCAAGTCCGTCCGCCGTGCCACCATGCTCCGTGTCGCCCTCGCCTCGTCGGCTTCAACTCCGACCAGATGCGCCCGAGAGCTCGAGCGAAGCTTCGCCCGCGGCCCCTGCGTTCCTCGCGCTCGGCGCCTTCCATGGCCTCCGCTACCGCATTTTCTCATGACGCCATTGCCGGCGCCTTGGCGGCCACTAGCCCCTCGCACCACTGCTCCGCCTCCCCGGGCTCCGTGACTGCCTCCACAACCACCGAACCAGGGACGCCAAGGCCATCTTCGAGATTTTCGCCAAGTCCCAGGAGGTCGATGAATGGTTCATCTACGTGCGTGTGCGACCATCTTCGGCAAGGACCCGTGTACGACTACACAACGAACCGTGAAGTTCCACAAGATAACGTGTACCACTACCGTCGCCCTGAAGACGTTGGATTCGTCAAGTACCCCTCCGAAATGAATGTATACAACTAGTTCCACTACGGAAGTGAACCACTACTTCCACTACCGTCGTTGTTTACCACTACTTCCTCTACTTCGCACTGACTCGATCCGTTACGAATATGCACGCTTCGAAGGTATAACCGCCGAGAACGACCGCCGTGGACCGAATGCATGTGTTGAATGAGATGCACCGTTTTCACCGTGTCTGAATTGTCACTCGTTTCCATGCCCCTAACCCGTGGGAACCCGGTAATCGGGAGCACCCCACCATCTCTAGCATGTTGCGCACATCCGCACGCCTCCTTTTGCACCGGTATCTCCATGAGCTAACGGAACGGATATGTTGCCGTGGCATCATTTTCGGATTCGCCGCCGTGGCACCCTTTTTGTTCCGCCATGGTGACCAAATGCTTCATAACATGCTTATGTCAACATTTTCATAAAAAATGCATATAACTTGTATATGTCATCTGCATCATGATATAAACATTTAAATGTTTAAAATTGTTGTTGCATTAAATTGCTAAATGCATATGGGGATTTACCGGATTTGTTGTTTTTATATCCGGCCCCATTTAAATTGTTTAGATGGTATAGTTTTTGTTATGCTTCACCACTTGCCATGTTAACCAATATTTAATATTGTTGGGTACATAACCGAGAGAACTAAATAATTGATGTGGTGTTTCGTCAATATGCAACTCGTTGCATATTGGGCTCCATTTAACTTGTAGTTTTGTTTGTGCATATTGCCATGCCATGCTATTTAAACCGGACATGCATCATACTTGGTTGTGCATCATGCCATGTGTATGGGATGGTTGTTTACTATGTTGTTTGCTTCTTTCCGGGTTGCTTCTCTCGTTAGCTTCGGTTTCGTTCCGGAGTTGTGAGGATTCGTTTGACTTTGTCCGTTTGTCTTCTTCATCGATTCGTTCTTCTTCCTTGCGGGATCTCAGGCAAGATGACCATACCCTCGAAATCACTTCTATCTTTGCTTGCTAGTTGCTCACTCTTTTGCTATGCCTATGCTACGATGTCTACCACTTGCTATATCATGCCACTATGTTGCCATGTCAAGCCTCTAACCCACCTTTCCTAGCAAACCGTTGTTTGGCTATGTTGCCGCTTTGCTCAGCCCCTCTTATAGCGTTGCAAGTTGTAGGTGAAGTTGAAGATTGCTCCATGTTGGAACATGTTTATGTTGGGATATCACAATATCTCTTATCTTAATTAATGCATCTACATACTTGGTAAAGGGTGGAAGGCTCGGCCTTATGCCTGGTGTTTTGTTCCACTCTTGCCGCCCTAGTTTCCGTCATACCGGTGTTATGTTCCTTGATTTTGCGTTCCTTACACGGTTGGGTGATTTATGGGACCCCCTTGACAGTTCGCTTTGAATAAAACTCCTCCAGCAAGGCCCAACCTTGGTTTTACCATTTTCCACCTAAGCCTTTTTCCCTTGGGTTCTGCAGACTCAAGGGTCATCTTTATTTTAACCCCCGGACCAGTGCTCCTTTGAGTGCTGGCCCAACCTGGGCGATGTCCGGCGCCACTGGCAATCCAGGTCTATCCCAACCCGACGTCTTGCCCATCTGGTGTGCCACGAGAAGCGAGATATGTGCAGCTCCTATCGGGATTTGTCGGCACATTCGGCGGCTTTGCTGGTCTTGTTTTACCATTGTCGAAATGTCTTGTAATACGGATTCGAGATTGATCGGGTCTTCCGGAGAAGGAATATCATTCGTTGACCGTGAGAGCTTATAATGGGCTAAGTTGGGACACCCCTGCAGGGTATTATCTTTCGAAAGCCGTGCCCGCGGTTATGTGGCAGATGGGAATTTGTTAATGTCTGGTTGTAGAGAACTTGACACTTGACTTAATTGAAATACATCAACCGCGTGTGTAGCCGTGATGGTCCTTTTCGGCGGAGTCCAGGAAGTGAACACGGTCTTTGTGTTATGATTGTGCGTAAGTCGTTTCAGGATCACTTCTTGATCACTTCTTGCTTCACGATCGTGCTTTGCCTCTCTTCTCGCTCTCATTTGCGTATGTTAGCCACCATATATGCTTAGTGCTTGCTGAAGCTCCACCTCATTACCCCATCCTTCCTATAAGCTTAAATAGTCTTGATCTCGCGGGTGTGAGATTGGTGAGTCCTCTTGACTCACGGATACTTCCAAACAGTTGCAGGTGCCGCTGATACCCGGTGCGGTGATGCAAGCGAGCTGAGATCTTGAGCTCAACGAAAATCTTGGTCGTTGCTATGTTTTCGTTTGATGTTGATCGATAGTGGAGCCCGATTGGGGACGATCGGGGATCTAGCAGTTGGGTTATCTTCTTTTCTTTTGGCTTCGTCCGTGAGTCGGACTATGTGTACTCTGAATGATGTATGATTTATTTAAGTACTTGTGTGAAGTGGCGATTGTAAGCCAACTCCTTATCCCAGTCTTGTTCATTACATGGGATTGTGTGAAGATGACCCTTGTTGCGACAAACCACAATGCGGTTATGCCTCTAAGTCGTGCTTCGACACGTGGGAGATATAGCCGCATCGTGGGCGTTACACTACCCGCACCAAGGGCCACGACCTCCAGAACTGCCGACAAGTCGAGCTGCTTGCTGAGAAGCAAAAGGCTGAGTACGAGAGGTGGGACAAGGAGAAGGACCGGGATGGTGTCGAGGGATCGGGCAAGAAGCATGGCGGCCAAGGAGGCCGCCCCAGCAAGGACAAAGACTTTTGACAAGCTGCGCAAGAGCGGAAGGCGCTGGATTGATGAATTGCTGGCGGTTCTTTGGTCGATCAGGACGACGCCAAATCGAGCCACCAGCCAGACACCTTTTGCCCTGGTCTCACGGGGCGAAGCGATTCTCCCACGGAACTCATATACGGATCACCTTGAGTGCTCTCCTATGATGAGCTTGAGCAAGAGCAGTTGCGCAAGATGACGCGATGCTCCTTGAGGAAGATCGTCTTCGGACGGCTGTGAGAGCAGCGCGCTACCAGCAAGCCTTGCGCCGCTACCATAGCCGCAAGGTTCATGCCCGAAGCTTTGAGGAAGGCGGCCTTGTTCTTCGGCTCGTTCAGTCGACCAAGAATGCCAACAAGTTGAGAAGGCCCTTATCAGGTACTACGAGTCACCAGGCCCGGCGCAGTCCGCCTGGAGATAGAAGATGCCGTCCCAATGAGCAACTCCTGGAACATCGAGCATCTTCGCAAGATTTACCCATAAGGTGCGGCTTGCCAGGCCTCCCGGCAAGCCACCTTTTGTACAAGCTTTGCCGGCAAGGCATGTAACCCTTCGTACAAAGCCAGGCGCAGACCCTGAGCATAAATAAATGAAGCGCTGGCGCCCTAAGTCATAGCATGCATGCTAGGTCGAGTCTCTTCCTTGGTTAGGATTGATAGTGCTCAGCGGCGACTAACCCCTAGCTTAGAGGTCGAGTGCGCGTCTATCTGTTTCTCTTCTATCATCTTTTGGTTTGCAGGGCACATGAGCACTTCTACCGAGCGACTTGGACGAATGAAAACGGACCGGCGTCCCAACCCCGGCAAACCAGAGTTGCCGGGGGCTGCAAGAACAAGGATCCAACCGCGGCAAGATGAGATTGCCGGGGGGCTGCAGATCCAGATAAGTCTTTAATCCTCTGTCATGCATTTGGAACAGGACTAGGGCATGTGAAACCTCGTTTTTATCTCTAGGCTGTCGTGCTCCCCTTTTTCCTATACCTAAGGGTTATTTCCTGGGTCCGGATTTGGTTGTAGCCGCGGTGACAAGGAGGTAGAACAAGGAGCCAAAAGCCCACTTCATCCCTGTCTCCGCCAAGAGCGCGAGAACAGTCGAGTGGAGTGGGGGGGACGGCAAGGCCTGTTGCCGGGCGAAAAACGTTTATCTTAAACAATAACAAGGATTCGCTCCTTCTCGCGGGATTTACCCATGAACGAAAAACCCGGCAAGCATCCCTTTTTCATTAAAAACATCCCGTACAGGTACAGTTCGTACGGAATGAAAAACATGAGCAAGGGGATTACAAGTTCTAAATTTAATAAAGGCCCGCAGGCTTACAAACTAAAGAAGAAGAATAAGATGCCCGTAATCCCTTTCTTGACCTCTCCTCAGGAGGCAGGTCAAGGAGGCGAGAGGGCAAAAGGGGCGCCTAGGCGAGCTACGAGCGGCAGAAAGCACCAAGAGAACACGTCGGTGACCGCCCAGGGGGCGGGCTGGTGATGACGGTGTCGGGAAAGGAGATGGAAGACGAGGCGGCAGGACCGGTAGTATGCGACGAAGGCGTCGACGCCCACGTACTCTGAGTTGACGGCCTTGCCGCCCGCCCTCTTCCTCTTCCGCAGCCTCCCGACGGCAGCCGCCGAAGGAGACAGCCCCGAGAAGTTCAAGGAGCTGGCCCCACCCCCGGCAAAACTCTGACGGAGGAGCGGCCAGGTGTAGATGTTGCTGCTGCTGCACCCGCCCAGGCGCGGCGCGTCCGACGCCTCGTTGGACTCGTCCCCGCCGTCTGTCCCGCTGTCCTCCTCATCACTTTCGCTCGAGGTAGAGCTTCCATCGTCGGAATCTCCATCGGAGGAGCTCTCGACGCAGCACTTTAGGCGAGTCCCGAAGTCGCCGAAGACCTTGATGGAGAGCAGGTCGTCCTCCATTAATTTGAAGTAGAGGACGAGCCCCGCCGTCAGGCTGTGGATGAGAGCAAACGTCTTCCACCCACGATGGAGGTACATGACCCGAGGAGCCGGGAAGTCGACGTCGACCCGCGTGCCCCCATTCCCATAACCCCTCGTGTGCAATCTGAGGGACTGGGGCGGGTCACGCTCCATCTCCCGAGCGAACGGGGCGGGAAGACGAAGATGGCGACACGGAGGCCGGCGCAGCCTGATGAAAAACTCACGGGGCTGGTCTCCGACATGGCCTTCCATTGGAATAGGCATCATTGGCGGGGGCGAAGCCGGCGCGCCACCTCGTCCGCCTCTTCCCCGAGCACTACGACCTCTGCCCCGGCCTCGCCCACGACCTCGGCCCCTCCCCCTTCCCCTCGTGGCCGGTTCCACCACCGCGGGCTCAGGAGGAGGAGGGACGCGCTGTCGGGCGGCGACCCTCGCCGCCACCGTCGAGGGACCAGGATTCCCTTCTCCATGGCGAGTGAAAGGAAGAAGCAGAAGCAAGAGGAGATAGATGACGGAAGAGTGCGGGATGCCATTCCCCCCTTTCCCCCTCTTTATAAGGAGGCAGGGACGGGGCTCGGCCGCCCCGCTCGTCCAATGCAGCCACCAAAGGCACGGGGAATCAGGACTGACCCGCTGCCCCAACCAGTGACGGCCCGGTTTCCCACCTCCACCGCTTTGCCACCCCAGGTGCTTGGAGGACACGTGGCGGACGTGCAGAACCGAGGAGACGGGTGAAGCGACCTCTCCCCATCCCGTGATCATGGGGAGTGGACGCCCTGAAGACCGTGCCCCGGCCCCGTTCAGTAAATCAGCCGCGCCTCCACGCCTTCCTCTTTTTACGGGGAATAGGCGAGCCACCTCTTTACTATGATGTGATGCATGCGTGTGGAGACCGCCCCACGGATGCCGCTCACGTCACGCACACCCCTCCACGCCGCGCCGCGCGCACGGATCGTGGGAAGCGCCCCGCCTACCCGCGCACAGTTTTGGGCCTGGCCCAACAACGTGTTGTGCTTATGTGTGGCCCAGGCCCGGGGGATCCTGTCGGTGTACAAAAAGAGGGGTGCATTTTTGTACCCCTATACCTGTGCACGAGCAGTCGGAGCCGTGCCTACGGTCACGCCAAGCTGAACAGGGGAGGTCAGCCAAGGTAAGAGCAAAGCCCAAGATAATAAGAGCAACGCCAAGGCCAAGACCACAAAGAGCATAGGGACGAAGCAGGTTCCCCGGCAAGACCCTTGCCGGGGCAGCCTCAGCAGCCCCGGCAAGATCCTTGCCAAGACAGCTCGCCCCGCACCAACAGAGCGGGCCACCCTTGAGCCCACGGTCTCCAACATCACGTTGGGCTAGGGCTCGGGACGCACCTCCGTGGTGGCATGCAGATATTTGTGAAGACATATTCAAGATCAGATGAGGATTAGAAGATGACGATCCTCGGCAAGATCCTTGCCGAGGAAGGCCACCAGACCCCGGCAAGGCCCTTGCCGGGGCGACAGCAGCATACGGCAAGACCCTTGCCGGGCCACCCGCAAACCCTCACCAAGGACGCCAAGAGGGCCACCGCCAGCCCACGCCAACCAAGCTTCCACCGCCCGTTCACATGCAGCTGCCAGCCCAACCAGCTGGCGGGCACTGCGTGGCAGCATGCAGCTCCAGCGAACTCATCGAAGCGCTGCGTGGCGGCATGCAGAACTTCGTGAAAGGCTCCGCCATCGCGCCACCTCAGCTGCTGCACGCCTACATGGCACCACGTGCCTCATCGCCGTATGCGGCGTGTCAAAGCAAGGAGGAGCGGCGACGGACGGTGCAGGCCTCGCCCGTCCCCAATAAAGCAAGGGGACACCTAAGCTACACATTAAATCGTCTTGTCACCTGTCTACGAGCGATAAGCTCAGGGCCTAATCAGACGCCTTTCCACCTCCTGTGTGCCACTATGGCAGCCCCTTCCGACTATTAAAGGAGGCCCATGGCATACTGAAGAAGGATTCGGCTCTTTCGAACCACGCGCTGACCACAGCTAGTTCGACAACGCAAGAACTCTCTGAAAAACACCCACCAAAGCAGGACTAGGCTTTTATTCATCCTCGCGGCCCGAACCTGGGTAAACGATCCTTGTGTTGTCTACTAGCCCTGCTCTTCTCGCAACCCCGCGCCCCGGCAACCGTAGTAGGGATTCTTGTGATCCGATAGGTGTCGTTCCACACCGACAGGCCCCTTGCTGGTTCAGCAGGGGGGTGTCACGTTGCACAAAGAGCAGAAGAGCATGGGGCAGCACGACAGCAATCACATAGACGATTTTACCAAGCTTCAGGCCTTCGCGAAGTGTAAAACCCTACTCCTGCTTTGGTGGATTGATGGTGGAATAATGGTGGTGGAGCATAATACACTTGCCCCACAGGGTCGCTTCAAGACACTAGTGGCTACGCGCATATGGGCGTGTGTGTTATCCAACCTTCTAAACCTTTCTACGGTCGCCATGGGCCTCCTTTTATAGGTTAAGGGGTCACCACAATGGAAAAGTAGTCACTATGCACTGATAAGATAGCAAACAGTGCTATCATACCTAACCTTGCAAGCTGATAGGGTGCATTAAATGCGCCGCTCAACGTCACATCATCGCTTGCCCGGCAAGCCTTGCCAGACTGCTTTGCTAGCTTCGCACCTGCTCGCTTGAAACGTTGCAGGATGGGTGTCCTTCGTAAGGCATTCCCTGTGGAAGGAGGCTGCCATGTGGCGAATGGGTGCCACTTAATCACTCTGTGCCTTCACACCGCACTGATTGACGACGCGGGTCGTGGCGGAGTAATTGGTGAGGTGGTTTTGTCTCCGCGAGTCCCGGCAGACCCCGCCGAGACGTCTTGGATGCTTTCTTCCGGGGTGACCCCGCCCACGCCGAGCTCGCCTGCCCGGGAAGGGAGGCTTCTCTCCTGGTGGTATCTTGCTTCTCTGGCTTGATCTTGGTCCTCTTGAGCTATATGTTGGTTCTTCGAATATCTTGGCTTTTTATGCTCTGACTTGGGTTGGTGCCGTAATCTCGTTCCCGTGCCTGTGCACAGTCTGGGCAATAGACCCAGGGTTTGTTGCACTGACAGAAGCCCCCGGGCCTGCCCCAATCGTGATGCCGAGCATCATCGGGGTAGTCCCTAATAGGTGCATAGGCAAGGGCGTGGAAGAGGCTAGTCTCTTGAGGTCTTCTTTGCTTCTTCATTAATCTTGGGTCCAGGCCAGTTTCCAGTTTCCCCGCGCGTCGTGTGCGACGTTACGGAAAAAATCATATCGTGGCCAGTCGGATGCCACGCCTCACGATCACGGGGTGAAAACTGCCATCCCACTCGCCCCTTGCTTTGCGTGCACCCGCCACGTGTACCCCATGCATTAGGAGGGGTAGGTAGTGGATGTGGGGAGCGCGGGGATGAGTGCGATGGCAGAAAATAAGGTGCCGCTTGTTGGAGCAGAGGGTCGGTCCTGGCTCGCTGAGCCACTAGGGGGAGCAAGGCGGCCACATTGGAGGATCGGGGCGACTGTTCTCAGTACGAGAGGCTAGCCCCCTGCCACATTCTTTCTATAAGAGGGGGCAGGGGTGGAGCATTTTAGCACACTTGCAGTCCTTCTTTCCCCTCCACCACTTTTCTTCTCCCGCCATGGAGAGAGGCCGAGGGCGTGGCGGTCCCCTAGCGGCAGCGACGAGGGCTTCTACTCGACAACGCATTCCCCCTCGTTCGAATTCCGCGACAGTGGAGCCTGCCGTGAGAGGAGGAGGGAGGGGGCGAGGCCGATGTTACTGTGGTGCTCGGGGAAGAGGAGAACGGGGTGGCACCCTAGCCACACCTCCACCGGCGGCTTTTCCCCCAATGGAAGGCCATGTAGAGGACCAGCCTCGAGAGTTCTGTAGAAACCCCCGTACGGCCATCTTTGTCTCCCTACTCCATTCGCATGGGAAATGGAGCTTGAACAGCCACGCGCTCTGAGGTTGCATATGAGGGGTTTTGGAAACGACGGCATGTGGGTGGATGTCGACTTCCCAACCCCTGACATTATGTACCTTCGCCGTGGTTGGAAGACTTTTGCTCGCGCCCACAGCTTCTCGGAGGGGCACGTTCTTTAGTTAAAATTAATGGAGAGCGGCCTGCTGTCCGTCAAGATCTTCGGGTGCTCGGGATCTCCCTTAGGGTGCTGCGCGGAGAGCTCGACCGACGACAAAAGCTCCTCCTCGAGCGAAAGAGCTGAGGAGGACAGTGACGGCGATGACTAAGGGAGTCCTGGATTAAGGGTCCTCGGGCGTTCGGCCTATGTGACATGGGCCATACTGATGGGCCATGGAGATACAAGATAGAAGACTTCCTCCCGTGTCCGGATGGGACTCTCCTTTGCGTGGATGGCAAGCATGGCGTCCGGATATGAAGATTCCTTCCTCTGTAAACTGATTCTGTACAAACCCTAGGCCCCTCCGGTGTCTATATAAACCAGAGGGTTTAGTCCGTAGAGGCAATCATAATCAGACAGGCTAGACTTCGAGGGTTTAGCCATTACCATCTCATGGTAGATCAACTCTTGTAATCCTCATATTCATCAAGATCAATCAAGCAGGAAGTAGGGCACGAACCTGGGTAAACATCGTGTCCCCCGTCTCCTGTTACCATCGACCTTAGACGCAGAGTTCGGGGCCCCCTACCCGAGATCCGCCGGTTTTGACACCGACATTGGTGCTTTCATTGGGAGTTCTGCCGTGTCGTCATCAGAAGGTTCGATGGCTTCGTCCATCATCTACAACAATAATGCCCTGTGGGAGGTCTTTCTCCCCGGCCAGATCTTTATGTTCGGCGGCTTCGCACTGCGGGCCAACTCGCTTGGCCATCTAGAGCAGATCAAGAGCTACACTCCAGGTCACCAGATTAGTTTTGGAAATCCGAGGAGACTTGATCTTCCAATGGTTCACGACCCCAACCTCTACTCTGGCCTTAGATCTGGAGCGCTTCGCCAGGTCCGAAGACGGGATTCTTGAGCCCGCCGGACTATCTGCAGCCACTAAGCTCAGTACGGGAGAGCCGGAGGAAGTAGCATCACTGGCAACCATCAGGAAGCCAAACCCTTCTTCGGACACTGGCTCCGAACCCTCGGAGTCAGCATCGTGTGAGCTCGGCCAAGTCTCCTTCCCGCCATACTCCACGAACTCTTTTCTCCTAGGCAAAACCTCGCCTTTAAGCGAGGTCTGGACTTGATGCGATCCCTCGTCATTACGGAGGTGCAACGTCCGAACTACACCCAGCTCGGACTAGGGGCTGAGAGCGGGGAATTTTACGTCCCACCCACCACGCACTTCATAGCCACTGTCGAGGACTTAACTGACATGCTCCATTACGACTCCAATGACATCGACGGTATGGACGACGATGCCGGAGAAGAGCATGCCCAAAGCCCACTGTTTACCGGATGCTGGACGGCCACCTCTTCGTATGACATGTACATGGTGGATACACCCAAAGAGGGTGACAACGATAATGAGAAGAATGCAGTCGAGGACAAACCTCCTGAGGTACAACCAAAGCGCCGATGTCAGCGGCGCCGCTCTAAATCACGCCGTGAAAAAGACAGCAATACCGGCACGAGAGACAACAATACTCCGGACGATGCCGAAGACTAAGAAGAACCCGTCGAGCCAACCTCCGAATAGGACGATCGGGAAGACGGGAAGTTAGCCCTGATGAGCAGGCTGTAAACAAAGACTCAGAGGACAACAATTATCTTCCACTCTCCGAGGATGAGGTGAGCCTCGGCAACAAAGACTTTATCGTGCCTGAGGAACCTCTCGAGCAGGAGCGCTTAAGCGCCGGCTAATAGCCACTGCAAGGAGCCTGAAAAAGAAGCAGTAGCAGCTTCAAGCTGATCAAGACCTACTCAACAATAGGTGGACTAATGTCCTGGAAGCCAAGGAATACGGCCTCGAGCACCCAACCAAAAGTTACCCGAAGCATAAATTGCTACCTCAATTTGATGACGAGGCACTGGAGCCCGTACCATCAGCACATAACGCAGCTGACCGACCACCACGCGGCTGGGGCAAAACAGCAACTCAAGCCGAACACCAGCCCATAGCACCTCGCCATCAAGGTAGAGACACAACAGCTCAGGGATATACATATGACCTGCGGCAGGACCTGGAAAATAGGGCAGGTTAGACTAGATCGATCTACTGATCGTGGGGGCGTGCCCCGACGCGCGATGACGGATATCTAGCCGGACATAACCACATCCGAGCCGAAAACCACAGATGAACTCCATCCGAGCTACGTCACGGTTTGGCCCGATATAGAGGCGCCGCACACCCCTTCTGTTTTACTGATGAAGTAATGGAGCATGAATTCCTAGAAAGGTTTAAACCCGTGAATATCGAATCATATGATGGAACAACAGATCCCGTGGTATGGATTGAGGACTTTCTTCTCCATATTCATATGGCCTGCGGCGATGATATGCATGCCATCAAATACCTCCTGCTAAAACTCAAGGGACCAGCTCGGCACTAGTTAAACAGCCTGCCAGAAAACCTTAGTGGCAGCTGGGAGGACTGGGAAGACGCCTTCCGCGACAACTTCCAAGGTACATTCGTCCGACCTCCGGATGCCGATGACTTAAGTCACATAGTCCAACAGCCTGGAGAGTCAGCCAGGAAATTCTGGACTAGGTTCCAAACTAAAAAGAACCAGATCATCGACTGTACAGATGCCGAAGCCCTAGCGGCCTTTAAGCATAGCATCCGCGACGAATGGCTCGCCCGACACCTCGGCCAGGAAAAGCAAGTCAATGGCAGCCCTCACGACACTTATGACCCGCTTTTTTATGGGCGAAGATAGCTGGCTAGCCCGTAGCAATAATAATGCAAGCGAACCTGACACCTCTGAAGCCTGAAATAGCAACGACAAGCCCAGACGCAACATGCACAAGAACCGAAGCAATGGTGATAATACCAATGACACGGCGGTCAACGCCGGATTCAGTGGCTCCAGGTCCGGCCAGTGGAAGAAGCCATTTAAAAGAAACAATCCGGGCTCATCCATCTTGGACTGCATACTCGCTTGTCCATGTCAGATCCACGGCACCCCCAATAAACCAGCCAATCATACCCACAGAAGCCATTGGGTATTTAAACAGGTCGGTAAGTTAAATACAGAGAACAAGGAGAAAGGGTCGCAAAGTGAGGACGACAACGAGGAGCCCCATCCGCTGAGCGTAGGGCGACAAAAGAAGTTGCCCCCAAAGTTAAAACAGTGAGCATGATATACGTTACCAATATCCCCAAGAGCGAGTGCAAACGCGCGCTCAGGGACGTTTATGTGATAGGGCCAGTCGCCCCAAAATTCAACCCATGGTCCTCCTTCCCGATCACTTTCGATCGCAGGGACCATCCTACCAGTGTCCACCATGGCGGTTCAGCCGCATTGGTCCTCGACCTATTCATTGATGGATTCCACCTCACGCAAGTCCTCATGGACGGTGGTAGCAGCCTCAACCTGCTCTATCAGGATACACTCCGCAAGATGGGCATCGATCCATCAAGGATCAAGCCCACAAAAACTTCCTTTAAAGGAGTAATACCAGGTGTAGAGGCCCGCTGCACAGGTTCAATCACATTGGAAGTCGTCTTCGGATCTCCGGACAACTTCTGAAGCGAGGACTTGATCTTCGATATAGTCCCCTTCCGCAGTGGCTATCACGCACTGCTCGGACGAACTGCATTTGCTCGATTCAATGCGGTGCCACACTATGCTTGTCTCAAATTCAAGATGCCCGGACCACGTGGTGTCATAACAATCAATGGAAACACTGAACGGTCCCTCCGTACCGAGGAGCACACTGCGGCACTGGCAGCGGAAGTACAGAGCGGCCTTATCAAGCAGAATGTTAATTCAGTAGCCAAGCTCCCGGACACTACCAAAGGAGTCCAGACTACTCTCCATCTTGACAGTCCAACTCGTCAGGAGTTCGACTAGCCATCCGGCCTCCGTCTCTGTCCCGACCAAACGGTGGCATACGTACCGCGCGGACATAACTACGCACTCAAGATACCATGGGCAAAGACGGAGGCACAACTTTATTGTGGTCCATAATACGGCTCGACCTTCCTCGGGCACACTTACTTTCTGAATTCTTTTTATCGTTTTTATGTTTCTTTTCCACAGGCCCCTCACAATGTCCTGATCATCAACCCTTTCGAAGGATGGACACACCAAGGCGGCAAGCAGCATAGACGTGTGGGGTAATCTCTAGTTGATCTTCTGGACGATCACTCTACCTGTTTTCAGGACCCGCACGCAGCTCCCCCTTGGTCTCGGCATGTTAAATAGCCATGTTGCCTATCGCACTTTTTGTACAAATATGCTTTGACGTATTAATCAAATTATAATGGAAACATTTTTCTGCCCAACTTATGTGGCACTAGCTTACTACTTCATTTTAGTTCGATATTCTTATTGATTGCACCCGTACACTTTGGTATGCTTTAATTCGCCAGGGGCTTCATTGCGCTCTGTACTGCGGCGACAAAGTGCGAACACTTTTTATAGTATAGTTCGTCACCCCGAATTTAGCATTATATGCATCGGCTCCGAATCATGTCTTTGGTCAATAGTTGGGTTGCCCGGCTCCTGTGCTTGCTACCTTACGTTCCGTCCTATCGACTAGGGTAGTAAAGGGAGAACTACTGCGATTGTGTTTCTGGTTTATCCGAGTAAACACCTTAGTAGAGAAAGCCGAAAACTGGCTGTCATGATGCGGCGAGAGCTGGTCAGCTATTCGGAGGTTAAAATCTCTTGCGATTTTTTTCCGCATTATGCGACGGATCGGCCTCCACCCGATCAGGTGTCTATTGCACCCTAGTCTGGATTAATATATCCTAACCACGGGCTGCTCCTACGTTTCTATTGTCAAACTCCTATGGCTAACTAAGGGTGATAAAGCCACATAGTTCGATTGCCTGGTTGCTGCGCTAAACACCTCTTCAAGGACCAAACTCTTGGATCAATAGTGTTTCGGTTTCAACCCGTACACCCCCGTACTACCTACATGGGGGCTGAAGCCAACGACTGGCCAAATCTTAGATTTAATAAAATGGCGCACAGGAGGCGAAATTTGAATAAAGAATAAGCATTATATTACATATCGACTCTGTTTCATAATACAGGACGGGATAACATGAATGTATTCATTCAAAGATAATGTCTTTTGCACACTGGCCCTCTACAATGCGGGATCCCTCTAGGACATCATCAAAATACCGCTCGAGCGTACAGTGCTCCTTTCCCACGGGCGGTCCCTCGGTCGCAAGCTTGACAACGTTCATCTTCGCCCACTGCACCTTGACACGGGTGAAGGCCATCCGTGCACCTTCGATGCAAACCGGCCGCTTGATGGCATCAAGCCGAGGGCAGGCATTGACCAGCCACTTCACGAGCCCGAAGTAGCTGCTGGGTATGGCTTTGGTAGGCCATAGATGGATTATCAAATCCTTCATGGCCAATTCGGCCACCCTAGGCAGTTCGGTCAGCTGTTTCAGCTGATCACTAAAGGGCACCGGATGCTCTAGCGCAAGGTATTGCAACCAGAACAGCTTCTCCGTTGAGCTCCCCTCTTCGGCTCAGAAGAACTCCGCAGCTTTAGCAACACTGCGCGACAGATCCGCAAATGCTCCTGGATAACTCCAAATTCGGGTCAGTAAGAGTTACCTTTTGTTCACAAATTTGCTCTGCATAATAAAGGCCTTACCCACCATGATTTTCCTGGCCTACTGAATTTCCTGGAGGGTGCCCTGGGCTTCAACCCGGGCCTCTTGTGCACTTTGGCAGGCCTTAGCAAGTTCGGACTCTTGGTCCGCAAACTTGCGCTCCAAGGACTCTTATTTCTTTACGGCATCCTGGAGCTCCTGCTAGACCTCCCCGACCCTTGCCTCGTGTTTTTCATGGGCGGGTTGTTCCTTCGCCGCTCTCTTATGGGCCTCAGCCAGCGTGTTCTTGAGGGACTCCACCTTGGTCGCAGCTCCTACAAAATATCATGATAACATGATCAACACAAGCAATTTATATCTTTCTAGATCTGAATAGGTCATTGCATACCTTGCTTGTCCTCTAGTTGTTTTTTCACACGGCCGAGCTCTTCCTCGGCCCGCTCCAGATTCTGCTTCAGTTTGGAGACTTTGGCAGAGTGGGAGGTCGCAGCCAGCATCAATGCTTACTTATTCACATAGACATGTATGGTTAGTCGCCTGCGAAAATTATTTGATCCTCTATCCGGCTTTTCTTTTCGAACACCGGACAGAGTCTTAGGGGCAACTGTCTATACTATGACATTCTTTTTGCATAATTACGTCGCATACCACAAAGCCTGTTAGAAGGCTGGTGCAGGCTTCGGTCAGTCCGCTCTTAACGGACTGAACCCTCTCAACCACCGTACCCATTAGGATACGCTGTTCCTCAACAATGGAAGCACTTTGCAGCGCTTCCAGTAGAGTATCTGGTGCCTCTGGATGGACAGAGGTCACTGGAGGAATAGGTGCACCTCCTTCCTTCAAAGGAAGCTGCTTACTTGATTCCGGAGTCGTATGGGCCTCTGGAATAATATTAGGCTGGGGGCCAAATTGTATATGGCCCCCATCGCCAGTCTCCGAGGGGATTTTCTCCCCCATGTGTCCGGCGGCCGAGGTATCACCCTCTGGCGCCACCCTGACGGCCTCCTGTATCTCTCCCTGGCCTGGGGACGTCCTTCGGGACAACACCTCGGCGTCATCCATGTCCTTGGGAGAGGAGGCTGTCGGCGTTCTGGGAACAGGTGTCCCCGGACTTGCCTGCCTGTGGCCCACGGCGTGGCTAAGCAGCAGGTCGTACGGCCCATCTTCATCAACAAGGCTTCCAAGACCCTCGCGAGGGTCCAAGCCTCACGAGGCGGACGATGCAAGACCTCCTCTAGAGTGGCCAAGCCAGGCAGGCTCACGAGGAGCAGAGATATCAAGGCGGGGCAAACCTTGCGAGACTCTCATGACATAAGCCATGATTTAACGGTGCAGGCCGGGTGCCAGTGAGGCGCCCGATCGTCAGCGTCCCCATTTCCTCTTTGGTGCTAAGGAGGCAAGCGCGGCGAAGACTACCGAGGCATCGAGCAAAGGTTGCCATATTGGTGCAACGAGACCAAGACCAGGAGGACGGCAAGGCGGAGGTCATCGTGGAGCCCAAGGCAGCGTCACCCGTAGCTTTTCGCAGGCGAAGACCTCTTTTGTCAGGATAGCTTGTACTAGTTGCCCCCCTTCAAATTTGCCCGCTGTTGTTGGCTCCCTTCCTGCTCGATATTTGGGAAGAGGACCAGGGCCTATATAAGTAGAGCTAGCCACCACAGTAGGGGCATCTGATCTTAGCTTGATCCAATCCAATCAAGAGCCTAGCCACAAGAACACCTCAACCTCGGGAGGCTGTTCTTCCCTTGTCTTATTCATCATCAGCCCAAGAGGCAATCCACCACCACCACACTGGAGTAGGGTATTACACCACAACGGTGGCCCGAACCAGTATAAACCCTGTATCTTTCTGTGTTGTGAGTTCGTCGAGTTCGTCCGCGAGATCCTAGCGAGCTAGAGCGTAGATCGGTAGGAGGGAAAGACTTCGCGCGCACCCCAGTGTTTGAACATTAAGGGTTTGCCGGAACCCCACATCCGACATTTGGCGTGCCAGGTAGGGGTGCGCCATGGTTTTCCCTTCCATCAGTTTGTTGCTCCATCGCTCCGTCGTCTCCATGGAGGACGCTTGCCGTGCTCGAGCTGAGCGTCGGGCTGCCCTCTCCGCCCGTGTCACTCAGACGGCTCCCGTAGGCGGGCCACCTTGTCGCTCTCCGTCTCCCGTCGCCAACGCTGCCACTGGCCCGATGGGGAACGAGCAGCAGGCGTCCTCGCTCGATCCTTCGGTGTGGCAGGACGGCCGCACCGCTACTTTGTCGCTCACCCCTGCTGATTCTTCGTCTCACGCGCACCGTGCTCCCATGGAGGCACGGGCCACGCTCCTTGCAGCGAACGAGCTCCTGCGTTACCGCCCCGTCGATGACCTCTACGAGGAGTGGCTCGGCCGCGTCGCCAAGCTCGTCCGCGCTGCAGGGGGCTCTCCGGTGCCGTCCCACTCTCTGCCTCCCCCTCAACCGGCCGCAGGCGACAGGGCTCATGGCATGCCTCCACCGCCTCAACCACAAGATGCTGCCTTGGCACCATGGCGCGTGCCTCCGCGGCGTGATCCACCGCGCCCAGCGCTCGTGCGTGAAGAAAGAAGCTGCCAAGAAATCCCACGGCCGCGAGAAGCTGCACCGGCACTCCCCGGGCCACCACGTCAAGACTGTGTGCCGCCTCCGGTGGCGCAGCGCGGACCTCGTCAAGATCAAGCTCCGCCTCAGAAGCGGGCCCCGGCGACCACGGCCGGCTGTCGCGCCTTCATCTCCGAGCTGCGTAGTGTCTCCTGGCCAGGCAAGTTCAAGCCAGACCTGCCTCCTTGCTACGACGGCACCGCCGACCCCGCGGAGTTCCTGCAGCTCTATGAGCTGAGCATCGAAGCGGCCAACGGTGATGAGAAAGTCATGGCGAACTGGTTTCCCACGGCTCTCAAGGATGGGGCCCGCTCCTGGCTCCTGAACCTGCAGTACGGCTCGATCTCCTCCTGGGACGAGATGCACGATCGCTTCGTCACCATCTTCCAGGTCAGTCGCGACCGCCCACCAGCCGCGGGCGACCTGCGCCGCATCAAGCAACAGCCAGGAGAAACCCTCCAGAAGTACATCCAGCGCTTCAACAACACCTGCCTCAAGATCCCCAAGGTCACGGATGAAGCCATCATCTCCGCGTTCTCGGACGGCATCCGTGACGTCAAGATGAAGGAAGAGCTGGCTATCCACGAGGAGCTTTGCACATCTCAGGAGCTGTTCAACCTGGCGACCAAGTGCGCAAGAGCTGAGGAGGGATGCCTCTCTCTCCTTGAGCTGCCAGCTGCAGGAGCGGAGGAGTAGAAGGCCAAGGCCAAGGACGTGAAGCACAAAGAAGCAGTAGTGCTTGCAGCGGAGCCCGACACCAAGCGAGGCAGAGATCAGCCTGAGTCGTCCAAGAACGGCCGACCGTTCTGCGCCTTCCACAATCTGAACACCCACAACACCAGCGACTGGCAAGAGCTCAGAGCCATACGAGAAGGACACTATGGTCGACGCCCCGAGCGCAATGACCGGGGCTACGGCCGCGGAGGAGGACGTGGAGGCAGACGCTGGGAAGACAGTGGCCCGTGCTAGGAGTGGCGCCACCGGCCACGTGAGGACCGCTGGCAGGACCAACCTCGCGAGGGCACCTGGAGGGACCCGCCTCGTGAGGATCGCCCCCAGGGCAACGCTGGTCTTCCCTTGTTGCCGCCACCAAGAAGGAACGACGACCATCACCAGGACGAAGGGGCTGGGCGCTTCCAAGAGCCGCGTGCGATCGCTTGCATCTTGGGCGGCGCACAGGGCCCAGCATCTCAGCGCATCTTCAAACAGTTTGATCGCGAGGTAAAGGCGGTGCTCCCCAAGCTCGAGGCCACGCGCCCGCTCAGGTGGTCCCAATGTGCAATCACCTTCAACTCGGCAGACCAGCTCAAGTGCGCAGCCACCGCTGGCGCGCTCCCTATGTTGTGCTCCCAAGTCATCAGCAATGTGCAAGTCACCAAGACTCTCATCGATGGCGGCACAGGGCTCAACGTCCTATCCGTCAACATGTTCGACAACCTCCAAGTGCCCTATGAGCAGCTCCAGCCAACCAAGCCTTTCTCAGGAGTGACTGACGGTTCCACCATGCCGATAGGGCAAGTTAGCTTGCCTGTCACCTTCGGGGAGCGCAAGAACTACCGCACAGAGCTCTTCGACTTCGACGTTGCGCACATCCGCTTGCCGTACAACGCCATCCTCGGGTATCCGGCCCTGGCCAAGTTCATGGCAGTCACTCACCACGGCTACAAAGTTCTCAAGATGCCAGGAAGCGGGGGAATCATCACGGTCCCATGTGAAGAGAGGGATGCGGTGTGCTCCCTTGAGCGCGCCTTCCAAGCCACAGCACGACGACCCCGGCAGTAGAAGTGAAGGACCTCCAGAGACCATCCCCAAGAAGAAGCTTCCGCGCCGTGTAGGACCCCAAGGAGACGGCGTCGCATCAGGAGCCTCGTCAGGATCAGCGCCCGCTCCAAGGGCGCCTCCCTCCATCGCATAGGAAAGCGCGCTCGGCGCCCTTCTCAGGCAGGGCTCGGGGGCTCTCTCCTAGAGAGCCTCAGACCTTGCCAACCTCACGAGGGAGGCGCTTGGGCACCACTTAGAGGCGTGCTTCATGGCACACCTTCCACAGGAGAGCACAGGGCAAGGAGTGCCCAACACCCAGGAGTTCATCCCCAAGACCACGCAGGAACTGCAAGAAGCAAGAGCCATGCGCAGCCACGGCCGCTCACAAGGCGCAGCTCCCCATCCAGGCGAGGATGTCGGGCTGCGCGTCTGCATCAACGTCCCAGGGCTCAACAGGGCCGCATCTCAGGAGTGTTTTTGGCCATTACGTGTGGACCGCTGTGAGGGCCCACCACATAGCTACGTTCGCATGCCCTTTGGCTTGCCGAGCATGGCATCGGCCCATCGACGCAACATGCGGCAAGTCCTGGCGGCTCAAGAGGCCAGGTTCCATGCCGTTCTGGAGGAGATGGAGACGGTCTTCCGGGAAACTCCTGAGCCCCCAGAGCCTCCCGAGGCTCATGGCCCTGGTGGCTCATGAGGAACCATTCCTTCAGCGCGTGGCTTCAGCTGCACCAACTCTGCTTCGTCTATAGAACCAGATGACATCTTCCAAGTTCATTTAAGCTGGGGGCGCCCCTCGGGCTGCATTATCCCCAGGCCACACGGGTCCGTCCCTGTGGCATGTATCCCTTTTGCTTATGTCTTTAGCTTACCTTGCCGGGGCGCCGGTCAGATTATCATCCCCAAGCCGCTCGGGCCAGACCCAGTGGCATGAATCTTCCTGCATTTATCCAAGTCAATCTGCTCTTTATGTCTAACCTGCCCACGGCTATCGCCTGCATGATTGCCGCCCGCCACGGGCCTGTTCACCCTATGCAATCCGCTTGCACGTTAAAAGGGGGGCTCCTGAGCATCGCGACTCAGGAGCTCTTACTGGCTCTCAGCCCTCACCCCCTGGCCTTGACCACGACATCGCGACTTGGCATACCAGCAGCGGCTGAGCTCGCTCGAGGACCGGGACCTGAGGATGTAGAGTGCTTGCATCTAACCGCCTTGCAGGAACATACGGTCACCAAGACTCAAGACCAGGCGCAACCCGCCTTGAGGTAGGGCCTCGTGAGTCTCGCGCTGGCTCACGAGTGCCTAGATACACCTCACAGCCCTGCCGTGCAAGCCACGTGTCAGGGCGGGGCTGTACACGCCCCGGGGGCTCCTCCCGGAGGGGGGTCCCCATCCCACGTCCAAGTGGAAGCACCATGCTCCGCGCTTGCTGTCGACACTGCCGAGGAGCGGCTATGCCCATGCACAAGCGGAAGCACTATGCTCCGCGCTGGTGACAAAAAAACTGAGGGCGACCCCACTGTCGTACCAACCTCAGGGAGCCCAGAGCTTAGCGCCCAGCCTTACCACAACGCCTTCCCTTGGGAAGGCCGCGCATGGGGGCTGGGCACGGGGGCTACGCACGGGTCACGCCCAAGCGCACGCCACCCAACCAGGTCCCCCGGACCTGGGCATCGCGCGCCCCTCCCGCGGCCTCGGCGAGGGCAGGTACAGGATTGTTTGCACGTCAAGGGGGACTCCTGAGCATCGCGACTCAGGAGCCTAACTAGTCATGTAGCCCCTCACTCCTTGGTCCATCCTGGTCTCCGCTTGGCCCAATGGCGGTTGAGGTATGCGCGGGGCCGGGCTCTGCCGACGTAGATCAATAATCCATCTACACGAGCTCTCCCTATATGCTGTTTGGGCGTCAAGGGGGACTCCTGAGCATCCTGACTCAGGAGCCTAACTAGTCACGTAGCCCCTCACTCCTTGGTCCGTCCTGGTCTTCGGTCGGTCCAATGGCGGTTGAGGTATGCGCGGGGCCGGGCTCTGCCGACGCAGAACCCAAAGCAAATAGGAAGGAAATCGCAGAATCTCGAAGCAAATATTACAAGCATATTGTCCTCACAATACCAAATAAAAGTCTAAACGCCTCCATGAGGCCTGTTACATGTCACAGGAACGGAACAAGAAAATGGCCGCGGGTCACCTCTAGATGTCGCCAACGCCTGCGGAAGGCGCTCACTCATTATCGGCCTTGTCTTCACCACCAGCCACAAGGTCGTCGACGACAGATAGAGGAGCAGAGACAAAGCCACGGAACATCCTCAGTAAGGCCCCCACTTGATCCCGCACAGCCACGGCAGCTGCCTCGTATTGATCTTCAGCCACAGGCTCTAGCAACTCGTCAAGGCGAGCGTTAGGGTCGCGGAGGTACAGATGACTGAAGAACCGAGTCAGTGCAGCTGAAGACATGACACGAGCTTCTTCCTCTGCCATGGGAGCGAGGCCGTCGACGACCTCCTCAAGCGCCTTCACCACGACAGGAAGCAGCTGGGCGGGGCCGTCCTCGTTGGTGTCCAGTGGCTTCTCCAGGCCGTGCTCGTAGAGCGTCTTCAGCGCCTCGCGGGATCTCTTCTCGAGATCGGCGAAGGCCACGCGGTTTTCGGCCAGGACTCGCACCTTGGTGTCAAGATCGGCCTCCCTCGTCCCCATCTTCCGCTCCAACTCTTCCAACCGGGTGCGCTCGGCAGCCTGCTTCTTCCCCAGCTCCGTCAGCTCGGCATCATGGTTCTTGACGGCTTCCTCCCGGGCCTTCGTCTCCTCCTCCTTCGCCTGGCGGTAGCGCACCTCTTCAGCGTGCTGGTCGCGCAGGCTCTGCAACTTGCCCTCTAGCTCTTGGCAGCGGTCCCGGGCGGCCTTGGCGTCTTCCACGCTGCCTCATGATCGGCTGCAGTGCTGGCAGTGCCTTGTTTCTCCTTCTCGGAAGCTGCAGCAGCTTGGCCCAGCGCCGCGCGAACTGCCAGGTCAGAGTGAAGCCAGCCAGAGGCTAGCTCTAGACGCCCGGCCACCAGGTGAGGGTCCGCGCTCAGGAGATCCGCCTGCAGCTGGGTCATCTCCGTAAGGGCACGCTCCAAGACGGCGGCGGGAGCAGAAGGACCAGGGAGTGGAGGTGCAGCAGTAGGAGGAAGCGACATCATCACCAGGGCTTGGGAGACTGCTCGTTCCGGAGCAGCAGGGACCTCCTCCACCGCGCCAAGTACCGGCGCCTCCGGAGCCAGCGGGGCCATGGGGGCTGACTCCACGCGGCAGTGCTCCTCTTGGCCTCGCGAGGACGATCGGGCTGGGGAGATGCGGGCGTTGTGGCCTCCTTTCTCCGTGAGAGGCACAGCCGCTGCGTCTTCTTTCCTCTTCTTCGCCGAGGGTGTTGGCGTGATTAACCAAGGGCAAGTATCAGGAAACGATGAGTACAAGCAAGGACAAGCGAAGCCCAAGACACTTACCGATCCACTGCGACGTATTCCACTGACCGCTTGAGAAGCTTGAGGTCTGACAGCTGCACGACCTGAGGGGCAGGCGTACTGATACCGACGGCGCCGAGCGGAGTAGAGGAAGAACTGGATGAATCCCTAGGAGGTGTCGGGTCGGAGGCGGCACCTCGGGTCACCAGCGACGATCTACCCCTCGTCGGGACGGGAGGTTGCTCCCTCTCCCCTTGGTGGGATCAGCGTCATCAGGAAGGGCGCGGAGAATCTCAGCCTTGCTCAGGGGGGACGTCTCCCCCACCTCTTCCAGGGTCTTCTCCGAGTCCTCCTCCTCTTCCCCCTCTCAGTGGGATTCACCAGAAGACACCTCCACCGGGTTCTGTGCCATAGGGGCTTCCGGAAGCGCCGGTGATACTAGCCCCCGCGCATCAAAGGTCGGCCTAGAGGCGACGAATTCCTCCCAGTCCCTGCGCTTGAACAGGGGAAGGAAGGCGCTAGCCGGGTACTCCTGGTTGTCCCCGACTATGAGGCGCAAGACGGCGTCCAATTCATCGTCGGGCAAGTCATCCGGCCTCAGGCGGGTCTTGCTCTCCTTTTCATCAAGCTCCCAGAGGGGGCGCGTGCGCGCCTGGAGCGGGTCAACCCGCAGCGTCAAGAACTCCCTCAGGAGCATCGGCCCCATTACCTTGGCCATCCTCGTGTTGCCCGACCTCCGGTCGGTCATCATCTGCCCCAACACCAGCGTTGCCCGCTCGTCGACAAGCTCCGCCTTGGGGCCACCCCCTGTTGGGAGGAGGCGCCGCTGTGGGCAACTCCAGACGCGGGTCGGCGCGCCGAGCATCCATCATGATCCATTTGGATTGGATGTTGTCAGCCCTCTTCCAGTGCTCGAAATTGATTTGGCCTTGCCGCAGGCGACGAAATTAGTGCATCCGGTGATATGCTCACTGGTGACATGGAGGAAGAAGAAATGGTGCAAGAGCGCCACGGACGGCATGACGCCCAGGTATCCTCATAGTAGTAGGCGAAGATGGATAGGAGGAGGACAGAGTTGGGATGGAGATGCAGCGCCTGCAGCCCGTAGTGGTCGAGGACTTCATAAAAGAAATCATAGAAGGGGGGAACCAACCCGACGGCGACGCTGCTCGAGAAGAAGGGGAAGAAGGTGCTTCCCTCAGGCTCCGGCTCATCGGACGCGAGCCGAAGCTCCATCTTCCCCCACTCATTTCCTTCGCCCGCTGCCAGCAGGCGCACCGAGGCAAGGCTCTTCTCCGTGATGGTGGGCGCCTCGAGGGCCGGCTCATACCAAGCAGGTGTTGAGGAAGTCCTGACATTGCGCGGTGCCATGGACGGCAGGAGCAGAGCAAGGGTGGAGCAGATTTGGAGATAGCAGCAGCAAAGAGCAAGAAAGGGGATCTGGAGCGAGGCAAGGAAGAAGCAATGAAGGCAAAAACTGCCCGCGCCAGCCCTTTGTCAGGTCAAGCAGTTGTCGAGGCAGCGTGGAGAAGCGGAGCCGCCCACGACCAATCAACCGCCACGCATCGACCGAGGCCGTAGGCTTTTGGGGCCCGCAGTGCTCCGAACTTGACCCTTGGCTTCACCGCGAAGCCAAGCCCGAGCGCACCTTGGGCCCGGGGGATACTGTCGGCATTCTGGGAACGGGGGTCCCCAGACTTGCCTGCCTGCGGCCTGGCGTGGCTAAGCAGCTCAGACGGCCCATCTTCATCAACAAGGCTTCCAAGACCCTCGCGAGGGTCCAAGCCTCACTAGGCGGACGACGCAAGACCTCCTCTGGAGTGGCCAAGCCAGGCAGGCTCACGAGGAGCGGAGGTATCAAGGCGGGGCAAACCTCGCGAGACTCTCATGACGTGAGCCATGACGAATGGTGCCAGGCGGGTGCCAGAGCGCGCAGCGTCCCCATTTCCTCTTTGCTGCTAAGGATGCAAGCGCAGGCGAAGAGTACCGAGGCATCAGGCCAAGGTTGCCATATTGGTGCAATGAGACCAAGACCAGGAGGACCGCAAGGTGCAGGTCATCATGGAGCCCAAGACGGCGTCACCCCAGAGCGCTTCGCAGGCGAAGACCGCTTTTGTCAGGATAGCTTGTACTAGCTGTCCCCCTTCAAATTTGCCCGCCGTTGTTGGCTCCCTTCCCGCTCTATATTTGGGAAGACGACCAGGGCCTATACAAGTAGATCTAGCCACCACAGTAGGGGCATCTTATCTTAGCTTGATCCAATCCGATCGAGAGCCTAGACACAAGAACACCTCAACCTCGGGAGGCTGTTCTTCCCTTGTACTGTTCATCATCAGCCCAAGAGGCAATCCACCACCACCACACTGGAGTAGGGTATTACACCACAACGGTGGCCCCAACCAGTATAAACCCCGTGTCTTTCTGTGTTGTGAGTTCGTCGAGTTCATCCGCAAGATCCTAGCAAGCTAGGGCGTACTAGGAGGGAAAGACTTCGCGCGCACCCCAGTGTTCGAACCTTAAGGGTTTGCCGGAACCCCACATCCAACAGAGGCCACAGGAAGTGACCCGCTATCCATCGCATTTGGATCCAGCGAATTCCCCGAAGATGAGGATCGCTGGGGGCGGGCGTGGGCCAGACTGCAGCGCATGATTCGACATATTAAAACCATGAAGTAAAGAAGTTGGATATATGTGTGTATAAGTGCCTTTGTGTACTTTCGATTCGGCCAGGGGCTTCTTCCTGTGGCGCCACTCGGAACTGTTGTCAGTGTCCAATGCGGAGTTGTCCGCGAGGGAGATCTTCCCCTTCTTGGACGCCTCTGCCTCCAGATTCGTGGAGGTCGTCCTTTTCTTCCTTCCACCCTCGGGGGGGAGAGTTGCTTTCCTCCTCCTCCTCCTCCTCCTCCTCCTCCTCCTCCTCATCCTCGATGGCAGGGGAGGAGTCGGTTTCAGCGTCTTCGGACGTCACGTCCGAAGTGCCTTTATAGCGGAGGCCACTTCTGGTCTCCTTGGCCTTCTTCTTCGGCGCCTGGTAGGGCGCGAAAACTAGCATCTTCGTCAGAAATGGGATTGCTGGGTTTTCAGGCAGCGGAGCCGGACACTGGATCCGCTCCGCCTTCGTCGTCCAGCCCTGAAAAGACAGATAGGGAAGCTTTAGACATCTTCCTTGAATGAATAGGTGACGGATGCACCTTGAAATATGAAAAACTTACCGGACTGGCGGGATGGGTCAGGTTGTACCCACGGTCCTCGGTCGTCTTCGACCATGTCTCATTGGCCTTAAAAAGCACCTTCCAGATGCCTTCGTGCGTAGCGCCGAACAACTATTGCAAGGTGTGGTGCTTGGCCCGGATCGGACTCCCACATATTGCAAGTCCGGCTATGGCAAGGATGGATCCGGCGAAAAAGCATCACCTCGATCACATTGACAAGCTTGATGTTCTTGTCCACCATACTCTTGATGTGCGTCTGCAGCGTCGTCAGCTCGTCCGACGAGGCCCAGTCCAAGCCCTTCTCTAGCCAGGTGTCACAGCCCTAGAATTTGCTTGTTATTAGTTGCATTAAGGCATTCATGTCATCATGTTTAAATTTCATGGAAAGTTGAA
The DNA here is from genome assembly GCA_021605145.1 of Aegilops bicornis. Classification (NCBI taxonomy): domain Eukaryota; kingdom Viridiplantae; phylum Streptophyta; class Magnoliopsida; order Poales; family Poaceae; genus Aegilops; species Aegilops bicornis. Next base: position 422,801,822 of record CM038675.1, on the reverse strand, counting down.
ATGGGGATGACAAACCCTAGCACCAAAATTAAATCAAATAGGGTCAACCATAAGTCTTTTCAATAAACCCAAAATGCCTTTAAAAATGTTCATCATTTCCAGAAAAGGTTAAAACCTCTGACAAAAATGATGCACATGTTTCAAGGTCATTCATGGATTTTTGAATTAAATCATATCATATTCGAGTTTGGGCATTTAAACACTATAAATACTTTAAATGCTCAAATAATGCTGAATTTAAATGTGGGCCACTGGAATAATCCATCGAGTGTCCACAAATTATTGCAGCATTTTACAAAATGCTTTAGTATTTTTACTAAAGCCAAACCAGTTTCGTGAAAATAGAAAACAAAAATAAAGAGAGAGAAAGGAAACCCACCCGCCTCACCGTCAGAGCCCACCGGGCCAGCCCACCTGGCCGGCCCAACCCACCTGGCCTCCTCCTATCGTCTTCCTCCTTGCCGGAAGGGCCAGGCGCGTGCCCGGCAGCAGCACCGCCGCTTGCCACCTCACGCTTGCCGCTTTCCCCCTCATTTATGCGCCCTCGATGCGGCTATGTCTCCCACGTGTCGAAGCACGACTTAGAGGCATAACCGCATTGAAAGCAATGTCGCAAGTGAGGTAATCTTCACACCACCCATGTAATACATAAGGGAAAGAGATACATAGTAGGCTTACAGTCGCCACTTCACACAATACATAAATAAACATTCATCATCCTGAATACACTCAAGGTCCGACTACGGAACCAAAATAAAAGAAGACTACCCCAAATGCTACACAGATCCCCGATCGTCCCAACTGGCTCCACTCATCGATCATCGTGAAAGACACATAGTAATCGACCACGTTCCTCGTCGAACTCCCACTTGAGCTCGGTTGCGTCATCTGCACCGCATCGTCGGCACTGCAACTGTTTTGGTAGAATCATGAGTCACGGGGACTCAGCAATCTCACACCAGCGAGATCAAGACTATATAAGCTTATAGGAAGGACAGAGTTGTGAGGTGGAGCTGCAGCAAGTGACTAGCATATATGGTGGCTACATTACAAAAAGAGAGCGAGAAAAGAAGCAAGGCGCGGTCGTGAAGCTAGTAGCGATCAAGAAGTGATCCTGAACTACTTACGTCAAGCATAACTCCAACACCGTGTTCACTTCCCGGACTCCGCCGAGAAGAGACCATCACGGTTACACATGCGGTTGATGTGTATTAATTAAGGTCAACTTCGGGTTTTCTACAACCGACATTAACAAATTCCCATCTCGCCTCATAACCGCTGGCACGGCTTTCAAAAGATAATACCCTCAGGTGTCCCAACTTAGCCCATTATAAGCTCTCACGGTCAACGAAGGATATTCCTTCTACCGAAGACCCGATCAGTCTCGGAATCCCGGACTACAAGACATTTCGGCAAGAATAAAACAAGACCAAAGAAAGCCGCCCGAATGTGCCGACAAATCCCGATAGGAGCTGCACATATCTCGTTCTCGTGGCACACCGGATGGGAAAGACGCGTCGGGTTGGCATAGACCTGGATTGCCCGTATGCGCTGGACATCGCCCAGGTTGGGCCAGCACTTTCGAAGGAGCACTGGTCAGGGGTTAAAATAAAAGATGACCCTTGGGCTCGCGAAAACCCGGGGGAAAGGGCTTAGGTGGCAAATGGTAAAACCAAAGTTGGGCCTTTGCTGGAGGAGTCTTATTCAAAGCGAACTGTCAAGGGGTCCCATAAATCACCCAACCGTGTAAGGAACGAAATCAAGGAACATAACACCGGTATGACGGAAACTAGGGTGGCAAGAGTGGAACAAAACACCAGGCATAAGGCCGAGCCTTCCACCCTTTACCAAATATATATATGCATTAATTATAGCAGGTATATTGTGATATCCCCACCAAGTAATCATGTTCCACAAGGAACAACATCTCCATGTTCCCAGAAGGAACAAACTTCATCTTCACCTGCAACTAGCAACGCTATAAGAGGGGCTGAGCAAAGCGGTAACATAGCCAAACAACGGTTTGCTAGGAAAGGATGGTTAGAGGTTTGACATGGCAATATGGGTGGCATGATATAGCAAGTGATAGGCATCGTAGCATAGGCATAGCAAAAGAGCGAGCATCTAGCAAGCAAAGATAGAAGTGATTTCGAGGGTATGGTCATCTTGCCTACAAAGTTCTCAGAGTTGTCGAAAGCTTGATCCTCGTAAGCGTTCGCAACAGGTTCCTTGTTCACGTACTCATCTCCCGGCTCTACCCAAAGCAAGAACACAAACAATGGAACCACAATAAATCACGGTGCAATGCACAAGCAACATGATGCAATACATGGCATGATATGCGAGATGTGAGATGCAATGCATATGCGTGCTCGGAAGGAAAATGATGAACCAGGCATCAACTTGGCAAACCAAGTATGCCGCTGGAAAAGGTGTGATGATTTCGGTTGAAATCGATATAAAGATCACCGGAATCGGATGCACGGTTTGCAAATGACAAGCAAAACAAGAATGACACAAATCTGCCATTAACAAAGATGATGCCACTTAGCAAGCAACAAGAAATTAAGCTACTGCACCCAAACGTACCAGAAAAGCATATGGCAGTGATCTACTCAAGATGCTTGACAAAAGATGAGCACTGAGCTACGGCTAAATCACACCATAACAGGTCCTAACAAGCATGGCAAAAGTGCAAAATATATCAGCTTCACAGACTGCTACAGGGCACTGCATGAAGCAATGTTCAGAGCAAGCAAACAGCATGCTACAGGAACTTATAATAGCAAAACAAGGCACTGCATGAATCTACTCAAAGCATAGAACAAAAGTCCCTTACTGACCATGAGCAAAAGGGATCAGAAAATGCAATAGCACCCATGTCAACATAGCAAGTTTCATAATGATTCAGCAACAGGGCATGACAAAAACAGATAACAAGTAGGCATGTTTAAGAGCTCGATGCACTCACTACAGAGCATTTCATGATAAACTAAGCATACATGCATCAAGAAGACATGGCATAGAAGCTATACACGGCAAGAACAACATCATAGCATACACGGATCAACTACAACAACCTTGGCAAAATTGAATAACATGTAAACAATCTGCCAGGAAACATTTTATAGCAAAAGTAGAGCTCGATTGACTCAAGCTATGGCACTCCATAATTTATGCATGGATCTCTCGGTCGCATCAAGTTAACATGGCATAAAAATATCGGCAAAACAGGGGCTGAAATCAGCAACATCATGAGGCCTAGTTTGCATGCTTGTGCTAGTCACCACAGAGATCACAAAAATACATGGCATACACCCCTGTAAAGATGGCATGGCATATTAAAAAACACATGTAGGACTCAAGTTCATAGGGTGCAGACATCAATCATGGCAAAAATGACAAAAGTGCATGTTCCGTTAAGAAACAGAAACTAACATCACATAGCCCTCTTCCAACAACATTTCGGGCATCAAGATGAGCTCAAATGAAAATGACGCAATGGAATGAAATGATCTACTCTTCGAGACGAACAATTCTTTATGCTTTACGCCCCAAACGGAGCCACGGATGCAAAGTTATGGCACGATGAATATGCAACAAAATTATCACAGAATAATGACTTAGGCGATTCGGGGCTCGGGGAAAGTCAACCTCCCGTTTGGATCTGAGATCCGGGCGCGGAAGTCGAGGTTCGCCAGCCGGAGTTGGGGCCGGGAGGAGAGGAGAGGCCGGGCGAGGCCCGGGCGGCGACGCGGCCGAGGCGGGCGGCGGGCGACGGCGGGCCGGCGCTGGGGCGGCGGCGGCGGCCGCCGGGTCGAGGGCGAGGCGGCGGGCCCGAGGCGCGGCGGACGGGCGCCGGGCGCTGGCGCCGGGCCGGAGGGTTTTCCCGCTGGCCTTCGCGGGCCGGGCGGCGGCGGCGATGTGGGCGCGCCACGTGGCGCACTGCCATTGGTCCGGGCGGCGGCGGAGCCAGCTTCGCGCGACCTGGACGCGGTCCCGGCGAGGAAAGCGGGCTAGGTTTCGGATCCGGAAATTTTCGGAATGGGAGGCTATATTTATAGGTGGAAGGAGCTAGGAAGCTCCAAATGGAGTGCGGTTTTCGCCCACACGATCGTGATCGAACGGCGATGGACATGGAAAATACTTAGATGGGTTATTGGGATGTTTTTGAGGGGTGTTGGGCTGCAACTTAAAAGAGGCCTTTGCGGGAGTGCGGTTAACCGTTGGAGTACCAAACGAGCTCCAAATGACCCGAAACTTGACAGGTGGTCTACCGGTGTTGTACCAAGGCCACTTGACAAACCTCGGTCCATTCCGAGAAAGTTTAGTACTCGCTCGCGGAAAAATGTAAAAGGGGCCGGGGACATAGGAGTGCGGATTGCAAAAGCGGACAACGGGAAAATGCTCGGAATCATGAGACGAAAACGTATGCAAATGAGATGCACATGATGACATGATATGAGATGCATGACATGGACAAAATGCAAAACGAAAGACAAAACCCAACCACGGAGGGAATATCATATCACAATTCCGAAAATGGCAAGAGTTGGAGTTACAAATATGGAAAGTTACATCCGGGGTGTTACAACACTCCACCACTACAAGAGGATCTTGTCCCGAGATCTAGGACTGAAAGAACTCCGGATATTCGGAACGGAGGTGATCCTCGCGCTCCCAGGTGGCTTCTCGGTCGGAATGGTGTGACCACTTCACTTTCAGGAATTTGATTGACTTGTTGCGAGTCTTGCGCTCGGTTTCTTCAAGAATAGCAACGGGGTGCTCATGATAAGAGAGATCTTCTTGGAGGTCAATTTCTTCGAAGTTGATAGTGCGCTCAGGCGTCTTGAAGCACTTGTGGAGCTGTGACACGTGAAACACATCGTGCACGTTTGCGAAGTTGGAGGGAAGCTCAAGTTTATAAGCGAGATCGCCTCTTTTGCCAATGATCTTGAAAGGACCCACGTATCTAGGGGCAAGCTTCCCTTTGATACCGAAGCAACGAGTGCCTTTCATTGGAGAGACACGGAGGTAGACATGGTCTCCGATTTCAAAAGCCACATCACGGTGCTTGTCATCATAATAGCTCTTCTGGCGCGATTGCGCGGCTTTGAGATTCTCACGAATGACTTTGCACATTTCTTGACTTCGTGATCAAGTCGTTGCCAAGAAGTTGGCGTTCACCTGTCTCGGACCAATTGAGAGGAGTACGACACTTTACGCCATAGAGAATTTCGAATGGGGCCTTGCCGAACTCGCTTGGAAGCTGTTGTTGTAGGAGAACTTCGGCATATGGAAGACAATCTTCCCATTTGATACCGAAGGAAATGACACAAGCCCCGAGCATATCTTCAAGGATTTGATTGACTCGCTCGACTTGGCCACTTGTTTGAGGATGGAAAGCTGTCTTTGAAAGCGAATGTTGGCGCCCATGGCCTTCTGAAAAGAATCCCAAAACTTGGAGGTAAAGATGCTGCAACGGTCTGAAGAGATCACTTGTGGAATACCGTGCAAGGAGACAATCCTGGAGGTGTATAGCTCTGCCAACTGAGCTGCGGTGATAGATTCTTTGATAGGAAGAAAATGAGCCACTTTGGTAAGCTTGTCAATGACAACGAAGATAGCATCATTTCCACGCTTGGACTTAGGAAATCCAGTCACGAAGTCCAATTCGATATGATCAAACTTCCATTTTGGAATAGCAAGAGGTTGGAGGAGACCAGCTGGTCGTTGGTGTTCTGCTTTCACCCTTATGCAGACATCACACTCATTCACGAATTGAGCAATTCTCACTTCATTCGAGTCCACCAATATGACTGCTTGAGGTCATGGTACATCTTCGTACTTCCAGGATGAATGGATAGAAGGGAATTGTGCGCCTCGTTCATGATGACTTTACGTAGATCACCCTTTGGAACCACAATCCGGTCCTCGAAGAAAAGAGTATCTTTGTCATCAATGTGGAAGCACCTGTATTTGAAAATGCCCTTGTCGATACCACGTTTCACCTTTTTCACCATGGTATCCAGGAGTTGAGCCTCACGAATTTGGTCTTCCAAAGTAGGAGAGACTATGAGGTTGGCAAGAAAGCCTTGAGGAACAACTTGAAGATTCAGCTTGCGGAAAGCTTCACAAAGATCCGATTGGAAGGGCTTGAGGATTAAATTGTTGCAGTAAGCCTTCCTGCTCAAAGCATCTGCAATCACATTGGCCTTGCCCGGAGTATATTCAATACTTGGGTTGTACTCTTGAATCATTTCGACCCATCGAGTTTGCCTGAGGTTGAGGTTGGGTTGAGTGAAGATATACTTGAGACTCTTGTGATCGGTGAAAATGTCCACTTTCCTTCCCAACAAGAGATGTCTCCATGTTATTAATGCATGGACAATCGCCGCCAACTCAAGATCGTGAGTGGGGTAGTTCTTTTCGTTGGGCTTCAAATTTGACGAGAGGTATAGGCCACAACTTTCTTCTCTTGCATTAACACGGCACCGAGACCTTGAAGAGAAGCATCACAGAAAACTTCGAATGGCTTGGATTCATCAGGAGGAGTCAAGACATGAGCTGTGACGAGTTTCTCTTTGAGAGTATTGAAAGCAACGTCACATTCAGGAGACCAGAAATACTTCACATGCTTCTGGAGGAGGTTGGAAAGAGGCTTTGCAATCTTAGAAAAATTCTCAACGGATCTTCGGCAATAGCTTGCAAGACCAAGAAAACTGCGAAGCTGCTTGACATTCTGAGGAGGTTCCCAATTCACAACTGCAGACACCTTCTCGGGATTAACAGTGATGCCCTTGGCGGAGATGATATGACCAAGGTAAAGAACTTCATCAAGCCAAAATTCACATTTGGAAAACTTGGCATAGAATTGATACTCTCTGAGCTTGTCGAGCACCAATCGCAAATGTTTGGCATGATCCTTCTTATTCTTGGAGAAGACCAAAATATCATCGAGATAGACCAAGACGAATTCATTGGTGTAGGGGTTGAAGATGAAGTTCATCATTCGAGAGAATGTTGGAGGAGCATTGACAAGGCCGAAGGTCATGACAGTATATTCATAAGAACCAAAGCCTGTTCTGAATGCTGTCTTGGGAATATCTTGTTCACGAATGCGAATTTGATGACAACCCATACGAAGGTCAAGCTTGGAGAACACTTTAGCACCTTTGAGTTGCTCGAAAAGCTCATTGATGTTGGGAAGTGGATACTTGTTCTTGATTTTCTTCTTATTCAATGGACGGTAATCAACGCAACGTTGGTCCGTGCCATCCTTCTTCTGGACAAAAAGAACACCACAACCCCAAGGAGATGAACTCGGTCTGATCAAACCCAGACGCTCTTGTTCATCGAGCTGCTTCTTCAATTCCTTCAGCTCATTAGGTCCAAGCTTGTATGGACACTAGCAAACGGGTTCGATGCGGGCTCAAGATTGATAACGAACTCAATCGGCGGTGAGGAGGCATTCCTGGAAGCTCTTCTGGAAAGACATCTTGGTACTCACAAACGACTGGAATCTGAGAGATAACATCCAACTCGCCCTTCTTCTTGAGAGAAAACAACCGAATGGTTTCATCACGAGCGGCATAGATGATCACATCATTAGAAGAGTGAGTTAATTGAATTCCCCTGGCAGCACAATCAAGCTGAGCTTTGTCTTTGGGAAAGCCGATCCATCCCAAGAATAAGATCAATATCCGAGTCACCAAGAACCATTGGAGAAGAAAGAAATCTATAGTTGCCCATCTTGATAGAAACATCCGGAGCCATCATTTTTGTATTCATGAACAAACCCGGAGAGGAAACCGCTATCGGCATAGGCGCATCGACAAGATGCAAATTGTTCATGGATGCAAAAGGTCTTGATATGAAAGAAATAGATGCACCAAGTATCAAATAAGACTTTTGCGGGAATATCATTAATCGAGAGATTACCCATAATCACATCGGAAGAAACCTCTTCTTCGCCGCATTCATCATGTTCACCTTTGCGCACTTGGGATTATGCTTGACCAACGCATTGCCGGAAGATCTCACAGAGGAGGAGGCGGAAGGCGCCTTTGGTTGAAGCACTTGTTCGCATAGTGACCTTTTGTCGACATTTGTTGCAAGTCACCTCACGAGAGCGGACGGTGATAAGGAGCATTTGACCTTGGAGCTTGAGAATTAGACTTGTTACGATAGCTTTGGGTTGGGCGGGTGGGAAGATCCACGACCACATGAGTTCTTCTGCTGATAAGGCTGACGGAACGGAGGAGGAGGAAGGTAGAACTTCTGCTGCTTAGCTGACACTTTAGAGGAAAAAGAAGACTGAACTGCATCTCTGATTCTCTTCTTAGAAGCCTCACATTTGAGCTGGGCAGCTTCTTGCTTCAGTGCCATGTTGTAGAATTCATCATACTTTTCTGGCTCAAAAAGCACGAGAGCTAATTGCAGATCTTTTCTGAGACCACCTCTGAATTGATAGATCATACTCTTTTCATCAGGGACGTCTTGCTTAGCAAAGCGAGCGAGTTTCTGGAACTGGATATTATATTGATATACAGACATGTTGCCTTGCTTGAGATTGCGGAACTCCTCACGCTTGCTCTCAACAACACTTTTCGGGATGTGGTGAGCTTTGAAGTCTCGCCGGAACTCATCCCAGGTAATTACACGACCTCCTCTGGAATCTTTGTATTGCTGGTACCACTCAGCAGCTTGGTCCTTGAGTTGAAACGAAGCAAACTTGACGAAGTCCTCAGGTCTGACATTGCTACATTCAAAATGTTTGCAGATGTCCACAAGCCAATCATCGGCGTCTGTGGCCTCGACACGTAAACCGAAAAGACTTCGGCTGATTAGCAAGGAACTGATTGAGGGTAGCAAAGTGCGGCTGGTTGTTGCCTTGACCTTGATTGCCTTGCCCTTGGGTACGCTCTTGCAAGAGTTGCAAAATCATCTGAGCATTTGCATTGGTGGATGCCATGATAGCTTGCCATGCCTCCAGAGGTGGAGGTGGAGGTTGAGGGTTCGATGACTCCCATCATTGCGTTCCGGATTCAGACGCGTTGGCGGAGCCATCCTGAAGAGGGCGACATCCGTTAGCACTTTGATAGATAGATAGACAAGTTGAATCAACGGATAGAAATTGCAATATATAGTCTTCACAATAATCATTCGAACAAGGATGAACGAATGAATTCCAAAAGCTAACATCACACGTCCATTAAGGAGAGAATCCACTTGATAAAGGGTTGATGAAAAATTAACAAGGTACGACTGGAACAAATAAGTGGTAAGGATTACCCAATCGCAAACCAAATATCTACGGGAAGAAATGCTAGGAGCTACTTGAATCCCACCTATAAACTCCCGAAACTTTACGGTTATGCAATACGGTGTTGGGGATACAGGGACACAAAATATATCACCCAAACTAACAATACCTAGATCCAAATTTGTATCCATCCGTCAACACATAACCAAGAAACCTTCGAAATCGTGTACCTCGACCTTCAAAAGCATCCCTTATACGAGTCATGGCAATACTCCCGAGCTCGCCCAAAGATTTCTGGTTATCGGGTTATCTCACCAACAACTGCACAAAAGAGATTTTCGATGTCGGCAAAGCTCAGTATTCCAGAATCGCAACGATAAAATTGTGACGACAACACCTCGGAGCTCGACTCCCGGGACACCGCCACAACCCCTAAATGTCGAGGCACCAAGAACAATGTTCTCTTCACAAAACCATCTAACGATTCCAAGATACCAGCGTGATCCTAAAATTTTTTTTAGTGAAATTTGAGGAGAGGAGAGTCAAAACTTCACGTCAGAGACCTCACCAGAGCGACGAAGGACCGGGAGTAAAAATAATCCTACTCTCCGATATATATAATCCTAAGACTCAAAACATTTTGTTCTAGACTCAACAACGCCAAAGCAAACAATCAAGCTGGGCTCCTAAGTCGGGATGGCTCGATTACCAACTTGTAACGCCTCGATGCGGCTATATCTCCCATGTGTCGAAGCACGACTTAGAGGCATAACCACATTGAAAGCAATGTCGCAAGTGAGGTAATCTTCACACAACCCATGTAATACATAAGGGAAAGAGATACATAGTTGGCTTACAAATGCCACTTCACACAATACATAAATAAACATTCATCATCCGTATACACGCAAGGTCCGACTACGGAACCAAAATAAAAGAAGACTACCCCAAATGCTACACAGATCCCCGATCGTCCCAACTGAGCTCCACTATCGATCATCGAGGAAAAGACACATAGTAACGACCACGTTCCTCGTCGAACTCCCACTTGAGCTCGGTAGCATCATCTGCACTGGCATCGTCGGCACCTGAAACTGTTTTGGTAGAATCTGTGAGTCACGGGGACTCAACAATCTCACACCCGCGAGATCAAGACTATATAAGCTTATAGGAAGGACAGAGTTGTGAGGTGGAGCTGCAGCAAGCGACTAGTATATATGGTGGCTACATTCGCAAAAGAGAGCTAGAAGAGAAACAAGGCGCAGTCGTGAAGCTAGTAGCGATCAAGACATGATCCTGAACTACTTACGTCAAGCATAACTCCAACACCGTGTTCACTTCCCGGACTCCGCCGAGAAGACACCATCACGGTTACACACGCGGTTGATGTGTATTAATTAAGGTCAACTTCGGGTTTTCTACAACCGGACATTAACAAATTCTCATCTGCCTCATAACCAAGGGCACGGCTTTCGAAAGATAATACCTGCAGGGTGTCCCAACTTAGCCCATTATAAGCTCTCACGGTCAACGAAGGATATTCCTTCTACCGAAGACCCGGTCGATCTCGGAATCCCGGACTACAAGACATTTCGGCAAGAATAAAACAAGACCAGCAAAGCCGCCCGAATGTGCCGCAAATCCCGATAGGAGCTGCACATATCTCGTTCTCGTGGCACACCGGATGGGCAAGACGTCGGGTTGGCATAGACCTGGATTGCCCAGGGGCGCCGGACATCGCCTGTGTTGGGCCAAGACCGAAGGAGCAATGGTCCGGGGTTAAAATAAAGATGACCCTCGGGCTCGCGAAAACCCGGGGGAAAAAGGCTTAGGTGGCAAATGGTAAAACCAAAGTTGGGCCTTGCTGGAGGAGTCTTATTCAAAGCGAACTGTCAAGGGGGTCCCATAAATCACCCAACCGTGAACGCGAATTCAAGGAACATAACACCGGTATGACGGAAACTAGGGTGGCAAGAGTGGAACAAAACTCCAGGCATAAGGCCGAGCCTTCCACCCTTTACCAAATATATAGATGCATTAATTATAGCAGGTATATTGTGATATCCCCACCAAGTAATCATGTTCCACAAGGAACAACATCTCCATGTTCCCACAACGAACAAACTTCATCTTCACCTGCAACTAGCAACGCTATAAGAGGGGCTGAGCAAAGCGGTAACATAGCCAAACAACGGTTTGCTAGGAAAGGATGGTTAGAGGTTTGAGATGGCAATATGGGTGGAATGATATAGCAAGTGATAGGCATCGTAGCATAGGCATAGCAAAAGAGCGAGCATCTAGCAAGCAAAGATAGAAGTGATTTCGAGGGTATGGTCATCTTGCCTACAAAGTTCTCGTGAGTTGTCGAAAGCATGATCCTCGTAAGCGTTCTCAACAAGTTCCTCGCTCACGTACTCGTCTCCGGCTCTACCCAAAGCAAGAACACAAACAATGGAACCACAATAAATCACGGTGCAATGCACAAGCAACATGATGCAATACATGGCATGATATGCGAGATGTGAGATGCAATGCATATGCGTGCTCGGAAGGAAAATGATGAACCAGGCATCAACTTGGCAAACCAAGTATGCCGCTGGAAAGGTGAGATGATTTCGGTTGAAATCGATATAAAGATCACCGAATCGGATGCACGGTTTGCAAATGACAAGCAAAACAAGAATGACACAAATCTGCCATTAACAGCATGATGCCACTTAGCAAGCAATAAGAAATTAAGCTACTGCACCCAAACGTACCAGAAAAGCATATGGCAGTCATCTACTCAAGATGCTTGACAAAATATGAACACTGAGATACGGCTAAATCACACCATAACAGGTCCAAACAAGCATGGCAAAAGTGCAAAATATATCAGCTTCACAGAGCAAGCAAACAGCATGCTACAAGAACTTATAATAGCAACACAAGGCATGACATGAATCTACTCAAAGCATAGAACAAAAGTCCCTTACTGACCATGAGCCAAAAGGGATCAGAAAATGCAATAGCACCCATGTCAACATAGCAAGTATCGTTAATGATTCAAAGAATAAAGGCATGACAAAAACAGATAACAAGTAGGCATGTTTAAGAGCTCGATGCACTCACTACAAAGCATTTCATGATAAACTAAGCATATATCCATTAATACGACATGGCATAGAAGCTATACATGGCAAGAACAACATCATAGCATACACGGATCAACTACAACAACCTTGGCAAAATTGAATAACATGTAAACAATCTTCCAGGAAACATTTTATAGCAAAAGTAGCGCTCGATTGACTCAAGCTATGGCACTCCATAATTGCATACAAGGGCATGGATGGATAGAGCATAACCATATTTTCAAAACATCCTTACTGAAGTATCTGAAAATAAGCATGGATCTCTCGGTCGCATCAAGTTAATATGACATAAAAATATCAGCAAAACAGGGGCTGAAATCAGCAACATCATGAGGCCTAGTTTGCATGCTTGTGCTAGTCACCACAGAGATCACAAAAATACATGGCATATATCCCTGTAAGCATGGCATGGAATATTACAAAACACATGTAGGACTCAAGTTCATAGGGTGCACACAACAATCATGGCAAAAATGTCAAAAGTGCATGTTCTGTTAAGAAACAGAAACTAACATCACATAGCCCTCTTCCAACAGAATTTCGGGCATCAAGATGAGCTCAAATGAAAATGATGCAATGTAATGGAATGATTTACTCTTCGAGTCGAACAATTCCGTATGCTACACGCCCCAAACGGAGCCACGAGTACAACGTTATGGCACGATGAATATGCAACAAAATTATCACAGAATAATGACTGGTGATTCGGGGCTCGGGGAAAGTCAACCTCCCGTTTGGATCTGAGATCCGGGCGCGGAAGTCGAGGTTCGCCGGCCGGAGTTGGGGCCGAGGAGAGGGAGAGGCCGGGCGAGGCCCGGGCGGCGACGGGCGGCCGAGGCGCGGAGGGCGACGGGCGGGCCGGGCGCGGGGCGGCAGGGCCGGGCTGGAGGCGGAGGGTCATGGCGGCGGGCGGCGGCCGGCCGGGTCGAGGGCGAGGCGGCGGGGCCCGAGGCGGCGGCGGACGGGCGCCGGCGCGGGCGCTGGCTTGGGAGGGCTTCCCACCGCCGGGCGGCGGCGGCGGCGTGGGCGCGCTTACGTGGCGCGCGCCGCGATTGGTCCGGAGCGCGGCGGAGCCTGTCGCGCGACTGGACGTGTCCCAAGGCTGGAGGAGCGGGCTAGGGTTTGGGATCCGGAAATTTTCGGAGGGGAGGCTATATTTATAGGTAGAAGGAGCTAGGAAGCTCCAAATGGAGTCGGTTTTCGCCCACACGATCGTGATCGAACGATGGACATGGAAAAGACTTAGATGGGTTATTGGGCTGTTTTGGAGGGTGTTGGGCTGCAACTTAAAAGAGGCCTTTATGAGTGCGGTTAACCGTTGGAGTACCAAACGAGCTCCAAATGACCCAAAACTTGACAGTGGTCTACCGATGGTGTACCAAGGCCACTTGACAAACCTCGGTCCATTCCGAGAAAGTTTAGTACCCGCCATGAAAAATGTAAAAGGGGACGCTGGGGGACATAGGAGTGCCGGATTGCAAAACGGACAACGGGGAAAATGCTCGGAATCATGAGACGAACACGTATGCAAATGAGATGCACATGATGACATGATATGAGATGCATGACATGGACAAAATGCAAAACGAAAGACAAAACCCAACCACGGAGGGAATATCATATCACAATGCCGAAAATGGCAAGAGTTGGAGTTACAAATATGGAAAGTTACATCCGGGGTGTTACATCGACGCTCTGGAGATGCCACGCGACCACCCTGGAGCCGTATGGAGCCCCACACCTCCTCTCCCCTTCTCTGTCTCGCTCGCTCTTCCGCAGCCGAACGCCACCGTCGCCGCCGACAAGCACCACCGCGGCCACCGCATACCCCTCGCCTCTCCGACATGCCTTGGAACTCCGCCGCCGTCGCCTACGCCTCCCTGTTGACTCACGCGACTCCAAACGCCGCCGAACGCCGTCTTCGCCTTCGTATTCAACCTCGGGCACCCGAGCCCGTCTCCGGTCGATTCGGCGCCGCCAGGACTTCCCCGAGCATGCCAAGGCCATCTCTGCACCCGCTGTGAGCTCCGCCATCGTTTCCCCCTCTCCCCGTACTCCACCTCCCTCTCTAGCCGCCGTTCGTAACGAGCCCGAGAGCTCTTCGCCGCCGGCCATGTCGCCGCCATGGCTACGGCTGCCGGAGCTCGCACTCGAGCACACCACTGCGCTCAGTGCCTCCCCACGAGCCCGCAGCACGCCCCAGCTCGCCTTCCCGTGCCCCCTAGCTCTCACTCGCATCTCGCCCGAACTCCGGCCGCCGCCTTGGAGCTCGCCTCGTCGGCTCCGTCCACCATAGGTCCGGCCGCCACCACCTCTCGACCCGCGCCAGCAAGAGCTCTCCAACGAGCCCAAGAACAGCCTCGCGCGTGCCCTGTGGGCGTTTTCCGAGCCGCGCCGCCGTCTCGGGCCTCGCCGGCGTCGAGTCGCCGGTGGGTTTGACCCCACTGACCATTGACCGGGTTGACCCAGTTCGACCTACCCTGGGTCGCTGACAAGTGGGCCCTGGCCCCTACTAATTCTAGTTTAGTTCTAAACTAAGCTTAATTAGCTCCACTGACACTTTTAGTTAGTATTATGTTAGTGTTAATTAACTTTGGTTAGTTAGTTAGTCACTAACGAGTGGACCCCACTGGTCAGATTTGACCTGGACGGCGCCTGTTGACCTGCTGAGGTTAGCATGACCTAATGCTGAGGCAGTAAGTCATTTTCTGGAAATATTCTTATTCAGGAAATTCTAGAAAATGCACAAAACTTCAAAAATTCGTAGAAAATAATCTGTACTCAGATGGAAATAAATTATATATGAAAAATGATCTGAAAAATCCAATCTACCCAGCTGTACCACTTTCATGCATGTTAGACCAACTTATGGCTTCTGTATAGGCCAAATCATATAAATGGCATTTAAACTCTCACATATGGAGTTTGAATTCGAACCTAGTGTTCAAACCAACTCCATTTAACTTGTTGCTAGTTGCATTAGGCCAATCAACAACATATTGCCATGTCGCATTCATGCATCATTTTGTTGCATGGCATTGATTGTGTTTCTTCTATGTTGTCGGTATTTGTCCCCTCTCGATAGACGTGGTTTCGACGATGAGTTCGATGACACTGATGAAGAACTATATTATCTTCAGAAGTGCCAGGCAAGAAAAAACCCCTTGTTCATTCCGATACAATCCCACTCTCTCGCTCCTGCTCTCTTTTACTGCATTAGGACAACAACGATTCATTTGTTACTTGCTGCGGTAGTTGAACCCCTATATCCTCTGCATGACCTGTCATTGCCACAATAAATAGATGAAACCCACTAGCATGAGTAGGGGTTGTTTGAGCCCTGATGTGCCTACTCATTCATGCTTGTTTGTCGTGCCTGCTAATGCTTAGAATTGTGTCAGGTCTGATTCATCGGGGATGAATCGGAGGTGTGTAAACATGTCCTACTATTGATTGCTAAGTGTGTGAACACGATTTGGTAAAGGTAGCGGTGAGAGGCCATGTAGGAGTACATGGTGGGTTGTCTTATTGCAGCCGTCCTCAGGAACTGAGTTCTGTGTTTGTGATCCATGAAACAGTTACTACCACGCATTAGGCCCGAAACCAATGGACCCTCTCGGCTTCTTAACCACCCTTGTTCTCTGTCCAGGAGTTGCAACTAGTTTCTGGTGTTTGTAGGATATGTGTTGGAGGCCGTGCGTAGTGCTGACCCTAGGGGTGGGCTATGATGCGGTAGATACACCGTGGCACGGTGTACCGAATGCCCGTTTGGTATCTCGGGAACCGTGCACACATCGTTCGGGGCCATATGCGGAAACCTCGGCCGGACTCCCTGCGGATGGAACCTGAATAGGCGATAAACCTAGACTAGAGACTTGAGTGTTTAGGTAGGTTGTGGCCGACACCCACGTTGGGCTTCCGCTTGAAGGTTGTCGAGTACATGTCGTGTAAACGGCGGTAAGTGGTGAGAGCGTGTGTGAAGAAGTACACCCCTGCAGGGTTTTAAATGATCTATTCGAATAGCCGTGTCCACGGTAAAGGACTTCTGGGTTGCCTATAACAGTTCATAGACAAGTGAAAGTGGATACTCTAAAATGCGCAAGATAAGCATGAGTGCTATGGATGGCGTTCTCGTAGGAAGTCAGAATCGAATCCATAGTGCTGTATTGATTGGTGAATATGTGGACTCGTGTGCACCACCTCAAAAGAGTTACTTGCAGTCGTAGTTAGGATAGCCGCCGAGTCTAAGCTGGCTTGCTGCAGTCAAACTCCACCACCCCGTTTGTTGATAATGATGCATATGTAGTTAGTTCTGATGTAAGACTTGTTGAGTACAGTTGTACTCGCGTTTGCCTATTTTATGTTTTTGCAGAGAGACTTCAGTCTCACTAGTAGTTCCGCGTGGACTTCGACGTTTAGCTTGTTACCTCAGCTACGATCTTGTGCCCTCGGCAGGATCTGGTAGATAGTCAGGCTTAGCTGCCTTTTTCATTTGTAGATGTCTGTACTGAGTCATGTTAAGCTTCCGCTTGTGCTTTGACTTGTATGCTCTGAATGTTGGGTCGTGAGACCCATGTTTGTATTATCTCGCTCCTCGAAGCCAAATGAATAAATACTTGAGTCGTATAGTTATGTTGTGATGCCATGTTGTATTTACACATATCAAGCATATTGTGTGTATGTTTGAAATGCTTGGTATGTGTGGGATCCGACAATCTAGTTGTTTATCCTTGGCAGCCTCTCTTATGGGGAAATGTAGTCTAGTGCTTCCTTGAGCCATAGTAGTCCGCTACAGCCCAGTTCACCGGAGTCCTGCTAGCTCAAAGACTACTTTCGGGGCGCTTGATCGGCGGCATGTGTTTCACTTCGTTTCATGTGTTCCCCTCGGGAAATGTCACATGGTGACATCCGAGTCCTGCTTAGCTCGCTACAGCCGGGTTCCCGGAGTCCTGTTAGCCCAGGTTACAGCCGGATTCACACGCCGCTAACCGACATGCTCGAAGTTGATTCATGTATGCTCGTCCCCATGGGTTAGTGCCGCTTTGGGTTCACGACTAGCCATGTCGGCCCGGGTTCTCTGTCATATGGATGCTAGCGGCACTATCATATACGTGAGCCAAAAGGCGCAAACGGTCCCGGGCCATGGTAAGGCGACACCCGTGGGAATACCGTGCGTGAGGCCGCAAAGTGATATGAGGTGTTACCTGCTAGATCGATGTGACTTGGAATCGGGGTCCTGACAGCTTTGGTATCAGAGCTGTTGCAGAGGATTACCAAGCCAAACCGGTCGAAGTTGTGTTTAGAAATGCTTTAGTTATGTAAGGGAATTGATTGTGGAAGGGAACGTAAGGCTCTTTTTACTCCTTATACCTCATGGCCTTCGATCCGAGTCATCCTCTTCTCTTCTACGGGGTTTAAGAACTAGGCTTCTCATCTATCTATCAGGATGACGTGTTACTAATCCATAGACTTTTAAGATTGTTGGTTTTACGCCCAGTTCAGTTTCTACTACTTTCGTATGTTCATAGCTGGTCTCAGAACCTTGGTATTGTGATGTTGAGTGGTCATGCCACTATTTTGCAGGATGTCTCAAATCATTTTGAGCATTTACAGCCATTATGCTGTTCGAGTCATCCCAGGTTTCTAATACAATCTGAACCATTTGCAAAATCCCTTCCTCCCATTTTGATGTTCCTTTGGGCCAGATTAACCACACTAATCGGTGAGTTGAGGTACTCTGTTTCCTCGACATATATGTTGGAACTATTACTATGACCCTAGGTGTTTTAGGGAGTCACCTAGTAAACTAGCCATGTTTTTGTGTTTCCGGTGTGATGATTCCGGCCATCATTCTCGAAAGCATTCCATGATGCCATTTAGTAGTAGGTATTCTATTCCTGGGTTCTTGAACCCAAGATTCACCCTACTTACCTCCTGTTGATAGTGTTTGCTAGTTCCTTTAGGATATTAGTAACCTTTGCGATAGTCCTCGAGGTCCATGGTATATCCTTCTTTCAAATACCATGAACCAATAAGGCAGAAGTTCTTTGAATTAAAAGATCACAATCAGAGTACTCTTGAGGAGTTCTCCATTCATAATTGTGACTCTGCCAGTTCTACCTTCTCTGCATGGGTTATCCAGAAGAAATGTTGAGCTTTGCTCGACATACTAATCTATGCATCCACAACTCATAAAATTATATGTTCCTTTGAGTTGTTCTCTTTAGTTGTATTCTGACCCTCGTCTATCAATTGATAGTGCAGAGTATGTGTGCGATCATGTTTATCGATGCCTATTATCCTTGTGGTCCGTCAAGCCATACTATTCCGAAATGACTAGGAGAACAAACTCCAGTACCTTGTCCAATTCTAGGATTGGGTCAAAGCAGTTGTATTCCGCAGATCAAAGTGCCCATCCAGCTTTTGATTCTGTTCTACCTCGGAGTATTACCCCCTTTATGTCAGGATTGTCATGAGAATTGCACCATTTCTCATGAATTTTTGACGTAATGATACTTCTCGCTATCATTATTCATTCCTCGGTCCCGTATTGTTGTAACCGGAATGCCGACAAGTGAACTGTGATGTGTGAAATCGATACTCCTAGCAACCTTGTTGCTTGGTAGTAAATGGACAATATTCTCATTCTTAGCGTGTTGGTTATTGAATCATCATCTTAAGATTGATCGTGCTACCTAGTCCTTATTTCTGGTGCACTCTTCGATCAATGAGTTAGGATTGTGCCAATCCCTCGCTTATTTGATCATATCGTCTTGCCCTAAAAAGAAAGATTGTTCTCGAGCTTAGTAACATATCGGTGGTTCGTGATTTTCTGAATATCCTCTCGGAAGTATCACCAGATTGTCCCCTGATCGTTATGTTGAGCTCGTGATCAAGATGGTTTCTTGCAAACCACCCCTTCTCCAAGAATCTGTGTTGGATACCCCTGAGCTAGTTTGTTAAGCTAAACAACAACTTGGAGAGTTGGAAGATAAAAAGCTTTGCGGAATTTGGTTCTTTCTGAAGGGATATCTTTGTGTTTGTGTGTGTGTTGAAGATAGGTGATACCTTCACCAATTGGTCCTCGTGATCAGTTGTTGGATTTGTTGTCTTGCCAAAACTTTGACTTGAGTATGGGCCATCGTCAAGTCAAATCAGAACCAATGATGTTTGTAATGTTGTCTTACTCGTGGTTGATCCCTCGAGCATACACCAATACATATATCACCGTGTTCACGTGATGGTGGAAGTCCAATGATTCATGTTGAACATCAACCTAGTGTTGGAATCTTTGTAAGCAATGCCTTTGTGTTCCGTTCATGAAGCTTATGCTTGGATGGAAGAGGTGACTTCCTCGAATTCATGTGCTTTAGGTGTAAGTTGCCGCCATGAATTTGAGAAAAGATTGTTTTTATTCCCTCTGGTACCATCCCAAGTCAATTATGCATGTGCGAATGTATTCTATGGTTTGCTAGATTAATTACCTCCACTCCATATGTATTCCCTAGCACACCAAGCCACTGATTGGTTTGTTCGAGGAAAAGGAGTTGTTGTGCGAATACTAGTTCATGCACAAGATTCCAATATCCTCGAAGATGGTTCCCCACCTGAGCTCGATAATGTTTTATTATAAGACTTCTACCTGGTCATGCTTGTCTTAGACATTGTGTTCACATGTATGTAGCAGAACCAGCTCATGTTTTGGAGCTTTCTATCGTAGCTCATTTCCCGAGAATCTCGCAACGTCATCTCGTTGTTTGTGTTGCAAACTTTCTTTTCCAGACATGTTGTCTGAAATATCCTGTTTCCAACCAGATCTGAATCTCAGGCAGATATGATGGTTGGAACATTTCCAACATTTGCATGTTGTTCCCAGCTTGCCCCCCCCCCCCATCGTGCCAATTTTCCATTGGCTGTCCTTCTCACCAGTTGCTGTCCAGGATCATCTCCAAAAGTGGTCCTGTCATGGGTCCCATCCATTTCCGATGATAAGCAAAATCATCCATTGCGTTGTCTTCAACAAGGTAGTCCACATCATCCATTCGAATCCGGATATGCCATTCCTTTGAACTCCGCCAAACGATCGATTGTGATTGCCTTAGGCTAGTATAAAGAGTTTCAATGATCTCTGAAACAAAAGTAATTCTTTTTGCCACTTAAGGGAATATTCCTGCAAGTCACCTTCCTTAAGATGTCTCGTTATGGTATCATGGCAAATCAACTCCTCGCTACGTTGACAACTGTTCACCACCTTCTTAAGTGTGGAATTGTGTCTACGTAGTGAACCTTCGTCATCTGTTACACTTCATCCCTCGGGATGTATGTTTCATGTCTTAGCTCGTGAAATGTTCAATGTCTCATTCCATGAGTTGATCGTCAGTTGTCCGATCTTTGAGAAGATCGATCCTTCTAGAGTTTTCCTTTTCCTCTCGTTGTCATGATAGCTGGATTTCTCAGAGCAAGATGTCGAGACAAAATGGTGACCGAATCAACGTTCTTATGAAGTGCAACCTGGATCGTGAAGATTGTGTTGATCTTGTGCCCCCTCTGTCTTCTTACCTCACGTCTTGAATCTTGAGACGAGATTCTTGTTTAGTGGGGGTGAGTTGTCATAGCCCTAGAATTTGCTTGTTATTAGTTGCATTAAGGCATTCATGTCATCATGTTTAAATTTCTCAAAAACTTCAAATGGGGATGACAAACCCTAGAACCAAAATTAAATCAAATAGGGTCAACCATAAGTATTTTCAATAAACCCAAAATGCCTTTCAAAATGTTCATCATTTTTAGAAAAGGTTAAAACCTCTGACAAAAATGATGCACATGTTTCAAGGTCATTCATGGATTTTTGAATTAAATCATATCATATTTGAATTTGGGCATTTAAACACTATAAATAATTTAAATGCTCAAATAATGCTGAATTTAAATGTGGGCCACTGGAATAATCCATAGAGTGTCCACAAATTATTGCAGCATTTTACAAAATGCTTTAGTATTTTTACTAAAGCCAAAACAGTTACAGAAAAATAGAAAACAGAAATAAAAGAGAGAGAAAGGAAACCTACCTAGCCTCACCTGTCGCAGCCTAGCTGGCCAGCCCACCTGGCCGGCCCAGCCCACTGGCCTCCTCCTGTTGTCTTCCTCCTTGCCAGAAGGATGGGCACGTGCCCGACGCGCGCACACCGCCGCCCAGCCACCTCCTGCTTGCCGCTTTCCCCCTCGACGCTCTGGAGATGCCACGCGACCCCCTGGAGCCGTATGGATCCCCTACACCTCCTTTCCCCTTCTCTGTCTCGCTCGCTCTTCCGCAGCCGAACGCCACTGTCGCCGCCGACAAGCACCACCACGACCACCGCCTCCCCCTCGCCTCTCCGACATGCCTAGGAGCTCCGCCACCGTCGCCTACACCTCCCTGTTGACTCATTCGACTCCAAACACCGCCGAACACCGTCTTCGCCCTCGTCTTCAACCTCAGGCACCCGAGCCCGTCTCCGGTCGATTCGGCGGCGCCAGGACTTCCCCGAGCACGCCAAGGGCATCTCTGCACCCGCTGTGAGCTCTGCCATCGTTTCCCCTCTCCCCGTACTCCACCTCCCTCTCTAGCCGCCGTTCGTAACGAGCCCGAGAGCTCTTCGCCGCCGGCCATGTCGCCGCCATGGCTACGGCTGCCGGAGCTCGCACTCGAGCACACCACTGCGCTCAGTGCCTCCCCACGAGCCCGCAGCACGCCCCAGCTCGCTTTCCCGTGCCCCCTAGCTCTCACTCGCATCTCGCCCGAACTCCGGCCGCCGCCTTGGAGCTCGTCGTCGTTGGCTCCGTCCACCATAGGTCCGGCCGCCACCACCTCTCGACCCGCGCCAGCGAGAGCTCTCCAACGAGCCCAAGAACAACCTCGCCCGTGCCCTATGGGCGTTTTCCGAGCCGCGCCGCCGTCTCGGGCCTCGCCGGCGTCGAGTCGCCGGTGGGTTTGACCCCGCTGACCATTGACCGGGTTGACCCAGTTCGACCTACCCTGGGTCACTGACAAGTGGGCCCTGGCCCCAACTAATTCTAGTTTAGTTCTAAACTAAGCTTAATTAGCTCCACTGCACTTTTAGTTAGTATTAGGTTAGTGTTAATTATCTTTGGTTAGTTAGTTAGTCACTGACCAGTGGACCGCACTGGTCAGATTTGACCTGGACGGCGCCTGCTGACCTGCTGAGGTCAGCATGACCTAATGATGACGCTGTAAGTCATTTTCTGGAATTATTCTTATTCAGGAAATTCCAGAAAATGCACAAAACTTCAAAAATTCATAGAAAATAATCTATAACTCAGATGGAAATAAATTATATATGAAAAATGATCAGAAAAATCCAATCTACCCATCTGTACCACTTTCATGCATGTTAGATCAACTTATGGCTGCTGTTTAGGCCAAATAATATAAATGGAATTTAAACTCTCACATATGGAGTTTGAATTTGAACCTAGTGTTCAAACCAACTCCATTTAACTTGTTGCTAGTTGCATTAGGCCAATCAACAGCATATTGCCATGTCACATTCATGCATCATTTTGTTGCATGGCATTGATTGTGTTTCTTCTGTGTTGCCGGTATTTGTCCCCTCTAGATAGACGTGGTTTCGACGATTAGTTCGATGACACTGATGAAGAACTATATTATCTTCAGAAGTGCCAGGCAAGAAAAACCCCCTTGTTCATTCCGATACAATCCCACTCTCTCGCTCCTGCTCTCTTTTACTGCATTGGGACAACAACGATTCATCTGTTACTTGCTGCGATAGTTGAACCCCTTTATCCTCTGCATGACCTGTCATTGCCACAGTAAATAGATGAAACCCACTAGCATGAGTAGGAGTTGTTTGAGCCCTGATGTGCCTACTCATTCATGCTTGTTTGTCGTGCTCGCTAATGCTTAGAGTTATGTCAGTCCGATTCATCGGGGATGAATTGGAGGTGTGTAAACATGTCCTACTGTTGAGAGCTAAGTGTGTGAACATGATTTGGTAAAGGTAGCGGTCAGAGGCCATGTAGGAGTACATGGTGGGTTGTCTCATTGCAGCCGTCCTCATGAACTGAGTTCTGTGTTTGTGATCCATGAAACAGTTACTACCACGCATTGGGCCCGAAACCAATGGACCCTCTCAGCTTCTTAACCACCCTTGTTCTCTGTCCAGGAGTTGCAACTAGTTTCTGGTGTTTGTAGGATATGTGTTGGAGGCCGTGTGTAGCGCTGACCCTAGGGCTGGGCTATGATGCGGTAGATACACTGTGGCACGGTGTACCGAATGCTCGTTTGGTATCTCGGGAACCCTGCACACATCGTTCGGGGCCGTATATGGAAACCTCGGCCGGACTCCCTGCGGATGGAACCTGAATAAGTGATAAACCTGGACTAGAGAATTGAGTGTTTAGGTAGGCTGTGGCCGACACCCACGTTGGGCTTCCGCTTGAAGGTTGCCGAGTACATGTCGTGTAAACGGCGGTAAGTGGTGAGAGCGTGTGTGAAGAAGTACACCCCTACAGGGTTATAAATGATCTATTCGAATAGTCGTGTCCGCATTAAAGGACTTCTGGGTTGCCTATAACAGTTCATAGACAAGTGAAAGTGGATACTCTAAAATGCGCAAGATAAGCGTGAGTGCTATGGATGGCGTTCTCGTAGGAAGACAGAATCGAATCCTAGTGGTGTATTGATTGGTGAATTTGCGGACTCGTGTGCGCCACCTCAAAAGAGTTACTTGTAGTCGTAGTTAGGATAGCCACCGAGTCAAAGCTGGCTTGTTGCAGTCAAACTCCACCCCCCCTTTGTTGATAATGATGCATATGTAGTTAGTTCTGATGTAAGTCTTGCTGAGTACATTTTGTCAGGACCCCGATTCCGAGTCACATCGACCTAGCCGGTAACACCTCATATCACTTTGCGGCCTCACGCACGGTATTCCCACGGGTGTCGCCTTACCATGGCCCGGGACCGTTTGCGACTTTTGGCTCACGTATATGATAGTGTCGCTAGCATCCATATGACAAAGAACCCGGGCCGACATGGCTAGTCGTGAACCCAAAGCGGCGTTAACCCATGGGGACAGGCATACATGAATCACGTCGAGCATGTCGGTCATCAACGTATGAATTCGGGCTGTAGCACTGGGCTAACAGGACTCGTATCCCGGCTGTAGCAGGCTAGGCAGGACTCCGAATATTACCGCGTGACATTTCCCCGAAGGGACAGACATAGGAATGAAGTGAAACACATGCCGGCCAGTCAAGTGTCCAAGCAGTAGTGCTTGGCTAGCAGGTCTCCGGTGGCTGTTGCGGACTACTATCGCTCAGAAGCACGAGACTACATTTCCCCATATGAGAGGTTGCCAAGGATAAACAACTAGTTTGTCGGATCCCACACATACCAAGCATTTCAAACATACACACAATATGCTCAATATGTGTAGATACAACATGGCATCACAACATAACTCTATGACTCAAATATTTATTCATTAGGCTCTGAGGAGCGAGATATTACAAACATGGGTCTCATGACCCAACACTCGAAACATACAAGTCAAAGCACAAGCGGAAGCTAAACATGTCCGAGTACGCATAACTGTAAATGAAAAAGGCCGAGAAGCCCGACTATCTACCAGATCCTTCCTGTGGCACAAGATCGTAGCTGAGGTAACAAGCTAAACGTCCAAGTCCAAGCGGAACTACTAGCGATCTGAAGTCTCTCTGCAAAACATAAAATAAGCAAACGTGAGTACAAACGTACTCAGCAAGACTTACATTAGAACTAACTACATATGCATCATTATCAACAATGGGGGTGGTGGAGTTTGATCAAGCAAGCCAGCTTTGACTCGGTGGCTATCTTGAACTACGACTGCAAGTAACTCTTTTGAGGTGGCGCACACGAGTCCACATATTCACCATATCAATACACCACTATGGATCAGCTCCCGTCTCCCTACGAGAACGCCATCCATAGCACTCACACTTATCCTGCGCATTTTAGAGTATCCACTTTCACTTGTCTATGAACTGATATAGGCAACCCAGAAGTCCTTCTCCGTGGACACGACTATTCGAATAGATCATATTAACCCTGCAGGGGTGTACTTCTTCACACACGCTTTCACCACTTACCGCCGTTTACACGACATGTACTCGGCAACCTTCAAGCGGAAGCCCAACGTGGGTGTCGGCCACGGCCTACCTAAACACTCAAGTCCCAAGTCCAGGTTTATCGCCTATTCGGGTTCCATCCGCAGGGAGTCCGGCCGAGGTTTCCCATACAGCCCCGAACGATGTGTGCAAGGTTCCCGAGACACCAAACGGGCGAATCGGTACACCGGGCCACGGTGCCTACCGCAACACAACCCACCCCTAAGGTCAAGATTATGCGTGCCCCCAAAGATACTACAAACACCGAAACTACTTGCAACTCCCGACCGAGGACAAGGGTGGTTAAGAAGCCGAGAGTCAATTAAGGATCCCAATGTGTGTAGTAATGGCTTGTTTCATGGATCACAACACGTAACTTCAGTTCACGAGGACGGCTGCAATGAGACAACCCACCATGTACTCCTACATGGCCTCTCACCGCTACCTTTACCAAATCGTGTTCACACACCTAGCTCACACAAAGTAGGACATGTTCACACACCTCCAATTCATCCCCGATGAATCAGACCTGACTCAACTCTAAGCGAGATCGTGCATGGCAAACAAGCATGAATGAGTAGGCACAACATGGCTCAAGCAACTCCTACTCATGCTAGTGGGTTTCATCTAATTACTGTGAAATGACAGGTCATGCAGAGGATAAAGGGGTTCAGCTACCGCAGCAAGTAACAGTTGAATCGTTGTTGTCCTAATGCAGTAAAATAGAGCAGGAGCGAGAGAGATCGGAATGAACAAGGGGGTTTTGCTTGCCTGGCACTTCTGAAGATAGTATAGTTCTTCATCGGTGTCATCGAATTCATCGTCGGAACGTCGTCTACTGAGAGGGGGCAAACGCCGGCAACTGAGAAAGAACACAATCAATGCAATGCACATTCACATGAATGACATGTCATGTTAAGGTACTGAATTCACCTAATGCAAAATCTAGCCAAGTTAATTGAAGTGGAATTTAAACAAGGTTAAACTCCAACTCCAAATGCTAGTTCATAATTTACCCTAATCATGATTCATCCTATTCAGTGAGGTTAACTTGTTCAAACATGCATGATCATGGCATAAACAGATTCTTCATATTTTTCTGATCATTTTTCATATATAAATTATTTCATTCTGAGCTACGGTTGAATTTCTATGAATTTTAGAAGTTTGGGGTATTTTCTGAAATTTCCTGAATTACAATAAATCCAGAAAAGGCATTACTGCGTCAGCCTGACGTCGGTGTGACGTCAGTGGTCAACGGGACATGGTCCGAGTCAAACCTGACAGTGGCTCCCGCGTGTCAGTGTAATTAGTTTAACTAAAAATTAAATAAAACTAATCCTAAATAGTTAACAGGGCTGGGCCCCACTTGTCTTTGACTCAGGAGAGTCAACCAGGGCCCACCCGTGGTCAAAGTCAAAGTCGGCTGCACCGGCGTCCAGCCGCCGGCGAGCCTGACGCGGCGGCGGAAGTGGTTTTGGCCACTCCGGCGACCAAATGGGCCGCGGAGGGCATCTAGGAGGAGTTGGGGACGAGCCGAAGCTCTTGGTGGGGTTAGCTGGGGTCGGGGTGGCCGGAATCGGCGCCGGCGACGACCTAGGCGGCCGCCGGAGTTCGGCCGAGGTCGAACACGGCGCTAGGGAGCACGGCGAGGCGCATGGGGTGGCGTTTTGCGCTCCTGCGAGTGCGGTGAGGGCGGTGGTGTGCTCGGAAGCGAGCGTGCGCGGTTGTGGCCACGCCGCGGCGAGGAGCAATCGGCTCAGGTGGAAATTGGCGTTAGCGAGAGGAAAAGAGCCAGGGGAGAGAGGGGATCGACGCAGCAGCTCACAGCGCGTCCGATGGCGTCGTCGGCGAGGTCGGGGATGGTCCGGAGCCGATGAATCGGGCGACGGCATCGCGGGTCCGCTGGAGGGGAAAAGCGCCGGGCGGCGCTTGGCTTCTCCGGTCGCAGACGGCGGGGAGGGCGAGGGCGGCAGTGGAGCTCTTGAGCTGGTCGGGGAGGCAAGGGAAGGCGATGGCGGCGAACGGGCGACGGTGGCGACGGGGCCGCTTCAGGTGCGTGAGTGAGAGAGCAGAGGAGGGAGAGGCCACGGTGAGGGAGAGAGAGGTCGAAGTGCGTGGCGCCGGGGAGGCGCCCAGGCGTGGGGGCGGAGAGCGGCAAGCAGGAGGTGGCTCGGCGCGTGCCGGAGTGCGGCGGCCACACGCCTCGCGTCCTTCTGGCGCGAGGTGGGAGACGGTGTGATTCGGTGGCTGGGCAGCTGAGGTTGGGCAGGTGGGCTGAGAGGTGGGCGCCAGTAGTCCTCTCTCTCTCTCTTTATTTTCTTTTCTATTTTTCAGAACTGTTGGGCTTTGTTAAAAATACTAAATCAATCCCAAAATTCATGCCATCGCTCATGACCACCGTTGGAAATATATCCTACAAGAAACATTTCATTTTGGGATTATTTGAGCATTTAAATTATTTATTAGCATTTAAATGCCCAAATGCAAATACTTTATGAATTAATCCAAAGTGACCAAATATGACATGAAAAATGTGCAAAGCACCTCTGGTTCTGGTTTAAATCATTTTTCCGTAAATGATGAACATTTTCTAAAGCCATTTGAAATCACTGAAAAATATTTTTTGGTTGAGCCTATTTGAATTCCTTTAATGCTAGGGTTTAGGCAATCCCCATTTCAAATTTCATGAAAATTAAACATGATGCATGGATGCAATGCCACTAGTTACAAGCAAGCTCTAGGGCTGTGACAACTCACCCCTCACTAAACAAGAATCTCGCCCGAGATTCAAGACGTGAGGTAAGAGGAAAAGGGAGTCACAGAACTATCACAATCTTCATGATCCATTTGCCCTTCTCGAAAATGTTGATTCATTCCATCATCTTGGTCTTGACGTCTTTGCTTTCGAGATCTTCACTCGACCACGACAAACAATGTAAAGAGGGGGAAACCCTACAGGATTTAATCGTCTTGAAGATCGAGCAACTCAAGATCAGTTCATGGAGAGACGTAAGAACAACTCTTGAGTTGAGACACCAAACACACATTAGGAATGATGGAGAAGAAATGGATGACGAAGGTTCAAATTGGTAGGCAACCATTCCACGCTTAGGTAAAATGGTGCATGTTTCAAAGTAACAAGGAGATGATTGCCATGATTCCATAACGGGACACCTTAGGAAAGGTGACGCAAAGAACTATTCCCTTAAGTGGCAAAAATAATTACTTTTGATACAAGATCATTGAAACTCTTCACTCCATCCTAAGGCAATCACAATCGATCATTCGAAGGAGTTCGAAAGGATGACATACTCGGACTAGAATGGATGATGTGGACTACCTTGTTGAAGACAACACAATGGATGATTTTGCTTATCACCGGAAATGAATGGGACCCATGGTAGGTCCACTTTTTAGGATGATCCTAGACATCAATTACTGAGAGGGACATCCCATGGAAAAATTGGCACAATGGGGTGCAAGCTGGGAACAACATGCAATGTTGGGAAGGTTCCAACCATCACATCTGCCTGAGATTCAGATCTGGTTGGTGTTAGGATATTCCAGACTCATCGAGTCTAGAAAGAAAAAATGAAAGTTTAAACACAAATCGACGAGAAGATGTTGCGAGATTCTCGGGAATGAACTACGATAGCAAGCTCCAAAACATGAGCGGGTTCTGCTACAAACCCATGAACACGCTGTCCAAGACAAGCATGACCACGTAGTAGTCTTATGATAAAAATACTACCGAGTTCAGGTTGGGAACCATCATCAAGGATAACAAAGTCCTATCATAAGTCATGACTAATTTTTATTAAGGAACTCCTTCTCCTTGGACAAATCAATCAGTGGCTTGGTGTGCTAGGAACACATATGGAGTGGAGGCGGCCAACCTATCAAACCATAGAGCACTTCGCACGTGCATGACTGACTTGGGATGGTACCATAGGAAACAAAACAAACCTTCTCGAATTCACGGCAGCAACTTGCATCAGATGCACATGAATTAGAGGAAGTCACTACTTTCATCCAAACATATGCTTCATGAACAAAACACGAAGAAATGCTTACACAAATTTCCAACACTAAGTTGATGTTCAACATGACTCATGGGGGAGACAAAATGCTGCTGATGGGCTCAACAACAACTCATCGGGATTTCCATATCACTAGACTTCCACCATCATGTGACCACGGTGATAGCACTGGTCAGACCAAAAGAGGTAATGGGGTATGCACGAGGGATCAATCACGAGTAAGACAACATTACGAACATCGTTGGTTCTGATTTGACTTAATAATAGCCCATACTCAAGTCAAAAGATTGATAAGACAATAGGTCCAGCAATCGATCACGAGGGACCAATCGATGAAGATATCATCTTTCTTCAACACACACTACACAAGAATATCCCTTTGGAACGAATCTAAGTCGTGCAAGCTTTTATCCTCCAACTCTCCAAGTTGTTGTTTGGCTTAACCAACTAGCTCGTGGGTATCCAACACAGATTCTTGGAGAAAGGGTGGTTCACAAGAAACCAACTTGATCACGAGCTCAACATAACAAAGGACAACCTGGTAATACTTCCGAGAAGATATTCGGAAAATCACAAACCACCGATATGTTACTAAGCTTGAGAACAACCTTCCTTTTCAGGGCAAGATGATATGAACAATAAGCAAGGGATTGAATAATCCTAACTCATTGTTCGGAGAGTGCACCGGAAATAAGGATTAGGTAGCACGATCACTCTTAGGATGATGATTGAATAACCAACACGCTAAGAATGAGGATATTGTCCATTAGCTACCAAGCAACGAGTTGCTCGGAGTATTGATTTCACACATCACAATTCACTTGTCGGCATTCCGGTTACAATAACACGGGACCGAGGAATGAATAATGATAGCGAGAAGTATCACTACGTCAAAAATTCATGAGAGTTGGTGCAGTTCTCATGTCAATTCTGACATAAAGGGGGTAATACTCCAAGGTAGAACAGAACAAAGCTGAATTGGCATTTTGATCTGCGGAATGCAACTGCTTTGACCCAATCCTAGAAATGGATGAGGTACTGGAGTTTGTTTCTCCTAGTCATTCCGGATTAGAATGGCTTGACGGCCACAAGGGTAGTGGCATCGTTGAACACGAATGCATAACTACTCCTGACTATCAACCGATAGACGAGGGCCAGAAAACAATTAAGGAGGAACAACTCGAGGAGCATATAACTTTCTGAGTTGTGGAGGCATGGATTAGTATATCGAGCAAAGCTCAACATTTCTCCTGGATAACCCATGCAGAGAGGTAGAATTGGCAGATTCACAATTATGAATGGAGAACTCCTCAAGAGTACTCTGATTGTGATGTTTTGGTTCAACAAGGAACTTCTGCCATAAGCGGTTCATAGCATTTGGAAGAAGGAAATACCACGGACCTCGAGGACTGTCGCAAGGTTACTAACATCCTAAAGGAACTGGCAAATACTAACAACATGAAGTAGGGTGAATCTCGGGTTCAAGAACCCAGGAATAGAATGCCTACTAACTAAATTGCATCACGGGATGCTTTCGAGAATGATGACCAGAATCATCGCACGGGAAACACAAAAGCATTGCTAAATTGCTAGGTGACTTCCTAACACCTAGGGTCATAATAATAGTTCCAACATATATGTCAAGGCAATAAATTACCTCAACGCACCGGTTAGTGTGCTTATTCCGACCAAAAAGGACATCGGGTACGGAAGGAAATGATTGCAAATGCATCAGACTATTTAGAGACACTCGATGACTTTGACAAGATAACGGCTGTAAATGCTCAAAATGATTTGAGACATCCTGCAAAATGGTGGCATAACCACTCAACATCACAATATCAAGGTTCCGAGATCAACAGCTATCATACGTAAATAGTAGGAACTGAACTGGGGCTTAAAACCAACAATCTTAAAGGTCTACGGATTAGTAACACGTCATCCTGATAGATAGATGAGAAGGCCTAGTTCTTAACCCCGTAGAAGAGATGAGGTTGACTCAGATCAGAAGGCCATGAGGTATAAGGAGTAAAAAGAGCCTTACGTTCCCTCCCACAATCAATTCCCTTACATAACTAAAGCATTTCTAGACACAACTTCGACCAGTTTGGCTTGGTAATCCCACAGCAACAAAGCTCGATACCAACGCTGTCAGACCCCGATTCCAAGTCACATCGACCTAGCCGGTAACACCTCATATCACTTTGCGGCCTCACGCACGGTATTCCCACGGTGTCGCTTACCATGGCCCGGGACCGCTTATGCCTTTTGGCTCACGTATATGATAGTGTCGCTAGCATCCATATGACAAAGAACCCGGGCCGACATGGCTAGTCGTGAACCCAAAGCGGCGCTAACCCATGGGGACAGGCATACATGAATCACGTTGAGCATGTCGGTCATCAACGTATGAATTCGGGTTGTAGCACTGGGCTAACAGGACTCCGGTATCCCGGGCTGTAGCAGGCTAGGCAGGACTCCGAATATCACCGCGTGACATTTCCCCGAAGGGACAGACATAGGAACGAAGTGAAACACATGTCGGCCAGTCAAGTGTCCAAGCAGTAGTGTTGGGCTAGCAGGACTCCGGTGAACCGGGCTGTAGCGGACTACTATCGCTCAGAAGCACGAGACTACATTTCCCCATATGAGAGGCTGCCAAGGATAAACAACTAGTTTGTCGGATCCCACACATACCAAGCATTTCAAACATACACACAATATACTCAATATGTGTAGATACAACATGGCATCACAACATAACTCTACGACTCAAATATTTATTCATTAGGCTCGAGGAGCGAGATATTACAAACATGGGTCTCATGACCCAACACTCAGAGCATACAAGTCAAAGCACAAGCGGAAGCTAAACATGTCTGAGTACAGACCACTGTAAATGAAAAAGGCTGAGAAAACCTGACTATCTACCAGATCCTTCCGGTTAACAAGCTAAACGTCGAAGTCCAAGCGGAACTACTAGCGAGACTGAAGTCTCTCTGCAAAACATAAAATAAGCAAACGTGAGTACAAACGCATACTCAAGAAGACTTACATCGTAACTAACTACATATGCATCATTATCAACAAAGGGGTGGTGGAGTTTGACCTGACAAGCCAGCTTTGACTCGGTGGCTATCCTGTACTCACGACTCGCAAGTAACTCTTTTGAGGTGGCACACGAGTCCACATATTCACCATATCAATACACCACTATGGATCCGCCTCCCGCCTCCCTACGAGAACGCCATCCATAGCACTCACACTTATCTTGCGCATTTTAGAGTATCCACTTTCACTTGTCTATGAACTGATATAGGCAACCCGTAAGTCCTTCTCCATGGACACGGCTATTCGAATAGATCATATTAACCTGCAGGGTGTACTTCTTTACACACGCTCTCACCACTTACCGCCCGTTTACACAACATGTACTCGGCAACCTTCAAGCGGAAGCCCAACGTGGGTGTCGGCCACGGCCTACCTAAACACTCAAGTCCCTAGTCCAGGTTTATCGCCTATTCGGGTTCCATCCGCAGGGAGTCCGGCCGAGATTTCCCATACAGCCCCGAATGATGTGTGCAGGGTTCCCGAGACACCAAACGGGCGAATCGGTACACCGGGCCACGGTGCCTACTGCAACACAACCCACCCCTAAGGTCAGCGTTGCGTGCGGCCCCCAGCATACTACAAACACCAGAAACTACTTGCAACTCCCGGACTGAGAACAAGGGTGGTTAAGAAGCCGAGAGGGTCAATTAAGGATCCCAATGCGTGGTAGTAACTGTTTCATGGATCACAAACACGTAACTCAGTTCTCGAGGACGGCTGCAATGAGACAACCCACCATGTACTCCTACATGGCCTCTCACCGCTACCTTTACCAAATCGTGTTCACACACCTAGCTCACACACGATGGGACATGTTCACACACCTCCGATTCATTCCCGATGAATCAGACCTGACTCAACTCTAAGCAGTAGCAGGCATGACAAACAAGCATGAATGAGTAGGCACAACATGGCTCAAGCAACTCCTACTCATGCTAGTGGGTTTCATCTAATTCTTGTGGAATGACAGGTCATGCGAGAGGATAAAGGGGTTCAGCTACCGCAGCAAGTAACAGCTTGAATCGTTGTTGTCCTAATGCAGTAAAATAGAGCAGGAGCGAGAGAGTGGGATTATATCGGAATGAACAAGGGGTTTTGCTTGCACAGCACTTGAAGATAGTATAGTTCTTCATCGGTGTCATCGAATTCATCGCCTAACGCCGTCTCATCGAGAGGGGGCAAACACCGCAACTGAGAAAGAACACAATCAATGCAATGCACATTCACATGAATGACATGTCATGTTAAGGTACTGAATTCACCTAATGCAAAAATCTATCCAAGTTAATTGAAGTGGAATTTAAACAAGGTTAAACTCCAACTCCAAATGCTAGTTCATAATTTACCCTAATCATGATTCATCCTATTCAGTGAGGTTAACTTGTTCAAACATGCATGATCATGGCATAAACAGATTCTTCATATTTTCTGATCATTTTTCATATATAAATTATTTCATTCTGAGCTACGGTTGAATTTCTATGAATTTTAGAAGTTTGGGGTATTTTCTGAAATTTCCTGAATTACAATAAATCCAGAAAAGGCATTACTGCGTCAGCCTGACATCGGTGTGACGTCAGTGGTCAACGGGAAATGGTCCGGGTCAAACCTGACAGTGGGTCCCACGTGTCAGTGTAATTAGTTTAACTAAAAATTAAATAAAACTAATCCTAAATAGTTAACAGGGCTGGGCCCCACCTGTCATTGACTCAGGAGAGTCAACCAGGGCCCACCCGTGGTTAAAGTCAAAGTCGGCTGCACCGGCGTCTAGCCAGCGAGCCACGCCAGCGGCGGAAGTGGTTTTGGCCACTCTGGCGACCAAATGGGCCAGGGTGGGCATCTAGGAGGAGCTGGGGATGAGCCAAAGCTCTTGGTGGGGTTAGCTGGGGTCGGGGTGGCCGGAATCGGCGCCGGCGATGACCTAGGCGGCCGCCGGAGTTCGGCCGAGGTCAAACACGGTGCTAGGGAGCACGGCGAGGCGCGTGGGGTGGCGTTTTGCGCTCCTGCGAGTGCGGTGAGGGCGGTGGTGTGCTCGGAAGCGAGCGTCTTGGCGGTTAGGCTACAGCTACGCCATGGCCGGCGAGGAGCAATCGGCTCCGGTGGAAATTGGCGTTAGCGAGAGGAAAAGAGCTGGAGAGAGGGGATCGACGCAGCAGCTCACAAGCGTCCGATGGCGTCGTCGGTGAGGTCGGGACGGTCCGGAGCCGACGAATCGGCGACGGCGACAGCGGGTCCGCGGAGGGGAAAAGCGTCGGGCGGCGCCGGGCTTCTCCGGTCGCGTGACGGCGGGAGGGCGAGGGTGGCACGGAGCTCTTGAGCTGGTCGGGAGGCAAGGGAAGGCGGTGGCGCGATTTAACGGGCGACGGTGGCGACAGGGCCGCTGGTGCGTCTGAGTGAGAGAGCGAGAGGAGGGAGAGGCCACGGTGAGGGAGAGAGAGGTCGGGGGTGTGTGGCGCTCGGGAGGCGCCCAGGCGTCGGGGAGGAGAGCGGCAAGCGGGGAGGTGGCTCGGCGCGTGCCGGGCGTCAAGGTGGGTTACACGCCTCGCGTCCTTCCTGGCGCGAGGTGGGAGACGGTGGCGGCTCGGTGGGCTGGGCAGCTGGGGTTGGGCCAGGTGGGGTGAGAGGTGGCGCCAGTGGTCCTTCTCTCTCTCTCTCTCTCTTTATTTTCTGCTTTCTATTTTTCTCAGAACTGTTGGGCTTTGTTAAAATACTAAATCAATCCCAAAATTCATGCCATCGCTCATGACCACTGTTGGAAATATATCCTACAAGAAACATTTCAGTTTGGGATTATTTGAGCATTTAAATTATTTATTAGCATTTAAATGCCCAAATGCAAATACTTTATGAATTAATCCGGTGACCAAATATGACATGAAAAATGTGCAGCACCTCTGCTCTGGTTTAAAGCATTTTTCCAGAAATGATGAACATTTTCTAAAGCCATTTGAAATCACTGAAAAATATTTTTTTGGTTGAGCCTATTTGAATTCCTTTAATGCTAGGGTTTAGGCAATCCCCATTTCAAATTTCATGAAAATTAAACATGATGCATGGATGCAATGCCACTAGTTACAAGCAAGCTCTAGGGCTGTGACACATTTGTACTCGATTTGCCTATTTTATGTTTTTGCAGAGAGACTTCAGTCTCACTAGTAGTTCCGCGTGGACTTCGACGTTTAGCTTGTTACCTTAGCTATGATCTTGTGCCCTCGGCAGGATCTGGTAGATAGTCAGGCTTAGCAGCCTTTTCATTTGTAGATGTCTGTACTCAGACATGTTAAGCTTCCGCTTGTGCTTTGACTTGTATGCTCAGAGTGTTGGGTGATGAGACCCATGTTTGTAATATCTCGCTCCTCGGAGCCTAATGAATACATACTTGAGTCGTAGAGTTATGTTGTGATGCCATGTTGTATTTACACATATCGAGCATATTGTGTGTATGTTTGAAGTGCTTGGTATGTGTGGCATCCGACAATCTAGTTGTTTATCCTTGGCAGCCTCTCTTATGGGGAAATGTAGTCTAGTGCTTCCTTGAGCCATAGTAGTCCGCTACAGCCCGGTTCACCGGAGTCCTGCTAGCCCAAAACTACAGCTCAGGACGCATGACTGCCGGCATGTGTTTCACTGTTTTCAGGTTCCGTCTTTCGGGAAATGTCATGCGTGACATCCGAGTCCTGCCTAGCTCGCTACAGCCCGGTTCCCGGAGTCCTCATAGCCCATACAGCCCGGATTCACACACCGGCAATCGACATGCTCAAGTTGATTCATGTATGCCTGTCCCCATGGGTTAGTGCCGCTTTGGGTTCATGACTAGCCATGTCGGCCCGGTTTCTTCCGTCATATGGATGCTAGCGACACTATCATATACGTGAGCCAAAAGGCTAAACGGTCCCGGCATGGTAAGGCGACACCCGTGGGAATACCGTGCGTGAGGCCGCAAAGTGATATGAGGTGTTACCGGCTAGATCGATGTGACTTGGAATCGGGGTCCTGACACCAGGAGTAAGCCGCATTGGGGCCCCGGACTTGAATTCGGGAGCCGCGGCCCAGGTGGTGTCGCGGGGCTCTGTGACGTAGAAGCACTACTGCTGCCACCCTTTGACAGTCTCCACGTAGGTGCCTTTGGGCCATGTGACAATTGACATCGTGCTCACATAGCGCCTCCACACTCTACGTGTTGACCACCCACCACCTTCGGCTTCACATTGAATGTCTTTAGCCACAATTCAAAGTGGGGTGGGATGCGGAGGAAGGCTTCACACACGACAATGAATGTCGAGATTTTGAGGAAGGAGTTTGGGGCTAGATCGTGGAAATCTAGCCCATAGTAGAACATGTGTCTGCGGACGAACGGGTGAAGGAGAAATCCCAATCCGCAAACGAAGTGGGGGATGTACACCACCCTCTCCTAGGGCTTCGGGGTGGGGACGATCTGCCCCTTGGCCGGAAGCCGGTGGGTGATTTCCTAGGCCAAGTACCCCGCCTCCCGGAGCTTCATGATTTTCTAGGTCATCACAATGGCAAAGTAGTCATTATGCACTGATAAGATAGCAAACAATGCTATCATACCTAACCCTGCAGGCTGACAACATGGATTAAATGCGCCGCTCAACATCACATCATCGCTTGCCCAGCAAGCCTTGCCAGGCTGCTTTTCCAGCTTTGCAACTGCTCGCTTGGCACATTGCAGGATGGGTGTCGTTCGTAGGCATTCCCTATGGAAGGAGGCTGCCATGTGGCGAATAGCTGCCACTTAATCACTCTGCGGCTTGAGACCGCACTGATTGACGATGTGGATCATGGCGGAGTAGTTGGTGTGGTGGTTTTGTCTTCATGAGTCCCAGCAGGCCCCGCCGGGACGTCTTGGATGCTTTCTTTCGGGGGTGACCCCGCCCTCGCCAAGCTAGCCTGCCCGGCAAGGGAGGCTTCTCTCCTGGTGGTATCTTGCTTCTCTGGCTTGATCTTGGTCCACTTGAGTTGTATGTTGGTTCTTCAAATATCTTGGCTTCTTGTGCTCTCACTTGGGTTGGTGCCGTAATTTCGTTCCCGTGCCTATGCACAGTCTGGGCAACAGACCCAGGGTTTGTTGCACCGACAGCTGGCGCTGATGGTACCTTTACTATCAGTTCCATCCTTGATGACGAATAGGAAAGCGCGCTCGTTGCCTTCCTGCGGGCGAATATTGATGTGTTTGCTTGGCAACCATCTGATATGACTGGTGTTCCCAGGGAGGTAACCGAGAACCACCTTGCTGCCTGCCCACATGCCCGGACCGTCAAGCAGAAGGTCCGAAAGCAAGCTTTAGAGTGGCAGCGATTCATTGCAGAAGAGATCAAGAAACTTGAGGCAGCTGGTTTGGTCAGAGGAGTACTGCATCCAACATGGTTAGCAAACCCAGTGGTTGTACGCAAGGCTAATAGAAAACTGAGGCTTTGTATAGATTTCACAGATCTTAACAAGGCCTGCCCGAAGGACCCATTTCCCTTGCCGCGCATCAACCAGATTGTCGATTCCACTTCAGGATGTGAGTTTCTCTCTTTTCTGGATGCATACTCTGGATATCAACAGATTTTTATGTCCAAGGAAGACGAAGAAAAGACCTCATTCATCACCCCATGCAGCACATACTGCTTTGTGCGCATGCCTTTCGGGTTAAAGAGTGCTGGGTCCACTTTTGCAATAATAGTTCAGATTGGTTTTGAGTCACAGTTGCACAGGAACATTGAAGCTTATATGGATGATATTGTGGTCAAGACCAAGGACAGATCAACCCTCATCCAGGATCTGGAAGAGACGTTTGCTAACCTACGCAAGATCAACTTGAAGCTGAATCTGGAGAAGTGCGTGTTTGCACTACAAAAAAAAGACATATCCGTGACATTTTGGGCCGAACGAAATTTTTTTGTGTCATACTTATGACACTTCTATGACGATAATTGTGACAAAACCCGGTATCGTCATAGATATGGTGGGCTCCTACTTCTATGACAAAAAATCATGACAGAAAATGGGCTTTTCATCCTAGGCGGGCTGGAGACGCAGCTGCATGACATTCTTTGGGCCGCCCATGACGGAAAAAACCGTGGTAGAAGCGAGGGCGATGAAAATATCGGGGTGTTCCCGGTTACGGTGGGTGGTCGGGTCCGAGCGATGCGCGTTTCTCTCATACACGTACGCGCGTGTGTGCGAGGCGTTGGGCTCTAACTGGACCCGGGCGAGGCGTTGGGCTCTAACTGAACCCGAGCGATTGCACTAGCTATGTTACTGAACCCGAGTGATTCCTTCACTACTGCTGCTAACTGAAGACGATCGATGCTGCCTCTGGATGAACAGTGAGCGGTGCTGGGGGGGTGGGGTTGG
Source organism: Aegilops bicornis (assembly GCA_021605145.1). NCBI lineage: Eukaryota > Viridiplantae > Streptophyta > Magnoliopsida > Poales > Poaceae > Aegilops > Aegilops bicornis. Next base: position 422,762,739 of record CM038675.1, on the reverse strand, counting down.
ATGAATAGTTCTCGGTGGGGGTGGATGAACAAGACCCCGTGGTGTTGCCTCTGGATGAACAGGACCCCGATTGATCGAGCCGGTTGGGGCTAGATGAACAGGATCCCGTGGAGGGCTGGATGAACAGGACGACCCCGTGGAGGGCTGGTTGAACAGTAGATGGTGGAGGGCTGGATGAACAGTAGCCCGTGGAGAGGTGGTTGAACAGGAGCCCATGGCGAGGGCTGGTTGAACAGTAGCCGGTGGAGTAGCACGCGGTGGAGGCTGGATGAACAGGAGCCCGTGGATGAACAAATGCAGTGGAGGCTGGAGGAGGTCGACGGTGGATGAATAGTAGCCCGTGGAGGCTGGAGGAGGTCGACGGTGGAGATGAACAGTATCCCGTGGAGTCCCGTTGTCAGGACCCCGATTCTAAGTCACACCGATCTAGCCTCTAACACCTCATATCACTTCCGGCCTCACGCACGGTATTCCCACGGGTGTCGCCTTACCATGACCCGAGACCGTTTTCGCCTTTTGGCTCACGTATATGATAGTGTCACTAGAATCCATATGACAAAGAACCCGGGCCGACATGGCTAGTCGTGAACCCAAAGCGGTGCTAACTTACGGGGACAGGCATACATGAATCAACATCGAGCATGTCGGTCAGCAGCGTGTGAATCCTGGTTGTAGCACTGGGCTAACAAGACTCCGGGAACCCGGGCTGTAGCAGGCTAGGCAGGACTCCGGATGTCACCGCGTGCCATTTCCCTGAAGGGACAGACACAGGAACGAAGTGAAACACATGCCGGCCAGTCCAAGTGTTCCGGAGCTGTAGTGCTAGGCTAGCAGTATTCCAGTAAAACGGGCTGTAGCGGACTACCAAGGCTCAGTGGAGACACTCGACTACATTTCCCCATAAGAGAGGTTGCTAAGGATAAACAACTAGATTGTCGGATCCCACACATACCAAGCATTTCAATCATACACACAATATGCTCGATATGTGTAAATACAACATGGCATCACAACAAAATTCTACAACTCAAAGTACTTTATTTAAAGGCTCCGAAGAGCCATACATAACATGTTCATACAGATAGGGGTCACACGACCCGACACTCAAGTCATACAAACATACAAGCACATGCGGAAGCAAGCTTGTCTCGAAAGTACGCATAACCGGAAAGAAAGAAGGCTTGAAGCCTATCTATCTACATAGGCCCTTCACAAGCTCAGGTCACCACCTGGGTGGCAAGTCACTCGTCAACGTCGAGATCTACATAGAACCCATCGGAGGGGGCAGTGTTGTCGTCTGAAAACAGTAATTAAAGAAACATGAGTACAAAGGTACTCAGCAAGTCTTACAACAGATCCTACTATACATGCACATTATCAAGAAGGTGGTGGAGTTATTGCAGCAAGCCAGCTTTGACCCTTGGCTAAGCTATCCTACGAGACACCACTTGTAAAATAGTTTCCGCGCACGAGTCCACTAATCACCATCACAATACTCCACCGTGGATCCTCCCTTGTTATCCTACGAGAGGGCCATCCGCGGTACTCACACTTATCTTGAGTATTTTAGTAGTAACCATTAACTTGTCTATGAACTGCATAAGCGACCAAGTAGTCCTTTACCGTGGACGCGGCTATTCTAATAGTTTTACACCCTGCAGGGGTGTACTTCGTCACACATGTTTCCACCACTTAGTGTCTGCACACGACATGTGCTCGGCAGACTTCAAGCGAAAGTCGACGTGGGTGTAGACCACGACCTGACTAACCACGCAAGTCTCTAGTCCAGGTTTATCGCCTATTCGGATTCCATCCACAAGGACATCCGGCCGGGGTGTCCTCAACGACCCCAAACGATGTGTGCAGGGTTCCCGAGACACCAAATGAGCAACTCGGTACACCGGGCCACGAGCCTACCGCATCACAGGCCACTCCTAAGGTCAGCGTTGCGCACGACCTCCAGTAACTATAAACACCAGAAACTACTTGCAACTCCTGGACAGAGGACGAGAGGGGTCAGTAAGTCAAGCGGGGTCATATTTCAGGGCCCAATGTGTGGTCGTAGCTGAATCTTAAATCACGCATACAGATCTCAGTTCTTAAGGATGGCCTCAATGAAACAACCCACCATGTACTCCTACATGGCCTCTCATCGATACCTTTACCAAATCATATTCAACACTTCACTCTCATTACCGACACAACCATTCACTATAGTTCATCACCCCGATGAGACAGACCTGGCACGACTCTAAGCATAGAAAGTATAGCATGGTAGGAAACACAAACATGGCTCAATCAACTCCTACAGATGCTAATGGGTTTCATCTAGTTATAGTTACTGTGGCAATGATAGCTCATGCAGAGGATGTGGGTTCAACTACCGCAACACACAGTAGTATGAAACACGTTGTCTTAATGAAGTAAACGAGAGCAGAAGCGAGAAGTTGGGTTTGTATAGAAATGATCAATGGGGTTTCTTGCCTGGCAGAGTGGTGGTGGATACCGCCCTTCAGTTGGATACTCGTGAATATCCTCGGAGGCAGAACCTGTCACGAAGAACACATCGAAACACAATCATCACATGGTAATATGAAAAAATATGATGCATGCAATGACATGGCAAAATGATTGTGTTTTAGCTAACGCAATTAAGAACAGATTGATTTGAGTTCATTTGAATCAAGGATTCAAGTGCTAACCCAAAATAAGAGGTGATATTAGTGCATTAACTTGTTTCATCTAAACAGCAAAGTTAAATTGTTCTGACATGCATGAAACCAGTAAAGATGGAAAGATTGAATTTTTCTGATCAAATTTCATATATAAATCTTTGCATTTGGAGTTACAGATTAATTTCTATGAATTTTTTAAGTGTGTAGCATTTTCTAGAATTTCCTGTATAAGAATATGCCAGTAAATGATTTATTGCGTCAGGGTGATGTCAGCGGTCAACGGGGACGGTCCAGGTCAAACCAGGCGAGTGGGTCCCGTCTGTCAGTAGTTAGTTAAACTAACTAAATTTAGTTAGTCCTAAACCTGGGTTAATTAGCAGGGCGGGCCCCACCTATCATAGACCCAGGGGGTCAAACTGGGTCCACCTGGTCAACTCGGTCAGCGGGGTCAACTCGTCGGCCAGGCCAGATGCGGCGGGCAGTGCGGGTTTCCTCCTCCGGCGACCAAATGGACGGCGGAGGGCATCTACGTGACGCGGGGAGTGAGCTGCGTCGAGTGGTGGTGGCGGTTGGGCTCGGGGTCGCTGGAAACGACGCCGGCGAGGACCTTGGCAGACGCCGGAGTTCGGGTGAGCTCGGGCACGTCGTTAGGGGGCACGGCAAGGGGCGTGCGGTGGTGCTATGGGATCCTGTGAGTGTGGTGAGGCTAACGGGCAGGGTGGCGAGGCCGTTGCATGGCAGGAGTCACGTCGGCGACGAGCTCGACGGTGGCGCGTGCGGTGATCTTCATGCGGTCGCTATGGTGTTCGAGAGCGAGAACGGGAAGGATGGGGAGGTAGCTGAGCTCAAGGCGGTCACGGCGGAGCAGACGGCGAGGTCGGGGACGAGCTGGTGCGGCGGTGACGGCGAAGGGGATCTCCGGCGGTGGCGGAGTCGGGCGTGGTCGTTGCGGTGGCTTCGGGGCAAGCGAGCGCTCGGGGCTCGGCCTGCTCGACGGAGAGGAGGGCGGCGGAGCTTCTGGACACGGTGGGGCGACGAGGAGGCGACGGTGGGCGCGTCTACGTCGGCGTTGCGGCTACGGCGGCGGCGGCCATGGTGAGGAGAGGCGAGGGAGAGAGGCAGGGGAGTGAGCGGGGTGTCTGCGGGTTCGGGGCGGCGATGTGGAGCTCGCCCAGGTGTCCAGGGGCGCGGGCGGCAAGCAGGTGGCGCCGTGGCGAGCTTGTGCACGCCGGCATCACCTCCCTGCCTGCCTGGCGGGGAAGAAGCAAATTGGGCACAAAGCGATAAAGGTCACGCCAGTGGGCTGGGTGGTGGGTTGTGGCCACGTAAGTTTGTTTTCCTTTATTTTTTGTTTTCTTTTATTTCTGCAAGTTTGTGGCATTTATAAAAATGCTTAGGCATCTTCAAAAAACACCAAACTGCTCATGCCCACTATATAGAGTATATCCAACATGGAACATTTCAGTTTGGGATTATTTGGACATTTAAAATATTTACTAGCATTTAAATGCCCAAATGCAAGTTAAATATGATTTAATTGAATGACCTTATGATGACCTAGAAAATTGATAACCAATTTTGTCAAAGGTTCTAACCCAAGACAAAAATGATGGACATTTTAGAAGGGCATTTCTGGTTCATTGAAAAAGATTTTAGTAAACCCTAGTTGTTTCCAGGGGGTGCTGGGGGTTCTGTCATCCCCATTCCAAGTTTCTGGAAAAGTAGACATGATGCAACACTCTAATGCATGAACTAGCTAGGATATGACAACATACCCCCACTCAAAAGAATCTCGTCCCGAGATTTAGGATCCTCCGAGAAGAAGGTGGGGTACTCAAGTCGAAGACGATCCTCCCTTTCCCAAGTAGCTTCTTTCTTGGAATGGTGTGACCATTGAACCTTCAGAAACTTGATATTTTGGCGTCGAGTGGTATGCTCGGTTTGATCACGGATGCGAACGGGATATTCCCGATATGTGAGATTATCTTGGAGAACAAGCGTTTCGTGGTCCACTCCACGGATAGGATCCAAGAAGCAACGCCTGAGTTGAGAAACATGGAAGACATCATGAACTCTGGAAAGATTCGGAGGTAGTTCCAATTGGTAGTCAACTTCTCCTCGTTTGGCAAGAATGCGAAAGTGTCCAATGTAACAAGGAGCCAATTTTCCTTTGATACCGAATCGATGGGTTCCCTTCAAAGGAGTAACCCGAAGGTAAGCCTTCTCCCCAACTTCATAAGTCAGGAGCATATGATTGTGGTCATATTGACTCTTTTGACGGGATTGGGCTATCTCCAATTTCTCACCAATAATGCGAACATGTTCTTCTGCTTCCTGAATCATATCCGGGCCAAAGAGTTGTCTTTCCTTGGTTTCTGACCATTTAAGAGGCGTTCGACATTTTCGTCCATAGAGAACTTTGAAAGGGGCTTTGCCCAAGCTAGCTTGATAACTATTGTTATAAGCGAATTCGGTGAATGGAAGGCATTTCTCCCAATCCATACTGAAAGAGATGACAGAAGCTCGGAGCATATCTTCCAGAATTTGATTGACTCGTTCTACTTGACCACTTGATTGAGGGTGGAAGGCGGTGCTAAAGGAGAGATGAGTTCCCATAGCATTTTGGAAACTTTCCCAAAATCGAGAGGTGAAAAGACTTCCACGGTCTGAGTTAATCTCCAATGGAACACCATGCAGAGACACTATTCGTGAGATGTACAAGTCAGCTAGCTGGCTAGCGGTTATACTCTCACGAATAGGTAGGAAGTGGGCTACTTTGGAAAGACGATCGACAACGACTAAGATAGCATTATTCCCTCTCTTGGTCCTGGGAAACCCGGTAATGAAATCCATACCGATGTTATCCCATTTCCATTCAGGAATAGCTAATGGTTGAAGGGTCCCAGCAGGCCGTTGATGCTCTTCTTTAACACGACGACAGACGTCGCAGCTAGCAATGTATTGAGCAATTTCTCTCTTCATCCTAGTCCACCAAAACCTCTGGCGTAGGTCTTGATACATTTTAGTACTACCGGGATGAATGGTTAGAGGAGATTCATGAGCTTCCTTAAGGATCAACTGACGTAGATGTTGTTTCTTGGGAACCACCAAACGGTTCACGAAGAAGAAAACACCTTGCTCATCCATGGAAAAACATTTAGAAACTCCGCTAGCGATGTTTTCCTTAATCCAGGATATGCCTTTCTCACGCTTCTGGGCAGCTATGATTTGATACGTAAGGTTAGGCTTCGCCACAAGGGTGGACAGGAATCCTCGAGGAACAATGTGAAGGTTAAGCTTACGAAATTTCTCGTGGAGAAGTGGTTGACTTTATTGTAACATCAAGTTGTTACAATAAGATATACGACTTAGCGCATCAGCCATGACATTGGCTTTGCCCGGGGTGTAAGTTATTCCTAAGTCATAATACGTGATCAACTCAACCCAACGTCTTTGCCTGAGATTCAAATCTGGTTGGTTGAAGATGTATTTCAGACTTTGGTGATCAGTGTAAATCTTGCAACGATTACCAGGAAGGTAATGTCACCATGTTTTGAGTGCATGGACCACAGTTGCAACCTCTAGATCATGTGTGGGATAGTTATCCTCATGTGGACGCAACTGTCGAGAGGCGTAGGCAATCACATGACGATCTTGCATGAGTATCCAACCTAGCGCTTGTCATGAGGCATCGCAATAGATAACAAAGTCCTTAGAAAAATCTAGTGGCACAAGTACGGGAGCAGACGTCAGGCGTCTTTTAAGTTCCTGAAAGCTAAACTCGCACGGTGGGGTCAACTCGAACTTTTTATCTTTCTTGAGGAGTTCAATTAGAGGTTTAGCAAACTTGGAGAAATTCTCGACGAAGCGGCGACAGTAGCTCGCTAAGCCAAGGAAACTCCGAACTTGCTTGACCGTTTCAGGTGGAGTCCAATCAAGGACGGCTTGAACTCGCTCGGGTTTGATAGCAATACCCTTACCAGAGATTACGTGTCCTAGATAGGTCACTTCTGGCAACCAAAATTCACACTTGGAGAATTTGGCATAAAGGCGATGCTCTCGAAGTTTCATCAATACTAGCCTTAGATGCTCGGCATGTTCTTCCTCATTCTTGGAGTAAATGAGTATATCATCCAGGTAAACCACGACAAATTTATCCAAATACTCCATGAAGATCGAGTTCATTAACCGAGAGAAGGTGGATGGGGCATTGGTTAAAGCGAAGGACATGACGGTGTACTCGTATTGGCCATAACGAGTGACAAAGGCCATTTTAGGAATGTCCCCATTCTTGATTTTGATTTGATGGTAGCCCAACCTCAAATCCATTTTGGAAAAGACTAAGGATCCATCGAGCTAATCATACAGGTCGTTGATCTTGGGGAGCGGATACTTGTTCTTGATAGTGACCAATTTGACAGGTCGGCAATCTACAACCATCTGATCTGTTCCATCCTTCTTCTTAACGAAGAGGACGAGGCAAGCCCATGGAGAAGAACTAGGACGGATGAAACCCTTTTTTAAGGACTCATCGAGTTATTTCATAAGCTCGGCTAGTTCTAGGGGTGCCATCTTATAGGGTCTTCTAGAGATTGGGACGGTTCTTGGTACAAGGTCTATCATGAACTCGACATCCCTGTCAGGTGGAACACCTGGCAGTTCTTCTAGAAAGACATCTGGGAAGTCACGGACTACTGGAATATCTTCAAGGTCTGGAAGAGGGTTGGCATTTAGGGAGTAGAGCTGACGCTAAGACACTCGGGTCAAAATATTGACTGTCTTGCCCAATGGATGGGTGAGTTGAACAGTTCTAGTTGAGCAATCAATCTTAGCATAATGGGCTGACATCCAGTCCATACCCAAGATGATGTTTATGTCCGAGGACTTGAGAGCTATCAGTGAAGCAAGGAAGACCAATCTATCGACAAAAATTTTATTTCCATGACTTATTCTAGAGGTTTGCCATCTAGAACCAGGAGTTTGAATTTCCATGGAGGTGGGCATCTCCCTAAATGTGGTGTTGTGCAATCGAGCATAGCTCTCAGAGATAAATGAATGAGATGCTCCAGTATCAAAAAGAACAGATGTCGGATGGCAATTAACAAGGAACGTACCAAGGACGACGTTGGGATCATCATGAGTTTCTTCAGCTGAGACATAGTTGACATGGCCACGTGCAGTGATGGCTGGCTTGGCGTAATATGTCTTTCCCGCTGGCTTGCCACGACCAACGGACTTTCTAGGCTGATTGAGGTTGTTGTTCTGGGGACACTCACGTATGTAGTGACCCGTCTCTCCACACTTGAAGCATGTCACAACACTGGGGCGTGCAGCAGCATTAGCAGCGGGGCCACCATAGGCCTTGGGCGGTGCATACTGCTGGTTGGGGTGAGGCGCCTCAAAGGATGGCCTCGGAGTGAACCTGGGTGGCAGAGCTGTGTTTAGAATCCACACCCGGCGCTTCTGAGATCCAGAGCCGGATGAAGAGCCAAAGTCACGAGAGTGCTTGCGTGAAGCGTCATAGTCAGTCCGTGCAAACGGAGATCACGGCGAAGCTCGGGGCTAAGTCCCTTGCGGAACCTTGCCTGCTTCTTGGCGTCGGTGGATACCTCTTCAGGGGCATAATGTGCTAGATTTCCAAAATCACGGCTGTATGAATCCACGGTCAGTCTACCTTGGGTGAAATTGCAGAACTCTTCCCTCTTATGATCCATGAGTCCTTCCGGAATGTGATGCTCACGGAAAGCCTTGCTGAATTCAGCCCAAGTAGTGATTTGGCCAGCTGGGCGCATAGCCTCATAGTTTTCCCACCAAAGGCTAGCAGGGCCTTCGAGGTGATAGGTAGCGTAGGTAACCTTGTCAGCTTCGGCTACATTGGTAGAACGTAGCTTCTTGGTGATGCTGCGAAGCCAGTCATCCACATCAAGGGGCTCGATTGAATGATGGAATGTCGGTGGGTATGACTTCATAAAGTCATTGATTGACACCAAGTCGTTCCTCTGGTGAAGTGCATTATTCTGCTCAATTCGTTCTAGCAAGCGGTTAGTCTCACGCTTGTTTCTTTCTGCCTCCAGCATAACTTCGGCCAGAGAAGGCGGGTGAGGCAGATTCCCATCCCTAGTCAAGATCGGGCTTCACCCTGCGCCTGGACAGCAGGGTTGTTGCGGGTGTTGACCATCCTAGGAAAAACAAGACAACGTTTTAGACAAGGATGGCAAAATCTTGGCAAGGAAGTGAGGAATGTAAGGATGACACGGAATGCGGAGATGTCCATTTGCATGGCATGGTAATATAAAAACTGCCATATATATACCATCGGTCATACACACCATACATAGTTTAGTACAAGCCTAGGCTAGAGTACAACTACAGTGAAAGACGATACATCTCATTGTAGGCATCCCAAGCTCCTATACATTATTTCTCTACACCTCCGGAACGTGATACACACCAAGTCGTATCCCACGAGCCACGCAGGACTGTAGAGAAAACAACTGTTACAATACTAGTGAAGCTACTACCAACTCAGACATCTCCGTGGTAATCTTTATAGAGATTACCACCATGTCCTGGGAGCTAAACATGATCATCTGGAAACAGTCGGTCCTGTGGAGCTTGTGGTCCATAAGGACTCGGATGTGGCCTTGGTCCAACAAACGGTGGTAGACAGGGTCCACGGGGAGGGGTGATGCCTCCTACATCACGCCGGTCCATACAATCTGGCAGACCAGAACGCACGGGGTACAAGTCCCTCATGTCCATGTACCCAGCCTGCACGGCAGGTGCAAACCGTGTCAGAGTGGCCCAGTGATCAGAACGAGAGTTGAAGAGCTCCATTCGCAAGGCACGATTCTCACGGTCCTTGTCCTCAAGCATCTCTGTGGTGGTGCGGAGTAGAGAATCCTCATGGGTAGAGTCAGCATAAATAGCCTGGTAGTACCCTTGTGCCCCAGGGAGTGATGCTGGCATATAGCGGAAGTCATTGTTCCGAAGCAAGGCAATTCTGGCTCGCATGATAGTCATCATCGAGTAAGCAGCGTCCCCGCATGTACATCCGGATGGTAACCCCAAGTCCATAAGAGCAATGGAGGTTCAGAGCTCCGTGGATAGGAAGGGTATATCCCGACCGCATAAAGGTATTGGCTCGATCAAGTCTCGAAACTGCTCCTCGACGGTATACTCAGGATACCATCGATAGCCTGTCTCGATCATCACACGGACCAGCATGGTCGTGTGACCAGGCACATCGAGGCACCGAGTCAAACGAACCACTTGATTCTGGTTGTGGGAAGCCATCTGAAAGCACGGAATAATGCAAAGGAGAAATCACACAACATAACGGATGTGAATGCTCAGAAAAAGATTTGAGACATTCACAACAGTTTGCAAAGCCAATCAACAACATCATATCAAGGTTCTGGTTCACCTGACAACATACTAAAAGTAGTAGAAACTGAACTGAAGCTTGTAACCAACAATCCTATAAGTTACTATGGATAAGTAACACGTGAACCTGATAGAGAGAAGAGAGCCTAGTCCTTAACCCACGTAGAATGAGAAGAAAATGACTCAGATCAGAGGGCATAAGGTAAAGGAGTAAAAAGAGCCTTACGTCCCTCCCACAATCAATTCCCCTACATATAACTAAAGAATTTCTAGACTTGACATCGACCAGTTTGGCTTGACGAACCTACATGCAGTCCGGCTCTGATGCCAACGCTGTCAGGACCTCGATTCTAAGTCACACTGATCTAGCATGTAATACCTCATATCACTTTGAGGCCTCACGCACGGTATTCCCACGGGTGTCGCCTTACCACAGCCCGGGACCGTTTGCGCCTTTTGTCTGACGTATATGATAGTGTCGCTAGCATCCATATGACAGAGAACCCGGGCCGACATGGCTAATCGTGAACCCAAAGCAGCGCAAACTTACGGGGACAGGCATACATGAATCAACATCGAGCATGTCGGTCAGCAGCGTGTGAATTCGAGTTGTAGCACTGGGCTAACAGGACTCCGGGAACCCGGGCTGTAGCAGGCTAGGCAGGACTCCGGATGTCACCGCGTGACATTTCCTCGAAAAGACAGACACAAGAACGAAGTGAAACAGATGCCGGCTAGTCCAAGTGTTCCGGAGCTATAGTGCTGGGCTAGCAGAACTACGGTAAACGGGGCTGTAGCGGACTACCAAGGCTCAGTGGAGACACTAGACTACATTTCCCCATAAGAGAGGCTGCCAAGGATGAACAACTAGATTGTCAGATCCCACACATACCAAGCATTTCAATCATACACACAATATGCTCGATATGTGTAAATACAACATGGCATCACAACAAAACTCTACAACTCAAAGTACTTTATTTAAAGGCTCCAGAGAGCCAATACATAACATGTTCATACAGATAGGGGTCACACGACCCGACACTCAAGTCATACAAACATACAAGCACATGCGGAAGCAAGCTTGTCTGAGTACAGACAACTGGAAAGAAAGAAGGCTTGACGAAGCCTGTCTATCTACATAGGCCCTTCACAAGCTCAGGTCACCACCTGGGTGGCAAGTCACTCGTCAACGTCGAGATCTACATAGAACCCATTGGAGGGGGCGGTGTTGAAGTCTGAAAACAGTAATTAAAGCAACATGAGTACAAAGGTACTCAGCAAGTCTTACAACAGATCCTACTATACATGCACATTCTCAAGAAGGTGGTGGAGTTATTGCAGCAAGCCAGCTTTGACCCTTGGCTAAGCTATCCTACGAGACACCACTTGTAAAATAGTTTTCGCACACGAGTCCACTAATCACCATCACAATACTCCTCCCTCGTCATTCTATGAGAGGGCCGTCCACGGTACTCACACTTCTCTTGAGTCTTTTACTAGTAACCATTAACCAAGTAGTCCTTTACTGCGGACGCGGATATTCGAATAGTTTTATACCCTGCAGGGGTGTGCTTCATCACACATGTTTCCACCACTTAGCGTCCGCACATGACATGCGCTCGGCAGACTTGGGTGTAGACCACGACCTGACTAACCACGAAAGTCTCTAGTGCAGGTTTATCGCCTATTCGGGTTCCATCCGCAAGGAAATCCGGCTAGGGTGTCCGCAACGGCCCCAAACGATGTGTGTAGGGTTTCCGAGACACCGAACGGGCGACTCGGTACATCGGGCCACGAGCCTACCGCATCACAACCCACCCCTAAGGTCAGCGTTGCGCACGGCCTCCAGCAACTACAAACACCAGAAACTACTTGCAACTCCCGGACAGAAGGACGAGAGGGGTCGATGAAAGTCGAGCGGGTCATATTTCAGGGCCCAATGTGTGGTAGTAGCTGAATCTTAAATCACGCATACAGATCTCAGTTCGTAAGGACGGCCTCAATGAAACAACCCACCATGTACTCCTACATGGCCTCTCATCGATACCTTTACCAAATCATATTCAACACTTCACTCTCATTACCGACAACCATTCACTCTAGTTCATCACCCCGATGAGCCGCACGACACGACTCTAAGCATAGCAAGCATAGCATGGTAGGAAACACAAACATGGCTCAATCAACTCCTACACATGCTAGTGGGTTTCATCTAGTTACTGTGGCAATGAAAGGTCATGCAGAGGAAGTGGGTTCAACTACCGCATCACACAACAGTTTGAAACGCGTTGTCTTAATGCAATAAACGAGAGCAGAAACGAGAAGTTGGGTTTGTATCGAAATGATCAATGGGTTTGCTTGCCTGACAGAGTGGTGGTGGGATACTGCCCTTCAGTTGGATACTCGTGAATATCCTCGGAGGCGGAACCTACCACGAAGAACACATCGAAACACAATCATCACATGGCAATATGCAACAATATGATGCATGCAATGACATGGCAAAATGAATGTGTTTTAGCTAACGCAACTTAGAACAGATTGGTTTGAGTTCATTTGGATCAAGGATTCAACTGCTAACCCAAAATAAGAGGTGATATTAGTGCATTAACTTGTTTCATCTAAACAGCAAGGTTAAAGTGTTCTGACATGCATGAAACCAGTACAGATGGAAAGGTAGAATTTTTATGATCAAATTTCATATATAAATCTTTGCATTTGGAGTTACAGATTAATTTCTATGAATTTTTGAAGTTTGTAGCATTTTCTAGAATTTCCTATATAAGAATAAACCAGTAAATGATTTATTGCGTCAGCATTGCATCAGGGTGACGTCAGCGGTCAACAGGGACGGTCCAGGTCAAACCTGGATAGTGGGTCCCGTATGGCAGTAGTTAGTTAAACTAACTAAATTTAGTTAGTCCTAAACCTGGGTTAATTAGCAGGGCGGGCCCCACCTGTCATAGACCCAGGGGGTCAAACTGGGTCCACCTAGTCAACTAGGTCAGCGGGGTCAACTCGCCGATGTTTAGCCACCGGCGAGGCCAGACGCGGCGGGGCAGTGCGGGTTTCCTCCTCCGGCGCCCAAATGGATGGCGGAGGGCATCTACATGACGCGGGGAGTGAGTCGCATCCAGTGGTGGTGGCGGTTGGGCTCGGGGTCGCCGGAAACGTCGCCGATGACGACCTTGGCGGACATCGAAGTTCGGGTGAGCTCGGGCTCGTCGTTAGGGGGCACGGAAAGGGGCGTGCGGTGGTGCTACGGGCTCCTGCGAGTGTGGTGAGGCTAACGGGCAGGGTGGCGTGGACGTTGCGTGGCCAGAGTCACGTCGGCGACGAGCTCGGCGGCGGCGCATGCGGTTGATCTTCATGCGGTCGCTACGGTGTTCGAGAGCGAAAACAGGAAGGATGGGGAGGTAGCTAAGCTCACGGCGGTCACATCGGAGCAGACGGCGAGGTCGGGGATGAGCTGGTGTGGCGGTGACGGCGAAGGGGATCTCCGACGGTGGCGTAGTCGGGCATGGTCGTTGTGGTGGCTTTGGGGCAAGCGGGCGCTCAGGGCTTGGCCTGCTCGACGGAGAGGAGGGCGGCGGAGCTTCTGGACATGGTGGGGCGACGAGGAGGCGACGGTGGGCGCGTCTACGTCGGTGGTGCGGCTGCGGCGGCATCCGCCATGGCAAGGAGAGTCGAGGGAGAGAGGCAGGGGAGTGAGCGGGGTGTCTGCAGGGTCGGGGCGGCGACGTGGAGCTCGCCCATGTGTCCAGGGGCGCGGGCGGCAAGCAGACGGCGCCGTGGCGAGCTCGTGTACGCCGGCGTCACCTCCCTGCCTGCCTGGCGGGGAAGAAGGAGCTGGCTGGCACGGGCCAGCATAGTGATGGGCCGCCAGGTGGGCTGGGTGGTGGGTTGCGGCCAGGTAAGTTTGTTTCCCTTTCATTTTCTGTTTTTTTTATTTCTGCAAGTTTGTGGCATTTCAAAAAATGCTTAGGCATCTTCAAAAATCACCAAACTGCTCATGCCCACTGTATAGAGTATATCCAAGATGGAACATTTCAGTTTGGGATTATTTGGACATTTAAAATATTTACTAGCATTTAAATGCCCAAATGCAGGTTACATATGATTTAATTCAATGACCTTATGATGACCTAGAAAATTGAGAACCAATTTTGTCAGAGGTTCTAACCCAAGACAAAAATGATGGACATTTTAGAAGGGCATTTCAGGTTCATTGAAAAAGATTTAGTAAACCCTAGTTGTTTCCAGGGGGTGTTGGGGGTTCTGTCATCCCCATTTCAAGTTTCTGGAAAAGTAGACATGATGCAACACTCTAATGCATGAACTAGCTAGGATGTGACACCCGTTTTGCGGTACACCACACCCCTCCCGATGAACAGGACCCCCGTTTTGACCGTAGCGCTCCAACACAAGTCCGTTTCCTCCGTTTTGCGGTACGCCAAACCCCTCCCGATGAACAGGACCCCATTTCGACCGTAGCGCTCCAACACAAGTCCGTTTCCTTCGTTTTGCGGTGCGTCAGGCCCCTTCCGAATGTGGCCGGTTGAACACAAGGCCGTTTCCTCCGTTCTGCGGTACGCCAGGCCTCGTTTCCATCTGCTATTCTGTCGAAGCCCTCCCGATGAACACGACGATGCATTCCGTTCCGACCCAGCCGGTTGGCTCCCCATGAACACGATGGCGATGTTGTTTCTCTGTTCCGGCCCGGCCATGTACACGAGCCCTAGCCGTACATATGCGCGAGTAGGCGTTCGAGACCCCACCCGTATGTATGTGCGTGGTCGTATTTACTTTCTTGCACCCTGGCCCCTGTATGTATGTGTACATGCTACGTGCGCGCCTCTACTACGACACGCAGCGCTCTACATCGACCAAGATGTACGCATATCGTCACGACCAGAATGACAACGCCACGTACGCTTCGAACAGGTGGGTCTCGACTGTTAGGCACTTCCTTCCGTGCTAAGAAGTAGCTGGTGGGTCCCAGCAGTCAGGGGGGCGAATCGTTTTTTGCCCGGACGCACTTCCTTGCGTGTGAAGATGTAGCTGGTGGGTCCCAAAGATCGGGGAATCGCTTTTTCACGAATACGGTGGCCCGTCTGTGGGTCCCGCTGTCACGTGGAGGAATAATTATTTTGCGCATAAAAGGATGCACTTCCTTGCGGCTGCCGTGGACCCAAATTGCCACCTCTCCATGTACAGTACTCTTCCGATGGAAGTCAGTCATTGACCACATTGACCACGCCGCGCTGAGAGCACCACGGCGGTGGACGACGGCAAGGCCTAGGAAGGGGACGACGCGGAGCTGGGGAAGATGTGGCAGTGGAAGCCCGCGCGGAGAGGAGTACAAGGGTTCACTGGTTCGGCTACGGTGTGAGGCTACCAACGCCGCAGAATAATAGGGGGTGTGGGTGAGTAGAGGGATGGCCTGGCCAGCGGTGGGAGTAGTAGGGGGCGGTGAGGCCTGCGCGGCATCACAGCCGGCCATGGGAGGCAGGAGCACGCGGCACGACCGGCGCTGCTTTGGGCAGCTAGAGCAAGAAGACCAGAGGTTGAAGAAGCACTACGGTCGTTGGATGGACATCGTACGATTACGACAGCTAGAATCGTTTATATTGACTAAGTTGACAAGGCCCTTGGTACGCCTCAACTTAGTAGGCCCACAGGTCAGCCTCCGAAACGGTGCGCCCCAGATGTCAGGGGGAGGAATCATTTTTTGGGCGGCTGAAGCAAGAATATCCAAGATTGAAGAAGAAGCACGACATCCGTTGGATGGACATCCAATGGCCACAGCTGTCAGAACCATGTGTTGTTGACAAGGCCTTGCATACGCGTCAACTTAGTTTTTTTAGGTGACGCGTCAACTTAGAAGGCCCACAAGTGTGTGGCAGAGAACATATAGCCCATTTGTGATTTGTAAGAATGTACAACCCATTTTTTAATTCTAATGAAATTTACTACAACCCATTTACAGTTTGTTAAAAGTACAACCCATTTTCTAGCTAGGACAACGATCAATAATTTCAACCAACCGCTCAAAACAAAATTCAAAAAAATTCCCACATTTTTATGGGATCTGAAATATTTTTATCCGAAATTTCTAGTAAGATTAAATATAATTTCAAAATAAAGTTGTATTACGTTAAAATCCAACAAAATATTGCGCGCGCAACAAGTAATGAAATTAAAATTTTGAAATTCCAAAAATAATATATTTTTTAAACTAATTACGCGTTTGGTGCATTCTTTATAGTTACTGCCCAGTTATTATAATTACATCCCATTTATTATTTCTTAAAGTCCATTTTCTTATTAAGCCTAATGCATACATCCTAGGAAAGTTTGCAGCCCAGCGGGGCGGAGAATAACAAGTTGACCCGGATATTGTGTACAACTGTCGACCTGCTATGCTGTCGATGTTGAAAAAAAGGCATGTGTAGTACAGTACAACCTAACATGGCTAGTCAGCCCATATTCAGCGACGCCGGAAAGGCCCAAACAAGGCTTTTGTACAACCTTTTGAAGTCAATGAGCTCAATTAATAACTTAAGAAAAATGTTACATTACAGTGGAACCTAATTAAAAGTTGTCACGAGCAAAGAAGTAATTCAACGGGTCCCACTTGTGCGTGTGCGTGTGTGTGTGGCCACAGCACAAGGCTGTGTGTGTGTGTGTGTGTGTGTGTGTGTGTGTGTGAGAGAGAGAGACCCATCGATCGATGCTCAGAATACATCTTTCAGCCATATGCATTATCGATGCTCAAGAAAACTTATATAGTTGACACAATCATATAGAACATCATAACACACCGAACTTGCATACAAAATTTCACGCAGCGGCACAACCGTGATGGAAGCAAAGTGGATCGCTATGGGTAGGGCTATGTTGAAACCAGCGAACTGCGTACATAATAGTTCATCGCCTTTATCAATGACGGGAAATATCTTGAATGCTGTGCAAAAGAAAATGTATTGACAACACAATAAGTTCTGCTAGCACATTAAGTTGACGTACAACCCTTTCTAAAAAAAGTTCTACAAAATTAGAACAGGTCACAATTAAATGTACTGGGACATCAGTGCTTCACACCCATAGCTCGAATTTAACTAGTATCTTACAAGATTCAATTGTTACCTCAAATTAGAGCACATTCAGGCAGGCAACCCTGCCTCTTCTCCCAAAGAAGCAGTGGCCTCCACCGCGCGATGGATTAGACCCTGTACCATCCATCGTTTTGAGAAACATGGGGAAAGTCTGACGTTGACTCCTATAATGGACGTCGTCGATGGACCTTGGCACCAGCGGCCGCGGCAGGACTTTGATTGATGGATTGACCACTTCTTCGACATGCACGAACACTCGATACAGGTACGTCCCTAACGTGGTCCACGGCGGCCTTGGTTGCGACGAATAGTACAACCCCGGTTCCTGCACCGGTATCTCAACACCAATCACCTTCGGTATGGTGGATGGTTCTTCATCCATGCCATAACCGTCAGAGCCCAGCTGTCTGGAGGAACAAACATACTTACGAGCTCACCTCCAAGGTCGTTGATAAGCTCATTCATGGACTCGCTATTCCAAGCACGTCGAGGCATGCCATGGAAGGTAGGATTTCTTAAAAACTCAAGCTCAGAGAGCACCGATCCCCATCCTGGGTGCCACTGATCAAAGCTCACCAGCGCGCCATCGCAGAACAAACGCCGGGAAGATTCGAACACACGGCTGCAGTCGAAAGTTGTCCGGAACCTAACAAAGAAATCAACCAGTGGCGGACAGACATCGACGAGCAAGTCACTTATTTGGATGACGTGCGCAATGCCAAGAGCTTTGACAAGGTCGTCCGGCGAGATGGGATGCCGGTCGCGGTTGATGTTTACCATCAGCACTTTGCCGGCAAACTGGTCGTCAAGCGCCGCCATGCCACTGTTGAGCGACAGCATGCAGCGACCGAAGGCAGGACGGACCTCAGCATTATGATAGTACGCTTCAGTACAGGGAGTACAGGAGGGGGATTTGGGGGAACTAGAGTAGGAATCAAGATTCTAGAGGTGGGGGAGGGGCGAGAGATTGGGGATGAAAAGGTAGCATGAATTTCAAACACGCGCAAATATGCTCCCGGGGCGCAAGCGCACGAAAACACCGGTGGCGCCCACATGTCGGCCTAAGAGTCCTTATTCTTTCTTTTCTGGAGAGCCCGGCCATTTTTTTAGGATCTTTTGAGAGCCCGGCCTGAGAGTCATAATTGACCTATTTGGCATTGCATTACTACTTGGCTCATATTCAATGACACCTCACTGGCCCAAACAAGTGTACATCATCGAAAAGACACTGAGCTCAAATTATATAACTTGAAAAAAGGAGATAAACTTTGAACACTGGAGAATGGTGATGCCCTCATTTAGCCCACTAGTAGTTCGAGACAATAAACAGTTCGGAACAACGATATATACAACATTCAAACACTGACTAGTGACTACTACTGACATAAACAACAAGGCATGATAGTTCATAAGAAATCTTGCTACACCACCAAAACGCACCCATCTGTAGCGCTCAAACTCTCGTGATCCAGACGAGAATGACATTCTAAACAGAGGCAACTATTACATAGTAAGAGTGACATAGACGAGGATGACCAAATGACAAGGAATATGTATAACAAAAGAAAGAACTAGCCAACAAGAACAAGCAGCAAAGACAACAAAGTCATTCGAAGAGATGATCCAACACCATCATAATTTTCAGCCCCGCTTCAGCGACAATGATCCGGAGACACCAGTACTCCACCCTTTCGACGCAATAGCCCAATTACCTATCAACCTGAAGGCTTGAACCACATCACTGCCTATCGTAATTGAGACATCCAAGGATCAAAGTTAATCTGGATGCCTTTGTCATTCTCACCTTCTTTTGGCTGCAGGTTGTATCATTGACAATCAGGGGAGTTTGCTCCCGAACTCCTAGGGCTCGCCGTGTAGATACAATTTTCCATAGCAAACAGAGCTTCTCTGCCATCAAGGTCCATGCCAACAGTGATCTCCTGGTTAATCGGATAATTGATTCCGAGAAACAGAGAGTGTGAACCAAGGCTGTTTACCCGCCTCCAACTAAAAAATCCTGAAGGCCCCAACAAGCTAGTATCCTGCTCATAGACGTAACAACCATTGTCTGGATACTCACGTATTTCACGGTGCTTGTATACAGTGGGGTTTTTGCAATATAAATTATTCGGCTCATGTGTCTGAATGATCATCAGACTTTTGTCGTCGTCTGGTCGAGCGAGGAACCAGTTGTGCTTCCCTTTTTTTGGCAAAGGTGGTGTGATTACAAAGGGAAGTAACTGTAGGGACACTGCATAATATCAAAAAGGACTGGCATTGTTAATGTAAGATCAGCATTGTTGAGAGTATGAGTAGGATAATGCAAGAAACAGAATTGATATGTCCCTGTTGGAACTGGGAGGAAAATACAGGGAAATGTATACTGTGTTCGAAAATATAGAAGTGCCATGCATGGTTATACTCATGTTATCTCGCAATCGATTCTTGATAGGAAACTACCATGTCATGCATGTTATGTAATCATGTTTTGTCCTCACAAACAAATTCTTCAAGGTAACTAATGCATCATGCATTGTTATATACTCGTGTTCTGTGGGCAAATTTTTTGTGAGGATATTATTCTAGCCATTGATTGTTGAAGGCCGAATGTAGGTATGTACACATGGTAAGCATTACAGGATTTCACTACTTCCAAATATAGAGTTCTCCATATGCACATTTACTTCCCTAATGTACGCTTAGATGAAACCAACAGTGTGGTGCATGTTTCTACATCATGAAAATGAGGAAACTAACATGGCCATTTGTCGGTGTTCTGGGAACGGGGGTCCCTAGACTTGCCTGCTTGCGGCCTGCGGCGTGGCTCAAGGGATGGCCCAACAAGGCCCATCTTCATCAGCACAAGCTCAAGACCCTCGCGAGGGGCCAGATTGGGCGGACAACAGGAGCTCCTCGTGCACGGCCTCGTCAGCTGGCTCATGAGGAGGCGGAGAGATAAAGGCGGGGTACCTCACGAGGTGCCCATGACGCAAGCCATGACGACCAAGGGCGCCAGGCGGGCGCCAGCCCGCGCAGTGTCCTCCTTTCCTCTTTGGTGCAAAGGAAGCAAGCGCAGGCAAGAGTGTCAAGCAAAGGCATCCGTTTCGGTGCAACAAGACCAAGACCGTCGCAACGGTAGGAAGGAAGTCATCGTGGAGCCCAAGTCGGCATCACCACCAGAGCCTTTGATAGGCGAGGACCAACTTTAGTCAGGATAAGTGTACTAGATGTTCCCCTTCAAAATGGCCAATTGTTGGCTCCCTTCCCACTCAATATTTTGGAAGAGGCTCAGGGCCTTTGCCTATAAATAGGACTAGCCACCCGCAAGGTAGAGGCATCTAGAGAGATAGAGGATTCAGCATCTGGGATCAGCAGAGAGAGAGTGACTAAACTCCCCTTAGCAGTTCATCGCACCAGCCAAGAACAGACCCTCGCGAGGCTGTTCTTCCTTGTATTGTTCATCATCAGCCAAAAGGCAATCCACCACACCACAAACTAGAGTAGGGTATTACGCCACAATGGTGGCCCGAACTAGTATAAACCATGTGTCTCTTGTGTTGTTCCTTTCATAGTTTAGATCCCAGCGAGGAGGCGAGGTGCAGGTAGGTAGAGGGCGAGATCTCCGCGTGCACCCCAGTGTTCGAACCTATAGGGTCTTCCGGAACCCGAAATCCGACATTTGGCGCGCCAGGTAGGGGTGCGCCGAAATCCGCTCTGCCGCTTCGCCCGTCGCATCGCCATCATCATGTCCGCGACCTGTGGGCAACCCTGATCCTCGGTGGCTCGCCCACAGACACAGAGCCGCCGCCTGGGGACCCCATGCCCTGTGCAGCCATGGGTCCACGGGGATGTGGTCATGGGCGACACGGACAATCTACAGCTCTCACGCCACGGCAAAGCGCCGGGCGGCGTAGGGCTTCCAACCACGCCGCGCCACGACGCAGACACCCGACGGGAGCAGGCGAACTCAAGGGCCGCGCCACGGTGGCCCGAGAGTTACCGCAATGCAGTCAGCCGGAGGGCGGCCGCGACGCGGCCGCCGAACGGGTGGCGTAGCTCCTCGGCCGCCGCCGGGGCTCACCCCTTCTGCACCCAACTCCCACCTCAGGTCCAGGGAGGCCCACGCGGAGGCTCCAAGCGGACTCCAAGGCCACTTCAACGCCAGCCAGGCCGTCAGCACCGGGCCAGCGGCGGCGCTGCCTCCGCCTCCGGCCAGCGAAGAAGGACTCGCCACGACCCACGGCCCTAGTGGGCCACCGCGCTACCACCCCCAGGTGGGCGCCTCAAGCAGGACTGCGTGGCACACAGAGCACTACAGCGCAGCCTTCGGGATGGCGGCCCCAGAAGAGTACGTGCCCCACATGATGGACCAAGGGCACGCGCATGTGGAGATTTAACAAGGCTCGCTTCCTCGACTAAGCCGAGGGACGAGGCACCAAGCCGAGCTCTTCCAGAGCCCCCGAGAAGGCCCTGGCCACACGAAGCGACGATTATCGGGTACCGCTAATTCTCAGAGCAGTGCATACGCTAACCATGGATCGCAGGAGGTGCAGTGTCGCCACAGAAGCGGGCTGCCCCACTCCCGCAGCTTCCTACCCCTCGGGAGGAGGGTGCCGGGGCTGCAGGAGAGGGGCCGAGATCCGACATCACCACCGGGCGTTGGAGCAAGGCGTCCTCAGAGGTAGGCCTCTCCGGGAGGTGCCTCGTGGCTCGCCTCGCAGAGGACCCGTGGTCGCTTGGGAACCGCTGGTGACCGCTCTACCCCATCGGCGGCATCCTGGTTTCCATTGCCGTCGGTGGCACTAGAGTGTGGCGCAAGGCGGGCCTCGTCTGGCGATATGAAGCAAGGCCGGTACCTATGAAGAAGGCCCAAAGGCTCGTGAAGCTCGCTGCCCCGTGACACTCTCACGTAATAATGAGTGGGGATGTACACGCCTCGAGTCTCAGGGTGCCGCCTCAGCCCCGGGCTCCCTCCCATGCCCAAGGCAGCACTTAGCTCTGGCTAGTGAGAAGACGCCCAAGACTAGACTAGGTGCCGACGCTGCCTTTTTCTACTTTCATTGCTTTTTTCCCTTGGCCGCTGCTTTTCCGCTGAATTTAAGTTGGATTTGAGCTTGAGATTTGCGTGTGTTCGAGGAAGGGGTGTTTAGTCTCGTTCGAGCAATCTCTCGCGCTGGTTACCACATTGCCTCAGCTGCCTCCCCTCGTGAGCCCCTCGCGAGTCGGGTCAGGCCTAGCTTAGCTTGCGCAGCCCTGCATTTCACTCAGCCGCCTCTCGTGGAGGTTTTTATTACAGGTCCTATGGGCTTGATCAGAGACACTCGAGACACCGCAGCCCTCCGCAGCTATCTCGTGGCCCACGCTGGTCGAAGGTAAACTAGCCAGCCAGCTCGTCACGCAGCCACCACTCAACAAGAAGCGTCGGGTGATATCGCATCTACTAATATGCTGAATGCAAGTTTTACATGAGGGCTCCTCCCAAAATGCCCTTATAACCTTCGTGGCAAAGCCCGAACTCTATCTCACAGAGGTAAGGAAGCAGGGACGACAGCGGTCGGATAAATCCCCCAATGCATCCTCGTGGGCACCTCCCCGAATCGTCGCCGGGCGTCGGCCTCGCCATCGATCTCTGCGTTGCCGCCAAGCGCTGTGGCCGCTCACCACGCCGCCTTCATCAGCAGCCACGACCACGCCGTCATTATCATAAGCGAAGGCCCTGACGAGGGCATCCATGTTGTCTTCCACCCAGTGCACCAGGTCGTCCCGGACGGCCTGAGGTACTGGGGCGATGGCGACGTCAAAGTCGAAGTTGGGGTCCATGTTTTGGAGATGGTCAAGACACGAGAAAAGGCGCGCCCGAGCAGGGCCCGGCTCCTCTCCTCCACCAACCTGTTGGCTCTGACCGACCGCACCTCCAGCTACATCACCACCTCGGTGAAGAACTGAAGGTTGCCGGCGTAGTTGACTGCGTGGGGCTGGCCAACGGCCGCCTCGCACATGTTACCCAAGGCCGTGTTTGCTCTCTCCCGGTGCGTGGTGAGCATGGGGCCGTGCTCATGCTCCAGGATCTACTGCTGGCGTATCTCGTCCTCGTTCTGCCGCGCAACGGCCTCAGCCTCGTCCACCCGTTGGCGGAGAAGAAGCGCTCAGCGCGGGAGGTAGTCAGCTCCTCCTGCGCCACACCAAGGGTGGCCCGGGAATCATCGTCCCGCCGCGTCACTTCATCCAGCTTGGCCCTCAGGGCGGCGGTCCTGCCTTCAGCTTCGACCCGAATCAACCCCAGCCTCTCCTCGAACTCGCGCTCAAGGTTCAAGCGGGCCATCGCCACCCGGCGTCCAACCTCTTTCAGGACGCGGGCTTCCCGCGCAGCGACGACATCCTCCGCCTGCGTCACCAAGCGCTCCCTCGTCTCCAGACGCTCAAGATCGAGCGCTGCTCGCAGCCTTCCAAGGTGCCTCCTCACGCCTCGGGTGCTCACCTGGTCGATCAAGCCACCTTCATCGACGCAGGGCCGCCTCACGCAGCTCCACCCCATCGCCTCAGGAATGGCACCGGCCCGAGTTCCCGCTGCCGCTTCCTCCGCCGCCAAGGCCGCTGGGCCAGCCTCTCGGGCCTCCTCGATGACCCAGAACGGGCCTCCCGAGAGGCCGCCATGATGCCTCGGCTTCCTCATTGTCGAGGTCACGCTGGTGGCGCGCAGGGCAACAACCGCTTTCAACAGGCGCCTCTCTTAGCCAGCGCAGGCCCTCAAATTTCAAGGCGTGCATCTTCGTCGCCACGAGCTCTTCACCAAGCAGGCTCACCGCCACCGCCCTCCAAGAAACCCTTGGCGAAGAGCGACGCTCCGAAGCGTGCTCGAGCACGCCTTCAAGGCCGCTATCCGCCCCAAATAAGCGCTGAGGGCCACGAACCAGCGCCTCCTCCGGGGGGCTGGGGCTAAGCGCTGGCGATGGCTGTGCACGCCTCGCCAGAAGCCCGACCTGGAGCCAGCCCATCCCCAAATGAAGAGCGCAGGGCTGACCCAGCCAATCGCCATCCACGACCAGATGAGAAGCCCACGGCAGGCTGGCTATGCCACGAGAAGGCTCGCGAAGGAGGGTCGCGAGGCGCGCAGAGCCGCGATGCGCCTCGGGATGGCTCACCTCTCCGACCGGCCTCACCACAAGGGCTTTGCTTGAGCTCGGAGCGCTCGAAGGCGGTGGAGAGGGTGAAGCCTGGGGGGATGGCTCCTCAGCCATCTCCGTGAGCTCGGCAGGAAGGGCCCTGTAGAGCAAGGATCAGCCAAAGCAACAGGAGGATCAGGAGCTAGGAAAGGGGAAGGCTTACTCATGAATGGCGAAATACTTCCTGCGCTTCAAGAAAGCGGCAAGGGCAATCGCCACCCAAGGCCTCCCTTCTTCTCGAGAGCCTCAAAGTCCACGCGATGCGCCCAGAGTTGAGCGCAGGGTCACCGCGACGAGGAAGAAGCATCAAGGTGACCAGCGCTGTGGGCGCCGTCTCGATGCACGCCGACGGTCGCCTCACCAAGAAGGGTAGCTGGGCCTCAGGGGCCTCAACCACGGCGCGCCCAAGGGCAGCGGCTCAACACCTTCAACAAAGCAGACGGGCCTCGTGAGCTGCCCCTCAGAGTGCTACCGGCATCGTCATCCCGGCGGGGGCCCCTCACCTCCAATGCCCATGCCTCCTCGCCCGCCACTCGAGGAAGGACCGCTGGGGACCGGAAGGGCAGTCACCACCACTGGTTCTCGCGAGGCCCTCAGAGGCCAGCGGGGCGCAGCCCCCATTCGTCGAAGCTGGGCATCTGATTCACAAAGTCGCCCCTGTTCGAGCAAAACTACAGCAAAGCCCCCCCCCCTTGCCGGATGCTGCCGGGGGTGGGGTCCCCAGTCATGACCAAGAGCACCTTCCTCGGCGCTTCAGGCGTCAGGTCCTCCTCCTGGAGCCTCATGCGATCCTCACGCCCGCCGAAGGTCCACATCCGGCGGGAGTGACGATGGATAGGGGCAATGCAGCATAACAGGAACTCCTTCACCACCTTGGGCGCCACGCCGAAGCGCCCTCGAGAACGCCGGGCGACGCTTAGATTTAAGACGAGCCGGGGCTCGTGAGCGCCTCCTGCCCCACTGAATTGGGGACAGCGGGAGATGTTGGCTCCAAAAGCAGGGGGCTGGGCACCATGACATCCATGTACAACCACCGCTCGCGGAACCCAGGCGCGGGCTGAGGAAGACTGAAATCAATCCCTGAAGGCACTGTTTCTGGTGCGGTAATGAAGCTCACGCACCCCGAGCATTGAGTGGGGTCGACGAGGCGCAGAGAGAAGAAGTGACGCAGCAAGGCAACTGAAGGAGGGATACCCATCATTGCCTCACAGACAAAGGCGAAGATGGCAAGAAGAGTAATGGATTCAGGACCCAAATGCATCATATGGATCTGGTAATGGGAAAGCACAAGCTGAAGAAATTGGAAAAGGGGGGAACCAGTCCCGCCCACAGGGCGTCGGCAAAGTACCGGACCTCAGTGACTATTCTGTCGATGGAGAAGTGAGACGCGGGCCAGGCCGTCGTCCTCCCACACTTGTTGAAGATGGTGGCCAGAGCAGAGCTGACCTTGCCCAAGCCTTCTCGGTTGAGTATGATCGACCGATCGACGGGCCGGGCCGACGACCATGAAGCGCGGCGGAGGCACGAGTTTCTTCCCTTTCCCCTTCTTCGTCGGAGCCATGGCGACGGAAGGTGGGAGGATTCGAGATTGGATTGGAAGCGGAGACTGGAGCTCGAGAGGAGGAAGAGCAGGGGACGGTCGAGCAACGAAAAGGGGAACGACTGTGTGCAACCCTGGGTCTGCCTAGATGGGCGCAAAATAAGGAGGTGTGGGGGAATAGTGCCACCCATGTCCAATCAACCGCCACGCGGCGCCCGAGGCCGCAGGCTGTTAGGGCCCGCGGCGCTTCGCCCTTGCCCGTTTGCTTCTCTGCTCAGCCAAGTCCAGGTGTGCCTTGGGCCCGGGGGCTACTGTCGGTGTTCTGGGAATGGGGGTCCCTGCACTTGCTCGCTCATGCCCGCGGCGTGGCTCAAGGGATGGCCCAAGAAGGCCCATCTTCATCAAGACAAGCTCAAGACCCTCGCGAGGGGCCAAGCCTTTGCGGGGCGCATAACAGGAGCTCCTCGTGCATGGCCTCGTCAGTCAGCTCACGAGGAGGCGGAGAGATCAAGGCGGGTACCTCACGAGGTGCCCATGACGCAAGCCATGACGACCAAGGGCACCATGCGGGCGCCAGCTCGCGCAGTGTCCTCCTTTCCTCTTTGGTGCAAAGGGAGCAAGCGCAGGCAAGAGTATCAAGCAAAGGCATCTGTTTCGGCGCAACAAGACCAAGACCGTCGCAACGGCAGGAAGGAAGTCATCGTGGAGCCCAAGCCGGCGTCACCACCAGAGCCTTTGACAGGCGAGGACCAACTTTAGTCAGGATAAGTGTACTAGATGTTCCCCTTCAAAATGTCCAATTGTTGGCGCCCTTCCCGCTCAATATTTGGGAAGAGGGCCAGGGCCTTTGCCTATAAATAGAACTAGCCACCCGCAAGGTAGAGGCGTCTAGAGAGATAGAGGATCTAGCATCTGGGATCAGCAGAGAGAGAGCGACTGAACTCCCCCTAGAAGTTCATCGCACCAGCCAAGAACAGACCCTCGCGAGGATGTTCTTCCTTGTATTGTTCATCATCTGCCCAAGAGGCAATCCACCACACCACAAACTAGAGTAGGGTATTACACCACAATGGTGGCCCAAAATAGTATAAACCCTGTGTCTCTTGTGTTGTTCCTTTCATAGTTTAGATCCCAGCAAGGTGGCGAGGTGCAGGTAGGTAGAGGGCAAGATCTCCGCGCGCACCCCAGTGTTCGAACCTAGAGGGTCTGCCGGAACCCGAAATCTGACACGATTGATACACACTCATATTTAGTAGTAGTATATATATTACTGTAAAATAAGGAGAATATCCATATATTCCTAACCGTTTGATTATTCAGGGGTACAAATTGGTTGTAATGACATGGTCACAATCGCATGAATTAACTCATTCCAAATAGAGCTGATTTATGACATCTCTAATACATTGCCATAGTTCTACTCAAATTCTACTCAAAAAGGGATATGCCAATCATCACAAAAAGTTCAAACAGTGTCATGGCGTCATCATTAACATGAGACGGAAACAACTTACACGCCTGTCCCAGCAATATGTGGTGCCATCTGCTTTGTCGATCACGTAGATGATGCCATTGTGTTCAATAGCATCACATAAGTGTGTATCAGCTTTGTCGATGATTCATTGCGAGCTGGGTTGTCTCCAGCTAAAGAAGGCACCGGGTAAAGATAGGTGAGTCGAACAAGGCAATTGGCTTGAAGTCTACGTAGTTCTCATGTCGTGTGGGCACTTGGCAAATTACAATCTTCTGCAAAACAAGGTCCGTCCAACTGACGTGGTAATCTAGATGACTTGGACCGCGATGGTAAAACTCTATATAATCCAACGGAGGAAGGATAATCTCATGGGAGGTCTGGAAGTTCATGAGCACCAACTTTTTACCATCTTCGCTAAAGGCAGCCATCCAGTGGGAGTTCATACCGACCCAGTACATACCTGCCAAGAAGTTTCGGGCTATGGTGATTGGATCGAAGTCGAGGGAAATCATGTACGGCGACCCACTACATAACTGCAAAGAAGTTTCGGCTAATGGAGATCGGATTGAAGTCGAGGGGCATCATGTACGCCTCCGTATCATGGTGAGCCAATCTTGCAAGACCAGATAGCAGCAAGCAGGGTGTCTTGAAAACATTAGGCCTCGCTTCAACGATGGCCGTGTGCATGTCCCTCGAGCATGCAGCCAGCCGCAGGGCGCTCAACATATCCATACACGAACAAAAGAGGTCGAGGATGTCACTGGGGAGATTGCTCCAATCGCAGCTCATATGGATGCCGTGCGGTTCGCGTTCGGCCATGGTGGAGTTTGGAAGGTGGGGGTTTTGGGGGGCTTGCTTTACGCGGGAGAAGGTTGTCGGTGCTGGAGCGGCTAGCGAGGGAATAGTGGTACTGGGGGAGGCGACCGGGGCGACGGTACACGGGGGCAGAGTGAGATGGAGATGGATATGGAGATGGAGCGGTGCTATGGGAGGGGAGAGGGAGACGAGGCAAGGCATGCTAATGTGTTGTACAGCGGTGGTGACAAACTGCACAGTGCACAGGGTGAGGCTGACTTTGGTAACCCAAACACGCCGCCTGGACTAGTGTCAGGCGCAGGGTGTTGTCACTTCATTGTGAGGACCGGATGAATAGTATTTTGACCATCAAGTGTACCACAGTTGTACTACTACTACTACTACTAGTAGCAACATGAGTACTCCAGTACTATATAGAGGAAATAGGTCTCCCGTGCTAGCATGCCTGTTCACTTCATCCTCCAGGTATCATCCATATTGCAAGCAGAACCAAATTCTCGTGCATGCGGTAGCGGAAGATGGGCCTTTTCTTTTTGATGAGGATAACCGTGTATTCCTTAACCAGAGAATGTTGTGTCTCCCACGCACGTGCCAATATCCATCTGAACGAGCTACGACACATTTTTTTATCTGTTTGCATAGGTCCCACCTATCAGGAAGGATGGGCACGTATACGAACAGGTACGACTCCTCAGTCTAGCAGCATAGCCTTTTCGTTTAGTCTACCTAGCCGTCTAATCAACTGCCTCCACGCCACTTCTCCCATTTACTTCTCCATCAGGAACCGATTTTCCTCGGCTTCTTCACCTCCCCTTCGTCTTCATTTGCATCCAAACCCTACTACGTTCACATTGTTTTAACCTCTCTAAATAATCATCTACTACTTCAGTTATACTAGCCGTCTAATCCTAATTCTCCAAACCATAGCCCTCCGTTCCAGCAGTTCCAAATGGCGAAAGAGATCGAGATGCAGGTTTTTAGCGTCCAACATGTCCTTGTCGAAGACTCATTGAGCATAGTTGGCACTGTCACCGTCCACCCAAGGGTTGTTCGAAAGTGGATCAACAATGTATCCAACTCCCTCGAAAAGGTAGAGACGAGGGTCATCGGTCTCGACGCAGAGTATACGGAGCGTGCCACTGGGAAGATCCAACGCACCGCCATCCTTCGGGCCAGCCTCAAGATGATGTTTTGGTGTACCACATCATACACGCGCCTCCATACCGTGAGCTTCATGATTTCTTGTCTCAGAGGACATATACTGTGGGGCAGCCATCGAAGGGGACAAATATAAGCTGGAGCCGCATAACCTTGATTTCAAAAGCATCGCTCACCTACAAACCGTAATCAAAATTCTCAGAGAAGATTGTGATAAACAGACCCCATCCCTATTCGACGTAGAAAATTTTGTGTTCGGTACAAATCTTCAGAAGGGTGACGAGATGGTGGCATTAGGGTCGTCTGGATGGGAGAATTATCCCTTGACGTACGAGCAAATAAAATATGATGCCCTCGATGCCCGTGTGAGTTTCGAGATAGCTGCAAGGTCCAAAGAGCTTGTTGCGAAGCCGTCTCCCATAAGGCTGCACCAGCAGCAGGGCATTATGGATGGATGAACTATTTCCTCTCTTGTAAAAAAATTATTCCCTCTCGGTGTATATTGATATAGATGGACTATTTCGATGGTGTGCATGTCTTTGGAACAAGTAATAGCGTGGGTCCGCTTGACTATAAGGAACTATTTATCCGCCTAGCTTTCTCTACTACTCCTTCCAAAGGATCAAGATGCAATGCATGTGTCCGTAGACATGACAGCTTGTCCATGGAAGTTCAACTACGGCGACCATCACGTTTCATCCATTCCCACTCGCGATTCCCACGACGCCGCTCCAACCCACGGCACCACGTCCCCCGACGTGTGCCTCACCCCTCTCGGCCGCACCGCCCCTCTACCTTTGTGTGCATGACATGTGGGCCACCTTAAATGCGGCGAGCATCAACTTTCTACCACAGCCACACGCGATTCCCACGACGCCGCCTGAACCCATGACACCACACGTCCCCCGACCTGCGGCTCACCCCTCTCGGCCCCACTGCCCCTCTCCCTTCAGGAGCATTACATGTGGAGTAGCCACCTATAAGGTCCACATGTTATTGACTCAAAGGTAGGTATAGTAAGGCACTGAAGCTCAGTCACGCGGCAGGCCTTTTCCTTTTACTAGCAATGTGCCCGTGCTTGCGATGGATCCAAAGTAGTAGAATAGTAGTACTTGTTCACAAAATTGAAAGAAATCACTCTTGTTTTGACATACTCCTAATATATTACTCCCTCCGTTCCTAAATATTTGTCTTTTTAGAGATTTCAAATGGACTATCACATACGGATTATATAGACATATTTTGAAGTGTAGATTCACTCATTTTTCTTCGTATGTAGTCACTTATTTAAATCTCTAGAAAGACAAATATTTAGGAACGGAGGGAGTACTTTTCACTCAAAATATATTTCTCAGGATTTTTTGATGAGGTGAGGGAGGGATGTGGTTGCTTTCAAGATAGTAAGGGGTTTTCTGCAAATTGGAGCAGAGAAGTGGGCTATTGTTGCAATAATGCCACAACTTACCTCGCAGCCGTTAGATGCAGATCTAATGGTCAAAAACGACAGATGGCAGACACACCACCATCACCAACTAAGTCTTTTATAGGAGTACGAGTAGAGAAGTATGTATAAATTGTAACATTTTGGTTCTGCTCCTTGGCACGGTCTATAGATAGAAATAACAATTGGAAACACTAGGGCGGGGCTATTTCCGCCAGATAAGCAGGGTACATAGTAGCTAGGTTGGCGCATCGTCGTTTGGTCACACGTGGTCCGGCATGTTCTAGTGTTTCTAGCAAGATGCCCGCGCGTCGCACGAAGTTGATGGAAAAGTTAAGCACAACTTATAAATTGACGGGAGTACTAGTTAGAGTGATGCATATAATTAAGCAAAGGGATCACACATGTCGGTATTGACTCGAATGAGAATGCAACAGCACAATAAGAATTAAGGCCACGACGATGATGCAATCATAGTGGTGGTTACAGAAGGCAAGAAGAAAGATGCATCCAACAACATACGACCTCCTCCTCCTCAACTTAGTGTGCAGGGCCACCGACCGGCGGCTAAGGAGCGGCGGCTTTTGTGGCGAGGTCGAGGTGCTTCTCAGCAAAGGCATCCAAGGCTTCCAACCGGTTGAGGAAGGCCAACGTCGTAGCGTCCTCACTGGCCTTGTAGATACCTATGTACACGATTTGCTCGTACACGTGGATGTGTAGGTCGACGAATTCTTGCAAGGCGAGGTGCCTCGCAGCGAGCGCGACCTCCATATGGACATTCTTCATGGCGTCGGTGGGCAGTCGCAGGGCCACTAGTGCTTGAAAGAGGTTCCGGCCATGGAGGCCGATTAGGGTGGCAGGAAATGAGGAGCCCGGGTGTGCAGGCTGGAGGAGTACGGTGATATCGTCCGCGAGCTTCTTGAGGACGGTGAACTTGTTGGTGGTGGCAACGACCATCTGGTCCAACTGAGAGTCGTAGTTAGCGTCGACGGCGGCCATCCACCAGCCGGTCTCCAACACCGTCTGGAGATGATCCTCGGCGCCATGCCGCAGGCCGACGTCGTGGACCATCTGGCACAGCCGCTGGCCGCTCGCGCGCATCACCGCCATGGGTCTGGAGTGAGCTCTTTTGCACTTAGTGTAGGTGCTTAGGCACATGCTTAGGTGCGTACGATGTGGTAGATGCATTGGAATGGAGGGGCACCTTTATATGAGGGCAAACTGCGTTGCATTCACATCGTGCAGCCTCTTTTCCCGGTCCTCCTCCCATTACTTCCCTCATGCATTAATTGAAGGAGGATGCATTGGTCGTTCAACATTTTGGGAACCGCTACTCCCTGCCTCGTCTGCATTAAAGCCGTATCAGGAACTGCGCCGCCCGCTGTCAAATCGAATAGTACTGTGCCGCCCAGTTGAAATCTCTAAAAAGAAAAATATTTAGGAATGGAGGGAGTAGAAAACAGAGTTGGTGATGATGGTGTGCGTGCCATCCTGCAATATAGGCTGTCGTATTTATATCTAAGGATAGGAAGGAAACTATGGCAATTTTGCAAAAATATACCCACACCCCTCTCCACGTTTGCAAATACGGCCTTCCCTTGTTCATCCTTTTCTCTCGCAAGATAAACTACTCACACAAATGCATCTTGATGTTCCATGCAACGCACGGGCATCTAGCTAGTTTCTTTTAAAATAGTTACTGCGATAATTGGGTTGAAATGATATATTTTAAGTCTCCCCCGAATGATTTCATATTCACAAGTAGTAACAAAGAAAAGGTTGCCTTGTTAATTAACAGAAAACAGGGTGAAAACTATGACATGAGGCCGGTAAAAACGAGGCACACTGGGTTCAGCATCAGCATCACTACAGCTGTGCACGCGCGAGAAGTCTACATATCGAGGGGGCTACTGAGCGAGGCACAAAGACACAATGTTCGAGAGAGAAACCAATTGATAGATTACGATCAGATCGAGTTGTCACCCTTCTGCTGTCATTGTTGGGGTGGGGGGAGGGGGAGGGAGACAAAGACGTATCGAGAGTGTGCGCGGTAGGCACAGAGGCACAACTAGCGAGTGTGTGTGTGTGTGTGTTTGAAAGAGGAGTAGATAGACTACTATCAAGATCGAGGTGCCACCCTACTCCTTCGGTGTTGGGTAGTGTGTGTACGTGTGTGTGTGTGTTTGAGAGAGAAGCCAGTCGATAGATTAGTATCAAGATTGAGGTGTCACCCTACTCCTTCGGTGTTGGGAAGTGTGTGTGTGTGGTTGTGTGGGTGTGGGTGTGTGTGTCGGGGGGGGGCAGTGACACTTACATATCTCTACTCTTATACAAAAACAGAGTTGGTGATGATGGTGTTCCTGCCATCCTGCAATATAGGCCATCCGATTTATATCCGACGGATAGGAAGGAAACTGTGGCAATTTTGCAAAAAGATACCCACACCCCTCTCCGCATTTGCAAATAAGGCATTCCATCATTCATCCTTTTCTCCCACAACATGTACTACTCATACAAATGCATCTTGATGTTCCATGCAACGCATGGGCATCTTGCTAGTAGGGAGAAGGAGTTTGTGTGACACATATCTAGCTATATTAAGGGATAGGTAGATAGCATTTGTGTGAGGCATACTTAAAGCATCACGAAGATAAACAAAACGGTGTGCATGCAAGTGCCGAAAAAAATGAAGCGAGAAACAATGTGTGCACGGGCGCGCGTGCACGCGCGCGCGCGTGTGTTTGTGTGTGTGTGTGTGTGTGTGTCTGAGAGAGAGAGAGAGAGATAGAGAGAGAGGGAGAGACCGAAATCTCAAAACAAAAGGTGCTCTGCTGGAATCCCATTGTATGTAGTCATATGGTTCCGGAACTCGAGTTAACCTTAGGCATATGTGTGAGAGACATTATTATACTTTGAGACATTAGTGGGTGTGGGTGGGTGGAATTAAAGGGGTGGGCGTGTTCGACAGAGAGAGCGTGTGTGTTTCTGTGTGAGAGACTTGTAGGACGAGGTAGAAAGACGAATTCTAACCTTGACCGAGGGAGAGAAATACATGAAGTGCGCGTGTGTGATTCTGATGCCCACAGGGAAATGAGATATGTATACGCGTGAGAGAGATTGCACAATTCATTAACGTATCACTATCTAGCGATCGTGGACGTGCATCCCTTGAACATAAATCAATATCTACTTCTTATCATGGCCAAAGGTACAATATCGATTCAACGCTATAAAGATTGGACACTCACATGTCACATTTTTTTCGATTTAAATAAACCTTTTCAGTTGTGTATGCCAAAGTTACAGTGATGTTTCTTCAAACAACAATGTAGCTATCATGTACATGCACCATTGTTACTCCTGCATTCAAAATCATTAGTCTTGGATGATTTAAGGTTCTATTATGAAGTAATATATGTAATATTCATATATGAATTCAATGTGTACGCAATTTATGAAATGGAGGCTATGTAATCATATGAGGTAACACTTTTAAGTAGCGGACTACAATATCTATTTCCTTTTGTGCGCCTCTACACTAACACGTCAATGCATTATGTTTAAAGTAAATAACCAATTGCGCTAAATTATCTATTTACACAAGAAATATATAGGCTTAGTGTTAGATCCCTTTTTGTGAACGCGCCACTACACCTGCACGATTGGTCACGCGCCTGTGAACGTCCAAGTTATCGGCGCATCATCCCGAGTTATTGTCTTTTTTCTGGGGTGGACTTCACTCCAGTTATTAACTGCTGATGTGTGCCCCGTGTACATAGTCTCGCATGACCTTCCCGCTAGCACGGTCCAAAATTAGTTGAAACTGGATACGAACGATCCTGCGGGCGGCAAAATCTCCCGCCTCCTTCTAAAATTTCTGCCACCTTAGTCTTTAGCATGCGAAATTCCCCTTTTCTCCTTGGTGCACGGAGAGCAACAGTTACAATACCGCCCTCATCTACATAATAGGTCGGGGCTGCTTTGGTAGCTTACGATTCCCCCCCCTCCACTACATGGCACCCGCATTTCCTCTCCCCTCCCGCAAAAACAACTAACTCCACAGCACCAGAGAATCTTACATCACGTCGTCTGTACTTCATCGGCCTTTCTCCCCTCCCCTCTCAAAACCCTAGACTGCTCATCCACCGGTGTACCAGAGCCCATTCACTGCCAGCGGCGTCCACCTCGCCGGATCTGCTTCTGCGGCCGCATCTACCCCTCCCACCTCCCCTAGAAACAAGTAGACTGCTCACCCACCACTGTACCATAGGCCATTCAGTGCCGGCCTTGTCCATGGCGCCAGATCTTCTTCGCCGGTACTCTCGTCAACCGCAGCGCATCTGCAGTCGCTCATTCGTACTCCCCATCGGAGACGCTTCGTCCACACCCCCCCCCCCCCCGGAGCCGCCCCACCGACGCCCCCATACACGGCCTCTGATCCTCTTCCCCGACACCTCCCTCAACCCTACCGGAGCCGCTTCGCCGACACCATCGTCAACCCCATCGGAGTAACTTCGCCTATACCATTCTCAACCCTACCAGGGCCGCTTTGCCAACTCACAAGTCCACAGCCTCAGATCCGCTTCCTCGCACCCTCATCCAACCTACCGGAGCAGCTTCTGACGCCCCGTCCACGACCGGAGATCCGCATCATCGACACCATCCTTAACCCAACCATCGGAGCAGCTTCACCTATGCCCTCCACGGCCACAGATCCGCTTCGCCCACACCGTAGTCCACCCTACCAGAGCCGCTCCACAAACACCCTACTCGACGGTTCTAGATCTCCTTACCGGACCCCGACAGCCAGCGCAGCGTCATCACCCTTGACGTTTACAACTGATTCCCACTGCTCGAAAGATGCCAAGCACCCTCCACGGCCTAGGTACTTGTCACCTTTAAACCCGGCCCAAAGATCACCGCCTGATGTACTTCAAATATACTAACAGGTCGTTGTTACCTGTTATGCAGCTGGCAAAAACTACAAGGACGATGTTTCTTCTGGATCTAACAGCTTGGCTAACCAATATCCTGGACTGAGGCATTGCTATGATCTTGTAAGTGCGTCCCTCTCTCTTGTATTGTTCTGTGCCTACCAGCGTGCTTTGCTAGGATTTTCGACCAGTAAGCCCTTTGTGCAGACAATGATTTCTAATACTTGCTGCTAAATTAAATATGTAGATGTCATACATGATACTACCTCGTACCTCCGTTCCTAAATGTAAGTCTTTCTAGACATTCCACTATAGGCTACATACGGAGCAAAATGAGTTAATCTACACTCAAAAATGCATCTATATACATCTGTATGTGTTCCATACTGGAATCTCAACAAAGAAATATATTTAGGAACAGAGGCAGTACATTAGAAAAATCGTAGGTGGCATGTAGGAATTCCAGTGCACTACATTAGGCTCCCTTAGAGTGCCTACTAGTCCAGAACACAGAGTCATGGCTAGTTTATGCTACGCACACAATCATTAATTGGTGGTTTAAATATGCGCAAGGGATACGCAATGTATTATCATGTAGAGATGTCTGAAATTAGCCGTGTCAACTTGTAGATAGGGTTACACAATGAGAAAGTACAAGATGTATGTGGCAAGTTCATGGAACATCGCACAAAAAGGAGAGGCAGCGGTGAGCCTATATAGTGTGCTATGGTACGTCACTCCTCCATTGCAATCATCGTGACTTGTTATTTGTATGTCAGTTCTATTGGCCAAGTTTCCTAGGGACAGTTATTACGAGTTATCCTAAGAAAATAAGCACCTGTGAATATAAGCTCCATGTAATAAGCCAACCAGTTCTTTTCATTGCGTTTTCAGCTTATCTTTGGTATGATCAGTGAAAAGTCTAGATTGCATTATATTTTTTCATTTTGCTGCCCATATGAAAATTAATTTGACTTGCGAACATCACAAATTGAACCCAGTGCAGTAATTAATATGATAGGAAAACATACCATCAGTATTTTCTCAAAATGCAAATACAAAGATACCATCTACTTGGCACAATCTACTTTGGTGAATGTTTTCCATAGAGATCCCATTGCCTAATATAAACGAAGAACGCATGACCCACATTTAAATGAAGAACACTTTTTTATTGAAATTCGATGGTCCAAGTGGCTGGTTATTATCATACAGCAGCACCATCTGAAAGCATCATATAGCAGCAGTAGCTCATAGCAACTCATCATAGAGCAGCAACAGCGGTGTGCAATTCATCATATACCAGCAGCAGCTCATAGCAATTCATCATATAGCAGCGGCAGCTCATAGCAATTCATCATATAGCAGCAGCAGGAGCAGCTCATAGCAATTCATCATATAGCAGCAGCAGGAGGAGCTCATAGCAATTCATCATACAGCAGCAGCAGGTGCAGCTCATAGCAATCCATCATATAGCATCAGCAGGAGCAGCTCATAGCAATTCATCATACAGCAGCAGGAGCAGCTTATAGCAACTCATCATATAGCAGCAGCAACTCATAGCAATTCATCATATAGCAGCAGCAGCAGCGGCTCATAGCAATTCATCATATAGTAGCAACAGCTCATAGCAATTCATCATATAGCGGCAGCAGGAGCAGCTCATAGCAAGGAGAAGCAGAAGCAGCTCATAGCAATTCATCGTATAGTGGGTCAGAATGAAAATTTGGCAAAAAAATAGAGGAGATCCTCACCTTGTTGGATGAGCTCATCCTTCAACAGCACCTCAAGGCCACGGCCTGGGAGGTGGGGAGGGGGAATAAGGTGCCTTCTACCGCAGTGTGGCATCAGCCATAGTTGTGCAGCGCCTGCTGGAGTAGTGTGTTGGACGAACCACAGTGGAGCAGCTGTTGGAGACCATGAGAATGAGGGGCGGCGCCAGACGGAGGAGCAGCCAGGGAGATTTTCCCCTACCCGCCGGCCATGTAGCCTAGCTGGACAGAGCATCGTCGAGGACCAGGCCAGATGGGACTAGTGGCAACGGCTCGCTGGAGGAACCCTAGTGCTGTAGGCAGGGGATCAAGGTAGAGGGAAAGGGGAGAGGAGATGCAAGCGGGCAAGGCAATGAACGCTTGCATGTTTGTTTTACGTGAGGATGAGGTGTGACGCGGGCGTCAATAGTTGCATTTTGAGTGTAATATAGGCAGATAACAGAGTCATTTCACTATTCCCCTTCCCTTCAATTTTTAGTGAGGTTCTACCCAAAACACCCACCTCCAAAGAGAAATTAGTTAAGCCCAAGCCCATAACTCAAAAATGACTTCTTTACATCTTTTATGGCTTATTTTGACAATAAGCCCTGAAAAGGCGGAATAGAACTGGTCCTTAACCTGCAATTGAATTATGCATGCAATGATGAAACACTCCTGCCTGCTATAGTGTACATTTAGGCATCATCATACATGGCATAACCTAATACACGTGCATTCCATTGTAGAATCTGGAATATGCAATGTTTATGTTAGTTCATCCGTTACACATGATGTTTAAATGCCCCTTAAATCTGGTCAGTCAAGTGATGGTATTTAAGCCTCCTTCTTTGCTTCTTTCTTGATATGTAAGATTTGCTCACACATCTGTTTAATTGCTTGTTTGCATCAGCCAGCCATACTAGGACTGTTTGCTTTGATTACTTGTTGTTCTTGACCTAACACTCTAACAGAGCTTGTCAATGATTTAAACACTAAGGGCTGCTGTAGTGGGGCCTTTTCTAACTCATAGGTGACATAAAGGTTTGGCTGTACACTAAAGTAGGCTCTCCAAAAGTACCTGGAGATCCAGTTCAAAGGTATGCCTAGTTTTTACATAGTGCAGACATAGTAAATGCTCATTTCATTGTGTGCAAGTGCAAGAGATGCGGCATGTTTCATTATGTGGTGTTGTTTTGTTATAATCTCATCCTTTTGTGTTAAAAGACCTGAAAGTATGCATATTTATCTTCCAAGGAGACGAGTAACTAGTTTGTGTCACCTTGCAGAGGGGGTGCAATGAAGATAAGATTGAGGATTTCCGAGTACAAGATATTAGGAAGGAGCCTTGCAAGAGAAGTAGGAGCTACGCTGAGCCTCTTCAACCTGTTAAGGTAAGTCACTGGATCCAACTCAACAGTTCAATTCCTTGTTTGTTTCAGGCATAGTTAATTTGCTCTTTTCAATTGCTTTATTTGTCCTCAGTTAATGAGATGCCCAAAGAATGATGCCTGATGTTGGGTACTTGTATAACTATTAGTTGACATAATTAAAGGCCTTACCATTTAATTACTCTGCCTTAGTGTGCCTGAAGCTTTGAAGTCTATTAACCAACTATTATTGCATGAGGCTCACAATCTAGTTTATACTAGGCCAATGATTGCATAGTTTTGCTTGCTTTAGTATGTTTGTATGAAACCCTCTGCTGTTCATTATGCTCCCTAAGACTTTAATTGAGCTACAGAATGCCCAACTGCTTACTTACTTCTACGCAACATGATGTCTAAATTTGTAACTTGTCTGTGTTTTGGATTGGGCCCCAACATAATGCTCCTCTGGTGAGCTAAGAGAGATTTCTCTATGCAGGCTGCACAGACTACCTTTTTTATAATTATTAAAATATCACCTACTTATGCTTCATGATGTGTAACATTATTGTTAGTCCTGTTTTGCCATGTACAAAATAGTCTGTCTTGCTCGCTTCACTGTTGTAACTATATTTTTGCCCTAGTCATGTGTACTTAAATAAACATTTCAGGATGAAGTGACATCATCACAAAGATCTGCGAGCAGTTCGGCATGGCCGTTACCGAATGATTATGGATTGGAACTGGAATGTGCTGATGTTCTTGAGCATCAACTAGAGGTGGCAAGACAACGTGTACATGATTCTCAACGTACAATCAACAAGTTGAGACTGGACATGCAGGTATTAGACGCAGGAGTCAAAAAATGAAACAAGACGCTGAGGTAACAACGAAGGAATTGGAGATTTTGGAGACTAAAATTTGTGCTATCTAAATCCGGCCAATCCTATTTTCTGAAGAGATTATAGTTCAAATGGTAAGTTATGTTGATGCGCGTCCATGATGTATGAGCTGTGTTTGCCAAGTGTATGTAATTTGCTGTTTGTGTATGCTTTATTATCACTGGTGCCGAACCATAATGCCAAGTGGGTATAATCGGCTGTAATTTCTTTTTTGTATAGTGTAGGATTATTCTACGTTTCTATGCCTTAGTCTCTTTATTGTATAGTGTATGTTTTTAGAGGTGATAGTATAGAGTAGGATAATTCTTTGAATATGTTATATCCTTCAAACAGGGGCCAACTCGCCCAAACGTTGTAGTGACCATGGCCCTCCACAGGCCGTACGATCCATGGGCCATCTACGGGACGGACGATCCATGGCCTTCTATGGTCGTCGGATCCGTGGGCTTTCTATGGGCTGTCGGATCCATGTGCCTTCTATCGGCTGTCGGATCCATGGGCCTTGTATGGGCCGGCGGATCCATGGGCCTTCTATGGGCCGTCGGATCCATGGGCCTTCTATGGGTCGTCGGATCACTGGGCCTTATATGGGCCGTCGGATCAATGGGCCTTCCACGTCCTGTAGGATCCATGGGCCTTCTACGGGCCGTCTCATCTATGGGCCTTGTACGGGCCGTATAAGGGGCCGTAAACGGGCTAGAGTGGAAATCATACGTTTTATGGGCTGACCATAACGGGCCGTTAATAGGCCGTATTTGATGATGCTATGAAAATGGCCCAACAGATTAACGGGCCACAAACGGGCCGACTGTATTCATTGCATTACCTGTACCTGCAAC
Organism: Aegilops bicornis; assembly: GCA_021605145.1. Taxonomy (NCBI): domain Eukaryota; kingdom Viridiplantae; phylum Streptophyta; class Magnoliopsida; order Poales; family Poaceae; genus Aegilops; species Aegilops bicornis. Next base: position 422,722,175 of record CM038675.1, on the reverse strand, counting down.
TATTGTTGTAGTAATCTGTGAGCCACGAGGACTCAGCAATCCCATTACCATGGGTATCAAGACTAGCAAAGCTTAATGGTATGGAAAGGATAAGTGGTGAGGTTGCAGCAACGACTAAGCATGTGTGGTGGCTAACTTACGAGTACAAGAGTAAGATGAGAAACTACGCAAACGGTCGCAAACTAGTACTGATCAAGAAGTGATCCTGAACTACTTATGTCAAACATAACCCAACCGTGTTCTCCTCTCGAACTTCCCCGAAAAGAGACAATCACGGTTACGCACGCGGTTGGTGTATTTTAATTGAGTTTACTTCAAGTCCTCTATAACCGGATATTAACAAATTCCCATCTGCCACATAACCGCGGGCACGGCTTTCGAAAGTTTAAACCCTACAGGGGTGTCCCAACTTAGCCCATAAAAAGCTCACGATCCGCGGAGACAATCCTCCATCGCGGGACCCTCCGATCACACTCGGAGTCCCGGTGCACAAGACGATTCGACAATGGTAAAACTAATCTAGCAAAGCCTCCCGGCGTGTCGACACCCTAATAGTAGTCGTGCGTATCTCGTCTCAGGTCACGTCCGGATGAGCAGTCCGTACAACCAAAACCAGTCCTCGAGTTTCCCCGTGGTGGCGCAACAAAGGGCTCTATTTTGGGACCAACACCATTAGCACTGGCCCCTCCCTGTATGTAGAAAAGAATCCTCGGGTTCATGACGCCCTATGCCAATTAATTATCTAGTTCAAGTATTATTATGGCAAATGTTAAAACCAATGTTGGGCCTTGCTGGAAGAGTTTTATTCAAAGCGAATTGTCAACAGGGCCCCATACCCCTCACCGTGTTAGGGACACAAAGTCAAGGAACATAACAACGATATGATAGAAACTAGGGCGGCAAGAGTGGAACCAAACACCAGGCATAAGGCCGAGCCTTCCACCCTTTACCAAGTATATATGTGCATCAATTAAATTAGAGATATTGTGATATCCCATGATATCCATGTCCCAACATGGAACAACCTGCAATTGCACCTACAACTAGCAACGCTATAAGAGGGGCTGAGCAAAGCGGTAACATAGCCAAACAACGGTTCGCTAGGTAGGGTGAAAAGGTTAGAGGCTATCATGGCAATTTGAGAGGCTTGATAAACAAGTGGTAGGTAGCGCGACCTAGCGTTAGCATCGAGACAACTATCATAGCAAAGATAGTAGTGAGATCCAAGGTGACGGACATCTTGCCTGAAATCCCACTAGGAAGAAGAACGAGTCCATGAAGAAGATGAAGCCACGTAGTCGAACGAATCCTCACAATCGCAACGTAATCGGGACTATCAAGGAGAAGCGCAACCGGAAAGAAGCAAACATCATTGTAAACAACCATCACATAAACATGGCATGATGCACAACCAAGTATGATGCATGTCCGGTTTAATGATTCATGGCGTGGCAAGTCCAACAAACAATACTACAAATTAAGTCGAGCTCAATATGCAACGAGTTGCATATTGTCGAAACACCACATGCATTTATTTAGTTCTCTTTCATTTATGTACCCCACAATATTAAATGTTGTTAAACATGGCAAGAGGTTAAGCATAAATAAACTAACTATTTTGGCAAGTTTAAATGAGGCCAGAAACAACAACAACAATTCCGGAAAATCCTTATATGCAAATTTTAGAGTTAGTACTGTTCTGCCCTAAACCATATTTTTAACGTTTTTAAATAGCAAAATAAAGTGCACCATGTTAATCTTTGCATTTTTCTACCCCATTTACATATAAAGTTTATTTAATTTGGAGCTACGGTTATTAAGTTATGAATTAAACCATTTTAACATGTCATTATACAAAGTAAATGCAAACATCAATTTAAACATTTCAAACATGGATGAAAGATGCAGATTATGGAAGTAGATAAAATTCTAAGCATTTTACATATACAACATGTTTTATTTGGATGCATGGACATTTAGTTATGAGCATTTTAAAATGATGGCATTTACTGTAAATATGCATGCACTGGATATTAGGAAAATGATAGAGCAGGGAAAAATCCAAGAGCTACACGGCCTACACAGGCGAGCAGTAGATATATGTAGAGCACTTTGTGCACAAGGCAACAGAAGCAGTAGAATCGGGCGAAGCCCAAGCGGCAGTGTGTGTGCAGAGGAAAGAAAAACAGGGCAAAACTTAGGGGCACCTGGGAATCGAACCCAGCAACTCACAGTTAAAAACATTGCGCGCTGACCAACCCGGCTAAGAGTTGTTTTTGTAAAACTGAGGAAGATTGTTTACTTGAGCATGCTACAAAAGGCTGAGACTTCAGAGCCATGGCATCACGGCGATGCTCGCCGGCGATGAAAGCGAGCAAAACAGCGGGGATTCAAGCTACCGGACAGCGGCGGGCTTGCGGAAAGCTGTGAAGGTACAGTTGCGCGAGCGGCGGAGCAATGGCATGAGCAAGGGCTCGAGAACAAGCTCAGGTAGGAGCTCGTCTCAGCCACGGCAGCGAGGCACGGCGAGGCAGTGGCAGTGTGCAAAAGTGCGGGCATGTGTCGCGCAGGAGGCACGGCAAGGAAGACGCTTGCGAGGAGTGCGTGTGAGGATGCAAGCAAAGGTGAGGCATGCAGAGGCTCGGTCTTGGAAACGCCATGAACGCACAACAACTTGCCGACAACGACGGCAAGCAAAGTTGCGGCTGCTGGTGCAGCAGAACACCGGCGGGGGTGCGGGTTTGGAAGGTGGATGTGCAGACGGCGAGGCGGGCGCAACAAAGGTTCGGGAGTGCGGGATACCAAGGACGAGCTCGTGCTTGCTTTGGACACAACGGCTGCAGAGGCATGCAAGGGATGACGAGGCTTCGGTCGGGCACGAGAGCTATTGGCTACAAATGCGTGCGAGGTGCGGAGCGACATGCAAAGGTGTGGGCAAGCGGCAGAGCGGTGGAAGCAGAGGGTTCGGTGCGGGGATTTCATGTGAACAGATCGACACCTAGAGGATGCGAACTAGGCGGATAAAGGGGCTGGGAGATGCGGCTGCTCACCTAGGTCCCGTAGGACAAGACGAGGAGGCCGGAAGAACGACCGCTGATCATGGCGGCGTTCGGCTCCGTGAAGAAGATGAAGCAAAGGAGGTAGACGACGTGGTCGACGGCATGAAGGCGAGATGGCGTCTGCTCTGTGACGTAGAGGAAGTAGTCGACGTCGGGGTACTCTTGGTGACCTTTCCTGCAGCTGGACTTGACGGAGACCACGCCGGCGACGGGCACATGCTCGTGTGCTCTCTTGGTCTGTCACGAGGAAGGAGGAGGAAGGCAGGGGAGATCCCCTTGCGTGGCAACGGAGATGGGGAAAAGGAGGAAGGAGAAACCATATGGGGATCCGCTAGAGGGTTTTATAGGAGGCCAGGAGATGTGGATGGTGCTGGCCTCGCCACGGTGGCCGTGTGTGCTCGAGTGAGCTGGAGTTACTGTGAGAGGGAAGGGGTGCGTGAGGTTGAAGAAAAGGAGGGAGAAAAGAGAATGACGGGTGGGCCCAGGGAAGGGGTAAACAGTGACCGCGTGCGAATTTTACCAGGGGATGGAATTAGGCTGCTGGGCTACTCTCTGCTGCGCTGAGCTGCTGCTGCCCTTTTCCTTTTTTCTCATTTTCCTAAGACAAAAGATAAACAGGAAAGCACAGGGATAAAAGAGGGGGTATGAGAGATATAAGAATATCCCCAAGACGTTGGAATTATGCACTATTTGAAATAATTGGTTTGAGCATTTTTGGAGAAAGAATATTATCGCAAGTTTGAATTAATTTCAAACTTGAGGCAATTTTTATTCCACCCAAATCAAGTCCAAAAGAACTAAAACTTGGCAGAGAGGGTGTAGGCATGATTTAGGATTTACAGAAAATAAGTGAACATTTTACTGGGACAGGAAAATGCCACTTGCAATAAATGGGTGAGAATTGGAAGGAAGAAGCTAGTGATAGGGTGTTGCACTTGATGATGGTTCAGATGCAAAGGGCAAGACGAAACAGCAAGGAATATGAGGAGCAGGAGTTCACAAAGATAACAAGCCCACCACAAATATACACACGATAAATATGCACACTACAATGATGATCATGATGCAAATGCAACAGAAATGACAAATGCAATATCACATCATGAAGCATATAACAAAGCAAGTGAGACGACCATGGCAAACAAACAAGGATGGCACATGCAATATAATGAAAGATGAACATGATGCAAGAAGCAAAATATGGCAATGGCATTCATCGTGATCATGGCAACAACACAGGGAAAAGAAATATGCAAAACAATTACGATAATGCAACAAACAAAATAAACACATGGCAACAATAAAATAATAAATGGAAGGGGACTGGAGCATCGGTCTCGGGGCTTTACATGATGGGCCAAGAAAGTACCTGAGGGGTGCTCCAAGGGGAGCACAACCCAACAGGTTGCGCCTGAGTGCCCAGGCGCGCCCAGGTAGGTTGTGCCCACCTGGTGGCCTCCCGCACCGCCTCTTTGCTCTAGAAATACCCCAATATTCCAGAAATCCTAGGGGAGTCGACCAAAATCAATTCCAAGCGCCGCAAGTTCCAGAACCACCAGATCCAATCTAGACACCATCATAGAGGGGTTCATCATCCTCATTGGTGCCTCTCCGACGATGCATGAGTAGTTCATTGTAGACCTGCGGGTCCGTAGTTAGTAGCTAGATGGGTTCCTCTATCTCTCTCTCTCTCTCTCTCTCTCTCTTGATTCTCAATACAATGGTCTCTTGGAGATCTATTTGATGTAACTCTTTTAGCGATGTGTTTGTTGGGATCCGATGAACTTCGAGTTTATGGTCAGATCTATGTTTTTATCCATGAAAGTTATTTGAGTCTTCTTTGATCTCTTATATGCATGATTACTTATAGCCTCGTATTTATTCTTCGAATCTTTGGTTTAGTTAGGCCAACTAGATCGATTTTTCTTGCCATGGGAAGAGGTGCTTTGTGATGGATTCGATCTTATGGTGTTTGATCCCAGTGACAGAAGGGGAACCGATACGTATGTATTGTTGCTATTAAGGATAACAAGATGGGGTCTATTTCAACATAAATAGATCTTGTCTACATCATTTCATCGTTCTAATTGCATTACTCCATTTCTCCATGAAATTAATACACTAGATGCATGCTGGATAGCGGTCTATGTGTGGAGTAATAGTAGTAGATGCAGGCAGTAGTCGGTGTACTAATCTTGGACATGACGCCTATATAATGATCATTGTCTGGATATCATCATGATTATTTGAAGGTCTATCAATTGCCCAAAAGTAATTTGTTTACCCACCGTATGCTATTTTTCTCGAGAGAAGCCCCTAGTGAAATCTACGGCCCCCGGGTATCTTCTTTATTATATTTACCTTCGCGATCTATTTTCATTTGATTTTATTTTCAGATCTATATTTCCAAAAACCTAAAAATACCTTGCTGCACTTTATTTTATTTTGCTTTTATTCAAGATCTATTTATCTAATCTATCATATTTTATCCCGTCTACTTGCCAATTTCTCGCCCGATACCGAAAGGGATTGAGAACCCCTTTAATACATCGGGTTGCGAGTATTTGTTATTTGTGTGCAGGTGTCATACGCCTCCAACGTATCTATTATTTTTTTGTTCCATGCTGTTATATTATCATTCTTGGATGTTTTATAATCATTGTATATCATTTTTTGGTACTAACCTATTGACATAGTGCCAAGTGCTAGTTGTTGTTTTTTGCACGTTTTTTACATCGCAGGAAATCAATAACAAACGGAGTCCAAATGCAGCGATACTTTTTGCGGATTTTTTATGGACCAGAAGACATCCAGTGGGCCGAAGAAGCACCTGGGGGCTCCTTTGAGGGGAGCACAACACACCAGGGCGCGCCTGGAAGCCCAGGCGCGCCCGGGTGGGTTGTGCCCACCTCGGGTGCCCCCCAGACTGGCTATTTACTCTATAAATACCCCAATATTCCAGAAACCCTAGGGTAGTCGATGAAAATCAATTCCAGCCGCCGCAAGTTCCAGAACCACCAGATCCAATCTAGACACCATCACGGAGGGGTGCATCATGTCCATTGGTGTCTCTCCGATGATGCGTAAAAAGAGTAGTCTTTTGTAGACCTACGGGTCCGTAGTGAGTAGCTAGATGGATTCCTCTCTCTCTCTCTCTCTCTTTTGATTCTCAATACAATGGTCTCTTGGAGATCCATATGATGTAACTCTTTTTGCGGTGTGTTTGTTGGGATCGGATGAACTTTGAGTTTATGATCGGATCTATATTTTTATCCATGAAAGTTATTTGAGTCTTCTTTGACCTCTTATATGCATGATTGATTATAGCCTCGTATTTCTTCACCGATATTTGGGTTTTGTTTGGCCAACTTGATCTATTTATCTTCCAATGGGAAGAGGTGCTTTGTGATGGGTTCGATCTTACGGTGCTTGATCCTAGTGACAGAAAGGGAACCGACATGTATGTATCGTTGCTATTAAGGATAACAAGATGGGGTCTATTTCTACATAAATAGAGCTTGTCTACATCATGTCATCATTCTTATTACATTACTCCGTTTTTCCATGAACTTAATACACTAGATGCATACTGGATAGCGGTCGATGAAGGAGTCGCTCTACTAATCTTGGACGTGATGCCTATATAATGATCATTGCCTGGATATCATCATGATTATTCGAAGTTCTATCAATTGCCCAACAGTAATTTGTTCACCCACCGTTTGCTATTTTACTCGAGAGAAGCCACTAGTGAAACCTACAGCCCCCGGATCTCTTCTTTATTATATTTGCCTTTGCGATCTGTTTTTATTTGCCTTTTATTTTCAGATCTATTAAACCAAAAATACAAAAATATCTTGCTGCAATTTATTTTATCTCCCGTTCCCACGAGATCTATCCATCAAATTATTACAACTTTCTCACGTCTGTTTTCCAATTTCTGGCGCCATTGCCGGGGAGGGATTGACAACCCCTTTAACATATTGGGGTGCGAGTATTTGTTATTTGTGTGCAGGTGTTGTTTACATAGTGTTGCTTGGTTCTCCTACTAGTTCGATAACCTTGGTCTCATCAATGAGGGAAATTCCTATCATCGTTGTGCTACGTCATCCCTTCCTCTTTGGGGAAATACCGACGTAGTCTAGCAGACATCAAAAGGAATTTCTGCCGCCATTGCCGGGGAGACATCATCAACATCTACCAGGTTCCTAATCACATCTCATCTCGTTGCAATTTACATTATTTGCCATTTGCCTCTCGTTTACCTCTCCCCCACTTCACAAAAATTTGCCGTTTTATTCACCCTCTTTTTCGTTTGTCGTTTTCTTGGCAATCTGTTTTTGAGTGCAATCATGTTGCGTAGTCACAATGACTCAAGAGAACACCAAGTTGTGTGATTTCTCAAATACCAACAACAATGATTTTATTGGCACTCTGATTGCTCTCGCCACTAGTGCTGAATCTTGTGATATTAATACTCCTTTGCTGAATCTTGTTATGAAAGACCAATTTTCCGGTAATCCTAATGAGGATGCCGCGTCCCATCTTAACACATTCATGGAATTATGCGATATGGAAAATAAAAAAAGATGTGGACAATGATGTTGTGAAGATGAAAATATTTCCGTTTTCTTTGCGAGATTCTGCAAAAAATTGGTTTTCTTCTTTGCCTTGTAATAGTATTGATTCTTGGAATAAGTGCAAAGATGCTTTTATCACTAAGTATTTTCCGCCCGATCTTTGGATCATGAATTTCCCTTACAATCCGGATCATGAATTTCAAGCAACTTGAACATGAGCATGTTGCACAATCTTTGGAAAGGATGAAAATGATGCTAAGCAATTTCCCAACTCATGGGGTTAAATATTTGGATGATCATACAAAATTTTATGCGGGGTTGAATTTTGTTTATCGTATTCTTTTAGATTCCGCCGCGGGTGGTACTCTTATGGAAATTACTTTGGGTCAAGCCACCAAATTGCTTGATAATATCATGGCAAATTATTCACAATGGCATACCGAAAGAGCTCCTACTGGTAAAAAAGTTAATTCGATTGAAGAAATTTCTTATTTGAGTGAAAAAGTTGATGCTCTTATGAAATTGGTTGCTAGTAAAAGTGCTCCTATTGATTTCAATGATATGACTTTGTCTACTTTGATTGAGAAAAATAGTGATGCCATAGATGTGAATTTTATCTCGCGAAACAATTTCAATAACAATGCTTATAGAGGTAATTTTAATCCTATGCCTTTTCCTAGTAATTCCTCTAATAATTATGGTAATTCCTATGGTAATCCTTATTATAATAATAATAGGAACACGTCTGATCTTGGTAATAATATTAAAGAATTTATTAACACTCAAAAGGTTTTCAATGCTACAATGGAAGAAAAGTTGAATAAGATTGACGATTTGTCTAGAAGTGTTGATAGAATTTCTCATGATGTAGAAAATCTCAAGATGAAAATTTTTGTGCCTAAGGTTGAGGAATCAATTAATGCTCTTTATGTTTCAATGGATGGAAGTAAGAAAAGAACCGCTATGCTTAGAGCTAGAAGAGATTTGTTAGAAAAAACGTTTTCTAGTGATTGCTTTCATAAAAGTGATGAAGATCTTAAAATGATTGGTGTTTCTTCTATTTATTCCTTGTTTAGTAAAATTAAGATTGATGAAAAGGGGACTGGAGAATAGTCAACTTTAGCTAGAAGGCGTCCCAATAATTCGGAGGGTGAAAATCTTGTTGAGAAAATTAATAAAAGTGGGTTTCAAGATAGTGATGTGCCCACTCTTTTGGATTACAAAGACTTTAATTTTGATAGTTTCTTTTTGATTGATTGTATGTCTTTGTTGCAATCCATGATAAATTCACCCCATGCTTATGAACAAAATAAAGCTTTTACTAAACATATTGTTGATGCTATGATGGAAGCTTTAGAAGAAAAGTTGGAGTTAGAAGTATTAATTCCTAGAAAATTACATGATGAGTGGAAACCTACTATCAAAGTCAAGATTAAAAATTATGAGTGTTTTGATTTATGTGACTTGGGTGCTAGTGTTTCTACAATTCCGAAATCTTTATGTGATGTGCTTGGTCTTACCGATATTGAAGAATGTTCTTTAATTTTGCACTTGGTGGATTCTACTATTAAAAAGCCTATGGGAAGAAGTAATGATGTTCTTATTCTTGCAAATACTAATTATCTGCCCATAGATTTTATTGTTCTTGATATTGATTGCAATCTCTATTGTCCAATTATTCTTGGTAGACTGTTTTTACGCACTATTGGTGCCGTGATTGATATGAAAGAAGGCAATATTAAGTTCCAATTTCCACTAAGGAAAGGTATGGCACTTCCCTAGAATAAGAATTAGGCCACCATATGAATCAATCATGAGGGCATCTTATGGATCTAGAAACAAAGATGACAATACTTAGATCCTTGCTTTATGCCTAGCTAGGGGCGTGAAACAATAGCGCTTGTTGGGAGGCAACCCAATGAATAAAATTTATTTTTGCTTTTTCTGTCTGTACTTGAGTGTTTGCACAATTATGCTACTGTTATGATTGTGTTTTAGTTAGTGTTTGTGCCAAGTAAAGCCTTTAGGATCTTCTTGGGTGATAGTTGTTTGATCTTGCTGAAAAATAGAAACTTTTGCTATCCACGATGACATGATGTAGAGGGATAAATTCATGCAATATGATAAAACCCCCATCTTGTTATCCACGATGGCAACAATACAATACGTGCCTTGCTGCCCTCATCACACCGGGAAAGGACACCGCAAGATTGAACCCAAAGCTAAGCACTTCTCCCATTGCAAGAACTACCAATCTAGTTGGCCAAACCAAACGGATAATTCGAAGATACTTGCAAAGATAACTAACCATACATAAAAGAATTCAGAGAAGATTCAAATATTGCTTATAGATAATCTTGATCATAAACCCACAATTCATCGATCTCAACAAACACACCGCAAAAATAAGATTACATCGAATAGATCTCCACGAGAGAGGGGCAGAACATTGTGTTGAGATCCAAAAACAGATAAGAAGCCATCTAGCTACTAACTATGGACCCGAAGGTCTGAGGTAAACTACTCACACTTCATCGGAGAGGCTATGATGATGATGTAGAAGCCCTCCGTGGTGGATTCCCCTTCCGGCGGAGCTCCGGAACAGGCCCCAAGATGGGATCTCGTGGATACAGAAAGTTGCGGGTGGAATTAGGTTTTTGGCTCCGTGATCTCGATCTGTTGGGGTGCAGCGGTATATAAAGGAGGAAGGAGTACGTCGGTGGAGCTTCGGGGGGCCCACGAGGCAGGGGGCGCGCCCTCCACCCTCGTGGCCGCCTCCCTCCTTTCTTGACTGAGGGTCAAAGTCTCCTGGATCTTATCTGATGAGAAAATCATGTTCTCGAAGATTTCATTCCGTTTGGACTCCGTTTGATATTCCGTTTCTTTGAAACACTGAAATAGGCAAAAAAACAGCAATTCTGGGCTGGGCCTCCGGTTAATAGGTTAGTCCCAAAAGTAATATAAAAGTGGAAAATAAATCCCAATATAGTCCAAAACAATAGATAATATAGCATGGAGCAATCAAAATTATAGATACATTGGAGATGTATCGGGCATCCCTAAGCTTAATTCCTGCTCGTCCTCGAGTAGGTAAATGATAAAAAGAGAATTTTTTATGCGGAGTGCTACTTGGCATAATTTCAATGTAATTCTTCTTAATTGTGGTATGAATATTCAGATTCGAAAGATTCAAGACAAAGGTTTAATATTGACATAAAAATAATAATACTTCAAGCATACTAACAAAGCAATTATGTCTTCTCAAAATAACATGGCCAAAGAAAGTTATCCCTACAAAATCATATATTCTAGCTATGCTCTATCTTCACCACACAAAGTATTTAAATCATGCACAACCCCGATGACAAGCCAAGCAATTGTTTCATACTTTTGGCATTCTCATAACTTTTTCAATCTTCACGCAATACATGAGCGTGAGCCATGGATATAACACTATATGTGGAATAGAATGGTGGTTGTGGAGAAGACAAAAAGGGAGAAGATAGTCTCACATCAACTAGGCGTATCAACGGGCTATGGAGATGCCCATTAATAGATATCAATGTGAGTGAGTAGGGATTGCCATGCAACGGATGCACTAGAGCTATAAGTATATGAAAGATCAACAAAAGAAACTAAGTGGGTGTGCATCCAACTCGCTTGCTCACGAAGACCTAGGGCATTTTGAGGAAGCCCATCATTGGAATATACAAGCCAAGTTCTATAATGAAAAGTTCCCACTAGTATATGAAGGTGACAAAATGAGAGACTCTCTATCATGAAGATTATGGTGCTACTTTGAAGCACAAGTGTGGTAAAAGGATAGTAACATTGTCCCTTCTCTCCTTTTCTCTCATTTTTTTGGGCATTTTCTCTTTTTTATGGCCTCTTTTCTTTATTTTTTTATTTATTTTTCATCCGGAGTCTCATCCCGACTTATGGGGGAATCATAGTCTCCATCATCCTTTCCTCACTTGGGACAATGCTCTAAAAATGATGATCATCCCACTTTTATTTACTTACAACTCAACAATTACAACTAGATACTTAGAAAAAAATATGATTCTATGTGCATGCCTCCGACGGTGTACCGGGATATGCAATGATTCATGAGTGACATGTATAAAAGAATTATGAACGGTGGCTTTGCCACAAATACGATGTCAACTACATGATCATGCTAAGCAATATGAAAATGATGGAGCGTGTCATAATAAATGGAACGGTGGAAAGTTGCATGGCAATATATCTCGGAGTGGCTATGGAAATGCCATGATAGGTAGCTATGGTGGCTGTTTTGAGGAAGGTATATGGAGGGTCTATGATACCGGCGAAAAGTGCGCGGTATTAGAGAGGCTAGCAATGGTGGAAGGGTGAGAAAAGTGCGTATAATCCATGGACTCAACATTAGTCATAAAGAACTCATATACTTATTGAAAAAATCTACAAGTTATCAAAGCAAATTATTACGCGCATGCTCATAGGGGGATATATTGGTAGGAAAAGACCATCGCTCGTCCCCGACCGCCACTCATAAGGAAGACAATCAATAAATAAATCATGCTCCGACTTCATCACATAACGATTCACCATATGTGCATGCTACGGGAATCACAAACTTTAACACAAGTAGTTCTCAAATTCACAACTACTCAACTAGCATGACTCTAATATTACCACCTTCATATCTCAAAACAATTATCAAGCATCAAACTTTTCTTAGTATTCAACACACTCAAAAGAAAGTTCTACAAATCTTGAATACCAAGCATATTATTATTTTAAGCAAATTACCATGCTATTTAAGACTCTCAAAATAATCTAAGTGAAGCATGAGAGATCGATAATTTCTTAAAACAAATCCACCACCGTGCTCTAAAAGATATAAGTGAAGCACTAGAGCAAAACTATAAAGCTCAAAAGATATAAGTGAAGCACATAGAGTATTCTAACAAATTCCAATTCATGTATGGATCTCTCAAAAGGTTTGTACAGCAAGGATGATTGTGGTAAACTAACAACAAAACACGCAAATAATACAAGACGCTCCAAGCAAAACACATATCATGTGGTGAATAAAAATATAGCTCCAAGTAAAGTTACCGATGGAAGTAGACGAAAGAGGGGATGCCTTCCGGGGCATCCCCAAGCTTTGATTTTTGGTGTCCTTAGATTATCTTGGGGGTGCCATGGGCATCCCCAAGCTTAGGCTCTTTCCACTCCTTGTTCCATAATCCATCAAAAGATTTCACCCAAAACTTGAAAACTTCACAACACAAAACTCAACAGAAATCTCATGAGCTCCGTTAGCGAAAGAAAACAAAAGACCACTTAAAGGTACTGTAATGAACTCATTCTTAATTTATATTATGTGTTAAACATACTGTATTCAAACTTCTCTATGAATTATAAACTATTTTACTAGCCATAGATTCATCAAAATAAGCAAACAACACGCGAAAAACAGAATCTGTCAAAAACAGAACAGTCTGTAGTAATATGTAGCTAACGCAAACTTCTGGAACTCCAACAAATCAGCCAAAATAGGACGACCTATGCAATTTGTTTATTGATCAGAATCAATTGGAATCACTATTTTATCACGTTCTGGTGATTTTTAACAATTGTTTTCGTGAACCGAAAGTTTCTGGGAATTACAGCAAGATCAAATAAATATCATCCAAGAAGATCCTATAGGTTTAACTTATCACAAACACTAATTAAAACATAAAACCACATCTAAACAGAAGGTAGATCAAAAGATTTATTGAATAACAGCAAGTAAAAATGTTGGGTTGTCTCCCAACAAGCGCTTTTCTTTAAAGCCTTTTTAGCTAGGCATTGAGATTTCAATGATGCTCACACGAAAGATAAGAATTGAAGCACAAAGAGAGCATCATAAAACACGTGACAAACACATCTAAGTCTAACATACTTCCTATGCATACGCATCTTATAAGCAAACAAATTATCAAGGCAAGCAAAAACTAGCATATGCAGGGTAGCGGAAAGAAACATAACAATCTCAACATAATGAGAGGTAATTTAGTAACATAAAAATTTCTACAACCATATTTTCCTCTCTCATAATAATTACATGTAGGATCAAAAGCAAATTCAACAATATAGCTATCACAAAGTATATTATCAACACGATCCACATGCATGCAAAGTTGACTCTCTTCCAAAATAGCGGGATTATCATTAACTAAAGTCATGACCTCTCCAAACCCATCTTTATAAAAAAATTCATAAGATTGAATATTATCCAAATATGTGGGATATAAAGTTGACACTCTTCCAAACCCACTTTCAACATTATTGAAAACATTATTATCAATCTCATATTCATCATGGGGCTTAAATAAATTTTCAAGATCATAAGAAGAATCAACCCAATCATGATCATTGCAACAAGTAGTAGACATAGCAAAACTAGCATCCCCAAGCTTAGGGTTTTGCATCTTATTAGCACAATTGACATCAAAAGAATTTATAATAAAATCATTGCAACCATGCTTTTTTCAAAGATCTATCGTGAGTCACTTCACGGATTTCAGGCAAAACCTTATAAAGATAATCTAGTGTATCCAAATCACTAGGAATTGGTTCATCATAATTGGATCTCTTAAAAAGATTGGCAAGCGGATGAGGATACATAGATATTGGATTCTCTATTTAGGAATAAATAATCAACTATTTCAACCAAACGAGCAAACGTGCCAAGTAAGGCATCAAGGCAAACGAAAAGAGAGGGCGAATAAAACGGCAAGGGTGAAGTGGGGGAGAGGAAAACGAGAGGCAAATGGCAAATAATATAATGCGGGAGATAAGGGATTGTGATGGGTACTTGGTATGTTGACTTTTGCATAGACTCCCAAGAACAGCGCGTAAATCCTTCTTGCTACGTCTTGAGCTTGTGTTGGTTTTCCCCGAAGAGGAGAGGATGATGCAGTAGAGTAGCGTAAGTATTTCCCTCAGTTTTTTAGAACCAAGGTATCAATCCAGTAGGAGGCCACGCGCAAGTCCCTCGTACCTACACAAAGCAAATAACTCCTAGCAACCAACGCTAATAGGGGTTGTCAATCCCTTCACGGTCACTTACGAGAGTGAAATCTGATAGAGGTGATAGATAATATTTTTGGTATTTTTCGTATAAAGATGCAAAGTAAAATAAAAGGCAAAGTAAAAAAGCAAAGCAATAATAAAGCTTAGGAAGATTAATATGATGAGAATAGACCCGGGGGCCATAGATTTCACTAGTGGCTTCTCTCAAGAGCATAAGTATTCTACGGTGGGTGAACGAATTCATGTTGAGCAATTGATGTAATTGAGCATAGTTATGAGAGTATCTAGGTATGATCATGTATATAGGCATCACGTCCAAGACAAGTAGACCGACTCCTGCCGCATCTACTACTATTACTCCACTCATCGACCGCTATCCAAAGCATGCATCTAGAGTACTAAGTTAATGAAAATAGAGTAATGCCTTAAGCAAGATGACATGATGTAGAGGGATAAATTCATGCAATATGATAAAAACCCCATCTTGTTATCCTCGATGGCAACAATACAATACGTTCCTTGCTGCCCCTACTGTCACTGGGAAAGGACACTGCAAGATTGAACCCAAAGCTAAGCACTTCTCCCATTGGAAGAACTACCAATCTAGTTGGCCAAACCAAATGGATAATTCAAAGAGACTTGCAAAGATAACCAATCATACATAAAAGAATTCAGAGAAGATTCAAATATTGCTCATAGATAATCTTGATCATAAACCCACAATTCATCGATCTCAACAAAGACACCGCAAAAAGAAGATTACATCGAATAGATCTCCACGAGAGAGGGGAGAACATTGTATTGAGATCCAAAAGAGAGAAGAAGCCATCTAGCTACTAACTATGGACCCGAAGGTCTGAGGTAAACTACTCACACTTCATCGGAGAGGCTATGATGATGATGTAGAAGCCCTCCATGGTGGATTCCCCTTCCGGCAGAGCTCCGGAACAAGCCCCAAGATGGGATCTCGTGGATACAGAAAGTTACGGCGGTGGAATTAGGTTTTTGGCTCCGTATCTGATCTTTTGGCGGTATGTAGGTATATATAGGAGGAAGGAGTACGTTTGTGGAGCATCGGAGGGCCCACGAGGCAGGGGGGCGCGTCCTCCACCCTCGTGGCCGCCTCCCTCCTTTCTTGACTGAGGGTCCAAGTCTCCTGAATCTTATTTGATGAGAAAATCACGTTCCCGAAGATTTCATTCCGTTTGGACTCCGTTTGATATTCCGTTTCTTCGAAACACTGAAATAGGCAAAAAAACAGCAATTCTGGGCTGGGCCTCCGGTTAATAGGTTAGTCCCAAAAGTATAGTGGAAAATAAAGCCCAATATAGTCCAAAACAATAGATAATATAGCATGGAGCAATCAAAAATTATAGATACGTTGTAGACGTATCATTAGGCAGCATTCCACATCAAAAATTCTGTTTTTATCATTTACCTACTCTAGGACGAGCAGGAATTAAGCTTGGGGATGCTGATACGTCTCCAACGTATCTATAATTTTTGATTGTTCCGTGCTGTTATATTATCATTCTTGGATGTTTAAAATTCATTTTATATCATTTTTTGGTACTAACCTATTGACATAGCGCCTAGTGCGAGTTGTTGTTTTCTGCTTGTTTTTTGCATCGCGGGAAATCAATACCAAACGGAGTCCAAACGCAGCGTAACTTTTTGTGTATTTTATGTGGACCAGAAGACACCAAATGAGACAAGAAATTACCTGAGGGGTGCTCCGAGGGGAGCACAACCCACCAGGGCGCGCCTGGGGGCCTAGGCGCGCCCAGTTGGGTTGTGCCCACCTCGGTGGCCTCTCGCACCGCCTCTTTGCTCTATAAATACCCCAATATTCCATAAACCCTAGGGGGGTCGACGAAAATCAATTCCAACTGCCGCAACTTCCGGAACCACCAGATCCAATCTAGACATCATCACGGAGGGGTTCATCATCCTCATTGGTGCCTCTTCGATGATGCATGAGTAGTTCATTGTAGACCTACGGGTCCGTAGTTAGTTTCTAGATGGCTTCCTCTCTCTCTTTTGATTTTCAATAAAATGGTCTCTTGGAGATCTATTTGATGTAACTCTTTTTGCGGTGTGTTTGTTGGGATCTGATGAACTTTGAGTTTATGATCAGATCTATGTTTTTATCCATGAAAGTTATTTGAGTCTTCTTTGATCTCTTATATTCATGATTACCTATAGCCTCATATTTCTTCTTCGAATCTTTGGTTTATTTAGGCCAACTAGATCGATTTTTATTGCCATGGGAAGAGGTGCTTTGTGATGGGTTCGATCTTACGATGCTTGATCCCAGTGACAGAAGGGGAACCGACACGTATGTATCGTTGCTATTAATGATAACAAGATGGGGTCTATTTCTACATAAATAGATCTTGTCTACATTATGCCATCGGTCTTATTGCATTACTCCATTTCTCCATGAACTTAATACAATAGATGCATGCTGGATAGCGGTCGATGTGTGGAGTAATAGTAGTAGATGCAGGCAGGAGTCGGTCTAATAATCTTGGACGTGATGCTTATATAATGATCATTGCCTGGATATCGTCATGATTATTTGAAGTTCTATCAATTACCCAACAGTAATTTGTTTACCCACCGTACGTATGGTATTTTTCTCAAGAGAAACCACTAGTGAAATCTACGGCCCTCGGGTCTCTTCTTTATTATATTTGCCTTCGCGATCTATTTTCATTTGCTTTTATTTTCATATCTATATTTCCAAAAACCCAAAAAATACCTTTCTGCACTTTACTTTATTTTGCTTTCATTTGACATCATTTATCCAATCTATCATATTTTTATCCCGTCTACTTGTCAATTTCTGGCGCCGTTACCCGAAAGGGATTGACAAACCCTTTAATACGTCGGGTTACGAGTATTTGTTATTTGTGTGTAGGTTCCGTTCACTTATTGTTGCGTGGTTCTCCTACTGGTTCGATAATCTTGGTCTCATCACTGAGAGAAATACCTACCATAGCTGTGCTGCATCATCCCTTCCTCTTTAGGAAAATACCAACGTAGTTCAAGCCGCATCACTTGCTATCAGAAAAGGGCAATGCTAGCAAGCCCAGTTTTCCACCTCCATCCTACCCTGTCACCCCATTCCTTGGATGTGTACGGCTCCCTTCCGTACGCTTGATGATGGTATGGTCGTGACCTCCGCGTTCGAGCACATGATCACCAAGTCCGTCCTCACCTCCGTGTCCGCCCAGATGCGATCGGTGTTAAGCCAATGTTTGGTGTAGCCTTTTCTACACCAACTCCTTCCACACATGGATTCACTTTCGTGCACACCGTCACATCATGTTAGACCGCAATGCCGGAGTTTCCGCGAGATTTGTGTGCTTAAGTATGCATGCATATTATTGTTGTGAGTAGCAGTAATATGTGATGTTGCTTGAATATAATATTATTTGTATGCCTTGTGTGTTTTTGTTTTCGTCATTTCTTTTGCTTCTTTCCTTGGGCCCTCGATGTTACATTATTTCCCCTTATTAAAGTTGCTCGTCAACCGACATCGGACCCGAAGAATCAGCAAGGAGTTCAAATATTTGGAAGCTCAACTAAATATTATGAAATTCTCAGCCGACTGCATTGTATTGGAAATATCTTGTCTGAATGCAAATGATACTCTGGCTTGATTTTCAGCATCAAGTATGCATCAGTGTGCAATTTTCACAGCAGTAATAATGAAACCAGCCGGAAGACTGGCTGTGTGCATGACTAACAATATATATCGAGTCAAAGGTATGGTTCATATACAAGGATGATTCTGCTATGAGTAAGATTTGAAGCATGCGATACACTGGGAACCTCCCAGAATTTACTATGAATTCAGTGCTCAGCAAGATGGATAGTCGAACAACCCTTTTCATATGAGTAATCGGCAGCAGAAATATTAAAGGGTATATATATATTGCATTCAGTCAGCATACCACAGTAAGAAGCTTCTGGTGTAAGCAACGCAGTCTTCCCTCACAAGCTACCCGAGAAGCTTCCAATGCAAGATTCCTCTGTCTTCCTGAGTACGATATATGGATGACTTCTAGTGCAAGATACTCAAGCTTCTTCCATAAGCTACTGTAAAAGCTATCGACCTAAGGTACTGAGTCCTCCCCAGTAAGTCACTAGGGGGGGGAGCTTCTGAAGTACGGTACCCCAGTCTTCCTCAACAAGCTGCCCCGATGAAAGCTTTCAGCACAAGCTTCCTTAGTATGGCACTAGTACAAGGTATTACACAGCGAGTTGACAACATATGGCAGTGCATCTAAAAAATCATATCTACAACAGGTTGGTCAGGAACACGAGCCAGTCTGGACACAAGTGTCTCCCTCAGAAACCAAATGCTCAGCTACACATGCTTTCATTGTGAGCATACAACCAAGGTCTTGCAATTCACTTGAACGATGATGTAAATAGCATCTGACAACCACATGAGTATTATTTAAAGAAGGTAGCCAGTTATACACCTCAGTGTGACAAAGGACTATGAAGATTGACGACAATAGTGAGCTCTAAACCTGGTATATGATCTTGATAAGCCCTTGTCTACTTCTCTCCGGCTACGGCACCACACCTGTGTTCTGAGCTGTTTTTGGCCGTCCGGGGTGGATGCCGACTTTATATTTCTCTATTCAACAACTGTCACGAGTTCTGAGCTGCTTTCCGGCCGTCTCGTACAACTGTTGAGTTTCTTTTTGTGACAGTAGCCCCTATGATCTGAGCTGCTTTTCGACCATCTTAGGGAACTGCCATGTTCTTATCAACACGGTCTCATGCTCTGAGCTACTTTTCGTCCGTCTTGATCCGTGGTTGAGTTATTTCAGTAATGTCTCAGATCTAAGTTGTAAAGACCATTCTGGTGGCTACTGATTTATTTGTCGATTCCTTACAAGGGTTCAAATGATCATTTCCCTACTGTTAAAACTTGAGAGGCCATGAACTTGCCATTTAAATGATGTTACCATGTCAGGAGATGAGGGTAAAAGTACGCCTGTGAGAATATTGCACCCGACAAAACCTATGGTCACACGAAGAATTAAGAGCATACATATGGCCAAGCCCTCCACCGTCAGTCAAGTCTGTGGATACTATCGTTACAAGGCCGTACCCCTTTATGTTGGTCATGACAAATGACAGTAAAATCTTTGGTATGGACTTGATACTCACAACAATGGAGCTAGCCAAGATGATTCAGGAATCCCTGCGAGAAATCAGAATCAGTCAGAAGAACAGTTATGATTCACAACACTATTTTGAACCCGAAGGAAATGCATCTTTTTGAGCAACCCAATGCAAGGAGTAAGATATTTGGTGTTCACCAGCAAGTTGTTCACAGCTTCATGGAATGTGGTTAGTGTGACACATCCATCATAAACAACTCTCGGGCTGGTGATACGGGCATATATTTCATTCATGATAATCCATCGCACCCGTGCCGACAGATATAAAAGAAATGGGAGTCAAAGTGACATATGAGGTAAGGCCTCTCAGCATGTGGGTACAGTGAAGCAAACCATCCCGGAGTTAGGCAGTCACTCAGATGAAATTTCGTGGGAACATAATATAAAGGAAGTAGGATACCTGAGTTGGAAAAGGTTTCCTTAAGTAAGGTATATTCTTACTTTTTCCCTGACCAACCAATTCTCGAGGACGAGATTTCTTGAAGGGGGAGGTTTGTGACACCCTGGATTTTGGCCCTTTTTTTATTTGTTTTTCTTTGGATTTTGATTTGAATTGCTTTTCTGTGGCTCTATGGTCCTGAAACCTGGGAAGATCATCCCTTCTCAGGCTCCCAAGTGGCTTGCCATCCTCAAAACCATCTCATGACCTTGTCATTTTCATCTTTGCCCAATCCCAATATTATTTTTATTGGGAATATTCCTTTTTCTATTAAAGGAATAATCCTTTTTACCCTAGGTTGTGAAACAACCTATATTTCTGTCACTCCCAAAATTCGCAAGTAATTATCATAAATTGTTTGGGTCATATCTTCCACAGATATGTAAAAACTCTTCCTTGGCATCATCAAAGATAACTCACAAATATTCCTTTTCTCATTCTGCCCTAAGTGGCTTTTTGATAAGGAAGTGTCATTTATCTTTGCTTGATTGACCCCAAACTTTTTGGACTCATTTTCCTGTCCATATCATTTCCCCATGCCAAAATTCAACTTATGTTTCCTAGTGAATCTTCCTCAGCAAATTTCTAAAGTTTCTGTCAGATGGAAGCCTTGTTGAAGGAAGTACCAGCTAGGGGTATCCAAATGAGTTGAAATTTTTCATGGTCCTTCGTATGATCAAATCATCACTCTCCTAAAGATTTGGGCTCATTTCATCACTCTATGTGAGCTTAGCATCAAATCTTGGTTTCTGGTCAGATTTTCAGGTTTGGAAGAAACTATATATTATATTGCTTCATTATTGCTGAAAATTTACCAGGACATGATCCTACCCATAAATCATCTCTCCACCAAATTTGGGATCAATTCATAAAGCCATTTTCCCTTAGCATTTTTTCTTAAATTCTGTCGAGAGAGCTGCACTGTGAAGCAAGTACCATTTTGGTATTTCCAAATGGCATGAATCATTTACAGAAGCTTCATATCATCAAATAACTCATCCCCACCAAAATTCAGCTCAATCCAATCTAGTATGTGAGTGCCACTTCATTGTTTGCATTTCTGCATAGGATAGTGGTTTGTACAGCAAGTGCCACTTATCTTCATCCTAATGAGTCAAATTTGCAGAGGTGATCATCTTAGTGTGTTATCACACCATGCCAAAGCCCCGAGTCTATCCCCTCTTGTATCTTCCTCACCACAGCACAAACACTTTACTATTTCTCTGCTAATCTGCTCGTTGTGCTCATCACAAGCTCTACTATGCCCGTTGCTTTCCTCTTTGGCTTTTACTTGGTATGTCCTATCTACTGGACATGTGAAAGCACAAGTGCTCCTTGGGTGATTTTGGTAATTAATGTCAACATATCTCTTGTTGGACTAATGCTTTCATCTAGTATGCTTCAGATAAGTTCAACAATGGAGTGGCATGGACTAGAGGATGTGGAACCCCTTCGAGATGATAAGGACAAAAGATTGGCTCAAGCTCAAAGATCAGGACTCTACATTTTTCATTTTAGTGATCCAAGATCACATTGAGTCCATAGGAAAGCCAATACTATTAAGAGGGGATGAGGTGTTGCTTAATGGCTTGCTTGCTCAAAGTGCTTAGTGATATGCTCCAAAGCCCTCAACCACTTTCTCACATCCACATATGTCCCAAACCAAAAGCCAAACTCGGCCCCACTGAAACATACTATTCGGCGCCACAGAGTTCTCTTGACATAGCCACTGCCAGAAACCCTAATGAATTCGGTCTCACCGATGGGATCTCGGTCTCAGCGAGATGGGCTTGCAAACTCTCTATTGCCTATTGCATTAATTTCGTCTCACCAAAATATGAAATAGGTCCCACCGAGTTTGCTTGGCCAACTCTCTGTTTTGCTTATTACAAAAATCGGTCCCACCGAGTTTGTGTAATCGGTCCAACCGAGATAAGGCTTTACCCTAACCCTAGCACATCGGTCCCACTGAGTTGATCATGTCGGTCCCACCAAAATGCCTAACGATCACATTATGAATCAAATCGGTCCGACCAAGTTTTATAATTCGGTCCCACCGAGTTTGGTGATTTGTGTGTAATAGTTAGATTTTGTGTGGAGGCTATATATACCCCTCCACCCACTCTTCATTCATGGAGAGAGCCATCAGAACATGCCTACACTTCCAACATACATTTTTTGAGAGAGAACCACCTACACTTGTGTTGAGGTCAAGATATTCCATTTGAACCACATAAATCTTGATCTCTAGCCTTCCCCAAGTTGCTTTCCACTCAAATCATCTTTCTACCAAATCCAATCCTATGAGAGAGAGTTGAGTGTTAGGGTGACTATCATTTGAAGCACAAGAGCAAGGAGTTCATCATCAACACACCATCTATTACCTCATGGAGAGTGGTGTCTCCTAGATTGGTTAGGTGTCACTTGGGAGCCTCCGTCAAGATTGTGGAGTTGAACCAAGGAGTTTGTACGAGCAAGGAGATCGCCTACTTCGTGAAGATCTACCCTAGTGAGGCAAGTCCTTCGTGGGTGATGGCCATGGTGGGATAGACAAGGTTGCTTCTTCGTGGATCCTTCGTGGGTGGAGCCCTCCGTGGACTCGCGCAACCATTACCCTTTGTGGGTTGAAGTCTCCATCGACGTGGATGTACGATAGCACCACCTATCGGAACCACGGATAAAAAATCTCTGTGTTTCCAATTGCGTTTGCACACTCCAATCCCACCCCTTTACATTCTTGCAACTTGCATGATTTACTTTCCGCTGCTCATATACTCTTATCATGCTTGTTTGATATGTATTGTGAATGTTCGAACTTGTGCTAAAACTCCACTTCAACTTAAAGAATTTAAAAACTGCAACTTTTCTTGCTAAGAGTCTATTCACCCCCCTCTAGACACCTCTTCTCGATCCTTTCAACATGGTCGGCTTGCCAGGGTGCAACCGAGTGTTCCGGTTCACGCGGTGACCACCGCCCTAGCATGCCATGGACACGAGCTGGGCATCATTTTGCTTCGGGCCCCTACTCCCCGGCCGGTTCCCTCACGCCCTCGACACCTAGCCATATCGAGAAGGTTCCTCTAGTCGTCGCCCTTCGCCCTGGACCCCTCCCCTCTCCAGCAGCTTCCTTGTCGGCGCTAGCCGCCCGACGCCCAGGGGAGCACTGTGGCCGCTTCGGCTCAATTCACCTCTGGCCTCTTCCTCCCCGTGCCCCTTGGCCTCCTCTGCCTCGTGAACCCTCCCATGTTCCTTCCTGTCGCCTACCGTCGAGCGTGCTGGCATGCCCACGCATCTGCGGCCCCGGCCGTGCGTCCGCGGAGGCAGCCAGCGTGGCACTGTGTCGCCCCGGCTATTTAAGCCCACCCCGAGACCTCCCAAGACCACCAAGCTCTCCTCCACACTCCCTGCAGTCTCCCCGACCTGTCCATTTGCCCCAGGCGTCCCTCGTCGCCTCGTTTGGCCTCCACGGCCGCCGCTTCGTCCTGCTCAAATTCAAGCAATGCCGAGCTTGTCTCTCCCTCTTTCCACCTGTTGGGGAACGCAGTAATTTCAAAAAAATTTCCTACGCACACACAGGACCATGGTGATGGCATAGCAACGAGAGGGGAGAGTGTTGTCTACGTACCCTCGTAGACCGTAAGCGGAAGCGATCACAACGTAGAGGAAGTAGTCGTACTTTCTCCTCGCGATCCTGCCGATCCCAGCCAATTACTCCGGCACCTCCGAGTCGATGATGACGTAGAGGAAGTAGTCGACGTTCTCCTCACGATCCAGCCGATCACAGCGCCAAGTTACTCGGCACCTCCGAAGTTCTTGGCACAAGTTCAGCTCGATGACGCTCCACGGGCTTCGATCCGGCAAAGCTCCGGAGGGGAGTTCCACAAGACGACGGCGTGGTGACGATCTTGATGTTTCACCGTCGCAGGCTTCGCCTAAGCACCGCTACAATATGACCGAGGTGGAATATGGTGGAGGGGGCACCGCACACGGCTAAGGAACGATCTCAAGGATCAACTTGTGTGTCTATGGGGTGCCCCCTGCCTCGTATATAAAGGAGCAAGGAGGGAGGAGGCCGCCCTATGTTTGGCGCGCCAAGGGGAGTCCTACTCCCACCGGGAGTAGGATTCCCCTTTCCTAGTCCAACTAGGAATCCTTCCATGTAGGGGAGGAAGGGAGAAGGAAGTGGAGGAGTAGGAAAGGTGGCGGCCCTTTTCCCTAGTCCAATTCGGACTAGAGGGAGGGAGCGCAGCAGCCTTTTTCCTCTTCCCACTAAAGCCCATCAAGGCCCATTACTTCTCCCGTAACTACCCGGTACTCCGAAAAATACCCGAATCACTCGGAACCTTTCCGAACTCCGAATATAGTCGTCCAATATATCGATCTTTACGTCTCGACCATTTCGAGACTCCTCGTCATGTCCCCGATCTCATCCGGGACTCCGAACTCCTTCGGTACATCAAAACTCATAATAACTGCCATCGTAACCTTAAGCGTCAAGGACCCTACGGTTCGAGAACAATGTAGACATGACCGAGACACGTCTCCGGTCAATAACCAATAGCGGGACCTGGATGCCCATATTGGCTCCTACATATTCTACGAAGATCTTTATCGGTCAGACCGCATAACAACATACGTTGTTCCCTTTGTCATCGGTATGTTACTTGCCGAGATTCGATCGTCGGTATCCAATACCTAGTTCAATCTCGTTACGGCAAGTCTCTTTACTCGTTCGTAATACATCATCTCGCAACTAACTTATTAGTTGCAATGCTTGCAAGGCTTATCTGATGTGTATTACCGAGAAGGCCCAGAGATACCTCTCCGACAATCGGAGTGACAAAACCTAATCTCGAAATACGCCAACCCAACATATACCTTTGGAGACACCTGTAGTACTCCTTTATAATCACCCGATTCACGTTGTGACGCTTTGGTAGTACCCAAAGTGTTCCTCCGTAAACGGAGTTGCATAATCTCATAGTTATAGGAACATGTATAAGTCATGAAGAAAGCAATAGCAACATACTAAACGATCAAGTGCTAGGCTAACGGAATGGGTCATGTCAATCAGATCATTCTCCTAATGATGTGATCCCGTTAATCAAATGACAACTCATGTCTATGGTTAGGAAACATAACCATCTTCGATTAACGAGCTAGTCAAGTAGAGGCATACTAGTGACACTCTGTTTGTCTATGTATTCACACATGTATTATGTTTCCGGTTAATACAATTCTAGCATGAATAATAAACATTTATCATGAAATAAGGAAATAAATAATAACTTTATTATTGCCTCTAGGGCATATTTCCTTCAGTCTCCCACTTGCACTAGAGTCAATAATCTAGTTCACATCATCATGTGATTCAACACTAATATTCACATCTGTATGTGATTAACACCCATAGTTCACATCGTCATGTGACCAACACCCAAAGGGTTTACTAGAGTCAATAATCTAGTTCACATCGTTATGTGATTAACACCCAAAGAGTACTAAGGGATGATCATGTTTTGCTCGTGAGAGAAGCTTAGTCAACGGGTCTGCATCACATTCAGAGCCGTATGTATTTTGCAAATATTCTATGTCTACAATGCTCTGCACGGAGCTACTCTAGCTAAGTGCTCCCACTTTCAATATGTATATAGATCGAGACTTAGAGTCATCCAGATCGGTGTCAAAACTTGCATCGACGTAACCTTTACGTATTTAACCTTTTGTCACTTCCATAATCGAGAAACATATCCTTATTCCACTAAGGATAATTTTGACCCATGTCCAGTGATCTACTCCTAGATCACTATTGTACTCCCTTGCAAAATTCAGAGCAAGGTATACAATAGGTCTGGTACATAGCCTAGCATACTTTATAGAACCTATGACTGAGGCATAGGGAATGACTTTCATTCTCTTTTCTATTTTCTGCTGTGGTCGGGATTTGAGTCTTACTCAATTTCACACCTTTGCAACACAGGCAAGAACTTTTCTTTGATTGTTCCATTTTGAACTACTTCAAAAACTTGACAAGGTATGTTCTTATTGAAAAAACTCATCAGGCGTTTTTGGTCTATCTTAATAGATCTTGATGCTCAATTTGTACGCAGCTTCACCGAGGTCCTTCTTTGAAAAACTCCTTTCAAATACTCCTTTATGCTTTGCAGAATAATTCTACATTATTTCCGATCAATAATATGTCATTCACATATACTTATCGTAAATGCTTTGTAGTGCTCCCACTCACTTTCTTGTAAATACAGACTTTTCCAAAAGTCTGCATAAAACCATATGCTTTGATCACACTATCAAAGCGTTTATTCCAACTCCGAGATGCTTGCACCAGTCCATAGACGGATTGTCGGAGCTTGCACATTTTGTTAGCTCCTTTAGGATTGACAAAACCTTCCGTTGCATCATATACAACTCTTCTTTAATAAAACCATTAAAGAATGTAGTTTTGACATCCATTTGCCAGATTTCATAAAATGTGGCAATTGCTAACATGATTCGGACAGACTTTAAGCATCGCTACAGTTGAGAAAATCTCATTGTAGTCAACACCTTGAACTTGTCGAAAACCTTTCTGCGACAAGTCGAGCTTTGTAGATAGTAATACTAATATCAGCATTTGTCTTCCTCTTGAAGATCCATTTATATAATATGGCTTTGCCGATCATCGGGCAACTCCATCAAAGTCCACACTTTGTTCTCATACATGGATCCCATCTCAGATTTCATGGTCCCAAACCATTTCGCGGAATCTGGGCTCATCATCGCTTCCTCATAGTTCGTAGGTTCATCATGGTCTAGTAACATGACTTCCGAATAGGATTACCGTACCACTCTGGTGCGGACTGTACTTTGGAAGACCTACAAGGTTTTGTAGTAACTTGATCTGAAGTTTCATGATCATCATCATTAGCTTCCTCACTAATTGGTGTAGGAATCACTTTGGAACTGATTTACGTGATGAACTACTTTCCAATTCGGGAGAAGGTACAAATTACCTTATCAAGCTCTTACTTTCCTCCCACTCACTTCTTTCGAGAGAAACTTCTTCTCTAGAAAGGATCCACCTTAGCAACGAAAAAACTTGCCTTCGGATCTGTGATAGAAGGTGTACCCAATAGTTACCTTTGGGTATCCTATGAAGACATATTTCTCCGATTTGGGTTCGAGTTTATCAGATGAAATTTTTCACATAAGCATCGCAACTCCAAACTTTAAGAAACGACAGCTTAGGTTTATTGCTAAACCATAGTTCATACGGTGTCGCCTCAACGGATTTAGATGGTGCCCTATTTAATGTGAATGCAGCTGTCTCTAATGCATAATCCCAAAAACGATAGTGGTAGATCGGTAAGATACATCATAGATTGTACTATATCCAATAAAGTACGGTTATGACGTTCGGACGCACCATTATGCTGTGGTGTTCCAGGTGGCGTGAGTAGTGAAACTATTTCACATTGTTTTAATCAAGACCAAACTCAGAATCTCAAATATTCGTCTCCGCGATCAGATCATAGAAACCTTATTTTCTTGTCACGATGATTTTCCACTTCACTCTAAAATTCTTTGAACTTTTCAAACGTTTCATACTTATGTTTCATCAAGTAGATATACCCATATCTTCTCAAATCATCTGTGAAGGTTAGAAAATAATGATACTTGTCGCGAGCCTTAATATTCATCGGACCATATACATCAAGATGTATGATTTCCAACAAATCTGTTGCTTGCTCCATTGTTCGGAGAACGGCGTTTTAGTCATCTTGCCCAAGAGGCATGGTTCGCAAGCATCAAGTGATTCATAATCAAGTGATTCCAAAATCCCATCAAAGATGGAGTTTCTTCATGCGTTTTACACCAATATGACCTAAACGGCAAGCCACAAATAGGTTGCACTATCATTATTAACCGCATCTTTTGGTTTCAATATTATGAATATGTGTATCACTACGATCGAGATCCAATGAACTAATTTTCATTGGTGTGTATGACCATAGAAGGTTTTATTCATGTAAACAGTAACAACAATTGTTCTCTAACTTAAATGAATAAGCAGATTGCAATTAACATGATCAAATCATATTCATGCTCAACGCAAACACCAAATAACACTTATTTAGTTTCAACACTAATCCCGAAAGTATAGGGAGTGTGTGATGATGATCATATCAATCTTGGAACCACTTCCAACACACATCGTCACCTTGCCCTTTAACTAGTCTTTGTTCATTACTCAACTCCCGCTTTGAGTTACTAATCTTAGCAACTTGAACTAGTACCAAATCTTGAGGGGTTGCTATGAACACTAGTAAAGTACACATCAATAACATGTATATCAAATATACTTATGTTCACTTTGCCATCCTTCTTATCCGCCAATCACTTGGGGTAGTTCCGCTTCCAGTGACCAGTCCCTTTGCAGTAGAAGCACTTAGTCTCAGGCTTAGGACCAGACTTGGGCTTTTTCACTTGAGCAGCAACTTGTTTGCCGTTCTTCTTGAAGTTCCCCTTCTTTCCTTTTGTCCTTTTCTTGAAAGTAGTGATCTTGTCAACCATCAACACTTGATGTTTTTCTTTGATTTCTACCTTCGCCGATTTTAGCATCGCGAAGAGCTTGGGAATATTTTTCCATTATCCCTTGCATATTATAGTTCATCACGAAGTTCTACTAACTTGGTGATGGTGACTAGAGAATTCTGTCAATCACTATCTTATCTGGAAGATTAACTCCCACTTGATTCAAGCGATTGTAGTACTCAGACAATTTGAGCACATGCTCACTAGTTGAGCGATTCTCCTCCATCTTTTAGCTATAGAACTTGTTGGAGACTTCATATCTCTCAACTCGGGTATTTGCTTGAAATATTAACTTCAACTCTGGAACATCTCATATGGTCCATGACGTTCAAAACGTCTTTGAAGTCCCGATTCTAAGCCGTTAAGCATGGTGCACTAAACTATTAAGTAGTCATCATATTGAGCTAGCAAAACGTTCATAACGTCTGCATCTGCTCCTGCAATAGGTCCGTCACCTAGCGGTGCATCAAGGACGTAATTCTTACGTGCAGCAATGAGGATAAACCTCAGATCACGGATCCAATCCGCATCATTGCTATTAACATTTTTTCAACACAATTTTCTCTAGGAACATATCAAAATAAACAAGGAAGCAATAACGCGAGCTATTGATCTACAACATAGATATGCTAATACTACCAGGACTAAGTTCATGATAAATTAAAGTTCAATTAATCATATTACTTAAGAACTCCCACTTAGATAGACATCTCTCTAATCCTCTAAGTGATCACGTGATCCAAATCAACTAAACCATGTCCGATCATCACGTGAGATGGAGTAGTTTCAATGGTGAACATCACTATGTTGATCATATCTACTATATGATTCACGCCGACCTTTCGGTCTCCGTGTTCCGAGGTCATATCTTATATGCATAGCTCGTCAAGTATAACCTGAGTATTCCGCGTGTGCAACTGTTTTGCACCCGTTGTATTTGAACGTAGAGCCTATCACACCCGATCATCACGTGGTGTCTCAAAGACGAAGAACTTTCGCAACGGTGCATACTCAGGAGAACACTTCTTGATAATTAGTGAGAGATCATCTTATAATGCTACCGTCTAATCAAAGCAAGATAAGATGCATAGAAGATAAACATCACATGCAATCAATATAAGTGATATGATATGGCCATCATCATCTCGTGCTTTTGATCTCCATCTTCAAGCACCGCCATGATCACCATCGCCACCGCGCCGACACCTTGATCTCCATCGTAGCATCGTTGTCGTCTCGCCAATCTTATGCTTCCACGACTATCACTACCGCTTAGTAATAAAGTAAAGCATTACATCGCGATTGCATTGCATACAATAAGCGACAACCATATGGCTCCTGCCATTGCCGATAACTTCGGTTACAAAACATGATCATCTCATACAATAAAATTTAGCATCATGTCTTGACCATATCACATCACAACATGCCCTGCAAAAACAAGTTAGACGTCCTCTACTTTGTTGTTGCAAGTTTTACGTGGCTGCTACGGGCTTAAGCAAGAACTCATCTTACCTACGCATCAAAACCACAACGATAGTTTGTCAAATAGACTCCGTTTAACCTTCTCAAGGACCGGGCGTAGCACACTCGGTTCAACTAAAGTTGGAGAGACAGTCTTCCATAAGCCATCTATGTGCAAAGCACGCCGAGGGAACCGGTCTCGCGTGAAGAGTACGCGTAAGGTTGGTCCGGATCGTCTCGTCCAACAATACCGCTGAACCAAAGTATGACATGCTGGTAGGCAGTATGACTTGTATCGTCCACAACTCACTTGTGTTCTACTCGTGCAAATAACATCAAACCATAAAAACCTAGGCTCGGATGCCACTGTTGGGGAACGCAGTAATTTCAAAAAAATTCCTACGCACACACAGGACCATGGTGATGGCATAGCAACGAGAGGGGAGAGTGTTGTCTACGCACTCGTGAGACCGTGGCGGAAGCGATCACAACGTAGAGGAAGTAGTCGTACTTTCTCCTCGCGATCCTGCCGATCCCAGCCAAGCATACTCCGGCACCTCCGAGTCGATGATGACGTAGAGGAAGTAGTCGACGTTCTCCTCACGATCCAGCCGATCACAGCGCCCGTTACTCCGGCACCTCCGAGTTCTTGGCACACGCTCAGCTCGATGACGCTCCACGGGCTTCGATCCAGCAAAGCTCCGGGAGGGGAGTTCCACAAGACGACGGCGTGCAGGACGATCTTGATGTTTCACCGTCGCAGGCTTCGCCTAAGCACCGCTACAATATGACCGAGGTGGAATATGGTGGAGGGGCACCGCACACGGCTAAGGAACGATCTCAAGGATCAACTTGTGTGTCTATGGGGTGCCCCCTACCCCTGTATATAAAGGAGCAAGGGAGGGAGGAGGCCGGCCCTATGTTTGGCGCGCCAAGGGGAGTCCTA
The DNA here is from genome assembly GCA_021605145.1 of Aegilops bicornis. Taxonomy (NCBI): domain Eukaryota; kingdom Viridiplantae; phylum Streptophyta; class Magnoliopsida; order Poales; family Poaceae; genus Aegilops; species Aegilops bicornis. Next base: position 422,690,817 of record CM038675.1, on the reverse strand, counting down.
CTCCCACCGGGAGTAGGATTCCCCCTTTCCTAGTCCAACTAGGAATCCTTCCATGTAGGGGGAGGAAGGGAGAAGGAAGTGGAGGAGTAGGAAAGGTGGCCGGCCCCTTTTTCCCTAGTCCAATTCGGACTAGAGGGGAGGGGGGGCGCAGCAGCCTTTTCCTCTTCCCACTAAAGCCCATCAAGGCCCATTACTTCTCCCGTAACTACCCTACTCTCAAAAATACCCGAATCACTCGGAACCTTTCCGAACTCCGAATATAGTCGTCCAATATATCGATCTTTACGTCTCGACCATTTCGAGACTCCTCGTCATGTCCCCGATCTCATCCGGGACTCCGAACTCCTTCGGTACATCAAAACTCATAATCACTGTCATCGTAACCTTAAGCGTGCGGACCCTACGGTTCGAGAACAATGTAGACATGACCGAGACACGTCTCCGGTCAATAACCAATAGCGGGACCTGGATGCCCATATTGGCTCCTACATATTCTACGAAGATCTTTATCGGTCAGACCGCATAACAACATACGTTGTTCCCTTTGTCATCGGTATGTTACTTGCCCGAGATTCGATCGTCGGTATCCAATACCTAGTTCAATCTCGCTACCGCAAGTCTCTTTACTCGCTCCGTAATACATCATCTCGCAACTAACTTATTAGTTGCAATGCTTGCAAGGCTTATCTGATGTGTATTACCGAGAAGGCCCAGAGATACCTCTCCCATAATCGGAGTGACAAAACCTAATCTCAAATACGCCAACCCAACATATACCTTTGGAGACACCTGTAGTACTCCTTTATAATCACCCAGATTACGTTGTGACGTTTGGTAGTACCCAAAGTGTTCCTCCGTAAACGGGAGTTGCATAATCTCATAGTTATAGGAACATGTATAAGTCATGAAGAAAGCAATAGCAACATACTAAACGATCAAGTGCTAGGCTAACGGAATGGGTCATGTCAATCAGATCATTCTCCTAATGATGTGATCCCGTTAATCAAATGACAACTCATGTCTATGGTTAGGAAACATAACCATCTTCGATTAACGAGCTAGTCAAGTAGAGGCATACTAGTGACACTCTGTTTGTCTATGTATTCACACATGTATTATGTTTCCGGTTAATACAATTCTAGCATGAATAATAAACATTTATCATGAAATAAGGAAATAAATAATAACTTTATTATTGCCTCTAGGGCATATTTCCTTCACCACCACCATAGCATCACCAAAGCACGCAGAGCCTCCCCACCCATTCGCCTCGTCCCTGGAGCAACGACAACCCCACCCCCTATGCTGGCCGACGGCCTCCGCCGCGGGCAGCCAAGCCATCATTGCCTCGGCCGTCCCCGGCGCGCGCGGATCCCCTGGATGGATGCGGCCCTCCCTGACGAGCTCACCGGTGGCTCCAGATCTGCCGGAGATGGTCGGACTCGGCCGGGTGGGCGCTAGCGCCGGTGAACTTCCTCTGTTCTGCAGGCAAGCGACGGGGAGAAGAAGAAGGAGGCGGGAGGAGAGAGAGGTCAAAGCGGGCCCCACCCGTCAGCTGCACAAGTCGTGCACTGGCGTGGATAAGTGGAAGCGCCTTTTGGTAAACTACATTTTCATGTAACGAAAGCATACACAGATGTATCTTCTGTTAAAACTACACTTTCACTACTACGGAAACGTATTTCTGAAAAGGTGTTTTCTGTTTTTCAGCCCAGGGACTTGTTTGTGGAGAAAGTTTTGCCGATTAGTCCCTGTTCTTCTTCCGTCCGTATCTCCGCGACTGTAACTCTGTTTCAGGTGAATCCAAAGCCCACATCTTTGTCTCGCCGAGTCCAATCTGTTGGTATCATTTTCACTATGTGTTCACATACTGTAAATGACCATATTTCCCTTGCCCTTATCTATCCTCCTTCGAGAGAGAACTGTTCCGGCGAATCTTTTTGCGGCTTCACCGCACTTCTCCCCGGAGTATTCTTCATCCTCAGGCAAGCCACGATAGCCACTTGCATAATGGATTTGCAGTAGCCATGGTTTCTACTCAAATGTTAAAAAATATTTGCTCTTTTACCACTGATGTTGTTTTTTCGGTTATGCGTGTGGATCCCTACTTATCATCATGTTATGCTATGCTGCACTCTGTTAGTGTATGATTACTTGCTTGTAGTATTGCTCTTGTATTTCATGCTGGTACTTATGTCATGCTAGTGATAATGATGTTCATCTTATACATGATTATTGTCAGTTATGAAGAGTATCTGTGATATGCATGATCATCGCTATGCCATGTTCATCTGCATCTAGTAATCTAAGTGTTGCATTATTATGCTAGGGATTCATATGGTTATTTTGCTCCTCCATGCTTATGTTAATATCATGCTCATGTGCATTATTATTTCATCATGTTATTATGACTCAGCATCTTTTGCATTCAAGTTTAACCGGACATTAATTGAACTTGAACACATGTTGGCTGAGTCGTAGTACCACCGAAATTGAGCCGACCAGCATAGCCATGCTTGCCTTTATGGGGAGTCCTAACTAGGTCTATTGTCGTGCCTCTTGTCAGTGCCTCCAACTAGGGAAGGTTATGGGCGCGCGCTACCCTGATCAAGTATGCGGACATAAGCCTTGTGTTCCCGTGTTGATATTGAGCTCATGTCCCCGTTTGGGACCGTTTTGTTTTGCCACGATAGTGGCCGTTGGATGTCACGCGGTGACATCTGGGCCACCCATGACTTAGCCGAAAGGGGAGTTTGTTGGAGATCAATTTTTTCGGAACGCCATTGGTCCACCCGAATGGGTGCACGAGGCCTTGGGTTTCGTCGTGTGGGTACAATGTGCTAACCTCCGTAGAGTGTATAATCTATCAATAGCCGCACCCGTGGATATGGGCCTAGTTCATAATAGGTCACACTATGGGTCAACAATAATAATAACCTGACTATAAACAACTCGGTTCGATGATGGAAAGAAGTGGTTGATCCTTATGGGACCGCGAGAGTGGTATTGAGGATACCGAAGATGGTTGAGGTTTATGGTGTTATGCGGGAATCAAGGGTAAAGATCAAGCTCCTTGTGGTCATGTAATGATTACTACGGTATTGTTAATACCATGCTTGATTTGGTCCTGAGGTGATCATGTGATGACCATGATGGTAAGTGATACATGTGGTGGTTACGAGGTAACCCCGAACAGAGTAACTTGGTGCATGATATTTAGCATGTTGCATGCTAGTATCATCATATGTTCATGCCATGCTCATATGATATTGTTCTCGTGCTATTTTGTTCACCATGTCCATGCCATGTGTTTTGATAGTTTCATGTTCAACATTGCTAAGTAACCTGTAAATGCCATGCTATTGTTTGTCTTAATTGCTTTGGTTGTTCTGAGCTTGCAAGTACATTCAATGTACTGACTTGGCGTGTCATGCCAGTTTGCAGATCATCTCTTGACTGCTTGCTTGTTTGTCCAGGATCTTGAGTTTGCGAGGTAGGATAAACGTTCCAGCCAGAGTCCCTGCGGAGTGGAGTCCATCGTCGTCGTCGTTGTTCCGCTGCTAGAATTTATTCCGCCGCTATGTGTTGTTTTGCTGCTTGCATAGAGCAACCTTGGCAGGCGTAGTGTCTTCGTGCCGATGTAATTCCTTTGTACCCCTATCGATTGTAATAAATAGCTGATTTGTTCTATGCCAAGCAGTGTCGTATTCTAGAGACATGCCTCGATCTCTACGCTAGAATACGGGGTGCTCCGGTCTCTTTGAGCCGGGTGCCACATTTAACCCCTTGTACAAAGCCAGGCGCAGACCCTGAGCAACAAAGAAATAAATGAAGCGCTGGGGGCCCCCCGACAAGTTGCATGCATGCATAAGCATTTCATGAGCATCACATGTTCATGTAGATAATATTGCATCTAGCATCATTTTCATCTGCATAAATTGCAGGCTCCTGCCGAGGACTTGGTCCCCAAGAGGAGATGGAAAGATGAGCCTACACTGCGATCTTCGGCAAGCCAAACAGATAAGTTCTTTCTCTTATCCATACGTGTTCTGTAAGTAAAGACGTGTGCCTAAGAAAACCTCGCCGCTTTTTGAAGCTTAGGTGCTCCCATCCCTTGACTCGAATGTTGCTTCGGTCAGGATGGTCGCAGTGGCATTTGATGAAAAAAGATCGGCGGGGGGCTGGTCCCTCTTCACAATTTGTGCCCGGTAGGCCTAACTCCGTGGCAACAAAGATGAGGATACCGACAGGATACCTTGCCAGGGGAAACTTCTTTACTTTAAAGTATAGAGGCATCCCACCTCTGCATGGACATATTACATGCATGAGTCCCTGTCAAGGTTTATCTTTTTCATTAATATGCTGATCAAACAAGTACAGACCTTACAGGACACAAACATGGATTTAAGAGATTACATAATTTGAACTAAAATTTGGCAAGTCCCTACAGATTTAAGATTGAAAAAAGGTAAGTGCTCCGTGATGCCCTTTCTTCTCTCCTCCTAGGCACTGCGGCAGGAGGTGAAGAGGGAAAAAGGAGTGCTTGGGCAGAAGCCCAGCCTGGCCCTGTCGGGCTCGAAGAGAGGTAGCCCGGCGGGGGTGGGAAAGCACATGCGAAAGCGATGGTGAAGAGATCGGCGGAGGCGACCCGTCAACCATCACCACCAGGGCCAGCAGGACTCGGCAGGGCTAACGGAGCTATAGCCCATGAGGAAGCCTGTCGGGGTCCAGCTGGAAGGCTGCTGGAGGAGCCGGAAGCACCACCTCCACCCCTGCTCCCAACTCCTTGACAAATCACCTTGCCGGAGAGGAGATGAAGATGCAGATGGTGCTGCTGCTGCCTGACGGTGACGATCCAGCTCAGCCAAAGTCAGAGTCGTCGCCCTCCTGGTCGGTGTCGTCGTCATCACCATCACTATCCTCGTCGTTGCTATCGCTCGAGGAGGAGCTTTCGTCGTCGGTCGAGCTCTCCGCACAACACCCTAAGCGAGCACCCGAGCTCCCAAAGACTTTGATGGAAAGGAAACCGTCCTCCGTTAACTTGAATTGGAGGATGTGCCCTTCCGACAAGCTATGGGCATGAGCGAAAGTCTTCCAGCCTCGATGGAAGTACATGAAATGGGGGGCGGGGAAATCCACATCCACCCGTATGCTGCCATTCCAACAACCCCTCATGTGCAGCCTCAACACTCGTGGTTGTTCGAGCTCCATCACCCTTGCAAATGGGGTAGGGAGGCGGAGGCGACCGTGCGGAGGCTTATATAGCCTGATGACGAACTCTAGAGGTTGGTCTCCAACGTGGCCCACCAGCAGAGGAGGAGCGTCTGATGGGGGCGCGATCAGGGCACCTCCCCTTCCTCCTCCCCCTCCGGCGCCATGATGATTGCGACCTTGTCCTCTTCCTCCCCCTCTCACGGCGGGTTCTGCCCCCGCATCGCCAGGAGGAGGAGGGATACGTTGTCGAGCAGAAGCTCTCGTCGCCGCCACTGGATCACCACCACGTCCTCGTCCTCTCGCCATGGCGAGCAAAGGAAGTTTCAGGAAAGGGAGAAGGGGAGCGTGTGAACAAACACGCCGCTCCCGCCCCCTTTTATAGAGGGACGAGGAAGGGGGCTAGCTTCTCATTCAGAGAGCAACAGCCCCACTCCCCCATTACAGCTTCCCTGCACCTTCAACAGCTCGGGGAATCAGAGCCGACCTTCTGCGCCAACCAACGACGCCTGGTTTTCTGCCATGGCATCCGTCCCCGCGCCCTCCACATCCGTCACCTACCCTACGCAATGCATGCGGTACACATGGCGGAGGCACCCGGAGCGGGAGGCAAGTGGGATGGAAGTTTCTGCCCTGTGATCGTGGGGGCATGGAGGTCCATGGGTCATGATCTGTATTTTTCCATAATGTTCACACGACGTATGGGAAAACCAGAAAGTGGCGCGGGCCTAAGTAATGAAGAGGCAAAGAAATCTCAAGGGGCCAACCAGTTCTATGCCCCTGCCTGTGCACCGGTTAGGGCCTACCCCGACAACGCCCGTCAGTGCACTCGGCCAGGCCCGGGGGCTCCTGTCGGTGCAACAATCCCTGGGTCCATTGCCCAGACTGTGCACAGGCCCAAGAACAAGATTACAGCACCAAGATCAGATCAGAGCACGAGGATCAGTTCTTTGAAGGACCAATGTGCAGATCAAGAAGACCAAGACTAGCCAGAGAGACAAGATACCACTACGGGCAGGTGAGCCTGGCAAGGTTGGGATTCCCCGTGAAGCGAGCCTCCAAGATCGCCCCGGCAGGCCTGCTGGGGCTCACGGAGGCAAACCACTCCTCCAAGCCACCTCACAGCGACGCACATCGTCAATTAGTGCGGTGTCAAGCTCCTAAGTGACTATGTGGCTGCCCCCTGCCACATGGCACCCACTTCCTATAGATGATACCTCCAAGCGACACCCATCCTGAGACGTGTCAAGCAACCAGGCGTGAAGCTGGCAAAACAGCCCGGCAAGGCCTACCGGGTGAGCTATGATGTGACACTGAGCTGCGCATTTAATGCGCTCTGTCAGCTTAAAGAGTTAGGTCTGATAGCACTCTTTGCTATCTAATCAGTATGGAAAGACTGATTTGCCACTGTGGTGACCCCTTTGATCTATAAAAGGAGGCCCATGGCAACCATAGAGAGGATTCGGACCCCCTCACACTGATACGTGCGTAGCCACTCTCATCCCAAGGCAACCTTGTCGGGCAAGAGCGTCGCGCATTTCCACCATCTTCCACCATCAATCCACCAAAGCAGGAGTAGGGTTTTACGCCTCGCGGCGGCCCGAACCTGGGTAAAAATTCTCGTGTGATCTCTGTCGTGTTGTGTTACGCTTCTCCGCTCTTTGTGCAACGTGCCCATCCCTCCGCTGAACCAAAAGGGGCTCGTGGACCCATAGGTGGTCATGGTTTCACACGATAATAATTGATAGCATCAATGCACCTGGTCCACTTACTCGAACAAGAGCTACATAACTAGCAAACTTTTGTGGGCACTCTGCATTCGCCTCCATATCCGAACCCAAGAAAGTTGATGAAGCCTTTATGGAACCAGAATGGATTCAAGCTATGCAAGAAGAGCTTCACCAGTTCGAGCTCAACAATGTCTGGGAGCTTGTCAAACATACTGACCCACACAAGCACAATATTATTGGCACCAAATGGATCTATCGCAACAAACAAGATGAACATGGTCAAGTAATCAGAAACAAAGCTCGTCTCATTGCTAAAGGTTACACACAAGTAGAGGGAATTGACTTCGATGAAACCTTTGCTCCTGTGGCTAGGCTTCAAGCCATTCGGATACTTCTAGCCTACACTAACCACAACAACATCCTCCTGTACCAAATGGATGTGAAGAGTGCCTTACGCAATGGCAAAATTGAAGAAGAAGTATATGTAGAACAACCACCTGGTTTTGAAGATCCAAAGCATCCTGATATGATCTACAAACTCAACAAGGAACTATATGGTCTCAAACAAGTAGCTCGCACTTGGTATGACACACTCAAAGACTTCCTGAAGAGCAAAGGCTTCAAACCTGGTTCTCTAGATCCCACTCTCTTCACGAAGCCATATGATGGATAATTGTTTGTATGCCAAATCTATGTGGATGACATTATCTTCGGCTGCACTGACAAAAGATACATTGATGAGTTTGGGCATATGATGCCGGAGCAATATCAGATGTCCATGGTGGGAGAGCTGGAATTCTTTCTTGGTCTTCAAATCCATCAACAGAGAAATGGCATCTTCATATCTCAATAAAAATATCTCAAAGATTTCCTGAAGAAGTTTGGAATGCAAGATTGCAAAGGGTACACGACGCCAATGCCAAACAAAGGTCAACTGGGCTCCGATGACAATGCAAAAGAGTTCGATCAAAAGGTATACCGCTCCATGATTGGTTATTTATTGTACTTATGTGCATCTAGGCCAGATATAATGCTTAGTGTTTGCATATGTGCCCGATTGCAAGCGGCACCAAAGGAATCGCATCACGTCGCAGTGAAGCGAATACTTCGATATTTGGCTCACACCCCAACGCTAGGATTATGGTATCCAAAGGGCTCAGAGTTTGATCTAGTTGATGCTGATTATGCTAGTGACAAGGTTGATCGCAAGTCCACATCAGGCACATGTTACTTTCTTGGGCGATCTCTTGTCTGTTGGTCTTCAAAGAAGCAGAACTCTGTATCACTATCCACTTCTGAGGCTCGATACATTAATGCTGGATCTTGTTGCGCTCGACTTCTCTGGATGAAGAAAACCCTCAAGGACTATGGCATAAACATGAAGAATGCGCCACTCTACTGCGACAATGAAAGTGGCATCAAGATTTCTCACAATCCAGTTCAGCACTCGAAGACAAAGCACATTCAAATCCGTCATCACTTTCTCAGAGATCATGTGTTGAAGGAAGACATTGATATCATCCATGTCAACACTGAAGAGTAATTGGCAGATATCTTCATGAAGCCCTTGGATGAGAAAAGGTTTTTCAAGCTGTGGTTGTCGGATTTCGAGTTCCGGCAGACCCTCTAGTTTCGAACTCTGGGGTGCACGCGGAGATCTCACCCCCTACCTACCTGCACCTCGTCGCCTCGCAAGGATCTAAACTACACAAAGAACAACACAAGGGACACAAGGTTTATACTGGTTCGGGCCACCATTGTGGTGTAATACCCTACTCCAGTGTGTGGTGTGGTGGATTGCCTCAGGGGATGATGATGAACAATACAAGGAAGAACAGCCTCGCGAGGGTCTGTTCTTGGCCGGTGAGATGAACTGCTAGGGGGAGTTCGGTCGCTCTCTCTCTCTCTAGATTGCTTGACCTCTATCTCTGTTCTGGATTCCCGATCCCTCTACCCTGTGGGAGGCTAGTCCTATTTATAGGCAGAGGCCCTGGGCCTCTTCCCATATATTGAGCGGGAAGGGCGCCAACAATTGGCCATTTTGAAGGGGAACATCTAGTACACTTATCCTGACTAAAGTTGGTCATCGCCTGTCAAAGGCTCTGACGGTGACGCCGGCTTGGGCTCCACGATGACCTCCTTCCTGCCGTTGTGATGGTCTTGGTCTTGTTGCACCGAAATGGTTGCCTTTCTTGGTGCTCTCGCCTGCGCTTGCCTCCTTTGCACCAAAGAGGAAATGAGGACATCATGGGCCGGGCGCCTCCTCGGGCGCCTCGGTCGTCATGGCTTGCGTCATGGGCACCTCGTGAGGTACCCCGCCTTGATCTCTCCGCCTCCTCGCGAGCCCGGGACGAGGCCGTGCACGAGGAAGCTTCTGCCGTCCACCCGTGCGGAGGCTTGGCCTCGCGAGGGTCTTGAGCTTGTGCCGATGAAGATGGGCCGTCTTTGGGCCACCCTTTGAGCCACGCCGCAGCCGCAGCAGCAAGTCTGGTACCCCATTCCCAGAACGCCGACAGTAACCCCCGGGCCCAAGGCGCGCCTGGACTTGGCTGAGCAGAGAAGCGAAGGGGCAAGTGCGAAGCATCACGGGCCCTAACAGCCTGCGGCCTTGGGCGCCGCGTGGCGGTTGATTGGACGTGGGCGTCTCTGCTTCCCCGCAACACCTTGGCAGCTGCGCGAATCGATAAAAGAGCGGCACCCGTCTAGGCTTTACCTCCTTTGCCTTGTCCAGTCATTGCCCAGATCCCCTTTCTTGCGCCTATCCTTCCTGCTTCCGAAATATCCAGATCTACTACGACCGCGTGCCCTAGCGAGATATGGCGCCTCGCCAGACCCTGGCCGGAGCTTGGTACTCGCCTGCTTTGGACTCCCCTAACGTGTCGGAGAAGAGCCTTGCCCGGGCGCGCCGGATGGTGGAGGCGCAAGGCAATGACGGGGCAGCGGTGCTCAGGGCTGGCTCCACCCTTCCCGAGGACCAAGGAAGCACCTTCTATCCGCTCTTCGTGAGCGCCATTGCTGCCGGTCTGGTGCCTCCCTTTTCTGAGTTCTTCTTTTCTATCCTCCGCCATTACAAACTGCAAGCTCTGCACCTCCAGCCCAACTCCGTTCTTCTCCTGGCGATCTTCGCCTACTATTGTGAGGCTCATTTCGGGGTGAAGCCCTCAGTGGCCTTGCTGTGCCACTACTTCTACCTCCAGGTCTCTCGCGACCCCATCACCGCGTGCGCGAGCTTTGTCGCGTATGGCAGCTCCAACACCATCTCGAAGCCCGGGAAGAGGATTGAAGGCTTCAGGAGCAAGTGGGTCATGGTAGATGCTGGGCGCATCCATCCTTGGCTGATTCTGCCCACGGAGCAGCCCACGCCCATCGACGATTAGTCTCGCGCGGAACTTGTGGATCCCCGCGTGAAGCCAGTGCTAGAGAAGATGAACGCGGACCTGTGGCCGGTCAACATGGCAACGGCGAAGCTCACCGGGGCGTCGCTCCTGAGGGAGTTCCTGGAGCATCGGGTGGCCCCGCTTCGTCAGTACTCGCTTCCGCTGTGGAGGCCTTGCCCGAGCGCCTTTGTCGGTGTCAAAACCGGCGGATCTCGGGTAGGGGGTCCTGAACTGTGCGTCTAGGCGGATGGTAACAAGAGACAAGGGACACGATGTTTTTACCCAGGTTTGGGCCCTCTCGATGGAGGTAAAACCCTACTCCTGCTGGATTAATATTGATGATATGGGTAGTACAAGAGTAGATCTACCACGAGATCAAGGAGGATAAACCCTAGAAGCTAGCCTATGGTATGATTGTTGTTCGTCATATGGACTAAAACCCACCGGTTTATATAGACACCGAATAGGGTTAGGGTTACATAGAGTCGGTTACAATGGTAGGAGATCTACATATCCGTATTGCCAAGCTTGCCTTCCACGCCAAGGAAAGTCCCATCCGGACACGAGACGGAGTCTTCAATCTTGTATCTTCATAGTCCAGGAGTCCGGCCAACGGAGACACAGGTGCAGACGTGCAGTAGGGACCCGTTGCAAGGATTCTTTTCAGATTAAGACCCTGCGTAAACCTTTTTTACTGTCTCTTGTTGATACCCATCCCCCGGTTTCTTGCTATAACCGAGGAGGAGGCTGGCGTTTTAGCATCGGCCACACCAGAATTTTTGCACATACCTGGACACCAGGGGCTTAGGGCATTATTCTGCCCGTTTTTATAAAGACCGAATACCTTAGAGAGTGTTCGGCGTCTCGAGTTAGGCCTTATATGCATCAGCTCCGAATCATGTCTTTGGTCAAATGTTGGGTTTGCCCGGCTCCCATGTTTTGGTACCTTACGTTCCGTTATATCGGCTAAGGTAGCGCTGGGAGAACCACTGCGATTGTGCCCCGGTTGAGCTGGGTTGAGCACCTTAGTGGAGAAAGCTAAAACTGACTGTCATGATATAGCATGAGACTGGTCAACCACTCGATGACCCACCGGAATGTTTAGAATTCCCCTGCATTGACGAAGGACCGTTTCGGTCGTGCACATATCGCCCGAATTCGGGAGAGCGTTGTGCCCCTAGGGGCTATATAGTAGCCCCACCATCGAACTCCTATGGCTAAGTGAAAGTGATAAAACATTATAGTCCGGTTGCCTAGTTTGCTACGCTATCACCTCCTTCACAGGACCAAGACGTTGGATTAAGTGTGAAAATCGCCTTTTTTGCAAACACCCCGCACTATGTGCGTGGGGCTAAATTTAATCGCCATCTTTCAGGTTATATACACATATACATCAACGGCTGCACAGGAGGCATTCTAATACTTGAACGCACAAGTATAAAAAGCTCTTATATTATATTGAAACATTGTTTTCACAAATCATACATGTCATTAAAGCATAACATCCTTCGAGCATCAAGCGTCTCTATTACACGGCGCCTGCGCAGACTTCCTCAAAATAATGCTTTCGGCGGTACTCGCTTACATCCGAATCTTGGGATGCAACCGGTGGCCTTCATCTCCGCCCGAGATGACTTGAAAGCGGCCAAGAGCCATCCGCGCACCCTCTATGCATATTGACCGCTTCATTGCATCGATATGCGGCACCGCACTAGGAACTGTTGCACCAAGCCAAAATAACTCTTGACTTGGGGCTTTTCGCCACAAATGAGTCACGACAGCCTTCATGGCAAGTCCGGACAACCTATTCAGCTCAGCCCATTTGGCCAAACGATCGGTTAACGACAGTGGACGATCCAGACTATGGAACTCCGACCAAAAAGATCTTCCATCCCATGATCCTTTTGACCTCGGAAGTGTTCGGCCGCGTCTGCGGCACTCGCCGCCAAGTCTAGATAAGCATCCTCCCCACCCCACAGCTGGTCCAATTGAGCGTACTTAGGATCCGTGAATTTCCTCCATAGTAGAAAGGGCTTTCCAGCCGCAATGTCTTCGGCCTGACGTAGCTCCTCCTTCATAGCTCTCATCGCAGAGCGAGTATCCTTGGCATCGGTGGTGGCCTTTTTCAAGTCCTCTTACTTCACTCGATCTTCTTTTTCAAGAAGCTCGCAACGGTCAGTAGCATTCTTCAATTTTACGGCCATCTCGGCCATTTCTTTCTTGCTTCGGCAGTGAGTGGCCTGTTCGGCTTTTAGCTTCGTGGGTCAGCCTTTAAGGCAGCCGCATCACTTTTCACAGCTTGCTCCTTGGCTCGGGCGAGCTCACCAAGGCTCTCCATAGCAGCGGCACCATCTGCATTAAGCATACATGTTGTAAGGCATGAGCATCAAGCTCCCTTACCAGGTGTCCGCGGAGAATTCGCATACCTTGTGACTCGTCAAGCCGCTTATTAACAAGCGTGATGTCCGCATCCGCCACGCGTCAAGTGCCGCTTGATTCGGCAAATTCATCGATCCGGCTAGCCACCGGACGCTTCGCCACCTACATAGGAAGAGCGCATATTATACAGGGTTATGATACTCGGCGCGCCATCATTTTGACACCGCACCAAGTCTCGGGGCTACTATCTATACAGGGCGCATTTTATATGCAAAAGCTGTCGAAGTACATCATTTTGCGTACCTCAAAACCCGTCGATAAACTTACGACGGCTTCATGCAATTCGCTCTCAGCGGATGAAATCCTTTCAATCACCGTACCCATTAACGTACGGTGATCTTCCGAGATAGACGCTCGCCCGAGCAGATCCTTCAGCTCCTCCGGCCGTACACCCGTTGGTGCCGGACTTGTCCGATGGCCTTTTTCAAAGGCCGGACACGGAGGGCTTTGAGGGGACATACGGCTGCCTTCTGGGCCCGCCGGATTCGGAGAAGCCCTCCGCGATGACACCTCAGGGTCACCCGCCTCGCATGACGGTGCGGCAGGCGGAGGCGTTTCGCTCTCCATCATCTCCAGATCAAGATCCCCTGAAGACGAGCTCTGCTGTGAAGGGCTGAGATCCGAACCACAAGGTAAAACTTTCGGTTACCTTCAAAAATAAAACAGGGATGTCTTTCATTTTATAAACTCCCCCCTTTTTTACTTACGGCTCGCTGGAGGGCTGATCTCCTTGGGGAAATAGTGCGGGCAGGGCATCTCCCGCTGCAGGACCCTTTGGCGAAGATTTCTTCCCCCGCTTCGAGGCTTTGGTCTCCGGATCTTTAGAAGCGGTCCTCTTCTCCCCTCGGAGGGAGGGATTCTCGATCCCCCTTTTCTTGATAGCCTCCTTCACGGAGGTAGTAGTTCCCTTGTTCCCCCCTTCGCCTTCTTCAAAGGGCACAGCCTCTAGCATCTTGGTTAATACCGGATCCGGCGTGGTCTCAGGGAGGGGGGCCGGACACCTGATTAGTTTTGCTTTTGCTATCCACTCATGTTTAAAGAATAGCTCTTTTAAGGGCAAGTATATGATAAATATGCGGATAGCATGTCCGGGTACAGGACTACTTACTTGAGTATCTGGGCGATTGCAGCTCAGACCTGCGTCCTCGGTCAAGTCCGGACACATTGCTTGTGATCCGAAGAACAGTTTGTACTTCTCCACGGGCGTTGCGCCCACAAAATGTTGAAGAGCTCGTGGTCCCTCCGGATTAAACTCCCACAAAGTGAGGGGGCGACGCTTGAGGCAGGATGCGACGAAGCAGCATGACCTGCGCTACTATGACCAGATTGATCTCTCTCTAGGAGGTCTCGAATACGGCCCTACAACAAGGGCACGTCCTTGGACGGCCCCCAGTCAAGCCCTATATTGACCCATGACGCCAGCCGCGATGGAGGACCCGAGCGAAAGGTAGGTGGCGCCACCCATTTGGTGCCCCTGGTAGCGGTGATATAAAACCACTCATGTTGCCATAAATTGAGCTCCTCTTGAAAAGAGCCCTCAGGCCATGGAGCGTCTGCATTCTTGCTTATAACAGCCCCTCCGCACTTTGCTTGATGCCCGTTGATCATCTTCGGCTCCACTTTGAAGGTCTTGAGCCACAATCCGAAGTGAGGGGTAATGCGGAGGAAGGCTTCACATACGACAATGAACGACAAGATGTGGAGGATGGACTCCGGATCAAAGTCGTGGAATTCCAGCCCATAATAAAACATGAGCCCCCTCACAAAAGGGGTCCGTCGGGAAGCCTAAACCCCGAAGGAAGTGAGACACGAATACCACGCTCTCACCGGGCTCGGGAGTGGGAACAACCTGCCCTTGAGCAAGCAGCCTATGCGAAATTTTCCCGGTTAGATACCTGGCGTCTCTCAGCTTTAGCACATCTTCTTCCGTGACGGAGGAAGACATCCACCGACCGTGCAGGTCAGAGCCAGACATCGTTGAAGGTCCGAAGTGCCTAACTCTGGGGCTTTGGGTGTTGGAACTCGAGGCGAGGGGCGGATTCGATTGAGATTGAAAGAAAGGAGTGGGCCTTGGTCTCGTTATAAAGAGGTTGAATACCAAGAGCCCACCCCGTGACCGTTCGGGACTCGCCCGATGGAGGAGGCGTGCCAACTGCACGACTGGGTTACCCACGCCCGTATTGATGAGAATCCCGGAATAAGGGGCACGATCTACGCTTTGATAAGGCGTGCCAAGGAAACCGCCTCGCTAAACGTGCTAAGGTGGAACAGTAGAAAACGATTCAGATAAAGTCCTCGGCCGTGGTGTGATGTCACGCCGCTTGGAATACGTCGCCAGATCTGTGCAAAAGTTATTCTCTCTACGGTGGTATGTGGAACTTGTTTTGCGAGCGGACACTATCCTGGTGTTCAAAATCTTCTATGAAGTATTCGGAGGAGGAACCTGCCTTGCAATGCCGAAGACAATAAGCGCGCCGGACTCGTCGTCATTGAAGCCTGGTTCAGGGGCTACTGAGGGAGTCCTTGATTAGGGGGTGTCCGGATAGCTGAACTATCGCCACGTTTCCCCTGGCCAAAGATTGGAGGACCGCGGCCAGATCTTCGTCGTCCAAGACTGGAGGGCGCTCCTGTACCCCTGTTCCTTCGAGATAATTGGGAGCAGGTGGTGGACTCCATGCCCGCTTTCAACGGGGACAGGCCTGTGCCCGCGGAGGTTCCCGAGGACCCGGCGGCCCTGGCGACGGTGAACGTGTCCTCCGGCGACTCCAGCGAAGAGGAGGAAGAAAAGGAGCGGGGAGAGGGGCCCGACTCCGAGGTGACCGACGGGGAGTCGAGAGCGCCCCTCCCCCGGCGCAGGTCCCGTGCTCTCCGCCTCTTGCCGGACGATTATGAGGATGGCGATGAGCGGGCGGCGAGAGCTTGCCCCTGATCCCGAAGAAGGACAGGACGGGGCTGGTCCCCCGCGTGTCTGCCCCGGCTCCGAGGCGATCTGCAGACGCGCCTCCTGCTCCTGAGCCTCTTGAGGCTGATCCCTGTAGCCGGCTCTCGGGCTTCAAGTTTGGCCGGAGGTTGCTCGAGCCCACGGGCGATGACCAGTAAGTGCTAGATTCTTGTTTTATTCCTTGCTTTGTTGCTGGGGCTTGATATCTGTATTCCTTGGCTAGGCTGGCGCCTGCGGCGAAGAAGCTGAAGGGAGCTCCTGAGGCTTCGTCCTGGGCAGCGCCTCCGTCCGCGAAAGAAGGCGACGACAAGACACGGGCCTCTCCTGCCCATTCATCCTCGCGAGGCCTGGCGGAGCTAGCTGGGGCGAGCTCAGCCCCCATGGCCCAAGCGACTCCCGAGGTATCCTTGACTGATGCCACTGCCGCAGTCGTCGGGGCGCAGAAGGTCCCGTCTCATGATGCTGTGATTACGCTGCCATCTTCTCCTCCTACTCCGCCAACTGATGTCTCTCCGACTCTTTCTATTGTCCTGGATCGTCTTCTTGCTGAATGGACCCGGCTGTAACAAGATCTTACCGGCGCCGACCCTCGCTTGGTGGCCGGACGCTTGGAGCTGGCCTCCGGCTGGGTTCGCTCTGATGCTTCGATTCGAGCGGCGCTGGTTCAGGCCGCGACGGCTTGCGACAAGGAGAAACGGGCCGTCCTTGGGGCAAAGGCCGCTCGCGACCCCGCCTTGGGGGAGGTAGCCGATGTCCGAGGTCGCTGCAAGGCGCTGGAGAGCCAACTGCAGTGCCTGCGCGACCAGCTTGCCAAGGAGGCCCGCGTCCGCCAAGAGAAGGAGGAAGACATGAAAGCTCGTGAGGCGGCCGCCAAGGACCAGGATGCCAAGCTTGACCGGTGTCGTGACCGCTTGGGTGCACTGGAGCAGGAGTTGGAGGCGAAGAGGATCGAGCCGACGGGCAAGGCGCGGGTCTCGCCGAGGACCGCGTGGCCTTTGCGAGCCGGAGGCGAAGGCTCGCACCTTTGCCGATGTCGCTTACGGCAATGACCTTGAAAGCCCGCTGGCGGCACCAGGGCAGCCTGCCAAGCTGCTTCCCTTCCTGGTCCGCGCCCTTGAAGATGTCACCCTTGGCATTGGCCCCACGGCTGAGGCCGAGGCGCGTGCCCTGTCTTCTGCAGCACTGACGCGCGCCCTTACCCATGTCTACCTTCGCGACCCCGACGTCGACCTCGATAGCCTGCTGGAGCCCGTGAGCGGCGAGCTTGCCGCTGCCGCTGCTGAGGCCGTGAAGGGTCCAGCGGAGGCTCTGCTGGTGAAGTTCCGGGCCTTCAGCACCAAGCCGAAGCGAGGCGCTGCCGATCCTGAGGCTTCACAAGGCGAACTCCGCCCGAAGAGCTCCGCCACGCCAGCGGTGCTGCCAACAAGTGACTCCTTTGAGGCTCCTGTCCTGCTTTCAGCTCCTGCAACATGCATCATGCCTCGTGGAGGCGTTTAAACTTGCGTTTTGCGTTGTGAAAACAGTTACGGACTGTAATATTTGCTTTTGAATTCCTTGAGATTTGCGCTTTCCCTTCCTACTTGCTTATGTTGTATGCAGCCCGTGAGCAGAGCCCGCCTTACCTCTACCGCTAGCCCCGGCCAGAAACCAGGATGGGACCAAGGGGTGAGGGGCTACGTGACAAGTTAGGCTCCTAAGTGGCGATGCGCAGGAGTCCCCCTTGGCGCACGAACAACAAGTAGGGAGGTGAGATGTATGGGTGAATTTACCATTCTACGTCTGCAGAGCCCGGCCCCGCGCATACCTCAACCGCCGTTAGCCTTTCGGAACTAAGGGGTGAGGGGCTATGTGACCAGTTAGGCTCCTGAGTCGCGATGCTCAGGAGTCCCCCTTGACGTTCAAACGGCCTTCGTACCTTGGCTCCGCTCGGGGAGGGACGTGCGGTGAACCATGCCCGAGGGGCCTGGCTGGGTGGCGTGCGTCTGGGCGTGACCCAGGAGTAGCCCCCGTGCCCAGCCCCCTCGCGCGGCACTCCCGAGGGGAGGCGTTACGATGAGGCCAAACACTGAGCTCTGGGCTCCCTGAGGTTGATGCGACCGGGGGCCACCCTCAGTTGTTTATCACCAGCGCGGAGCATAGCGCTTCCGTATGTGTACGGGCATAGCCGCTCCTCGGCAAGGTCGCCAGCCAAAGACGGAGCATGGTGCTTCCAGCAGTGCGTGGAGGGCTCCCCTCCGGGAGGAGCCCCCGGGGCGTGTACAGCCCCGCCCTGACACGTGGCTGGCACGATAGGGCCTAACGAGGTGTATCTGGGCACCCGTGAGCCAGCGCGGGACTCACGGGGCCCTAGCTCAAGGAGGGTTGCGCCTGGCACTGGGCCTTAACTTGTGATGTCTTCCTGCAGATTTGGTTAGATGTCGATGCTCTACGTCCTCGGGTCCCGGCCCTTGAGCGGGTCTCAGCCGTCGCTGGTATACCAGGTCGCGATGCCGTGGACAAGGCCAGAGGGCGAGGGCTGGAGAGCCAGTAGGAGCCCATGAGTCGCGATGCTCAGGTACCCCCCCTTTAACGTGCAAGCGGCCGACATGAAGGAAGAAGGGGTGCCGTGGACAGGCACCAAATAACAATCATGATGGGTCAAACGCACGACCCGAATAAACGCAAGAGGGGTACATGACGCTGGGACTGGCCCGAGTGGCTTGGGGACGATGCAGCCCGAGGGGCGCCCCCAATAAAGTAAGCTAGGAACATGAAGCAAAAGGGATACACGCCGCAGGGACGGACCCACGCGGCCTAGGAATGATGCAGCCCTAAGGGGCGCTCCCAGCTGAAAATGGAACTCGAAGGATGTCACCTGATAATGTTGAAGACGAAGGGATGCTGAAGTAGTGGACGTCGTGGGTTGCGGAAGCCGATCTTCACGAGCCCCCAGGCCCAGGAGCCTCGGGAAGCTCCGGAGGCGCTGGTGGCTCCTCGCGGACCATCTCCAGCTCCGCCAGGACTGCAGAACGCTTGGCCTCTTGAGCCTCCAGGATGCTCCCTATGAGGCGCTGACGTGTGGCAGCCGCGTTCAGCAAACCGTAAGGCATGCAAACGTAGTTGTGGGGTGGACCTTCACAACGCCCCACGCGCGAGGGCCAGAGGCGCTCCTGAGAGGCAGCTCGGTTGAGCCCTAGTATGTCGATGCAGACGCGCAACCCACCATCCTCGCCTGGATGGGGAGCTACGGCGGGTAAGTGGCGGCTGCCACTCATGACTCTTGACTCCTGCAGCTCCTGAATGATCTGGCTGACGAACTCCTGAGGGTTTGGCCCTCCTTGCCTCGCTCCTTCCTGAGGGAAACGTGCTTTGAAACACGCCTCCAAGTGGTGCCCAAGCGCCTCCCTCGTGATCTTAGCAAGGTCGGTCACCCTCCAGGAGAGAGCCCCCGAGCCTTGCTCAAGGAGGGCGCCGAGCGCGCCTTCCTATGTGGCAGAAGGAGGTGCCCCCTGAACAGGCGCGGACCCTGAGGGGCCTGCCTCCCGAGGGGCCGTGCCAGGCGATGTCTTCTTCTTGGGAGTAGGCTTGGGGAGCCTCCTGCTCCTGTGATCTGGGTCTTCAAGTGACGCGGCTTGAAAAGCACGCTCCAGGGAGCACACTGCGTCCCTCTCTTCACAAGGCACCGTGATGACTCCCGCTTCTCGGCATCTTGAGGACATTGTAGCCGTGATGAGTCACGGCCATGAATTTGGGCAGATCTGGGTACCCGAGGATGGCATTGTATGGCAGGCGAATGTGGGCGACGTCGAAGTCGATGAGCTCGGTGTGGTAGTTGTCGCGGGCCCCGAAGGTGACAGGGAGGCGGACCTGCCCAATCGGAACTGTGGAGCCATCGGTGACTCCGGAGAAAGGCTTGGTTGGCTGAAGCTGATTGTAAGGCACTTGGAGATTGTTGAGTGTCTCTACGGACTGGACATTGAGCCCTGCTCCGCCATCAATGAGGGTCCCGTGACTTGCACGCTCTTGATGATTGGGGAACAAAGCATCGGGAGGACTCGCCGTGGCCGCGCACTTGAGCTGATCCGTTGAGCTGAACGTGATGGTGCACGCTGACCACCTGAGAGGGTGCGTGGCTTCGAGCTTGGGGAGGACTGCATTCACTTCGCGAGCGAACTGCTTGAAGATGCGCTGGGAGGCTGGGGCTTGAGCTCCGCCCAGGATGGAAGCGATTGCGCACGGCTCCTGGAAGCCCCCAGCCCCCTTGTCCGGATGATAGTCTTCGTTTCTCCTTGGCTGCGGTGGCAGAGGAGGGAGGCCTGCGTTGCCTTGCGGGCGATCCTCGCGAGGCTGATCCCTCCAGCCTCCCTCGCGAGGCTGATCCTGCCAGCGGTCCTCGCGAGGTCGGTCGCGCCACCCTTGGCGAGGGCCGCGGTCTTCCCAGCGTCCTGCGTTTCTTCCTCCTCCTCGGCCGTAGCCTCGATCACTGTGGTCGGGGCGTCGACCATTCGCCCTTCTCGCACGGCTTGGAGTTCTTGACATTTGTTGCTGTTGTGGGTGTGGAGGTCGTGGTACACGCAGTACCGGCTGCCCTTGGAAGACTCAGGCTGATCCCTGCCTCGCTTGGTGTCTGGTTCTGCCGCGAGCACGGCAACCCCCTTGCGCTTCACGTCCTTGACCTTGGGCTTCTTCTCTTCTGGGTCTGTAGCCGGCAGCTTGAGGAGGGAAAGGCGTCCTTCCTCAGCCCTGGCGCACTTGTTCGCCAAGTTGAACAGCTCCAAGGGCGTGCCGCAGGTCTTCATGCATCGCCAGACTCCTCCTTCATCTTGACGTCACGCACACCGTCGGAGAAAGGCTGAGATGATGGCCTCCTTGGTCACCTTGGGAATCTTGAGGCGCATTGTTGAAGCGCTGGGCGTGCTTCTGCAGGTGTCTCCAGTTCTTTGCTTGATGCAGCGCATGTCGCTCACGGCAGGAGGCCGGTCGCGAGTGCCTTGGAAGTTGGCGATGAAGCGGGTGCTAATCTCGTCCTAGGAGGAGATCGTGCCAGGAGCCAAGTTCAGGAGCCAGGTGCGGGCACCGTCTTTGAGCGCCATAGGAAACCAGTTCGCCATGACCTTCTCGTCCCCATTAGCGGCTTCGATGCCCAGCTCGTAGAGCTGGAGGAACTCCGCAGGGTCGGCCGTGCCGTCGTAGCAAGGAGGCAGGTCTGGCTTGAACTTGCCGGGCCATGGGACGCTGGATAGCTCGGCGGTGAAGGTGCGAAACCCTGCAGTGGCCACGGGAGGCCTTTGGTGACGAAGGGCTTGGTCTTGTGGGTCCCCATGCTGTTGCCCATTTGGGAGCAGCGGGGTCTTAGCGTCTTGGGAGCAGAGGCCTGTGATCGTGGCCGGGCGGTCTTGAGGCACTCGGGCAGCCTCCTGAGGCGAGGGACCTCTTGACAGCTCTGCTCTTGCTGCTTGGTGCCGGACGGAGTGGGTTCCGCCAAGGGGCCACGCGCCTTGGGGCCAAGGCGCCTTCTTGAGGGGAGGCGGCCGAGGCGCCCGGAGCTTCATCGCCGCGCAAGCGGGCGCGGTGCGATGAGAAGGACGGCGCGGGGAGCCTCGTGGGCGCGGACGAGCTCGGCGACGCAGTCGAAGCTACTCCTCGTGGGCGTCGTCGGTGAGGCGGTAGCGCAGGAGCTCGTTTGCGCGATGAAACGCAGCTCGAGCCTCCATGGTAGCGGCCTTGCGAAGACGGCCAGTAGGGCGAGGGAAGGAGTAGCGGTACGGCTGTCTCGCCTCACGGATGGATGCTGGGACGATGCTTGCTGCTTCTTCCCCGCCGGGCCGGTGGCGGCGTTGACGGCAGGCGACGGGGAACGGCGGGGGCGGCCGCCGACGGGGGCCGTCTGGGCGACGCGGGTGGCGAGAGCGGCCCGGCGCTCGGCGCGGGCCCGACGAGCGTCCGACATGGATGCGAGGGGCGGCGAAGAATAGGGCGGCGGAAGACGGATTCCGTTGCACCCCTACCTAGCGTGCCAAATGTCGGATTTCGGGTTCCGGCAGACCCTCTAGGTTCAAACTCTGGGGTGCACGCGGAGATCTCACCCCCTACCTACCTGCACCTCGTCGTCTCGCAAGGATCTAAACTACACAAAGAGCAACACAAGGGACACAAGGTTTATACTAGTTCGGGCCACCATTGTGGTGTAATACCCTACTCCAGTGAGTGGAGTGGTGGATTGCCTTAGGTGCTGATGATGAACAATACAAGGAAGAACAACCTCGCGAGGGTCTGTTCTTGGCCGATGCGACGAACTGCTAGGGGGAGTTCGGTCGCTCTTTCTCTCTCTCTCTAGATTGCTTGACCTCTAGCTCTGTTCTGGATTCCCGATCCCTCTACCCTATGGGAGGCTAGTCCTATTTATAGGTAGAGGCCCTGGGCCTCTTCCCAAATATTGAGCGGGAAGGGCGCCAACAATTGGCCATTTTGAAGGGGAACATCTAGTACACTTATCCTGACTAAAGTTGGTCCTCGCCTGTCAAAGGCTCTGACGGTGACGCCGGCTTGGGCTCCACAATGACCTCCTTCCTACCATTGTGATGGTCTTGTTCTTGTTGCACCGAAATAGTTGCCTTTGCTTGGTGCTCTCGCCTGCGCTTGCCTCTGCACCAAAGAGGAAATGAGGACACTACGCGGGCTGGCGCCCTCCTGGCGCCCTCGGTCGTCATGGCTTGCGTCATGGGCACCTCGTGAGGTACCCCGCCTTGATCTCTCCGCCTCCTCGCGAGCCAGCATGAAGAGGCCGTGCCTGAGGAAGCTTCCTGTCGTCCGCCCCGCAAGGCTTGGCCCCTCGCGAGGGTCTTGAGCTTGTGCTGATGAAGATGGGTCGTGCTTGGCCACCCTTTGAGCCACGCTGCAGGCAGGCAAGTCTGGGTACCCCCGTTCCCAGAACGCCGACAGTGGCGTGAGCTAAATATATTAGAATCCTCAAAATGTCCTGTGAATGGACACACATCCTCAAGCTGTTTGCATATATATTGGGTTGGACTATTCTGTTACTAGTAACAAAATAAAATTATGTTGCCCCCGGCCTTATAAATGCGTGGCGCGCCTACACTGTGGAAACTCCTCGACCCAGCCCAAACCCAACCCACCTCCTTCCTCCGGAGGCAGCTGTCGAGGGCGATTGAGCGACGGCATCAACCGGAGCGAGGGAGCCCGCGGCACCGTAACTAGCCGCCGATGGATCCATCGCCACCATAACATTCCTTGCTGGCAAAGCCACGACGGGGCTGTGATCCTTGCCTCCTGCCTCCCTCCATCACCGGGGTTCCTTCACTGGGGTCATGATCCTTGCCTCCCGTATCCTCCCTCACCGGAGCTCCTTCCACAGTGCCGCGATCCCCACCTCCCACCCCCCTCGCCGGAGCTCCTTCGATGGATCTGTGATCTCCGCCACCAGCCTTCCCCTCGCAGGAGCTCCTTTGACTGATCCGTGATCTACGCCACCAGCCGCTGCCTCCCCGGACCTCATTGTCGGAGCTCCATCACAAGCAGGAGCGCCTCGTCTCCCCAAGCTCCTTGTTTACATCAATGGTGCTGCCTTCCAATATTATGCCAGTACGCCGCCAACGAGAGGAAGAAGAACACGTTAGATCCTAGAACATGCCACTGCAGGTGATGTCTGCTTCCCACACTAATTTCCTCCAAATTGAATCTTCCTAATTGCTACTGAAGAACAAACGATCAGTTCAAAAAATATTTTAAGACCTGGATTTGCTTGAAGAAAAATACCACGTTTGTGTCAGTTCATCAGTCCTGCTATTCAAAAGATTCTATTTAAAAATTGCACACACTATGCTCTGCCTACATGTTACACTATTAGATTCATCAGTACTACATGTGTGTGCTGCATCAGTGACACATGTTCCTATGATGCAGAAGCTGATAGTACATTGCAAATGCTTGCATCAGTTCATTACACCCCTGCCACTTGATGCACAATTTGGATGTCGAGGTTACTCTCAGTACCTCCAATATGCTAGCTTCAGTTCCGGTCAAAAAACATAAACTTATGCATCAGTCCAAGTAGCTACTACGCTTTATATAAGGTTCAGCTACCACTGCAAGTTGTATGTTGTTATTTCTAATAGTACATGTCGTGTAGTTACGTTAGTTCGAATGAGTAAAAGATTGTTGTTGAAAAAATATACACTTGTTACATAGTAAGTTCAATGATACAGAAACTAGGAGTACTTCTAAGGTAGATGCATAAGTTCTAGATGAAAAAAAGAGAAGACATGCATCAGTTATTTATATATATATATATATATATGTATATATATATATATGTATATATATATATATATATATATATATATATATGCATAACGTTCCGAAGTTCAATGTTCAGTTTACAAGCAGTGCACCAAATGTTTATGCATTAGTTATAGGGAAAAGATTAAAAAAAACTATGCATAACAGATGCATCAGTGCTAAAATTAGTACATCAGTACATCAGTGCTGAACATGTCCATTCATTAGTTCGACTGAAACTACATCAGAAACAAAATAGGCAACAAAGTTTAATAACGCCCAGCGATGCAAGTTCAACTTGTACGTTACCTTCAGTGCATGACATTTTACCCATATCATGTACACGAGAAAATGTAGAAAAGATTAATACCAAAATTGTTGAATGTCATTGCAGAAACATGCAAGGCAGCACACGCATGGAGGGTTTGATGAGCCAAGCAGATATAAGGCACCGCCTGGTTGGGTAACACCAGAAATAGCACCTGGATACTTCAACAATACAGGCAGATTTCAAGCTACACCAGAATCATTAGAAGCACGGACGGGTTCTTCTATGCAGCAAACAGCGATATCTAGGAATACAAGCTTTGCCACTGCTGGGGTGCAACAAGGTCAACAGTGTGCCCAACAACAAATGTTTTCCTTCCCTAGCGCATGCAGAAAGGCAAGGACACACAGGCTTCCACCAGTCGCTCCGTCAACATCAATCATCTGTGCTGCAAAAGCGGTTGCGACGGGAAGACCAGACCAAAGATATAGGAATGTTCGCCACTCTAGCAGGGTGCAAAGTAGAAGATATGAGCCATATAGACAGGAGCAAGGAAGACGGCCGTACAATGAGAGACTGAGAGGTTCATCAAGATTGCTCCCTCCAAGAGATGCATTGCTGCATGTGCCGAGGGTGACACCACCCGAGCCCATACACCAGGGTGGACATCAAACACCGGAGGCAGCACAGAGCTATACACATGTAAGTATCCATTCAGAAAAAACATACAAGCACAGTCCATACCCTAGTACTGTGACCACCCCATCTAACATTTTCATCACTATGTTTTTGTTTGCTCACTGTTGCGTGCAGCCACCTAACATTGAAGCTTACGTTCTACCAAGGCTAGAGATGCCCTTTGAAACTTTCAAAGAAGCAAAGAACTTCTACAATGTCTATGCAAATCATGCGGGCTTTGCTATCAGGGAAGGCTCCAAGGTTAACACCAGAGTCTACCTTTATTGCACGTGCTATGGAGTCTATGAATCAAAGGTGTCAGAAGCAAATAGACAGCGGAACAAGACCACAACCAGGATTCACTGCGGGGCTAAAATGAGGCTGGGGAGGGAAAAGGATGCAACACTTTTCGTAAAAGAGATAGTCTGGGAACACAACAACAAGCTACAACTCTCCCCCAAAATGCTTGTCTTCTTGCACTCCCACAAAAAGATTGACCAAACAATCTTGGAGTACGTCAAGTACCTGCAGTTCAAAGGCATTGAACACGCGCAAATCATGAGCATACTGGGAGGCGATGGCCACGGAAGCTACTTCCCCAAAATGAATGCCAAAGACTTGATTAACATGTAAGTACAAACTTGTTCTCCTCCCAGAAATCCCCTCCATCTTTTTTCCTCTATCAGTACAAACATATTACGCAACGCAGACCTGATGCCAGTTCAACATGCATTTTTGAATGACTGTTCAATTTTAATATGTAGCAAAGCAAAGAATTCAAGGATGGATGATGTGGATGATCTCCTAAAGACTGTCAACTTCTTTAGGGAGATGAAAGCGATAAACAAGGAATTCTTCTGCGACATACAACTTGATGAGTCTGACAGAGTGAAGAACATATTCTGTGTCACAGCCCTAGAATAATGCTTGTAATTAGTGGCATTGCTTACATGCATCATGTCTGAATTCTGAAAATTGAATTTAGGGAATTTGAAAAGCCTCAAAAATTTATTTAAAATAAGGGAAAATAACCCTAAAAATGCATTCGATGTTTCCAAATGGCCTTAAATAATGTTTGACAAAATTTGGCAAGGGTTTTGGTCCGACCCAGAGTTACTGAACATTTTTAAGGATTTATTTTTGGGACTTTGAATTTAAATGAATAGCTATCTGAATTCGAATTATATTCATATAACTAGAATATAACTTCAAATGCCGCTGAAATGTTTTATGTGCTTTGGAAAAGTCCATCTAGCAACATAAAAATATTTCAGAGAAGTTGGCACTAGTTTTGAATTTTGTTTGAATTTAAAACAGTGTCCAAATAAATAAAAAGAAAACAAACATAAATAAAACAGAACAGAAACATACCTGGCGGCCTGCTACTGTAGTCGGCCCAGCTTCTGAGCAGCCCACCCGAGCCCACCTGGCCAGTTATCTTCCTCGGCGCGCCAGAAGGACAGAGCCGGTGTGGCCGCGGCACGCCGGCACGCACTCGCCACCTCCTGCTTGCTGCCGCTTCCCCGACGTCGCCCTGGAGATGCCATGCACCTCTCTGCCCTCTCTCTCTCACACGTGGTCTCTCCCCTCCCCTCTGCTCTCTCTCTCTCACGGGCGCCCGAACGAGCCGGAATGCGCCGCCGCAAAACACCGTGCCCACTGCCGTCCCCTTGCCCCGTGGATGAGTTCCATTGATCCGCCTCGATGATGTGAAGCTCCACACTGCAACACATGTCCTCGAATGCCTGGAATCGCCGCCTTCGAGCTCGTCACCGTCGCATCTGCTCACTGGCCGTCTTCGTCGATTCGCCGTCAACCGTCCGTCCCCGAGCTCGTCGACGACCCCATCCGATGCACTGTGAGCCCCAATTCTTTCCCCCCTTACCCGCTGTCGTTCCCGCATCCTAGCACCTAGGCCGTGCTAGCTGAGCTCCGGCCCCCGCCTGCCTTGCCGCCGTCGTGGCCTGAGCTCGAGACAGTCGTGCCTTCTCACCTTGCTCGCTCGTGCCCCGTAGCATTGTTGCCCGCATGTGCCCTAGCGGTGCCGCCGCCCACCTCGACACCGGCGACGCTACAGCCCTCCCCAGCAGCTGCCACTTGCACCACCCGACGCGCCTCTCTGTAGGCATTCAAAAGAGCCTAGCCGCGCTTCAAACGGCCACCGGAATCGGCGGGCCGGAGTACCTCCGCCGTCGGCTATGGTCGCTGGTGGTTAACCGCCGACGTAACCGGCCATTAAGGCCTAAGTGCCCTACTAACTACCCTGGAGTCAATGACAGCCGGGCCCCACCGCCTAACTAACCGGGTAACCAAAATAGTTTAAGGTTAATCAAAGTGCGGTCGACCCCACGTGTCAGTTTGACTTGGTCAAGTCAATGTTGACCGGTCCCACCTGTCATCCACCCAAACCAGCCCTGAGACACTGACATGTGGCTCCCATTGGTCAGGTTTGACCAGTGGCAGCCCAGTTGACCTGCTGACGCCAGGCTTACGTCATGCTGACCTCATAATCATTTTCTGGCAATTTTATATTTCAAAATGAATTATAAAATCTAGAAAATTATTTAAACTTCTAAAAATCATAGAAATTTTTTTGTAACTCCAAATACAAAGATTTATATATGAAAAATGATCAGAAAAATCCAATCTATCCATCTGTACTGGTTTCATGCATGTTAGAGCAACTTAAACTTGCTTTTTAGCGCAAAATATGTTAATGCACTTTATAAACCCATAACTTGAGTTTGTATTTGAATCTTTGATACAAATGAGCTCACACCACCCTGGTTGTAGATGCATTAGCCCAACACACTCATTTTGCCATGTCATATTCATGCATCATATTGTTGCATTGCATTGATTGTGTTTTCTCTCTTTTGCCGGTAATTGTCCCCTCTCAGTAGACGTTGCTTCGATGATGTGATCGTTGATACTGATGAAGACCCAATGCTATCTTCAGAAGTGCCAGGCAAGCAAATCCCCCTTGTTCATTCCAATACAATCCCACTCTCTCGCTCCTGCTCTCTTTTACTGCATTAGGACAACACCGATTCATGTGTTATATGCTGCGGAATTGAACCCTTTTCCTCGGCATGACCTGTCATTGCCACAGTAAATAGATGAAACCCACTAGCATGAGTAGGAGTTGTTGAGCCCTGATGTGCCTACTCATTCATGCTTGTTTTTCATGCCTGCTATTGCTTAGAGTTGTGTCAGGTCTGATTCATCGGGGATGAATTGGAATGGTGATGAACATGTCCTAGTGTGTGTGAGCTAAGTGTGTGAACACGATTTGGTAAAGGTAGCGGTGAGAGGCCATGTAGGAGTACATGGTGGGTTGTCTCATTGAAGCCGTTCTCAGAAACTGAGTTCTGTGTTTGTGATCCATGAAACAGCTACTACCATGCATTGGGCCCTGAAATATGACCCCGCTCGACTTCTAAACCACCCTAGTCCTCTGTCCAGGAGTTGCAAGTAGCTTCTGGTGTTTGTAGTATGCTGGAGGCCATGCGCAACGCTGACCCGAGGGGTGGGCTGTGATCACGGTGAGGCACGCGTGGCGGGTATCTTGCAGGCGCCCGTTTGGTGTCGCGGAACCCTGTACACATCGTTCGGGGCCGTATGTGGAAACCTCGGCCGGACTCCCTATGGAGGGAACTTGAATAGGCGATAAACCTGGACTAGAGACTTGAGTGTTTAGGTAGGTCATGGTCTACATCCACGTCGGCTTTCTCTTGAAGTCTGCCGAGCACATGTCGTGTGCAGACGCTAAGTGGTGGAAACATGTGTGAAGAAGTACACCCTGCGAGGTTATAAATGATCTATTGAATAAGCAGCGTCCATGATAAAGGACTTCTAGGTTGCCTATAACAGTTCATAGACAAGTGAAAGTGGATACTCTAAAATGTGCAAGATAAGCATGAGTGCTATGGATGGCGTCCTCGTAGGGAGACGGGAGCGGATCCATAGTGGTGTACTGATATGGTGAATATGTGTACTCGTGTGCGCCACCTCAAAAGCGTGAGTGCTATGAATATCTGGGAGCTATTGACCCGTATGACAACGAGGAACAGGAGCAACAGCAACCAGAGCTTGCCCATGTGCACACTCAAGAGCAACAACATGCTCACGTGCAAGATCATGAGTTTGACGGTGCTGTAGGCGAACAACATGACAACAGGAGATCCTACCAGAAGAAGCAGGAAAGGGTAATTAAGCCACCCATATTCTCAAACATAAAGGGGAGGAAGAGTAAGATGCAAGGAGCGAAAGCAGCAGCCAAAAAGCCGCCACACCCCATCAGACGCGTGGAATTTGACCCGGACGGCAAACCTCTCGGGATAAGGGCATGCGGATTCTGCAACGTGGTGACCAATCATAATTACTGCACATGCCCACTCCGCACAGATGCCATTGTCAACAAGAAAAAGCTACAAAAGCAGATTGGAGCCGCCCAATGGAGACGACACACGTAACAGTACACTTGCAGCAAGTGTGGGGGGACTGACGGACATAATCCCCGCACATGCAAAGTGGGCAAGGAGGTCAGTGGCGCTGAACAGAAACAGGGTAAGGTCTAGAGTCGTCAAAAATCAAAATAAGAGGATGAAGAAGAAGAGTTTGACGAGAATGATGACCAATCATACGAAGACAATGAAGATGACATATTGGGGACGAGGAAACTAAAACTGACGATGAAGTTGCCAAGGCTCAAGCAGGAAAGGACGTCAACAAGGGACAACATTTGGGGCCACTTAGAAGGAGCTCAAGACTGAAGAATCCATCGTGGTTATGCTGCTGCGTCAACTCAAAAATAATTTTGTACTCTCGGTTGCCTTGGTACACAATGAGGAATCATATCAGAAACACTGTCAGTACCAAAACTTATTTAGCTTTATCATCGATTTCTCGATCAGTACTATAGTTAAAATATAATTTATGATTTGTGCCTGCTGGACCAGTGACATTATTATGTAAACCATTTGATAAACCTTTTTAATGCAGTCACAAATATATTTGAAAAAACTGATCTGGATTTATGTAACGCCAACACTACTGTCGACCAGTAACTCAGCAAAAATTTGTTAAGAAAAATTTAAACTCTTATAGTACATCAGTACTGATAATTCTCACTCGTCAGTACAAGGCAGAGTAACCAAATGCACCCATGAACTCCTCAAAAAAACATCATTTCAAAACAAGCTATGACTGGTTCTGCAAGTCCTAGTTCAGAAAGTCCATCAGTACATAAAAATAATTACCTCAAGCAAACAGAAAAAATTGGAAGTGCAAATATAATACACCTATAATTATGAAAAACTAATTTATCTGTAAAAATACTTTCAAAGATTATGTTGATATAAACAATCCTTTCAAAAAAACAAAAATTGTTTTAAAAGATTAGCATGACACACATAGTCTGAACTTGTATTTGGTAAGTTCAATTACACTTCAATCACTAGTCCAAGTACCCACAGTAGAGGAGTACAAAGCACTATCATCACCAACCCTGACACGTGCAAGTGGGATAACCAGCTAATAAGTATAGCTTGACAAGACAGATCAGTGCGACAGTAAAAAACCCTAAGTATAAGACTTCCGTGCAAAAACAAGACTTAACCTCCCCACTGAAAAACATCACAAAGTATACGTCACTTAAACAGTACAAAATTCCTTCATCACCGGCCCTGAGACGTGTAAGTGTGATAAGCAGCTGATACGTATAGCTTGACAAGACTAGTTAGTGCGACCAGTAAATACCCTGGCAAAGAAATTGGCTTGGACGGTTGGTTCTTCCAGGCCACCGCCCGCGCCACCCACTTGGCGGTTGCCACGACGGACTGCAACGGTGCCCCACGACCACAACCCCCACGTCTCTGATGAACCTCCTCCAACACATCCCCGTCCATGCACCGGAAATAATCCATTGTCTTCCATCTCTGCCTCATTCCGAGAACCACCATTGCCGCTTCCATCTCCATTACAAACAACGTAGAAACCTCTCTCTTTCAAGCCCACAGTCACCGGAGGAGGGCAATGGCAGAGGAACCGTCTGCCAAGTGTCATCATGCCGAGACGTCCGACCAGAGCAGCAACCTCAACGATGTTCACGTCCTCGACGAGAAGCGTGAGTACACCCGAACCCTCACATGGGTTGAGCTTGATGGCAAGGAGACGTTGGAGATCGTCTGCACCAGCGAACCAGACAAGGCCGACAAGATGATCAACAGGCTCTGGAAGAAGGCTGGCGGCTTGTATCCTAGGTTCGTCGGCGTTGATGTGGAGTATACCAGGGAAGACGAACCCCCGCACAGAGCAGTAGTTCTACAGTTGTGGATGGAGGAACTCTGCCTGGTGTACCACATTGCAGCGGCCACAAAATGGTGAACCATCCTACTCATTTCCCTATTTGGTTCATATGTTTAATTAGTATTGCATCCTCAAAATTTCATTAAACTTGTTTCCCAACTTGATGTACTAGTGTAGTTTGTGAAAGTGGATGCACAACTGCACCTTCTCAAGTAGATGCACTATAATATATTTTGAACCTGATGCACTGGATTACTATTCGAAAATATTGTAGAAGATTAATTTCTGAACTTGATGTACTAGTGTTGTTTCTGATCTTGATCCAATAGTGTAGTTTCTGCACTCGATGTATTAAAAAGATATTTCTGAACTTGATGTAGTGAAGTAGTTTCTGAACTTGGTTGGTGTTATTTTCATCAGCAAAAAAACTAAGAACTTGGTGAAGCACTAGTATGTGTTGTTCTATTCAAGAAAAGTAAACTAAACTAGTACTAAAGCAGCACATACATCATTGACTCAAACTATATATATTCCAAAAAGAAAAATAACATGGTGTACTGGAATTTAATTTTAGAACTTTGTTTACTAGTTTCTGAAGTACATTCATCCATTAATTATTCTATATAAGCATCTAATTCATGGATTCATCACTTGTAAAGCAAAAAAAACTAAAGAATTCAAACATCAAAATAATACTAATCTTCAATATGTCTCTCCCCTGCAGGCCCAAGCTCCTCAATGATATGCTGAAGCATGAGAAGTTGTTCACATTTGCTGGTTTCAGCATTGAAGGTGACAAAGAGAAGCTGAAGATGTCTGGTTTGGAGATCAACCCCAACAAGTACATCGACATTCAGCGCAACTGGAGAGTCCCATACACCGGAAAAGAGTATGACTCCATGGCTGATGTTGCAACCAGCGTCATCCACCCATTCTACAAAGACATGAAGAAAAGATCGACAGGAAGGAAGACCATAAATTGTGGGGGATCCGCCCACTGCCAAATTACCTCATCGAGTACACAGCGGTAGATGTGTACGCCACCTACAAGCCATGGAAGATAATTGATAACATCAAAATAGGTTGGGAAATTTCAAAAGAACGGGAGGATAACCCCTACTACCACCGCCAGTATGCGGGATGAAGAGACATTAAAGTCTGCCTTCGTGTTGCTTGCGCTTATGCTTGCCTTTTATCTTGTTGTTTAAAATTCGTAGTTTGCTCTTGTTAGGTTAAACTAGTTTGCTTATGTCTTGTGTGTCAGGGTTGCACCAGTTTGCTTATGTCGTGCTTTTCACGGTCGAACAAGTTTGCTTATGTCAAGTACATTGTTTGCTTATCTCGTTATATAAGTTTGGTAGCTTCGTATTTTGTTTATGCATCATTTCAAATTCAAAGTAGTTTCTGAATGGAACTTTGTGGCTGCTCTTCAGTACTAGTTAGGAAGCAATTAATCACACAAGGATATTCCATGTGTAGTTTCGATTTAGTATTGTATGGAAAACATAACGTTAAAAACAATCAGTACAATTTGAGTTGCTTAACAACGCTTCAAAAGTTGAAGCAAAAAATCTTAGTACTTCATGTACTGTTCCCATCCATATCTAGCTGCTAGAAAATTAACAAGTCCTACAACAGAAAAAGTTAAGAAGCATCAGCACACACTTATATTGTTCACTTGCAGACTAAGAATGACAGTACCAGTACACTTGAACGGACAATACATATTTACTACAATAAAAAGTACAAAGAAGCATCAGTTTGCAATCCCTCAAAAAAATGTCAGACTAAGCACATAAGTGCTACTATGAATGAACTCTTTGTACAACTTAGTTTACACGCAAGTACTATAGTGCTAAAAATGATACCAGAAGACCCTTGATAATAATCACAACAACAAACACCAAAAGAAATAAAAAAATCAATGAAAAGATAACACTTCACTACTAGAGGTTGCTGCTAACGCGACACTACGATCAGAGACCCTTCGACGAAACTGTGTGCGATGCCATAATCGCAAACGATGGTGTAAAATAACTGTCAAAAAAGGTGCAGAACGTTTGCGATGGAGGATGCATCAAACACGGTTCAGATTTTAGTTGCGTGTGCGATGGAGGGCACACAGTTTAGCTGAATTAACTGTTTGCGATGAGGAGGAAGAAAAGAAACAGGCAGCCAGATGAAGGTGTGTGCGATATACAGCATACGGTTCACTCGGATGAACTGTTTGTGATTAGGCAACACAAAAGAAATGGGCATCCAGATGAAGGTGTGTGCGATATACGGCATGCGGTTCACTCGGATGAACTGTTTGCGTTGAGACAAGAGAACAGAAACGGTTCAATATAACAAGATGTGTGTGATACTCGGCAAACAGGTCTATAATCAGAAATGTGTGCGAAGACCAATAGTAACACAGACGATTGCTTCTAATAAGATGTATGTGATATGCTCTGTCTACACAACATCTATTTGCCACTGGGGGACGGGCGGTCATCCGGATACACCATAAGGATGCGAAGAGGCATCCAATCAGCAAGGACTAGCTGTTCCACCAGTAGCTCATGTAAGAGAACTCTCAAGTTAAGTGTGCTCAGGCTGGAGCAGCTATCAGATGGGCGACTGGATGGGAAGTTGTGTTGATGTTAAATTAACTGATAGGATGCGTCATATCTGTCAAATTAAATGACTGATACGACCCATCCCATGAGTTAATTTAACATCGAGGTCCTTGTTATTTTTTTTATTTTTTTAACACATGTTAAAGAAGGTCTACCGCATTACTTTTTGACAATGTGCGATACGTGGCATACAGTTGATCCATCCGACCTATTTGTGATGGAATACACTGTGTGTGTTGTGGGCAAATGCTTGCTAGTATTTAACCATTTGCGATTGATGAATTCATCATCGACGGGTTCCCTAGTGTGGTACGTGTTCATCTGATCATCATCTACTTCTTGTGCTAGCTCAGCGTTCCTCCTATGCTAAGTTTCCATTAATTGATGGCGTTTTATGAACACGCCATCGTTTCCCGCCATTTCCTCACCTATTTCCCGCCACCCAGCGATATTGCGCATAGGCGGCGTGCGACGCACGGAGGCGACAAGTGCAGCCTGTAGCACATCTACCATTTCCAAGCATGCCAACCCACCAAAGCGCCGCCTCTGCCATCAACCTCGTCGACGAGGAAAACAAGTAGGCACCACGGCCTGTCGAGGCCGAGGCGCTCCCCGGCAATGCGATGGATGACGCCATGATGCGCGTCATGGAAAGGGTTGAGCAGACATTTGGTGCATGGCGCTTGAGCGTCGCGGATCAAGATAGGCATGTCAGGGCCGACAGGCTGCAGCTCGCCGCACAACAAGATCGATGGTACGCTGCATAGCAAGCTAGGCGCGTCCGCGCTGATAGGCTGCGGCTCGCCACACGGCGAGATCATTAGAGCGCCGCAGAGTGAGAGGCGCGGCATGCCGCACAGCAAGAGCGGATCCACCAGTGCTTGCCTACTATCGACACGGCTCGCGGCTGGGTACACGTCTCGTCAGTACCCTCATTCCTCGCTAGGAGTGGGCAGAGTCCCTCAGTGCCGTATTTGCACCAGAGGCCGGCCGCGCCTTACTTGCACCGGACGCCCACCACGCTTTTTCTTTAGTTCATCACAGAATATATATATATATATATATATATATATATATATATATATATATATATTAATTGTTCATTAGTTCATCACAGAATAAATATATATATAATATCATCACATATACGTGATGATACTTAACTACTAGGTACAATGCATAAAATTGAAAACAAACAATACTAAAATTAATAATCCCTCCTGCGGACAGTATTCCGGTAGCCCCTTGCCGGCAGCTCCCTGGTGCGCGGCGTCTTCCCAGTGCGGAGGTAGTACTCCGCCTCCTCCGCCTCACAACGCTTGACATACTGATCTGCCTCTTGCTGGCGGAAGCGCGCGGACGATCTTGCCATTTTGTTGCGCGCCCATCGGAGGTCCTCATCGGTGGCACGCTGGAGCTTATCGGCCCACCTCCATCTAGTGACGAGGCGCCCATCGCCTATGACCTTCCTCGCGAAGTACCCATCTTCGTACACCTCCTCGGCACGACGACGCGCCCGCCCCCAAAGCTCCGCCGCCTCCTTTTTCCAGGCGGCATCACGGGCTTCACAGGCCGCCTGGTACCTGGCTTCCTCCTCCGCCACCTCCTTCTTGAACGCCACTTGCCTGGCTTTCTCAGCCAGCGGCAGCGACTTCCACAGACAAAGAATGTACTGGCCCGAAAACCAATCCAAAGTTGGGGGGGGTCCGGCGCAACCTCGTCAGGCGGCGCGTAGGGATCCTTGTCGCTACTAATCGAGTGAGCGTCCTCAGGGGGCGGCGACTACTCGTCGGCGGATGGGCAGACTGGCGGCGCCATGGCACATATTTGAGAGACAGAGAGGGCGAGCGAGGGGAGGATGTAGATGTGAATGCAGGTGGGACAACATGAGCAAGGTAGTATTTATTGGCGGCCGGAATATAGATCGACGGGGACAGTACACACGCTAGTCACCAGAATTTACGAGTACTGTAGTTTGAATTATACACGATTCCCGCAGCAAAATCCATGTGTGAACATAATAGCTGACGGTTTCCAATACAAAACCATGTCTGATTAATGATCCCCGGCACTCACCTACCAAACCTCGAGCCGCGAGATAGAGTGCCAATCGTGTGGGTGCCGGTTGTCTTGCCAGATCTTTACATTTTCTTTTTTGAACACCAGATATTTACATTGTCTGATGATTTTTTAACTCGCACACGAGTACACAAAAATATGATTTTTCAAACCGTTATGGTTAGGCGTTGCTTGTAGATGTATTTCAAATTTGAATTATGGTCATTAAGTGGTTAGAAAATCACTTAAATGTCTTTAAAAGGTCAAATGACCCTTGAAAATTTCCAAATTTTCACATGACAGTTATATTAGTGCACGTTAAACATAGAAAAAAATTGAAGGCCGTAAGAGGAAGCTATATCCCGTTCGTCATCAAACATGCATTATTCCCTCTCGGAACCATGAACCTTCTAGTGAGTTGCTCCGGTTTGTGAGGGGTGTGTGTCCAAACTTTCGTCAAACAGGCCAATTTTTTTACCACATCATCTTGGTGGCATGAAATTAAATCAAGCAAGGTTTCATGTTTTTCTGATCATTTTTTAATTTTTTGGAATTAAAATGCCATGGCACTCCATTCATGTGCCCATGCTTTGAAACCAATATGTTTGAAAATTCCTTCTAATTTACTGCACACGGAATTAACTCGCACACAAGTACACAAAAATATGATTTTTCAAACATTATGGTTAGGCGTTGCATGTAGATGTAGTTCAAATTTGAATTACGGTTATTAAATGGTTAGAAAATCACTTAAATGTCTTTAAAAGGTCAATGACCCCTGAAATTTTCCAAATTTTCACATGACAGTTGTATTAGTGCACATTAAACATAGAAAAAAAATTGAAGGTCGTAAGAGGAAGCTATATCCCGTTCGTCATCAAACATGCATTGTTCCCTCTCGGAACCACGAACCTTCTAGTGAGTTGCTCCGATTTGTGAGGGGTGTGTGTCCAATCTTTCGTTAAACAGGCCAATTTTTTACCACATCATCTTGGTGGCATGACATAAAATCAAGCAAGGCTTCATGTTTTTTGATAATTTTTTAATTTTTTGGAATTAAAATGCCATGGCACTCCCTGCATGTGCCCATGCCTTGAAACCAATATGTTTAAAAATTCCTTCTAATTTACTGCACATGGAATTAACTCACACACAAGTACACAAAAATATGATTTTTCAAACCGTTTTGGTTAGGCGTTGCATGTAGATGTAGTTCAAATTTGAATTACTGTCATTAAATGGTTAGAAAATCACTTAAATGTCTTTAAAAGGTCAAATGACCCCTGAAATTTTCCAAATTTTTACATGACAGTTTTATTAGTGCACGTTAAACAAAGAAAAAATTTGAAGGCCATAAGAGGAAGCTATGTCCCGTTCATCATCAAACATGCATTGTTCCCTCTCAGAACCACGAACCTTCTAGTGATTTGCTCCGGCTTGCGAGGGGTGTGTGTCCAAACTTTCGTCAAACATGCCAATTTCCTACCACATCATCTTGGTGGCATGACATTACATCAACCAAGGTTTCATGTGTTTCTGATATTTGTTTTATTTTTTGGAATTAAAATGCCATGTCACTCCATGCGTACGTCTGCATGTGTCCATATCGTGAGACAAATATGTTTGAAAATTCCTTCTAATTTACTGCACATGGAATTAACTCGCACACAAGTACACAAATATGATTTTTTCAATCCATTTTGGTTAGGCATTGCATGTAGATGTTGTTCAAATTTGAATTACGGTCATTAAATGGCTAGAAAATCACTTAAATGTCTTTAAAAGGTCAAATGACCCTAGAATTTTCCAAAATTTCACATTACACTTGTAGTATTGCACGTTAGACATAGAGAAAAATTGAAGGCCGTAAGAGGAAGCTATCTCCCGTTCGTCATCAAACATGCATTGTTCCCTCTCGGAACCACGAGCCTTCTAGTGAGTTGCTCCGGATTCTGAGGGGTGTGTCTCCAAACTTTTGTGAAACATGCCAATTTCTTTACCACATCATCTTGGTGGCATGACAAAACATCAACCAAGGTTTCATGTGTTTCTGATATTTTTTACTTTTGGAATTAAAATGCCATGTCACTCCATGCATACGTATGCATGTGTCCACGTCGTGAGACAAATATGTTTGAAAATTCCTTCTAATTTACTGCACATGGAATTAACTCGCACTCCAGTACACAAATATGATTTTTCAAACCGTTTTGGTTAAGCATTGCATGTAGATGTAGTTCAAATTTGAATTATGGTCATTAAATGGCTAGAAAATCACTTAAATGTCTTTAAAAGGTCAAATAACCCCTAGAATTTTCCACAGTTTCACATTACAGTTGTAGTAGTGCACGTTAGACGTAGAAAAAAAATGAAGGCCGTAAGAGGAAGCTATCTCCCGTTCGTCGTCAAACATGCATTGTTCCCTCTCGGAACCACGAGCTTTCTAGTAAGTTGCTTCGGTTTGTGAGGGGTGTGTGTCCAAACTTTCATCAAACATGCCAATTTTTTTACCACATCATCTTGGTGGTATGACATTACATCAACCAAGGTTTCATGTGTTTCTGATTTTTTATTTTTTGGAATTAAAATGCCATGTCACTCCATGCTTAATTGTGCCATAGCCATTAGACCAATATGTTTGAAAATTCCTTCCAATTTACTGCACATGGAATTAAATCGCACACTAGTAAGTTTTCAAACCATTATGGTTAGCTGTTGCATGTACATGGAGTTCAAATTTCAATTACGGTCATTAAATGGCTAGAAAATCAATTAAATGTCTTAAAAGGTCGAATGACCCCTGAAATTTTCCAAAATTTGACATGACAGTTGTATTAGTACTACAAAATTTATCGTTCATTTGTAACACCATCCGTTGCCACTTTACTCCAAATTCGTTATTCACAGCTAATAAAAAATATCCGCAACATCACACACTGTTGTTTTCTAGGAACCGTTTGCGATGAAAATATCTAGGTCTATTTAAGTCTCCCTCCTTAAGCTTCGCGGGCTCATCTGCTCCAGTGCCGGCAACCCCCGAATCCACGAATCCCGATCCCCATTCCTGCACCCCCTTCTTGCAAAGATGACTCCATGGAAACGCTTCATGAAGGCCTGTACGATGGCCGCGTCTCCCCCCCCCCCCCCACCCCGAGCGTTGCCGCCTGCGCCAAGAGCGCGGCCGCCTACGCCAAGAGTGCCTCCACATCCGCATTGAGCGTGGCCGCTTCTGCCAAGAGGGCGTCTGCGTTAGCCCACAGGGCAGCTGCAGTAGCCGTGTCGGTGTACAAAAGTAGGGGCTCTACTTTTGACCCCTTTACTTGTGCACGGGCAGTCAGAGCCACGCCCGCGATCACACTTAACAGAGCAGAGGAGGGAAGCCGGAGCACAAGCCAAACCAAGGCAACGCCAAGACCAGAGACACAAAGAGCAGAGGAGCGAGGTGGACTCCCCCAGCAGGACCTTTGCCGGGGAAGCCTCCGCGGCCCCGGCAAGAGCCTTGTCGGGGCAGCTTGCCCCACACCAGCAGAGCGAGCCACCCTTGAGCCCAAGGGTTCCAAACGCCGCCAACAACTAC
This sequence comes from Aegilops bicornis, assembly GCA_021605145.1. Lineage (NCBI taxonomy): Eukaryota > Viridiplantae > Streptophyta > Magnoliopsida > Poales > Poaceae > Aegilops > Aegilops bicornis. The sequence goes on along the minus strand of CM038675.1, from coordinate 422,651,331 downwards.
ATTGGAACCAAGGCTCGGGAGGCACCTCCGTGGTGGCATGCAAATCTTTGTGAAGATCATAAATACACGAGATCAGATGAGGACCAGAAGACGGCGACCCTTGGCGGGATCCTAGCCGAGGAAATCCACAAGACCCCCGGCAAGATCCTTGCCGGGGACGACCACGATGCCACGACAAGACCCTTGCCGGGGCCCCAGCAAGACACTTGCTGAGGACACCAGCAGGGCCGCAGCCAGGCCCACGTCTGCCAAGATGCCACCGCCATCCCCATGCAGCTGCTAGCTCAACCAGCTGAGCAGGCACCTGCGTGCCGACGTGCGGCCTCTACATCGATCCAGCAAGCACCTGCATGGTGGCATGCAGATCTTTGTAAAGGCTCCACCACCGCGCCAGCCCAGCAGCCAACCAATGTGGCGCAACAACGCCTCGTCAGCTCGGACGCGCGTCGGAACTAGGCGAGGCGGCGACAGCTGAGACGTGCTGTTTTGCCACCCCCAATAAAGCGAGAGGGCCACGTCGGCAGCGCATTAAATGTGTTTGTCCGATGGTGCCAGAGGATAGACTCATCCACTGTACACATTTCCACCTCCTGTGTGCCACTGTGGCAACCCCTTTTTGACTATAAAAGGAGGCCTGAGGCAACCAGGAGAAGGATTCAGATCTTTTGTGCAAGTTACACCCCGTAGCTAGCTCAAGAACACAAGAACATTGAAATACATCCACCAAAGCAGGACTAGGGTATTACACATCCACGCGGCCCGAACCTGGGTAAACGATCCGTGTGCTTCCAGTCAGACCCGCTCTTTGCACAACCCCGCGCCCGCCAACCGTAGAAGGGATCCCAGTGATTCCATAGGTGTCAATTTCCCCCGACATCTTTGGCGCGCCAGGTAGGGGGCGCAGTTGTGGAAACCTGGTCTGATCGGAGCAGCGGCTTCATGGCGGCCATCGTTCCAAGGAAGAAGATGACCGAGCCTGACGGCACCGTCTACAAATGCGGTGGACGCCCGTGCAACGACAGAAAAGCTAAGTCGTGCGAATCTTTAAGCAATTTCTTTTTATATATAAGGTTATCGTCCTTGAAGGTCTTGTCCCATGTACAGAAAACCTGCACGCAAAGGGGCCCTTCCGCTATTGGCAACGCCCTTGCTCTATTTCGAGCCAGCTCAACAGCCCAAGCGGCCGTGTCGAGAACGGCAGGGTAGCCTTCCGCAATTGGCAACGCCCTCGATTCTGACTCGAGTCAAGCTCGACAGTTCGAGCGGTCGCGTTGAGAGCGGTAAGGTGGTTCTCCAAGCAGCAAGCACACCCAGCAGGCCATTGGGTATCCGTCTTCAAGGTGCCGCGGCCTGGGTTTACACGCCGACAAGCCTACCCGATTAACATAGGGTGAACATACAAGGGGAGATCTAACGGGAAGATAGCATACATAATATCAACAGTACTACAAAGTTATATTACATCAATTGTTTGATGTTGTTCTAACTAAAGATAAAAATTGTCTTGGTCATGAACCTACAACGACAATGAGAAACGGGGTGCATAATCCCGGCGTTGGCCCTCCACCCTCTGGATTCCATCGATGCGGCTGATGATGGGCTTGATACGCTCCTTGAGCACCGCGAGGTCCGCATCCTCCGGCAAGCTCTCCAGCGCGGTGTCGAAGTCGAGGTTGGGATTCCAGTGTGCCACCTTGGTGAGGACCTTGGTAATGGCACCCCGGCAAAGCCTCGATTGGAGTGGAGCTGCTTCAGGACCCCGAAGACACCCTCGAAGAATAGGGTCAGCTTGGCGTTGGGACTCACGTTGCGCTCCGGGGTTTACCTCACATTTGGCATCCCCATGGTAGCCAGCTACGTGGTGATCCTGCCGGCGACGTCTTCGAGACGGCCGATCCAGTTGTTCTCGCCCTCCACAAAGTCCTTGTGGCTGGTGATTTCGCTCTTCCGCAGCTGCTTCTCGGCCTCCAGATCCTTGGCCAGGGTCTCCTCCTGGGCCTTGGCCTCCGAGAGCGTCTCATCAAGGCCCTCCAACTTCAACTTCTGGTCTTTGATGGAGTTGTTGGCCTTGGAGAGCTGCTCGGCCTTGACGATGACTGCACCCTGCGCCTCCACCAGAGCGCCGTTGAACGTGTCTTTCTCCTTGGACAGCTTCAGGACCTGGTTGTCGGGGGTTGGGTGTGACATATGCCAAAGGATGGCTTATCATGGAGGGGGCAAGTAGAACGTCGCCGGTGCCTGGAAACGGGATGAGGCGAAGGCATGCACATCGGCGAATCTTACCCAGCTTTAGGGCTCTCCGGGGAGATAACACCCCTACTGCTGCTCTGCGGGGTCTCCGCATGATCACTATGGCAAAGTGGGTACAAGGTTGCTCCTTGAGCTGTTCGGGGTGAGGAAGGAGAAGGGCACGGCTAGCTCTTCTCTTCCCTCTGTGTGTATCTAAAGCTATTAGGGTCCAACCTCTTGCATGGGTGCCCCGGGGGATTTATATAGGCCAACCCCCCAGGGGTACAATGGTAATCCGGTGGCGCAGGTCCCGGTATCGATCTCTTAAGTCGCCGTCTTCTCCGACTTCAGGGGCCCGCCGACTAGTGGGCCCTGCCAGCGATCCAGCATGGGCCGACAGCCCTTGTCACTTGTGGTAATCTTGCCGGCTGCAGATTACTTTAGCCGTGCCTCTAATGACGCGAGCTTGGTCATGGGGTCATGGCAACAGTGCCGCCGCCTGACGGGCGATCACTGTTGCCACTCCCTGTCTTATCCGGTTAATGGCGCACGGAGCCCGTGGGAGGGGCCGGCCGACTCTCGGAGGCTGACTCCCAGCGGGTCCGTCTTGGGGCGCTCTCGCCGTCTTCTGCACTCCCGCCGGCAGGCGGAATCCCGCCGTCGTCGAATCGTCTGAATGCAGGCCGTCGTGGGTATAGGGATCTGCCCACGAGGCTGATGTCAGGGCCGGCGTGGCAACGGTGCCGCTCCGGACGGAGATCTTTGTCAGTACGGCGCTCTGTGGCCATGCATGTCCTTTATGAACGGGGCAGGGATGGGCTGCGAGGCGGCCTCATCCTATCCCGTCCGTAGTTGCATAGGCAGGAGGTGGTTGGAGTCGCGGGCCGACTCCCCATAGCCGGCTTCTCCGGAAGTCGCTGGCTGGGAGTCGACCCATTTCGGGGCCGTCTCTGGGACTCGGCTGGGAGGGGCAGTCGGCGGCTCTGCTGCCGACTCTCAGAAGGCGGCTCTCCGTCTTGGGGTCTTGAGGCGCGATGCTGCCGATGTTTTGAAAGGTCCAGGCTCGGGTTTGCCTACCCGTGGCCCATTACTCCGACAGTAGTCCACAGAAAGCTGGTGAGGCGCCGAGGGCAACATGTCGAGGAGCCTCAACAGTTTCATCCCTCTAATGGAAGAATATGGGCTTGGCTCGCCGTCTCTCTCTTGAGCCGACTTGCTGGAGTTGGCATTGCAGGAGGCCGTCTTGCTCCTCAAAGGTTTCGAAGGTCGTGGCGCGATCCGGGCAGCGTGCCTGATAAGCTTCCAGGCAGCTGCCCGCTGCGGGCCCGCCACATGAAGCCATGCGGCAGGGCCAGTCTGCCCACCCACGCGCGTGACTAGACAGGCCCGTCAAGCGGGGCCCGCCACTACCGCGCCTCGGCGCATGGGCGGATCCGTTGCGGCCGTGCAGGCGGTTGGGCTCCCCACGTTGTTACTGCGCGCAGTAACGTCATGGATCAAATCGTGGGTGCGTGGGGTACTGGGCGCAGTTAATCCCATGCCCGCCCCATCGGCTTCCCAGCCTAGGCGCCTATAAGTAGGCGGGAGGAGGGGGGCGGCGACGCACGCGCACCCACTCTCCTCGCTTCCTCTCGCTCCCTATCCTTCTTGCTTCGTCTTCCTCTTGCCTCCGCCGCGCCGGACCACGCCACGCCGCTGGAGATGAGCTCCTCCCTCTGCCCGCTGTCCCGCCCGGCGCTCCGGCGTGTGGGGCGGCTCGAAGTGGGCAGCGACATCATCGAAGTTCCTCCGCCAGACGCGCGCATCCCTGGCACCAACCTAGTGCGGACCCAGCGCCGGGCATGGCGAAATAATGCGGCGCCGGAGGAGGCGAAGGGTCATATTCGCTCGCACCTCATGTGCGGGCTAGGGCTGCCGGCGGCGGCTTCTTCCGCGCCTTCACGAGTTCCACGGGCTTCCGCCGGACCACCTCACTCCAAACACTGTGGTGCTGCTGGCCGCCTTCGCCTCCTTGTGCGAAGGCTTTCTTGGCGTTCTCCCCACCATCGAGCTGTGGGGGGAATTCTTCCAGGCCAAGCTCGGCACACACGTCGCTCGCGTGCCGGCTCTGTGCGGCACTTTCATCGCAATGAGGAGGCCGGTGCCCGACAACGCCTTCCCTGCCATCCCATTGATCAAGTCGTTGAAGATGTGGCAGCGCCGTATTCCCTACGTGAAGAACGTCGCCCCGTAGGCATCGGTCAACTGCCGCCTTACGAGGCCGGCGACTTGGCAACAACTCCCAGCTGGTCCCATCGCCAGACAGGGCCGACTCTGCGAGCGCCCGCCGCCGTCCAGCCTTGACTCCGAGTCTTGGCAGCGATCGGAGGGCTGGCCCAGGGCCGACTTCTTTGGCCGCCATTGGCCGTGGAAGTTCTTCCTCTCCAAGGTCGACCTCATCGATATGTCGGATGAGCGCCGAGACCCAGTCGGTTGTGCTCCAAAGACATGCCCCATGCGGAGGTGGCAGACACGGTGAATTTCCTGGCGAACTGCGGCCTCACGGAGGAATGGCAGTTCGGCAAGGAGCAGTACTCGCGCGCCAACCCCCCGCCTGTGGTAAGTCATCTCTCTTGCTTTTCTGCTTCCTTCTTCAGCCGAATCCGACTATGATTTTCTTTGGCTCTTTTCGAGTCAGAACCCCCTCATGCAGCCCTCAGCCGGCACCACGGAGCCGGCCCGTGAGTTCGTCCCCGACCGGGCGGAGAGCGATGTCGACGACCCCGACTTGGGGGTGGCGGCAATGGAGGCCGACACCGAGGGAGGAGGAGGGGCCGACGACTTCAGGCCTTCGGCAACCCTCGCCGACTGGCCTGAAGACGACGGCGAAAGGGAAGTCGTCCCCCGCCGCCAACCGAAGGTCGGCCATCCAGGCGCGAGTTCCTCCGCCGGCTTGGGTGGTCGAGGCGGCGCGGAACGCTGGCCGGGCGAGCTTGCGGGCCGGGCGACGAAGTTCAGGGGGACGGCCGTCGCGACCCAGCGAGAAGAGGCGGTCGCAAAGGCTAACCGCTTCCGCAAGGAAGTGAAAAAGCCACTGCTGGTCTTTGTGTAAGTGCTTCTTACTTTGTCTTGTTTTCTTCTGGTCCGTCTTGTCCAAGTCTTTTATGTGTCTTTTTCTCATCAGGGCTCCTCTCACTTTGGAGAGGCTCGCCGCCGCCTCTGTCATGGGGTCGGCAGAGACGTCCGCCAATACTCGGCGGATTGACCCTGCGGCCGACCTCCGGGAGGCGACAGAGCAGAACGCGCAGGAGAAGTGCGACGAGGAGGAGGCCGCCCGTCTGGAGAAGGCGGAGGCCGAGAAGGTGGCAGCTTCCGCCCAGAAGAAGCTGGAGGAGGTCGAAGCCGCCGTTGCAGCCAAGAGGCGAGCCGAGGAGGCCGCACGCCTCCAGTCGGCGCTGCTCGTCACCTTGCTGAGCTCTGCGCCACCGCCGCCGGAGTTCACGGGGCAGACGGAGGGAGTCGACGGTGAGTTCCCCGTCGCGGAGAGGGAAGGCGGCGAGGCCTCCCTGTCGGCACGCTGACCGTGCCGCCCCGCCGCCTCCACCGCGATCCGAGGCCTTGAGGCAAACAGCCAGCCGGGCCTTTGCTGCCGACCGGCAAGCGACGAGGCTGTGGCGAGGCTGCTTCTTTAAGTCGCCTCGCCAGCGCGCCGCCGTCTTGAGAAGGTGACTTCGGCGCCGCGACCCTTGGAGACCGGCGCCGCCAACTCGGCCATTCCAGACACCGAGGCGACAAGCCCCGCGCCCATTGGGTGGATGCGAGGAGGCGGCACAGGCCCGCTGAACACGACGCTCCTGGACGTCCAGGGGAAGTTGCGGGCTGAGGGCGACGCCATCCAAAACTGCACCAAGGCACACCTGGCGTCGCGGGCTGCCGTGCGGGTATGTTTCCTTCTTTGAGTTTTTTCTTGCTCTTCTCTGTGGGGGCGCGCCAACGCACCCATTGGGTGTAGTCCCCGAGTTTCGGGCCGGCTGCTGAGCAGGCGGCTCGGAACTCTATCTATTGACTTCCAAATTTTTACCTTTGTCTGAAATTATTGTCGCAGGAGTATCACAACCTCCGCACCACTGCCTTCAACCGCAACGTTGAGGAGCTGGGCAAGCGGACTGCCGACTTGTCGAGGAGCCGAGGTGTGTTTTCTTTCTTCTTCGCGTGGGCGCGCTGGCGCACCCGCGGGCTGTAGTCCTCGATATTCGGGCCGACTGCTGCGCAGTCGGGCCGGATCTTCCTGGTGACCTTCTTAGCTGACGACTTTGCGTCCTTCTTCTTTTTATTCTTCAGAGGACAACGCCACTCTTCGGCGGCAGCTGGGTACGACCAACACCGCCTTGCGTGCCAAGGAGGAGGAATGCAGCAAGCTCGCCGCAGAGCGCGACCTGCTGGCTTCTGCTTGTTGGCGGAGCAGAGGGAGCTGCTTAAGGCGGCGGAGGACGAGGCGGAGAAGAGAGAGGCTGCTCTCCTGGCCGAGTTCGAGAGTGAGCGCTCCTCCTGGACCGACAAGGAAGCACTGCTGACCTCCGGCTTCCAAAAAATCGAGGACATCATCGACGGTGAGTTTGTTTTTACTTTTTCCTTTGGGCCGCCGACTATAGGTCAGGCCGACTCCTGGTTTTCGACTTGCTTCATTTTCGTCTTGGCAGACTTCTTCCCCGGCCACACGCAGCGCCAATCAAGCCATCGAGGCTGACCATGAGGCGCTGGCGGCGAGTGGTGCCGCAATTGCTGCCAACGCCCCCCAGAACCTTGACGAGCAGCTCCTGAGCATTGAGGCTTGTCTGCGGCCGCCCATCGAGCGGATGTTCTTGCGCCCGGTAGCGTCGGTGCCCAGGCGATCGCTGCCTGTGGCCCGGACATGCCGGTTCTGCGCCTCCAGCCGGACCGCCCGACCGGCTGGAGGTCGCGGCTGGCCGTCTTGAGGCTGGAAGGTTTCCAGCCCGGCCGAGCGCGCTGGCCTGGAATTCGTCAAGGAGTGGTATCGAGGCTGGATCTGGACCAGCTGGCCGTGTTCGGTCGAGGCCCAGCGGAGTTCTTGGCTGCGGAGGGCGCCCTCGTCGGCGTCTGGCGGCGATTGCCGACTACATGAACACTAAGCGTCTTCGTCCCCTGGCGGGCTGAGGGCGGTGGGAGGCGCCGCCCGGAGTGGTTGAGATGAACCCGGACTACGACGAGGACTTCAGCGGAGGTAATCGGCTCCAGCGTCGAGGAGGAAGACGAGGCGGAGGACGGAGATGAGATGGGCGCCCGGAAAGGCGGAGCGGGCGACCAGCCTCGGCTAACCGCGCCTCCAGCAACGAGCCGCGCCCGTCTGGGCCGGCTGCCGCCGGGGACGATCAAGCTGAGACCGCCCAGCCGGCCGCCCCGGCGCCTGACGCCGCCATCTCCTCCGGCCTTCCGACCCCATCCGCCGCTTCCTAGGCCGCTGTCTCGCCTTTATTTTATCTGCTTTGATAGTCTTTGAAAAGAACTTGTTAATACGCACAATTCCACCTGTGGGGTGTATTTTGAACCTCTGCCCGAAGATCCGGCCAAGGGCCTATGTTGTGTAAATATTATTTTAATTCTATCATTCCTTGCTCATTGCTCTTTATGGCTTTTTCCTATCCCGCCTTCCCTTAGTCGCCGCCTTGCCCGTCGGACAACCGCTCTGCGGACTGCCGTTTGGGTCAAGTGCTTGGCTACCTTTGAGAGGCAAGTACTTGGCAATTTTTTAGAGTCTTTTAAACAAGTTGAATAGAAAGCAACCAGCCGACTACTTAGGAGTCGGTTTTTGCAACAAGGGGCTGAAAGCCGGCTTAAACTATGCCTATGCTTTGGGTCCGTAGCCATTTTTTTCGTGGGCGCCCGTTCTTCCTTACTCCCCGCCCACCAAACAGTCGCTCTGAAGTTGCGACTTCGATAGGAGATGGCTTAGGCACCATGACGTTACTTTTCTAATCACAGGAAGCATTTCATAGCCCAAAGGCGGCGAGTCCCAGGCGGACTAGTCGAGCCGGTGCGAACAACATAACAAAGAGTAACATACTCGAAGGCATAATTCTTATCATACGAGATAACAAAAGAGGGCGGTCAGAGCTCGTCTCGTGGGGCCGAAGTCTTAATACTTTAAACACAAAAGGTAGCGTGGTACATACTGCATCAATCATAAAATCTTCGGAGGAGATTCGCATTCCATAGCCGTTCCGTCTCTTTGCGAGTCGTCCCTCTTGCGTGCTCGGGGCTTGAGTGTCGATCAGGTAGTAGGAGTCGTTGCCCGGCACTTTCGCGATGATGAATGGGCCTTCCCAAAGCGCCGATAGCGGCTTGTCTTTGGCGGTACATTATTTGGATCGGCGGAGCACAAAATCGCCCTCTAGGAATGATCTTGGCTTGACCTTCTTGTTGTAGTAGCGGCGCGAGCTCTTACGCTAGATGTTGGACCGGCTGAGTGCCAACAATTTGGCCCTCTTCCAACAGATCGGCCGCGTCTTCACGTGCTTCTTCCGCTTCCTCTTTGGTGTACATGGTGACTCATGGTACTCGAACTCCATATCCGTTGGGATGACGACTTGACACCGTGAAGCGAGGAAGAAGGGTGTGAAACCGGTTGACTTGTTTGGAGTCGTCTTGCACACTCGAGAGGGCGGTGGCAACTCCTCAAGCCAGACCGGCTGAGCAGCTCCGATGGTTCGACCAGTCGAGGCTTGATGCCAGACAAGATGAGGCCGTTCGCTCACTCCACCTGGCCGTTTGACTGCGGATGGGCAACATACGCTAAGTCCAGTCCGATGCCTTGTGTCGCACAGAAATGGGCCAGGGCGCCTTTGGCAAAATTTGTGCCATTGTCGGTGATGATCTTTGTGTGAGTACGCCGTGCCAGTCGTGATGTCGGCGATGAAAGTCAACTGGTAGGACCATTCAACTTCTTGATGGGTTTTGCTTCTATCCACTTGGTGAACTTGTCCACCGCGACAAGTAAGTGAGTTAGGCCGCCTCGTGCCGTTTTGAATGGTCCCACCATGTCCAGGCCCCAAACAGCAAAGGGCCAGGCGATGGGGATAGTCTTGAGTGCAGAAGCCGGCTGAAACGGCTTGGAGCGGAACACCTGACACCCCTTGCATTTTTGAACTAATTCCTTGGCCTCTTCTAGGGCAGTTGGCAAGAACAAACCATGTCGGAAGGCTTTGGCGACGAGTGCTCTTGAGGCCGCATGATGGCCGCACTCGCCTTGATGAATGTCTTTGAGAATCGCTTGGCCTTGCTCTGGCTCGACGCAACGCTGGTAGACACCAGTGACGCTGCGCCTGACCAGCTCTCTGTTGACTATAGTGTAGGCTGCCGCTCGGCATTATACTTGTCGAGCTAAGGTCTCATCGGTTGGTAGCTCTCTGCTTACTAGGAACTTTAGGATGGGCTGGGCCCATGAGGGTGCTGCTATTTCTTCGACTGCCAGTACTGCTACTTGGACGAGGGCGGCTGGGCTGGGAAGCGGCGGGTTGGAGTCCTTGATGAGCTTGCTTTGGGTTGAAGAAGTCCCGGGCGATTAAGCGCATGATCCCCGGGCGAGTTGTGAAATCTTCGCAATAGTCGCCCTTGATCGCCGGGCAGATTACGAAGTCCCAGACGGCGGCTTGGCGCAGCGTTCTTGGGGCCGTCTGCAAGAATTCTCTTGCCGTCTGCTGAGGCTTTGGAGTCGGATCCGACTTCTTCAGGGGGAGTTGGCACAAAAATGGAGTCTGACTCTGGTGACGTCTTGACAGATGGCTTGAGGAGGCGCTGAAGGGCGACGCCGGATGGTATTGCCTGGCAGGTGGAGCCGATTCTTGCCAGGGTATCTGCTTGGTCATTGTTGTTTCTTGGCACATGGAGAACCTCGCACCCCTCAAAATATCCACTTAGCTGCTGTACCAGGAAACGGTAGCTCGCCATGTTTGCATCTTTGGCGCCCGATCGCGGATATTTGTTGGACCACCAAGTCGGATCGCCATAACACGAGGATCCGGTGAATGCCAAGCTCTTTGGCAAGCCGGAGCCCGTGAATGAGCGCCTACGTATTCGGGCGACATTGTTGGAGGCGGCGAAATGGATCTGCGGCGTACTTGAGCTTATCGCCTTTGGGGAAGTGAGGACAACGCCGGCTCCCAAGCGGTGCGCATCTTGGAGCCATCGAAGTGCATCCGCCAATGGGTGGAGTCGGTCTTGTGGCGGCGAATCTTTGAGTCTCGGCCCACGGCGAGGAAATCGGCCGATTAACTTGCGACTTGATGGCGGTCTTGCGGGCTGGTAATAGATGGTGCGAGGCCAGCTCTATGGCCCATTTGGCCACTCGGCGAAGCATCTCGGCTTCCGATGATCTCGGCTAGTGGGGCTGTGCAAACCACGATGATTGGATGCTCTTGAAAGTAAAGGCTTCAACTTCTTGGCGGCAAAGTGCACGCCGTAACACATCTTACGGTAGTGGGGGTAGATTCTGCTGGGAGGTCGGCGATTGCCCGCTCGGGTAATATACCGGTCTACGGACGGGTAGCGCCTTGCCTTCCTCCTTGCGTTCAACTACAATGGTATGTCTTGACTACCTGCTGGTGGCGGCAATATCTGAGAGCATGGGCTCCTTGGGAGTCGAGGCCGCCAAGACCGCAGGGGAGTAGTCAGCATTTTCTTCAACTGGAGAAAAGCTTCGTCCGCCTTGGGGTTCCATTCGAAGAAGGTGGTCTTCTTCATGAGCTGGTACAAAGGAAGAGCTTTCTCGCCCAGCCGGCTGATGAATCGGCTGATGGACGCCAAACAGCCGGTGAACTTTTGCACATCTAGCAGTCAGCGGGGTACTTCCATCCTCTCGATTGCCTTGATATTCACGAGGTTGCATTGTATGCCATGTTCGGAGACCAGGAAACCAAGGAGCTGGCATTTGGTACTCCAAGATGCACTTCTCTGAGTTGAGCTTGATGCTGGAATCGGCGCAGATTCTCAAAGGTCTCCTTGAGGTCTTCCAACAGTGTTCCACGCTATTCCGTCTTCACCACCACATCGTCCATTTATACGAGGGCGTTTCTGCCAAGCTTATTGAGGAGGCACTTCTGCATGCAACGCTGAAAGGTGGCGCAGACATTCTTAAGCCGAGCGTCATGGTCGTGGTGAAAGCTCCAAGCGGCGTTATGAAGGTGGTCTTCAATCATCGGCCGGGTTCAGCTTGATCTGGTGATATCCTGAGTATGCATCTAAGAAGCTCAACAGCTCGCATCCGGCCGTGGAGTCTATCACTGATCAATTCTCGGCAAGCGAAGGGTCCTTGGGGCAAGCTTTGTTGAGGCTTGTGTAGTCAATACACATCCGCCACTGCTTGTTCTTCTTTAGTACCAAGACCGGGTTCGCTAGCCACTCTGGAAAGAACACTTCCATGATAAAACCGGCTGCGAGGAGCCGGGCTATCTCTTCTCTGACAAATCTTCTCTTCTCTTCTGACAGGCGGCGCAAGGGCTGCCTGACGGGCTTCACATTAGATCGGACATGTAACTTGTGCTCGGCGAATTCCGTCGGTACACCTGGCATGTCTTTAGGGGACCATGCGAAAATGTCCCGATTCTCATGGAGGAAATCGACGAGCTCGCCTTCCTATTCACTGTCAAGGTTTGCACCTATGACAGCGTACCTCTCCGGGTGCTCCGGGTCCAAGGGTATCCTCTTTGTCTCTTTGGCGGCTTGAGCAGGCCTCAGCTTCGACTCCTTGGGGTTGGGCGACATCTCGGCTCCTTGCCGACCATTGCCACAACCCGATCAAGAAGCCGATTCTCACCGCGATCACGGGGACTCGGCCAGCCGGCTGCTTTCGGTTGCAGTAGACGACTTTACTGTAGTCGTAGGCTCTGGTCGAGAATCCCTTGGTACTCGGCATCTTCATCTTGAGGTAGGCGTAGTGGGGACCGCCATGAACTTGGCCAAAGCAGGTCGGCCAAGCAGAGCATGGTCTGGGCTTTCGAGGTCCACCACTTGAACGAGACCGGCTCTCGGCGAAAGTGATCTTTGTCCCCAAAGAGGGCGTCTATCGAGGATCTTGCCGATTGGTGGCGAGAAAGGCGGGTACAATGCCGTGGAACACAATCCGGCTGTTACGAAGCTGTCTTTGCTTGATTCCCTAACTTCTCCATTGTGTCCTTATACAGGATGTTGATGCTGCTTCCTCCGTTTATCAAGACTTTTCGCGAGAAGCGGCGGCCGCCTATCCGCGGCAAGGTGGCTCCCAAGACCAGGCGTGGAGCCCGGATTCGCATCACCTCTGGGTGATCAGCTCGACTCCAACCGATAGGTTTCTCGGACTAGTGCATGAACTCCGGGGTGTCCGATGCTCTTGCATTCACTTCTTCTTCTTTGCAATACTTTCTTTGCGTCGATTAAATCGACCACCTTGGTGAACACTACATAAGCTCCATGCTCTTACGGGTACTCGTCTTGTCTTGCGCCCGGTGGCTTGACAGCCGAGCTGCTTTGAAGCGGCAGTGGAGGCGGCGGCCCAGCGGGAAGGCAGAAGGCCGTCTCCCTTGGCGATCCTGGTGAGCCAGTGGCATTTTCGGGTGGTGTGGTTCGACAGTTTCGCGCCGCTATGGAACTTGCAAGGACCATCTAGAGTCTGCTCGTAAGAGAAGGCCGGCAACCAATTGGATTTGCCGCCTTTCTGTCGCTTGGCCGGAGGCTGCCCCTCTGGCTGTTGGTCTTCAACTGTCGCCACCTTCCGGCTATTGGGAGCCGGCTGCGGGGCCTTGCGCTTGTGATCATTCTGCTGCTGTCGCCGACTGGTGTCACCAGCCGGAGTTCTGGGAGCCCGAGGAGCCACCTTGCCAGTCGCACTAACTTCGATCTCCATCTTCATGGAGGAGTCGGCTGTGGCGTACTTGTCTGCTATGATCAGCAGTTCATCGAGGGTTTCCGGCTCGTCGCAAAGGAGCTTCTGCTTGAGGAGGGTGCCTTCTCTGCACCTGGCGGTGAAGTACTCGATAGCCTGCACCTCGTGCACTCCCTCTCAGGAGTTCCGGAGCTCGGCCCAGCGCGTGAGGTAGTTGCGAGTGGACTCGTTGGTGCCTTGCACGCACAAGGAGAGTTGGCGAGGCTTGGGAGGTCGCTTGTATGTGCTCGTGAAGTTGCGGATGAAGGCCTCGGTGAAGTCGACCCAACTGTTGATGCTGCGGGGCTTCAAGCTGTTCAACCATGTCCGGGTCGTGCCCTGGAGCATGAGGGGAACATACTTTCTGACAGCAACGCTTGTTGTCGTTCGCTATGCCGACGGCCGTGGAGTAGTCAACTAGCTTGATCCTCCGGCTTCACGGGCCGGTGTATTTGGGTGTATCTCGGGGAGTGTGAACCCTCACGGGAAGGGCTGGGCCGTCTCGGATCACGAGGTCCGAAACAGGGTGGACCCAACTCGTCTTCCTCTTCAGCGCCAGATCGGTGGAGTCGGTCGATCCGGTGGCGGGCGTCGTTTTCTCCGACTCCCTCTCGGCGGCCAAAGCGGTCGCCGAGATTCGGATCTTTCGGCGGATGGCGGGAGACTTCGCCTTTCTCTGCGGGAGGAGGAGGCAGATAGTCGATCTGCCGCTCCACCGCTCTTGAAGCGGCCGTCTTCGTCGCGCTCGATGGAGATGTGAGTCCGACTATGGCTGACAGCCGGATCCTTGTTTTTTCTTCCACGGACACCGCCAGTCGGCGTCCGAGACATCGCACCTTGATCTCGGCGGGGAGGCAAGTCGCCGTGTTGTTGTCGCGGCGCCTCCGTGCGGCAGCCGGCTTCGTCTTGCATGGCAGCCGCGTCGAGGAGCTGCTGGACTCGCTCTGTCATCAGGCGGCGCTCCTCGCCCTCGAAGTTATCCAGCTCGCCAATCGCCGCTTGCGGGCGGCGGATATTCTCCAGGCGTGGCTTACAGGCGATTTGCCCGAACAGGTTGGCGATGGCCACGTCGCGCTGCTGGACCGCTCCTAGGCGGCTAGGCCCAGTTGGGGCCGGCGAGCCGCCCACGGCGCGATCCATCTCGCGCTGTTAGGCTTCTGACAAGCGTCTCATGCTTGCCAGCTTCTTCGCGCCTTCGACGAGCTGAAGGCGGCCCGCCTCCAGCGTCCTAAGCGTCGGGGTCTTCCGGAATGGGTCCGGTCGGTCTTGCAGAACGCGTCGAGAGGGTCATGAGCTCCCTCACCGGAAGGCTCGCTATGACCGATGGCGAGCACCTCCGTGGCCCGGTGCCTACGCCACTCTTCGCGCGAGGGAGGGGCTCATCGTAGACCACCACGTTGGTGGGGAACGCGTCGAGCGATGCGGTGTCGGAGTCGACCAGCATCGGCTCGGTGGAGCCTACGGACTCCAGGTCGGCGGCAGGCTCGCCGGCGACATGGAGCTGCTCGAGGAGGCCCGCGAGGAGGCTCTCGGAGTCGTCCGTGCCTGCGTCGGATGCAGGCTCATCGGAGAGGCGAACCTCACCGACAAGTTCGTGAGAGCCTTTCGCAGCGCACTTCAGCGCCATGCAAGACGTCGGGCGCAGACTCCGTCTGGCGTGTCGGGCTGGCTGCTTCCGCCGAGGAGGAAGAGGTTCCCGTCGAGCAGGAGTCTCCGGACTGACGGTGCACCTAGCCCCACGGTGGGCGCCAAATGTCGGGGTTGGAGTGCGACATATGCCAAAGGATGGCTTATCATGGAGGGGGCGAGTAGAACGTCGCGGTGCACAGAAGCAGGATGAGGCGAAGGCATGCACGCGGCGAATCTTACCCAGCTTCGGGGCTCTCGGGAGATAACACCCTCTGCTGCTCTGCGGGGTCTCCGCATGATCACTATGGCAAAGTGGGTACAAGGTTGCTCCTTGAGCTGTTAGGGTGAGGAAGGAGAAGGGCATGGCTAGCTCTTCTCTTCCCTCTATGTATCTAAAGCTATTAGGGTCCAACCTCTGGCATGGGTGCCCCGGGGGTTTATATAGACCTACCCCGAAGTACAATGGTAATCCGTGGCGCAGTCCCACCGTCGATCTCTTAAGTCGCCGTCTTCTCCGCCGACTGGGGCCCGCCGACTAAGTGGGCCCCGCCGACGATCCAACATGGGGCCGACAGCCCTTGTCCGCCCGGGCGGTCTTGCCAGCTGCGGATTACTGTAGCCGTGCCTCTAATGGCGTGATCTTGGTCATGGGGTCATAGCACTTGATGCCGCCGCTGACAGGCGATCATCCTTTATTGCCACTCCTGTCTTGTCCGGTTAATGGCGCCGCGGAGCCCGTGGGAGGGCGGCCGACTCGAGCCGACTCCCAGTGAGTCCGTCTTAGGGTGCTCTTGCCGTCGCCTGCACTCGGCAGGCGGGTCCCGCCGTCGTCGGGTCGTGACAGAACAGCCGTCGTGGGTCTGAGGATCTACCCACAGGGCTGATGTCGAGGGCAGCGTGGCAACAGTCTGCGTCGGACGGAGATCTCTGTTAATCTGGCGCTCTGTGGCCATGCACATCCTTTATGAGCAGGGCAGGGATGGGCTCTTGGCAACCTCATCCTATCCCGTCCATAGTCGTGACATAGGCGGGGAGGTGGTTGGAGTCGCGGGCCGACTCCCCATAGCCGGCTTCTCCGGAAGTTGCTGGCTGGGAGTCGGCCCATTTCTGAGCCGTCTCTGGGACTCGGCTGGGAGGCGATCGGCGGCTCATCGCCGACTCTCGGCAGCGGCTCTCCGTCTCTGGGTCTTGAGGCGCGATGCTGCCCCGATGTTTTGAAAGGTCCAGGGGCTCGGTTTTGCCTACCCGTGGCCCATTACTCCGACACTGGTCCTTCAGCCCCTCCCGCTCCACCTCCAGCTCTTTCACCTTGCCGGCGTGGACCAGAGCCTGGGCATTGAGTGCCTCCTTGTGCCTCTGCTCCAGCTCCTAGGTCCGTTGCACGATGAGTTTCTCCACTTCCTCGTCCTTGCGACGGAGCGTTGCGGCGAGCTTCTCCTCACGTGCGGCAAGGTCCTCCTCCTGGGAGTTCAGCGCGGCCTGCTGCTGGTGCCGAGCAGCCTCGGCCTGGCTAGCCTGCTGCTCCGCCAGCTCCTGGGCCTTCTCGATGTCGGCCTGCTTCATGAGGAGCTCCAGGTTACGCTCAACGTGTCCTGGGCGGCCTTCAAGTCCTTGTTGGCCTGACGGAACCAAGCCTGCGCCTTGGCGATGCGCCCCTCGAGGTCCGCCTAGGCCTTGTCCACCACCGCCATCCTGGACTTGGCCTTGTCCAGGCGAGCGCGGTGAAGCGCCTCGAGCTTCTGGAAGTTGGCGCTCATGGCCTGGAGGAGCCGCTCCTCCTGGGAACTGCCGCCACCGGTGCTCGGCTCGTCAACAACCTCAAGCCTGGTGGCGGCGAGCACTTCATCATCAAAGGCCTCCCCCTCGACGGGCTCCCCGGTGCTTGCCGTACCTGGGAGGTGGATGAACAGGTCGTTTCTTACCCTCAGATACCTGCCCGAGCAGGAGGCAGCAGAGGAGGAAGGGTGGTCGTCAACCATCTCCTCCTCGGCAGCGGCCTTGCCGGCCTCCCCGGCAGGCCCCTTGTCGGCCTCCTCGGCAGCAGCCCTGTCGGGATCCCCAGCATGCCCCTTGGCGGCGTCCTCAGTAGACCCCTTGGCGGCCTCCTCGGCGGTGATCTTCTTGGCCTCCGCTGCAGCGTCCTTCGCGACATCCTCGATGATGGTGTCTATGTCCTTCCGGTCCGCCGAGGGAGGATCTGGGAACCGAAAAGGGGATGAGGCGAAGCCAAGACCAACATTCAAGAAGAGAAAAAGAACATGGACGGAAGGCGAGCGACTTACCCGTGTCGGGCTGGGAAGAAGTGGCCTCCTCCCCGCCAATGCCTGGCATCGAGGCGTAGCCACCGGTGCCCAAGTTTGCCTCCTCCTCCTCCGTGTGCATGGGCTTGGTGCTGGGCGATCTTGCCGGGGACGCCCCTCGAGGCGGGGTGGTCGATGGCGGCGGCATGTTGGTGGTAACCCTCAGTGGCTCCTCCTGCTGTTGTCCTCCTCCTGCAAACACGGCAAGGTCAGCGCCAAGGGATCGAACCCCCAACACACGTTTATGAGGGGTGAGTGATGAGCTTATGCTGGGGTCTGTACCGGGGGCTGCTGTCCGGGCTGCTCAACACCACCAGCGGTGTACGAGAAGTGCATGCCGGGGGCTGGCCGCCCGCCGAAGCCCTGGCCCTCTTCACCCTCTGGGCCAGCGTCTCCACATCCCTGCAAAAATGGAAACAAATCAAGATAAGAGGCACAATCTGGGGAGGCAGAGATGGCAGAAAGGAACAAGATACTTACTCGTCCTCCACCTCCTCTTCTGCTGCCTTCCTCTTCC
This sequence comes from Aegilops bicornis, assembly GCA_021605145.1. Lineage (NCBI taxonomy): Eukaryota > Viridiplantae > Streptophyta > Magnoliopsida > Poales > Poaceae > Aegilops > Aegilops bicornis. Next base: position 422,633,765 of record CM038675.1, on the reverse strand, counting down.
TCCTTGGGCTGAGGGACCTGAATTGAAGAGCGACCTGCGTGTCGGCGTGCGCGAGAGGGGGAAAAAGGTGGAGTCTGGACACGCTTGGACGAAGAAGAGGCAGTTGCTTTCTTCTTCGCCACCCCGGCCTTCACCAACTTCCTCGCCGCTGCGGCCCTTGTTTGGCGCACAGACCCCTCCTGGGTCTGCTGCAGTTGCACAGCCCTGCCGGGCCGGACCAACTCGTCGGAGCTGGCCCGCTGCAGGACTCGCCCTCTCCCCGCGACCGGAGGATCGACAGCCTCGGCCTCCTCCTCTGACGACTCGTCGACCGTATCTTCGACAAGAGGAGCCTCGGTGCCGGCGCTGCTAGCCTCCCCAGCGGACTCCGCCCACTGGGCAAGCTCCTTTTCCTCTGCGGCCACCACGACCTTGTCCTCCACACCGCCGGCGCTGCCAGCCTCCTTGGCGAGCTCCGCCTCCGCCGCCCTGGTGGCGATGTAGTCCAGCTCCACCTGGGTGGTGTCCTGGACGAGACGCGGTTCGGCATGGACATACTTCTCCTCCAAGGTGTCAAAAAACTCCTGCACCTGATCCGCCGGCGGCTCGGCCTAGTTTGGGACGAGGCTGTGCACGTTGAACTCCGGCATCATGGCGATGATGTCGCTTCGATGCGTGTTGTTGCACAGCGGGACCACCAGCGTCGGCAACCCAAACAAGGGCCCCTTGGCAACCTTGCCAGTTTTGGCGGCCTTGCCGGACCACTCGACCTTGCCGTCGCGGTTCACGTCGAGCTGGAAGAGCCGCAGGCAGAAGTGGGCGTGCCCCATCATCGTGAGGTTGTGGTCGAGGCCGAGGCGAAGCCTCATGATGTCGACCGCATTCGTGAAGAGCCAGGCTGGCCTCCCCTTGTTGTGCAGTGGAGCGATTCGGGGGCGGATGAAATCCGCCCCAATCATCTCAAGGGTGAGCCCGGCCTCGGTGAGGCAAAGAATCCTGGTGGTGGCAACCGTGAGCTTCGCGTCGTCGGCATCGACATTGCTCCAGTCATTTCTGCGAACCGGCGGCGCCTGGCAAACCTGGCAGAATTCTGGTGGATCCTCCTCCTCAATCCAGCACCACCGGCCCCGCCACTCCTCCCACCTCTCCTTCTGAGCGCCCTTCGGGTATGTCCCCTTGGAGCTTGGGATCCAAGCGACACAACCAGAAATGGCGCCCCCCTTTTGGATCCGAGGGAAGTAGTAGTGGCGGAAGAGCGCCGTGTTGGGATGCCCCCCAACGAAGCTGAAAGTGCGTTATATCGACTAGAGGGGGGGTGAATAGGCGATTTTTATGAATTCTTCACTGAGGAATTTGCCGGTGAGGAAATTCCTTAGCGAAGAACTACTTGCAGCGGAATAAGTACTCGAGTAAGCATAACAGAATACACGCATGGTCATCATGATGAAATGAATAAAAACACAGAGTACAGAAAGCGTAATCACAGGATAACACAAGATGAAGACAAACTGACTGAAGAAATTGAACTGAGGAAATTGAGAAAGTCTTCAGTCAAAGTCTTCAAACACAGATATGAACAATCACTCAACACAATAATGAGGAAATGGAAGGGTTGAGGAAATAGAACCGATTAGGTTGGTGATGACAATGATTTGGTAGACCAGTTCCAAGCTTCTTTGTCTCGGTTATGCGTCTGGTTGGAGGCGCCGAGTATTTAAACTTCGAGGACACACAGGTCCGGACACCCGATCGGCCGAGCACGCAGCTCAGGACACCAAGTCCTCACCGTATTCTCCTTGAACTAAGGTCACACAGACCTCGACCAATCACTCGTGGTAAGTCTTCAGGCGACTTCCAAACCTTCACAGACTTGGTTACTCGGCGATCCACAATTCCTCTTGGATGCTCTAGACCATGACGCCTAACCGTCTGGAAGAAGCACAGTCTTCAAAGGTAACAAGCGTCGGATCCACGCAGGATCAATTTCTTGATGATGCTCAATCACTTTGGGTTTGTAGGGGTTTGGTTTTTGGGGTTTTTCCTCACTCGATGATTTTTCGCTCAAAGTCCTCGGAGGATGGGTTGCTCTCAAATGACAAGTGTCAAGTTCTCTCGGAGCAGCCAACCAGCTAGTGGTTGTAGGGGGCGGCTATTTATGGCCTAGGGAGCAGCCCGACATGATAAGACATAAATACCCTTAAATGATATGACCGTTAGGTGGATAAGATATTTTGGGATAGCTGGCGCGCAACACAGCAACGGTCGGAAATTTGAGTATCAAATTCCTCAGGGCTATCATGTTCCTCACTGTGTAGGCAATCCGCATGGCGAATTCTAACTCCTCGGTCGAGAACAAATTCCTTAGCGACCGGAAGAACTTACGTCTCTGTCCTTTGAAGAAATTGACTGAACTGTATGAGATTTCCAAAGGCTTCACTCAAGGGATTGGTAGGTGTAGGATTTTGAGTTGAGCATCAAATGGAAATTTTTCCTTATTATTTCCTCGACCCCCTTTAACAGTACGGTGTTTCCTATGACTCAAGAAAGAGAAAAACGAAACTACAAAAACACAAGTCTTCACGCTTCATGTTCCTCAAATGAATACCAAGTCTTCAAGGTCACACCAATTTCTTCACTTTCAAAGTCTTCAGAAAGTCTTCAAAATATCAAAGTCTTCAGTCGAAGAACTTCATTTTAGGGTCGACTTTCTCTCTAAATATCAAACTCCTCATAGACTTATAGACCTGTGTACACTCACAAACGCATTAGTTCCTTAACCTATAAGTCTTCAATCCACCAAAATCACTAAAGGGCACTAGATGCACTTACAATCTCCCCCTTTTTGGTGATTGATGACAATATAGGTTAAGTTTTCAACGGGGATAAACATATGAAGTGTAAATACTAATAATGAGGAATTTGATTGCAAGATATAGAAGAACTTCCCCTGAAGATGCGCATAGTGAGGAATTTGCTTTTGAGGCAATGCACATTTGAAGAGTTGAATCATGGAGATCTCCCCCTATATCTTGTAATTCATACACGCATTTGACATATAGTATGAAGAATTTGAAATGCATGATGAAATATGGTGCTTGATGTAATTCAGCATGCGTGCGATAACATTAATGAGGAACAAGCATGCAAAATAACGCATCAAGAGTATCAGAGCTCAAATAGATTTGCTATGAAGATTTTCAAGGAGCTCAAGAGAATCAGAGTGTAGTGCAAGAGCATAATGCATCAAAAGTATCAAAGCACCATCGGGTTTAAGATTACAACTCGATCCAATAAAAGTTTCAGAAGAACGAGAGTTGTAACTTAACAAAAATAAATTACTGTATATAGGCAATATACTAGACCCGCTTGAAGACTAACTCAAATTTCTCCCCCTTTGTCATCAAATGACCAAAAGGATCGAAACTGAGGACTAACGCTCCTGAAGAAATTCAAGTTGAAGAAGGAGCGCTAGCGTTGTTGGGGTCGGATGTTGTAGTAGGACCTGCCGCGGTGTCGTCCAAGTCTTCATTTTCATCGATTAATCGTAGCGATGAAGAATAGGAGCTGGCCACCAAGGAAGGAACTTTGACCTTCTTGTATTTCTTCGTGGGAGGTGCGGACCGGTCAAATTCTTCCTTGAGTCCCATAGTCGCCGGGTTCTTCCGCATCGTAAACATGTGAAAGAACAGCCAGTGCATTTGAATGTTTCATGGAGGTAGTAGTGGTTTTCTTCACTGCATTGTGTGTTGAGGTCATGTTGTGAAGAATTGAACCAAACTGACGCTTAACCCATTTATGATTGCGATCAACCTTCTGATGAAGACTGAGGAGTAACTCACGATCAGTCATCACCCTGGGTGCAGTAGCTTGAGGACTTTGCTTGAGTGAGGTATTTGCGGCAGAGTCATGTGTGGCAGAGTCATCATTGGTGGAGTAGGATGCTGCTTTGCGAAACTGTCCATCCAATGGACGAATGCCTTCATCGATCACAGCAGTAGCCTTGCCCTTGTCATCATCTGAGGTAAATGTGCGTTTGAGGACTTCAATCGGGGGCAAGTAGTTGCAGTGGTTCAGAGTATCAGCCTTGTAATTGAGTGAAGACCTTGTCCTGATGAATCTCATTATCCAAGGCGCATAAGGCTTCAAATTTCAAATGGTGACATAGCAATGTTTGCCGAGTCCTCATGAAGAAATCATGGAAGTTGGCCAGGAACGCCATGGATGATGTTGAAAAGCATATTCTTCATGATGACAACGACTTCTTCATCATTTGAGTCGTGGCCTTTGATAGGACTCATTGTCTTCGTCAGAATCCGATAGACAGTCCGAGGCACATACAATAATTCCTTGGCGAGGAATTTGGTTCTTGGGGCCTGCCTTGGCTTCAAAGGCTTCATCAGCACTTGCATATAGTGATTTGAAAGTTACGGTTCGTTGTAGATACAACGTGCACCATCAAGCGGAGGATCGAGTGGTAGAGCACGAAGCAATTCATTTCTTGGTGCCTTGTAGTGAGTATTTTCGGACATCCAGTCTAATACCCATGAGTTCATGTCTTGACGTCTCCGGTGATGTGCAGCGTTGCATAGAATTGAAGAATTAGTTCTTCATTCCAGATCCACGAATATCGGTCAGAAATTCAGAAGTCCTGCGTCGTGAAGAACACTGAGGACCGGCTCAAAGCCTGGCAGAGACTCCATGTCCACATGAGGAATATGAGCATGATCGAAGACTTTGTCTTTGTTGAAGAGCACTGAGGAATAGAAGTTGGCTTGGCTGGCAGTCCAGAAACGCTTCTTCCTAATGCAGCAGAATCATATGGATTATAGTCGATGAAGAATATGTGCTCGGCAAAGAAATCATCACCTTGAACTTTTGTTTGCTTGAGAACGGATTCTTTTGCTTGGGCGAGAGGGGTGTCGATGAGTTGCATCACCACCTCGGGAATCGCAAGTTCGGGTTCTTCAGTGAGGAATTTCTTGTTCCTCAACAAAAGTGCGATCTGTGGATCGTGGCAGTTCATCAGACTAGTGGCTGGAATTTCTTCATGCACTGAGAACATGTGGGTTGAGTTTCTTCAGAGTCCATTTGAATTTGTTTGTGCGAGGGGCCGAGGAATCTGTTGGAGCGGGGTGAAGAGAGGAGTATTGGGATGCAGACTTTCCCAAAAGTCATCATTCATCACGGGTGTGGTGCACCCAATATCCACATCTTCATCTTCAATTTCCTCAACACCAGCCTCTTCAGCTGTGAACTGATGCATAGGTGAGGAAATGACTGGGGTTGAAGGGATTGCGTCCACTTCAATTTCTTCATCAATCTGCACTGACGAAGCAGTAGAATGATGTTCTTCATCAGATCCGATTGGGATCTCATAGTCTTCTCCAAAAGGAACAAGGTCCTTTGATGGCATGGAGGAAATCGGAACAGCATCAATTGGATTTTCGGATGAGCTGGTCATTGGCTTCATTTTCTTTGTAGCAGAAGAATTTGACACAGATGATGCTTTCCGTTTCTTCACAGCAGCTCGTTCTGCAGCCTTGGTTTTCTTCACCTCAGAGGCAGATGGAAGAATTGGAGTTGGTGTTGGCGCAGGAGGAGCTGAGGAATCGGGTTGAATTTCTTCAGGCACAACTGATGCAGCTTGCCTGTCTTGTTCGGGCTTTCTTCAGCGCACCACTAGTGGATGCCCCGGCAATTTCTTCGCCGGGCCGAATGGGATCATCAGCCTCGAACTAGCATTTTCATCAACAGTCTGAACGTCATCGGTGATCTTTGGCATGGTCTTCAATCGGCTGAGCCGAGGCTTCACCGAGGAATTTCATGTTGTGTTGGGGCAGCAACATTTGTGAATTTCTTCGTCAGTTGATTAATCGACCTTGGCTCCTTGCCAATCAGCATAATAAGAATCGAAGTTTTTGCCGAGGTCTTGAATTTCGGTCTGGACCTTGAGAAGTTCCTCGTGTCATTTTGACAACGTTTTTCTTCGTGAACTTCTCCTTTCTCGTATTGAGCCTTCTTGATCTCTCTTGCCTTTTTCAAACTTCCATTTCTCTTGACGATGAAATGGGTCAACATATGACTTTGTCCAGGGGTCAGATGAAAGTCGGGCATAGGAGTATTGGGATCCTTGTGCCAGAGATCAATATAATCGAGGACTTTCTTCAGATCCAACAGCAGTGGCACAAATGTACATTTGGCTCTAGCGGACCTTTCTTGGCGATCTCTGATGATTTCCGCAAGTTCATCATCAGAAGCTTCATCAACAGAAGGCACATGGAATGCAACTTGTTTCTTATTTGGACTTGGCCGAGGACCTCGTCCAGCTGTTGCTTTGGTCTTCATCAGAGTCGGGCCAGATGATGAAATTGGTGCTGCTGAGGAACTTGCAGAAACACCAGAGGCAATCGAGAAACCAGCAGTACTTTGACATGTAGCCAGATGCACAGGAACTGAGGATTTTGACGGAGCTGTTGAGGACTTTGGTGGAGCTGTAGCAGTGTGAGGAATTTGCCTTGAGGGCGCTGCTGAGGAACTTGGCCGTGAGGGCGCTGATGGTGAAGCACTTGGCTTATGAGCAGGCTTCTTTTGCATGGATTTCCTCGGTTTGACCGAGGCCTCAGTAGCAGTAGCAGTGGCAGAATCCTCATTGAATTTCTTCACTGCCTCCTCGGCTTGTCTTGCCAATTTAGCTTGGCGCTTAGCCCATTCTTCAGGAAAGTCCTCACCACGTTTGATGCTGGTGGGATCAGCTACTTGGCCAGGTGCCAGTGGAGCTCTTGGGCATGGAGGATTGAGAGCAAATTTCTTCATGTACTTTGGAGTCACATATCTCAGTATTCCTCCATTCCCTTGCCCTCTCCGTTCAATCTTCCGAATGCGCACCTTGCGGCTGATTTTTGTTTTCTTCATCGTGTGTGCAATAGTCGCATAGATTTCCTCAAGGATCTCAAACGCAGTCATAACCTCAGGTTTCTTTCCTCCTTTCTGTTGTTTCTTACCGTCTGCCATATTCTTCAGTTGAGGAATTTGAACAATTGAGTTTTCTGAAGAAGTATGCAGTTTTTCTTCGAGGAACGCTCAAATGAGATAAGTTGATGAGAACCTAGTGATTCAGCAGCGGACATGTGTACCTGTGAACAGAGTATAGTTGCGAGGAATTTTGAGAGGTCATATGCGTTCTCAGAAGGTTTTTCAAAAAGAACAAGTTTTGAGGATTTTGACCAGATGAGCCTTGAAGAATTTTACTAAGCGTTCTTTGACTTAGGTTCCAGAGTTGTACAGATCGAGGATCCACACAATTAAGGAATCTTGAAGAAAGTGATTGCTTAGAGAAACGAATCAAGAGCAGATAGCTTGTGAGGTGTTTGTGTGTGAGGATTTGAAGAATAAACACCTTTGAAGATTTTCAGGAAAGCTTGAGAATCAAAGCGAGTAATAAAAGTAACTTTTATTTACCCGAAGTGAAGAACACGACGAACTAAGAAGAACAGTTGGGAAGTTCGTCAGTTCAGATCTTCCACGCCCTAACTTGGCGGAGGAAGATAGCTACGGCGGCGGCGGAGTGAGGATTTCCACGGTCGGCGCGAGTACGTCGGCGACGGGGTCGAGGTAGTGAAGCTCTTCCTCACCGGCGACGATGGAGTAGCGACGGAGCTAGGGTTTGAGGAGCTCGAACGGGAGAGAGAGGTCGAGCGGGGTAAAACAAGTGAGGATGGAGAGAGGGTATTTATAGAGGCAGTGAAAACTGTTCGCCCGAAGATTTTAGGACGAACTTGCCCCTGACCATTCTCCTTCTCACGACATGTGTCACCCACGTACTGTGTAGTGGAGATCATGTACGATCGTGGGTGAGTAAAATAATGCATCGTGGGATGCGGAACGGTGTGAGCGGCAAAACCGAAAGTTTGGATAAGATCAGTTTTAAAGTTTCATTCGCAATTTCTTCAGCTGACAAGGACTCAGTGAAGATTTTGAACGAGTTTCAAATAGAACGCACATTCACTTGTGAATAGATTGGGTTGAGTATAGCATAGAGGGGGAAGGGTCCGATCACATTCACTTAGCAGAAAAAGCGACTTGAAGAAATAGCCATAAGTGAATGCTGTAGAGGACATAAACCCATATATATATATAGCCAATCAAGAAAAACAGCGGAAAGCAGTGAAGATTTTGCAAAGTTGAAGAATTTGAAATCGAAGAATTTCAAAAGCGAGGAAAAACTCAAATTGAAGATTTTCAACTTTGGTGGTGGCGTGACTCCATCAGATACGTAATGATGATTTCGCATTAATCGCATTACAATTGTCGTAGGGTTCGAGAATCAAATTCTTCATTAATTTCTTCACACTAAGAGTGTTATTCTTCATTGATTGAAGAAAAGCGTTTCTTCATGTGTTGCACATATAAGTCATCAATTTTGCATAAGTGTCGGATGTGCGTCCTTTTCAAAGAACGTTCAAGATTCTAAGATATTTAGCTCACACCGCAACTTGCTAAATCTCTTCTCATCCAAGGGCTTAGTGAAGATATCGGCTAGCTGTTCTTGATCTTCACGTGCTCGATAGAGATGTCGCCTTCAACACATGATCACGAAGAAAATGATGACGAATTTGAATGTGCTTTGTCTTCGAAAGTGCCGAATCGGGTTGTGAGCAATCTTGATGGCACTCTCATTGTCACAAAGAGAGAGGCACATTCTTCACGTTGATGCCATAGTCCTTGGAGTTTGCTTCATCCACAGCAATTGAGCACAACACGAGCCAGAAGCAATGTATTCAGCTTCCGCATGATGAAGCGGTGATACGCAGCTCGCTTTCTTCGAGGACCAATGCATCAAAGATCGTCCGAGGAAATGACAAGTGCCGAAGTTGACTTGCGGTCCACACGATCACCAAAGCATAGTCGAGTCGAATATCCAATGAGATCAAAAGCGAGCCCTTGGGGTACCATAATCCTAGTGTTGGTGTGTGAGCTAGATATCGAAGAATATGCTTCCACGGCCTTATGGTGTGATTCATTCGGTGTAGCTTGAAATCGGGCACACATGCAAACACTAAGCATTATATCTGGCCTAGATGCACATAAGTACAATAAAGAACCAATCATGGAGCGGTATACCTTGTGATCAAGTCAATACCATTTTCATCAATTGACATAGATGGCCATTTGTGGGCATAGGAATTTTGACGCCTTTGCAATCTTGCATGCCGAATTTCTTCGTGACATATTTGAGGTATTTCTCCTGAGATATGAATATGCCATTGTGTTGTTGGATTTAATTTGAAGACCTAAGAAGAATTTCAACTCTCCCATCATAGACATTTGATATTCTTCACTCATCATATAGGCAAATTCATCACTATAACGTTGGTCAAGACATCCAAAGATAATATCATCAACATATATTTGGCACACAAACAGTTCACCATCATATGATTTAGTAAAGAGAGTAGGGTCGAGTGAACTGGTGTGAAGCCATTCTTCACGAAGAATTCCTTCAAGGTATCATACCACGCCTGGTAGAACTTGTTTGAGACCATAGAGGGCCTTGTTGGGTCCAAGACTTTGTCGGGATTCTTTGGATCTTCAAAACTGGGGTTGAGCAACATATACTTCTTCCTCAAGCTTACCATTGAGGAATGCACTTTTCACATCCATTTGATATAAAGTGATATTGTGATGGTTAGCATAGGCGAGTAATATCTTGAATAGACTCAAGTCTAGCAACAGTGCAAAAGTTTCATCGAAATCAATTCCTTCAACTCCGTGTGTAGCCTTGAGCTACTAGTCGTGCCTTATTCCTCACCACAAGGCCATTTTCATCTTGCTTGTTGCGGTAGATCCAGTTTGTGCCAATGATATTATGCTTGCGAGGATCCGGACGTTTGACCAGTTCCCGGACATTGTTGAGCTCGAACTGATGTAATTCTTCTTGCATAGCCTCGAATCCACTCCGACTCAGAAATTCTTCATCTACCTTAGTGGGCTCTGTGATAGAGACGAAAGCATAGTGCCCACAAAAGTTAGATAAATGTGAAGCTTTGAGCGTGTGAGAGGACACTGGTGCTTTAATGTCATCGATGATCTTCTCCACTTGCACTTCTTTTGCAACGCGAGGATGAGCTGGTTGTCGTCGAGGAATTTGATCATTTTCCTCAAGACCATTGTCTTGACATTATCTTCAGTGCATCATTTCGACGTTCTTCACAGACTGAGGAATGAATTCTTCAAATAGCTTTCTTCAAGAGGAATGACATCCTTAGTTGCCTTGAACTTGATAGATTCCTCTGGTGCAGGTTCATCTAACACGGAAGGTAGGTGCTCTCTTTGCGAGCCATTAGTTTCATCGAACCGCACATCTACTGATGTCAACAATCTTGTGAAGAGCGATGTTGAAGACTCAGAGGTGTGCGAGTCCTTCCGTAACCAAGCATAAAACCTTCACATGCTTTCGGTGCAAATTTAGAATTGTGATGAGGATCTTTAATCCAGCATTTTGCAATCAAGACTTTGAAATAACTTACATTGGGTTTCTTGTCGTTGAGGAGTTCATAGGCGTCTTCTTGAAGAATTTGTGAAGATATACTCTTGTTGATGATGTGGCACGCCAGATCAATTGCATCAATCCAAAAGCGACTAGGCGTTTTGTATTCATCAAGCATAGTGCAAGCCATCTCAACAAGAGTTACGTTCTTGTGCTCCACGACGCCATTTTTTGAGGGAGTATAAGGAGCGTATAACTCATGAGTAATACCAAGTTCATCAAGATAGTCATCAAGACCGAATTCTTGAACTCGGTTCCATTGTCACTCCCGATGTGTTTGATCTTCACACCAAAGTTAGTTGAAGCCCTCGAGGAAAATCGCTTGAAGACTTCCTGCACTTGATTTTTGTAAGTAACAATGTGTACCCATGTGTAACGAGAGTAATCATCAACAATAACAAAGCCATATAGAGATGCATCATTAGTGACTATCGAGTAATGATTAGGACCAAAGAGGTCCATGTGAAGCAATTCAAGGGGCGAGTAGTGGTCATGATAGTCTTTCTTTGGATGCTTGGCCTTGGTCATTTTTCCAAATTTTCACAGTTCGCATAATCGATCCTTGAGGAATTTGACATTCTCAATGCCAATGACATGCTTCTTCTTTGCAAGCGTGTTCAAATTCCTCATGCCTGCGTGACCAAGTCGCCAATGCCATAGCCATATTCTCTCAAGCTTTTGCAAGTAGACACACGGTGGTTGTGGTCCTGTAGAAATCAACAATATACAAGTCTCCTCTCCTAAAGCCTTCAAGACTTTGGAATTGTCAGCTTCCATAATCACAACACAACGATACTTGCCAAAGATAACAACCATATCAAGATCACAAAGCATTAAGACTGACATGAGGTTGTATCCTAAGGACTCAACAAGCATGACTTTGTCCATGTGTATGTCCTTAGATATCGCAACCTTACCAAGACCCAATACCTGACTTTTTCCTTTGTCAGCAAAGATGATATGCTTCAGATGAGACGGTGATAAGGGAGCATCCATCAATAGATTCTTGTCACCAGTCATGTGATTAGTACAACCACTATCGAGAACCCACTCAGTGGCTTTGGGTTGATCATCCTGCAGATGAATTAGTACAACTTACGATCTCATATACTTCATCAGTGAAGAATATGATATCAAGTTCATCAGATGAATTTCATCACCAAGATAATGAGCAAGCAAGATGAGGACGTGTGAAATGAAAGTTCATTTCATCATGATTAGCCTGCGTCCTTTCAGCAATTTTGTCGTGTCCCTGACAAATTCTTCAGACGTTAAGGCACGCCCGAGACCTGACCCTGCAGAAGAGATTAGTTCTTTTTCTTCACCACCCACATCCTCAAGGGGTGGCAAAGAGTTCATTACTCATGCGAGCACCATACGAGAATGGTGGCATAGAAGCAAAACCATTTCGTTTCACATAAGAGGGGTTAGGGTAAGCATATGAATAAGCAGAGATATTCTTCGAGGACTTATGAACATATTGGTTTGAAGAATAATGCACATATTCATAGCCCTTAGCTCTACCTGCGAAATGTAGTTGTTAGCACGATGATAATCATATGAGGACTTTGATCCTTTTGAGGAATTTGATCCACGTGAGGAATTTGGTCCGTATGAGGACTTGGATCCATATGAAGAATTTGGTCCATATGAAGAATTTGATCTGGGGTTCCTATTCTTCACAGTGGTGTCATGAGGACATTCACCGAAGACTTTCAAGGCACTTCTTGGGAACCCAGATTTTCTTCATAGGGAAACCGTTCCTCGCAGCTTAGTGCCAACATATCTAGCAAATACTTCACCATTCCGATTTTTGAACAGTTTATAGTTGGAGTCAAATGACTCATCGTAAGAATGAGAAGATTCACATGAAAAGCCAGATAAGTTAGATGGATCAATCGAGGTCCCTTTGCAGCAACCCATGAGGTTTTGGGATACCGCTCAAAGCTTCCAATATGTTCCATCGGCATTGAGTTTCCTCTCAAGGCAATACCCTCTTTCCTAGGGTTCCTGTTGAGGATCTCGCTTTTTAAGCACATCACAAAGAGTCTGATGCCCTTTGAGGCTTTTGTACATGCCTGTCATATACAATTCCTTCAGCCCTGCATCGTCGAGGATACTAGCAATGTCCTCGGATGAGGAATTAGTGATAGCAGAGGCAAGTGAAGAATTTGTAACAGTTGAAGCATTTGAACATTTAGGTGAAGAATTAGCAGATTCACGTTCAATGCACTTTAAGCATGGAGGAACAAATTCTTCCTGGGAAGCGCTGATTTGTTGAGCAAGTAATGAATCGCGCTCCTTCTGAAGATCTTCATAACTCACTCTTAGCTTCTCAAGGTCTTGCTTTCTTTGAAGAAATTCATAAGAAAGTTTCTCATGATCGAGATAAGAGAGTGTTATGATGACCTTGAAGGCTGTCAAACCTAGACTGAAGTCTCTGAATATTTTCAGTCAGGGCTTTAGTGCGATCCATTTCTTCACCTAACATATCATCACTCTTATCTAGCATGTTTCGAACTTTTTCCAAAGCCCTTTGTTGTGTTAAAGCAATTTTAGCAAGTTTTGAGTAACTGGGCTTTAGATCTTCATCAGATTCATTTTCACTAGATTCAGAGGAGGTATATTTGAGTACCTTGGCACCCTTTGCCATGAAGCAATAGGTGGGAGTGTAGTCATCACTATCTTCATCAGCATTGTTGGTGAGGTCATTTTCTTTAGAGTTGAAGATGGATTTCTTGGACGAAAGCGATGGCGAGAGCTAGACTCGCCACACCGGACTCAGATTCTTCCGATGCCTCCTCTTCCTCATGTTCCTCAGATTCAGCTTCGTAGTCCATTTCCTTGCCAATGAATGCCCGAGCCTTTTTGGAGCTGCTCCTCTTGTGAGAAGAAGGCTTTGAGGATTTTGATGATGAAGATTTCGATGATTTCTTCTTCTTCTTCGCCATCGTAACTGTAATCCTTGTGTTTCTTCTTCTTTAATTCCTTTTCCCACCGAGGACAATCTTGGATGTAGTGACCAGGTTTCTTGCATTTGTGACAAAGTCTTCTCTTATAGTCACCGGATGAGGAATCACTGCTCCTTGAGGATTTTCCAAAGCGACCACGCCTTGAGAACTTCGAATTTCTTCACGAAAGCGCGGTTAGCTCCTCGCCTAATTAAGGCTACTACCGTAGTCTTCACACTTTCAGTTAAGACACAGCCTTGGCCTTCGTGGCACGTGTTTTTCCATAGCTAGAACCATAGAGATCTCTCTTTTCAAAGAAGTCGAACTCATGAGTATTTAGCCTCTCGAGGATATCAGCAGGATCAAGTGACGTGTAGTCAGCACGCTCTTCTATCATCAGTGCCAGAGTATCAAATGAGGAATCAAGCGATCTTAACAATTTCTTCACCACCTCATGGTCGGTGATGTCAGTGGCGCCAAGTGCTTCAAGCTCATTTGAGATGTCAAAGGAGGCGATCGAAGGTTTGTTGAACATTTTCGTTGTCGAGTCTTTTGAAGCGGTTGAAGAGATTCCAAGAACATCAACTTGAGAGTCACGCTGAGTTGAGACTCCTTCATTCACTTGGACAGCCCGTCCTGTATGAGCTTGGCGGTTCCAAAGCAATCACTCTTCCATATTGACCTTTGCTCGCATGGCCACATATGATATTCTTCGCTTGAGAATCGAGTTGCTTGAATCTCTTCACATCAGAAAGATTCAGAGAAGGTGTGACTGAGGGAACACCATTTTCCACAACATACCAGAGATCGTTATCAATTGCTTCAAGATGCATTCGCATCTTGTTCTTCCAGTAGGGGTAGTCCGTCCCATCAAAGGTAGGACACGCTGCTGAGACCTTGATCATACCTGCGGTCAACATAACTAAAACTCCAGGTGGTTAAACCAAAATCACACAGAACAAGGGTGTCGGTGTACTAGAGTAGGGGTACCCTAGTACCCCGTACTTGTGCACGGACGGTTGCAGCACCCCGCGGCAGGGTTTGCCTCGTCACCACCAAGATCCTTCGTGGCTCCTTTTGGAGCCATTCAAGAACAAAGTATTTGATTGAGAAGACAAGACCCCGACAAGAGGAGCTTGTCGGGAAAGCCGCCCAGAACGCAGGAAGACAAGGCCACGGCAAGAGGAGCTTGCCGGAAGGCTCGGAGCGCCGACAAGTCCCCGAAAGGCGACAGGATTCGGCCACGCTTGGCGCTGTCAGCTGCATGCAACTTCTCCCGCCTCCGCCTCCAGCTCACCCAGCCGACGTGTCGCCATGGGACCGCTCCATGGGCGCGTCGAAAGCGGTCAGGCAGCCAGCGGAGAGCAGCGATAAGTGAGGCCGACAGTTTCGCCATAGTGGCGAGCGGAGGCGCACTGACGGTCTCTGCATAACCGTTCTGGGCGACAACGACGGGCATTTATTGCTTTTGTCCCTTGCCGCCAGAGTTAGGTATTTTGCACCGCATAATCGCTCAAGTAGGTGTACCAACCCCTGTTTTTACATTTTTACCCCCGCCTATGTTGCCACCTGTCGGAGACCCCTTGAGCATATAAAAGGAGGCCCGAGTGCAACGTAGAGGAGGTTCGCGTTTTTCGCAAGGTTCCGTTCGGTTTGTTTTCGCGAGTTCGCCTCGTTGGGTTCATTCGACCCACTCGAGACCAGAGTAGACTCACGCTTAGGTTTTGTAGCCCGCATTGCTCCCTAGCAAGAACACAATAGATCAAACAAGCAGCAGAGAGTTTTATCTCTCCGAGAGCTCCGAAGCTGGGTAAACCGCCAGGTGCATCGCCTCGATCCGCTCTTCGTCAGGCGATCTCCGCCCCCTCCGAACCACAAGGGCCTGGTCCGCCGCCCCATAGGTGTCCGTGGGTACGATCAGCCTCCCGACATCTTTGGCGCGCCCAGTAGGGCGTCGAGGCCGTGTGAATCTGATCCGGCGCTCACACGAGCAGCGTCATCAACATCTTCCTCAACATGCCACCGAAGAAGAAGGCTTCGCGGCAGCAGAGCCGTCTGCGTGTCGTGACTCCACCCTCACCGCAAAGAACGGGTGGTGGAGCAGACCTGGCGGAGGAACGGGCACCGACGAAGGTGCTCGCGACGTTGCTAAGTCCAAGGACAAGGCACCGCAAACCTCGGCGTTCACAAGATCCCCGCGCCCATCTTCGAGACGCTGACCAACAACGCCATGGCGTTCATAACGCCATACGCTCGCTGGATCGAGACCCTCAAGACCAAAGCATGCGCGCCAACATGCTGGCACGAGTGAGATACGGTCGCCGGACGGGCGCCGCTCCTTCTAACGTAGTTAGAAGTCCGAGCGTGTCCCGCCTCGCACCGCTTCTCCAATGCCACCCACTACTCCAAAGCAGTAGATTCGCGAGAGCCCATTTGCTCCTCGACTACCCTCCAACGACCGACAAGGTCGACGAGTGGAGGGCCACTATCCGTAGCCTCATCGTCTTTGCCAACGGCGACGCTCGCTGGCAACCAACGCGCGCCGTTGCTGGCCCGAGACGACAAGGCACGAGCCGGTGGCGACGAGACTGTCGGAGGTGCAACCACCGTGCACTCTCTGCCAAGAAGGCCAAGATCGCCGACTCATCGGATCCACCTCGACAGCGACTCCACTGCGTCGTCGGATCCGCGAGCTCGCCGCGATCAGCGCCAAGTTCTTCATGTGCGACAACAAGAGGACGCTCGAACTCGCATCGAGCACCGAAGAGAAGCGCGACGTCAGTCCGACAAGCGCGTTGGGCCTTCTGTTGACATGCACGCGCCGGAGGGGCCAGGCGACAAGCAGGGGGCTTCGCCGACAAGCTCTGGTCCCGACAAGGACGAGTCCGCGAAGACGCGTGAAAAGATGCAGAAAAGGATGGTGCAGCGCCCAGTCTACTTTGTCAGTTCCCTCCTGCAATGGGCTAGGTCAAGGTACTCTGGTGTGCAAAAATTGCTTTTCGGCCTCCTCATGGCCTCGAGAAAGCTGCGCCATTACTTCCAAGCACATGAGATCACAGCTTGTCACCGCTTTCCGGCGAAGAGGGTACTGCAGAATCCGAAGCGGTTACAGCAGGATTGTCGAGTGGGCATCGAGCTGTCAAGCTTTGGTCTTAAGTTTGAAAGCACATCAACCATCCAAAGCGTAGCGCGTTGGCAGAATTCATAGCGTAATGGACGCCAACACCGCATTTAAGAGATTCCGGAGACGAGAATTCCCATAAAAGGAGCCAGCAAAGAGTGTCTCATGTACTTGGATGGTGCTCTTCTCGCCGCAAAGGCGCCGGTGCCGGGCGTCGCTATCGCACCCACCGGAGAGCACCTCAAGTACGTCGTCCGATGCACTTTCCCAAGGAGCAAGCGACAAACAATACTGCAGAGTATGAAGGTTTGCTTGCCGGTCTCAGGATCGCCGTGGACCTTGGGATCAAGAAGCTTATTGTGAGGGGAGACTCGCAACTCGTCGTCCGCCAAGTCAACAAAGATTACCAGAGTCCATTGATGGAAGCCTACGTCGATGAAGTGAGGAAGCTGGAAGAGCACTTTGACGGCCTGCAAATGGAACATGTTCCAAGAGCTCGAGAATGATATTGCCGATGGCTTTGTCAAAGTGCGCCAAGACTCTAGCTACCTGTGGAACCAGTGGACCTTTGTGCTCAAGTGACTCAACCAACCGTAACACCATCAATAGGCAGAATAAGAAGAGGAAGTTGGCCTCTGGTGACTATTTTCCGGCAGAGCTTCCCTGCCAAGCCGCTGCAAAGGTCCCCAAGATCAACACCAACAAGGTTGAGGAACAAGTCTGGCTCCACAGCACCCGTGGTTTGTTTCATTGAAGCAGACGTTCCCGACAAGTCTTGCTCCGGCAAGCTTGTCGGGGAGCATCAAGCTCCGGCAGGGCCTCGTGTCCTCGCCGTGGAAGCCGATGTTCCGCAGCGGCAGATGTGCCTTTAGTCCTTGTTGTCGAGCCGCAAGCTCCAAAGATGGGCGCAGCAGATTGTCCATTTCCTTCAGACCGAGAACTTCCCAAGAGCAGGAAGAAGCGGAAAGAGTAGCCCGGCGGTCAAGTATGTACCGGTTTGTCGACAAGATACTGCATGTAAGAAGACTCAACGGTGTGAAATTGAAGTGTATTCCTGTGGAAGATGGACAGAAGCTGTTAAGGTAGATACATGGGGGCATATGTGGTCACCACATTGGCGCAAGAAGAGCACTTGCCGCAAAGCTTTCCTAAGAAGGTTTCTTCCGTCGACAGCCCTCCAGATGCAATCGCACAAGTAACCAAGTGTGAAGCGTGCGGTTCCATTCCAAACAGATACACCAGCCAGCTCAAGCTCTCCGTGGCGATCCCTTTATCCCGCCATTTTGGTCCGGGGCTCGACATCCTCGGCCCCTTCCCTCGAAGGTTGTCGGGGCTTTGAGTACTTGTATGCGTCGCCATCGACAAGTTCACAAAGTGGCCGGAAGTGGAAGCGATGAGGAAGGTGACAAGACAACAAGCAGTCAAGTTCTTCAGTCGATTGTTTGCCGTTTGAATCCCTAACAGGATCATCACCGACAACGGCACACAATTTACGAAGTCGCACCTTCATGCAAGACGCCCAAGACCTTGGCGCCAAGGTCTGCTTTGCTTCCGCTGCTCACCCGAGAAGCAACGGTCAAGCGTGGAGGGCAAATCTTTGAAGTGCTGCGCGGGCTCAAGACCGTAAACTTTCGACGTGCTGCACAAGTCGCGGAAGAAACCGGATCGAGGAGCTGCCGGTGGTTCTTTGGTCGATCGTAACGACGCCAAATCGAGCCACATCGCCGTACACCCTTTGCTCTAGTCTATGGAGCAGCAGGCAGTTCTCCCCACGGAACTCAGATAACGGATCGCCTCGAGTACTCGCTATGATGAGCTTGAGCAAGAGCAGCTGCGACAAGATGACGCTACCGCTCCTCGAGGAGGATCGTCTGCAGTCATTGTCGAACCGCCACATTCTGACAAGCCCTGCGTCGCTACCATAGCCGCAGGTTAGTGCCGTAAGTCTCGAGGAAGGCGACCTTGTTCTTCGGCGTTCAGTCCGCCAAGAATTCAATCAAGTTGACGCTGAAGTGGGAAGGCCCTTTATCGGGTGAAACGAGTCACTAGGCCTCGGCGCTGTCCGCTTTGAGACCGAAGATGGCATTCCGGTGAGCAATTCTCGAACATTGAGCATCTTCGTAAGTTTTACCCATAGGGCGCGGTTGCCGAAACCCGTTCCGGCAACCACCTTTTGTACAAGTCTTGCCGCTGTTGCATGTAATCCTTTGTACAAAGCCGGGTGCAGACCCCGTGCATCAGTAAAAGCTCATGTGTTGCGCATGACTTGTCAAATTCATGCTTTCATCATTTTATTGCATGTTTTGACTAACACTTTGTGCAAAGAACCATACCCGTAAGCGTAATCGAGCCACCGGGCTCCATAACGTTATTTCCTCTTGTTTTCTTTTCCCAAAGAAAAGGAGAGCTCCCTCGCACACAAGTTAACCAGGGGAAGGAGGAGATAATATTTTGGACCGTACACCGCCGAGGAAGATTCGCCTCATCGGGAAGCAAGAGATGTAAAAGCTAAGTAGAAAAAGTTTGAGCAATCAATATTAAAATTTTAAATTATCTTCCTCGAACGATAGTACTTTGTATGGAAAACTCCGTATGCGCAGAGGAACTAACTCGCCGGCTAGTCGCGCTTTACTTTGTTTCGAGTCCGCTCAACAACTTAAGTGAGCTGCGACTAGTCGCGACAAGGTTGCTTGTCGGAGGCGGCATCGCCAGCAGTCGACGTTCAAGACTCAACAAGCGCAAAGGTGCCCGCACCGACAAGTCCCCTAAATGTGTAAGGCAGAAACATACAAAGGAAGAAATCAAGTAGAGGAAATAACATTGCATTGATCGATTCACCTAAGATAGAGTATGTTACAGAATAACTTGTCGCTGATCTAACAAAGTTTTCTAAATGTGATCAGCAGCGACAAGGGAAAGATAAGGTGGGCGGCCTAGTCCACGCGGTCGCCTTTGATCCGCTTGATCTTGTTCACCTTGTCCACGATGGGTGCGACAAGGGCTTTGAGCTCCTCCACGTTGGCTTCGGACGGCAAGGATCTGAGGACGCCGTTAAGGTTGAGGCCCGGGTTGCGGAAGGCCACCTTCAT
The DNA here is from genome assembly GCA_021605145.1 of Aegilops bicornis. Taxonomy (NCBI): domain Eukaryota; kingdom Viridiplantae; phylum Streptophyta; class Magnoliopsida; order Poales; family Poaceae; genus Aegilops; species Aegilops bicornis. The sequence continues at coordinate 422,614,079 of CM038675.1, read as the reverse complement.
CAACACCTTCTCGTGGGCCCTCACAAGAACCTCGGGCGCGATTCTCGGCAAGCTGCTTCGACCTACTCCCGGAGTCGCCGGAGGTCTGCCACCACGCCTTTGAAGAATAGGCTAAGCTTGACGCTGGGTTGGAGATGCTCGTCGAGGAGGAATGCAAGGTCCGCCATCCCAGCTCCATCACCTCGTTGTGGATGTCGCGGCGGTGTCCACAAGACCTTCGGTCCGGCTCCACGCCTCCCTCAAGGTGTTCTGGACGGAGGCAGCATTCGCCAGCAGCTCCTCCTTGGCCTTGATCGCCTCCAACAAGCCCATCTCCCGCTCTCTGGCACCATCCAACGTCTGCGTCAGAGTGGTCAGTTTCAGCTCCAGATCCGCCTTGGAGTCCTTGGCGGCGTCGAGCTCCTTGGCCCTGTCAGCGAGACGGACCTGCAGCTCGCCCAGCGTGTGGGCGTCCTTCTCGCTCACGCTTGAGCACGGCAAGCTCTTCGCCGCTCTTCTTGAGGGTGGCCTCCGGTGTGCCACCTTCGCCTTCAGCTCTTCCTTGGCGACCTCGGCGCTGCGGCGGCGTCCTTCACTTCTGGCGCCCCGCCAGCGACTCCTCACGCTGCAAGGTCCTCCTCGTGGCTGTCCAGTTGACCTTCCGCTGCGCCAACTCGCTTCCTGCACGGCGAAGCTCCTCGGCAGCCACCGGCCGCTTCCTCATCACCGCGGCCTTCTCAAGGATGAAGGCTGGCGCTTTTCTCGCGAAGGCGCCCAGACGTCCGCCACGTCGCGGAAGCGCTTTTGTTGGCGCCCGAGCTCCTCGGCGCGCTTCTCCATGTCCGCTCCCGCCACGACAAGGGCTTCCGGTCTCTAACTTGGCTGGCGGGTGCGGTAGAGAGACAAAGAGCTTCTTTCAAGCCTGCTCCTCCTCGGACTCGCCACGCCGCTGCTTGGCGCATCCACCAGCTGCCACAGCCAATGGACGCGTAGTAGCCTCGCCGTCGAAGGTCTCGCCCTCGACCGCGCCCTAGAACTCGGTTCCTGTGGAGCTTGATGAAGACGCCTTCGCCGGCCTTCGTAGGCGCTGGCCGGGGCTCCTCGGAGCCTGACGCCGCGGCAGCGGCGGGGGAATCGGCTGTCGGTGTAGTGCTTGCCGCTCCTGCGGCCTCAGGGCCGTCACTACGACCGCCCGACCCCTCGCCGGCCTCTGCGTCGGCAGCCTCGGTGGCCTGCTCGCCAACAGGCTCGTCGGCGACGGCCTCTTCTTCCACGACGATGACCTCTTCTTCCTCGGCGGCGGCCTCGCCGGTGTTGCCGCTGCTGCTTCCTCCTCGCCGGTGGCCTCGACCTCCATCGGGTCTGCGTCCCGAGACGAAGAAGGCGATCAAGCAGATGTTTAAAAAGAGAAACAAAAGAAAGCAAGCCCAAGGGAAAATTCCATGTAAGGGAGTTACCTGCAACGGGATCCGCAGCCATGGCCTCGACCACTGGATGGTCGCTGGCGCCGTCCTTTGCCGGGGAAGCCTCCCTTGCCGGAGTGGCCTCCCTTGTCGGGGTGGCCTCCCTTGTCGGAGGGAGTTCCCTTGCCGGGGAGTTCTCCCTTGGCGGCGTAGTGGCAGCGGGCAGGATCTCGGGGGCGGCTTCCGAGCCCTCCTGATGAGGCTGCCCCGCTCCTAGGCAAGCACACAATGATATCAACAGAGAAGGAGCACCCTGCACACCTAATAGTAAGAAGAAAACTGCACACTTACTCGGGGGCTGTCTGGGGCTGCCCAGAGGAAGGGTTGCCGGGTCCGGCAAGGCAGTCTCGACGCGTCCCCGTCAGCCACGGGAGAATCGCCCTCGACGACCGCCGGGATCTTGGCCCTCTTCGCCGCTCTCGGGCTAGCGTCTGAAAAAGGAAAGAGTCCAGGACAAAGCAAATCAGATTCAAGATGAAGCAATAAAATTGAAGAAATACAAGCACAATCGCGAAGCTTACTCTTCGCCTTCCTCCTCGGAGCCGAAGCGCTGAGAAATCAAACTCCGCCCGCCTCCGGTGCAATGAGGCGGGGAGTGGGCTCTTGGCCGCTTGGCGGAGGCGTCTGGCGGCTCGAGAAGATTCCGCCCCAGCTTGTCGCTGCAGTTTGGGCGCTCCTGCGGCAACCTCGCTTGCCGCGGTAGAGCGCGTCGGCGCTGCCTTCTTTGTGGGCGGTCTGCCGCCCGACTTCGTCTCCAACCCTCGGAGACGCCTCCTTGGCGGAGCCGGGCTCACGCGGCAAGTCGCTTGGCGGAGCAGAAGAAGCGCCGTCGGCGGGTCCACTCGACCCGGCCTCGGTCCCGACAAGCTCGTCCTCGCCGGTGACCTCCCCTCGCTCGGCAAGGCTGGCCGCCTTCGCCGCCTCTGCCTCCTCCACGGTGAACCCGAAGGCTCCAGCGGCAGCGGCTGCTGCCGCCTCCTCCACCCTGGTGACAATCCGCGCCATCTCCTGCTCGGTGGTGTCTCGGGTGAGCCTCTTCGCCGGGCGGAGCGGATCGGGCACCTCTTGCAAGTCGTCAAGAATTGCTGCACGACCTCGTCGGGGCTCCTCGCCAGGTCGGGACGATCCCGTGGGAGTCGTGACAGTGGCATCATGGCGCGGATGCGGTCGAGCGCCGAGTTGTTGCACAACGGACGACCCCAGCAACCTGAACCACTCGGGATGTTCGGGTCGTTCTTGAACAGCTCGAGCAGCTCAATCCAGCTCCATGACGGTGAAGTTCCAATTCAGGCCAGGCGTAGCCTCATGATGTCCGCCGCATTCTCGAACTCCCAAGCAGGCCTCCTCCTTTCCTGCAAGGGAAGCGATCTGGCGGCGAATGAAGTTCTGCCAATCGCTTCCTCTTGTCAACCCGGCAAGCCTGAGGCGCAGAATTCGGGTCACAGCTATCTTCAGCTTAGCATCCTCCGGCGCCAAGTTACTCCAATCCTTGCCGCGCGCAATTGGGTTTTGGCGCACGGCCTTGAAGGGTTGTGGGTTCTCCTCCACGACCCAGCACCAGTTGGCTCTCCACTCCTCCCACTTGTTCCGGAATTCCCCCTCTAGGTAGGCCTCCTTCTTGCCGATCCTAGAGACCCGGGCTATTCCTCCGGCAAGTGGCTCTCCTCTCTCTCGGCGCGGGAACAAAGAAATGGCGGAAGAGCGCCACGTTCGGGTGGACTCGACAAAGTTTTCGCACAAATGTGCGAAACGCCATGGTCAAGATGGCGTTGGGGTGAAATCAAGGAGGTGGAGGCCAAAGGTGTTCATTATGTCGCAAAGAACTTCGAAAACGCGGCGCAAAGACCGCAATAGAAGAACAGGCAAAGAAAGGGTACCTGTTGGGGCGGATCAGCGGCGGAGGCGGGAGCACCCTGCGTCGCCGGATGCGCACGAGTCTCCGTCGACCGTAAAAGGTAGAAGACGCCCGCAGCTCCCCCGCACACCGAGCTGCGGGAAGACGGCCCGCTCCTTGCGCAGCGCCATGAGCCGCTGCGCCGGCCGACTTGACGCCTCTTCTCCTTATCGGCTTTTGGAGCCATGGCGAGGGGGGCGGAGGAGGTCGACGGCGGTGAGTGTGCTTGCGGCGAAGGGCGGGCGCCGCTCTTCGCACTGCAGAAGAAGAAGAGGCGGCGGTGGTTTCTTGACAAGACAAAGCAATGGCAGGGGTGGTCGGCCTGCCTCTGTTTCCTCCGCTTATAAAGGGGAGGAGGGGTCGGACGTTCGCTTATATCAATAAAGAATCCCCACGACGCGCCCACGATCTTCGCACGACGCCACGTCCGGTGCGTGCCGTTAGTGGGGATCGTGGTGGGTCCGAAGGCGAAGTTGCGACGCCTTGGTCGAGGCCGCAGCGTGTCCGCAGACAGTTCCGGGCCCGGCCCGACAAGCGCCGGCACCTGTAATGCCCAGGCCCGGGGGCTCTGCCGGTGTACTAGAGTAGGGTACCCTATTACCCGTGACTTGTGCACGGACGGTTGCAGCACCCAAGGCGTGGTTTGCCTCGTCACCGCCAAGATCCTTCGTGGCTCCTTTTGGAGCCATTCAAGAACAAAGTATTTGATTGAGAAGACAAGACCCCGACAAGAGGAGCTTGTCGGGAAAGCCGCTCCAGGCACGCAGAAGACAAGGCCCCGGCAAGAGGAGCTTGCCGGGAAGGCTCGGAGCGCGACAAGTCCCCGAGCGCGACAAGGATTCGGCCGCGGCAAGGCGCTTGCCGCGGCATGCAACTTCTCCCCGTCTCTGCTCCAGCTCACCCAAAGAACGTGTCGCCATGGGACCGTTCCATGGGCGCGGTCGAGCGGTCAGTGCAGCCAGCGGAGAGCAGCGATAAGCGGCTGACAGGCTCGCCATCGTGGCGGCGGAGGCGCACTGACGGTCTCATTACACTGTTTGGGCGACAACGACGGGCATTTATTGCTTTTGTCCCTTGCCGTGAGAGTTAGGTATTTTGCACTGTACACTGTTCAAGTAGGTGTACCAACCCCTGTTTTTACATTTTTACCCCCGCCTATGTTGCCACCTGTCGGAGACCCCTTGAGCATATAAAAGGAGGCCCGAGTGCAACGTAGAGGAGGTTCGCGTTTTTCGCAAGGTTCCGTTCGGTTCGTTTCGCCAGGTTCGTCTCGTTGGGTTCATTCGACCCACTCGAGACCAGATAGACTCACGCTAGGTTTTGTAGCCCGCATTGCTCCCTAGCAAGAACACAATAGATCAAACTAGCAGCAGTAGGAGTTTTATCCCTCCGGAGAGCTCCGAAGCTGGGTAAACCGCTCGTGTGCATCGCCTCAATCCGCTCTTCGTGCGATCTCCGCACCCCTCCGAACCACAAGGGGCCTGGTCCGCCGGCCCCATAGGTGTCCGTGGGTATGATCAGCCTCCCCGACAAAGGGAGTACCTTGCTCTGATACCAATTGAAAGTGCATTATATTGACTAGAGGGGGGGTGAATAGGCGATTTTTATGAATTCTTCACTGAGGAATTTGCCGGTGAGGAAATTCCTTAGCGAAGAACTACTTGCAGCGGAATAAGTACTCAGAAGTAAGCATAACAGAATACACGCATGGTCATCATGATGAAATGAAGAAGAACACAGAGTACAGAAAGCGTAATCACAGGATAACACAAGATGAAGACAAACTGACTGAAGAAATTGAACTGAGGAAATTGAGAAAGTCTTCAGTCAAAGTCTTCAAACACAGATATGAACAATCACTCAACACAATAATGAGGAAATGGAAGGGTTGAGGAAATAGAACCAGTTAGGTTGGTGAAGACAATGATTTGGTAGACCAGTTCCAACTGTTGTCTCAGTTGTACGTCTGGTTGGAGCGACTGAGTATTTAAACTCGAGGACACACAGTCCCGGACACCCGGTCGGCCGAAAGCACGCAGCTCAGACACCAAGTCCTCACCGTATTCTCCTTGAACTAAGGTCACAGACCTCGTCCAATCACTCATGGTAAGTCTTGAGCGACTTCCAAACCTTCACAGACTTGGTCACTCGGCGATCCACAATTCCTCTTGGATGCTCTAGACCATGACGTCTAACCGTCTGGAAGAAGCACGATCTTCAAAGGTAACAAGCGTCGGATCCACGCAGATCAATTTCTTGATGATGCTCAATCACTTTGGGTTTGTAGGGGTTTGGTTTTTGGGTTTTTCCTCACTCGATGATTTTCGCTCAAAGTCCTCGGAGGATGGGTTGCTCTCAAATGACAAGTGTCAAGTTCTCTCGAGCAGCCAACACACTAGTGGTTGTAGGGGCGGCTATTTATAGCCTAGGGAGCAGCCCGACATGATAAGACATAAATGCCCTTCAATGATCTGACCGCTAGGTGGATAAGATATTTTGGGACAGTGGCCAAGAAAGACAAAGAACGGTCGGAAATTTGAGTATGAAATTCCTCGGGGCTATCATGTTCCTCATGTGTAGGCAATCCGCGGCGAATTCCTAACTCCTCGGTCGAACAAATTCCTCAATGACTGGAAGAACTTCGTCTCACATCCTTTTAAATTGACTGAATCAGTATGAGATTTCCAAAGGCTTCACTCGAAGGGATTGGTAGGTGTAGGATTTTGAGTTGAGCATCAAATGGAAATTTTTCCTTAGTATTTCCTCGACCCCCTTTAACAGTACGGTGTTTCCTATTACTCAAGAAAGAGAAAAACGAAACTACGAAAACACAAGTCTTCACGCTTCATGTTCCTCAAATGAGTACCAAGTCTTCAAGGTCACACCAATTTCTTCACTTTCAAAGTCTTTAGAAAGTCTTCAGAATATCAAAGTCTTCAACAAGAACTTCATTTTTAGGGTCGACTTTCTCTCTAAATATCAAACTCCTCATAGACTTATAGACCTGTGTACACTCACAAACGCATTAGTTCCTTAACCTATAAGTCTTCAATCCACCAAAATCACTAAGGGGCACTAGATGCACTTACAGAAGCCCTCGCAGAGGTGCGCAAAAAGAGCCATGCATGCCACGACATTTGGGGTAAAATCCAGAAGATGGAAGTCATAGGTGTGCATGACGTCATTGGAGAAATAGGAGAAGGGGGGGGGCAGAGGCTGCAAGAAAAGTAGTCGACGAAGAATGGGTATCGATTCGGGCCGGATTCGGCGAAGGCGGCAGGGATGACGCGCGTGGTCGGGTGCCCCGTCGTCTCCCCCCCCCCCCCCCCGTCTTGCACCCCAATAGGTGCTTGAAGTAGTCCCGGAGATGGATCACATCGACCGTCAGGAAGTAGGCGATCAAGGCGTCACCGCCGCCAACTCGCTCTCCGGCGGCTCCTTCGCCCCGGCATCCATGGCCACTCCCTTGCCCTTGCTGGTTTTGGGTGCCACGGAGGCTGCCAGAGACGAAGGGGGAAGGACGACGAAGACGCGGTGATGGCGAGCAAAGGAAAGAACTTGAGAGGGAGGAAGAAAAGGACGACAGTTCCGAGATTGGAGAAGACACAGGGGGGAATGACCAGCGCACCCACGGTTATTCCTTTTTATGGGGAAGGCGCGTGACGCCTCTTTTCCCATTAACTGTGATGTTGTGCATGCATGCGGACACCGCCCCATGCATGACCCCCATGTCACGCACGACCTTCCACATCGCACGTTCAACGCGGGTCGTGGGGAAGCGCAGCAGACAAAAAGTTACTATGGTAAAAATCCGCCCCGCCTGCCCGCGCACCGTTCTGGGCCTGGCCCAACAACGCGTCGCGCTTATGAGTGGCCCAAGCCTGGGGGCTCCTGTCGGTGTACAAAAGTAGGGGCTCTCCTTTTGACCCCTTTACTTGTGCATGGGCAGTCAGAGCCGCACCCGCGACCACACTTAAGAGAGCAGAGGAGGGAAGCCGGAGCACAAGCCAAACCAAGGAAATGCCAAGACCAGAGACACAAAGAGCAGAGGAGCGAGGTGGACTCCCCCGGCAAGACCCTTGCTGGGGCGGCCTCCGTGGCCCCGACAAGAGCCTTGCCGGGGCAGCTTGCCCCACACCAACAGAGCGAGCCACCCTTAAGCCCAAGGGTTCCAAACGCCGCCAACAACTACATTGGAACCAAGGCTCGGGAGGCACCTCCGTGGTGGCATGCAAATCTTTGTGAAGATCATAAATACACGAGATCAGATGAGGACCATAAGACGGCGACCCTCGGTGGGATCCTAGCCGAGGAAATCCACAAGACCCCTGGCAAGATCCTTGTCGGGGACGACCACGATGCCACGGCAAGACCCTTGCGGGGGCCCCAGCACGACACTTGCCGAGGATACCAGCAGGGCCGCAGCCAGGCCCATGTCTGCCAAGACGCCACCGCCGTCCCCATGCAGCTGCTAGCTCAACCAGCTGAGCAGGCACCTGCATGGCGACGAGCGGCCTCTACACCGACCCGTCAAGCACTTGTGTGGTGGCATGGAGATCTTCGTGAAGGCTCCACCACCGCGCTAGCTGCTACGTCTTGAGCTTGCGTTGGTTTTCCCCGAAGAGGAGAGGATGATGCATCAGAGTAGCGTAAGTATTTCCCTCTGTTTTTGAGAACCAAGGTATTACTCCAGTAGGAGGCCACGCGCAAGTCCCTCGTACCTACACAAAACAAATAGCACAACGCAACCAACGCGATTAGGGGTTGTCAATCCCTTCACGGTCACTTACGAAAGTGAGATCTGATAGAGATGATTGATAATATTTTTGGTATTTTTGGTATAAATATGCAAGGTAAAATAAAAGGCAAAGTATAAAGCAAAGCAATAATAAAGCATAGGAAGATTAATATGATGAGAATAGACCCGGGGGCCATATATTTCACTAGTGGCTTCTCTCAAGAGCATAAGTATTTTACAGTGGGAGAACGAATTACTGTTGAGCAATTGATGTAATTGAGCATAGTTATGAGAGTATCTAGGTATGATCATGTACATAGGCATCACGTCCAAGCAAGTAGACCGACTCCTACCTGCATCTACTACTATTACTCCACTCATTGACCGCTATCCAAAGATGCATCTAGAGTATTAAGTTAATGAAAAAAAGTAACGCCTTAAACAAGATGACATGATGTAGAGGATAAATTCATGCAATATGATAAAAACCCCATCTTGTTATCCTCGATGGCAACAATACAATACGGGCCTTGCTGCCCTCGTCATCCGGAAAGGACACCGCAAGATTGAACCCAAAGCTAAGCACCTCTCCCATTGCAAGAACTACCAATCTAGTTGGCCTAACCAAACGGATAATTCGAAGAGACTTGCAAAGATAACAATTCATACATAAAAGGATTCAGAGAAGATTCAAATATTGCTCATAGATAATCTTGATCATAAACCCACAATTCATCGGTCTCAACAAACACACCGCAAAAAGAAGATTACATCGAATAGATCTCCACGAGAGAGGGGGAGAACATTGTATTGAGATCAAAAAAGAGAGAAGAAGCCATCTAGCTACTAACTATGGACCCGAAGGTCTCAAGTAAACAACTCACACTTCATCGGAGAGGCTATGATGATGATGTAGAAGCCCTCCGTGGTGGATACCCCTTCCGGCGGAGCTCCGGAACAGGCCCCACGATGGGATCTCGTGGATACAGAAAGTTGCTGTGGTGGAATTAGGTTTTTGGCTCCGTATCTGATCTGTTGGGGGTACGTAGGTATATATAGGAGGAAGAATGCGTCGGTGGAGCTTGGGGCCCATGAGGCAGGGGCGCCTAGGGGGCGCCCTCCACCCTCGTGGCCGCCTCCCTCCTTTCTTGACCGAGGGTCCAAGTCTCCTGGATCATATCTGATGAGAAAATCACGTTCCCAAAGGTTTCATTCCGTTTGGAATCCGTTTGATATTCCGTTTCTTCGAAACACTGAAATAGGCAAAAAACAACAATTCTGGGTTGGGCCTCTGGTTAATAGGTTAGTCCCAAAAATATTATAAAAGTGGAAAATAAAGCCCAATATGGTCCAAAACAGTAGATAATATAGCATGGAGCAATCAAAAATTATAGATACGTTGGAGACGTATCAGGCATCCCCAAGCTTAATTCCTGCTCGTCCTTGAGTAGGTAATGATAAAAAAAAAATTGATGCGGAGTGCTATACTTGGCATAATTTCAATGTAATTCTTCTTAATTGTGGTATGAATATTCAGATCTGAAAGATTCAAGACAAAGTTTTAATATTGACATGAAAATAATTATACTTCAAGCATACTAACAAAGCAATTATGTCTTCTCAAAATAACATGGCCAAACAAAGTTCATCCCTACAAAATCATATAGTTTAGTCATGCTCCATTTTCGTTACACAAGAATGCTCTCATCATGCACAACCCCGATGACAAGCCAAGCAATTGTTTCATACTTTAGTAATCTCAAGCCTATAAACTTTCACGCAATATATGAGCGCGAACCATGGATATAGCACTATGGGTGGAATAAAATATGATCATGGGGGTTATGTGGAGAAGACAAAAAAGGAGAAAATCTCACATCAACGAGGCTAATCAATGGGCTATGGAGATCCCCATCGATTGATGTTAATGCAAGGAGTAGGGATTGCCATGCAACGGATGCACTAGAGCTATAAATGTATGAAAGATCAACAAAAGATACTAAGTGGGTGTGCATCCAACTTGCCTACTCACGAAGACCTAGGGCACTTGAGGAGGCCCATTGTTGGAATATACAAGCCAAGTTATATAATGAAAAATTCCCACTAATATATGAAAGCGACAAAACAAGAGACTCTCTATCATGAAGATTATGGTGCTACTTTGAAGCACAAGTATGGCAAAGGATAGTAGCATTGTCCCTTCTATCTTTTTCTCTCATTTTTTGGGCTTATTTGGCCTCTTTTATTTTTGGGCTTCTTTGGCCTCTTTCGTTTTTAATAACCTCACATGGGACAATGCTCTAGAAAATGATGATCATCACACTTCTATTTATTTACAACTCAATGATTACAACTCGATACTAGAACAAAGTATGACTCTATATGAATGCCTCCGTGATGTAATGGATATGCAATGAATCAAGAGTGACATGTATGAAAGAATTATGAATGGTGGCTTTGCCACAAATACTATGTCAACTACATGATCATGCTAAGCAATATGTCAATGATGAATGTGTCATGATGAACGGAATGGTGGAAAGTTGCATGGCAATATATCTCGGAGTATGCTGGCTGTTTTGAGGAATCTATAAGGAGGTTTATGTGTGAAAGAGCGTATCATATCACGGGGTTTGGATTCACCGGCGAAGTTTGCACCAACTCTCAATGTGAGAAACGGCAATGCACGGTACCGAAGAGGCTAGCAATGATGGAAGGGTGAGAGTGCGTATAATCCATGGACTCAACATTAGTCATAAAGAACTCACATACTTATTGCAAAAATCTACAAGCCATAAAAAACCAAGCACTACGCGCATGCTCCTAGGAGGATAGATTGGTAGGAAAAGACCATCGCTCGTCCCCGACCGCCAGTCATAAGGAGGACAATCAAAGAACATCTCATGTTTCAAATTTGTTACATAACATTTACCATACGTGCATGCTACGGGACTTGCAAACTTCAACACAAGAATTTATCAAATTCACAACTACTCGACTAGCACGACTTTGATATTATCACCTCCATATCTCAAAATACTTATCAAGCATCAAACTTTTCTTAGTATCCAACACACTCATAAGAAAGTTTTTACTATTTTTATATACCTTGCATATTAAGATTATTTAAGCAAATTACCATGCTATTTAAGACTCTTAAAATAATCTAAGTGAAGCATGAGAGATCAATAGTTTCTTTAAAACAAATCCACCACCGTGCTCCAAAAGATATAAGTGAAGCACTAGTGCAAAACTATATAGCTCAAAAGATATAAGTGAAGCACAAAGAGTATTCTAACAAACTCCAATTCATGTATGGCTCTCTCAAAAGGTGTGTACAGCAAGGATGATTGTTGTAAACTAAAAAGAAAAGACTCAAATCATACAAGACGCTCCAAGCAAAACAAATATCATGTGGTGAATAAAAATATAGCTCCAAGTAAAGTTACCGATGGAAGTAGATTTAAAGAGGGATGCCTTCCAGGGCATCCCCAAGCTTTGACTTTTGGTGTCCTTAGATTATCTTGGGGTGCCATGGGCATCCCCAAGCTTAGGCTCTTTCCACTCCTTGTTCCATAATCCATCAAAAGATTTCACCCAAAACTTGAAAACTTCACAACACAAAACTCAACAAAAATCTCGTGAGCTCCTTTAGCGAAAGAAAACAAAAGACCACTTCAAGGTACTGTAATGAACTCATTATTTATCTATATTGGTGTTAAACCTACTGTATTCCAACTTCTCTATGTATTATAAACTATTTTACTAACCATAGATTCATCAAAATAAGCAAACAACACACGAAAACAGAATCTGTCAAAAACAGAACAGTCTTTAGTAATATGTAACTACCGCAAACTTCTGGAACTCCAAAAATTCAGCCAAAATAGGAAGACCTAGGCAATTTGTTTATTGATCAGCAGCAATTGTAATCACTATTTTATAACGTTCTGGTGATTTTTAACAATTGTTTTCGTGAATCGTAAGTTTCTGGAAATTACAGCAAGATCAAATAACTGTCATCCAAGAAGATCATATAGGTTTAACTTGGCACAAACACTAATTAAAACATAAAACCACATCTAAACAGAAGGTCGATGGATTATTTGTTCCTAAACATAAACAAAAAACTAAAAATAAAATTGGGTTGCCTCCCAACAAGCGCTATCGTTTAACGCCCATAGATAGGCATAAAAGCAAGGATAGATCTAGGTATTGCCATCTTTGATAGGCAATCCATAAGTGGCTCTCATAATAGATTCATATGGTAATTTTATCTTCTTCCTAGGGAATTGCTCCATGCCTTTCCTTAATGGAAATTGGAATCTAATATTCCCTTCCTTCATATCAATAATTGCACCAATCGTTCTAAGGAAAGGTCTACCAAGAATAATAGGACATGAAGGATTGCAATCTATATCAAGAACGATGAAATCTACGGGCACATAATTCCTATTAGCAACAATAAGAACATCATTAATTCTTCCCATAGGTTTCTTAATAGTGGAATCCGCAAGGTGCAAGTTTAGAGAGCAATCATCAAAATCACGGAAATCTAGAGAATCACACAAAGTTTTGGGAATAGTGGAAACACTAGCACCCAAATCACATAAAGCATAAAATTCATGATCCTTAATCTTAACTTTAATGGTTCGTTCCCACTCATCATAAATTTTTATAGAGATAGGGACTTCCAACTCCAGTTTTTCCTCATTAGATTGCATCAAGGCATCAACAATATGTTTGGTAAACGCTTTATTTTGACTATAAGCATGCGAAGAATTTGGCATGGAATGCAACAAGGAAATACAATCAATTAAAGAGCAATTTTCATAATTAAATTCCTTGAAATCCAAAATAGTGGGTTTAGCAACATCTAGGGTTTTACTTTCTTCAATCCCACTTTTATTAATTTTAGTATCAAGATCTAAAGACTCCGAATTTTTAGAACGCCTTCTAGGTAAAGGTGGATCATATTCAAGGTCATCATTCTCAAGATTCATATTGCAAAACAAAGATTTAATAGGGGACACATCAATAAATTTTAGATCTTCATCTTTATTTTCATGCGAATTGGAAGAACACGCTTTAATAGAGGCATCTTTCGTAGCACGCATCCTAGCGGTTCTTTCCTTGCACTCATCAATGGAAATTCTCATGGCTTTGAGAGACTCATTGGTATCATGCTTAGGAGGAATAGATTTAAGCTTTAAAGAATCAACATCAAGAGAAATTCTATCAACGTTCCTAGCCAATTCATCAACTTTAAGCAATTTCGCTTCAAGCAAAGCATTAAAATTCTTTTGAGAATTCATAAACTCTTTAACACTAGTCTCAAATTCAGAGGGAATCTTATTAAAATTTCCATAAGAATTGTTGTAGGAATTTCCATAATTATTAGAGGAATTACTAGGATAAGGCATAGGATTAAAGTTTCCTCTATACGCGTTGTTACCAAAATTATTCCTACCAACAAAATTCACATCCATAGATTCATTATTATTCTCAATCAAAGTAGACAAAGGCATATCATTAGGATCAGAAGAAACACTCTTATTAGCAAATATTTCATAAGTTCATTCATCTTTCCAGTCAAAACATTAATTTCCTCTATTGCATGCACTTTTTTATTAGTAGATCTTTTAGTGTGCCATTGAGAATAATTAACCATAATATTATCCAGGAGTTTAGTAGCATTTCCTAAAGTGATTTTCAAAAAAGTGCCTCCTGCGGCCGAATCTAAAAGGTTTCTAGAAGCAAAATTCAATCCGGCATAAATTTTTTGTATAATCATCCACAAATTTAAACCATGAGTAGGGCAATTACGTATCATTAATTTCATCCTCTCCCAAGCTTGTGCAACATGTTCATGATCAAGTTGCTTAAAATTCATAATATCGTTTCTAAGAGAGATGATCTTAGCGGGAGGAAAATACTTAGAGATAAAAGCATCTTTGCACTTGTTCCAAGAATCAACACTATTTTTAGGCAAGGATGAAAACCAAGCTTTAGCACGATCTCTAAGCGAAAAAGGAAATAGCTTCAATTTAACAACATCATTGTCAACATCTTTCTTCTTTTGCATATCACAAAAATCCACGAAGCTTTTTAGATGAGTAGTGGCATCTTCACTAGGAAGGCCGGCGAATTGATCTTTCATAACAAAATTCAATAAAGCAGCATTGATTTCACAAGATTCAGTATTGGCAACAGGAGCAATCAGAGTGCTAAGGAAATCATTATTGTTGGTATTGGTAAAGTCACACAATTTGGTATTATCTTGAGCCATAGTGACAAGCAAGCAATCCGACACACGAGCAAAAAGCGAACGAGAAAAAGGCAAACGGAAAAGAGAGGGCGAATAAAACGGGAAGGGTGAAGTGGGGGAGAGGAAAACGAGAGGCAAATGGCAAATAATGTAATGCGGGAGATAAGGGATTGTGATGGGTACTTGGTATGTTGACTTTTGCGTAGACCTCCCCGGCAACGGCACCATAAATCCTTCTTGCTACGTCTTGAGCTTGTGTTGGTTTTCCCCGAAGAGGAGAGGATGATGCAGCAGAGTAGCGTAAGTATTTCCCTCAGTTTTTGAGAACCAAGGCATCAATCCAGTAGGAGGCCACGGGCAAGTCCCTCGTACCTACACAAAACAAATAGCTCAACGCAACCAACGCGATTAGGGGTTGTCAATCCCTTCACGGTCACTTACGAAAGTGAGATCTGATAGAGATGATAGATAATATTTTTGGTATTTTTTGTATAAAGATGCAATGTAAAATAAAAGGCAAAGTATAAAGCAAAGCAATTATAAAGCGTAGGAAGATTAATATGATGAGAATAGACCCGGGGGCCATAGATTTCACTAGTGGCTTCTCTCAAGAGCATAAGTATTTTACGGTGGGTGAACGAATTACTGTTGAGCAATTGACAGAATTGAGCATAGTTATGAGAGTATCTAGGTATGATCATGTATATAGGCATCACGTCCGAAGCAAGTAGACCGACTCCTGCCTGCATCTACTACTATTACTCCACTCATCGACCGCTATCCAGCATGCATCTAGAGTATTAAGTTAATGAAAATAGAGTAACACCTTAAGCAAGATGACATGATGTAGAGGGATAAATTTATGCAATATGATAAAAACCCCATATTGTTATCCTCGATGGAAAAAATACAATACGTGCCTTGCTGCCCCTACTTTCACTGGGAAAGGACACTGCAAGATTTAACCCAAAGCTAAGCACTTCTCCCATTGCAAGAACTACCAATCTAGTTGGCCAAACCAAACGGATAATTTGAAGAGACTTGCAAAGATAACCAATCATACATAAAAGAATTCAGAGAAGATTCAAATATTGCTCATAGATAATCTTGATCATAAACCCACAATTCATCGGTCTCAACAAACACATCGCAAAAAGAAGATTACATCGAATAGATCTCCACGAGAGAGGGGGAGAACATTGTATTGAGATCCGAAAAGAGAGAAGAAGCCATCTAGCTACTAACTATGGACCTGAAGGTCTGAGGTAAACTACTCACACTTCATCGAGAGGCTATGATGATGATGTAGAAGCCCTCCGTGGTGGATACCCTTTCCCGCGGAGCTCCTAACGAGCCCCAAGATGGGATCTCGTGGATCTGAGAAAGTTCTTGGCGGTGGAATTAGGTTTTTGGCTCCGTATTTGATCTGTTGGGGGTACGTAGGTATATATAGGAGGAAGGAGTATGTCGGTGGAGCTTCGGGGGGGCCATGAGGCAGGGGGCGCGCCCTAGGGGGGGCGCACCCTCCATCCTCATGGCCGCCTCCCTCCTTTCTTGACCGAGGGTCCAAGTCTCCTGGATCATATCTGATGAGAAAATCACGTTCCCGAAGGTTACATTCCGTTTGGACTCCGTTTGATATTCCGTTTCTTCGAAACACTGAAATAGGCAAAAAAAAGCAATTCTGGGCTGGGCCTCCGGTTAATAGGTTAGTCCCAAAAATAATATAAAAGTGGAAAACAAAGCCCAATATGGTCCAAAACAGTAGATAATATAGCATGGAGTAATCAAAAATTATAGATACGTTGGAGACGTATCACCAGCCTAGCAGCCAGCCAACGTGGCGCAGCAACACCTCGTCAGCCCGGACGCGTGTCGGAACCAGGCGAGGCGGCGACTGCTGGGACGTGCTTCTTTGCCGCCCCCAATAAAGCCAGAGGGGCACGTCGGCAGCGCATTAAATGCGTTTGTCCGACGGTGCCAGAGGATAGACTCATCCATTGTACACCTTTCCACCTCCTGTGTGCCATTGTGGCAACCCGTTTTTGACTATAAAAGGAGGCCTGAGGTGACCAGGAGAAGGATTCAGATCTTTTGAGCAAGTTACACCCCGTAGCTAGCTCAAGAACTCAAGAACACTGAAATACATCCACCAAAGCAGGACTAGGGTATTACGCATCCACGCGACCCGAACCTGGGTAAACGATCCGTGTGTTTCCTGTCAGACCCACTCTTTGTAGAACCCCGTGCCCGCCAACCATAGAAGGGATCCCATTGATTCCATAGGTGTCGATTTCCCCCGACAAGCCGAGACGGCTGCAGCTGCTACTGCGACGGCGGCTGCAAACACCGAGTGCGCTCGAGCTACCGTCCATGCCGCCGATGTCGCCCTGGCCCGGGTCGAGGCCATCCACGCCAAGATCGAGGATGCACACGCCAAGATATTCCAGGCCACCTCGGACTCCAGCATGCAACCCACGTGTGAAAAGGCGGCGGTGTCCATGGAGCACCTGCTTCCTCATGAGTTCGCCGAGCGGGAGCTGGAGATGCAGGAGGCAGCGGAGACCGCGGAGCACCGGGAGGAGGAGTTGCGTGTGGCCAAGGTCAAGGTAGAGAAGAGTCTGTCTGTTGAGAAATCTGCGCTAGAGTACCAACACGAGATCTGGCGCAACCACTACTACGAGTACTACAACCTTGAGGGCGGCGCCGAGGACGAGGACGAGGACGAATACGCGGTCGACTTCCGCAGGAGGGACGCGGAGTCCACCAACGGCGGCATGTCACTAGGACAAGTCATCGACGTCTCATCTCACACCGGCGATCCATAGGCCGGCGCGGCGGCGGATTTGTTAAAATTATGCGTACTTAGGCTTTGTTTTTAATGTTGGTCTTTTGTTAGAGCAATGTTTAGGTGAACTGGCTCTGTTTAATTACTAAAATTTCTCGATTCAGTAAGTGTGGTTTGTCTGCTGTATGCTCTTTTGTGTGCCCAAATTAGCAAGCGATGTTAAATTATGCAATGACGTACCTGGGGAAGTTTCCACCAAAATTTGAATTATCAAACTCATACCATGCGCGTAAAGCAGAAGAATCACTTGCGACGCACACAATCATTCAAAGTAAATGGTCCAGCGGCACCACGCGCAAAGTTTCCCTCCACATTTCCAAAACTTTGGCCTACCGCCAAAATATCTACCCCCGCCCCCGTTCCCCCCTTCCCCACCCCCTTTTCTCCCCGACCACAAGTCACATTTCCCCTGTTTCCTCCTTCCTTCCTTGCTTGCTAAGCTATAGCCGCTTCCTCGCTCTCGCCGTCTCGCATCCTACCGCCGCGGTCGCCATGGTCTTCTTCAAAGACCTCTCCAGCGGTTCCTCCTCCGGCGATGACTCCTTCACCACCCGGGTAAGCCTCTCTTCTCTCTCTCTCGGCTATGACTTGGAATGAAGGATTTTTACCGGTGTCGATTTGAGTCATTTCTTCCTCTTGTAGCTCCCTAGGACCATCAGTGGCAACGAATGGAGCGGGGTGGCTGAAGATCTATCTGCTCGTTGTCACCATCAATCTCCATGTGTGAAGCTAGCTGCGTTTGAATCTGTCGACAGTGGGAGGAAGTTTCTGGCATGTGCAGAGAAGGTTAGACCCTCTTTCGTTGTTACAAATTATTTGTTAGATGTGATTCAGACAATGTCACGGTCCCAACCCATTCATACCACACCTACAACCAAACGCATCCTAAGACAATGTCACAATTTGTACCTAGTATCTTAAATTGTTGCCATCTCATCGCCAAAAGCCATTAGAAAATTATTTGGCACCGCTTCAGCAGTTTGTGCAGCAAACTTTGCTCCACACATCCGAGCAGCCAAGTAGTAAAATACTAAATCTTTATGGCATGAAGGAACTGGGCATCAGAGCAACTACGTGCTATGAAGTCCGGGTCCCTGATTTTTTTTCCGCTGCATGGGCTTGCCAGTGCAGGGCACTGGTGCGAGATGTAGCAACAGTTGTCTTTACCCTAGTTTTGGCATACATAGTGGACGGCCTTAGTGCTATTAGTTCTATGTTACTAAATTTGTGCGTGTACACACCTGTTAGTATCAATTTGCTGTCATCCAAACATTGTCGCTATGCTGTTGCAGCTATATTTACCTTCCTCATAAAATGTTCAATTTTTTATTTATTGTAAATGAGTAAGACCTTGTAGCGTCGTTGTAGTTAATTATAGCATCTGATATTCCAGAATTTGGTTGCTGTCTTAGTAGCAATTAATTCATTTACACATTGATCTTTTTGAGAAGATATGTCATAATTAACATGTTTCTTCAGTTTTTCAAAATAAGCATTGGTGATTTTATATGTTGCTATAAACCCATTTCCCCTACAATTGTTACTGATCTAGTTTTAAATATTATAGGATGAACGGAAGTGTTCTTACTTGGAGTGGGTTGATCAAGAGTGGGCACAGTCTTTGAAGATGTGCCTAGCGAAGCTCTGGAGCATGTATGAGGAACAGAACAGACGTAAGCTTAGAGAAACTGTTGTCAACGCTGAAGAATATTTGAACATGCGGGATAAAAAGTTGAAGGTGGATAATGAGCTCAGATTTTTTAAATTAGACTTTGCTAAGATGGTGTTGGTGAAGGAGGAGGCACTTTCCGAGTTGGCCCGTGCAAAACAAGTTCTTACTGAACTGAAAGCAGAGGTGGATAAGATGAGCCTGGATGATCTCAATTAGGGAAATGAATATATTTTTCTTATGAAGTTGAACTAGCTATATGTTGTACTGTGCTATTTTCATGTAACTACCGTACTGTGATGTTATAATATATTTATGTGCCTGACATGAAATTGGCAAACAACTGTTCAATATGAAATGTAAATTTGCGTAATACTGTAATTATTAATCGTAAACTAATAAACCTGCTAAATGTGTCATGGAACTTTGCAAACGGTTCTAGCAGTAAAAGCGCTTGCGATGGATAGCCCAATGCCACACAATTTTCTTCATCAAATCGTGTGTGATATAGTTGATAAAAGCAAACGGTTAACCAAGGCAGACCGTGCGTGATAGTTACACCTTTCACACACGAGCCTATACATAAAACTGTGTAGGATGTATGTACGAACGGAAACGTTTACCCTGGATTTACTATGTGGGATGTACATACAAATGGAAATGTATTCCTTGGATTGACTGTGTGTGATATACATACGAATGGAAATGTATTTCTGGGATTCACCGTGTGGGATGTACATACATACGGAAATGATTTTCTCGGATTACCGTGTGGGATGAACGTACCTACGAAAATTATTGGGTTTTGATGCCTCGCCCGATCGCACACGGCCCCAGCCTGTGTCCCAGGAGGGCCTACCCCCGACGATTTCTGGGTCGTGTGGGAAGGACCCCCCTATCGCCCACACTCACTTGGCGACGGTTCCGAATGTCGTCACGGAAAGGGGTTAAAAACCGTTTGTATAGCATCAACGTGCACCAGTGCTTCCACAAAACTCACAAGAACTACAACAAAAAGTATCGGTCCACATTACTGGTGGAGTCAAGTACTAGATTCAAACCAAAAAGTACCGCCCGAAAACAGGCAGGCTCTGACACAGCTAGATACTTGAACTCGAGTCGACGAAGGAACCGTTGGCGAATCCTTAGTAATCGGCACAATGCAGGGCCAGCCAACCAGGGCCCACAGGTCATGACAGAGAGCGAGCACCGTGTATAAGCTTTCAGGTAAGTATTCAGAGGAGTTCGACCAGTAGGACTCGGCAGCGCTTATAAACAGGTCGAGAGCCCCCTCGCTTAGCGAGGTGGGACTAAAACCAGAGCACACGCACATCCATCAATCCTCAAATCGCCCACGCGGGCCATTTGGGTTGGAAAAGGGCCCAATAGCCTCCATGGTCTCCAAACACCCCACCCATAAGGCCAGTTGAATAAAGTAGAGTGCGGGGCAAAGAAATATAAACTACAAAAAAATGTTCGAAAACTGAAAATCAAAAAGTTCAAATACTTGTTCGCAGGCAATAATTTTAAATACAAAAATAAAAATAAAAATAATTTTAGCTATGCACCAAGGATGATAAAAAAGGAAAAAATATGATACAAAAACAATGAAACTTTAAAAAGCGGAGAGTATGACTCCTTGGCTGATGTTGCAGCCTGCGTCATCCACCAATTCTACAAAAGCATGAAGAAGAAGATCGACAAGGAGGAAGACCACAAACTGTGGGGGATCAGCACGCCGCCAGACAAGCTCATCGAGTACGCAGGAATAGATGTGTACGCCACGTACACGTCACGGAACATAATCAACAACATCATAACAGGTTGGGAAATTTCAAAAGTGCAGGAGGCTGACCCCTACTACCACTGCCACTAAGCGGGATGAAGAGACATCAAAGTCTGCCTTCGTGTTGCTTGCGCTTGTGCTTGTCCTTTATCTTATTGTTTCAAATTTGTAGTTTGCTTTTGTTAGGTTGAACCTGAAGGAAATATGCCCAAGAGGCAATAATAAAGTTGTTATTTATATTTGCTTATATCATGATAAATGTTTATTATTCATGCTAGAATTGTATTAACCGGAAACTTGATACATGTGTGAATACATAGACAAAACAAAGTGTCCCTAGTATACCTCTACTTGACTAGCTCGTTAATCAAAGATGGTTAAGTTTCCTGACGATAGACATGTGTTGTCATTTGATGAATGGAATCACATAATTAGGAGAATGATGTGATGGACAAGACCCATCCGTTAGCTTAGCATAATGATCGTTAAGTTTTATTGCTATTGCTTTCTTCATGGCTTATACATAATCCTTTGACTATGAGATTATGCAACTCCCGAATACCAGAGGAGAACCTTGTGTGCCATTAAACGTCACAACGTAACTGGGTGATTATAAAGATGATCTACAGGTGTCTCCGAAGGTTTTTGTTGGGTTGGCATAGATCGAGATTAGGATTTGTCACTCCGAGTATCGGAGAGATATCTCTGGGCCCTATCGGTAATGCACGTCATGATAAGCGTTGCAAGCAATGTGACTAATGAGTTAGTTGCAGCATGATGCATTATGGAACGAGTAAAGAGACTTGCCGGTAACGAGATTGAACTAGGTATGAGGATACCGATGATCAAATCTTGGGCAAGTAACATACCGAAGACAAAGGGAATAACATATGTTGTCATTACCGTCTGATCGATAAATATCTTCGTAGAATATGTAGGAACCAACATGAGCATCCAGGTTCCGCTATTGGTTATTGATCAGAGATGTGTCTCGATCATGTCTACATAGTTCTCGAACCCGTAGGGTCCGCACGCTTAACGTTCGATGATGATTTGTATTATGAGTTATGTGTTTTGGTGATCGAAGATTGTCCGGAGTCCCGGATGAGATCACAAACACGACGAGGAGTATCTAAATGGTCGAGGTAAAGATTGATATATTGGACGATATTATTCGGACACTGGAATGGTTTCAGAGTGTTTTGGATATTTATCAGAGTACCGAGGGGTTACCGGAACCCCCCGGGGAAAGTAATGGGCCACATGGGCCATCAGGGGAGAGAGAGGGCAGCCCACAAGGGGTTCCCCCCCCCATGGGTAGTCTGAATTGGACAAGGGGAGGGGGCACGACCCCCCTTTCCTTCTCCCTCTCCCTCTCCTTCCCCATTTCCCCTACTAGGAATAGGAGTCCTAGTGGGTTTCCCCCCACTTGGCGCGCCCCCTAGGGCTGTCCTCCTCCCCTCTCCTCCTTTATATACGGGGGAAGGGGGCACCCCAAAGCACATCAATTGTTTCTTAGCCGTGTGCGGTTCCCCCCCTCCACCGTTTACTCCTCCGGTCATATTGTCGTAGTGCTTAGGCGAAGCCCTGCGCGGCTCACATCACCATCACCATCACCATGCCGGCGTGCTGACGAAACTCTCCCTTGACACTTTGCTGGATCAAGAGTTCGAGGGACGTCATCGAGCTGAACGTGTGCTGAACTCGGAGGTGTCGTACGTTCGGTACTTGATCGGTTGGATCGCGAAGACGTTCGACTACATCAACCGCGTTAAACTAAAGCTTCCGCTTTCGGTCTACGAGGGTACGTGGACACACTCTCCCCTCTCGTTGCTATGCATCTCCTAGATAGATCTTGCGTGATCGTAGGAAAATTTTAAAATTGCATGCTACGTTCCCCAACAGAACCAGCTTACTTATGTCATGTGTGCCAGGGTTGAACAAGTTTGCTTATGTCATCAAGTACATCATTCGCTCATGTCGTTGAACAAGTTTACTAGCGTCCTATTTTGTTTATCTATCATTTGAAGTTGACGTAGGTTGTGAATGAAACTTTGTGGCTGCTATGCAGCACTAGTCATGGAGCAACAAATCACACATGGATATTTTCACAAAACAGTGGCAGACTAAGGACAAACAGAAAATAGTAGCCTTGGACGCTCAGTACAGCTTAGTCCTGTACAGTAGTACTATCACACTAAAAAATAGTTTTTAGTTTCAGAAGAACACTAAAAATACTAAGTTGCAGCCGAGGACAACATTCAGTACTAACAGCATCGTGCTTATAGTCGTTAGAAAATTACTAAGTACTGCAACAGGAAAAGCCAAGAACCATCAGTACGTATTTCATAGTCACTAGCATACTAGGAGTGAAAGTACTGGTACAGTTGAACACACAGTACATCCATTCTACAAAAATAAAAAGGAACAGAAGCGTCAGTTTGCATTCCCTAAAACAGTGACACACTAAGAATAATAGTGCTAGTACAATTGAAATCTCTGTGCAACTTAGTTTGTACGGCAAGTACTATGATGATACCAAATAATGCCTTGAGAATAACCATAGTCTAGAAAAAAAAGGCCAAAACTAAATAAAAAAGATATCAGTTCGACCAAGGATAAAAATCACAAGAACCACAATCGAAGCATCAGTCCACATTGACCAGTGAGGTACTAGTTTCAAACAACACAAAATAAAATGATCACAGTGTTAGTACAATTGAAGTCTCAGTACAACTTAGTTTATATGGTAAGTACTATGATGATACCAAATAATGCCTTGAAAAAGAAGTCCAAGACTCAATAAAAAATATTACAGTTCAACCAAGGACAAAAATTCACAGTAACAAACAACAGAAGAATTAGTCCACATTGACCAGTGAGGTACTAGTTTCAAACAACAACAAAAAATGACGACCTCCCAAGGACAGGCCAGCCACGCACAGGAGGATACACTTGGACTCGAGCCCACGGAGGAACCATTGGCAAATCCATAGTAATTGAGACTATGCGGGCAAGCCGTCAAGGGCCCACAGGTCATGGAACAGAGAGCGAGCGCCGTGTATAAGCGCCCAGGTCAGTACACAAAGGAGTTCGACAGAAAGGCACGACAATGCTTATAAACTGGTCGAGAGCCCCCTCGGCTAGCGAGGTGGGACTAAAGCGCATGCACATCCAGTAGTCCACGGTCGCGTGCACGGGCCATTTGGGCCGGAAAAGGGCCCAATACGACTGCTACTCCCTCCTCTCCAAACTGTCCTCACCCCACCCCATAAGGCCCGCTGAATAAAACCAAAGCATGTGGCAAAGAAATAAAAATTAGTACAAAAAAGTTCAAAACTTGAATATAGAAAAGTTCAAATACATGTTCGCAAGCAAAATAGTTCTAAATTCAAATATAAAAATAAAATAAAATAACCTCTTCAGCACAGATAAAAGGATTAAAAATATGCTACAAAACAATGATACTTTGAAGTTCAACTAAGTATGCTACAAAAAAATAATTATGAGCTTAATAGGGCTATCTATAAAATGTAGCTAATTTAAACCAGTACTTTAACTTTTACTATGAAGTTCAACTACTAAAATGCAAGAAGTTCAAACAAAAAGTTGGCTCTCAATTTTGCTAAATTTCTTATATTTAAATAAAATCTGGCTAGAGATCACGTAGCAATTTTGTCGTAAATAATTTCAATCCAAAAAAAACTTCAGTTCTAATACATTATATGACATCAGTTCTACATAACAAGGAAGCGTCACTCCACGCATGCTAGATCCACAAATACTATTGTGACACCAAATTTTAAAAGCCTTACGTTGTATGAAATTACAACTCAGTACTCACAGAACTATACCATAAGCAAGAAAAAGAGGGTACATAAAGTATAATGGTCCAACTTAGGTTGGGACAGATGAAAATAAAATAAATCTCACTTTTCAGCAACAACTCGTAATACACTTGAAAAAAGGTGTTTCAGTTCAACTAGTATATAAGACTTCAGTGCAAAAATAAAACTTAACCAAAACAAATTCCCGATGAAACATACACGAGTAAAACAGTTGTTCAACCACATTCTAATCATGGAAAAAAGTTTGTAAGACGTTGTGCCACACTTAAAAACATCACAAAGTATACTGGTTAATACATAGTTGACAAGACATCCAAACACTATGTATGAAGCCTACAATGCTTTCAAGACATAAATCACACAAGTATCCCATTCACTACACAAATGATAACCATTTCTTCTATGCACCAGGAGCCAAAGCCTGAACCTCCTCGGGAAG
This sequence comes from Aegilops bicornis, assembly GCA_021605145.1. Taxonomy (NCBI): domain Eukaryota; kingdom Viridiplantae; phylum Streptophyta; class Magnoliopsida; order Poales; family Poaceae; genus Aegilops; species Aegilops bicornis. The sequence continues at coordinate 422,589,147 of CM038675.1, read as the reverse complement.
CTCCACCACCATAACCTGGTTATTTTGGTTGAACACAACTGAATACAGATCCTCAGCATTCCAATCAACAATACGCGGCTGCAAAATAATAAAACAAATTATCAAAAATCATGACACATAAAAAAGGAATAGACAATCAGCCGAACACAGAAAGTGAAAGATGAACTAGAACCCATATCATTATTTCGAATGTTATCAATGATCTTTTCACCATCATAGGTTCCCGCATACTTCGTACTATAATGGCCACATTCATTCGACCCTTGAAATGGATCCTTGACAAACGTTGGTTTCTTTGCTAAAACCTCCCATTTGGGCGTCTTGCTCGCATTATACTGAGCATCACCATACACAGCTTTCATCACTTGGACTAATCTAGAGATCTGTAAAAAAAAGAAAAGAAACCACACATTCACGACTCAGAAAAGCAGAAACAAGAGGTGGAAAAATTAATCTAGTACAGATAATAAATATCACTCACAATTTTCTCGCAGTCTTTTTGATAGGTGTTCTTTGAAGGACGATGGTTCTTCCCATAAGGTAAAAAGGGTCAAGGATGTCAACGGTACTTCGGTACCGATTCATGACATATAAGGAAAAGTGCGGCACTTTTAAATCCTTTGATAAAACCATAGGTTTGAATAGAGCCATCATGACCTAAAAGCAAATGAACAAAAAGAGATATTAGATATTCAAAATAAAAACCAGCATCATAGCAAACAAATAGAACCAAAAATCAGCTAGTAGATCTCACAAGGTCGGCACCGAGCAAGTCTTCCCCATCTCGAACATAGCTCTTGAAATCTCACGCTGCACTCTCCACATTAAACTCTTTATCTTCATCACGGAAAAATGAACAGTCAAGCACAACCTGCGAAAAGCCAAAAAGAAATAGATAGGGGAAAAGGATAAACAAGGAAAGTATTTTAAAAACACATAAAACTATAGGCAGTCTTGTTTCACAGAAACAAACGATCTGATTCATTACCGTGATGAAATATGGACTTAGCAGATCCTTTTTCCAAATGCGAAATCAACATTTCTTTCGGGATCTCGCTTGCAATCATCAATGAGGAAGTCCATTACATCACCCTCCATCAGCTGTCCAGGTGCAAAAACTTCCCAGATGCGATTGCCAGTGAAGGTAGTTACACTATCATCAGGCTGATGTATCATTGAGAACGCAGTCCTGCAGCACACACAAAAACAGAAAGAAGGTGAAGCAAGATAAGGCATTTATAGCAGTTCAAGTTATATAAAAAAGAGTAGCTCAGGTCATATTTATCTAGCAGTTAGAAATAACAGAAGAAAAGAAGAGGAAACATAATGAGAGATACTCACTCGGCATACTTCTCACGTCCTTCATCGCTAACCAACAGATTATACAACTTGCGAGCTTTGTCCAGGTGAAGGAATTTATGAGGGTGAAGCTCCTGCACAGGGGAGCAAGACATTATAGGAGCTCTGGGTGCATGCTTCGTACTTGTAACATCGCCAGACTTCAAAGTAGGATCCTTCCTAGCAACACCAGCTCTATGGCCCACTATTCCAGCAAGGGGAGATACACCCTTGGCAGCAGCGCTCCTGGTGACTCTTCCCATGCCAGCGATCTTGTCAAACTCATCATCATCACTGTCTATCAATTGCACAATGGGATTCTTGGTGTAGAGAAACCATCAACATGCATCAACTTGCGATGTACCCTTTTGCTGCTGCGGCACATCCACAAACTCGCAAGATAAACCATCAACATGCGCCGGCGAGAATGGTTTGGCCCTGTCTAAGCTGGACTCCCTTCAAAGATTCTTTATATATCTGTCATAGTCCTTAAGAATCTAATTGCATCACTCCAAGTTTCATCACGGCGTGAATCGAGACACTCGAAACGGCGGAACCTCAAATTCAGAACAACCAAACACCAATGCCCAGATTCATCAGTAGGCTTCGTGGCAGCCGCAAATGATGGCGGATCAAAAGTAGGGAAAAGAAGCTGACAAAAAAATCACTGAGGAAAATGAATTTAAGAAACCATAATTATAATGAAACAATAAATAAAAGTGACAAAATGGAAATTGAGAAGTCCAAACAGATCACATAATCATAAGTTCTAATTGAGTAAACAACTCAGTACAAAAAAAGTGGCACTAAAGTTTATATCCACTGTCCAAACTTTCAACAAACACACCAGTTCGACTTACTTGCTACAAAAAGTTTAGCTTAAATAAGAGCACACATCATTCCTAAGTGCGGGGAAAAACAACAGGCTACTGAAGTTCATTCCCACCTTTATTACTTGCAAAAGAAACATGACAGCTCTACTTCATGGGTACAATAACTTTAGATAATAGCATGCATATTTCATCAATATACAGGAAAAACATAAAACATTAGCGTGAGTCACGTACATGGTCGTAACCATCAGCGCCTGATCTTGTGAACCACTGCCGCACATTGGCATCAAGATTTCAGTCACGGATCTTGGTCTGTTGTATAGAAAAACAAAAATTAGAAAATTGCCAAATAACTTATCATCCTATGTACAAATCAAAAAAACTGACTGTGGCCCAACTCAGAACAATCAACTTGTCAGTGTCTCGGTACATCTCACGTGGAGAATATAAAACAACATCAGCACTCTCAGAGTTGAGCATGCCAGTGGGGACAAACGCTTTAGCAACAGAACCAACACTGGCATCGCATTCGCTATTTTGAAACATCGGCTTTTCTCTAGGGAAAAACAAAAATATGAGAGCAATTAAAACTACCGCAGTGACAACAATAATCATATGAGAGAAAAATAAAAAGAGACAAAAATGAACCGTGCAAAATCAAACACTAATCGTTTCCAATGGTTCATCTGCAACCTCGTAACAACGAAGAAAAACGAATCAACCTTAGCAACGTTAGCACCTTCTGCTTTCAAAAAAAATAAAAATAAAAAAAGTTCAAGCACTACAAGATAACATTGCCACCATGCCATAAATGAGAAGTACGCCTCATTTACATGTCCTTACCTGCACTTTCAGCGTTTGACGATGGGAGTTCCTGTGATGACAGCAATATGCCTGCAGTTTCGGGGTTTGATGACGGAACAACCTGTGAAGAGAGCAATATGGCTGTGCTTTCAGGTTCTGAAGAAAGAAAATCCTGGGACGACAGGAGCGCCTCCTGCATCAAGGGGCCAGAAGAAACTACATAATTAAATCATCATCCTCAGATGGCACCTCCTCCATGCTAGACACGTCGGTGTCTTGCAATGCATCATCGTAATCAAGCCCTCCAGGCGGGAAATCTTCAGAATCAAAAAGATTATCATTCTCAGCAATACCAACACCAGACGATTTGGCATCAAGTATGCTGGCAACACCAACATCCTCATTAGCAACTTTGTTACCAACATCGCGCCCACTGCTCCATGGAACACCACAAGCATCATCTCCAACAGTAACGACAGCCTCGCGCTCAACATCAGTCATCTGAAAAATAAAATTCAGAAAGTGAAGGAAATGAGCAAAACTAACAATCAAAAAAGCTAGCAAGAGGTGTACAGGCTAACTTTTACAACTACAAAGAAACAGCAACAAAAACTTCATATAAAATTAATGCAAGCACAGAAGAACAAACCTTAGCAGCATCCACAGCAACATCACCGATCATGTTGCTGCTAACATTCAAAGGAACATCACCGATGGTCGAAGAAGGCTCATCACCAACAACATGATCCTGATTCATAGTAATGAAGCAAAAAAGATACTATTATTAGCAACAACGCACAAAGAGTTAAAATACACTAACAAAAGGTAGATATCACCTACAAATTCTAAATAGTGTGGGCTAGAAAAATGAACATGTAAGGCACTGTGGTCCGCAAGAAAATTCAAGAATATATATACACACAATAAAAAATAACCTTGCTCTTATAAGTAGATGGATCGTTAACTCCACAGTCAACAACAGCCTCAACATCATGACTGGTCTCCTGCATGAAAAAAATTAAAAACAAATGAACATGAGAAAGTTCAACTACAATACTAACAGCAGAATAACATAGTAAAAATGCAAACATCCAGGACTGACTCACATCAACAACAGGGGACTCCAAACCAACATCATTCGTATGGTGGTCAGAAACATTAGCCTCAGTACCATCACCAAAGATCGCCGGCAAGTGGGCGCAGATCATCCTCGCTCAATCACCGATAACAACACTGACAATTTCTTCATATGGCTTGCAGCGAGAGTCTTGCATAGTTTTGAAACGCTTCATGTTGTTCAACAGACGAACCGAGCTCTGAATTAGTTGAGCAGCACCATCACGCATATCACTAATTAAAATTCTCTCCATCTCAATATAGTCCGCTGCTTCCTCAGCATTAAATTGATGTCCGTCAGGGAGGATACGATTGATACACCTCAGATGCTTAACTGTAGTTGGGACCTTTTCCAGTTAAGAACGCACATTAATAAAAATATGCTCAACACGCTCCAACGTAGAAACAGCTACATCAACACCAAAACCCTGCCTCTGTGAAGTACTAGCCTTACTAGGGCAAGGGGAACATAAATAGCACCCTCAACACTACGACCATCTCTCAACTCATCGTGAAGAGATGAAATCTTAGGAACCTGAGACGGCCTCTCCAAGACTGGTCGTTTATACACCCGGAAAAAGGCAACTTCCTCATGAGTTTTCCAATATGAACAAGGGAAAAAAGAGTTAATTAATCAATGCAACACAGGAAAAATAAACATTATATTAACAGATTTAAATCCACAAGATTAACGATCTTTCATCACAAGTGCCAATTTGTTAGTATTTACAAACATGTCAGTTGAAAAAGAGATTCAGTTCAACCACACATGACACAACAGTACTAAAAATCATAACTAAACCTCAAAAAGCTTAAGAATTGACAAAATCTAAATAGGTAACTCTACAGTACACATGTTCACTCCAGCAAAAATAGCTATACCTAAAAAAAGGTCTGCAAGACACGAGAGAAATAAAACTCACCGGAAGCTCCCAAACACCCAAGTCCTTGGATCTGCGTTGCCTTTTCTTATCAAATCTGCATTAGCCAGATCGGAAAGCTTGTCCTGATCCATGAAACATATGCGGGGGACTCGCATGTCAACATCCGAAATCTTGCCACGGATAAGGCAGTCAAGGTACATTAGTACAGGTCCTATAGCACAGCCTGTGATTGCCTTCCCAAGGGTAACACCATCTTGGTACCTAACAACAGCCCGTCTAAGCTCATCAACCATCAGCTGGCAATAATCCATATTAGCCATGTCATCAATGACGAGATCCTCAAACATTGCTGCCTCTCTGGAAATACAAGGGGCGGCACCAGGCAACACAACTTTCATAAACGCAATAATGAAGAACACTTTTAGAGCAAGGTCATATTTGCTAGGATCCTTGACAAGCACCTTGAGCTTATCCCTCAAATCCTTCGTCTTGATATCTCTGTTACTACTAATGTCAAGCCCCGATCTTAACTTCATCAGAGCGTCATCATATCTGTCCTCTGATAGCCTTGGTGCAGAATGACCACCATGAGGGAACCCAAATAGTTGTTGTATACCATTGCTAGTGATACGAAGCTTCTTATTCGCCTCACCCATGTCAAGAGTCATGGTATCATGATCTATCTTTAGGTACAAAACTCCCATCAGAGGGCGGGAAATGTTAGACTTCACCTTCCACTGGAAGATAGAACCAAAACCAGCTGCATGAACCCTAGCCACATGGCGACTCTTAAGCAAACGAGCATAAATCTCTCTCAACAAACATCGCACATTTAAATTCAATCGTTGTGAGTCACCTTCATCCAAAGTAACTTTTTCGTCATTACCTCTCACCGGCTTGACCGGACACATAACGCTAACAGGCTGTAAATGAAAATAAAGAAGGCACAACTTAATTAAATGAATATAAAAAATAAAACAAAAATATGAAGCCAAGAAGGAAAAAGATTGCATAAGTTCAACTATTAAAACATCATCAGTACCACCCTCAATTGATGCAAACAATGACCAACCCTCACCTGGCCAGCATACCAACCCAAACACAATTAAATCATTGCAAGTACAACTAGTAAGTCACATACAGTACAAACACGTACCACTGCATATTCATCTTCAGAATTAACTTCGATATCATCTTCTTCAAATACAGGATCTTCAGCTTCGACACGAGCACGCTTCTTTACACCTTTGTTCACCTTTGCAGGAGCAACTTTATGCTTCTTATTTTCCTTCAACAAAGAGCGCTTTGGAAGAGGAGACGAAGAAGGCTTCTTATTTGAAAAAACTCGTGGACTCCGGCGAACAGGGGAGCCACCAAGTGTGCTTGGACCAATATTCACAGCAACACTATCTCCATCATCTTTGCTATTACCAGGTTGGGAACCGCCTTTCACATGTGGGCTATGCCTCTGTGTGCCATCAGGATTTGGATATGACATCTTCCTCTTCAAAACAACTTTCTTTTCCTTAACTGCATCACGAGGAAACACTTGCATCAAGCGAGTCTGCAACAGGTTTGTCTTGACAAGCATGTCAGTTCCATGAGATCCAGCATCAACAGTTGCAAAGGCCGCATCACCACCTTCATCACCTCCACCTTTAGCAGCTTGAGCAACATCCTCAGCGCTTCGTTGCACGCAAGCAGCCTTTTGACGCCGTTCCAACTCCTTTCTCCTCTGGAAATCACACTTCTTTCTTTTCCTTTCTTCCTCCAACTGTAACGGCATAGGAACATCCTTGGCCTGAGTAACAGGCTCAGAGCCATCAACACTCTGTGATTGAGTAAAAAACAACTGCAAGCTCCCATCACCATCACTAAAATTAAGAGAATAAATTCCATCATTAATATCTTTCACAACAACAGCAATGTCCTCAACTGCAACATGGCTATCATTAACTGCATAAACCAATAGCATAAGCACACACATATAAAGTTAAAACACAATTAACATTGCAGAGACAAGTAAAATAAGGCGCATAGCATCAGACACAAACAAAAGGAACAACTGATGTAACTAAACACATTTATGTATGCAAGGCTGTTAAAAAAAGAGCAAATATAAGGGAAACACCAGCAACACTCGCAAGTTCTTCTAGAGGATTTGGTATCTCACAAATAACATTCAAAAGATCTAGAAAGCATTCTGGTTTGTCAGAATCAGGAGGCACCGGCACTCCAACATCTGCAACAACATCATAACTAGCAAAAAAGAAAAAAAAAGAAAAGTACATGAACAAGAAATCAGTTCAACTATATGAACACGACAAGTGCAACCAAAAAAATAATATCACCCCACCACTCGCACACCGAACTTCAAAATGTCAGCTCTTTTAACATCATAGTAATTCTTCTCAGACTGCTAAAAACTATTCAGAGTGACAGTACAACAGTTCAAACTACACATGGTAATCAGTACTCCAACCTATGTGCAGGTCACATCGACTTAAAAACTAGACATACCACACATTCCAGGTCCAAAATTAACAACTATCAAAATCCATACAACTTGTAATGTCCATACAACAACACCGATAGAACTAAAAACCTATTAAGCACCAGATTTGATAAAACATCATCAGCAGAAAACACAAAAAGAAGGTTTTAGCACAACGAATTACCTGCATTCAACTTGTCTAGACTGGATGATGTACCCATTGAGATCTATAGACCTAAAATCCGCCGAACCAGAACTGCAAGACACATGACAAAAAACTAGGGTTGCTGCCTATTTCAGAAACGAAGGACGCCAAACAAAGCAAAACTCTTACCAGCAAACACAAACTCCACAACCAAATCCAGTCAGACACGCGAGCCGCTTGTTCAAGAGCAAAGGAACCCTAGCGAATCCAGCACGAGAGCAACTTACAAATATAGGAAAAATCTGTACAAAAGGGGATGCAAGGGGAGTCGAGGGCAGAGCAAAGGAACCAAGAGAGCACACAGACCTTCCCCACAGGTTCAACCCAGCAGCCGACGCCTCCGCGATTTAAACAGAGAAGCAGCTTCTATGCGAGAAGATGAGAGGAGGGGAACGAAGAAGGAAGCAATTTGCGGAGGGGAGGGGAACAGGGGAGAGCGGAGGTTAAAAGGTGAGTAGGAAAAAACCGACGGCGAAAGCCCAAGATCATGGAAGAAAAAGAAAAAGGGCAAAGCCCACTATCTCAGGGAAGTTACTAAAAATAAACACAAAAATTAAATACAATAAAAAAATTAATATAGAGGGAGAAAACGAACGGCTAAAGTACAAATAAGACCTCATAACAGTACAATACAAAATATCAAAAAAGTACAATTGAAATACCTTACATAGACTATACAAAATTAAGTACAATATTTCTCAAAAAAATAACAAAAAGTACAAAAAAATGGTGGTACGCTTTGAATCACAAATTCATGTAAAGGACTTGCATCCTCACACTTGTGTACACATATGACGCCGCATCACATTATACAATGTAGACACCTAACAAAGGTACCAAATAGACGCAAGTTATGTTACAGATCCACCGTAGTGTATGACCAAAACCGCTTCTTACCGACGATGTGTGTTCATCAATCAATACAACAAAAAGTGTGTCAGTACAACTATGCCCCTCGGTGCGGTGCTGATTTTCCCCTAAAACGATAGATAACGGGGGCAAGTTCATACAAGGAAGATGTGTCAGTACAACTATGCCCCTTGGTGCGGTGCTGGTTTTTCCCCAAAAAAGATAGATAATGGGGCAAGTCATGTTACGGACTCGCCACCGCATGCGACGCCGCGCCACGCTGCATCGTCGCCTGCTACGGCTCGTTCCTGGCTCAGCCTCGCTAGGATGGGGGAGGGGGTACCCCCTCCCCCCGGCTCGGCCTCGCACTAACGCAGCAGTGCGCTCGTTTGACAGGCGCAGTGCGGTTATTCTGTCCCCTCCCCCAAGCAGACACACACCCTAAAAAGATAGATAATGGGGGCAAGTCCATACAAGTAAGATGTGTCAGTACAACTATGCCCCCCGGTGCGGTGCTGTTTTTTCCCTTAAAAACATAGATAATGGGGAACGTCATGTTACGGACTCGCCTCCTTGAGTAACGCCATGACACGCCTTGCCGTCGCCGCTATGGCTCGTTCCTGGCTCGGCTTCGCCGGGATGTGGGAGGGGGGTCCCCCCCCCCCCCGGCTCGGCCTCGCGCTAACGTGGCAGTGCGCTCGTTTTACAGGCGCAGTGCGGTTATTCTGTCCCCCCCCCCCTACGCACCCACACACCCTAAAAAGATAGATAATGGGGCAAGTCATGTTACGACTCGCCTCCGCATGCGATGCTGCGGCACGCTGCGTCGTCACCTGCTACGACTCATTCCTGGCTCGGTCTCGCCGGGATGGGGGAGGGGGGTCCTAACCGCGCTCCTCTCCCCGGCTCGGCCTCGCGCTAACGCGGCATCGCACTCGTTTGATAGGCGCAGTGCGATTATTCTGTCCCCCCCCCCCCCACGAACCCACACACCCTAAAAAGATAGATAATAGGGGCAAGTCCATACAAGGAAGATGTGTCAGTACAACTATGCCCCTCGGTGTGGTGCTGGTTTTTCCCCTAAAAAGATAGATAATGGGGCAAGTCATGTTACGGACTCGCCTCCGCATGTGATGCCTCGGCACGCCGCGTCGTCGCCTGCTACGGCTCATTCCTGGCTCGGCCTCGCCGGGATGGGCGAGGGGGGTCTCGAACCCCTCCCATTTCCCCCCGGCTCGGCCTCACGCTAACGCAGCAGTGTGTTTGTTTGAAAGGCGCAGTGCGGTTATTCTGTCCCCCCCGCCCCACGCACCCACACACCCTAAAAAGATAGATAATGGGGCAAGTCCATACAAGAAGATGTGTCAGTAAAACTATGCCCCTCGGTGCGGTGCTGGTTTTTCCCCTAAAAAGATAGATAATGGGGCAAGTTTTACGGACTCGCCTCCGCATGCGACGCCGCGGCACGCCACGTAGTCGCCTGCTATGGCTCGTTCCTGGCTCGGCCTCGCACTGTTATGCGTCGGTGCTATACAAACGGTTTTTAACCCCTTTCCGCGATGGCATTTGGAACCGTCGCCAAGTGAGTGTTGGCGATAGGGGGTCCTTCCCACACGACCCAGAAATCGTTGGGGATATGGAGCAATGATCCAGAGGCCTTCCAAAATGTAATCGTGTGCGATGCAGCACGCACTAAATTCTTTCGCACGTGTGGGATCGGTGATTAAACGTTTCTAATGACGCAATGAAACCAAACGGCATGTCGTAATGAACCGTTTGGGAAACAGTATGTAAGGCACACGGGCCAACATATGAACTATGTGCGATTTGTGCCCCATCGCACACGAGTTTTCTGTGTAACCCGTCTGCGATGCAAGACTCCATCACACACGCTTCCCAACAATTACCGCCTGCGATAATGTTCTATCACAAATGGTTCAGGAGCCCCTTTGCACACATACAAGTGCTGCACACCATTTGTGATTTATTGTGTATCACCGACGGTTGCAGCAAGAGTGACGTGTGCTTTTCGTTTGGGATCCCACACGTTTCCTGAAAAAATTACGATTGGGATTGTATTTTACATTGGGCATGGTTTACTCTGAGTTCTCGTGTGCGATAACGCGATATCACAAACGGTTCCACAGACCCTACGCACACGTAGTAGCGCTGCAAATCGTTTGTGATTAGCTGTGTATCACCGACGGTTCCGCTACGATTGATGTATGCTTTTCGATGTGGATCGCACACACTCATTTAGTTGAACCGTGTGCAGAGCAATTGCCAAGTTAAAACAAAAATATCCCATTTTGAATCGGCACGCGAAAAGCAAATTCGCCACAATATTCAATCGAAAAAATAAACAAAAATATCCCATTTTGAATCGGCACGCAAAAAGCAAATTCGCCACAATATTCAATTGAACAAATAAACAAAAATATCCCATTTTGAATCGGCACGCAAAAAGAAAATTCGCCACAATATTCAATTGAATAAATAGTGTCCAGAGGAAGAACATTCATCAGATTTCGCAACTATTGCAATTGAACATATGGTAGCTAAATTACAATGATTTGTCCACACATATATGCGTTACATAATTAATCATAGTGTACGAAATACGAAGACCTCATCAGATGGAAAACAATGGATCCATGTGTATATGTTTAGCGGCTAACTCTTACTCAATGTTTCAGGAGAATGCATGCTGAAATCTTCATTATCGCCAGTGGGATTGATGTAGTGATTCAGGAAGAAGTCGCTGATAAATCTCCAAACCATCAACAATTCACTAGCCGGGAGCAGTACAGGGGTCCTCGGTTCTAAGATGAGCTGTAGTATTTGTAAGATAAGAATGTGCCATATGAGTGGAGTAGAAGATATTAATTAAAATAGACTTACTGGTACTAATTCGCGAGGATCGTCACAACTATCAGAAGATTTGCAGATGGAGATCATGTGTCTGCAAACATAGTATCCACGAAAGTTGGTCCCTGCTTCTTGCTGAGGACACTGAAATTTTTTGTACAAAATTAGTTATGTATTTGTCCTGTTAGGAACAACCTAACTGGTGTTAGATGTATTATTTTTTCTTTGGACAAAATAGAAAGAGGTTTATTTAGAATCTTGAATATTTTACTAGCGTAAGAAAAGGTATTTGTTGGATAAATTTTCCGAAAATAACGGATTTCGGTGTGTTACCGGAGAAACGATCTCGTGCTGCAGAGGTAGTTCCCTCTTGAACAGGTTCTCTGGTTTAGTTTTCCATAATGCGAGCACACTTCAAATGAAGATGAATTTTGACAACATCAATTATTGAACCAGATGTGAATGCAAATTAATTTCAACATCATAGAATTCAATACCTATCCATGAATTTATAAATATGTGTCAGATCCTGAGCGTTTGTTGACTCTCTGAGAGAATCGATGTACTAAACTGTGTTCTTGTTTGGAACAATGAATACCAATATCCAAAGATTGCTACATATTAAGAAAGCCATGAACTTACGAATTATGTCGAAATCGAAAAGACAATCAGTGTATGCGTGGTTGCTTACTTGACTTACCGTTCATGATATGGCCAGCCTTGTATGGAGAAGTTGATCAGAGTTTGTTAAGTACTTACAAAATCAGGCATCTAACAAAAGTGGCATCGATCTCATTGAAGTTTAAAAAGATATGTAAGTCCTCGAAACTCACATTGATGGAACCAGCATCATGTCGGAAATGATCTCTGTTGTAGTGGACTAGCAAACCATGATGACCAGCTGACATTTGATCCATGCAATATTCGTGTAACTCGTGACAACTGGAGCTGCACTCATCAAAGTATTCGCCAACAAGAAATGGCCGGCCATGGACGTAATTGCATGATTCAAGTATGTCAGCTTTACTTTTAGCAAGCAACAAATCTACTTCTTCATCATCCATGCCGTCCGAAATAATATTACTCCCTGATTCGAACAACCTGCTGTTAATTTGGTTCTGGGCGATGAGTGCTTTACGTAAGAGGCAATCGTTCTCTTTCCTCTTCATTCTCCCGCCGTGATTCCTTGTGGGTGTAGCCGTTTTGGCCACTTCCTTCTTGGTAATTGAAGCATTTCCGGTAGAACATCTGGTTGGCTGCAAGGTAGACTGTCGAGCAGACAGTGAAGCTTCGACGGACTGCCTAGTAAAAGGTTTATCTATGCTGGACAGCTGAGCTGGCGGTGCTGCTCTGACGGACTACTGGGCTGTAGGAGCAGAGGCATCGGACTGTTGACCATGCGTTGATGCTATGTAGGGTTTCTGTGCTGGTGGTGCCAACTTGTCTGTGTGCTGAGGAGGCCGTGCCAACGCGTTGTTTTGCTAAGCAGGCAGTGCTAACGCATTGGTATGCTGATCACACGACTACAGACCAACGGAGTGATGCGCAGTCAGTTCTAGATGTACAGACTGCTTAGCAGTCCATTCCACCAGGTTGATCTGCTGAGCATGTACTACAGCTGGCTCTCCCCCCGCTGCTTCAGCGGCCAGCATTTGAATCGGTGGTGCGTCTTCAGCAGTTGTAGGACTTGCCACTAGCTACTTTGGAGCGGAGGATGCCATGGCATGTACGCCACAAAGTCGGGCCGGCTGATCACAGGTTGATGCATCAGCCATCGAATTACGAGTATTAGGTTCTTTGGGGGAAGCACGCGAGAGCTGCTGCGGCAAGGAGAGTGTCACCGGTTGAGGGGCAACATTGGTTTCTCTTGGCGGGGCTTCAGGGATCTCATCGATGAACTCTATTTCCTTTCGTGGCCACTGGATGTGATGTAACAGTGTTTCTCCCAAGGTCCTTTGCTCATCGAAGTCTCCTAGGACATTCTTCAGGGCAAATTCATGGAATCCAGGCTTTACTTCAGTCACATAGCACTTCACACAGCTCGACTTCAATGGCACATTGTCCAACAAGAGGCCATCTTCCAAGAAGGCTGGGCAAACCCAGGCTGTTGCACATTTTAATGTATGTTCATAATGTGTAAGCACGCCCTTCAGTCTGCCTTTCATTCTAGATAGATCGGATATAGCATCATCATGAGCAGTTGCAGTCTCAGTGTCGCTGGGGTCAGCTGATGCACATCTACTCTTGTGCAGTGTTGTCACATAATAAGCAGCATCCTCCATGCCCGCCTCCCCTCCCATCTGTTGGCTATCTGTCAGTGTTAGAGTCTTCTGCATCATCATTGACTCCTCAATATCCTTTCGAACAGCCGGATACATGTCCTTCCTCAACCTTTCATACAGTGCATTCTGCTTCATTTCACTCCTTGCATTTTTCATGCTGAGCCTCTCTTCTTTGCTGAGTGTGAAAGCCCTCTTGTGCGGGACATTAACACCTATACCCCTTGCACGGCCAGGGGGCTCTCTTGTTACCAGAGCAACAGACAGAATGTCACATGGCCCTGAGTTCCTGTAGAACCTTCCAGGGATCTTGGAAGCCTCTAACATCACTTGATACAGTTCTTCGTCATGTAAGTTTTTAAAGTAACAAGTTCCATCATCACGCCTCCTTGCACATGCTCGCAAGTAGTCTCTAGCGCGTTGGCCCCTGATTTTACTAAAGGCCGGATTCCACCCACCGCTACTGCTTCTTTGTCCTCCTGGTCCCATATCGGTTTCATGTCGTAGTATCCTGCCACACCCATACGGTGGGGGTGTATGTTCTTCTTATGAAGTTCCGATTGCTTGAAACTCTTCTCAGCAAACTCTTTAGTTGCCCTGACCCTTTTGAATTCTGCCAGGTCTACCTTTCTAATTTGGGGGTATGAGGGGATTGGGTCCTTGCCTTCACTCAAGTACTTCTTGTACAGCACGTGCTTCCAATTTCTGCAAGCATCCCTAGCCTTCTTCGGTGCAGCGTGTTCCACCTGCATTCTCCATGATCTCCCGGACTATCCGTCGTTGTGTTTCTGTGTCAGCCTTCCAAAACCCCCGACAGATTAGTGTTGAGCCTTGCCTTGCCAACAAATCCACACACACTGAGCCCAAGGCTTTAAATCGATCTTGGTTACTTCATATAAACCTTTAGGCTGGTGTGTGGGCTTCCTTGGAGCGTTCCTCCATGTCCTGACCAGAAGGGTAATTACTGCAGCTCTATCCCGTTCAAGATTAGTTGATCCCTCACCATCTGCTGAAGACCTAGGGTTGTTGGAATCAGATGAAGATACATCGCCTGAAGCATGAGTGTTGTCGCTGCTAATCAGCATCTAGAGAGAACACATGCGAAACTCAGGAAAGGTGGATAAGCATAAAACTAACAACTTGGTATCAAGCTTTCTAAACATGTCATGCAATAATTTAGAAAATGTACGGCTAATTTTTTAAGTTTGTATGACTCGGGCGCCTGCGATCTGTACTAGGCAGTAACTTATAGGAACAAATACAGCTTATATGTACTAGTTAGGAAGGTAGATAATGAACATATATACGCTCTCCATTATTTATAGCCAATTTGGGAACATACGGAACGAAATAGGAAGAGGGATTGCAAGGAAATATGCCTCACCGCGATGGAGAGCAGTAACTAACAGGCTTCTTAATGCAAACCCGGTCGGACCACGGGAGAGGGGAGGGTTACAGCATCGATATGCTCGAGAGTGCCTGGCGAGCAAACGAAGACGGCGAGGCGCAGGCAGCTGCGTGTTGGGAACGGTAGTGGAGGTAGGCTTGATGCCGAAGGGTGGGCACACGGCCGGGGTGAGCACGCCGGCGCCGGAGAGGGTTTTGTGGTGGATCTGGGGGGAGCTGGAGATAGAGATTGGGTGGACTAGTTGAGTGAAACGCGGGCGGGCGATGGGGGGCTGTTGGCGGCCTATGTGAAAAGGGTGAAAAATATCCTCGGTCGCCGCGCGGAAAGGCCTATGCAAATAGTTGCCTCTAAGCGCTCGGTCGGATCACGGGTTCCGGCAAAACCCTCAAGGTTCGAACACCGGGGTGCACGCGGAGATTTCCTCCCTACCGATCTACGCCGTAGCTCGCTAAGATCTCGCGGACGAACTTGACGAACTCACAACACAAGGACACAAGATTTCTACTGGTTCGGGCCACTGTTGTGGTGTAATACCCTACTGCAGTGTGGTGGTGGTGGATTGCCTCTTGGGCTAATGATGAATAGTACAAGGGGAAGAACAGCCTCCTGAGGTTGAGGTGTTGTTGTGTTCGATGTGGGGCTAAGGATTGGCTCTCCATCAGATGAGATCAAGCTTTCCCCTATCGTGGTGGTTAGTTCTACTTATATAGGCCCTGATCCTCTTCCCAAATATTAAGCGGGAAAGGAGCGAACAACGGCCAATTCGAAGGGGGACAACTAGTACAGCTTATCCCGACAAAAGCGCTCTTCGCCTGCAAAAGATTCTGGTGGAGACACCGTCGTGGGCTCCATGGTGACCTCTGTCCTGCCGTCCGGCTGGTCTTGGTCTTGTTGCAACAATATGGAAACCTTTGCCTGATGCCTTGGTACTCCGCGCCTGCACTTGCCTCCTTAGCACCAAAGAGGGAACAAGGACGATGCACGCGTGGGCGCCTGCCTGGCACCCGCCTGATCTTGATCGTCATGGCTCACGTCATGGGAGCCTCGCGAGGTTTGCCCCACCTTGGTTTCTCCGCTCCTTGCGAGGCAGCCTGGTGAGGCCGCTCCTGAGGAGGTCTTGCGTCGTCCGCCTCGCGAGGCTTGGCCCCTCGCGAGGGTCTTGATTGCTTTGTTGATGAAGATGGGCCGTCTGGGCCTGCTAAGCGCAGCCCACGCCGTGGGCATGAGCGAGCAGGTTTGGGGACCCCCATTCCCAGAACACCGACAGTAGCCCCCGGGTCCAAGGTGCGCTCGGGCTTGGCTTCACGGCGAAGCCAAAGGTCAAGCACGGAGCGCCGCGGGCCCCAAAAGCCTGCGGCCTTGGTCGATGCGTGGCGGTTGATTGGACGTGGGCGTCTCCACTTCCCCACACTGCCTCGGCAACTGCTCGACTTGACAAAAGGCTGGCGTGGATAACGTTTGCCTCCACTGTTCCCTTGCGCCTTGCCTCAGATCCTCTTTCTCGCTCTTCGCTGCCGATACCTCCAGATCTGCTTCAATCTTGCTCCGCATCAGCGACTAATGGTGCCGCGCAAGGTCAAGCCCTCCTTGGTGCCTACTTGGTACAAGCCGGCCCTTGAAGCGTCCAATGTCACGGAGAAGAGCCTTGCCTCCACGCGCCTGCTGATGGTGGGGGAGAGCAATGAATGGGGGAAGACGGAGCTCCGGCTTGCCTCCGACGTGTCGGAGCCTGAGGGAAGCGCCTTCTTCCCCTTCTTTACGAGCAGCATCACCGCCGGGTTGGTTCCTCCCTTCTTCGATTTCTTTTATGAGGTCCTCGACCACTACGGGCTGCAGGCGTTGCACCTCCATCCCAACTCTGTCCTCCTCATGTCCATCTTCGCCTACTATTACAAGGCGTACCTAGGCGTGATGCCGTCCGTGGCTCTACTGCGCCACCTCTTCTTCCTTCACGTCAGCGGCGGGCACGTTTCCGGGTGCGCCAATTTCGTCGCATCGGGCAAGGCCAACTCAATCTCGAGCACCGGGAAGAGATCCGACAACATCCGGGCCAAATGGGTCATGATGGACGCTAAGTGCACCCACCCGCACTTGGCATTGCCGTCGGAGGCGCCCCAGTCTGACAAGGGGTGGCCCCGTGCAGAGCTTACTGACGAGCGGGCATCGTCGGTGTTGGAGCAGATGCAGACCAACTTGAAGCCGGGCAACGTGAAGGCGGCAAAGGTCACAGGGGCCATGCTCCTGAGGGAATTCTTGATGTTGTGCGTCGCCCCACTCCAGGCGCGTGCGCGCCCCTTGTGGAAGCTTTGTGACGAAGAAGACAAGACCCGCCTGAGGCCGGGGGCCCTGCCTGACAATGAACTGGCTGCTGTCCTGCGTCTCCTGGTTGGGGACAACCAGGAGTACCCGCCGAGCGCCTTAACTCCCTTGTTCCTTCGCAAGGACTGGGAGCCAATAGTGGCCTCCAGGCCGACCTTTGACGTCGCTGGCCGGTGCCGCCAAGGCTCTTGAGCCTTCGGCGCCAAGCCGGTGGAGCTATCTTCTGACGAGTCCCGCGGGGGGAAAGAAGAGGAGGGGGACTCGGAGGCGACCCTCGAAGAGATGGGGGAAAACTCCCCCTTGAGCAAAGCTGAAATCCTCCGCGCCCTTCCTGACAATGCCGAGGTCGATGCCCGCCAGGAGGAGGGAGAACTGCCCGTCGACCCGATGAGGAGCAGGTCGTCACTGATTCCTCGGGATGCTGCCTCCATCTTGACACCGCCCGGGGCTGCCTCCAGCCCTTCTGCTGCGCCGTCTTCTGCCCCCGGAACCCATGCGCCTACTCCCCAGGCTCCGAAGCTTTCGGGCTTCAAGCTCCCCAAGCGGAAGGTGGAACATGTCGCGGTGGATCGGTAAGTGCCTTGAGCTTCGTCTTGTCCCTGCCTGTACTTGTTATTTCCTGACGTTCATCCTTGGTTGATCAGGCCGACACCTTCGGCGAAGAAAAGGAAGGAGGATACTGCGGTCGCGCCCCCCTCCACGGAGAAAGGAGGCAGCAGCACTTGCACTTCCTCAACCCGGTCGCCCTCGCGGGGCCAAGGGGAGCATCGTCAGGAGGAGTCAACCCCCATGGCCCCGCTGGTTCCTGAGGTGCCGGCGCCTGGCTCGGCTGATGAGGTCACAGAGGTCAGGAGCCCTTGATCCCCCCGGCTCTGGTAACTACGCCGCCCCTCTTCCTGCCGCGCCTCTGACTCCAGGCTCCTCTGCTTCCTCTGCCGCCCTTGAGCGTGCTCCTTCGGGGATGGCCCAGCTGCGGGAAGATCTCCTGGGCGCGGACCCATGCCTAGTAGCCGGGCGCCTAGAGCTGGCCACTGGCTGGCTTCATTCTGACTTGGTGGTTCGAGCATCGCGAGCCAGGCCACGTCCGCCTCCGGGAAGGGGAAACAAGCCGCGGCCAAAGTTGTGGCCGAACGCGACGCGGCGCTGAAGGACGCCGAGACCGCTCGCGACCACTGCCGGGTGTTGGAGGACGAGTTGAAGAGCATGCGTGACCAGCACGCCGAAGAAACCCGTGACCGTCGGGCGAAGGAGGAGGAGGTGAAGCCTCGGGAGGACGCCAACAGGAGCCGCGACGCCGAGCTGGTGGAACTGGCGAAGGTGCAGGACGCGGAGCGCAGCCGGCTGGAGGCACTGGAGCAGAAGGTGAAGGCGAGGGAGGTCGATCTCAATGCCAAGGCGAGGTCCCTGGCCGAAGATCACAAGGCCTTCGCCGACCTCGAGGAAAGGTCTCGCAAGGTGCTGAAGACGCTCTACGAGAACGGCCTGGAGAGGCCGCTGGCCACAGACGAGGATGGCCCTGCCCAGCTGCTTCCTTTCTTGGTAGACGCGCTCGAGGAAGTCGTGGAGGGTTTTGGTCCCATGATAGAGGCAGAAGCCAGTGTCCTTTCTTCAGCTGCATTGACTCGTGTCTTCAGTCATCTGCACCTTCGCGACCCCAACGCCCGTCTTGGCGAACTGCTGTAACCTATCACTGACGAACACTGTGCAACTACCGCCGCAGCCGTGCAAGGTCAGGTGGAGGCCTTGCTGAAGAAGTTCCGCGGCTTTGCTTTCGTGCCTCTGGCTGGAGGCGACGCTGCTCCTGCAGCTTCGGCCGGTGACCCAGGCGAAGGCGACACCACCAAGGGAGGAGTGCCGCCTATGGGCACCAATGGTGTTCAGGGGTGACATGCGGCTCCTTTCCTGTTTTATTCCTGCAATCATGTGTCAGGCCTCGTGGAGGCGTTAAACCTGCATTCGGTATTGTGAAAACAATATGTCTTGTAGTATTTGCTTCGAGGTTTTGCAATTTTCTTCCTATCCACTTTGTGTTCTGCATCGGCAGAGCCTGGCCCCGCGCATACCTCAACCGCCATTGGGCCGACTGGAGACTAGGACGGACCAAGGAGTGAGGGGCTACGTGACTAGTTAGGCTCCTGAGTCGCGATGCTCAGGATCCTCCTTGATGCGCAAACAGCTTATAGGAAAAATGCGCGAGGATAGGTTAATGTTCTACGTCGGCAGAGCCCGGCCCCGCGCATACCTCAACCGCCGTTGGGCTGACCGGAGAACAGGATGGACCAAGGAGTGAGGGGCTACGTGACCAGTTAGGCTCCTGAGTCGTGATGCTCAGGAGCCCCCCTTGATGTGCAAACAATCTCCATACATGCCCTCGCCGAGGCCTCGGGAGGGGCGTGCGACGACCAGGTCCGGGAGACTTGGTTGGGTGGCGTGCGCTTGGGCGTGACCCGAGCGCAGCCCCCAGGTCCGGGAGACCTGGTTGGGTGGTGTATGCTTGGGTGTGACCCGAGCGCAGCCCCCATGCCCAGCCCCCTCGCACGGCTCTCCCGAAGGGAGGCGTTGCGGTGAGGCTAGACGCTGAGCTCTGGGGCTCCCTGAGGTTGGTACGACCACGAAGCCGCCCTCAGTTGTTTATCACCAGCGCGGAGCATAGTGCTTCCGCTTGTGCACGGGCATAGCCGCTCCTCGGCAGTGTCGACGGCCAGCACGGAGCATGGTGCTTCCACTTGTGCGTGGGAGGGGGGGCCCCTCCGGGAGGAGCCCCCGGGGCGTGTATAGCTGAAAGTGCAACTATCCCTAGGTGGTTTTGGTAATTGATAACAACATATAGCTCATTGAGCTAATGCTATTCCAAGACAAATATTTCAGGAAAGCTCACTGAATGGCATGGCATGGATGATGAAAGTGGATCCCTCAAAATATAAAGGACAAAGGATTGGCTCAAGCTCAAAAGCTCAAGACTCTACATTTTACATTTTAGTGATCCAAGATCACATTGAGTCTATAGGAAAAGCCAATACTATCAAGGAGGGATGAGGTGTTGCTTAATGAGCCTCTTGCTTCATGTGCTTAGTGATATGCTCCAAAACCCTCCACTACTTTCTCACATCCACATTTGACCTAAACCTAAAGTCAAACTCGGCCCTACCGATTTTTCTATCCGGCGCCACCGAGTTCAATTGTCATAGCCACTGCCACAAACCCTAGGAAAATCGGTCTCACCGATGGGGATCTCGGTCTCACCGAGATGGGATTGTAATCTCTCCGTTTCCCTTCGTAACGTTTTGGTCTAACCGAAGTGAGCGGTCGGTCCCACCGAGATTGCAATGTATACTCTCTGTTTCCCTTTCGTAACTTTTTGGTCTCAGCGAAAGAGCGAATCGGTCCCACCGAGTTTACTTGACCAACTCTCTGGTTAGCTAATTACCAAATTCGGTCTCACCGAGTTTGTGTAATCGGTCTCATCGATATTACGTTATGCCCTGACCCTAACCATATTGGTCGTACCGAGTTGCATGTCAGTCCCACCGAAAACCCTAACGGTCACTCGGTTTACTAAATCGGTCCGACCGAGTTTGATGATTCGGTCCCACCGATTTTGGTAAATTGTGTGTAACGATTAGATTTTGTGTGGAGGCTATATATACCCCTCCACATCCTCTTCATTCGTGGAGAGAGCCATCAGAACAAACCTACACTTCCAACTTACCATTTCTAAGAGAGAACCACCTACTCATGTGTTGAGGCCAAGATATTCCATTCCAACTGTCGGTGTCAAAACCGGCGGATCTCGGGTAGGGGGTCCCGAACTATGCGTCTAGGCGGATGGTAACAGGAGACAAGGGACACGATGTTTTTACCCAGGTTCGGGCCCTCTCGATGGAGGTAAAACCCTACTCCTGCTTGATTAATATTGATGATATGGGTAGTACAAGAGTAGATCTACCACGAGATCAAGGAGGCTAAACCCTAGAAGCTAGCCTATGGTATGATTGTTGTTAGATCCTCTGGGACTAAAACCCTCCAGCTTTATATAGACACCGGATAGGGTTAGGGTTACAGTAGTCGGTTACAATGGTAGGAGATCTACATATCCGTATCACCAAGATTGCCTTCCACGCCAAGGAAAGTCTCATCCGGACACGGGACGAAGTCTTCAATCTTGTATCTTCATAGTCCAGGAGTCCGGCCAACGGTGATAGTTCGACTATCCGGACACCCCCTAATCCAGACTCCTCAAGAGTCTCCCCTGAACCAGGCTTCAATGACGTCGAGTCCGGCGCGCATATTGTCTTCGGCATTGCAAGGCGGGTTCCTCCTCCAAATACTTCATAGAAGATTTTGAACACCAGGATAGTGTCCGGCTCTGCAAAACAAGTTCCACATACCACCGTAGAGAGAATAACTTTTGCACAGATCTGCTGACGTATTCCGCGGCGTGACATCACACCACAGCCAGGCCTTTATATGAATCATTTTTACTGTTCCACCTCAGCGCGTTTAGCGAGGCAGTTTCCTTGGCACGTCTTATCAAAACGGAGATCGTGCCCCCTTATTCTAGGATTCTCATCAATACGGGCGTGGGTAACCCAACCGTGCCATTGATTACGGCGCTTGGGAGATAAGCGAGTTTTACCAGGCTGGTGGGGGACGCATAACTTCGTCCGTCCATATAAGGGGATAAGGATCCACCTTTTCACCTACGACTACTTCATCCTATGCTCATCCATTTCCGCCAAGACTTCGAGCTCCAGCGCCCAAGTCCGCACATCCCACCTCAACCTTCTCCAACTATGTCCGGAGCGGGAGGCAGTGGATGGCCTCCTCCGTCACGGAGGGGCACATCAAAAAGCTACGAAGGCCGGATACTTGTCCAAAGAATACAAGACCGGCTACCCGATGAGGGGCAGCTCATTCCCACCCCCGGGCCCCATGAGAGGGTGGTGTTCCTCACCCACTTCCTCGCGGACTAGGTTTTCCACTTCACCCATTTGTCCGGGGGCTCATGTTCTACTACGGCCTGGATTTCCACGATCTGGCCCCGAACTTCATCCTCAACATCTCGGCGTTTATAAATCGTATGCGAAACCTTCCTCTACATCCAGCCCCACTTCGCTTATGGTCAAGACCTTCAATGTCAAGCCGAAGGTAGTGGGCGGCCGCCCGGAGTCTTGAGGCGCCATGGTTGGCAAGATGGCCAAAGTCCTATGGCTCGAGGGCTCCTTTGTGGAGACCATAAAGGTGGCAATCGGGGTGGTTCTACATCACCGAGCATGCTGCGACTCTCAATGGGCGGCGCCCCAATTCTGATCTGGCTCCCCACATGGCTCACGTCATGGAAAGAGACGGGCGACATGGGGTGATTCGAAGAGCTGTCCGGACTCCAAACTGCGTCCGAACCTGGTGGACAAGAATCTCAAGCTTGTCAACGTAATCCGGTGATGCTCATCGGCCAGATTCTCCCATGCCAAAGAACGGGCCTTCAAATTGTGGGAGTTCGATTCCGCACAGCACCAAACTCGAAAAGGCTCTTCGACACTACGTGCGAAGATGCACGGAAGGTGCCGTTCAAAGGCGCCGAGGCTCCACATCCGCTCTTGAAGATCGCGGATTCAGCTCGCAGCGTCAAGCCGGTGAGGTAATTTATTTTACCCTTTATGGGACTATTTTTTCATAGTTTGACTCTATGCAGGATCTAAAACTCCCTAACCTTTGACAGATCGGGTGAAGACGTCGAGACAGATTAACCGTCTGCCCCCTTGCCAAAAACCAGCGGACGCCCGATTAACAGGGCTCTTGGCTCCGGCACCTCACGTTGTGCCGGAGAAGAAGGCCAAGAAGGAGGCCACGGGAACTCGAAGGAGCTCCTGGCGCCAGGTGCTGTCGGACTCATCGTCCGACGACTCTGAGGCGGAATCCTCCTCTGAGGATGAGGAGGAGGAAAAACAAGCCTCTCCCCCAGCGGGGGGAGAGAAGAAAAGGAAGGCCGCCCCGACTGGCGAAGCCGAAGGGTCCAAGAAAGGAAGGACCCTTCCTCCGGACTTCTCCACCAACGCCGACAACGACGAGGAGGAGTGGCCAACAAGGGCCAAGCCCCTGGCGAGATCGTAAGTGTCCGGACTCCGGAATAGTTCATGACTTTTTATTTGTCGCATAGTGTCTTCTAACGCCGAATATGACCATGTAGCCCGCCCAAGGACGAGCTCGCCGCTTCGTCGAGCGGCTCCCTGGGTTCGTCGGATGTGAATAGCACTTCACTTCCGACCGCCTCTTCTCCTCGTGTCGCCGACGACACCGTGGTGGAGTCCCAAAAGGGGCCCAGCCAGGAGGAGGTGGTCCTGGAGGCGCCTCAAGGCGACCTCCCGGACTCTGGGGACAAAGGGGGCGAAACCCCAGAGGGCTCTAAGTCCGGCCCTGTGCCGGACTCCATACCGGAACCTTTAGTGGTTCCGAAGTCTGGCAAGCGGCTCGTAAGAAGGGCAAGACTACGACGCCGGTGACCTGCGTCCATCCGGAGGCACCGGATAGCTTGCTGGAGGCGCTTAACGGCGCCTCCATCAACGAGGAGCACCGCACTGTTATGAGTGTGGTGATCCAGAAAGTTCAGTCCGCCAAGAGCGGTCTGACTGAAGCCTGTACCAGCCTTCTAACAGGCTTTGAGGTAAGTTTAGAGTATGTAAAAATATTACTGCATAGACAATAGCCCCTGATGCTTAGTTCGGTGTTCGGAAAGAAAAGCCGGACTAAGGATCTAAAAAGGTATACACAGGAGTCTAACATAAGTATGTCAATATGCGAATGCAGGCTGCACAGTGACCTCTGCCAGACCGACCATGGAGGTCAATGCATTGAAGCAGAGCCTCGAGTGGTCCGAGAACGAGCTAAGCCTTGCCAAGAAGCAGCTCGAGGACAGGGAAGGTAAGCAATACCTTATTAAAGAAATACCTTATAGAAAGGAGTTGGTTGCAAAGTATGACAGGAATAACGTGGGTATTGTAGGGGCCACGAACGAGGTGGCGACCCTGAAGGAAGCGGTGTCCGCGGCCGAAAGCAAAGCGGCCGCGGAGCACACCAAGCGAGAGAAGCAGGAGGAGCTGGTGGCGGAGGTGCGGCAAGAGCTCCAGGCTCTCGTGAAAAAACACGAGAGTTTCGAGCGTGACTCAAAGACTTGAGAGTCCGAGCTCGCCTCGACTCTTGAGAGTGCCAAAGCCGCTAAGGCCGAAGCCCAAAAATCCCTCCAAGAAATTGAATCATTAAAGAAGATAG
The DNA here is from genome assembly GCA_021605145.1 of Aegilops bicornis. Taxonomy (NCBI): domain Eukaryota; kingdom Viridiplantae; phylum Streptophyta; class Magnoliopsida; order Poales; family Poaceae; genus Aegilops; species Aegilops bicornis. The sequence goes on along the minus strand of CM038675.1, from coordinate 422,564,484 downwards.
CGGCGGGTAAGGCATTCTTTATGCAAAGCAAGCATGTGAAAGTGAATTACCTATTACTTACCCGAATCCGGAGCTGTCCAGAGCATTCGCAGATCTGCCTGTAGTGTACGATCTTGCCGCGTTCTACCGCGCCAAGGAGGGGAGCTCGACGGAGAAGGTGTTCTGGTCTCAGTATGCTGAGGCCGAACATCCGGTGCCCTTGAGCGACCAGCTGAAGTAGCTGGTCGATCTCCACAAGGTTGCCGAACAGGCCATGAAGGGCCTCATAGTTTGGCTGTGGCCATTGGAAGCCATTCCTGGGAGCTACTTCGGGCTAGTGCGGCGGCTGGTGGACGCCTATCCATGGATTGAAGTCATCAAGCGCTCCGTCTGCATTGAAAGTGCCCGTCGGGCCCTTGCCCGTGCTAAAGTGCAGTGGGGCAAGCTGGATGCGGAGAAGCTTGTGACGGACGGGCCACCGAAGGGCAAGGAGCATAGCAAGCCCGAAATGTACTATGAGGGCGTCCTGAAGGGTGCCCGTCGTATAGCGGGCGAATGCTCCAAAGATGTAATTTTTGAATAGATTCGCATTTGTTATCATGTACGCTGAAAACTTGTTCATATGCTCTAAGCAACGCTTGTGAATTTAAAATATTACCTTCTGTGCGGCCGGTTATCAAATTTGAGAGATGGCAAGTCGTTATTTCAGCCCCATGCCACGAAAGTCTTTGGGGTGTTTGGGATAAACTTGAGCGCTCTTGTTCCCATTCTAGGGTCCTTTGAGGGAGGCGCTCAACGCAACGAACAAGGCAACCGGACTTATAGTGCTTGAACACTCTCACTTAGCCATAGAATTCTATAATTTTAAATTTCGGCGAAGCCCCTAGTATTCGGAAGACCGAGTTCGGGGCGCGATCCATGCCTTGGCCGGACAATGCCTACTCCTCGCTCTAAGCGGCATAAGTCTTTAGGGACCCGAAAAACCCTCTCGAACAGCGACCAGCTCTCGCCCTATCATGACAGTCAATTTTAGCTTTCTCCACTGAGGTGCTCAACCCAGCTCAACCGGGCACAATCGCAGTGGTTCTCCCAGCGCTACCTTAGCCGATATAACGGAACGTAAGGTACCAAAACATGGGAGTCGGGCAAACCCAACTATTGACCCAAGACATGATTCGGAGCCGATGCATATAATGCTATAAGTTCGGGGTGCCGCACTTGTGAAAGTGTTCGGACTTATCACACCATACTTTTGGGGTACTTAAGCCCTGGTGTATTGGCCGTACCAAAGTGTACGGGTGCAACATGTCATGAAATGAACATATATATAGATAAAGAAAGGAGTGCAATAATAGGCAAAAGCTATGTATTGTTTATTCAAAAAGGCACTGCAATGGAAGCAGAACGATACAAATAGTGCGATAAGCAAGGGATGGGACTATTTAACATGTCCCCCTCCAGGGGTAAGCTGTAGGATGGTATGTAAAACAGGTATAATGCTCATAGTAGAGACCACCTGGACACTCGACGTAGCTTTCTGCTTCCCTAGCTGTTGCGTCGTGAGTTCGACAATTCTAGTGCCGGACAGGACTTCTGGAAAACGGAGTCCTGAAAGTAAGAAAAAAGAAGAAGAAAAAGAATGACACAATCGGGAGCCCCTAGTGCGGTTGAGCCGCATTTTGGGCGTGCTGTGGTCGTGCCCCTCCCCTTATGCCCATGGTATCTCCAGAGCGTAGTTATGTACACGTAGTACTGGCTTCGTTGTTTCGCGAGGGCTGGGGTTGGGGCCGGATTATCTGGCGCTGCTCCGGATCGTGCCAGGCGGTCTTGTTGTAGGTTACTCCAGGCGCGCTTGACGGTGGCCGGACGTTTAATAGCCGGACTTGAGAATTGCTGTGAGAGGCTGCTTTGCACCTCCGCTGCGAGGGCCACCGTGTGCTCCTTCATTCGGAGAGAGTGTTCGGTGTTTCCATTGACCGTGATTACTCCTCGAGGGCTTGGCATCTTGAGCTTGAGGTATGCGTAGTGCGGCACCGCATTGAACTTTGCAAATGCGGTTCGTCCAAGCAGTGTGTGATAGCCGCTGCAGAACGGGACTATGTCGAAGATTAACTCTTCGCTTCGGACGTTATCCGGGGATCCGAAGACCACTTCGAGTGTAACTGAGCCTGTACAATTGGCCTCTACACCTGGTATGACACCTTTAAAGGTCGTCTTTGTGGGTTTAATCCTTGAGGGTTCTATGCCCATTTTGTGCACTGTATCCTGACAAAGCAGGTTCAGGCTGCTACCGCCATCCATCAGGACTCTAGTGAGGTGAAATTCGTCGATGATTGGGTCAAGAACCAATGCGGCGAATCAGCCGTGACGGATGCTAGTGGGGTGGTCCCTTCGATCAAAGGTGATCGGGCAGGAGGACCATGGGTTGAACTTGAGGCGTGGCTCCATCACATATATCGTCCCTTAGTGCACGCTTCGCCTCCCTTTTGGGTATGTGGGCTGCGTATATCATGTTCATCGTCCGCACTTGTGGGGGAAGCTCTTCCGTCCTCTATTGTTTGGCGGCCGGGCTCCTCCTGCGTCATCGCTATGCAGTCCCTTGTCATTGAGTTCGGCATTTAACTTGCTCATTGTTTGAAGACCCAACAATCCCTGTTGGTCTGGTTGGCTGGTTTTTCGGGGGTGCCATGTATTTGGCACGAGCGATCGAGTATTCGGTCCAGATTGGACGGGCCCTGAATATTTCTTTTGAACGGATTTTTCCGCTGGCCGGGTTTAGAGCCTCTGAATCCGGCATTGACTGCCGTATCTTCAGCATTATCGCCGTTAATGCGGCGCTTGGGCTTGTTGCGACGCGACCTGCCATTGCAATCCTTGGTATCCGAACTACCAGGGTTTTTGGTCAAGTTGTTGCTACGAGCTAGCCAGCTGTCCTCTCCCGCGCAAAAGCGGGCCATGAGCATTGTGAGGGCTGCCATGGATTTCGGCTTTTCCTGTTCTAGGTGCCGGGCAAGCCACTCGTCACGGATGTTATGTTTGAAGGCTGCAAGGGCCTCTGCATCTGGACAGTCAACGATTTGATTTTTCTTGGTTAGGAACCATGTCCAGAATTGTCTGGCCGATTCTTCTGGCTGATGGATTATGTGGCTGAGGTCATCGGCGTCTGGTGGTCGCACGTACGTGCCCTGGAAGTTATCAAGGAATGCGGCTTCCAGGTCCTCCCAACAACCAATTGATTCTACTGGCAAGCTGTTAAGCCAATGCCGAGTGGTCCTTTGAGCTTGAGTGGGAGGTATTTGATGGCGTGTAGATCATCGCTGCGGGCCATGTGGATATGGAGGAGGTAGTCCTCGATCCAAACCGCAGGATCTGTTGTGCCATCGTATGATTCGATGTTTACGGGTTTGGAACCCTCGGGGATTTGATGATCCATCACTTCGTCTGTGAAGCACAGTGGGTGTGCGGCACCTCTGTATTGAGCTATATCACGACGCAGCTCAAACGAGCTTTGTCTACTGTGTTCGGCCAGGCGGGAATTGCTGTATCCGGCGTGACGGTTATCATCACGTGTCGTGGGGCACCCACACGATCCGTAGATCGATCTTGTTTGCCTTTCCTTGTCCTCCAATATGTCTCGCAGGTCTGGCGCGTTTCCCCGTGGCTTGGTACTTTTCGAGCGACGCCGGAGTGCGGCTTGAATGGAGGGTCTAGAGGCCTCTCTGTCGCGACCACGGGGTGGCCGGTCGGCCGCATCATGCACTGGTGATGTAGGTTTGGGTGCTTCTTCCTCTAATTGGGGTAGCAGCCTGCGTTTGGTGTATCTCTTGGAGGGCCGTTCGAGTTCATACTCTTCGGCTGCAAGGACTTCAGTCCATCTGTCAGCTAGCAGGTCTTGGTCAGCTCTAACCTGCTGCTGCTTTTTCTTGAGGCTGCTTGCCGTGGCAATAAGCCTACGTTTGAAACGCCCTGTTGGCGGGATCCTCGTGCACGACAAATTCGTCAGCCGAGGCTTGCCTCATCTTCGGAGAGAGGCATCTAATTATCGCCCTCCACCTCCCTTCGCCGCTCTATCATGAGGGCTGGCTTCTCCCTTCTCTGTCTTTGAATCCTGCCGGAGGGGTTGTCTTCAGACCTTTATCCGGTGTTATTATCTCCCATGCCGGAATCACTGCTTTTTCTTTGTGGCGGGATTTAGAGCGGCGCCACGATGCCGGGCGCTTGGGCTGTTTCTTGAGGGGTCATCCTCCATTGTTCCATCGCCGTTCCCATCTTTTGGGATGTCCACCATGTATATGTCGTATGACGGGTGGCCTTCCGCCACCTCAGAGGCGCTGGTTCTTGGTCTCCAAAGATCGCCGTCCATACTGGTCGATGTCTTGAGTCGAAGTCAAGCATGTCGGTTAAATCATCGGCAAGGCTACAAAGTGGGTGGTGGGTGGGCGTTGAATTTCTTCGTCGTCTGCATCCCAACCTTCCCGACCGTAGTCCGGCCAGGGCTCTCCTGATAAAGAGAGCGACTTTAGTGAATTCAGGATGTCGCCAAAGGGCGAGTGCTGAAAGATGTCCGCGGCAGTGAACTCCATGACCGGCTCCCAATCGGATTCGATTAGCAGGGGCGCGGAGGGCTCGGAGTCCGGAGAGGAGTCCGGCACCTTGGAGTCACGGTCTTTGCAAAGGACAGGGATGGAGTTTGGCTCAATCGCCGTAGAGATCGTAGCCCCCGAGGCGGTGTCCAACCACTCGTCCTCGATCGGGGGAGTCGGCTCGAGCTAAGGGTCGAGCGGACTCTGGTGCAGCCTCCGTGGCACTGTTGGCAGAGCTAGATCGTGCCCATCGAGACAAAGGCGGGCGCGCTTGGTTGTGGCTCGAATCCGTCGAAGATCAAGTCTCCGCGGATGTCGGTTGTGTAGTTCAAACTCCCAAATCTGACACGATGGCCAGGGGCGTAGCTTTCGATTCGCTCCAGATGGCTAAATGAATTGGCCCGCCCGTGCGAAAGCCGCGAATCTGAAGATCTGTCCGGGAGAAAAGTCTCACCATGGACCGCGTCGTTGTTGATGATCGGCGAGCCATCGGGCCTAAGGGTGACGACACGGAGGAACTCTCAATGAAAGCACCAATGTCGGTGTCAAAACCGGCGGATCTCGGGTAGGGGGTCCCGAATCGTGCGTCTAGGCGGATGGTAACAGGAGACAAGGGACACGATGTTTTTACCTGTGTTCGGGCCCTCTCGATGGAGGTAAAACCCTACTCCGCTTGATTAATATTGATGATATGGGTAGTACAAGAGTAGATCTACCACGAGATCAAGGAGGCTAAACCCTAGAAGCTAGCCTATGGTATGATTGTTGTTCGATCCCCACGGACTAAAACCCTCCGGTTTATATAGACATCTGACAGGTTAGGGTTACACGTAGTCGGTTAAAATGGTAGGAGATCTACATATCCGTATCGCCAAGCTTGCCTTCCACGCCAAGGAAAGTCCCATCCGGACACGGGATGAAGTCTTCAATCTTGTATCTTCATAGTCCAGGAGTCCGGCCAACGGTGATAGTTTGGCTATCCGGACACCCCCTATTCCAGGACTCCCTCACCAACCATATGAATCTTGATCTCTAGCCTTCTCCAAGTTGCTTTCCACTCAAATCTTCTTTCCACCAAATCCAAATCCTGTGAGAGAGAGTTGAGTGTTGGGGAGACTATCATTTGAAGCACAAGAGCAAGGAGTTCATCATCAACACACCATTTGTTACTTCTTGGAGAGTGGTGTCTCCTAGATTGGCTAGGTGTCACTTGGGAGCCTCCGACAAGATTGTGGAGTTGAACCAAGGAGTTTGTAAGGGCAAGGAGATCGCCTACTTCGTGAAGATCTACCGCTAGTGAGGCAAGTCCTTCGTGGGCGACGGCCATGGTGGGATAGACAAGGTTGCTTCTTCGTGGACCGTTCGTGGGTGGAGCCCTCCGTGGACTCGCGCAGCCATTACCCTTCCTGGGTTGAATTCTCCATCAACGTGGATGTACGATAGCACCACCTATCGGAACCATGACAAAAACATTCGTGTCTCCAATTGCGTTTGAATCCTCCAAACCCTTCCCTTTACTTTCTTGCAAGTTGCATGCTTTATTTTCCGCTGCCTATATACTCTTTTGCATACTTTCTTGAATTGCGTGAAGATTGCTTGACTTGTTCAAAGATAGCTAAAATCTGCCAAAGTCTAAAATTGGGAAAAGGTTAAGTTTTTAATTGGTCAAGTAGTCTAATCACCCCCTCTAGACATACTTCAAGGTCCTAAAAGTGGTATCAGAGCTTTGGTCTCCATTTGCTTTGATTTCCATAGCTTTTGGTGGTCATAGCCTTGGTTTCACAACCTGGGAGAGTATGGCGTCTAGCGAGGGAAATTATCACCGTAGAGATCCTTACTTTGATGGCACTAATTTTGCTAGTTGCAAGCATAAGATGAAAATGCATATTCTCGGACATAACCCCGCCGTTTGGGGTATTGCATGTATTGGTTTGCAAGGTGAATTCTTTGATGGGAGAGAACCGAACCGTGAAGCTAGCGCGGAAGAGTTGAAGATGTTGCAATACAACGCTCAAGCTTGTGATATCCTCTTCAATGGCTTGTGCCCCGAAGAATTCAACAAAATCAGCCGTCTTGAGAATGCAAAGGAAATTTGGGATACTTTGATTGATATGCATGAAGGTACCGACTCCGTCAAGGAATCCAAGTTGGATGTGCTCCAAAGTCAGCTTGACAAGTTCAAAATGAAGGATGGTGAAGGTGCCGCTGAAATGTACTCTAGGCTTGCTCTTATCACAAATGAGATTGCCGGCCTAGGAAGTGAAGAAATGACCGACAGATTCATCATCAAGAAGATCCTAAGAGCATAGGATGGAAAATATGATACCGTGTGCACATTGATCCAAATGGTGCCAAATTACAAAGATCTCAAGCCAACGAAAGTCATTGGAAGAATTGTTGCTCATGAGATGTCACTCAAGGATAAGGAGGAACTTCACAACAAGTCAAGTGGTGCTTACAAAGCCTCATGTGAAGCCCCCACATCATCAAGTGAGAAACAAACCTTCAATGAAGAATTGAGCTTAATGGTGAAGAACTTCAACAAATTCTACAAGAGTAGAAGCAAAGAAAGAAGCTCCAAGTCAAGGTCCTACAATGACAAAAGATCTTCTAATCGAGAGCGCAACTGCTACAATTGTGGGAGACCCAGACACTACTCCAATGAGTGTATGACACCCTACAAAAGAAGAGAAGATTCTCCTAAGAGAAGAAGTAGAAGAGAAGAATCACCACCAAGATAGAGAAGGATTAGAGATGATCGTTATGAATGAAGACCCTCACGGAGAAGCAAGGATTCGGAAAGGAAGGACAAGTCATCAAAGAGCTACACAAAACAAAGACATCAAGCTCATGTTGGTGAATGGGTATCCGGCTCCAACTCCGACAATCACTCCGAGAGAAGCTATCACTCCGACTCCGAATACACTCAAGATGAAGGTGTTGCCGGTTTAGCACTTGTGTCAACCAACTCCTACGACATATTTGAATCACCAAATGAAGGAATTGGAAGATGCTTCATGGCCAAAGGTCCTAAGTTACACTTGAGCAAGAAAACATCTTACTGAAGGGAATTATAGAGAAAGGTGTATACAAGAGCCTTGCCGGGAGTAAGCAATTTGAGGAAATTGTACGCAAGCAAGGAAGGCACCGGAAGAATCAAGGTGTTGGTTTTGAACGAAAGTTCAATGCCAATGGAGTTGAGTGGGAAGAAGATCAATACCCAAAGACGAAGTTTGTTCCTCAACAAGAGAAGTATGATCCTACTTCCTTCAAGGGAACACAAGCACAAGATGATCTTCCACCACAAGACCACAAGAACAAAGGCAAGGACAAGCTTCTAGAGGAGATTCATGCATTTGAAGAAGCACCTAAGGCCTTGGACAAGTGGGTTCCCAAGACTACGTCAAGTTCTACTTCATCAAGCACAACTACTACACCAAGGATTCCCATCAAGATGATGTGGATCCAGAAGAAGAAGAACTAGAGAGTTCTTGAGGGTGACTCCACCAACATTTTTCACTCATATAATTATGGCAAGGACAAGTGCAATCGTCTTCCATATCTTGCACTAGTTCAAGGAGTGACAAACCCTCATGTTGGTAAGGCAAGGGACAAGGTAAACTAATGTTTTCATGGACATCATTTTGTGTGTGCATCACTCTATGTCTATGGATATTCTTGTTTGTTCCTTGTGGGACTAACCCGTGTAGGTATTGAAAGTGCAACTCACTCCAAAGGACTGCTCCAAAGATCTACATCAACATTGAGCATCCACATCTTCAACACCTACATGAAGTCATCATCGACAAAACCGAAGGTTAGTTTATCCCTTTAAGGGGGGATCTCACATCTAGGGGGAGCTTAACTCTAAGAATTGAGTCAAAGCAACCCTAATGATGTGAACACATAAATGCTTTATGTAAAAGTGGTAACCCCACTTGAGCTTAAACGATGAGTATGACCTATGATCAGATGTTCTCATTTGACTCCTAAGTCAATATACTCATATATAGATGACCTAGTCATCGCCAATTGTTTGATAGATGCTAGAATTGGTTGTGCATGTTTTGTCACATATTTCATTTGTCATTTTATTGTGTGAGCATGTTGATTGCATATTTTACTCATTCGAGGACATCCACTTGTTGTTTTGATTGATTGGCTTCTTTTTCTTTGGCCAAGTGGATGGACAAGAATGCCTAAGAACCTTCTCTAGCTATCTATGCTTTTCTCGTCTCAAACTCTATTCATGCTACATCACAAAATTTGATCAAGTCAGATTTGAAGCACTCTATGTGAGGAGCACTCGGAGTCCCCGATTCGTTATAGACTTAAACTTCCAAAACTTCTTTGTGATTTTTGGTCTGACCGATTCCTCCATTTTGGTCATACCGAGATCACTAAGTCGATCTAGGTTTTCAATCTCAGTGCAACCGATTTGTTATTAGTTATGCATCTCGGTGCCACCGAGTTGTTCCACTCAGTCACACCGACAGTGTCGGGCTATATATTCACACGGGCAAATTTTGGAAAACTTTCTCCGAAACTCCTCGCTCACAAGATAGCTCGCTCTGCCTACTAGGTCTACGGATCGTCGACTTGGTCGCCAGCCGCCACTAGTCGCTGGTCTCCGCTGCCGTCAACGGAATTCTTCTCCGTCGTTGCCGCCGTAGCGAGTTCACCACCGAACTAGGGTATGAACTCGATCACTATGCTATCCTCGTCTGATTCTCAGCACATTGTGTTCGTAATGCATCTTGTCACGATTGAAACACCTCTATCTAGTCAAAAGAATCCTTAGAATAGTTGTGATTCGAAAATTTAGGGTTAGGTGTCCGCTGAAACCATCTCGGACCCACCGAGTTGAAAAACTCGGTCCCACCGATTTGGCTAACGCCATTGCACTAGTAAGTCTCGGTCTGACCGAGAATTACAAATCGGTGTGACCGATTTTAGAACTTTGTGAAACCCTAGCAGTCTCGGTGCCACCGAAATGTGACTCGCCTCGACCGAGTTCACTAGTTTAGGTTCCAAAACTGCTTCGGTATCACCGAAGTTTAAAAATCGGTAGATCCGAAATGCTTTCGTGGAAAACTAAAACTAAGTTTTTGAATCATTCTTTTGCAAAAATCTCAGATTTTGTGATGCTCATCCACTCTACCTCATCTATAACTATTCACGAGGGTCAGCCGATCGGTGTGTGCGGCATGTCGAGACCAAAGTGACAGCCGAGCAGGTTAGAAGAGCAGATTCACATGAGTGAGGGCACTAGTCCCTCTAGCAGCTCGAGATGAGGGGAGCGAAGCACTCCCAAAGAATTTACCCAAGGCTGCCACAAGGACAAGGAAGAAGAAGACCTCGAGTCTAAGGATGAGGATTATGTAGCGATTGAGGATGATGCCAGTTCAAAGAAGAAAGTGCTCAAGAAGGAGTACAACAACAATGCTAAGCCCGGAATGAAGATCAAAAGGCCGCAGGTAGACAACCAATGTCCAAAGCGAGTCTCCACTCAAGCTTCTTTGGAATCCCAACCCAAAGAACACCTGCTTCTTTGAAGGAAAGAAAAGAAAGGAAAGGGTCAAGAAGACCATGGCCAGAGTGATTGGGAAGCCTTCTATGATGGAGGAAGAGGAAGAAGAAGAGGTTCTCGTACCAGCACCCAAGGCACAAAAGCTGATGGGTGATGCCATAAAATCAGGGGCTGCAACTTCAAAGCCCAAAGCTGCTCCCAAGCCCAAGAGTGCACCAAAGAGGAATACCAGGAGTATACCAAAGAATGAGAAGAACAAGGCCCCAATGCCTGATGTTGATGCTGAGGAAGATGAAGAAGGGCAGGTCCTAAGGAAGCTCAAGCCCAAGATTCCAGACCACAATGATGCTCATCCTGTGGCTGAGAACATGAAGATCGAGAGGGATCAAGGGTTGAGGCTATGGAGAGAGTCAAATCCATATGCCACCAGGAGAAGGACTGCTGTAGATTACAGGTTCCGCACCAAGGAGCAGCAAGACTTCTATGAGACCATCTTATTGGATAAGAAGCCCATAGTTTGTGATATGAGATGGGTCGACTAGACCTACATTCAGGAGAATGCAGAACACTATCCTGGAGTATATGACAACTTCAGTGCTTGTGGAGTTGCAGATTTTGTTGGGCAAAAGCTCACAAACTGGAATGACGAGCTCATTATGCAATTCTACTCCACATCACATTTCTATCCAGATGGCAGGATAGTTTGGATGTCTGAAGGAACAAGATACCAGTCAACCATAGAGGAATGGGCAAGTCCGGTCAATGCCCCCAAGGAAAGTGAAGATGACCTGGACATTTATGCCAAGAAGAAGATGGGTCACAACTCAATGTCACAGATGTATAAGGAGATCCTAGATGATGCACTTGAGACTTTCAAGTTTGGATCAGTTCATTTTCTTCTATCAGGGCTGCCTACGATCAACTGGATCCTAAGGCACACTCTGTTGCCAAAATCAGGTGACCACAACATGATCAGAGGGCATGCAATCAATTTGCTTCACATATTTGATGTGCCTCAGAAATTCAAGGTCATGAGCCTCATAGTTGAGACTATCAAGAGGACAGCAGCAGACCAGAAGAGGAGCTGTGGATATGCCCCACAGATTTAGGAGTTGATTAACTCAAAGATGGGCACGAGGAAGTATCTCATTGGATAAGGAACACATGGTTCTCTATCCTGACTTTGAGGACAATCAAGTTGTCATGACTGAGAATGAACCATCATTAGTACAAGCGCAAGAGAAGAAGGAGAAAGCAAGGAAAGAGAAGGCTGCCAAGATGCCAACTCAAGCAGATGCATCTGATTACTTTCTGAAGAACAAGCATGAGCAGCTTGGTTACTTGATAGCATCAACTCTGCAGATTGAGAAGGGGTTGGCCACCCTAACACAAAACCAGGAGAGCCTGGAAAGAATCATGGAAAAAAAATTCTATGATCTTGATGTCAAAGTAATCGAGATTGATCACCGTGGAGCAGCTACAGGATGATATGCAGGAGAGGAAGGGCAGGACAACGACTGATGCATTTGCCAGAGTACCATGAGCTCAGAGATCAGCTGCAGAGCCAGTCACTAGAGTCACTTCATCAGCTCCAGCTACAGCTCCAGCGCAACCAGCTCCAGCACCAACTCCTTCAGCTCCTTCCACATCTATTGATGCCTTCGTCCTTGCAGTTCTATCTACACCACCACCAGAAGACCAAGCCTGAGAGACGATATAGTCCTATGCATTTTCGAGGAACTTTTTGGTAACTAGTTGCCAAAGGGGGAGAAAAATGTATAGATCATAGGCTTCGAGAGAGAGAGAGAGAGAGAGAGAGAGAGAGATTTGCTTTTGTTCTCCCTTGTCTTCTTGGTTGAACTTCGTTTGCTTTGATTGCTTGAGATACTATGCTTTTACCTGTGAGACATTGATGATCATGTGTTTGATCATAAGCTACACTTATGCTTGTTATGATATTATCTTACTTATCCTTATATGATCATTCACTTTGCTTGGTGATGAGTGCATGTATTCAATCTTTATTATTTTGAGCGCTCCACCAAGATGTATGTGACATGGAAGAGTAACCCATGAGCCTAATTCCTTGTGCATTTGCAGTCCAAAGCAAATCTTAATATGCACAAATTTAGGGGGAGCTCTTGCTTATCACATACTTCTCAAAGCGACGATGTTTTTCAATCTTATTATCATTTGTCGAAGATTTGATCTATATGTTGTCATTGTCGGTGTTCTGGGAACGGGGGTACCCAGACTTGCCTGCCTGCGGCCTGCGGCGTGGCTCAAGGGGTGGCCCAGCACGGCCCATCTTCATCAGCACAAGCTCAAGACCCTCGCGAGGGGCAAAGCCTCATGAGGCGGACGGGAAGCTTCCTCGAGCCTGGCCTCGTCAGCTGGCCCACGAGGAGGCGGAGAGATCAAGCGGGGTACCTCACGAGGTGCCCATGACGCATAGCCATGATGACCGGGCGCCAGGAGGCGCCACGGCCCATGATGTCCTCATTTCCTCTTTGGTGCAAAGGAGGCAAGCCTTGAGCGAGAAAGCATCAAGCAAAGGCAGCCATTTCGGTGCAACAAGGCCAAGACCATCACAACGCCAGAAGGAGGTCATCGTGGAGCCCAAGCCAGCGTCACCGTGAGCCTTTGACCGCGAGGACCAACTTTAGTCGAGGATAAGTGTACTAGATGTTCCCCTTCAAAATGGCCAATTGTTGGCGCCCTTCCCATCAATATTTGGGAAGAGGCCGGGGCCTCTGCCTATAAATAGGACTAGCCTCCCACAGGGTAGAGGGATCCGGAATCCAGAACAGAGCTAGAGGTCAAGCAATCTAGAGAGAGAGAGAGAGAGCGACCGAAATCCCCCTAGCAATTCGACGCACCGGCCAAGAACAGGCCCTCGCGAGGCTGTTCTTCCTTGTATTGTTCATCATCAGCCCCTGAGGCAATCCACCTCACCACACACTGGAGTAGGGTATTACACCACAATGGTGGCCCGAACCAGTATAAACCTTGTGTCCCTTGTGTTGCTCTTTGTGTAGTTTAGATCCTTGTGAGGCGACGAGGTGCAGGTAGGTAGGGGGTGAGATCTCCACGTGCACCCCATATTTCGAACCTAGAGGGTCTGCCGGAACCCGAAATCCGACATTTGGCGCGCCAGGTAGGGGTGCACCGGAATCCGTCTTCCGCCGCCCTGTTCTTCGCCGCCCATCGCATCCATGTAGGACGCTCGTCGGCCAGCGCCCGGCTGGGCCGCTCTCGCCACCAGCGTCGTGACGCCCCCATCGGCCGCCCCGCCGTTCCCGTCGCTTTCGTCAACGCGCGGCCATAGGCCCGGCGAGGAACGAGCAAGCATCGTCCGAAACATCCGTCTGGCGAGAGGCAGCCGTCGCTACTCGCCGCTCGCCCGGTGGTTCTTCGTCTCGCGCTCTCCGCGCGCCCATGGTGGCTCGAGCCACGCTCATCGCGCAAAGCGAGCTCCTGCGCTACCGCCACGACGGCGTCTCGAGTGAGCTTGACCGCGTCGCCGAGCTCGTCGCGCCCGTCCTTCTCAACACGCTGCGCCCGCCTTGCGCGGGCGATGATGCTCGGGCGCCTCGGCCGCCTCCCCTCAAGAAGGCGCCTTTTCTAAGGCGCATGGCCCCTCGGCGAATCCACTCCGTCCGGCACTCCAAGCAAGAAGAGCAGAGCCAAGAGGTCCTCGCCTCAAGAGGCTGCCCGAGTGCTCCTCGCACCGCCCGCCACGACCGCCTCCCCGCTTCCCAAGACGCTAAGACCGCTGTTCCCAAATGGCAGCGCATGGGGACCCACAAGACCAAGCCCTTCATCACCAAAGGCCTCCTGTACATCGCGAAGCCGCCAAGGCTTTCACTGCCGAGCTACGCAGCTGTCACAAGTGGCCCGGCAAGTTCAAGCTGCACTGGATCCTCGCTACGATGGCACGACCGACCTGCGGAGTTCCTCCAGCTCTGAGCTGGGCATCGAAGCCGCCAACGGTGACGAGAAGGTCATGGCGAATCGGGTTTCCCATGGCGCTCAAAGGCGGTGCCCACTTTGGCTCTGAACACAGCTCTGACACGATCTTCTCTGGGACGAGATGCGCACCGCTTCGCCATCGCCACTTCCAAGGCACTTCGCGACCGGCCTCCTGCCGTGGCGACATGCGCCACATCAAGCAAAGAGCCAGAGAGACCCTGCGAAGTACATCCGGTAGCTTCAACAACACATGCCTCAAGATTCCCAAGGTGACCGAGGAGGCCATCATCTCAGCCTTCTCCGACGGTGTGCGTGAAGTCAAGATGAAGGAGGAGCTGGCAATGCATGAAGACCTGTGCACGTCCTTGGAGCTGTTCAACTTGGTGACCAAGTGCGCCAGGGCTAAGGAAGGACGCCTTTCCCTCCTCGAGCTGCCGGTTGCAGACCCAGAAGAGAAGAAGCCCAAGGTCAAGGACGTGAAGCGCAAGGGGGCTGCCGTGCTCATGCGCAGTAACCGGACACCAAGCAAAGGCGAGGATCACTGAGTCTTCCAAGGGCAGCCGGTACTGCGTGTACCACGACCTCCACACCCACAACACCAATGAATGTCAAGAACTCCGAGCTGTGCGAGAAGGGCAAATCGGTTGACGCCCCGACCGCAGTGATCGAGGCTACGGCCGAGGAGGAGGAAGAAACGCAAGACGCTGGGAAGACCGCGGCCCTCGCCAAGGGTGGCGCGACCGACCTCGCGAGGATCGCTGGCAGGATCAGCCTCGTGAGGGAGGCTGGAGGGATCAGCCTCGCGAGGATCGCCCGCAAGGCAACGTAGGCCTCCCTCCTCTACCACCACAGCCAAGGAGAAATGAAGACCATCGTCAGTACGAGGGGGCTCGGGGCTTCCAGGAGCCGCGCGCGATCGCTTGCATCCTGGGCGGAGCTCAAGCCCCAGCCTCCCAACAGATCTTCAAGCGATTCGCCCTGAAGTGAATGCAGTCCTCCCAAGCTCGAAACCACGCGCCCTCTCGGTGGTCGGCGTGTGCCATCACGTTCAGCCTCGGCGGATCAGCTCAAGTCTTGGCCACAACCGGCGAGTCCTCCCGATGCTTTGTTCCCCAATCATCAAGAACGTGCAAGTCACCAGACCCTCATCGATGGCGGAGCAGGCGCAATGTCCCGTCTCAGAGACATTCAACAATCTCCAAGTGCCTTACGATCAGCTTCAGCCAACCAAACCTTTCTCCGAGTCACCAATGGCTCCACAGTTCCGATTAAGGCAGGTCCGCCTCTGTCACCTTCGGGCGGCGACAACTATCGCGACCGAGCTCATCGACTTCGACGTCGCTCACATTCGCCGCCATACAATGCCATCCTCGGGTACCCAGCTACGGCCAAATTCATGGCCGTGACTCATCACGGCTAACGTCCTCAAGATGCCGGAAGCGGCGAGTCATCATGGTGCCTTGTGAAGAGAGGGACGCATTGTGCTCCTGGGCGTGCTTTTCAAGCCGCATCACTTGAAGACCCAGATCGCAGGAGCGGAGGCTCCCGAGGCTGCTCCCAAGAAGAAGAAGACATCGCCAGCCCGGCCCCTGGAGGCAGCCCCTCGAAGTCTGCGCTGCTCAGGGCACCTCCTTCTGTCGCATAGGAAGGCGCACCTGGCGCCCTCCTCGAGCAAGGCTCGGGGGCTCTCTCCTGGAGGGCCACCAACCTTGCTAAGATCATGAGGGAGGCGCTTGGGCACCACTTGGAGGCGTGTTTCATAGCACGTTTCCCTCAGGAAGGAGCGAGGCAAGGAGGGCCAAACCCTCAGGAGTTCGTCAGCCAGATCATTCAGAGCTGCAGGAGTCAAGAGTCATGAGTGGCAGCCACCGCTTACCTGGCCAGAGCTCCCCATCCAGCGAGGGGCGGTGGGGCTGCGCGTCTACATCGACATACCAGGGCTCAACCGAGCCGCCTCTCAGGAGCGCCTCTGGCCCTCGCGCGTGGGGTGTTGTGAAGGTCCACCCCACAGCTACGTTCGCATGCCTTCCGGTTTGCTGAACGCGGCTGCGACACGCCAGCGCCTCATAGGGAGCATCCTGGAGGCTCAAGAGGCCAGGCGTTCCGCAGTCCTGGCGGAGCTGGAGATGGTCCGCGAGTAGCCACCAGCGCCTCCGGAGCCTCCCGAGGCTCCTTGGCCTGGGGGGTCGTGAAGATCAGCTTCCGCAGCCCACGAGGTCCGCTACTTCAGCATCCCTTCGTCTTCAACGTTATCAGGTGACATCCTTCGAGTTTCATTTTCAGCTGGGAGCGCCCCCCCGGGCTGCATCATTCCCAGGCCGCATGGGTCCGTCCCTGCAGCATGTATCCCTTTTGCTTCATGTTTCTAGCTTACCTTATTGGGGGCGCCCCTCGGGCTGCATCATCCCCAAGTCGCTCGGGCCGGATCCAGCGATGTCTGCCTTCCCTGCACCTATCTAAATGAACTTGCTCCTTCGTGATTAACGTGTTTGACCTAGTCGCCCGCTCGATTGACACCAACTGATGGAGCTGCTCCCCACCGGCACGACACTTGCGCATGGGTCCGTCCCTGCAACGCCGACAAACCTGAATGGCGAGCTCGGCGCGGTAGCCCGCATGGCGCCACCTCGTCAAGCCTTCAGTGCCTCGTCACCCCTCCAGAGCAACCAACGGCTGAACGTCGCTTGTCATGGTGAACTCTTGTTCTTCTTGTGATGAGCCTGCAGGATCTCATCAAGGAGCAGCGCTAGGCGAGGCCCTCACGGCGTCTTCTTCACTCTCGTCCGCGCGAACCGCTTGCACGTTAAAGGGGGGGTACCTGAGCATCGCGACTCATGGGCTCCTACTGTCTCTCCAGCCCTCACCCTCTGGCCTTGTCCACGGCATCGCGACAGCATACCCATGACGGCCGAGCCCGCTCGAGGGCCGGGACCTGAGGACATAGAGCAGAAAGGGGAGTAAAGGCGAGAGGGAAGAGGCACGCGGGGACCTCGCCAGGCAACACCTCGTCTGCCGATGCGCGGACCTAACGCCGCACCAGGAAGCGGTTCCTGACTCCCGAGATAAGTCATCCTCCGGAAACACTAGCTATCGCAGCATCGACCTCGCACCTAAGGCAATCCCGTGTTAGCAACATCGCGCTCCTTTCTCACCGAACGATGGTCGCTTGAGCGCTTAAAGGGACCTCCACGAGCATCGCGACTCGGGGCTCTTACTACTTCACGACATCGCGACTGGCATACGGCGGACGGCTGAAGCTTCGCCTTGGGACCGGGACTGCTTGCCACAGAGCATCAAGCCCTAGTGAGGTTCGAAGGAGGAACTGAGCTAAGACGGAATGAGCATCTCACACTACTTCACGACAAGGATCATATTAACAAACAGAACCACATGCACCTTACAAGCCCCCACGGGGCGCGTTTTTCGACTCCTCGCAGGGAACAGAGGGAGCAGATCCTAAAGAACGCTAACTACACGTGCCTCCGCAAGAGACGCCATCATCAACAGTGAGCCGTCAGGCACCGGCACCAACCTCATCCAGATCAGAGGCGGCGGCCTGACGAGCCCTCCCTGCTCCGAGAGCGACACAAGCTCGGGGGCTTGTAGCTGTCGTCGCTCGTCTCCGGAGTCGCGAAGAGCTCGGCGGAGTCGCTGGATCCTCCGACGCCTCTGCCGCCTGAGGAGCTGCTGAGGGAGCGATCGGCGAGCCTGGTCCTCGTCGCGGCAGGGCCCCGACCACCGCTTCAGGTCATTGATGGAGTCATTGGCCTCGGAGAGCAGCTTGGCCTTGTCGGAGATGGCGACTTGCGCCTCCGCCAGAGTGCGGTTGGCCGTGTCCCTCTCCCCTGTCAGCTCCGAGGCCTTCTTCTTCAGCTCCTCCTGCTCCAGCTCTTGCTTCTTCACCTCACTGGCGTGATCCAGGGCCATAGCATTGAGTGCGTTCTTGTGCTTCTGCTCCAGCTCCTGGGTCTGCTGCGCGACGATCTTGTAACGCCCCGGATACAAATTTCCATATTCATAACTCCAACTCTTGCCTTTTCCGGAGATGCGATATATTATTTTCTTCGTGGTTGGGTTTTTGTCTTTTTTTTGCATTTTGTTCATGTCAGGCATTTCATTTCATTGCATCATTCGCATTGCATCCGCATGTTTTCATAAAACCTCGTAGCCGTTCGTAGTTACCGCTTCTCTCTTTGTCTTCATTGACCTGTTGTCAGACCGCTTGTCCTTGTTGACCTTCTCTCACACCAAATGGACCCCTCTCTTCTTTCTTTCTCCGAGACCAACAAAACCCCCCTTGTCTTCGTCGACCTCTCTCAGACCCCTCGCATGCGTCCGAAACTTGCCCCGAATCGGACCGCTCCGGTCATCACCGTTGCATTCGGTTCATCCCCAAACATCTATAAAACATCTCGGTTTTCTTATTTAGACTCACTGCTATTTTATCTCGACCATCCGATTTCGATCAGATGATCCAAACCCCGTCTCTTTTTCCTATATAAACTGCCGAACCCTAGTCCCATCCATCCATCAAATCTTCCGCCGCCGCCGCCACTCCACCAAATCCCCTCGGGATCCATCCCCAACCAGCCAGCCTCTCTCCCTCCCTCGTTTTCAGCATCAGACCAACCAGAGCACACCCGATCCAGATCCTCTCCCGCCTCCGACCACCTCCCTGGTTTTGCGCCGCCGACCAACCGCAGCCACCACCTCCTCTGTTCCCGAGGCCCAGCCTTCTCTTGCTCTCGTGCGCGAGCACACGCCCGAGGAGCTCGAGCAGGGGAGCCCCGATCCCGCAGCGCCAGGCCCCCCATCCTTCCCTGCCTCGAGCGAGGAGCTCGTCCTCGACCCCAAGCCACTTCTCCCGCCGGCAATCGAAGCCACTAACCAGATGAGTGTCGCCCCTTCTCCTCCTTCCTTCGTTTTCTTCTCTGTGTCTGTTCTCAACTCCCTCTCGTCTCTCTCTCTGCATAGGAAAACGCCATGGCCGCCTGAGTTTCTTCCACGCCGGCCTGCTACCTCGCCTCCCCGACCCGAACTGGCCCGGATCCGCGTCTCCGGCCACCAAGCTAGTCCCCGCGCCACCGTCGTGCATCAAGCCCTGCGCCTCACCGCCGCCCCGCCAAGTCCCTCTGCTTCTGCTCCCTGTCGAGCAGAGGACCGCGCCTTGCTGCCCTGCCTCGCCGGACCTCCTTCCTCCGCCAAGACCCAAGCCGCGCCACGGCCGCCGATCCCCTGCCTCGCCTCGGATCTCACATGGGACGCCATCCAGCGCCCGTATCCGCACCTCCTCCGTTCCCTGCATCGCCGGTTCTGTCTGCGCCCTCTGCATCGAGCAGCAGCTCGGGAACGAGCACCCCACCCCGCGTTGACCAGTCCAGCGCCAGCCTGGATGAGCGCCACTCACCGCGCGAGGCCTCCTCTGCTTCGCTCGCAGCCCAGCTGCCCAGCGCCTCCCCAAGGCCCAACGCGCCCCTGCAGGCCTCCCTCCTCCACCGACCGGGCCTCAGTCCAGGGTGAGCCTCCAAAGTTCCTGTAGCTCCAGATTCGGCCCGATGTATTTTTTTCCCCTACCTGCGAATTTTGACATTATCCAGTGATTTACAGTTTTACAGGAAAACCCTTGTTGTTCATGCCTTTAATAACTAATCAATCATGCATCATATGTAAATAATTTATATATGAAAAATGCTTAGTTTTTCATCTAGTTTCATAATATTCCACTTTCGTCCATGTTAAAAATGTTTAAAATGTTGTTTGTTCAAATTTGCTCAAATGCCATGCTAAAATGATTTATTTCATAACTAAATAACCGTAGCTCGGTTTTAAATAAACTTTATAGATAAATGGGGTGGAAAAATGCCTAGTTTAACATGGTCCACTTTATTTCGCTGTTTAACAACATTAAAATTGTGTTTAGGGCAGAACAGTAGCAAATTCGAAATATGCATATGGGGATTTTCCGGAATTATTGTTAGTTGTTCCGGCCTCATTTAAACTTGCCTAAATAGTTAGTTTACTTTTGTCTCACCTCTTGCCATGTTTAACAACATTTAATATTGTTGAGTACCTAAATGGGAGAGAACTAAATAAATGAATGTGGTGTTTCTTCAATATGCAGCCCGTTGCATATTGAGCTCCACTTAACTCGTAGTATTGTTTGTTGCACTTTGCCATGCCATGCCTCATTAAACCGGACATGCATCATACTTGGTTGAGCATCATGCCATGTTTATGCTTGTGTATTTACCATGTCGTTTGTTTCTTTCCGGTGTTGCTTCTTAGTTCTGCTAATGTTGCGATTGTGAGGATTCGTTCGACTACTCCCGTTCGTCTTCTTCATGGACTCGCTCTTCTTCCTAGCGGGATTTCAGGCAAGATGACTGTCACCTTGGATCTCATTACTATCATTGCTATGCTAGTTGCTTCGTTCTATCGCTATGCTGCGTTACCTACCACTTGCTTATCAAGCCTCCCAAATTGCATGATAGCCCCTAACCGTTGTCACCCTTCCTAGCAAACCGTTATTTGGCTATGTTACCGCTTTTGCTCAACTCCTCCTATAGCGTTGCTAGTTGCAGGTGAAGATGAAGATTGCTCCATGTTCGATTATGTTTATGTTGGGATATCACAATATCTCTTATATTATTAATGCATCCATATACTTGGTAAAGGGTGGAAGGCTCGGCCTTATGCACAGTGTTTTGTTCCACTCTTGCGCCCTAGTTTCCGTCATATCGGTATTATGTTCCTGATTTTGCGTCCCTCGACGTGGTTGGGTGATTTATGGGACCCCCTTGGCAGCTTTCTTTGAATAAAACTTTTCGGCAAAGAAGGCCCAACATTGGTTTTACCATTTGCCTCACCTATGCACTTTTTCCCTTGGGTTTTGGGAGCCCGAGGGTCATCTTTATTGAGCCCCCGGGCAGTTCTCCTCGAGTCTTTGATGCAGGCAAGCGATGTCCGGCGCCCTGGCAACGGGGTCTATGCCAACCCGTTGTCTTGCTCATCCGGTGTGCCCGAGAACGAGATATGTGCAGCTCCTATCGGGATTTATTCGGCACATTCAGGCGGCTTTCTTTGGTCTTGTTTTACCATTGTTGAAATGTCTTGCAAAGCGGAATTAGAGGCGATCGGGTCTTCCGGAGAAGGAATATCCTTAGTTGATCGTGGCGCTTATCATGGGCTAAGTTGGGACACCCTGCGGGGTTTGAACTTTCGAAAGCCGTGCCGCGGTTATGTGGCGAGATGGGAATTTGTTAATATCCTGTTGTAGTAAACTTGAAGTAAACTCTTCTAAAATACACCAACTGCAGGTAATGCGAATGTGAGTGTCTCTTTTAGGGGTTGATCGAGAGGAGAACACGGTTTCGGGTTATGTATGGCGTAAGTAGGAGTTCGTGATTACTTCTTGATCATTACTAGTTGGCCGACCGCTTGCTTTGCTTCTCTTCTCGCTCTTATTTGCGTAAGTTAGCCACCATACATTGCTTAGTCGTCACGCCATGACCTCACCACTTTACCCCTTCCTTTCCCATTAAGCTTTGCTAGTCTTGATACCCATGGTAATGGGATTCTTTGAGTCCTCGTGGCTCATGATTACTACAACAACGATTCTTGATATGTGTTATGAGATTATCATGGCGTGAGAGCGATGTTCACTTGTTTTGGAGTTCTTCTTCCCCGTCGATCTTGGGTTAGGTTCACCGGCTGACTGGGCTAGCGGTGGATGTCGTTTGAGTTTCTGTTTATATTTCATCCGTAGTCGGATGTTGATCTTGTATATGATGTATTGTTGTATTCTTGTGACATTGTATGGCTTGGTTGTATCCCCACTATTATGTAATGTTGATGTAATGATATCCACCTTGCAAAAGCGTCTTCAAGATGCGCTTCTATCCTTGGTGGGACCTTGAGTTCCTTTAGGATAGGGTCGCATATTAGGCGTGACAAGTAGTTACGAGCCTCGGCCAAACCATAGGAGCCCCTTGATTGTTGGTCGTTGTTGAGTCTAGAAGAAAACTATTTTGAGTCTTAGGATTATATATATCGGAGTAGGATTCTTTTTACTCCTCGGTCCCTTAAATCGCTCTAGTGAGGCCTCCTCGGCGTAGATGTTTTGTCTTTCCTCTCCTCAAATTTCATGAATTTTTTTTAGGATCGCTGCGGGTATCTTGGGATCGTTCAGATAGTCTTGTGGCGAGAACATTGTTCTTGGTGCCTCCCGACATTTAGGGGTTGTGGCGGTGTCCCGGGGAGTTGAGCTCAGGGTGTTGTCGTCCACAATTTTATCGTTGCGATTCTGGAATACGAGTTTTCTTGACATCGAAAATCTCTTTTATGCAATTGTTGGTGAGATAACCTCGGCGCCACCCAAGATCTTTGGGGAGTTCGAGAATCTTGCCATAACTCGTATAACGGGTGCTTTTGAAGGTTGAGGTACCACGATTTAGGAGTTTTCTTGGTTATGTGTTGAAGGATGGATACAATTTGGATCTAGGTATTGTTAGTTTGGGTGATATATTTTGTGTCCCCTGTATCCCCAACACCAGATTGCATAACCAGAAAGTTTCGGGAGTTTATAGGTGGGAATTCAAGTAGCTCCTAGAATATCTTCAGGACAGATGCATGATATGGGATTGGGTAAATCACTATCATATGTATTTGTTCCGGCTTATTTCTGCAAGCCAATCCTTTGTTTTGCTTTATTTGTGTTATTCGAGTTGCTTCGAAGTCAAATGTTGAATCCATACCTTTCCTAAACGGTGTTCTCATATTGCTATGTGAACACTAATCCTTCTTGATCATCGAGGTCGTCATGCTAATTATTATACCAAAAGTCGAGCTTCTCTTCAAGTGGATCCGATCATCTCAACATTTGCGAGATCAATTCTAAGTTTTCTCAACGGTATCCATTTCATCCGTCCCAAGTTGCCTTTGTTTTCCCGCCCTCCCACCCTTTTTCTTCAAGGACTCAGATTTCTTAATCATGTATCCTTTGATTTGTGGGAAGTCTCTTCATTCTTTTCTTTCAATGTTCTTATCCGGTGATTTCCCATGAAGATGCTCAACAGTTTCAAGTTCATCATTCTTCATTCTCGTATTCTTTTCTGGTGGACTTAACTCAAGCTTTCAGTGTTGATGATATTCCATTCCTTGTTGCAAATGCTTTCTCTTGCCGATGCACCTCTTAATCATTCACTTCTTGCTATTCATTTGTTATGGAGTGTTGAAGATATCTCAGAAGGCTCGTCTTTTCATTCCAGATCCGTTCAAGTTATTTTGAGGTTGTTATCTCATTCAAGCCATTTAATTCTACCGGTGCAATCTTTATTCAAGCAATCGTTCAACGGTGTTTTCTTTTGAGTGGGCCCTAACCCACAGGTCTTTTCCCATGATCTTACCTAACTCTTCTAATTTATCCGAAGCCATTTCCCAAATTCTTTACAAAGCTTGACGTAAGAATGAATTTTCATCAATCATATGTCTTTCTCCAAAATGTTTCAAATTCTTTTAATCGTTGGTTCAACCTTTCCAATTTTCATCCCGGAGTATCTCAACAATTCATGGTGGTTTCTCATCGTCATTCTCGGATTTTTAAGACCAAAGAAGAGTTCCTCTTAAATCCTTACCCGTGCTTCCAAAGATGCGTAGTTCAAGTTTGATGCCATCCTCTCATAATTATTTTCGATTGTGATAATTCTTTTTACCCATCTGGAGCATTTCATGAGTTGTTCCCATTTCTTTCCTCCGTAGGCCATCATGTCATAATTCCTCATTCTTAGATTTCAGCTCTCGTTCTCCAAATCTTACCGGTGCATCATTCAAGTATTCTCTAATTAGCTCGTGATCTATTCGTTCATTTGTATCTAAATTCCTTCAAGTATCAACGTCATTTTCTAATTCCTCCCATGTGATCCGTTCTCTTTTCTTCATTCATTTTCAATTCTTACGGTGGTTCATTCAAGAGTTCTCTTCCTTCGTTATCATATAGATTCATTCGTTCTTTCCAATCCTACCGGTGGTTCGTTGAAGACCTTCCCAAGTTTGCGCCATATATATCTTAATCCTTTCCACGGGAATAAGTGGCATACAAAATCCATTGTGGGTCATCAATTTAATTGATGAGGGATAAGCATAATGTAATTCTTATTCTTGTTTCATCGAGTAAATTCTATTCCTTATTTCGGAGGTTCATCAAATAAAATTCTTGGTTTCAATTGCTCATCTTTCTTTTTCGGAGTTCCAAGTTTTCCGCATTATCTCGTCGCGAACCTCCATCTAAATCATTGCAAGGCTTCACCTTGTGTTTTTCAACTTCTCTTTCTTTTTATCATCCTTTTATTACCGGAGTTCTTCATTGAGGCTCTACATGGTGGTTCATCAAGGATTCTCTTCATTCTTCAATTGTTCTTCAAGATTTCTCTCAGAGTTAAGATCCGCCAAGCTATACTCAAAAATAAACATGGTGCCCAACACATGTTTTGTTTTGAGCTGTTCAAGTAATCTTGATCTTGCATTCCAAAGTGCAATTCGTTCTACCTTATCTTTTGAGGTGGTGTTATGTCACTCTTGACAATTTCCTTCATGTTTCATGATTCATATTGTTGTCAAGAATGAGGTATTTTAAATCCATTAATCCCTTTGTTGGAGTTATATTGGGTTATATTTCACCTCTGACCTTCCCTAAGGAATGTAGCTATTTGTGGTGCTTATCAATGATCCAATTTTCTCCTTCTCATCTCGGTGAAGAAGTTTTTCATCTCTTCAGTGCTCTCAATCGAATCAATGGTTTTCCATTGGTGGCCGGTTGTCACCTCATAGTCTTGAGATGTTTCCATAAGCCCACTACAAACTTATTCTTTTCATTGTTGGTCTTCCAACAACTCTATTCTAACCTTCTTGCAAGGATGCCTTCCAAATTCAATTGTGGTAAAAGTTGGCTTTTTCTTCTCCATTCTTTTATTTCAATGATCTATCTTCTATTCTTTCTTCCGGAGGCATGATGATGTTGCTCTCTTCACTCATCATCTCGAATTGTGAGGACCATGTTCTTTTCATGCTTATCCATTTAACCAGAGTGTTGTGTCATCTCTTCAAGTTCTTTTCATCTTATCAAGTTTTCCTTCTTCTTTCAAATTAGTCTTTGCCCAAATTATATCAATCTTATTCCTTCTCTATCTAGTTTTAACCGGAGTGGTTTCAATATCTATCTTATCACTGAACCTCTTGGTTCTCGTCGTATCCCTTGTGCCTCTTTTCTAACAGAGTGTTTTCAACTTTATTAATCTTTGTGGTTTTCTTTCTTTCATTTTGCTCAACCTCTCAAGGTTCATGGTTTCACTCGTCTGTCGAAGAAGCAATTTAGTTTACCTCTTATCTTCCTCTTCCTTTTCCCTCCGGTGCCATCCTAGATCTCGGGACGAGATCCTCTAAATAATGGTGGAGTGTTGTAACGCCCCGGATACAACTTTCCATATTCATAACTCCAACTCTTGTCTTTTCCGGAGATGCGATATATTATTTCCTTCGTGGTTGGGTTTTTGTCTTTTGTTTTGCATTTTGTTCATGTCAGGCATTTTATTTCATCGCATCATTCGCATTGCATCCGCATGTTTTCATAAAACCTCGTAGCCGTTCGTAGTTACCGCTTCTCTCTTTGTCTTCATTGACTTGTTGTTAGATTGCTTGTCCTTGTTGACCTTCTCTCAGACCAATTGGACCCCTCTCTTCTTTCTTTCTCCGAGACCAACAAAACCCCCCTTGTCTTCGTCGACCTCTCTCAGACCCCTCGCATGCATCCGAAACTTGCCCCGAACCCGACCCGCTCAGTCATCACCGTTGCATTCGATTCATCCCCAAACATCTATAAAACATCTCGGTTTTCTTATTTAGAATCCCTAGCCTATTTTATCTCGACCATCCGATTTCGATCAGATGATCCAAACCCCGTCTCTTTTTCCTATATAAACTGCCGAACCCTAGTCCCATCCATCCATCAAATCTTCCGCCGCCGCCGCCACTCCACCAAATCCCTCGGGATCCATCCCCAACCACCACCTCTCTCCTCCCTCGTTTTCAAAGATCGGACCAACCAGAGCACACCCGATCCAGAACCTCTCCCGCCTCCCAGGCCACCTCCAGTTACTGCACCACGACCAACCGCAGCCACCACCTCCTCTGTTCCCGAGGCCCAGCCTTCTCTCGCTCTCGTGCGCGAGCACGCGCCCGAGGAGCTCGAGCAGGGGAGCCCCGATCCCATAGCGCCAGGCACCCCCATCCTTCCCTGCCTCGAGCGAGGAGCTCGTCCTCGACCCCAAGCCACTTCTCCCGTCGGCAATCGAAGCCACTAACCAGATGAGTGTCGCCCCTTCTCCTCCTTCCTTCGTTTTCTTCTCGTATGCATTCTCAACTCCCTCTCGTCTCTCTCTCATAGGAAAAGCGCCATGGTCACGCTGAGTTTCTTCCACGCCCGGCTGCTACCCGCCTCCCGGCCTGGCGGATCCGCGTCTCCGGCCACCAAGCTAGTCCCGCGCCCGTCGTGCATCAAGCCCTGCGCCTCGCGCCCGCCACCAAGTCCCTCGCTTGCTCCATGTCGAGAAGGACCGCGCCTTCTTTGCCTGCCTCACGGGACCTCCTTCCTCCGACCCAAGCCGCGCCACGGCCGATCCCCTGCCTGCCTCGGATCTCACATGGGGCGCCATCCAGCCCGTATCCGCACCTCCTCCGTTCCTCGCCGCCGGTTACTGTCTGCGCCCTCTGCATTGGCGGCGGCTAAAACGAGCACCCCACGTTGACCGATCCGGCACCAACTTGGATGAGCGCCACTCACCATGAGGCCTCCTATGCCACGCTCATGACCCAGTACCAGCCTCCCCAAGGCCCAACGCCCTGCAGGCCTCCTCCTCCACCGGCCAAGGGCATCGGCCCAGGTGAGCCTCAAAGTTCACTGTAGCTCCAGATTCGGCCCGATGTATTTTTTCCCCTACTGCAATTTTGACATTATCCGATGATTCTACGCTTTCTGAGAAAACCCTTGTTGTTCATGCCTTTAATAACTAATCAATCATGCATCATATGTAAATAATTTATATATGAAAAATGCTTAGTTTTTCATCTAGTTTCATGATATTCCACTTTCGTCCATGTTAAAAATGTTTAAAATGTTGTTGGTTCAAAATTGCTCAAATGCCATGCTAAAATGATTTATTTCATAACTAAATAACCGTAGCTCGGTTTTAAATAAACTTTATAGATAAATGGGGTGGAAAAATGCCTAGTTTAATATGGTGCACTTTACTTTGTTTTTTAACAACATTTAAATTGTGTTTAGGGAAGAACAGTAGCAAATTCGAAATATGCATATGGGGATTTTCCGGAATTGTTGTTTGTTGTTCCAGCCTCATTTAAACTTGCCTAAATAGTTGGTTTACTTTTGTCTCACCTCTTGCCATGTTTAACAACATTTAATGTTGTTGAGTACCTAAATGGGAGAGGACTAAATAAATGAATGTGGTGTTTCTTCCATATGCAGCCCGTTGCATATTGAGCTCCACTTAACTCGTAGTATTGTTTGTTGCACTTTGCCATGCCATGCCTCATTAAACCGGACATGCATCATACTTGGTTGAGCATCATGCCATGTTTATGCTTGTGTATTTACCATGTTATTTCTTTCTTTCCGGTGTTGCTTCTTAGTTCCGCTAATGTTGCGATTGTGAGGATTCGTTCGACTACTCCCGTTCGTCTTCTTCATGGACTCGTTCTTCTTCCTAGCGGGATTTCAGGCAAGATGACCGTCACCTTGGATCTCATTACTATCATTGCTATGCTAGTTGCTTCGTTCTTTCGCTATCTTTGCGTTACCTACCACTTGCTTATCAAGCCTCCCAAATTGCATGATAGCCCCTAACCGTTGTCACCCTTCCTAGCAAACCGTTGTTTGGCTATGTTACCGCTTTTGCTCGGCCCTCTTATAGCGTTGCTAGTTGCGGTGAAGATGAAGATTGCTCCATGTTGGATTATGTTTATGTTGGGATATCACAATATCTCTTATATTATTAATGCATCTATATACTTGGTAAAGGGTGGAAGGCTCGGCCTTATGCACAGTGTTTTGTTCCACTCTTGCCGCCCTAGTTTCCGTCATATCGGAATTATGTTCCCGGATTTTGCGTCCCTAACGCGGTTGGGTGATTTATGGGACCTCCTTGACAGTTCGCTTTGAATAAAACTTTCCCAGCAAGGCCCAACATTGGTTTTACCATTTGCCTCACCTATGCCCTTTTTTCCCTTGGGTTTCGGAGCAGGGTCATCTTTATTTTAGCCCCGGGCGGTTCTCCTCTCGAGTCTTTGGTCCAAACCGGCGATGTCCGGGTGCCCCACAGCAACCAGGTCTATGCCAACCGTCGTCTTGCTCATCCGGTGTGCCCAGAGAACGAGATATGTGCGGCTCCTATCGGGATTTGTCGGCACATTCGGCGGCTTTCTTGGTCTTGTTTTACCATTGTCGAAATGTCTTGTAAACGGGATTACGGAGATGATCGGGTCTTCTTAGGAGAAGGAATATCCTTCGTTGATCGTGAGCGCTTATCATGGGCTAAGTTGGGACACCCCTGCAGGGTTTGAACTTTCGATAGCCGTGCCCGCAGTTATGTGGTAGATGGGAATTTGTTAATATCCGGTTGTAATAAACTTGAAGTAAACTCTTCTAAAATACACCAACCGTGTGCGTAACCATGAGCGTCTCTTTTCGGGGTTGATCGAGAGGAGAACACGGTTTCTGGGTTATGTCTGACATAAGTAGGAGTTCAGGATTACTTCTTGATCATTACTAGTTGACGACCGCTTGCTTTGCTTCTCTTCTCGTTCTTATTTGCGTAAGTTAGCCACCATACATTGCTTAGTCATTCTTTGCCAACCTCACCACTTTACCCCTTCCTTTCCTATTAAGCTTTGCTAGTCTTGATACCCATGGTAATGGGATTGCTGAGTCCTCGTGGCTCACAGATTACTACAACAACAGTTGCAGGTACAGGTTATGGGATGATCATGATGCGAGAGCGATGTTCACTTGTTTTGGAGTTCTTCTTCCCCATCGATCTTGGGTTAGATTCCTGGTCGGCAGCCTGGGCTAGCAGGGTGGATGTCGTTTGAGTTTCTGTTTATGTTTCATCCGTAGTCGGATGTTGATCTTGTATATGATGTATTGTTGTATTCTTGTGACATTGTATGGCTTGGTTGTATCCCCACTATTATGTAATGTTGATGTAATGATATCCACCTTGCAAAAGCGTCTTCAAGATGCGCTTCTATCCTTGGTGGGACCTTCGAGTTCCTTTAGGATAGGGTCGCATCTTGGGCGTGACAGATCTTCCCGATTTCCTTGTCCTTGCCGCGGAGCGTGGCGGCAAGCGCCTGCTCACGAGCGACGAGGTCTTCCTCCTGGCTGTTCAGCCAGAGCTCGCTTCTTCTTGCGGGCAGCCTAAATCCTTGGCGGCTGCTCCTTCAAGAACCTCCACAGGCCTTCTCGATATCGGCCTGCTTTAGGATGAGCTCTCGCTTGCACTCATCAGCTCACCCTGGGTAGCCTCAGTTCATCCCGGGCCTCGCGTAACCAAATCTACGTCTGAGCGACGCGCTCCTCAAAATCTGCCTCCGCCTTGTCCACCACCGCCATCCTGGATTTCACCTTGTCTTGGTGGGCACGGTGGAGCGCCTGGAGCATCTGGAAGTTAGTGCTCATGGCTCAGAGGAGTTGTTCCTCTTGGGAACCGTCTCCGCCGATGCTCGGTTCATCAACAACCTGGAGCTCGGCGGTGGCGAGCACCTCGTCATCGAACACCTCCCCTTTGGCTGGCGCTCTGCTGCTCACTGTCCCTGGGAGGCGGATGAACAGGTCGTCGCCCATCCTCAGGTACTTGCCCGGGGCGGGAGCTGCGGGGGAGGAAGGTTGGTCGATGTCCACCTCCTCCTCGGTGGTCTCCTTGGCGGCCTCCTCGGTAGCAGCCTCGCTAGACTCCCTGGCAGGCCCCTTGCCGGGCTCCCTGGCAAGCCCCTTGGCGGCCTGCTCGGTGGCAGACTTGGCGGCCTCTCCAGCCGCGATCTTGGCGACCTCGGCTTCGGCATCCTTGGTGACCTCCCCAATGACGATGTCGATGTCCTCCTGGTCCATCGAGGGAGGATCTGGGGGCGAGATAGGAGAATCAAGCGGGTCCAAGGACAAGATTCGAAGAAAACGAAAAATAAACAACAACACAGGGATGGGAGGCATGCCGCTTACCCGTGCCAAGCTGAGAAGAAGTTCCCTCCCTGCCGGCGTTCACTGCCGGGACGGAGCCGCCGGCGCCCAAGCTCGCCTCCTTTTCCTCTGTGCGCATGCACTCGTCGGTAGGTGCCCTTGCTGGGGACGCCTCTCTGGGCGGCGTGGTCGATGGGGGCGGCATGTCAGGGGCGGCCCTCAGTGGATCCTCCTATTGCTGCACCCCTCCTGCAAATCCGGCAAGGTCAGCACCAAGATTGAAGCCCCAACGCTCATCGACGAGGAGTGAGTAATTAACTCATGTTGGGGGCTGCGTCGAGGGCTGCTGTTCGCACAGATCTCCACCAACACCGACGAGCACGGAGTGCTCGCCGGGGGCTTGTCTCCCGTTGAAGCCTTGGCCCTCTTCGCCCTCTGGGCCAGCGTCTCCGTGTCCCTGCAAAGAGAAGGTCAAGTCATGGAAGATGGCACAAGCTGAGAGTCAGAAATGATGGAGGACGAGATGCTCACTCGTCCTCCTCCTCCGGCCTTCTCTTCCTCTTCGGGCTGAAGGACCCGAGGTCGAAGTCGGCCTCCGGGCCACTGTCCGAAGGAGGAGGGAAAGGGGAAGGCGTCCTCCACCACTTGGACGAGGAAGAAGCGGCGGCCGCTGCCTTCTTCTTCGCTGCCGCGGCCCTCGTCTAGCGCACGGGCTGCGCCTCGGCCTATTGCCGCTCCGTGGTCCTGCCGGGCCTATTGCTGGCCCGCTGCAGGACGGGTCTCCTCCTCTGGGTCGAGGAGTCATCGGTCTCGGTCTCCTCTCCGGCTGACTTCTCGGCCACATCTTCGACAAGGGGAGCCCCGAAACTGGCGCCGCCGGCTTCCTCGACAAACCCCGCCCACTCGGCAAGCTCTTTCTCTTCTGCGGCCGTGTCGGCCTCGTCCTCCATGGTACCGACGATGCCGGCCTCCCTGGAAAGTGCCACCTCCTCCGCCCTGGCGGCAATGTATGCCAGCTCTTCCCGAGTGGTGTCTTGGACGAGTAGTGGCTCATCACGAACATACCTCTCCGATAGGTTGTCGAAGAACACCTGCACCTGCTCTGCTTCTAGCTCGTCCCAGGTTGGGTCGAGGCCATGCGCGTTGAAGTCTGGCATCATGACGATGATGTGGGTCTGGAGAGAGTTGTTGCTCAACAAGACCACCCCTGCTGACAACCCAAACAGAGACCCGCCGGCCTTAACAGCCTTCTCTGCCTTGCCGGTCCTCTCGACTCCGCCTGCCTCGTCTACCTTGAGCTAGAAGAGCCTCTGGCAAAGATGGGCGTGCTGCAACACCGTGAAATTGTGCTTCAAGCCAGGGCGGAGCCTCATGATGTCGGTCGCATTCCTGAAATCCCAGGCCGGCCTCCCCTTATTGTGCAATGGGGCAATCCGGCGGTGGATGAAATCGGCCCCGATCATCTCGAGGGTGAGCCCGGCCGAAGTGAGGCGATGGATCCTGGTGGTGGCGACCATGAGCTTCTTGTCGTTGGCGTCGACCTTGCCCCGGTCCTTTCTGCGGACCGGCGGCGCCCGATGGACCCGGCAGAACTCCTGCAGATCTGCCTTCTCAATCCAACACCACCAGCCCCGCCACTCTTCTCACCTCTCCTTCTGGGCACCCTCCGGGTACGTACCCTTCTCCTGGGTCCTCGGGATCCAGGTGATGGACCCAGAGATGGCGCCCCCTGGCTGGATGCGAGGGTAGAAGTAATGGCGGAAGAGCGCTGTGCTGGGGAGCACTCCGGCAAAGCCTTCGTAGAGATGTGCGAAGAAGGCCATTCACGCCACGGCATTCGGCGTATGGTCCAGAAGATGGAAGCCGTAGGTGTGCATGACATCGTTGAAGAAATCAGAGAAAGGGGGGCAGAGCCCGCAGGAGAAGTAATCGACGAAGAAGGGGTACCGCTTTGGACCGACCTTGGCGCAGGAGGCGGGGATGACGCGCGTGGCGGGATGCCCCGACGTCTCCCTTCCCCATAGGGGCCTGAATAGGTCCCTGAGGGTGAGCACGTCGACCGTCGAGGGGAAGAAGGCGCGCTGCGTTCGGAGCACCACCAACTCGCCCTCCAGTGCCTCCTTCTCCGCGGCGTCCTTGGGCGCTCCCTTGCCCTTGCCTGTCTTAGGCGCCATGGCGGCTGAGAGGTGATGAGGGATCAAGGGCAATGGAGGCGCGGCGGTGGCAAACAGAGGCAAAAACTTTGGTGTGTGCTTGAGGAAGAAGAAGAGGGGGACGGTGGTTCCGAGATTGGAAAAGGCACAGAGGGTAAATGAGCAGCGCGCCTGCAGTTTTTCCTTTTTATGGGGAAGGCGCGGGCCGCCTCTTTACCATTTACCATGATGTGACGCAAGCGTGTAGCAACCGCCCATGCATGACCCCCACGTCGTGCATTCAACGCAGGTCATGGGGAAGCGCAACTGGCAAAGGAGTTACCGCAGTAAAGACTCTGCCACGCATGCCCGCGCACCGTTCTGGGCCTGGCCCAACAACGCTCTGCGCTTATGTGTGGCCTAGGCCCGGGGGCTCCTATCGGTGTATAAAAGTAGGGGCCCTTCTGTACCCCTTTACTTGTGCACGGGCAGTTGTAGCCACGCCTGCGGCCATGCTTGGCGGGGCAGAGAAGCAAAGAACAAGAATACCAGGGCAGCACTCAAGCCAGAGGCGCGAAGATCAAAGAGACAAGGTGGGCTTCCCCCGGCAAGAGCCTTGCCGGGGCGGCCTACGCGCCCCTGGCAAGAGCCTTGCCGGGGCAACTTGCCCGACACCAGCAAGGCCGCCACCCTTGAGCCTAAGAGTTTCGAAACCATCAACAACATTGGAACCAAGGCTCGGGAGGCGCCTGCGTTGTGGCATGCAGATCTTTGTGAAGACCAGAGGCCTGCGAGACTAGATGAGAACCAAAGTACAAAGGCCCCTGGCAAGATCCTTGCTGGGGACGACCATGAGACCCCGACAAGACCCTTGTCGGGGACATCCGCAGGGCCGCAACCAGGCCCATACCTACCAAGGCTCCGTCGCCCCGCGGCCGTTCCCAACACGGCGACCAGCTCGCTAACTAGGCGAACGCCTGCGTGGCAGCATGGAGCTTCTAGAACAACTAGCCAAGCACCTGTGTGGTGGCATGCAGATCTTCGTGAAGACCATGCCACCCCACCAGCTCAGTAGCCAGCCAGCCAGCGTGGCACTGCATGCCTCATCAGCTTGGACGCGCGTCGAAGCGAGGCGAGGCGGCGACAGACGGGACGAGATTCCTTGCCGTCCCCGATAAAGCAAGAGGGCACATCGGCAGCGCATTAAATGCGTTTGTCCTATGGTGCAAGGCGATAGACTTGAATACAATACATACTTCCCACCTCATGTGTGCCACTGTGGCAACCCCTTTGACTATAAAAGGAGGCTCGAGGCGTACTATGGAAGGATTCAGACTTTTTGGGCTAGGCACGGACCGCAGCTAGTTCAAGAACTCAAGAACACCAGATATACACCAAAGCAGGACTAGGGTATTACACATCGCTTGCGGCCCGAACCTGGATAAAATTCCCCCGTGTTGATCTTCTAAACCCGATCTTTCATAGCCCCGTGCCCAGTCAACCGTAGTAGGGATTCCCTGTGATCCCATAGGTGTCGTTTCCCCGACATACCATTTTCAAAACTGCTCTTAAACCGTGATGAATCTCGAAAAAATGTCAACATGGCGAAGTTGTGCCTAATCCATGGCTTTCTAGTATATTACATGCCTCGTTCCGATAAACGTTTAAAAATTAGAGCGAATATAGTACCCAAAAAAACATTGCATGCACTACAAAAAAATACACTTCCGTGATGATACGTGTTTGTTACAGTAGGTCACGTTTTTTGTCATTCATGTACATCCATGACGATTTTATAACAGAATCAAGATAGTCATACCTGTGCTGTCGTACAAGTGTTCCATGACATTACCAAAATTATCATCACGGAAGTGTCCAGTTCCATGACGATAAATCACGCGTCATAGAAGTGCTTTCATCAAGGGTGACCGACACGTGGCATCGACCGTAACGGGTCGTCGTTAAGCTATCGGGCCCGGTTTTGGATCCGATAACCCGTTAACAACCCGGACCAATGGGGAATTTCCACATGTAAAATTCTCATTGGCCGGAGGAAACACGTGTTTGCTTACCATTGGGACAGATGTCATCCACTCATTGGACATGAGGCGCCTATGATACGTCGACATGTGGCACGGCCCAATAGAGGCCCATTCCGGTGAAAAGGCCGGCTCAGCAAAAGGCCCACCATGTTTTTTCAAACACTAGTGGGCTGGCCCGTTAACGACGTGCCGTGTTTTGGGCCAAATTGAGGCCCATACCAGATCAGGCATGTTCACAGCCTGCCGTGTTTTGGGCCAAATTACGGCCCATATTGGATCAGGCCCGTTAACAGGCCACTATTATTTCGGGCCCATTCTAAGACAAGTTTGTATTTCAGCCTGTTAAATGCTCGTTTTCCAGTTCGGCCTGACAATAGTTTCGGCCTGTTAGCGGCCCGTGGTGCATCTGGGACATTGTTGGCCCTGTTTAACTTTAGGCCATTTAACGGCCCATGCAGAAACTGGGCTATTTCTTGTCTGAAGTAACTTTAGGCCTCTTAACGGCCCGTAGTCTTCGTGGATAAATTTCAGCCCAACTGGCCTATCGGCCTGTCAATGGCCGGTGTAACAGTTGGGCCTAATTACAGCCCGCATTGAATCCGGCCTGCTTACAGCCCATCTGATAATGGCCCGTGACACTTTTAGGCCTATGGCCCGCGTAGATACCGACCTGCTTAGAGCCCATAATATTATTGGGCCAAACGGGCCCGGGATATATTTTGGCCTATTAACTACTCGTCCTATTTGGGACAAACATGGGACTTAGGCAGTTTCGGCCTGTATTGGCCTGTGAATTTTTTGGCTCAACGCTAGCCCAATCTAGGTTTTAGCCTGTTAAAAGCCCATGGTATTCTCTGGCCCAGCTGGCCAGAACTTTACTCGACCTATTAAAGGCGGGAAACAACTATAAGGTTTAGACCTGCTAATATTCAAAGATGATTATAGGCCCACGTTTTGTCCCATATGACCAACGGGCCGGCCTGAAGACCGACAACACTGATATCCACTGAACCTTCCGGCCTAAATTACAGCATACTGACCAAGAATAAACCTAGACTATACAACAAAGAAATTACAACATATTACATCCCCTCAGCATCAAAGTTCGCCGCTAGTTATAATAAAGGGCAACTAGAAAAAATATTACATAAACTGGGCAGGTCGCCACTAGTGGAAGTTAATAGGTGGACAAAATAATAGACAGAACCGACAGCACTTCAACACAGTTCAAGAAAGGTTAGCCCAACCCAGGAGCTGCAGTGCAAGCAGCTTAGCAACCTGATGAGACTCCGCTTCTTTGGCGCTCATATCCACCAACTTAAGCTGCATAGCATCAACAAGTGTCCTATACTTACAGTTAATCTTGCATAGAGATTGGAGTTCCAGCCGTATTTGAGCGGAAGCATGTATTTCTGCTTGAATTTCAGACTGAAGAAGTCGAATAGATTCAGGCGGCGACTTCATCGAGCTTGTGTCACTGAGTAAGTTTGACACTACATCAAGATGTGACTTCGTGGTTGTATCCCTACCCTCAATATGTGTTGCCTTCTCCTCTGGAATATGTGTTAGAGGGTGTAAGTGCATCTAGTGCCACCCCTAGTTGGTTTTGGAGTATTGACGACAAACCTGGTTGAGGGACTAATGTGTTTGTGAGAATTGCAGGATAACACATGTAGTAGTCCCTCATTGATTCGGTTTACCTACCGGAGAAGACCCCTAAAAATGTGTGAAGACATTGAAGACAATGGAGGTATGTGAAGATATTCACAACGAAGATTATGACTCGAGAAGACGTTCACGTGAAGACTATGGAGTGCGAAGACATAGTTGTTCCGTAGTTTCCTTTTCTTCTTTGTTGAATCATAGGAACCACCGTACTGTTAAGTGGGGTCCAAGTGAACAAAGTCAGAGTGGCTGAAGTGATGCTCAACCAAATCCTATGTCTTCGAGCAAAGACAATGAGAGTAAATCTTATCCAGAGCTGGATGAGTCAACTTTACTTGTAGCCCAAGTCAAGCTACCGTGTGTGTTTGAAATCTGACCGTTGGACACGTGTCAGTTCCTTAGTGACCCAGGGTCATTTCGGACAAATCAGGTCGGGTTTCCTAGTGGCTATAAATAGCCCACCCTCTACACCATATATTGGTGGCTGCTCAGAGTTAGTGCACGGATTTTGTCGTTTGAGAGCAACCCACCTTGAAGCCTTTGAGAGAAAGATCCTTGCGAGGACAAAGCCCAAAACACCCAGAGCCAAAGTGTGTAAGGCATCACTGAAGTCTTTCTGTCTGCGTGACCTGAAGACTTGTTACACTTGAGGACTGTGAATCCTCCAGCCGGTTAGGCGTCGCGTTCTGAGCATCCAAGAGTCATTGTGGATTGCCTGTGAACGAAGTCTTTGAAGGTTTGGAAGTCTACCTTGAAGACTTCAGAGTGATTGGGCGAGGACTAAGTGTCCTTAGCTCAAGGGGAATAAGGTGAAGACGCGGTCTTCTGAGTTGAATCTCAGCCTCCCTAACCAGACGTACAGTTGTCACAGCAACTGGAACTGGTCCAAAAAATCCTTGTCCTCACCAAGCAACTGGTTCTATCTTCTCCCTCTCTTTTCTTACTGTTTGTCTTCGTGAAGTCATTGCCTACTTGCTTGATCTGATTGACTTCACTGTGTGACGACTATTACTATTTGTCTTCATACTATATTCCATCCTGATCCATACTACCTAGCTGCTAATAGTCTTCGTGCTTTCACTTCATTGAATACTTGACTATGGCTTTTATAGTGTATTCTACCTTCCGCTGCATGACAATAGGCTCATTTCTATCGTTTGTCTTCAAAGCCCCCGTGTTTTGAAGACTTTCATTAAAGTCGCCTATTCACCCCCCTCTAGTCGATAACTAGCACTTTCAATTGGTATTAGAGCAAGGTGCTCCCTTGTTTTGTGTGATTCAGTTTAACCACCTGGAGTTTTAGCTATCTCGACTGTAGGGATAATCAAAGTCTCCGCTGCGTGCCCTATCTTCGATGGCACTGATTACCCCTACTGGAAGAATAAGATGCATATGCATCTTGAAGCCATTGATGTCAACCTCTGGTATGTCGTCAAGAACAGCGTTCCCAAGGGCGGTGAAGGTGTCACCCCTGCTGATGTCAAGAAGTTTGTTCAACTGGATTCAACTGCCAAGAACATCATCTGTGGTCATCTGACCAAAGGACAGTATGGGCGTGTGAGCGCTCTGGAAACTTCGAAGCTAGTCTGGGACTGGCTCTCCAAGGTGAACGAAGGCGTCTCAACCCAGAGAGACTCAAGGATCAGTGTTCGTCGCAACCTCTTCAACCGCTTCAAGAGAAACGACAATGAGAATGTCCAGCTCATGTTTGATCGCCTCACTGACATCACAAATGAGCTTCATGCTCTTGGGGCCACTGAGATCACCAAGCATGAAATCTTGCAGACACTCCTGAGATCACTTGACAGCTCGTTTGACACCCTAGCCTTGATGATCCAAGAACGCCCTGACTTCAAGACTCTCGATCCGCCTGATATACTTGAGAGGCTCAACACACATGAGTTCCAGTTATCTAAGAAAAGAGATCTATGGTCCTAGCTACGGACGTACTCGCGCTTTGAAGGCAAAGGTGAAAGTGCAACTATCCCTAGGTGCTTTTGGTAATTCCTAACAACATATAGCTCATTGAGCTAACATCATTCCAAGATGAATATTTCAGGAAAAGCTCAATGGATGGCATGGCATGGATGAGAAAAGTGGATCCCTCAAAATGCTAAGGATAAAAGGATTGGCTCAAGCTCAAAAGCACAAGACTCTACATTTTATATTTTAGTGATCCAAGATCACATTGAGTCTATAGCAAAAGCCAATACTATCAAGGAGGGATGAGGTGTTGCTTAATGAGTTTCTTGCTCTCTGCTGCTTAGTGATATGCTCCAAAACCCTCAACTACTTTCTCATATCCACATATGACCTAAACCAAAATTCAAACTCGGCCCTACCGATTCTTTCTACCCGGCGCCACCGAGTTCAGATGTCATAGCCACTGCCACAAACCCTAGGCAAATCGGTCTCACCGAGATGGGATTGTAATCTCTCTGTTTCCCTTCGTAATGTTTGGTAACACCGAGATGAGCGATCGGTCCCACCGAGATTGCAATGTAAACTCCGTGTTTCCTTTTCGTAACATTTCGGTGTGCGAATCGGTCCCTCGAGTTTACCTGACCAACTCTCTGGTTAGCTTATTACCAAAATCGGTCTCACCGAGTTTGTGTAATCGTTCTCACCAAGATTACGTTATTCCCAAACCCTAACCACATCGGTCCTACCGAGTTGCATGTCGGTCCCACCGAAAATCCTAACAGTCACTAGATTTGCTAAATCGGTCCGACCGAGTTTACCAATTCAGTCCCACTGAGTTTGGCAAGTTGTGTGTAACGGTTAGATTTTGTGTGGAGGCTATATATACCCCTCCACCTCCTCTTCATTCGTGGAGAGAGCCATGAGAACAAACCTACACTTCCAACTTGTTGTTTCTGAGAAGGAACCACCTACTCATGCGTTGAGGCCAAGATATTCCATTCCTACCATATGAATCTTGATCTCTAGCCTTCAAATCCAAATATTCTTTCCACTCAAATCTTCTTTCCACCAAATCCAAATCCTGTGAGAGAGAGTTGAGTGTTGGGGAGACTATCATTTGAAGCACAAGAGCAAGGAGTTCATCATCAACACACCATTTGTTACTTCTTGGAGAGTGGTGTCTCCTAGATTGGCTAGGTGTCACTTGGGAGCCTCCAACAGGATTGTGGAGTTGAACCAAGGAGTTTGTAAGAACAGCGAGATCGCCTACTTAGAAGATCTACCGCTAATGAGGCAAGTCCTTCGTGGGCGGCGGCCATGGTGGGATAGACAAGGTTGCTTCTTCGTGGACCCTTCGTGGGTGGAGCCCTCCGTGGACTCACAAGAACTGCTACCCTTCGTGGGTTGAAGTCTCTATCAACGTGGATGTATGATAGCACCACCTATCGGAACCACGACAAAAACATCCGTGTCTCCAATTGCGTTTGAATTCTCCAAACCCTTCCCTTTACATTCTTGCAAGTTGCATGCTTTACTTTCCGCTGCTCATATACTCTTTGCATGCTTGCTTGAATTGTGTTAAGATTGCTTGACTTGTGCTAAAATAGCTAAAATCTACCAAAGACTAAAATTGGGAAAAGTATAATTTTT
The DNA here is from genome assembly GCA_021605145.1 of Aegilops bicornis. Taxonomy (NCBI): domain Eukaryota; kingdom Viridiplantae; phylum Streptophyta; class Magnoliopsida; order Poales; family Poaceae; genus Aegilops; species Aegilops bicornis. Next base: position 422,524,768 of record CM038675.1, on the reverse strand, counting down.
TATCTGGTCAAGTAGTATAATTACCCCCCCCCCCTCTAGACATACTTTCGATCCTACAAGTGGTATCAGAGCTTTGGTCTCCATTTGCTTCGATTTCCATAGCTTTTGGTGGTCATAGCCTTGGTTTCACAACCTAGGAGAGTATGGCGTCTAGCGAGGGAAATTATCATCGTAGAGGTCCTTACTTTGATGGTACTAATTTTGCTAGTTGGAAGCATAAGATGAAAATGCATATGCTTGGACATAACCCCGCCGTTTGGGATATTGTGTGTATTGGCTTGCAAGGTGAATTCTTTGATGGGAGAGAACCGAACCGTGAAGCTAGTGCGGAAGAGTTGGAGATGCTGTAATACAATGCTCAAGCTTGTGATATCCTCTTCAACGGATTATGCCTCGAAGAATTCAACAACATCAGCCCTCTTGAGAATGCAAAGGAAATTTGGGACACTTTGATTGATATGCATGAAGGTACCGACTCCGTCAAGGAATACAAGTTGGATGTGCTCCAAAGTCAACTTGACAAGTTCAAAATGAAGGATGGTGAAGGCATCGCTGAAATGTACTCTAGGCTTGCTCTTATCACGAACGAGATTGCGGGCTTAGGAAGTGAAGAGATGACCGACAAATTCATCATCAAGAAGATCCTAAGAGCTTTGGATGGAAAATATGATACCGTGTGCACATTGATCCAAATGATGCCCAATTACAAAGATCTCAAGCCAACGGAAGTCATTGGAAGAATTGTTGCTCATGAGATGTCGCTCAAGGATAAGGAGGAACTTCACAACAAGTCAAGTGGTGCTTACAAAAGCCTCATGTGAAGCCCCCACATCATCAAGTGAGAAACAAACCTTCAATGAAGAATTGAGCTTAATGGTGAATAACTTCAACAAATTCTACAAGAGTAGAAGCAAAGAGAGAAGTTCCAAGTCAAGGTCCTACAATGACAAAAGATCTTCCAGTCGAGAGCGCAATTGCTACAGTTGTGGGAGACCCGGACACTATTCCAATGAGTGTACGGCATCCCACAAAAGAAGAGAAGAATCACCACCAAGAGAGAGGAGGAGTAGAGATGATCGTTATGAACGAAGAACATCTCGGAGGAGCAAGGATTCGGAAAGGAGGGACAAGTCATCAAGGAGCTACAAAAAACGAAGACATCAAGCTCATGTTGGTGAATGGGTGTCCGACTCCGACTCCGGCAATCACTCCGAGAGAAGCTATCACTCCGACTCCGAATATACTCAAGATGAAGGTGTTGCCGGTCTAGCACTTGTGTCAAACAACTCCTATGACATATTTGATTCACCTAATGAAGGAATTGGAAGATGCTTCATGGCTAAAGGCCCAAAGGTAACACACCCCGAGTATGTTGATTTCAATAGTGATGAACATGACTTGCTAGGTGATGATGATTCACTTTTTGACAACTCTAGTGATGAATACTATGATGAAACGTCAATTAATCATGCTAATCAAGATAAAACGAATGACAATGATAAGGAGAAGATTGAGCTTTTAACTAAAGAACTAAACATTCTTAAGTTAGCTCATGAAACTATCTTAGAAGATCATCGAGAACTTTTAAGGACTCATGAGAAGTTACGCTTTGAAAAGCTCAATCTTGAGCAAGAGCATGAGTTCTTAAAGGCAATCAATGATGATCTAAAAGTTCTTCTTACATTGCCAAGCGTTTACTCTCATCTACTTACATGCCTCAAGTCAAGTCCATTAACAAAAACAAGAAGGATTCTTCCTCTAGTAGTAACAATAATCATGCTAAATCAAATGTTGTTGCTTCTAGTAGTTCTCTTGATTCCACTAATGATTCTCTTAGCCAACTTACACTTTAGCAAGAAAATAGCTTATTGAAGGGAATTATAGAGAAAGGTGTTTACAAGAGCCTTGCCGGGAGTAAGCAATTTGAGGAAATTGTACGCATGCAAGGAAGGCACCGGAAGAACCAATGTGTTGGTTTTGAACGAAAGTTCAATGCCAATGGAGTTGAGTGGGAAGAAGATCAATACCCCAAGACGAAGTTTGTTCCTCAACAAGAGAAGTATGATCCTACTTCCTTCAAGGGAACAAGCTCAAGATGATCTTCCACCACAAGACCACAAGCAAAAAGTCAAGGACAAGCTTCAAGAGGAGATTGATGCATTTGAAGAAGCTCCTAAGGCCTTGGTCAAGTGGGTTCCCAAGACTACGAGAAGTTCTACTTCATCAAGTACGACTACAACTCCATGGATTCCCATCAAGATGATGTGGATCCCGAAGAAGAAGAACTAGAGAGTTCCTGAGGGTGACTCCACCAACATATTTCACTCATATCATTTTGGCAATAACAAGTGCAATCAACTTCCACATCTTGCACTAGTTCAAGGAGTCACAAACCCTCTTGTTGGTAAGGCAAGGTACAAGGTAATCTAATGCTTTCATAGACATCATCTTGTGTGTGCATAACTATATGTCTATGGATATCCTTGTTTGTTCCTTGTGGGACTAACCCGTGTAGGTATTGAAAGTGCAACTCACTCCAAAGGATTGCTCCAAATGATCTTCATCAACATTGAGCATCCACATCTTCAACACCTACATGAAGTCATCATCGACAAAACCCAAGGTTAGTTCATCCCCCTAAGGGGGGATCTCACATCTAGGGGGAGCTTAACTCTAAGAATTGAGTCAAAGCAACTCTAATGGTGTGAACACATCAATGCATTATGTAAAAGTGGTAACCCACTTGAGCTTAAACGCTGAGTATGACCTATGATCAAATGTTCTCATTTGACTCCTAAGTCAATATACTCATATATAGATGACCTAGTCATCGCCAATTGTTTGATAGATGCTAGAATTGTTTGTGCATGCTTTGCCACATATTTAGTTTGCAATTTTATTGTGTGAGCATGTTGGTAGCATATTTTACTCATTCGAGGACATCCACTTGTTGTTTGATTGATTGGTTTCATTTTCTTTTGCCAAGTGGATGGACAAGAATGCCTAAGAACCTTCTCTAGCTATTTATGCTTTTCTCGTCTCAAACTCTATTCATGCTACATCACAAAATTTGATCAAGTCAGATTCGAACCACTCTGTGTGAGGAGAACTCGGAATCCCCGATTCGTCATAGACTTAAACTTCCAAAACTTCTTTGTGCGTTTCGGTCTGACCGATTCCTCCATTTCGGTCATACCGAGATCACTAAGCCGATCTAGGTTTTCAATCTCGGTGAAACCAATTTGAATTTTTCGGTCACACCAAGTTGCTATAACTGTCAACAGTTATGCATCTTGGTGCCACCGAGTTGTTCCACTCGGTCACACCGACAGGGTTGGGCTATATATACTCACGGGCAAAAATTTGGAAACTTTCTCCAAATACCTTCGCCCGCAGATAGCTCACTCTGCCTCCAGGGTCTCTGGATCATCCTCCTCGTCGCCAACCTCCTCCAGTCGCTGGTCTCTGCCGCAGTCAACGGAATTCAACCCCGCCGTTGCCACCGTAGCAAGTTCATCGCCAAGCTAGGGTATGGACTCGATCACAGTGATATCCCCGTCCGATTCCTAGCACATTGTGTTCATCATGATTCTTGCTACGATTGAAACTATTCTATCCAGTCAAAACAATCCATAGTTTAGAAGTGAATTGAAAATTTAGGGTTAGGTTTCCGCCAAAACCATCTCGGACCCACCGAGTTGCAGAACTCGGTTCCACTGATTCGGCTAAAGCCATTGCACAAGTGATTCTCGTTCTGACCGAGAATTTCAAATCGGTGTGACCGAGTTCAGGGCTTTATGAAACCCTAGCAGTCTCGGTGCCACCAAACTGTGACTCGGTCTGACCGAGTTCACTAGTTTAGGTTCCAAAAGCTGCTTCGGTATCACCGAGTTTGCAAATCGGTTGATCCGGAATGCTTTCTGTGGAAAACTAAAACTAAGTTTTTGACTCATTCTTTTGCAAAAACCTCTGTATTTTGTGATGCTCATCCACTCTATCTCATCTATATCTATTCCACGAGTGGTCTGCAATCGGTGTTTGCAATATGTCCGATCAGAGTGACAGCCAGAACAAGTCAGAGGAGCAGATTCAAATGAGTGAGGGCACTAGTCCCTCTAGCAGCTCTGATGAGGGTAGCAGGAGCACTCCAAGCAACTTGCCCAAAGCTGCCACCAAGGCTAGAAAGAAGAGAACCTCAGAATCTGAGGATGAAGACTATGCGGCTGTTGAGGATGAGGCCATTTCCAAGAAAAATGTGCTCAAGAAAGAATATAGCTCAGCTGCAGCAACTAAGCCAGGTTTGAAGACGAAAAGGGCAGCAGGAAGACAACCCATGTCTAAAGCCAGAGCCTCCACTCAAGCATCATTGGAATCTGAACCCAAAGAGGCTGCTGCAGAAGGGAAGAAGAGGAAGGAAAGGGTCAAAAAGACCATGGCCAGAGTTATTGGAAAGCCTTCCATGATGGAAGAAGAGGAAGAAGAGGTTGCTGCACTAGCACCCAAGGCTCAGAAGCTTATGGGTGATGCTATCAGGACAGGGGCTGCATCATCAAAGCCCAAAGAAGCACCCAAAGCTGCCTACAAGCCCAAGATTGCACCAAAGAGGAGTACTAGAAACATTCCATTTCTTTGAGAAGAACAAGGCTCCAATGCCTAAAATTGTTCTTGAGGAAGAAGATGATGAGACACATGTCTTGAGAAAATTGAAGCCAAAATTCCAGATCATAATGATGCTCATCCTGTAGCTGAGAACATGAAGATCGGGAGAGACTGTGATTGAGGCTATGGAGAGAGTCAGATCCATATGTCACCAGAAGGAGGACTGCTGTTGACTACAGGTTCCACACAAAGGAACAACATGATTTCTATGAGACAGTGTTGTTGGACAAGAAGCCTATAGTGTGTGACATGAGGTGGGTGGACTGGACCTACATAAACGAGAATGAGGAACACTATCCTGGTGTGTATGACAGTTTCATTGCATGTGGAGTTGCATACTTTGTTGGGCAGAAGCTCACAAAGTGGAATGAGGAGCTCATAATGCAATTCTACTCCACAACTCTCTTCTATCCCGATGGCAGGTTTGTTTGGATGTCTGAAGGTACAAGGTGCCAATCAACTATTGAGGAATGGGCAAATCTAATCAATGCACCTAAGGAGGAAGAGGATGACTTGGATGTCTATGCCAAGAAGAAGATGGATCACAACTCTATGGCACATATGTACAAGGAGATCCCAGATGCTGCAATAGAATCACACAAGTTTGGATCTGTACATTATCTTCTGTCAGGACTGTCGACCATCAACTGTATCCTCAGGCATACTCTCTTGCCCAAGTCAGCTGATCACAACATGGTCCGAGGCCATGCAATAAATCTGCTACACCTATTTGATGTGCCACAGAAGTTCAAGGTCATGAGCCTTATAGTTGAGACTATCAAGAGGACAGCTGCTGACCAGAAGAGGAGTTGTGGATATGCCCCACAGATCCAGGAGCTGATTAACTCCAAGATGGGCACAGGCACATACCTATTGGATAAGGAGCATATGCCTATCTATCCATACTTTGAGGACAACCAAGTGGTTATGGATGAAGATGAACCATCTTGATTGCAAGCACAAGCTAAGAAGGAGAAGGCAAGGACCGAGAAGGCTGCCAAGATGCCAACAATGGAAGAGGCATCTCAAGATTTTTTGAAGAGCAAACAGGATCAACTTGGCTACTTGATTGCATCCACTCGAGGATTGAGAAGGGGCTGGCCACCTTGACTCGAAACCAGGAGAGCTTGGAGAGGATCATGGAGCGAAGTTCTATGACTTGGATGTGAAGGTCACAAAGATCCAAATTGCCGTTGAGCAGCTTCAGGATGATATGCGGGAGAGGAAGGGCAAGACAACCACAGATGCATTTGCCAGAGTGCCTAGAGCTCGAGAACAGTGCAGTACCAAAGGATGTACACGAGCCACTTCATACGCACTACCATGCCTTGAGTGCCACCAGCTCCAAAGACCTACACCTCCAGCTCCATCTACATCAAGCGATGCTTTCGTCCTTGGCGTTACTGTCTTCACCACCACCTAAAGATCAAGCACGAGAGTCGATCTAGTGCTATGCATTTTCTATGAACTTTTGGTAACTTGTTGCCAAAGGGGAGAAAAATGTATAGATCATAGGCTTAGAGAGAGTGTTGCTTTTTGTTCTCTCTTGCTTTGGTGGTTGAACTTTATTTGCTTGTTTGAGATACATTATGTACATGTGATACCTGGATGATCATGTGTTTGATCATATGCTATATTTATGCTTGTTGGATGACATTATCCTTTTATCTCTATATGATCGTTCACTTTGCTTGGTGATGAGTGCATGTATTCAATCATTATCATTTTGAGCGCACCACCAAGATGTATGTGACATGGAAGAGTTACCCAGGAGCCTAACTCCTTGTGCATTTGCAGTCCAAAGCAAATCTTAAACTATGCACAAATTTAGGGGGAGCTCTTGCTTATCACATACTTCTCAAAGCGACAATGTTTTTCACTCTTATTATCATTTGTCGAAGCTTTGATCTATATGTTGTCATCAATTACCAAAAAGGGGGAGATTGAAAGTGCAACTATCCCTAGGTGGTTTTGGTAATTCCTAACAACATATAGCTCATTGAGCTAACATCATTCCAAGATGAATATTTTAGGAAAAGCTCAATGGATGGCATGGCATGGATGAGAAAAGTGGATCCCTCAAAATGCTAAGGATAAAAGGATTGGCTCAAGCTCAAAATCTCAAGACTCTACATTTTATATTTTAGTGATCCGAGATCACATTGAGTCTATAGGAAAAGCCAATACTATCAAGGAGGGATGAGGTGTTGCTTAATGAGTTTCTTGCTCTGATTGCTTAGTGATATGCTCCAAAACCCTCAACTACTTTCTCATATCCACATATGACCTAAACCAAAAGTCAAACTCGGCCCTACCGATTCTTTCTACCCGGCGCCACCGAGTTCAGATGTCATAGCCACTGCCACAAACCCTAGGCAAATCGGTCTCACAGATAGGGATCTCGGTCTCACGGAGATAGGATTGCAATCTCTCTGTTTCCCTTCGTAATGTTTCGGTACCACCGAGATGAGCGATCGGTCCCACCGAGATTGCAATGTAAACTCCCTGTTTCCTTTTCGTAACATTTCGGTGAGCGAATCGGTCCCACCGAGTTTACCTGACCAACTCTCTGGTTAGCTTATTACCAAAATCGGTCTCACCGAGTTTGTGTAATCGGTCTCACCGAGATTACGTTATGCCCTAACCCTAACCACATTGGTCCTACCGAGTTGCATGTCGGTCCCACCAAAAATCCTAACGGTCACTAGATTTGCTAAATCGGTTCGACCGAGTTTACCAATTCGGTCCCACCGAGTTTGGCAAGTTGTGTGTAACGGTTAGATTTCGTGTGGAGGCTATATATACCCCTCCACCTCCTCTTCATTCGTGGAGAGAGCCATGAGAACAAACCTACACTTCCAACTTGTCGCTTTACGAGAAGGAACCACCTACTCATGTGTTGAGGCCAAGATATTCCATTCCTACCATATGAATCTTGATCTCTAGCCTTCCCCAAGTTGCTTTCCACTCAAATCTTCTTTCCACCAAATCCAAATCCTGTGAGAGAGAGTTGAGTGTTGGGGAGACTATCATTTGAACCACAAGAGCAAGGAGTTCATCATCAACACACCATTTGTTACTTCTTGGAGAGTGGTGTCTCCTAGATTGGCTAGGTGTCACTTGGGAGCCTCCAACAAGATTGTGGAGTTGAACCAAGGAGTTTGTAAGGGCAAGGAGATCGCCTACTTCGTGAAGATCTACCGCTAGTGAGGCAAGTCCTTCGTGGGCGGCGGCCATGGTGGGATAGACAAGGTTGCTTCTTCACGGACCCTTCGTGGTCGGAGCCCTCCGTGGACTCACAAGAACTGCTACCCTTCGTGGGTTGAAGTCTCCAACAATGTGGATGTACGATAGCACCACCTATCGGAACCACGACAAAAGCATCCGTGTCTCCAATTGCGTTTGAATTCTCCAAACCCTTCCCTTTAAATTCTTGCAAGTTGCATGCTTTACTTTCCGCTGCTCATATACTCTCTGCATGCTTGCTTGAATTGTGTTAAGATTGCTTGACTTGTGCTAAAATAGCTAAAATCTGCCAGAGACTAAAATTGGGAAAAGGATAAGTTTTTATTTGGTCAAGTAGTCTAATCACCCCCCTCTAAACATACTTTCGATCCTACAAAAGGCTGTTTTCTCATCTGAAGAAGAATCTGAGTGCAGTTCTGGAGATCATGAAGACATTGGAAAGGAGCTTGCTATGCTTGTGAATAAGTTCCAGAAATTCACCAAGAAGAAAGGCTTCAGAAAGTCTTCAAGATGCAGCTCGAGAAATGATGAAGCTTCTACTCATGACCACAAGAAGGGAACATGCCACAAGTGCAAGAAACCTGGTCACTTCATCTCCGAGTGTCCTCAGTGGGACAATGAGAACAAGAAGAAGAAGAGCAAGGAATATGATTCTAATGACAAGAAGAAGAAGAAGAAGAAATCCTCAAAGTCTTCTTCCAAGTCTTCGTCCAAGTCTTCATCACATAAGAAGAGCTCATCTGGCAAGGCTCGTGATTTTGTTGGCAAGGAAATGGATTCAGAGGAGGAGTCTGCTTCTGAGGAGACAGAGTTGGAGTCTGAGGAGGAGTCCGACTCTGGCGTTGCAAGTCTAGCTCTAGCCACAGCCTACTGACAAGGACGTTGCCAAGTCCATCTTAAACTCTGAAGACAATGGCTCTGTCATCAACGCGGATGCTAATGACAAGGACGACTCTGCCCCCACCTACTGCTTCATGGCACACGGTGCCAAGGTAAACTCATGCGATGCTTACTTTCAAACATCAAGTGAAGATGACTCTGATTGTGAATCCAAACCTAGCTACAAAACACTTGCTAAAATTGCAACTGAACAACATAAAGCTATGGAACATATTCAAAAACTGTTAGACAAAAGTGATGACCTGTTGGATGCTGAAATGACCCGATCTCAGTCCTTAATTGAAGGCATAATAAATCATCATGTTAAGTACGAGGAACTTGAAATTCTTCATGAAATGCTCTCAACAACTCACGAAAAGCTTTCCTATGATTATCTTCAAAGGAAGCAAGAACTCGAGAAATTGAGAGCAGTTCATGAAGATCTTCAAAAAGAGAACGAGTCACTTCGTGCTCAACAGATCAGTCCCGCTCAGGAAGGATTTGAACCACCATGTCTAAAATGCCTTGAGCGTGATAACGCTACTTCTGTTGCTGAATGTTCCACTACTGCTACTGCTGCAATATCTTCAACTGCTGATGTGGTAACTACCCCTCTGCTGAGGATGCCACTACTATTGCTGATGAAAATGCCAGGCTGAAGACATTGCTTGAGACTGGGATGTACAAAAGTCTCAAAGGGCATCAGACATTATGTGATGTCCTCAAAAAGCAGATTCTGAACCGTAACCCTAGGAATGAGGGTATTGGGTTCGAGAGGAAAATGAATGCTGATGGTTCTTACGGGAAGCCTGAGCAGTACCCCAAAACCACATGGGTTGCTGCAACGGGACCTTCAATGGACCCATCCACCTTATCTGGCTTCACTTGTGCTAACCCGATTATCATTGATGAATCCTTTGATGCAAACTATAAACTGTTTAAGAATCAGAATGGTGAAGTGTTTGCTGTATATTGGTACTAAGCTGCAGTAAATGGACCACCCATGAAGAAGATCCGGGTCCCAAAAGTGTCTTGAGAATCTTCCCGTGAATGTCATCATGACATCACTGTGGAAGAAGACAAACCCAGACCAAAGGCTTCATATGGCCCAAAGGCTTCATACAGACAGAGGACTCACCAGAGTCACCCTAACGCCAATGTTTTGCAGGGAAATCATACTCAGACTTATGAATATGAGCGTGTATCATCAAACCGCTATATTCATAAGACTAAGAACTATTCTGCTTATTCATATGTGTATTATTCACCACCTACAAGGCTTTTTGCTATGGCTCCAAAGCCAAAGTTCTCAGATCCTGCACTTACACTCAAAGCCACCCCTGAAAATGTGGGTGGTTAAGAAAACTTAACTCTCTTTCGCAGGGAAAGGTCTCCAGCCGGAAATCAAAGGTGTCTGATGCTTATGCTGGGGACCTAAAACATTGTGGGGCGCAAGATAAAATGCCCAAATGGTCTTACTATGTATTTTGTTCCTGAATCGCTTGCCAATCATCCTATCAGTCCTAACCTTGATCTGAGCTTTGATAATCCTCTTGTACGTCAAATGTTTATGCTTCACAATACTCTTGGTGAAGCCTATCCCCCTAACTATATTGTAGGGTATGACACCAAATGCTTCAGAATGGATTATGGACAGTGGATGCACTAATCACATGACTGGTGATCAAAATCTTCTCATGGACTCAACCTTACGTCCATCTAACAAGAGTCACATCACATTTGCGGACACTGGTAGAAGCAGGGTATTGGGTCTAGGTAAAGTTGCAATCTCAAATGATCAGCACATGGATAAAGTGATGCTTGTTGAATCCCTTGGTTTCAACTTAATGTCTGTCTCAATGCTTTGTGATTTGAACATGATTGTGATATTTGGAAAATATTGTTGCCTTGTTCTAATGGAATCTGACAAGTCTCTAGTCTTTGAAGGGTACTGGAAAGATGATCTATATATGGTAGATTTCTCAGCAAGACCACAGTTGGCCATTTGTATTCTAGCAAAAGCTTCAGAGTGCTGGCTCTGGCATCGGAGGCTAGGGCATGTGGGCATGAGGAACTTGTACACACTTGTGAAGAAGAAACACGTCGTAGGCATCGAGGGTGTCAAGTTCAAGAAGGATCATCTGTGTGGTTCAGGCGAAGCTGGAAATATGACGAGGGCCAAGCATCCATCGAAGACAATTATGACTACATCTCGTCCCTTCGAGCTGCTTCACATGGATCTCTTTGGCCCTACTAACTACTCTACTCTCACTACCACTGCTTGCCTCTATGGCTTCGTCATAGTTGATAATTACTCAAGATATACAAGGGTGCATATAATCCTTTACAAGAATGAAGTGCAGGATGTCTTCAGATGCTTGGCCAATCGTGCCATGATGAACTATGGCATCAAGATCGAGCACATCAGAAGTGACAACGGCACAGAGTTCAAGAACACCGGCCTTGATCTTTACCTTGATACATTAGGCATCACTCATGAGTTCTCTGCTCCATACACACCTCAACATAATGGCATTGTGGAGCACAAGAATAGAACACTTATCGAGATGGCTCGGACGATGCTTGATGAATACAAGACTCCAAGGAAGTTTTGGCCTGAAGCTATTGATACTGCATGCCATGTCATCAACCATGTTTATCTTCATAAGCTTCTGAAGAAAACATCTTATGAGCCCCTAACTGGTAAGAAGCCAAACGTCAGTTACTTCAGAGTATTTGGTGCTAGGTGTTGGATCAAGGATCCACATCACACTTCAAAATTTGCACGGAAAGAACATGAAGGTTTTATGCTTGGTTACGGAAAGGCTAGCACTCCTACAGAGTCTTCAACCTCTTTCACTATAAAGTTGTTGAAACTGTGGATGTGCGGTTCGATGAGACTAACGGCTCGCAAAGAGAGCACCTGCCAAATGTGCTAGATGAAGCTCCTCCTAGTGAATCTATCAAGCTTATAGGAACTGGAGAAATCATACCTTCTGAAGCATACGCTAAAGAGGAACTTATCATTTCTGCGCCTAATCAACCTGAAGACAATACTCAGCCTGAAGCCAATGCTAAAAATGAAGACAATGATCAGCAAGAGCAAAATCTTCGTCCAGTTCACTCTCGTGTTGCAAATGAAGTACAGCTTGAGAAGATAATTGATAGCATCAATGCACCAGGTCCACTCACTCATTCAAGAGCAACATAACTAGCAAATTTCTGTGGGCATTTTGCATTTGTCTCAATATCTGAACCCAATAAAGTTGCTGAAGCCTTCATGGAACCTGAATGGATTCAAGCTATGCAAGAAGAGCTTCAACAGTTTGAGCTGAACAATGTGTGGGAATTGGTCAAGCGTCCTGATCTCCGCAAGCACAACATCATAGGCACCAAATGGATATATCGCAACAATCAAGATGAGAATGGTAAAGTTGTCAGAAACAAGGCTCGTCTTGTTGCTCAAGGATGTACTCAAGTTGAAGGGATTGACTTCGATGAAAAATTTGCTCCAGTGGCTAGGCTTGAAACCATACGCATACTACTAGCCTACGCCAACCATCACAACATCCTTCTGTACCAAATGGATGTGAGAAGTGCCTTTCTCAAAGGCAAGATTGAAGAAGAAGTGTATGTTGCAGAACCACCTAGCTTTGAAGATCCAAAACATCCTCATATGGTATACAAGCTCAACAAGGCATTGTATGGCCTCAAACAAGCCCCTCATGCTTGGTATGACACACTCAAAGACTTCCTGAAGAGCAAAGGCTTCAAACCTAGTTCTCTAGATCCTACACTCTTCATGAAGACATATGATGGAGAACTGTTTGTGTGCCAGATCTATGTGGATGACATTATCTTCGGCGGTACTAACCAGAAATACAGTGATGAGTTTGGGCACGTGATGCAAGACCAATACCAGATGTCCATGATGGGTGAGCTGAAGTTCTTCCTAGGTCTTCAAATTCGTCAGCAAAGCAATGACATCTTCATATCTCAAGAGAGATACCTCAAAGACTGCCTGAAGAAGTTTGGAATGCAAGATTGCAAAGGTTACACGACGCCAATGCCAACCAAAAGCCATCTGGGTCATGACGCCAATGGTAAAGAGTTCGATCAAAAGGGATACCGCTCCATGATTGGTTCTTTACTTTATTTATGTGCATCTAGGCCAGATATCATGCTTAGTGTTTGCATGTGTGCCCGGTTCCAAGCGGCACCAAAGGAATCGCATCACTTAGCTGTGAAGCCAATTCTTCGATATTTGGCTTACACCCCAACACTAGGATTATGGTATCCAAAGGGCTTAGAGTTTGATCTAGTTGGATTCTCAGATGCTGATTATGCTAGTGACAAGGTGGATCGCAAGTCTACATCAGGCACATGTCACTTTCTGGGACGATCACTTGTCTGTTGGTCTTCAAAGAAGCAGAACTATGTGTGTCTCTCCACTGCTGAATCTGAATACATTGTCTTTGGATCTTCTTTGCTCAGCTTCTATGGATGAAGCAGACTCTCAAGGACTATGGCATCCATCTGAAGCAAGTACCACTCTACTGCGACAATGAAAGCGCCATCAAGATTGCCAACAATCCAGTTCAGCACTCGAAGACAAAGCACATTGAAATTAGTCATCACTTTCTTAGAGATCATGTCATGAAGGAAGATATTGATATAATTCACGTCAACACTGAAGAGCAATTGGCAGATATCTTCACAAAGCCCTTGGATGAGAAAAGGTTTTGCAAGTTGCGGTGTGAGCTAAATATCTTAGAATCCTCAAATGTCCTGTAATTGGACACACATCCTAACACTTATGCATGTTGATGACTTAGATGTGCAACACACAAATTAACATGTATCTTCAATCAATGAAGACATACACTCGAAGTGTTAATACATTAATGCAAAATTTGACTTCGGAGCGCCACGATAATTGTGCGCCGTGTCTGGGTCTAATACTTCCTATACGATGGGTAACGCCACCACCAAACCTTTGTTTGAAGTTTTTCATTGGGCGTCTCATTTGCAAAGTCTTCGCATTTGATTTATCTTCGACCTTAATTTGACCTCATGTTTATCTTCACCATATTGATTTGGTCTTACTCAGATATATACATATATTGTGTTCTATCCTCTATAGCATTCACTTATAGCTATGTCTTCTTGCTTGAATCTTTTGATCTAAGTGAATGTGATCGGACCCTAACCTCTTCTATGCTTCTACCTCAAATTCTATCTATCCAAATCATATGCATTCTAATGAAACTGTCAAATGTCTTCTCTGCGTTCTTGTTAGTAGAAGATAAAGAGACAAAAGTTAAATCTGTTTTAAATGTTATATCCTTATTACCTGAAACCCGGAGAAGCCGAAAAGACGACCCGACAGTCCAGGCGTGCGTGGGAACATAGAACAACTTCCAATCTGTTGCATGTTCGCCACGTGTCCCTCAGATGTGAACCGCTAGGGGAACCTGTGTAATTGCGCTGTGCTATCCCTTTCCTTATAAATACACATCACATCACGGTCAAAATCCTTCTCCCACGTCTCCACCTTGCACAAACCCTAGCGCCACCGCTAGCTCTCGACGACGCCGATGACAAAGCGCTTAGCTGCCGCAACCTCACCAACGCCGTCCTCACGCCGACCGCGGACCTTGTTTCCTCCTCCGCCGCCGTAGGTGTCTTCCATCGCCAAGTTAGGGCACGGGAGATTGAACTACTTGGCCACCCACTCCACTCCGTCTAGCAGTTCTTCGTGCGGTAATTAAAGCTTACTTTTACTGCCTTTTTGATTCGATAGACTCATCCGTCTCCACCAAAAGTGGTTTCTAAACCCACAAAATTGAATCTATCCTGTTCTACATCTCATATCATGCCTAGTATATTCACTTATGCTTCACAACTAGTTCGATTCCTCACTGTCGGATTTCGGGTTCCGGCAGACCCTCTAGGTTCGAACTCTGGGGTGCACGCGGAGATCTCACCCCCTACCAACCTGCACCTCGTCGCCTCGCAAGGATCTAAACTACAAAAAGAGCAACACAAGGGACACAAGGTTTATATGGTTCGGGCCACCATTGTGGTGTAATACCGCATCCGGTGTATGGTGTGGTGGATTGCCTCGAGGCGATGATGAGCAGACAGGAAGAACAGCCTCGCGAGGTCCGTTCTTGGCGGTCTGACGAACTGCTAGGGGAGTTGGTCGCTCTCTCTCTCTCTCTCTCTCTCTCTCTCTCTCTCTCTCTAGATTGCTTGATCTCTAGCTCTGCTCGATTCCGGATCCCTCTACCCTGTGGGTGGCCAGTCCTATTTATAGGCAAAGGCCCTGGGCCTCTTCCCAAATATTGAGCGGGAAGGGCGCCAACAATTGGCCATTTTGAAGGGGAACATCTAGTACACTTATCCTGACTAAATTTGGCCCTCGCCTGTCAAAGGCTCTGACGATGACGCCGGCTTGGGCCCCACGATGACCTCCTACCTGCCGTTGTGTTGGTCTTGGTCTTGTTCCACCGAAATGGTTGCCTTTGCTTGATGCTCTCGCCTGCGCTTGCCTCCTTTGCACCAAAGAGGAAATGAGGACACTACGCGGGCTGGCGCCTTCCTGGCACCCTCGGTCGTCATGGCTTGCGTCATGGGCACCTCGTGAGGTACCCCGCCTTGATCTCTCCGCCTCCTCGCGAGCCAGCCTGACGAGGTCGTGCCTGAGGAAGCTTCCTGTCATCCGCCCCACGAGGCTTGGCCCCTCGCGAGGGTCTTGAGCTTGTGCTGATGAAGATGGGCCATGCTGGGCCACCCCTTGAGCCACGCCGCAAGCCGCAGGCAGGCAAGTCTGGGTACCCCGTTCCCAGAACGCCGACAGCAGCCCCCGGGGCCAAGGCGCGCCTGGACTTGGCTTAGCAGGGAAGCGAAGGGGCAAGTGCGAAGCACTGCGGGCCCCAACAGCCTGCGGCCTTGGGCGTCGTGTGGCAGTTGATTGGACGTGGGCGTCTCTGCTTCCCCACGATGCCTCGGCGACTGCACGAATTGACAAGAGAGCGGTACCTGTTCTAGGCTTTACCTCCTTTGCCTTCTCCACCATTGCCTGCATCCCCTTTCTTGCGCCTATCCTTCCTGCTTTCGAAATCCCCAGATCTACTCCGACCGCGTGCCCTAGCAAGATATGGCGCCACGCCAGACCCCGGTCGGAGCTTGGTACTCGCCTGCTTTGGACTCCCCTAACGTGTCGGAGAAGAGCCTTGCCCGGGCGCGCCAGATGGTGGCGACGCAAGGCAACGACGGGGCAGCGGTGCACAGGGCTGGCTCCGCCCTTCCTGAGGACCAAGGAAGCACCTTCTATCCGCCCTTCGTGAGCGCCATTGCCGCCGGTCTAGTGCCTACCTTTTCTGAGTTCTTCTTTTCTGTCCTCCACCATTACAAACTGCAAGCTCTGCACCTCCACCCCAACTCTGTTCTTCTCCTGGCGATCTTCGCCTACTATTGTGAGGCTCATGTCGGGTGCAGCCCTCAAGGCCTTGCTGCGCCACTACTTCTACCTCCGGCCTCTCGCAGCCCCATCATCAAGGCGTCTTGAGCTTTGTCGCGTACGGCAGCTCCAACGCCATCTCGAAGCCCGGGAAGAGTATTGAAGGCTTCAGGAGCAAGTGGGTCATGGTAGATGCTGGGCGCATCCATCCTCGGCTGATTCTTCCCACGGAGCAGCCCACGCCCATCGACGATTGGTCTCGCGCGGAACTCGTGGGTCCCCGCCAAGCTTGATCTTGGAGAAGATGGGCCGCGGACCACTGTGGCCGGGCAACATGGCGGCCTGACCGACTGACAGGCGTCTCTCCTGAGGGAGTTCCTGGAGCATCGGGTGGCCCCGCTTCGTCAGTACTCGCTTCTGCTATGGAGGCCTCGCCTGAGCCCCGTAGTCTTGGTCGACGAAGATCTGGTGGCGGTCCTCCAATCTTTGGTCGGGGCAGACGTGGCGAGGCTGGAGGGCGCTCCTGTACCCCTGTTCCTTCGAGATGATTGGGAGCAGGTGGTGGACTCCATGCCCGCTTTCAACGGGGACGGGCCTGTGCCCGCGGAGGTTCCCGAGGACCCGGCGGCCCTGGCGACGGTGAACGTGTCCTCCGGCGACTCTAGTGGAGAGGAGGAAGAAAAGGAGCGGGGAGAGGGGCCCGACTCCGAGGCGACCGACTGGGAGTCGAGAGCGCCCCTCCCACGGCGCAGGTCCCGCGCTCTCCGCCTCTTGCCGGATAACGATGAGGATGGCGATGAGCGGGGCGGCGAGAGCTTGCCCCTGATCCCAAAGAAGGACAAGACGGGGCTGGTCCCCCGCGGGTCTGCCCCGGTTCCGAGGCGATCTGCAGACGCGCCTCCTGCTCCCGAGCCTCTTGAGGCTGATCCCTGCAGCCGGCTCTCGGGCTTCATGTTCGGCCGGAGGTTGCTCGAGCCCGCGAGCGATGACCAGTAAGTGCTTGATTCTTGTTTTACTTCTTGCTTTGTTGTTGAGGCTTGATATCTGTATTACTTGGCTAGGCTGGCGCCTGCGGCGAAGAAGCTGAAGGGGCTCCTGAGGCTTCGTTCGGGGCAGCGCCTGTCCGCGAAAGAAGGTGACGGCAAGACACGGGCCTCTCCTGCCCGGTCATCCTCGCGAGGCCTGGCGGAGCTAGCTGGGGCGATCCCAGCCCCCATGGCCCAAGCGACTCCTGAGGTATCCTTGTCTGATGCCACTGCCGCAGTCGTCGGGGCGCAGAAGGTCCCGTCTCATGATGTTGTGATTACGCTGTCGTCCTCTCCTCCTACTCCGCCAACTGTTGTCTCTCCGACTCCTTCTACTGTCCTGGATCGTGCTGCTGCTCAACTGGACCGGCTGCAGCAAGATCTTCTGGGCGCCTACCCTCGCTTGGTGGCCGGACGCTTGGAGCTGGCCTTCGGCTGGGTTCGCTATGATGCTTCGATTCGAGCGGCGCTGGTTCAGGCCGCGACGGCTTGCGACAAGGAGAAACAGGCCGTCCTTGGGGCAAAGGCCGCTCTCGACGCCGCCTTGGGGGAGGTAGCCTATGTCCGAGGTCGCTCCAAGGCGCTGGAGAGCGAGCAGCAGGGCCTGCGCGACCAGCTTGCCAAGGAGGCCCGCGTCCGCCAAGAGAAGGAGGAAGACATGAAGGCTCGTTAGGCGGCCGCCAAGGACCGGGATGCCAAGCTTGACGAGCGCCGTGACCGCTTGGGTGCGCTGGAGCAGGAGTTGGAGGCGAAGAGGATCGAGCCGGACGACAAGGCGCGGGTCCTCACCGAGGACCGCGTGGCCTTCGCGAAGCTGGAGGCGAAGGCTCGCACTTTGCCGAGGTCGCTTTACGATAGAGGCCTGTAAAGCCCACTGGCCGGCGTCGAGGACGGCCCTGCCAAGCTGCTTCCCTTCCTGGTCCGCGCCCTTGAAGATGTCACCCTTGGCCTCGGTCCCACGGCTGAGGCCGAGGCGCGTGTCCTGTCTTCTGCAGCGCTGACGCGCGTCTTCACCCACGTCTACCTTCGCGACCCCAACGTCGACCTTGACAGCCTGTTGGAGCCCGTGAGCGGCGAGCTTGCCGCTGCTGAGGCCGTGAAGGGTCGAGCGGAGGCTCACGGCGGTTCCGGGCCTTCAGCACCAAGCCGAAGCGAGGCGCTGCCGATCCTGAGGCTTCACGAGGCGAACCCGCCCAGCGCAGCTCCGCCGCCAGCGACGGTGCTGCCAACAAGTGACTCCTTCGTGGCTCCTGTCCTGCTTTCAGCTCCTGCAACATGCATCATGCCTCATGGAGGTGTTTAAACTTGCGTTTGGCGTTGTGAAAACAGTTATGGACTGTAATATTTGCTTTTGAATTCCTTGAGATTTGCGCTTTTCCTTCCTACTTGCTTATGTTCTACGCCGGCTCAGCCCGCCTCACAAGATACCTCAGCCGTGCTAGCCCCGACCGGAAACCAGGATGGGACCAAGGGGTGAGGGGCTACGTGACAAGTTAGGCTCCTGAGTCGCGATGCTCAGGAGTCCTCCTTGGCGCATGAACAGCAAGTAGGGAGGTGAGATGTATGGGTGAATTTACCATTCTACGTCTGCAGAGCCCGGCCCCGCGCATACCTCAACCATCGTTAGCCTTTCGGAACTAAGGGGTGAGGGGCTACATGACCAGTTAGGCTCCTCAGTCGCGATGCTCAAAAGTCCCCCTTGACGTTTAAACGGCCTTCGTACCTTGGCTCCGCTCGGGGAGGGACGTGCGACGAACCAGGCCCGAGGGGCCTGGCTGGGTGGCGTGCGTCTGGGCATGACCCAGGCGTAGCCCCCGTGCCCAGCCCCCTCACGCGGCACTCCCGAGGGGAGGCGTTATGATGAGGCCATACATTGAGCTTTGGGCTCCCTGAGGTTGATGCGGCCGGGGGCCACCCTCAGTTGTTTATCACCAGCGCGGAGCATAGCGCTTCCGTATGTGTACGGGCATAGCCGCTCCTCGGTAGTGTTGTCACCAACATGAGCATGGTGCTTCCATCGGTGTGTGGGAGGGGCTCCTCCGGGAGGAGCCCCCAGGCGCAGTACAGCCCATACGACACGTGGCTGGCACGGTAGGGCCTGACGAGGTGTATCTGGGCACCCGTGAGCCAGCGCGGGACTCACGGGGCCCTACCTCAAGGCAGGTTGCGCCTGGCACTGGGCCTTAACTTGTGATGCGTTCCTTTGAATTTGGTTAGATGTCGATGCTCTACGTCCTCGGGTCCCGGCCCTCGAGCGGGTCTCATCCGTCGCTGGTATGCCAGGTCGCGATGCCGTGGACAAGGCCAGAGGGTGAGGGCTGGAGAGCCAGTAGGAGCCCATGAGTCGCGATGCTCAGGTACCCCCCCCCCCTTAACGTGCAAGCGGCCGACATGAAGGAAGAAAGGGTGCCGTGGAGAGGCACCAAATAACAATCATGATGGGTCAAACGCACAACCCGAATAAATGCAAGAGGGGTACATGCCGCTGGGTCTGGCCCGAGTGGCTTGGTGATGATGCAGCCCGAGGGGTGCCCCCAATAAAGTAAGCTAGGAACATGAAGCAAAAGGGATACATGCCGCAGGGACGGACCCACGCGGCCTGGGAATGATGCAGCCACAGGGGTGCTCCCACTGAAAAATGAAACTCGAAGGATGTCACCGATAACGTTGAAGATGAAGGGATGTCAAGTAGTGGACGTCATGCGCTGCGGAAGCCGATCTTCACGAGCCCCTGTGCCCAGAGCCTCGGGAGGCTCCGGAGGCGCTTAGTGGCTCCTCGCGGACCATCTCCATCTCTGCCAGACTACGAACGCCTCGCCTCTTGAGCCTCCAGATGCTCCTCATGAGGCGCCGGGCGTGGCAGCCTGCTCAAGAAACCGTAAGGCATGCGAAGTAGCTGTGGGGTGGACCTTCACAACGCCCCACGCGTGAGGGCCAGAGGCGCTCCTAAGAGGCGGCTCGGTTGAGCCCTGGTATGTCGATGCAGACGTGCAGCCCACCATCCTCGCCTGGATTGGGAGCTACGGCGGGTGAGCGGCGGCTGCCACTCATGACTCTTGACTCCTGCAGCTCCTGCATGATCTGGCTGACGAACTCTTGAGGGTTTGGCCCTCCTTGCCTCGCTCCTTCCTGAGGGAAACGTGCTTTGAAACACGCCTCCAAGTGGTGCCCAAGCGCCACCCTCGTGATCTTAGCAAGGTCGGTGGCCCTCAAGGAGAGAGCCCCCAAGCCTTGCTCGAGGAGGGCGCCGGGCGCGCCTTCCTATGCGACAGAAGGAGGTGCCCCTGAACAGGCGCGGACCCTGAGGGGCCTGCCTCCCGAGGGGTCGTGCCAGGCGATGTCTTCTTCTTCTTGGGAGCAGCCTCGGGGAGCCTCTCGCTCCTGTGATCTGGGTCTTCATGTGATGTGGATTGGAAAGCACGCTCCAGGAACACACTGTGTCTCTCTCTTCACAAGGCACCGTGATGACTCCACCACTTCCTGACATCTTGAGGAAATTGTAGCCGTGATGAGTCACGACCATGAATTTGGCCAGAGCAGGGTACCCGAGGATGGCATTGTATGGCAGGCGAATGTGGGCGAGGTCGAAGTTTATGAGCTCGGTGCGGTAGTTGTCGCGCGCCCCGAAGGTGACGGGGAGGCGGACCTGCCCAATTGGAACTGTGGAGCCATCGGTGACTCCAGAGAAAGGCTTGGTTGGCGGAAGCTGATTATAAGGCACTTGGAGATTGTTGAATGTCTCTACAGACAGGACATTGAGCCTTGCTCCGCCATCGATGAGGGTCCTGGTGACCTGCACATTGCTGATGATTGGGGAACAAAGCATCGGGAGGACTCCGGCTGTGGCTGCGCACTTGAGCTGATCCGCTGAGCTGAATGTGATGGGGCACGCTGACCACCTGAGAGGGCGCGTGGCTTCGAGCTTGGGGAGGACTGCATTCACTTCGCGGGCGAACTGCTTGAAGATGCGCTGAGAGGCTGGGGCTTGAGCTCCGCCCAGGATGCAAGCGATCGCACCCGGCTCCTGGAAGCCCCCAGCCCCCTCGTCCTGATGATGGTCTTCATTTCTCCTTGGTTGCGGTGGTAGAGGAGGGAGGCCTGCATTGCCTTGCGGGCGATCCTCGCGAGGCTGATCCCTCCAGCCTCCTTCGCAAGGCGGGTCCCTCCAACCCCCCTCGCGAGGCTGATCCTGCCAGCGGTCCTCGCGAGGTCGGTTGCGCCACCCTTGGCGAGGGCCACGGTCTTCCCAGCGTCCTGTGTTTCTTCCTCCTCCTCGGCCGTAGCCTCGATCACCGTGGTCGGGGCGTCGACCGATTCGCCCTTCTCGCACGGCTCTGAGCTTTTGACATTCGTTGGTGTTGTGGGTGTGGAGGTCGTGGTACACACAGTACCGGCTGCCCTTGGAAGACTCGGGCTGATCTCTGCCTCGCTTGGTGTCTGGTTCTGCCGCGAGCACGACAGCCCCCTTGCGCTTCACGTCCTTGACCTTGGGCTTCTTCTCTTCTGGGTCTGCAGTCGACAGCTCGAGGAGGGAAAGGCGTCCTTCCTCAGCCCTAGCGCACTTGGCCGCCAAGTTGAACAGCTCCAAGGATGTGCACAGGTCTTCATGCATCGCCAGCTCCTCCTTCATCTTGACGTCACGCACACCATCGGAGAAGGCTGAGATGATGGCCTCCTCGGTCACCTTGGGAATCTTGAGGCGTGCGTTGTTGAAGTGCCGGGATGTACTTCGCAGGTCTCTCCTGGCTGCTTCTTGATGCGGCGCATGTCGCTCACGGCAGGAGGCCGGTCGCGAGTGCCTTGGAAGTTGGCGATGAAGCCGATGCGCATCTCGTCCCAGGAGGAGATCGTGCGAGAGCGTGTTCAGAGCCGTGCAGGCACCATCCTTGAGCGCCATGGGAAACCAGTTCGCCATGACCTTCTCGTCCCCGTTGGCGGCTTCGATGCCCAGCTCGTAGAGCTGGAGGAACTCCGCAGGGTCGGCCGTGCCGTCGTAGCGAGGAGGTAGGTCTGGCTTGAACTTGCCGGGCCACGCGACGCTGTGTAGCTCGGCGGTGAAGGCGCGGCAGCCTGCAGTGGCCACAGGAAGCCTTTGGTGACGAAGGGCTTGGTCTTGCGGGTCCTGTCTTGCTGCGGCTGGAGCAAGCGTGGTCTTGGCATGCCAGCAGAGCGCTGGTCGTGTGGGCGGTGCGAGGAGCACTCACAGCTTCTTGAGGGCGAGGGACCTCTTGACAGCTCTGCTCTTGCTGCGCTGGTGCCGGACGGAGTGGGTCCCGCCCAGGGGCCACACGCCTTTTGGCCAAGGCGCCTTCTTGAGGGGGAGGCGGCTGAGGCGCCCCCGGAGCTTCATCGCCTGCGCAAGGCCGGGCGCGGTGCAATGAGAAAGACGGCGCCGGTGAGCCCCCTGCGGCGCGGACGAGCTCAGTGACGCGGTCGAGCCACTCCTCATAGACATCGTCGACGGGGCGGTAGCGCAGGAGCTCGTTTGCCGCGATGAGCGTGGCTCGAGCATCCATGGGCGCGCGGAGCGCGCGAGACGAAGAACCAGCTGGGGGGAGCGAGGGAGTAGCGGTGCGGCCGTCTCGCCTCACGGATGGATGTTGTGATGACGCTTGCTGCTCGTCCCTCGCCGGGCCGGTGGCGGCGTTGACGGCAGTCGACGGGGAACGGCGGGGGCGGCCGCCAACGGGGCCGTCTGAAGCGACGCTGTAGAGTAGCGAGCGGCGCCTGGGGCCCGACGAGCATCTGACATGGATGCGAGGGGCGGCGAAGAACAGGGCGGAAGAAGGCGGATTCCGGCGCACCCCTACCTGGCGCGCCAAATGTCGGATTTCGGGTTCCTGCAGACCCTCTAGGTTCGAACTCTGGGGTGCACGCGGAGATCTCACCCCCTACCAACTTGCACCTCTTCGCCTCACAAGGATCTAAACTACACAAAGAGCAACACAAGGGACATAAGGTTTATACTGGTTCAGGCCACCATTGTGGTGTAATACCGTACTCCACTGTGTGGTGTGGTGGATTGCCTCAGGGGCTGATGATGAACAGTACATGGAAGAACAGCCTCGCGAGGGTCTATTCTTGGCCGGTGCGATGAACTGTTAGGGGGAGTTCGGTTGCTCTCTCTCTCTCTCTCTAGATTGCTTGATCTCTAGCTCTGTTCTGGATTCCGGATCCCTCTACCATGTGGGTGGCCAGTCCTATTTATAGGCAAAGGCCCTGGGCCTCTTCCCAAATATTGAGCGGGAAGGGCGCCAACAATTGGCCATTTTGAAGGGGAACATCTAGTACACTTATCCTGACTAAAGTTGGTCCTCGCCTGTCAAAGGCTCTGACGATGACGCCGGCTTGGGCTCCACGATGACCTCCTTCCTGCCGTTGTGTTGGTCTTGGTATTGTTGCACCGAAATGGTTGCCTTTTCTTGATGCTCTCGCCTGCGCTTTCCTCCTTTGCACCAAAGAGGAAATGAGGACACTGCGCGGGCTGGCGCCTTCCCGCGCCTCGTTAAATCATGGCTTGCGTCATGGGCACCTCGTGAGGTACCCCGCCTTGATCTCTCCGCCTCCTCGCGAGCTAGCCTGACGAGGCCGTGCCTGAGGAAGCTTCATGTCGTCTGCCCCGTGAGGCTTGGCCCCTCACGACGGTCTTGAGCTTGTGCTGATGAGGATGGGCCATGCTGGGCCACCCCTTGAGCCAGGCCGCAGGCCGCAGGCAGGCAAGTCTGGGTACCCCCCTTCCCAGAACGCCGACACTCACTCGTACTTATTCTTGGATTCGTACAAATATGGAACAAACTCTCAACATATAAGTGAATGTCTTCGTGCTATGAGGTTAATGTCTTCAAACTTATTTATCTTCAAAATCTTCTGAGAATGCATATGACCTCTTCCCCTTTCCCTCGCATCTCTAACGCTGTCACAGGTACATGTTTGTGGGAGAATCCCTTAGTTCTCATAGTCTGCATTCATTTGCAGAGTTTTTACAACGTCACATTAGTTCTCCTGAAGCCAGTTCCTGTCTGACTAGTAGACAGAAGCCTTTGCAAATCCTGAAGCCATTTAGTTTGAACTACATGGCCACTGAAAATTTAGCAAGAAAGGGCGGCAGACAGCGCCGTGGGAATACATCAAAAGATTTGCCACCAGATCTCTATGATTTATACAAGACACCTATGGCAGACAGCGCAAAGTTAGTAAGAAACCTATGGCTAATGCAAGACTCGAATCCAATGGATTCGCAGATACTGGGCTGGACAATGGTTTCTGTACAGATTTGTGACTGCAGAGTATGCAGAGAAGAATGTCATCAAGCGACCATGGGGAGATATTCTCTTCAAAAAATCTTCCACCCAGGTCTAGAACTGAAGTCATTGCTCAAGGTTTCTATCCTTGCATGGTTCATGGACCACAGCTAGAGAATGTTGACCCATCTTCTCTGTTATGGTGTCGTGACGACAATATGTTCAAGCGCAACTACAAGTTTGCCAAGGATTCTGCTGTGAAGAACAAGAAAGCATTTGGACTCGACTTCAACCCCGGTCCATCTCCTCCTCGGGCTGATGGCACCCGTGATGCTGAACCCAATATCATCGGGACCTTCTACAACCTCGAAGGTCTCATCACTCACATTGTTGTTCAGGGGGCAGCCGTGGAGCACTCTGCTGACAGCGCTGATTCTGATGAAGCGCCTGCTCTTCCTAAGCCATAGAAGCAGAAGAGAACAAAGGCTTCAAAGCCCTCTCCTGCACCTAAAGCTTCACGTGCGAAACCACTGGCTACTGCACCTCCTGAAGCAAGTGTGCAGTCTGAAGATCTCTCTCGCATCTCCAAGAAGACCGAGAAGTCTCTAAAGAAGAAGAAGCCCATCCAGAGTTCTGGGCAAGCACTGACCCCAGCTGCCTTTCCGAGGAACGAGAATGAATCCATTGATCTGTCAAGTGACGAAGATCTTGGCGATGATGATCTTGAGCTGCTCATAAAGAGCAAGCAAGAGGCAGAGATTGAAAGTGCTAGTTATCGACTAGAGGGGGGGTGAATAGGAGATTTTTATGAAAGTCTTCAAAACATGGAAGTTTCAAAGACAAACGATAGAAATGATCCTATTGATATGCAATGAAGGTAAACTACCCTAAGCAAGCCATAGTCAAGTATGCAATGAAGTGAAAGCACGAAGACTAATAGCAGCTAGGTAGCAAGGATCGGGATGGAAGATGGTATGAAACCAAACAACGATTGAAGTCAAACAAAGGAAGTAAAACAGGTAAAGCAAACAGGCAATGACTTCACGAAGACAAACTTTAAGTAAAGAGAGAGAGAGGATAGAACCAGTCGCTTGTTGAGGACACATGATTTGTTGGACCAGTTCCAGTTGCTGTGACAACTGTATGTCTGGTTAGGGAGGCTGAGATTCAACTCAGAAGACCGCGTCTTCACCTTATTCCCCTTGAGCTAAGGACACATAGTCCTCGCCCAATTACTCTGGTAAGTCTTCAAGGTAGACTTCCAAACCTTCACAGACTTCGTTCACGGGCGATCCACAAAGACTCTTCGATGCTCAAAACGCGACGCCTAACCGGCTGGAGGATTCACAGTCCTCAAGTGTAACAAGTCTTCAGGTCACGCGGACAGAAAGACTTTAGTGATGCCTAACACTCTTTGGCTCTGGGTGTTTGGGCTTTGTCCTCGCAAGGATTTCTATCTCTAAAAAGCTTCGGAGGTGGGTTGCTCTCAAACGACAAAAGCCGTGCACTAACTCTGAGCAGCCAACCAATTTATGGTGTAGGGGTGGGCTATTTATAGCCACTAGGCAACCCGACCTGATTTGTCCCAAATGACCCTGGGTCACTAAGGAACTGACACGTGTTCCAATGGGCAGATTTCAAACACACGCGGCAGCTTGACTTGGGCTACAAGTAAAGCTGACTCATCCAGCTCTGGATAAGATTTGCTCTCATTGTCTTCGCTCGAAGACATAGGATTTAGTTGAGCATCACTTTAGTCACTCTGACTTTGTTTACTGGGACCCCACTTAACAGTACGTGTCACACCCTGATTTTCATGCCACTACACTTAAGCTAACAATCATGATAAAATGTGGTTTGACAAATTTTTTTGAGTGTTTTGGACCTTGCCTTGTTTGGATTTGTCTATTGTTTACAAGTCCTCTAAAAATCAAATAAATCCTCCAACTCCTATACTTCATCTCCTTGCTCCAAACTCTTGCCCAATGATCATGCCATGTGTATAGGACATAAAAATAATTTCTTACAAAAATAATTTGGCCGAATAGTATTTTCAAAAATTAGTTTTCCAAAAACTCTTGAATTGAGATTTGCACTGCAAGTACTTAATTAAGGGCAGTAAAAATCTTTCCAAAAATATATTTGACTCCTATTAGATATAGGATACCGAGAAACCATAAAAATATAATTTTAAAAGTTATTTTCCTATTTTATTTAAAAGCTTTTTCTTAAGGCCAGAAATGGTCTTTAATAGGTTAAAGTTATTTTAATTCTTTAAAAATATTTGGGAAAAACCTAGGGAAACTCAGTGTGGACATATATTGTCCATATGTAAGAGTTTCAACACATGGTCATGTTCAAAATATTGGTCAAATCCCTCAAAAACCCTTTCTGGATATTTCAAGCTTTTGAAATATTTACAAAGGAAACATTCTCCAAAAAATCCAAGAAAATTCTAGCATGTCACATATGACATGGTTGATGATCTTGACAAGTATCATGTCATGGAGAATAGTATAACCCCATGAAATCCCCTCAAAACCATTTATGTCCATTTTTAAGTTTGAGCAACTTTACATTGCCAAACATGTCCAAATGTTCTAAAACCTTGTGAACATGCTTAAATGGTATAATCATTCATCTAGACCAAATGTCACAAGTTGGAAAACAAGTTAACTTGATCAAAGTGCCCCAAAATCATTCCTGTCCAGAACCAAATTTGAACAACTCTACATTGGCAACTTTCTCCTTTTGATCTCAACTTTTGTGGACATGTTCAGAACCTGAAATGATGACACTAAACCAAGTGGTGCATCAAGGAGAATAGATTTGCAGGGCTAAATCTGGGGAAGTCCATTTCTGTTGATTTCTAGGGTTTACCAAAGTTGCATTGTCAACTTTCTTCAAATGAGCTCCAACTTGGTGATCAACCTCATTTCTATATGACACTTGATCCTCTTAATCTTCATATCATTTGGAATCCATTTGCTTGCCTAAACCAGCATCAAACACCTTCTGCCACTTTACCAAAATCCCATTTTTGGCCTCTTCCACTAATCTCCATGGACTCTACTTTTTACCATCACCCCTCCTAGTCCCCCTCTACCTCTAGTGTGCTTCCCTGCCCGAGAGGCAATGATGAAGGGGGGCAGGGACCCATTTTTCTTCTCTGGACAGCCACTTTCCCCTCCCTTTCTCACCTCTCTCTCACTCATGGCAAGTTCCAGAGCATCCAAAGCCTCCACTCCTCTTGTTTATTCCTCCTGCATACGCCAGACACAAGTGGACGCGTGAGTGCGCGCGGAAAAGCCACGGATGCCGGCCAAAGACGCGCTCTGGAGCACGTCAGCGTGCTCCCGACCGTTGACGCCGCGTCCCCCGACCACCTCGAGCCTCCCTCTCGCGCCAGTCGAGGTGCCTCGACGTCCGCAACACGCCATCACGCTGGCCCCCTCCTTTCCCCCTCTGTCTTGCCCATGCCGCGTGTGCCCAGAGCCGCCCGAGCCCACCAATGCGCGTGCAAGCTCGTAGCTCCACCCGGAGCTCGCCCCTCTCCCTCTCTCCCTTCCTGGCGCCCTACTCCACCCCCACGAACGTCGTAGACAACCCCACTTCCTCCCTCCTGGCCGCCCGAGCCGTTGCCGCGGCCACCCGTACGCCACGTCCACGGTGAGCCACGGCCTCGCTATATAAGGCCGCCCGAGGCCTCTCTTTGGAGCCCTTTAACCATCTCTCCCTCCCGTACGTCACCCAGACCCAGCCAACCCTCTCGCCGAGCCCTCCGTCGCTCCCCATGGCCGGAGCCGAGCCGTCGGGCTCTGCCTAAATTCGGGTTATCCCGAGCCTCTCTTCCCTGCTAGCCACTCTAGTACCCTCATACCACCACCTCGAGGCCCTCCATCGCCGTCGTTCATCCCTGGGAACGCCACGCGCTCGTGGCCGAAGATGGCCGACGACCTCCTCCACAGCCGTCCAAGCCGTCACCGCTACGACCCTCATCGGCGTGCGAAAAGCACCCAGGTGGATGCGGCGCGGCCTCCTGAGCTCATCCATAGCCACAGCATCGCCGGAGGTGCCCCGTAGCACCGGGCAGCCGTCGGGCTCTTCGCTCCCTCGGCCAAAGCGAACGCTGGACGAAGATTTAAGACGAAGGCCACTGCAAGCAGTGCCCCACTCGTCGATGGCCCAAAGCCACCGGCCACGCTGGCAAGTGGAGGCGGAGTTCACTGGGCGCCTTCGACATCGCCTCGTCGCTCGCATGGCCGAGCCGTTGGGCCGGCCCAATGTGCTGCGGTGCTAAACTGCGCCCTGTGCACAGTTTATGTATAACCCAAATATTCTCCTTTTTCTTTTCCAGTGAACTTCAAAAATCCATAAACAATTCAAATTAACTCCAAATTGGATGATTCAAATTTGTAGTAGTTCATAAATTCATGATCTATCACATGGTGTTGTTTGCATATTTTTCCAGGAAACTTTTCTTCACACATATTTAGTAAAACCCTATTTTCCTATTTCTGTGATGAACTTTAGAAAATCACAGAGAGCTCAAAATTGATCCAAATGCCATGATTCAAATCCTAGATGCATCTAAGTTCATAACTTAGTTTATGAACATTTTTCCTAATACTTTCTGTACCACACAATATAATGAACCATTTCTTCATATTTGTTAGCTTCACAAATTCATAGGAAAATCATTTGAACTCCAAATCCAGAGAAACCAGCTCCTAGATGCTTCTAAAATCATGCTTTGTCAAATGGGTGCCTCTGCTCATTTTTGAAAATAATGTTTCTGTACACTTCTTGCAAATCCATTAATCCCTTGATTCCCTCACATTGAAATGTTAAGAGATGTCCATTGATCAAATCCCAATGAAACCACTTTGGTCATTCCTCATATGACAAGAGGTGTCCTAGATAAGTCAACTTAATATTTTAGTGCACTTTTATTTTCTGCCTTGTTGTGTTGCTTATTGTGATTGTTTCTGATGTTAGTTGACGAAGTAGACGGAGTACTTGGAGAAGGACTAGAAGATTTCAAGACTCTGATGAACCAGGCAAGCAGCCCTTTGACCATGATGAACCCTTTTTATCATAGTAGCATTTCTTTCCGTGATTGTTGAATGCATGATATCTTGAATGGCAACCTTGCTAGGTTTGCCTCCGTTGCATGCCCCGTTGATACTTGCATTATTCATGACTCTATCCTTGTTTAGAGTTGTGTTGGTGGGTTGTAGAAATATGCTATAGTTGTTGGCTGAGCAAAATGGGTCGGAGTTATGCATGGAAAGAAACAAGTGTGGTTTGACATGCTTGCAAATAGCCCAGTGGGTGCCACTAATGCCCCAGGAGATGATGATGAACTAGGTCACTACTTGGTGGAGAGGTAGTGCACCGAGGCTTGATGAAAGTGTTGTTTACAGAGACGGATTAGATTTAAGATTGTCTACCGTCCCAACCAAACATGTACAACCACACTACCCCTTATGGGACGGGGCATTATTAACTACCTAGTTCGTGCCCGCATTACTAGTGACGAGAGTGACTTGGTCACTCTCAGGACGGGGTCGTGCTTGGATAGGCGGCCATGACTGTTTTCACAGGACACCGGACACACCGTTGGTACCCCCGTGCATGTGAGATGTGATGAATATGGGAGCATTGGTCCACCAAATTAAATTGTGAAAATGTTTGGCACGGGGGCTGTTGCCAATCGAGTGGACTCTATGTTGGTGACGACTAGGGAAAGGTAGTGATCGGGTGCTTACCCCGGGTACTTAAGGTACCGCAGGTCGTGGATGACACGAAAGCTTCCCGGATCTTGTGGGTAAAGTGTGCAACCTCTGCAGTGTCAAACTATTGAATAGCCGGGTCCACGGTCAAGGACAATTGGGTGGTGCTGCTTAGACTATGTCCATATGTTTCTGACAAACAACACGGGTTGAGTATATTGTTGATGTGATTCGTGAGGAAGTCACGATGAGCTTGAGCATGAGTTGTTCACAACTCCTTCTTGATGTTAATGTCTGTAACCTCCTGATACTTGTTGCAGACGCATTCATGTCCTTCATAAATGTTGATCATGCCTGCATGAGAAAAACTAGCTTTCCGCAAAAATGCCAATTAAGCAGTAGAGCTTTGCATAATTATTTTGTTATCACTCTTGGGTTGCTTATAGTACATTCAAAGTACTCATTGGCTTGCCACTGGTTATTTTATTGGCCGTGCATGAAAGACAAGATATATTGAAGAGTTCTTTGGTGACGATCGTGCGAGCTAGGATGCTTTCCCAAATGTAATGCCTGTAGGGTTAAGGCGGATGGCATGGGTCCAAGTTATCTACTGAAGATTTCACTGCGATGATATACTCAAGACTTGACCATAATGGTCCTACTTGTGTAAAAGCGGTATGTATGGATGTAAGACTCTTGTTATTCAGCTTCTGTGTGTTCAGTGAGCATTGATCTCTGGGATCACTGTACACGTGCATTCGGTGATCACGACTTATGAGTCGGGGTCCCCACAGTACGGTGGTTCCTATGACTCAACGAAGAAGAAAAAGGAAACAACAAAACAACTAAGTCTTCCCGCTCCATAGTCTTCACACAATGTCTTCTCTTGTCATAGACTTCAATGTGAATATCTTCATATACCACCATTGTCGTCAATGTCTTCATACATTTTTAGGGGTCATCTCCGGTAGGTAAATCGAATCAATGAGGGACTACTACCTGTGTTATCCTGCAATTCTCACAAACACATTAGTCCTTCAACTAGGTTTGTCGTCAATACTCAAAAACCAACTAGGGGTGGCACTAGATGCACTTACAATCTCCCCCTTTTTGGTGATTGATGACAAACTGGTTGAAGTTTTCAACGGGGATAAAGTATGTGAAATTGTAAGGATTTAGGTATTGTCTTCATAAGTAGCAAAAGGCTCCCCCTGAAGATGTGCATATCATTAATTTGCTTTTGGAATGCAAATGCACATGGCAGGTTGTACTTGTGGAGATCCTCTTCAACTTATGAAGACAATTCATCATGCATGATTTGATATAACAAAGATAACGACATGCATAATGAAAAATGGAGGTCTGCAATATGACTAAGTGCGGAATTTATCATCGCATCACAGAATAGCAGAAAACGTAGCAGATGACCATCAAGTTTTAAGTGTTACAACTCAAAGAACCAAATGTATCAAAAGCGAGAGTTGTAAACACTAGGCAAAATATAAAGCAACCGCCCATATGGACCCGCTTGAAGACTATCGACTCATATGCTTCTCCCCCTTTTGTCAATAAGGACCAAAAAAGGTTTGAAGACATAGATCTTCTACTCGTTCCCAGAAGGAGTAGGAGAAGTTGCATGGTCGGTGTCGGGTTCAAGGCGTCTTTAACTTGGTGCAAGGTCGTTATACCGAAGCTTGAGGTGGTGAAGTAGCATCATCTTGATCATCGATCACTCTGGCATTCACCGTGGCAGTGGAGGAGGAATAGTCAGAGTCTTCAAGAGATGGAGTTCGACGTAGGACAACATTCCTTGGGGGAGTGGTGTCAAACTTGAATCTTTCAGTGAAGCCATCGTCTTGAAGATCTGCTTCAGCACTCAGCAATGTCAAACTCTTCCAGGACCTTCGACAGGTTTCATGTGTAACAAAGGCATTCTTGGTGGCAAGATTGAGAATGCGATTAATGTCCACCAAGAGGCTTTGCAGCGGCCGCTTCAGCCAGAAGTGATGCTTATCTTGTTTCTGATGCAGTGCCACAAGAAGTTCTCGGCCATTTAGAACACGAGAGCTCTTCCGAGGCCTTTGAGCGATCGTACTCTCAGTGGCTTCAGTCTGAGCTCGGTGAGGTAAGCGAGTATTTCCAGCCAATGGATAGACACGAGTGACTGCTTGGACTCCTTCAATGGGTTGTGAGAAGCTTTAGTGATCAGCATTGTGAAGACAAACAGGCTCCTTGGCAGGCTCTGGGTATATGGCTTCAACTGACATATCAACCTCCGCGTAAAGATCGAGATAGTTCGGCAGAGGGCTGATAGTTGATGCTAAGTGAAGCTTGATGAGGCGCATGACCCAAGGAGCATAGAATTTCAGGCCAAAAAGATCGTGAGCTGGCGCAGCCAACCGTCGATAAAGAAGTCTTGAGTATTGAAGTTGATGCCATTGAAGATATAAAAGACCAAAGTCTTCATTGCTCCTTCAAGTTTTGTCTTTGATGAATGTCCTTTGACAGGCCATAGAGTTCGCTTGATGATGTGATAAATGGTGCGGGGCAGATACTCTAGGTCGTCGACAAAGAATTCCTTTGGGTAATCAGCGTCAGGTGGCAGAGGCTTCATCATGCTCAACATTTGGCTCATGTTGGGCTCTGGCTTATGGAAGATGCTCTCCATTGCTTTGCGGTGAAGCTGACAACCAGGTTCATATAATTCTCCTGGAGTGGGCAGGCCGGTAAGCTCAATGATGTCAAAGGCTTTGGCTTCATGATGTACATTGCATGTCATCCACTCAAGGACCCAAGTCTTGGATCCTGTTGTATCCGTGGAATGTGGAGGGTAGCATAAAATTGAAGCAGAAGTTCCTCATTCCAATGCTCCTTGTCAGTCACAAAGTTAAGCAAACCCGCATCATGAAAGCAGTCAAGGGCTTCTTCAAGGCATGGCAGTCCAGCAATGGCTTCGCAGTCAAGACGCATATGAGGGGAGATGCGTCCTTGATCATAAAGAACACATGAATGATAGTTGCGCTGATGATAGCTCCAGAACCGATCAGAGGAGTCCTTGCCCTTGAGTAGGGGTTCTTGGCGCTATCGAAGAAGGTGTTGTGCGCTTTGAAGCCATTAGCATTGAAGGACCCTGGTGAAGTGGCGATCCACAGAAACCTGGGCAGTCTTGGATTTGGCTTCTGAACCCGAGGCCTGTGCTCGACATGGTAATCAAATTGAGGACCAGCAGCGGGTGGAGGAACCAGAAGAGGCCATTTGACAGTGATTAGCTGGCCATAGTTGTATTCTTGCTCGATAGTATGTGGCCTTGGAGGCGGAACAGGAGCAGTGGTTGTAGCTTCAGTTCTTGATTTGCATCAAGTGCGACATTGGTTTGTGTGCTATCGATTCGAGCACCACATTGACTTGAGCGTCACATTAGCTTCAGCCATGGCAACGTCATTGGCTTCAGTGTTGGTTTTGGTGGTCGCCTCAGTATTGGTAACCTCCACTTCAGGAGCTGGAGGGTGGGACACGTTCTCCTCGAGAACAACTTGGTTGGTAGTGGGTGTGGCAACACGTGTTTCTTCCTCTCTTGTTTCTTGGTCATCGGCTGATGCAGCCGGAATATCTTCAGCCTCTTTGGCTTCAGACTCAGGGATGTTCACAGTTGGAGAGGCTTCAGGAAACACTTAGCGTGAAACAGATTGGTGCTCTGTAGGATTGAAAGTATGTCTAGAGGGGGGTGATTAGACTACTTGACCAAATTAAAACTTATCCTTTTCCCAATTTTAGTCTTTGGCAGATTTTAGCTATCTTAGCACAAGTCAAGCAATCTTAACACAATTCAAGCAAGCATGCAAAGAGTATATGAGCAGCGGAAAGTAAATCATGCAACTTGCAAGAATGTAAAGGGAAGGGTTTGGAGAACTCAAACGCAATTAGAGACACGGATGTTTTTGTCATGGTTCCGATAGGTGGTGCTATCGTACATCCACGTTGATGGAGACTTCAACCCACGAAGGGTAATGGTTGCGCGAGTCCACGGAGGGCTCAACCCACGAAGAGTCCACGAAGAAGCAACCTTGTCTATCCCACCATGGCCGTCGCCCACGAAGGACTTGCCTCACTAGAGGTAGATCTTCACAGTAAGCGATCTCCTTGCCCTTACAAACTCCTTGGTTCAACTCCACAATCTTGTCGGAGGCTCCCAAGTGACACCTAGCCAATCAAGGAGACACCACTCTCCAAGAAGTAACAAATGGTGTGTTGATGATGAACTCCTTGTCTTGTGCTTCAAATGATAGTCTCCCCAACACTCAACTCTCTCTCACAGGATTTGGATTTGGTGGAAAGAAGATCTGAGTGGAAAGCAACTTGGGGAAGGCTAGAGATCAAGATTCATATGGTAGGAATGGAATATCTTGGTCTCAACACAAGTTTAGGTGGTTCTCTCTCAGAAAATGTGTATTGGAAGTGTAGGTTCGTTTTGATGGCTCTCTCCATGAATGAAGAGGAGGTGGTGGGGTATATATAGCCTCCACACAAAATCTAACCGTTACACACAACCTGGCAAACTCGGTGGGACCAAATTGATAAACTCGGTCGGAACGATTCAGCAAATTTAGTGTCCGTTAGGATTTTCGGTGGGACCGACATGCAACTCGGTAGGACCGATATGGTTAGGGTTAGGGCATAACGTAATCTCGGTGAGACCGATTACACAAACTCGGTGGGACCGATTTTGGTAACTAGAGAGTTGGTCAGGTAAACTCGGAGAGACCGGTTCGCTCATTTCGGTGAGAACGAAATGTTACAAAAAGGAAACAGAGAGTTTACATTGCAATCTCGGTGGGACCGATCGCTCATCTCGGTAGGACCGAAACGTTACGAAGGGAAACAGAGAGATTACAATCCCATCTCGGTGAGACCGAGATCCCTATCGGTGAGACCGATTTGCCTAGGGTTTGTGGCGGTGGCTATGACATCAGAACTCGATGGCGCCCGGATAGAAAGAATCGGTGGGGCGAGTTAGACTTTTGGTTTAGGTCATATGTGGATGTGGGAAAGTAGTTGAGGGTTTTGGAGCATATCACTAAGCACTATGAAGCAAGAACCTCATTAAGCAACACCTCATCCCTCCTTGATAGTATTGGCTTTTCCTATAGACTCAATGTGATCTTGGATCACTAAAATATAAAATGTAGAGTCTTGAGCTTTGAGCTTGAGCCAATCCTTTTATCCTTAGTATTTTGAGGGGTCCACTTTTCTCATTCATGCCATGCCATTCATTGAGCTTTTCCTGAAATATTTATCTTGAAATAGCATTTGCTCAATGAGCTATATGTTGTTAGGAATTACCAAAACCACCTAGGGATTGTTGCACTTTCATGCTCATCTCCTTCTGGAACACTTGACTAATTGACTTGTGGCCTTGGTCCTTTGTGAAGCCTGCGAAATGCAGGCGACGCCTGTGGAGATGAAGTTGGTTGGGCCTCAAAGTCTTCATGGTCAATCACCGGAGCGGTGACCTGTGGTGGGGGAGTAACTGGTGTTTCTTCATCTCGTGGGGATTCTTGAGGGTGATCAGCCCATGAGTCATCCTAAGCAATTGGCGTCAATGGACGAACAATGCTGATGAGTTTGTTGTTCGTGAGAACAGGCGATGATACCACATTGTGTTCGATCTGAGGAAGGACTTCATCATCTTCAACATTGTCTTGGTGACCAATGTCTTCAGCTGCGGTGGGGTCAATAGCTGGAATGTCTTCACCAGAGCTTCTGTGGAAGCAGGCTCATGAACTATCATACGTCGTTCTTGGTGTGCAGATTCCGGACGAAAGCAATGTAGATTGGCTCGACTACAAGGGGCTCTGTGGGAGCAGACCGATTGCTTTCCTTGGTCTTGCGCTTCTTGGTGGGTGGAGCTTCATCAGTGGTGATCTTGGTTTTTCGCTTTCTGGCCTTGGCTTCAGCTGCCCTTGTCTTCTGAAGTTCTGAAGCCACTGTGGAGACCTTAGGCTTCATGCCTGTCATGTTGGCAGGGAAGACAATGCGAGGCTCTTCCCGCCTAGATGGTTCAGTTTGGTCCACAGATGGCTTCTTCTTCTTGGCAGCCATCCTGGGGTCGATGCCTGGACGCCTAAGAGCGTTACGCTTCTCAGCTTCATTGTAAGCTTGAACGCACTTGGCAGCAAGAATCTTCATGCGCTCACGAGAACCTTTGGCTTCTTCACATTTCTTGTGAAACACTTCCTTGAGCTCATGCAGCATGACCTTGAAGTTTTGGACATCTGCCACACTGAGCCTGGCCATATGCTGCTTGAACTGAGCCTTTTCAAAATTAATCTTGTGCTTCAGCTCAACAATTTTTTGAGCAAGAGATAGCTCAGGAGCAATGGCGCCGTGGAAGGAGACGCTGAGGCCAATTAGAAGTTGCAGATCATCAAAGCTGAGATTGGGGGGGTGTCAAACCACTCATCAATGAAGTTCTTTATTACTGCCACATCAAAGAGAGGCAAATCGTTGAAGATTTCTGCCTCTTGCTTGCTCTTATTCAATTGTTCAAGAGCGTCATTAGTAAGATCATCGTCACTCGACAGATCAATGGCTTCATTCTCGTTCCTCAAAATAGCAGCAGGAGTCAGAGCAGGACTAGAGGAGTGCATGAGCTTCTTCTTTTTCTTCTCGGTCTTGGAGATGCGAGAGAGATCTTCAGACTACACACTTGGCGCAGGAGGAGCAATGGCCAAGGGCTTCACTCGCGAAGCTTTTGGTGGAGTGGAAGGCTTCAAAGCCTTGGTTTTCTTCTGCTTCTTCGGCTTTGGTGGTGCAGGCGCTTCGTCAGAGTCAGCGTCGTCTTGCTAGTTGATCCACGCCTGCCCCTTGAACCTTTATATGAGTGATGATACCTTCTAAGTTGTAGAAGGGCCCAACAAGATTTGGTTCAGCTTCGCGTGTGCCATCGGCACGAGGCGTAGAGGGGCCTGGGTTGAAGTCTAATCCCCAAGACTTCTTGTTTTCCTTGGCCGAGTTCTTGGCAAACTGAAAGTTGCGCTTGAACAGATTGTCATCTCGACACCATAGTAATGACGATGGGTCGGCATCAGCAGGTTGCGGCCCTCGGACCATGCAAGGATAGAACCCCTGAGCAATGGCTTCAGTTCTGGTCTTGGGTTGAAGATTTTTATAGAGAATATCCCCCAGGGACGTTTGATAGCATTCTTCTTAGCATACTCCTTGGTGACGAATCTGTACTTTGAACCATTGCTCGGCCCAATATCTTCGAATCCATTGGATTCGAGTCTTGTGCTGACCATAGCTTTCTTCGGGATCAGTTTTGTATAGTTCATATAGATCTTCGGGCAGATCCGTTGATGTACCCCCACAGTGATGTCTGCCACCCTTCCTTGCTGATTTCTCTGTTTCCATGAAGTTTAGACTGAAAGGCTTCAACACTGTCAAAGGCTTCCGTCTGCTGGCTAGACAGGAACTGGCTTCAGGAGAGTTGATGTGATGCTGTAAGAATTCTGCAAATGAATGCAGACTATAAGAACCAAGGGATTCTCCCACGGACATGTACCGTGATAAAGCATTAGAGATGCGAGGGAAGGGGAAGATGTCATATGCATTCTCAGAAGATTTTGAAGATAAATCAGTTTAGAAGACATTGACCTCATAGCGTGAATACATTCACTTATATGTTGAGAGTTGGTTCCAGATTTGTACGAATCCAAGAATAAGTACAAGTGATGAATCTAACTATGTGTGAAGCATAAGTGAATATACTAGGCATGGTATGAGATGCGCAGTGATAGATTCAACTTTGTGGAGGCAGAAACCACTTTTGGTAAAAGAGGATGAATCTATAGGATCAAAAAGACGATAAAAAGAGGGTTTTTATTTACCACATGATGAACTGCTAGATGGAGTAGAAGAGGAGGCCGAGCAGTTCGAATTCCGTGCCCTAACTTGGCAATGGAAGACACCTACGGCGGCGGCGGAGAAGACGATGTTTCCGGCCGGCGTGAAGACGACATCGGAGAGGTCGCGGCAGCTAAGCACTTCGTCGCCGGCGTCGTCGAGAGCTAGGGGTGGCGCTAGGGTTTGTCGAGGTTGAGAGGTGAAAGAAGGATTTTGACAGTGATTGGACTTGCATTTATAGAGAAAGGGACGACACAGTGTAATTACACAGGTGCCCCTGGCGGTTCACATCTGAGGGACACATGGCGAACATGCAACATACTTGGAGTTGTCCCACGTTCCCATACCCGCCTGGACTGTAGGATGGTCGTTCCGGCTTCTCCGGGTTTCAGGCAATAAGAATTGAGCATTTAAAACAGGTTTAATGTTTGTCTCTTTATCTTCTGCTGACAAGGATGCAGAGAAGACATTCGGCCGTTTCAATAGAATGCATATGATTTGGATAGATAGAGTATGCGGTAGAAAACATAGAGAGATTAGGGTCCGATCACATCCACTTAGTTCAAAAGATTCAAAAAAGAAGACATAGCTATAAGTGAATGCTGTAGAGGACAGAATACTCAAATATGTATCAGAATGCAACCAAGTCAACATAGTGAAGATAATCAAGAAGACACAAAGATGTTGAAGACAAACCAAAGTGAAGATCTACCAAATGTAACGCCATGAGAAAAACACTTCAAACAAAAGAATTTGGTGGTGGCGTTACCCACCGTATAGGAAGTATTAGACCCTGACACGGCGCACAATTATCGTGGCGCTCCGAAGTAAAATTCCGTGTTAATGTATTCACACTCAGAATGTAAGTCTTCATTGATTGAAAATATACTTTACTTCGTGTGTTGCACATCTAAGTCATCATCATGCATAAGTGTTAGGATTGTGTGCATGATCACAGGACATTTGAGGATTCCAAGATATTTAGCTCACACCGTAACTTGCAAAACCTTTTCTCATCCAAGGGCTTTGTGAAGATATCTCGCGATTGCTCTTCGGTGTTGACGTGTATGATATCAATATCTTCCTTCATGACATGATCTCCGAGAAAGTGATGACGAATTTCAATGTGCTTTTCTTGAGTGCTGAACTGGGTTGTTGGCAATCTTGATGGCGCTTTCGTTGTTGCAGAGAGTGGTACTTGTATCGGATGGATGCCATAGTCCTTGAGCGCTTGCTTCATCCATAGAAGCCGAGCGAAGAAGATCCAAAGACAATGTATTCAGATTCAGCAGTGGAGAGTGATACACAGTTCTGCTTCTTTGAAGACCAACAGACAAGTGATTGTCCCAGAAAGTGACATGTGCCTGATGTAGACTTGCGATCCACCTTGTCACCAGCATAATTAGCATCTGAGAATCCAACCAGATCAAACTCTGAACCCTTTGGATACCATAATCCTAATGTTGGGGTGTAAGCCAAATATCAAAGAATTCGCTTCACTGCTAAGTGATGCGATTCCTTTGGTGCCGCTTGGAATCGAGCACACATGCAAACACTTAGCATAATATCTGGCCTATATGCACATAAATAAAGTAAAGAACCAATCATGGAGCAGTATACCTTTTGATCAAACTCTTTACCATTGGCGTCACGACCCAGATGACTCTTTGTTGGCATTGGCGTCGTGTAACCTTTGCAGTCTTGCATTCCAAACGTCTTCAGGCAATCTTTGAGGTATTTCTCTTGAGATATGAAGTTTCCATTTCTTTGCTGACGAATTTGAAGACCAAGGAAGAACTTCAGCTCACCCATCATGGACATCTGATATTGCTCTTGCATCATGTGTCCAAACTCATCACTATATTTCTAGTTGGTGCAGCCGAAGATAATGTCATCCACATACATTTGGCACACAAACAGTTCACCATCATATGTCTTCGTCAAGAGTGTGGGATCCAGGGAACCAGGTTTGAAGCCTTTTCTCTTCAGGAAGTTTTTGAGCGTGTCATACCAAGCGCGAGGGGCTTGTTTGAGGCCATACAGTGCTTTGTTTAGCTTGTACACCATATCAGGATGTTTTGGATCTTCAAAGCCAGGAGGTTGTGCAACATACACTTCTTCAATCTTGCCGTTGAGAAATGCACTCTTCACATCCATTTGATATAGCAAGATGTTGTGATGGTTAGCATAGGCTAACAATATGTGAATAGCTTCAAGCCTAGCCACAGGAGCAAATGTTTCATCGAAGTCAAATCCCTTCAACTTGAGTATATCCTTGAGCAACGAGACGAGCCTTGTTTCTGACAACTTGACCATGCTCATCTTGCTTGTTGCGATATATCCATTTTGTGCCTATTATGTTGTGCTTGCGAGGGTCGGGGCGCTTGACAAGTTCCTGACATTGTTCAGTTTGAACTGTTGAAGCTCTTCTTGCATAGCTTGAATCCATTCAGGTTCCATAAATGCTTCAGCAACTTTTTTGGGTTCAGATATTGAGACAAATGCAAAGTGCCCACACAAATTTGCTAGCTGAGTTGCTCTTGAACGAGTAAGTGGACCAGGCGCATTTATGCTATCAATTATCTTCTCAATCTGTACTTCATTTGCAACACGAGGATGGACTGGACGAAGATTTTGCTCTTGTTGATCATTGTCATCGTTGGGAGGATTGTCTTCAAGCTGAGCATTGTCTTCAGATTGATTAGGTGCAGAAATAATAAGTTCCTCTTCAGGCTGTGCATCAGATGGCATGATTTCACCAGTTCCCATTAGCTTGATAGATTCACTGGGTGGAGCTTCATCTAGAACATTTGGCAGGTGCTCTCTTTGCGAGCCGTTGGTCTCATCGAACCGTACATCCACAGTTTCAACAACTTTATAGAGAAAGAGGTTGAAGACTCTGTAGGAGTGCGATTTCTTTCTGTAACCGAGTATAAAACCTTCATGTGCCTTCAGTGCAAATTTTGAAGTGTGATGTGGATCCTTGTTCCAGCACCTAGCACCAAATACTCTGAAGTAACTGACATTTGGCTTCTTGCCAGTGAGGAGTTCATAGGATGTTTTCTTCAGAAGCTTGTGAATATAAACATAGTTGATGACATGGCATGCAGTATCAATAGCTTCAGGCCAGAACTTTCTTGGAGTCTTGTATTCATCGAGCATCGTCCGAGCCATCTCAATAAGGGTTCTGTTCTTGCGCTCCACGATGCCATTCTGCTGAGGTGTGTATGCGGAGTCGAGAACTCATGAGTGATTCCCATCGTATCCAAGTAAAGGTCGAGGCCGGTGTTCTTGAACTTCAGTGCCGTTGTCACTCTGATATGCTTGATCTTGACGCCATAGTTGTTCATGGCGCGGTTGGTAAGTGTCTGAAGACATCTTGCACTTCAGTCTTGTAGAGAATTATGTGAACCCATGTATATCTTGAATAGTCATCAACAATGACGAAGCCATAGAGACAAGCAGTTGTAGTGAGAGTAGAGTAGTGAGTAGGGCCAAATAAGTCCATGTGTAGCAGCTCAAAGGGTTGAGATGTCGTCATGATTGTCTTCGAGGGATGCTTGGCCCTAGTCATCTTTCTAGCTTCAGCAGCACTCGCACAAGTGATCCTTCTTGAACTTGACGCCCTCGATGCCTATGACATGCTTCTTCTTTGCGAGAGTGTGTAAGTTCCTCATGCCAGCATGCCCTAGCCTCCGATGCGATAGCCATCACTCTGAAGCTCTTGCAAGAAGACATACGGTAAGCTGTGGACCTGCTGATAAATCTACCATGTATAGATCATCTTTCCGGTACCCTTCAAAGACTAGAGACTAGTTAGATTCCATGAGTACAAGGCAACAATATTTTCCAAATATCACAATCATGTTCAAGTCACAAAGCATTGAGACAGACATTAAGTTGAAACCAAGGGATTCAACAAGCATCACTTTATCCATGTGTTGATCATTTGAGATTGCAACTCTACCTAGACCCAATACCTTGCTTTTACCAGTCTCAGCAAATGTGATGTGACTTTTGTCTGATGGACGTAAGGTTGAGTCCATGAGAAGACTTCGATCACCAGTCATATGATTAGTGCATCCGCTATCCATAATCCATTCTGAAGCATGAGGTGTCATACCCTACAGTACAATTAGGGGGATAGGTTTCACCAAGAGTATTGTGAATCATAAACATTTGACGAGCAAGAGGATTATCAAAGCTCAGATCAAGATTAGGACTGATAGGATGTTTGGCAAACGATTCAGGAACAAAATACATAGTAAGACCATTTGGGTATTTGATCTTACGCCCTACAAGATGTTTTAGGTCCCCAGCAATAGCATCAGACGCCTTTGATTTCCAGCTAGAGACCTTTCCCTGCGAAAGAAAGTTAATTCTTCTTAACCACCCACATCTTCAGGGGTGGCTTAGAAGCAATGAGTCTAAGTGCAGCATCTGAGAACTTTGGCTTTGGAGCCCTAGCAAATAGCCTTGCAGGAGAAGAATGATACTCATATGAATAAGCAGAAAAGTTCTTAGTTCTATGAACATAGTGGTTTGAAGACACACGCTCAAATTCATAAGTCTGAGTATGGTTTCCCTGCAAAACATTGGCGTTAGGGTGACTTAGGTGAGTCCTCTGTCAGATGAAGCCTTTGGGCCATATGAAGCCTTTGGTCCAGGATTTGTCTTCTTCCTGTGTTGTGTC
Source organism: Aegilops bicornis (assembly GCA_021605145.1). Taxonomy (NCBI): domain Eukaryota; kingdom Viridiplantae; phylum Streptophyta; class Magnoliopsida; order Poales; family Poaceae; genus Aegilops; species Aegilops bicornis. The sequence continues at coordinate 422,481,923 of CM038675.1, read as the reverse complement.
ATGATGACATTCAGGGAAGATTCTAAAGAAAACTTTTGGGAACCCAGATCTTCTTCATAGGTGACCCGTTCCTGCAGTTAGTACCAATATACTTGGCAAACACTTCACCATTCTGATTCTTAAACAGTTTATAGTTTGCATCAAAGGATTCATCAATGGTAATAGGGTTAGCACAGTGAAGCGAGATAAGGTGGATGGATCCATCAAGGTCCCTTTGACAACCCATGTGGTTTTGGGTACCGCTCGGGCTTCCAAAGAGGAGCCATCAACATTCATTTTCCTCTCGAACCCAACACCCTCTTTCCTAGGGTTTTGGTTCAGAATCTGCTTTTTGAGGACATCGCACAGTGTCTGATGACCTTTGAGACTTTTGTACATCCCTGTTTAAAGCAATGTCTTCAACCTAGCATTTTCATCAACAATAGTAGTGGTATCCTCCGCAGAGGGGTTAGTTACCACATTAGCAGTTGAAGATATTGCAATGATGGCAATGATAGAACATTCGAACAGAGGTAGCATTGTCACACTCAAGGCATTTTAGACATGGTGGTTCAAATCCTTCTGGCCCGAAACTGATCCATTGGCCTTGAAGTGACTCATTCTCTTTTTGAAGATCTTCATGAGCCGCTCTCAATTTCTCAAGCTTTTGCTTCCTTTGAAGATAATCATAGGAGAGCTTTTCATGAGTGGTTGTGAGCGATTCTTGACGACTTTCAAGTTCCTGGTACTTAGCATGAAGATTTTTTATGTCTTCAACTAAGGACTGAGAACGGGTCATTTCCGCGTCCAACAGGTCATCGCTTTTGTCTAACAGTTTTTGAGTATGTTCCACGACTTTACATTGTTCGGTTGCAATTTTAGCAAGTGTTTTGTAGTTGGGTTTGGATTCACAATCGAGTCATCTTCACTTGATGTTTGAAAGTAAGCGTCGCGTGATTTTACCTTGGCACCACGTGCCATGAAGCGATAGAGTGGGAGCAGAGTCGTCCTTGTCATTAGCTTGACATTGGTGGACGGAGCCATTGTCTTGATGTTGAAGATTGACTTGGCAACGTAGGGTCGTGGCTAGAGCCAGACTTGCAACGCCAGGGTCGGACTCCTCCTCAGACTCCACCTCTGCCTCCTCTGAAGCAGACTCCTATGAATCCATCTCCTTGCCAACAAAAGCACGAGCCTTGCCAGATGAGCTCTTCTTATGGGATGAAGACTTGGATGAGGACTTGGAAGAAGACTTTGAGGATTTCTTCTTCTTCTTGTCATCAGAATCATATTCCTTGCTCTTCTTCTTCTTCTTCTTCTCATTGTCCCACTTTGGACACTCAGAGATGTAGTGTCCAGGTTTCTTGCACTTGTGACATGTTCTCTTCTTGTGGTCATGAGTGGAAGCTTCATTATTTCTTGAGCTAGATCGTGAAGACTTTCTGAAGCCCTTCTTCTTAGTGAACTTTTGGAACTTGTTCACAAGCATAGCAAGTTCCTTTCCAATTTCTTCGTGGATCATCGTAACTACGATTGATTCTTCTTCTGATAAGGAAACAACTTTGGCCTTCAAAGCGCGAGTTCGGCCGTAGTTGGGACCATAGATATCTCTTTTCTCAGATAGCTAGAACTCATGTGTGTTGAGCCTCTCAAGTATATCACACGGATCGAGTGTCTTGAAGTCAGGGCGTTCTTGTATCATGAGGGCAAGGGTGTCGAAAGAGCTGTCAAGTGATCTCAGTAGTGTCTTGACGATTTCATGCTTGGTGATCTCAGTGGCGCCAAGAGCACGAAGCTCATTTGTGATGTCAGTGAGCCGGTCAAATGTGAGCTGGACGTTCTCATTGTTGTTTCTCTTGAAGCGGTTGAAGAGGTTGCGAAGAACACTGATCCTTTGATCTCTCTGGGTTGAGACGCCTTCGTTGACCTTGGAGAGCCAGTCCTAGACTAGCTTCGACATTTCCAGAGCACTCACACGGCCATCTTGTCCTTTGGTCGATGACCACGAGATGATGTTCTTGGCGGTAGAATCCAGCTTGAATGAACTTCTTGACATCGCTAGGGTGACACCTTCACGGTCTTGGGAACGCCATTCTTGACGACATACCGCAGGTCGACATCAATGGCTTCAAGATGCATCGCATCTTATTCTTCCGATAGGGATATTCAGTTCCATCAAGGCGGAACAAGCAGCGGAGACTTTGATCATCCCTGCGATCGACATAGCTAAAACTCCGGTGGTTAAACCGAATCACCTGTAACAAGGGAGTACCTTGCTGCTCGATACCAATTGAAAGTGCTAGTTATCGACTAGAGGGGGTGAATAGGCGATTTTTATGAAAGTCTTCAAAACATGGAAGTTTCAAAGACAAACGATAGAAATGATCCTATTGATATGCAGCGGAAGGTAAACTACCCTAAGCAAGCCATAGTCAAGTATGCAATGAAGTGAAAGCACGAAGACTAATAGCAGCTAGGTAGCAAGGATCTGGATGGAAGATGGTATGAAGCCAAACAATGATTGAAGTCAAACAGTGAAGTCAAACAGGTAAAGCAAATAGGCAATGACTTCACGAAGACAAACTTTAAGTAAAGAGAGAGAGGATAGAACCAGTCGCTTGTTGAGGACACAAGATTTGTTGGACCAGTTCCAGTTGTTGTGACAAGCTATGCGTGCAGTTAGGGAGGCTGAGATTCAACTCAGAAGACCGTATCTTCACCTTATTCCCCTTGAGCTAAGGACACACAGTCCTCGCCCAATTACTATGGTAAGTCTTCAAGGTAGACTTCCAAACCTTCACAGACTTAGTTCACCGGCGATCCACAATGACTCTTGGATGCTCAGAACGCGACGCCTAACCTGTTGGAGGATTCACAGTCCTCAAATGTAACAAGTCTTCAGGTCACGCAGACAGAAAGACTTCAGTGATGCCTAACACTCTTTGGCTTTGGGTGTTTGGGCTTTGTCCTCGCAAGGATTTCTCTCTCTCAAAAGCTTCGGAGGTGGGTTGCTCTCAAACGACAAAGCCGTGCACTAACTCTGAGCAGCCAACCAATTTATGGTGTAGGGGGTGGGCTATTTATAGCCACTAGGCAACCTGACCTGATTTGTCCGAAATAACCCTGGGTCACTAAGGAACTGATACGTGTTCCAACAGTCAGATTTCAAACACACGCGGCAGCTTGACTTGGGCTACAAGTAAAGTTGACTCATCCAACGCTGGATAAGATTTGCTCTCATTTTCTTCACTCGAAGACATAGGATTTGGTTGAGCATCACTTTAGTCACTCTGCTTTGTTCATTGGGACCCCACTTAACAGTACGGTGGTTCCTATGACTCAACAAAGAAGAAAAAGGAAACAACAAAACAACTAAGTCTTCTCGCTCCATAGTCTTCACGCAATGTGTTCTCTTGTCATAGACTTCAATGTGAATATCTTCATATACCACCATTGTCGTCAATGTCTTCATACATTTTTAGGGGTCATCTCCGGTAGGTAAACCGAATCAATGAGGGACTACTACCTGTGTTATCCTGCAATTCTCACAAACACATTAGTCCCTCAACCAGGTTTGTCGTCAATACTCCAAAACCAACTAGGGGTGGCACTAGATGCACTTACAGAGATCTTCAACGATCTGCCCCTCTTTGATGTTGATATCTTGAATAACTTCATTGATGAATGGTTTGACAACCCAAGCCTCAGTATCGATGATCTTCAGCTCCTAATTGGCATCAGTATCTCCTTCCACAGAGCCATTGCTCAAGAGTTGGCTCTGGCTCAGAAGATTGTCGAACTGAAGAACAAAATTGACAATGAGAAGGCTCAATTCAAGAAGCACATGGCCAAGCTCAGCGTGGCTGATGTTCAAAACATCAAGCAGATGCTGCATGACCTCAAGGAGGCATTTCATAAGAAACGTGAGGAAGCAAAAGGTTCAAGAGAGCGAATGAAACACCTCGTTGCAAAATGTGTTCAAGCTCACAACGAAGCAGAAAATCGCAAGGCTCTTGGGCGTCCAGGCATCGACCCCAAGATGGCTGTCAAAAAGGTGAAGCCTGCTGTGGTCCAAGCTGAAGCATCAGGGCGGGAAGCACCTCACATTGTCTTCCCTGCCAGCATGACAGGCATGAAGTCTAAGGTCCCCACAGCTGCTTCTGAACTGAAGAAGATAAGGACGGCTGAGGCCAAAGCCAGAAAGCGCAAGAACAAGAACGCCACTGATGATGCATCACAGACCAAGAAGCGGAAGACGAAGTCTTCGAAGAAAGATCGGGCTGCTCCCTCAAAGCCCCTTGTTATCGAGCCCATCTCCGTTGCTCGTCCTACATCCACCAACCGAGAGCGTCAGCTAGTACTTCATGATCCTGCTTTCATAGAGGCCCCTGAAGCTGAAGACATTCCAGCTGTTGACCCCATCACAGCTGAAGACATTGGTCATCAAGACAATGTAGATGATGATGAAGTCCTTCCTCAGATCAAGCACCAACTGGTATCATCGCGTGTTCACACGAATAGTGAACTCATCAGCATTGGTCATCCCTTGACACCAGTCGCTCAGGATGCATCATGGGCTGATCACCCCCAACAAGACACACCAAGTCAAGAATCACCCAGTACTCCCCCACCTCAAGTCACCACTCTGGTGCTTGACGATGACAACTATGTGGTCCAGCCAACTCCCTCTCTAAAAGCGTCGCCCGCATTTCGTAGGCTTCGCAAAGGACAAAGGCCACAAGTTGCTCTGCCGACCGTTCCAGAAGGAGAAGTGCAAAACAACCCAGTTGCACGACAAGTGTTTCCTAACGCCACTCCGACTGCGAACGTCTCTGAGTCTGAAGCAAAAGCTGCTGAAGACATTCCGGCTGCATCAGCCGATGATGAACAAGAACCCCGTCAATCAGAAGAGCGCGTTGCCACACCCCCTACCAACCAAGAAGTTGTTCTCGAGGAGAACGAGTCAGTGCCCGACCGTCCAGCTACTCAAGTGGAGATTAAAAACACTGAGGCGGCCACCCATAACACTACTGAAGCCAATGACGTTGTCATGGCTGACGCTAATGTGGCGTCTGCAGTGAATTTGATGCCTGAAGCTAATGTTACACCTGAAGCCATTGTGCAGTTTGAAGCCCATGCCAATGCCAATGCTCCTGTGCCGCCTCCAAGGCCTCACACTATTGAGCTGGCATTTGACCGAGGCCAGCCTGTCATGGTCAGATGGCCTATTCTGGTTCCTCCTCCTGCTGCCGGACCCCAATTTGACTATCATGTGGAGCACATGCCTCAGGTCCAGAAGCCAAAGCCCAGGTTGCCAAGGTTTCCAGGTACTGCATCTTCGCCCGGATCGTTCAATGTGAATGGCTTCAAAGCACACAACACCTTCTTTGATAGTGCCAAGAACCCATATTCCAAGCCAAGAATTTCATCTGATCGATTCTGGAGCTATCAGCAACGCAGTTATTATTCTTGTGTCTTATACAATCAAGGGCACATTTTTCCCCATAGGCGTCTAGATTGCGAAGCCATTGTTGGCCTTCCCTGCTTGGAAGAAGCCCTAGACTGCTTCAGAGATGCTGGTCCTCTGCAGTTTGTGACCGACAAAGAAAATTGGAATGAGGAGCTTCTGCTACAATTCTATGCCACTCTTCACATTCGCGGCTACAACAGGGATCCGAAGACTTGGGTCCTTGAGAGGAAGACATGAAATGTTCACCATGAAGCCAAAGCCCAAGATATTATTGAGCTTACTGCCCTGCCCACTCCAGGTGAACTCTATGAACCTGGTTGTCAGCTTCACCGCAATGCTTTGGAGAGCATATTCCAGAAACCTGAGCCGAATATGAGCCAAATGCTGAGTATGATGAAGCCACTACTACAAGATGCTGAATATCCAAAGGAATTATTTGTTGAAGACCTGGAGTATCTGCCCCGCACCATCTGTCATATCATTCGACGAACTCTCTGGCCTGTCAAAGGACATTCTCATGCAACGAAGCTTGAAGGAGCAATGAAGACAATAGTTTTCTATATCCTCAATGGCATCAGCTTCAATGCTCAGGATTTCTTCATCAGGCAACTTGCTGCATCTGGCTCTGCTCTCTTTGGTCTGAATTTTTATGCTCCATGGGTAATGCGCCTCATTAAGCTTCACTCTTCTATCAACTTTCAGCCCTCTGTGCGCAACCACCTTATCTTCTTACCAGAGGTTGATATGTCTGTCGAAGCCATATACCCTGAACCTGCCAAGGAGCCTATACGTCTTCACAATGCAGATCACCAAAGTTTCACGCAACCTATCAAAGGAGTTCTTGCTACTACTCAAGTTTATCCTCTGGCTGGTAACACACGTGCACCTCATCGTGCACCAACTGAAGCCACTGAGAGCAGTGTTGCACAAAGGCCTCGGAAGTGATCTCGCGTTCTCAATGACCGAGAGCTTCTGGTGGCATTGCATCAAAAACAGGATAAGCATCATGACTGGCTCAAGCATCAGATGCAGAGCCTCTTGGTGGATGTTAATCGAATTCGAAATCTTGCCACCAAGAATGCATTTGTCACTCATGAAACCTATCGGTGGTCGTGGAAGAGTCTGACATTGCTCAGTTCTGAAGATGATCTTCAACAAGATGGCTTCATAGAGAGATTCAAATTTGATTCCACTCCTCCCAGGAACGTTGTCTTGCGCCGGACTCCCTCACTCGAAGACTCCGAGTACTCATCCTCAGCGGCAACTGTCAATGCCAGAGTCATCGATGACGAAGATGATGCTACTTCACCAACTACAACTTCGCCTCGTATCGACACTGCACCAAGTTCTTCTGCACCACCGGACTACAACGTCGACCCTACACCTTCTCCTACTACTCTTGGGAACGAGTAGAAGCTCTATGTCTTCAAACCTTTTTGGTCCTTACTGACAAAAGGGGGAGAAGCATATGGGTTGATAGACTTCAAGCGGGTCCTTATGGGTGGTTGCTATACTTTCTGCCAAGTGTTTACAACTCTCGCTTTTGATACTTTTGGTTCTTTGAGTTGTAACACTTAAACTTGATGGTCGTCTGCTACCTTTCTGTCAACTATGTGATGCGATGATAAATTCCGCATGTGCGATGATAAATTCCACACGAAGTCATTCCGCAGACGTCCATTTTTCATTATGCATGCCATTACCTTCGTTACATCCTTTCATGCATGATGAATTGTCTTCATTAGTTGAAGAGGATCTCCACAAGTAAAACCTGCCATATGCATTTGCATTCAAACACAAACTATTTATATGCACATTTTCAGGGGGAGCCTTTTGCTACTTATGAAGACAATATCTTTACCCTTACAATTTCACATACTTTTATCCCCGTTGAAAACTTCAACCAGTTTGTCATCAATCACCAAAAAGGGGGGGATTGTACGTGCATCTAGTGCCACCCCTAGTTGGTTTTGGAGTATTGACGACAAACCTAGTTGAGGGACTAATGTGTTTGTGAGAATTGCAGGATAACAAAGGTAGTAGTCCCTCATTGATTCGGTTTACCTACCGGAGATGACCCCTAAAAATGTGTGAAGACATTGAAGACAATGGTGGTATGTGAAGATATTCACAACGAAGATTATGACTCGAGAAGACGTTCACGTGAAGACTATGGAGTGCGAAGATATAGGTGTTTCATAGTTTCCTTTTCTTCTTTGTTGAGTCATAGGAACCACCGTACTGTTAAGTGGGGTCCAAGTGAACAAATTCAGAGTGACTGAAGTGATGCTCAACCAAATCCTATGTCTTGGAACAAAGACAATGAGAGAAAATCTTATCCAGAGCTGGATGAGTCAGCTTTACTTGTAGCCCAAGTCAAGCTGCCACGTGTGTTTGAAATCTGACCATTGGACACGTGTCAGATCCTTAGTGACCCAGGGTCATTTCGGAAAAATCAGGTCGGGTTGCCTAGTGGCTATAAATAGCCCACCCCGTACACCATAAATTGGTGGCTGCTCAGAGTTAGTGCACGGCTTTTGTCGTTCGAGAGCAACCCACCTTGAAGCCTTTGAGAGAAAGATCCTTGCGAGGACAAAGCCCAAAACACCCAGAGCCAAAGAGTGGTAGGCATCACTAAAGTCTTTCTGTCTGCGTGACCTGAAGACTTGTTACACTTGAGGACTGTGAATCCTCCATCTGGTTAGGCGTCACGTTCTGAGCATCCAAGAGTCATTGTGGATTGTCGGTGAACGAAGTATGTGAAGGTTTGGAAGTCTACCTTGAAGACTTACCAGAGTGATTGGGCAAGGACTAAGTGTCCTTAGCTCAAGGGGAATAAGGTGAAGACGCAGTCTTCTGAGTTGAATCTCAGCCTCCCTAACCAGACGTATAGTTGTCACACCAACTGGAACTGGTCCAATAAATCCTTGTCCTCGCCAAGCAACTGGTTCTATCTTCTCCCTCGCTTTTCTTACTGTTTGTCTTCGTGAAGTCATTGCCTACTTGCTTGATCTGATTGACTTCACCGTGTGACGACTATTACTGTTTGGCTTCATACTATCTTCCATCCTGATCCATACTACTTAGCTGCTAAGAGTCTTCGTGCTTTCACTTCATTGAATACTTGACTATGGCTTGTCTAGTGTAGTCTACCTTCCGCTGCATGTCAATAGGCTCATTTCTATCATTTGTCTTCAAAGCCCCCGTGTTTTGAAGACTTACATTAAAATCGCCTATTCACCCCCTCTAGTCGATAACTAGCACTTTCAGAGGGACAAACAATGGGTTCGTGTCACTATCATTGTGGCAGTTCTTCCTAGCAGCAGTGTTATCACCCTGAAAGAGAAACAAGTAGGTAGATAACAGATTTTGCACGTATAAGCATCAGCGCTGGCAATTCATCTCATTTCTTTGTCAGAAATAAAGAGACACGGTTTAAAATAGCATTAACATAACAGGCACTGTTCATAGTTAAGACGGCAGGAAATGGCATTGTGCAGGAGCGACCAGCTTCACCAGACCACTGGATTACAGATCAAGAACACAGGCATAGATGTAGTTCTAAACAACGTATAAGCATGAATGGTGAGTGTACTGTCAATTTATACCATTTCTGATTGGTAAATAAAGAGACACGATTTAAATAACATTAATATAATATGGCGTTGTCCATAGTTGAGACATAGCAGGATATGATATTGTGTTGTTGTTGGTAGTCTCACCACACCACTGGATTACAGATCAAGAACACAAGCATACACATAGTACTAAAGAAGATAACTTGATATGTTTAGTTTAATTTACATGTTACGAATAAGGAACTAGATTGTACAACTAAAGACTGAAATTGAGAAGGACAAACTTATGTTTATGTGCTTCTACTTTATAAACTTTGAACAAGCAATTTGATGCGCATTTACAAAATAAAAATCATTTGCACTCATAGCTATCCAAATATAAACAACAAAGTTTGAAGGCTCGAGGAGAACAAACTTACATTAGTAGTGAAGACATGCACTATAAAGGCCTTGTGCATATTGATGGGGGGGGGGGCAATTCAAGAAGTTTACCTCACACTCTTCTTCAAGACTATTGCCTTTATTCTGCATTTTGTTAAGAGTAAATATAGATGTGAAAATATAGGAACAAATGGCGCTTATTTAACTTAAGATGTAGAGTACAAATGTAAATACAAGATACAAAGGTATAGGCAATCGACAAGAGCAATGCGGAGCTAAACTTCTTCAGTAACATTGGTTTAATTCAATATTTTGGCAAGAGTAAATGTAGATCTGATGTGTAGAAAAATGGAGGACAAGGGAAAATAAGCTGCAAAGTGTCCATGAAGAACTAGCTGACAAATATGAGTACAGTGATGAAAGACAACATATACTTACAAGAACAATGCAGAACTAAATTTCTTCATAGGCATTGGGTTTATTCTACATTAATTTAAGCATTAATATAGATCTGATAATTTGGAGGCGAGCGATTGGATAAGCAAGCTATAATGCACAATGATGTCACATAATCCACAAGATATGAATGTAAGGACAACGATAGGACAATAGGTACTCACAAGAGCAAAGCAGCGACCAGCATAGTTGCAATATCCTAGGTTTTGCGGCGCTGGTTCTGTCGCCAATATACGTCAGGTGCTATGTGATTTCTCCGGTAGCACCACCTTTTTCAAGGACTTTGCTTGTACTCCTTCAGGTTCTGCAATCACCCTCTTCCTTTTGGATGTCTGAAACACAAGAACATCATTTGAATGGAAAAACATGGTATGACGACAAATGGAATAGGTGTTGATAATGGATGGGCATGGCATCTTCACATATATCATGAGTAAACTAAGCAGATGGCGGTGCAACGAAGCAAAAGAAATGAAAGACACCTTATGCAAGATATGTGCAACCAATAAAACCTTGCCAAATTAGAACAGGAACCTTATTGGGTGAACAGGATAGGCCATCTGCCTTTGACTCCTTGAGCCCAGAATAGTCATTAGGATCATATTCTAAATACGAATCTATAGGTCGGGAGCATGTGGGTTTCATTGCATCCACAATGGGCCTCAATCCCTTGATTCCAAGTTTGTTACCCATTTAACTGTTCCGCAATATTCTTCTGATGTGCGCATTCTTATATTCATTGTGATTATGTACAATATCTGTAAAGCTTGAAAACACAGATAGTAGTGAGATTATCTTTATAATGCAGAGGATATTGTAATGTAATAGATGCTCCCTATAAACCCTTGTGTGCTATCATTGGATTCCGACGAGAGAGCCCATGTGTGCTCTAATATGGTGAGTAGATTAATATAATCTGGCACAACTACACAAAAAATAGGCTCCCTGTTGGGGCCCCCAGATGTAAGGACAGTTGGCAGATGATAGGTTCATAATATACCGTATAGAAAGTTTATTGCCAATCCATGATAACGAGAGCTTAGAGCCAGTAGGCAGATCATAGTGTAGATAATAGGGGTACACCATAACCACCATAAATAAATCGGGAAAGCAGAACTGGCTGGAAAACATAGGGGTATCACCTACAGGCCAGCTCTATTCATCTGAAGGCGCACAGCTATTACTATCAGTTTATTCTATCAAATACCACGCGGCTCCCAGCATTTCCGGCGTATTACGGCAGACCAACTCGAAGTGCAAAATCATTTAGCAGAACCGGCCCAATAGAGGTGTCGACTGCAGATGTCCCTTCTCCCCTTCCTGACAAGGAACATATTGTGCTTACTAAAGAAGAACAGAAGAGGAACATGTTAAAGAACAGAAGAGGAAGCATATTATTGAGATTCCCCTTCTTTCTATACAATGTTGGTTGCCCACCCATGATGAATCAGAGTGCCCAAAGAAATGCAATTCCATGATGTCTCTCTATATGTGGCCACATGCATTTGGAAAATCAAGTGGGAGCATTACCTGAGCAATTAAATGTGTGTCTGTTAACTAATGTCAGTATCATATCACAATTCGTATTTGAAGAAGTAAGCTTTGGACTTATGATTGGTGTGTTGTTTAGCTTCAAGAGTGGACTGCTGCTAGTGCGACACAAAGCAACTACATAGATCATAGTGTGGATATAACGGGAAAACCGTAAGCACCATGAGTAAAATCAGAAAAGTGGAACTTGCTGGAATCTATGTGCTAGTATTGCTGGTATGGCTAGAAAGGCTTCGGATGCCAGTTCTCTTCAACTGAAGGTGCGGTACTATTACTATCAGTGTAACTCTCAAAGGCGACACATCTCCCCACATTTCCTTACTAATCTTATAGGATTCAAGTGGGCAGGCCACTACAATTCCTACTCCCATGTTTACAAAATCCTACGAATCAAAGAGGCCCGAAGAGTTCAAAGTGTCCATCACAACCGACCATATAGACCTATACACTACAAATGTCCCTGCTCATCTTCACTACAAGGACCATAACGTACTACTATCATACTCCCTCTGTTCCAAAATGTAAGTCTTTGTAGAGATTTCCACTATGGATCACATACAGATGTATACAGATAGATTTTTGAGTGTAGATTCACTCATTTTGCTACATATGTAGTCCATGGTGGAATCTATACAAAGACTTGTATTTAGGAACGGAGAGAGTACTTATTAAACAAGAACAGAAGAGGAACATGCTAAAGAAGAGCAAGCAGATTTTGGATAATAAAATGTTCATTGCACAGTGCCCACACATGATGAACCAGAGTGCATTAAGAATGCAACTCCCTGTTGTCTCTCTATATGTGGCGCACGTGCTTTTCGAAAGTAAAGTAGGAACATTAGCTGACCAATCAAACATTATCTGTTTTAGTAATATCAGCATCATATCAGATTCGTATTTGAGCACCAAGTTTAGAATTCTGAGTGGCACGTTGTTTAGCTTGATGGATTCAGGAGCAGTCCTAAGCAGGTACGGATGATGGTACTGAATATAAAGTCATGTCTGCATGCAAGTCATGTGAGTTTTGTCATTTGGGTCAGTTGACCATTTCAGGCGGTTGGATGAAGATCCTACGTCTCCTAACCCTTCTTCTTCCTCGTCTCTGATTCTTCCCATACAGAACACCTTACGGGCCACCGACCGAACCACCGGCCCCCATCGCCTGTGTTCCTTTGCCACCCCCATCCCACCCCCGCCCCCACCCGCATCGAGTTTTCTTCGTTTGGAAAGGCCCTACCACCGCCACACAACCACCGTCCCCACCCGAGCCCCTTCCTTCGCACCGGCGAACTCCAGCGAGCTCTCAAAAATCGACTGACCCAATATTGAAATTTAGTCTAAGGTCATTTAACTAGTGTGGAATATAAAAGGGGAAAACCATAAGCATTGCGAGTATAGTGTTGAGGGTGCCATGGCGGATCTGAAGGTGCAAATCGGACAAAGGCAACTTCGCAACTAATGTTTTCTTTCAACTAGCAAGTAAGTCATGGACAAGAAATCAGAGTAAAGTAGTGGCGATCTATTTTCTTGCTGCGATAAATAAGTTGAGCAGATATGAAAGAGTACCGCCTCTGGTGCGGCATCGTGCATGCATCTCCTGAGAATTTGACGGTGCTGCGGTAGCGATGGCTGTCGGCGGCGTGGAAGCAGGTCTAGGAGGGTAGATGGTGGCGGAGGGGCGCGGTGGACGAGACGGTCGTAGGAGCGGCGCCGGCATGGTGGACGACAACGGGGATGAAGTGAGAGGACGGGATGCAAGGATCCCGGTCTGAAGTCGTGGATGAGAGAGGTCGATCTCTTGTAATGGACGACGGCATCAGGGTATCAGCTCCGACATGGTGGAGGAGGACAGCGGTGGATGGGGTGGCGGACGGAGGAGGCTGGGGTGGAGAGGGTGTTTTGGTGCCCACAGAGTACGAATGCGGAAATGGAGGGAGAGAGGAAGGGGGGAACCATGTCTTCAGTGCGCGCTTGTCTCAAATGCGAGGAAATTTACAAACTTAGCTCCCGTTTAAAATTTCAGGAACAAGAACGGAGTTACAAGTGATGATTTCAGGACTTTGAAGCCACCATAATGGGTGCATGAAGCCTTGGACGAAATATACAAGATGCTACTTCATAAATTTCGTCCCGAGGCTATTCTAGGTGTTGCGTCACCTTATTATTGGGCCAGGCCCTTGTAATTTCGAAATACACAAGTATAGGCTATTTTTATAGTCCGTATGTGTGTGAAACAAGAGATAGGGTTGATTTCGGACCCCTCCACCAAGGGCCACGAAATCCCCCCCCCCCTCTTCCTCCATATATACAACCCTTAGGGCACCGTTTAGACTTTGGGTTTGTTTAGATTAAAAGTTCGCCATACCTGCAACTTCGCGTACTTCGTTTGTGTTCAACGACCAGACAAAGGCGTCACAGAACCCCACCTTGATCAATAAATCTTTCATCATAAATTCTCAATATACAGATAGTAATCTAAGTTTCTTTCTTGTTCTTTGTTTGCTCGCGGAAAGCAGGACCCTCGTGGTCGAGTTGATGCGTGCTCCGGCGTGGTCAATAACCTCTCGGAGTTGGTTTAGCGATTGCTAAGGCGCGACGTCCTCGCACGTTCGTAGTTGGATCGTCAAAGTCGACTTCGTCCAAAGCGAAAACCAACATCTCATCGAAAGACGAGACACCTTTGCCTCTATCAAGTGGTATCAGATTTCCAGGTTGCTCGGTGAGATTTTATAGTTTTCCGTAGTTTAGATCGAGTCTGTTCTTCATACCTATAGTCCACGAAAAAGCCACAAAAATTTAGGGTTAGTTCATCTTATCCGAACCAATCTGAGCTTTTGCATAATCTTTTTAGGGTTTTGCTTTGTTGAATTTGCGGTTGCATCGTCGTGTCTACTTGCTGGTCTTAGCGTCTAGTCTTTTAGAGTTTCGAGTTCTGGTCATAAGTTGTCACGCCGCCACCGCACCATCATCATCGCCCACGCCACCTACCATCACCGCTCCGAATCCGTATCCATATACCACCACCAATCCGTGTCCATATACCACCACCGATCCATATCCATATACTACCACCGCTACCACCACCGCTGCCATATACCACCACCATATATCCACCACCAATCCGAGTTTTGTTTTTGAGATCCATCTAGTTTCCGATTCGTGTTTCCTTTCCGGAGTAGGTTTCAAAAAAAAAGAGTCCGGAAACCACCCTCCGTTTAGGCCCAAAATTTTCCGAAAACGCACTTGTCGAAAAAAATTCTGGCTATCCTATTTTTAGGTGTTTCTAAGCGTATTGAGACAGTCGCCGTTATAGAAAGTTTTTTTGACCCGTTCCAGTTTTTGGGTCCGAGGCGATCGAAAAAAAAAAATTGGTCGAAAAATTTCGTGCCCATCCTGTCGATTTGACACAGGAAGAGTTTTGAGACACTCACCATTATAGTGATTTTTCGCAAAAAAAGCAGCGCAAAAAAAGCAGCGCAAAAAAAGAGCGAAAAAATTTCCAGTGTGCTTTTCCCTTGTTTACGTGCAGCCGTGATTTTGTTAGTGTTCTAGGCTCGCGTCTCTAGCACGGTCTAGCCTAGGACCACAAGATACCATCGTTGAGCGTTTATTCAACTTTGCATCTCTGAATTGATTATTGCTGACCCTTTTTGCTACCATATTATAAGCCTTCCCAGCTCCACATACATCTACATCGTGCGTTTGACTCTCCCTGGCAATCGCTCTATCCAAGCTTTTGAGAGTTTTTGACTACAACGGTTGCCGATCACTACGTGCTGCTGGGTAAGAACTGGTAAGACTTTGAGATTTGCTTGATGGATTTGTGACACCACCACCACCACAATTTCCTAGTAGTCTGTAGAATCATATTCTTGTGTGTTTCTATTGCTGCTAACCATGGCAGGATCACAAGCCATTTAGACCGACCGGGAGAACATGACAAACAAAGAGTTACATGATAAGTTTCAGCAAATGATGAGTGGACAGTGGAAGATGTGCTAAATAGATTTGATGAGGCCATGGAGAAGATAGATGGCATTGAGAAGGCGTTGAAACAAAGCTCGATAACAAATTTAATGAATTGCTCGTAGGCGTCTTCCACCACCACCACCGGCTGCACTTGACGCACCTCTACAACAACAACAACGACTACCTCCACGTCATGAAACAGCCCTCCGCCGAAGCGAGCCGTGTCCCTCTTCACTGGCCAAGCTGCTTTGGTGCTCTTTGTTGATACTTCTGTGGCTCCTGCTGGCGATGTGGAGGAGGATGATTATGTGGGAGATTACGAGGATGAGGTTGATCAACATCGTAACTACGTGCAACCACCAAAGAACACAACCACCAGTCGTCCACATGCAAATAATGGCAATGTTAGGGCTCCCCTCGGAATACGAGATCATGACCATATCCCTAAACTGAAATTGAATATTCCACCATTTGAGGGTAGATATGTTCTCGATATATATCTTACTTGGGAGTTAGAAACTGAACAACGATTTACATGTTTACAATATCACGAGGAGAGGCGTGTTCTCTTCTGCTGTTTGTGCTTTCACTAGCTTTGCATGTGTTTGGTGGTCTGAACATTGTCGATTATATCCTGTTCCACTACTTGGGCTGCTTTGAAAACTGCTATGCGTACTCGTTGGGTTCCACCATATTATCAACGTGAATTACTTCAAAAATTGCAGCGCTTAAGACAAGGAAAAAATTCGGTGAAGAATATTATCAAGAATTACAAACTGGCTTGATTAGATGTGGTATTGTTGAGGAGAATGAAGCTATGCTTGCACGTTTTACGGGTGGATTAAATAGAGAGATTCAGACCATTCTAGACTACAAGGATTATAATAATATCACTCAATTATTCCATCTTGCTTGTAAAGCTGAACGTGAAGTGCAGGATCGACAGGCATTGGCGCGGACTAACTTTTCTACAGGTCGATATTCATCATGGACACCACGTGCATCATCTACTTCCACACGTTCTACTACACCGGCACCTCCGTCGGCTGCCACCTCCAACCGTGATACAAGAAAGCGAGCACAACCACCACTATACGCCAAGAGCACACCGCTGGGCCTACATGAGCTCTTCTTCTTCCATGGCGTCAACAGGGCACACGAGTGATATTATTTGTAAATGCGTTGTAAGGGAAGAGGACATTTTCTTGAGAGAATGCCAATCTCAGCGTGTGATGATTGCTACCGAGGATGGTGGGTATGAGTCCGCTAGTGACTATGATGAAGAGACTTTGGCTCTTATTACACATGAAGAACACGGTGGAGATGATTCTGATCATGAGACGCAATACATGGCTGTTGAAGATGCTGATAGGTATGAATGTTTAGTTGCTCAACGTGTTTTGAGTGTGCAGCTTACACAAGCTGAGCCAAATCAGAGGCATAATTTGTTCCATACAAAGGAAGTTGTGAAGGAAAGTTCTATTCGCGTCATCATAGATGGAGGGAGCTGCAACAACTTGGCTAGCATGGAGATGGTGGAGAAGCTATCTCTCACCACAAGACCACATCCACATCCTTACTACATCCAATGGTTCAACAACAGCGGCAAGGTTAAGGTAACACGTATTGTTCGTGTGCATTTTAGTATCTCTACATATCTGATTATGTTGATTGTGATGTGGTACCTATGCAAGCATGTTCCTTATTACTTGGTCGGACCATGGCAATTTGATAAAATTATGTACACCATGGTAGAAACAATCGGATACTCTTGTTCATAAGGATAAAAATATTACTTTGCTTCCTATGACTCCTGATTCCATTTTGAAAGATGATATTAATCGAGCTAATAAAGCAAAACAGGATAAAAATAAGAGTGAAAATCAGATTGTGGCAAAAGAATTTGAGCAACAAATGAAGCCTAATAGTAAACCATCTAGTGTTGTTTCTGAAATTAAATTGAAAAGTGCATGTTTACTTGCCACTAAATCTGATACTGATGAGCTAGATTTCAGCAATTACATTTTGCTATGCTTTTGTGTGCAAAGAGGCATTATTTTCATTCGAGGGCGTGCCTTCCTCTTTGCCTCCTGCTGTCACTAACATTTTGCAGGAGTTCAGCGACGTCTTTCCACAAGATGTGCCACGGGATTACCTCCCATTCGAGGGATTGAACATCGATTGACTTAATTCCCGGTGCATCATTACCCAACCGTGCACCATACGGTACCAATCCGGAGGAGGCGAAGGAAATTATCGTCAAGTCTGAGCTGCTCGACAAAGGTTATATACGTGAATCCCTTAGTCCTTGTGCTGTTCCTATTATTCTAGTGCCGAAAAAGGATGGTAAATCACGTATGTGTGTTGATTGTAGAGGCATTAATAATATTACTATTCGTTATCGTCATCCTATTCCTAGGCTAGATGATTTGCTTGATGAATTGAGTGGCTCTACAATATTCTCCAAAGTTGATTTGCGTAGTGGATACCATCAAATTCGTATGAAATCGGGAGATGAATGGAAAGCAACATTTAAAACTAAGTTTGGATTATATGAGTGGTTAGTCATGCCTTTTGGGTTAACTAATGCACCTAGTACTTTCATGAGATTAATGAACGAAGTTTTACGTGCTTTCATTGGATGATTTGTGGTAGTTTACTTTGATGACATATTTATTTATAGCAGATCTTTGGAGGAACATTTGGAACATTTACGTGCTGTTTTTATTGCTCTACGTGATGCACGTTTGTTTGGTAACCTTGGGAAGTGCACCTTTTGCACCGACCGAGTATCTTTTCTTGGCTATGTTGTTACTCCACACGGAATTGAAGTTGACAAAGCCAAGATTGAAGCTATTGAGAGTTGGCCGCAGCCCAAAACGGTCACACAAGTGAGGAATTTTCTTGACCTCGCTGGATTCTATAGGCGTTTTGTGAGAGATTTCAGCACCATTGATGCACCTCTCAACGAGCTTACAAAGAAGGATGTGCCTTTTGATTGGGGTACCACACAGGAAGAAGCCTTCACGATATTGAAAGATAAGTTGACACATGCTCCTTTACTCCAACTTCCTGATTTTAATAAGACTTTTGAGCTTGAATGTGATGCTAGTGGAATTGGATTAGGAGGTGTGGTATTACAAGATGGCAAACCTGTTGCATACTTTTCTGAAAAATTTAGTGGGCCTAGTCTGAACTATTCTACTTATGATAAAGAATTATATGCTCTTGTTCGGACTTTAGAAACATGGCAACATTATTTATGGCCCAAAGAATTTGTTATACATTACGATCATGAATCTTTGAAACATATTAAAAGTCAAGCTAAACTGAATCGTAGACATGCTAAATGGGTTGAATTCATTGAGACTTTCCCTTATGTCATTAAACACAAGAAGGGTAAAGAAAATGTTATTGCTCATGCATTGTCTCGTCGCTATACTATGCTTTCACAACTTGACTTCAAAATATTTGGTTTGGAGACCATCAAAGATCAATATGTGCATGATGCTGATTTTAAAGATGTATTGCAGAATTGTAAAGAAGGAAGAGCGTGGAACAAGTTAAATGCGTTAATGATGGATTTGTGTTCCCTGCTAACAAGCTATGCATTCCAGCTAGCTCCGTTCGTCTTTTGTTGTTGCTGGAGGCGCATGGAGGAGGACTAATGGGACACTTTGGCGTGAAGAAGACGGAGGATGTACTTGCTACACATTTCTTTTAGCCAAAGATGAGACGGGATGTTGAGCGTTTTATTGCTCGCTGCACTACATGTCAAAAAGCTAAGTCATGACTCAATCCTCATGGTTTATATATGCCTTTGCTTGTACCTAGTGTTCCTTGGGAGGATATATCTATGGACTTTGTTTTAGGTTTACCTAGAACAAAGAAGGGGAGGGATAGCATATTTGTTGTCGTGGATAGATTCTCGAAAATGGCACACTTTATACCATGTGATAAAAGCGATGATCTTTGTTAATGTTGCTGATTTATTCTTTCATGAAATTATTAAACTTGCATGGTGTGCCAAATACTATTGTTTCAGATCGTGATACTAAATTTCTTAGCCACTTTTGGAGATGTTTATGGGCTAAGTTGGGGACTAAAGCTGCTTTTTAGTACTACTTGTCACCCCCCAAAGTGATGGACAAACTGAAGTAGTCAATAGAACATTGTCTACTATGCTTAGGGCTGTTTTGAAGAATAATAAGAAAATGTGGGATGAATGCTTGCCTCATATTGAATTTGCTTATAATCGTTCATTGCATTCTACTACTAAGATGTGCCCTTTTGAAGTTGTGTATGGTTTCCTACCTCGTGCACCTATGGATTTGTTGCCTCTTCCATCTTCGGAGAAGGTTAATTTTGATGCTAAACAACGTGCTGAATTGATTTTAAAAATGCATGAGTTAAGTAAGGAAAACATTGAGCGTATGAATGCTAAATATAAACTTGCTGGAGATAAGGGTAGAAAACATGTTGTGTTTGCACCTAGAGATCTTGTTTGGTTACATTTGCGTAAGGATAAATTTCCTGATTTGCGAAAATCAAAGCTAATGCCACGTGCTGATGGTCCCTTTAAGGTGTTGGAGAAAATAAATGATAGTGCATATAAACTTGAGCTGCCTGCAGATTTTGGGGTTAGTCCCACTTTTAACATTGCAGATTTGAAGCCTTATTTGGGTGAGTAAGATGAGCTTCCGTCGAGGACGACTTCATTTCAAGAAGGGGAGGATGATGAGGACATCAATACCATTGTTACACCCACAGCCCTATTTGCTACATATCTTGGACCAATTACTAGAGCTCACATGCGCCAATTAAATTATCAGGTACTTTCGTTTCTTGGTAATGATTCTAATGTTCATGAGAATATGATGCTGCCTAAATTGGATACCTTTGTTTTGCTTACAAATGAAGGGCCTAGCTTGGAGAAGGATGGACATTGGAGCAAGAACAAGCATGGAGATGATGCCATGCGCAAGGGGAACAAGAACGAGTTACAAGTGATGATTTCAGGACTTTAAAGCCACCATAATGGGTGCATGAAGCCTTGGACGAAATATACAAGATGCTACTTCATAAATTTCGTCCCGAGGCTATTCTAGGTCTTTCGTCACCTTATTATTGGGCAGGCCCTTGTAATTTCGAAATACACAAGTATAGGCTATTTTTAGAGTCCGTATGTGTGGGAAACAAGAGATAGGGTTGATTTCGGACCCCTCCACCAAGGGCCACGAAATCCCCCCCCCCCCTCTTCCTCCATATATAAAACCCTTAGGGCACCGTTTAGACTTTGGGTTTTGTTTAGATTAAAAGTTCGCAATAGCTGCAACTCGGCGTACTTCGTTTGTGTTCAACGACCAGACAAAGGCGTCACAGAACCCCACCTTGAACAATAAAGCTTTCATCTTATATTCGCAATATCCAGATTGCACTCTCAGTTTCTTGCTTGTTCTTCGTTTGCTCGCGAAGCAGCAGACCCTCGTGGTCAGGTTGATCGTGCTCCGGCGTTGTCAATAACCTCTCGGAGTTGGTTTAGCGATTGCTAAGGCGCGACGTCCTCGCACGTTCGTAGTCGGATCGTCAAAGTCGACTTCCTCCAAAGCGAAAACGAACATCTCATCGAAAGAAGGAACACCTTTGCCTCCATCAACTGTGGCCACGCCCGGCCCTGGACACGGGGGTGATGGGCTACACTGTAGCCTCACCCTGTGTTGTCTTCTTAATGGGGGCGCAGACTCTGAGGGCGCCTTGGGCCGCCTGCTAGGAGTCGGCCTCTCTGGAGGCCGCCTGCAAGGAGTCAGCCCGTCTTGGTGCCGCCTTCTGGCAGCCGGCCGCTTGGGCCAGCCGGCCATCAGAAGGCGACGCTTCATCTTGATGTCCTGAGGGGCGCAGTCGGCCCCGATGTCTTGAAAGGTTCAGGGACTCGGGTTAGGGTACCCTTGGCCCATTACTCTGACAATGAATATGAACGTGTCCTATGAACCTGAGTTTGATACGAATGTTTACCTTTTCTGTTGTGCTTGTGTGTGAACTTGTTAGTATGTCTACTGTGGGATTTTTGACGTGTGGGTGTCAACGGCACACCTTCTTCCCGAGAAGAATTGCACCTACTTCGTTAGGGTAGCAACGGCGCATCAGCTCTTTTTAATATTTTTGCTCTGTCTTCCCCCTCCCCCGCTCAACCCTTGCCGTATTGTTTTCGGCCTCAAAACAAACATAGTACTGCATTGTTTTGGGGATTGATGAAAAATCGAGTGCTGGTTTCTATAGGTTGGTCCGCCCAGCAAATGGGCTGCTGGTCCACCACGGACTGGGAGGCTAAAAATACAAGTTGTATGGTGCAGAGGCATGTAAAAAACGCCATCTAGAGCCATCTACTGAAGAAAAAAAATCACTCCTGATGTGCTTCTTCAGTCGCGCCGCCGGCCCCCTCTTTAATCCAGTTCACTCGGGGATCTAGCTGGTATCATTTTTTTCCAGAGGGCGAGCAAGTATCAGCTAGGCCTAGGTTTTGTTTTTTAACATGCGTAGCCCACGACATACGGAGACAGTGGTTTCAACTTATTTTTTGAGGTCCATACCGGCCTATGGGCTTTTTCTTAAAGACCAGTAGCCCAATGTATTTTTTCAATAAAACGCAGATCTCTGTTCTATTTATCTATATATAAGAATAATAATGTTGTGTCCAATATATGTTTCCCTTCTAACCACATTATATATATATTTATATTATTACTATTATCATATATTTTATAGAGACTTATATATACATTATAAAAACATCCCACGTGTTATTAACTTATAAAAGTAAATGTTTAACAGAAGTAGAAAAGGAGAAATGAGCAGAAAAAAAACACACGATAAAACGAATCGGGCCAGCCCGATCGGGTGTCCTGTCTTGGCTTTGGGTATTTGACGTTCCGTGCAGCAAATAAGGTTCTGCGAGCTGTATGGCTGGAAAATAATGGTCTGGCTTGGCTGGGCCTCAGCCCACGGCCCAGGTACGAAATCCTGGACAATCCGTTTTTCTTTTGCACAAAAAATTTAGTACCACCTCGCATAAAAAATATCTTTTCGTCGGTGAACGGATGAAAAAATCGGAGAAACGTACCTTGCTTTATTAGTAGGTATAGATAAAAGTAAATGTTTAACAGAAGTTGGCACGGAAAATCATGGTTGCTTTTGACTCACAGGCAAGGAAAATCCTGGTGATTGCGTACAAAAGCTTGTCAAGATTTTAAGTACCAATGTGATAATAACGCGCTCATTTTTATTTTGAGCAATAACTCGCTAATTTGTTAATTTTATATATAAGAATGTGTCGCTTCGGTTTATTATTTTATTTTAGTTGCTCCTTCTAACCTAACATTATATATAGAACGAGCCCAGCTAATTCGTGTATTTCAAGAAAGTGCAAATGGGCTGGGATTTCTTAGAAAATATTAAATGGGCCGCATTGACGCGAAATTATTTGTTCACCTAGCCCAGCAAATGGACTGTACATTCTAGAGAACATGGGTTAAATATATGCCACATTTTTGCAGGCTCACATGTGGGCCAATAGGTCGAAGCCTACGCAGGGCGTTGTCAACTCGGTCAACAAATGATTATGACATCCACAACCATTGGATTTATATCCAATGGCAGGCATGCACCTTCAATCTCTCGTCTTCTTCCTGCAGCGTCATGGACTGCTCGGGTCCGCCTCCGTGACTAGCGGCTCTGCTTAGCACGCATCACCGCGAAGCGCTACCCCACCGCCAGCCAGGCTATCCCTCCACCCCTCCATACCTCCTGTTATTCTCCAACGACTGTAGCCCCACGCCGCACTAGAACCAGTTATAACTCTTGTACTCCTCTCAATCTGCGACTCCACTGCCGCATCTTCCCATCTCCGGATTGTCCCCTTTGGGGCCTCGCCATCGTCCACCCCCTCGCTACGCTCGATGCGGCGTGGTCAACAAACAAGAGTCATCAAAAGAGGACTGTGTGTGGAGAGCCTGATGGCTGGGACCCACGAGGTCCATGGTCGCACGCAAGGAAAGTTCCTCCTTATTAAGCTGAAAAAATGTTTCCTCCCCCTGATAGCTGGGACCCACTGGCTGTGTCTTGGCACGGAAGGAAGTGAATCCTTGTTATGAGAAAAAAAATATTCCTCCCGTTGACAACTGGGACCCGTCAGATTTGGTGGCTGACTTGTGGGCCTACTAAGCGGACCTGTACGCAGGGCTTTGTCAACTTAATCAACAAATGATTCTAGCAGCTGGACCGTTGGATGTTAATCCAACAGCCGTGCTCCTTCTTCAACCTCTATTCTTGCTCCTGTCTCCGTATGGCGGCATGGCAGTCTTTGCCACAAGACCAACTCGATCAAGTTTCCCACTCCTCTCCATGTGCGACTCCTTTTGCATCTTCCCCATCTCCGGTCATTACAGTGCAGGGCCTTGCCGTCGTCCATCGGCCTTGGTGCACTCGGCACGCGGTATGGTCAACGTGGTCAATAATCGAGAGTCATCGGAAGATGACTGACGTGAGAGGTTGATGCGGGGACGCACCACGCCCATGGACGCATGCATGCAACTGCATCCTTTTTACACTAAAAAAATAATGTTTTCTCCCCCTGACTGCTGGGACCCACCAGCTACATCTTTGCATGCAAGGAAGGGCGTCCTTATTACGGGCAAAACCAAATATCCCCCTGATAGCTGGAACCTAGCAGCTATATCTTCGCACGCAAGGAAGTGCGTCCTTATCCTCCCTGACAGCTGGGACCCATCCGGTCGAAGCATACGTAGCGTTGTCATTCTGGTCGCGAACATGTACGTACATACGATCGGTCTGTCTGCAGGCTGTAGCGATGAACCATGGCTGTGTAAGGAAGGGCACGTGTCGTAGTAGGGGCACACACGTAGCATGTACACGTACATACAACAGCCAGGGTGCAAGAAAGTAAATACGGCCACGTACATACATACGGACGGGGTCTCAAACGCCTACTCGCGCATACGTACGGCCAGGTCTTGTGTACATGGCTGGGTCGGAACGGAGAAACTGCATCATCTCGTGTTCATGGGGAGGCAATGGAATGCATCGTGTTCATCGGGAGGCAACGGAATACGTCGTGTTCATTGGGAGCCAACCGGCTTGGACGGAACAGCCGATCGAAACGAGGCCTGGTGTACCACAGAATGGAGGAAACGACCTTGTGTTCGACCGACCACAGTTGAAACGGGATCCTGTTCATCGGGAGGGGTCTGGCGTACCGCAAAACAGAGAAACAGACTTCTCTTGGACCTCCTACGGTTGAAACGGGGTCCTGTTGATCGGGAGGGGTGTGGCGTACCGCAAAATGGAGGAAACAGACTTGTGTTGGAGTGCTACGGTCGAAACGGGTGTCCTCTTCATCGGGATGGGTGTGGCGTACCGCAAAACGGGACTCCATAAGATACTATTCATCTCCACCGTCGACCTCCTCCAGCCTCCACCTGCGACTGTTCATCCACAGGCTCCTGTTCATCCAGCCTCCACCGCTCCTCCATTGGCTACTGTTCAACCAGCCCTCTCCACGGGGTCCTGTTCAACCACCCCTCCACGGGCTACTATTCATCTAGCCCTCCGCCAGTTACTGTTCAACCAGCCCTCTATGGGGTCCTATTCATCTAGCCCTCCACGGGGTCCTGTTCATCCACCCCCAACCGGCTCGATCGGGGTCCTGTTCATCCAGTGGCAACGGCCTCTACTACCACGGGGTTCTGTTCATCCAAGCCCCCACGGGGAACTGTTCATCCAAACCCCCCCCAACAACACTCACTATTCATCAAGGGAAGGAGGCAGCATGGTTCGATCGGCTTCAGTTAGCAGCAGTAGCGAAGGAATCGCTCGATCGGGTCCAGTTAATAGCCATCGATCGATCGATCAGGTTCAGTAACGCGTACCTACAGTGCAATCGCTCGGGTTCAGTAGGCGAACGCCTCGCTCGGGTTCAGTTAGAGCCCAACGTCTTGCACCCACACGTGTAAGTGTACAAGAGAAACGTGCATCGCTCGGCCCCGGACCACCCACCGTAACCGAGAACTCCCCGATATTTTCCTCACCCTCGCTTCTACCATGGTTTTTTCCGTCATGGACGGCCCAAAGAGTATCATGCAGCTGCGTCTCCAGCCCTCCCAGGACGAAAAGCCCATTTTCTGTCATGATTTTTTGTCATAGAAGTAAGAGCCCGCCACATCTATGATGATATCGGGTTTTGTCACAATTATCGTCATAGAAGTGTCATAAGCATGACAGGAAACAAAATTCGTTCAGCCCAAATTTTCGCGGATGTGTCTTTTTTTGTAGTGATGCAGTTTTTTGTGACGTGAAGTTCACTCGCGTGAGAACTGCAGTGCTCTTGCTTCAACAATGACGTGCACTTCCGTTGAGCGCGCAGTTCGGAAGTGTTAGCAGAATAACTATTCTACTAATATTAGCAGAATAGACCGGTTGTCTATATATATATATATATATATATATATATATATATATATATATATATATATATATATATATATAAGTTAAGCAACAAGCTCCAAATCAACATTGTGAAGATAAATCATGAGGACAAACAATTGTTGAAGACAAACAAACTTTCAAGATAATGCAATGTGACGCCCGATAGAAACATTCAAACTTATAGATGTGAGTTGGTTCTAGATTCATACGAATCCATGAATAAGTACAAGTGAGGAATCTAACTAGTTGTGATGCATAAGTGGACGTACTTGCAAGTTATGAGATGCATAGAGGTAAAGATCCAGATTTGGAAGTGAAGAAACAACTTTCTGAAGATATGGAAGTTTTTAACAGATTGGACGGCCGGTAAAAATAGATCTTTAGTTACCACAGAAGAACAGATGAGAACTGCTAGACAAGTTGTGGAAGGAGGCCAAGCAGTCCAATCTTCTGCGTCCTAGCTTGGCGATGGAAGAAACCTATGGCGGCGGTGGGAGGAAGATGTCCGCGACCGGCGTGACGACGACGGCAAAGAAGTCGTCGCAGCTAAGCGCTTCATCTCCCACGACAACGAAAGCTAGCGACGGCGCTAGGGTTTGAGCGAGACAGCGAGGGGAGAGATTTTAATGACTGCAGGGGGTGAGTATTTATAAGGAGAGGTGCGGTCTAGTGTAATTACTCAGCTGCCCTTGGCGGTTCACATCTGAGCACCACGTGGCATGCATGCAACAACTTAAATGTTGTGCCACGACCCCATGCACGCCTGGTTTGTCGGGTGGTCGTTCTGGCTTCTCCGGATTTAGGCAAAAGGATAAGTATAATAAAAGCCTTTTAAATGTTTGTCTCTTGATCTTCGACTGACAAGGATACAATGAAGATAATTGACACGTGTCAACAGAATGCATATGAAGAGTTAGAGAGAGTAGGAGAGATGAGCACAGATGGGGTTAGGGTCCGATCACATTCACTTAGTGCAGTAAATGGCAACTTGAAGACATAGCTATAAGTGAATGTTATAGAGGACAGAATACATACATACATACATAAATACATACATACATACATACATACATACATACATACATACATACATACATACATACATACATACAAACATACATACACATACATACATACATACATACATACATACATACATACATACATAAATACATACATACATACATACATACATACACACATACATACATCTGGGCTATTCTGTTTTGCGTAACAGAATATTATTCTCTTACCCTACTTGAACTGACGAAGTTTACAGGTTGGACTGACATGGTTTGCCACCTGAACTAATCTACCTGCGTCTTCGGCGGACGGAAACAGGGATTCAACGAGGAGCTTCCGGGGGTTCTCCGGCGCTGTGCTGTGGGGCATTCGTTGCCAGAGGAGACATGTACGGGGTTTCACACGTGCGCGCGCTCACCTGGTCTTGTTTTCCGATCTCAAGTCACCGGAGGTGACGGCGTGGGCATTTGGCGGCGGAGGTGTTGCGGGCGTTTGTGTTTACTGTGGTGTTCGTAGCCGTCAATTTTACGTTCGCTTTGTTGTTTTATGTGTTATTGGGATGTGAGAATGATCGGTGTGTTAGAGTTTTTGGAGATTCTTTCACTGTAATTTTTTATTAGAAGTTTTAGTGTTCTTGGTCGTTGGCCATGTCTGCCATACAAATGTGTTCTTATTTTTCCGATGTTTTATTTTTGAAATGGCGTTTCAGGGAGAGCGATGAGGATTGTATGAGTATATTTGTGTTGTCAATTTTCCTTCTTGAGTTGTTTCTACCCCGGATTCCCATGTGATTTGGTCATAGGCGGAGGTGGTGTATCTTGTAATCTGGTCATACTGTGTAATTAAGTTGCGTGTTTTCTGTGTTGTTTGAATGGCTGCCTTATGTGTAGTTGGACTGCTCCGTGTCAAATTTGTTTTACTGTGCGTTGACATCAGAGTAAGTAGTTTCTACTGGCTGCCCACCCAACCATCTGCACTTTGAGTATAAAGCTCCTGGCCTCTATCACTTTCATTCCACCAGCTGCCACCAAAGAAAAGCCAGATGGATCCTGAGCTGGGAGAGGTCACAAAGGAGGAGGGGGATGCCGTCGGTGTGAGGGCTGCAGTAGCAGAGCAAAGGAGGAGGAGGAGGCGCAGGCGCAGGCAGAGGGCACGACGTGCTGCCGAGGAGGAAGTGGATGCAGAGTTCAACAGACGCCTTGGCCGCGAGGTGATGGATACCTGCAACTCCAATGAACTAGAGCTACTTTTCCTAGAGGGCAGGGGAAGGAACCATATACAGATCATCAGTTGGGCTAGGGTCAGAGCAGCCACAGCTCCACATCCATCCACCAAGGCCAAATGGCGTCGTTTCTTTGATTGTTATGACTGAATTACTGATATTTTATGTTTTGAAGATTGTGTTGTGAGGGAGCAGATGGTTGAATGACTAAATGAATCCAACTTTCTACCTCTGAATGAGTTGTTTTATCTACATATGTTTGGTATGTGCACTTTGAATTGCAGTCGTATGTGCTCTCCAACAATTATTTTGAACTGCTGCTTTATCTGAAGTTGAACTGTTTTGCGGTCAATGTCGTATGACTTGTATAATAACTATTTTCTACCAACTGGATGCCCACCTTCCTATTTATTATTTTTATAATCTGCGAGTCTTCCTGGCTATAAATTCTATCCATCTATGTGTGGTGTGTGGCTCAGTCTCCCCCTCCTTTTTCTTCCTTCTTCCAGAATTAGATCTAGGTTCCTCCCTCTTCTCTCTATTGTTTTCTTCCCTTTTCTTGTGTTTCCCATGGAGGATTGTTCATGCAGATGTCTTGAAAAGGTGGCACGCATAGCTGACGACTGTGTGTATGAATCTGGTTTGGAGCTCACCGAAAGTCAGCCACTGGGCACCTTTCGTGTCTGCTGTACATCAACCATGGTTTTCGTGCACCCTATGTATATCGCCTGACGGTTGGGGATTTGGAGGAATCATGGGTATGTGTTTCTATTCTTTTCTATTCTTTTGTTTTCTTCTTTTTGTAGGTCTCATTTTGAATCCCATGGACTGAATCTGTAGTTTAGTTTTATCAATAGTTTGTCTATAATTTTTATTTGGTTTTGTCAGAAGTTAACAGTAGGGATTTGTGTGTGTATTTGTTCATTACTTAACAGTATTTGTGTGTGTTTGTCTATAGTCCTTGTTCTGTTTTTGTTAGATGTTTTACTGTAGGGGTATTGATATGTATATTTCTTCAGTTTTAGTCAGGACATATGACGACTTAGTTTGGTGTTATTTTTGTTTTGGTTCAGATATTTCTTTTCATTTTGATATGCAACAGTTCCTAGATCTGTGCAAATATTCAGTTATGTCAGGTGTTCACTTTATTTTCTACTCCCATGCCCATTTGCAGAAAATGTCACCCAGAATCAGGATTGTTGCTCCTAGTTAGGGATACCAAGATGGAGACTTGCATAAAAAGCGGGTATCAGTTGATGGAAGTTGCCTACCACATCGACTTTGATGGTTGCATCAACTAACTACTGGGTGGAAGGAGTTTGTGGCAGAGTCTGGAATTGAAGATGGAGATGTGGTTATGGTTATGTTCTCCAGGGAAGATGACTCTCTCATGTTGAGAATTTATGTGCTATAGGTTTAAATGTGGCAAATGATGCTGGTTGTGAGATTTGTGTGCGTTTGATTATGTTGCAGTATTTTTGTTTAAAACAATGCATGTGAGATGGTTGAATTCTATGTTATTACCAGATGGTTTGGAACAACTTGTTCCTATGTTATTGTATGCGCTATTTTTATTTATGTAATGCTTCCTATTTTGGCTCAAGCACAACTGTTTTTATATATTTGTTATATTTGAATTGGAACAATTATAGTTGAATTGTTGCGCATCCTTCGTTTTTACTCGGATATCGCACATGAAAAATATACGCTGATGATGGATGTAGGACCCCTTGGTTTGAGTTTGTTGAACTTACATGCTGTTAATGATAGTACTGAGCTATTTTGGATGTCAATGGCCACCCACATTCGTTTGTGGTAGAGCATTTTTTCTTACTATTGACAGGAATTCAGAGCACAGTTCATTTTTGTAGTTGAATAGTGATAGTTCTAGTATTTTTTTAAATAAAAAGAATTTCATCTTTGCTGCACATTACTAATTTTACCTGAACCTTATGAATTTTAGTGGTTGAACTTTCTAAAAATTTGTTTCTGAAATTTTTATTACAATCTTCTATGTTAATTTTCAAAAAAGTATTTTTTTATTTTTTACAACGAACATATGTTTGAACTTTTCTACATTCTTTATTTTGAACTGATTTCTTATGAGTTCATCTGTTCCTTTTATTTGGTCGTGTGTGATCGGTTGGAATTTTGTAATGGGGCAAACTATTGTATTGGGCCATCCCCCGGAGCCATTGTTTTCGGCCCAAATAGCTTGTCCACGTGACTGTGCAGTGTGGTGTGCGTGTGCGCTATACGTTTAGTCCCACCTCGCTAGCTGAGGGGGCTCTCGGCCTGTTTATAAGCGCTGCCGAGGCTTACTGGTCAAACTCCTCTGAATACTTACTTGAGCGCTTATACACGGTGCTCGCTCTCTGTCATGACCTATGGGCCCTGGTCAGTTGGCCCCCGTAGTCTGGTTTACAATGGTTTCGCCGGTGGTTTCGATGTTGGTTTGAGTCCTAGTACCCACCTGCGTTGGGCCGGCCTGTCCCTTGGGCAGTCAATATTTTTGATTCTTAGCATTTTTCTTCTAGTTTTTATGATTTTTTTGCCTAATATAAGCATTATTTTTTATTTTAGTACTAATTGTTCTCCTCTGCTTGAACTGACATCTTTTTTATAGTGTGTTTCCCTCGCTTTCTCTTTGTTCTCATTTTTTCAGCATTTTTTTGGATTTTCTATGAACATCTGGGTAAGATATATAGGACCGCACCGAGTGGCATAGTCGTACTGACACATTTTTTGTATGGACTGAAGAACATAATTTTTAGGGTGTGTGTGTGTGTATGAGGGGTGGGAAACAGAATAACCGCACTGCACGTGTCAAACGAGCGCACTGCCGCGTTAGCGCGACACTACGATCAGAGACCCTTCGACGAAACTGTGTGCAATGCAATAATCACAAATGGTGGTGTAAAATAACCGTCAGAAAAGGTGCAAAACGTTTGCGATGGCGGGCGCATCAAACACGGTTCAGATTTTAGTTGCATGTGCGATGCCGGGCATATGGTTGATCCATACGAGCTGATTGCAATTAGATAGAGCAACAGAAACGGGCAGCCATATCAATGTGTGTGCGATATACGGCATACAGTTCGCTCCGATGAACTGTTTGCGATGATTGAGGTGAACATAGACGATTCGGCGTAACAAGATGTGTATGATACCTGGCAAACAGGTCAGTAATCAGAATTGTGTGAGATCATTATAGATAGCCCATACGGTCTTTTTTTGTGAAATATATGCTCGTCAGGGCACACTGTTCAACAAACCAACTTGTGGGCGATAATGTACAAGATCTCTATCGAATACGTATTACTAACAGTCTGCGATGATATTGACAGGATAAAAAGAGATAACAAATTAATATGAGCGAACAGAAACAAAGATATGTACAGTCTACTTAATTTAGTCCTTGTTGTTGTTGTTGTTGTTGTTGTTGTTGGATGGCCCCGCGATATCGTCTTGGCGAGGACGCTTCTTGCCGCTAACGGTTGGCTTTTCATCACCGCCGCCGTCGTCATTGTCGTTGCTGTCATCATCGTCCTCCTCCTTGTTCGACCATTCCTCCTCATCATCATCGTCGTCCTCTTCTCCGTCCTCCGACGGCTCCTTGTCCGTCTGGTTGTCGTCTGACGACTCCGGAGGCGGCGTCCCTTCCATGGTCCGGATATAATCGAGGTCTGGGCTCGACGCCGGACTTATGGAAGACGAGCAGGATGATTCCGATGTTGACCTATCATCGGGCACCAGACTGCTGGCTGAACTACCGTCCTTGCTGTCGCTCGACATGGCTGCAGAGTGTGTGCCAATGTGTAGCGCGGCCTGCCGGGTACGATGAAGATGGTGGACACTTAAGCGGGGTATGCAGAGAAGAGGAAATGCCAATTAGCCGGGGTTGACGTATTATCGAACCGCTGATATAATCAACCGCAATTATTTGTACCCAGTCTCTCCAAATTCCAGGGGTTGCGCAGGACTCCTATTGGCTATTTGTATGGTTTCTTTTTTCAGGACAAAAAAAGGAACGAATTTTAGGATTATGCACCGGTACCGGTACGGATGGAGTAGGGCAGTTGGCAAGCAATACATTGAGCTCTTCTTCTTGATAAAGCCAGTAATTATCAAACTACAAAGGAAAATAAAAAAAGGCAAAGGAAAATATCTGCACGAATCTTCGCGTAACATCAATGGCATAAGACCTAGATGAGCATTACTTAGAGCACATCTAGATGTGCTTTAGCAATACTGTCAAACAAAACCCCTAATCATCATTGCAAATAGCACATAGAACATGGCTAATGCGACAAACACAACTACACATGCTAGTTCCTTCTTGTCTCCTGGTTTCATCTGTTGCCTGTGATTGATTCTTTCTTGCTTCATCATACTGATTGTACATTCCAGATCAACCAGTTTATTCTTCAGCTTTACGTTCTCTTCTGCGAGCTTGGTGATAACACTACGAGCCCTGCCATGCCATTCTTCGTCCAGCCAGTTAACAAAGGCACAAGCCTCATATCCCTGCCAATGTTAAATAGTATTCAGGATGAGCGGTGGCATTAACTGAAGTAAAATGATGAACTTAGCACTAATCTCTAAGGGGCAACTGAGAAACCGCTTGACAATGTCAAATCCCTTCGTGCATACATGTCGAGTGGGAGTGTGCCCGTGCACCCAACTCAGCTTTTGGTACTTCTGGGTGGCGCAAAACTCGGAGTCGAACTCGTGTTGCGGGAGTCTTGAGTCATGCTCTGGATCCGGCAGCGGATCGCTTTCCTAGGGGGACGGATTCAACAAGGAGCTATACTTTGGACATGCTAAAAAAGATCAGGATAGATTGGAACTTGATAGGATGATTCGGATCCGTAGTACACATGCCTTCTGATGACCTTAGGCAAGTGCTCGGCGGCGACTGCCATCGTGGCGGCGATACGAGCAGGAGCAGCCGCACCGAAACCATCAGCACCACTCGTCTGCATTCCCCCAATGTCAGCACCACGCGAGGGAATTTGGAGGCTACGTAGGGATTTGGGGGAAACTGTGTTGATAAGCTAGCGGTCGGGAACTACTTATGGCACTATATGTTGTATATGGCACACTGTTTATTCATTTCGTTTGTGTTAGGTATTACAACATCACACACAATTTCCGCACCAAACCGTGCGAGAAGACAACGTATGTTAGACACGGTTGCTGTTACATAACCGTATGTGATGTAGTACCCTGTCCATATAATTGAGTTATAATGATACAGTGTAAACAGCTGCTCTGCGGATATCCGGAAAAAAATAGTCGCTCTGCATATAGAGATGGCGGCGGCGGCCTAGGCAGCGGCTACCGTAGAAGAGGTCAATCCTCGGTCGGTGGGTGGTGGCGGCGTTATAGGAGGTCAACTCTCGGTCTGCGGCGGGAGATAGGAGGAGCTCAATCATCGACGTCAGCGGCGGTGTGATTCGAGCACATCCATTAATAGCAGGATAGTGGAGGTCGAACTTCAGGTGGCAGCCGCACTAAGCTTTGCTCCTCAACCCTGCTATCTCGGCGTGCCGCCGCATCTCGCTTCTCTGTCTGCTGGGTGGAGGTCGCTGCGTGGCTAATTAATTAAGGTATTCTTTTCGTGAGTGGCTTAATTAAGGTATTCAATTCCTAAGGGTAGTGTTGTACTAGTACTCTACGTGTAAATTTACTGGCCATTAATTTTTGTCATTGCACGTCTGGATAACAATATGGAGCGCCCTCAGTAATTATGAAAATAAAACCTTGTGATTTATGCATGCATCTTTGGGCAGCAGTTAATCCATGTATTAATGTTGTTGTTTTGTTTTTAATTACCATTTGTGTGGTGCAGATGGAACGATCTCGATGGATGAAAAATCGGAAAAGCGCAGATTTTATCAGTGGTGTGACAGAGTTCATGAATTCGGCTGAAAGTACAAAGAGGAGAATTGGTGATGCGGATTACATCCTGTGTCCATGTGCTGATTGTCCCAATACAGAGTCACATGTAGTTGGAGATGTCCAGTGGCACTTAGTCTCTCGGGGATTCATGGATGGATATACACATTGGACCAGACACAGTGAAGAGGAGGTCATGGATGAAGATACCCAGTGTTGTGAGATGCCAAACCCCGATCAGTGTCACATGGATGTTGAATCTAACATCGGGGCAGAGGCGTCAAGCTACCAATGGAACACGGAAAGCGAAACACCTTTGGAAAACCAAGACGTCGACGCAAATGACGACGATCTTGATATGCCAGATTTTGCTACTATGATTGCAGATTTCAAGGGCCCAAAAAAGGATATGATTGGGTAGAAGGATCTGCCAACCATTGATGCGGACTCTAAGAAAGAATTGTATCTAGGTTGCAAAAAGAAATATGCGAAGTTGAGTGCCACCCTGGCGCTTCTCAGATTTAAAGCAGCAAACGGTGTATCAAACAAGGGCTTCATAGAGATGTTAGGTCTTTTCAAAGAAATTCTTCCAAAAGATAATGTGCTCCCCAGAAGCACGAACGAAGCAAAGAAAATTGTTTACCCATTGGAACTTGAAGTACATAACATACATGCTTGTGTGAATGATTGTATATTGTACCGTGGTGAGTACGAAGATTTGCGTGCATGTCCCACATGCAAGCATGCACGATACAAGTGTAGGAGAGCAAAGGATAAGTACAAATTGGACGACGAGATCAAGATAGGAAATCCCGTTCAAGGTTGTTTGGTACTTGCCTTTAATTCCAAGGTTGAGGCGTTTATTTGCAAACCCTAGAGAGGCAAAGAGATTGCGGTGGCATCATGATGAGCGAATTGCGGATAAGTATATGAGGCACCCAAAAGATGGGGCTTAGTGGGAATTAATCGACAACAAGTTTCAAGACTTTGCCAAGGATCCTAGAAGTATAAGGCTCGGGGAGTGTACCGGTGGGATGAATCTTTTTGGTGATATGAGCACCAATCACAACACATGGCCGGTGCTTCTGTGCATATATAACCTTGCTCCTTGGTTGTGTATGAAGAAAAAAATACATTATGATGTTAATGATTATCCAAGGCCCGAAGAAACCTGGAAATGACATCGTCATTTACTTTCAGCTACTGGTAGAAGAACTGCTTACAGTGTGGATAGACGCGCTTGCTGTAAAATGTTATGATGCTTACAGAAAGGAGATTTTCGATCTACATGCATTGCTGGTGCACACCATTCAAGATATGCCGGCATTAGGCAACACATCGGGGCAGAAAACAAAGGGAGATGTAGGGAGTGTCACATGCATGGATAGAAGACTTCCCGACTCGCACAAAATAGTGTATTTGCGTCATCGTAGGTTCTTACGGAAAAATCACCCATACCGAAAGATGAAAGCTGAATTTGATGGTACAACAGAGGTAGGTGTGGGCCCAAGACCCTATGATGGGGAGGTGGTCCACAACATGGCTAAACAAATTAATTATGTGCTTGGCAAGAAGCACGCTCTGATGGTGAAACAAACACCCAAGGGTCAAGTGTTTAAGAAGAAATCGGTGTTCTGGAAATTACATTACTGAGAGATTCTACATGTATGTCACCGCATTGATGTCATGCACGTAGAGAAGAACGTATGTGAGAGCATCCTTGGTACTCTTCTCAATATTAAAGGTAAAAGAAAGGATGGTGACGGTTCACGGCTCGATATGCTTGCTAATCAATCAAAAGCATAAAGAGTGAAGCGAGAAGATGATGTCAAATTCATCAAAGCTACTTGAGTTACAATTTCGATTACAAAAGAAGCAACACAGTTCTTCACCTATTTGTTGTCAGTTAAGACACCCTCTTCCTACTGCGCAAACATCAGAAGTCTCGTGGATGTGAGCTCAGGTAAAATGAAGATGAGACACTTGAAGTCACATGATTGCCACATAGTGTTGACACAAATCCTCCCGGTGGCCATCAGGAATCTGATGGACAAAGATATAAGAAACACACTCATTGAGCTCTGTGATTTCTTCAACCAACTATGGAAGAAAGTTGTAGATCCTGAAGAATTGGATCATATGCAAGACGATATTGCAAGAATATTGTCCAACCTAGAGATGATTTTCCCACCATCATTCTTTGATGTCATGGTCCATCCAACTGTACACCTTGTTGACGAGATAAAGTATTGTGGTCCTATGGTTCTTCACAACATGTATCCCTTCGAGCGGTTCATAGGAATAC
Organism: Aegilops bicornis; assembly: GCA_021605145.1. Lineage (NCBI taxonomy): Eukaryota > Viridiplantae > Streptophyta > Magnoliopsida > Poales > Poaceae > Aegilops > Aegilops bicornis. The sequence goes on along the minus strand of CM038675.1, from coordinate 422,445,591 downwards.
TGAAGCGCTTTTGTCGGAACCAAAACCATCCATAGGCAAGCATCCTACAAGGTTATACTGCGGAGGAGGTGGTTGAGTTTTGCACCAAATACATGAAACAAAGACCTATAGATTTGCCCCTCTCTTGCCACGAGGGAAGGCTGAAAGGTAAGCCGGTCCTTGCTGGCACGCAAATGGTTGCACCCAGAGAATTGGCAGAGAAAGCCCATTTGACGGTACTGCTTAACAGCTCATCTCAACGCTTATGCTGAAGAACACTTGGCGGAGGTATGCCAAAGCTTCTTACCAATGGTGCCATCATCAGATGTGGAGATGAAGGAGCACACTAAGAACTACACCGAATGGCTGAAGAATCATTTGGCACAAGGATCCATCGATGACATTTCTATGTGGTTGGCACAAAAGCCATCACCTACGGTGTTGACGTACCAAGCATATGACATAAATGGATACACGTTCTACACTGAGGAACGTGATGAGAAGACCTCGTATCAGAACAGCTTTGTTCGAATAGAATGCATGACTGTAGATGAAGCTGATAAAAGGGTATACTATGGAACCATCAAAGAGATTTCGGAGCTTGACTATGTGAAAGTTAAGGTGGCATTATTCAGGTGCGCATGGATCCCTCTTGGTCATGTAAAGGTTGGTGATTACAGGAAGACTTGTGTTAACAGGACAACGATGGCATATCACGCGGACCCGTTCATTCTTGCTAGTGATGCTACCCAGATTTTCTTTGTGGAAGACCCCTTGCATAAGAACTGCCATGTAGTGATGCATGGGAAGAGAAGGGTACTGGGTGTCGACGATGTTGCCGATGAGGATGAGTACGATGAATTTTATGAGTTGCAAGCCAAGGGATCACGGACCCGTGTAACAGAGAAGCGTAAAATCATCAGAAAACCCAAGTTCATTCGGGGTCAACGTAATGATCCCAGTTCCCCCATGTACATGGGAATTAAGCCGCAAGACTAGTCTTTATGCCTACCTTGCAACTTAATTCGTTCAATTTAGAACTGTCACGTGTACTGAATTTGTGAGTTATGCCCGGTTTTCTGTTGATCTAAGAACCATTAATATGTTGACCTGGATATGCTGTCAGCTCAGGCAATGAATATGGCATGTTTTTTGTTGTTGTTATTATTATTATTATTATTAATATTATTATTATATCATAGAGGTAGCACACTCAATTGATCTCAGTACAGTATGTGTGAACAGAAATATGCAATCTGGTTTGCGAATAGCACACGGGTCGTTGATGAAAGCCGTGTGCCGACCAAACCCCGCCCATGACCTGAGGCATGCTTTCTGATTGGCCAGAACCCAAACCCCACGGATCGTACGTCTGCACCATTGGATGCTCCCAGATCGAACGGCGATCCTCATCCCTTTCAACAGCACATGCAATTCGGGTTGTAATTTTATTTTTATGCACAAAATGCACGTTAAACTCAAAAAATGTCTTAAATATAGCTAACGATACCTGAAATGCGCCAGAAAATCAAACCTGTGGTATAATGGTGATTGCGTACCGTGGAAATTTTTATGAGGCCAAACGATGAAGTCACCGGCAACAGGAGTTTGAATTGAAATGTCACCTTTTGGAAACCATGATCCTTCATGTGAGATGCTCCGGTTGGAAGGAGCGGTCATCAAAACTTGTGCCAAACTTTACCATTTCTTTTCCACGGGGTCGTGGGAGCACGCTACGGGCACACATCGATTTTGATGATGTCCGGACTCCGTCTGAATTTCCTGTAATTAAAATACCAACTAGGCCTACGCCAATGGCCGCACCTCGTGGCCGAAATGTTTGAAACTTCTCTCTGCTTCTCGAACAAACGGATGAAAACTCACAAAGCGATGCACAAATGATTTGTACACCTTCTTTGCTAGGCTGATAGTAAGGGGATATCATAGCTAGTATCATGCATGCCAACTAGGCAATTTTGATGAGCTGTCTTAGAATTAAATGAAGAAAGAGAGGGTTAAGTATCATATCATGAAACCGTATCATAATAAATGCTATGCTACTATGTGTCATGCATGACAATAAATAAAGTACTACATGATACTACTCTATGATACTATGCATTAGAGCAAGTACAATAGAGTGACATAAGCAGACTATAAGGAATAGAATAATATATATGTGCTTAGTTGGAGGAAAGAGAAGAGGAGATAGAAGAGAAGCGGGCTCTTGGTTAGTAGCCAGCTGTAACACGAGACCGAAGACACTTTGTGAGGATATAAGGTGGGCCAACTATTGATAAACTAGTACATATTTAAAACTTATTATTGTACATGCCGGCTAAGAGGTTGGCTGTATATGACATGGCAACTTCTTATAGCCGACCGTTGGCTGTATTACTAACCATGCTCTTAGTGAGGTAGCTAGTATATCATAGACTAGCTAGTATCATATATGCATGATACTAGTGTTGGAAATATGCCCTAGAGGCAATAATAAATTAGTTATTATTATATTTCCTTGTTCATGATAATCGTTTATTATCCGTGCTATAATTGTATTGATAGGAAACTCAGATACATGTGTGGGTACATAGACAACACCATGTCCCTAGTAAGCCTCTAGTTGACTAGCTCGTTGATCAATAGATGGTTACGGTTTCCTAACCATGGACATTGGATGTCGTTGATAACGGGATCACATCATTAGCAGAATGATGTGATGGACAAGACCCAATCCTAAGCCTAGCACAAGATCGTGTAGTTCGTATGCTAAAGCTTTTCTAATGTCAAGTATCTTTTCCTTAGACCATGAGATTGTGCAACTCCGGATACCGTAGGAATGCTTTGGGTGTACCAAGCGTCCACAACGAATCGGGTGGCTATAAAGGTGCACTACAAGTATCTCCGAAAGTGTCTGCATTGGGTTGGCATGAATCGAGGCTGGATTTGTCACTCCGTGTAAACGGAGAGGTATCTCTGGGCCCACTCGGTAGGACATCATCATAATGTGCACAATGTGACCAAGGGGTTGATCACGGGATGATATGTTATGGAACGAGTAAAGAGACTTGCTGGTAACGAGATTGAACAAGGTATCGGTATACCGACGATCGAATCTCGGGCAAGTACAATACCGTCAGACAAAGGGAATTGTATACGGGATCGATTGAGTCCTTGACATCGAGGTTCATCCTATGAGATCATCGTGGAACATGTGCGAGCCAACATGGGTATCCAGATCCCGCTGTTGGTTATTGACCAGAGAACGTCTCGGTCATGTCTGCATGGTTCCCGAACCCGTAGGGTCTACACACTTAAGGTTCAATGACGCTAGGGTTATAAAGATTTATATATGGGAAGTCCTGTTTTGGTCACCGGAAAAGTTTCGGGTTTTTTGGTAACGTACCGGGACCACTGGGAGGGTCCCGGGGGTCCACCAAGTGGGGCCACCGGCCCCGGAGGGCTGCATGGGCCAAGTGTGGGAGGGGACCAGCCCCAGGTGGGCTGGTGCGCCCCCCAAGGGCCCAAGGCGCCTAGGGTTTGGGGAGGCGCCCCACCTGGCTTGGGGGCAAGTTTCCCCTCTCCCCCTTGGCCGCCACCCTAGATGGGATTGGGATGGCCGCCGCCCTAGGGGTGGAACCCTAGGTGGGGCGCAGCCCTCTCCCCTATATATACTTGAGGGTTTTGGGGCTGCCAGCACATGAGTTTTCACCTCTCCAGGCGCAGCCCTACCTCTCTCCCTTCTCCTCTCCCGCGGTGCTTGGCGAAGCCCTGCAGGATTGCCACTTTCCTCCACCACCACCATGCCGTTGTCTTTCTGCTGACGGAGTCTTCCTCAACCTCTCCCTCTCTCCTTGCTGGATCAAGGCATGGGAAACGTCACCGGGCTATACGTGTGTTGAACGCGGAGGTGCCGTCCGTTTGGCACTAGGATCTCCGGTGATTTGGATCATGATGAGTACGACTCCTTCAACCCTGTTCTCTTGAACGCTTCCGCTTAGCGATCTACAAGGGTATGTAGATGCACTCTCCTTCCCCTCGTTGCTGGTTTCTCCATAGATAGATCTTGGTGACACGTTGTAGCGACCCGACCTCAGATGGTCAAGTCTCTGTGCTTCCGTGTCATCCCTGGATCGGTAATGCTGACACACACAGTACTCGAAGGATTTATAACAGAGTAGCAATCACACAATTATTACATCGAATGTCTCAGAAGAGAACTTATTACAATAATATGGCTTAAGGCCATCTAATGCGATAACAGCGGAAGGCTTGGAAGATAAAGTGAGTCCATCAACTCCAACGGCATAAGCGAAATTGCTGCAACGACCTATCGAACCTTACTCCTCGTCTGAAAAGTCTGCAACATAATATGTTGCATCCAGCAACAATTGACACATGGAATATCTTTGGCGATGTAACACATAGAGAGTAATGAAAGAATAAGCTATACTACATGCATATATGGCTGGTGGAAAGCTCTCTGATTCTGATTTTGCAAAAAGCCAATTTTTCCTACATCAAAGGAATAAATTTTACTTTAACTATCATGGTGGTTGAAACATCATTGAGAAGGTATAACCCCAACTCAATCCCAATTAAAGTAATTAACAACCCAAAAGTATGAATTTAGAGTGATGAGATACATGTGAATACTCAAGTACTAGGTACTCAGAATTGTCCATAACCGGGGACACGGCTAACCATGATTAGATTGTACACTCTGCAGAGGTTTGCGCACTTTTCCCCACAAGACTCGATCGCCTCCGTTGATTTCTCGCACTACATGGTGTTTGAGAAGCGGATGACCGAGACACGATCTTTCGTAAACATTAACTCTCTACTCCAGATAGATCATACCAAACCTATAAAACCCACTACCTGCTGATCTACCTCTTCGAGAGCTTCACGTAACTTACTCCACTATGCTAGAGCCCATAATAGCTTGTGGCTGCACACGGAAGTTTCTAGCAAAAATAATCTCAGTTCCTTTGTGCACAGGTGGCGGTCCATAGGAAGATCACACGGGTACCCGGGATTTCAAAATAAAAGCAGACAACCTTTGGGTTCCCCAGGTGCCTCAATCCACCCGGATGTGTATTAAAGTTGCCACCTTAAAGTAAACCATTAATTTAGAATCTCACATCTGTCATGAATATCTCTCAAACCCAAACCACGTCTACGAGCATAGCATAGCAATATAAGCAACACGTAGAAGTAACTCCCAAGGGTTTGATAGTAACATGGCAATAGGTTCCTACCTCATCATCTACTTCCCAACCCACAAATTAATGACATCCTAACCATGCAATGTTTGTGGATTGAGCTAATGCATAAAAACTAGGTATGAAAAGAGTATGATCAAGTGTTACTTGCCTTGCTGACGATCCGTGAATCCTAGAGACTCGTGGTAACACGCTTCGCACTCCGGGAATTCTATCGCAAGCAAACAATACATACATAAGCAACAAACAAAGATGCACAAACGAAACTTCAACTGAAAGAGGTTGGACGGAGAGTTCAACTTAATAACTCCGGTTTGCAAAAAGAATCAAACCAAGCGAACAGCGAAACTCAAACGGCGAGAGAAACAAGATCCGTTTACTAATCTGAACTATGGTCAAATTTTACAGAGGCAAAAACTGATTTAAGTTGGCTATTCGGAAAGAGGGTTTCGAGATGAAACTTCAGGTGCTTGAATCGCCTGTTCCGATAAACGAGCGAAAAGTTATACAAATTCGAACATCGGATCAGAAATCGCGATCGGAATAATCGCGGAATAAAACCGATAAAAGAAAACGACGAATGGCTAAACGAACGAATGGGTGAACGCTCGCAAAATGAATAAACCAGAAAAAAATAAAACCGATCTATATATATAAAAAACGGCTAGGGTTTTCTAAAAAAACCGAAGGGTTCTTTTTAGAAAAACGGCGACGAGGGCTACCTCCAGCGAGGTCGTCCGGCGAGGGCGGGCGGCTCCGGCGGGGTCCGGCGAGGGCGGCTAGAGGGGCGGCGGCGGCTCGGCGACTCGGCGAGGGGGCGGGCGGGCGGGAGGCGGCGGCGACGGCCAAGGCGGCGGCGCTGCCTGGCTCGGGTTCGAGGTGGGCGCGGCGGCGGTGGTTAAAGATGGGGTGCTATTTAAACAAGAAGTGGCGGCGCGGTGGCTTGGAGGAGGGCAAGGCGGCGGGAGGAGTCCGGCCTTGGCGGCGGCGGCGCTGTGAGGAGGCGGCGGCTGGTCAATTTGGTGGGCCTTTGGCCCGATCAGTATGATTCTTTAAAAAAACATTCCGCCGAAAATTGTAAAAACCCTAGAAAAATAAATAAAAATCTAAAAATGCCAAAACAAGTTTTCTTTGCCTAAATAAAATATTTAGAACAAGATGAACTTTTCTTGGCCCCTAAAATGCAATTTTAAATATATGCAAATTTTTCTCTAGGCAAATAAAATTCCAAATAAATAAAACAAAATTCCAAATAATGATTTTAACATTTTTCCTCCGATATTTCAATTATTTTTGGAAAAGTCATATTATCTCCTCTCATTAATTATTAAACATGAAATATTTTCCGGAGAGAAAAATAATAAAATCCAAAATCCTCGTCTTCATTATTTGATTAAATTCAAATATGAAAATCGGAAAATCCCCAACTCTCTCCGAGGGTCCTTAAGTTGCTTAGGATTTCGAGGATGGCAAACGAGAATGCAATAAAATATGATATGCATGGATGACCTATGTATAACATGCCAAATTGAAAATTTGGGATGTTACAAACCTACCCCCCTTAAGATGAATCTCGCCCTCGAGATTCGGGTTAACTAGAAAATAGGTGCGGATGGTCCTTGCGAATATCATCTTCTCGTTCCCGTGTGGCTTCCTCCTCTGTATGGTGGCTCCAATTGAACTTTGCAAAACTTGATAACTTTCTTTGCGGGTGACTCATTGTCGAAATCCGTAATCTTTACCGCTTCTCCTCATAAGTCAAATTACTATCCAAGCTGTATCGCCTCTAGGGCCTTTGTATCCTTTAACGGTATGTCGGCCATCTTAGTGTGGCACTTCTTCGATTGTGATACGTGAAACACATCGTGAACTCGACAATCCTTCAGTAACTCCAAATTGTAGGCAACTTCTCCCATCCGTTCCAAAACACGATACGGTCCTACAAATCTTGGGGCTAACTTTCCCTTAACTCCAAAACGTTTCACTCCCCTCAGGGGTGATACTCGCAGATAGGCTCTGTCTCCAATTTCATAGGTTACTTCCTTGCGTTTTGAATCTGTGTAACTCTTATGTCTAGACTGTGCAATCTTTAGTCTGTCTCTGATCAGTTTAACCTTCTCCTCTGAGTCTTTGATCAAATCTGGTCCAAACAACTGACGGTCTCCTACCTCATCCCACATCAATGGTGTTCTACATCTGCGTCCATACAGAGCTTCGAACGGTGCCATCTTCAAACCGGCACAGTAGCTGTTATTATATGAAAATTCTGCGTCTGAGAAAATTGTCATCCCAACTAGATCCATAATCTAGCGCAGTGCTCTTAACATATCCTCCAGGATCTGGTTAACTCTCTCTGTCTGTCCATCCGTCTGTCGGTGGAACGCAGTACTGAATTCCAATCTGGTACCTAAGGTCTGATGTAGTTGATGCCAAAATTTTCAAGTAAACTGTGTTCCTCTATCTGATACGATGCTCCTCGGAACTCCGTGCAAACATACGATCCTGGTCATATATATCTTGGCCAACTTGGCACTTGTATAAGTTGTTTTCACTGGGATGAAGTGAGCTGCTTTGGTCAAACGATCCACAACTACCCATATTGAATCATATCCTGCTTTGGTTACGGGTAATCCGGTGATAAAATCCATGCCAAGTTTGTCCCACTTTCATTCGGTATTGGCATAGGCTGCAAGCAATCCTGCTGGCTTTTGATGCTCGCCTTCACTCTCTGGCATACATCGCATACGGCTACATACTCGGCAATATCCTTCTTCATACCAGTCCACCGTAAACGTTCCTTCAAGTCCAAATACATCTTGGTGTTTCCGGGTGAATCGAGTATGGTGAGTCATGGGCCTCTTGAAGTATTAACTTCGATCTCCGAATTGTTGGGCACATAAACCCGGTCCTCAAACCACAAGGTATCGTGGTTCATCCTCGCGAAAACCTTTGGCTTTTCCTTTGCCCATCTTCTCTTTTATCTCGCAATCTCTTTATCCTCCTTCTCGAAGCTTCTCGAATCTTGTCTAACAATGTCGACTGAACCTCCATTGTTGCAAGAAAACCTCTTGGAACAATCTCCAACTGAAGTTACATAATATCCTCCGCTAACTCCTTTGGCAGTCCTCTACTTTCAAGGATAATGGCATAGCTCTTCAGACTCAAAGCGTCTGCCTTTCTGACGTTGGCCTTTCCTGGATGGTAGTGTAGCTTCATATCGTAATCCTTTATAAGCTCCAGCCATCTCCTCTGCTCGAGGTTCAACTCCTTACGTGTGAAAATGTACTTCAAACTTTTATGATCCGTGTACACATCACAACGGTTTCCAATGAGATAATGTCTCCGGTCTTTAACGCATGCACTACAAATGCTAACTCCAAATCATGCGTGGCATAGTTCGACTCATGTGGCTTCAGGTTGTCGTGAGGCATACGAAACCACTTTTCAAATCTGCATAAGAACACATCCAAGTCCCAAGCGAGAGGCATCACAATACACTTGAAACTCCTTATGTATATCTCGCAAGGTCAAGACCTTTGGGGCTGTAGTCAACCGCTTTCTTCAACTCTTGAAAGCTTGTCTCGCAATCCTCTGTCCATTTGAACTTAGTATCCTTCTTTAGCAATTACATCATTGGTTTAGCAATCTTGGAAAAATTCTCAATGAATCTCCGTAATATCCTGCCGGTCCAAGGAAATCATGAATCTCATTGGCCGAAGTGGGTGCCAACCATTCAAAGGATCGATCAATTTTCTTTGGGATCTCTTTGCTATACCCTCTCCGATATAACATGCCCAAGAAATCCAACTTCTTTCAACCAAAACTCGCACTTGCTGAATTTGGCGTATAAGCGGTGTTCCACGAAGTTTCTCGAGAACCAAACGTAGGTGTTCTGCATGCTCCTCTTCGTTCTTCGAGTAAACCATAATATCATCAATAAACACCACAACAAACTTGTCCAAATACTCCATGAACACTTTATTCATCATACTCATGAAATAGGCAGGGGCGTTAGTCAGTCCAAACGACATGACCGTATACTCATATAATCCATATCGAGTGGTGAACGATGTCTTGTTGGAAATATGCCCTAGAGGCAATAATAAATTGGTTATTATTATATTTCCTTGTTCATGATAATCGTTTATTATCCATGCTATAATTGTATTGATAGGAAACTCAGATACATGTGTGGATACATAGACAACACCATGTCCCTAGTAAGCCTCTAGTTATATCTGGCCATGGGCTGGGCCGGGCCGGGCTTGGGCCGGGCCTGAAAAAGCCCATGGCAGAAAACTGAGGCCCAGGCCCTCCCAGGCCCTACCATCGGGCCTATTTTTAAAGCCCAAGCCTGGCCCATCTAGTAAAAAGCCCTCAAAAGCCCTTAGGGCTTAGGGCCGTGGGCCGGGCCTCTTCCTTAAAATGCCAATATTCCAAGGCCAAGCCCATCCAGGCCCTGCTGATGGGCTCAAAACTTAGGCCCAAGCCCAGCCCACGAGCAAGCCCATCGGGCCTAGGCCCTAGATTTTAGGGCCGGGCCTGGGTGGGCCGACAGGGCCGGGCCTGAGATGGCCAGGACTACCTCTAGTTGACTAGCTCGTTAATCAACAGATCGTCACGGTTTCCTGACCATGGACATTGGATGTCGTTGATAACGGGATCACATCATTTGGAGAATGATGTGATGGACAAGACCCAATCCTAAGCCTAGCACAAAGATCGTGTAGTTCATATGCTAAAGCTTTTCTAATGTCAAGTATCTTTTCCTTAGACCATGAGATTGTGCAACTCCGGATACCGTAGGAATGCTTTGGGTGTACCAAAGCGTCACAACGTAATCGGGTGGCTATAAAGGTGCACTACAGGTATCTCCGAAAGTGTCTGTTGGGTTGGCACGAATCGAGACTGGGATTTGTCACTCCGTGTAAACAGAGAGGTATCTCCGGGCCCACTCGATAGGACATCATCATAATGTGCACAATGTGACCAAGAGGTTGATCACGGGATGATGTGTTACGGAACGAGTAAAGAGACTTGCCGGTAACGAGATTGAACAAGGTATCGACATACCGACGATCGAATCTCGGGCAAGTACAATACCGCTAGACAAAGGGAATTGTATACGGGATCGATTGAGTCCTTGACATCGTGGTTCATCCGATGAGATCATCGTGGAACATGTGGGAGCCAACATGGGTATCCAGATCCCAATCGCTGGTTATTGGCGGAGAGTTGTCTCGGTCATGTCTACGATGTAAGCGCCCTCGATGCGGCTATATCTCCCACGTGTCAAGCACGACTTCGAGGCATACCCGCATTGAAAGCAATGTCGCAAGTGAGGTAATCGTCACACACCCCAGGGACTACATAAGGGAAATAGATACATAGTTTTCTTCTGACGCCACTTCACACAATACATAAATAAACATCCATCATTCAGATTACACTCAAGGTCCGACTACGGAACCAAAATAAAAGAAGATACCCCAAGTGCTACACGGATCCCGATCGTCCCAACTGGCTCCACTATCGATCATCAGGAAAAAACACATAGTAACGACCACGTTCCTCATCGAACTCCCACTTGAGCTCGGTTCGTCACACCGACCGGCATCGTCGGCACCTGCAACTGTTTTGGTAGAATCTGTGAGTCACGGGGACTCAGCAATCTCACACCCGCGAGATCAAGACTATTTAAGCTTAAAGAAAGGACAGAGTTGTGAAGTGGGGCTGCAGCAAGCGACTAGCATATATGGTGGCTACATTCGCAAAAGAGAGCGAGAAGAGAAGCAAAGCACAGTCGTGAAGCTAGTAGCGATCAAGAAGTGATCCTGAACTACTTACGTCAAACATAACTCCAACACCGTATTCACTTCCCGGAATCCGCCGAGAAGAGACCATCACGGTTACACACGCGGTTGTTGTGTATTTTAGTTAAGGTCAACTTCGGGTTTTTTACAACCGGACATTAACAAATTCCCATCTGCCTCATAACCGCGGGCACGGCTTTCGAAAGATAATACCCTGCAGGGGTGTCCCAACTTAGCCCATTATAAGCTCTCACGGTCAACGAAGGATAAATCCTTCTACCGGGAAGACCCGATCAGTCTCGGAATCCCGGACTACAAGACATTTCGACAGCAATAAAACAAGACCAAGAAAGCGCCCGAATGTGCCGACAAATCCCGATAGGAGCTGCACATATCTCGTTCTCAGGGCACACCGGATTGTCCAAGCTTCCGATAGGCCATCTCAGAGTTGCCCCTGATGGCCACCGGCGGCTGATAGGTTGGACCAGCACTCAGAGGAGGACTGGCCCGGGGGTTAAAATAAAGATGACCCTCGGGCTCGCGAAAACCCGGGGGAAAAGGCTTAGGTGGCAAATGGTAAAACCAAAGTTGGGCCTTGCTGGAGGAGTCTTATTCAAAGAGAACTGTCAAGGGGTCCCATAAATCAACCAACCGTAAGGAACGCGAAATCAAGGAACATAACACCGGTATGACGGAAACTAGAAGGCGGCAAGAGTGGAACAAAACACCGGGCATAAGGCCGAAGTCTTCCACCCTTTACCAAGTATATAGATGCATTAATTATAGCAGATATATTGTGATGTCCCCAACAAGTAAACATGTTCCAATAAGGAACAACATCTCCATGTTCCAACAAGGAACAAACTTCATCTTCACCTGCAACTAGCAACGTTATAAGAGGGGCTGAGCAAAGCGGTAATATAGCCAATCAACGGTTTGCTAGGAAAGGATGGTTAGAGGGTTGACATGGCAATATGGGTGGCATGATATAGCAAGTGATAGGCATCATAGCATAGGCATAGCAAAAGAGCGAGCATCTAGCAAGCAAAGATAGAAGTGATTTCAAGGGTATGGTCATCTTGCCTGCAAAGTTCTCAGAGTTGTCGAAAGCTTGATCCTCGTAAGCGTTCTCAACAGGTTCCTCGTTCACGAACTTGTCTCCCGGCTCTACCCAAAGCAAGAACACAAGCAAAGGAACCACAATAAATCACGGTGCAATGCACAAGCAACATGATGCAATATATGGCATGATATGCGGGATGTGATATGCAATGCGTATGCGTGCTTCGGAAGGAAAATGATGAACCAGGCATCAACTTGGCAAACCAAGTATGCCGCTGGAAATATGAGATCATTTCGGTATGGCATGAATCTAATCAAAGCATATAACAAAAGTCCCTTACTGATCATAAGCCAAAAAGGATCAGAAAATATAGTAACACCCATGTCAATATAGCAAGTTTAGATTATGATTCAAAGAATGTGGCATGACAAAAAGCAGATAACAAGTAGGCATGTTTAAGAGCTCGATGCACTCGCTACAGAGCATTTCATGATAAACTAAGCATACATACATCAAGAAGACATGGCATAGAAGATATACATGGCAAGAACAATATCATAGCATGCACGGATCAACAACAACAACCTTGGCAAAATTGAATAACATGTAAACAATCTGCCAGGAAACATATTATAGCAAAAGTAGAGCTCGATTGACTCAAGCTATGGCACTCCATAATTGCAAACAAGGGCATTGATGGATAGAGCATAACCATATGTTCAAAACATCCTTAGTGAAGTATCTCAAAATATGCATGGATCTCTCGGTAGCATCAAGTTAACATGGCATAAAAAATATCAAAGAAACAGGGGCTGAAATCAGCAACATCATGAAGCCTAGTTTGCATGCTTGTGCTAGTCACCACAGAGATCACAAAAATACAAGGCATACACCCCTGTAAAGATGGCATGGCATATTACAAAACACATGTAGGACTCAAGTTCATAGGGTGCACACATCAATCATGGCAAAAATGACAAAAGTGCATGTTCTGTTACGAAACAGAAACTAACATCACATAGCCCTCTTCTAAAAGCATTTCGGGAATCAAGATGAGCTCAAATGAAAATGATGCAATGAGAAGAAATGATCTACTCTTCGGGGCGAACATTTCGACATACTATATGCCCAAAACAGAGCCACGAGTGCAAAGTTATGGCATGATGAAAATGCAACAAATTAAACACAGAATAAAGACAGGCGATTTCGGGGGAGAAGGAAGAAGTCAACCCTCTCGGATCTGAGATCCGGATCGGATCCGTCGCCGGAGCGGTTCGAGGCGGCCGGAGTCGGAGGGGCCGGGATTTAGGCCTGGCCGGCGGCGGCGGCGGCGCGGCGGGCGGATGGCCGGCCAGGCGGGCGGCAATGGGCGGCGGGTCGAGGCGGAGGCGGCGAAGTCCGGCGCGGGCGGCGCGCGGCGGGTCATGGGCGGAGGCCCGAGGCCGGAGCGCTGGGCCGAGGCGCGGGCGGCGGCCATGGGGTTTCATGGGCGGCCGGCGCTGCCGGCAGCCGGGTGCCACGTGGCGGTTCTCCCGATTGGCGGGCGGCGGCGACGGACGTGTCCGGCCCGAATCGGACACGTCCGCGGCGGGAGAGGAGCGGGCTAGGGTTAGGGTGGAATTGATCCGGATTTCGGGGAGGGTTGTTTTATAGGTAGAAGGAGCTAGCAAGCTCCAAATGGAGTGTAGTTTTCGCCCACACGATCGTGATCGAACGGCGATGGACATGGAAGTGACTTGGATGGGTTATTGGGCCATTTTGGAGGGGTGTTGGGCTGCAACTTAAAAGAGGCCTTTGCGAGAGTGCGGTTAACTGCTGAGTACCAAACGATCTCCAAATGACCCGAAACTTGACGGGTGGTCTACCGGTGGTATACCAAGGCCACTTGGCAAGGCTCGGTCCATTCCGAGAAAGTTTAGTGCCCGCTCACGGAAAAACGTAAAAGGGGACGCCGGGGGACATAGGAGTGCCGGATTGCAAAACGGACAACGGGGAGAATGCTCGGAATCATGAGACGAACACGTATGCAAAAGAGATGCACATGATGACATGATATAAGATGCATGACATGGACAAAATGCAAAAAGAAGAAAAACCCAACCACGGAGGGAATATCATATCACAATGCCGAAAATGGCAAGAGTTGGAGTTACAAATATGGAAAGTTACATCCGGGGTGTTACAACACTCCACCACTACAAGAGGATCTCGTCGAGATCTAGGACTGAAAAGAACTCCGGATATTCGAACGGAGGTGATCCTCGCGCTCCGGTGGCTTCTCGGTCGAATGGTGTGACCACTTCACTTTCGTGAATTTGATTGACTTGTTGCGAGTCTTGCGCTCGGTTTCTTCAAGAATAGCAACGGGGTGCTCATGATAAGAGAGATCTTCTTGGAGGTCAATTTCTTCGAAGTTGATAGTGCGCTCAGGCGTCTTGAAGCACTTGCGAAGCTGTGACACGTGAAACACATTGTGCACGTTTGCAAAGTTGGATGGAAGCTCAAGTTGATAGGCGAGATCGCCTCTTTTGCCAATGATCTTGAAAGGACCCACGTATCTAGGGGCAAGCTTCCCTTTGATACTGAAGCGACGAGTGCCTTTCATTGGAGAGACGCGGAGGTAGACATGGTCTCCGATTTCAAAAGCCACATCACGGTGCTTGTCATCATAATAGCTCTTCTGGAGCGATTGCGCGGCTTTGAGATTCTCACGAATGACTTTGCACATTTCTTCGGCTTCTGTGATCAAGTCATTGCCAAGAAGTTGGCGTTCACCTGTCTCGGACCAATTGAGAGGAGTACGGCACTTTCTGCCATAGAGAATTTCGAATGGGGCCATGCCCGAACTCGCTTGGAAGCTGTTGTTGTAGGAGAACTCGGCATATGGAAGACAATCTTCCCACTTCATACCGAAGGAAATGACACAAGCCCTGAGCATATCTTCAAGGATTTGATTGACTCGCTCGACTTGGCCACTTGTTTGAGGGTGGAAAGCTGTCTTTGAAACGAATGTTGGT
Source organism: Aegilops bicornis (assembly GCA_021605145.1). Classification (NCBI taxonomy): domain Eukaryota; kingdom Viridiplantae; phylum Streptophyta; class Magnoliopsida; order Poales; family Poaceae; genus Aegilops; species Aegilops bicornis. Next base: position 422,430,494 of record CM038675.1, on the reverse strand, counting down.
GCCCATGGCCTTCTGAAAAGAATCCCAAAACTTGGAGGTAAAGATGCTACCACGGTCTGAAGATATCAATTGTGGAATGCCGTGCAAGGAGACAATCCTGGAGGTGTATAGCTCTGCCAACTGAGCTGCTGTGATAGATTCTTTGATAGGAAGAAAATGAGCCACTTTAGTAAGCTTGTCAATGACAACGAAGATAGCATCATTTCCACGCTTGGACTTAGGAAAACCAGTCACGGAGTCCATTTCTATATGATCAAACTTCCATTCTAGAATAGCAAGAGGTTGGAGGAGACCAGGTGGTCTTTAGTGTTCTGCTTTCACTCTTCTGCAGACATCACACTCATTCACGAATTGAGCAATTTCTCGCTTCATTCGAGTCCACCAATATGACTGCTTGAGGTCATGGTACATCTTCGCATTTCCGGGATGAATGGATAGAAGGGAATTGTGCGCCTCATTCATAATGACTTTTCGTAGATCACCCTTAGGAACCACAATCCGGTCCTCGAAGAAAAGAGTATCTTTGTCATCAATGTGGAAGCACTTGTACTTGGAAATGCCCTTGTCGATACCACGTTTCACCTTTTTCACCATGGTATCCAGGAGTTGAGCGTCACGAATCTGATCTTCCAAAGTAGGAGAGACTATGAGGTTGGCAAGAAAGCCTTGAGGAACAACTTGAAGATTCAGCTTATGGAAAGCTTCACAAAGATCCGGTTGGAAGGGCTTGAGGATTAAACTGCTGCGATAAGCCTTCCCGCTCAAAGCATCTGCAATGACATTGGCCTTGCCGGAGTATATTCAATACTTGGGTTGTACTCTTGAATCATTTCGACCCATCGAGTTTGCACGAGGTTGAGGTTTGGTTGAGTGAAGATATACTTGAGGCTCTTGTGATCGGTGAAAATGTCCACTTTCCTTCCCAACAAGAGATGTCTCCATGTTATCAATGCATGGACAATCGCCGCCAACTCAAGATCGTGAGTGGGGTAGTTCTTTTCGTTGGGCTTCAATGACGAGAGGTATAAGCCACAACTCTCTTCTCTTGCATTAACACAAGACCGAGACCTTGAAGAGAAGCATCACAGAAAACTTGAATGGCTTGGATTCATCAGAGGAGTTAAGATGAGCTGTGACGAGTTTCTCTTTGAGAGTATTGAAAGCAACATCACACTCGGGAGACCGGACATACTTCACATGCTTCGAGGAGGTTGGAAAGAGGCTTTGCAATCTTGGAGAAGTTCTCAACGAATCTTGACAATAGCTTGCAAGACCAAGAAAAGCATGGAGTCGCTTGACGATTCGAGGAGGTTCCCAATTCACAATCATGACACCTTCTCGGGATTAACAGCGATGCCCTTGGCGGAGATGATGTGACCAAGATAAAGCACTTCATCAAGCCAAAATTCACATTTGGAAAACTTCGCATAGAATTGATGCTCTCTGAGCTTGTCTAGCACCAATCGCAAATGTTTGGCATGATCCTTCTTATTCTTGGAGAAGACCAAAATATCATCAAGCTAGACCAAGACGAATTCATTGGTGTAGGGGTTGAAGATGAAGTTCATCATTCGAGAGAATGTTGGAGGAGCATTGACAAGGCCGAAAGACATGACAAGATATTCATAAGAACCAAAGCTTGTTACGAATCTTTGTCTTGGGAATATCTTGTTCACGAATGCGAATCGATGATAGCCCATACGAAGGTCAAGCTTGGAGAACACTTTAGCACCTTTGAGTTGCTCGAAAAGCTCATTGATGTTGGGAAGTGGATACTTGTTCTTGATAGTCTTCTTATTCAATGGACGGTAATCGACGCAAAGTCGGTCCGTGACATCCTTCTTCTGGACAAAAAGAACACCACACCCCAAGGAGATGAACTCGGTCTGATCAAACCCAGACGCTCTTGTTCATCGAGCTGCTTCTTCAATTCCTTCATCTCATCAGGTCCAAGCTTGTATGGACGCTTGCAAACAGGTTCAGTGCCAGGCTCAAGATCGATAACGAACTCAATCGGCGGTGAGGAGGCATTCCCGAAGCTCTTCCGGAAAGACATCTTGGTACTCACAAACGATCGAATCGAGAGATAGCATCCAATTCGCCCTTCTCATTGAGAGAAAACAACCGAATGGTTTCATCACGAAGCGGCATAGATGATCACATCATCGGAAGAGTGAGTCAACTGAATTTCACGGCAGCACAATCAAAAGTGAGCTTTGTCTTTGAAAGCCATCCATCCCAAGAATAAGATCAATATCCGAGTCACCGAGAACAATTGGTTTAGCCGGAAATCTATAATCGCCCATCTTGATAGTGACATCGGGAACCATGTAGCTTGCGTTCATGCATTTACCCGGAGAGATAACTGCTAAAGGTCTAGGCAAATCTTGGAAAGACAACTCATGCTTAGATGCAAATGGTTTTGAGATGAAACTAAGCGATGCACCAGTGTCAAAAAGAACTTTTGCAGGAATATCATTAACTAGAAGATTACCCATTATCACATCAGTAGATTCCTCCGCTTGAGCTGCATTCATCATATTCACCTTGGCAAACTTGGAATTATGCTTGACCACTGCATTGCTTGAAGATTTCACAGGAGGAGGAGGAGGAGGCGGAAGGCGCCTTTGGTTGAAACACTTGTTCGCATAGTGACCTTTCTGCTGACATTTGTTGCAAGTCACCTCTGAGAGCGGACGGTGATAAGGAGTATTTGACCTTGGAGCTTGAGAATTAGACTTGTTCTGGTAGCCTGGGTTGGGCGGGTGGGAAGATCCACGACCACCTGAGTTCTTCTCACGATAAGGCCGATTTAAACGGAGGAGGTGGAAGATAGAACTTCTGCTGCTTAGCTGCCACTTGAGAGGAAGAAGAAGACTGAACTGCATCCCCGATTCTCTTCTTAGAAGCCTCACATTTGAGCTGGGCAGCTTCTTGCTTCAATGCCATGTTGTAGAATTCATCATACTTTTACGGCTCAAAAAGCACGAGAGCTAATTGCAGATCTTCTCTCGAGACCACCTCTGAATTGATAGATCATACTCTTTTCATCGTGGACGTCTTGCTTAGCAAAGCGAGCGAGTTTACAGAACTGGATATTGTATTGATACACAGACATGTTGCCTTGCTTGAGATTGCGGAACTCCTCACACTTGCTCTCAACAACACTTTCCGGAATGTGGTGAGCTCTGAAATCTCGGCGGAACTCATCCTAGGTAATGACACGACCTCCTCTGGAATCTTTGTATTGCTGAAACCACTCAGCAGCTTGATCCTTGAGTTGAAACGAAGCAAACTTGATAAAGTCCTCAGGTCTGACATTGCTACATTCAAAATGTTTGCAGATGTCCACAAGCCAATCGTCGGCGTTTGTGGCCTCGACACAGAAACCGAAAGACTTCGGTGATTAGCGAGGAACCGATTGAGAGTAGCAAAGTGCGGCTGGTTGTTGCCTTGACCTTGATTGCCTTGATTGCCTTGCCCTTGAGTACGCTCTTGCAAGAGTTGCAAAATCATCGAGCATTGGCATTGGTGGCTGCCATGATAGCTTGCCATGCCTCCGGAGGCGGAGGTGGAGGTGGAGGGTTCGATCGACTCTCATCATTGCGATCCGGATTCGTGACGTTGGCGGAGCCATCCTGAGGAGGGTGACATCCGTCAGCACTTTGATAGACAGATAGACAAGTTGAATCAACGGATAGAAATTGCAACATATAGTCTTCACAATAACCATTTGAACAAGGATGAACGAATGAATTCCAAAAGCTAACATCACACGTCCATTAAGGTGAGAAGCCACCTAGATAAAGGTATGGAATCATCATCTGCCTTTGAAACAACTCGAATAACACAACTGAAAACAAAACAAAAGATTGGCTTCTAGAATAAGCCGGAACAAACACATGATAGAGATTTCGCCCAAAGTGTTCGTGGTGGGGCCCACACGGGCACGACGTCTGACGGACGTCACGAATGACAAACAAGACGTCCCCGAATCAGCATAGCCAAGGATTCTTTAAGACGCCTCGCGACCCATCAGAATCGACCGTGGATGGGCGGACCACTAGACGTTGGACCCCAATCTCAAATCATACATCTGTCGGAAAGATATCCTATAGGCTACTAGAATTCCCACCTATAAACTCCCGAAACTTTCTGGTTATGCAATCTAGTGTTGGGGATACAGGGGACACAAAATAATCACCCAAACTAACAATACCTAGATCCAGCTGTATCCATCCGTCAACACATAACCAAGAAACCTTCGGAAATCGTGTACCTCGACCTTCGAAAAGCATCCGTTATACGAGTCATGGCAATACTCCCGAGCTCGCCCGATCAAGTTATCGGGTTATCTCACCAACAACTGCACAAAAGAGATTTCGATGTCGGCAAAACTCGTGTATTCCAGAATCGCAACGATAAAATTGTGACGACAACACCTCGGAGCTCAACTCCCGGGACACCGCCACAACCCCTAAATGTCTGGAGGCACCAAGAACAATGTTCTCGTCACAAATCCATCGGATCGATCCCAAGATACCCGAGTGATCCTAAAAAAATGTAGTGAAAATTGAGGAGAGGAGAGTCAAAACTTCTACGTCCGGAGACCTCACCAGAGCGACGAAGGGACCTGGGAGTAAAAAGAATCCTACTCTCCGATATATATAATCCTAAGACTCAAAACATTTTCCGTTCTAGACTCAACAACGCCAAAGAAACAATCAAGCGGGGGGCTCCTAAGTCGGGAAGGCTCGATTACCAACTTGTAACGCCTCGATGCGGCTATATCTCCCACGTGTCGAAGCACGACTTAGAGGCATAACCGCATTGAAAGCAATGTCGCAAGTGAGGTAATCTTCACACAACCCATGTAATACATAAGGGAAATAGATACATAGTTGTCTTACAGTCGCCACTTCACACAATACATAAATAAACATCCATCATTCAGATTACACTCAAGGTCCGACTACGGTTTGCTAGGAAAGGATGGTTAGAGGGTTGACATGGCAATATGGGTGGCATGATATAGCAAGTGATAGGCATCGTAGCATAGGCATAGCAAAAGAGCGAGCATCTAGCAAGCAAAGATAGAAGTGATTTCGAGGGTATGGTCATCTTGCCTGCAAAGTTCTCAGAGTTGTCGAAAGCTTGATCCTCGTAAGCGTTCTCAACAGGTTCCTCATTCACGAACTCGTCTCCCAGCTCTACCCAAAGCAAGAACACAAGCAAAGGAACCACAATAAATCACGGTGCAATGCACAAGCAACATGATGCAATATATGGCATGATATGCGGGATGTGATATGCAATGCGTATGCGTGCTTCGGAAGGAAAATGATGAACCAGGCATCAACTTGGCAAACCAAGTATGCCGCTGGAAATATGAGATCATTTCGGTTGAAATCGATATAAAGATCACCGGAATCGGATGCACGGTTTGCAAATGACAAGCAAAACAAGAATGGCACAAATCTCCATTAACAGCATGATACCACATAGCAAGCAACAAGAAATTAAGCTACTGCACCCAAACGTACCAGAAAAGCATATGGCAGTGATCTACTCAAGATGCTTGACAAAAGATGAACACTGAGCTACGGCTAAATCACATCATAACAGGTCCAAACAAGCATGGCAAAAGTGCAAAATATATCAGCTTCACAGACTTCGGGAAATTACTGAACATGGCAAAAACAGCATCAGGAAGCAATGTTCAGAGCAATGAAGCAGCATGCTACAGGAACTTATAATAGAAAAACAAGGCATGGCATGAATCTAATCAAAGCATATAACAAAAGTCCCTTACTGACCATAAGCCAAAAAGGATCAGAAAATATAGTAACACCCATGTCAATATAGCAAGTTTAGATTAATGTATTCAAAGAATGTGGCATGACAAAAACAGATAACAAGTAGGCATGTTTAAGAGCTCGATGCACTCGCTACAGAGCATTTCATGATAAACTAAGCATACATACATCAAGAAGACATGGCATAGAAGATATACATGGCAAGAACAACATCATAGCATGCACGGATCAACAACAACAACCTTGGCAAAATTGAATAACATGTAAACAATCTGCCAGGAAACATATTATAGCAAAAGTAGAGCTCGATTGACTCAAGCTATGGCACTCCATAATTGCAAACAAGGGCATTGATGGATAGAGCATAACTATATGTTCAAAACATCCTTAGTGAAGTATCTCAAAATATGCATGGATCTCTCGGTAGCATCAAGTTAACATGGCATAAAAATATCAGCAAAACAGGGGCTGAAATCAGCAACATCATGAAGCCTAGTTTGCATGCTTGTGCTAGTCACCACAGAGATCACAAAATACAAGGCATACACCCCTGTAAAGATGGCATGGCATATTACAAAACACATGTAGGACTCAAGTTCATAGGGTGCACACATCAATCATGGCAAAATGACAAAGTGCATGTTACATTTAAACAGAAACTAACATCACATAGCCCTCTTCTAACAGCATTTCAGGAATCAAGATGAGCTCAAATGAAAATGATGCAATGAGAAGAAATGATCTACTCTTCGAGGCGAACATTTCGACATACTATATGCCCAAAACGGAGCCACGAGTGCAAAGTTATGGCATGATGAAAATGCAACAAATTAAACACAGAATAAAGACAGGCGATTTCGGGGGAGAAGGAAGAAGTCAACCCTCTCGGATTTGAGATCCGGATCGGATCCGTCACGGAGCGGTTCGAGGCGGCCGGAGTCGGAGGGGCCGGGACGAGGCCGGGCTGCCGGGCGACGGCGGCGGGCGGCGGGCGGGGCCGGGCGAGGCCGCGAGGCCGGCCGGGCGGCGGGTCGAGGCGAGGCGGCGAAGTCCGCGGCGCGGCGGCGGGCGCGGCGGGTCATGGGCGAGGCGCTGGAGGCCGGAGCTGGCCGGGAGGCGCAGGCGTCATGGGGGGCCGGGCTGGGCTGGCCAAGGCTGAGGCGGCCGGTGCCACGTGGCGGTTTCCCGATTGGGCGGGCGGACGGACGTGTCCGCCCGAATTTACACGTCCCCAAGGGGAGAGGAGCGGGCTAGGGTTAGGTGGAATTGATCCGGGATTTCGGGGGAGGGGTTGTTTTTATAGGTAGAAGGAGCTAGCAAGCTCCAAATGGAGTGTAGTTTTCGCCCACACGATCGTGATCGAACGGCGATGGACATGGAAGTGACTTGGATGGGTTATTGGGCCATTTTGGAGGGGTGTTGGGCTGCAACTTAAAAGAGGCCTTTGCGAGAGTGCGGTTAACCGTTGGAGTACCAAACGAGCTCCAAATGACCCGAAACTTGACGGGTGGTCTACCTGTGGTATACCAAGGCCACTTGGCAAGGCTCGGTCCATTCCGAGAAAGTTTAGTGCCCACTCACGGAAAAACGTAAAAGGGGACGCCGGGGGACATAGGAGTGCCGGATTGCAAAACGGACAACGGGGAGAATGCTCGGAATCATGAGACGAACACGTATGCAAAAGAGATGCACATGATGACATGATATAAGATGCATGACATGGACAAAATGCAAAAAGAAGAAAAACCCAACCACGGAGGGAATATCATATCACAATGCCGAAAATGGCAAGAGTTGGAGTTACAAATATGGAAAGTTACATCCGGGGTGTTACACTACGTGTCTCCCGAACCCGTAGGGTCTACACACTTAAGGTTCGATGACGCTAGGGTTATAAAGGAAGTTTGTATGTGGTTACCGAATGTTGTTCGGAGTCCCGGATGAGATCCCGGACGTCACGAGGAGTTCCGGAATGGTCCGGAGGTAAAGATTTATATATGGGAAGTCCTATTTTGGCCACCGGAAAATGTTCGATTTTTCTTGATTGTACCGGAAGGTTCTAGAAGGTTCCAAGTGGGGCCCACCTGCATGGGGACCCACATGAACGTGGGTAGTTGGGGCAAGGCCCCACACCCCTGGTCAAGGCGCACTCAAGATCCCCCTTAGAAGGAATAAGATCATATCCCAAGGGATAAGATCAAGATCCCTAAAAAGGGGATAACAATCTATGGGGAAGGAAATGATGTGATTTCTTTCCTCCCACCTTTGCCAACGCCCCAATGGACTTGGAGGGCAAGAAACCAGCCCCTCCACCCCTATATATAGTGGGGAGGCACATGGGAGCTTCACCCTTGCCTCGGGCGCAGCCCTCCCTCTCCCAAGTCCTCCTCCTCTCCCGCGGTGCTTGGCGAAGCCTGCGCAGATTGCCACGCTCCTCCATCACACCACACCGTTGTGCCGCTGCTGGATGGAGTCTTCCTCAACCTCCCTCTCTCCTTTCTCGGATCAAGGCATGGGAGACGCCACCGGGTTGTACGTGTGTTGAACGCGGAGGTGCCGTCCGTCCGTTCGGCACTAGGATCTCCGGTAATTTGGATCATGACGAGTACGACTCATTCAACCCCGTTCTCTTGAACGCTTCCACTTAGCGATCTACAAGGGTATGTAGATGCACTCTCCTTCCCCTCGTTGCTAGTTTCTCCATAGATAGATCTTGGTGAGACGTAGGAAAATTTTGAATTTCTGCTACGTTCCCCAACATGTCTTGGGTATATCCTTCTCTCGAATCTTCAACTGATGGTATCCTGATCGTAAATCAATCTTCGAAAACACCTTAGCTCCTTGCAACTGATCAAACAGATCATTGATCATCTGTAATGGATACTTGTTCTTTATCGTTACTCCATTCAGAGCTCGGTAATCAACAACCATCCTTAGGGATTTATCCTTCTTCTCCACCAAAAGTACTGGGGCTCCCCAAGGTGATGAACTTCTACGAATGTAACCTTTCTCCAATAGCTCCTTGATCTGCTTCTTAATTTCCTCCAGATCATTTGCGGGCATCCGGTAGGGTCTCTTTGATATTGGCCCTATACCTGGCATTAGTTCTATCAGAAACTCGATGTCTCGATCCGGTGGCATGCCTAGTAACTCCTCTGGAAAAACATCTGGATAATCCTTTACTACAGGTAGTTCCTCCTGTACAAATCCCGTGAGGGTATTCACTTGGCTCCTCCTAGGCACATGCCTAGATATATACTTAATCCTTTTTCCCTCTGGGGTGGTAAGATAAATTGACTTGCTAGCACAGTCAATACTTCCTCCAAACTTTGACATCCAGTCCATACCTAATATCACATCCAATCCTTGCGACTCCAAGATAATTAGGTCGATGGAAAAACATGCGTGCCAATGATTAGGGTATCTGGGTGCACCACTTGCTAGCCATGTACTCGCCTCCGGTGAGCTCACTAAAAGAGGGGTCCTAAGGGTCTGGGTTGGTAACTTAAACTTATCCACAAATCCCCTTGATATGTATGAATGCGATGCACCAAAGATTTCGAAAAGAACAATAGCGGTAAATGATCGAACCAAAACTTACCTATTACCGTCCGGCTGCTCTTCAACTTCCTCCACGTTAACGTGGTTCACTTGTCCTTTGTTGAATCGATTGGGCTTCATCCCAGTGCTTCCATTTCCGTTTCCATTCTTTCCTTCAGGGCAGTCATTGGCATAATGCCCTGTCTTCCCGCACTTAAAGCAAATAACTTGGCTTAAGTCCCTCTTGGCGGGTGTAGCTGGGTTTGAGCGATTCGATTATTGTTGACTCCATTCCCATTCCCATTCTTCGCACCATTATGCGATCCTCCTCCGATATGGTTATGTCCTCCATGATTATGAACAAGTCCTCCCGAAGTTCGGGGTTGCGAGGCTTCCGTGAGCTCCTGAGTTATACTTCCCTTGTCCATACTTTCTCTTACGACTCTCAATTTGTCTGCCGCTTTCCTTCAATCATTAGCGCCTTATCTACCAACTCCTGGTAGTTGTTGAAAGTTGCCACCATCAACTGCATACTCATCTCATCATTCAGCCCTTCCATAAACTTCTCTTGCTTCGCGGCATCTGTGGCTACATCATCAGGGGCATAGAGTGATAACTTGCTAAACTCATCCACATACTGAGCCACAGTACGGTTCCCCTGGCGTAAGTTGCGGAACTCACGCTTCTTTATCTGCATGGCTCCAGTTGAAACATGGGCCGTGCGAAAAGCTTGTTGGAACTGGTCCCAAGTGACATTGGCTATAGGAAAAGTAGCCGTGTAATTCTCCCACCATGCGGTCTTTGGTCCATCTAATTGATGTGCGGCAAAGCGCACTCTTTCAGCATCCGTGCATCTTGCGGTGGTTAACTCCCTTCCAATACGGCGTAGCCAATCATCTGCAACTATTGGCTCGGTGCTACTGGAAAACATCGGTGGTTGTAACCTCAGAAAACGGGCTAAATTGTCCACTGGCGGCGGGTTGTTGTTGTTGTTGTTGTTGTTGTTGGCATTGCCCTGGTTCTGAACTAGCAGTTGCATCAAGGCATTCTCATTGGATCAATCGAGTGAGCTCCGGTTGGAAAACAAAACCGGGTCACGCCTGAGGCATCTGAAGGTTTAGATGGAAGAGATTAGAATAGAAAGAGGTCTAGCGAGAAAAACACTACCCATATGCACATGAGGCAAACACACATTCATTCAATCAAGCAAGCAAGGGCATACAAAACGGTCTAGGACTATCGCATAAGTGCTCAACCACTACTAGTTACATGGGGGAAATACTACTATTATATGGTGGTCATCTAGAAATTTCGATCAGTGGAAGACTCCATGATGTCTCGCTCGACTTCGTCTTCATAGTCATCATCACTTGGATCTGAGTCGGTGTCGTCGATGATGATGTAGTTGTCCGGACAAGCGGGATCTTCGTCCTCTTCTTGCTCCTCTTCTTTGGGTGCTGGTCCTCCCATGAAGACTCCGATCTTCTTGACTAGGTCGTCATTCTTCTCCAGTAGACTTGAGTTCTTCCTCCATCTCGATGATCCTAGTTTTCGCCTTCTTCAAATCCATCATGTCTGCGCACATCTGGTTCTCTTGACGTCGAATGTGCTGGTTTAGCTCCTGGATGTAAGCTGCAATGGATCTATCCTTCTTGGTGCTGATTACTTCCCATTGCTCGCCCCTGCCGCCCACATATTTGGTATATGGTGTCTTTAAGCTCCTTATTATAGACTTCTCCAATGCGTCCCATGGTAATGTGAGCTGCCATACTCTTTCCCAAACTCCATGTTGGTGCATTGAAAACGCACACTATGGGCTCCGTGCTTGGCGCAAACGTCCTTCCGGGAACTAGAGCTTGAATCTTCCAGCATTCTTCTTCTGGTAAGGTGGTGTTATACGTCCCGGCGAAACTTGGTATTCCAATATTCAGGTACCTAGTGACTTCCTTCAAGTGGCGTCCAAAAGGTGTGTCTTCATCCGGTTGTGCAAACTTGTACTTCATCTCCGTCATACTAAAGAGTGGAAAAATGGAGAGGGGTCAGAAATGAGTAGAGAGGAGTGACATATGGTTTTATCTTAGTGGTCATGTCCTACACTCAACAGTGCTCGATACCATCTTGTAGCGACTCCAACCTCAGATGGTCAAGTCTCTGTGCTTCCGTGTCATCCCCTGGATCGGTAATGCCGACACACACAAGACTCAAGGATTTATAACAAGAGTAGCAATCACACACTTATTACATCGAATGTCTCGTAAGAGAACTTATTACAATAATATGGCTTAAGGCCATCTAATGCGATAACAAATGAAGGCTTGGAAGATAAAGTGAGTCAAGACATGGAATATCTTTGGCAATGTAACACATAGAGAGTAATGAAAGAATAAGCTATACTACATGCATATATGGTGGTGGAAAGCTCTCTGATTACAGTTTTGCAAAAAGCCAATTTTTCCCTACATCAAAGGAATAAATTTTACTTTAACTATCATGGTGGTTGAAACATCATTGAGAAGGTATAACCCCAACTCAATCCCAATTAAAGTAATTAACAACCCAAGAGTATGAATTTAGAGTGATGAGATACATGTGAATACTCAAGTACTAGGTACTCAGAATTGTCCATAACCGGGGACACGGCTAACCATGATTAGATTGTACACTCTGCAGAGGTTTGTGCACTTTTCCCCACAAGACTCGATCGCCTCCGTTGATTTCTCGTGACTACATGGTGTTTGAGAAACGGATGACCGAGACACGCCTTTCGTAAACATTAACTCTCTACTCCGGATAGATCATACCAAACCTATAAAACCCACTACCTGCTGATCTACCTCTTGAGAGCTTCACGTAACTTACTCCACTATGCTAGAGCCCATAATAGCTTGTGGCTGCACACGGAAGTTTCTAGCATGAATAATCTCAGTTCCTTTGAGCCTGGGTGGCGGTCCATAGGAAGATCACACGGTACCCTGTGATTTCCAAAATAAAATGTACAACACTGGGTTCCCCAGGTGCCTCAATCCACCCAGATGTGTATTGAAGTTGCCACCTTAAAATAAACCATTAATTTACAATCTCACATCTGTCATGAATATCTCTCAAACCCAAACCACGTCTACGAGCATAGCATAGCAATATAAGCAACACGTAGAAGTAACTCCCAAGGGTTTGATAGTAACAGGGCAATAGGTTCCTACCTCATCATCTACTTCCCAACCCACAAATTAATGACATCCTAACCATGCAATGTTTGTGGATTGAGCTAATGCATAAAAACTGGGTATGAAAAGAGTATGATCAAGTGTTACTTTCCTTGCTGACGATCCGTGAATCCTAGAGACTCGTGGTAACACGCTTCGCACTCCGGGAATTCTATCGCAAGCAAACAATACATACATAAGCAACAAACAAAGATGCACAAACGAAACTTCAACTGAAAGAGGTTGACCGGAGAGTTCAACTTAAGAACTCCGGTTTGCAAAAAGAATCAAACCAAACGGAGCAACGAAACTCAAACGGCGAGAGAAACAAGATCCGTTTACTAATCTGAACTAGGGTCAAATTTTACAGAGGTAAAAACTGATTTAAGTTGGCTATTCGGAAAGAGGGTTTCGAGATGAAACTCCAGCGCTTGAATCGCCTGATTCCGATAAACGAGCGAAAAGTTATACTAATTCGAACATCGGATCAGAAATCGCGATCGGAATAATCGCGGAATAAAACCGATAAAAGAAAACGACGAACGGCTAAACAAACGAACGGGTGAACGCTCACAAAATAAATAAACTGGAAAAAATAAAACCGATCTATATATATAAAAACATATAGGGTTTTCTAAAAAAACTGAAGGGTTCTTTTAAAAAAAACGACGACGAGGGCTACCTCCCATGAGGTCGTCCCATGAGGGCGGGCGGCTCGGCGAGGGCGGCTAGAGGGGCGGGCCACGGCGACTCGGCGAGGGGGCGGGCGGCGCGGGAGGCGGCGGCGACGGCCAAGGCGGCGCGGCGGCTGCTCGGCCTCGGGTTCGAGGTGGGCGGCGGCGGTGGTTAGAGAGGGGCAGCTATTTAAACAGTGGGCTATTTAAACAGTGGAAGTGGCGGTGGCTTGGAGGAGGGGGCAAGGCGGCGGGAGGAGTCCGGCGGCGGCGGGCAAGGCCACAGAGGTGGAGGCGGCGGTCGGGCCATTGCTTGCTGGGCCTTTCGCCCACTGCAGGCGTTCTTTTTTTTAACATTCCATGAAAATTGTAAAACCCTAGAAAAATAAATAAAAATCTAAAATGCCAAAACAAGTTTTCTTTGCCTAAATAAAATATTTAGAACAAGATGAACTTTTCTTGGCCCCTAAAATGCAATTTTAAATATATGCAAATTTTTCTCTAGGCAAATAAAATTCCAAATAAATAAAATAAAATTCAAAATAATGATTTTAACATTTTTTCTCCTGTATTTCAATTATTTTTTGAGAAGTCATATTATCTCCTCTCATTTATTATTAAACATGAAATATTTTCCGGAGAGAAAAATAATAAAATCCAAAATCCTCGCTCTTCATTATTTGATGAAATTCAAATATGAAAATCGGAAAATCCCCAACTCTCTCCGAGGGTCCTTGAGTTGCTTAGGATTTCGAGGATGGCAAACGAGAATGCAATAAAATATGATATGCATGGATGACCTATGTATAACATGCCAAATTGAAAATTTGGGATGTTACAAACCTACCCCCCTTAAGATGAATCTCGCCCTCGAGATTCGGGTTGGCTAGAAAATAGGTGCGGATGGTCCTGCGAATATCATCTTCTCGCTCCTGTGTGGCTTCCTCCTCCGTATGGTGGCTCCAATCAAGTTTGCAAAACTTGATAACTTTGTCATGGGTGACTCATTGTCGAAATCCGTAATCTTTACCGCTTCTCCTCATAAGTCAAATTACTATCCAATCAGACGCCTCTAGGGGCACTGTATCCTTTAACAAGATGTCGGCCATCTCAAAGGTGGCACTTCTTCATTGTGATACGTGAAACACATCGTGAACTCCTCGACAATCCTTCGTGTAACTCCAGCTTGTAGGCAACTTCTCCCATCCGCTCCAAAACACGATACGGTCCTACAAATCTTGGGGCTAACTTTCCCTTAACTCCAAAACGCTTTCACTCCCCTCAGGGTGATACTCAGATAGGCTCTGCTCTCCAATTTCATAGGTTACTTCCTTGCTTTTGAATCGCATAACTCTTATGTCTAGATCAGGCAATCTTTTAGTCTGCCTCTGATCGCTTTAACCTTCTCCTCAATCTTTGATCAAATCTGGTCCAAAAACTGACGGTCTCCTACCTCATCCCACATCAATGGTGTTCTGCATATGCGCCCATACAGAGCTTGAACGGTGCCATCTTCAAACCGCCTAGTAGTCATATTATATGAAAATTTCTGTATGCGACAAATTGTCATCCCAACTAGATCCATAATCTAGCGCACGGGCTCTTAACATATCCTCCAGATCTGGTTAACTCTCTCTGTCTGGCCCATCCGTCCGGGTGGAACGCAGCGATCAACTCCAATCTGGTACCTAAGGTCTGTTGTAGTTGATGCCAAAATTTTGAAGTAAACTGTGTTCCTCTATCTGATACAATGCTCCTCGGAACTCCGTGCAAACATACGATCCTAGTCATATATATCTTGGCCAACTTGGCACTTGTATAAGTTGTTTTCACTGGGATGAAGTGAGCTACTTTGGTCAAACGATCTATATATATAAAAAAACAGCTAATGTTTTCTAAAAAAACCAAAGGGTTCTTTTTAAAAAACCGGCGACGAGGGCTACCTCCGGCGAGGTCGTCTGGCAAGGGCGGGCGGCGGGTCCCATGAGGGCGGCTAGAGGGCGGCGCGGCTCGGCGACCAATGAGGGCGGGCGGCGGAGGCGGCGGCGACGGCCAAGGCGGGCGGCGGCGCGACTGCCTGTTCGAGGTGGCGGCGGCTGTGGTTAGAGAGGGGCGGTGCTATTTAAAGGGGGGCAAGGGCTGGCTTGGAGGAGGGGCAAGGCGGGAGGTGTCCCATGGCACAAGGCGCACACAAGAAGTGAGGCGGGCCTGGTCACTTGCCGCTTCACTGAGCCTTTGGCCCTGACAAGCGTGGTTCTTATTTTTATTTTATTTAAAAAACATTCACTGAAAATTGTAAAAACTCTAGAAAAATAAATAAAATCTAAAATGCCAAAACAAGTTTTCTTTGCCTAAATAAAATATTTAGAACAAGATGAACTTTTCTTGGCCCCTAAAATGCAATTTTAAATATATGCAATTTTTCTCTAGGCAAATAAATTCCAAATAAATAAAATAAAATTCCAAATAATGATTTTAACATTTTTCCTCCGGTATTTCAATTACTTTTGGAGAAGTCATATTATCTCCTCTCATTTATTATTAAACATGAAGTATTTTCCGGAGAGAAAAATAATAAAATCCAAAATCCTCGTCTTCATTATTTGATAAAATTCAAATATGAAAATTGGAAAATCCCCAACTCTCTCCGAGGGTCCTTGAGTTGCTTAGGATTTCGAGGATGGCAAATGAGAATGCAATAAAATATGATATGCATGGATGACCTATGTATAACATGCCAAATTGAAAATTTGGGATGTTACACACGTAGGAAAATTTTGAATTTCTTCTACGTTCCCCCAACAACTAGTATATGATCGATACTACCTCCGTAATGCGCGCATAGTATCATAAGTTAGTATCTTAGGTTGCCTCATTAATTGCCACGCATGACACAAAGTAGTACACCATTTAATATGATACGGTATGATGATATGATACCACACCCTCTCTTTCCTCATTTAACTGTGTTCCACATCATCCAAAAAGTCTAGTTGGCCTGCATGATACCGCTTGATACTCCCATTACGACCAGCCTTAGGGTGGCCATAGTGGGGGTATCATATCCGGTATCATGCACTCGGGAATAGCAAATATGATGATGTGGCTAAGAAACAGTAACATAGGTAGATACCGTAACATATATAATAAATTCTATGCTACTTTGTGTCATGCATGACCATAAATACGATCATCTATGGTATATACTACTCTATGATACTATATATGCATTATGAAGGTACGTACGTAGTATCATATACTAGTATCATATGCGTGATACTATAGTATACGATACTCCCCACTATATAAGGCTGGCCATAGTGGTGGTATCATAGCCGACGATATCATGCACTCGGAAATAGCAAGTATGCTGATGTGGCAAAGAATTAAATATAGAGAGGGTTAGAGTAACATATAGCTAGATACCGTATCATGTTAAATGTGATGCTAATTTGTGTCATGCATGGCAATAAATATGATCTATGATATTATACTCTATGTATTATACTATGCGTTATAATTAAAGGTAGTATCATACTAGTATCATATATATATATATATGTATATATATGTATATATATATATATGTATATATGCATGATACTAGTATATGACACTCTCCACTATGAGTAGCCTAAGTATAGCCTAACTAAAACACCCACATGCAGTTGTAGTAGGGTTTTTGACTTTAATTATATGCACTAAAATGCAAGGTAAGTGCAAAGAATGACTTAAACATAGCAGACGACCTGCAATGGGCCAGAATGATGTAGCTAGTAACTGACGATTTGTAGTCCGAAGTGTCGTGTCTCCTTTTGGAAACTATGATCCTTCTTGTGAGATGCTCCTGTATGGAAGGTGCAAGCACCAAAACTTGTGCCAAACTTTACCAAAAAATTTCCATGCGATCGTGAGAGCTCGCCACAGTGACACAATGATTTTCGTTACTTTTCAAACTCTATATGCATTTCCTAAAATTAAAATACGAACCAGGCCTACGCCTCTGGCCGCACCCTGCGGCTAAATTGTTTGAAGTTTTTTCCTGTTTCTCGCACAATGAATGAAAACTCGCAAAGCGACACACAAATGATCTTGCTAACACGCACGTGTAGTTGCGAGTATATATATACATACAAACGAGATCTATTTTTTGCATATTCAAAGTTCAAGATTGCTAGCGAGGCCTGCCGCCTGGTAAAATGTACTAGAAAATCAAATCATAGGGTACAACAGTGATTTCTTACCATGGAAAAAAATTGGAGGCGAAACGATGAACTCATGTTTTCATTCAAACAAAAATATGTTGTTAGTTAATGTAAATGTTTTCAAATAGCACACGGTTCACTCACGAAAGTCGTGTGTCCACTAAACCGTGGCCGATGCCCGCCTCTGCCACGCGCGCGATCTGAGTCGTGCGTTCTGATTGGCCAGAACCCAAACCCCACGAATCGTATGTATGCACCGTTGGATTCTCCTTGATCGAACAGCGATCCACATCCCTTTCGACCGCACATGCAGTTCTAGTTGTGATTTTATTTATATCCATGAATTGCGCCTTAAATTCAAAAAATGTCTTAAATATAGCAAACGATACCTGAAATGCGTTAGAAAATCAAACCCGTGGTATAATGGTGAATGTGTGCCATGGAAATTTTTGTGAGGCCAAACGATGAAGTCACCGACCACTTGAGTTTGAATTGACACATTTCCTTTTGGAAACCATGGTCCTTCGTGTGAGATTCTCCGATTTGGAAGGAGCGATCATCAAAACCTGTGCCAAACTTTACCAAAAAAATTCCCCGGGGTCGTGATAGCACGCCACGGGCACATACCAATTTTGATGAAGGCTGGACTCCATCTGAATTCCCAGTAATTAAAATACCAACTAGGCCTACGCCGGTGGCCGCACCATGCGGTCGAAATTTTTGAAACTTCTCCCCGTTTCTCAGACAATGAATGAAAACTCGCAAAGCAACACACAAATGATTTGTATACCTTCTTTGCTAAAACCCCAGATGTAGTTGTAGAACGGTTTTAAATTTAATTATATGCACTAATGCAAGGTAAGTGCAAAACAATGACTTGAATATAGCAACGAGACCTGAAATGGGCCGGAAAATCAAACCTAGGATACATACGTGATTGTTTACCATGAAAATTATTCAAAGCGGAACGATGTAGTCACTGACGATTGGAGTACGAAGTGCCGCATCTCCTTTTGGAAACTATGATCCTTCTTGTGAGATGCTCCGATTTGGAAGGTGTGAGCATCAAAACTCGTGCCATCTTTGCCAAAAAAATTCCATGTGATCTTGTGAACACGGCACGGTGACACACCAATTTTCGTTATTTCCGGACTCTATATGAATTTCCTCTAATTAGAATACCAACAAGGCATACGCCTCTGGCTGCACCCTGCGGCCAAACTGTTTGATTTTTTCCCGTTTCTCGAGCAATGAATGAAAATTCCCAAAGCGACACACAAATGATCTTGCTAGCTAGCTAGCACCCACGTGTAGTTGCGACTATAGCAAACAACTCAAATATAGCAAACGATATCTCAAATACACGAGAAAATCGAACCATAGGGTACAATGGTGACTTCTTACCGTGGAAAACAATTTGGAGGCGAAACGATGAACTCTTGTTCTCATTCAAACGAAAATGTGATGTTAGTTCATGTAAATGTTTTCAAATAGCACATGGTTCACTCACGAAAGCCGTGTGCCTACCAAACTGCGGGACGATGCCCCCTTTATCGCAGGCGTGATGATCCGAGTCGTATGCGTTACGATTGGCCGTAACCCAAACCCCACGGATCATATGTCCGCATCGTTGGATGCTCCCGGATCGAACGACAATCCTCATCCCTTTCGACAGAAATGCAACCGCCAGGAATTGATTTATATGCCAAAATGCATGGTAAATGCCAAAAATGTCTTACATATAGCACACGAGACCTGAAATGCGCCAGCAAATCAAACCCGTGGTATAATGGTGATTGCTTAACGTGGGAAAAATTTAGAGGTGAAACGATGAACCCACGTCTTCATTTCAAAATTAGTACGTCTTCATTTCAAACGAAATTATTCTCTTTGTGCACACGAGTGTCTCGGCGTTCTGGGAACGGGGGTCCCCAGACCTGCCTGCCTGCGGCCCACGGCGTGGCTGCGCTAGCAGGCCTGTACGGCCCATCTTCATCAACAAG
This sequence comes from Aegilops bicornis, assembly GCA_021605145.1. NCBI lineage: Eukaryota > Viridiplantae > Streptophyta > Magnoliopsida > Poales > Poaceae > Aegilops > Aegilops bicornis. The sequence continues at coordinate 422,411,053 of CM038675.1, read as the reverse complement.
GCAATCAAGACCCTCGCGAGGGGCCAAGCCTCCCGGGGCGGATGACGCAAGACCTCCTCAGGAGCAGCCTCACCAGGCTGCCTCACGAGGAGCGGAGAAACCAAGGTGGGGCAAACCTTGCGAGGCTCCCGTGACGTGAGCCATTGTCGCCGTTCTGGGAACGGGGGTCCCCAGACTTGCCTGCCTGCGGCCTGCGGCGTGGCTCAAGTGGGGGCCCAGCGCGACCCAGCTTCATCAGCTCAAGCTCAAGACCCTCGGGAGGGGCCAAGCCTCGCGGGGCGGACGACAGGAACCTTCCTCAAGAGAAGCCTCGTCAGTAGGCTCGCGAGGAGGCGGAGAGGTCAAGGCAGGGTACCTCACGAGGGTGCCCTGTGGCGCAAGCCATGACGATTGAAGCCAGGCGGGTGCCAGCCCGCGTAGTGTCCTCATTTCCCCTTTGGTGCAAAGGAGGCAAGCACAGGCCAAGGCATCAGGCAAAGGTTACCGCTTCGATGCAACAAGACCAAGACCAGCAGAGCGGCAGGATGGAGGTCATCGTGGAGCCTAGGACGGCGTCACCGTCAGAGCCTTTGGCAGCCAAGACCAACTTTAGTCGTGATAAGTGTACTAGATGTTCCCCTTCAAAATGGCCAATTGTTGGCGCCCTTCTCGCTCATTATTTGGGAAGAGGCCCAGGGCCTCCCTCTATAAATAGGACTAGCCACCACAAAGAGAGGGGACAGACTGGAGACAAGTCGAACCCCCCAGAGAGAGAGAGAGAGAGAGAGAGAGAGAGGCGACTGAACTCCCCCAAGCAGTTCATTGCACCAGCTCAAGAACACCCCTCGCGAGGTTGTTCTTCCTTTGTACTGTTCATCATTAGCCCCTGAGGCAATCCACCACACCACACACTGGAGTAGGGTACTACACCACACCGGTGGCCCGAACCAGTATAAACCTCGTGTCTCTGTGTTGTTCATCCTTCGTAGTTTAGATCCCTCGCTAACCGTTCACGCATGAGCTAGTAGGGGAAAGATCTCTGCGCGCACCCCAGTGTTTGAACCTCAAGGGTCTGCCGGAAACCAAAATCCGACATTTGGCGCGCCCAGTAGGGTGCGCCGAATCTTTCTTCCGCCGGTCGTGTGTGATCTTCCGTCGTGTCCATGGTCGACGCTGCCGAGCTTCGCTGGCTGAAGCGCCGGGCTGCTCGCGCCGCTCAAGTCGCCCAGACGGCTCCCGTCGGCGGACACCCCGAAGTTCCCGTCGCCGCCGCCAACGCCGCCACCAGCCCGGGCGAGGAACGAGCAAAGCAGTTCGCCCCAAGATCCATCGGTGAGGCCGTAAGGCCGCACCGCCACTCCTTCGCCGCTTCGCTGGTTCTTTTCGTCATACAAGACCGCGCCCCATGGAGGCTCGAGCCGCGCCATTGCGGCAAACGAGCTCCTGCGCTTACCGCCTTCGACGACGCTTCACGAGGAGTGGCTCGACCGCGTCGCCGAGCTCGTCCGCGCCGCAGGGGGCTCCCCCACGCCGTCCCTCTCGCTGCCTCGCCCCGCACCACGCGCGGAAGGCACGGAGACGGAAGTGCCCTCGCCACCTCCTTCCCAAGAAGGCGCCCTGGCTCCAAGGCACGTGGCCCCGGGCCGAGACCCTCCGCATTCGGCGCCCGCGTACCAAGAAAGGAGCTGCCAGGAGATCCCTCGTCCCCAAGAAGGTGCTCGCATGCTCCCAGCATTGGAGCGCCGCGACCACGCTCCAGCGCCACCGCGTCAAGATCCCGCGCTGCTCCAGGCAGCAGTGCGCGGGAACCCACAAGAGCAAGCTCCGCATCAGCAAAGAGCCCCGGTGGCCACTGCAGGCTGTCGCGCCTTCACCGCCGAGCTACGCAGCGTCGCATGGCCCGGCAAGTTCAGGCCAAACCTGCCTCCTCGCTACGACGACACCGCCGATCCTGCGGAGTTCCTTCAGCTCTACGAGCTGGGCATCGAAGCCGCCAACAGGGACGAAAAGGTCATGGCGAATTGGTTCCCCATGGCGCTGAAGGACGGAGCCCGAACCTGGCTCCTGAACCTGGCTCCCGGCACGATCTCCTCCTGGGACAAGATGCGCACCCGCTTTATCGCCAACTTCCAAGGCACTCGCGACCGGCCTTCGGCCGTGAGCAACATGCTCCGCATCAAGCAGCAGCCAGGAGAGACCCTGCAGAAGTACATCCAGCGCTTCAACAACGCACGCCTCCAGATTCCCAAGGTGACTGAGGAGGCCATCATCTCAACCTTCTCCGATGGTGTGCATGACGTCAAGATGAAGGAGGAGCTGGCGATGCATGAAGACCTGTGCACATCACTAGAGCTGTTCAACTTGGCGACCAAATGCGCCAGGGCTGAGGAAGGGCGCCTCTCCCTCCTCGAGCTTCCAGCTGCCGATCTAGAAGAGAAGAAGCCCAAGGCCAAGGATGTGAAGCGCAAGGGGGCTGCAGTGCTTGCGGCCGAACCAGACACCAAGCAAGGCAGGGATCAGCCCGAGTCTTCCAAGGGCAGTCGGTACTGCGTGTACCACGATCTTCACACCCACAACACCAACGAATGCCAGAGCTCGGGGCCGTGCGAGAAGGGCGATCGGCCGACGCCCGACCGCAATGATCGGGCTACGATCGAGGAGGAGGAAGAGGCGCAGGGGCCTGGAAGACCGTGGCCCTCGCCAAGGATGGCGTGATAGACCTCGTGAGGACCGCTGGTAGGACCAGCCTCGCGAGGGAGGTTGGAGAGACCAGCCTCGTGAGGATCGCCCTCAAGGCAACGCAGGGCTCCCACCTCTGCCGCAGCCGCCAAGGAGGTAGGAAGACAATCATCGGGCCAGGGGCTGGGGGCTTCCAGAGCAGCGTGATCGCTTGCATCCTGGGTGGCGCTCAGTCCCAGCCTCTCAACGCATCTTCAAGCAGTTTGCTCATGAGGTGAATGCAGTCCTCCCAAGCCGAGGCCACACGCCCTCTCGGTGGTCGTCGTGCGCTATCACATTCAGTTCAGCGGATCAGCTCAAGTGCGCAGCAATGGCAGGAGTCCTCCCCATGCTTTGCTCACCAATCATCAGCAACGTGCAAGTCACCAGGACCCTCATCAACGGCAGAGCAGGACTCAACGCCCTATCTGTCGAGACATTCAATGATCTCCAAGTGCCATACGATCAGCTTTAGCCGACCAAGCCCTTCTCTGGAGTCACCGATGGCTCCACCGTCCCGATAGGGCAAGTTCGCCTCCCCATCACCTTCTGGACAAACAGAACAACTACCGCACCGAGCTCATCGACTTCGGCGTCGCCCACATCCGCCTACAATACAATGCCATCCTCGGGTACCCAGCTTTGGCCAAGTTCATGGCGGTGACTCACCACGACTACAATGTCCTCAAGATGCGAAGCGGGAGTCATCACAAAGTGCCTTGTGAGGAAAGGGATGCAGTGTGCTCTCTTGAGCGTGCCTTCCAAGCCGCAGCAATCGAAGACCCAGATCACAGGAGCGGGATACTTCCCAAGGCGATCCCCAAGAAGAAGAAGGCTTCACCTGGTCCAAGCCCTCGTGGGGTAAGCACCTCCGGAGGCATGGCAACAGGGCCCGGGCCCGTTAAAGGGGCGCCACCCTCTAACGCATAGGAAGGCGCACCCGGCGCCCTCCTCAGGCAAGGCTCGGGGGCTCTTTCATGGCGAGCCACCGACCTAGCCGGGGTCACGAGGGAGGCGCTCGGGGCACCCCTTGGAGGCGTGCTTCAAGGCACGTTTCCCTCAAGAAGGTATGAGGCAAGGAGGACCAAACCCTCAGGAGTTCATCGCGAGGAGCACCCAGGAGCTACAGGATTCAAGAGTCATGCGCGGTTGTCGCTGCTTGCCCACCGTGGTACCGCATCCAGGCGAGGATGCTGGGCTGCGAATCTGCATCGACATACCAGGGCTCAACCAGGCCGCGTCTCGGGGCGCCTCCGCCCTCACGCAGCGTGGGGCGTTGCGAGGTCCGCCTCACGGCTACGTTTGCATGCCTTCGGCTGCCGAAACGCAGTTACCGCCCATCGGCGCCTGCTAAAGCGCGCTCACAGGCTCGGGAGGTCAAGCAACGCGGTCCTGGCGAGATGGAGATGGCTCTCGAGAACCCCGTGCCCCGGAGCCTCCCGAGGCTCCAGTCCGGAGGGCTCGTGAGGGCAGCGTCCTCATCGCTGGCCGTCCGCTACCTCAACATCCCTTCACCCCGACCATATCGGGTGACACCTTTCCAAGTTTCGTTTTCAGGTGGGAGGCGCCCTCGCTACTGCATCATTCCCAGTGTGTGGGTCCGTCCCTGCGGCATGTATCCATTTTGCTTATGTTCTTTACTTACCTTGTTGGGGGCGCCCCTCGGGCTGCATTATCCCCAAGCTGCTCGGGCCAGACCTAGTGGGGTATGCTTTCTCCACACCTATCTAGATGGATTTGCCCCTTCGCGCTTAACCTGATTCACGCAATTATTGCCTCCTACTTGTCGCGAGCCTCTCCGCCCTAATGCAAACGCTTGCACGTTAAAACGGGGGTACCTGAGCATCGCGACTCATGGGCTCTCTTGGCTCTCCACCTCACCCCTCGGCCTTGACCCACGGCATCGCGACTGTCATACCAGCGACGGCTTAGCTCGCTCGGGCCGGGACACGAGGACGTAGAGCATTTGCATTCTAACCCCTGCAGAACACACCAATGATAAAGGCCTAGAGCCAGGCGCAACCCGCCTCGAGCTAGGGCCTCGTGAGGCACGCGCTGGCTCTTGGGTGCCTAGATACACCTCTCCTAGCCCTACCGTGCCGACCACGTGTCAGGGCGGGGTTGTACACGCCCCGGGGGCTCCTCCCGCAGGGGAGCCCCCTCCCACGAACCAGTGGAAGCACCATGCTCCGCGCTGGCTGACGACATCGCCGAGGAGCTGCTATGCCCAGACGCATATCTTGAAGCGCTATGCTCCGCTGGTGATAAACAATCGAGGCGGCTCACAACCGTATCAACCTCGGGGAGCCCAGAGCTTAGTGTCCGGCACCATCGCAACGCCTCCCTCGGGAGTGCCGCGAGGGGCTGGACACGAGGCTACGCCGGCCTCGCCCAACGTCGCCACCCAGCCAGGTCCCTCGGACCTGGTCGTCGCGCGCCTCCCCGAGCGGAGCCAAGGTATGAAAATTCGTTTGAACGTCAAGGGGGACTCCTGAGCATCACGACTCAGGAGCCTAACTGGTCACGTAGCCCCTCACTCCTTGGTCCCGTCCTAGGTCTCCGGTCGGGGCTAACGGCGGTTGAGGTATGCGCGGGGCTGGGCCCTGCCGACGTAGAACGACCAATCCACTCCTATGCCTCCTATCCCTACTTGCTATTCGCGCGTCAAGGGGAACTCCTAAGCATCGCGACTCAGGAGCCTAACTTGCCATGTAGCCCCTCACTCCTTAGTCCCGTCCCTGGTCTCCGGTCGGGGCTAACGGTGGCTGAGGTATGCGCGGGGTCGGGCCCTGCCGACGTAGAACACACGCAAGTAGGAGGGAAGAATGCGAATTCAAAGCAAATATTACAAGCCATAAGTCGTTTCACAACACCAAACACAAGTTTAAACGCCTCCACGAGGCATGGTGCATGTTGCAGGAATTAAAACAGAAAGGAGCTGCGAAGGATCACTCTCCTATGGCGCCCCACCTCCGTGAGGCCGCGGAGCTGGCGGCACCACGCCCGTGCAAGGTCTTTGAAGGCGCGAAACTTCCCCAGCAGGGCCTCGGCTCGGCCTTTCACGGCCTCGGCAGCAGCAGCGGCAAGGTTGCCGCTCACGGGCTCCAGCAGGCCGTCAAGGTCGACGCTGGGGTCGTGAAGGTAGACGTGGCTGAGGATATGCGTAAGCGCTGCAGAAGACAGGGCGCGCGCCTCGGCCTCGACCGTGGGGCCAAGGCCGTCCGCGACATCTTCAAGTGCTCGGACCAAGAAAGGAAGTAGCTCGGCGGGGCCGTCCTCTGCACCAGCCAACGGCTTCTCCAGGCCACCCTCGTAGAGCGTCTTCAACGCGGCGCGAGCCTTCTCCTCCAACTTGGCGAAGGCCACCCGATCCTCAGCCAGGATCTTTGCCTTCCTGTCGAGCTCGATCCTCTCCAACCGGCCACGCCAGCCATCAAGCTCGGCGTCCCGGTCCCTGACGGCGGCCTCTCGAGCCTTCATCTCCTTCTCCTTCTCCTGGCGGCCGCGGACCTCCTTGGCGAGCTCGTCGCGCAAGCCTTGCAGCTCGACCTCCAGCGCCTTTGCGGTCCCGAGCGTCCGCCATCGCCATACTGGCGGCATCGCGAGCGGCCCTGGCCTGGTGAGCGGCTTGCTTCTCCCCATCGAAGGCCGACGTGGCTTGGCTCAGCAACGCTCGGACGGAGGCAGCAGAGCGGGCCCAGCCTGAAGCCAGCTACAGGCGCCCGGCCACCAGACGGGGATCAGCGTTCCGGAGATCCTCTTGCAGCCGGCTCAGCTTGCAGGTAGCTTGATCCAGGATGGCCGAAGGATCAGAAGAGACTGGAGCCGGCGGAGCAGGTGTAGAAGACGGCAGCGTGATCACGGCTTGGGAAGAAGGAGCCCCCTGGGCCTTGGGTGCCTCAGCAACAACGTCAAGCCCAGGCACCTCCGGAGTCAGCGGGACCACGGGGGCTGTCTGACCTCCAGAGTGTCCCTGCTGGGCTCGCGAGGATGACCGGGCAGGGGAAGCGTGAGCTTCGCTGCCTCCTTTCCTCAAGAAGCGAGCAGCCCAGCGGGCGAACCCGCCTCAAGCGGAGCCGCAGAAGCCCCCTTCGGCCTCTTTGCTGCAGGTGCCGACCTGGCCAAGAGAATATGGACGTCAAGCCTCGGCGGCAGAAGCAAAGAAAAACACGAATCGAACACTTACTGGTCGTCATCCGCGGAGTCAAGCAGCCTCCGGCCGAACTTGAAGCCAGAAAGCCTGCGGCTAGGGTCAGCCTTGGGAGGCCCGGAAGCAGTAGGCGCGTCGTGAAGGCCGGAGCTGGCCTCAGACTACCCCGGAGTCAGAACGGACCCTGGGAGAACCAGCCCCGACCTGCCCTTCCTTGGGACCAGGGGAGAATCCTCCCCTCCTCGCCTGGCGCCGGCCTCGTCGTCGTCCGGCATGGAGTGAATGGCGCGGGACCTGCGCCGAGGGAAGGAGTCCCCCGACTCCTCGCCAGGCGCCTCGAAGTCAGAACCTTCTCCTTCCACCTCCTCTTCTTCCTCCTCGCTCCCGCTGGAGTTGCTGGACGAAACGTTCACCGTCACCAACATCGCCAGATCCTCGGGAGCCCCGGCGAGCACCAGCCCCTCACCATTGAAGGTGGGCATGGTGCTCACCACTTGCTCCCAGTCATCACGAAGGAACAGGGGGACGGGAGCGCCCTCCGGCATTGCCACATCCCCCCCGACCTAGGAATGGAGAGCCGCGGCCAGGTCTTCGTCGGAGAGGGCCTCGGAGGTCAGGCGAAGGTCATCGCCTGCCTCCCCCGGCCTCCACAATGGAAGCGAATGTTCCCGGAGCCGAGCCACCCGATGTTCCAGGAACTCCCTCAGGAGCGTGGCCCTGATCAACTTCGCCGCCCCCAAGTTGGCTGGCCTCAGGTCCGCGTCTATCCTCTTCAGCAACATCTTCGCACGAGAATCGATGAGCTCCGCGCGAGACCACGCGTCAACGGCCTCGGGCTGCCCGAGCGGCGCCGATCCCGGGGATGGATGCGCCCGACATCCACCATGACCCACTTGCTCCTGAAGCCTTCAATCCTCTTCCCGGGCTTGGAGATGGAGTTGGAGCTGGAGTATGCGACGAAGCTCGCGCGCGCAGTAATAGAGCCACGGGAGACCCGGAGGGAAAAGTAATGGCGCAGCAAAGCCATTGAGGTTTTTATCCCAACGTGAGCCTTGCAATAGTAGGCGAAAATCGCCAGGAGAAGAATAGTGTTGGGGTGGAGATGCAGAGCTTGCAAGTTGTATTGGCGGAGAAAAGTGAAGAAGAACTCGGAAAAAGGAGGGACCAGACCGGCGATAATGGCGCTCACGAAGAACGGGTAGAAGGTGCTCCCCTGGCCTTCAGGCTGATCGGAGCCGGCCTTGAGCACACGATTGCCCTTGTTGCTTCAAGGCCACCGTCCTCCGGTGCACAAGGGCGAGATTCTTCGCCGACACAGTCGGAGGATCCAGAGCCGGGAGGTACCAGGACTCAGTCGGGGTCTTGCGAGGCGCCATGGCTAGCAGGACGGGAAGGATTGAGGTAGATCTGGAGGATTTCGGAAGCAAGGAGGAGAAGGGCGAGAAAGGGGATCTGGAGCAAGACGAGCGAGAACAAGCACCAAGCCTGGCCCGGGCCTCCTTTTTGTCAGAAGGGTAGTTGCCAAGGTGTCGTGGGGAGGCGGAGACGCCCACGACCAATCACTCGCCACGCGGCGCCCAAGGCCACAGGCTGTTGGGGCCCGCGGCGCTTCGCACTTGCCCCTTCGCTTCTCTGCTAAGCCAAGTCCGGGCGCCTTGGGCCCGGGGCTACTGTCGGTGTTCTTGGAACGGGGGTCCCCAGACTTGCTCACTGCGGCTGTGGCGTGGGCTGAAGTGGGGGCCCAGTGGCCCAGCTTCATCACTCAAGCTCAAGACCCTCGCGAGGGCCAAGCCTGCTGAGGCGGACGACAGGAACCTTCCTCAGGAGCAGCCTCGTCAGGCAGGCTCGCGAGGAGGCGGAGAGGTCAAGGCAGGGTACCTCACAAGGGTGCCCTATGGCGCAAGCCATGACGATCGAAGCCAGGCGGGTGCCAGGCGGGCGCTAGCCCGCGCAGTGTCCCCATTTCCCCTTTGGTGCAAAGGAGGCAAGCACAGGCCAAGGCATCAGGCAAAGGTTACCGCTTCGGTGCAACAAGACCAAGACCAGCAGAGCGGCAGGATGGAGGTCATCGTGGAGCCTGTGACGGGCGTCACCGTCAGAGCCTTTAGCACCAAGACCAACTTTAGTCAGGATAAGTGTACTAGATGTTCCCCTTCAAAATGGCCAATTGTTGGCACCCTTCCCGCTCATTATTTGGGAAGAGGCCTAGGGCCTCCCTCTATAAATAGGACTAGCCACTACAAAGAGAGGGGACAGACTAGAGACGAGTCGAACCCCCAGAGAGAGAGAGAGAAATGCGACTGAACTCCCCCAAGCAGTTCATCGCACCAGCTCAAGAACACCCCTCGCGAGGCTGTTCTTCCTTTGTACTGTTCATCATCAGCCCAGAGGCAATCCACCACACCACACACTGGAGTAGGGTATTACACCACACCGGTGGCCCGAACCAGTATGAACCTCGTGTCTCTGTGTTGTTCATCGTTCATAGTTTAGATCCCTCGCTAACCGTTCACGCATGAGCTGGTAGGGGAAAGATCACCGCGCGCACCCCAGTGTTCGAACCTCAAGGGTCTGCCGGAACCCGAAATCCGACAGCCATGACGATCAAGATCAGGCGGGCGCCAGGCAGGCGCCAGCGCGCGCAGCGTCCTTGTTCCCTCTTTGGTGCTAAGGAGGCAAGCGCAGCCGTGGAGTACAGAGGCATCAGGCAAAGGTTTCCATATTAGGCAAAGGTTTCCATATCGCGGAGTACCGTGATAAACAATACAATACGTGTCAGTTCCCCTTCTGTCACTAGGATCGAGCACCGCAAGATTGAACGCAAAGCTAAGCACTTCTTGTTGGGGAACGCAGTATTTCAAAAAAATTGCCTACGATCACACAAGATCTATCCAGGAGATGCATAGCAAAGAGCGGAGAGAGTGTGTCCATGTACCCTCGTAGACCGAAAGCGGAAGCGTTTAGTAACGTGGTTGATGTAGTCGAACGTATTTGCGATTCAACCAATTCAAGCACCGAATATACGACACCTCCGTGTTCAGCACACGTTCAGCTCGATGACGTCCCTCGAGCTCTTGATCTAGTTGAGGCCGAGGGAGAGTTCCGTCAGCACGACGGCGTGGCGACGGTGATGATGAAGTTACCAGCGCAGGGATGCGCCTAAGCACTATGACGATACTAGTCGAATGCCCGTGCGTTGCCACGGGCTTTTGAAATATTTTGCAAGAGTTGTATAAAGATAATGCATGTTAAATTTTACACATACAAACAATATAACACGGACACAATTAATTAATAATTGAAGTCCACTTCACTTGCAATGTCCACGAACTTGGTTTTCTTGGGGCAGACATGATTGTTTCGATGAGCGTAATATCTCTAGGGATACAAATATAGTCTGTCGACATGATACAAAAATGAGCCAAATTAGTAAACAAAATGAGCCAAATTAGTTGAATACAAAAGGAAATATGGCAAAGGAAAGATCAATAATAATATTGAAAAATACCTTGTACGATAACATTTAAACTGGCATCCTTTTTTTGGTTTGTTCTGAGATATCACCGCTTCCACATCATTATACTGTAAAAAACTCGTGAATTTTTGGCCCTTTTCAACGACGTCGCTTCGGAACCTTTATCGATGGATTCTTTTTGTGCATCTCCAAAATCCATATCTATGTCTCCTATATTCTGGAAAAAAAATACACCTTTTTGTATTATCATGTATCACTTTCTCTCTCTGATGAAATATTTTTACTGCATCATATAAATAAACATATATAATGTATAATAAAAATAAAAGTGAAACTAACACAATGTTTTATTTTGTAAAAAAGAAAACTTTTTTCATATTATTAAAAAAATATGTTGCATTTCTCTTGGGGAAAACAACCAACAATAATGTTCATATATAAATAAGTAGTCATTTAGAATTTATTAAATCATTTTAAATTATTTGTATACGCTATGGAAAATTGTCCAACAAAAAATAAAAACATGCAAGCAAACCAACATAAACCAAGTATATTGGGTTTCTTCTCTCAATTTTTTTTGTGATACTCTCAATATATCTAATAAGTATAAAAAATTATTTGTATGAACCATGTTTAATATATAATTATATATATACTTTTTTGTGAGGTATATATATACTTTAATTATCTATGTTTTTTCGTAGAACAAACGTTGCTAATCCAAGGCCCAAATTAGCTATCCAGCATGGCCCTACCAGCCCCCAATCTAACACCTAAAAAAAGGAATTCTCATAAGAAAAAAATTTGTTTAGTTCGGCACCAAACGGAACGCTACCTTATCCCCCAGTACTCTCTTGGTCTCTCCTCTCCTCTCCACTCAGAGCATCTCCAGCCGTTGGCCCTCCAGGGGGCGCCTAAAATCGCCGCTGAGGGTGACCAGCCATAAAAAGAAATGAACTGAGGCGAAGTTGGCCCCAACCGCCGCCCGAGGCCGGCCCAGCGTGGGGAAAAAATTTAGACAAACTTGGGCTGAAACACGCCAATTTTCGGCAAACTTGGGCTTTTATATTCGCAAACTTGGGCTAAAACACGCCATTACATATAAAAACTAGTCAAAAAAACTTGCTGAAGGCCGAGAAGTCGCCGTCGTCGCCGCCATCGTCGGCTTTCTCCTCCTTGACTCGGCGCCCTGAGCCCTCCCGGTGGTGGCGGCGGCGGCGTCGTCGTCATCGTCATTGTCGTCGATGATGATGACATCGCTTTCGTCAGCGGCCCGGCGGCCAAGGCTGCAGACGGCGCTGGCGCTCCTCGCCATCTTCGTGAAGTCTTGGTGTGCCCATTCAAGGCAGCGTCGTCGTCGAGCTCGACCTCGCCGTGTTCCGTCTTCACCGGCGCCCGACCCGGCCCGTCTTCACCGGGCGAGACCCGGCTCCGTCTTCGCTTGACAGCGAAGCATGGGGAGGAGCCGACGAGGAGGCGCCCGCCCTCGGCTGATAATGATCACGGTGCGTGTCGCCGACCGGCGGCGTCTCCCAATGAGCTCGGCCTTGGCCGACGCCGACAAAGAATGGAGTGCCGGAGGATTGGGAGGAAGAACGCGACGTGGAAGAAGAGGAGGAGGCCGAACCTCCTTGGCGCCCATTGCCGTCAGCGTCCATGCGGCGCGCGGCGGCCGTCCTCGTTGAAGTACGCCATGACGGTGGGTTATTACGCCCTCGATGTCGCGTCGACGCTGCCGTCGAGATGCGGTAGGGATGCCCACCGAGGTAGCGCCCTCGCTGTTCTTGAAGCCGCCGACCACCGGCGCCCGTTAGTGGACTCCGATCGGCTAACTTCAGGCGGCGCTGGCAATCTGCCGCCAAGCCGCGGTGTTGTCGGCAGCGTCTTGGGGAGGAGAGCTTGGCGTCGGTGAGGCGCGCGCCATCTCGACCTCATCGGTAATCTGATGGCTTGGTGACGGCGTCGAACAGCGGGGAATGGGCACTCCCAATTCTTGAGCCTCCGGCCCGTCGGCCCGGCCAGCGCATGTCCGTGGCGCCAGATATTCGCCGAACAGAGCCGTGACTCGTCGTGGAGCGAATGGCGGCCGAAGCCGTTGGCCGCTGCCTCGTCTCCGGGGAAATGCTCGACCATCGTGGGAGGAGGAGAGGAGAGTGGCCGGCGGCGCCGGAGAGGTATAGCTTTCGGCCCGGTGGTGTGGACACACGCAGGCGACGGCTTATATAGCTTGTCGGCGCCCGTCGCTGTAGCCGAGGAGGGGCGTCGGTGCGCGCCGTCCGTGTACGCCGCCCGTGAGGAATCAATGGCAAGGAGCCTTGCCATTGATTCCCCGCGAGAACCGAGGCGTCTGGTGAAGACGAGGGCGCGGTGTCGCTAACACGGCTGGCCCGCGGCTTTTTCACGCCAAAACCACTCGTCCGGCGCCCCAGCGCGCCGGGTTCGGTCTGGGTCCGCCGGCGCTGATTTCGGCCCAGGCCGGCGAAAATCGGGCTCCTGAGGGCGTGACTACTGGGCTGTTTTTTCAGCGTCGGCACGAAAAAAACGCATGGGAGGCCTTCCTAGGGGCGCGGCTGGAGATGCTCTCACTCAACCTCTCCCGCTCCCGGTCTGCCCTCCCTCCCCCCGGCGCATCCGCCGCGGGCGTCGATGAGCTCCTGCCGCAACCGCGTGACTCCGACCATCGACCACCGCATCTGTCGCATGCATCGGCAAGTTGCCGCGCGAGGAAGATCGCCACTGGTCCCGCAGCAGCCTCGGCTGGAGGAGAACGATAGGTCCATGGCGATGGATGCTCAAGTAAGAGGAGCGGCCCCAATGGTGGCGGCCTCGAGCACCAGGATAAGTGCAGGCTGGGGATGCAGGAGAGGTGCAGCACGGGGCTCGGGGCTCCGACGAGCTGGGTGCGGCGCGACGAATGCAGGGACGCGTTGATCCGGGCGCGGGTGCTCAATCCGGTCCCGTTCCGGCCGGATCCGCAGCGGTGCTCATCTTCGGCGAGGTGGCCGGTGACTCGCGGGACGACGGCAGCGCAAGACCACGGGAGGAGCTCATCTCATGGGGCTGGGGCGCGAGGTCCTGTTGGCTTCGGTTGCCGGTGGCTTGACGCAGGGGTGGCGGGGATCCGGCATCATGGAGGCTCTTCGAGGGCGAGGAAGCAGACGGCGACGACAACTTTGAGGCCTCCGGGGGCACCGTCTCCGCGTTCGATGGTCGTGGTGAACGCCTTGGGCTCCAACGCGGCCGCCGTTGGCTCTATCCCCTATAGGTAATTCCCCCTTAATATTACCCCTTGAAATTGCCATGATTATCCCAGGGAGAGGCACAACCTTTTTCTTTTTGAGATTCAGAGTAGTAAAGCTACTCTGCTGAAACCACAAATTCAGAGATCATAAGCGGGCAGAGGCAGTCCGGTACGTCGGCAATCCTCTCCTGGCCTTCCGAACTCCTGGCTAACGCGGCAAGCCCATCAGCAAGGGCATTGCACAATCTCCCCACGCTACTGCTTCCCTGTCATTAGTTCCTTAATCCAAATTTGGCAATCAAGTTCCAAAATCACGGGGCCCTGTAGATCCTTGAGAACATGAAACCCAATGAGGGCTGCTTTTGCTTCGGCCTCCTCAACACCTGCGACAGCACCTGCAGAATATTCAGAATACCTCGCAAGAACTGCACAACATTCAGATAAAAATAACAACATGCCCTCTGTTTTCCCTTGCGACAGCACCTGAAGAATATTCACCCATTTCCTCCAAGTACGAGGCTACAGAATTTAGTTTGATTGATCCCAAGGCCAGCCCTGTCCAATGCAAGTGCTGCGTGGTGGGGCAGCGGGGCTGCTGTACCACAATTGCACCCACACCTTTTCCTGCTTCATGATCGCCACTCATTACCGCTGATTTAAATTCTTCAGAATACCTCGCAAGAACTGCACAGATTCCATAATCGATTCTTTGCCCACACTGCGAATGCAGTCCTCACGCAGGCACAACCTTTTTTTGTGGTATTCATACAGATCAGTTTGTATATACTTTGCAGATTGCTTGGCAATTTTTGTATCTATTCATGTGACTGTCATAGCGGGTTAGTTTCCGATGCTCGACGGATGAATTATCTGTATATTTTTTAGTCCAACAATTCAGTGCGCTCTTAGCGCTTTGGTGTCTTTGGTTTAATCGCAAAGTGTGTACACTTGGTATCAGTTCTGTCAAAATGAATACAACAATAACTTGGTTGGAAAAGGAACTACAACATAGCAGTGGGCACTCAGGGAATATCAATGCACAAAAGGACACCATTGTTAACACAAAACAAAGTTCTTCTAGTACCTCAACAAAAATGCACCCGATCCTCTAGATTTCAATAGAAGGACTCTGAATTTATGTCACTCTGAAAGTCACATCTCTCCATCTCCATGAACAAATCACATCACAGAACATACCATCTAGTATGAAACTTGACAGGGAAATAGATTGAAAATAAATTCCAATCCGGGTGGCTGCCACCTCTGAGATATCCACCCTTACAAACGACCAATCCTCTGATTTTTGTTGTTGCAAACTGCACTAAAGAGCTTTTTGAATCGCGTGGTCGATCAAAAGGCCGTGGAAAAATATCCCAAACAATATCGATAGATTGATGTGCAGACGTGAACATATATAAAGGTTGAGGAAGACGAACCAGCGGTAGTCTTCTCTGTGATCATTTGCGTAGCCACCTTCTTGACCTCATCTTCTGTGAGTGTCGTGGTTTTGTCACGGCAGATGTCCTCATGAAGGGACTTAGTCGTGGAGCCATCGCTACGGGTTAGCTTAAAGGGGTTAAAGCGGACAAGGGACGCAAGAGAGTTTTATACTAGCTCGGCCCCTTACGATAAAGGTAAAAGCCTACGTCTAGTTGTGTTGGAATTGATGGGATTTCGATGACCAGGGAGCGAATACGCTTTGCCTGAGTCTCGAGTTGTTGTCTGTTGTTCTGAACCGCCGCCGGGTCGTCCCCTTATATACATGGGTAGACGCCCATCGGTTTACAGAGTCCCGAGGCCGGCTCATAAACGTGTCCAGCTCGGTCTCCGCCCTTTCTACCTTACAATGCAAGTTACATATCAATGCCGGTTTATAGCAACAGGCCTTAAACCGGTTCTGGGACTTGGGCCTTTACTCAGCGTCACCGTCTGTCTTCATGGGCTTCAAGTTAATCCGGTCTCTCCTGGCCGGTTTACGCCCAGTAGTAATATCCACAACATTAGGCCCCAGACTGATTTGAACTGGTTCATGTCAGTCCTCAAGAAAACTTCGTCTTCAACATTTTCACATAATTCTATAAACCACCGTGACGTCATCTTGCCAAATCGTGGTAAATCGTCGTGACGTCATCTGTTATAAAAAACTGTGTATGACACATCTTCATTAATCGATCTCGGACAATCGAGGCGACAGCTCCGCTTTTCAAATTTCTGGCTCCTCGATTTTCGCGCCTGACACTTATCCCTTGCCTTTATAAATAGGGCCAAGGGGTCATTTTCACCTTTCCCCCTTGTGCCTCTTCGCGTCGTCGTCTTCCTTGCGCCGCTCAGCCTTTGGAGCTCACTTGCACCGTCATCTGTCGCCTCTGCTTCGACTCGGCATTTGCATCACCCTGAGCGCAC
The DNA here is from genome assembly GCA_021605145.1 of Aegilops bicornis. Classification (NCBI taxonomy): domain Eukaryota; kingdom Viridiplantae; phylum Streptophyta; class Magnoliopsida; order Poales; family Poaceae; genus Aegilops; species Aegilops bicornis. The sequence goes on along the minus strand of CM038675.1, from coordinate 422,395,087 downwards.
GAAAACTGCGGCGCCTCTCCGCTTCTTCATCAGCACTGGTAAGCTCTCTGCTCTTTCCGCCATAGATCTGTTCTAGGGTTCAGCGTTCTTCGGTGTTCGTTAGCGTTCTTCGCTCATACAATGACTTCTGATAGAATCCTGAATATCTGTTTCGTATAATTATAGCCTTTAGTCTATGTTTCCATCTATGAATCTCAAAACAGAAGATCTCATCTGAACCTTCACCCATTGTCAAGCTTGATCGCTTACTAGGTCTTGAATATATTATCCTTTTCTGACATGCGGCAGGTCCAAAATTATAATACCAATTTGTGAAATCTGTTTTTCCTTCACTTACACATCTGCAGACTTGAATCTTCAATGTCAGACTAGGCGGTTTAACTTTGTAAAAAAATGATAACCCGGTATATACCATTAGTCCCCTTGTTGAACCGCCAATGTATTTCCACTTATAGCCTTTATTTAATAATAAATTCCGGTTTAAGATTACCAACTCCGGTTTAGCAATATGCTTATATCCTTGAACCACTGTATAGTTGTCCGCTATAATTCTTAAACCGGTAACTGTCATGTTGTAGATCATTCATTGTCATGGCCAAGTAAGTGTATGAATGCAACTGGGTCCCTTCTCGAGTAACAGAGGAACAGTTGAACAACCTGGTCAAAAGGGCGCTTTAAGTAAGAAAGATGCCATTCACTGGAGGGTCCTCGGCGGAATGTCCTCCTACTCCCAAAGACAGAGAAGTTGTTGTTTCTTTGATCACCTAAGCCGGGGTTTCAACCTCCCGGTTCAAAATTCTTCCCGGATGTCTTGGCCAACTTTCAATCAAGGCTCACAAGACATCGGCCCTAACTCAGTAACCAACATCCGCCACTTTCAAGTGTTTAGTGAGGTTTACCTTCAAGAGGAACCTTGATAGAGCTATTCAGGGATTGCTTTCATACGAACCGTCGCCGCGAGTTCAAAGATGGACCTAACATGAATCGGGCGGGATGGCGATTCGAGAAAAGAAAAGAAGTCACCTTTCCTCACGCCAATCTCCACAAATACCCCAAAGAGTGGAACCGGACACTGGTTTTACCGCAAGGATACGTCTCCGATTGATGAAAACCCCTGCCGGGTTACCGCCCTGACGTCTGAGCTACACACACACCCTTTTCCTCAAAGGTCGATCGCTAAAGAGAGAATCAAATATGCTCCTCAACTATCCAAGCTTAGGGCCTTTATGGCAAACGGGTTGACAGAGTTGATTTTGCCTGTTCTTTGGATAAAATTTGGAGCGTTTGCCCTTGAGCCAACGCCCGGTTTGATGTGTGAGTACAGGGGAATTGAATGATGCTCGGCGGCACATTGATATTCAATGACTAATGATGAGGTCATCAAGTCAGAAAAAGATGTTAAACGAACGGAGGTCGATCGTGCTCAAACCGCCTACTTCCTTTTGCACCATCAACAAACTGCCAACTGTAAGAATCATACCATATGCTTTATCTGAAATTGCTTCTGTCCAAATACTCTATGAAAATGTGATAATTTGTTGACAGGGCGATGATCCGTTCTGGAACAAGAAACCTCCGCAAGACAAACCGGTGAAGCCAACCCGTCAAAAGACCAAAGTTGTGAAAAGAACTGCCAACCGGAAGAGAACCACTGCATCCTCCGATCCACCGGCTGATGATGATGTGGGTAACCCGCATTTTGAAGTAGAACTTGACTCACTAGGTTCACTTTTCATACGCCTTATTGATGATGATTATTGCCAGGACGACGCTGAAGTCAGTCACGCCGATGTCGTAGAGGTAATCTTTCTTTCCTCCGATTCAAACCCTTTGCCTTCACTAAAAACCCGTCGAGCAAACCGGAAAGTTAAATTTTCTCATCCTCTTGCTTACTTGGATTCGAACTTTCTTGTAAAGACACAACAGCACGAGGCATGCCGCACAACCCGGCATAGCGGCCAGGTAGTTACCTCCACCGGTTTACCGAACAGTCCGGTTCAAAAACATCGATCAGAGATCTCTTATTCCCTTGACACTTCACGCCCTAAAGCGGGCTTCTTTCGTCAACCTCTTAATCCGTCTGATTCAAATTATCACGGCACTTCTCATTCATCCTCTAGCGAGTCGTCAGCCACCAAACTTCCACCCCTCAAGACGGTTATTGGGTAAGTTATGCACTTGCTTTATCCTTGATATGTGTTTTATACGCTATACTGACCTTCATATTTTACTTTTTCAGTGCTAAGCCCAGACCAAGCAAGAAGGTTTCTACCGAACACCCGGTGATGAAGACGTGGCTGCTAATCCAAAAAGACTCGAGATCCTGAAGAGGCCAATATTGATGATATGTTGAATGACCCACCGCCTCAAGATCGGGACTTCATTCTTGAAAGGTGCGAAGTTGACATCACGAGCCATCTTGACCGGTAGGCCAGTCCTATCCGAACTGACAAACCGGCAAGTCCAGCCAAAGATACTGACAAACCGGCCACTCCAGTACGAGCTGCCAAGGAGAAGGATGATGATGTTCTGATTACTGGCATTGGCTATAGGGATCCAGGGAATCCTGTCGCTTTGTCGAAGCATACCGCCAAAGAAGAATTTTCTGCAATTGGCAAAGGTAAATGGAATACCGATCTGTCCACCTACGCCCATCTGAACGCTCCAGACCTTCATTCCGGCTATCTGAACCGTCTGTACACCAGCCGTGACTATGAAGCTGGCCTGGTCAATATGAGGAAGGAAAAAACTGAGGTAACTTCCTATACGCTTCTCTTCTTGTATTGATTTATAGCTTATCAACTCCAATAGCCCCCAAGTGACGGTTTAAGATATCGATTTAAACCGGGACTTCAGTAAGTACTCAATGTGAGCCATAATGCATCTTAACTTCACTGAAGTAGCCCCCAAGGGCCGGTTTAACTTTATAAAGATGAACCGGGACTTTGTAAAAGAAAACTCCCATGTCAGCATTTTTTGAGCAAATATCCATTAGCCCCAAGTGCCAAGTTGAATACTTGTATTATGCTTGGGACTTTTGTAGAAAATGTATGATGAAGAGCAAACATGCATTAGCCCCCAAGTACCGAGTTGAATACTTGTATTATGCTTGGTACTTCAAATATGTACTGTCGCCTCATTATATAATTGTCACAATGCAGGCTGAGTTGAGCAAGAAAGAAAGCCAAACCGCTGACCTGCAGGAGAACCTTAAATCGCAACAAGCTGAAACCTCCAAGGTGAAGGAAGAGTTGACCAACACTTTGGGCGCTATGGATAAACTTAAAGAGAGCTTCAACAAAGAGCGGGCGGATTGGGAGATTGAGAAAATCCGCTTTGGTGGAACGGGTTGCAAAAGCAGAAGCCGCTCTTAAACCGGTGGTTGATGAGCTGACCAACGTGAAGCGGCAAGTGCATGCCATGACCGTCGTTGTATTCCCGGTAAGCTCTTTGATTTAGGCTTTCCATATATCCATGCAAAAAATTTGCCGGTTTACTAATCCTTGTGATGATGCAAGAACTCGTATTAGCCACTTGGGATCTGATGTTCAGAAGAAATTGAAGGCAGCATATACTTTGATAGAGCAGTTGTATACCGGCGCACAGCGAATCATCTACACTGCTTCACACAATAACCTGCCTCCCACCTTGATCAAGGATATTTTACAAAGGTTATCTATGCTTCACCTTACGGTTGACGAGCTAAAAAAGTCGGCTGCTAGAACGGGCGCTTTGGCCGCACTGACCCGGGCAAAAGCATGGGTTCCAGACTTTGATCCAGTTAAAGCAGCCCAAGGTTATCCCAGCTTGAAGGAAGACGGAACAGAATTTGGCGAAGATGATCTTCGGATGATAAAATGGGAAGTGCGCCCATTGGCTTGTCAACTAGTTGAAGAAGCAGACCTGTCGTACTATCAAGCCAGTTATGATGACAGGAACAAACGGATTGCTGCACCAATTCCAGAAGCTCAGAATCTTATCCCGTCAATCTGTAAGCACACTTATGCCCCTGATATTGATTCGTCTACGCCGATAAGTGATGAAGCTGTATTCCAAGCCTTAACTGGGATCGACTGGGCAACTGTTGATTTCCAGCCACTGGGTAGGGAAGAAGAAGTTGAACCGGCGCAAGATGATCCGCAACCGTCAGGCCAAGCTGGTGACCAATCATGAACCGGAGGCTGGTTTAGTCTTCTACATGATGCGCCATGTACTTTGATTTATGCCCAGTAGTAATATCCCCAACAGTGAGCATCCCATCAGTGTTCATGTTCCACCTGTTAATGTGAGACACCCAGAGGAAAAAATATCAGTATGTTAGATTGACTTAAACTAAACATAGCTTAGTCCAAGATGTGGTCAGTAATCTCCATCTAGACCTCTCTGAGCCGATCCTTGTTAATGCCTTCATCCGGCTCAATGTTCCTCTGCCTCGACATATCCCGAACAGCTTGTCAGCAAACTCCTTGGAGTTCTCCATGCCTTGGATCTGAGAAGCATGCCCATAGAAAGTTTAACAATTAAATGGCACTGCAAAAGTAATTAGAAAGGCAACACATTTGCACAATTACTGTATTATGAAACCTATAAAAACTCAGTTACTTGACGAGCATACAAACTGAAAATCCTACTGTTTTATATAATATTCACATTCCATTCATCAAGCAGATAGTAGCAATCATTCTAATAAATTGAATCAAAACTTGGAGACTCCCAATTACGAAAAGCACAAGTGTTGAACAAATTGAAAGTTAAGTTGGCTGAGATGGTTGTGCCTCCAATTGCGATCGATGGATCGTGGGTTCTAGTCCCCTTGCTCGCGACATATTTTTCTCAATCCCCACCTTTGTTTTCCGCCATCAATCATTAAAAGCCCAGGAGTGTGGGCAATTAAGGGATTTACCGGGAGTGCGGGAACGTAAGCAAACAAGGAAAAATAAGGCAGTTCAAGCGGACATACAACCAACATAGGATTCAGATCCGATGGCAAAGGATCCGTTCCGATCTATTGCAAAATTCCTGTGTTTAGATTTTTTGCGTTTTTTATAAAAATATTTTATATATTAATATTAAACACATATAAATAAGAGTGGAACAAACCGAACTGTTTTTTCCACCCACACAGCCTTGCCGCCTCCTAAAAAAAGTCTTATCCCCTAAAATGGCATGCTTATCCTCGATGCACATGACAGCGGCTAGTTCCTCTCACTCTCTCCCCCTCACAGCCACTCCAGTCCATGGCGCCCCTCCCATCGACGGCGTCGCCCGACCCTCTTCCTCTCCCCATCAGGGCGTTGCCCCGCCATCTCTCCTCCACGCCACAGCTCCGCCCGCACGATCCTCTCCTTGACGGCGTCGCCGCCTCCTTCTCTCCTCACAACATCTCGCGCCGCCGTGTCAACGCCAATCCTGCGCGCCCGCTGGTCTGGCATCCTGGGCAGCCAGAACCGGATGGTAGTTGCAGAAGGGCTCACAGCTCTCCGTACATGCCGGTCACGTAGCTGTACCATCCGGATGTGGGTGGGAAGACCACGGCACCCTTGTCGTCGAGCCCGGTCTTCTACCCCACTCAAACTACGCTGAGCACAGTCGCGCTGCCGCCTCGTCGATCTCCATGACAGGCCACCCCAGGCCGATAGTTAATGCACCAATGTAGCCAATTAATCTCTGAATTTCCAAAGTGTAGAATACTTCTTTTCATACCTTCATATTTTTGGAGAATACAATGTTGTTCTGAAGTACCACCAGGCTAGTTCAGAAAACTGGTATCAGTTATTTCGCAATGTATTCACATAAGCCTCTTCTATTGTACAATGTTCTTTTTTCTTGTGAGCTATTGATCGCAATGTTTGACTAAAATGGATTCAAGGATATACATAAGCATATGAATGCAGACATACAGATGCATTATCCAGAAAAAGAAAGATTCAGAAGTATTAGCGATGCCATCTGTTGAAGCTAGACATAAGTACCTGAAATACATTGGAGCCATGCTCTTCATGATATAATAGATAGCTATGTATCATCTTCCAGACACAACTAAAATTTATTTGCTAAACAAGCAGGGCATTACTCAAGTGAGCTGATGAAGTAAGAGGAATCCAGAGGCGTGGGATTTGCACTGTGTATCACTTTAAGCATGGTTGGCCGCATCGTTGGCTCCTCTTGAAAGCACATGTACTACTTGCACCAAGAGGTAGTTTCCAGTTAAATTCTCTCCATTACCTTAGTTAATAGCCTGGGTTAAAACCGAAGTTCCTGTTGTTAGCTTGATTTTTGTGTGCTAACACCATTGTGTTTAAGAACACGTTGTGATGTTCGTTCTGATTTGTATATAATTTTTGTAGTTCTGCAGCAAGAATTTAACAGTAGAAAAGCCGTATCAACTATATGTATGCCCCAATGCGATCAACAACAAGAAATTATGCTTGCAATTACCTGGCACTGGCACTGGAGTCATTCGGGAAGGATGCTCAAGATTAGGAATGTCACCAAGAGGGGCTCGGCTAGAGTTATCACCAAGAGGGGATCGACACAGATTTGTCGCCTCCATATCTTCAAGCGTCATGGTTTGTCGGTGCTTGTAACGAAATAAAATAAACCATTATTATTTCTGTGAACTGTACACATTAAATATATACTGGGCCAAAATCTAACTTTGAAGCATGCGATCAGGTTAGGCGAGATAATCTACATCTGCACTATTAGATTAGTACATTGTCATATTTTCCTTCAATGAAAAACGCAACATCAGTGATACAACTTTGTTTCACTAATTGATCAGTACATATGTTTTTCAACCATTAGGTTCTTGACCAGGTATATTTGTCTTGAATGGAAGGACAAACACAAAGAACCATTACATCAAGAAGCTATCAGGCTTGAGGGCCTCACATATTTTCACGACACTTTCTGAAGTGTAAGTTACCAAGTTGAAATCTGTTCTCTCAGCACTACTTTATCATGTATGATATTTTTATTCTTTCTTTACCAGAACTTATCTCTTTCCTTGTGTTGGAAATAATATTTTATATGGTTACTTGACAGTATGAGCCAGAGCTATTTCCTAGTCTGATTTCTCCTGGGTGTACTCTGCTTTCTGGTGTCTGATTTGATGACAAGAATATTGTGTCGACGGTCAGCGCCTGGATTGTAGATTGGACTTGAAAGCAATAGCTATCTAGGCACGCAATGCATATTATAACCCCAAGGTAAAATCATTATCCTAATGCATTCTTCATAATGTTGGCTTTTTCTCCTTACTGGGCCTGTGATGCTATATTTCTAAAAACATCCAAATTTTATCACTTTGCTAGCATCCACATGTCTTTGTGAATCCTGCTGTGTAGATGGTGGATAGCCTGGTAAAAGAGTAGAGACTTTGTACATGGGTTCTTTTGTGTATGTACCCTTCTGAATTTGTGCTCATTCGCTGAGAAATTAGAGAACAATAGCTTACTAAATAGTTTTTGATCGAATGGTGAGTTGAGACTCTCTACCTGACTGCCTTTTAGGCTTTAGCATGAGGGTAAAGGTTATTCAAACATATAAACGGTCAACTAATAATATGAAGGGTTATACCACAGAAAAGTCATTATACCTGGAAGCTGACAATCAAGCAATAACCTTAGGGAATATACAACTAAAGCATGCATGACATCCACCTAAACAAAATTTAGACATGTACATTGCACACACATATTTCAGCATACATTGAGCCAAAAAAATCACACACCGTGGCCTTCTACCCTACTACTTGCTGAACAAAATTCATTCGTCGCACACATTAGCCTGTTGCAGTACTACTTGCTGAAGCTACTGAGAACGCACAATCAACAAGAACAACACAAAATCGTGAAAGAGAGGGTTGATGACTCGAGGTAATCAGTTACCATGTCTAATTGTGATCTAGTGGGGAAGAGAAGCTGGATTGGCAAGGAAGAGAAGCTCCAGCCAGCGACAAGGAAGAGAAGTAAGACTCCAACGGTGGTGCTGAATCAGAGAAGGATCCAGCAGTGTAATGCGGTGGCAGTGGAAGCGGCACGATCTAGTAGTGCATGGCGGCGGCGGCACAATAGACGTAGTGCGCAGCCTCTCCTCCCCGACGGAACTGGCACCCCACCTGCCTCTCTGATGGTACCACACACCCGCAACATCCCTCTTCCCTCCAGTACATGATTAGAAATTGCATCAACCAGGCATAAATTGTTCTAAATCATCCATCAAACCATATTCTAGGGACTAATAGAAAGTTACCTTTTGAGGCAAAAGCTTCAGCTCAAACATGATGAATTTTGGCTTGAATCTTGGCTAACTCATCTCCTTTCTTTTGTCCCCCATAGTCTTCTCTCTCCCTAGCTATTTCCCCTAGATGTGTTAGCACATGAGTAGCAGCTCACCTCTCAAGGCCCCTCTCTCTGCTCCATCGCATCTGTGATCCACTTCTATAAATGCGGGCAGACAACATCACCTAATCTTGCATAATCTAAACCAAGACCGCATCAAAGAACCAGGTTAGAATCAAAGGAGGGAGACATAAGGGAAGTAAATGCATAATCAGTTATCTGCTTGTAACTCAAGGAATTATACCGCAACATTTCCTCAAGTGCAGGAAAACTCGAATGATGGTTAGTAAATGTTACATGTTTTCTAACTCTACATTTTTTTTCTTACATAACTATGCATTTGGACTAATAATCATGTCTGATTTGTAGTGCCGCTTGATGAAACATCTGCTTTTAACTCCGGAACTCATGCTTCAGCATATGATCCATTGTGGGATAATCCTACACTTGGTTAGTAATATTTACTATTTTCTTAACCTGCATTTGTGATGCGTCACTTGACATGTTTATTAGTATGTCGTGTCACTCCTGCTTGACATGCCAATTCACAAAAAATAAAAAAATCCCAGTGACCTGTGAACCTGCCTGTTAACTTAAAATTTGATCAGTTGTGGTGCCTTTATGGACCATGACTGGATACATAATAAGTTTGATCTTTTTTTTGTTGTGACCACAGGGAGGCAAGCCCAAGATCACATGAAGGTGTCATTTGCATTGCAACTGAACACTACATATCAGTAGTTCAGATGTTTCCTCTTTGATCACATGAAGGTGTCATTTTTTTTTCCTGAATTTTTTTAAAGGCATGGTTAGACATTTGTCATGTGAGTTTGTGCAATGGGTACCAAGCTTACACTCGCGTGCTTAACCTGACTTCTTCTACAAGATAGGAACATGCATTGGTTGTATGAACATGCGTTGTGTATAAACTGTGTGTATAAACTTCATTGTTCACCTATATCCGCAATGATCTCGTCGAGGGAACCTGGACGCGATCGGCGGCAGGCCCTCAACGGGAACAGCGCCGGATCTGGGGGATTGGCGTCCTCTTGAAGGGGACTGTCGCCGGATCTGACGTGCGAGGGCGGCAGATCCTCAACGGGATCGGCTGCGTCTCGTGAAGTGGAGGGCGGAGGCGAAGGGATGGAGCGGCGGCGGCGCCGAACGAGTCGTGCATGCGAGTGGTTCTCACTCGAGGGCAGGAGGCCTCGCTCGTACGTGCGAGCGATCGCTGGTTTTTTTTGTAGGTTTTTTTCGGCCCTTTTTCTCTGGTGCGATGGGAGGTCTGTCCTTGGATCGACAGACGTGGAGGGATCGCTGGGTTTTTTTTTGGTTGACGTGTTGACCTGCGAGGTGGGAGGGGGACGAAAATAAACCAGGGGAGGTGGGACGAAAATTAACCGACGGAGACTATCAACTGAAACATTAGGAGTAGAGATATGACCGAGGTGTATAACTGTGGAGGGGGGCTCCGCACACGGCTAAGAGAAGGCTTGGTGTGCCTTTGGAGTGCCCCCCTATCACATCCTAGTTAGTCCATGCATTAGAGTGTTGCATCATGTTTACCTTTCATCAGAAATTTGAAATAGGAAAGACAGAACCCCCAGAACCCCTCTGAATCCAACTAGGGTTTACTAAAAATATTTTCAATGAACACAGTGCCCTTCTAAAATGTTCATCACCTTTGCCTTGGTCCTAAACCACTGTCGGAAGGGATGCATGTGTTTCTAGGTCACTCTAAGGTCCTTTGGATTAAATCTCTAGCTATTTGAGTTTGGGCATTTAAATTATATAAAATATTTCAAATGCTCAAATAATCTCAAACTAAAATGTTCCATCTTTGGATATATTCCAACTAAGGACCGGTGTAGTTTGGTGATTTTTAGAGTTGCCTAGGTATTTTTAGAAATGCAACAAACTTACGTAATAATTAAAAAATGTAAACAAAAGAGAAAGTCTTACTGGCGCCACCCAATGAGCCCGCTGCCCGGCCCGGCCGACCATCGCTCGGTGAGCTTGGCTTGCCAAGCGAACAGCAGCATTCTTGGGCCGAGCACGAAACATCGTGCCACGCACTGCCGCCCGCCTCGCCCATTTCTCCTCGTCGGCTGTCGGCGTGGGGCGAACTCTCTCTCTCTCTCCCGACCCCGCAGACACCAGCTCCTCCCGGCTCCTCTCTCGCCCTCCCGACGTCGCCGAGACGTCGTCGCCGCCGCTTGCCCGCGGCCCGTCCGGCCGTCCCCGCCGCTTCTCACCGTGTCCGGACGGTTCGCGTCGCCGTCGGCTACGTCGACTAGCCAAGCCGCCGACGCCGAACCATCAGATCATCCGCGCCGCCGTCGTCTTCAACCTCGGGCCGCCCGGATCGCTGCCGCCGTTCCGACCGCACCGAGCCCTCCCTGAGCACGCTGACCATCCCTGCGGTTTCTCTGTGAGCTGCTGAACCTCCCCGTGCTTTTCGTTTCGCCCCTAGAGTACCGTAGACGCCGCGTCTCTTGTGCCCGAATGCACCGCCGCCTGACCTCGCCGCCGGCGCTGCTCCGGTGACCATTTGGTCACGGGCTTGTGCCCGACACACTCCTCGCGCCGCGGAGAGGCCGGAGGTGCTCGCGCCACACCGCCTGAGCCATCGCACTGCGACCCGCACGAGCTGGCCCGAGCTTGACCTTCGCCAAACTTCGTCGCCGGCGATGCTCCGCCACTCCCGGCCAATCCATCACCACGGCTGGATGCGGGCTAGCACCAGCTGCCCGTAGCTGCTCTCCGCGTAGCAAATGGAGCCATGTGGGCAAAACCCGCAGCACGCCGCCGCGTCTGGCCTCGCCGGCGGCTAAACGCCGGCAGGCTTTGACCCGTTGACCGACGGGTTTGACCCTGCTGACATAGTTGACTAGGTGGGGCCCTCTGCTAATTAACCTAGTTTAGGTTTAATTAAAATTAGTTAGTCTAATTAGCTACTGACATGCGGGACCCACTGGTCGGGTTGACTGGACACCCCGTTGACCCTCGACGTCACTCGACGCCTTCTGATGCAATAATTAATTTCTGGTTTTATTTGTTCACGAAATTCCAGAAATTGTTGCAACCTTCAAAAATCATAGAAATTAATCAGTAACTCCAAATGCAAAGTTTTATATATGAATTTTGATCGAGAAAATTCAATCTATCCATTGGTAATGGTTTCATGCATGATGTAACAAGTTAACCTTGCTGTTTAAGCAGAATAAGATAATGCACCCTTATGGCTATGTTAAATGAGCTAACATTTGAATCTTTGATTCAAATGAGTTCATCCCTTTCTGTCCTAGCTTGCATTAGGCCAACACACATCCATATTGCCATGTCATAGCATGCATCATATTGTTGCATATTGTCATGTGTTGTTTATGTTCGGTGTGTCTTTCGTGATAGGTTACGCCTCAGGATAACCCGAATATCCATCTCAAGGCGATATCCTACCACCACTACATCGTGCAAGCAACCCATTGATCATTCCGATACAAACCCATGTTCTCGCTTACGCTCTTGTTTCTTGCATTAAGACAACGCGATCTAAACTGCTGTGTGCCGTGGTAGTTGAACCCACTTCCTTTGCATGACTGTCATTGCCACAAGAACTAGATGAAACCCACTAGTATGTGTAGGAGTTGATTGAGCCATGTTTGTGATTCCTACCATGCTATGCTTGCTATGCTTAGAGTTGTGTCAGTCCGCTCATCGGGATGATGAACTGGAGTGAAAGGTTGTGTAGGGTTCGAGAGTGAAAGTGTTGAACATGTTTTGGTAAAGGTATCGATGAGAGGCCATGTAGGAGTACATGGTGGGTTGTTTCATTGAAGCCGTCCCTAAGAACTGAGATCTGTGTGTGTGATTTAAGACTTAGCTACTACCACGCATTGGGCCCGAAACCAATGGACCCTCTCGACTTATTAACCACACTTGTCCTAAGTCCGGGAGTTGCAACTAGTTTCTGGTGTTTGTAGCATCTTTGGGGCACGCCTTGTACCGACCTTAGGGGTGGGCTCATTGCGATGGGCACGTGGCCGTGTCTTGATTCGCCTGCTTGGTGTCTTGAGAACCCCTGCACATCGTTCGGGGCCGTTAGTGGAAACCTCGGCCGGACTCCTGCGGATCGAACCCGAATAGGCGATAAACTGGACTAGGGACTCGTGTGTTTAGTCGGTCGTGGCCGACACCCTCATTTGGGCTTCCTTGAAGGTTGCCGAGTACATGTCGTGTAGCGGCGATAAGTGGTGAGCGTGTGTGAAGAAGTACACCGCAAGGTATAAAACTATTCGAATAGCCGCGTCATGTAAAGGACTACTTGGTCACCTATACAGTTCATAGACAAGTAAATGGATACTACAAAAAGCCTCAAGATAAGTGTGAGTACCGCAGATGGCCCTTTCGTGGGTTGACGAGAGAGGATCCACGGTGGAGTATTGTGATGGTGATTAGTGGACTCGTGTGCGACAAATGCTTTTCAAGTGGTGTCACGTAGGATAGTTTAGCCAAGAGTCAAAGCCGGCTTGTCGCAATAACTCCACTACCTTCTCGAGAATGTGCATGTATAGTAGGATTACATTGTAAGACTTCTTTGAGTACCTCCGTACTCATGTTTGTTTAATTAATGTTTTTAGAGCGACAACACCGCCCCCTCCGATGGGTTTTATGTAGACCTTGACGTCGATGAGTGAATTAGCCACCCAGGTGGTGATCCAAGGCTTGTGAAGGGCCACTGTAGATAGAAGGGCTTCATCAAGCTTTTTTTCTTTTTAGAGTCTGTACTCAGACTAGTTTGCTTCCGCATGTGCTTGTATGTTTGTATGACTTGAGTGTTGGGTCATGTGACCCCTATCTGTATGGATATGTTATGTATGGCTCCCCGGAGCCTCTTAAATAAAGTAGTTTGAGTTGTAGAGTTTTGTTGTGATGCCATGTTGTATGTACTCATATCGGGCATATTGTGTGTATGATTGAAATGCTTGGTATGAGTGGGATCCGACAATCTAGTTGTTTATCCTTGGCAGCCTCTCATATGGGGAAATGTAGTCTAGTGCTTCCTAGCGATAGTAGTCTGCACATGACCGGTTCACCGGAGTCCTGCTAGCCCAAAGACTACCGCTTTGGACACTGACCGGCGACATGTGTTTCACTTCGTTCCTATGTCTGTCCCTTCGGGAAATGTCACGCGGTGATATTCGAGTCCTGCCTAGCTTGCTACACCGGGATACCGGAGTCCTGTTAGCCCAGTGATACAGCCGAATTCATATGTTGATGACCGACATGCTCGATGTGATTCATGTATGCCTGTCCCCATGGGTTAAGCGCCGCTTTGGGTTCACGACTAGCCATGTCGGCTGGGTTCTTCATCATGTGGACGCTAGCGACACTATCATATACGTGAGCCTAAAGTCACAAACGGTCCCGGGCCATGGTAAGGCGACACCCGTGGGAATACCGTGCGTGAGGCCGCAAAGTGATATGAGGTGTTACCGGCTAGGTCAATGTGACTTGGAATCGGGGTCCTGACACCCCCTCCCACGTATATAAAGGGGGGAGGAGAGGTGCTCGGCCCAAGGGGGGCGTGCCATGGGGGGAGTCCTACTTGGACTCCCGGTCCAAGTAGGATTCGCCCCCCCCTTCCTATTCCCACTAGGAGAAGGAGGGAAGGAGGAGGAGAAGAGAAGGAAAGGGGGGCTGCCCCCCCAACCCTAGTCCAATTCGGTTTGGGCTTGGGGGCGCGCGCCACCACCTGGCCGCCACCTCCTCTCTCCACTAGGGCCCATGAAGGCCCGTTAACTCCCCGGGAGGGTTCCGGTAACCCCCGGTACTCCGAAAAATGTCTGAACCTATCCGAAACGATTCCAGTGTCCAAACACAACCTTCCAATATATCATTTTTTATGTCTCGACCGTTTCGAGACTCCTTGTCATGTCCGTGATTTCATCCGGGATTTCGAACAAACTTTGGTACATCAAATCACATAACTCATAATACAAATCGTCATCGAACGTTAAGCGTGCGGACCCTATGGGTTTGAGAACTATGTAGACATGACCGAGACACATCTCTGGTTAATAACCAATAGAGGAACCTGGATGCTCATATTGGTTCCTACATATTCTATGAAGATCTTTATTGGTCAAACCGCATAACAACATACGTTGTTCCCTTTGTCATCGGTATGTTACTTGCTCGAGATTCGATCATCGGTATCATCATACCTAGCTCAATCTCGTTACCGGCAAGTCTCTTTACTCGTTCCGTAATGCATCATCCCGCGACTAACTCATTAGTCACAGTGCTTGCAAGGCTTATAGTGATGAGCATTACCGAGAGGCCCAGAGATACCTCTCCAATACACGGAGTGACAAATCCTAATCTCGATCTATGCCAACTCAACAAACACCATCGGAAACACCTGTAGAGCATAATTATAATCACCCAGTTACGTTGTGACGTTTGATAGCACACAAGGTGTTCCTCTGGTATTCGGGAGTTGCATAATCTCATAGTTAGAGTAACATGTATAAGTCATGATGAAAGCAATAGCAATAAAACTAAGCGATCATTTATGCCAAGCTAACGGATGGTTCTTGTCCATCACATCATTCTCTAATGATGTGATCCTGTTTATCAAATGACAACACATGTCTATGGTCAGGAAACTTAACCATCTTTGATTAACGAGCTAGTCAAGTAGAGGAATACTAGCGACACTTTGTTTGTCTATGTATCCACACATGTACTAAGTTTTCGGTTAATACAATTCTAGCATGAATAATAAACATTTATCATGATACAAGAAAATATAAATAATAACTTTATTATTGCCTCAGTCTCCCACTTGCACTAGAGTCAATAATCTAGATTACATAGTAATGATTCTAACACCCATAGAGTCCTGGTGCTGGTCATGTTTTGCTCGTGACAGAGGCTTAGTCAATGGGTCTGCAACATTTAGATCCGTATGTATCTTGCAAATCTCTATGTCTCACTCCTTGACTTGATCGCGGATGGAATTGAAGCTTCTCTTGATGTGTTTGGTTCTCTTGTGAAATCTAGATTCCTTTGCCAAGGCAATTGCTCCAGTATTGTCACAAAAGATTTTCATTGGACCCGATGCACTAGGTATGGCACCTAGATCGGATATGAACTCCTTCATCTAGACTCCTTCATTTCTTTGCTTCAAGCGACTCATTACTCTGCTTCACACGTGGATCCCGCCATGACGCTCTGCTTGGAACTACACCAACTGACACCTCCACCATTCAATATAAATGCATATCCGGTTTGTGACTTAGAGTCATACGGATCAGTGTCAAAGCTTGCATCGACGTAACTGTTTACGATGAGCTCTTTATCACCTCCATAAACGAGAAACATATCCTTAGCCCTTTTCAGGTATTTCAGGATGTTCTTGACCGATGTCCAGTGATCCACTACTGGATTACTTTGGTACCTCCCTGCTAAACTAATAGCAAGGCACACATCAGGTCTGGTACACATCATTGCATACATGATAGAACCTATGGCTGAGGCATAGAGAATGACTTTCATTTTCTCTCTATCTTCTGCAGTGGTCGGGCATTGAGTCTGACTCAACTTCACACCTTGTAACACTAGCAAGAACCCTTTCTTTGACTAATCCATTTTGAACTTTTTCAAACTTTGTCAAGGTATGTGCTTTGTGAAAGTCCAATTAAGCGTCTTGATCTATCTCTATATATCTTGATGCCTAATATATAAGCAGCTTCACCGAGGTCTTTCATTGAAAAATTCTTATTCAAGTATCCTTTTATGCTATTCAGAAATTCAGTATCATTTCCGATCAACAATATGTCATCCATGTATAATATCAGAAATGCTACAGAGCTCACACTCACTTTCTTGTAAATATAGGTTTCTCCAAAAGTCTGTATAAAACCATATGCTTTGATCACACTATCAAAGCGTATGTTCCAACTCCGAGAGGCTTGCACCAGTCCATAAATGGATCATTTGGAGCTTGCACATTTTGTTAGCACCTTTAGGATCGACAAAACCTTCTGGTTGCATCATATACAACTCTTCTTTAAGATATCCATTAAGGAATGCAGTTTTGACATCCATTTGCCAAATTTCATAATCATAAAATGCGGTAATTGCTAACATGATTCGGACAGATTTAAGCATCGCTGCGGGTGAGAAGGTCTCATCACAGTCAACTAC
This sequence comes from Aegilops bicornis, assembly GCA_021605145.1. Lineage (NCBI taxonomy): Eukaryota > Viridiplantae > Streptophyta > Magnoliopsida > Poales > Poaceae > Aegilops > Aegilops bicornis. The sequence continues at coordinate 422,378,528 of CM038675.1, read as the reverse complement.
TTGAACTTGTCAAAAACCTTTCGCAACAAGTCGACCTTTGTAGACAGTAACATTACCGTCAACGTCAGTTTTCTTCTTAAAGATCCATTTATTCTTTATGGCTTGCCGATCATCGGGCAAGTCAACCAAAGTCCACACTTTGTTCTCATACATGGATCCCATCTCAGATTTCATGGCCTCTAGCCATTTCGCGGAATCTGGGCTCATCATCGCTTCCTCATATTTCGTAGGTTCGTCATGGTCAAGTAACATGACCTACAGGACAGGATTACCGTACCACTCTGGTGCGGATCTTACTCTGGTTAACCTAGGAGGTTCGGTAGTAACTTGATCTGAAGTTTCATGATCATCATCATTAGGTTCCTCACCAATTGGTGTAGGAATCACTGGAACTGATTTCTGTGATGAACTACTTTTTAATAAGGGAGCGGGTACAATTACCTCTTCAAGTTCTACTTTCCTCCCACTCATTTCTTTCGAGAGAAACTCCTCTAGAAAGGATCCATTCTTAGCAACGAAAATCTTGCCTTCGGATCTGTGATAGAAGGTGTACCCAACAGTCTCCTTTGGGTATCCTATGAAGACACATTTCTCCGATTTGGGTTCGAGCTTATCGAGGTTGAAGCTTTTTCACATAAGCATCGCAGCCCCAAACTTTAAGAAATGACAACTTGGGTTTCTTGCCAAACCACAGTTCATATGATGTCGTCTCAACGGATTTAGATGGTGCCCTATTTAACGTGAATGCAGTCGCCTCTAAAGCATAACCCCAAAACGATAGCGGTAAATCGGTAAGAGACATCATAGATCGCACCATATCTAATAAAGTGTGGTTACGACGTTCGGACACACCATTACACTATGGTATTTCAGGTGGCGTGAGTTGCGAAACTATTCCACATTGTTTCAAATGAAGACCAAACTCATAACTCAAATATTCACCTCCACGATCAGATTGTAGAAACTTTATTTTCTTGTTACGATGATTTTCTACTACACTCTGAAATTATTTGACGTTTTCAAATGTTTCAGACTTATGTTTCATCAAGTACATATACCCATATCTGCTCAAATCATCTGTGAAGGTTAGAAAATAACGATACCCGCCGTGAGCATCATAGCTCATCAGACCGCATACATCAGTATGTATTATTTCCAACAAGTCTGTTGCTCGCTCCATTGTTCTAGAGAACGGAGTCTTAGTCATCTTGCCCATGAGGCATGGTTCGCAAGCATCAAGTGATTTATAATCAAGTGATTCCAAAAGTCCATCAGCATGGAGTTTCTTCATGCGCTTTACACCAATATGACCTAAACGGCAGTGCCACAAATAAGTTGCACTATCATTATTAACCTTGCATCTTTTGTCTTCAATATTATGAATATGTGTATCACTACAATCGAGATTCAACAGAAATATACCACTCATCAAGGGTGCATGACCATAAAAAATATTACTCATATAAATAGAACAACCATTATTCTCTGATTTAAATAATAACCGTCTCGCATCAAACAAGATCCAGATATAATGTTCATGCTCAACTCTGGCACCAAATAACAATTATTTAGGTCTAAAACTAATCCCGACGGTAGATGTAGAGGTAGCGTGCCGACGGCGATCACATCAATTTTGGAACCATTTCCCATGCGCATCGTCACCTCGTCCTTAGCCAATCTTCGCTTAATCCGTAGCCCCTGTTTCGAGATGCAAATATGAGCAACATAACCAATATCAAATACCCAGGCGCTACTACGAGAATTAGTAAGGTACATATCAATAACATGTATATCAAATATACCTTTCGCTTTGCCATCCTTCTTATCTGCCAAATACTTGGGGCAGTTCCGCTTCCAGTGACCAGTCCCTTTGAAGTAGAAGCACTCAGTCTCAGGCTTAGGTCCAGACTTGGGCTTCTTCACTTGAGCAGCATCTTGCTTGCCGTTTTTCTTGAAGTTCCCCTTCTTCCCTTTTCCCTTTTTCTTGAAACTAGTGCTCTTGTTAACCATCAACACTTTATGCTCCTTCTTGATTTCTACCTCCGCAGCCTTTAGCATCGCGAAGAGCTCGGGAATTGTCTTATCCATCCCTTGCATATTATAGTTCATCACGAAGCTTTTGTAGCTTGGTGGCAGTGATTGAAGAACTCTATCAATTACACTATCAACAGGAAGATTAATTCCCAGTTGATTCAAGTGATTGTGGTACCCAGACATTCTGAGTATATGTTCACTAACAGAACTATTCTCCTCCATTTTGTAGCTATAGAACTTATTGGAGACTTCATATCTCTCAATCTGGGCATTTGCTTGAAATATTAACTTCAACTCCTGGAACATCTCATATGCTCCATGACGTTCAAAACGACGTTGAAGTCCCGATTCTAAGCCGTAAAGCATGACACACTGAACTATCGAGTAGTCATCAGCTTTGCTCTGCCAGACGTTCATAACGTCCAGAGTTGCTCCTGCAGCGGGTTTGGCACCTAGCAGTGCTTCCAGGACGTAATTCTTCTGTGCAGCAATGAGGATAATCCTCAAGTTACGGACCCAGTCCGTGTAGTTGCTACCATCATCTTTCAACTTAGCTTTCTCTAGGAACGCATTAAAATTCAAAAGAACGGTAGCATGGCCATTGATCTACAACAACAAAGACATGCAAAATACTATCAGGTACTAAGTTCATGATAAATTAAAGTTCAATTAATCATATTACTTAAGAACTCCCACTTAGATAGACATCTATATCTATCTATACCTATACTAATTATAGACTCCCTAGAAATTACCACGTTAATTAGTAATTAAGAACCGTACATCTGGTGGGACCGAGTTATTACGGTGTAGATAAATCCGAGTACAACACAAAGCCAAAAAAGGGACATGTGAAATTTGGCCTCAGAGTTTGACACAAATTGCGCACTATGCCACGGGCAAGTGGAAAAACAATTTGTTTTATTTACCATCCGTGCTAATCTTCCTCTTCTCTCGTGCCCATTCTTTATCCCATCTGCTTTGTGACCCTAAAAATCCCCTAGCAGCATACATCGTACGCCTCCGCCGCCGGCTCCCCGGTGCTCTCCGCCTCCCCGAAAGGTCGTTTCTCACCACCTTCCCGTACTCGCCGGCTCTTCGCACCTCCGAGGTCTCAGCTCTCCCAAAGATCCTCTCCAACTCGGAGTTCCTCGCGTAGGGCACCGGCTCACACAGCGTCTTGAGGCCGAGGCATGCCGCCGCTCCTCCGACCAGCCAACCATAGCGGCGTGGCTCCTCTGACAAGCGAAGAGGGGCTCTCCTCTCCCACTGGCCGGCCTCGACTTCGACTCCTACAGCTGCACCTCGACTTCAGGTCACACCGGCCAGCATTCTCCGTTGCCAAATCTTAACCACACCGAGTTCCTCCGGCCATCGTCGTGAATCTCCAATCAGATAAGTCAGCCTTCATGTGTATCGCCCTTTATATCTCCACTCCGTTCCTCTTTGTTTTGATATATATCTCCACTCTGTTCTGATTGTCAGGAAGAAGGTGGATTGGTGGTCGTTTCCAGTATGTACATGGGACGACAACGGTTGTTCCTTGGTTGAAGGATGCAATGCATCTCGCTGAATTCCAAGTTGTACTATTTTGGGTTTGCCTAGATACCCAAGCAGGGGAGATAAAAGCTACAAGTTGGGAAGAAAAGCCAGGGATGATTCTCAGTGGTACTCTTTACTTGGTACAAGGTTCTTGATGATTTTAATGGTCTGACCCTGCTGTAGAAAGCACTTCACATACATGCCTGGATGTGTTCGAGATGCATTGCAGTGTGTATTCATAGGTGGCCACGAAGGGCGACTAAAAGTAATTCTGGGGATCGAAATCAGATCGAGATGCATCTGCCTGAATATAAAATATAAGGCAAAATTCAATGTGTGCCCCATCATTGGCCCTGATCTCTCTATCTTCTTAGCCCTCCCAGTGCCCGGCCACTTTCAGTGGTTCTCCACTAATTTCTCCTCTTTACCAATCGAATACGTTCATCTAATTCATGTTTTATAACAAAAAGAGGGGCCATGCAGATTAATTCTTTACATCGGCTCAAGCCTTATTACTAGAAATTGATCTTTCTTCTCAATTGATTTATCTAATGTGGTTGTAGGACTTGCAGCCAATATAGAAGGAGATTTTTCTTCCAAATGCTATAGTTACACTTCACATCATTGGGATCGTGGATGTTGATACCAATTGGATGTGCTCCCGTATTGTCCCAAGTGCAGCAATTTCTCGCTGATGCATCAGGCAAAGATTTTTTCCCCAAAAGGCAAAGATACATAGCTAGCAGTTTATCAGCGGATGACTCTTGCTTTGTTGATTGTTGTGCTTAATCAATATCCTTACAGGTAACTCACATGCCACCATGATCCAGTATGATATTTGTTCAAATGTATAACATACATATCTATTTTTTCTTTCTATGCTTGCACATCTCCGAAGTCTAGACCAGAATGCTGCTTTTAATTATGTTGGCTATGCATGCATGTAATGTGTGTTGTACAACTATTTAGTAAAGCGTTCATTGTATTCTTTGCACATGCCATTTCCAACCTCTTCGAAAGCATATATGTCAACCTGCTACTAATCCATATGTTTTATATACTTACATTACTATATTTATAATTTATTATTATTTTGGAACAGTTTCTGGGTATATCAGGACGTACCAAGTCAGTTTGATAGAACTGATTTGTGAACCCAGATTAATTGCAGAGCCATACCTAATTTTCAAAAGACTTGAGGGCTTTAATAGACAGTGGGGCCTTTTTCCTCTAATCAATGTAGAAGTATTTGGTCTTGCCTCAAAAAAGGTTACATTGCCCTAGATTATATGTGAAAATTTAGTTAGCATATTTGTGTATAAATTATCGAGAATAAAACTATGTTATAATCTGAAAAGAAAATGTATAGAGACAAGTAGAAAGTAATGTGGATTCGAACTACCCCGGTTATATATTAAGACTATTACATCATTGACCTTGCCGCGAACTCTGGATATTCTCGACTCTAGGTCCACAAAGTTCGTGTATGCCATACCTCTAAAAGTAATGTTAGTGTTATGATTCATCAGTAAAGCTTCTCCTCTATTCAGATTGAATCAGAGAAGCCTAACAGCGAGCAAATTCCTCTGTGTTGCTTCAGTTATATGGCTCGAGCTGGCCAAACCTGAAAACTTCAGTGAAGAGTGAAAGTACATCTAAAATACTTTCTGTTACCTACAATCCTATTACTTGATTTTTATGCTACTGTGTGTATGGGTGAATCTGCAAGATGATGCAAAAATTTGCTTGCAGATAGCATGTGTGTATGTGTACAGATATGCATGTTGTATGTTTATATCAATTTTGCAACATTGATATTTGTTCAGATGGTTCTAAATAATTCTTCAGTGAAGATTAAGAGTACATCTACATTACTTTTTGTTGCCTACCCTATTACATGATTTTTTTTTGCTAATTGTGTGTATGGGTAAATCTGCAAGATGATGCAAAAAATTGCTTGCAGATAGTCTGTATGTGTACACAGATGCTTCTAAGCAGTGCTCTAACAGAATAGTGCTCCCCTTTCCTTACTGTTGCTAAATATTTGTTTTTTGTGGCATATGAGGACTGAACAGTATCAGGCCATCGACCTCAACCTGGGAGTCCACTTCTTCACGGTCACGATCGACATCCACCTTGACATCCCTATTTTGTGTTGTTTAGTTGCATGTGGTTCATGCAAACTTCCTGAAGCATTTTATTGAAATTGGATAGAACTGAGAAAATCTATGTATACGTACAATTTTGTTTTCCTTTTTCTAGCAGTTGAGTTCCAGAGACGAATGGGGATTGGGGAGGTGAACTTTGAGCTGGAGCTCTCTATGTGTTCTTGCAATCATAATGCCGGGGGATTATAATACAACATACAGTTTGTTCATTTTCTTTTGGAGGTATGTGAACATTGATTCATATGATTAGTCGGTACTTAAGAACAGGGATACCCACACTTTACATGATAATCCAAAAAGTTCAGATTTTAACTAAAGATGTTAAGCTATGAGGAGAACCTTATTGGCCCAGCCATCATATTTTGTTTTAGGTAGGTAATCATTAGTTCATATTGCTGAGCAGGCAAAGCCATGGTGTACGAATGGCTCAAGCTATTCTGATATTTGATATAGATTTAAATGACCAGGAGAGCCTAAAAATAGTACTACTCGGAAATGCAGGGAAGACCTAATATGTTCTCATTTGAGAAAAATAGAACTCCCTACTTTCCAACTATTGATTTCATTTGTACATGTAAAAGAAACTATATTAGACAAATATATGATTGATCAGGTTCAATGAAGGTTAGCTTAAATACCATGTATTTTTCTGCACAAAAATTACTGCCTATTGTATGCCATCCTCTTTACATTTGTTAGTCTATAGTCAAGTACAAAAATAAAATTAGTTCAGTAATGCCTTTGCTCCATACGAGCAAACAGTTGTTGTTAATAAAAGAAAAACAGACTATTGATTTCATTAGTTTGCAGGAAAATCACTGTATTTTAACACTTATGCAAAACGAACTTTAAATCACGAGAAATGTTGATTTTTTTAATAAAAGATCTTGAGGGTGAGAGAATTTTCAGCAAATTCAGAGGAATAGCTAAAGTACCATATATAGAGGGTGACACATGTGGTAATTAACATAACATGGATCTTGCCTTAATTTTCTTATTCAAGGAGTACAATTTGTGTAGGAAAGTCATTCATTGTAAAGAAATTAGTGCTATCATTTGTCATACCATGGAAGTACGTTTTGAAGTTTTCTTACTGTAAAGATTTTTCTTCAACATTTATGAGCTGGCTAGCAAAATTATGGTAACTGCAGTTCACATCAGGTATAAGGCGACACATAGGGCCGTCATCTAGGTGCATACATCTTAATCTCATTTTCAGTGACGGTTGCTTTGCTATCTTATAAATTGATTATGGCAGAATGTAGAAACCATGTAGTGCTTGTGGCGTTTTTTTTCCTGTTACTATAGATATGTTCCGAGCAATGTAAGGTTTCTTTTTGTAAAGTTCATCGTGCTTAGGGTACAATATTTACAGTATAATTTTTACTAAAACCATCATTCTGTACGCCTTTTTTTCCCTACTTTTCGTACAGCAAACTGATGGATCGACTAACCACAAACTTAGCATGTGGTATGCAACATGCTTAGTACAGCGCCTTCTAACCATGCAATAGCAGTTCCCACTCCATGCTACTATTATGTACATCGACGAGAAGTTTTTTTGAGAAAGAGGAGTATGTTTCTATTTCCTATGTGAAACTAACAATTCACGCCTCTAGCTTCTACTCCCTTTGTAAAATAATGTAAGAGCAAACGCTTTTATATTAGTTTATGGAGGGAGTACTACTTTATCGTTTTGCACAAAAGCTTTTATAACCATGATGCTGGTAAATATGTGATAGGTACTTCATGTGCTACCACATTAGTAGGGTGATTTCAATAAGAGTAGCATAATTTATATTCTTCAGCATTAAGATAATATTCAGTAACGGAGTTCTATTTTTTTTTACAAACCAGTTCATTCGTCGCGAGGAAAAAAATCTACTTGCTGCCCGAGAACCAAAGCCACAACAGATCAAGTTACTTGGTCGGAAGAAATTGTCAAGGGCTGCAGCTTACACATGATCGGGAGTGGCGATCTTAGTCTATCTCACCTGAGTTACATGTTATAAAAAATAGTATAGATGTAGAACAACCTATAGTATAATTGTACGTCTCAACTATCTGTCATATGTCTTACTAACATACCTTTTTTTGAACCGGTCTTATTATTATACTTTTTTTGAAGCGGTCTTACTATTATACTCCCTCCGTTCCCAAATATATGTCTTTCTAGAGATTCCAATAAGTGACTACATATGGAGCAAAGTGAGCTAATCTATACTCTAAAATATGTCTACATATATCCGTATATTATAGTCCATTTGAAATGTCTAAACGCTCTTATAATTTCTACTAAAACCATCATTTTGTACGCCTTTTCTTTCCCTACTTTTCATACAGCGAACTGATGGATCAACTAACCACAAACTTAGCATGTGGTATGCAACATGCTTAGTACAGCGCCTTCTAACCATGCAATAGTAGTTCCCACTCCATGCTAGTATTATGTACATAGATGGGAAGTTTTTTTGAGAAAAAGGAGTATGTCTCTATTTCCTATGTGGAACTAACAATTCACACCTCTAGCTTCTACTCCCTTTGTAAAATAATATAAAAACGTTTAGATTACTAAAGTAGTGATCTAAACATTTTTATATTAGTTTATGGAGGGAGTACTACTTTATCGTTTTGCACAAAAGCTTTTATAACCATGATGCTGGTAAATATGTGATAGGTACTTCATGTGCTACCACATTAGTAGGGTGATTTCAATAAGAGTAGCATAATTTATATTTTTAGCATTAAGATAATATTCAGTAACGGAGTTCTATTTTTTTTACAGACCAGTTCATTCATCGCGAGGAAAAAATCTACTTGCTGCCCGAGAACCAAAGCCCCAACAGATCAAGTTACTTGGTCGGAAGAAATTGTCAAGGGCTGCAGCTTACACATGATCGGGAGTGGCGATCTTAGTCTATCTCACCTGAGTTACATGTTATAAAAAAATAGTATAGATGTAGAACAACCTACAGTATAATTGTACGTCTCAACTATCTGTCATATGTCTTACTAACATACCTTTTTTTGAACCGGTCTTATTATTATATTTTTTTGAAGCGGTCTTACTATTATACTTCCTCCGTTCCCAAATATATGTCTTTCTAGAGATTTCAATAAATGACTACATATGGAGCAAAGTGAGTGAATCTATACTCTAAAATATGTTTACATACATCCGTATGTTATAGTCCATTTGAAATGTCTAAACGCTCTTATAATTTTTACTAAAACCATCATTTTGTACGCCTTTTCTTTCCCTACTTTTCGTACAGCAAACTGATGGATCGACTAACCACAAACTTAGCATGTGGTATGCAACATGCTTAGTACAGCGCCTTCTAACCATGCAATAGCAGTTCCCACTCCATGCTACTATTATGTACATAGACGGGAAGTTTTTTTGAGAAAGAGGAGTATGTTTCTATTTCCTATGTTTTTTTCGATAAAGGGTGATTTTATTATCTTAAATTTAGCATCAAGCGAATACAAAACATTATGAGTAACACCTGACCTCTGCATAACTAGGATGCGCACAGCCAAACACCAAAGTCTGACACTAGAAAAAGTAAGAAAACCGACAAAACGGCAACAGTAGAGTCCTATGGACCGACACTTTGCCTATGACTTACTCGGCGGTGGATCGATCCGGAGGTTATGCTGCCACCCATGTTGGGAAAAAACCTCCATAGTCACCGCTCAATCAGCGTACACACCGCCTTGAACAGCGGTTGGTGCTCCGCCAGTTGTAGCGTAGACCACGTATGAAGCGAGTGCGTACAATGGAAAATAACGTGCAGCGGAGAAGCAATTTTGTCATTAAAAATTAAATCATTTCTACATAGCCAAAGCGACCATAGTAAGGCATACACCCCCACCCTTATTAGCGTTTTCGAACTATTTGAAATTCCGTCCAACCAATGACCAAATATATTGGCAATACTCGTTGGCGGATACAAAGACGCTATTTGGATGACTGACCATGTAGAACATGCAAACTTGCATTGGAAAAAGAGGTGTTTGATTGTCTCGTCATGAGCACAAAAGCAACACTTCTTACTTCATGGCTAGTTGCGCCGTGCAAGATTGTCTTTCGTTAGCACAACTCCCCTACGAAGATACCACATAAAGATTTTAACTTTTAGTGGAATCTTAGACTTCCAAATGTTTTTGTTATTATTCACTGGCACCTCGGAATGCATAAGCGCACGGTACATCGAGTCTCATGTGTAAGACCCTGTTGTTGTGTGTTTCCAGTGAAACACATCCCGGCCTTGTGTCAGATTAATCGAATCCAGACGGGATAAAAGATTATGCCATGACAAAAGTCGAGGGCCAATCAAATCCTGCCTGAACGAAATATTCGGCGGGGATGAACTAAGCACTTGCGCAATAGTATTACTCTTATCGCGAGCAATGGCATATAAGGCTGGGTATTGCTCTCGGAGACTGGCATTGCATAGCCATATGTCTTCCCAGAAACGAACCTCTGACCCATCCATTATCGCGAAAGACCCAAAGCGAAAAAGATGTTTCTTTGCCGCCATTAGGCCAGCCCAAAAGTGTGAGTCGCCAGTTTCCAATAAGCCTGAGACACCGCCTTTTGGCCTAGATACTTGTTGCGCAATATGGTTTGCCAAACACCATCCTCAGTAAGAAGTTTGAACAACCATTTACTAAGTAGGGCCTCATTCTTAACCTGTAGGTCATGAGTTCCAAGGCCACCTTGGTCTTTCGGCCTACAAACCACGCTCCATTTGGCCAGCCTATATTTTTTCTTTTCACCGTCCCCCTGCCAAAAGAATCTGGATCTAAAATAGTCCAGTCTTTGGAGGACCCCTTTTGGGAGTTGGAAGAAAGAAAGCATATAGAGAACCATATATGTGAGGACAGAGTTAATTAAAACCAACCGTCCTCCAACTGAGAGCAACTTGCCTTTCCAACTGCTCAGTCGTTTCTCTAGACGCCTCAACATGCTTCCACTCCGCAATGGTGAGACGCCGATAGTGAACTGGTATTCCTAGATATTTAATTGGGAATTGACCATGTGCACAACCAAACAGTCAACAGAATCTGCAGCCGCCTCAACGGCTTCTCCAAAGCAGAAAAGTTCACTTTTATGGAAGTTAATTTTGAGCCGGACATTTGCTCAAATGCTTTGAAAGCAAGAGTTTCAGGTTTGAGCCTTGTCTAGGTCATGTTCCATAAAAAGAATTGTGTCATCGGCATATTGCGTAATAGAGAGACCACCATCCACAAGGTGTGGCACTACTCCCGCAATCTGGCCGCCCCGCTTGGCGCTCAATCAGAATAGCCAACATGTCAACAACAATGTTAAATAACATTGGGGACATGGGGTCACCCTGCCGTAGTCCTTTTTTTGTCTGGAAGTAATGGCCTATATCATCATTGACTTTGATGGCCACACTACCTCCAGTTATAAAATTTTGGATCCATTGGCGCCATTTACCAGAGAAACCTTTCATTCTTAGGGCATGTTGGAGGAAAGACCATTTGACCTTGTCATAGGCCTTCTCAAAGTCGATTTTAAATACTACTCCACTCATGTTTTTCCGGTGCATCTCATGAACGGTCTCATGCAAAATTACTACGCCATCTAGTATATTCCTTCCTTGCATGAACGTTGTTTGAGATGGCCGGACAACATGGTCAACTACCAAGTTTAACCTATTCGTAGCCACTTTGGTAAAGATCTTGAAGCTAACATTAAGGAGGCATATGGGTCTGAACTGTTGGATCCGTTCGGCCTCCTTAATCTTTGGCAACAAGACAATCTCGCCAAAGTTAAGTCTGAATACATCTAGTCGGTCGGCATGAAGACAATTAAACAACTTCAAAAGGTCAGTCTTGATGATATCCTAGAAATTCTGATAGAATTCTGCGGGGAAACCATCTGGGCCTGGAGCTTTGTTATGTTTCATTTGGAACACCGCCGCTCTCACCTCCTCTTCTCGAGAATGGTGCCGTAAGGATATCATTTTCTTCTGCCGTGACTTGTGGAATATCATCTGCTCGGGTCTCGTCAAGGGTGAAGTTCCCCTCGGCCCGGTACCAACAACGATTTATAGTATTTGGTCATATACTTTTGAGCTCCTCCCGACCTTCGATCAGCCCCTCATCTTGTTGGAGATCAGAATACATTTCTTCCTATGTCGCCCATTGGCGATCAATTGGAAGTATCTTGTATTACTATCACCCATCAATATGAGATCAGCTTTAGATCTCTGTAGTATTTGATCTCCTCTTCTCGCAAAAAGGCAGGCGACCTTCTCATTAGATTGATTTTTTAATTCAATCTCTTGTTGAGATAAGGTGCGTGTCTCTGCAATCTTGTCGAGGTCGTCAATAATGGTAGAGAGCCGTTGTTTTTCTTTTTTATATATCCCGTTGGTGTGTTTTTTGTTGGGGAACGTAGTAATTTCAAAAAATTTCCTACGCACACACAGGACCATGGTGATGGCATAGCAACGAGAGGGGAGAGTGTCTGTCCACGCACTCGTGAGACCGAAAAGCGGAAGCGCGATAACAACGCTGTTGATGTAGTCGTGCGCCTTCACGATCCGACCGATCCAAGTACCGAACGTGACGGCACCTCCGTGTTCAAAGACACGCTCAGCTCGATGACGATCCCCTGCTTCGATCCAAAGAAAGCGTCGGGGATGAGTTCCACAAGACGACGGCGTGGTGATGATGATGATGCTCCACCGACGCAGGGCTTCGCCTAAGCTCCGCGACGATATGACTTCACTGCAGAAGCTTCGCCTAAGCTCCGCTGACGATATGACCAAGTGGAATATGGTGGAGGGGCACCGCACACGGCTAAGGAACGATCCGTAGATCAACTTGTGTGTTCATGGGGTGCCCCTGCCTCAGATATAAAGGAGGGAGGGAGGAGGAGGCCGGCCTAGGGAGGAGGCGCGCCATAGGGGAGTCCTACTCCCACCGGGAGTAGGATTCCCCATGTCCTAGTCCAACTAGGGATCCTTCCATGTATTAGGAGTAGGAGACTAGGAAGAGGAAAAGAGAAGGGAAGGAAGGAGGGGGTGCGGCCCCTCCCCTTAGCCCAATTCGGACTAGGGCAAAGGGGGGCGCGCAGCCTGCCCTAGGCATCCTCTCTCTCTTTCCCGCAGGGCCCAATAAGGCCCAATACTTCTCCCGGCGAATTCCGTAACTCTCCCGGTACTCAAAAATACCCGAATGACTCGGAACCTTTCCGAACTCCGAATATAGTCGTCCAATATATCGATCTTTACGTCTCGACCATTTCGAGACTCCTCGTCATGTCCCCGATCTCATCCGGGACTCCGAACTCCTTCGGTACATAAAAACTCATAAACTCATAATATAAGCATCGCCGAAACTTTAAGCGTGCGGACCCTACGGGTTCGAGAACTATGTAGACATGACCTAGAACCATTCTCGGTCAATAACCAATAGCGGAACCTGGATGCCTATATTGGTTCCTACATATTCTACGAAGATCTTTATCGGTCAAACCGCATAACGATATACGTTGTTCCCTTTGTCATCGGTATGTTACTTACCCGAGATGCGATCGTCGGTGTCCAATACCTAGTTCAATCTCGTTACCGGTAAGTCTCTTTACTCGTTCCGTAATACATCATCTCACAACTAACTTATTAGTTGCAATGCTTGCAAGGCTTATGTGATGTGTATTACCGAGAAGGCCCAGAGATACCTCTCCGATAATCGGAGTGACAAAACCTAATCTCGATTCATGCCAACTCAACATATACTTTTGGAGACACCTGTAGAGTACCTTTATAATCACCCAGTTATGTTGTGACGTTTGGTAGCACACAAAGTGTTCCTCTGGTAAACGGGAGTTGCATAATCTCATAGTTTCAGGAACTTTGTATAAGTCATGAAGAAAGCATAAGCAACATACTAAACGATCAAGTGCTAGGCTAACGGAATGGGTCAAGTTAATCAGATCATTCTCCTAATGATGTGATCCCGTTAATCAAATGACAACTCATGTCTATGGTTAGGAAACATAACCATCTTCGATTAACGAGCTAGTCAAGTAGAGGCATACTAGTGACACTGCTTGTCTATGTATTCACACATGTATTATGTTTCCGGTTAATACAATTCTAGCATGAATAATAAACATTTATCATGATATAAGGAAATAAATAATAACTTTATTATTGCCTCTAGGGCATATTTCCTTCATTTTTCCCATCCAGCGAGGTGTTGCCTCATGGCCCTTATTTTAAAGTTCCATCTCTGAATAGGTGTGCGACCAACGGCGGGCTTCTCCCAAACATTCTTGATTATGTCTACAAATCCATCCCGATGCAGCCATCGCAATTCAAATTTGAAAGGGCGACGGGCTGCTGGGTTCATAGAGTTAGAATCCAGAATGATGGGTGCATGATCCGATAATGCCTCGATACGCTCTAGGGCTCGCACGGTCACCATAGGAAATTTTAGTTCCCATTCGGTGTCCATGAGTACCCTATCGAGCTTCCCATATGTCGGCACAGATCGGTTATTAGCCTGTGGAATCGCCGCCCGACATACTGACCTCCCGAAGATCCAAACTGTCTATCACAGCATTGAATAGGAAGGGCCAATGAGTGTCAAAGCGGTCATTATTTTTCTCTTGTTGGTACCTAAGGATATTAAAGTCCCCTCCAATAATCATTGGATACGGGTTATCCTTAGCCAGTTCACCAATTCACGAAGGAAAGCCGATTTGTGTTCATCTTGGGCAGCCCCATAGACCGCGACCGGGCTCCAAGTAAGATTATCACTGTTTCATAAGTGAAATTTGATATGAAATTCGCACAGTCGAAAAAGCCAACAAGTCCATGGTCGTGGTCCAGATCCCAAGAAGGATTCCTCCGGACCTTCCACGAGCTGGTAGACTATGCCATGTGTAGTCAAAACCACCTGATAGGTGCTCGAGGACATTTGGCCGGAAGTCACATTTACCAGCCTCGGAAATTGCCACAAAGTCCAACCCATGTTCACGTACACAATCACTGACGTGTTTATGTTTAGCCAAGTCTGAGAGACCTCTGCTATTCCAAAACATGCCTCTCATGTGGAAACTCGGGTCGATGTGGAACATTTCACCTTCTTGGGCGGTTTTTGTTTCTTTTTTGAGGAATGTGATTTAGATTTACGCGAAGACGCCGTGAAGTCACAAAACATGGACCCAGGTCTTGCTTCATCTAAACCAACCTCGGTAACCTCGCCAACCAAGTGGGAGATAAGCGGACCATCATATTTGGCATCCGTTTCATCTTCCTCCTCGGTCTCGTGGTTAGGTGGGGTGCTATTACACTTTGGAGAAACCTTTAAACGGTCAATCTCCATATGTTTAAGTGCCCCAACCGACATATTAATTTCATTATCATTTCTTCCCATAGATATACCAACATTCTTTAAGCTAGAGGAAATGTGGGTATTCGAAAATGAAAGAAAAGATTGAGGAGACGAGGTACCTGGTGTGGGGTCCAAATTCCTCGAGGCCTGTCGACGCATTGCCTTTACAAGTGAATGTTCATCGGTCGAAGAGGAACCATCCACGGAGACGGCGTGACGGTTACTACGTCGAAGGGGCTAAGCTCGCCCTCCGCATATAGTACACATCGGTGTCTTATGTTGAGATGTTGGTGTTGATTGTTGCGAGCTCGGCGGCCTCGAATCTGTCCCAAAGGTCGGTGAAGAGGGATGCGCCGCAATTCCCACCGAAGCGACCGCAAGGGGTGTTGTGGCTGATCCACTGACGATCCACAGCTGGGCCAAGGGGACCCACGACAAATCAAGCAGGAGTCAAGGAGTCTCGACGGACGACGTCGTTGAACATTGCGCACGCATCGAAGCAAAGAACAGAGCTGGATGGGTGACGGGCGCACCAAGACTTCCACGCCTGCCGCACAAGCACGGCAGAAGCAAGATGCACAACATGTAAGACACCACCTGCCACGGCAGGTGCATCGGGCGAGGCGTGCACATGATTAGCGGTGAGCCTCGCATAAGACTGCTTGGGTGCACATGCAGCCACGGGCCCCGCAGCAGAGCCCTATCCATGGCTTGCTGTTCGGGCGCCATAGGAGCCACCGCATGGCCAAGTGTAGGCGTAGCTTCAAGCTTCTGCATGGGCGCGGTAGAAGCCGCTGCATGGCCCGTGTGGACGTAGCTGAGGCCCTCTGCATGGACACAATATTTGCACAATCCAATCGACGCAGCACCAGAGCGAAGAAGGCCTCAGATCATTATGCACTAAACTGCCTTTGGTTGGAACTGTAGCATTCTCAAAGCCCGCATGAGTAGTCTGCATGGGAACATTGAAACCTGTGTAAGCTCCAGACGCTCCATTTTCACCAACGGACTGGACACTTTTTGTTCTCTTGTTTGCATCCCTATCTGGCATATCTTCATCCCCGTTAGCACCGTCATTATGTCCATCATCATGGTTTTCCCAAATCCGCGGAATGAAGTCAGCGTCGGGCACAAAATCATCCTCCAGTACAAACCGAAACACATATCCATTAAGCTTGACGTAGGAGACCGAGGCTTCATCAGACCCATGCTTTTTGCTAAAAATATCCAAGGAATGAACAGCCACCTGGATTCGCACTATACCATGTCAGCGCAAGCAAACCAAGTCAACGTCCTGAGTGGCGCCTATAACCGATCCAACCGCCCATAGACAAAGGAAATGGCGCAGTGGTGGCGGGACTCCCGTGACATGAACCCATACAGACTGCAAAGGAAGAACGGACGGAAGCTCCTCAGCTTTCCATTCACTGAAAGCGATCTTCACGCCATGCGATTTCACATTGTACTCAAAAGTGGCAACACGCTGCAAAATTTCGACAGACAGGAAGAAAACTAAGAAAGTATTGGCTTCATGAGGGACGGCTTCCCACTTCCACGAAGTCTGGACCGAGGCGATCTTAGCAACCTCAACCTCGACCACAGCAGCAGACAAAGAACCATCAGAGATCGTAACCAAAGCTGTCGGCAAAGTTGGTGGTGCAAGATGCTCCTTGAAGAGCGAGTCTGGTAGCTGTACGAACATTGCGTTTACTAGACCACAACCACCGAGGAAAGCACATGGCCTTGGTTGCTTGAGAACATGGCAGCGGTGCATAGGATGCTTGTGGTTGTTGCAGATATGACAATAGTGAACCACCATGCAATCTTTGGAAAGATGATCATCTGATCTGCATTTGAAACACCATAGACCAGTTCTTTTTCCTTTCGGCATTTGTCCAGTTGTGTCAACAGTGGCCAAAGCTACGGAATTGATATCTCTTGTAACTTGTATCTGAGCAGCAGGGGCTGCCACCACAGCCGGCGGTGGCGAAGATCGCGCAGCCGTGGTGACCGCACCAGCATCACGACGTCCCCCTTTGCGATTGTTCCTTGGACGGCGAGCGGGGGGTGCATCAGGCGCAGGTTGGTTGCTGGGTGCACCGAAGACGACCGGTGCCGGCGTCGGAGCCGCGACCTGCTGGACGGCCGGAGGAGTAGTGGAGCTCGATGCATGCGGCACTCCAAAGCGAAGAGGCCCGGCTTGTACACCAAAACCGGCAGCGACTCCAGGGCTCGGAGCAGCTTGACCCAGCGGCGGCGCCCCCTTGGGCTGGCTCCCATTCCGGCCAGCCATGGGTGGCGAGGAGCTCCGGCGCAGCACAGCAGCGTAGGTCGGCGGCGGCGGATCCCGAGATGACGAAAAAAAGACACGGCTAGGGCATCCCGACTCCTCGTACTGGAACAGGTCCACCCTCCTGATCGTACGGCCCAACCGCAAGGCCTGATTGGCCACGCTCGGGCAGGGCCCACGATCCTGCAACAAGGCCGAAGGCCGAGTCTGCATGATCCGAACAGAAGCGCGATCACCGGCAGCTGAAGACCGAGGCTCCATCGATTGACCGCGAGCGCAATCATCGCTTGCCGCTGAAAGCGCGGCCGTTTCTTCCGATGGAGATTGCACCGCCGCGGCCGACGCACCCGTCTGGGTTGCCGGCAGGAACGCAGCGATAGCGTCAGGCGGCGTTATCCTGTGGCGCGGGTGCGGTCCCTTCCATAGCCGGATGCAATCCCCGCTACGTTGACGCGCTGGCAACGTCTGCGGCCGTGGAAACTCCGGCGAAGCAACCGGACCAGCAGTAGTCTCATTCCTGCACGGCAACAAAGAATCGTGAGGAGAATCTGATTGTTCCTTGCCGGATGAGCTGCCGGTGCCCTTCTCCCACACCCTGGACGCCGGTGTGGGGTATCCCACGTCATTCCAGAACTCCTGCAGGAGCTCTGCGTCCGACTTCTTCTTCCTGGGCCGCACCATTGACCAGGAACCCTCCGGGGTATCATCGCATCCGTGAACATCATCCCTGGAGAGGACAGCGTCCACCACCTCATTCGCTAAGCGCCCGGCATCCGTGGAACTAATAATTCACGCATCTAGCTTCTACTCCCTTTATAAAATAATATCAGAGCGTTTAGATTACTAAAGTAGTGATCTAAACGCTTTTATATTAGTTTATGGAAGGAGTACTACTTTATCGTTTTACACAAAAGCTTTTACAACCATGATGCTGGTAAATTTAAAACATAAAAGAGGCTAGCCAACTCCCCTTCAGAACGCTCCCCGATTGAGGCCTCGTTGGCCGTTCGATCTGCCCCTCCAACTCAGTTGCACCATTGGATCTTCACTTACAGTTAAATCATTTTTCACCTCGCAGTCATTTTACTGCCCAATGACAAGTGGGCTCGTCTCACGCTTGCAATGGCTGGGTCAAGAAGCGGGTCATTTTCGGCTGGTGAGCCTTTCCTCGCTACGCCCGTGGCTTGCCTAGGGCTGGAGCGAGAGCCCATTGGGCACGGCCAAGACCAACCCTAGCTCTCGATCCACGCCCACACACTCCTCCCTCCTTCCTCTCACAAAGAAGCCGCACCCCATTCCTCTCTTCCTCCTCCCTCCTCCTTCCCGGATCCCCGCCACCGCCACACCCACTGCCTCCTCTCTCTTCTAGCTAAATCCTCCTTCCTGATCTCTGCATCGGCCGCAGCGCGAGAGGAGCAGCGGCGCGGAGATGCTTCGATGGCAGCGTCGAGTTGTGAAGCGCGGCACTCAGGCGCGAGACGACGGAAGCGGGAGCGGCTACTCCGGGCCCTGATTTGGGGTGTTCAGTTCCAGGGTGCCGACGGCTTCTTTGTCTATGACGCGGGGGCGAGCTGGGGTTCGTCGTCACCATGGCCGACCACCTCCCGTCGCTAGGGCCCCTGACGGTGGCCGGGTCGGGCCAGGGCAGAATAGTTTGAGGCCATGAAGGGCACGGCTGCTGCTGGCGGAAGTAGCAGGGTTTGAAGGAGCGACAAATGTGGGCAGGGTTGCGGTTGGGGAAGGCTCGCCGGCTGGGGGACGGCCATATCAAGAGGTATCTGCCGATGGGCTGGACCATGTTTTGCTTCCTGTTGTCTTCTCTCTTTTGGGATTTCTCATCTTTTTACAGCTTGAGTGAAGGAGCCACGCTTGACAACTTGGCGTGAGCTACTTTGGTCCAGCGGCTACCAATGTTCCCTTTTTACTTCAGAATTATAAAATCGTCTTGCCTTTCTAGAATAAGATGGAGAAAGGTCCAAACAATCTTTCAAGGTATTTACTCTTGTTGTTTCTCTCTGAAATTGCTCTTTTGGGATCTGTTCTATGCCTGCCTATTATCAAGCCAGTAGAATGCAACAGAGTTCTGTTCTGTTTAGTTCGCATAGTTAATTTAATTTTGTTTAACTACAATTCGATGCAACAGAGTTCTGTTCTGTTTAGTTCTCATAGTTAATCCATTTTATTTTTGCTTTCAAGGCTAGCTGACTACAGTTTGATTACCGATTCATCTACGGCAGCACAGACAGGTAAAAAGGCTTTTTCTTGTTTTGTAGTTTTAGGTCAGAGTTCTCTTTTACCTTTACCTTTTCAATTTTACTCTGCTTTCTAGGTTCTGATCATACCGATTTAATGACTTGCTACGGTTTGATTTCCAATTCATATTTTATTTTTTGTATTATGCAGCTTCCTCTGTGTACTATTTGGGTAAATTTCATGGACTATGTGTCTTGTTTAAATGGCTAGGATTTCAGGTTGTTTGAATCCATTAGGACACAATGTTTTTACCAAACTCATGTTCTGACCATCAGCTAGGGTGCTCAATGCATAGTACATAGCTTTTGGTCGTCACCATTGGACACAAAAGTACTAGATTTTGAGGTTTTTAATTGCACTAATATGCCAACTGCAGAGCAACAGAGCAGTTACCATGGTTCCTTGTCCTAATTAATTATTTTATTTTGTTTTGCAGGCGTATATCTTGGAGGTTGCTTCTTATTTTTACTGTGGATCAAGTTTGTTCATTTCCTTTGTAGCTACCTCTGCTGCATTTGTTTTATATATCCTATATGCTTTATATATCCTATATGCTGCCATGGTCCTTGCTTCACTGATCATGTTGATTTTCCAGATTTGGCCGGGTGCCGTATTCTTTTTTGGTCCTTGTCCACTTTGGTAAATGTGCTCTGGCTTTGTGACTGTGATGATGCACCCGCAGGGAGGAGGCAACATCGACGCGATGGTACAACAGAGGAGGCTGGGCTTGCTGTGGAACTTCTGGAGGCAGTAGGACATGATGCCACACATCACAAAGATCGGGATTGCCATGCGCATGCCGATGCCGCCCGCCGACATCGCCGTGAGTGTCACTGCCGGCAACGGCTCCAACAACCTTTCCAGGATCTTCTCCATGAGCTACTAGAAGGACACCAACTCCAACATCATGTTCTTCACGCCTGGCCGCAAGAAGGCCAAGGTGTTCGGCAACAGCGATGACGACATGGTCACCAAACTTCAAGAACATCGACTCCCGTGTAGAACAAACTTTACATATATACACTTCACATCCATCTGGACTCTCCCGCCGCCAATTGTTTAATGCTACACTTCTACTAACACCTCAGATGTTTATACTGAGAGGGTTAGTTAGTTTCCTGCAACATTTTTGGTGTTCGTCTTGGTGTCGGATGTTTATACTGAATATTTTTCTTGCTTATGCTGTTTAGGAAAGAACAAGGATCAACAAGAGGCTAAGGCGGCTGCAAGATCTCATGCCCAACTTGGACAAGGTAACTAAATCAGTTGAATTGATGCACACTGTCAATTATGTTACCACATAGAGATGAAATTTTCACCAAAAATTACAGAAAATTATACTCGCTAAAGTACTAAATCTGAGCTACATGCTGCATATTTAGTGATAAAATTGAAGTACTAAAATTGACGTTCCTAGCCCAAGTTGGAAGTGCTGCCCACGAAAATTCAGAACCTCGGTAGTTGTTGATGACTCAGACCTCCTGCCAGATTTGCAGCCCGCCTGTCCTGCCGCCTCTCCCACACTATCTCTGCCTAGCCATCTCACTAGACGAAGATGCGTACAAAGTCAAGACGCGTTCTGCTAAGCACCATATGTAGGTTTAACACGTGCTTTGGAATTTGGATTAAACTGTGCTTGGGTTTTGGTGCAAATTCAATGATGGTTTATGCAAGCCAATGGTTCTTACAAGAAGTGTTGTTCTAATCTATTTTTTTTCTGTTTCCTTATCAACATGTCATTATGCATGTAAACTTTACTCTGAATTTGTCACTACAGGTTGCATGCAATTTCTTACTGTTAGTTTCAGATTTTCCAATTATCTCTATGCATACAGTAGATGCTTCTATGAATCTGTACCCATCTTTGGTTCATCTTATTTAATTCAGTTAGAGTTTACATTGAAAATTTCCCAGCTCTCTTTTTTAATTGTGTACTTACTCGGAGCCTTTCTCTCTTGCTAGGCTAATTTACAGAGTTTTACCCACCCTTGATCGCTTTATGTCTTTTCTTCGTTCATTTGGCGAACTAACTTTGTCATCCATAGTGTAATTTCCTTTTGGGCTCCCCGAGCCTTTCTCTCTTGCTAGGCTAATTTACAGAGTTTTACTGACCCGCTGTTATGGCACTGCTAGAAGGAGGGTGCGCGAGTGCCGGCCGGGGGCCTTTTTGCCCACGGCCGGGCAAGAGGGAAGGGATTTCCTTCTTAATTCTTGCTTGATTAGATTGATACATCTCCTCTCTTTATATAGAGAGGTTTACTTGACTCCCAAGCAAGGCTTACTTGACCCCTAAGCAACCGACCCTTATCTCTAATTAACCCTAAGACTAATGGGCCCATTAGGCCCATTACGTACTCTAACACTACACCCCATCTGGACATGCAGCTTGTCCTCGAGCTGCAGCCTAACCAACTTAAGACCATGACTCGACGCAACACAAACCTAGCACCTAAAAACAAGCCTTTTACATCTCGGCTTGTTTTATTATTCTCAACCTGAAATGGACTGGGACGCTTTATTTTGGACCCCTTAACAAAAAGTGGACATCATCCGCATGTTGGACGTGTACGTGTACAGCCACCTGGATCCCATGGACACCACCTGGACAAAAGGAGTGCATGTGTATGGCTGTTGGTCTACACCGCACAGGGAAGAGTGGAGGGCTTGTGATGGAGAATGTTGAGGAGGGGTGCGCCCCCCCAACCACCGATGTCACAGACTTTGAGGTCATCGCCTGCATGGGAAAACAAAGCATGCCGCCGCCTGGGGAAACCACATGCCCAAGATCCCCGACGCAGCGGACGAGATCGAGGTCCTTTGGCGCAATGGCGGGCAACTTGGAGGAGCGGCAGCTGCAGACCACGCATCTCCCGCTGCACGCCGACGCTAGGAGGCGGCAGCAACCTGTGACCTCACCGCCGCCGACACGTGGCGGTAGCGATCCAAGACGGAAGCGGTGACGGCGACGGCAGGACTTGATCTGGCCGGATGTGGACGCCACAGGATGGCGGCGGCGCTGATGAGAACGAGGTCGTCGCACTCCCGTCGTAGGGCATCCCATACTGGGCGGTGGAGCTGACCGGCGGTGGCTGCTGCAGGTGCAGCGGCTGCTGCGCTGTCACGCCGGGCAGCGGCAACGGCTGCTGTGTTGGAGCGCCTGGCACGGCGGAGGCCGCCAGGAGCGGCGGTCGCCATCGCAGCCGGCTGGGCGGTGGTGGCGATGGATGGCAGCCGCAGCGGCTCGGGCGAAGGCCGGGCGAAGGCCGCCTGGTGCGGCGGCAGCCACGGCGGCACGGGGGTGGCGATGGGCGGCGCAACCGGGTGCGACCCGTAGGACCCGGCCAAGAACAGGTGGATCTCCTGGACCGCCTGGGTTAGGTCCCGCAGCACCCCGGACACCTCCTCCCAGGTGAGGACGGCGGGGGCTGGCGCGACAGAGGATCCCGGCGCGGGCAGGAGCGGGGCGACGGTCGTGGTGGTCGCCGGAGGCGACAAGGTGACCGGCAACGAAAGAGACGGGCTTGGCGGCGGTGAAGACATGATCGAACCGAGCTAGCTGATACCAAATTGTTATGGCGCTGCTAGAAGGAGGATGCGCGAGTGCCGCCCGGGGGCCTTTTTGCCCACGGCCGGGCAAGAGGGAAGGGATTTCCTTCTTAATTCTTGCTTGATTAGATTGATACATATCCTCTCTTTATATAGAGAGGTTTACTTGACTCCCAAGCAAGGCTTACTTGACCCCTAAGCAACCGACCCTTATCTCTAATTAACCCTAAGACTAATGGGCCCATTAGGCCCATTACGTTATGTCTTTTCTTCATTCATTTGGCGAACTAACTTTGTCATCCATAGTGTAATTTCCTTTTGGGCTCCCCTTGCACCAGGAAGATATGTCAAGTTCTCTTAATCTTGAAGTGCACATGGGCATCACATTTATTTAATTAGTTCCATGTAGAGATTTCAACTCTATCATCCACAACTAACAACATGTTCCATATTTAGTTGTCTGCTTAAATCTAATTCCTTTTTCTGGTAGGTGCAAAAATAGTATGATATCCCTACTGATATGTATGAATATATAGATGAAACACGTATTTACATGTTTAGTTTTTCCAGATTTGTCACACTCGATGGAAACTGGAAGCATCACTCTCCTTGGCTGAAATCACAGTGGCCAGATTATAGATCACAAGTCAGAGCGAATTGTTTCTTCCGATTTCCCAATCTTCGTGTTATGGGTCATTTCCCTTTGCAAGAATTAATTTGTGTGGCTCCATTTTTGTTATACTAAAAAAAGATAAATGGAGTGATATTCTTATACTATAGAACTTCTAGAGTGAACAAAGATAAATGGAGTGATATTCTTATACTACAAAACCTCTTATATACTCCATTTTGGTTATGCCAGCCTCGCTTAACTGCTTTGCAGATTGAGCTGACCAATCCGTGTGATTGAGGAATCCTTGTGGAGAAAAAGAATTCAAGGAACTCCGCAGCTCCAAATACAGAGGCGAGAAATCGAATCAATCGAGCAGCGCTCTGGTGATCAATTCATCTACATGTTACGATCTGCATGTATTCCTGTTTTTCCTCTTGGTTCAGCTTTGTTAAGCTTATAGCAGATATAAAATACCTGTATATATATGCTTAGAACAAGCAAAATTAGCACTCTCTATCTTTAGTTGTCAGTTTGATTTACATACACATGTCACTAGACTATGCATCATCAAGCAGAATGTTTATGTGTGTTGCCAGTAACAAATTGTATCAAATTTTGTGTTAAAACAATGCTATCAAATTAACTTTCCAACCAGGATTTCAAGAAAAAATTGTGTCTTTGGAGCAAGAAAGGGAACATGGTAAGGAGTGTGCCTACAAGAGTTTCTCTGTTCTTATTGGTTGCCATATGCAGCTTGCGGGTCTCAACTTAATAAATACATAAACCGTGTACAGAAGGAAAAACTCATTACATGAATTCTGAGTAGGTATTTTCAGTCTTTCGCAATGTAATTTATTTATTTTTCTCTCATAATATGTTAGGTTCGACATTGGAAAATATTCTCTCATAATTGGTTTAAATCTTGAAAGACTTCGATTGAGACCCATGTTTATGTGTGTTGCCAGCCAACTGTGGAAACTGAAAGTAGAGACACAATTCACATGATAAGTAACAACTTCCGATCCAAGTTTAACAACCGCAACTCCATTCTAGATTGATGTTTAAGTTCCGAAGTGTCGCTCTCCAGATTTCATCTGCTTCCCTTTTATTTACCGCAATCTGCACCTTTGTAATGGCTATATATAGAATCACTAGATTCAAGCCGAGTGAGTCATCTACGTTGTTGTAATTGGGCTTCCCTAGCATCCAATATCATGGTCCCGCAACACTTTTCTCCGGGAGCAATACAAACCACAGGAGGCTCATCTGAACCTTGAGTCGCTTTCTCTGAAATTTATGAACTTTGCTTGCTGAAACCTTTGAACATTTCGAGTCTCACACTGATTGATTCTTGACTTGGCAAAGCGACAAGAGGGACATTGGTGATGCTAGAATGAAAAGAATTTGTACTGTACTTGGACTCTCCCCGAGCGCATATGGTTAGATTTTACGTTAAAGCTGGTGAGGCATTGACGTTAGTTGCTATTACCGAGACCAGCTGCCAGGATACTTACTTGAACCTTTGTTTTCATGTCACTGTATTGTAGCATAAAAATCTAAAATGGGCCCATCTATTCATTACAGCTTATGGTTTCCTTTGTTTTTTCCCAATAACTAATACATTTGTTCATTCTTAACGTTTCTTGCTTCTATTTGTGCAGCTCTCCTAATCTTTATTATTTTCTCCATGATACAGTTGCTTACCTGTATGTTCTTCTGTTCAGTGGTATTTAGTTATCACGCCCAAGATGCGACCCTATCCTAAAGGAACTCGAAGGTCCCACCAAGGATAGAAGCGCATCTTGAAGACGCTTTTGCAAGGTGGATATCATTACATCAACATTACATAATAGGTAGAGGTACATCCAATACATACAATGTCACAAGAATACAACAATACAACATACAAGATCAACATCCGACTACGGATGAATCATAAACATAAACTCAAACAACATCCACCCTGCTAGCCCAGGCTGCCGACCTGGAACCTATCCCCTGATCGAAGAAGCAGAAGAAGAACTCCAAAACAAGAAAACATCGCTCTCGCGTCATGAGCATCGCATAACCTGTACCTGCAACTGGTGGTGTAGTAATCTGTGAGCCACGAGGACTCAGCAATCCCATTACCATGGGTATCAAGACTAGCAAAGCTTAATGGGAAAGGAAGGGGTAAAGTGGTGAGGTTGCAGCAGCGACTAAGCATATATGGTGGCTAACATACGCAAAAGAGAGCGAGAAGAGAAACAAAGGAACGGTCGTCAACTAGTAATGATCAAGAAGTGATCCTGAACTCCTACTTACGCCGAGACATAACCCGAAACCGTGTTCTCCTCTCGATCAACCCCGAAAAGAGACACTCACGATTCACGCACAGTTGGTGTATTTTAGAAGAGTTTGCTTCAAGTTTACTACAACCGGATATTAACAAATTCCCATCTCGCCACATAACCGCAGGCACGGCTCTCGAAAGTTTAAACCTGCGGGGGTGTCCCAACTTAGCCCATGATAAGCCCTCGCGATCAACGAAGGATATTTCTTCTCCCGGGAAGACCCGATCGATCTCGGAATCCGGCTACAAGACATTTCGACAGTAATAAAACAAGACCAGCAAAGCCGCCCGAATGTGCCTACAAATCCCGATAGGAGCTGCACCTATCTCGTTCTCGGGGCACACCGGATGAGCAAGACGGCGGGTTGGCATAGACCCTGGTTGCCCAGGGGGCGCCGGACATCGCTCGGTGTGGACCAGCACTCAGAGGGGGGCTAAAATAAAGATGACCCTCGGGCTCCGGAAACCCAAGGGAAAAAGGGCATAGGTGAGGCAAATGGTAAAACCAATGTTGGGCCTTGCTGGAGGAGTCTTATTCAAAGCGAACTGTCAAGGGGGTCCCATAAATCACCCAACCGCGTTAGGGACGCAAAATCCGGGGAACATAATACCGATATGACGGAAACTAGGGCGGCAAGAGTGGAACAAAACACCAGGCATAAGGCCGAGCCTTCCACCCTTTACCAAGTATATAGATGCATTAATAATATAAGAGATATTGTGATATCCCAACATAAACCTGTCCACCATGGAGTAATCTTCAACTTCACCTGCAACTAACAACGCTATAAGAGGGGCTGAGCAAAGCGGTAACATAGCCAAGCAACGGTTTGCTGGGAAGGGTGACAACGGGTTAGAGGTTCATGGCAATTTGGGAGGCTTGAGCAGCAAGTGATAGGTAGCGCAGCATAGCGATAGAACGAAGTAACTAGCATAGCAATGATAGTAATGAGATCCAGGGTAGCGGTCATCTTGCCTGAAATCCCGCAAGGAAGAAGAACGAGTCCATGAAGAAGATGAAGCCATGAAGACAAACCAATCGTAGACGAACGAATCCTCACGATCGCAACGAAACGGGGACTATCGAGAAAAGCACACAACATGGTAAACATACCACACATGAACAAGACATGATGCACAACAAGCATGATGCATGACAAGGCTACATGAAGCTACTCATGGCAAAAGATGATGCATACAAGACCAACACATCAAAGCAAGTTTAAATGAGGCCGGAAACAACATAGAACAACTCCGGTAAGTCCTCATATGCAAATTTCGAAATTGGTCCAGATCTGAATAAACATTATGTTCAAGTTGTTAAACAGCAAATTAAGATGCACCACGATGATCTACACGAAATTCTAGTCAAGTTACATATAAAGTTCATTTAATTCGGAGCTACGGCCTAGAAGATATGAGCAAAACAAGTTAAACATGGCATTGATGCAAAATGCATCCAAACATCAAGCAAACACCTCAAAACAAGGATGCCACATGATAATATGAAACTACATGCAAAATCAAGCAAGTTTCATATAGAGCACACTCAAAACGAAGCAACGGTTCAACACATACACATGAAACAAGTTTAAAGGACATGCTGTCCAAAACAGCAACTAGGCATATTGCAAGCATCAAAAAACAAGCTACAGCATCCCAACGTAATAACAAAAGGCATGGGCATGAAGTACAGGTAAAGAATGACAAAACATGAACACTGAGCTATCTTCATAAATCACTAGAACATGCTCAAACACACATGGCAAGATTGCAAATAATAACAGTTTCAGACTTTGCAGAAATAACATAAGGTTGCAATCTTTAGAGCTATCAAAAAACATGCTACAGGAACTTATCATGGAAAACAAAGGCATGGCATGAATCTACTAAATGCATAGAACAAAAGTCCTTTACTGACCATGAGCCAGAAAGGATCAGAAAATATGATGGCACCCATGTAAACATGGCAAGTTAAATTACAGATTCAAACATGGCAGGAACAACAATAAGTAGACATGTTGATGAGCTTGAACCACTCACCACAGAGCAATACATGGCATGGCAAGGCAGCTCACAGTATGAACACATGTTTATGAAGCTAAACATGGCAATAACAAGTTCATAGGGTGCATGGATCACTATTAAAGCTCATGGCAAAACTGAACTTAATGTTAACAGGTTGACAGCAACATTATTTAGCAAATTTGAAGCAAGATAACAACAAGTTACAGCAGGCTATAAATGTAACCA
Organism: Aegilops bicornis; assembly: GCA_021605145.1. Lineage (NCBI taxonomy): Eukaryota > Viridiplantae > Streptophyta > Magnoliopsida > Poales > Poaceae > Aegilops > Aegilops bicornis. Next base: position 422,350,116 of record CM038675.1, on the reverse strand, counting down.
GGGGCATGGATAGATAGAGCATGACATGTATAACAAAACATCCTTAGTGACCATCTCCAGATTATGCATAGAATGACTTGTAGCAGCAGGTTAACATAGCATCATGATATAGCAGTTTCAGACATGCAAAACAGTAACAGCAAGTAACCTACTTAACAAGCTTGATGCACTCAGTACAAGACTCACAAAAATACATGGATTGCACCTCTGTGAAGATGGCATGACATAGCACAAAACACATGTAGACATCAACCTCATAGGATGCACATCAAATGCAACAAAAATGACAAATCATCAAGTTATAACAGTTTCAGCAGGTTAACATCATATAGCACTCTTGCAACAAAGATTCAGGCATCTAGATGACCTCAGATGAATACGATGAAATGGAGCGAAACAATGTACTCGTCGAGACGAACAATTGGACATATTACATGCGCGAAACGGAGCTACGGATGCAGAGATACGATGCGATGAACATGGGTACATGATGCTGAAATGTCTGGGACTTAGTGGAAATCTACCTCCGGATCTAGGGTTGACCCGGCGCGGAAAACGAGGCGGCGGCGCGAGCTCGCTGGAGTTGGGCGTGGGGGACACCGGAGATGGCCGGGGAGGAGGCCGGCGAGGCAGATCCGAGGCGGGTCCGGCCGGATCTCGCCGGATCCGGGCGCGAACCGAGGAGGCACGGCGGCGACCTTGGCGGCCAGGCGGCGGCCAACCCAAGTGAGGCGAGGCGCGGCAGGGAGGAGTTCCGGGCGGCGGCCGGGCGGCGGGCGCAGCGGCTGGCTGACGGAGAGGCCGGGCGCGGATCACAGAAGCGGCCGAGGCGCGGAGGCTCCTTGGCGACGGGGTTTGATCGGCGGCGGCTGGCGGCCGGGCAAGCAACGGGCGGAGAGGACGGGCGAAGCGGCGCTGTCGTGGCCAAGGCCGGATGGGCCCGGCGGCGCGTGAGAGAGGAGGTCATGGGAGACACGTGGCGACGCGATTCGACAGGCGAAGCGGGCGATGTCCGGCGCCGGGCGGACGCGTCCGGCGGCGGCGAGGGGAAAAAGCTAGGGTTAGGGGGATTAGACCGCGAATTTCGGGGGAGGTCTAGTTTTATAGGTAGAGGGAGCTAGGAGAGTCCAAATAAGGTGCGGTTTTCGCCCACACGATCGTGATCGAACGACCGAGAGCATGGATGGGAGTTTGCTGGGTTTTGCGCCACTTTGGAAGGGGTGTTGGGCTGCACACAAAAGAGGGCTTTACGGTTACCCGGTTAATCGTTGGAGTACCAAACGACCTCCAAATGGCACGAAACTTGACAGGCGGTCTACCGGTGGTATACCAAGGCCGCTTGACAAGACTCGATCCATTCCGAGAATGTTTAACACCCTGACACAACAGGAGACAAAAAGGGGGGACGCCGGAGGGCATAGGAGCGCCGGATTGCAAAACGGACAACGGGGAAAATGCTCGAATGCATGAGACGAACACGTATGCAAAATGAAATGCACATGATAACATGATAAAATGCAACACACAAGCAAATGACATGGCAACAACGGCGAATAACTGGCAGACACCTAGCGCATCGAATCCGGGGCGTTACATTAGTCTACCGTATATGTGTTAGGAAGATGCGAGCACCAGGGTGTTACCCAGCTCAAGTTCTAGAGGAACAGGCGATGCATTCTTTGAAGAAAGATAAGTTTGATATGTCCGAGGGCCTCCCTTAGCATGTTCTAGGTTTCAATGATGTACCTATAACAAGACAGTCTTGCTATCAAACAGGTATTGCCTATATTTATGACTGATCATGTGAAAATATGTTTGATATGTGCTCGCAGCCACATGTTATATAAGACTAAAGTTAGTTTTTTGGTTGTAAATAACTACTAGCTCCTTTTAGTGCTACATACATCTATTTGAGCGGCAGGTAATTCCGACCGGAGGAATTACTGCCCTAAGTAGATTACATGTTAGGCGTTGGAACAGAGTTTATAGAGAAGACAGGTTTGCTAGAAATTCTTCTTGGTTGCTCTTCTCCCCTGATTGGGCTTAGCCCAACTAACATTGATGGGCCGAGTAAGCTAATTTTGAAATAAATATTTCCTTTCTTTTATGCATACATCCAACAAAACAACAATATAAGAAAAAACAACAATATATTATAACGACAATATAAGAAAAAAAATATTTCCTTTCTTTTATGCATACATATAACAAAACAACAATATAATATAGGATAAAAAATGTTCTCTATCATTGTAACCATTCATTTGCAAAGTAAAGCAAAATACTTGCATTTAGTTCTTGGTTTGAATTTGGTATGAGCCGACGGAAATCCACTCCCTTCAAGACCACACATGTGAAGAGGGCCACCGGTCATTCTCCACTAATGAAAAGACGGGGTAAAATGAGTAGTGAAAATTGAATGGCCGAGGGGCAAATCTGTTGCAATCAGTGTCGGGTTGTATCCTAAGTATCTGCTAAAACCTAATTTTACCAAAGAAGAGAAACAATTTTAGAATACTTCAGATTTGAAATGGACTATAACCTAAAGTTACAAAAATAATGCACGTGCACATGGTTTCAAATGGGACTTTGCGCCATTTGGTCGATATTCCCATAAACTTCATATTCTATTCCAAGTGGGCGAGCCCAAAACAACGCTTAAATGGGCGAGACTAACTTACATATGACTACTTTAAAATAGACATGTGTCTAATTGGCTAAAAAATAGTCACTTTTTCAAACACACACACAATGTGTACATCTCTTTGTAGACAACAAGCCATGTTTTTGTAATTATTAAAGGGCATTAAATTTGTTACCTTATATGTTTGCCAACAACAAACCAACTAAACCATGATTCTCTTTTCAATGTGAGCATGGATTCAGCGGGTCTCTGCCATTTGGCGCAACGGGTCCATGAGGAACAAAGTGGTCTATTGCTAGCTTATTTGAAAAGCACCAACAGTGTGTGCCACATGTAAACAGTCCATGTTGAAAGAATAGAAGCAGAAGTGTGGAGATAATGTAATTGGTCAGTCAGAAAATTCAGTCTCAATGAGCTCAACTAATGACATGTGTGGGTTGAGCCTGAGGTCATTTTCAAAGTAACAGAAGTATTTTACTTTCCTTTTCATGTCAGTGGTCGATGGTACTTACATGTTGTATCAGGTTATCAAAGGACTGCAATCATATACATTTTATAAACAAATAAAACACTTTTATGAAGCATGCAGTAGACAAATAGTGCTACTAATAAATGGATTTTTATGTCAGAGCATAAATGGTGTTTAGTGGGTCTCTGTCATTTTTGCAATCGGTGATTACTCAAAAATACACATATTTTAAACATAGCATGATCTTCAATGAGATTCTATACCACCAAATTAAAATCTATAGGTACATCTCATTGTAGACAACAAACCTCCATTATTTCTTTATTAAAGAGCATTGACTTTATTCGCAAAAAGAAGGGTTAAATTTGTTACCATATGTGCTTGTCCACAACTAAAATAACTAAAGTAATTTTTTTTTCAATGTGAACATGAATTAAATGGTGCAACAGAGATAACTACAAGGATTTATTTGCATACGTATACATCCATAAATGTTTTAGGAGAGAATTACAACACATGATCTACGATGCCTAAAAAAGATACGAGAAAAGTAAAAATTGCCACATAAAGAGGAGAAATGCAAGATCCGAATAAATTAGAACTAAATCCATGCATGTAGAGAAATCCGAAATCGAAGGAAAGGAGAAATTTCACCAGTTGAGTAAGCCTCTCTGGGAATGCTTATCTTGCCCAACTGAGGAACCGAGGAGGAAAAGGGGATAAACAAGCTCGATGGATTCAGTCCCTGTCGCTTCATATTCTACTACTGACAGGCCACAGATAGCTTTGTTCGTGGACTGGGCTAGGTAGCATATGGGCATTTCAAATACCTATGCCTCCATATGCACAACACAAAGAGGTTTTTTTTCATGCACGTGAAAAATAAAAGTTTGGTACAAATACTGCTAAAAAAATACATCCTTAACTGGCTATACATTGTATACAAATATGTTTTTTAATCAGATTTCTCATTGTGATAATCATATTTTCAACTAATAATAAGCTTCCTTAGCTGGTCTATACATGTCATACACTTTTTTTCAAACTCGGATTACACAACATGCTAAACACGCTTTCAATATAGCATGGTTTAACCACATGTAAACATGTTTAAAAAAAGCATGATTTAGTTGAAGGTTCTTGCAGCATGAAACTATTTTCATCGACAGCATGTCTTCAGCAGGTCTCTGCGCCATTTGGCGCAACGGGTCAACTAGTATGTGATAGATACTTCATGTGCTACCACATTAGTAGGGTGATTTCAATAAAAGTACCATAATTTATATTCTTCAGCATTAAGATAATATTCAGTAACAGAGTTCTATTTTTTTTACAAACCAGTTCATTTGTCGCGAGGAAAAAATCTACTTGCTGCCCGAGAACCAAAGCCACAACAGATCAAGTTACTTGGTCGGAAGAAATTGTCAAGGAGTGCAGCTTACACATGATCGGGAGTGGCAATCTTAGTCTATCTCACCTGAGTTACATGTTATAAAAAAATAGTATAGATGTAGAACAACCTACACAGTATAATTGTACGTCTCAACATCTGTCATATGTCTTACTAACATACTTTTTTTGAACCGGTCTTATTATTATACTTTTTTTAAAGCGGTCTTACTATTATACTCCCTCCGTTCCTAAATATATGTTTTTCTAGAGATTCCAATAAGTGACTACATATGAAGCAAAGTGAGCGAATCTATACTCTAAAATATGTCTACATACATCCGTATGTTATAGTCCATTTGAAATGTCTAAAAAGACTTCTATTTAGGAACGGAGGGAATACTTTGTAGTGCTTATAATTAATGAGTGATACTCCCTTCGTTCCTAAATATAAGTCTTTTTAGATATTTCATTATGGACTACATACGGAGCAAAATGAGTGAACATACACTCTAAAATATGTTTATATGCATCCGTATATAGTTTGTAGTGAAATCTTTAAAAAGACTTACATTTAGGAAGGAGGGAGTAGATTTTGAGGTGTACTACTGTTGATGTGACCAAGGATGTCCAGTTTTACTTGATATTGAGTACTGCAACTTCAAAGCTTCTTCAACATCCGTTTGCTAATTTCATTTTTGTGGAATTAAATTATAATAAAAATATATTCTTTGATATAAAATATTATTGAAGACATAAGTCATGGAAAAATGCATACCAATGTATATTGTGTTAGCTGTGTCTATTCGCATACAGATCATTAGAAAAAAAATTACATCAAACCTTATACCGGTTAGTTGCAACCAAATGACATCTTAAAATGTGTATTTAAACTTTAGTTATCTCTGACTAATAATTAGCAAATGTTGTTTTGATTTGCTAGGTCAAAATAGAACTTCAAACAACATTTAGTTTATAAAGTATTACTAATATATACATAAAAATAGTGGCCCAAGTTGTACCTTCAGCACTACATCCATATCCAAACTAAAACAAAAATGTGTTTTAGAACGGAGAACCTTAAACTATTTCGTCCTATCGTTGACCATGAACAATGTTTGAAATTTTCAATATAATTTTTGAAAATAAATGTTCAACATAGGATATAGTTGCAATACTTACATATTTAGTGGTGTTATAAAACTAGCATGTGCGGACGCGCAGGTTGACGGTTAGTCTTTATAATCACCCAGTTATGTTGTGACATTTGATAGCGCACAAGGTGTTCCTTCAGTATTCGGGAGTTGCATAATCTCATAGTCAGAGGAACATGTATAAGTCGTGATGAAAGCAATAGCAATAAAACTAAACGATCATTTATGCTAGGCTAACGGATGGGTCTTGTCCATCACATCATTCTCTAATGGTGATCCCATTCATCAAATGACAACACATGTCTATGGTCAGGAAACTTAACCATCATTGATTAATGAGCTAGTCAAGTAGAGGCATACTAGGGACACTCTGTTTGTCTATGTATTCACACATGTACTAAGTTTCCGGTTAATACAATTGTAGCATGAATAATAAACATTTATCATGATATAAGGAAATATAAATAACAACTTTATTGTTGCCTCTAGGGCATATTTCCTTCACTTTCCCATTGCAAGAAAAACCAATATAGTTGACCAAACCAAATCGATATTTCGAAGGGACTTGCAAAGATATCAAATCATGCATAAAAGAATTCAGAGGAGATTCAAATAATATTCATAGATAAGCTGATCATAAATCCATAATTCATCGGATCTCGGCAAACACACCGCAAAAGAGTATTACATCGAATAGATCTCCAAGAACATCGAGGAGAACTTTGTATGAGAATCAAAGAGAGAGAAGAAGCCATCTAGCTACTAGCTATGGACCCGTAGGTCTGTGGTAAACTACTCACACTTCATCGGATAGACAATGGTGTTGATGTAGAAGCCCTCCATGATCGAATCCCCCTCTGGCAGGACGGCGAAAAAGGCCCCTAGAGGGGATCTCATGGGTATATAAGGTTGCGGCGGTGGAAAAGTAGTTTCGTGGCTCCCCTGGAAGTTTTTGGGGTATTTGAGAATATATAGGCGAAAGAAATGGGTCGGTGGAGTCACGAGGGGCCAACAAGGGTGGGGGCGCACCCTACCCCCCTGGGTACGCCCTCCGACCTTGTGGCCACCTCATGGCTTCCCTGACGTGCACTCCAAGCCCTCTGGATGTCTTCTGGTCCAAGAAAAATCATCGCGAAAGTTTCATTCCGTTTGGACTCCATTTGGTATTCCTTTTCTGCGAAACTCTAAAACAAGAAAAAAAACAAGAACTTGCATTGGGCTCTAAGTTAATAGGTTAGTCCCAAAAATCATATAAAATAGCATATTAATGCATATAAAACATCCAAAACAGATAATATAATAGCATGGAACAATAAAAAATTATAGATATGATGGAGACGTATCAATCGACAAGCCATAGAGAATAAATGGATCTTCAAGAAGAAGACTGACGCTGATGGTAATGTTACTGTCTACAAAGCTCAACTTGTTGTGAAAGGTTTTCGACAAGTTTGAGTTGACTACGATCAGAGTTTCTCACCCGCAGTGATGCTTAAGTTTGTCCGAATCATGTTAGCAATTGCCGCATTTTATAATTATGAAATCTGGCAAATGGACGTCAAAAATGCATTCCTTAATGGATTTCTTAAAGAAGAGTTGTATATGATGCAACCATAAGGTTTTGTCAATCCTACAGGTGCTAACAAAGTGTGCAAGCTCCAACGATCCATCTATGGACTGGTGCAAGCATCTCGGAGTTGGAATATACGCTTTGATGAGGTGATCAAGCATATGGTTTTATACAGACTTATGGTGAAGCCTATATTTATAAGAAAGTGAGTGGGAGCTCTGTAGCATTTCTGATACTATATGTGGATGACATATTGTTGATCGGAAATGATATAGAATTTCTGGATAGCATAAAAGGATACTTGAATAAGAATTTTTCAATGAAAGACCTCGGTGAAGTTGCTTATATATTGGGCATCAAGATCTATAGGGATAGATCGAGACGCTTAATAGGACTTTCACAAAGTACATACCTTGGCAAAAATTTGAAGAAGTTCAAAATAGATCAGTCAAAGAAAGGGTTCTTGCCTGTGTAACAAGGTGTGAAGTTGAGTAAGACTCAAAACCCGACCACGGAGAAGATAGAAATATAATGAAATTCATTCCCTATGCCTCAGCCATAGGTTCTATAAAGTATGCCATGCTGTGTACCAGACCTATTGTGTGCCTTGCCATGAGTTTGGCAAGGGGGTACAACATTGATCCAGAAGTGGATCACTGGACAGCGGTCAAAATTATCCTTAGTTTCCAAAGAGGACTAAGGAAATATTTCTTTGTTATGAAGGTGATAAAGAGTTTGCTGTAAAGAGTTACGTTGATGAAAGCTTTGACACCGATTCAGATGACTCTGAGTCTCAATCTGGATACATATTGAAAGTGGGAGCAATTAGCTATAGTAGCTCCGTGCAGAGCATTGTAGACATAGAAATTTGCAAAATACATACGGATTTGTATGTGGTAGACCCGTTGACTAAACCTCTCTCACAAGCAAAACATGATCACACCTTAGTACTCTTTGGGTATTAATCACATGATGATGTGAACTAGATTATTGACTCTAGTAAACCCTTTGGGTGTTGGTCACATTGCGATGTGAATTATGGGTGTTAATCACATGTCAATATGAACTATTGGTGTTAATCACATGGCGATGTGAACTGGATTATTAACTCTAGTGCAAGTCGGAGACTGAAGGAAATATGCCCTAGAGGCAATAATAAAGTTGTTATTTTATATTTACTCATTCATGATAAAGGTTTATTATTCATGCTAGAATTGTATTGATCGGAAACCTTAATACATGTGTGAATAATTAAACAAACACTGTGTCCCTAGTAAGCCTATACTAGACTAGCTCGTTGATCAAAGATGGTTAAGGTTTCCGAACCATTGACATGAGTTGTCATTTGATAATGGGGTCACATCATTAGGAGAATGATATGATGAACAAGACCCATCCGTTATCTTAGCATAATGACCGTTCAATTTTATTGCTATTGCTTTCTTCATGTCAAATACATATTCCTTCGACTATGAGATTATGCAACTCCCGGATATCGGAGGAATGCCTTGTGTGCTATCAAACGTCATAACATAACTGACTGATTGTAAAGATGCTCTACAGGTATCTCCGAAGGTGTTTGTTGTGTTGGCATAGATCGAGATTAGGATTTGTCGCTTCTAATATTGAGGTATCTCCGGGCCCTCTCGGTAATACACATCATAAGCTTGCAAGCAAACGACTAAGGAGTTGGTCACGAGGTGATGTATTACGGAACGAGTAAAGAGACTTTCCGGTAATGAGATTGAACTAGGTATGAAGATACTGATGATCGAATCTCGGGCAAGTAACATACCGATAGACAAAGGGAATTACGTATGTTGTCATAACGGTTCGACCAATAAATATCTTCGTAGAATATGTAGGAGCCAATATAGGCATCCAGGTTCCGGTATTGGTTATTGACCGGAGAGGTGTCTCGATCATGTCTACATAGTTCTCGAACCCATAGGGTCCGCACGCTTAATGTTCGTTGATGATATAGTATTATATGAGTTATGTGATTTGGTGACCGAATGTTTGTTCGGAGTCCCAGATGAGATCATGGACATGACGATGAGTCTCGAAATGGTTGAGAGGTAAAGACTGATATATAGGACGATGGTATTCGGACACCGGAAGTGTTTCGGAGGGTACCGGGTACTTATCGGGTCACCTGAAAGGAGTTTCGGGCACCCCCGGCAAATATATGGGCCTTATGGGCCAAAGGGAGGGACAGACCAGCCCACTTGGGGGCTGGTGCGCCCCTCCACTTGTTTGGACAACCTTAGGGAAAGAAAAAGGGGAGGGCTAGTCAATCCTGCCTTTCTCTCTCATGGGAGAAAGGAAAGGGAGGGGCGCCACCCTCCCCTGTCTTTCCCCGCACTCCAAATAAGGAAAGGAGGGGGCGCGGCTTGAGAGGGACCCCAAGTAGGATTCCTCCTACTTGGGCGCCTCCTTTTGCTGCTCCTCCCTCCCTCCCATGTATATATATGTGGGAGGGGGCGCCTAGCACAGACCAGACAATTGCCTAGTCGTGTGCGGCGCCCCCCTCCACCGTGCCCGGTCATATTTTCGTAGTGCTTAGGTGAAGCCCTGCGGAGATCACTTCACCATCACCGTCACCATGCTATCGTGCTGTTGGAACTCATCTACTACCTCGACGTTTTGCTGGATCAAGAAGGCGAGAGACGTCATCAAGCTGAACGTGTGCAGAACACGGAGGTGTCGTGCGTTCGGTACTTGATCGGTTGAAGCGCGAAGAAGTTCGACTACATCAACCGCGTTGTGAAACGCTTCTGCTTATGGTCTATGAGGGTACGTAGACACACTCTCCCCCTCATTGGTATGTATCTCCATGGATAGATCATTGCGTGTGCATGGAACTTTTTTTGTTTTCCATGCAACATTTCCCAACAACATCCCCTGCAGATCAGGGGGAGCATCAACCGTCGGCTTGTCGGACATGGCGGATCCCATCTAGCGGAGGGTTGGGGGAGGGTTGCTCTGAGGAAAAGTGGCACCGCCGCCTACGCACGACGTCATGGGTGGCGGAGGGGAGGCGCGCCGTTCGGGGACGTCGTGGCGCTAGCCATCTAGTGCAGCGACACTGGTGCAGCCAGTGTCTAGGGAGGAGGCTGGAGGGGAGGTTCCGGTCGGGAGGTGGGGAGGGGGCGGCGCCATGGGAAGAAGGTTGGAGGCGGTGCGGGGGATGAGGCCGAGGCAAGCGGCACCGAGGGAGGAGGCTGGAGGGGTGGCGCTGGGGAAGGAGGATGGAGGGGGCAGCGCCGGGGGAGGAGAGGAAGGTAGTTGGTCATGGGGAATTGGGGGAGGCGTCGATGGGGTAGGAAGAGAGACAGAGTGGTGGGCGTGAGGCGGTTTCTTTTTTCTTTTTTCTTTTTGCGTCGTTCGGGTCGAGTGGCTGTGGGTCAGGGTGTTAGCAATATAAGGATCGTAAGAGTGTTAGCATAATAGATCCACCCTATATATATTTTGCCCTCTACAACATTCACTTATAGCTATGTCTTCAAGTTGCCATTTTCTGCACTAAGTGAATGTGATCGGACCCTAACCCCATCTGTGCTCATCTCTCCTACTCTCTTTAAATCTTCATATCCATTTTGTTGACACGTGTCAATTGTCTTCACTGTATCCTTGTCAGTCGAAGATCAAGAGACAAACATTTAAAAGGCTTTTATTATGCTTATACTTTTGCCTGAATCCGGATAAGCCAGAACGACCACCCGACAAACCAGGCATGCGTGGGGTCATGGCACAACATTTAAGTTGTTGCATGCATGCCACGTGTGTTGGGGAACGTAGCAGAAATTCAAAATTTTCCTACGTGTCACCAAGATCTATCTATGGAGAAACTAGCAACGAGGGAAGGAGAGTGCATCTACATACCCTTGTAGATTGCTAAGCGGAAGCGTTCATGAGAACGGGGTTGAAGGAGTCGTACTCATCGTGATCCAAATCACCGGAGATCCTAGTGCCAATGCACGACACCTCCGCGTTCAACACACGTGACAGCCCGGTGACGCCTCCCACGCCTTGATCCGCAAGGAGAGAGGGAGAGGTTGAGGAAGAATCCATCCAAAGCAGCAAAGACAACGGGCGTGGTGGTGGTGGAGGAGTGTTGCTATCCAGCAGGGATTCGCCAAGCACCACGGGAGAGGAGGAGGAGGAGAGGCAGGGCTGCACCAATAGAGGGAGAAAACTCATGTCTTGGGCAGCCCCCAAGCCTCAAGTATTTATAGGGGAGAGGGAGGCGGCTGCGCCCCCTCTAGGGTTCCACCCTAGGGGCGGCGGCCAGCCCCAATCCCATCTAGGTGGCGGCCAGTGGAGGGGAGAGGAGGCGCACGGTATGGGCCCTAAGGCCCATCTCGCCTTAGGGTTTGCCCTCTCCTCTCCTTAGGCGCTTTGGGCCCCTTGTGGGGTGCACCAGCCCACCGGGCTGGTTCCCTCCCACACTTGGCCCATGCAGCCCTTCGGGGTTAGTGGCCCCACTTGGTGGACCGCCGGGACCCTCCCGGTGGTCCCGGTACGTTACCGATAAAACCCGAAACTTTTCCGGTGACCAAAACAGGACTTCCCATATATAAATCTTTACCTCCGGACCATTCCGGAACTCCTCGTGACGTCCGGAATCTCATCCGGGACTCCGAACAACATTCGGTAACCACATACAAACTTCCTTTATAACCCTAGCATCATCGAACCTTAAGTGTGTAGACCCTACGGGTTCGGGAGACATGTAGACATGACCGAGACGTTCTCCGGTCAATAACCAACAGCGGGATCTGGATACACATGTTGGCTCCCACATGTTCCACGATGATCTCATCGGATGAACCACGATGTCAAGGATTCAATCAATCCCGTATTCAATTCCCTTTGTCTAGCGGTATTGTACTTGCCCGAGATTCGATCGTCGGTATCCCGATACCTTGTTCAATCTCAAGCACGTAAGTCTCTTTACTCGTTCCGTAACACATCATCCCGTGATCAACCCCTTGGTCACATTGTGCACATTATGATGATGTCCTACCGAGTGGGCCCAGAGATACCTCTCCGTTTACACGGAGTGACAAATCCCAGTCTCGATTCGTTGCAACCCAACAGACACTTTCGGAGATACCTGTAGTGCACCTTTATAGTCACCCAGTTACATTGTGATGTTTGGTACACCCAAAGCATTCCTACGGTATCCGGGAGTTGCACAATCTCATGGTCTAAGGAAATGATACTTGACATTAGAAAAGCTTTAGCATACGAACTACGATCTTTGTGCTAGGCTTAGGATTGGGTCTTGTCCATCACATCATTCTCCAAATGATGTGATCCCGTTATCAACGACATCCAATGTCCATGGTCAGGAAACCGTAACCATCTGTTGATCAACGAGCTAGTCAACTAGAGGCTTACTAGGGACATGGTGTTGTCTATGTACCCACACATGTATCCAAGTTTCCTATCAATACAATTATAGCATGGGTAATAAACGATTATCATGAACAAGGAAATATAATAATAACTAATTTATTATTGCCTCTAGGGCATATTTCCAACAGTCTCCCACTTGCACTAGAGTCAATAATCTAGTTCACATCGTCATGTGATTAACAGCGATAGGTCACATCGCCATGTGACCAACATCCAAAGAGTTTACTAGTGTCTCAGAACTAGTTCACATCATCATGTGATTAAGACTCAATGAGTTACGAGGTTTGATCATGTTTTGCTTGTGAGAGAGGTTTTAGTCAACGGTCTCAGAATATTCAGATCCGTATGTACTTCACAATTCTCTATGTCATATTGTAAACGCTGCTTCCACGCTCCACTTGGAGCTATTCCAAATGGTTGCTCCACTATAAGTATCCTTTTTGCTACTCAGAGTCATTCGGATAGGTGTTAAAGCTTGCATCGACGTAACCTTTTACGCCGAACTCTTTATCACCTCCATAATCGAGAAACGTGTCCTTATTTACTCCAAGGACAATTTTGACCGCTGTCCAATGATCCGTTCCTGGATCATTCTTGTACCCCTTGACTGACTCATGGCAAGGCACACTTCCTAAGTGGTACTAGATAGCATGCTATAGAGCCTACGTCTAAAGCATAGGGGACGACCTTCGTCCTTTCTCTCTTTCTCGCTGTGGTCGAGCTTTAAGTCTTAACTTCACACCTTACATCTCAGGCAAGAACTCCTTCTTTGACTGATCCATCTTGAACACCTTCAAGATCATGTCAAGGTATATGCTCATTTAAAAGTATTATTAAGCATTTTTGATCTATCCTTATAGATCTCGATGCTCAATGTTCAAGTAGCTTAATCCAGGTTTTCTATTGAAAAACACCTTTCAAATAACCCTGTATGCTTTCCAGAAATTCTACATCATTTCTGATCAACAATGTGTCAACAACATATACTCATCAGAAATTCTATAGTGCTCCCACTCACTTCTTTGAAAATACAAGTTTCTCATAAACTTTGTATAAACCCAAAATCTTTGATCATCTCATCAAAGCGCACATTCCAACTCCGAGATGCTTACTCCAGTCCTTAGAAGGATCATTTGGAGCCAAAGATACCTTTTAGCATCCTTAGGATCGACAAAACTTTCTCGATTGTATCACATACAACCTTTCCTTGCGAAGACTGGTAAGGAAACTCGTTTTGACATCCATCTGCCAGATTTCATAAATGCAGCTAATGCTAACATGATTCCGATGGACTTAAGCATCGCTACGGATGAGAAAATATCATCGTAGGCAACTCTTTGAACTTGTGAAAAACTCTTCGCCACAAGTCGAGCTTCATAGATGGTGACATTACCGTCCGCGTCCGTCTTCTTCTTAAAGATCCATTTATCTGATTGGCTTGCCGATCATCGGGCAAGTCCACCAAAGTCCATGCTTTGTTCTGATACATGGATCCTATCTCGGATTTCATGGCTTTTAACCATTTGTCGGAATCCAGGCCCACCATCGCTTCTCCATATCTTGTAGGTTCATTGTTGTCTAGCAACATGACCTCTAAGACGAGGATTGCGTGCCACTCAAGTAGTACGCATCCTTATCACCCTACGAGGTACGGTAGTGACTTGATCCAAACTTCATGATCACTATCATAAGCTTCTACTTCAATTGGTGTAGGCGCCACATGAACAACTTCACGTGCCCTGCTACACACTTGTTGAAGTGACGGTTCAATAACCTCATCAAGTCTCCACCATCCTCCCACTCAACTTTTGAGACAAACTTTTCCTCGAGAAAGGACCCGATTCAAGAAACAATCCCTATTGCTTTCGGATCTGAATTAGGAGGTATACCCAACTGTTTTGGGTGTACTATGAAGATGCATTTTATCCGCTTTGGGTTCGAGCTTATCAACCTGGAATTTTTTCACATAAGCGTCGCAGCCCCAAACTTTCAAGAATCGACAACTTAGGTTTCTCCAAACGGTGTCGTCTCAACGGAATTACGTGGCGCCCCATTAAAGTGAGTGCGGTTGTCTCTAATGCCTAACCCATGAATGATAGTGGTAATTCGATAAGAGATATCATGGTATGCACCATATCCAATAGAGTGCAACTATGATGTTCGGACACACCATCACACTATGGTGTTCCAGCGGTATTAATTGTGAAACAATTTGCACAATGTCTTAATTGTGTGCCAAAACTCAGTAACTCAGATATTCATCTCTATGATCATATCATAGACATTCTATCCTCTTGTCACGAAGATCTTAAACTTCACTCTGAAATTACTTGAACCATTCAATAATTCAGACTTGTGTTTCATCAAGTAAATATACTCAACATCTACTCGAATCATCTATGAAGTAAGAACATAACGATATTCATCAGATGCCTCAAAGCACTCATTGGACTGCACACATCAAAATGTGTTACTTCCAACAAGTTGCTATCTAGTTCCATCTTCTGAAATCGAGGCTTTTCACCATCTTGTCCATGTGGTATGATTTGCATATCTCAAGTGATTCAAAATCAAGTGAGTCTAAACGATCCATCTGCATGGAGTTTCTTCATGCGTATGCACCAATAGACATGGTTCGCATGTCTCAAACTTTTCAAAACGAGTGAGTCCAAAGATCCATCAACATGGAACTTCTTCATGCGTTTTATACCAATATGACTCACATGGCGATTACCACAAGTAAGTGGTATTATCATTACTATCTTATATCTTTTGGCATGAACATGTGTATCACTACGATCGAGATTCAATAAGCCATTCCTTTAGGTGCAAGACCATTGAAGGTATTATTCAAATAAACAGAGTAACCATTATTCTCCTTAAATGAATAACCGTATTACGATAGACATAATCCAATCATGTCTATGCTCAACGTAAACACCAAATGCAATTATTTAGGTTTAACACCAATCTCGTTGGTAGAGGGAGCGTCACGATGCTTGATCACATCAAGCTTGGAAAAACTTCCAACACATATCGTCACTCACCTTTAGCTAGTCTCCGTTTATTCCGTAGCTTTTATTTCGAGTTACTATCACTTAGCAACCGAACGGTATCTAATACCACGGTGCTACTAGGAGTACTAGTAAAGTACACATTAACATAATGTATATCCAATATACTTCTATCGACCTTGCCACCTTCTCATCTACCTAGTATCTAGGGTGGTTCCGCTTCAAAGGTCCGCTCCTCTTATTGCGTAAGCACTTAGTCTCGGGTTTGGGTTCAACCTTGGGTTTTTTTCACTAGAGCAAAGAACTGTTTTGCCGTTTCATGAAGTATCCCTTGTTGCCCTTGCCCTTCTTGAAACTAGTGGTTTTACCAACCATCAACAATTGATGCTCCTTCTTGATTTCTACTTTCGCGGTGTCAAACATCACGAATACCTCAAGGATCATCATATCTATCCTTGATATGTTATAGTTCATCACGAGGCTCTAGCAGCTTGGTGGAAATGACTTTGGAGAAACATCACTATCTCATCTGGAAGATCAACTCCCACTAGATTCAAGTGATTGTTGCACTCGAGACGATCGAGCACAAGCTCATCGATTGAGCTTTCTCCCTTAGTTTGCAGGCTAAGAAAATCGCCGGAGGTCTTATACCTCTTGACGTGAGCACGAGCCCGAAATCCCAATTTTAGCCCTTGAAACATCTCATATGTTCCATGACGTTTCGAAACGTCTTTGGTGCCTCAACTCTAAACCGCTTAACCGAACTATCACGTAGTTATCAAAAGCGTGTATGTCCGATGTTCGCAACATCCACGCATTTGACGTTTGGGGTTCAGCACACTGAGCGGTGCATTAAGGACATAAGCTATCTACTGTCCGCATAATCGCTACTGTCAACTTTCAACTATATTTTGTCTAGGAACATATCTAAACAATAGAACTAAAGCGCGAGCTTACGACATAATTTGCAAAGATCTTTTGACTATGTTCAGGATAATTAAGTTCATCTCATGAACTCCCACTCAGATAGACATCCCTCTAGTCATCTAAGTGATTACATGATCCGAGTCAACTAGGCCGTGTCCGATCATCACGTGAGACGGACTAGTCATCATTGGTGAACATCTTCATGTTGATCGTATCTACTATACGACTCATGCTCGACCTTTTCGGTCTCTCGTGTTCCGAGGCCATGTCTGTACATGCTAGGCTCGTCAAGTTAACCCTAAGTGTTTCGCGTGAAAATCTGTCTTACACCCGTTGTATGTTAACGTAAGAATCCATCACACCCGATCATCACGAGGTGCTTAGAAGCGACGACCAATAGCAACGGTGCACAGTAAGGGGAGACCACTTCTTGAAATAGGTGAAAGGGATCATCTTATTTACTACCGTCGTCCTAAGTAAACAAGATGCATAAACATAATAAACATCACATGCAATTATATATAGTAGTGACATGATATGGCCAATATCATATAGCTCCATTGATCTCCATCTTCGGGCTCCATGATCATCATCGTCACCGGCATGACACCATGATCTCCATCATCATGGTCTCCATCATCGATGTCTTCATGAAGTTGTCTCGCCAACTATTACTTCTACTACTATGGCTACCGGTTAGCAATAAAGTAAAAGTAATTACATGGCGTTGTTTAATGACACGCAGTCATACAATAAATAAAGACAACTCCTATGGCTCCTGCCGGTTGTCATACTCATCGACATGCAAGTCGTGAATCCTATTACAAGAACATGATCAATCTCATACATCACATATCATTCATCACATTCTACTTAGCCATATCACATCACATAGCATACCCTCGCAAAAACAAGTTAGGCGTCCTCTAATTGTTGTTGCATGTTTTACGTGGCTGCTATGGGTTTCTAGCAAGAACGTTTCTTACCTACGCAGAACCACAACGTGATATGCCAATTGCTATTTACCCTTCATAAGGACCCTTTTCATCGAATCCGTTTCGACTAAAGTGGGAGAGAGTGGCACCCGCTAGCCACCTTATGCACCAAGTGCATGTCAGTCGGTGGAACACATCTCACGTAAAGAGCACGTGTAAGGTCGGTCCGGGCCGCTTCATCCCACAATACCATCGAAACAAGATTGGACTAGAAACGGTAAGCATATTGAACAACATCAACGCCCACAACTACTTTGTGTTCTACTCGTGCAAAGAATCTACGCAATAGACCTAGCTCATGATGCCACTGTTGGGGAACGAGCAGAAATTCAAACTTTTCCACGTGTCACCAAGATCTATCTATGGAGAAACTAGCAACGAGGGAAGGAGAGTGCATCTACATACCCTTGTAGATCGCTAAGCGGAAGCGTTCATGAGAACGGGGTTGAAGGAGTCGTGCTGCCGTGATCCAAATCACCGGAGATCCTAGTGCCGAGCAGACGGCACCTCCGCGTTCAACACACGTCAGCCGGTGACGTCTCCCACGCCTTGATCCAGCAAGGAGAGAGGGAGAGGTTGAGGAAGACTTCATCCAGCAGCAGCACAACAGCGTGGTGGTGGTGGAGGAGTGTGGCAATCCAGCAGGGCTTCACCAAGCACCACGGGAGAGGAGGAGGAGGAGAGGCAGGGCTGCACCAATAGAGGGAGAAAACTCATATCTTGGGCAGCCCCCAAGCCTCAAGTATTTATAGGGGAGAGGGAGGGGGCTGCGCCTCTGGGTTCCACCCTAGGGGGCGGCCAGCCCCAATCCCATCTGGTGGCGGCCGGTGGAGGGGGAGAGGAGGCGCACCAGTATGGGCCCTAAGGCCCATCCGCCTCTAGGGTTTGCCCCTCTCCTCTCCTTAGGCGCCTTGGGCCCCTTGTGGGCGCACCAGCCCACCCGGGCTGGTTCCTCCCACACTTGGCCCATGCAGCCCTTAGGGTTAGTGGCCCCACTTGGTGGACCCCGGGACCCTCCGGTGGTCCCGTGCGATGTTATCGATAAAACCGAAACTTTTCCGGTGACCAAAACAGGACTTCCCATATATAAATCTTTACCTACGGACCATTCCGGAACTCCTCGTGACGTCCGGGATCTCATCCGGACTCGAACAACATTCAGTAACCACATACAAACTAACTATATATCACTAGCGTCATCGAACCTTAAGTGTGTAGACCCTACGGGTTCGGGAGACATGTAGACATGACCGAGACGTTCTCCGGTCAATAACCAACAGCGGGATCTGGATACACATGTTGGCTCCCACATGTTCCACGATGATCTCATCGGATGAACCACGATGTCAAGGATTCAATCAATCCCGTATTCAATTCCCTTTGTCTAGCGGTATTGTACTTGCCCGAGATTCGATCGCCGGTATCCCGATACCTTGTTCAATCTCGTTACCGGCAAGTCTCTTTACTCGTTCCGTAACACATCATCCCGTGATCAACCCCTTGGTCACATTGTGCACATTATGATGATGTCCTACCGAGTGGGCCCAGAGATACCTCTCCGTTTACAGAGTGACAAATCCGATCTCGATTCGTGCCAACCCAATGTACACTTTCGGAGATACCGTAGTGCACCTTTATAGTCACCCGATTACGTTGTGGACGTTTGGTACACCCAAAGCATTCCCTACGGTATCCGGAGTTGCACAATCTCATGGTCTAAGGAAATGATACTTGACATTAGAAAATCTTTAGCATACTGAACTACGATCTTTGTGCTAGGCTTAGGATTGGGTCTTGTCCATCACATCATTCTCCAAATGATGTGATACCGTTATCAACGACATCCAATGTCCATGGTCAGAAACCATAACCATCTCTGTTGATCAACGAGCTAGTCAACTAGAGGCTTACTAGGGACATGGTGTTGTCTATGTACCCACACATGTATCTGAGTTTCCTATCAATACAATTATAGCATGGGTAATAAACGATTATCATGAACAAGGAAATATAATAATAACTAATTTATTATTGCCTCTAGGGCATATTTCCAACAACGTGGTGCTCAGATGTGAACCACCAAGGGCAGCTAAGTAATTACACTGCATCACCCCTGTCCTTATAAATACTCACCCATGCGGTCATTAAAATCTCTCCCCTCACTGTCTCATTCAAACCCTAGCGCCGTCGCTATCTTCAGTCGCCGCCGGAGACGAAGTGCTTAGCTGCCACGACTTCTCCGTCGTCGTCGTCACGCCAGTCGCGAACATCTTCCTCCCGCCGCCGCCATAGGTGTCTTCCATCGCCAAGCTAGGGCGCGGAAGATTGGACTGGTAGGCCTCCTTTGACAACTCGTCTAGCAGTTCTCATCTGTTCTTCTGCGGTTATTAAAGATCTATTTTTACCGGCCGTTCGATCTGTTAAAAACTTACATATCTTCAGAAAGTTGTTTCTTCACTTCGAAATCTAGATCTTTACTTCTATGCATCTCATAACTTGCAAGTACGTTCACTTATGCTTCACAACTAGTTAGATTCCTCACTTGTACTTATTCATGGATTCGTACAAATCTGGAACCAACTCACATCTATAAGTGAATGTCTTCGCGCTATGAGGTCAATGTCTTCAAACTGACTTATCTTCAAAATCCTCTGAGAATGCATATGACCTCTTCCCCCTCCCTCGCATTTCTAATGTTGTCACAGGTACATGTCCGTGGGAGAGTCCCTTGGTTCTCATAGTCTGCATTCATTTGCAAAGTTCTTACAGCATCATACTGAATCGCCTAAAGCCAGTTCTTGTCTGACCAGCCGACTGAAGCCAAACACATTTGTGAAGCCTTTCAGTCTGAAGCCAATGGCAGGTGGCAAATCTGCAAAGAAGGGGGCAGATAGCATCATGATAACACTGCATTGGACCTGCCTCCTGATCTCTATGAAATGTACAAGTCAGATCCAGATGAATCCTATACACAAGGCAACTCCAGAGTTTAGTGGATTCGAAGATATTGGGCAGAGCAGTGGTTCCTGTACCACTTTGTAACTCTTGAGTACGCGGACAAGAATGTTGTGAGGCCACCATGGGCTGATATAATATATAAGAAACTTCATCCCCAGATCTAGGCGAAAGCCATTTAGAAAGGCTTCTTTCCTTGCATGGTCAGCCCAATGCCTGAAGATGCCAACCCATCCAGTCTCCGATGGCATCGAGAGGATGATCTATTTGAAGCCAATCTCCAATTTGATAAAGCTTTAGCAGCTAGAACAAGGACCTTGGGATTGACTTCAACCCAGGTCCAGCTGCCCCAAGGCCAGTTGGCAGTCGTGAAGCTGAGCCAAATCTTATTGGCCCCTTTGATGATTTCGACTCATTTGTGGCACATTGTGCCGCACAAAGGGCCAGTGTTGAGAATGCTGCTGATGAGGAATAAACAGATATTCCAGAACCCCCTAAGCCAGTGAAAAAGTCAAAGGCTTCAAAGTCTACTGCTGCTCCAAAAGCTTCAAGAGCGAAGCCACTGAAATTTGCAGCTCCTGATTCCAGTGTGCAGTCTGAAGACTTATCTCGCACGTCCAAAAAGACTAAGAAGATCTCTAGGCAAGGCCTTACTCCAGCAAGCATCTTGCGCCATGATGAAGACGTCATTGATCTTTCCAGTGCTGAAGATCTTGCTGATGACGCCCTTGACCTGCTGATCAAGAGCAAGCAGGAGGCTGAAATCTTCAGAGAGTTGCCTCTGTTTGATGCTGATATTCTCAACAACTTCATAGATTAATGGTTTGAAGACACTTCTCTTACCATTGATGATCTGCAGCTTCCAATTGGCATCAGTGTGACATTTCAGGGTTGTATTGCTGAGGAGCTTGCCATTGCTCAAAAGGTCATTGAGCATAAAAACAAGATTGACCATGAAAAAGTTGTCTACAAGAGGCATATGGCCAAGCTCAGCGTCATTGATGTCCAAAACTTCAAGACAATGATGGCGGATCTCAAGGATGAGTTCCACAAGCGTCGTGATGAACCCAAGGGATCTCGCGAGCACCTCAAATATTTTGCTGAGAAGTGTGTCCAGGCTCACAATGAAGCCTTGAAGCTGAAGCTCCATGGAAGGAAAGACCAAGCATTGTCTTCCATGCCAGCATGACTAGCTCGAAGCCAAAGGTCCCATCAGCTGCTTCTGAGAAGAAGAAGCCAAAGCAGGCTGAGGCTGAGGCCGAGAAGAGAAAGCATCAAGAAGCCTCTGATGCCGCTCCTTCACACAAGAGGTTGAAAACAAAACCCTCTAAGGCTTCAAGATGGACTCAAGCGCCAACTACTTCATCTGCTCCCGGAGAGCCGCTGCTTGTTGAACCTATCTATGTTGCCCTTCCTGCCTCCTCCAAGCGCGAGCATCATCTGGTTGTACATGAGCTTGCTACCACAGAGGCTCATGAGTCTGAAGAGATTTTGTTGACACCACCGCAACTGACGATATTGGTCATGAAGACAATGTAGTTGATGATGAAGTCCTTCCTCAGTACCCCCAGATCATGCCTAAGCCGGTATCATCGCCTGCTCCCTCGAGCAGTGAACATATCAGTATTGACGGTCCTACGACGGCAATCACTCATGATGATTTGGGAAGAGCAACACCCCAAAACTCCACTCCATGAAGTCATACCACATACTCCACCATCTCATGTCACTACTCCAGGGATTGAGACTCCACAAGACACCCCCGAAGACATGGAGAAGACCACACCCTCACCGCAGGCGTCGCCCTCTTTTTGAAGGCTTCGCCGAGGCCCAAGGCAAACGGTCTCCATGTCGAGCATTCCCGAAGATGATGTGCAAGCCAAAATCTCAGTAGCACGTCAAGTGTTCCCTGAAGCCATCCTTATAGAAACGGCTTAAGAGTCTGAAGCCAAAGAGGCTGAAGATATTCCGGCTACATCAGCCAAGGAAAGAGAAGAAGAACAAGCTGTTATTCCCCCTAGCGATGTACCAAGTGTGAATCAAGATGTGATTGTGCCTGACCCACCAGTTCCCGAAGCCACTGAAGCCACTGCAAATGATGCTGCTGCTGAAGCCAATGACGTTGTCATGGATGAAGTCAATGCGCAACCTGAAGCCACTATTTAGACTGAAGCCACTATTTAGACTGAAGCCCTTGATTCAGCCATCCACCTCGGATGTTGCTGCTGCTCCACCTGTACCACATACTATGGCAAGGGCCTTGAATCGTGAAGGTGAGTTGATCAGTGTTTGATGGCCCATCATGACACCGCCTGCTGCTCATGGTCCCCAATATGACTACCATATTGAGCACAAGCCTCAGACTCTGAAGCCAAAGCCCAAGATGCCAAGGCTTCCCAATGATGTTACCACTCAGGGCTCATTCAGTGTCCTCAGCTTCAGAGAGCACAACACATTCTTTGATAGTGCCAAGAATCCATACAAGAAGCCCAAGTCTCTTCTAACAGGTTCTGGAGTCATCAACAACGAAGCTATTACTCATGCATCTTGTACAACCAGGACAGGATCTTCCCTCACAAGCGCCTGTGTTGTGATGCCATTGCTGGACTCCCTTGCCTTGAAGAAGCTCTTGAATATTTTCATGAAGTTGGCATGCTCCCATTTTTCATCGACAAGGAGCACTGGAATGAGGAACTCCTGCTACAATTCTATGCCACTCTTCATATCTTAGGCTACAACAGGATCCGAAGACATGGGTCCTTGAGTGGATGTCAGGTGATGTACATCATGAAGCAAAAGCTCAAAAAATCATCGAGCTAACTTCCCTGCCCACCCCTAGTGATCTTTGTGAGCCAGGTTGTCAGCGCTACGATCAAGAAATGGAAAGCATCTTCCACAAGCCAGGGCCCAACATGAGTCAAACGCTGAGCATGATGAAGCCATTGCCAGTCGATGCTGAGTACGCCAAGGAATTCCTTGTCAATGACCTCGAGTATTTGCCCCGCACGATCTATCACATTCTTAAGGCATACTCTATGGCCAATCAAAGGGCACTCTCCATACGCCAAGATTGAAGGCACTATGAAGACATTGGTCTTCTACATTCTGAATGGCATACACTTCAACACTCAAGACTTCTTCCTCCGTCAGTTGGAAGCTTCAAGAATTGATTTGTTTGGCCTCAAGTTTTATGCACCATGGGTTATGCGGCTGATAAAGATTCACTCCACTGTCAACTATCAAGATTCAGCGTGCAATCATGTTGTCTTTCTGCTGAAGTGGATATGTCTCATGAAGCCATCTATCCAGAGCCTACCAAGGAACCCATGCGTGAAGATAATGCTGATTTTCCAAAGCTTCTCAACACCACTTGAAGCCGTTCATGTGCTGAATCCACCTACTGCTGCGGGTCCTCTAGTCGGACAGCTTCGACAGCCGCATCATGCTCCCACTGACGCAACAGCCAGCACAGTGGCTAATAGGCTTCAGAAGCGTGCTTGTGTGCTAAATTACCGAGAGCTTCTTTTGTCTCTTCATCAGTGTCGGCGCCCTGGGAACGGGGGTCCCCAGACTTGCTCGCTCATGCCCACGGCGTGGTTTCATGAGCGGCCTGCACGGCCCATCTTCACCAACAAGCTTTCAAGACCCTCGCGAGGCGGATGACACGAGACCTCCTCGGGAGCGGCCTCACCAGGCTGGCTCGCGAGGGGCGGAGAGATCAAGGCAAGGCAAACCTCGCGAGGTTCTAGTGACGTGAGCCATGACGACCAAGGCCAGTGAGCGCCCAGCCACAAGACAAGTGTCCTTGTTTCCCCTTTGGTGCTAAGGGGGCAAGCGCAGGTGAGGAGTACAGAGGCGTCAAGCAAAGGTTTCCCTATCGGTGCAACGAGACCAAGACCAGCAAGACGGCAGGATGGACGTCACCGTGGAGCCCAAGATGGCGTCACCACTAGAGCCTTTTGCAGGAGAAGACTACTTTTGTCAGGATAAGCTGTACTAGCTGTCCCCTTTCAAATTGGTCATTGTTGGCTCCCTTCCCACTCAAATATTTGGGAAGAGGACCAGGGCCTCTATAAATAGGACTAGCCACCACCGTAGGGGGCAACTCATCCAGGGGCAAAGAGGGCCTGAGCTGAACAGATCCTCACACCCGCAAGTTCACCAAGCACAAGAACACCTCTCCTCAGGAGGCTGTTCTTCCCCTTGTACTGTTCATCCCAAGCCCAAGAGGCAATCCACCACCACCACACTGGAATAGGGTATTACACCACAACGGTGGCCCGAACCACTATAAATCTTGTGTCCCTTGTGTTGTGAGTTCGTCGAGCTAGCCTAGAGATCGCGAAGCGTGTGAGGGCATGATCTATGAGAGAGAGAGAGAGAGAGAGAGAGATCTTCGCGCGCACCCCAGAGTTCGAACCTTAAGGGTTTTGCCGGAACCCGAGATCCGACATTTGGCACGCTAGGTAGGGGTGCGCCAGAGTTTTTCCTTCCGTTGATCCGTGTCCCATCGCTTCATCGCATCGATGGCGGACGCCCGCCGAGCCCGCGCTGAGCGCAGGGCTGCCCTCGCCACCCGCGTTGCCCAGACGGCTCCCGACGGCGGGCCACCTTGTCGTTCCATGTCGCCTGCCGTCAATGCCGCCACCGGCCCGACGGGGAACAAGCAGCAAGCCTCCTCGCTGCACCCCCCCCCCCCCCGGGTGCGGCGTGAAGGCCGCACCGCTAATCCATCACTGACCCCGGCCGGTTAAATGCGTCCCACGCCGTCAGCGCTCCCGTGGACGCCAGAGGCCGCTACTGCATGGCACGTGAGCTCCTGCGCTACCGCCCCATCGACGACCTCTACGAGGACTAGCTGGACCGCATCTCCGAGCTTGTTAGCGCCGCAGGGGGCTCCCCTGCACCGTCCCTCTCGCTGCCTCATCCACCGCCAGCTACGGGCGACGTAGCTCACGGAGCACCTCCACCACCTCTGCACCAAGACGATGCCCTGGCGCCAAGGCGCACGGCTCCGCGGCGCGACACACCGCGTCCGGCGCCCGTGCGCGAAGAAGGAAGCTGCCAAGAAGTCCCTCGCCCACAAGAGAACGCTCCACCGCTCCCCCCCACCGCCGCATCAGGATTGTTTGCTGCGGCAGGGCCCCGCGCCGCTTGCCGTGGCGGCGCGCGGGCACCAAGACCAAGCTCCACCTCCAAGACGGGCCCCGGTGATCACGGCCGGTTGCCGCGCCTTCACCCCCGAGCTGCGTAGCGTCGCCTGGTCGGGCAAGTTCAAGCCAGACCTGCCTCCGCACTACGACGGCACCCCTGACCCCGCGGAGTTCCTGCAGCTCTACGAGCTGAGCATCGAGGTGACCAACGGCAACGAGAAAGTCATGGCGAACTGGTTCCCCATGGCTCTCAAAGATGGCGCTCGTTCGTGGCTCCTAAACCTACCTCCAGGCTCGATCTCCTCCTGGGACGAGATGCGCGAATGCTTCGTCGCCAACTTCCAGGGCACTCGCGACCGCCCCCCAGCCGCGGGTGATCTGCGCCGCGTCAAGCAACAACCAGGAGAGACCCTCCAGAAGTACATCCAGTGCTTCAACAACGTTCGTCTCAAGATCCCCAAGGTGACGGACGAGGCCATCATCTCGACGTTCTCCGATGGTGTCCGCGACGTCAAGATGAAGGAGGAGCTCGCCATCCACGAGGAGTTGTGCACATCCCTGGAGCTGTTCAACCTAGCGACCAAGTGTGCAAGGGCTGAGGAAGGGCGCCTTTCCCTTCTCGAGCTCCCAAATGCCGACACGGAGGAGAAGAAAGCCAAGGTCAAGGACGTGAAGCGCAAGGGAGCAGTCACCCGCCGCGCGTAGCCGGACTCGAAGCGCCGGCGAGGACCAAATGAGTCATCCAAGAGCAGCTGACCATTCTGCGCCTTCCACAACGTGCACAGCCACAACACCAACGATTGTCAGGAGCTCGGGGCCATTTGCGATGGACGCTTTGGTCGACGCCCCGAGCGCAACGACCGGGGCTATGGCCGAGGAGGAGGACGTGGTGGAGGACGTTGGGACGACCGTGGCCCATGCCAGGAGTGGCGCGACCGGCCACGTGAGGACCACTGGCAGGATCAGCCTCGCGAGGGTGCCTAGAGGGATTAGCCTCGCGAGGACCGTCCTCAGGGCAATGCTGGGCTTCCTCCGCTGCCGCCACCACCAAGAAGGAATGACGACCACCATCAAGACGAGGGGGCTGGGGGCTTCCAGGAGCCGCGTTCTATCACCTGCTTGATTGTCACCCACCACGGGTGTCGGCATTCTGGGAACGGGGGCACCCAGACTTGCCTATCTGCGGCCTGCGGCGTGGCTCAAAGGATGGCCTAGTACGGCCCATCTTCATCAGCACAAGCTCAAGACCCTCGCGAGGGGCCAAGCCTCGCGGGGCGGACGACAGGAAGCTTCCTCAGGCACGGCCTCGTTAGGCTGGCTCGCGAGGAGGCGGAGAGATCAAGGTGGGGTACCTCACGAGGTGCCCATGACGCAAGCCGTGACGACCAAGGGCGCCAGGCGGGCGCCAGCCTGCGCAGTGTCCTCATTTCCTCTTTGGTGCAAAGGGGGCAAGCGCGAGAGTATCAAGCAAAGGCAGCCATTTCTTGCAACAAGACCAAGACCGTCATAACGGCAGGAAGGAGGTCATCGTGGAGCCCAAGCCGGCGTCACCACCAGAGCCTTTGACAGTGAGGACCAACTTTAGTCAGGATAAGTGTACTAGATGTTCCCCTTCAAAATGGCCAATTGTTGGCGCCCTTCCCGCTCAATATTTGGGAAGAGGCCCAGGGCCTCTGCCTATAAGTAGAGCTAGCCACCACAGCAGAGAGGGGATCTTAGCTTGATCCCATCCGATCGAGAGCCTAGCCAGAAGAACACCTCACCCTCGCGAGGCTGTTCTTCATTGTATTGTTCATCATCGGCCCAAGCGGCAATCCACCACACCACACACTGGAGTAGGGTGTTACACCACAATGGTGGCCCGAACCAGTATAAACCTTGTGTCCCTTGTGTTGCTCTTCGTGTAGCTCTAGATCCTTGCGAGGCGACGAAGTGCGTGTAGGTAGGGGTGAGATCTCCGCGTGCACCCCGTAGTTCGAACCTAGAGGGTTTGCGGAACCCGAAATCCGACATTTGGCGTGCGGTAGGTGCACCGGAATCCATCTTCCGCCGCTTCGTTCTTCGCCGCCTGCCTCATCCATGTCGACGCTTCGTCGGGCCTGCGCCGGCGCCGAAGCCGCTCGCCACCCATATCGCCCAGACGCTTCCCGTCGGCGCCGCCCCGCCGTTTCGTCAGTCGCCTGCCGTCAACGCCGCCACCGGCCCGGCGAGGAACGAGCAGCAAGCATCGTCCCAGCATCCGTCCGTGAGGTGAGACGGTCGTACCGCTACCCCTTCACTCGCCCCAGCTGGTTCTTCGTCTCGTGCGCTCCGCGCGCCCATGGAGGCTCGAGTTGCGCTCATCATGGCAAACGAGCTCCAGCGCTACCGCCCTGTCGACGACGTCTACGAAGAGTGGCTCGACCGCGTCGCCGAAGCTCGCCTTGACTGCAGGGGCTCCCAGCGCCATCCTTCTCAGCACCGCGCCCGCCTTGCGCGGGCGATGAAGCTCGAGGCGCCTCACCGCCTCTCCTCAAGAAGGCGCCTGGCACCAAGGCGCTGTGGCCTGGCGGAACCCACTCCGTTTGGCACCAGCCAGCAGAAGAGCAGAGCTGTCAAGAGGTCCCTCGCCCCCAAGAAGCTGCCCGAGTGCTCCCTGCAACGGCCCGTCACGACCGCGCTCCCGCTCCAGCACGCCAAGACCCCGTGCTGCTCCCAGTGGCAGCACATGGGGACCCGCGAGACCAGGCCCTTCATCACCAAAGGCCTCCCGTGGCCACAGCAGGCTGCCGCACCTTCACCACCGAGCTGCGCAGCGTCGCGTGGCCCGGCAAGTTCAAGCCAGACCTGCCTCCTCGCTACGACGACACAGCCGACCCTGTGGAGTTCCTCCAGCTCTACGAGCTGGGCATCGAAGCCGCCAACGGGGACGAGAAGGTCATGGCGAACTGGTTTCCCATGGAACTCAAGGACGGAGCCCGCACCTGGCTCCTGAACACAGCTCGCACGATTTCCTCTTGGGACGAGATGCGCACCGCTTCATCGCCAACTTCCAAGGCACTTCGCGATCGGCCTCTCGCCGTGGCGACATGCGCCGCATCAAGCAGCAGCCGGGGAGACCTCGCAGAAGTACATCCAGCGCTTCAACAACGCTACGCCTCAAGATTCCCAAGGTGACCGAGGAGGCCATCATCTCAGCCTTCTCCGACGGTGTGCGTGACGTCAAGATGAAGGAGGAGCTGGCGATGCATGAAGATCTGTGCACATCTTGGAGCTGTTCAACTTGGCGACCAAGTGCGTCGGGGCTGAGGAAGGACGCCTTTCCCTCCTCGAGCTGCCAACCGCAGACCCAGTAGAGAAGAAGCCCAAGGTCAAGGACGTGAAGCGCAAGGGGGCTGCCGTGCTCGCGGCAGAACCAGATACTGGCGAGGCGTAGATCAGCCCGAGTCTTCCAAGGGCAGCCCATACTATGTGTACCATGACCTCCACACCCACAACACCAACGAATGTCAAGAACTCCGAGCCATGCGAGAAGGGCGAATCGGTCGACGCCCCGACCGCAACGATCGAGGCTACGGCCGAGGAGGAAGAAACACAGGACGCTGGGAAGACCGTGGCCCTCACCAAGGGTGGTCAGCGTGCGCCATCACATTCAGCTCGGTGGATCAGCTCAAGTGCGCGGCCATGGCCGGAGTCCTCCCGATGGTTTGTTCCCCAATCATCAGCAACGTGCAAGTCACCGGGACCCTCATCGATGGCGGAGCAGGGCTCAATGTCCTGTCCGTAGAGACATTCAACAATCTCCAAGTGCCTTAGAATCAGCTTCAGCCAACCAAGCCTTTCTCCAGAGTCACCGATGGCTCCACAGTTCCGGTTGGGCAGGTCCGCCTCCCTGTCACCTTCGGGGCACGCGACAACTACCGCACTGAGCTCATCGACTTCGACGCCGCTCACATTCGCCTGCCATACAATGCCATCCTCGGGTACCCAGCTCTGGCCAAGTTCATGGCCGTGACTTATCATGGCTACAACGTCCTCAAGATGCCGGGGAGCGGTGGAGTCATCACGGTGCCTTGCAAAGAGAGAGATGCGGTGTGCTCCTTGGAGCATGCTTTTCAAGCCGCGTCACTTGAAGACCCAGACCGCAGGAGCGGGAGGCTCCCCGAGGTTGCTCCCAAGAAGAAGAAGACATCGCCTGGCCCGACCCCTCTGGAGGTAGGCCCCTCAGGGTCCGCGCCTGTTCAGGGGGCACCTCCTTCTGTCGCATAGGAAGGCGCGCCCGGCGTCCTCCTCGAGCAAGGCTCGGGGGCTCTCTCTTGGAGGGCCACCGACCTTGCTAAGGTCATGAGGGAGGCGCTTGGGCACCACTTGGAGGCGTGTTTCAAAGCACGTTTCCCTCAGGAAGGAGCAAGGCAAGGAGGGCCAAACCCTCAGGAGTTCGTCAGCCAGATCATTCAGGAGCTGCAGGAGTCAAGAGTCATGAGTGGCAGCCGCCGCTTACCCGCCGTTGCTCCCCGTCCAGGCGAGGATGGTGGGCTGCATGTCTGCATCGACATACCAGGGCTCAACCGAGCCGCCTCTCAGGAGCGCTTCTGGCCCTCACGTGTGGGGCGCTGTGAAGGTCCATCCCACAACTACGTTCGCATGCCCTACAGCGTGCCAAACGCGGCTGTCACGCGCCAGCGCCTCATGGGGAGCATCCTGGAGGCTCAAGAGGCCAGGCGTTAAGCCCTGGCAGAGATGGAGCTGGTCCGCGAGGAGCCACCAGCGCCTTTGGAGCCTCCCGAGGCCCCTGGGCCTGGGGGCTCGTGAAGATCGGCTTCCGCAACCCACGACGTCTGCTACTTCAGCATCCCTTCGTCTTCAACGTTACCAGGTGACATCCTTCAAGTTTCATTTTCACCGAGGCGCCCCTGTGGCTGCATCATTCCTGTGCAGCGTGGGTCCATCCCTGTGGCGTGTATCCCTTTTACTTCATGTTCCTAGCTTACCTTATCGGGGGCGCCCCTCGGGCTGCATCATCCCCAAGCCACTCGGGCCAGACCCAGCGGCATGTACCCCTCTTGCATTTATTCGGGTCGCGCGTTTGACCCACCATGATTGTTATTTGATGCCTGTCCACGGCACCCCTTCTTCCTTCATGTCGGTCGCTTGCACGTTAAAGGGGGGTACCTGAGCATCGCGACTCATGGGCTCCTACTGGCTCTCCAGCCCTCACCCTCCGGCCTTGTCCACGGCATCGCGACACAGCATACCAACACGGCCGAGACCCGCTCGAGGGCCGGGACCCAAGGACATAGAGCGTCGGCATCTAACCAAATTTGCGAGGAACACATCACAAGTTAAGGTTCGGTGCCAAAGAACTCCGCTTGAGGTAGGGCCCGTGAGTCCCGCTGGCTCACGGGTGCCCAGACACACCTCGTCGAGCCCTACCATGCCGCCCACGTGTCGTGGTGGGTCAGACACGCCCGGGCTCCTCCCGAGGGGAGCCCCTCCCACGCACCGATGGAAGCACCATGCTCCAGCCGGGCTGACGACACTGCCGAGGAGCGGCTATGCCCGTACACATACGGAAGTGCTATGCTCCGCGTTCGTGATAAACAACTGAGGGTGGCCCCCAGCCGCATCAACCTCAAGGAGCCCAGAGCTCAATGTCCGGCCTCATCGCAACGCCTTCCCTCGGGAGTGTCGCACGAGGGGGTTGGGCACGAGGGCTACGCCTGGGTCACGCCTAGACACACGCCACCCAGCCAGGCCCCTCGGGCCTGGTTCGTCGCATGTCCCGCCCCGAGCGGAGCCAAGGTACGAAGGCCGTTTGAACGTCAAGGGGGACTCCTGAGCATCGCGACTCAGGAGCCTAACTGGTCACGTAGCCCCTCACCCCTTAGTTCCGAAAGGCTAACGGTGGTTGACGTATGCGTGCGGCCGGGCTCTGCAGACGTAGAATGGTAAATTTACCCATACATCTCGCCTCCCTACTTGTTGTTCGTGCGCCAAGGGGGACTCCTGAGCATCGTGACTCAGGAGCCTAACTTGTCACGTAGCCCCTCACTCCTTGGTCCCGTCCTGGTTTCCGGTCGGGGCTAACGGCGGCTGAGGTATGCGAGGGGCCGGGCTCTGCCGGCGTAGAACATAAGCAAGTAGGAAGGAAAAGCGCAAATCTCAAGGAATTCAAAAGCAAATATTACAGCCCATAACTATTTTCACAACGCCAAACGCAAGTTTAAACGCCTCCCCGAGGCATGATGCATGTTGCAGGAGCTGAAAGCGAGCAGAGCCACAAAGGAGTCACTTGTTGGCCGGCGGAGGCTGTTGGCGGGGATTCGCCTCGTGAAGCCTCGGGACCAGCGATTGCCTCGCTTCGGCTTGGTCTTTGAAGGCACGGAACTTCGCCAGTGAGCCTCACTCGACCCTTCCACGGCCTCGGCAGCGGCGGCCAAGCTCGCCGCTCCACGGGCTCAAATTTGTCGAGGTCAACGTCGAGGATCGCGAAGGTAGGCGTGGAGTAGGGCAGCCTTGTCGGTCTGCGGAAAAGACAGACCACAGCGCCTCGGCCTCGGTAGTGGGGCCAAGGCCAAGGTGACATCTTCAAGGGCGCGGATCGTGAAGGGAAGCAGCTTAGCGGGGGCCGTCCTCGGCGCCCGGCCAGTGAGCTTTCTAGGCCGCTGTCGTCGCGACCTCGGCAAAGGTGCGAGCCTTCGCCTCCATCTCCACGAAGGCCACGCGGTCCTCGGCGAGACCGGCGCCTTGCCGTCAGCTCGACCTCTTCGCCTCCAACTCCTGCTCCAGACCTAAGCGGTCATGGCGCCGGTTAAGCTTGGCATCCCGGTCCTTGACGGCCGCCTCGCGAGCCTTCATGTCTTCCTCCTTCTCTTGGCGAACGCGGGCCTCCTTGGCAAGCTAGTCACGCAGGCCCTGCAGCTCGCTCTCCAACGCCTTGCAGCGACCCCGGACATCGGCTACCTCCCCCAAGGCGGCATCGCGAGCGGCCTTTACCCCAAGGACGACCTGTTACTCCTCGTCGCAAGCCGTCGCGGCCTGAACCAGCGCCGCTCGAATCGAAGCATCAGAGCGAACCCAGCAGGAGGCCAGCTCTATGCGTCCGGCCACCAAGCGAGGGTCGGCGCCTAGAAGATCTTGCCGCAGTCGGTCCAGTTCAGCAGCAGCACGATCCAGGACGGTGGGGGGAGTCGGAGAGACAGCAGTTGGTGGAGTAGGAGGAGAGGACGGCGTCATAACCACAACATCCTGAGGCGGGACCTTCTGCGCCCCGACAGCTGCGGCGGTGGCATCAGGCAAGGATACCTCGGGAGTCGCTTGGGCCATGGGGGCTGAGCTCGCCCCAGCTAGCTCCGCCAAGCCTCGCGAGGATGACCGGGCAGGAGAGGCCCGTGTCTTGCCGTCACCTTCTTTCGCGGGCGGAGAAACTGCCTGGGCGATCCCTCGAGCTTCCTTCAAACTTCTTCAAGCAGCGCCATTTCAGCCAAGGAATACAGATATCAAGCCTCAGCGACAAAGCAAGAAATAAAGCAAGAATCAAGCACTTACTGGTCATCACTCCCGGGCTCGGGCAATCTCCGGCCAAACTTGAAGCCCGAGAGCCGGCTACAGGGATCAGCCTCAAGAGGCTCGGGAGCAGGAGGCGCGTCTGCAGGTCACCTCGGAGCCGGGGCAGACCCGCGGGGGACCAGCCCCGTCCTGTCCTTCTTGGGGATCGGGGGCAGGCTCTCCCCGCCCCGCTCATCGCCATCCTTGTCGTCGCTCGGCAAGAGGCGGAGAGCCTTGGGACCCACGCCGGGAGGCGCTCTCGACTCCCCGTCGATCGCCTCGGAGTCAGGCCCCTCTCCCCGCTCCTCTTCTTCCTCCTCTCCGCTGGAGTCGCCGGAGGACACGTTCACCATTGTCAGGGCCCTCGGGTACCTCCGCGGGCACAGGCCCGTCCCCGTTGAAAACGGGCATGGAAACCACTACCTGCTCCCAATCATCTCGAAGGAACAAGGGTACTGGAGCGCCCTCCAGCCTCGCCACGTCTCCCCCGACCAAAGATTGGAGGACCGCGGCCAGATCTTCGTCGGCCAAGACTACAGGGCTCGGGCGAGGCCTCCACAGCGGAAGCGAGTACTGACGAAGCGGGGCCACCCGGTGCTCCAGGAACTCCCTCAGGAGCGACGCCCCGGTCAGCTTCGCCGTCGCCATGTTGCCCGGCCACAGGTCCGTGTTCATCTTCTCCAGCACTGGCTTCGCGCGGGGATCCACGAGTTCCGCACGAGACCAATCGTCGGTGGTCGTGGGCTGCTCCGTGGGCAGAATCAGCCGAGGATGGATGCGCCCAGCGTCTTCCATAACCCACTTGCTCCTGAAGCCCTCAATCCTCTTCCCGGGCTTCGAGATGGCGTTGGAGCTGCCATACGAGACAAAGCTCGCGCACGCGGAGATAGGCCCGCGAGAGGTCCGGAGGTAGAAGTAGTGGCGTAGCAGGGCTACTGAGGGCTGCACCCTGACATGAGCCTCACAATAGTAGGCGAAGATCACCAGAAGAAGAACAGAGTTGGGGTGGAGGTGCAGAGCTTGCAGTTTGTAATGGCGGAGGACAGAAAAGAAGAACTCAGAAAAGGGAGGCACCAGACCAGCAGCAATGGCGCTCACGAAGAGCGGATAGAAGGTGCTTCCTTGGCCCTCGGGAAGGGTGGAGCCGGCCCTGAGCACCGCTGCCCCATCGTTGCCTTGCGCCGCCATCATCTGGTGCACTCAGGCAAGGCCCTTCTCCGACACGTTCGGCGAGTCCAAGGCGGGCGAGTACCAAGCTCCGGCCGGGGTCTGGCGAGGCACCATGTCTTGCTGGGGTACGCGGGCGAAGTAGATCTGGAGATTTCGGAAGCAGGAAGGAAAGGCGAAAGAAAGGGGATCTGGGCAATGACCGGAGAAGGCAAAGGAGACAAAGCCTAGACGGGTGTCGCTCTTTTGTCGATTCACGCAGTTGCTAAGACGCCCACAACCAATCAACCACCACGCGGCGCCCAAGGCCGCAGGCTGTTAGGGCCCGCGGCGCTTCGCACTTGCCCCTTCGCTTCTCTGCTAAGCCAAGTCCATGCGCGCCTTGGGTCTGGGGCTACTATCGGCGTTCTGGGAACGGGGGTACCCAGACTTGCCTGCCTGCGGCCTGCGGCATGGCTCAAAGGATGGCCCAGTACGGCCCATCTTCATCAGCACCAGCTCAAGACCCTCGCGAGGGGCCAAGCCTCGCGGGGCAGACGACAGGAAGCTTCCTCAGGCACGGCCTCGTCAAGCTGGCTCGCGAGGAGGCGGAGAGATCAAGGCGGGGTACCTCACGAGGTGCCCATGACGCAAGCCGTGATGACCAAGAGGCGCCAAGGCGGGCGCCAAAGCCAGCAGTGTCCTCATTTCCTCTTTGGTGCAAAGGAGGCAAGCGCAGCGAGAGTATCAAGCAAAGGCAGCCGCTTTGATTGCAACAAGACCAAGACCGTCATAACGGGCAGGAAGGAGGTCATCATGGAGCCCAAGCCGGCGTCACCACAGAGCCTTTGACAAAGCGAGGACCAACTTTAGTCAGGATAAGTGTACTAGATGTTCCCCTTCAAAATGGCCAATTGTTGGCGCCCTTCCCGCTCAATATTTGGAAAGAGGCCCAGGGCCTCTGCCTATAAGTAGAGCTAGCCACCACAGTAGAGAGGGAATCTTAGCTTGATCCCATCCGATCGAGAGCCTTGTCACAAGAACACCTCACCCTCGCGAGGTTGTTCTTCATTGTATTGTTCATCATCGGCCCAAGAGGCAATCCACCACACCACACACTGGATTAGGGTGTTACACCACAATGGTGGCCTGAACCAGTATAAACCTTGTGTCCCTTGTGTTGCTCTTCGTGTAGCTCTAGATCCTTGCGAGGCGACGAAGTGCAGGTAGGTAGGGGGTGAGATCTCCGCGTGCACCCCAGAGTTCGAACCTAGAGAGTTTGCCGGAACCCGAAATCCGACAACGGGAGTTGCTCACGCTAGCACGGCGCTTGTGCCCAGGTCCATCCCTGCAATGTCGGCAAACCTGAGCGGTCAAGCTCTGGCTCGCGGCACGCCCCGCGCACGTCACCTCACCAGGCCCTTAGTGCATTCATCTCCTCACGGAGCAACCGGTGGCAGACCGCAACCATAATGGCAAGCTGTTATTCTCCTTGTGCCCGCTTGCAGGAATCCCCTAAGGATGACGGCAGGCGGCACCACGAGCTCCCTCTTCTCCCATGCAATCCGCTTGCGCGTTAAAAGGGGGGCTCCTAAGCATTGCGACTCAGGAGCTCTTACTGGCTCTCCAGCCCTCACCCCCTGGCCTTGACCACGGCACGCGACCTGGCATACCAGCGGCGACTGAGCTCGCTCAAGGGACGGGACCTGAGGACGTAGAGCACCAAGGAGAACGTGGAGAAGAGGGGGGGCTCATATGGGCCTGGCCTAGCTATGCTGCGGACAGGAATCTGGCGCATCATGAGGAATCAACTCCAGACCGTCAAGATAAGTCACGCGCTCGGGTTGGCTAAAACTGCTAAGGCCTAGGAACCACACTAGCCGCAGCCCTGTTGCGGCAACGTCACCCCCTTTCTTACCTCCCGACAGCTGCTTGAGCGCTAAAGGGGACCTCCTGAGCATCGCGCCTCAGGAACTCTTACTAGACCTCGGGCTGCTCACCTCCTGGCCTTGACCACGGCCGCGACACAGCATACCGGACAGCGGCTGCGGCTGCACAGGACCAGGACACATCGCCGTGAAAGCATCAAGTCATCGCAAGGATAGAAAGGGGAGACTGAGCTGAAGCAAGATGCGCGCCCGCGCAAGTCATAATAAGGATAATATTGACAAAAGACATTACAGACCCTTTACACGCCCCCATGGGGTACCTCTCGATTCTTCGCAGGAAACAAAAGGGAAAAGCTTAAGGAGTCCTATCTATACGCGCCCCTGCGGCTGACGCCATCATCAACAGTGGGCCACCAAAGGCCGGCGCCAACCTCATCCAGATCAGCGGCGGCGGCGGCCGGACGCTGCAACCCTGCTCCGGGCTCGGCGGGAGCTTGGGGGCACGTAGCGGTCATCGCTCGTCTCCGGAGTCCCGTAGAGCTCGGGAGAATCACTGGACTCCCAAGCGTCGTTGCGGCTTCCGGAGGAGCCGCTGGCGATGCGAACAGCAGGCTTGCCCCTGTTGCGGTGCCTGCCAGATGGCCCCTCCCGAAGCAACACTTCAAGTGGCGGCCTTCTGCATCGAAGACCTTGAAGAACAGCATGGAGGCGTCGTCATACTCGAAGTGGATCGCAAGGGCGCCCTCGCACGACACACCCGAGCGACCTCGCCCCAGCCTCGGGTCATGAAGATCTTGCCCGAGGAGACGGCTTCAACCTCTGCTCCAGTCGTCGGCTTGTCGCAGTCGGCGTGCTCCAGCCAAAGCTCGAGGGGCCCCCTCAGCGGCATCTCGGCAGAGAAGAAGGAAGGGAAGCGAATCCAGGTGCTTGGGGGCATCGCCGTCCACAGCACCAGCTCGCGCAGAGAGACCGCGGCATGGACTTCAGGGGGCAGCGACGCACGCCGCCGCGATACGGCGACCAAGGGCAACGGGTATCCAGGAGGCGGCCGCTCGCACCAAGGCCTCGTCACCACCTGCATCGCCACCGCGTCACGGCGGTGCATCGGCCTCTTCTTCGGCAAAAGCGGCCCGAGCTCATCGCTGGGAGCCTTTCCATTCTCCGCGGCGGAAAACCTTCGGATCGGTGCCATTGGTGTCGGTGCTGGCAATGGAGCAAAGAGGGAGAAGCGAGCGGAGTGGGAAGATATGGGCGACGGGGGCTTCGACCCCCTCCCCATTTATAGCAGGAGAAGGCCAACCAGCGCCCCCCACGATCACAGGTAATGATGGTTTTTCCTTGCATGTCGCAGGGACTTGTCAAGTCGGGCAGTTGCCGAGGCAGCGTGGAGAAGCAGAGACGCCCACATCCAATCAACCACCACCCGTCTACCAATGCCACGGGCTATTGGGTCCCGCGGCGCTCCGCACTTGCCCTTTGGCTTCGCCTCGAAGCCAAGTCCGAGCGCGCCTTGGGCCTGGGGCTACTGTCGGCGTCCTGGGAACGGGGGTCCCTAGACTTGCCTGCCTGTGGCCCACAGCGTGGCTCTGCTAGCGGGCCCTTACGGCCCATCTTCACCAACAAGCTTTCAAGACCCTCGCGAGGGGCCAAGCCTCGCGAGGCGGATGACATGAGACCTCCTCGGGTGCGGCCTCACCAGGTTGGCTCACGAGGGGCGGAGAGATCAAGGCAAGGCAAACCTCGCGAGGTTCCAGTGACGTGAGCAATGACGACCAAGGCCAGGCGGGCGCCAGCGCACACAGTGTCCTTGTTTCCCCTTTGGTGCTAAGGGGGCAAGCGTAGGCGAGGAGTACCGAGGCGTCAAGCAAAGGTTTCCCTATCGGTGCAACGAGACCAAGACCAGCAGGACGGCAGGACGGAGGTCACCGTGGAGCCCAAGACGGCGTCCCACTAGAGCCTTTTTCCATGCGAAGACTACTTTTGTCAGGATAAGCTGTACTAGCTGTCCCCTTTCAAATTGGCCGTTGTTGGCTCCCTTCCCGCTCAAATATTTGGGAAGAGGACCAGGGCCTCTATAAATAGGACTAGCCACCACAGTAGGGGGCAACTCATCCAGCGGCAAAGAGGGCCTGAGCTAAACAGATCCTCACACTCGCAAGTTCACCAAGAACAAGAAAACCTCTCCTCAGGAGGTTGTTCTTCCCCTTGTACTGTTCATCCCTAGCCCAAGAGGCAATCCACCACCACCACACTGGAGTAGGGTATTACACCACAACGGTGGCCCGAACCAGTATAAATCTTGTGTCCCTTGTGTTGCGAGTTCGTCGAGCTAGCCTAGAGATCACGAAGCGTGTGAGAGCGTGATCTGTGAGAGAGAGATCTTCGCGCGCACCCCAGAGTTCGAACCTTAAGGGTTTTGCCAGAACTCGAGATCCGACAATCAAAAGCATGATAGGCATCATGACTGGATGAAGCGTCAGATGCAAAGTCTTCTTGTGGATGTCAACCGCATACGCAACCTCTCCACTAAGAATTCTTTTGTTGCTCATGAAGTCTGTCGGCGTGCCTGGAAGAGCCTCACTCTGCTATGCTCTAAAGATGAACTTCAAGCGAATGGCTTCACTAAACGTTTCAAGTTTGACTCCAGGCCCCCACAGTCAGCAAGTTTGCGTCCAACACCATCAATTGAAGACTCCAAATACTCATCTTCGGCTCCAACTATTGTACGCGAGCCATTGAGGAGAAGGACGATGCCACTTCACCAGCCATGGCTTCACTGCATCATGATTCTGCATATGGCCCTTAGTCACCACCCAACTCCACCGTCGGCCCAGATGCCCCAACATCTTAACCATCACCTTCTGGGAACGCTTAGACACCCTGACAAAAGGGGGAGAAGCATATGAGTTGATAGTCTTCAAGCGGGTCTATATGGGTCGGGTGCTTATTTTTGTTAAGTTTTGGCACTCTCGTTCTTGAACTGTTGGTTTTTGAGTTGTAACACTTAGAACTTGATGGTTGTTTGCCACTTTTGCTGCTACCGTATATTGCGATGATAAATTCTGCATGAAGTCATTCTGCAGATGCCCATTTCTCATTGTGCATGTCATTATCTTCATTACGTTTTTGTATGCATGATAAATTGTCTTCATGAATTGAAGGAGATCTCCACAAAGCAGAACATGCCATGTGCATTTGCATTCGAAGGCAAAATACTTATATGCACATCTTTAGGGGGAGCCCTTTCAACTTCATGAAGCCAATGACCGCGTTCTTCAACTTTCACATATTTTTATCCCCGTTGAAAACTTCAACCAGTTTATCATCAATCACCAAAAGGGGGAGATTGTAAGTGCATATAGTGCCACTCCTAGTTGGTTTTGGAGTATTGATGACAAACGTGGTTGAGGGACTAATGTGTTTGTGAGAATTGCAGGATAACACAGGTAGAAGTCCCTCATTGATTCGGTTTACCTACCAGAGATGACCCCTAAAAATGTATGAAGACATTGAAGACAATGGTGGTTCGTGAAGACATTCACGTTGAAGACAATGACGTGTGAAGACATTCTCGTGAAGACTATGGAGTGTGAAGACATAGTTTCTTTCGTAGTTTTATTTTCTTCTTTGTTGAGTCATCGGAACCACCGAACTGTTAAGTGGGGTCCAGGTGAACAAAGTCAGAAGACTGATGTGATGCTCAATGAAAATCCTATGTCTTCGAGTGAAGATAATGATAGAAAATCTTATCCGGAGTTGGATGAGTCAGCTTTGCTTGTATCCCAAGTCAAGTTGTCGCGTGTGTTTGAAACCCGACCATTGGACACGTGTTGGTTCCTCAGTGACCCAGGTCATTTCAGACATATCATGTCGGGTTGCCTCCTGGCTATAAATAGCCCACCCCCTACACCATAAATTGGTGCTTTCTCAGAGTTAGTGCACGGCTTTTGTCGTTTGAGAGCAACCCACCTCTGAAGCCTTTGAGAGAGAAACCTTGCGAGGACAAAGCCCAAAACACCCAGAGCCAAAGAGTGTTAGGCATCACTAGTCTTTCTGTCCGCGTGATCTGAAGACTTATTACACTTGAGGATCGTGCATCCTCGAGCCGGTTAGGCATCACGTTCTGAGGATCGAAGAGTCATTGTGGATCGCCGGTGAACGGAGTCTGTGAAGGTTTGGAAGTCTACCTTGAAGACTAACTAGAGTGATTGGGCAAGGACTAATTGTCCTTAGCTCAAGGGGAATAAGGTGAAGACGCGGTCTTCTGAGTTCAATCTCAGCCTCCCTAACCAGACGTACAGTTGTCACAACAATTGGAACTGGTTTACCAAATCATTTGTCTTCATCAAGCAACTGGTTGTATCCCCTAACTCCTTTATTTTAGTTTGTCTTCGTGAAGTCATTGCTTGCGTGCCTGATCTGTTTGACTTCACTGTGTGAGGACTTTCACATGTTTGGCTTCATATTTGTTGGGGAACGCAATATTTCAAAAAATTTGCCTACGATCACGCAAGATCTATCTAGGAGATGCATAGCAACGAGCGGGGAGAGTGTGTCCACGTAGCCTCGTAGACCGAAAGCGGAAGCGTTTAGTAACGCCGTTGATGTAGTCGAACGTCTTCGCGATTCAACCGATTCAAGCACCAACGCACGCACCTTCACGTTCAGCACACGTTTAGCTCGATGATGTCCCTCGAGCTCATGATCCAGTTGAGGCTGAGGGAGAGTTCCGTCAGCACGATGGCCTGGTGACAGTGATGATGAAGTTACTAGCGCAGGGCTTCGCCTAAGCACTACGATGATATGACCGAGGTGTGTAACTGTGGAGGGGGGCACCGCACATGGCTAAGATAAGGCTTGGTGTGCCTTTGGGGTGCCCCCTTCCCACGTATATAAAGGGGGAGGAGAGGTGACCGGCCCAAGGGGGGCTCCATGGGGGGGAGTCCTACTTGGACTCCCAGTCCAAGTAGGATTCGCCCCCCCCCCCTTTCCTATTCCCACAAGGAGAAGGAGGGAAAGGGGAGGAGGAGAAGTGATGGAAAGCCCCCCCCCCCCCCCCGACAACCCTAGTCCAATTCGGTTTGGGCTTGTGGGGGCGCGTGCCACCACCTGGCCGCCGCCTCATCTCTCCACTAGGGCCCATGAAGGCCCATTAACTCCCCGAGGGGGTTCCGGTAACCCCCGGTACTCCGGAAAATGCCCGAACCTATCCGAAACCATTCCGGTGTCCAAACACAACCTTCCAATATATCAATATTTATGTCTCAACCATTTCGAGACTCCTCGTCATGACTGTGATCTCATCCGGGACTCCGAACAAACTTTGGTACATCAAATCACATAACTGACAATACAAATCGTCATCGAACGTTAAGCGTGCGGACCCTACGGGTTCGAGAACTATGTAGACATGACCGAGACACATCTCCGATCAATAACCAATAGTGGAACCTGGATGCCAACATTGGTTTCTACAAATTCTACGAAGATCTTTATCGGTCAAACCGCATAACAACATACGTTGTTCCCTTTGTCATCGGTATGTTACTTGCCCAAGATTCGATCGTCGTAATCATCATACCTAGTTCAATCTCGTTACCGGCAAGTCTCTTTACTCGTTTCGTAATGCATCATCCCGCAACTAACTCATTAGTCATATTGCTTGCAAGGCTTATAGTGATGAGCATTACCGAGAGGGCACAGAGATACCTCTCCGATACACGAAGTGACAAATCCTAATCTCGATCTATGCCACCTCAACAAACACCATCGGAGACACCTGTAGAGCATCTTTATAATCACCCAGTTACGTTGTGACGTTTGATAGCACACAAGGTGTTCCTCCGGTATTCGAGAGTTGCATAATCTCATAGTCAGAGGAACATGTATAAGTCCTGATGAAAGCAATAGCAACAAAACTAAACGATCATTTATGCTAAGCTAACGAATGGGTCTTGTCCATTACATTATTCTCTACTGATGTGATCATGTTCATCAAATGACAACACATGTCTATGGTCACGAAACTTAACCATCTTTAATTAACGAGCTAGTCAAGTAGAGGCATACTAGGGACACTCTATTTGTCTATGTATTCACACATGTACTAAGTTTCTGGTTAATAAAATTCTAGCATGAATAAACATTTATCATGATATAAGGAAATATAAAAAAGATTAGATTCATAGTTTAAAAAAGGATACGGAAATATGAAAATAAGAGCTTCCGTTCGTAAAATTTGTACAAAATGTCGACTGATTCGTAGGCGTGGATGAATTAGAGTCATTTGCTCTTAAATAACAACTTTATTATTGCCACTAGGGCATATTTCCTTCAGTCTCCCACTTGCACTAGAGTCAATAATCTAGATTACATAGTAATGATTCTAACACCCATGGAGTCTTGGTGTTGATCATGTTTTGCTCGTGAGAGAGGCTTAGTCAACGGGTCTGCAACATTCAGATCCGTATGTATCTTGCAAATCTCTATGTCTCCCTCCTTGACTTGATCGCTGATGGAATTGAAGCTTCTCTTGATGTGTTTGGCTCTCTTGTGAAATCTGGATTCCTTCGCCAAGGCAATTGCTCCAGTATTGTCGCAAAAGATTTTCATTGGACCCGATCCACTAGGTATGACACGTAGATCGAATATGAACTCCTTCATCCAGACTCCTTCATTTGCTGCTTCCGAAGCAGCTATGTACTCCGCTTCACACGTAGATCCCGCCACGACGCTCTGCTTGGAACTGCACCAACTGATAGCTCCACCATTCAATATAAATATGTATCCGGTTTGTGCCTTAGAGTCATCTAGATCAGTGTCAAAGCTTGCATCGATGTAACCGTTTATGATGAGCTCTTTGTCACCTCCATAAACGAG
The DNA here is from genome assembly GCA_021605145.1 of Aegilops bicornis. NCBI lineage: Eukaryota > Viridiplantae > Streptophyta > Magnoliopsida > Poales > Poaceae > Aegilops > Aegilops bicornis. Next base: position 422,306,981 of record CM038675.1, on the reverse strand, counting down.
AAACATATCCTTAGTCCTTTTCAGGTATTTCAGAATTTTATTAACCGTTGTCCAGTGATCCACTCCTGGATTAATTTGGTACCTCCCTAATAGCAAGGCACACATAAGGTCTGGTACACAACATTGCATACATGATAGAACCTATGGTTGAGGCATAGGGAATGACTTTCATTTTCTCTCTATCTTCTGCAATGGGCATTGAGTCTGACTCAACTTCACACCTTGTAACACAGGCAAGAATCCTTTCTTTGACTGATCCATTTTGAACTTTTTCAAAACTTTATCAAGGTATGTGCTTTGTGAAAGTCCAATTAAGCGTCTTGATCTATCTCTATAGATCTTGATGCCTAATATATAAGCAGCTTCACCAAGGTCTTTCATTGAAAAATTCTTATTCAAGTATCGTTTTATGCTATTCAGAAATTCAGTATCATTTTCGATCAACAATATGTCATCCACATATAATATCAGAAATGCTACAAATCTCCCACTCACTTTCTTGTAAATGCAGGTTTCTCCAAAAGTCTGTATAAAACCATATGCTTTGATCACACTATCAAAGCGTATATTCCAACTCCGAGAGGCTTGCACCAGTCCATAAATGGATCATTTGGAGCTTGCACACTTTGTTAGCACCTTTAGAATCAACAAAACCTTCTGGTTGCATCATATACAACTCTTCTTTAAGATATCCATTAAGGAATGCAGTTTTGACATCCATTTGCCAAATTTCATAATCATAAAATGCGGCAATTGCTAACATGATTCGGACAGGCTTAAGCATCGCTACGGGTGAGAAGGTCTCATCGTAGTCAACTCCTTGAACTTGTCGAAAACCTTTCGCAACAAGTCGAGCTTTGTAGACAGTAACATTACCGTCAGCGTCAGTCTTCTTCTTGAAGATCCATTTATTCTCTATGGCTTGCCGATCATCGGGCAAGTCAACCAAAGTCCACACTTTGTTCTCATACATGGATCCCATCACAGATTTCATGGCCTCGGGCCATTTTGCGGAATCTGGGCTCATCGTCGCTTCCTCATAGTTCGTAGGTTCGTCATGGTCAAGTAACATGACCTTAAGAACAGGATTACCGTACCACTCTGGTGCGGATCTTACTCTGCTTGACCTACGCGGTTCGGTAGTAACTTGATCTGAAATTTCATGATCATCATCATTAGCTTCCTAACTAATTGGTGTAGGAATCACTGGAACTGATTTATGTGATGAACTACTTTCCAATGAGGGAGCAGGTACAATTACCTCATCAAGTTCTACTTTCCTCCCACTCACTACTTTTGAGAAAAACTCCCTCTCTAGAAACGATCCATTCTTAGCAACGAATATCTTGCCTTCGGATCTGTGATAGAAGGTGTACCCAACAGTCTCCTTTGGGTATCCTATGAAGACACATTTCTCCAATTTGGGATCGAGCTTATCAGGTTGAAGCTTTTTCACATAAGCATCGTAGCCCCAAACTTTAAGAAACGACAACTTGGGTTTCTTGCCAAACCACAGTTCATATGGTGTCATCTCAACGGATTTAGATGGTGCCCTATTTAACGTGAATGCGGCCGTCTCTAAAGCATAACCCCAAAACAATAGCGGTAAATCAGTAGGAGACATCATAGATCACACCATATCTAATAAAGTGCGGTTACAACATTCGGACACACCATTACGCTGTGGTGTTCCAGGTGGCGTGAGTTGCGAAACTATTCCACATTGTTTCAAATGAAGACCAAATTCGTAACTCAAATATTCACCTCCATTATCAATCGTAGAAACTTTATTTTCTTGTTATGATGATTTTCTACTTCACTCTAAAATTCTTTGAACTTTTCAAATGTTTCCGACTTATGTTTCATCAAGTAGATATACCCATATCTGCTCAAATCATCTGTGAAGGTCAGAAAATAACTTGATACCACTTGCATGAGCCTCAACGCTCATCAGACCACATACATCAGTATGTATTATTTCCAACAAGTCTGTTGCTCGCTCTATTGTTCCGGAGAACGGAGTCTTAGTCATCTTGCCCATGAGGCATGGTTCGCAAGCATCAAGTGATTCATAATCATGTGATTCCAAAAGTCCATCAGCATGGAGTTTCTTCATGCGCTTTACACCAATATGACCTAAACGGCAGTGCCACAAATAAGTTGCACTATCATTATTAACCTTGCATCTTTTGGCTTCAATATTATGAGTATGTGTATCACTACAATCGAGATTCAACAAAACTAGACCACTCATCAAGGGTGCATGACCATAAAAGTATTACTCATATAAATAGAACAACCATTGATTTATGATTTAAATGAATAACTGTCTCGCATCAAACAAGATCCAGATATAATGTTCATGCTCAACGCTGGCACCAAATAACAATTATTTAGGTCTAAAACTAATCCCGACGGTAGATGTAGAGGTAGCGTGCCGACGCCGATCACATCGACTCTGGAACCATTTCCCACGCGCATCATCACCTCGTCCTTAGCCAATCGTTGCTTAATCCGTAGCCCCTGTTTCGAGTTGCAAATATGAGCAACAGAACTAGTATCAAATACCCAGGCGCTACTACGAGCATTAGTAAGGTACACATCAATAACATGTATATCAAATATAGCTTTCACTTTGTCATCCTTCTTATTCGCCAAATACTTGGGGCAGTTCCGCTCAAAGGACCGGTACCCTTTGCAAGAGAAGCACTCGGTCTCGTGCTTAGGTCCGGACTTGGGCTTCTTCACTTGAGCAAAGAACTAGCTTGCCATTCTTCTTGAAGTTCCCCTCTTCCCTTTGCCCTTTTTCTTGAAACTAGTGCTCTTGTTAACCATCAACACTTGATGCTCCTTCTTGATTTCTACCTCTGCAGCCTTTAGCATCGCGAAGAGCTCGGGAATTGTTTTATCCATCCCTTGCATGTTATAGTTCATCACAAAGCTTTTATAGCTTGGTGGCAGTGATTGAAGAACTCTGTCAATGACACTATCAACAGGAAGATTAACTCCCAGTTGATTCAAGTGATTGTGGTACCCAGACATTCTGAGTATATGTTCACTGACAGAACTATTCTCCTCCATTTTGTAGCTATAGAACTTATTGGAGACTTCATATCTCTCAATCCAGGCATTTTCTTGAAATATTAACTTCAACTCCTGGAACATCTCATATGCTCCATGACGTTCAAAATGACGTTGAAGTCCCGGTTCTAAGCCGTAAAGCATGGCACACTGAACTATCGAGTAGTCATCAGCTTTGCTCTGCCAGACGTTCATAACGCCCGGAGTTGCTCCTGCAGTGGGTTTGGCACCTAGCGGTGCTTCCAGGACGTAGTGCAGCAATGAGGATAATCCTCAAGTTACGGACCCAGTCCGTGTAGTTGCTATCATCATCTTTCAACTTAGCTTTCTCTAGGAACGCATTAAAATTCAAAGGAACGGTAGCACGGGCCATTGATCTATAACAACATAGGCATGCAAAATACTATCAGGTACTAAGTTCATGATAAATTAAAGTTCAATTAATCATATTACTTAAGAACTCCCACTTAGATAGACATCCCTCTAGTCATCTAAATGATCACGTGATCCATATCAACTAAACCATGTCTGATCATCACGTGAGATGAAGTAGCTTTCAGTGGTGAACATCACTATGTTGATCATATCTACTATATGATTCACGCTCGACCTTTCGGTCTCAGTGTTCCGAGGCCATATCTGCATATGCTAGGCTCGTCATGTTTAAACCAAGTATTATGCGCGTGCAAAACTGGCTTGCACCCGTTGTATGTGAACGTAGAGCTTATCACACCCGATCATCACATGGTGTCTCAAGACGATTTAATCAGAGCAACGGTGCATACTCAGGGAGAACACTTGTACCTTGAAATTTAGTGAGAGATCATCTTATAATGCTACCGCCGTACTAAGCAAAATAAGATGCATAAAAGATAAACATCACACGCAATCAAAATAAGTGATATGATATGGCCATCATCATCTTGTGCCTTTGATCTCCATCTCCAAAGCACCGTCATGATCATCATCGTCACCGGCTTGACACCTTGATCTCCATCATAGCATCGTTGTGGTCTCGCCAACTATTGCTTCTACGACTATCGCTACTGCTTAGTGATAAATTAAAGCAATTACATGGCGATTGCATTGCATACAATAAAGCGACAACCATAAGGCTCCTACCAGTTGTCGATAACTTCTACAAAAAATGATCATCTCATACAACAATTTATATGTCATCACGTCTTGACCATATCACATCACAACAAGCCCTGCAAAAACAAGTTAGACGTTCTCTACTTTGTTGTTGCAGGTTTTACGTGGCTTCTACGGGCTTCTAGCAAGAACCGTTCTTACCTACGCATCAAAACCACAATGATTTTTCGTCAAGTGTGATGTTTTAACCTTCAACAAAGACCGGGCATAGTCAAACTCGATTCAACTAAAGTTGGAGAAACTGACACCCGCTAGCCACACAATGTCTGAAGCACGTCGGTAGAACCAGTCTCATGAACGCGGTCATGTAATGTCGGTCCGGGCCGCTTCATCCAATAATACCGCCAAATCAAAGTAAGACGTTGCTGGTAAGCAGTATGACTATAATCGCCCACAACTCATGGTGTTCTACTCATGCATATAACATCTATGCATAGACCTGGCTCGGATTCCACTCTTGGGGAACGCAGTATTTCAAAAAATTTGCCTACGATCACGCAAGATCTATCTAGGAGATGCATAGCAATGAGCGGGAAGAGTGTGTCCATGTACCCTCGTAGACCGAAAGCGGAAGCGTTTAGTAACGCGGTTGATGTAGTCGAACGTCTTCGTGATTCAACTGATTCAAGCACCGAACGTATGGCACATCCGCGTTCAGCACACGTTCAACTCGATGACGTCCCTCGAGCTCTTGATCCAGTTGAGGCCGAGGGAGAGTTCCGTCAGCACGACGGTGTGGCGACGGTGATGATGAAGTTACCGACGCAGGGCTTCGCCTAAGCACTACGTCGATATGACTGAGGTGTGTAACTGTGGAGGGGGGCACCACACACGGCTAAGAGAAGGCTTGTTGTGCCATTGGGGTGCCCCCTCCCACGTATATAAAGGGGGGAGGAGAGGTGGCCGGCCCAAGGGGGGCGCGTGTCACGCCCAATATGCGACACTATCCTAAAGGGACTCGAAGGTCCCACCAAGGATAGAACCACATATTGACACGCTTTTGCAAGGTGGATATCATTACATCGATCCATTACAATAGATCGGGATACATACAAGGCATACAAATGCCACAAGAATACATCAATACATCATACATAGAACAACATCCGGCTACAGATGAAACAAAACAAAAGCTCAAACAACATCCACCCCGCTAGCCCAGACCAGGAATCTAACCCAAGATCGACGAAGAAGAAGATGAACTCAAAATGTGCAAACATCGCTCTCGCGTCATGATCATCGCATTACCTGTACCTGCAACTGGTGTTGTAGTAATCTGTGAGCCACGAGGACTCAGCAATCCCAATACCATGGGTATCAAGACTAGCAAAGCTTAATGGGTATGGAAAGGATAAGTGGTGAGGTTGCAGCAAGCGACTAAGCATGTATGCTAACTAACTTACGAGTACAAGAGTAAGATGAGAAACTACACAAACGGTCGCAAACTAGTAATGATCAATAAGTGCTCCTGAACTACTTACGTTCAAACATAACCCAACCGTGTTCTCCTCTCGAACTTCGCCAAAAAGAGACAATCACGGTTACGCAACGCGGCTGGTGTATTTTAATTAAGTTTACTTCATGTCAGGACCCCGATCCTAAGCCACATCGATATAGCATGTAACACATCATATCACTTTGCGGCCTCACGCACGGTATTCCCACGGGTGCCACCTTACCTGGCTCGGGACCATTTGCGCCTTTTGGCTCACGTATATGATAGTGTCGCTAGCATCCATATGACAAAGAACCCGGGACGACATGACTAGTCGTGAACCAAAAGTGGCACTAACTTACGAGGACAGGCATACATGACCCAAAGAACGAACGGTTTGGTCATCGCTGAGTGAATTCGGGCTGTAACAAGCTGGGTTAGCAGGACTCGAATCCGGGCTGTAGCAGCTAACAGACTCAAAGACACCGCGTGACATTTCCCGAAGGGATGAACCACGAGATCAAAGAAGGACACATGCGGGCGATCTAAGTGTTCCAGAGCAAGAGTAACCGGGCTAACAGGACTCCGGTAAACCAGCCAGAAAGACTACCATGGCTCGAAGGAAGCACTAGACTACATTTCCCCATAAGAGAGGCTACCAAGGATAGACAACTAGGTTGTCGGATCCCACACATACCAAGCATTTCAATCATACACACAGTATGCTCGATATGTGTAAATACAACATGGCACCACAACAAAACTCTACGACTCAAAGTATTTATTCATAAGACTCCAAAGAGTCAGATATTACAAACATGTGTCTCATGACCCAGCATTCAAGTCATACAAGCAATAGCACATGCGGAAGCTTATCTTGTCTGGGTATAGACAACTACAAATGAAAAAGGCTGAGAAGCCTGACTAACTACAAGACCCTGCCGAGGGCACAAGATCGTAGCTGAGGTAACAAGCTAAACGTCGAAGTCCATGCGAAACTACTAGTGAGACTGAAGTCTCTCTGCAAAAACATAAAATAGGCAAACGTGAGTACAAATGTACCCAGCAAGACTTACATCAGAACTAGCTACATATGCATCGGTATCAATAAAGGGGTGGTGGAGTTTGACTGCAGCAAGCCAGCTTTGACTCGGTGGCTATCCTGAATTACGACTGCAAATAACTCTTTTGAGTTGGTGCACACGAGTCCACATATTCACCATATCAATACACCACTATGGATCCGCTCCCGTCTCCCTACGAGGACGCCATCCATAGCACTCACGCTTATCTTGCGCATTTTAGAGTGTCCACTTTCGTCTATGAACTGTACAGGTAACCCAGAGGTCCTTTACCGCGGACGCGGCTATTCGAATAGATGATGTTAACCCTGCAGGGGTGTACTTCTTCACACACGCTCTCACCACTTACCTTCAAGCGGAAGCCCAACGAGGGTGTCGGCCACGGCCTACCTAAACACTCAAGTCTCTAGTCCAAGTTTATCGCCTATTCAGGTTCCATCCGCAGGGAGTCCGGCCGAGGTTTCCACATACGGCCCCGAACGATGTGTACAGGGTTCCGCGACACCAAACGGGCGCCCGGCATACCCGGCCACGTGACTACCGCATCACAGCCCACCCCTCGTGCCAGCGCTGTGCACGGCCTCCAGCATACTACAAACACCAGAAACTACTTGCAACTCCTGGACAAAGGACAAGGGTGGTTAAGAAGCCGAGAGGGTCCATTGGTTTTGGGCCCAATGCATGGTAGTAGTTGTTCATGGATCACAAACACAGATCTCAGTTCCTGAGGACGGCTTCAATGAGACAACCCACCATGTACTCCTACATGGCCTCTCACCGCTACCTTTACCAAATCGTGTTCACACACTTAGCTCACACACAGTAGGACATGTTCATCACCATTCCAATTCATCCTCGATGAATCAGACCTGACTCAACTCTAAGCAGTAGCAGGCATGACAATAAGCATGAATGAGTAGGCACATCAGGGCTCAAACAACTCCTACTCATGCTAGTGGGTTTCATCTATTTACTGTGGCAATGACAGTCATGCAAGAGGAAAGGGGTTCAATTACCGCAGCATGTAATGTATGAATCGTTGTTGTCCTAATGCAATAAAAAGAGAGCAGGAGCGAGAGAGTGGGATTGTATCGGAATGAACAAGGGGTTTTGCTTGCACAGCACTTCAAGATACTATAGTTCTTCATCGGTGTCATTGATCACATCGTCGGTAGGTCGTCTACTGAGAGGGGGCAAACACCGGCAATAGAGAAGGAAACACAATCAATGCAATGCACAATATGATGCATGAATGTGACATGGCAAAATGAGTGTGTTGAGCTAATGCAACTAACCCCAGAAGGGTTTGAGTCAATTTGAACCAAGGGTTTAAATTCCAACTCAAGTTATGAATTTATAAAGTACATTATCATGTTTTGATCTAAACAGCAAGGTTAAGTTGATTTGTCATGCATGAAACCAGTACAAATGGATAGATTGGATTTTTCTGGTCATTTTTCATATATAAATCTTTTCATTCTGAGCTGTAGATTATTTTCTATGATTTATTGAAGTTTAACCCTTTTTCTGGATTTTCTAAATAACTAAAAATAAACTAATTCCAGAAAAGGATTTACTGCATCAGCATGATGTCATCAAGTCAACGGGGCGGTCCAGGTCAAACTGACCAGTGGGTCCCGTGTGTCAGTGACTAACTAAACTAACTAAACTTAGTTAACACTAACCTAGGTTAAACTAATTAAGTTTAAACCTAAACTAGGTTAATTAGCCGGGCAGGGCCCGCATGTCATTGACCCAGGGGAGGTCAACCCCCTGGTCAACTGAGGCTAACTCGCCGGCGGCTCGATGCCGGCGACGACAGGTGCGGCGATGAGCTCGGGTTCGCTCCTCCGGCGCCCAAATCAACGATGGGGAGCATTTACGAGCTGTTGGTGATCTCGCGCATCCAACGGTGCAAACGGGGCGAGCTGGGGTGGCCGGAAAAGTGGCCGACGGCGTGGTTTAGCAGCGGCAGTAGCTCGGGCACCTCGGGGTGGCGCTACAGAGCTCGGGAGGAGGCGCTGCGGGTGGCTACGGGCTCATGAGAACGTGCTGAGCATGGTGGTGTGCTCGGACACAAACTGCAGTGGCTGTGGCCATGGTGGCGACTTGGCCGGCGGAACCGAGCTCGCGGCTCCGGTGGAATCGGCGGCTACATGGTTCAAATAACGCGGGGTGGAGAGGGGTTAGTGGCAGGAGCTCACGGAGGTTTTAACAGGGAGGACGATGAACTCGGGGAGGCGTCGGGGAGGGCACACGGTCGCCGGTGAGCTCGGCGGCCGAAGCTTGAGAAGAGCTCGGGGAAGCCGCTGCAGGGCGCGTCCGCTCGTGTGGCTTAGCGGAGACGGTGTAGAGGTCGGCGGCGGAGCTTCTTGGCGTGTCGGAGAGGCGTGTGGAGGCCGGTGGCCGTGGTGGTGCTCGTCGGCGGCGGCGGGTGTGTTCGATGGTGCCACGCGAAGAGCAGAGGAACGGAAGGGGTCCAGGGGAGAGAGGGGAGAGGTGCAGCGGGGGTGCTGGGCGTCTCCGTGGCGCTCGAATGGGTCCGGGGAAGGAGGAAGCAGGCAGGGAGCTGGCCACGGAGATCGCGCGCGCGTCGACACGCCTCTGCCTACTGGCAGAGGTTGAAGACAGCCGCTTCGCCTGATGGGCTGGGACGCCAGCTGGAGTTGGGCCAAGTAGGTCTAGGTAAGTGGCCCAGTGGCCTTCCCTCTTTTATTTCTTTCTGCTTTTCTTTTGTCATTTGTTTTGATTTAGTTTTAGGAATTAAATCATTTTATTTCCTTCTGATAACTTTTGTAGGAACTAAATATGAATATTGCAGACCCGTTGACTACAACCACTCTCACAAGCATAAACATGATCAAACCCAGAACTCATTGAGTGTTAATCACATAGTGATGTGAACTAGATTATTGATTCTAGTAAACTCTTTGGATGTTGGTTACATGGCGATGTGACCTGTGAGTGTTAATCACATGGCGATGTGAACTAAATTATTGACTCTAGTGCAAGTGGGAGACTGTTGGAAATATGCCCTAGAGGCAATAATAAATTAGTTATTATTATATTTCCTTGTTCATGATAATCGTTTATTATCCATGCTATAATTGTATTGATAGGAAACTCAGATACATGTGTGGGTACATAGACAACACCATGTCCCTAGTAAGCCTCTAGTTGACTAGCTCGTTGATCAATAGATGGTCACAGTTTCTTGACCATGGACATTGGATGTCGTTGATAACGGGATCACATCATTAGGAGAATGATGTGATGGACAAGACCCAATCCTAAGCCTAGCACAAAGATCGTAGTTCATATGTTAAAGCTTTTCTAATGTCAAGTATCATTTCCTTAAACCATGAGATTGTGCAACTCCCGGATACCGTAGGAATGCTTTGGGTGTACCAAACGTCACAATGTAACTGGGTGGCTATAAAGGTGCACTATAGGTATCTCCGAAAGTGTCTGTTGGGTTGGCACGAATCGAGACTGGGATTTGTCACTCCGTGTAAACGGAGAGGTATCTCCGGGCCCACTCGGTAGGACATCATCATAATGTGCACAATGTGACCAAGGGGTTGATGACAGGATGATGTGTTATGGAACGAGTAAAGAGACTTGCCGGTAACGAGATTGAACAAGGTGTCGGTATACCGACGATCGAATCTCGGGCAAGTACAATACCGCTAGACAAAGGGAATTGTATACGGGATCGATTGAGTCCTTGACATCGTGGTTCATCCGATGAGATCATCGTGGAACATGTGGGAGCCAACATGGGTATCCAGATCCTGCTGTTGGTTATTGACCGGAGAACGTCTCGGTCATGTCTGCATGGTTCCCGAACCCGTAGGGTCTACACACTTAAGGTTCGACGACGCTAGGGTTATAAAGGAAGTTTGTATGTGGTTACCGAATGTTGTTTGGAGTCCCGGATGAGATCCCGGACATCACGAGGAGTTCCGAAATGGTCCGGAGGTAAAGATTTATATATGGGAAGTCCTGTTTTGGTCACCGGAAAAGTTTCTGTGTTTTATCGGTAGCGTCGGGACCACCTGAGGGTCCTGGTCCACCAAGTGGGGCCACCGCCCGGGAGGGCTGCATGGGCCAAGTGTGGGAGGGACCAGCCCGGGTGGGCTGGTGCGCCCCCCCCCCCCCACAAGGGCCCAAGGCACCTAGGGTTTGGGGAGGGGGCGCACCCACCTAACTTGGGGGGCAAGTTTCCCCTCTCCCCCCCTTGGCCGCCACCCTAGATGGGGGGGCAGCCGCACCCCTTGGGGTGGAAACCCTAGAGGGGGCGCACCCCCTCCCTCTCCCCTATATATAGTTGAGGTCTTGAGGGCTGCCAATACATGAGTTTGACCTCTCCTTGGCACAGCCCTACCTCTCTCCCTTCTCCTCTCCGGGTGCTTGGCGAAGCCCTGCAGGATTGCCACGCTCCTCCACCACCACCACGCCGTTGTCTTTGCCGGATGTAGTCTTCCTCAACCTCTCCCTCTCTCCTTGCTGGATCAAGGCATGGGAGACGCCACCGAGTTGTACGTGTGTTGAACGCGGAGGTGTCGTCCGTTCGGCACTAGGATCTCCGGTGATTTGGATCACGACGAGTACGACTCCTTCAACCCCGTTCTCTTGAACGCTTCCGCTTAGCGATCTACAAGGGTATGTAGATGCACTCGTCTCTCTCTCGTTGCTGGTTTCTCCTTAGATAGATCTTGGTGACACGTAGGAAAATTTTGAATTTCTGCTACGTTCCCCAACAGTGGCATCATGAGCAAGGTCTATTGCGTAGATTCTTTGCACGAGTAGAACACAAAGTAGTTGTGGGCGTTGATTTTGTTCAATATGCTTACCGTTACTAGTCCAATCTTGTTTCGACGGTATTGTGGGATGAAGCGGCCCGGACCGACCTTACACGTACACTTACGTGAGACAGGTTCCACTGATCGACATGCACTTGGTGCATAAGGTGGCTAGCGGTGCCGCCTACGCCACTTTAGTCGGAACGGATTCGATGAAAAGGGTCCTTATGAAGGGTAAATAGCAATTGGCATATCACGTTGTGGTTTTGCGTAGGTAAGAAACGTTCTTGCTAGAAACCCATAGCAGCCACGTAAAACATGCAAACAACAATTAGAGGACGTCTAACTTGTTTTTGCAGGTATGCTATGTGATGTGATATGGCCAAGAAGAATGTGATGAATGATATGTGATGTATGAGATTGATCATGTTCTTGTAATAGGAATCACGACTTGCATGTCGATGAGTATGACAACCGGCAGAAGCCATAGGAGCTGTCTTTATTTATTGTATGACCTGCGTGTCATTGAACAACGCCATGTAATTACTTTACTTTATTGCTAACCGGTAGCCATAGTAGTAGAAGTAATAAGTTGGCGAGACAACTTCATGGAGACACGATGATGGAGATCATGATGATGGAGATCATGGTGTCATCTTTGGTGACGATGATGATCATGGAGCCCCGAAGATGGAGATCAAAAGGAGCAAAATGATATTGGCCATATCATGTCACTTTTTGATTGCATGTGATGTTTATCATGTTTATACATCTTGTTTGCTTAGAGCGACGGTAGTAAATAAGATGACCCCTCATTAAAATTTCAAGAAAGTGTTCCCCCTAACTATGCACCATTGCGAAAGTTCGTCGTTTCGAAGCACCACGTGATGATTGGGTGTGATAGATTCTTACATTCACATACAACGGGTGTAAGCCAGATTTACACACGCGAAACACTTAGGTTGACTTGACGAGCCTAGCATGTATAGACATGGCCTCGGAACACAAGAGACTGAAAGGTCGAGCATGAGTCGTATGGTAGATACGATCAACATGAAGATGCTCACCGATGATGACTAGTCCGTCTCACGTGATGATCGGACACGGCATAGTTGACTCGGATCATGTAATCACTTAGATGACTAGAGGGATGTCTATCTGAGTGGGAGTTCATTAGATGACCTTAATTATCCTGAACATAGTCAAAAGATCTTTGCAAATTATGTCGTAAGCTCGCGCTTTAGTTCCACTGTTTAGATATGTTCCTAGAGAAAAATAGTTGAAAGTTGACAGTAGCGATTATGCGAACAGTAGAAAGCTTATGTCCTTAATGCACCGCCGCTGAGTTGAACCCCAAACGTCGATGCGTGGATGTTGCGAACATCGGACATACACGCTTTGATAACTACGTGATAGTTCGGTTAAACGGTTTAGAGTTGAGGCACCAAAGACGTTTTCGAAACGTCACGAACATATGAGATGTTTCGAGGGCTGAAATTGGGATTTCGGGCTCGTGCCCACGCCAAGAGGTATAAGACCTCCGACGATTTTCTAAGCTCGCAAACTAAAGGAGAAAAGCTCAATCGTTGAGCTTGTGCTCGATTGTCTGAGTGCAACAATCACTTGAATCGAATGGGAGTTGATCTTCCAGATGAGATAGTGATGTTTCTCCAAAGTCATTGCCACCAAGCTGCTAGAGCTTCGTGATGAACTATAACATATCAGGGATAGACATGATGATCCTTGAGGTATTCGCGATGTTTGACACCGTGAAAGTAGAGATCAAGAAGGAGCATCAATTGTTGATGGTTGGTGAAACCACTAGTTTCAAGAAGGGCAAGGGCAAGAAGGGATACTTCATAAAACGGCAAATCAGCTGTTGCTCTAGTGAAGAAACCCAAGGATGAACCCAAACCCGAGACTAAGTGCTTCTGTAATAAGGGGAACAGCCACTGAAGCAGAATTACCCTAGGTACTTGGTAGATAAGAAGGCTGGCAAGGTCGATAGAAGTATATTGGATATACATTATGTTAATGTGTACTTTACTAGTACTCCTAGTAGCACCAGGGTATTAAGATACCGGTTCGGTTGCTAAGTGTTAGTAACTCGAAATAAAAGAGCTACGGAATAAACAGAGACTAGCTGAAGGTGAGTCGATTTATATGTGTTGAATTGTTTCCAAGTTTGATGTGATCAAACATCGCACGCTCCCTCTACCATCAAGATTAGTATTAAACCATAATAATTGTCATTTGGTGTTTGCGTTGAGCATAGACATGATTGGATTATGTCTATCGCAATACGGTTATTCATTTAAGGAGAATAATGGTTACTCTATTTATTTGAATAATACCTTCAATGGTCTTGCACCTAAAGGAATGGTTTATTGAATCTCGATCATAGTAATACACATTTTCATGCCAAAAGATATAAGATAGTAATGATGGTACCACTTACTTGTGGCAATCGCCATGTAAGTTATATTGGTCTAAACGCATGAAGAAGCTCCATGTTGATGGATCTTTGGACTCACTCGCTTTTGAAAAGTTTGAGACATGCGAACCATGTCTATTGGTGTATACGCATGAAGAAACTCCGTGCGTATGGATCGTTTGGACTCACTTGATTTTGAATCACTTGAGATATGAAAATCATACCACATGGGCAAAATGACCTAAAAGCCTCGGTTTCAAGAAGATGGAACAAGATAGCAACTTGTTGGAAGTAACACATTTTGATGTGTGCAGTCCAATGAGTGCCGAGGCATGCAAATGAATATCGTTATGTTCTTACTTCACGGATGATTTGAGTAGATATCTTGTTGTATTTACTTGATGAAACACAAGTCTGAATTATTGAATGGTTCAAGTAATTTCAGAGTGAAGTTGAAGATCATCGTGACAAGAGGATAAAATGTCTATGATATGATCATAGAGATGAGTATTTGAGTTACTAGCTTTGGCACGCAATTAAGACATTGTGGAAATTGTTTCACAATAAATACCGCCTGAAACACCATAGTGTGATGGTGTGTCCGAACATCATAGTTGCACCCTATTGAATATGGTGCGTACCATGATGTCTCTTATAGAATTACCACTATTGTTCATGGGTTAGGCATTAGAGACAACCGCACTCACTTTAATAGGGCACCACGTAATTCCGTTGAGACGACACCGTTTGAACTATGGTTTGGAGAAACCTAAGTTGTCGTTTCTTGAAAGTTTGGGGCTGCGACGCTTATGTGAAAAAGTTTCATCGTGATAAGCTCGAACCCAAAACGGATAAATACATCTTCATAGGACACCCAAAACAGTTGGGTATACCTCCTATCTCAGATCTGGAAGCAAAAGTAATTGTTTCTTTAAACGGGTCCTTTCTCGAGGAAAAGTTTCTCTCGAAAGAATTGAGTGGGAGGATGGTGGAGACTTAATGAGGTTATTGAACCATCACTTCAACCAGTGTGTAGCAGGGCACAGGAAGTTGTTCATGTGGCACCTACACCAATTGAAGTGGAAGCTGATGATAATGATCGTGATGCTTCGAATCAAGTCACTACCGGACCTCGTAGGTCGACAAGGACGCTTACTACTTCAGAGTGGTACGCAATCCTGTCTTAGAGGTCATGTTTCTAGACAACAATGAACCTACGAGCTATGGAGAAGCGATGGTGGGCCCGGATTCCGACGAATGGCTCAAGGCCATAACATCCGAGAGAGGATCCATGACTTTGGAAGAAATACTTGATGGTCGTAAGGACATTGGGTAAAGATGGATTTTAAAAGGAAGACAGACAATGATGGTAAGTATCACCATTAAGAAAGCTCGACTTGTCGTTAAAGATGTTTTACGACAAGTTCAAGGAGTTGACTACGGTGAGGCTTTCTCACTCGTAGCGATGCTAAGAGTCTGTTGGAATTGGATTAGCGATTCTTGCATTATTTATGAAATCTTGCATATAGGATGTCAAAACATTGTTTCCTTGACAGTTTTCTTGAGGAAAGGTTGTATGTGATACAACCGTAAGGTTTTTGACAATCTGAAAGACGCTAAAAGTATGCAAAGCTCCAAAGCAATCCTTCTAAGGACCGGAGTAAGCATCTCGGAGTTGGAATGTACGCTTTGATGAGATGATCAAAGATTTTGGGTCTATACAAAGTTTATGAGAAACTTGTATTTCCAAAGAAGTGAGTGGGAGCACTATAGAATTTCGATGAGTATATGTTGTTGACATATTGTTGATCGTAAATGATGTAGAATTTCTAGAAAGCATATAGGGTTGTTTGAAAAGTGTGTTTTCAATGGAAAACCCGGATTAAGTTACTAGAACATTGAGCATCAAGATCTATGAGGATAGATCAAAAATGCTAAATGGTACTTTCAAATGAGCACATACCTTGACATAATCTTGAAGGTGTTCAAGATGGATCACCAAAGAAGGAGTTCTTGCACGAGTTGTAAGGTATGAAGTTAGGAGTTAAAGCTCGACCACGCAGTAAGAGAGAGAAAGTACGAAGGTCGTCCCTATGCTTCGCATTTAGGCTATATAGTATGCTATGTTGTGTACCACACGGAAGTGTGCCCGCCATGAGTCATCGAAGGGTACAAGAATGATCCAGATTGGATCATTGGACAGCGGTCAAAATTGTCCTTGGAGTAAATAAGGACATGTTTCTCGATTATGGAGGTGATAAAGAGTTCGGCGTAAAGGGTTACGTCGATGCAAGCTTTAACACCTATCCGAATGACTCTAAGTAGCAAATCGGATACATATAGTGGAGCAACCATTTGGAATAGCTCCAAGTGGAACATGGTAGCAGCATCTACAATATGACATAAAGTTTTGCAAAATACATAGGGATCTGAATATTGCAGACCCGTTGACTACAACCACTCTCACAAGCATAAACATGATCGAACCCAGAACTCATTGAGTGTTAATCACATAGTGATGTGAACTAGATTATTGATTCTAGTAAACTCTTTGGATGTTGGTCACATGGCGATGTGACCTGTGAGTGTTAATCACATGGCGATGTGAACTAAATTATTGACTCTAGTGCAAGTGGGAGACTGTTGGAAATATGCCCTAGAGGTAATAATAAATTAGTTATTATTATATTTGCTTGTTCATGATAATCGTTTATTATCCATGCTATAGTTCTATTGATAGGAAACTCAGATACATGTGTGGGTACATAGACAACACCATGTCCCTAGTAAGCCTCTAGTTGACTAGCTCGTTGATCAATAGATGGTCACAGTTTCCTGACCATGGACATTGGATGTCGTTGATAACGGGATCACATCATTAGGAGAATGATGTGATGGACAAGACCCAATCCTAAGCCTAGCACAAAGATCGTAGTTCATATGCTAAAGCTTTTCTAATGTCAAGTATCATTTCCTTAGACCATGAGATTGTGCAACTCCGGATACCGTAGGAATGCTTTGAGTGTACCAATCGTCACAACGAATCGGGTGGCTATAAAGGTGCACTACAGTTATCTCCGAAAGTGTCTATTGGGTTGGCACGAATCGAGATCGGATTTGTCACTCCGTAAACGGAGAGGTATCTCCTGCCCACTCGGTAGGACATCATCATAATGTGCACAATGTGACCAAGGGGTTGATCACGGGATGATGTGTTACGGAACGAGTAAAGAGACTTGCCGGTAACGAGATTGAACAAGGTATCGGTATACCGACGTTCGAATCTCGGGCAAGTACAATACTGCTAGACAAAGGGAATTGTATACGGGATCGATTGAGTCTTTGACATCGTGGTTCATCCGATGAGGTCATCGTGGAACATGTGGGAGCCAACATGGGTATCAAGATCCCGCTGTTGGTTATTGACCGGAGAACGTGTCGGTCATGTCTGCATGGTTCCCGAACCCGTAGGGTCTACACACTTAAGGTTCGATGAAGCTAGGGTTATAAAGGAAGTTTGTATGTGGTTACCGAATGTTGTTAGGTGTCCCGGATGAGATCCCGGACGTCACGAGGAGTTCCGCAATGGTCCGGAGGTAAAGAGTTATATATGGGAAGTCCTGTTTTGGTCACCGGAAAAGTTTCGGGTTTTATCGGTAACGTACCGGGACCACCGGGAGGGTCCTGGGTTCCACCAAGTGGGGCCACCGCCCCGGAGGGGTCATGGGCCAAGTGTGGGAGGGACCAGCCCCAGTGGGCTGGTCGCCGCCCCCACAAGGGCCCAAGGCGCCTAGGGTTTGGGGAGGCGCACCCACCTAACTTGGGGGCAAGTTTCCCTTGCCCCCCCTTGCCGCCACCCTAGATGGGATTGGGGCAGCCGCACTTTGGGGTGGAAACCCTAGAGGTGCACCCTCCCTCTCCCCTATATATAGTTGAGGTCTTGAGGGCTGCCAATACATGAGTTTGACCTCTCCTTGGCGCAGCCCTACCTCTCTCCCTTCTCCTCTCCGCGGTGCTTGGCGAAGCCTGCAGGATTGCCACGCTCCTCCACCACCACCACGCCAGTTGTCTTTGCTGGGACAGTCTTCCTCAACCTCTCCCTCTCTCCTTGCTGGATCAAGGCATGGGAGACGTCACCGGGTTGTACGTGTGTTGAACACGGAGGTGTCGTCCGTTCGGCACTAGGATCTCTGGTGATTTGGATCACGACGAGTACGACTCCTTCAACCCCGTTCTCTTGAACGCTTCCGCTTAGCGATCTACAAGGGTATGTAGATGCACTCCTCTCTCTCTCGTTGCTGGTTTCTCCTTAGATAGATCTTGGTGACACGTAGGAAATTTTTGAATTTCTACTACGTTCCCCAACAGTAAATAGTTATTGATTTAATTCAAAGGCCCTAAATAAATATCTCTGAGATTTCAAAAATATTGTTTTGAGTTTTACCTCTTGCCAGTATTTTCAGAGACTAAGAGGAACATTTTCTTGGACCTCTTTGAAGAGATTTTAATGTTGTTTATTTTTAAAAGGTTTCTGAGGCTTTGAAAATTCCCTCAATTCAAATTTTAGAATTTAGACACGATGATCATGCAAGGACAAGCTAAGGCTAAACTAGGGTTGTGACACTTCAAGTCTTCTACAACCGGATATTAACAAATTCCCATCTGCCACATAACCGCGGGCACGGCTATCGAAAGATTAAACCCTGCAAGGGTATCCCAACTTAGCCCATGACAAGCTCATGATCCGCGGAGACAATCCTCCATCGCGGAAACCTCCGATCAGACTCGGAATCCCAGTGCACAAGACATTTCGACAATGGTAAAACTAAACCAGCAAAGCCTCCCGGCGTGTCGATACCCTGATAGTAGCCGCGCGTATCTAGTCTCAGGACACGTCCGGATGGGTCAGCCTACAGGTTTATACCAAACACCTCGAGTTTCCGTGAGGGGGCCCCACAGTCTGCCCGTTTGGGACCAACACCATCAGCACTGGCCCACCCCGTATGTAGAAAAATCCTCGGGTTCGCGATGCCCTATGCCAATTAATTATTAGGTTCAAGTATTAGTATGGCAAATGTTAAAACCAAAGTTGGGCCTTGCTCGAAGAGTTTTATTCAAAGCGAAACATCGAGAGGGTCCCATACCGTCATCGTGTTAGGGACGCAAAATCAAGGAACATAACACTGGTATGACGGAAACTAGGGCGGCAAGAGTGGAACAGAACACCAGGCATAAGGACGAGCCTTCCACCCTTTACCAAGTATAGACGTGCATTAATTAAGTAAGAGATATTGTGATATCCCAAGATATACATGAAATCCATGTCCCAACATGGAACAACCTGCAACTGCACCTGCAACTAGCAACGCTATAAGAGGGGCTGAGCAAACCGGTAACATAGTCAAACAACGGTTTGCTAGGAAGGGTGAAAAAGGTTAGGGTTTTCATGGCAATACGGAGGCTTGATAAACAAGTGGTAGGTAGCGCGACATAGCAATAGCATCGAGACAACTAGCATAGCAAAGATAGTAGTGAGATCCAAGGTGACGGTCATCTTGCTCAAATCGCGCTTAGGAAGAAGAACGAGTCCATGAAGAATACGAGACAACGTAGTCGAACGGATCCTCACAATCGCAACGGGACCGGAACTATCAAGAAGAAGTACAACCGGAAAGAAGCAAACAACCTGGTAAACAACCATCACATAAACATGGCATGATGCACAATCAAGTATGATGCATGTCCGGTTTAATGAGGCATGGCATGGCAAAGTGCAACAAACAATACTACAAGTTAAGTGGAGCTCAATATGCAACGGGTTGCATATTGGAGAAACACCACATTTAATTATTTAGTTAACTCTTGTTTATGCTACTCAACAATATTAAATGTTGTTTAACATGGTAAGAGGTGAAGCATAATTAAATTAACTATTTAGGCAAGTTTAAATGAGGCCAGAAATTAACAAATAACAATTCTGGTAAATCCTCGTGTGCATATAGCAATTTAATGCAAACAACAATTTTAAACATTTTAATGTTGTTACCATGATGCGAATGACATATACAAGGTTGGATGCAATTTTTATGAAAATGTTGACATGAAGCATTTGGTCACCATGGCGGAAAGAATTGGGTGCCACGGCGACGAAAACGGAACCGCTGCCACGGCAACATATTGGTTCCGGTAACTCGTTGAGAGACCGGTGCAAAAGAAGTATGACGGGAGCGTGTCATGCAAGGATGGTGGGATGATCCCGTTAACCGGGTGTCCCACATGACGGTGGCAAGGAAAGGAGTGACAACATGCGACGAACAAGTCGGGCACGGTGCAAACACGAGCATCTCATACAACAAATGCATTCGTTCACGAGCGGTCGTCTCGGCTGTTATACCTTTGAAGCGTGTATTTCAGGGCGTTTCACAATCATCAAGGGAAGTAGTGGTACACACGAAGGTAGTCGAACTTGACGGTTCCATTACACAGGTCTTCGGCGATGGTAATGGTACACGGGTCGAAGAGGAACTTGGAGTATCCACGCGTAGGGGTACTTGGCGATCGACGGACGTCGTGGTACTTGTCGGTCCGGGTCCTGGCGTATCCGGTGCACACAAAAATTCACACTCGAGCTTCACAGAGACATCGGTTCAAGCTGCTCCTGCTCAGGAGGAGGCACTGCAAGCGTGAAACAGCTAAAGAGCCCCCGGTCTTGGTGTCCAGCGGCAGCAACACGGACGGCCGAACGGATGCATGGAGCAGAGGAGGAGGCTTGGGCGCTGGAGGGAGCAGCAAGGAGGCGCCATGGTGGTCCTGGACGGCGGGCGCTACCGCCGCCAGCAGGGCGGCGGAGCGAGCAGCAATGGACAGCGAGGTGGCGCAACGGCGGAGGGAGGCGAGCAAGAGGTTGACGCAGCCGTCTCCTCAGGCTAGAATGTGACGGGGCAAGAGCACGGCAACACGCGGGTCAGCGATGCGGTAGCACGGGCATGCAGAAGGTGATCGGCCGGATGCGGGCAAAGAAAGGGCGCTGCAAGGTGAAAGGGCGCCACGGGATGGAGCCTACAGAGAGAAGGAGCAAGGGCTTCGCGGCGGCGGCGCGGTAGGGAGATGGTGTGGGAGGACGAGGGGGAGAGGGAAATAGGTGGTGGGTGGCTGCAGGGGCAACGCTGGCCATCGAGGGAGAGGGGCAATGGGATCGAGCGCGTCTTCCTGGCGCTGGTTGTGTGTGGCGGCGGCGAGGGAACGAGAGGGAGAGAGTGGAGAGGTCGAGAGATGGGATCGATCGGGCTAGGGTTAGAGCAGGTGGGGGCGCCGGCTGGGCTTTGGGCTTAGAGGCCGGCTGGGCTGCTCCTTTCTAATCCTTCTTTTAAATCTATTGCAATACCAGAAAAGCAAAGAAAGAAAGGAGAGAAAAGAAATGGATGGACAAATAATTTGGACATTTGGATTATTTTCTTGGACGCACAAAATTGAGATTGACCCCAGAAAAATGGAGTGGGCAAGATTGCAAGGATTAAATTCAATGCATTTGAATTTAATCCAACTGGTTTGAACAAGGAGTAGGAATCCGAAGTTTCCAAAAATGTTGAACATTTAGGAAGAGCCTCAATAAAACGATAAAAGAATATGAGGACAAGTCGGAGACCAAGAATTGAGATAACAAAGGCATTGGGATTTATTTGCAAGTGTGTCAAAGGTAATTTCACAACAATGGAATGCTTTATAATAGCTCCATAATATTGGGAGGATAAGTTATTTAAACCTATAAGAATGCTAGCCAACTTGCCTCCACAATGCTCCCTCGATTTGGGCTTCGTTGGCCGTCCGATTGGGCCAGGTCTGGTCAACTGAGCTCTCGTGGTCGTCCGACCTTCACTGTCGATGAATTTTGTTTTTACCCTACGATGCTTTTCGTTGTCCAATGACTGGTGGGCTCGTCACAAGCTTGTATTGGCTGGGCGAGGCATCCTCATGTGCACAACCTACTCCTCCGGCGCCCGTGCACCCAATCCTCTCCTCCCGCATGAACCCTAGCCCCAATCGACAGCCGCCACACCGCTCGCCCCCACGCTTCCTTCCTCCACTCCTCCATCTCCATCCTCCCACGCCCCCACCCCTGGCATCACCTCATTAGGATCCCGGGATCCGAGATGTCTTGGCGCGAGGCGAAGCTTCTCGACGGCGGCGACGACTGGCCGGGCAAAGGGTGACCCCATGGATCGGTCCTTGAAAAAGAGAGAAGATGAGAGGGCGAGAGAAGGAAGGATAGGAGGGCGAAAGAGAGAGGAAAGAGGAGATGGATGTCCGGATGCGGATCGGTCGGTGTTGGCATTCACGGTGAGGTCGGGCCCGACCTGGCGGGGGCGGGGGTCAAGGTCACAGACGCGACTTGGGGTGCTGCGTAGACGTCGAGCGATGGGGATTGCATCCGATGCCAACATGCGGTGAGCTTGACCCAATATCTGCCTCTCCCTCCATGTGGCCTCCTCCACTCGTCCCTAGATTTGTCCGTGAGGTATGCCATGGTGGCTTGTTCACATAGCCTTTCCTTCCTTTTCTTCTCAGGCAATGAGGCATGAGGATACGTTGCCCCATCTTCTCGCAAAGTCCTCCCTAAGAACATCTACAACACTATATAAACATATATTTTCTTTGTCCATGTGATTATTCAGAATGTTAGCTCTACGGAGCCACTACCCTTGATTAGGTTCGTAAAATGGCGGCAACCATTGATTCTTTGTCCATGTGATTATTTGGGGATTTTAGCTCTATGCAGCCATTTCCCTTAATTAGGTTCAGTAAATGGCGGCAACCGTTTGTCGAATGGTTGAAGTAGGAAGCCAATTCGGTTAGGATGCATCCAATTATTTTTACTTCTCAATATGATGATGCGATCATAAAATTATGCATCCGTGCTACATCTCGATCGTATTTTAGTAAGACGCTGCAATTTTATAGATGTGTAAATGGATTGCTTGAGGAATGTGAGATCGTGCCTTAATTTGTACATCCATGTTCTTGCACAGTTTGCAGATTTTGGTCTTTTATGCTAGCTGATTTTCTCTAGAGCAAGATATATATTTCTGCAGGTTCTCTTGCCATTGGCAGCAGCGGTGAGCATAGAGGCAGCGACCGTAGTTGCCCGAGGAGCACAACCGCACGGGGGGCTGGTCCTGCTGCCGCCAGAGCAGAGCGGAGGAGGTCGATGCAGGGTCACGTGCAAGGGTCATGCCGCACAGGGCGCGATGGGGTGACCGGGGAGCGCTCGCCGTCCAGCAAGAGAAGGCTTCTTTTCTTTCCGTGCCGCCATGCGCCCGTCACCCATGCTCGTCCTCCGGTGAGCCCTCCTCTCGTTTGCCTCCTCCCTCCCCTGCCCTCTTCTCTTCCTAACTGCTCCTCCTCCTCCTCCTCCGATCTCTCCATTTTTAGTTTCTATTTGTGCTCCATTTTAAGTTTTTGTTTATGCTTTGATTTGTTGTATAGGATCAATGAAACTTGAAAGAATGGTCAATTGTGTAGGATCCAGATTTATATAGTTTTTATGAAAATGTTTTGCAGGCTTGTTCATGGAGGCGTTAAGCCAGAGATTTTTCTACATGGCCAACCCGGAACACATGATGAGAAGAAGCTTTTTTTGATTGACCTCGGGTTTAGTATGTCGTGGCAAATTTCTTGTGATAGATACATTATTCTTTGCTAAGAGTTGAGTAATTTTTCACACACAACAGATAAGGATTCTGCATAGCATTCTCTGCCTTAATTGTATTAAATACCTAATATCATATAAACAAGTACTCACTCCCACGATTTGTACTATTAGCATCAAGATGGAAGGAAACATCATCTCGACAACATGTTGACTATGATCAGAGGCGTGATATTTTTAGGTTTGCTTTTCCCAAGAATCAATTATTTTCTGTCTCAAATCATTTTTGCGACTAACTAATTATTACCTTCTTTTAGACAGTGGCACAATAAGATATGCTAGCGTGTATGCCCATTTGGGTCATACTGGTAGCGTAAGGATGAGCTGGAATCACTAGCATAGATCCTTTTAGTGATGTTAGTTAGCCATCTTTCTCCTCCTTAGCTCCATTTTCTCCTTGGTATTTGTTTTGGTGTAGGTCGGAGCTAAATTCAGTTTTGTCTACATTGAGCTGCAGGTTCTTTGATGCATTTTTAAGTGGAACCTCACTTCTCACGGTTTACCTGAACAATGGTTAGCTTGTTGTACAATTAAAATCAACAGAACTCATACATTACGCTTGGAGCTGCATGTTATATGACATTTCCCTTTCTTATTCTTACCGTCTCATGTTTTGCTAGAGAAAAATCAAGCATGAGACGTGTGTTAGAGTGATGGATTTGATTATTAAAAAGAATGATGTAATATATAGAGCACATGGAATGCAGTAGACACATGTTTTCAAACACATTCTTCCCTTGTTTTTTCATATAAAGGAGCTCAAGTACTTATCATGTGTGCTTGATCAAACCTAAGGTTATTACCAGATTCAGGTTTTTAAAACTACACACAATTTAAAATGCACATGCGTTCATATACAACAAGGATCCACAATTTTTTTGTACATTGGGTTTAAAATTGTTGGCATATAGTTGCCATGCAAAATTACTAACAATATTTTTAAAGCACACATGGTTTTAAATGCATCTCTATGCCATTTGGCGTCTACTTGCCGTCGTGAACCACCTCTCGCCGCAGCATGCTAGTCCGATCCTTGCACATGCACATCTTCCTCATGGGGCCATGGAACACGTTGAGCAGCAGTGCTACGAACCCCAAAAAACTAATATGAGATTAGTTAAAATCAGTTGAAATGAGGAACCTATAGTGCCGCCTTTGTTCTTTAGTTATATTCAATTTAAAATGAGGGACCTGTAGTGCCATCTCTGTTCTTCAGTTAAATTCAGCTGAGAAGAGGAACCATTTCTACGTGCTGCTCATGAAAATTAAATTAGTACTAATACAAATTCATCTATGGTTCTTGTTTATGACTTAGATATCTTTATGAATTCGTGGAGTGATGCTACATGTATTGTCTATCATGAAGAGATGACAACACTAGAGAAGCTGCTTTGTGGGCACTTGTTCTATATGCGTTGTTTGAGGTCATGGCTAGAGCACCAACATACTTGCCCCACATGTAGAGCTCCCATTGCCCCCCGGGACAATGGACGTGTTGCATCAGCGCGACGACATGGAGCTCAACCTGCAGTTCAGCTTGGTGAGCTTCCTTTTGTTGTTCTGTTTTTGTTTTGCATTTTGTACTCAACCATTTCTATCGTTGAGTGTTACATTCAGCAATTTTACCGGTCGATTGCTACATTCGAAAATATTTTGTATGTGATTACTAGCGATGAGGAAAACCATCTGCGAGCATTGGCGCTCTAGGTTCGGAGGAGAAACAAGTGAGAACGCGAACATGCGCCTAGCAAAACTTGAGGCCGTTGCTTCAACTACTTCCTTATATGGGAGATCCTTTGCTTATCCTCCAACAAACACCTTGAATAGGTATATTTTTCATCATTGTTGTTACTTCTATGTAATAGCCTCAAACGGTAAGCTTGTAGAGATTCCGCTTGGAATACTTTAATATGATCGTAAATTACGACTTTGGTATTTTATCACGGATCATCAATTTTGCAACTTAGAATTTGTATATACATCACATTCCTAAACTTACACCACTAGGCCGGGCCATTCAAGGTTCATGCAAGCCTCATTGCTACTACAGTTTGGTTCTTAGCTATGCATGCGACTATTCTAATCGACAAGACAGAAACCTATGGGAGGAATCAAAGGCACACATCTAACCTACGGGAAATGAGCAAACACGTCGAGCCACTACCAGATTCCCGCCCTTCCCTGTACATGTGGGCCCATCCATGAGGTATTAACCAGCCCCATGGACAAAGTCAAAACCCATTGCAAAGGTGACCTCATGCTGAAGGTTACCAAACAAAGCATCATGTTTCTCTACGAGTGTGTGATAAGATGATATGAACCCCTTTGTGGCTTTGTGTATGTGTTCAAATTGAAGTACACTGATGGTGCAGCAGCCCATTTGTTCCTTGTCTGAAATGGCATGTTCCTCTGGTTGCTTCCGATAAGAAAAGTAAGGCTGAGGTTGAGGAAATTCTTTGGTCACTCATAGGGGGAAATGGGCTTACTACTCTCTCTATTATTCTTTCTATAAAATAATAGATGCACACAGCTTGCAGCTTGCATAGAAACCCTTCATGAACAGAGGAATCCTTCCAAAATGTTACTATTCGTGTGTATACCCCGACAATATTAGGCATTCACATTGTCCTTTGCTTTGTTCGTTCATACTGCATTAGTTTTTTTCAGTTATAGCCGGTTTTATTTCCGATTCGAACCCATCCATTTGTCTTATTTTCATTTGTTTCTTACAAATTCTTTCTGATAAGAAGATGTTGTCTTTCAGTTGTATATTTGTTCTCTTGTTTTCATTTGTTTCTCATGCAAGGGTTCTCTCAAAAATTATTTTTGTAGGCAAGTCGACACTAAAAAGGTGATCTAGGACAAGTGGAAGGAGGGAAGCCGTCGTAAGATCGATAATAACTTACCTCCGCTCTGACAAGAGCATGCTCGTTCCGACCTTTTCTTACTAAAAGTAATTTATCTCATGTAAGTGTTTCCATTGGAACTATTGAATTCAAACTCCTAGATGTCCATGTCTGGTTGTAGGACTTTGTCCTGGCAGAGATACCCCCTGTGATACCTTTGTGAATTCTTTCACAGTTATGTAAAGTGCTGTTGGTTTTAACAAAATCTCTCTGTCCAAAAAACAATATAATTCAAGCTCCCAGAAGAGCTTGTTCATTCAGACCTTTACTTTCATTATAACTATAGCAGTGACCTCTTTTATTTGTCTACGTATAGATCATATGCATAAATAGTTAAAAATGGTATCAGAATGGTGTATTCTTAGATAATTCTTACAATACGCCTAAATGATCTCTATAAATTACAAAATACTAAGGGAACAAAATTGTTTCAAAACACTCTGTGTTTGAATTTGGACCTTGCACAATTTGGTTCTATGTTAATCGAATAAGATAATAAAATATGCATGCTCAAGTATATATAATATTCCCTCCATTTCTAAATATTTGTCTTTCTAGACATTTCAAATGGACTACCACATACGAATGTATGTAGACATATTTTAGAGTGTATATTCATTCATTTTGTTTCGTATGTAGTCACTTGTTGAAATATTTAGAAAGACAAATATTTAAGAATAGAGGGAGTATATTTGCAAAGATAAAGTATACTTCATTTTTCGTATTCAAGGGTTTGAATTAGTACCTAAGTTGTTTCTAAAGCCTACTTCTATTATAAGTCAAATATTTTCATAGACTTCAGATTGACATAGTATTTGTGCTTTCTCAAACATAAAGTTATTGAAAAATGTAAATATTTTCTCGCTACACATAGTTTCAAATGGGGCTATATGTGGCGTTAGATTTGTTACCATATGTGCTTTCCCACAACTAAAACAGCTAAATTTCTTTTCAATGTGAATATGGATTTAGCGTGTCTCTGCGCCATTTGGGGCAACGAGTTTTCAAGCACATATAGAATATTTCCAAGCACATAACCATATTTTCAATATAGCATGGTTTAACACATGAGCTTTCTGCTATCAATATTGAATATATCCTTGAAAAATGAAACTATTTTCATCGACGACATGGACTTTAGCGGGTCTCTACGCCGTTTGACGCAACGGGTCAACTAGTTTAACCTATAAACCCTCAAGAACCGCTAGGCAAGAGGAAGGTGCCCACGTCGCCTTTAAGAGCGTGTTCGGCAACTCCCCAGCTTCCAGCTTCCTGGAAATCCGCCATGGAGCAACACCGAACGCTTTTGCTCGAAGAAGCTAGCTTCTCGAAGCTGAGCCAAATCACAGTGCAAATTTGAAGGAGTTGGGGAAGCTGCTTGTTCTCGGCTCTGCAAAAACGTAGAAGCTGGAGTTGAGTGTTATTACGAGGTGCCGCCACCGCTTAAGTGACCTTTATGCATCGGTTCGATTGGTCCGTCCCGAACAACCCATATCTTCCCGCCGTACCCTCCATCATGGCTGCTGTACATTTTTTAAGGAGAAAAATAGGAGCCGATGCATGCCTACCGAGCTGGGCTTTGGTTGTCAGCCCATGCCAGCGATGAGAAGCTGCCAAGCATACCGAACGCGTACGAAATCGCCAGGTGAAGTGAGAAGCTAGCTCTAGAAGCTGGATTTGTGAAGTTTTAAGAAGCTAGATAGATTCAGAACACGCCCTAAATCGCGAGTGCCACTGTCTGTAAATTCCGTGCCCCGCCAAGGGCATTTAATCATTTCACACGCAGCATATAAAATGCAGCCCGCCCGTGCAGAAACCCTAGCCGCTGCCTCCGCCCGCACTCGCTTCCCCACCCACCCGCGCAGCTCTCTTCCCTGACCCCTTCCTTCCCCCCTCAGCGAGCAGCGCGAGGGAAAATATCTCCTCTCCCGTGCTCTCCCCTCCTTCCCTCCCATCGCGCCGCCGCACTCCCCTGCCCCAATCCCCTCCTTCCCTCCTGTCGCGCCGCCGGCTCCACACGGCAACTGACTCGGCCTTCTCTCCCCGGCGCTCGAGGTGCAGCAGCGGGTGCGGCAGTTCTCGGTCCAGCCGGGTCGGGCGCAGGTCACCGGCATCACGCGCCGCGCGCCATGATTCTGGATCGGGCGCAGATCTTTGCGCTGCCACCTCTCCTCCTCCTCCTCGTCCTCTGCTCTCTCTCTCTCTCTCTCTCTCTCTCCCATGCCGCCATCGTTGCAAGAAGGAGGGGAGATAGGTGCCAAGGACAAGAAGCAACAGGTTGGTCGCGATGGGCTTGAGCTGCTAGGGAGATGGAGGAGGCCGTCGTGGTTCGTTGTGGAGGCGGCGCCGCCAGCAAGCTGGTTGAGGTACGTGTCAGATCCATTGGTTGAGGTACGTGTCAATGTTTGGTTCTGCTGTTGAGCCAAAGAGAAGTGATGATGTTCTGTGCTGCTGGTTCTAATGTATAACCCGTAGGTACATTACTGAAGAGAAGGCTATGAGCCAAAGAGAAGTGATGATGAATATGCCATACGTTTAGTTGCTACATAATCTCTGTATGGTGTAAGTACCTATTGTTCATTGCATTGGAGGGAAAGGACACAAAGAGTAAGAGAGACAGACCAATACATGACTAGCTGAGCTTCATTTTTGGCTTTTCATTTATTAAGTGATGAAGGTTATTTCATATATATATGATTAATCGAAAGTTGGCAGTTACCTTTATGTTATTTACTCAAATGATTGTACTTAGAATTACCTTCAGACTTTGGTATTTCCACTCCAATTGGATTAATGGTTTGCACCCCAAGAACAATGTTTTATGGTGTTCTTATTCCTGATTTAGTTGTATCTATTATTGCAAGAGTTGATGATATATGGTGAGCTGCCTCACACCATCATTCAGTCTTTGTAGCATTTGAGTCAGCAAAGTTGCTGTAATCACATAATCTACCTAATCTTGACAAGTCATGTGTATATGTACTGGTAACTAATGGATTTGACAATACTTTTTATCAGCACTCCGTTCTCATGTTTTGAGGGCAGCTCAGCTTTGAGAATGCACTGAATATTTATTTGGGGAATAGTTTTTGCTCCATTTTTGTAATCATTTTGAATTGATGGTCTGATGGATATCATGCCTGTGCCTGTTTCGATTCTTAAGGACTTCAGTTACATTTTCCAAATGCTTATTCTGTTAGCCCAGAGTATTTTCAGATGCTCCAGTACTGAGATATGCTCATTCTCTTTTTAGGTTTGTGACCTTTAATTTTCTGTAGAGATAGTAGAATCAGATATATAGTGCGAGAAGACGATGGTATTGCCATGAGCTCTCGTAATGTGAGTCTATTGCCTGAGGAAAGGGAGAAGGTTCGTCTTCTAAACAAATTAACAAACTGTTTTCGCACACTTGTATTCTGACTTTTGAAGGGTGCAGATTTACCTCACGCTTGGCCTTTTTAGTTGGTGATGTGATCAAATCAACTTCTTTCCTTTCTCTTTCCACAGCCGTACGTGCCCTCCGCTCCCAGCTGCACCTCTGCTTTTCCCCTGCTTCCTCGCTTGGCAATTGGCATTAAGAGGTGACACATCAGGTCAAGTAAGAGCACACCAACTCTTGCTCCCTGTAGAATTTTTATGGCATAGTTGTTCATCTATATGGCTCTAGGGAAATCATTTGATAGATACTCCAATTATAAGAATTTTTTTGTTCCTCTAACTGAATCTCATGGAACAGTCCTGCATGAGAAGGTACAATAGCTTTAGACATTACCTGAAGCTGCATATCTTAGTATCTGTGAAATGTTTAATATCTTATATCTTGCTTGTGCAGTCGAGGGTGATTTGGAGGGCACCAGAAGAGAGATCATATCATATTTTCGATCATTGTGCTCTGGATCTTCTCCTTTCAGATAAGCAACCACACATTTCTATCAAGGAATTCATATATCTTACATTTCATTGCATATCCTTTCATTTTTTAATCTGTTATAGGCATGTGCTGTTGCAGAAAATTTGTTTCTGAGACACACCGGTTACTATAATTACGTGGTGTGGCGGGATGTGGAGTATAGAGATGCCGTGGGTTAGAGGATGGCCGTGGGATAAGCCGGAAAGGCTGGGCCGAGGAGAAGGAGCACTCAGCTATGGTGTCTGGTGTAGGGATGGGAGTAGGATCTGCGTGAGGAGGAGGGGGCGCACATCATGGCTTCGAAGGTCACGCCTTGACGGCGTCTACCCCCATCATCCACCCGCGCTGGTATGCCATGCTCCTTTCCCTACACCGCCACGTACGTTATCCCACTACAATTGTCTCGCCA
Organism: Aegilops bicornis; assembly: GCA_021605145.1. Lineage (NCBI taxonomy): Eukaryota > Viridiplantae > Streptophyta > Magnoliopsida > Poales > Poaceae > Aegilops > Aegilops bicornis. The sequence goes on along the minus strand of CM038675.1, from coordinate 422,276,058 downwards.
AGTTGCGCGGATTTGGGTTGAGGATGATTTGTGCCAACAAAGCTATGCTAGATATACTCCTTCCGTTCCTAAATATAAGCCTTTGTAGAGATTTCATTATGGACCACATACAGCGTGTGACAATTGACTGACCTTGTTATGTTTGAGAATTAGGCAATTGATTGTGCCATTTCTCCGCGTATTGGTACTTATTTTTAGAACTGGTAGATTTTAAGATATATTTCTGATGCATTACAGAATGCCACCAAAACAGAATAACTCTCCTGCCTGTTTCCATTTATTCTTAACATTGCTTGTTTTTCCTTAAGATGCTACACTAGACTGCAGTTTTTGTTGTCACTACAACGATGTATTTTTCGATTCCATTTGATGTCTACGCAATGCAAAGAGGGTTCAATGACTGAATATTGTTATGCTAACACATGTTTTGTTGGTGTGTGCTTTGTCAGATAAAATGCATGTTTCTCAGGAGACACAAACTGTAGTTAATTCCGAAGGAGAATAGCAACTTTTGCTTCTGCTAGGTACGTACTTAAATTTATTGATTCAACTATTTTTGCTGTTTCGATTTAGTTCCATCCAAGGCCACCAGCTAATTATAAGTACTTCCAAATAGTGATCACTCAATCTTCTGTAGCATGTATATACTGATGGTAGTTTCTTCTACTGAATATGTGAACCTGGAAAAGACTCTGCCCGCATGCATTTGAATGTTACCTTGGCGACGATCCTTAAGCTTGTCAAAAGTTGTGGATCGATAGGCATTGACAAAAAAAAGATCTAAGCTCTATGTTCTGAAATACAGGTAGAGCAGCAGCTATAGCACCCCTAGAGAGATTGCGTTGATTGATTCTCATCGTATATATAACTCAACTGTTTAAAGTATTCTATATACACTGAAATCGTGCTCATAATTTTTTAAAGTATTCTGTATGCACTAAAATCGAGCTCATAATTTTTTTATCCTGTACCTTTTCTGCTAAAGATCATTACACTTCTCTTCAGTACATCAATGTTACTTCCAAAGCAGAGTCCCTCCTAGAGGACAATTTCTTTTATCAGAAGGGTGAGTGTGTTGTATATTTTACTGTCCACTAAATCAACTACTTCTGGTTACATATTGTGACAAAATTAAGTAGGCATAGGCTTCTTCATTGATTCTTATACCGAAACTGAATTTGTATTGTGTTAATACATTATAGTCATCCTTGAAGGACTTGTGTTTTATTGCCATGCATGCTTAATAATTGCTTGCTGAAGCATTGGTCCTAATTTACCACGGGTTTCGCTCGGGTTGCGCTTTCTTTTTGTGTATGGTTGCTGGAGTGGCCATTGAATAGTGATTCTATCCATTAGTAGTATCTTGTCATTATGAACGTTTCTGTATTTTTTGTACATATGAAGGTTTGTGTATTTTGTTCTCAGCGGCGTTGCTGCATATAAATTTGAGGCAAATGATGATACGGTTCAGACTCACACTTTTCTGATTTTTATCTTGTCATTATGAAGGTTTGTGTATTTGTTTTTGTGCTGCACATAAATTTGAGGAGAATGATTTTCTGGTTCAAAGAGACAATTTTATCATATTTGAGCTGCCAGCTTGCTTCAGCCATGTGATACCGGAGCCCGAGGTTGACAGTGGCCAAATGACTGAACTTGTTCGCAACATTAATAGTAGTACTCTTGATAAACATAGCATTCCTGATCTTTTTGTACCATTCGCCTGTTTGCATGTTTATAACAGGGGAATTAGTCAAGTGTTACTGGTTCACTTGCTACAGGTGCAATATATCTTTGGTGTTATTGAATTTTTAACCAAGATATGGCTGGAGGCTGGAGCAGACTAATCCTAATCGAATTGGTCATCTCACTTTATAGGTGGAGTAATTGGTGAGATTTTTTCTGTCTCTTGTAGTTGTATTTTACTTTCCAAAAAATCTGCATGATGGTACTCAAAATTTATGAATGGTTTTATTGGCATGTCACGTTGTGGACCGAGATGATGTTCAGTAGACTCCCTCATCACCTTGCCAGTGCTATGGATCGCTCACAGCTTGAATCTGAATGTGCTTCTTCCGGTCTATGCACCCTCTCTTTGGTTCATTGGCCTCCCAAAACTACTTTGGTATGAAAGTAAAGCCTTCACTTACTGCCAGTGTAAATTGGCTATTTATTTTTTTCATTTCAGTAAACATATTCGTTTCTGGAGTGATCTTCATAACATACACAGTCAAATTTGTTTTTCTCACAAGCTGGATCATCGCATAACTTATTGGTGGTTGCACTAGTTGAACTTTGTTATAAGTTCTGGTGCGCATTGTATATCATAGATAAAGTGTATGTAATCTTATTGGTGAGTAGGTTTTAAAATGCTATAAATTTTAAATAATTGAAGCTAGCATTATAATGCTTCAGGTTTTTTCTTTCAATCAATCGACTTTTAACTCTCACTAATTGGTGCCCATGCATGTTCTGTTACAATTAGAGGTAATGTACAAGAAAAGGTAGATGTTGTTTTAGTTTTAAGAAATATATCAAAATAAAATCTATGGTCAGTCTAGGTTGTACTGATATATATGTTTTTAAGAGACTGCTCTGTATTTATTTCCTAGCAGGAATTCCATACCATTTCATGGCCTTCGAAACTTGCCTATTAACCATGAAGAACCACTTTAGTTTTCTGTGTACGTTGATCATTGTAGTGCAGTGTTTGATATGTTACCAATAGCCTTTCCCTTGGCTCTTCCTCTCTATTTAGTTATTCCTCGAATCGAGTGCATAGTTATTTTGCCTATTGCAGGTTTTGTTTATCGTTATAATTGTGTACTCACTTTGTTCTATGATATAAAGGCATATTAGTTATTCCTTTATCATGCCTATAATGTTCTAAACTTTGAAATCATATGGGATAAAGATCATGTCTCTTTTTATTTTGACATGGCCACCTTTATCGTTATACAATATTTTTTATGAGAAACATTGCAGATATTATTTACAGATGCAAATTTGCAAGTTAAATTTATCAGGACTTGAAACTTTGTAGTCACTGCATGTTCTCTTATATACTCTGTCATGGTGTACTTCATTTTAAGCTTCAGAACTAGGAGATTGGTTTAGAGGTTATGTGCCTTTGTTTTGTAGTAAATTGTGGATGTCAATGTCAGTTCTGCTGCAAAGTTGGGGAAAGAATTGCAGTGACAATCAAGTTTTGTCCGAGCACACAACATCAGCGACGTGATGATGAAGCAATGGCATTGTCTGGCTATTCATACAATTCTATAGAAGATGCAATGGACGTTCCAACTGCTCGAGTAATGAAATATATGGAGACCGTGCGTGCCAAGGTATTGAAAGACTATAGTTACAACAAGCTGCAACAAAGGAAAGAGAACTGTATCTGATTGATTTGTTAGGACAAAGAAAAAGAAATCAAAGAACAGGCTCTGAAGATTAGAGAACTTAGCAAGGACTTTGCAGACTACTTATATCAGGTTAAAAGCACTTCTGAGATTCACCGCCCAGCTAAAGGAAGTGTATGCTCAGCCAATTCCATAAGTGGTCGCGAGCTCAAGAAAGCGGCTATAGATATTCACAATGCAATTGCTCATCTTGGCCAGTTGAGTGAAAACAAAATGCAGGTAATCCAAAACACATCGGTATATCCACTTAGGAGAGGATCTATTTCCACGGCCTATGTGCCTTCAGAAGATGCCGATACTACCAGCTACAGCAGCCTTCTCTGAATATCAAGTGATTACCTTTGTCTTGAGAAGATCACTGCCATAGTTCATCTGCCAGTCTTTCCAGAGCTTCTTCTATCACGTTGATGGACTTTGAACTTAAGCTATCCCCGGCTATGTATGTTAATAGCTATGGCAATTACATGTATAGATTAAACCATCAGCTACGTTCTATGTTGCGTGGCAATGCCAGTAGTCTCTCAATGTAATATGCAGCAGCTTATTATGTATTTCCTGCGAACATATGTTCATTATTAATAAACCTACCATGCATTGTAATATATAACGCTATGTATGAACATCATATCTAAGTATCATTTTCCTTACGCTTCAAAAATTTATGATTGGTCTGTTAATATTCTTATTTGCTTGGTTCGAATGCTTGGTTTCCTCTCGCCCTACAATCCACACTGCATTATATTTCCAGTTACATCTCCTACTTACTCACTACTAACCTTCTTTTTAATTCGCTTCTTGCGCCATTGGCGCAACCGGGTCATCTAGTAAAGAGAAGTCACCCTTCCCTCGATTTAAATAGATCAATGATCTATGCAATTTATTTAGTTGGATTTTAAAAAGGGGTGCAAGATGACATGATGCAAAGATGCAGACTAAGGCATAACCTAGTGGTGGGAAGGGGCTGATGCCTTCCCACCCACCCAGGTTCAAGTCATGATACTTGTAATTTGGGTTTGTTGCACCAATTATACTGTAAGGGGTTCCCTTACAGTCTTTCTGTCAAAAAACATGATGCAAAGATGAATGCAACGAACCAAACAAATCACACGACGAATCTCAGAATCCATGGAAGGCATCTGAAGCTCCGGTCTTGGGGCGTCACAACTCTCCTTCACTTACAAGAGATCTCGACCCGAGATCTAAGTATGGCACCAGGGAGAAACGGAAGAGGAGGAGGTAAGACAAAGTTGCTTCTTGGACAAACGAGTGAAACCAATGAACCTTGAGAGGTTGAAAACTTGAAAGAAAGAACACAACAGAGTTGAACGGAATTGGGAGCACTCCGGTAGAAAAGAGAAACAAGGAACACCATGTGAATCTTGGAGGTTGCAAAGTTATGAATGACTAGCACAATGGACAAGAAGGAATTGAAACTACTCTAAGAAACAAGGAAGAACAAATTCAAGCAACACTCCGGTTGAAAAGAGAAGCAAAGCTTGATAAGATGGGAAGAAATTGAAGAGATGACACAACACTCCAGTTAAAAGGATAAGCAAAGAAAAGAACATGATCTTGGCAAAACGAGATGATGGGACGAAGAGAGCAACATCACAATGCCTCCGAAAGAAATGAAAGAATGGAATGAAAAGAATTGAGAAGAGAAAACATCCTCTACCACAATTAAATTGGAAAAGCATCCTTACGAAGAAGGGTTGAACGGAGTTGTTGGAAAATCAACAACAAAATATATGATTTCCATTGGTCTTATGGAAAACATCCCAAAATTATAAGGTGAAGACCAGCCACTAACGGAATCAATTAATTGCTTGAGAGCAACACGGAGATGAAAACTCTTTCGCCGAGAGGATAGGAGAAACCTTGGATCATTGATAAGCACCAGAAATGGCAACATTCCTTAGGGAAGGCTATAAGTGAAATCTATACCAAGATAACACCAACGAAGGGATTGATAGGTTTAAAATATGTCACTCTTGAAAACTTGCGAATCATGAAACACGAAGGAAAATTATCAAGAATGACATAACACCACCTCAAAAGATAATGGAGAAGAATTGCAGTTCGGAATGCAAGATGAAGAATGCTTGAGCTCCTCCAATAAGAATCTTGGCGAACACTTCGAGAAGGAATTAAATCCTTGATGAACCACCATGAAGAAACTCTCTAAGAACTCCGGATAGATAAAAAGATGGTCGCAAAGAAAAGGAAGCTTGAAAAGAATAATATGAATCCTTGCATTGATTTAGATGGAGCTTCGAAATGACATAATTTAAATAACTTGGAGCTCCGGTAAAGAAAGATGGAACCCTTCGAATCGAGGATTTATTCATCATGAACAAACTCCAAAAAGAAGGAATTAAATCACTTTGAGGAAAATAAGAATAAGATTTCTGTTATGCTTATCCTTCACCAAATTAAATTGATGACAAGCAAAGGATTTGACATACTAGTTATTCTCATTGAAAAAGGATTGAGGAGAGATATAGCGCAAACTTGGGAAAATCTTGAACGAATCACCGGCAGGACTTTGGGAAGAACGAAAGAATTGATACGTTAACAGAGGAAGAGAAATCTTGAATGAACCACCGTAAGAATTGAAAACGAATGAAGAAAACAGAACGAATCACCCGGAAGAATTAGAAAACAAACGAAGATACTTGGGAAATTTAGATACAAGAGAATGAAGAGATCACGAGCTGACTAGGGAATATTTGAGCGATGCACCGATAAGATTTGGAGAACGAGAGCTAAAGGCTGAGATGAATAATTCTGAGATGATGGGCTCCGGAGAATCAAACTGAAAAGACTCCTGAATTGCTCCGGATGGGTGAAAAGAATTCTCACAATGGAAAACAATTATGAGAGGATGGCATAAAGCTAGAACCATGAATCTTTGAGAGAACGGACCAAGATTTGAGAGAAACTCTTCTTCGGTCTTCAAAATCCGCGAATGACGACGAGAACCACAACCATGAATTGTTGAGGCACTCCGGAATGAAGAATAAAAAGGTTGAACCAACGATGAAAAGAATGTGAAAGATCTTGGAGAAAGACATATGACTGATGACAATTCATTCTTACATCAAACTTTAAAAAGAATTAGAGAATAGCTCCGGCAAAATAGAAGAGTCAGGTAAGATCCTGGGAAAGAACCTGGGGGTTAGGGCTCACTCAAGAGAAACACCGTTGAAATGATTTTGAAGAGAGATTGCACCGGTTGAATTAAATGGCTTGAATGAGATAACAACCTCGAAATAACTCGAACGGATTAAGAATGGAAACATGAATCTTCTGAGATATCTTTAGCACTCTGGACATGAATAGAGAGAGGTGAACGACTATGAGAGGCTTAGATAAGAACTTCCAACATGGAAATCATGTGAAACAAAAAGGAAGAGATATAATCAACACCGAAAGCTTGCATTGAATCCACCGGGAAGAAAAAATGAGAACGGCGAATGTTGAACTTGAAGCTCGTGAGCATCTCCATGAGAAATCACCGGGTAAGAACATTGAAGGACAGGAATGATGAGACTTCGCATCAATAAAATGGATACTTGATTAAGAAACCTGGGTCCTTGAAGAAGGGTGGGAGGGCGAGAAAAACAAAGGCAACTTGGGACGGATGGAACAAACACCGTTGAGAAAACTTAGAATTGATCTTGCGGATGTTGAAAATGATCGGATCCACTTGAAGAGAAGCACATCAGTTGGAAAAGAATTGGCATGACCATTCGGCATGAATAAAAGGATTAATACTCCCATAGAAATATGGGAACGCCTCTTAGGACAGGTATGGAATCAACACTTGACTTTGAAGCAACTCGAATACCACAACTCAAAACAAAACAAAACAAGGGATTGGCTTGGGGAATAAGCCGGAAACAAACATATGATAGAGATTTCGCCCAAAGTGTTCGTGATAGGCCCCACGGGCATGACGTACAGCGGACGTCACGAATGACAAACAAGACATCCCCGAATCAGCATAGCCAAGGATTCTTTAAGACGCCTCACGACCACCGTAAATCGACCGTGAAAAATGAACCACTAGACGTTGGACCCCAATCTCAAATCATGCATCTGTCGGAAAGATATTCTATGAGCTACTTGAATTCCCACCTATTAAGTCCCGAAACTTTCTGGTTATGCAATCTGGTGTTGGGGATACAGGGGAAGCACAATATCTCACCCAACTAACAATCCCTACATCCAGTTGTATCCATCCGTCAACACATAACCAAGAAAACTTCGGAAATCATGTACCTCGACCTTCGAAAAGACTCCGATATACGAGCTGTGGCAATACTCCCGAACTCCCGCCCCAGTACTGGGTGGCGTCGAGGTTATCTCACCACTAACTGCATACAAGAGATTTTCAATGTCGGCAAAAGCTGAGGTATACCGAAACTTCAATGATAAAATTGTGACGACAACACCTCGGAGCTCAACTTCCCAGGAAACTGCCACAACGCCTAAATGTCAGGAGGCACCAAGAACAATGTTCTCGTCACAAAATTATCGGAACGACTCCAAGATACCCGCGTGATCCTAAAAAAAATTGAGTGAAAAACAGGAGAGTGAAGTCAAAACATCTACGCCAGGAGTCCTCACCAGAGCGACGAAGGGGCTGAGGAGTAAAAAGAAATCCGACACTCCGATATATATAATCCTAATACTCAAAAAGTTTTGTTCTAGACTCAACAACGGCCAACTAAGAACAATCAACTGGGCTCCTATGGTCGGTTGAGGCTCTGATACCAACTTGTCACGCCCAATATGCGACACTATCCTAAAGGGACTCGAAGGTCCCACCAAGGATAGAACCGCATATTGACACGCTTTTGCAAGGTGGATATCATTACATCGATCCATTACATAATAGATGGGGATACATACAAGGCATACAAATGCCGCAAGAATACATCAATACATCATACATAGAACAACATCCGGCTGCGGACGAAACACAAACAAAAGCTCAAACAACATCCACCCCGCTAGCCCAGGCTGTCGACCAGGAACCTAACCCAAGATCGACGAAGAAGAATGTCGGATTTCGGGTTCCGGCAGACCCTTGAGGTTCGAACACTGGGGTGCACGCGGAGATCTTTCCCCTACCAGCTCATGCGTGGACGGATTGCGAGGGATCTAAACTACGAACGATGAACAACACAAGAGACACAAGATTTATACTAGTTCGGGCCACCGTTGTGGTGTAATACTCTACTCTAGTTTGTGGTGTGGTGGATTGCCTCAGGGGCTGATGATGAACAATACAAAGGAAGAACAGCCTCGCGAGGGTCTGTTCTTGAGCTGGTGCGATGAACTGCTCGGGTGAGTTCACTCGCCTCTCTCTCTCTCTCTCTCTCTGTGTGATCTCGGTCCCCTTCTCTTCGTGGTGGCTAGTCCTATTTATAGAGGGAGGCCCTGGGCCTCTTCCCAAATAATGAGCGGGAAGGGCGCCAACAATTGGCCATTTTGAAGGGGAACATCTAGTACACTTATCCTGACTAAAGTTGGACTTCGGCTACCAAAGGCTCTGACGGTGACGCTGTCCCGGGCTCCACGGTGACCTCCATCCTGCCGTTCTGCTGGTCTTGGTCTTGTTGCACCGAAGCGGTAACCCTTGCCTGATGCTTTGGCCTGTGCTTGCCTCCTTTGCACCAAAGGGGAAATGAGGACACTGCTGGCCGGGCGCCTCACCGCCTTGATCGCCATGGCTTGCGTCCACAGGCACCCTCGCGAGGTACCCCGCCTTGATCTCTCCGCCTCCTCGCGAGCCTGCTCGACGAGGCTGCTCTGAGGGAGGTTCTTGTCGCCCCGCCTCATGAGGCTTGGCCCCTCGCGAGGGTCTTGAGCTTGAGTGAAGAAGCCGGGCCGTCTTGGGCCCCCATTTGAGCCACGCCGCAGCCGCAGTGTGCAAGTCTGGGGACCCCCGTTCCCAGAACGCCGACAGTAGCCCCCGGGCCCAAGGCGCGCCCGGACTTGGCTCAGCAGAGAAGCGAAGGGCAAAGTGCGAAGCGCCGCGAGCCCCAATAGCCTGCGGCCTTGGGCGCAGCGTGGCGATTGGTTGGTCGTGGGCGTCTCCACTTCCCCATGATGCCTCGGCAACCGCATGACTTGACAAGTCCCTGCATGCAGAAACGGGTCATGATTACCTGCGATCGTGGAGGCCGACGGTTGGCCTCCTCCGGCTATAAGTACAGAACGGCGCAAGCCCTTCCAGCCCGTCTCTTCTTGCTTCTCCTTCTTCTCCATGGCTCCGTCGAAGAGGTTCTCGACCGCGGAGAAGGGAAAGGCCCGCCAGGTAGAGCCTGACTCTCCCCCGGCCAAGCGCGGTCGAGGCCGTCCTCGCAAGCACCCTGTGGCTTCCGCAGCGGCTTCCCGTGGCCGTGGAGGCGATCTCCTGCGCGACGACGGGCGCCAGGATGTTGATGGGGGGCGCGCTACGACCGCACGGCCTCCTAGGCCGCGCTTCCACTCGACAGAGGTGCTGCTGGAGTTTGTCGTGTGGTCGGTGGAGCCGACCAAAGACTGCTCCGGCTTCCTGCCTTTTTAGGTGAACTTCCGGCCGGCGCCGGGCGGCCTCGCTCCAGCAGACGGTTCTGTCGCAGCTGGGCCTTCTAGGCTTCATTGAGGTCTCCGCCGCCGGAAGTGGCTCGACCCGCGGTGGCAAACGCGTTTGCCAGCGTGTGGTCTAAGCCGGCGGTGCACCCTGCACTTCAAGTTCGACGGCGATGCCACCCTCTACGTGAGGGTTTTTGGGGAAGACGGTCGCCGCGTTGGGTGCTGCCCCGAGGACGACGACCGCGGCCGTGGGCCCAGCCCCGGCGATGATCGGTATGAAGATGACAGCGCGCGCGTGCTCGGCGGCGCTCGGGGCTCGTCGAGCTTCGGCGGCTCTCCTTCGACAGCGCTCCTCCGGTGGTGGCGACCGGCCCGTGCCGCCAGGCGCTACTTTGGAGGGAGGTAGCGGTCTGCCACTGCTCGCGCTCGGTGAAGCGAGAGGAGTCCGCCTGAGCTCCGGAGGTAGTATGAGCCTTCGCCGCGAGTTGGTGCCAAGCGAGTCGCGCCTATTTTGTTCTTCTCCCTTTCCTGCGCAAAGAGACAGTAGTGTAGGGCCCCGCGGGGGAGTGCTTGGACTTTTGTTGTTAATTATCGTACTATTTCCGATATTTCTGTATTATGCTTTTGCGCCACACGCCTGCGCGTAGGAATTACTTAGCTCAGGGGGGACCTGTCGCGGTCTTCGCTTCCCGAGGCCGAGGCCTCGTCGAACGCTTCATGTCCTGCAGAGATTAGTCAGGAGAGGTAGCTTCCGGCCTCAGTTGTGGAGGCGACCGACCCAGGTCCTGTGTTCGCATCGCGGTGCCCGTGGGGCACGGACTGGGAGGGGTGCTCCCTTAGCGGACCCGGCTTGGGAAGCCTCAAACGATAGGGGCAGAAAACACTCGCGAGGGTGCCCGCGCTGCTCCCTCGCGAGACTTGCACGAGAGAAATCGAGGCAGGAGAGCGAAAAAGGCAAAGAGTCACAAGCCAAAGACGGCAACAACTTCAATAAAACTTCAAATGGGAATGAACAAGCCAACCGTAGAAAGCAAATGAAAGAGCCGCGTCCGGCACCTAATCTAGTCTTCGACGTCTTCTCACCAGCGCGGAGCTAAGTGCTGCCACTGGGCGTGGGAGGGAGCCCCAGGGCCTGAGGCCGGCGCTCCTGAGACTCCGGGGTGTGTACAGCCCCAACTCATTATTACATGAGAGTGTCACGGGCGGCGAGCTTCACATGCATTGGCCTTCTTCACAGGCTCCGGGCCTTTCTTGGGGGAAATGAACTTCACAGGCGTTGGCCTTCTTCACAGGCTCTGGGCCTTTCTCAGAAAAATGAGCTTCACAGGCGTTTGCCTTCTTCACAGGCTCTGGGCCTTTCTCAGAAAAATGAGCTTCACAGGCTCTGGGCCTTTCTCAGAAAAATAAGCTTCACAGGCGTTAGCCTTCTTCACAGGCTCTGGGCCTTTTTCAGGGGTAGAACTTCCGGAGATGCTGGATGTTCCACGCGTTCGGGATGGGCGCCTTCACCGAGTCTCCAAGCGTGCAGAGCCGGGCCTGGAAACATGAACAACTTTGAACGGGCCCTTCCACATGGGAGAGAGCTTATGCAACCCTTCCCTGGAGAGGACCCGTATGAGCACGAGGTCCCCTACCTCCAGAGTCCTGGCGGATGTTGCGACAGTGGTATCGCCGCAGCGCCTGTTGATACCTTGCCGCTCGCAGTGCGGCCTCTCGACGATGCTCCTCTCCTAGCACGAGATCCGTCCCCCGCACAGCGTCCTGCTGCGCCTCGTCGAACGCCAGGACCCGTGCGGAGCGACGCCTAACCTCGTGAGGGAGGACAGCTTTTGCTCCGTAGACGAGGAAGAAGGGGGTCTCGCCAGTCGACTTAGCCGCGGTCGTGCGGATGGACCACAAAGACAGATCGGAGCTCGTGCCAACCCTCGCCGCAGGCCTCGACTTCTTCTTGAAGGTCCTGGTCTTGAGGCCCTTAAGGACCTCCGCGTTATTCGCTTCGCCCGGCCGTTGCTCAGGGTGCGCCACCGAGGCGTAGCATATCTGTGTTCCAAGGTTAGCACATTACGTTTTGAAGAGACTACTGGTGAACTGCGAACCGTTGTCGGTGATGATGCGGTTAGGCACCCCAAATCGGCTCACGAGGCCCCTGATGAATTTGACTGCAGAGCCTGCGGGGATGGTGCGGACAGCTTCCACCTCAGTTCACTTGGTAAATTTGTCCACGGCGACGTAGAGGTAGCGATAGCCCCCTGGCGCCCGAGGGAACGGGCCCAGAATGTCCAGCCCCCACTGCGAATGGCCATGAGAGGGGTATAGTTTGTAGACCTCCCGCCGGCTGATGGATCTGCTTAGCATGAAATTGGCAGGCCTCGCAAGACTTTACCAGCTCAATCAAGGCTGCTAAGCGCCAGGCCAAGAGAACCCGCGGAACGCCTTGCCAACGAGGGTTCGCGACGATTAGTGGTGCCCACAGTCTCCGCCCTGTATGTCTTCCAGCAATTCCTTCCCTTGCTCTCTGGGAATGCAGCGCAGGGACACGTCATTCGGCCGCCTCCGGTCAAGCTCCCCATCCTCGTCACAAGAGGGCCGTGGCTTGCCGCGCCACATGCTCCGCCTCCTCCTCCTTCTCCGGCAGGGTCGCCTGTATCAAGTAGCTCTTGAGCTCCGTAATCCAGCACCCCTCATGAGGTTCCAATGCCAGGAGCAGGCGCGCTCCTGAGGCCGGGCCGCAGGCCGGGCTCCCGAGGCAGCGGCCGGGGAGCTCCTCCCGAGGTTGCGCCGCTTGACAGCCGATGGTGCCGCTGAGGGCCTGAAGAGTCGCTCCTCGAAGACGCCAGGCTCCTGAGGCAGCCGCCTGGATGCTCTCTTGGCGATGTCGTCCGCCTCTTGATTGGTGCCGCGTGGCACATGCTGCAGCTCCAGTCCCCAGAACTGTTTCTCCATCTTGCGAACCTCCGCGAGGTAGGCTTCCATGTGCTCGTCCTTCGGCTCGTATATCTTGTTGGAGAAGTTGACGAGGAGCTGTGAATCGCCCTTGATGATGAGGCGCTTTACCCCCAAAGCGATTGCGGCTCTCAGGCCGGCTACCAGGCCTTCATATTCTGCTATGTTGTTGGAGACCTTTTCCCCATGCTGGAAACAGAGTTGCATGGCGTAGTAGAGCTTGTCCTGAGTAAGGGATACGAGCACTGCGCCGGCCCCCGCGCCATGCCGGGAGAATGCCCCGTCGAAGTACATGATCCAGCCGTCTGCAAGCTTCGCTCCCGGAGAAAGCGACCGGTCTTCGCCTGCTTCGAGGCCAGGTGCCTCCGTCCATTCCGCCATGAAATCTGCCAATGCGGCCCCTTTGATGACTCTGGTTGTGCTGAACTCCAGCTGAAATGCTTGCAGCCTGATGTTCCACTCGGCGACTCTCCCAGCTGAGTTGGGGCTCCTGAGCACCCTCTCCAGAGGGTATGCTGAGACGACCTTGATGGGATGACCCTGGAAGTAGTGTTGCAGTTTGCGTGAGGCTACCAATAGCGGGAGAAGGAGCTTTTGGGGCATGGGGTACCGCGCCCTTGCGTCCCGCAGCATCGTCGGCCGAAGTACACCAGTGCTCGACAAGAGTAGGAGGCCGACGAGGCCCGTGCCCTCCGGAGGGTCTCGATGCCTCCCGAGGCGATGGAGCCCCAGTGGCTGGCCGCTGGCGCGGCCTCTTCGGCTCTAGGGACATCTTCCTGCTGAGGCTGGTCTCCATCTGCCGGGACCGTGACCTTCGCGAGGCCTTCTTGGTCTTGTGCTGCCGCGGCCGTGGCCGTGGCCGGGCGTGGCGCAGCCTTGATCTGGTGCTCTTCCCGTACCGCCACTTGGGCTGCGCTGGCGGAGTAGGGTGTGGCGGCGAGGTAGAGCACCAGGGGCTCAAGTGGGCGTGGCGCGACCATCACAGGAGGGCTGGTAAGGTACCTCTTGAGTTCTTGGAATGCCCTGTTGGCCTCTTCAGTCCATTCAAAGGGGCCCTTCTTCTTCATTATCTTGAAGAATGGCAGTGCTTGTTCTCCCAGCTTGGAGATGAAACGTCCTAGCGCGGTCACGCGCCCGGTGAGTTTCTGCATTTCTCTGAGGGTCTTTGGCGGGCTCATGTCTTCGACTGCCTTGACCTTTTCTGGGTTGGCCTCGATGCCCCTATGGGACACGAGGAAACCCAGGAGCTTGCCCGAGGGGACTCCAACACGCACTTCTCCGGGTTGAGCCGCAGGTCCACTTTTTTCGAGGCTCACGAAGGTTTCTTCCAAGTCCTCAGATCGTGGTTTTCGCCTCCGAGACTTCACCACAATGTCATCGACGTATGCCTCAAAGATTCCTCCCGAGCTGTCGGCCCAAGGCGATGTGCATCGACCCGAAAGGTCGCGCTACCTGCGCTATGCAACCCAAATGGCATGCAAGTATAGCAAGACACTCCGCACGGGTCGAAAGCTGTTTTTCCACGTCTTCTACCGCCATCTTGATCTGGTGATAGCCTGAGAAGGCATCCAGGAAGCACAGCAGGTCACACTCAGCGGTGGAATCGACGATCTGGTCAATGCGAGGAAGCGGAAATGGATCCTGTGGGCAGGCCTTGTTGAGGTTGGTGAAGTCGACGCCTTTTACGCTCCTTTCTCCCTTTCTTTGGCACGACAACCGGGTTGGCCAAAGAACCGGTAGCGGACCTCGCGAATAACCCCGCCGCCTCCGACTTGCGGGTCTCTTGGACGATAAAAGCTTGTTTCTCTGTGGATCGTCAGCCGCCTTTTGCTTCACGGGCGCACGTTGGGGCACACGTTGAGGTGATGCTCAATCACGCCTCGGGACCCTCGCCAACCGATCAGGACCCCATGCGAACACCTTCTTGTTTGCGCGCAGGAACTTTACCAAGGCCTCCTCCTGCTCGGGTTCGAGGTTTGCACCTATGGTGAAGGTGGCGTCAGTGGACCCGTCCTCGCTGACTGGTACCTGCTTGGTTTCCGCCTTGTTTTGAGTGAATAGTTGCTTCTTCTTGGATGGCGCAGCCCCCTTGGGCTCGGGAGCGTCAACGCCGGTGGGTCGTGCCGCTGCAGCCGCTTTGATAACATGCTTGAGCGCCTGCAGTGCCTCTCCAGTATTTCCCGACACGGTAAGGACGCCGCTGCTCCCGGGCATCTTCATGAGGTTGTACGCAGGGTGAGTTGCTACCATGAACCGAGCCAAGGCCGGGTAGCCGAGGATGGCATTGTAGGGGAGGCCGATGGGGGCGATGTCGAAGTCGATCAGCTCCGTGCGGAAGTTGTCGCGGGTGCCGAAGGTCACCGGGAGGCGAATTTGTCCCAATGAGGCGGTGGAGCCGGCTCCGACTCCGAAAAAAGGCATGCTGGGTTGGAGCCGCTCTGGTGGCACGTGGAGGAGGCTGAAGGCCTCCACGTAGCACGTTGAGGTTGCCCGCCGCCGGCGAGGGTCTGGTGACCGCCACCTCGCAGATGGTGGGGTGCACAAGATCGGGGCGCACCCGATCCGGCGGGGTTGGAGGGGTGATCGTCCGAGTTGAAGAGCAGGTCGGCCTCGGGCGCCACCCAGCCCGGCAGGCCTCCCTGGCGCTTGGAGGCGGCAGCGATCTGGCAGGTGAACGGCTTGACGTGGCGGCTCAAAGGTGGCGCCAGTGAGCCGCCCAGGAGAGCTGCGACGACCGGGGGCGCCGGCCCAGCGCGAGGGGCGAGGTAGAGGTCGCGCAGCTCCCCCCAACAGGTCTGCTGCCCGTTCCCCACCGGGCCGTTGGCGGCAGGCGACGGGGAACGGCGGGGGCGTCCGCCGACGGGAGCCGTCTGGGCGACTCGAGCGGCGCGAGCAACCCGGGCGCCGCACGAAGCTTCGGCGAAGGCCGCCATGGACACGACGAAGAATCACATGCGACCAGCGGAGGAAGGATTCCGGCGCACCCCTACCTGGCGCGCCAAATGTCGAATTTCGGGTTCCGGCAGACCCTTGAGGTTCGAACACTGGGGTGCACGCGGAGATCTTTCCCCTACCAGCTCATGCGTGGACGGATTGCGAGGGATCTAAACTACGAACGATGAACAACACAAGAGACACAAGGTTTATACTAGTTCGGGCCACCGTTGTGGTGTAATACCCTACTCTAGTTTATGGTGTGGTGGATTGCCTCAGGGGCTGATGATGAACAATACAAAGGAAGAACAACCTCGCGAGGGTCTGTTCTTGAGCTGGTGCGATGAACTGCTCGGGTGAGTTCAGTCGCCTCTCTCCCTCTCTCTGTGTGTGTGTGATCACGATCCCCTTCTCTTCGTGGTGGCTAGTCTTATTTATAGAGGGAGGCCCTGGGCCTCTTCCCAAATAATGAGCGGGAAGGGTGCCAACAATTGGCCATTTTGAAGGGGAACATCTAGTACACTTATCCTGACTAAAGTTGGTCTTCGGCTGCCAAAGGCTCTGACGGTGACGCTGTCCTGAGCTCCACGGTGACCTCCATCCTGCCGTTCTGCTGGTCTTGGTCTTGTTGCATCGAAGCGGTAACCCTTGCCTGATGCTTTGGCCTGTGCTTGCCTCCTTTGCACCAAAGGGGAAATGAGGACACTGCGCGGGCTGGCGCCCGCCTGGCCTTGATCGTCATGGCTTGCATCAGAGGGCACTCTCGCGAGGTACCCTGCCGTGATCTCTCCGCCTCCTCGCGAGCCTGCCTGACAAGGCTGCTCCTAAGGGAGGTTCTTGTCGTTCGCCCCGCGAGGCTTGGCCCCTCGCGAGGGTCTTGAGCTTGAGCTGATGAAGCTGGGCCGTGCTGGGCCCCCATTTGAGCCACGCCGCAGGCCGCAGGCAGGCAAGTCTGGGGACCCCCGTTCCCAGAACGCCGACAAAGAAGATGAACTCAAAACGTGCAAACATCGCTCTCGCATCATGATCATCGCATTACATGTACCTGCAACTGGTGTTGTAGTAATCTGTGAGCCATGAGGACTCAACAATCCCATTACCATGGGTATCAAGACTAGCAAAACTTAATGGGTATGGAAAGGATAAGTGGTGAGGTTGCAGCAAGCGACTAAGCATGTATGGTGGCTAACTTACGAGTACAAGAGTAAGATGAGAAACTACACAAATGGTCGCAAACTAGTAATGATCAATAAATGATCCTGAACTAGTTACGTTCAAACATAACCCAACCGTGTTCTTCTCTCGAACTTGCCCGAAAAGAGATAATCACGGTTACGCAGCGCGGTTGGTGTATTTTAATTAAGTTTACTTCAAGTCTTCTACAACCGGATATTAACAAATTCCCATTTGCCACATAACCACGGGCACGGCTTTCGAAAGATTAAACCCTACAGGGGTGTCCCAACTTATCCCATGACAAGCTCACGATCCGCGGAGACAATCGTCCATCGCAGGAACCTCTGATCAGACTCGGAATCCTGGTGCACAACACATTTCGACAATGGTAAAACTACACCAGCAAAGCCTCCCGGCGTGTCAACACCCTGATAGTAGCCGCGCATATCTAGTCTCAGGACACGTCCGGATGGGTCAGCCTACAGGTTTATACCAAATACCTCGAGTTTCCCCGAGGCGGCCCCGCAGTCTGCCCGTTTGGGACCAACACCATCAGCACTGGCCCCGCCCTATATGTAGAAAAATCCTCGGGTTCGCAACGCCCTATGCCAATTAATTATTAGGTTCAAGTATTATTATGGCAAATGTTAAAACCAAAGTTGGGCCTTGTTGGAAGAGTTTTATTCAAAGCGAAACGTCGAGAGGGTCCCATACCCCTCATCGTGTTAGGGACGCAAAATCAAGGAACATAACACCGGTATGACGGAAACTAGGGCAGCAAGAGTGAAACAAAACACCAGGCATAAGGCCGAGCCTTCCACCCTTTACCAAGTATATATGTGCATTAATTAAGTAAGAGATATTGTAATATACCAAGATATCCACGAAATCCATGTCCCAACATGTAACAACCTACAACTGCACTTGCAACTAGCAACGCTATAAGAGGGGCTGAGCAAAACGGTAACTTAGCCAAACAACGGTTTACTAGGAAGGGTGAAAAGGGTTATGGGTTTTCATGGCAATATGGGAGGCTTGATAAACAAGTGGTAGGTAGTGCGACATAGCGATGGCATCGAGACAACTAGCATATCAAAGATAGTAGTGAGATTCAAGGTGACGGTCATCTTGACTGAAATCCCACTAGGAAGAAAACGAGTCCATGAAGAAGACGAGCCAACGTAGTCGAACGGATCCTCACAATCGCAACGGGACCGGAACTATCAAGAAGAAGTACAACCGCAAAGAAGCAAACAACCTGGTAACAACCATCACATAAACATGGCATGATGCACAATCAAGTATGATGCATGTCCGGTTAAACGAGGCATGGCATGGCAAAGTGCAACAAACAATACTCCCTCCGTCTAGGTGTGTAAGTCACCTTACGAAAACCAAATAATCCCAAAACACTTAGGCACGGTACATTAACTTCTTGTTTTGTGACATATCAACCAATACGAGATGTGGGCCGTGCATGCTTTCAATGACTTGAGACTACCAAACATGACATGCAGTGGTTAGTTCATTGCATGCAATGCTATTAATTAGCAAAAGACATTAAGTTTTCTCGTTTTCCTCTCCACCTTGGTTGCAGTGCACAACGTAAGATACTTACACACCTAGACGGAGGGAGTACTACAAGTTAAGTGGAGCTCAATATGCAAGGGGTTGCATATTGGAGAAACACCACATTTAATTATTTAGTTAACTCTCGTTTATGCTACTCAATAATAGTAAATGTTGTTTAACATGGCAAGAGGTGAAGCATAATTAAATTAACTATTTAGGCAAGTTTAAATAAGACCGAAAATTAACAAACAACAATTCCGGTAAATCCTCATGTGCATATAGTAATTTAATGCAAACAATAGTTTTAAACATTTTAATGTTGTTACCATGATGCGGATGACATATACAAGGTTGGATGCAATTTTTATGAAAATGTTGACATGAGCATGACATGAAGCATTTGGTCACCATGGCAGAAAGAATTGGGTGCCACGGCGACGAAAACGGAAACGCTACCACGGCGACGAATTGGTTCCGGTAACTCGTTGAGAGACCGGTGCAAAAGAAGTATGACGGCGTGTCATGCAAGGATGGTGTGGTGATCCCGTTAACCGGGTGTCCCACATGACGGTGGCAAGGAAAGGAGTGACAACATGCGACGAACAAGTCGGACACGGTGCAAACGCGAGCATCTCATACAACAAATGCATTCGTTCACGGACGGTCGTCTCGACGGTTATACCTTCGAAGCGTGTATTTCGGGGCGGTTCACAATCGTCGAGGGAAGTAGTGGTACACACAAAGGTAGTCGAACTTGACGGTTCCGTTACACAGGTCTTCGGCGACGGTAGTGGTACACGGGTCGAAGAGGAACTTGGCGTATCCACACGTAGGGGTAACGCGTAGGGGTACTTCGATCGACGGACGTCGTGGTACTTGCCGGTCCGAGTCTTGGCGTATCCGGTGCAAACAAAAATTCACACTCGGGCTTCACGGAGGCATCGGTTCAAGCTGCTCCTGCTCGGGAGGAGGCACTACAAGCGTGCAACAGCTAAAGAGCCCCCGGGCTTGGTGTCCAGCGGCATCAACACAGACGGATGCAGGGAGCAGATGAGTTGGCTTGGGCGCTGGAGGGAGAAGCAAGGCGGCGCCATGGTGGTCCTGGACGACGGCGGCGCACCTGCTGGCCGGAGCAGGGGTGGCAGAGCGGAGCAGCAGCTCGGACAACAGAGGTGGCGCAACAGCGGAGGGAGGCGAGCAAGAGGTTGACGCAGCCATCTCCTCGGGCTAGAACGCGACGGGGCAGGAGCACGGTGACGCGCGGGTCAGCGATGCGGTAGCATGGGCGTGCAGGAGGCGATCGGCCGGATGCGGGCAAAGAAAGGGCGCGGCGAGGTGAAAGGGCACCGCGGGATGGAGCCTGCAGAGAGAAGGAGCAAGGGCTTCGCGGCGGCGGCGCGGTAGGGAGATGGTGTGGGAGGACGAGGCGGAGAGGGAAAGAGGTGGTGGGTGGCTGCAGGGGCAGCGCTGGCCGTCGAGGGAGAGGGGCGATGGATCGATCGCATCCTCCTGGCGCTGGTTGTGTGTGGCGGCGGCGAGCGAACGAGAGGGAGAGAGTGGAGAGGTCGAGATATGGGATCGATCGGGCTAGGGTTAGAGCTGGTGGGGCGCTGGCTGGGCTTTGGGCTTAGAGGCCGGCTGGGCTACTCCTCTCTAATCCTTCTTTTAAATCTATTGCAATACCAGAAAAGCAAAGAAAGAAAGGAGAGAAAAGAAATGGATGGACAAATAATTTGGACATTTGGATTATTTTCCTGGACTCACAAAATTGAGCTTGACCCTAGAAAAATGGAGTGGGCAAGATTGCAAGGATTAAATTCAAATGCATTTGAATTTAATTCAACTGGTTTGAACAAGGAGTAGGAATCCGAAGTTTCCAAAAATGTTGAACATTTAGGAAGAGCCTCAGTAAAACAATAAAAGAATATGAGGACAAGTCGGAGACCAATAATTGAGATAACAAAGGCATTGAGATTTATTTGCAAGTGTGTCAAAGGTAATTCCACAACAATGGAATACTTTATAATAGCTCCCTAATATTGGGAGGATAAGTTATAAAGAGAAGTCACCCTTCCCTCGATTTAAATAGATCAACGATCTATGCAATTTATTTAGTTGAGTTTTAAAAAGGTGTGCAAGATGGCATGATGCAATGCACATGATGCAAAGATGAACGAACCAAACAAATCACACGACGAATCTCGGAATCCATGGAAGGCATGTGAAGCGCCAGTCTTGGGGCGTCACAGCGCGCCATGCGGAGGAGTCCTACTTGGACTCCCGGTCCAAGTAGGATTCGCCCCCCCTCCTTTCCTATTCCCACTAGGAGAAGGAGGGAAGGAGGAGAAGAAGAGAATGAAAGCCCCCCCCAACCCTAGTCCAATTCGGTTTGGGCTTGCGGGGTGCGCTCCACCACCTGGCCGCTGCCTCCTCTCTCTCCTAGGGCCCATGAAGGCCCATTAACTCCCCCCGGGGGGGGGGGAGGGTTCTGGTAACCCCCAATACTCCGGAAAATGTCTGAACCTATCCGAAACCATTCACTACAAGAAATATGTCAACTTGTGACCACCATTATTGGTCACTGAAAGGTCACAAATTTCCATTTACGACCTTTTTGTGACCAAAGCCAGAAGGTCAAAAGCTGGCCGTCAGAATCGACTATAGCGACCTTTCTTCCGGAATGGTCAAAGACGCTATTTACCAATATATTCCTACTGTGGCGTTTTGGTCACTAGCAACCTCCCCAGGCCACGTAGGCATCCAGCGTGGCGATCTGACGTGGCACAAGATTCAGCCCGGTCCAATTGGGTGTTTTACACGGGCCGAGCCCATTAATTCGGCCTTTTTAATATTTATTTTTCCTATTAATTTTTGCTAGCTACATGGGCTGGCCCAGCTATAATTCGGCCTTTTTATTTTTGGGTTGTTGCCCGTTTTTTCTTTTTTTCAAATGGGTCCCAATTGTCAGGGTCTGATATGTGGGTCCCAAAATTTTTATTCTGGTTTGTGGGTCCTTGTTGTTCCTCAGATTTCAATATGCCAATAATTAAACAACCAATATTTAAATCAAAATAGACACAAAACAAGTGTAATACTTCAAATAACAAGAAGCAACAATCATACATCAACACACATACAACATTTCATTCAAAAACAGAGAGAAGATACATGAAATTCTGGAGTTCACAATGCCCAAATAACCTATCTATTATTACATAACTTGCTATACAAAAATGTCTTGGTGCTTCTTTGAACATCTTCTTTCGTCTTGAATTTAGGCAAAATATCTGCCAACAAGAAAAGCGAGCATGAGGATATAGTGAATAACAACAAAGAAGAAGTGATGGGGTGCATGAAAATTAAGAAGAGCTAGAGCAATTACGCATGAAAATTAAGAAGTGCTATTCAAGATGAATGCCATGAAGTTTTCGTGCACGTCATGCCAAGTCAGCCAAAATGTAGCATGCATGTGGGCCATAAAACATGATCACAGCTTCAAGCACCTACAACAAACTGACACAATAGATAAAGCCATGAAGTGATAATAATAAAGGTGTGATGAGAAACTTAACGCTCTTTTTAATTACTATGAGCAACAAAACATCTAGTTTCAGATACTCATTCATATACTTATTATATGCTGACATGGATTGTAGAGGTTAACAACAAAACTAAAACTGGAAGTTGTCATAAGCTAACAAAAAACACATTCCAAAACTATCTGTATAAAACATCTGTAATAGGAAAGTTCAAATAGGTTTATAAATGCACAAATAACTTGAGGAAAAGTAGCCAACTATGTATGAATCTAGTTCACTAGAGCATTTTATGAAAAAAAATATGATGTCCAAAGAAGGAAACAAAGAATGGGACAAGTACTAATTACGGATAACATGTCCAGAAGGCCATCCAATGGTTTCAAACCACATCCTAATAAACAAGCGACACTCTAATACTACTAATTACCAGCAGTAAATCAAATAGCCAGATGAAGCACCAGCACTTGATCATCAACACAGGGAGGAGCTCACAGTGGTGGTTTGTGCAGCCGATGTCCAATAGCCTCCGTTCGTCGCTTGCGAGCACCATGCACCATGCAGCCGATGTACAACCCAGCTTTCCGACCCATCCTGTCATGTCAATTATAAGTGTGAATTTCTATGCAATAGCAAAGGTTTACAAACTACTCACAGTCAGTACTCTTTAAGCCTATAACAAATGCACACAGGACCAGTACAACAATGCATGGGCAAACAGGCAATGCGAGAGAAATGAATCATCTGAACAGAACATCTGGGGAAAAGAGCAGAGCATGTGGTTGATGTTTCACTAGCCAGTGTAGCATAGGAGCAACAGAGTGCGACACTGCCTAATCTAGGAGAAACCGAATTCATTCAATAACTCTGAACCGCGAAATCTCCCTTTCAAAGAAACATAGTAGGTATTATATATGCTACGCAAAGATGCACTAAATTTTCTGGCGATCATGGCAGTAGGATGGCAGGCACATCGTCAGACTAAAACAGACTGTTATGTGCATGCAGATGCACTAAAAGAAACTAAAGACCATTTATCTTAAGGATTCCACATAGCTGCCGAACATGCTTATCATGAAATATTGCCAAGCACTTCATCTATTCAAAAGCAAGACTAGACAGAGCTGTGTAGACCATACACAGCTGCTGATACAAAATTCAAAAGCAAGACTGGAACCGGCTGTGTAGACCAAACGCAGCTGCTGATACTTCATCTATTCTAGATTGTGCGATTATTGATTAGAATTCCTTAACTATACATGTTTCAATTCGACCCAGATCAACTGTAGAGCATCACCAACCAAGACAGCTAATGCTAAGCAGCCATGAAGTGGTTTTGCTCTCTTCCTTTGTCTTGCGGTGAGAAATTTACCGACTAGCAGTAGTAGAGCAAGTCAGCTCGGCCAGCTGCAAAAGTAAACCCCAAATAGTAAGTAATCTTGGGCACTAGTCAGGGGTTTGTCTGCACTGTTTGATGTATGCAGCTGCTAAACTTGCTGCCTGGCATTGACTAGCGCGAGGCAGCACGGCCAACTGCAAGAACAAAAACAGGACAAATACTACCGGTGCTAGAAATCGCACTGCCATCAGCAATCAGCGTCTACCTTATAGATCTAAACAACCAGCGTCAAGTAAGTCCAAACAATCAGCGTCTAGTCATGCGATGATTCAGGCATGCGAAAAAGACACAGATTAGGATGGATATGAGATGATAGGGAACGGGTTACCTCGCACTGGAAGAAGAGACTGGCCTCGGCGGCCTCCAAGGCAGCTCGCCAGCTCGCGGCGTCACGGAAGGCGAGGACGGGGGGCTCGGTGGAGGCGGCGGAGGAAGAGGAAGGGACTGGCGCGTGAAGCAGAGGGAGGGGCGGGTCGAAGGGCACCACGGTGGCCGCCGAGTAGGATGCGGCGAGGAGGGTTGCGCGAGTCCTTCAGATCTCGCGATGGCTCGAGGTCGCAGCCAGATCGAGGGCTTGACGACGACCTGTGTGAGGAAGAAAAACAAATCGGGCATGTGTGAGCAACATCCAGATCGAATCGAAAGGAGAAGAGAAGAGGGCGAGAGAAGACCTTGTTGACGAGTTCCATGGTGTCGAGCGCGCGTGACGAGGGCGCGGATCCGGAAGCAACACGGTGGATCTGGCCGCCGCCTGACCTGCTGCTGCTCAACGGGGGGAGATGAGGACGAGGGCTATTGGATCTGGGGGAGAACGGGGAGGCGGCGATGGAGAAGGGGGATCTGGGAGAGAAGGGGGGAGGGCGTCAGGAGGCGCCCATGGCGTCTTGGCAGTCTTGTGGCGGGCGGCGGCTAGGGTTTCGGCGGGTGCGGGTGCGGGATTGGAACGATGGTGAGTGCGTGCGTGGGGTTTGGAACGGTGGTGAGTGGGTGCGTGGGGTCTGCGGGTACGGTGGGGAGTGGGGGCGTGGGTGAGAGGGTGAGGGGTGAGGGCTGCCGTTGGATTCCGGAGCATCCGACGGTTATGATGCACGATCCGCGTGATAGGCTCCTGGACCAATCAAAATGCAGCAAGCAATTTGAAGATTTTATGACCATCTAAATTGGTCGAAATCAATTAGATTAAAGATAAAATTTTTCATGAAAACTTCCTTTTTCATTTTTTGAGTGCTTAAAATGAGTATTTTTTAAAGGATCAATCAAATATTTTTCAAATGATACCATATTTTGCACAAAGTTTGCATTTTGGATTGGCAAACAATATTGACAAAGAGAGTTTTTATTTTCCTTGCACGAAAAATCAATTTTCCATTTTTCGAGTGCCCGAAATGAGTTTTTTTTGTGAAGGACCTACCATATATTTTTTGCAAAACTGGACCACCTCATTTTTATAAAATACTAGGCCATATTTAATACACATTTGACCAAATTGTTGGGTGTAAAAAGTTTTGATCCACCTCTTGCGAAAAAGAGAAATTCCCGCCGATTCAGCTGGAAACGGGTCAAATTTGAACTGTAGCTGCGTTGTAGTTTGCTCTTTATTTTTTTTCAAAAATCATTTCTAGGTACATAAGTATCTATTTAATCAGAGAAACACCAAAAAATTCCAAGATTCAACCACTAGCTAGGAACGGTCATTCCCGCCGTTTTGACCGCATTTTGAAACGGGCATAAAAAATTCAAAAAAAATCAAAAAAATGGGAAACCTTCGCATTGTGTCATTATATGTGGCCAAGTTCCCAGGAAAAATAACAAACTTGTAATACGGCAATTATTATAAAAAAGTGTTCTCAGAAACGAGCTATCAAGCGTGAAGATTCATGGCTTTCAAGCCAAATGATCAATCTTATGGCCACATTCATGGCATAGTTTGTTCAAATGATCTCATATTGTGCACAAGGGTGCATATTAGAATGGCAAACAATGTTGCCTAAGGAAGTTTTCATTTCTTTGGACGAAAAAACCATTTTTCATTTTCCGAAAGTGCAGAAAGGAGGTTTTTTTGTGAAGGAACTACCAAATAATTGTTGCAAAATTGGACCAAATCATTTTTCTAAAATACTAGGACATATTTAATGCACAATTGACCAAATGGTTCGGTGAAAAAAGTTTTGATCCACCTCTCGTGAAAAAGACAAATTGCCGCCGATTCAGCTGGAAGCGGGTCAAATTTGAACTGCAGCTGCCTCATAGTTTGCTATTTATTTTTTCCAAAAATCATTTATAGTTACATAAGTATCTATTTAATCATAGAAACACCAAAAAAATTCCAAGATTCAACCACTAGCTAGGAACGGTCATTCCCGCCGTTTTGACCGCATTTTGAAACGGGCATAAAAAATTCAAAAAAAAAATCAAAAAATTGGAAAACCTTTGCATTGTGTCATTATATGTGGACAAGTTTCCAGGAAAAATAACAAACTTGTAATACGACAATTATTTTAAAAAAGTGTTCTCAGAAACGAGCTATCAAGTGTGGAGATCAATGGCTTTCAAGCCAAATGATCAATCTTATGGCCACATTCATGGCATAGTTTGCTCTAATGATCTCATATTTTACACAGGGGTGCATATTAGAATGGCAAACAATGTTGCCTAAGGAAGTTTTCATTTTCGTTGGACGAAAAAACCATTTTTCATTTTCCGAGTGCCCGAAAGGAGGTTTTTTTGTGAAGGAACTACCAAATAATTGTTGCAAAATTGGACCAAATCATTTTTATAAAATACTAGGCCATATATAATGCACAATTTACAAAATGGTTGGGTGAAAAACGTTTTGATCCACCTCTGATGAAAAAGACAAATTGTCGTTGATTCAGTTGGAAACGGGTCAAATTTGAACTGTAGCTGCCTCATAGTTTGCTCTTTATTTTTTCCAAAAATCATTTCTAGGTACGTAAGTATCTATTTAATCATAGAAACACCAAAAAAATTCCAAGATTCAACCACTAGCTAGGAATTGTCAAGCCCACGTTTTGACCGCATTTTGAAACAGGCATAAAAAATTCAAAAAATCAAAAATTGGAAAACCTTCGCATTGTGTCATTATATGTGACCAAGTTTCCAGGAAAAATAATAAAATTATGTCACGGTAATTATTTTAAAAAGTGTTCTCAGAAACGAGCTATCAAGTGTGAAGATTCATGCCTTTCAAGCCAAATGATCAATCTTATGGCCACATTCATGGCATAGTTTGTTCAAGTGATCTCATATTGTGCACAAGGGTGCATATTGGAATGAAAAACAATGTTGCCTAAGGAAGTTTTCATTTTAGATTGACTTAAAACCATTTTCCATTTTTCGAGTGCCGAAAGGAGGTTTTTTTGTGAAGGAACTACCAAATAATTGTTGCAAAATTGGACCAAATCATTTTTATAAAATACTAGGCCATATTTAATGCACAATTGATAAAATGGTCTGGTGTAAAATATTTTGATCCACCTCTCGTGAAAAAGACAAATTTACCGATTCATTTGAAGCGGGTCAAATTTGAACTGCAATGCCTCATAGTTTGCTATTTATTTTTTCCAAAAATCATTTCTAGTTACATAAGGACCTATTTAATCATAAATACATGGTTCGGTGGCGATCGTCGAGGTTTGGGCGGTGGCCGAGGGCCCCAACTCTAGAGCGCCAGAACTCAAGCATGTTCACCAAGTGGTCACCCGCGTGACCGTGGCGTTGCCATGTGTTCCAGGCGGCCTAGGCATGTCTAGTGGGTTGGGCACTCCCAGGTTGGTGCTAGGAAGAAAATTACAACATAAGATTCTCACGAGGAGACCAATCGATGCTCAAACATGAATTAGCAGCCAAGTGTTTGATTAGCGGTACGGGAAATGTACATGGCTAATGGGCGTGAGTTTTGACTGAGGATGATCAGTTACTAAGAAGACCGTTTTCACAAATTTTTAGCTCAAAAGGAGGAGCCTAGGTGGTACTTGCTTTGCAAACCACCACACTGGACATAAATGCGAATGTTGAAGCTCGGCTCAAAATAATGAATGGATTGAGCTGGCATTTGGTGGAGGATGGTTATTTGGGCATAGGAAAGCACTGTAGAAAATGGATACTATTTGGACATGCCAAAGTGGTACTTCCTTCACAAACTGTTACTCTGAACAGAATAGGAAAATGAATATTTTTGAATTATTTTATAACTAGGCAAGGAAGGTTTTTACATATTTGACGAAGATATGACCCAAAGAATTTATGAGATTTTTTTGGGAATTTTGGGAATGACAGAAATATAGGTTGCTTCACAAACTAGGGCAAAAACTGCCACATGGACATGACACATAGGCAAAAGCCCGATGAGGTGGCGCCTAGTCATAGCAATCCACCACAATTTACAAGGCTATGACCATCTATATTGGTCGTTAACAACTAGAAATAAGGCGTGGACTAGCTGTTAGCTTTATGACCATTTCATGTAAGGAAATTATGACCTTTCTGACCAAAATGGTCGCAATGATTTAGGGTTTGGAGCCCCTCGAACAGTTTTTGACCAATTGGTCTCAAATGGTCATAAATGTATGACCAATTCTTCCAGGGTCACTGACAGAAGGTCATAAGTTGACATATTTCTTGTAGTGATTCCAGTGTCCAAACACAACCTTCCAATATATCAATCTTTATGTCTCGACTATTTCGAGACTCCTCGTCATGTCCGTGATCTCATCCGGGACTCCGAACAAACTTTGGTACATCAAATCACATAACTCATAATACAAATCGTCATTGAACGTTAAGCGTGCGGACCCTACGGGTTCGAGAACTATGTAGACATGACCGAGACACATCTCCGGTCAATAACCAATAGCGGAACCTAGATGCTCATATTGGTTCCTACATATTTTATGTAAGATCTTTATCGGTCGAACCGCATAACAACATCGTTGTTCCCTTTGTCATCGGTATGTTACTTGCCCGAGATTCGATCGTCGGTATCATCATACCTAGTTCAATCTCGTTACTGGCAAGTCTCTT
Organism: Aegilops bicornis; assembly: GCA_021605145.1. Taxonomy (NCBI): domain Eukaryota; kingdom Viridiplantae; phylum Streptophyta; class Magnoliopsida; order Poales; family Poaceae; genus Aegilops; species Aegilops bicornis. The sequence goes on along the minus strand of CM038675.1, from coordinate 422,247,448 downwards.
TACTCATTCCGTAATGCATCATCCCGCAACTAACTCATTAGTCACATTGCTTGCCAGGCTTATAGTGATGACCATTATTGAGAGGGCCCAAAGATACGTCTCCGATACACGGAGTGACAAATCCTAATCTCGATCTATGCCAACTCAACAAACACCATAGGAGATACTTGTAGAGCATCTTTATAATCACCTAGTTACGTTGTGACGTTTGATAGCACACAAGCTGTTCCTCCAGTATTCGGGAGTTGCATAATCTCATAGTTAGAGGAACATGTATAAGTCATGATGAAAGCAATAGCAATAAAACTAAACGATCATTTATGCTAAGCTAACAGATGGGTCTTGTCCATCACATCATTCTCTTATGATGTGATCCCGTTCATCAAATGACAACACATGTCTATGGTCAGGAAACTTAACCATCTTTGATTAACGAGCTAGTCAAGTAGAGGCATACTAGGGATACTCTGTTTGTCTATGTATTCACACATGTACTAAATTTCCGGTTAATACAATTCTAGCATGAATAATAAACATTTATCATGATATAAGGAAATATAAATAACAACTTTATTATTGCCTCTAGGGCATATTTCCTTCAATATTGTCTTCCATTCTGATCTGATCTACCTAGCTGCCATTAGTCTTCGTGGTTTCATTGTACTATTTACTCGACTATTGTCTGTCTAGTGTAGCTTATCTTCCGCTGCATATCGTATAGGTGTTGTTTGGTTGTCTGTCTTTGAAGATCTTGCCTCTTTCAAAGACTTTCATGAAAATCGCCTATTCACCCCCCTCTAGTCGATAACTAGCATTTTCAGTTAATATCAAGCTTTGGTGGCAAGATTTTATATTTGAGATTTTTGACATCATGAGCAATTATATCCATGTTCCTAGCCATATCATCAACTTAATTCAATTTTTCCTCCACCATAGCATTAAAAGTCTTTTGAGAATTAATGAATTATTTAATGCTACTTTCAAGATCAGTAGGTATTCTATTATTATTATAAGAATTATCATAATTATTGGAGAAATTTCCGGGATATGGCCTAGGATTAAAATTTCCTCTAGAAGCATTGTTATTAAAATTATTTCGAGAGACAAAATTCACATCAACAGAATCATTATTTTGCTTAACCAAAGTGGATAATGGCACATCATTAGGATCAACATGAGCATTCTTACTAGCAACCATTTTCATAAGAGCATCCATTTTATCACTCAACGTAGTAATTTCTTCAACATAATTTACCTTCTTACCAGTTGGAGCTCTTTCGATATGACATTGAGAGTAATTGGCCACAATATTCTCAAGGACTTCTATAGCTTCTCCCAATGTGATTTACATAAAGGTTACACCTACGGCGAGTCTAGAAGATTTCTAGAAACAAAGTTTAGTCCCGCATAGAAATTTTGTATAATCATCCATAAACTTAAAACCATGAGTGTGACAATTCTTATCATTAATTTCATTCTCTCCAAAGATTGTGCAACATGTTCATGTTCAAGTTGCTTAAAATTCATAATTTGATTTCTTAGAGAAATAAATTTTGTGGGAGGAAAGTACTTGGCAATAAAAGCAACCTTACACTTACCCCAAGAATCAATACTATTTCACGCCAAGGATGAAAACCAAGTTTTAGCACGGCCTCGTAGTGAGAACGAAACTAACTTCAGTTTGACAATATCATTTTCCACATCTTTTTTCTTTTGCATATCACATAATTCAACGAAAGTATTAAGATGGGATGCAACATCTTCATTAGGACTACCGAAAAATCGTTCTTTCATAACAAGATTTAGCAAAGCGACATTAATATCACATGACTCCGCACTAGTGGCGGGAGGAGAAATTGGAGGATTAATAAAATCATTAGTATTACTATTGGAACAATCACACAACTTGGTTTTTTTAGACATGGTGACCAAGCAAGAAAGGGAGGAAATAAAAATATTGTTGTGTTTTTGTTAAAACATTTAGAAGTGGGGGAGATGAAAACGGGAGGCAAAGGCAAATAAAAAAGGAGCAAGTATATGATAGTTTATGCGAAGGTACTTGATAGGTTTTGGTGATGTCTCCCCAGCAACGGTGACAGAAATTCTTCCTGCTACTTGTGAGCTGAGTTGGGATTTCCTCGAAGAGGAGAGGATGAATAAGTACAGTAGAGACAAGTATTTGTCTCAGTTAAGAACCAAGGTTATCAATCTAGTAGGAGAACCACACAGAACCTCGTTAGAAGCACCTGCACACACACAAAAGCAAATACTTACATCCAACACAAACAAGGGGGCTGTCAATCCCCTTGGCGGTTATTTGCTAGGATCAAATCTCGTAGTGGTAGGCAATAAGTAAATTGCAAAATAAAAAAGAAATAAATAAAAGTGTAGCCATGTATTTTTTGATTTTGTAGTGCCTGAAGCCTTTGATTTCCGGCTGGAGACCTTTCCCTGCAAAAGAAAGTTAATTCTTCTTAACCACCCACATCTTCAGGGGTGGCCTAGAAGCGATGTGTCTAAGTGCATCATCTGAGAACTTTGGCTTTGGAGCCCTAGCAAATAGCCTTGCAGGAGGTGAATAATACTCATAAGAATAAGCAGAAAAGTTCTTGGTCTTATGAACATAGTGGTTTGAAGAAACACGCTCATATTCATAAGTCTAAGTATGGTTTCCCTGCAAAACATTGGCGTTAGGGTGACCCTGGGGGGGGGGGGTCCTCTGTCTGTATGAAGACTTTGGACCATATGAAGCCTTTGATCTACAGTTTGTCTTCTTCCCAGGTGGTGTCATGATGACATTCGCAGGAAGCTTCTCAAGACAACTTTTGGGCACCCAGATCTTCTTCAAGGGTGGTCCATTCATGTAGTTAGTACCAATAAACCTGGCAAACACTTCACCATTCTGATTCTTAAACAACTTATAATTGGCGTCAAAGGATTCATCCATGATAATGGGGTTAGCGCAAGTGAAGCCAGATAAGGTAGATGGGTCCACTGAAGGGTCCTTTGCAGCAACCCATGTGGATTTGGGGTATTGCTCAGGCTTCCAGTACGAACCATCAACATTCATTTTCCTCTCGAACCCAACACCCTCTTTCCTAGGGTTTCGGTTCAGAATCTGTTTCTTGAGGACATCACATAATGTCTGGTGCCCTTTGAGGCTTTTGTACATGCCTGTTTCAAGCAATGTCTTCAACCTAGCATTCTCATCAGCAATAGTAGTGGTATCCTCGGAAGAGGGGTTAGTCACCACATCAACAATTAAAGATATTGCAACATTAGCAGCAGTAGAACATTCAGCAATAGAGACAACATTATCACGCTCAAGACATTTTAAACATGGTGGCAGAAAGTCTTCTGGCCAGGAACTGATCATTGAGCCGAGTGAGTCGTTCTCTTTTTGAAGATCTTCATGAGACGCGCTCAGATTCTCTAGATCTTGCTTCCTTTGAATATAATCATAGGAAAGCTTCTCATGAGTAGCTGGGAGTGTTTCATTACGACCTTCAAGTTCTTCGTACTTAACGTGAAGATTTTTAATGTCTTCAATTAAGGACTGAGTTCGATTCATTTCCGCGTCCAATAGGTCATCGCTTTTGTCTAGCAACTTTTGAATATGTTCCATAGCAGTTTGTTGTTCTGTTGCAATTTTAGCAAGAGTCTCGTAGCTAGGTTTGGATTCACATTCAGAGTCATCTTCACTGGATGTTTGAAAGTAAGCATCGCGTGAGTTTACCTTGGCACCTCGTGCCATGAGCAGTAGGTCGGAGCAGAGTCGTCCTCATCATCGGCTTTAGCATCGGCGATGTGACCATTGTCTTCAGTGTTGAAGATGGACTTGGCGACGAATGCCGAAGTTAGAGCCAGGCTTGCCACGCCTGAATTAGACTCCTCCTCAGACTCCACCTCCACCTCCTCAGAGGCAGACTCCTCCTCTGAATCCATCTCCTTGCCAACAAATACACGAGCCTTGTTGGATGATCTCTTCTTGTGAGACGAAGACTTTGATGAAGACTTTGAAGAAGACCTTGAAGATTTCTTCTTCTTCTTGTCGTCAGAATCATATTCCTTGCTCTTCTTCTTCTTCTTCTTCTTCTTCTTCTTCTTCTTCTTCTTCTTCTTCTTCTTCTTCTTCTTCTTCTTCTTCTTCTTCTTCTTCTTCTTCTTCTTCTTCTTCTTCTTCTTCTTCTTCTTCTTCTTCTTCTTCTTCTTCTTCTTCTTCTTCTTCTTCTTCTTCTTCTTCTTCTTCTTCTTCTTCTTCTTCTTCTTCTTCTTCTTCTTCTTCTTCTTCTTCTTCTTCTTCTTCTTCTTCTTCTTCTTCTTCTTCTTCTTCTTCTTCTTCTTCTTCTTCTTCTTCTTCTTCTTCTTCTTCTTCTTCTTCTTCTTCTTCTTCTTCTTCTTCTTCTTCTTCTTCTTCTTCTTCTTCTTCTTCTTCTTCTTCTTCTTCTTCTTCTTCTTCTTCTTCTTCTTCTTCTTCTTCTTCTTCTTCTTCTTCTTCTTCTTCTTCTTCTTCTTCTTCTTCTTCTTCTTCTTCTTCTTCTTCTTCTTCTTCTTCTTCTTCTTCTTCTTCTTCTTCTTCTTCTTCTTCTTCTTCTTCTTCTTCTTCTTCTTCTTCTTCTTCTTCTTCTTCTTCTTCTTCTTCTTCTTCTTCTTCTTCTTCTTCTTCTTCTTCTTCTTCTTCTTCTTCTTCTTCTTCTTCTTCTTCTTCTTCTTCTTCTTCTTCTTCTTCTTCTTCTTCTTCTTCTTCTTCTTCTTCTTCTTCTTCTTCTTCTTCTTCTTCTTCTTCTTCTTCTTCTTCTTTTTCTTCTTCTTCTTCTTCTTCTTCTTCTTCTTCTTCTTCTTCTTCTTCTTCTTCTTCTTCTTCTTCTTCTTCTTCTTCTTCTTCTTCTTCTTCTTCTTCTTCTTAGATTCCTTGTCCCATTGAGGACACTCAGAGATGTAGTGGCCTGGCTTCTTGCATTTGTGGAATGTTCTCTTCTTGTGGTCACGAGTGGAAGCCTCATCATTTCTTGAGCTGGATCTTGAAGACTTTCCAAAGCGATTCTTTCTGGAGAACTTCTGGAACTTCTTCACAAGCATAGCTAGCTCCTTTCCAATGTCTTTAGGATCCTTAGAACTGCAGTCAGATTCTTCTTCAAATGAGGAAACAACCTTTGCCTTCAAAGCACAGATTCGGCCATAGTTGGGGCCATAGATGTCTCTCTTCTCAGATAGCTGGAACTCATGTGTGTTGAGCCTCTCAAGTATGTCAAACGGATCGAGATCTTTGAAGTCAGGACGTTCTTGTATCATCAGGGCTAGGGTGTCAAATGAGCTGTCAAGTGATCTCAGGAGCTTCTTCACGATTTTGTGCTTGGTGATCTCAATGGCGCCAAGAGCGCGAAGCTCATTTGTGATATCAGCGAGGGATCAAATGTGAGCTGGACATTCTCATTGTCGTTTCTCTTGAAGCGTTTGAAGAGGTTGTGATGTGGAGCATCCCTCGACTACCCACGACGACACTCCATCACCACCACAAGCACCGAAAGGACCAATGACAAGAGCATGTGCACGCGCCATCGAGAACAAGGTTGACTCTCTCCTCTTCGAGTTTCGGTCAGATGCGCATGAGAATTGGGTTCTACCTCATAAAGACATGTTATCCATTCTAGGACACCAAGGAGATGATCGTGAGAAGGAGAAGGTGAAGATTCGAGCATCCATGGAGCAAGAGAAGGAAGGAGAGGTCAAGAAGGATGAAGGAGAGAAGTTCCTGGACACCCCGGGGGCCCGGACGGATGGACCCGGGTGCGGGACTCGAAAGCGGAGAGGGGAAAACCCCCTGGACACCCCGGGTGCCCGGCCCCGGCCTGGGCCTCGCTCCAGCCACCCCCAGGTGCCCGGCCTCTTGGGCCCGGGTGCCAGTCCACCCACCTGTGCCGCTCCAACCCCGACCGGGTGCCCGGGCCACCCCCCCTCGCGCCAGCCCAGCACCCCGGGTGCCCGACACTTTTGCCCGGGTGCCCGGCCTTGCTCCCAGCGCCGGCCCGGACCGCCCCGGGTGCCCGGTCCCTCTGACCCCGGGTGCCCGGCCTGCCCCGTTTTGTTTTCGTGTTGAGGTCTTTTTGGTCTTCTGTAGCACTACCTCCCCCAACTTCGTCCCTAGACTTACAAATACTCTTTCCCTAGCTCATTTGGAGGATAGCAAAGTATTAGATAAAACAATGAGAGCTTTGCTCCTTGTATCCCCTCCTCTTGGAGATCAAGACCCTGCTACCTCTTGAGCACTGCGTTGGTTTTCCCTTGAAGAGGAAAGGGTGATGCAGCAAATTAGCGTAAGTATTTCCCTCAGTTTTTGAGAACCAAGGTATCAATCCGGTAGGAGGCCACGCACGAGTCCCTCACACCTACACAAACAAATAAATCCTCGCAACCAACGCAATAAAGGGGTTGTCAATCCCTTCACGGTCGCTTATGAGAGTGAGATCTGATAGATATGATAAGATAATATTTTTGGTATTTTTATGATAAAGTTGCAAAGTAAAGAAAGCAAAATAAAGACGACGCTAGAAATAACTTGTTGATGGGAGATTAATATGATGGAAAATAGACCCGGGGGCCATAGGTTTCACTAGTGGCTTCTCTCAATAGCATAAGTATTACAGTGGGTGAAAAAATTACTGTTGAGCAATTGACAAAAATTGAGCATAGTTATGAGAATATCTAGGTATGATTATGTATATAGTTATCACGCCTGAGACAAGTAGACCGACTCCTGCCTGCATCTACTACTATTACTCCACACATCGACCGCTATCCAGCATGCATCTAGAGTATTAAGTTCATAAGAACAGAGTAACGCTTTAGGTAAGATGACATGATGTAGATGGATAAACTCATGCAATATGATATAAACCCCATCTTGTTATCCTCGATGGCAACAATACAATACGTGCCTTGCTGCCCTTACTGTCACAGGGAAAGGACACCGCAAGATTGAACCCAAAGCTAAGCACTTCTCCCATTGCAAGAAAGATCAATCTAGTAGGCCAAACCAAACTAATAATTCGAAGAGACTTGCAAAGATAACCAATCATACATAAAAGAATTCAGAGAAGATTCAAATATTGTTCATAGATAAACTTGGTCATAAACCCACAATCCATCGGTCTCAACAAACACACCGCAAAAGAAGATTACATCGAATAGATCTCCACAAGAGAGGGGGAGGACATTGTATTGAGATCCAAAATGAGAGAAGAAGCCATCTAGCTAATAACTATGGACCCGAAGGTCTGAGGTAAGCTACTCACCCATCACCGGAGAGGCTATGGTGTTGATGTAGAAGCCCTCCGTGATCGATGCCCCCTCCGTGAGCTCGGAAAAAGGCCCCAAGATGGGATCTCATGGAGTGCAGAAGGTTGCGGCGGTGGAATTAGGTTTTTCGCTCCGTGTCTGGTAGTTTGAAGTGCGTGAGGTATATATAGGAGGAAGAAGTACATCGGTGGAGCAACATGGGCCCCACGAGGGTGGAGGGCGCGCCCAGGGGGTAGGCGCACCTCCCTACCTCGTGCCTTCCTAGTTGATGTCTTGACGTAGGGTCCAAGTCCTCTGGATCACGTTCGTTCCAAAAATCACGTTCCCGAAGGTTTCATTCCGTTTGGACTCCATTTGATATTCTTTTTCTGCGTAACTCTAAAATAGGCAAAAAAACAGCAATTCTGGGCTGGGCCTCCGGTTAATAGGTTAGTCCCAAAAATAATATAAAAGTGTATAATAAAGCCCATTAATGTCCAAAACAGAATATGATATAGCATGGAACAATAAAAAATTATGGATACGTTGGATACGTATCAAGCATCCCCAAGTTTAATTCCTGCTTGTCCTCAAGTAGGTAAATGATAAAAACAGAATTTTTGATGTGGAATGCTACTTGGCGTAATTTCAATGTAATTCTCTTAATTGTGGTATGAATATTCAGATCCGAAAGATTCAAGACAAAAGTTTAATATTGACATAAAAATAATAATACTTCAAGCATACTAACTAAGCAATTATGTCTTCTCAAAATAACATGGCCAAAGAAAGTTATCCCTACAAAACCATATAGCCTGGCTATGCTCTATCTTCACCACACAAAGTATTTAAATAATGCACAACCCCGATGACAAGCCAAGCAATTGTTTCATACTTTTGATGTTCTCAAACTTTTTCAATCTTCACGCAATACATTAGCGTGAGCCATGGACATAGCACTATATGTGGAATAGAATGGTGGTTGTGGAGAAGACAAAAAGGAGAAGATAGTCTCACATCAACTAGGCATATCAACGGGCTATGGAGATGCCCATTAATAGATATTAATGTGAGTGAGTAGGGATTGCCATGCAACGGATGCACTAGAGCTATAAGTATATGAAAGCTCAACAAAAGGAACTAAGTGGGTGTGCATCCAACTCGCTTGCTCACGAAGACCTAGGGCATTTTGAGGAAGCCCATCATTGGAATATACAAGCCAAGTTCTATAATGAAAATTTCCCACTAGTATATGAAAGTGATATCATAGGAGACTCTCTATCATGAAGATCATGGTGCTACTTTGAAGCAAAAGTGTGGTAAAAGGATAGTAACATTGTCCCTTCTCTCTTTTTCTCTCATCATTTTTTTATTTGGGCCTTTTCTCTCTTTTTTATGGCCTCTTTTTTTAGTCCGGAGTCTCATCCCGACTTGTGGGGGAATCATAGTCTCCATCATCCTTTCCTCACTTGGGACAATGCTCTAAAAAATGACGATCATCACACTTTTATTTACTTACAAGTCAACAATTACAACTAAATTCTTAGAACAAAATATGACTATGTGAATGCCTCCGGCGGTGTACCGGGATATGCAATGAATCAAGAGTGACATGTATGAACGAATTATGAACGGTGGCTTTGCCACAAATACGATGTCAACTACATGATCTTGCAGAGCAATATGACAATGATGGAGCGTGTCATAGTAAACGAAACGGTGGAAAGTTGCATGGCAATATATCTCGGAATGGCTATGGAAATGCCATGGAAAGTTGCATGGCAATACGATGTCAACTACATGATCTTGCAGAGCAATATGACAATGAGGAAGGTATATGGTGGGTGTATGATATCGTTGAAAAGTGCGCGGTATTAGAGAGGCTAGCAATGGTGGAAGAAAGAAAAGTGCGTATAATCCATGGACTCAACATTAGTCATAAAGAACTCATATACTTATTGCAAAAATCTACAAGTTATCAAAGCAAAGTATTATGCGCATGCTCCTAGGGGGATAGATTGGTAGGAAAAGACCATCGCTCATTCCCCGACTGCCACTCATATGGAAGACAATCAATAAATAAATCATGCTCCGACTTCATCACATAACGGTTCATCATACATGCATGCTACGGGAATCACAAAATTTAACACAAGTATTTCTCAAATTCACAACTACTCAACTAGCATGACTCTAATATCATCATCTCCATATCTCAAAACAATTATCAAGCATCTAACTTCTCATAGTATTCAACACACTCATAAGATTTTTTTTACTAATCTTGAATGCCTATCATAATTAAAGCAAATTACCATGCTGTTTTGTAGGACTCTCTAAATAATCTAAGTGAAGCATGAGATAACAATAGTTTTTATAAAAAAAATCCACCACCATGCTCTAAAAGATATAAGTGAATCACTAGAGCAAAAACTATATAACTTAAAAGAAATAAGTGAAGCACATAGAGTATTCTAACAATTCCGAATCATGTGTGTCTCTCTCAAAAGGTGTGTACAGCAAGGATGACTGTGGACAAACAAAGACTCGAATAATACAAGACGCTCCAAGCAAAACACATATCATGTGGTGAATAAAAATATAGCCCCAAGTAAAGTTACCGATGGAAGTAGACAAAAGAGGGGATGCCTTCCGGGGCATCCCCAAGCTGTGCCTTTTAGGTGTCCTTATATTATCTTGGGGTGCCATAGGCATCCCCAAGCTTAGGCTCTTGCCACTCCTTGTTCCATAACCCATCAAATCTTTTACCCAAAACTTGAAAACTTCACAACACAAAACTTAACAGAAAATCTCGTGAGCTCCTTAGCGAAAGAAAACAAAACACCACTTCAAGGTACTGTAATGAAATCATTATTTATTTATATTGGTGTTAAACCTACTGTATTCCAACTTCTCTATGGTTTATAAACTATTTTACTAGCCATAGATTCATCAAAATAAGCAAACAACACACGAAAAACAGAATCTGTCAAAAACAGAACAGTCTGTAGTAATCTGTAACTAACGCAAACTTCTGGAACTCAAAAAATTCAGCCAAAATAGGACGATCTATACAATTTGTTTATTGATCAGCAGCAATTGGAATCAATATTTTATAATGTTCTGATGATTTTTAACTATTATTTCGTGAACAGAAAGTTTCTGCAATTTTCAGCAAGATCAAATAACAATCATCCAAGAAGATTCTATAGGTTTAACTTGGCACAAACACTAATTAAAACATATAAACAAATCTAACCAGAGGCTAAATCAAATATTTATTCCTAAACTGAAGCAAAAAGCAAAAACTAAAAATAAAATTGGGTTGCCTCCCAACAAGCAAAAAGCAAAAAATATTTATTCCTAAACATGATACGTTGCAGCCCGAAAACGGGTCAGTACATGGAATATGCTGGCAATATAACACAGTAGAGCAATGAACAGATAAATGCTATCACTACATGCATATTTGGCTGGTGGAGGCTCTAAGGTTATATGTTTTTGCGAAAAGCCAACTTTTCCCTACAACAAAGGAATATGTTTTATTTAACTATCGTGGTGGTTGAAACGTCATTGAGAAGTTTCCTCCAACTCAATCCCCATTAAAGTAATCATTAACAACCCAACAAATTAATTTAGAGTGATGAGATGAAATAAATAATTCAAGTACCAGATACTCAAGATGTCCATAACCGGGGACACGGCTAACCATGATTAGTTTATACACTCTGCAGAGGTTTGCGCACTTTTCCCCACAAGACTCGATCTCCTCCGTTGGATTTCTCGCACTGCATGGTGTTTGAGAAATGGATAACCGAGTCACAGTCTTTTAGAAGCATTAAATCTAACCCCCGGGTAGACAGTACCAACCTACATCCCCTACATCTGCTAGCCTGCCACTGGAAGAGGTCATGCAACATACTCAACTATGCTAGAGCCCATAATGGCTTGTGGCTGCACACGTAAGTTTCTAGCATGAATAATCTTATGATCCCTATGAGCCTGGGTGGCGGACCGTAGGATGATCACACGGGTGCTCCAGAATATCCTAGACAACACTGGATTCTCCAGGTGCCCACAAGCAATCCACCCAGATGTGTGTTAAATTTGCCACCTTAAGTTGAACCATTGATTAACATTCTCACATCTTGCATGGATTCACTCACCCAAACCACGTCTACGAGCATAACATAGCAATATAAGCATAACGTAGAAGTAACTCCCAAGGGTTTGATAATAAAACATGTAATAGGTTCTATCTCATCATCTACTTCCCAAACCCACATGTTAAGAGATCCTACTCATGCAATGTGTGAGGGTTGAAACTAATGCATAAAAACTGGGTAATAAAGGGGTATGATCAATGTGTTACTTGTCTTGCTAACGATCTGCAAATCCTAGAGACTCGTAGTAGCACGCTTCGCACTCCGGGAATTCTATCGCAAACAAACAATAGCATACATAAGAAATCAAGCAAGGGTACATGGGTAAAACCCCAATAATAAGATCTAACCAGAAAGTTCAACTGAAGAACTCCGGTTTGCAAAAAGAATCGAATCAAACGGAGCAACGAAACTCAAACTGCGAAAGAAACAAGATTCGATTACTAATCTGGAGTAAAGTCAAATTTTAGAGTTCCAAAATCTTGTTCAAGTTGGTTAAACAGAAAGAGGGCTTCGAGACGAAGATCTAGGCGCTTGTTTCACCTGATTTGGATAAACGAGCGAAAAGATACACTAGATCGAAGATTAGGCGTAAATCACGATCGAAAATAATCGCGGAAAAACCACGGAAAAGAAAAGCGTGAGCAAAGCTAACGAATCTAATGTTCGCGTGACAAACGGACGAACAACGTTCGTTAAAACGAACGTACGGACGAACGTCCGCTAAATAAATAAACCGACGGAAAAACCGATCTAATAAAAAAAGACCTAGGGTTTCGAAAAAAACCGAGCGGCGGCTACCTCGGCGAGGTCCCGGTCATGACTCGGCCCGGGGTTGGCGGCAAGGCGGCCAATGATCCGGAGGAGGGGCGGCGGAACGGGGCGGCGGCGCTAGGGTTCGGGAGGCGCGGGTGGGCAGCGGCGGCGGGGTGGGCTGCGGGGTCACGGGGCGCGGCTTATAAGAGGGCCGGCCTGGGGAGTCCTGGCCGGTTACGGCCCGGAGTCAGTTTGATTTTTTTCTAAAACGGATTTCGCCGGAAAAATCTTAGAAAAATAGATAAAAATCTAAAAATACCAAAACAAATTTTCAGCGTCTAAATGGAATATTTAGAACAAGATGAACATTTTCTTGGCCCTAAAATGCAATTTTGAAAAATGCATATTTTTTAATTCAAATAAAATTGCAATAAAATCCAAATAAATTATTTATTTGATTTTAATATTTTTCCTCCAATACTTCGTTTATTCTGGAGAAGTCATATTATCTCCTCTCATATATTTTGATATGAAATATTTTTGGAGAGAAAAATTAATTAAAACCAAAATGATCCTTGTTTCAATATTTGATAAAATTCAAATATGAAAACGGTGGAATCCCAAACTCTCTCCGAGGGTCCTTGAGTTGCTTAGGATTTCGAGGTTCGCAAATTGAAAATGCAATAAAATATGGTATGCATGAATGACCTATGTATAACATTCCAAATTGAAAATTTGGGACGTTACAAACCTACCCCCCTTAAGATGAATCTCGTCCTCGAGATTCGGGTTGGCTATAAAATAGATGTGGGTGGTCTTTGCGTAGATCATCCTCTCGTTCCCAGGTGGCTTCATCCTCGGTATGGTGGCTCCACTGAACTTTGCAAAACTTGATAACCTTGCTGCGAGTAACTCGGCTAGAAAACTCGAGAATCTTAACAGGTTTCTCCTCATACGTCAAATCACTATCCAACTGAATTGCTTCCAGGGGCACTGTATCTCTTAGAGGAATATCTGCCATCTCTGCAGGGTACTTCTTCAACTGGGAAACGTGAAACACATCATGAACTCCTGACAGTCCTTCGGGTAACGCTAACTTGTAGGCAACCTCTCCCATGCGTTCCAAAACATGGTACAGTCCTAAAAATCTCCGGGCTAACTTTCCCTTAACTCCAAAACGCTTAACTCCTCGCAGAGGGGACACTCGCAAATATGCTTTGTCTCCGATTTCATAGACTACCTCCTTGCGTATCGAGTCTGCATAACTCTTCTGCCTTGACTGAGCTACCTTCAGTCTGCCTCGAATCAACTTAACCTTCTCTTCGGACTCCTTGATCAAATCTGGTCCAAACAACTGTCGGTCTCCGAATTTATCCCACATCAACGGTGTTCTGCACCTTCGTCCATACAGTGCTTCGAACGGTGCCATCTTCAAATTGGCCTGGTAGCTATTGTTGTACGAGAACTCTGCGTAGGGCAAATTTTCATCCCAACTAGATCCATAATCCAGGGCACAAGCTCTCAACATATCCTCCGGAATCTGATTGACTCTCTCTGTTTGTGCATCTGTCTATGGGTGAAAAGCGGTACTGAACTCCAGCCTGGTACCCAAGGTCTGGTGCAGCTGGTGCCAAAACTTTGAAGTAAACTGTGTTCCTCTATCTAATAAGATGGTCCTCGGAACTCTGTGCAGACATACGATCCTGGTCATATATATCTTGGCCAACTTCGCACTGGTATAGGTGGTTTTCACTGGGATAAGGTGAACTACTTTGGTCAAGCGATCCACTACTACCTAGATAGAATCATATCCCGATCGGGTCCTGGGTAATCCGGTGATAAAATCCATCTCAGCATGGCACTTCTTCAACTGAGAAACGTGAAACACATCATGAACTCCTGACAATCCTTCGGGTAACTCCAACTTGTAGGCTACCTCTTCCATGCATTCCAAAACACGGTACGGTCCCACTAATCTCGGGGATAACTTTCCAATAACTCCAAAACGTCTAACTCCTCGAAGAGGTGACACTCGCAGATATGCTCTATCTCCAATTTCATAGACTACCTCCTTGCGTTTTGACTCTGCATAACTCTTCTGCCTTGACTGAGCTACCTTCAGTCTATCTCGAATCAGCTTAACCTTCTCTTCAGACTCCTTAATCAAATCCGGTCCAAACAACTGGCGGTCTCCAACTTCATCCCACATCAATGGTGTTCGGCATCTTCTTCCATAGAGGGCTTCAAATGGTGCCATCTTCAAGTTGGCCTGGTAGCTGTTGTTGTATGAGAATTCCGCGTAGGGCAAGTTGTCATCCCAACTAGATACATAATCTAGCGCACAAGCTCTCAACATGTCTTCCAGAATCTGATTGACTCTCTCGGTCTGTCCATCTGTCTGCGGGTGAAAAGCGGTGCTGAACTCTAGCCTGGTTCCCAAGGTGCAGTGCGGTGGTGCCAAAACTTTGAAGTAAACTGGGTTCCTCTATATCGTCTGATGGTCCTCGGAACTCCATGCAGACATACGATCCTGGTCATATATATCTTGGCCAACTTTGCACTTGTATAAGTGGTTTTCACTGGGATAAAGTGAGCCACCTTGGTCAAACGATCCACTACTACCCAGATAGAATCATATCCCGATCGGGTCCTGGGTAATCCGGTGATAAAATCCATGCCAAGCTTATCCCACTTCCATTCGGGTACCGACATAGGCTGAAGTAATCCTGGCGGCTTCGATGTTACGCCTTCACTCTCGACATACATCACATATGGCTACATACTCGGCAATATCCTTCTTCATTGCAGTCCACCAGAAACGCTCCTTCAAATCCAAATACATCTTGGTGTTACCGGGGTGTATCGAGTAGGTGAGTCATGAGCTTCTTGTAGTATCAACTTCCTGAGCTCCGCATTATTGGGCACATATATACGTTCCTCAAACCACAAGGCGTCGTGCTCGTCTTCACGAAAACCTTTGGCTTTTCCTTCGCTCATCTTCTCCTTTATCTCGGCAATTTCTTTGTCATCCTTCTGAGCTTCTCGAATCTTTTCCAATAATGTTGAATGAACCTCTAATGCTGCAACAAAACCTTTAGGGACTATCTCCAAACGTTAACTCCCTGAGATCTTCTGCTAACTCCCTTGGCAATCCTCCGCTCACGAGGGTATTGACATAACTTTTCCGGCTCAAAGCGTCTGCTACGACATTGGCCTTGCCTGGATGATAGTGCAACTTCATATCATAATCCTTCATGAGCTCCAACCATCTCCTTTGCCTGAGGTTCAGTTCCTTCTGGGTATAAACGTATTTCAAACTCTTGTGATCCGTGTACACATCGCAACTGTTTCCAATAAGAAAATGTCTCCAGGTCTTGAGCGCATGCACCACAGCTACTAACTCCAAATCGTGTGTGGCATAATTCAACTCATGCGGTCGAAGTTGTCGTGAGGCATACGAAACAACTCTTCCGTCTTGCATAAGTACTCCTCCAAGTCCTAAGCGAGAGGAGTCGCAATACACTTGGAAATCCTTGCGTATATCCGACAGAATCAGCACTGGGGTTGTAGTCAAACGTTTCTTCAACCCCTGGAAACTTGCTTCACATTCTTCAGTCCAATGGAACTTGGTGTCCTTCTTCAACAATGTCGTCATCGGCTTTGCAATCTTGGAGAAATTCTCAATAAATCTCCGGTAGTATCCCGCGAGTCGAAGAAAACTGCGGATCTCTCCAACTGAGGTGGGTGCCAACCACTCAGTGACTGACTAAACCTTGGTAGGATCCACTGCTATACCTTCTCCTGATATAACATGTCCAAGAAATCCAACTTCCTTCAACCAAAACTCACATTTTCTGAACTTGGCATATAACTGATGTTCCCTGAGCTTCTCGAGAACTAATCACAAATGTTCCTTGTGTTCCTCTTCATTCTTCGAGTACACCAAGATATCATCAATGAACACCACGACAAACTTATCCAAGAACTCCATGAACACCTTGTTCATCATACTCATGAAATAGGCTGGGGCGTTAGTCAATCCAAATGACATAACCGTGTACTCATATAACCCGTACCTTGTGGTGAAGGCTGTCTTAGGTATATCTTTTTCTCGAATCTTCAGCTGGTGATATCCTGATCGCAAATCGATCTTCAAAAACACTTTAGCTCCTTGCAGCTGGTCAAACAAATCATTGATCATCGGTAGTGGATACTTGTTCTTGATCGTTACTTCATTCTACGCACGATAATCAACAACCATTCTTAATGATCCATCCTTCTTCTCAACCAAGAGCACTGGGCTCCCCATGGTGATGAACTTCGTCGAATGTAACCTTTCTCCAACAACTCCTTAATCTGCTTCTTGATCTCCTCCAGATCATTTGCGGGCATCCGGTACGGTCTCTTCGATATCGGTCCGGTGCCTGGCAATAATTCTATCAAAAACTTGATGTATCGATCTGGCGGCATGCCTGGCAACTCCTCTAGAAATACATCTGGGTAATCCTTCACTACCGACACTTCTTCCTGAACAACTCCCGTGAGAGAATTTACTTGGGTCGTCCTCGGCGCATGCCTGGAAACATACTTGATCCTTTTTCCCTCCGGGGTGGTGAGTAGAATAGACCTGCTAGCACAGTCCATGTTTCCTCCATACTTCGATAGCCAATCATTTCCTAGTATCACATCCAAACCTTGTGACTCCAAAATTACCAGGTCTGAGGGGAAAACATGGCTACCAATGGTTAAGTGTATCCGATCGCACGATCGGCTGGCCATATACTCTGCACCGGGTGAGCTTACGAATAAAGGTGTCCTAAGGGCTAAGGTGGGTAACTTAAACTTGTCCACAAATCCCCTTGGAATGTATGAATGTGATGCACCAGTATAAAAAAGAACAACTGCAGTAAATGACTTAACCAAAAACTTACCGATTACTGCATCAGGATGCTCTTCAACCTCCTCCACGTTCACGTGGTTCACTTGTCCCCTGTTGAAAGGGTTGGGCTTCTTCCCAGCGCTTCCATTGCCATTACCATTCTTTGCTTCGGGGCACTCAGTGGCATAGTGTCCAGTCTTCCCGCACTTGAAACAAGTAATGTGACTTACGTCCCTCTTGGCGGGTGTGGCTGGATTGTAGCGGTTCTGATTACTGTTTGCTCCATTCCCTTCCATCATAAGAGCCTTGTCTACCAACTCCTGGTAGTTGTTAAATGTGCCACCATCAAATGCATGCTCATCTCATCATTCAGCCCTTCCATAAACTTCTCCTGCTTCGCGGCATCTGTGGCCACATCATCAGGGGCATAACGGGATAGCTTACTAAACTCATCTACGTACTGAGCCATAGTACAATTTCCCTGGTGCAAGTTGTGAAACTCACGCTTCTTCATGCTCATAGCTCCAGTTGAGACATGGGATGTGCGGAAAGCTTGCTGAAACCGATCCCAAGTGATATTGGCTATAGGGAAAGTGGATGTGTAATTCTCCCACCACGAAGCTGCTGGTCCATCCAATTGGTGTGCGGCAAAACACACCTTCTCAGCATCTGTGCAACCTGCGGTGGTCAACTCCCTTCCAATCTTCCGTAGCCAATCATCCGCAACTATGGGCTCGGTGCTACTGGAAAACACTGGCGGCTGCAACCTCAGAAAATGGGCTAAGTTATCAACTGGTGGTGGTGGTGGCGGGTTGTTGTTGTTGTTGTTATTGTTGTTGCCTTGGTTTTGGACTAATATCTGCATCAAGGCATTCTGCTGCTGGATCAACTGGGTGATCTCCGGTGGGAAGACAAATCCAGTGTCACGTCTTGGAGGCATCTAATGGGTTTAGAGGGGAGACATTAGAATAGAAATGAGGTCTAGTGAGAAAGCACTACCCATATGCACATTAGACAAACACAATCATATCATATCACTCAATCAATCAAGCAAGGGCATACAAACGGTCTAGAAATATCGTTACAAAAGTGCTCAGACTAGTTGATGCGGAGCATCCTTCAGTCATCCCCATGGACCTTCCATCGACTATCCAAGCTCCAAATGGACCCATGACAAGAGCAAGAGCTCGTGCTATTCAATCCGAGGTGACATCACTCCTATTCAATTTCCCCTTTTCTTCCAAAGGAGACATGGCTACTACCTAAGTCCGAGACGCTATGCGTGATCAGGTACAACGTTCAAGCCAAGGAACCAGGAGCTGAAGAAGAAACGATAGGCGTCAACTCTCTGGACAGCCCGGAACTTCCGGCCATCGGAACTTCCATCCCGCCCGGAGATTCCGGCCTCCGACGACATCGACCAGCCCGGGCGTGCCAACTATCTGGTTAGCCCAAACCTGCCCGGAACCCGTCCCGGACTTTCCGGCCCCCGGAACTTCCGGCCACCCGGACCTTCCGGCCCCCGGAAGCCAGCCCAGATCCACCCGCACCAACTCTCTGCTTAAGCCGGACCCTGCCCGGACCTTCCGTCGCCCGGAACTTCCGGCCCTGCCTGCGCGCAGCCTCTTGGGCCGAGGCCCGTGTACCCTTTCGCCCCGTAAACTATATATACTCCCCCACTTCCTCCTAGTTAGGGTTAGCATTGGTTTAGCTCATATTTCGTGTGAGAGCCCTTGCTCATCCACTTGGTTACCTTCTCCTCGGAGGTCGCGCCTCCTCCGCGAAGATCCTTCCAAGGGATTCAAGACCCCCTCTAGGGTGGACCCCATCAAGGCCTCCTCATGGAGAAGAACGGCTACTCGTGTATCTTTCCTTTGCTGATTTTGAATCTTGTGCTACCTTATGTGTTTGGTGATCTAGCCCTTGTGTGATCGATACTTGTCGGTTTAGTGTTCCTCCTGCGTGTTTTTCCTTGTGTTCTTCCGCTTGTTCGTCGTGTTCTCCCTGTAGGATCCCCTCAAAACGTGAAAGATCTCCGATTAGGGTTCCGCCCTACATCATCTTGGTATCATGAGCCATGTTGATCATGTTTTTGGAGCCCCTACCCCGTGTTTTCTAGCTTGATTTTGTTGTTTTCGTCCTAAATCCGAAAATCCCCACCAAAAATACCCCCAATTTTTTTTGTGATTTGTTGGTGTGATGAAGTTTTGTTGGATTTGATCCACGGATTTGTTTTGCTTCGAGTGGATCTAGCTTCCCCTACCTTCTTCCCTTCTAATTTCTTCTTTTCCCCTCAGGATTTGGGTTTTCCCCCCAATTTTTTCCGCCCAAACCCTCGATCCCGAAGTCCCTGTTCTTGGCAGAATCGCGACCACCGGAACTTCCGGCCCAGCCCGGAACTTCCGGCCCCTGGACCTTCCGGCCCAGCACGGAACTTCCGGACCCCGGACCTTCCGTCTTGCCCGGAACTTCCGTCCTAGACAGAAAGGTCGCGCATCTTCGGTGACTCCCGCTTATTCGGCAACTCCGACCATGGTGCAGCGGCATCTTCGCCAACATACTGAAGACCGTGCATCACATCATCGTCCACATTCGCATCAGTTTGGAACCTTTACCCGTAAGCAAGGACGGTAATATCGACGACATCTTTGTCCAAACCTTGCCATTGCATTGATAAACATCATAGCCATCTTTTGCGTTGCTTAACCATCGAGACTAGCCATTGAGTATTGCAGGCAACGTGACTTGTGCACATTAGTGATCATACTCCATATCATACATACCATAATATCGTGGTGCATATCTTGGGATCCACTTGTGTGTCACAAAGTTGTCATCACATACACAATTGCTATCTTGGTTTGTGAAGTATTACATGAGAAAAGAGCTCAAAAGTGAAAGAGCCACCCAAGCTTTTAAGCAAAGAGGAAAGATAAGCAAAGAGCTTTGAGCAAGAACCATAGCATCATACTACATTAAGATTGTCATATTGGATCATCTTGGATCATAGCACCGAAATACCATACATATAGCATACTTCGGATAGAGATAGTTGCATTTTTCCTAGTAGGTTGTGCACAAGTTCCAGATCCGCCTATTGTGCAATCGTGCTAGCGTCTCTCTAGTATTGTGCAACAAGAGCATTTTCGTGGATTCCACATTTTGGCTCACTTTTGGTTTGCACAATCCCACTTATCTATTTGCGTGTGTGTTTCCGTGTACACCTACTTGCTTGGTCAACTTGTTACATTTGCAATTTGTGAATCTTTTCCAACATTATTGAAGCTCACTTAAACATCAAATTTTGTGCCACCATCCTCACCAAGATCCACCATAAGCTTTTATTTGTGTAGGTGTGAGATCCGACAAGGATTGGTACCAATAGTGCTATTTCATTGTCCGCATTTGAGTGAACTTGATTCATCATCAACATCGGTCAAAGTTACATTGGTATAAGTTCTTCTCCTTCTACCACTCACATATTTTGCTTGGAATGATGGATAAGCCAAGTACTTCTACCAACTCACTCTTCATCGAGCAAGACGATGATATGTCTTCATACGTCACCAAGAGCCACCTCTTTGGTACACAACGAGCGTTGCATCAAGAGCAACAAGCAATGAGCGACCGCATCGACAACCTCGCCACCGACTTGCGACTATCCGAGCAACGTACAAGAGACTACTTCGACAACAAGTTCGACGCTCACAAGCAAGAGAATGATGCAAGAATGGACGAGATCCGCACCTTGATGAGGAACCGGCATCATTCCACTTCTTCATCCTCAAGACGGAGCCGCTCGAGTCGACACTCCGACGACACCTTCTACGACTCAAGTACACTGTCATCGCACACTCTTCGATGAGCCGCGCGTCAAGACCGTCATGCATCTCGCAACCCACTACATGACAAGCATTCACAAGAGCAAGTCGACAAGCAAGTCCCTCGTCCTCAATCAAACCAAGCCGCTTTTGCCCAAGCTCAAGAACGACAACGACTACGGTGCCAAGAGGAAGAACGAGTGCGTCTACACCAAGACGAACAAGACGCCGATGCTCAACGCCTTCAACAACAACAACGAGAAGCGCAAGCTCTTGAGGCGCAACGTGCCCTTCAAGAATCAAGTCGAGCCATCGCCAACCGCAATCGCGAACGTCGCAATCAAGAGGAAGCCCTTCGAGAAGAAATCCAAGAGAGGAACTACCAACCACGCGTGCAACGTCAAGTTCCTCAAGCTCCTCCACAAGCTCGTCAAGCTCCACCTCAACCTCAAGTTCAACAAGAGCAAGTTGATCATGGACTTCCTCCACACCAAGAGAAACATGAAGATGATTTTCATCCACGTCAAGGGCGTCATCATCACCATCACCAACAACACAATGAAGAGCAACGATATGGAAAGCTCAAATTCACCATGCCCAAGTTCAATGGAAGCAATGACCCCGAAGAATACCTCTCATGGGCATTGAAGGTCGACAAATCTTTCGGTTGCACAACTATGAGGAAGAGAAGAAGATCGCTATGGCATCACTTGAGTTCCAAGACTATGTGCTCATATGGTGGGAACAAATCATTGAGCGATGACAAGCAAGAGGTGAACCTCCAATCACTACTTGGGCTCAAATGAAAGATGTCATGAGAGCACGTTTTGTGCCAACCTACTACAACCGCGACCTCTTCAAGAAACTCCAACTCCTCAAGCAAGGAGCAAAGAGTGTTGAAGAATACTACAGGAAATGGAGATAGCCATGATTCGAGCCAATGTGAAGGAAGATGATGAGCAAACAATGGCACATTTCTTGAATGGACTCAATCATCCCATCAAGAAGATCGCCGACTTCCAACCCTACTCCACCCTCATTGAGCTCGTGCATCAAGCTACAAAGGCGGAACGTCAAGTGCAAGATGACTTCAAATGCATAAAGTACTCGTCCAAGACCTACGGCTTCTCCAACAACCAAGCTTCAACACCTCCTCCAACATCTACATCAACCAAACCTTCTACAAGCAATGACGACAAGTCAAGTTACAAGAAAACTTCGGCAAGTTCAAGTCGTCTTCCTCCTACTACAAGCAACTTCAAGCCGCGTGCTTCGTCATCTACTCCGACCGATGAGACCATCAAGACAAGCTCCTTCAAGTGTTTCACTTGCGGCGGCCGAGGTCACAAGTCCTATGAATGCACCAACAAGCGCACCATGATCCTCAACGACGACGGCACCTATGACTCAATGAGTGATGAGGAGATGGAAGCTCTTGAGCAAGTGGCCATGCACCGACGAGTGAACAAAGATGAAGATGATCAAGTCTTTTGTGATGAGGATTCGAGCCCCGCTCTCGTTGTCTCCAAGGTCTTGACTCTTCAACATCAACAAGAAGAAGACCAACGATGCCACATCTTCCACACAAAGGTGGCGTAAATGGAAGGTCCGTCAAGGTCATCATCGATGGAGGTAGTTGTCACAACTTGGCAAGTGAAGAACTATGCTCCAAGCTTCAATTGGTCAAGAGGAAGCACCCGCACCCATACAAGGTTCAATGGCTAAGTGACTCGCACTATACGGTCGAGCATACGGTCCAAGTCTCCTTCAAAATCGGTGCATATGAGGACACTTTGGAGTGTGATGTGGTCCCATTGACCGTTTGCCACCTCCTTCTTGGTCGACCATGGCAATTCGACCGTGGTGTCTTCCACAACGGGCGTACCAATCACTATAGCTTCAAGATGAAAGGGAAGGAATACGTGCTACAACCTATGTCTCCTAGTCAAGTGCTAGCCGACAAACAAGCCACCCATCATGGAGAGAAGAGCGAGAACGTGATCCACCAAAAAGTGAGTGAGAGCCACAAGCCAAACTTGAGCGCCTCTTCGCCTAGAGAGAAAAACCTCATCCTATTTGCCACCAAAAGTGAGATGAGAGAAGTGTGTGAGAACCCATCTAGTGTGATGCACTTTGTCCTTGTGCGCAAGGATGGAGAACCAACAACTAACACCTCTCATGAGCTACCTTTAGTGTTTCAATCCCTTTTGCAGGAATTCCAAGATGTTTTCCCCGATGAGCTACCTCCGGGTCTACCTCCTCTTCGAGGCATTGAGCATCGAATCGGCCTCATCCCCGGCGCACCTCTACCAGACAAAGCTCCATATCGAGTCAATCCCGAAGAAACCAAAGAGATTCAACGGCAAGTACAACAACTCATCGACAACGGTCATGTACGTGAAAGCCTAAGCCCTTGTGCCGTTCCCGTTATACTTGTGCCTAAACCCGATGGAAGTTTCCGCTTGTGTTCCGATTGTAGACCTATAAATGCTATTACCGTTATTATAGGCATCCCATTCCTCGCTTAGATGATATGCTTGATGAACTTAGTGGAGCCAACTTTTTCTCAAAAATTGATCTTAAAAGTGGCTATTATCAAATCCGCATACAAGAGGATGATGAATGGAAAACTGCTTTCAAAACCAAATTTGGTTCATACGAGTGGTTAGTCATGCCTATGGGTTTATCGGAAGCTCCCGGTACTTTTGTGCGTCTCATGCATTATGTCCTTCGGCCTTATATTGGAGTCTTTGTTGTGGTTTACTTTGACGATATTCTTGTGTTTAGCAAAACCATGAAAGAGCATCTTGATCATGTTAGGGCTGTTTTGCAAACCCTTCGCAAGGAAAGTCTTTATGCAAACATGAAAAAAATGCACATTTGGCGTTGACAAAGTGGTTTTCTTGGGTTTTGTTGTATCCTCAAAGGGTGTCCATGTTGATGAATCTAAAATTGAAGCAATTAAAACTTGGCCCCAACCCACCAATTTGCAACAAGTGCTTAGCTTTCTTGGTCTTGCAGGTTTTTATCGTCGCTTTGTGAAAGACTTTAGTACAATTGCCGCTCCTTTGCATGCCTTGAGTAAGAAGAATACTCCTTTTGTTTGGGGATCTTTGCAATCCACCGCTTTTGATGAGCTCAAGTCTTTGCTTACTCATGCTCCGATTCTTGCTTTGCCCAATTTTGACAAAACTTTTGAGGTTCATTGTGATGCAAGTGAATGCTTTGGAATTGGCGGAGTTTTGATGCAAGAAAAAGCGAGCAATTGCATATTTTAGTGAAAAACTCACCGGTGCTCAACTTAACTATCCCATCTATGACAAGGAATTATATGCTCTAGTGCGTGTGCTACATGTTTGGGAACATTACCTTAGACCTCATGAGTTTGTCATCCATACCGATCATGAAACACTTAAGTACTTAAAAGGTCAAACTAAGTTGAACAAGCGTCATGCCAAATGGAGTGAATTTTTTGAATCTTTTCCTTATGTCATCAAGTACATTAAGGGTAAGGAAAATGTAGTTGCCGATGCATCGTTCTACATATGCACGCTTGTCACTAAACTTGAGTTGAATGTTATAGGCTTTGAGCACATAAAAGACTTGTATGCTAACGACCCATCTTTTACTATTCCTTATGCTAAGTGTTCGACGCATACTTCTTGGGAACAATATTACATCAAGGATGGTTATCTTATGAGAGCTAACAAACTATGCATTCCCGAGTCTTCTCTTCGTTTGCTCCTTTTGCAAGAGGCTCATGGAGGTGGACTCATGGGACACTTTGGACGCGACAAGACATTCGCCACGCTCTCCAAGAACTACTTTTGGCCCAAGATGTTTCGAGACGTCTCACGCTTCACCAACCGATGCTCTACATGTCGCAGAGCTAAGTCTAAAGCTCAATCCCATGGTCTTTACATGCGTCTTCCTATTCCTTATCAACCTTGGGAAGACATTAGCATGTATTTTGTACTTGGTTTGCCTAGAACTCACAATGGAAAGGATTCCGTGTTTGTTGTTGTGGATAGATTTTCTAAGATGGCACATTTCATTCCTTGCAACAAGATAGACGATGCTTCACACATTGCAAATCTCTTTTGTAGGGAAATCTTATGACTCCATGGAGTACCAAAGACAATCGTCTCCGATCGTGACGTCAAGTTCTTGAGTTACTTTTGGAAGACCCTATGCGCCAAGCTCGGAATCAACCTCTTGTTCTCATCCGCATATCATCCTCAAACCGACGGCCAAACGGAGGTGACGAACCGGACACTCTCCACTCTACTTGGCGTCTTGATCAAGAAGAACATCAAGGAGTGGGAGGCATGTCTACCCATCGCCGAAATGCCTACAATCGCAAGAAGACACTCGACTACCAGCAAGTCCCCCTTCGAGGTCGCCCACGGCTTCAACCCGTTGTCACCATTGGACATTCTACCCTTCCTCTACAAGAGCGCACCAACATGGATGCGAAAAGTGCACGGGCAAGCTACGTCAAGAAGATGCATGAGGATACAAGGCACACCATCGAGCGCCAAGTACAACGACTAGCGACTAAGCTCAACGTCAACAAGCAACCCATGGTCTTCAACATTGGTGATCTAGTGTGGCTACACCTTCGCAAGGACCGCTTCCCCAACGAACGCAAGTCCAAGCTTCTCCCTCGAGCCGATGGACCTTTCAAGGTGCTAGCACGCTACAACGACAACGCCTACAAGATCGACCTACCACGAGACAAGTACAATGTGAGCGACATCTTCAACGTCAAGGACCTCGCGTCGTACCATGGTGATGAAGATTTTGATCCGAGGTCGGATCTTTCACAAGGGGGGGGGGGAGATGATGCGGAGCATCCTTCGGTCATCCCCATGGACCTTCCATCGACTATCCAAGCTCCAAGTGGACCCATGACAAGAGCAAGAGCTCGTGCTATTCAATCCGAGGTGACATCACTCCTATTCAATTTCCCCTTTTCTTCCAGTGAGACATGGCTACTACCTAAGTCCGAGACGCTATGCGTGATCAGGTACAACGTTCAAGCCAAGGAACCAGGAGCTGAAGAAGAAACGACAAGCGTCAACTCTCTGGACAGCCCGGAACTTCCGGCCACAGCCCAGAACTTCCGGCCCCGGAACTTCTGTCCCGCCCGGAGCTTCCGGCCTCCGACAACATCGACCAGCCCGAGCGTGCCAACTATCTGGTTAGCCCGGAACCCGTCCCGGACCTTCCGGCCCCCGGAACTTCCGGCCCGCCCGGACCTTCCGGCCCCCGGAAGCCAGCCCAGATCCACCCGCGCCAACTCTCTGCTTAAGCCGGACCCTGCCCGGACCTTCCGTCGCCTGGAACTTCCGGCCCCGCCCGGAACTTCCGGCCCTGCCTGCACGCAGCCTCTTGGGCCGAGGCCCGTGTACCCTTTCGCCCCGTAAACTATATATACTCCCCCACTTCCTCCTAGTTAGGGTTAGCATTGGTTTAGCTCATATTTCGTGTGAGAGCCCTTGCTCATCCACTTGGTTACCTTCTCCTCGGAGATCGCGCCTCCTCGGAGAAGATCCTTCCAAGGGATTCAAGACTCGCTCTAGGGTGGACCCCATCAAGGCCTCCTCATGGATAAGAACGGCTACTCGTGTATCTTTCCTTTGTTGATTTTGAATCTTGTGCTACCTTATGTGTTTGGTGATCTAGCCCTTGTGTGATCGATACTTGTCGGTTTAGTGTTCCTCTTGTGTGTTTTTCCTTGTGTTCTTCTGCTTGTTCGTCATGTTCTCCCCGTAGGATCCCCTCCAAACGTGAAAGATCTCCGATTAGGGTTCCACCCTACATCACTACTACTATATACAGGGGGAATACTACTAATCATATGGTGGTCATCTAGAAATTTTGATTGGTGGAAGACTCCATGATATCCGCTCCAGCTTCGTCTTCATAATCATCATCACTACCATCAGGGTCGGAGTCAGTCTCGTCGATGATGATGTAGTCTTCAGAACGAATCTCCTTAGGTTCATCGTCTTCTCCTCCTGGCGCGGGGTCTCCCAGGAAAACTCCTAGCTTCCTTGTCAGGTCGTCATTCTTCTCCATGAGTATCGTCATTTCCTCCTCATATCCATCGCGTGTAGACTTTAGTTCCTCTTCTAGCTCGATGATCCTAGCCATCGCCTTCTTCAAATCTATCATGCTTGCGCACATCTGGTTCTCCTGGCGTCGAATGTGCTGGTTTAACTCCTAGATAAAGGCTGCAATGGACCTATCCCTCCTGGTGCTGACTATCTCCCATTGCTCATCTCGGCGCCACATATCTGGTAGATAGTATCCTTGAGATCCTTGTGGTAAACTTCGCCAATGCATCCCATGGCGATGTGAGCTGCCATGCTCTTTCCTAGGCTCCAGGTTGGGGCATCAAAGGAAAACTCTATGGGCTCAGTGACTGGCGTGAATGTCCTTCCTGGAACTAGAACTCAAATCATCCAATGCTCCTCTTCTGATAAAGTAGCGGTGTAGGTCCCGGTGAAGCTTGGTATTCCAATGTTTAGGTATCTAGTGACTTTCTTCAAGTGTCGTCCAAAGGGTGTGTCTTCATCCGGTTGTGCAAACTTGTTCCTCGAGTCCGCCATCCTAAAGAGTAGAAAGTGGAGAGGAGTCAGAAATGAGTAGAGAAGAGTGACCTATGGGTTTTTCTTAGTGGTCATGTCCTACATTCAGCGTGGTCTCTGATACCATCTTGTAGCGACCCGACCTCAGACGATCAAGTCTCTGTGCTTTAGTGTCATCCCTGGATCAGTAATGCTAACACACACAGAGTACTCGAATGGATTTTAAAACAAAGTAGCAATCACACACTTATTACATTGAATGTCTCAAAAGAGAACTAATCACAATAAATATGGCTTAAGGCCATCTAATACGATAACAACGGAAGGCTTGGAAGATAACGTGAGTCCATCAACTCCAACGGCATAGCTAAGTGCATGACAACGGCCTAGCGAACCTTACTCCACGTCTGAAAAAGTCTGCAACATGATACGTTGCAGCCCAAAAACGGGTCAACACATGGAATATGCTGGCAATATAACACAGTAGAGCAATGAACAGATAAATGCTATCACTACATGCATATTTGGCTGGTGGAGGCTCTAAGGTTATATGTTTTTGCGAAAAGCCAATTTTTTCCTACAACAAAGGAATATGTTTTATTTAACTATCATGGTGGTTGAAACATCATTGAGAAGGTTCCTCCAACTCAATCCCCATTAAAGTAATCATTAACAACCCAACAAATTAATTTAGAGTGATGAGATCAAACCAATAATTCAAGTACCAGATACTCAAGATGCCCATAACCGGGGACACGGCTAACCATGATTAGTTTATACACTCTGCAGATGTTTGCGCACTTTTCCCCACAAGACTCGATCTCCTCCGTTGGATTTCTTACACTACATGGTGTTTGAGAAACGGATGACCGAGTCACAGTCTTTCAGAAGCATTAACTCTAACCCCGGGTAGACAGTACCAACCTACATCCCCTACGTCTGCTAGCCTACCACTGGAAGAGGTCATGCAACATACTCAACTATGCCAGAGCCCATAATGGCTTGTGGCTGCACACGTAAGTTTCTAGCATGAATAATCTTATGATCCCTTTGAGCCTGGGTGGCGGACCATAGGATGATCACACGGGTGCTCCGGGATATCCTAGGACAACACTGGATTCTCCAAGTGCCCAGAAGCAATCCACCCAGATGTGTGTTAAAGTTGCCACCTCAAGTAGAACCATTAATTAATAATCTCACATCTGTCATGCATTCACTCACCCAAACCACGTCTACGAGCATAGCATAGCAATATAAGCATAACGTAGAAGTAACTCCCAAGGGTTTGATAATAAAACAGGTAGTAGGTTCTACCTCATCATCTACTTCCCAAACCCACATGTTAAGAGATCCTACTCATGCAATGTGTGAGGGTTGAAACCAATGCATAAAACTGGGTAATAAAGGGGTATGATCAATGTGTTACTTGCCTTGCTGACGATCTGCAAATCCTAGAGACTCGTAGTAGCATGCTTCGCACTCTGGGAATTCTATCGCAAACAACAATAGCATACATAAGAAATCAAGCAAAGGTGCATGGGTAAAACCCCAATAAGAAGATCTAACCAAAAAGTTCAACTGAAGAACTCCGGTTTGAAAAAAGAATCGAATCAAACGGAGCAATGAACCTCAAACTGCAAAAGAAACAAGATCCGATTACTAATCTGGACTAAATCAAATTTTACAGTTCCAAAATCTTGTTCAAGTTGGTTAAACAGAAAGAGGGCTTCGAGACGAAGATCTAGGCGCTTGTCTATGTACAAAAAGAGGGGTATGCTTTTTTGTACCCCCATAACTGTGCACGGGCAGTCTGAGCCACGGACACCGCCACACTGAGCAAGGCAAGGGAGGTGAGCCAAGGTAAGGCCAAAGCTCAAGAGGAACAGAACAACGCCAAGACCAAGACCACAAAGAGCAAAGGGGATGGAGCGGGATCCCCCGGCAAGATCCTTGCCGGGGAGCAGTTTTAGCAAACCCGGCAAGACCCTTGCTGGGGCAGCTCGCCCCACACCTACGGAGTGAATCACCCTTGACTCCACTACCCCCATGGGGCAAGGATTCGGGAGACATCCCCGTGGTGGCACGCAGATCTTTGTGAAGACATTTAAGATCAGATACACACTATAAAAGACGACGACCCTTGGCGGGATCCCAGCCAAGGAGGATTGATAGGCCCCGGCAAGAGCCTTGCCGGGATAACAAGAAGCGCCACGGCAAGACTCTTGCCGGGTCCCCGGCAAGACCCTTGCGGGGCTACGATGAGGCCCTTGCCAAGGGCACACGTGAGGCCACCATCGGGCCCACGCCAATCAAACCTTCACCGCCATTACATACGATTTGCCGACCCGGCCAGTTAAGCGAGCACTGCGTGGCGGCAAGCAGATCTTCGTGGAGACCCACCATTGCGCCACCTCACCTGCACTGCCTACATGGCACCGCATGAGCACCGCTGGCCAGGCGTGTGTTAACACGAGAGGAGCGAGAGGCAGACAGGTGGCTCTCCCCGTCCCGATAAAGCAAGGACACCTAAGCAAGACGCATTAATGGCACCCTGTCATGTAATGCAAGGGATAAACTTGCACCATTGTACCATTTCCACCTCTTGTGTTCCACTGTGGCAACCCCTTTCCCTATAAAAGGAGGCCCAAGGCGACCAGGAGGAGGATTCGGCTTTTTGGAGCTCCTCACGCCCCTTTGCTAGCTCAAGAACACATATAAACAAACCACCAAACCAGGAGTAGGGTTTTACGCATCCCCGCGGCCCGAACATGGATAAAGAGACCGTGTGCTATCTGTTTGATCTGCTCTTCTCATGACCCCCGCGCCCCGCAACCGTAGTAGGGATTCTTGTGATCCCATAGGTGTCGTTCCTGCACCGACATCTTTGGCGCGCCAGGTAGGGGGCGCAGTGGTGAGAATCGGCTCTAGCAGTTAGTTCGACGCTTCTTCATCGTCATGGCGCCCAAGAAGAAGACGACGGTGCGGTTGGCCCATCGGAAACCGGACATCCCGTCCCGACGCGGGCGAGCAGCGGACCAGTCGCAGAAAGGACCCGGGGCACTGTTCGCGAACACCAACACCGTCCCAGCAGCCGAAGTTTGGGAGGCGGCGATGTTCGTGCGCCTGGTAACGGGTCGCACGCCGCTAAATCCAAAGACGGAGCCAGGCCCTCCGCGGGTGGCGTGGGTCCTTCCAAGATCGCTGCCACCCCGCCCGCAGGTGACGCGAGGGCTTCCAAGACTCCCACCCCAGCGCCGATGGCGCGCTCTTCTCAAGCGGCGCACGATGAATGGCGTAACCACGCCGAGTACCCCGGGCGTCGCCGCGGAAAGAGCCCCGAGCGCCATTCCCGGGATTTAGAAGACCTGCCCGCTCGCCGAGGCGCTGGTGAGGGTGGCATGCGACCGCGGGATCGTGATAAAGCTCCTTCTGACATGGTCAGAAGTCGAAGCGCGTCGCGATCCGTGCAGGTTTCGCTCCCACCTGGCGCGCGCAGTTGCTCCTCGATTTTCCTCCCACCACGGGGAAACTCGACGAATGGAGAGCCACTATCCGGAGCCTTGTTGCGGTGGCCAATAAAGACGAACCAAGTCCGGCGGAGCCCCCGGGTCGACGTTCCGACGGAGTCCCACGCACCAGTGGCGGGAGAACTGGTGGCGCCGCAACCACGGTGCACTCGCCTCCTCCTCGCCCGGTACCGCGGGCGCCAGCCCGTCGCGATGTTACAGGCAACGTGATCTCCGTAGCATCGTCCGACCCACGGGCCCACCGTGACCAGCGCCAAGTTCTTCGGGAACGAGAACATGAAGACGCTCGAACCACTATCGAGCGCCGGCGCGGAGCGCACCACCAATCGGATAGGCGAGCAGGGCCTGCTGTGAGCCACCCAAAGACCGGGAGTTCTCGAGGCCTACCTTACGAGGTAGGCTGTTCGGCTTTACCCGTGAGCTGTGGCAGTTCGATGGCCCACTCACCGCACCTTCAAACCCGACGTGGGCGAAAAGTACGGTGGCAAGACCCACCCGTCCGAAGTTCCTCGGCGTCTACACCATCGCGATGCAAGCTGCCGAACTGCGGCGATAAGGTGTTTATGATTACTTCCCGTTGGCTCTTAAACCCAACGCCATGTCGTGGTTGATGCAGTTGCCGGTAGACTCTATTTCCTCCTGGTCGGATTTGTGCCATGAGTTTGTGGGCGCCTTTACTGGAGGCCACCAAGCCCATGGTCAAGCAAGCGACCTGCACGTTATTCCCCAGAAGGGAGGCGAGAGTCTCCGCAAGTATATTCAGATGTTCAGCCGGGTACAATACAATATCCCTGATGTTCACCCTGCCGCCATCATCAGCGTGTTCCATCAGAACGTGCGTAATCGCAAGATGCGCGAAGAGCTGGCAATGAACAAGGTAAGAGATGTGGCGGAACTTTATGTTCTTGCTGACAAATGTGCCCGGGCTGAAGAGGGAAGGAAGTACCCCGGCAAAGATGCCGGTGTGGAAACCGACTCCTCAGATGAGGATATTTCCGCCCCGGCGAAGAAAGGCCGGCGCCGCAACAGGAAGCGCAAAGGAAAAGCCGTACTTGCCGTCGAGGGATCTGATGACACCGGCTCCACCAAGAAAACCAAGGCAGACGACCCCGGCAAGGAGGTTGCCGGATGTGTCGCCTGCCGGGCCTTGGCGGCTGCCGAGAAGCCGTGAAACTCCGACAAGCGATATCGCAAGATCCATCGCACCAAAGGCCATGCTCTCCGGGACTGCCGATAGGTTGAGCTCTCGCTGAGAAGCGAGAGGGCTGAATATGAGAGGCGGGACAAGGAGAAGGGCCCGAGCGGTCTTGAGGGGTCCGGAAGAAGCGTGATTTACCAAAGCGGGCCATCGCGGCAAGGATAAGCAATAGGAGAGGCCCGCCGGGCCGTGATGTAAAGCTAGAAGACGATTTATCACGAAGAGGACGGCGAATCCGGCGACAAAGAGTTTCGTAGCTACAGAGGTTATAAAGGCCGACGGCAGCCGCTTTTGTTGCATACTTCTCTCACCGCCGCTTAAATAGTGGGCGCGAGATTACAGCGGCAGAGCCGTCGTTTGATGCCCAAAGGCCGCTGAAGTGGTCCAAGACACCTATCATTTTTGACATCGAGGATCACCCCGATCGCACTACATGTCGGGTGCTTGCCGTTGTTGGTTTCACCAACAATACGCAACCTCAAGGTGATGAAGATGCTAGTCGATGGCGGGGCCGGTCTGAACTCGATCTACTTTGCCGTGATCGAGAAACCGCAAATTCTGATGGAGACCTCGAAGAGACGGGCACGCGTTCGTGGGTCAACCCGGAAGAAGCCAACCCAAGGGAAAGGTCACGCTGCCCGTGACTTTTGGAAGCGACACGAACTTCAAGATGGAGAGGGTCGTGTTTGATGTGGCCAAGATCCCTTGCCTTAACGGATCCTTGGCCGCCCAAATACCGCCAAGTTCATGGCGGTGTCACACTACGCCTACAACACCCTGAAGATGCCGGGACCTGTGACGATCATCACCATCCCCTCCGACAAGAAAGAGGCGCTGATCTGCGCTGACCAATTATACCAGCAAGCAGTTGCAGCAGGTGCCGCCGCTAGGGCACTTGCTCCTGCCGCTGGGATCCCAGGAGGAAGGAAGAAGAAGAAGACCGGTGAGACCTCGGACACCCACTCCGGCAAGCGCACCTCTTCGGAGTATAGCGCTGCTGTCGAGGACGTGCCAGAGAGCTCCGCCGGAGGAAACAAGAAGCCCAGGGCCAAACCGCCGGGAACCAAGAAGGTTTCTGTCAATGAGGACGACACGGGAGGAGCTTTTACCATAAGCTCCACCCTTGACGGCAAATAGGAAGACGCGCTCGTCACCTTCCTGCGGGCGAATGTCGATGTGTTTGCATG
Source organism: Aegilops bicornis (assembly GCA_021605145.1). Classification (NCBI taxonomy): domain Eukaryota; kingdom Viridiplantae; phylum Streptophyta; class Magnoliopsida; order Poales; family Poaceae; genus Aegilops; species Aegilops bicornis. Next base: position 422,214,046 of record CM038675.1, on the reverse strand, counting down.
GCAAGCTTCCGACATCCCGGTGTTCCTGTGGAAGTGATTGAGCACCACCTTGCTGTACGCCCTCATGCGCGCCCGTCAAGAAGAAGGTCGAAGCAAGCTTTGGAACGACAAGAGTTCATCACGGAAGAGATCCGGAACCGGAAGCAGCGGGTTTGGTAAGAGGAGTGCTCCATCCAACGTGGTTGGCCAATCCGGTCGTGGTGCGCAAGGCAAATGGGAAGTGGAGGCTGTGTATTGATTACACAGATATCAATAAGGCTTGTCCTAAAGACCCCTTCCTGTTGTCGCGCATCGATCAGATTGTTGACTCCACGGCTGGGTGTGATCTGTTGTCATTCCTCGACGCCTACTCCGGCTACCACCAGATCTTCATGACAAGGGAAGACGAAGAGAAGACAACATTGATCACCCCATGTGGTACGTATTGTTTCATACGGATGCCTTTCGGGTTGAAGAGTGTTGGTTCGACGTTTGCAAGGGCGGTCCATATTGGTTTTGAACCCCAGCTCCATAGAAATATGGAAGCTTACATGGATGACATAGTGGTCAAAACCAAGGACAGGGCAACCCTCATACCAGATTTGCAAGAAACATTTGCAAAACTGCGCAAGATCAATCTCAAGTTGAACCCTGTGAAGTGCGTCTTTGGCGTCCTGTCCGGCAAGCTTCTCGGGTTCTTGGTGTCACAACGTGGGATAGAGGCCAATCCGGACAAAATCAAAGCTATAGAGCAGATTGAAGCACCCAAGCGAATCAAGGATGTGCGTCGGCTTGCTGGTTGCATCGCCGCCATGGGCAGGTTCATTTCCAAGTCTGCCGAGCGCGCCCTTCCCTTTTTCAAGATCCTGAAAAAGGCGGGCCCAATGGAGTGGACGCCAGGAGCCGAAGCAGCATTGCAAGATTTGAAGAAATACCTCTCTTCCGCGCCAATACTAGTTGCGCCCAGGCCACAAGAACCGTTGCTGCTATACCTGGCGGCAACGGACCAAGTGGTCGCCTTTGACCGGTGGCACAGAGAGGTTGACGATGAAGAGATGGCAGCGGCGGAGCCCGACACCACCAATGCAGAGACGACACAGCCAGTTGGAGTCCCGCCAAGAAGAAAATGATGCAAAGACCCGGTCTACTTTGTCGGGCCTTCCCGCAGGGGGCTAGATCAAGGTACTCCGGCGTGCAAAAACTGCTCTTCGGCCTTCTTATGGCCTCGAGGAAGCTGCATCACTACTTCCAGGCGCACGAGATCACGATCGTCACTCGCTTCCCTCTGCAACAGATATTGCACAATCCAGATGCAACGGGAAGAATTGTGGAATGGGCACTGGAGCTGTCCAGCTTTGGCCTCAAGTTTGAAAGTACTTCGATGATTCAGAGCCGAGTCTTAGCGGAGTTCATTGCAGAATGGACCACAACGCCTGACGAAGAAGTCCAAGAGACTGCTCTCCCTGGCAAGGAGGCAAGTTGTGATTGGATCATGTACTTTGATGGAGCTTTCTCCTTACAGGGCGCCAGGGCTGGCGTCGCTTGTCGCACCACGGAGAGCACCTCAAGTCGTGATCCGGATGCACTTCCCGTGGAGGTGTCGACAAACAATACTACGGCAGAGTACGAAGGGCTGCTTGCCGGTCTTAGGATCGCGGCGGACCTTGGAATCAGGAAACTCATCGTCAGGGGAGACTCGCAGCTTGTCGTCAAGCAAGTCAACAAGGATTACCAGAGCCCGTTGATGAAGGCCTACGTCAATGAAGTGAGAAAGCTGGAAGAGCGTTTCGACGGTATACAGGCTGAACACGTTCCCCGAGCGGAGAACGATATATCGCCGACACTGTCAAAACGCTGCTGCCCTCAAACTACCTGTGGAACCAGGTACCTTTGTGCTTCAAATTGACTCAGCCATCCGTTGATCCATCGACAAAGCAGAATAAGAGAAGGAAATCAGGGCCCGGCAAGTACTTTCCCGCCGAGCTCCCCGGAGCCGCCGGCAAGGATATTGCCGGGGATACTGAGCACGCCACGGAACGGCTGGCTCCGGCGGAGCGTCAAGATTTTTCCATCGAGACAGCCGCTCCTGTAGCGGAGGAAATGCCTTTAGCCCTCGCCGTCGAGCCCCAGGCTCCGGCATGGGCACAACATACCGTCCGATTCCTCCAAACAGGGGAACTTCCTGAGGAGCAGGAAGAAGCGGAAAAAGTAGCCCGTCGCTCAATCATGTACCAGTTAAATCGATGGCGTCCCTGCATGTAAAGAGGCCGAACGGTGTGAAATTGAAGTGTATCCCTCGAGAGGAAGGACTGGAACTGTTGGCAGAGATACACGGAGGCATATGTGGATCCCACATTGGGTCAAGGGCCCTTGCCGGCAAGGCATTCCAGCAAGGCTTCTTCTGGCCCACCGCCCTCCAGGATGCGACGACACTAGTCACCAGGTGTGAAGCATGTCAATTCCATTCAAAGAAGCTTCATCAGCCAGCTCAAGCCCTTCAAACCATTCCTCTCTCCTGGCCCTTCTCGGTGCAGGGCTCGACATATCGGGCCCTTTCCCCAGCTGTCGGGGCTTTGAGTACTTGTACATTGCCATCGACAAGTTCACAAAGTGGCCGGAGGTGGAGGCGATGAGGAAGGTCACAGCTCGATCGGCCGTCAAGTTCTTCAAGGGACTAGTGTGCCGTTTTGGCGTACCCAACAGGGTTATCACCGACAACGGCACACAGTTCACAAGCCGCACCTTCATGCAATATACCCAAGACCTCGGCAGGAGAATCTGTTTCGCTTCCGTTGCTCACTCGCGAAGCAATGATCAAGCTGAGAGGGCAAATGCTGAAATACTGCGAGGATTAAGGACCAAGACCTTTGACAGGCTGCACAAGAGTGGAAGGCGCTGGATTGATGAGTTGTCGTCGGTTCTTTGGTCGATCAGGACGACGCCAAATCGAGCCACCAGCCAGACGCCCTTTTCCCTGATATACGGGGCAGAAGCAGTTCTCCCCACTGAACTCATATACGGGTCACCTCGAGTGCTCGCTTATGACGAGCTCGAGCAAGAGCAACTGCGGCAAGATGACGCAGTGCTCCTTGAGGAAGATCGTCTTCTGGCGGCTGTGAGAGCAGCATGCTACCAGCAAGCCTTGCACTGCTACCATAGCCGCAAGGTTCATGCCCGAAGCCTTGAGGAAGGCGACCTTGTACTTCGGCACGTTCAATCAGCCAAGAATTCCAACAAGTTGACGCCAAAGTGGGAAGGCCCTTATTGGGTAATACGAGTCACCAGGCCCGGCACAGTGCGCTTGGAGACCGAAGATGCTGTTCCGGTGAGTAACTCCTGGAACATTGAGCATCTTCGCAAGTTTTACCCGTAAGGCGCGGCTCGCCGGGCCCCCCGGCAAGCCACCTTTTGTACAAGCATTGCCGATGATGCATGTAACCCTCTGTACAAAGCCAGGCGCAGACCCTGAGCATAAATAAATGAAGCGCTGGCGCCCTAAGTTATAGCATGCATGCTAGGTCGAGTCTCGTCCTTGGTTAGGGTTGATAGTGCTCAGCAGCGACTAACCCCTAGCTTAGAGGTCGAGTGTGCGTCTCTTTGCCGTCCTTTTGTCTTATTTGGTTCGCAGAACTCACAGATATCCTTGCCGGATCGCTTGAGGACAAAAAAGAAAAGATGGACGGACTGGCATCTAGACCCCGGCAAGCCAGTATTACGGGGGGCTGCGAGTACAGAGATTCACCCACGGCAAACCAGAGTTGCCGGAGGCTACAACTTCAGATAAGTCTATCATTCCTTGTCATGCATTTCCTTATGGACTGAGGTATGTGAAACCTCGTTTTTTCCCAAAGCTACCGTGCTCCCCTGAAACTCTAGGCCCTAGGGCCCGTTCCTGGGGCCACGTTTGGTCGTAGTCGCGGCAGCAAAAGGATGAAACGAGGAGCCTGAACCCACCCATCCCTGCCTCCGCCGAAAGCGTGAGAAAGGTCGAGCGAAGTGGGAAGACAGCGGGGCCTGTTGCCGGGCAAGGAAATGTTTATCTTATGGATATCAAGGATTTACTCCTTGTCGTGGGTTCTACCCACAAACAAATGACCCGGAAAGCATCCCTTGTTCATTAAAAACATTCCACTCAGGTACAATTCATAGGGGATGAAAAACATGAATGATGGGATTACAAGTTTTAATTCAGCTAAGGCCCGAAGGGTTACAAGCTAAAAAGAGATAAGGTGCCCGTAACCCCTCTCTTGCCCCTCTCTTCAGGAGGCAGGTCAAGGAGGCGAAAAGGGCAAAAGGGGCGCCTAGATGAGCTACGGGTGGCAGAAGACACCAAGGGAACATCTCGGTGGCCGTCCGAACGCTGGATGGTGATGGCGGCGCCGGAAGCAGAGCTCGAAGACGAGGCGACAGGACGTCAGCATGCGTCGGTGCCCGCGTGCTCCGATTTGACGGCCTTGCCGCCTGCCCTCTTCCTCTTCTGCAGCCTCCCAACGCCAGCCGCCCAAGGAGACGACCCCGAGAAGTTCAGGAAGCCGGCGACACGGATGATGGGATCGCCGGTGCCGCACGGAGCGGCGCCCGACACCTAGTCGGACCCGTCATCCTGCCGCCTGCTACCCTCATCGTCACTGCCGCTGTCCTCCTCGCCACTCCTGCTCCGCTCGAGGAGGAGCCTTCGCTATCAGAAGAGCTCTCCACGCAGCACCTTGCCCGAGTCCCAAAGCACCCGAAGACCTTGACGGAGAGGAGGCCGCCCTCCATCAGCTTGAAATGGAGAGTGAGCCCCGCTGTCAAGTGGTGGATGTGAGCGAACGTCTTCCACCCTCGACCAAGGTACATCACGTGAGGGGCTAGAAAGTCGATGCGAACTCGCTGCACTAATCGATCCAACAGCCCTCATGTGCAACCACAATGACTCCAAGGATCCAGCTCCATCTCGCTCGCGAATGGAGTCGGGCGATGTAGACGACGACGAGGTGGCCGGCGCAGCCTGACGAAGAACTCGCAAGGATCATCGCCAACATGGCCCTCCATGGGAGGAGGAACTACTGGCGGAGGCGGGACCGGCGCGCCACCCCGTTCTCCTCTTCCCTCAGCGCCTCGGCCGCGTCCACGGCCTCGTCCGCGGCCTCGCCCGCGGCCTCGCCCCCTCCCCCTTCCCCTCGCGTCTGGCTCTGCCACCGCAGGTGAAGGAGAAGGAAGGACGCATTGTCGAGCGGTGACCCTTGCCGCCACCGTTGAAGAACTAGAATTCCCTCTCTCCATGGCGGATGGAAGGAGGAGGAGCAGAAGCTGAAGGAAGGAGAAGATGGAAGAGTGCGGGACGCTGTCCCCCCCCCCCCCCGTTCCTTATAAAGGAACAGGGTGGGGGCACGGCCGCCCCGCTCAGCCAATCAAGACGCGGAAGGCGCAGGGAACTGGGACCAACCCGCTGCCCCGACCCGTGACGGCCCGGTTTCCCGCCTCCACCGTTCGCCACCCCGCTCGCATGAGAACCACGTAGCGGGCATGCGGGACCTAGGCGACGGGTGAGGCAACCTCTCCCCACCCCGTGATCGTGGGGAGTGGACGCCATGAAGACCATGCCCCGGCCCCGCTCAGTAAATGGGTCGCGCCTCCATGCCTCCCTCCGTTTATGGGGAAGGCGCGAACCGCCCCCTTTTACTACGACGTGATGCATGCGCGCAGAGCTCAGCCCCGCGCATGCCGCCCACATCACGCACGCCTCCCCACGCCGAGCCACGCTGGAGGCACGGAAGCGCAGACGCGAAAAGACTTATCATGTAAAAACTACCCCGCCGTCACAAGACTGCTTTTGGGCCTAGCCCAACGACGCGATTGCGCTTACGTGTGGCCCAGGCCGGGGGGCTCCTGTCGGTATACAAAAAGAGGGGTATGATTTTTTGTACCCCCATAACTGTGCACGGGCAGTTTGAGCCACGGACACCGCCACACTGAGCAAGGCAAGGGAGGTGAGCCAAGGTAAGGCCAAAGCTCAAGAGGAACATAACAACGCCAAGACCAAGACCACAAAGAGCAAAGGGGACGGAGCGGTCTCCCCCGGCAAGATCCTTGCCGGGGAGCAGTTTTAGCAAACCCGACAAGACCCTTGCCGGGGCAGCTCGCCCCACACCTACGGAGTGAATCACCCTTGAGTCCACTACCCCCATGGGGCAAGGATTCGGGAGACATCCCCGTAGTGGCATGCAGATCTTTGTGAAGACATTTAAGATCAGATACACACTATAGAAGACGATGACCCTTGGAGGGAACCCAGCCAAGGAGGACCACAAGGCCCCCGGCAAGAGCCCTGCCGGGGATAACAGCAGGCGCCACGGCAAGACTCTTGCCGGGGTCCCCGGCAAGACCCTTGCCGGGGCTACGATGAGGCCCTTGCCAAGGGCACCCGTAGGGCCACCATCGGGCCCATGCCAATCAAACCTTCACCGCCATTCGCATACAGTTGCCGACTCGACCAGTTGGGTAGGCACCTGCGTGGCGGCAAGCAGATCTTCTTGGAGACCCACCATTGCGCCACCTCAGCTGCCTGCCTGCCTACATGGCACCGCGGGCACCGCTGGCCAGGGCGCGTGTCAACACGAGAGGGAGCAGCTATGGACGAGACAGGGCTCTCCCCCCGTCCCCGATAAAGCAAGGACACCTAAGCAAGACGCATTAATGGCACCCTGTCATGTAATGCAAGGGATAAACTCGCACCACTGTACCCTTTCCGCCTCCTGTGTGCCACTGTGGCAACCCCTTTCCCTATAAAAGGAGGCCCAAGGCGACTGTGAGGAGGATTCGGCTTTTGGAGCTCCTCACGCCCCTTTGCTAGCTCAAGAACACAGATAAACAGACCACCAAACCAGGAGTAGGGTTTTACGCATCTCCGCGGCCCGAACCTGGATAAAGAGACCGTGTGCTATCTGTTTAATCCGGTCTTCTCACGACCCCCGCGCCCCGCAACCGTAGTAGGGATTCTTATGATCCCATAGGTGTCGTTCCTACACCGACAGCGCTTGTTTCAAATGTCGGATGTGGGGTTCCGGCAAACCCTTAAGGTTCGAACACTGGGGTGCGCGCGAAGTCTTTCCCTCCTACTGATCTACGCCCTAGCTCGCTGAGATCTCGCGGGCGAACTCGACGAATTCGCAACACAGAAAGACACGAGGTTTATACTGTTCGGGCCACCGTTGTGGTGTAATACCCTACTCCAGTGTGGTGGTGGTGGATTGCCTCTATGGCTGATGTTGAACAGTACAAGGGAAGAACAACCTCCTGAGGTTGAGGTGTTCTTGTGGCTAGGGTAGGCTCTCGATCGGGTTGGATCAAGCTAAGATGAGATGCCTCTACTATGGTGGCTAGCTCTACTTATATAGGCCCTGGTCCTCTTCCCAAATATCGAGCGGGAAGGGAGCCAACAATGGCGGGCAAATTTGAAGGGGGACAACTAGTACAAGCTATCCTGACAAAAGTGGTCTTCGCCTGCGAATAGCTCTGGCGGTGACGCCGTCTTGGGCTCCACGATGACCTCCGTCTTGCCGTCCTCCTGGTCTTGGTCTCGTTGCACCAATATACCAACCTTTGCCTGATGCCTCGGTACTCTTCACCTACGCTGGCCTCCATAGCACCAAATAGGAAATATGGACGCTGTGCGTGCTGGCGCCCACCTGGTGTCGTTCGTCATGGCTCACGTCACGAGAGCCTCGTGAGGTTTGCCCTACCTTGATATCTCCGCCTCGTGAGCCTGCACTGCCAGGGCCACCTGCAGGAGGTCTTGCGTCGTCCGCCTCGCGAGGCTTGGACCCTCGCGAGGGTCTTGGATGCCTTGTTGATGAAGATGGGCCGTCACGGCTCATCGCTTAGCCACGCCATGGGCCGCAGTGCAAGTCTGGGGACCCCGTTCCCGAAGCAGCCGACAAGAGCCCCGGCCCAAAGGTGCGCTGGCTTGGCTTCACGGGCGGCCAAGGGTCAAGTTCGAGCACCGCTGGCCCCAAAGCCTACGGCCTCGGTTGACGTGTGGCGGTTGATTGGACGTGGGCGCCTCCGCTTCCCCACGCTGCCTCGGCAAGAATCGCACGACTTGACAAGTCCCTGTGACATGCAAGGAAAACCATCATTACCTGCGATTGTGGGAGACGCTGGTTGGCCTTCTCTTGCTATATATGGGGAGGGGGCGGAGCCCCCGTTGCCCATCTCTTCCTTGCTTGCTTACTTCTTCCTCCTTGCCCCACTGCTTGCAGCGCCACCGATGGCGCCATGAAGGAAGTTCTCTGCCGCCGAGAAGGGAAAGGCTCCTCGCGAGGGACCTGGCTCCCCGGCGCCCAAGCGCGGTCGCGGCCATCTGCTCAAGCATGCCGCGACCCCCGCCGTGGCCCGCCGTCGTGGCGGCGCCACGCCACGCGGAGGGGATCATCCCAGCCATGGCAGCCCAGCTGATGAGGGGAGGCGTTCAATGGTGGCGCGGCCTCCCCGTCTGCGTATCCATTCAGCGGAAGTGTCGCCGGAGTTCATTGTCTGGTCGGAGAACCCGACCGGCAACTGGCTCCAGCTTCCACGCTTCTTCGTCGATGAACTGCCGGCCCCTGGTCCAGGAGGGCTCTGGTTGCAGGCGGATGGTTGTTGCAGCAAGCCCTCTTGGGTCGCGGTCGAGACTTTCGTCGTGGGCAACATAGCCCTGGCCCGTGGCTGGCAGACGTTCGCCCGCGCGCGCGGTCTGGGCAGGCGGTGCACGCTCCACTTCAGGTATGACGGTGGGTTGACCCTCTATGTGAGGGTGTTTGGGGAAGATGGTCGCCGCGCTGGGTGTTGCCCCGAGACGAACGACGGCGAGGAGGTGCTCGGCCTTGGTGACGGTCACGACGAAGATGAAGGCGAGCCTACCCTCGGCGACGATCGCCTCTCTTCCAGCCTTTTCGGGCTCTTTCCTCCCGACAGCCTCAAAGAAGAAGTACTACGACCAGCCACCGCGCCCGCTTCGAAGGAGGCAACGGGTCATCTCGTCGCCGTGCCTCCATGAAGCGCGAGGAAAGGCCTGGCTAGGCTCGGGATGCCGTTAATGGCCTGCCTCCGCGGATTGCGGCAACGCTGCTTTGTTTAGCTCTTTTTCCTGCATCAAAAAATTAAACCAGCATGGGCCCAGAGGGGCGTGTATCGAACTGTGGTTCCCTAGTTATCACACTGTGCATGTTATCCTAATGTCGTGTTGTTATTTTTGCGCAAAGATAACTTGACCTGGTGCGTCCAGAGCATCCTCTTCCTCACGAGGCGTTTGTTTCCTCGCGTCCATCTTAACCTGGTGGTCCGTGCTTGCTTGGGAAGTGCAAAAATTCGTTAGGGGGTGCGCTAGAGGGTTTGCCGTCCACACAAGCCTCAACTTGGCGCTTTGTATCATAGTACCCGAGGGGCACGGATTAGAAGAGATGCGCCAGCTTTCAGGCTTGAACGAGGGTGGCTCGCGAGAAGGCAGAGAGAAGAAAATTGCTCGCGAGGGCACCTGCCTAGCCCCCTCGCGAGGTATGCGAGAGAGAGAACACAAGCAAACCAGAGCCGAAAAATGCGGTAAGAGGCTAGGGAGTCAAATCAGCAATGAACACCAAGAGCAACTTCGATTAAGGAAAAGCGAGCCAACTACGGAAAGCAAATGAAAAGCCGCGTCCGGCACCTAATCTAGTCTTCAAGTCTTCTCACCAGCGCGGAGCTAAGTGCTGCCACTGGCATGGGCGGGAGCCCTGTGGCCCGAGGCAAAGCGCCTCGAGACTCCGGGACGTGTACAGCCCCAACTCATTATTACGTGAGAGTGTCACGGGCGGCGATTCTTCAGAGGCACCGGGCCTTCTTCACAGGCTCTGGGCCTTGCTTCATGGGTAGAACTTCCAGAGGTGCTAGATGTTCCAGGCGTTTTGGAAAGTGTCCCTTCTTGCGTCTCCAGGTGCACGGCGCCAGGCCTGGAGATGTGGACGACCCTGAACGGGCCCTCCCACATGGCTGAAAGCTTATGCAACCTGAGGGAGTCCTGGACTAGGGGGTGTCTGGATAGCCGAACTATCATCATGGACGGACTCCAAGACTATGAAGATACAAGATTGAAGACTTCGTCTCGTGTCCGGATGGGACTTTCCTTGGTGTGGAAGGCAAGCTTGGTGATACGGATATGTAGATCTCCTACCATGGTAACCGAATCTGTGTAACCCTAACCCTATCCGGTATCTATATAAACCGGAGGGTTTTAGTCCATAGGACGAACAACAATCATACCATAGGCTAGCTTCTAGGGTTTAGCCTCTCTGATCTCGTGGTAGATCTACTCTTGTACTACCCATATCATCAATATTAATCAAGCAGGAGTAGGGTATTACCTCCATCGAGAGGGACCGAACCTGGTAAAAACATCGTGTCCCTTGTCTCCTGTTACCATCCGCCTAGACGCACGCTTCGGGACCCCTACCCGAGATCCGCCGGTTTTGACACCGACATTGGTGCTTTCATTGAGAGTTCCTCCTGTCGTCACCTATAGGCCCGATGGCTCCTTCGATCATCAACAACGACGCGGTCCAGGTGAGACTTTTCTCCCGGACAGATCTTCAGATTCGCGGCTTTGCATCCGCGGCCAATTCACTTGGCCACCTAGAGCAGATCGAAGCTACGCCCGCCATCGTGTCAGATTTGGAAGCTTGAATTATACGGCCGACATCCGCGGAGACTTGATCTTCGACGGATTCGAAGCACACCAAGTGCGCGCCGCACCGCCTCGATGGGCATGATCTAACTCTCGCCACCAATAAAGGTCCTGGAGGTCAAGATTAGTGTCCGCTTCCGAACATTGATTCGAGCTGATCTCGCCGATCGAGGATGGTTGGTTGGACACCACCTCGGGGCTGAAATCTCTGCGGCGATTGAGCCGAACACAATCCCTCGCTTATGCGAAGACCGTGACTCCAAGGTGCCGGACTGCTCTCCGGACTCAACCTCCGCGCCCGCCAATCGAATCCGATTACGCCGGTCATGGAGTTCATCGTCACAACATCTTTCAAAGACTCGCCCTTTGGCGACATCCTCGAATTCACTAAAGTCTCTCTTTATCCGAGAGCCCCGCCGGACTATGGTCGTGAAGGTTGGGATGCGGACGACGAAGAAATTCAACACCCACCCACCACCCACTTTGTAGCCATTGTCGATGATATAACCGACATGCTCGACTTCGACTCCGAAGACATCGACGGTATGGACGACGATGCTGGAGACGACCAAGAACGAGTGCCTATGGGGCACTGGAAGGCCACCTCGTCATACGACATATACATGGTGGACATCCCAAAAGATGGGAACGGCGATGGAACAACGGAGGATGACCCCTCCAAGAAGCAACCGAGCGCCCGACGTCGTGGCGCCGCTCTAAATCCCGCCACAAAGAAAACGGTGATTCCGGCATGGGAGATAATAACACCCCTGGACAAGGCCGAAGACAACCCTCCAAAGCAGACTCGGCAGAGGAGGAGAGAAGCAGAGTCCGCACGACAAGGCGCGCGTAAAGAGAGGTAGAGGACGATAATTATGCGCCTCCCTCCGAAGATGAGGCAAGCCTCAACGACGCATTTAATTGGCCGTGCCTAAGGATCCCACCGAACAGAGGCGTTTCAAACGCAGGCTTATAGCCACGGCAAGCAGCCTCAAGAAAAAGCAGCAACAACTTAGAGCTGACTAAGACCTGCTAGTCGACAGATGGATCAAGTCCTTGCAGCCGAAAAGTATGAACTCAACGCCCCTCCAAAAGCTACCCCAAACGCAGGCCGTTGCCTCGATCAGAGGAGGAAGCACCCACATCGCCAAATAAGATATCGCGGCCGACCGCCACCCCTGCGGTCATGACAGAGGCCTCTAGAGCCTCCATTCAAGCCGCACCCCGACACCGCTCAAAACGTACCAAGACATGGGAAAACGCGCCGGACTTGCGAGATATATTGGAGGATAAGGCAAAACATACAAGATCGATCTATGGATCGTGTGGGCGCCCCACGACACTTGATGATAACCGTCACGCCGGATACAACAACTCCGGCCGGGCCGAACACAATAGACAAAACTCATTTGAGCTGCGTCGTGATATAGCCCAATACAGAGGCGCCGCACACCCACTATGCTTCACTGATGAAGTAATGGATCATCAAATCCCTGAGGGCTTCAAACCCGTAAACATCGAATCATACGATGGTACCACAGATCCCGCGATCCGGATCGAGGACTATCTCCTCCATATCCACATGGCCCGCGGTGATGATCTACATGCCATCAAATACCTCCCACTCAAGCTTAAAGGACCAGCTCGGCATTGTCTCAACATCTTGCCAGCAGAATCAATTGGTTGTTGGGTGGACCTGGAAGCCGCATTCCTTGATAACTTCCAGGGCACATATGTGCGACCACCAGACGCCGATGACCTTAGCCATATAATTCAGCAGCCGTAAGAATCGCCGGACAATTCTCGACACGGTTCCTAACAAAGAAAAATCAAATCGTTGATCGTCCGGATGCAGAGGCCCTTGCAGCCTTCAAACATAACATCCGCGATGAGTGGCTTGCCCGACACCTAGGACAGAAAAGCCGAAATCCATGGCAGCCCTCACAACACTCATGACCCGCTTTTGTGCGGGAGAGGACAGTCGCTAGCTCAAGCAACAACTTGACCAAAAACCCCGTAGTTCGGATACCAAGGACAACAATGGCAGGTCACGTCGCAATAAGAACAAGCGCCAGATTAACAAATGACAATGATGAAGATATCGGCAAGAATGCCGGATTCAGAGGCTCTAAACCCGGTCAGCGGAAGAAGCCATTCAAAAGAAATACCCAGGGCCCGTCCAACTTGGACCAAATACTCGATCGCTTGTGCCAGATACATGGCACCCCCGAAAAACCAGCCCCCGAAAAACCAGCCAATCACACCAACAGGGACTGTTGGGTGTTTAAGCAAGCAGGCAAGCTAAGTGCCGAACTCAATGACAAGGGGCTGCATAGCGATGATGAGGAAGAGCCCCGGCCGCCGAACAATAGAGGACAGAAGGGCTTTCCCCCACAAGTGCGGACGGTGAACATGATATACGCAACCCACATACCCAAAAGGGACGTATATGCAATGGAGCCAGTCGCCCCGAAGTTCAACCCATGGTCTTTTCCTGCCCGATCACCTTCGATCGAAGGGACCACCCCACTAGCATCCGTCACGGCGGTTTCGCCGCATTGGTTCTTGACCCAATTATTGACGGATTTCACCTCACTAGAGTCCTGATGGACGACGGCAAAGAACAACTCGCTTATCGTGGATACAAAGGCGCAAAATGGGCATAGACCCCTCAAGGATTAAACCTACAAATCGACCTTTAAAGGCGCCATACCGGGTGTAGAGGCCAATTGTACAGGCTCGCTTACACTCGAAGCGGTCTTCGGATCCCCGGATAACTTCCGGCGAAGAGTTAATCTTCGACATAGTCCTGCTCCGCATCGGCTATCACGCGACCGCTTGGACGAACCGTGACGGTAAAGTTCAATGCGGTGCCGCACCACGCATACCTCAAGCTCAAGATGCCAGGCCCTCGAGGAGTAATCACGGTCAATGGAAACACCGAACGCCTCTCCAAACGGAGGAGCACACGGCGGCCCTCGCGCGGAGGTGCAAAGCAACTGTCACAAGAATTCTCGAGTCCGCCACTAAACGTCCGGACATTGTCAAGCGCTACCGAGTAACCTACAACAAGACCGCCGCACGATTCAAGCACTCAGAGTAATCCGCCCCAACCCCAGCCCTCGCGAAATTGCGAAGCCCGTACCACGCTGCATACATAACTACGCCTGGAGATACCATGGGCATAAGGAGGGGCACGACCAAGACGCCTGCACGCGGCTCAACCGCACTGTGGGCTCCCAATTGTGTCATTCTTTTTTCTTTTTCTTACTTTCGTGACTCCGCCTTCTAGAAGCCCCGTCCGCACTTGAATTGCCGAACTCACGATGCAACAGCCAGGAAGCGTAGTTACGTCGAGCGCTCAGTGGTCTCTCTATTACGAGCATTATACCTGTTTTACATACCATCCCGCAGCTTACCCCTGGAGGGGGACATGTTAAATAGTCCCATCCCTTGCTTATCGCACTATTTTTATCGTTCTGCTTTCATTGCAGTACCTTTTTAATAAACAATATGTAGCTTTTGCCTATTATTGCACTCCTTTCTTTATCTATATATATATATGTTCATTTCATGACATGTTGCACCCATACACTTTGGTACGGCCAATACACCAGGGGCTTAAGTACCCCAAAATTATGGTGTGATAAGTCTGAACACTTTCACAAGTGCGGCACCCTGAACTTATAGCATTATATGCATCAGCTCCGAATCATGTCTTGGGTCAATAGTTGGGTTTGCCCGGCTCCTATCTTTTGGTACCTTACGTTCCGTTATATCGGCTAAGGTAGCACTAGGAGAACCACTGCGATTGTGCCCGGTTGAGCTAGGTTGAGCACCTCAGTGGAGAAAGCTAAAACTGACCGTCATGATAGGGCGAGAGCCGGTCACTGTTTGAGAGGTTTTTTCGGGTCCGTAAAGACTTATGCCGCTTAGAGCGTGGAACCGGCATTGTCCGGCCAAGGCGTGGATAGCGCCCCAAACTCGGTCTTGCGAATACCAGGGGCTTCGCCGAAATTTAAAATTATAGAATTCTATGGCTAAGTGAGAGTGTTCAGCATTATAAGTCCGGTTGCCTTGTTCGCTATGCTGAACGCCTCCTCGATGGACCCAAGAATGGGAACAAGAGCGCTTAAGTTTATCCCGAACACCCCAAAGACTTTCGTGGCATGGGGGCTGAAGCCAACGACTTGCCATCTCTCAAATTTGATAAACGGCCGCATGTAGGTAATATTTTAAATTAACAAGCGTTGCTTAGCGCATATGAACAAGTTTTCAGCATACAGGATAACAAATGCGACTCTATTCAAAAATTACATATTTAGAGCACTCATCCGCTATACGGCGGGCACCCTTAAGGACGCCCTCATAGTACATTTCGGGCGTACGATGCTCCTTGCCCTTCGGTGGCCCGTCCGTCACAAGCTTCTCCGCATTCAGCTTGCCCCAGTGCACTTTAGCACGGGCAAGGCCCGACGGCACCTTCAATGCAGACGGAGCGCTTTGATGACTTCAATCCATGGACACGCTGGCCCACCACCGGCCGCACTAACCCGGCTAGCTCCTGTGCATGGCCTCCAATGGCCACAACTGAACTATGAGGCCCTTCATGGCCTGTTCGGCGACCTTAGGGAGCTCGACCAGCCGCTTTCACCGGTCGCTTAGGGGCACCGGATGTCCGCTTCAAAGATACCGAGACCGTAACACCTTTTTCTGCCGAGCTCCTCCTTATGGCGGCAAAGATCAGACACACTATGGGGCAGATCTACGAACGCTCCTGGAGAGCTCCGGATTCGGGTAAGTACTAGATAATTGACTTTTACATTCTTGCTCTGCATAAAGAATGCCTTACCCGCCGCGATCTTCTTTATTGCCTCAATCTCCTGGAGGGCTTTCTGGGCCTCGGCCTTAGCAGCTTTGGCACTCTCAAGAGCCGAGGCAAGCTCGAACTCTCGGGTCTTCGAGTCACGCTCCAAACCCTCGTGTTTTTCCACGAGAGCCTGGAGCTCTTGCCGTACCTCCGCCAGCTGCGCCTCCCCCTTCTCTCGCTCGGTGCGCTCCGCAGCCGCCTTGTTTTTGGCCACGGACACCGCCTCCTTCAGGGTCGCCACCTCGCTCATGGCCCTTGCAGTACCCATGTTACTCCTGTTATTTTTTGCAACCGAAACCTTTCTATAAGGTATTTTCTTTAATAAGGTATTACTTACCTTCCTTGTCCACAAGCTGCTTCTTGGCAAGGCCGAGCTCGTTCTCGGACCACTCGAGGCTCTGCTTCAATGCATCGACCTCCGCAATGGTCTTGGCAGAGGTCGGCGCAACTCCTGCATTCCCATATTGACATACTTATGTTAGACTCCTCACAGATATCTTTTTAGATCCTTAGTCCGCTTTTCTTTCCAACACCGAACTAAGCATCAGGCTACCGTCTATGCGGTAATATTTTTACATATTCTAAACTTACCTCAAAGCCTGTTAGAAGGCTGGTACAGGCTTCAGTCGGCCCCGCTCTTGGCGGATCGAACTTTCTGGATCACCACGCTCATAAAGGCGGTGCTCCTTCCTTGATGGAGGCGCTGTTGAGCGCCTCAAGAAGCTATCCGGTGCCTCCGGTTGGACGGAGGACACCGGCGCCTTACCCTTCCTACGAAGGGACCGCTTGGGACTCCTAACCATCAAGGTTCCAGATGGAGTCCTGGACGAGGGTCGGGCTTAGAGCCCCGGGGTCTTGCTCCCTCGAGCTCGAGTCCGGGAGGTTGCCTTGCGCCCTCCTCCGCCACCTCCTCTTGACCAGGCCCCCTTGGGGCACCACCAAGGCCGTCTCAGAAGCGTGAGGCGAGGAGGCGGCCGAAGTGAAGTACTCTCCATTTCCGACGAACTCAGGACCCGCCGACGAAGCGGGCGAACTCGCCCTTGGGCGGGCTGCATGATTGTTCGGCATTAGAGAACACTATGCAATGAAAAAGCCATGGGTATCCGGACACTTACGATCTCGCCAGGGGCTTGGTCCTTGTTGGCCACCCCTCCTCGTCGTTGTCGACGTTGGTGGAGAAGTCCAGAGGAAGGGTCCTTCCCTTTTTGGACCCTCCGGCCTCCCCAGTTGGGGAGGCCTTCCTTTTCCTCTCCTCTTCACTGGGGAGAGGCTTTTTCCTCCTCCTCGTTCTTAGGAGAAGATTCTCGCCTTTAATCCGACAAAGACTCAAGGCCGGAGCTCCTTCGAGTTCCCGTGGCCTCCTTTCTGGTTTTATTCTCCGGCACCACATGAGGTACCGAGCCAAGAGCCCTCACAACCCAAGGCGTCCATTGGTCTTCTGGCAAAGGGGCCGGACAGTTAACTCCGTCCGGACGTCTTCACCCGATCTGTTAAAGGTTAGGGAGTTTTAGATCCCACATAGAGTCAATCTATGAAAAAAGAGTCCCGTAAAGGGTAAAATAACTTACCTCGTTGGCCTGACGCCGCGAGCTGAATCCGCGATCTTCGGTAGCGGATGCGGGGGCTTCGGCGCCCTTGAACAGCACCTTCCAGGCATCCTCGTACGTAGTGTCGAAGAGCCGCTCAAGGTCCGTGTCAGGCCGGATCAAACTCCCACAAATTGAAGGCCCGTTGTTGGCATGGGAGAATCCGGCGGATGAGCATAACTCGACTACGCTGACAAGCTTGAGCTTCTTGTCCACCAGGTTTTGGACATGTGTTTGGAGTCCGGTTAGCTCTTCCGAATCACCCCACGCCAGCCCGCCTCTTTCCATGATGTGAGTCGTGTGGGGGAGCCGGATCTGAATTCGGGGGCCGCCGCCCATTTGGAGTCGCGCGGATCGGTAATGTAGAACCACCCCGATTGCCACCCCTTTACTGTCTCCACGAAGGAGCCCTCGAGGCATAGAACATTGGGCATCCTGCCGCCATGGTGCTCTCCGACTACCGCTGTCGGCCGCCCACTATCTTCGCTTGACGCTAAAGGTCTTCAACCATAAACCGGGTGGGGTTGGATGCAGAGGAAAGCCTCGCACACGACGATAAACGTCGAGATATTGAGGATGAAATTCGGGGCCAGATCGTGGAAGTCTAGGCCGTAGTAGAACATGAGCCCCCGGACAAATGGGTGAAGTGGAAAACCTAGTCCACAGAGGAAGTGGGGGAGAAACACCACCCTCTCATGGGGCCTGGGGGTTGGAGTTAGCTGCCCCTTGTTGGGGAGCCGACACGCGATGTCGCCGGACAAGTATCCGGCCTCCCGCAGCTTTGTGATGTGCCCCTCCGTGACGGAGGAGGCCATCCACCTGCCTCCCGCTCCGGACATAGTTGGAGAAGGCTGAGGTGGGATGTACAGACTTGGGCGCTGGAGCTCGAGTGCCGGAAATGGATGAGCAAAGGAGGAAGAAGGCATAGGTGAAAAAGGTGGATCCTTATCCCCTTATATGGACGGACGAAGCTATGCGTCCCCCGCCAGCCTGGTAAAACTCGCTTATCTCCCAAGCGCCGTAATCAAGGGCGCGGATGGGTTACCCACGTCCATATTGATGAGAATCCCGGAATAAGGGGGCACGATCTATGCTTTGATAAGACGTGCCAAGGAAACCGCCTCGCTAAACGCGCTAGGGTGGAACAGTAAAAAATAATTCATATAAAGGCCTGGCCGTGGTGTGATGTCACGCCGCGGAATACGTCAGCAGATCTGTGCAAAAATTATTCTCTCTACGGTAGTATGTGGAACTTTTTTGCAGAGCCGGACACTATCCTTGTGTTCAAAACCTTTCATGAAGTATTCGGAGGAGGAACCCGCCTTGCAATGCCGAAGACAATATGGGCGCCGGACTCGTCGTCATTGAAGCCTGGTTCAGGGGCTACTGAGGGAGTCCTGGACTAGGGGGTGTCCGGAAAGCCGAACTATCATCGTGGCCGGACTCCAATACTATGAAGATACAAGATTGAAGACTTCGTGTCGTGTCCGTATGGGACTTTCCTTGGCGTGGAAGGCAAGCTTGGCGATACGGATATGTAGATCTCATACCATTGTAACCGACTCTGTGTAACCCTAACCCTATCCGGTGTCTATATAAACCGAAGGGTTTTAGTCCGTAGGACGAACAACAATCATACCATAGGCTAGCTTCTAGGGTTTAGCCTCTCCGATCTCGTGGTAGATCTACTCTTGTACTAACCATATCATCAATATTAATCAAGCAGGAGTAGGGTATTACCTCCATCGGGAGGGCCTGAACCTGGGTAAAAACATCGTGTCCCTTGTCTCCTGTTACCATCCGCCTAGACGCACAGTTCGGGACCCCCTACCCGAGATCCGCCGGTTTTGGCACCGACATAACCCTTCCCTGGAGAGGACCCGCCTCAGGACCAGGTCACCCGTCTCGAGCGTCATGGAGCGAACGTTGCGGCAGTGGTATCACCGTAACGCTTGTTGGTACCTTGCCGCCCTTAATGTAGCTTCGCGACGACGTTCCTCCCCCAGCACGAGATCCATCTCAGCGTGGCGCCCCGCGCTTCGGCCGAACGCCAGGACCCGTGCGGAGCAATGCTTGACCTCGTGAGGAAGGACTGCTTCGGCTCCGTAGGCGAGGAAGAATGGAGTCTCACCCGTTGGCTTGGTAGTGGTGGTGCGGATAGACAACATCACGGACTGGAGCTCATCGTGCCAGCCCCTCCCGCAGGACTCCAGCTTCTTCTTGAAGGTCCTGGTCTTGAGGCCCCTTAGGACCTCTGCGTTGGTGCGCTCATCCTGACCATTGCTCCTGGGGTGGGCCACCGAAGCGTAGTAGATCTGCGTTCCAAGGTTAGCACAGTAGGTTTTAAAGAGGTTACTAGTAAACTGCGAGCCGTTATCTGTGATGATGCAGTTGGGGACCCCGAAGCGGCTCACGAGGCCCTTGATGAACTTGACGGCAGAGCCGGCCGGGATGGTACGGACGGCTTCCACTTCCGCCCACTTGGTGAACTTGTCGATGGCGACGTAGAGATAGCGGTAACCCCCTGGCGCCCATGGGAACGGGCCTAAGATGTCCGGCCCCCAGACCGCGAACGGCCATGTGAGGGGGATGGTTTGGAGGCCCTGAGCAGGCTGATGGATTTGCTTGGCGTGGAATTGGCAAGCTTCGCAAGACTTCACCAGCTCGGCTGCATCGTTGAGTGTCAGAGGCCAAGAGAATCCATCGCGAACACCTTGCCGACGAGGGTCCGTGACGACGAGTGATGCCCGTAGTCCCCGCCGTGTATGTCAATCAGCAGCTCCCTTCCTTGATCGCTGGAGATGTAGCGCAGCGTGACATCGTTCGGCTGCTTCATGTATAACTCGCCGTCTTGGATGCAGTATGTCGTGGCTTGCCGGGCCACGCGCTCCGCGTCCTCTTCCTTCTCCGTGGCGCCTGTGTCGTGTACTCCTTGAATTCCTTGGTCCATCATTCCTCCACGGGGCTCGAAAGCGCCAAGAGCGAGCGAGCTCCTCGAGGTCGGGCCACGTGCCGGGCTCCGTGGACCGGAGGCTGTGGGAGCTCCTCCCGAGGCTGAGTAGTGCTTGAAAAAGGTGGCATAGTTGATGGCTTGAAGAGCCGCTCCTCAAAGACACCATGCTCTTGTGGTTGCCGCTTGGATGCTCTCCTGGCGATGTCGTCGGCTTCTTTGTTGGTGCCCCGGGGCACGTGCTGCAGTTCGAGGCCTGAGAACTTCTTTTCCATCTTGCGTACCTCCGTGAGGTAGGCTTCCATGTGCTCGTCCTTCGGCTCGTACACCCTGTTGGAGAAGTTGACGAGGAGTTGCGAGTCGCCTCTGATGGTAAGGTGCTTCACCCCTAGAGCTGCCGCAGCCTTCAGGCCAGCTATGAGGCCTTCGTATTCTACAATATTGTTGGAGACCTTCTCGCCGTGCTGAAAGCAGAGTTGCACGGCGTAGTAGAGCTTGTCTTGGGTGGGCGAGATGAGCACTTCTCCTGCTCCCGTGCCCTGGTGCGCGAAAGTGCCATCAAAATACATGACCTAGCCGTCCAGAGCCTCGCTCCCTGGGGAGGTGGAACGGTCTTCCCCTTCTTCAAGGCATCCGTCCATTCTGCCACAAAGTCAGCGAGCGCAGCCCCCTTGATGACCCTGGTAGTGCTAAACTCTAACAGGAACGCTTGCAGCTCAAAGACCCTTCTGAGGCATGGGGTAGCGTGCCCTGTGTCTCTCAGTACGGTGCCCTGTGTCCACTCAAAGACCCTTCCAGCCGAATTTGGGCTCCTGAGTACCCTCTCCAATGGGTAAGCCGAGACGACCTTGATCGGGTGCCCCTGAAAGTAGTGTCGCAGCTTGCATGAGGCCACCAAGAGTGCGAGCAGGAGCTTCTGAGGCATGGGGTAGCATGCCCTGTGTATCTCAGTACGGTGCTGACGAAGTACATCAGGTGTTCGACGTGGGCTGGCGCACTATCGAGGCTGGGGTCCTATGGAGATGGGTGCATCTCCTAAGGTGGTGGGTTTCCTGAGATTTGGCTGTCCTCAGGAGCTTCTGTGACGTTGTCCTACCGAGCTTTATCTTCCCCAGCTGATGCCTTTGCTGCGTGCTCCTGACCCTGTGCCACTTCAGCTCCGGCTTGGCGCGGCGCGCCCTTGGCTTGGCGTTCCTCCCTGACCGCCACCAGCGCCGCGCTGGCGGAGTACGGGGTGGCGGCAAGGTAGAGTACCAGAGGCTCGAGAGGCCGTGGTGCCACCATCACCGGGGAGCTGGTGAGGTATTTCTTGAGGTCTTGGAAGGCCTGATCGGCCTCCGGGGTCCACTCGAACGGGCCTTTCTTCTTCATGAGCTTGAAGAATGGTAAGGCGCGCTCTCCCAGCTTGGAGATGAAACACCCTAATGCGGTCACCCGCCCCGCTAGCTTTTGCATCTCTTTGAGGGTCTGTGGCGGGCTCATGTCCTCGATGGCCTTGATCTTCTCCGGGTTCGCCTCGATCCCTCTGTGGGACACGAGGAATCTTTTTTGGGTTAAGCCTCAAGTTCACCCGGCGTAGGCTCTTGAAGGTTTCCTCCAAATCTTGAATCAATGTCCTCGCCTCGCGAGATTTTACCACTATGTCATCAACGTAGGCCTCTGTGTTTCTCCCGAGCTGTCCCCCAGGGCGATGTGCATCAACCGCTGGAAGGTGGCGCCTGTGTTGCGTAGCCTGAAGGGCATGCAGGTGTAGCAGTACACCCCACATGGTGTCAAGAAAGTTGTCTTCTCCACATCTTCCACCACCATCTTGATCTGATGATACCCTGAGAACGCGTCCAGGAAGCACAGCAAGTCGCACTCGGCGGTGGAGTCGACAATCTGGTCGATGCGCGGGAGCGGGAGCGGATCTTGGGGGCATGCTTTGTTAAGGTTGGTGAAGCCGACGCACATCCGCTCCTTCCCGCCTTTCTTTGGCACTATGACAGGGTTTGCCAGCCATTCGGGATATCGAACTTCCCGGATGGCGCCTGCCGCCTCCAGCTTGCGTGTCTCTTGGATGATGAAGGCCTGCTTCTCAGTGGACTGCCGTCTAGCTCGCTGTTTCACGGGGCGTATGTTGGGGCATACCCTTAGATGATGCTGGATCACCTCTTCGACCCCTACCACCGATTGGGCTCCCACGCGAATATCTCCTTGTTCGCGTGCAAGAACCTCACCAAGGCTTCTTCTTGTCCCGGGTCAAGGCCGGCTCCTATGGTGAAGGTGGCCCCTGAAGACCCGTCCTTGTTGACCGGCACCTGCTTGGTTTCCGCCTTGTCTTGGGTGAACAGTTGCTTCTTCTTGGTAGGTGCGGCTTCCTTGGCCTCGTGGGTACCGGCGCCGGCCGGCTGTGCTGCTGCCGCGGTCTTGAAGGAGAGCCTGGGCGCCATCACGGCCTCCTTAGTGTCCCCCTTGATGGTGAGGATGCCCTTGCTTCCTGGCATCTTCATGAGGTTGTAGGCCGGATGGGTCGCCGCCATGAACTGAGCGAGAGCTGGGTACCCGAGGATGGCGTTGTAGGGGAATCCGATGCGGGCGATGTCGAAGTACACCAGCTTAGTGCGGTAGTTGTCGCGTGTGCCGAAGGTGACAGGGAGGCGGATCTGCCCTAGAGAGTGGGCAGCTTCGCCACCCACTCCCGAAAAGGGCTTGCTGAGGTTGAGCCGCTCGAGCGGCATGTGAAGAAGGCTGAAGGCTTCTACGGAGAGCAGGTTGAGGCCGGCACCACCGTCGATGAGGGTCTTGGTGACGGCCACATTGCAGATGGTGGGCGTGCAGAGCATTGGGAGCATGCCAGAGCCGACGGTGGAGCCGGGGTGGTCTTCTGAGTTGAAGGTGAGGTCGGCCTTCAGGGCAGCCCAAACTGGCAAAGCCCCCGGGCGCTTGGAGGCGGCCCCGATCTGACGGAGGAACGGTTTGACGTGGCAATCTGAAGGCGGTGCTTGAGAGCCGCCGAACAGGGCCGCAACCGCATGGTGCGCTGGCACCGCGTAGCGATCTGTGAAGAGGTCACGGAGTTCCCCCCAGGAAGCCACTATGGATCCCGGGAGGTTGAGCAGCCAGGCGCGCGGCTCACGGGCAAGGGCCATGGGGAACCAGTTGGCCATGATCTTGTCGTTGCCTCCAGCTTCGAGGATAGCCTCCTCGTACACCAGCAGGAATGGCTTCGGGTCTGCCGCACCGTCGTAACGCGGCGGCATCTCTGGCTTGAACTTGGTCGGCCACCGCACTCGGCGCAGGGCGGGGGCCAGGGCTCGGTACCCAGATGCCCCGCTGCCGACGTCGGTCACAGAGGTGGATAGCGGGGCACCCGCCATGGGAGCATAGTGCAGCGGCACGGGGCGCAGGTTGATGGAGAGGAGCTCCGGCGCACCCCTACCTGGCGCGCCAAATGTCGGATGTGGGGTTCCGGCAAACCCTTAAGGTTCGAACACTGGGAGTCTTGTGAAGTCTTTCCCTCCCATCGATCTCGCCCTAGCTCGGCTGAGATCTCGCGCGAACTCGATTTAATTCGCAAATACGTAAAGACACGAGGTTTATACTGTTAAGCCACCGCTGTGGTGTAATACCCTACTCCAAAGGTGGTGGTGGTGGATTGCCTCTATGGCTGATGTTGAACAGTACAAGGGAAGAACAACCACCTGAGGTTGAGGTGTTCTTGTGGCTAGGGTAGGCTCTCGATCGGGTTGGATCAAGCTAAGATGAGATGCCTCTACTATGGTGGCTAGCTCTACTTATAGGCCCTGGTCCTCTTCCCAAATATCGAGCGGGAAGGGAGCCAACAACGGCGGGCAAATTTGAAGGGGGACAGCTACTACAAGCTATCCTGACAAAAGTGGTCTTCGCCTGCGAATAGCTCTGGCGGTGATGCCGTCTTGGGCTCCACGATGACCTCCGTCTTGCCGTCCTCCTGGTCTTGGTCTCGTTGCACCAATATAGCAACCTTTGCGTGATGCCTCGGTACTCTTCACCTACGCTGGCCTCCTTAGCACCAAATAGGAAAGAAGGACGTTGTGCGTGCTGGCGCCCACCTGGTGTCGTTCGTCATGGCTCACGTCACGAGAGCCTCGTGAGGTTTGCCCTGCCTTGATATCTCCGCTCCTCGTGAGCCTGCCTGGCTAGGCCACTCCAGAGGAGGTCTTGCGTCGTCCGCCTCGCGAGGCTTGGACCCTTGCAAGGGTCTTGGATGCCTTGTTGATGAAGATGGGTCGTACGGCCTGCTGGCTTAGCCACGCCGTGGGCCGCAGGCAGGCAAGTCTGGGGACCCCTGTTCCCAGAACACCGACAATAGGTTCTACCTCATCATCTACTTCCCAAACCCATATGTTAAGAGATCCTACTCATGCAATGTGTGAGGGTTGAAACTAATGCATAAAAACTGGGTAATAAAGGGGTATGATCAATGTGTTACTTGCCTTGCTGACGATCCGCAAAACCTAGAGACTCGTAGTAGCACGCTTCGCACTCTGGGAATTCTATCGCAAACAAACAATAGCATACATAAGCAATCAAGCAAAGTTGCATGGGTAAAACCCCAATAAGAAGATCTAACTAGAAAGTTCAACTGAAGAACTCCGGTTTGCAAAAAGAATCAAATCAAACGGAGCAACGAAACTCAAACTGCGAAAGAAACAAGATCCGATAATAATATGGACTAAAGTCAAATTTTACAGTTCCAAAAGCTTGTTCAAGTTGGTTAAACAGAAAGAGGGCTTCGAGACAAAGATCTAGGCGCTTGTTTCACCTGATTTGGATAAACGAGCGAAAAGATACACTAGATCGAAGATTAGGGCAGAAATCGCGATCGAAAATAATCGCGGAAAAAACCCTGGAAAAAGAAAAACTGACGATCAGGCTAACGAACAAACGTTCGCTGTCTGTGACTAACTGACGAACAACATTCGTTAAAACGAACGTACGGACGAACATCCGCTAAATTAATAAACCAACAGAAAAACCAATCTAATAAAAAAACGACCTAGGGTGTCAAAAAAAACCGAGCGGCTTTCTAACGAAAATCGGCGGCGGCAGGCGGCTACCTCGGCGAGGTCCGGCGGGGTCGGCGGCGGCGGCGGCGAGCGGATCCGGCGGCGGGCGGAGGAACGGGCGGCGGCGCTTAGGCGGAGGCGCAGCAAGGCGGGCGTGGCGCGCAGCAGTGGCGGGCGGCCGCTGGTAGCGGCGCTAGGGTTCGGGAGGCGCGGGTGGGCTACGATGGCGGGGTGGGCTGCGGGGTTGCGGGGCGCGGCTTATAAGAGGGCCGGCCTGAGGAGTCCTGGCCTGTTACGGTACGGAGTCGGTTTGATTTTTTTATTATAAAATAGATTTCGCCGGAAAAATCTTAGAAAAATAAATAAAAATCTAAAATACCAAAGCAAATTTTCACCGTCTAAATGGAATATTTAGAACAAGGTGAACATTTTCTTGGCCCTAAAATGCAATTTTGAAAAATGCATATTTTTTTCTAATTCAAATAAAATTGCAATAAAATTCGAATAAATTGTTTATTTGATTTTAATATTTTTCCTCCAATACTTTATTTATTCTGGAGAAGTCATATTATCTCCTCTCATATATTTTGATATGAAATATTTTCGGAGAGAAAAATTGATTAAAACCAAAATGATCCTTGTTTCAATATTTGATAAAATTCAAATATGAAAACGGTGGAATCCCCAACTCTCTCTGAGGGTCCTTGAGTTGCTTAGGATTTCGAGGATCGCAAATAGAAAATGCAATAAAATATGATATGCATGAATGACCTATGTATAACATTCCAAATTGAAAAGTTGGGATGTTACAGGATGCAATGATCCCGAAGAATACCTCTCATGGGCCTTGAAGGTGGATAAGATATTCCATCGTCACAACTACGACGAGGAAAAGAAGATCGCCATGGCCTCCCTCGAGTTTCAAGACTACGTCCTCATTTGGTGGGAACAAGTGATCGAGCGACGACATACAAGAGGCGAACCACCAATAACAACTTGGACGGAAATGAAGGAGGTCATGAGAGCTCG
The DNA here is from genome assembly GCA_021605145.1 of Aegilops bicornis. Taxonomy (NCBI): domain Eukaryota; kingdom Viridiplantae; phylum Streptophyta; class Magnoliopsida; order Poales; family Poaceae; genus Aegilops; species Aegilops bicornis. The sequence goes on along the minus strand of CM038675.1, from coordinate 422,187,924 downwards.
ATTCGTGCCTACACACTACACCCGTGATCTCTTCAAGAATGTAGCGACCCGTCCTCAGACGGTCAAGTCTCTGTGCTCATTGTCATCCTTGGATCCGTAATGCTGACACACACAGTACTCGAAGGATTTGTAACAGAGTAGCAATCACACACTTATTACATCGAATGTCTCCAAAAGAGAACTTACTACAATAAATATGGCTTAAGGCCATCTAAATAAGATAACAGCGGAAGACTTGGAAGATAAAGTGAGTCCATCAACTCCAACGACATAGCTGAGTGCACGACAACAGCCTATCAAGCCTTACTTGTCTGAAAAGTCTGCAACATAATACGTTGCAGCCCAAGAACGGGTCAGCACATGGAATATGCTGACAATATAACACAATAGAGCAATGAACAGATAAATGCTATCACTACATGCATATATGGCTGGTGGAGGCTCTATGGTTATATGGTTTTTGCAAAAAGCCAATTTTTTCCTACAACAAAGGAATAAATTTTATTTAACTATCATGGTGGTTGAAACATTGAGAATGGTACCCCCGTCTCAGTCCCAATTAAAAGTAATCATTAACAACCCAACAAATTAATTTAGAGTGATGAAATCAAATCAATAATTCAAGTACCAGATACTCAAGATGTCCATAATCGGGGACACGACTGACCATGATTAGTTTATACACTCTGCAGAGGTTTGCGCACTTTTCCCAACAAGACTTGATGATGTAGGGTAGAACCCTAGGAGGGATCTTTTCACACTTGGAGGGGGAAAAGGAGAGAAACAACAAGAACACAACAAGAACACAAAGAGGAAATCACTCCAACAATTCCCGATTACACATCCACTAGAGTAACAACACAAGATCCACAAGTCACAAACACAATCAAAGGAAAGATACAATGGCAAAGTTCATCCCAAATCCAAAGGAGATGGGGGCTTGAAGATAGTCTACTCCTTGAGGAGGTCTTGAAATCCACAAGGATTCTTCCCTAGGGGGTCTTGATTCCACAAGGGAAGGTAGTAAGGAGCAAAGCTCACAAATATCTCATCTAATACTTTGCTAACCCTAAACATAACCCTCGGTACGGTCTAAATTGGCTTGGGGTCGAAGGAGATGGAGAGGGGCTCGAACAGGAGGTTACAACTGTCCACCCTGATGAGCCCGTACGCACGGGGTAAGTTGGGCCCGTGCGCACGGGGTGCTACAGCGCCAACTCTCTGGATAGCCCGTGGGCACGGGGTCTCGGGGGCCCGTGCGCACGGGGTCGCCTAGGACTTCCTGGTTTGCTGTTGTTGCCCTCCGTCTTGGTCCACGTGGCCTTGGGGTGGTCCTTCTTCTCCTTGGGGATGCTCCTGAGCCTCTTGGTGGTGTTCCTCTTCGTACCTAAGGAGGCATAGCATATTTTGGTGAGGTAGCAACATTGTTCCGTCCATATCCACATGCAAGTCAAGTAGGAAGGAGTTCACCTCGGTTTCCAAGGCACATGCTCTAGCTCTTGTCAAAGGTCAATGTGGGGCTTGATGTGTCGGTGTAGGGTATATGGGGATGATGTAAGGATGCTCTGCATCATCTCCCCTCCCTTGGGAGAGATCCGACCTCGGATCAAAAGCTTCATCTCCATGATATGACGCGAGGTCTTTGACGTTGAAGATGTCGCTCACATTGTACTTGTCTCGTGGTAGGTCGATCTTGTAGGCGTTGTCGTTGTAGCGTGCTAGCACCTTGAAAGGTCCATTGGCTCGAGGGAGAAGCTTGGACTTGCGTTCGTTGGGGAAGCGGTCTTTGCGAAGGTGTAGCCACACTAGATCACCCATGTTGAAGACCATGAGTTGCTTGTCGATGTTGAGCTTGGTCGCTAGTCGTTGTACTTGGCGCTCGATGGTGTGCCTTGTACGCTCATGCACCTTCTTGATGTAGCTTTCCTGAGCACTCGCATCCATGTTGGTGCGCTCTTGTAGAGGAAGAGGTAGAATGTCCAATGGGGACAACGGGTTGAAGCCCTAGACGACCTCGAAGGGGACTTGCTTAAGTCGAATGTCTTGCACGGTTGTAGGCGTACTCGGTGATGGGTAGACACGCCTCCCACTCCTTGATGTTCTTCTTGATCAATACGCGAAGTAGAGTGGAGAGTGTCCGGTTTGTCACCTCCGTTTGGCCGTCGGTTTGAGGATCGTATGCGGATGAGAACAAGAGCTTGATTCCGAGCTTAGCATAGGGTCTTCCAAAAGTAACTCAAGAACTTGACGTCACGATCGGAGACGATTGTCTTTGGTACTCCATGGAGTCGCAAGATTTCCCTACAAAAGAGATTTGCAACATGTGAAGCATCATCTATCTTGTTGCAAGGAATGAAATGTGCCATCATAGAAAATCTATCCACCACAACAAACACGGAATCCTTTCCATTTTGAGTTCTAGGCAAACCAAGTACAAAATGCATGCTAATGTCTTCCCAAGGTTGATAGGGGATCGGAAGAGGCATGTAAAGACCATGAGATTGAGCTTTAGACTTAGCTTTGCGACATGTAGAGCATCGGTTGGTGAAGCGTGAGACGTCTCGAAACATCTTGGGCCAAAAGTAGTTCTTGGAGAGCGTGGCGAATGTCTTATCTCGTCCAAAATGTTCCATGAGTCCGCCTCCATGAGCCTCTTGCAAAAGTAGCAAACGAAGAGAAGACTCGCGGATGCATAGTTTGTTAGCTTTCATAAGATAAGCATCCTTGATATAATATTGTTCCCAAGAAGTATGCGTCAGACACTTAGCATAAGGAATAGCAAAAGATGTATCATCATCATACAAGTCTTTGATGTGCTCAAAACCAATAACATTCAACTCAAGTTTAGTGACAAGCGTGCATATGCGTGAAAGTGCATCCGCAGCTACATTTTCCTTGCCCTTAATGTACTTGATCACATAGGGAAATGATTCAATAAATTCACTCCATTCGGCATGACGCTTGTTCAACATAGTTTGGCCTTTTAAGTACTTAAGCGTTTCGTGGTCGGTTTGTATGACAAACTCATGAGGTCTAAGATAATGTTCCCAAACATGTAGCACACGCACTAAAGAATACAATTCTTTGTCATAGATGGGATAGTTAAGTTGAGCACCGGAGAGTTTTTCACTAAAATATGCAATGGTTCGTTTTTCTTGCATCAAAACTCCGCCAATTCCGGTACCACTTGCAACACAATGAACCTCAAAGGTTTTGTCAAAATTGGGCAAAGCAAGAATCAGAGCATGAGTAAGCAAAGACTTGAGCTCATCAAAAGTGGTGGATTGCAAAGATCCCCAAACAAAGGGAGTATTCTTCTTACTCAAAGCATGCAAAGGAGCGGCAATAGTGCTAAAATCTTTCACAAAGCTTATTTATAAAACCCGCAAGACCAAGAAAGCTACGCACTTGTTGCAAATTGGTGGGTTGGGTCCAAGTTTTAATTGCTTCAATTTTAGCCTCATCAACATGGACACCCTTTGAGGATACAACAAAACCCAAGAAAACCACTTTGTCAACACCAAACGTGCATTTTTTCATGTTTGCATAAAGACGTTCTTTGCGAAGGGTTTGCAAAACAGCCCTAACATGATTAAGATGCTCTTTCATGGTTTTACAAGAATATCATCGAAGTAAACCACAACAAAGACTCCAATATAAGGGCGAAGCACATAATGTGTAAGGCGCACGAAAGTACCGGGAGCCTCCAATAAACCCATAGGCATGACTAACCACTCATATATGCCAAATTTGGTTTTGAAAGCAGTTTTCCATTCATCACCCTCTTGAATGCGGATTTGATAATAGCCACTTTTAAGATCAATTTTTGAGAAAAAGTTGGCTCCACTAAGTTCATCAAGCATATCATCTAAGCGAGGAATGGGATGCCTATAGCGAATGGTAATAGCATTTATGGATCTATAATCGGAACACAAGCGGAAACTTCCATCGTATTTAGGCACAAGTATAACCGGAACGGCACAAGGGCTTAAGCTTTCACGTACATGACTGTTGTCGAGGAGTTGTTTTACTTGCCGTTGAATCTCCTTAGTTTCTTCTGGGTTGACACGGTATGGAGCTTTGTTTGGAAGTGGCGCTCCGGGGATGAGGTCGATTCAATGCTCAATGCCTCGTAGAGGAGGTAGACCCGTAGGTAGCTCATCGGGGAAATCATCTTGGAATTCCTGCAAAAGAGATTGAAACACTAAAGGTAGCTCGTGAGAGGTGTTAGTTTTTGGTTCTCCATCCTTGCACACAAGGACAAAGTGCATCACACTCGATGGGTTCTCACACACTTCTCTCATCTCACTTTTTGTGGCAAATAGGATGAGGTTTTCTCTCTAGGCGAAGAGGCGCTCAAGTTTGGCTTGTGGCTCTCACCCACTTTTTGGTGGATCACTTTCTCACTCTTCTCTCCATGATGTGTGGCTTGCTTGTCGGCTATCACTTGACTAGGAGACATAGGTCGTAGCACATGCTCCTTCCCTTTCATCTTGAAGCTATAGTGATTGGTACGCCCATTGTGGATGACACCATGGTCGAATTGCCATGGTCGACCAAGAAGGAGGTGGAAAACGGTCATTGGGACCACATCACACTCCAACGTGTCCTCATATGCACCAATTTTGAAGGAGACTTGGACCGTATGCTCGATTCGTATAGTGCCGGAGTCGCTTAGCCATTGAACCTTGTAGGGGTGCGGGTGCTTCCTCTTGACCAATTGAAGCTTGGAGCATAGTTCTTCACTTGCTAAGTTGTGGCAACTACCTCCATCGATGATAACCTTGATGGACCTTCCATTGATGCCGGCCTTTGTGTGGAAGATGTGGCATCGTTGGTCTTCTTCTTGTTGATGTTGAAGAGTCAAGACCTTGGAGACAACGAGAGCGGGACTTGAATCTTCATCACAAAAGACTTGATCATCTTCGTCTTCGTTGTTCACTTGCCGGTGCATGGCCACTTGCTCAAGAGCTCCCATCTCCTCATCACTCATGGAGTCGTAGGTGCCATCATCGTTGAGGATCATGGTGCGCTTGTTTGTGCATTCGAAGGACTTGTGGCCTCGGCCGCCGCAAGTGAAACACTTGAAGGAGCTTGTCTTGACGGTCTCATCGGTCGGAGTAGAGGACGAAGCACGCGGCTTGAAGTTGCTTGTAGTAGGAGGAGGACGACTTGAACTTGTCGAAGTTTTCTTGTAACTTGTCTTGTCGCCGGTACTTGGTGAGGCTCTAGTTGATGTAGGAGTTGCCGGAGTCACGGGAGCTTGATAAGAGGAGCCGTAGGTCTTGGACGAGTACTTGGCATATTTGAAGTCATCTTGGACTTGTCACTCGGCCTTGGTTGCTTGATGAACTAGCTCTAGGTGGTTTAAGTATGGTTGGAAGTCGGCAATCCGCTTGATTGGATGGTTGAGGCCATTCAAGAAGCGTGCCATTGTTTGCTCGTTGTCTTCTTTGACATTGGCTCGAATCATGGCAATCTTCATTTATTGGTTGTATTCTTCCACCGTCTTTGTGCCTTGTTTGAGAAGTTGCAACTTCTTGAAGAGATCACGATTGTAGTGTGTAGGCACGAAACAAGCTCTCATGACATCCTTCATCGCCGTTCAAGTTGTGATTGGTGGTTCGCCTCTTGTACGTCGTCGCTCAATCACTTGTTCCCACCAAATAAGAACATAGTCTTGGAACTTGAGTGATGCCATAGCGATCTTCTTCTCTTCATCGTAGTTGTGCAACCGGAAGATTTTGTCAACCTTCAATGCCCATGAGAGGTACTCTACGGGGTCATTGCTTCCATTGAACTTGGGCATGGTGAACTTTAGCTTTCCGTAGCGGAGTTCTTCGTCGAAGTAGCGGTTGTGATGTCGCTCTTGCCGTGGGGGAAGATCCTCAAATGCTCGTTCCTCGAGATGTCGCTCTTGGCATGGAGGAAGTCGATGATCCACTTGCTCTTGTTGAACTTGAGGTTGAGGAGGAGCTTGACGAGCTTGTGGAGTAGCTTGAGGAACTTGACGTTGCACGCGGGGTTGGTAGTTCCACTCGTGGATGTCTTCTCGAAGGGCTTCCTCTTGGTTGCGTCGTTCGCGATTGCGGTTGGCGATGGCTCGACTTGATTCTTGAAGGGCACGTTGCGCCTCAAGAGCTTGCGCTTCACGTTGTTGTTGTTGAAGACGTTGAGCCTCGGGCGTCTTGTTGTTCTTGGTGTAGACGCGCTCGTTCTTCCTCTTGGCGCCCTAGTCGTTGTCGTTCTTGAGCTTGAGCAAAAGCGTCTTGGTTTGAACGGGGACGAGGAACTTGCTCATCGACTTGCTCTTGTGAATCCTTGACGTGTAGCGAGTTTCGAGATGCATGACGGTCTTGGCGCTTGGCTCGTCGAAGAGTGTTCGAAGACTGTGGACTTGAATCGGAGAAGGTGTCGTCAGAATGTCGACTTGAGTGGCTCCGTCTTGAGTAGGAAGAAGTTGAAGGAGGCCGGTTGACCAACAGAGCACGGATCTCGTCCATTCTTGCATCGTTCTCTTGCTTGTGTGCGTCGAGCTTGTTGTCGAAGTAGTCCCGTGTACGTTTGCTCGGAGAGTCGCAAGTCGGTGGCGAGGTTGTCGATGCGGTCGTTCATTGCTTGTTGCTCTTGATGTAGCGCTCGTTGTGCACCAAATAGGTGGCTCTTGGTGACGAATGATGACATGTCGTCGTCTTGCTCGATGAAGAGTGGGTTGGTAGAGGTACTTGGCCTATCCATCATATGAAAGTGGTGGTGAGTAGGAAAATGAGAGAACAAAACCAAAGTTACCTTTTCCGAAGATTGTGGATGTAACAAGTACGATCCCACGTGATGTTACAATAGGGGAATTGGTACCGGGAATTGTTTCTCACACCTACAAGTAAATGGTCTATGGAGGAGCTCGGTTAGGATGGTGGCAAAAATTTCAAGCAAATGTTAGTCAAGATATAGAAAAGGTTGAGAAGAGTCACAAGAATGCAAGTAAAAACAAATAGATCAACCCAATGATATCACTAGGAACACACACACGAAAGATACATGGGATCCGCACAACCAAGGGGTGAGCTCAAATGTGCAACCACGGAAAATGCTCTTGTTGTGCGAATGCGAGAGAGACACTAGCTCGATTGCTCAAATGGGCTAGATACGCGTGTGCACCAACCTATAAGAGAAACGTGCCTTCTGCAATCCCAACTATGCTACGTATGAGATATCGAAGATGATATGCAAAATGACTCGATGCTATTGCTTACAAGCTCTTTATTTTTCTTCTTTTGCTTAAAAGCTTTTTTTACTATGCCATGATGCTTGATATACGAGTCACAGAACGAGGTAACAAGTAGTAAATGCACAGGATGGACAGAACACTAAATGGTGCACTAAGGCGTGGCCCGGCAATACTCAACAAGCTATTCTCGATGGGTAAGCTACGCGAAATGGCTCGAGTTATCAATGCAAAAGCAAGGGTGAGATGTCGTCGAGGTTACTGTCCGATCTTACGGTAATAGTGAAGTTGTTGAAGCCGATGTGTTGGCCGAGTTGATGCTTGGTGGCGATGATGATGTCCAAATGTGCCTAAGTAGCCGAAACACCTTAGGACACAAGAGAAACCGCGGTCCGAAACTCAAACAAACACGTGGAATGGTGCGGAAGAACACAAGAGGTGGTGGGGAAACAAAATGAGGAAAAAGGAAAATGGCCTAACTTCCCTGGATAGCCCGTGCGAGATGGCTACTCATTTAAATCCGAGAATAATGGTTGTTCTATTTATATGAGAGATATGTTTTATGGTCATGCTCCGATGGTCAATGGTTTATTCTTAATGAATATCGAACGTAATATTACACATATTCATAGTGTGAATACCAAAAGATGTAAAGTTGATAACGATAGTCCCACATACTTGTGGCACTGCCGCCTTGGTCACATTGGTGTCAAGCGCATGAAGAAGCTCCATGCTGATGGACTTTTGGAGTCTCTCGATTATGAATCATTTCACACATGCGAACCATGCCTCATGGGTAAGATGACCAAGACTCCGTTCTCCGGGACAATGGAGCGAGCAACCAACTTATTGGAAATCATACATACCTATGTGTGCGGTCCAATGAGCATTGAGGCTCGCGGAGGATATCGTTATGTTCTCACTCTCACTGATGACTTGAGTAGATATGGGTATGTCTACTTGATGAAACACAAGTCTGAGACCTTTGAAAAGTTCAAGGAATTTCAGAATGAGGTAGAGAATCAACGTGACCGAAAAATAAATTTCTTACGATCAGATCGTGGAGGAGAATATTTAAGTCACGAATTTGGTACACACTTAAGGAAATGTGGAATCATTTCACAACTCACGCCGCTTGGAACACCTCAGCGTAACGGTGTGTCCGAACGTCGTAATCGCACTCTATTGGATATGGTGCGATCTATGATGTCTCTTACAGATTTACCGCTATCATTTTGGGGATACGCTCTAGAGACAGCTACATTCACTTTAAATAGGGCACCGTCTAAATCCGTTGAGACGACACCGTATGAATTATGGTTTGGGAAGAAACCTAAGCTATCGTTTCTAAAAGTTTGGGGATGCGATGCTTATGTCAAGAAACTTCAACCCGAAAGCTCGAATCCAAGTCGGAAAATGCGTCTTCATAGGATACCCTAAGGAAACCATTGGGTATACTCTTCTACATTAGATCCGAAGGCAAGATCTTTGTTGCCAAGAACGGATCCTTTCTGGAAAAAGAGTTTCTCTCGAAAGGAGTAAGTGGGAGGAAAGTAGAACTCGATGAAGTACTACCTCTTGAACCGGAAAGTAGTGCAGCTCAGGAAAATGTTCCTGTGGTTCCTACACCAATTGGAGAGGAAATTAATGATGATGATTAAGGTACTTCGGATCAAGTTGCTACTGAACCCAGAGTCCACCAGACACGTTCCGCACTGCAGTGGTACGGCAACCCCGTCACCGGAAATCATGTTGTTAGACAACGGTGAACCTTCGAACTATGAAGAAGCGATGGCGGGCCCGATTCCAACAAATGGCTTGAAGCCATGCAATCCGAGATAGGATCCATGTATGAAAACAAAGTATGGACTTTGACAGACTTGCTCGATGATCGTGACGATAGAAAATAAATGGATCTTTAAGAAGAAGACGGACGCGGATGGTAATGTCACCATCTATAAAGCTCGACTTGTCGCTAAGGGTTATCGGCAAGTTCAAGGGATTGACTACGATGAGACTTTCTCTCCCGTAGCGAAGCTTAAGTCCGTCCGAATCATGTTAGCAATTGCCGCATACTATGATTATGAGATATGGCCGATGGACGTCAAAACAGCGTTCCTTAACGGTTATCTTAAGGAAGAACTGTATATGATGCAGCCGGAAGGTTTTGTCGACCCTAAGAATGCTAACAAGGTATGCAAGCTCCAACGATCCATTTATGGGCTGGTGCAAGCATCTCGGAGTTGGAACATTCGCTTTGATGAGATGATCAAAGCGTTTGGGTTTATGCAGACTTATGGAGAAGCCTGCGTTTACAAGAAAGTGAGTGGGAGCTCAGAAGCATTTCTCATATTATATGTAGATGACATACTTCGATGGGTAATGATATAGAACTCTTGGACAGCATTAAGGCCTACTTGAATAAGAGTTTTTCAATGAAGGACCTTGGAGAAGCTGCTTACATATTAGGCATCAAAATCTATAGGGATAGATCGAGACGCCTCATAGGTCTTTCACAAAGCACATACCTTGATAATATTTTGAAGAAGTTCAAAATGGATCAGTCCAAGAAAGGGTTCTTGCCTGTTTTGCAAGGTGTGAAATTGAGCTCAGCTCAATGCCCGACCACGCCAAAAGATAAAGAAGAGATGAGTGTCATCCCCTATGCCTCAGCCATAGGATCTAGTATGTATGCCATGCTGTGTACTGCACTGATGTAAACCTTGCCGTGAGTTTGGTAGGAAGATACCAAAGTAATCCCGCAAGGAACACCGGACAATGGTCAAGAATATCCTGAAGTACCGAAAAGGACAAAGGACATGTTTCTCGTTTATGGAGGTGACGAAGAGCTCGTCAGAAAGGGTTACGTCGATGCTAGCTTCGACACGCATCTGAATGACTCAAAGTCACAAACCGGATACGTGTATATGTTGAATGGTGGAGCGATGGTAGTGCGGTGTTGCAAGTAGAGCGTCGTGGTGGGATCTACATGTGAAGCGGAGTACATGGCAGCCTCGGAGGCAGCACATGAAGCAATTTGGGTGAAGGAGTTCATCACTGACCTAGGAGTCTTACCCAATGCGTCGGAGCCGATCAAACTCTTCTGTGACAACACTGGAGCTATTGCACTTGCCAAGGAGCCTGTGTTTCACAAGAAGACCAGGCACATCAAGCGTCGCTTCAACTCCATTCGTGAAAATGTTCAAGATGGAGACATAGAAATTTGCAAAGTGCATACGGATCTGAATGTCGCAGATCCGTTCACTAAACCTCTTCCATGAGCAAAACATGATCAACACCAGAACTCTATGGCTGTTCGATTCATCACAATGTAACTAGATTATTGACTCTAGTGCAAGTGGGAGACTGTTGGAAATATGCCCTAGAGGCAATAATAAAAGTATTATTACTATATTTCCTTGTTCATGATAATTGTCTTTTATTCATGCTATAATTGTATTGTCCGGAAATCGTAATACACGTGTGAATACATAGACCACAATATGTCCCTAGTGAGCCTCTAGTTGACTAGCTCGTTGATCAACTGATAGTCATGGTTTCACGACTATGGACATTGGATGTCGTTGATAACGGATCACATCATTAGGAGAATGATGTGATGGACAAGACCCAATCCTAAGCATAGCACAAGATCGTGTAGTTCGCTTTGCTAGAGCTTTTCCAATGTCAAGTATCTCTTCCTTAGACCATGAGATCGTGTAACTCCCGGATACCGTAGGAGTGCTTTGGGTGTACCAAACGTCACAACGTAATCGGGTGACTATAAAGGTGCATTACGGTATCTCCAAAAGTGTCATTGGGTTGACACGGATCGAGACTGGATTTGTCACTCCGTATGACGGAGAGGTATCACCGGGCCCACTCGGTAGTGCATCATCATAATGAGCTCAAAGTGACCAAGTGTTTGGTCACGGGATCATGCATTACGGTATGCGAGTAAAGTGACTTGCCGGGCAACGAGATTGAACGAGGTATTGGGATACCGACGATCGAATCTCGGGCAAGTAAAATACCGATTGACAAAGGGAATAGTATACGGGGTTGATTGAATCCTCGACATCGTGGTTCATCCGATGAATCATCGAGGAGCATGTGGGAGCCAACATGGGTATCCAGATCCCGCTGTTGGTTATTGCCCGAGAGCCGTCTCGGTCATGTCTGCATGTCTCTCGAACCCGTAGGGTCTACACACACTTAAGGTTCGGTGGCGCTAGGGTTGTATGAATATGAGTATGCAGCAAACCAAATGTTGTTGAGTCCGGATGAGATCCCGGACGTCACGAGGAGTTCCTAATGGTCCGGAGGTAAAGATTTATATATAGGAAGTCTTATTTTGGACGCCGGAAAAGTTTCGCTGCGTTATCGGTATTGTAAGGAGTGCCGAAGGGGTCTCGAGGGTCCACCGGGGTCCACCTGCCCGGGGCCACATGGGCTGTAGGGGTGCGCCTTGGCCTATATGGGCCAAGGGCACCAGCCCCAAGAGGCCCATGCGCCTGGAGATAAGAGAGAGGGAGAGTCCTAAAGGGAAGGCACCTCAGGGTGCCTTGGGAGGATGGACTCCTCCCCTCTTGGCCGCACCCTTCCTTGGAGGAAGGGCAGGCTGCGCCCTCCCCTCTCTTGCGCCTATATAAAGGGAGGGAGGGAGGGTGGCCGCACCTGAAGCCCTTGGCACCTCCCTCTGCTACACCTCCTCCTCCTCCGTAGTTGCTTAGCGAAGCCTACTGGGAGTTCTGCTGCATCCACCACCACGCCGTCGTCTTTGGATCATCATCAACCTCTCCTTCCCCCTTGCTGGATCAAGAAGGAGGAGACGTCATCTGCTCCGTACGTGTGTTGAACGCGGAGGTGCTGTCCGTTCGGCACTAGGTCATCGGTGATCTGAATCACGGCGAGTACGACTCCATCAACCCCGTTCCATTGAACGCTTCAAGACGCCGATCTAGTAGATGCAATCACTCTCCCATGACTCGTTGCTAGATGAACTCATAGATGGATCTTGGTGAAACCGTAGGAAAAATTTTAATTTTCTGCAACGTTCCCCAACACAAACAAATTGCAAGAAAAATTTTGGTGCTATTTTTGGTGGGGATTTTCGGATTAGGACTAAAAACAACGAAATCAAGCTAGAAAGTGGAAGGTAGGGACTCCAAGATGTGAATCAACCTGGCTCATGATACCAATATGATGTAGGGTAGAACCCTAGGAGGGATCTTTTCACACTTGGAGGGGGAAAAGGAGAGAAACAACAAGAACACAAAGAGGAAATCACTCCAACAATTCCCGATTACACATCCACTAGAGTAACAACACAAGATCGACAAGTCACAAACACAATCAAAGGAAAGATACAATGGCAAAGTTAATCCCAAATCCAAAGGAGATGGGGCCTTGAAGATAGTCTACTCCTTGAGGAGGTCTTGAAATCCACAAGGATTCTTCCCTAGGGGGTCTTGATTCCACAAGGGAAGGTAGTAAGGAGCAAAGCTCACAAATATCTCATCTAATACTTTGCTAACCCTAAACATAACCCTAGGTACGGTCTAAATTGGCTTGGGGTCGAAGGAGATGGAGAGGAGCTCGAACAGGAGGTTACAGCCGTCCATCCTGATGAGCCCGTGCACACGGGGTAAGTTGGGCCCGTGCGCATGGGGTGCTACAGCGCCAACTCTCTAGATAGCCCATGGGCACGGGGTCTCGGGGGGCCGTGCGCATGGGGTCGCCTGGGACTTCCTGGGTTGCTGCTGTTGCCCTCCGTCTTGGTCCACATGGCCTTGGGGTGGTCCTTCTTCTCCTTGGGGATGCTCCTGAGCCTCTTGGTGGTGTTCCTCTTTGTACCTAATGAGGCATAGCATATTTTGGTGAGGTAGCAACATTGTTCCGTCCGTATCCAAATGCAAGTCAAGTAGGAAGGAGTTCACCTCGGTTTCCAAAGCACGTGCTCTAGCTCTTGTCAAAGGTCCACGTGGGGCTTGATGTGTCGGTGTAGGGTTCATGGGGATGATGGAAGGATGCTCCGCATAACTTGATCTCCTCCGTTTGATTTCTCGCACTACATGGTGTTTGAGAAACGGATGACCGAGACACAGTCTTTCAGAAGCGTTAACTCTTTACTCTGGGTGGACAGTTACACCTACTTTCCCTCTACATCTACTAGCCCACCACTGAAAGAGGTCACACAACATACTCAACTATGCAAGATCCCATAATGGCTTGTGGCTGCACACGGAAGTTTCTAGCATGAATAATCTTATGATCCCTTTGAGCTTGGGTGGCGGACCGTAGGATGATCACACGGTATAACCCCGGGATAAACTAGGACAACACTGGATTCCCCAGGTGCCCAAAACAAACAATCCACCCAGATGTGTATTAAAATTACCACCTTAAGTTGAACCATTAATTAACAACTCACATCTGTCATGGATACACTCAAACCCAATCCACGTCTACGAGCATAGCATGGCAATATAAGCATAACGTAGAAGTAACTCCCAAGGGTTTGATAATAAAATAGGGCAATAGGTTCTACCTCATCAACTACTTCCCAAACCCACAAGTTAATCACATCCTAATCATGCAGTGTTTGAGGATTTGTGACTAATGCATAAAAACTGGGTATGAAAAGAGTATGATCAATGTGTTACTTGCCTTGATGACGATCCGCAAAACCTAGAGACTCGTAGTAGCACGCTTCACACTCTGGGAATTCCATCACAAACAAACAATAGAATACAGAAGCAATCAAGCAAAGATGCATGAGTAAAACTCAAATAAGAAGATCTAACCAGAAAATTCAACTGAAGAACTCCAGTTTGCAAAAAGAATCAAATCAAAAGGAGCAACGAAACTCAAACTGCGGAAGAAACAAGATCCGATTACTAATCTGGACTAAATTCAAATTTTACAGTACCAAAATATTGTTCAGGTCGGTTAAATAGAAAGAGGGTTTCGAGACGGAGATTTAGGCGCTTGAATCGCCTGATTCCGATAAATGAGCGAAAAAATAAACTAAAACGAAAATCAGGGCAGAAATCGCGATCGAAAGTAATCACGGAAAAACCCTGGAAAAAGAAAAACTGACGAACAGGCTAACGAACGAACGTTCGCTGTCCGCGGCTAACGGGTGAACGGTGTCCGTTAAAATGAACGTACGGACGAATGTCCGCTAAATAACTAAACCGGAAAAAAAATAAAACCAATCGTTTTGGAGGAAGTCGACTTTGACGATCCGACTACGAACATGAGAGGACGTCGCGCCTTAGCAATCGCTAAACCAACTCCGAGAGGTTATTGACCACGTCGAAGCACGATCAACCTGACCACGAAGGTCTGTTTCCTGCAGGCAAACGAAGAACAAGCAAGAAACTAAGATTGCAATCTGGATATTGCGAATATAAGAGGAAAGCTTTATTGATCAAGGTGGGGTTCTGTGACGCCTTTGTCTGGTCGTTGAACACAAACGAAGTACGTGAAGTTGCAGCTATGGCGAACTTTAATCCAAACAAAACCCAAAGTCTAAACGACATCCTAAGGGTTGTATATATGGAGGAATAGGGGGAATTTCGTGGCCCTTGTGGAAGGGGTCCGAATCTAACCCTAACTCTTGTTTCCCCACACATACGGACTCTAAAAACAACCTATACTTAAGTATTTCGAAATTACATGGGCCTGGCCCAATAATAAGGTGACGCAGCACCTAGAATAGCCTCTAGACGAAATTTATGAAGTGGCATCTTGTATATTTCATCCAAGGCATCATGCACTCCTAATGGTGGATTCAAAGTCCTGAAATCATCACTTGTAACTCCGTTCTTGTTCCCATTGCGCATGCCATCATCTCCAGGCTTTGTCTTGCTCCAGTGTTCATCCCTCTTATCCATGCGGGCCCTTCATTTGTAAGCAAAACAAATGTATCCAATTTAGGCAGCATCATATTCTCATGAACATTAGAATCATTACCAAGAAAGCGAAAGTACCGGTAATTCAATTGGCGTCTTGTGAGCTCTAGTAATTGGTCCAGTATGTATAGCAGCAGGGGCTGTGGGTGTAACAATGGTATTTATGTCCTCATCATCCTCCCCTTCTTGAAATGAAGTCGTCCTCGATGGAAGCTCATCTTCCTCACCCAAATAAGGCTTCAAATCTGCATTATCATTTATTTTCTCTAACACCTTAAAAGGACCATCAACACGTGGCATTAGCTTTGATTTGTGCAAATTAGGAAACATATCCTTACGCAAATGTATTAAACAAGATCTCCAGGTGCAAAGACAACATGTTTTCTACACTTATCTCCAGCAAGTTTATATTTAGCATTCATACGCTCAATGTTTTCCTTAGTTAAATCATGCATTTTTAAGATCAATTTAGCACGTTGTTTAGCATCAAAATTAACCTTCTCCGAAGATGGAAGAGGCAACAAATCAATGGGTGCACGAGGTAGGAAACCATACACAATTTCAAAAGGGCACATCTTAGTAGTAGAATGCAACGAACGATTATAAGCAAATTCAATATGAGGCAAGCATTCTTCCCACATTTTCTTATTATTCTTCAAAACAACCCTAAGCATAGTAGACAATGTTCTATTGACTACTTCAGTTTGACCATCAGTTTGGGGGTGATAAGTAGTACTAAAAAGCAGTTTAGTCCCCAACTTAGCCCATAAACATCTCCAAAAGTGGCTAAGAAATTTAGTATCATGATCTGAAACAATAGTATTTGGCACAACATGCAAGTGAATAATTTCACGAAAGAACAAATCAGCAACATTAACATCATCATCGCTTTTATGACATGGTATAAAGTGTGCCATTTCTAGAACCTATCCACGACAACAAATATGATATCCCTCCCCTTCTTTGTTCGAGATAAACCTAAAACAAAGTCCATAGATATATCCTCCCAAGGAACAGTAGGTACATGCAAAGGCATATATAAACCATGAGGATTGAGTCGTGACTTAGCTTTTTGACATGTAGTGCAGCGAGCAACAAAACGCTCAACATCCCGTCTCATCTTTGGCCAAAAGAAATGTGTAGCAAGTACGTTGTCCGTCTTCTTCACGCCAAAGTATCTCATTAATCATCCTCCATGTGCCTCCTGCAACAACAAAAGACGAACAGAGCTAGCTGGAATGCATAGCTTGTTAGCACGGAACACAAAGCCATCATTAATAACAAACTTGTTCCATGTTCTTCCTTCTTTACAATTCTGCATTACATCTTTAAAATCAGCATCATGCACATATTGATCTTTGATGGTCTCCAAACCAAATATTTTGAAGTCAAGTTGTGAAAGCATAGTATAGCGATGAGACAATGCATCAGCAATAACATTATTTACCCTTCTTGTGTTTAATGACATAAGGGAAAGTCTCAATGAATTCAACCCATTTAGCATGTCTACGGTTCAGTTCTGCTTGACTTTTAATGTGTTTCAAAGATTCATGATCAGAATGTATAACAAATTCTTTGGGCCATAAATAATGTTGCCATGTCTCTAAAGTCCGGACAAGAGCATATAACTCTTTATCATAAGTAGAATAATTCAGACTAGGCCCACTCAATTTTTCAGGAAAGTATGCAACAGGTTTGCCATCTTGTAATAACACACCTCCTAATCCAATTCCAGTAGCATCACATTCAAGCTCAAAAGTCTTATTAAAATCAGGAAGTTGGAGTAAAGGAGCATGTGTCAACTTATCTTCCAATACCGTGAAGGCTTCTTCCTGTGCGGTACCCCAAGCAAAAGGCACGTCCTTCTTTGTAAGCTCGTTGAGAGGTGCAGCAATGGTGTTGAAATCTCTCACAAAACGCCTATAGAATCCAGCGAGGCCAAGAAAACTCCTCACTTGTGTGACCGTTTTGGGCCGCGGCCAACTCTCAATAGCTTCAATCTTGGCTTTATCAACTTCAATTCCCTGTGGAGTATCAACATAGCCAAGAAAAGATACTTGGTCGGTGCAAAAGGTGCACTTCCCAAGGTTACCAAACAAATGTACATCACGTAGAGCAATAAAAACAGCACGTAAATGTTCCAAATGTTCTTCCAAAGATTTGCTATAAATCAGTATATCATCAAAATAGACTACCACAAATCGTCAAATGAAAGCACGTAAAACTTTGTTCGTTAGTCTCATGAAAGTAATAGGTGCATTAGTTAACCCAAAAGGCATGACTAACCACTCATATAATCCAAACTTAGTTTTAAATGTTGTTTTCCATTCATCTCCCAATTTTATACGAATTTGATGGTATCCACTACGCAAATCAACTTTGGAGAATATTGTAGAGCCACTCAATTCATCAAGCATATCATCTAGCCTAGGAATAGGATGACGATAACGAATAGTAATATTATTAATGCCTCTACAATCAACGCACATACGCGACGTACCATCCTTTTTCGGCACTAAAATGATAGGAACAACACAAGGACTAAGGGATTCGCGTATATAACCTTTGTCGCGCAGCTCTTGTACTTGACGCATAATCTCCTTCGTCTCCTCTGGATTGGTACGGTATGGTGCATGGTTGGGTAACGATGCACCGGAAATTAAGACAATTTGATGCTCAATCCCTCGAATAGGTGGTAATCCGGTGGCACGTCTTGTGGAAAGACGTCAGCGAACTCCTGCAAAATGTTAGTGACAACAGGAGGCAAAGAGGAAGGCACGTCCTCGAATGAAAATAATGCCTCTTTGCACACAAAAGCATAGCAAACAGATTTGCTAAAATCTAGATCATCAATATCAGATTTGGTGGCAAGTAAACATGCACTTTTCAATTTAATTTCAGAAGCAACACTAGATGGTTTATGATTAGGCTTAATTTGTTGCTCAAATTCTTTTGCCACAATCTGATTTTCACTCTTATTTTGCTCCTGTTTTGCTTTATTAGCTCTATTAATATCATCTTTCAAAATGGAATCAGGAGTCATAGGAAGCAAAGTAATATATTTGTCCTTATGAACAAGCGTATACTTATTGTTTCTACCATGGTGTACAAAATTTATATCAAATTGCCATGGTCTACCAAGTAATAAGGAACATGCTTGCATAGGTACCACATCACAATCAACATAATCAGCATATGTAGAGATACTAAAATGCACATGAACAAAGACGTGTTACCTTAACCTTGTCGTTGTTGTTGAACCATTGGATGTAGTAAGGATGTGGATGTGGTCCTGTGGTGAGAGATAGCTTCTCCACCATCTCCATGCTAGCCAAGTTGTTGCAGCTCCCTCCATCTATGATGACGCGAACATAACGTTCCTTCACAACTCCCTTTGTATGGAACAAATTATGCCTCTGATTTTGCTCAGCTTGTGTAACCTGCACACTCAAAACACGTTGAGCAACGAAACATTCATACCTGTCAGCATCTTCAGCAGCCATGTATTGTCTCTCATGATCAGAATCATCTCCATCGTGTTCTTCATGTGTAATAAGAGCCAAAGTCTCCTCATCATAGTGACTGGCGGACTCATACCCACCATCCTTAGTACAATCATCACACGCTGAGATTTGCATTCTCTCGCAAAATGTCATCTTCCCTTACAGCGACGACAAATAGTATCACTTGTGTGCCCTGTTGATGCCATGGAAGAAGAAAAATTATGCGCAGCCCCGGCAGTTGTGCTCTTGGCAGATGATAACGCACAGGTATAGGGGATCAATTGTCGCCTCTTTCGATAAGTAAGAGTGTCGAACCCAACGAGGAGCTAAAGGTAGAACAAATATTCCCTCGAGTTCTATCGACCACCGATACAACTCTAGCACACTTGACGTTCGCTTTACCGGAAACAAGTATGAAACTAGAAGTACTTTGTAGGTGTTTTTGGATAGGTTCGCAAGATAATAAAGAGCACGTAAATAAAAACTAGTGGCTGTTTAGATGAAGACACAACTAAGTTAGTTTTAGTAGAGAGCTTTTTGTCATGAGAAAGTTATTTGTCCCTAGGCAATCGATAACTAGACCAGTAATCATTATTGCAATTTTATTTGAGGGAGAGGCATAAGCTAACATACTTTCTCTACTTGGATCATATGCACTTATGATTGGAACTCTAGCAAGCATCCTCAACTACTAAAGATCATTAAGGTAAAACCCAACCATAGCATTAAAGTATCAAGTCCTCTTTATCCCATACGCAAACAACCTACTTACTCGGTCTCAGGCTTCATCACTCACACCACCCACCATAAGCAAATCATGAGCATATTGCAAACCCTACAATGGGATCCCTCACGCTATGCCGACACGGAGAGCACCATAGGACAGCACCAATAATAAAACATGCAACTCAAACCAATCTTGATCATCAAATAACCCATAGGACAAAACGGATCTACTCAAACATCATAGGATAGCCATACATCATTGGAAAATAATATATAGCGTTGAGCAACATGTTTAAGTAGAGATTACAGCGGGTAAGAGAGAGGTTACACCGCTGCATAGAGGGGGGGAGTTGGTGATGATGGCAGTGAAGTTGTTGGTGAAGATTGCGGTGATGATGATGGCCACGGCAGCGTTTCGGCGCCACCGGAAGAGAAGGGGAGAGGGGGCCCCTTTGTCTTCTTCTTCCTTGACCTCCTCCCTAGATGGGAGAAGGGTTTCTCCTCTGGTCCTTGGTCTCCATGGCATGGGAGGGGCGAGAGCCCCTCCGAGATTAGATCTATCTCTATGTCTCTCTCTGTTTCTGCGTTCTCTCCGGCTGCCCTTTCACCGTTTCGTATATATATGGAGATCCGTAACTCCGATTGGACTGGAATCTTTGCCGTGATTGTTTTCTAAAAATTAGCTTTCTTGCGGCCGAAGAAGGGCATCAACCGCCTTGCGGGAGGGGGGGGGGCACGAGGGTCAGGGGCACGCCCCCTGCCTCGTGCCTCCCTCGGGCACCGTCTCACGTGGATTTTCTTCCCATATTCTTCGAATATTTCAAAAATAATCTCTGTCCGTTTTTATCCCGTTTGGACTCCGTTTGATATGGATATTCTGCAAAACAAAAACATGCAACAAATAGAAACTGGCACTAGGCACTGGATCAGTATGTTAGTCCCCAAAAATAGTATAAAAAGTTGCCAAAAATATATGAAAGTTGTAGAATATTGGCATGGAACAATCAAAAATTATAGATACGACGGAGATGTATCAGCAGATAGTGGTGGTTGTGCCTGCTTTCTTGTATCACGGCTGGAGGTGGCACCTGATGGAGGTGCTGGTGCAGTGGAAGTAGAGGATGCACGTGGTGTCCATGATAAAGATCAACCTACAGAAAAGTTAGTTCGCGCCAAATCCTGTCGATCCTGCACTTCACGTTCAGCTTTACAAGCAAGATGAAATAAACGAGTGATATTATTATACTTCTTATACTCTAGAATGGTCTAAATCTCTCTATTTAATCCACCCATAAAACGCGCAAGCATAGCTTCATTCTCCTCAACAATACCACATCTAATCATGCCAGTTTGTAATTCCTGATAATATTCTTCGACATAATTTT
Source organism: Aegilops bicornis (assembly GCA_021605145.1). Classification (NCBI taxonomy): domain Eukaryota; kingdom Viridiplantae; phylum Streptophyta; class Magnoliopsida; order Poales; family Poaceae; genus Aegilops; species Aegilops bicornis. The sequence goes on along the minus strand of CM038675.1, from coordinate 422,167,166 downwards.
TTCCTTGTCTCAAACGCTGCAATTTTTGAATTAGTTCACGTTGATAATATGGTGGAACCCAACGAGTACGCATAGCAGTTTTCAAAGCGGCCCAAGTAGCTGGAATATGATATAATCTACAATGTTCAGACCACCAAACACATGCAAAGCTAGTGAAAGCACAAACAACAGCAGGAACACGTCTCTCCTCGGGATATTGTAAACATGTAAATCGTTGTTCAGTTTCTAACTCCCAAGTAAGATATATATCAGGAAAATATCTACCCTCAAATGGTGGAATATTCAATTTCAGTTTAGGAAGATGGTCATGATCTCGTACCTGAGGGAGAGCCCTACCATTGTGATTATTTGCATGTGGACGACCTCGTGGTTGTGGTGCTGGTGGTTGCACATAGTTCTGATTTTGATCAACCTCATCCTCATAATCTCCCGCATAATGATCCTCCGCATCAGCAGCAGGATCCACAGAAGTATCAACAGCAGCACCAACAATTTGGCCAGGCTGAAGAAGAACACGGCTCGCTCGGCGGAGGGCTGTTTCGCGACGTGGAGGTAGTAGTAGTAGTAGTAGTTATTGTTGCACATGTGCGGCAGGTGCAGCCTGTGGTGGAAGACGCGCAAGAAGTTCATTAAATCTGTTATCGAGCTTTGTTTCGAACGTCTTCTCAAGGCCAGTAATCTTCTCCTTGGCCTTTTCAAAATTGTTCAGCACATCTTGCACCTGTTCAGTCATCATTTGCTGAAACTTATCATGAAGCTCCTTGTTCGTTAAGTTCTCCCAGTCAATCTTGTCGGCTTGTGATCCTGGCATGGTTAGCAGCAATAGAAACACACAAGAATATGATCCTGCAGACTACTAACAAGTGCTGGTGGTGGGTGTCACAAATCCGTCAAGCAAAACTCAAATTCTTACCAGTTCTTACCCAAAGAAGAAGCGGTGATCGGCAACCGTTGTAGTCAAAACTCTCAAAGCTTGGATAGAGCGATTACCTGGGAGAGTCAAACGCATGACGTAGATGTATGTGGAGCTGGGAAGGCTTATAATATGGTAGCAAAAAGGGTCAGCAATAATCAATTCGGATATGCAAAGTTGAATAAATGCTCAATGGCGGTACTGTGCTGGTCCTAGGCTAGACCGTGCTAGAGATGCGAGCCTAGAACACTAACAAAAGCACGGCGCTGCACGTAAACAAGGAAAAAGCACACTCTAAAAAAATCGCTCTTTTTTACGCTCCTCTTTTTTTGCGAAAAATCACTATAATGGCGAGTGTCTCAAAACTCTTCCTGTGTCAAACCGACAGATGGGCACGAAACTTTTTGACAATTTTTTTTCGGAAATCAGGGCAGCGACGACGAAAAAGTGCGACAAAAAATCACTATGATGGCGAGTATCTCAAAACGCTCTGTGGGACCTAAAAATAGGATAGGGAAAAAATATTTTCGGTCGCCGAAAATTTGGCCTAAAAACTGCCCGGGGGTCTCCAGACTCTTTTTTTTTCCGAGACCTACTCAGGCAAGGAAACACAAAACGAAAACTAGATGGATCTCGAAAACAAACCTAATATGAAAAGAACTCGGATTGGTGGTGGACAAGCAGATGTATATCTGGACTCAGATTGGTGGTGGACAGGCGGATGCATATGTGGACTCGGATTGGTGGTGGACAGGTAGATGTATATGTGGACTCGGATTGGTGGTGGACAGGCGGATGTATATGACAGCGGTAAGGAATATGTTGGTGGTGGTGGTATATGGTAGGAACGATGACGATGGTGCAGCAGCGGCGTGACAACTTGTGAACAGAACTCGAAACTCTAAGGGAAACCAGACGCTAAGACCAGCAACTTGACACGACGATGCAACCGCAAATTCAACAAAGCAAATACAAAAAAGATTATGCAAAGGCTCAGATTGGTTCAGATAGGATGAACTAACCCTAATTTTTTTCTTGGCCTTTTTCATGGACTATAGGTACGAAGAACAGACTCGATCTAAACTACGAAAAACTGTAAAATCACACCGAGCAACCTGGAAATCTGATACCACTTGATAGAGGCAAACGTGTCCCATCTTTCGATGAGATGGTGGCTATCGTTTTGGAGGAAGTCGACTTTGACGATCCGACTACAAACGTGCGAGGACGCCGCTACTTTAGCAATCACTAAACCAACTCCGAGAGGTTATTGACCACGCCGGAGCATGATCAACTTGACCACGAAGGTCTGTTTCCTGCAGAAAACAAAGAACAAGCAAGAAACTAAGATTGCAATCTGGATATTGCGAATATAAGAGGAAAACTTTATTGATCAAGGTGGGGTTCTGTGACGCCTTTGTCTGGTTGTTGAACACAAACGAAGTACGCGAAGTTGCAGCTATGGCGAACTTTAATCTAAACAAAACCCGAAGTCTAAACGACTCCCTAAGGGCTGTATATATGGAGGAATATGGGGAATTTCATGGCCCTTGTGGGAGGGGTCCGAATCTTACCCTAACTCTTGTTTCCCCACACATACGGACTCTAAAAACAGCCTATACTTAAGTATTTCAAAATTACATGGGCCTGGCCCAATAATAAGGTGACGCAGCACCTAGAATAGCCTCTTGACGAAATTTATGAAGTGGCATCTTATATATTTCATCCAAAGCTTCATGCACTCCTTATGGTGGCTTCAAAGTCCTGGAATCATCACTTGTAACTCTGTTCTTATTCCCCTTGCTCATGCCATTATCTCCAGGCTTGGTCTTGCTCCAGTATTCATCCCTCTTATCCATGCCAGGCCCTTCATTTGTAAGCAAAACAAATGTACAATTTAGGCAGCATCATATTCTCATGAACATTAGAATCATTACCAAGAAACGAAAGTACCTAGTAATTCAATTGGCGTGCGCGAGCTCTAGTAATTGGTCCAGTATGTATAGCAGCAAGGGTTGTGGGTGTAACAATGGTATTGATGTCCTCATCAGGCGGCGATGGCGTCCGGCGGCAGCGGCGGCGGCTGGCGGCGACGACGGATCGGGCGGGGCGGGGCTAGGGTTTGGGAGCGGCTCGGGCCTCTGCTTAAAAAGGCCGGCCAGGCGAAGTCCTAGTCGGGCACGGCCCGTCTAGGTCGGTTGACTTTTTTAAAAATAATTCCGCGCAGAAAAATGAAGAAAAAAGTTCTAAACGGACTCCAAAAATCCGGAAATAAATTTTCCCGGTCCTCTAAACATATGCCGGACAAGGTGAACATTTATTTAGAACTCTAATGCAAATTTGAAAAACGCGTATTTTTTCCTAATTCAAATAAAATTGCAATAAAACCCAAATAAAATTATTTATTTGATTTTAATAATTTCCTCCAATATTTCATCTATTTTGGAGAAGTCATTTTATCTCCTCTCATATATTTTAAATTCAAAATATTTTTGGAGAGAAAAATCATTAAAACCAAAATGATCCTTGTGTCAATATTTGATAAAATTCAAATATGAAAATCGTGAAATCCCCAACTCTCTCCGAGGGTCCTTGAGTTGCTTAGAATTTTGAGGATCGCAAATGAAAATGCAATAAAATATGATATGCATGAATGACCTATGTATAACATTCCAAATTGAAAATTTGGGATGTTACAAACCTACCCCCTTAAGATGAATCTCGTCCTCGAGATTCGGGTTGGCTAGAAAATAGGTGTGGGTGGTCTTTGCGTAGATCATCCTCTCGTTCCCAGGTGGCTTCATCCTCGGTATGGTGGCTCCACTGAACTTTGCAAAACTTGATAACCTTGCTGCGAGTAACTCGGCTGGCAAACTCAAGAATCTTGACAGGTTTCTCCTCATATGTCAAATCACTATCCAACTGAATTGCTTCCAGGGGCACTGTATCTCTCAGAGGTATGTCGTCCATCTCAGCATGGCACTTCTTCAACTGAGGAACGTGAAACACATCATGAACTCCTGACAGTCCTTCGGGTAACTCCAACTTGTAGGCTACCTCTTCCATGCGTTCCAAAACACGGTATGGTCCCACTAATCTCGGGGCTAACTTTCCCATAACTCCAAAACGTCTAACTCCTCGAAGAGGTGGCACTCGCAGATATGCTCTATCTCCGATTTCATAGACTACCTCCTTGCGTTTTGAGTCTGCATAACTCTTCTGCCTTGACTGAGCTACCTTCAGTCTGTCTCGAATTAACTTAACCTTCTCTTCGGACTCCTTGATCAAATCTGGTCCAAACAACTGTCGGTCTCCGACTTCATCCCACATCAACGGTGTTCTGCACCTTCGTCCATACAGTGCTTCGAATGGTGCCATCTTCAAACTGGCCTGGTAGCTATTGTTGTACGAGAACTCTGCGTAGGGCAAATTGTCATCCCAACTAGATCCATAATCCAGGGCACAAGCTCTCAACATATCCTCCGGAATCTGATTGACTCTCTCTGTTTGTGCATCTATCTATGGGTGAAAAGCGGTACTGAACTCCAGCCTGGTACCCAAGGTCTGGTGCAGCTGGTGCCAAAACTTTGAAGTAAACGGTGTTCCTCTATCTGATAAGATGGTCCTCGGAACTCTGTGCAGACATACCATCCTGGTCATATATATCTTGGCCAACTTCGCACTGGTATAGGTGGTTTTCACTGGGATAAGGTGAACTACTTTGGTCAAGCGATCCACTACTACCCAGATAGAATCATATCACGATCGGGTCCTGGGCAATCCGTTGATGAAATCCATGCCAAGCTTATCCACTTCCATTCGGGTATCGGCATAGGCTGCAGTAATCCTGCTGGCTTCTGATGTTCTGCCTTCACTCTCTGACATACATCACATACGGCTACATACTCGGCAATATCCTTCTTCATACCAATCCACCAGAAACGCTCCTTCAAATCCAAATACATCTTGGTGTTTCCGAGGTGAATTGAGTATGGTGAGTCATGAGCCTCCTGAAGTATCAACTTCCTGATCTCTGCATTATTGGGCACATAAACTTGGTCCTCAAACCATAAGGTGTCATGCTCATCCTCACGAAAACCTTTGGCTTTTCCTTCGCCCATTATCTCCTTTATCTCGGCAATCTCTTTATCATCCTTCTGTGCTTCCCGAATCTTTCCCAACAATGTAGACTGAACTTCCATAGCTGCAACAAATTCTCTAGGGACTATCTCCAAACGTAACTCCCTGAGATCTTCTACCAACTCCTTTGGCATTCCTCCGCTTACGAGGGTATTGACATAACTTTTCCAGCTCAAAGCGTCTGCTACGACATTGGCCTTGCCTGGATAGTAGTGCAACTTCATATCATAATCTTTTATGAGCTCCAACCATCTCCTCTGCCTGAGATTCAGCTCCTTCTGAGTAAAAATATACTTCAAACTATTGTGATCCGTGTACACATCGCAACGATTCCCAATGAGAAAATGCCTCCAGGTCTTGAGCGCATGTACCACAGCTGCTAACTCCAAGTCGTGTGTGGCATAGTTCAATTCGTGCGGTCGAAGTTGTCGTGGGGCATACGAAACAACTCTTTCGTCTTGCATAAGTACTCCTCCAAGTCCTAAGCGAGAGGCGTCGCAGTACACTTGGAAATCCTTGCGTATATCCGGCAGAATTAGCACTGGGGTTGTAGTCAAATGTTTCTTCAACTCCTGGAAACTTGCTTCACATTCTTCAGTCCAATGGAACTTGGTGTCCTTCTTCAACAATGCCGTCATAGGCTTCGCAACTTAGAAAAATTCTCAATAAATCTTCGATAATATCCCGTGAGTCCAAGGAAACTCTGGATCTCTCCAACTGAAGTGGGTGACTGACTGGACCTTGGTAGGATCCACTACTATACTTTCTCCTGATATAACATGTCTGAAGAATCCAACTTCCTTCAGCCAAAATTCACACTTTCTGAACTTGGCATATAACTGATGCTCCTTGAGCTTCTCGAGAACTAAACGCAAATGCTCCTTGTGCTCCTCTTCATTCTTCGAGTATACCAAGATATCATCAATGAACACCACGACAAACTTATCCAAGAACTCCATGAACACCTTGTTCATCATACTCATGAAATAGGCAGGGGCGTTAGTTAGTCCAAATGACATAACCGTATACTCGTATAACACGTACCTTGTGGTGAAAGCTGTTTTAGGTATATCTTTTTCTCGAATCTTCAGCTGATGGTATCCTGATCGTAGATCGATCTTCAAAAACACTTTAGCTCCTTGCAGCTGGTCAAACAAATCATTGATCATCGGCAGTGGGTACTTATATTTGATTGTTACTTCATTCAACGCACGATAATCAACCACCATCCTTAACGATCCATCCTTCTTCTCGACCAAAAGCACTGGGTCTCCCCATGGTGATGAACTTCGTCGAATGTATCCTTTTTGCAACAACTCCTTAATCTGCTTTTGATCTTCTCTAGATCATTTGCGGGCATCCGGTATGGTCTTAGATATTGGTTCGGTGCCTGGCAATAGTTCTATCAAGAACTCGATGACCCGATCTGGCGGCATGCCTGGTAACTCCTCTGGAAATACATCCGGGTAATCCTTTACTACCGACACTTCCTCCTGAACAACTCCCGTGAGAGAATTTACTTGAGTCCTCCTCGGCGCATGCCAGGATACATACTTAATTCCTTTTTCCCTCCGGGGTAGTGAGCAAAATCGACTTACTGGCGCAATCGATGTTTCCGCCATACATCGATAGCCAATCCATTCCTAGTATCACATCCAATCCCTGTGACTCCAAAATTATCAGGTCTGAGGGTAAAACATGGCTTCCAATGGTCAATGGCACCTGAAAACATCCTTGTCTTGCCATATATTCCACTCCTGGCGAACTTACTAACATAGGTGTCCTAAGTACCTTAGTGGGAAACTTATACTTATCCACGAATCCCCTTGATATGTATTAATGTGATGCACCAGTATCAAAAATAACGATTGCAGTAAAAGACTTAACCAAAAATTTACCGATAACTGCATCTGGCTGCTCCTCAACTTCCTCCATGTTCACGTGGTTCACTTGTCCCCTGTTGAAAGGGTTGGGCTTCTTCCCAGTGCTTCCATTGCCATTACCGTTCTTCAATTCTGAACAATCGTTGGCGTAGTGCCCAGTCTTCCCACACTTGAAACAATTAATGTGACTCTGGTCCTTCTTGGCGGGTGTGGCTGGGTTAGAGCGGTTCTGATTGTTGCTTGCTCCATTCCCATTCTTGTGGCCATTGTGGTTGTGAGAACTCCCTCCATTGTGGGTGTGGCCTCCATGGTTATGGATAAGTCATCCCGAGTTCGGGGTGAAACGAGGCTTCTGCTGAGCTCCAGAATTGTACTTTCCTTGTCCATACTTCCTCTTGCGGCTCTCAATCTGCTGCTGCTTCCCTTCCATCATAAGAGTCTTGTCTACCAACTCCTGGTAGTTGTTAAATGTTGCCACCATCAACTGCATGCTCATCTCATCATTCATCCCTTCAGAACTTCTCCTCGCTTATCATTTGTGGCCACATCATCAGGGGCATAATGAGACAGCTTACTAAACTCATCTACGTACTGAGCCGCGGTACGGTTTCCCTGGCGCAAGTTGTGAAACACACGCTTCTTCATGCTCATAGGTCTAGTTGAGACATGGACAGTGCGGAATGCTTGCTGAAACTGATCCCAAGTGATGTTGGCTATCTGTAAAGTGGCTGTGTAATTCTCCCACCATGATGATGCTGGTCCATCCAATTGGTGTGTGGCAAAATGCACCTTCTCAGCATCAGTGCAACCTGCGGTGGTCAACTCCCTTCCAATATGTGACGCCCAGATAACTAGGCTACAATAATTCCCTGCTAATGATGCCACGTCACCACTGTTACTGTTCTTAATCTTGCGATGATTCAATCCCATGCGAATTCAAAATTCAAAATCAAGTCAAACAATAAAAAATTTCAAACATTAAAGCTAAAATGTTCTGGATGTGACAAATAAATCATATGCACGTATGATGAAGAGACCACATTTTTATAAAATGCCTAAATGCTCTAGAATAAATAAACAGCCGCAACAACAATTATATAAATGTCTTTGGTATTTTATAAATTGCTAACTATTTTAATTCAGGGTAGAACTTTTTATGACAGTGGGTTATTCTGGAACGTTATTTTGGGGGCTATTGTCATATTTTACTAAACTAAAATTAATGTGTAACTAAAAGAAAACAAAAACAAAACAATTAAATAAAAAGAAAAGAACAAAACAGAAAACAAAAGAAAGACCCCCATTTCCTGTTCCTGCGGCCCTCGGCCCACCCGAGCCCCGTGGGGATAAGACCAAGCCCCGTCTCTCGGCCTCGTCGGCACCCCAGATCTTTTCCTCCCCCCGCTCGTTCCCCTCTTGCTTGCACGCTCGCTCCTCCCCGTACGTTGTCGTTGCCGTGCACTCCGAGATCCCACGGCCACCGTTGTTTCCTCGACTGCAACTCGTGTCCACGAGCGCTGCCTCACTCACCTCCGTCGAGCTGACGCCCTGCATCGCCTCGGGGAGCATCGCATCGACCTCGTTGTCTCCTTCAACACCCGCGGCCACCGGAACCTCGTCATCGACCCCCTCGACTCTGGCACCCCCTGGCTCCCTGAGCACCTCATTTGAATCCGCTGTGAGCCTCCCCTTCAAACCTCCCTGCTTCCCCTTCGTTTAGTCGTCGTAGCCGCCGCCCGTTTAGATCCCGTGACGGCGCACGAACCGCTCCCGTGAACATTCGCGCACCACCCGTGCTCGTGATTTACCTGTGTGCGTCGACGCTGGCCGCCATGGCCACGCCCGTCTCTGTCCTGCCTGCATCTGCCGCCCACGCCTCTCCGCTTGGCGCAAGCCACGCCGTTGGTCGCCCCATCGCCTTAGCTGCTTCACGCCGGTGCTTGCTTCTGCGCTGGCCGCGCGCCATGGCGCTCACCCCGCACTCCACCGCCATGCTCCCGCCGGCTCCCTGCGTCCCACCTCCGCCCGCTCCTCCTGTCGCCCCCAGCCACGCCCCACCGCTTGCGGCGACGTCCGCCTCCGGCCGGAGGTGCCCACCCGGGCCGCCACTGCCCTGTTGGGGAACGTAGCAGAAATTCAAAATTTTCCTACGTGCCACCAAGATCTATCTAAGGAGAAACCAGCAACGAGGGGAAGGAGAGTGCATCTACATACCCTTGTAGATCGCTAAGCGGAAGCGTTCAAGTGAACGGGGTTGAAGGAGTCGTACTTGTCGTGATCCAAATCACCGGAGATCCTAGTGCCGAACGGACGGCACCTCCGCGTTCAACACACGTGCAGCCCGGTGACGCCTCCCATGCCTTGATCCAGCAAGGAGAGAGGGAGAGGTTGGGGAAGACTCCATCCAGCAGCAAGACGATGGTGTGGTGGTGATGGAGGAGCGTGACAATCCTGCAGGCTTCGCCAAGCACGGGAGAGGAGGAGGACTTGGGAGAGGGAAGGGCTGCGCCAGGGCAAGGGTGCAGCTCCATGCCCTCCCCACTATATATAGGGGTGGAGGGATTATTTATTGCCCTCCAAGTCCATTGGGGCGTTGGCAAAGGTGGGAGGAAAGAAATCCCATCCTTTCCTTTCCCCATCGATTGTTATCCCCTTTTAGGGATCTTGATCTTATCCTTCTGGATATGATCTTATTCCTTCTAAGGGGGATCTTGGTGCGCTGACCAGGGGTGTGGGGCCTTGCCCCCACTACCACGTTCATGTGGGTCCCCCATGCAGGTGGGCCCCACTCCGGAACCTTCTAGAACCTTCTCGGTACAATACCGAAAAATCCCGAACATTTTCCGGTGGCCAAAATAGGACTTCCCATATATAAATCTTTACCTCCGGACCATTCCGGAACTCCTCGTGACGTCCGGGATCTCATCCAGGACTCCGAACAACATTCGGTAACCACGTATATCTGTTCCCTATAACCCTAGCGTCGTCGAACCTTAAGTGTGTAGACCCTACGGGTTCGGGAACCATGCAGACATGACCGAGACGTTCTCCGGTCAATAACCAACAGCAGGATCTGGATACCCACGTTGGCTCCCACATGTTCCACGATGATCTCATCGGATGAACCACGATGTCAAGGACTCAATCGATCTCGTATACAATTCCCTTTGTCTAACGGTATTGTACTTGCCCGAGATTCGATCGTCGGTATACCGATACCTTGTTCAATCTCGTTACCGGCAAGTCTCTTTACTCGTTCGTAACACATCATCCCGTGATCAACCCCTTGGTCACATTGTGCACATTATGATGATGTCCTAACGAGTGGGCCCAGAGATACCTCTTCGCTTACACAGAGTGACAAATCCAGTCTCGATTCGTACCAACCCAACAGACACTTTCGGAGATACCTGTAGTGCACCTTTATAGCCACCCGATTACGTTGTGACGCTTTGGTACACCCAAAGCATTCCTACGGTATCCGGAGTTGCACAATCTCATGGTCTAAGGAAAAGATACTTGACATTAGAAAAGCTTTAGCATACGAACTACACGATCTTTGTGCTAGGCTTAGGATTGGGTCTTGTCCATCACATCATTCTGCTAATGATGTGATCCCGTTATCAATGACATCCAATGTCCATGGTCAGGAAAGCTGTAACCATCTATTGATCAACGAGCTAGTCAACTAGAGGCTTACTAGGGACATGGTGTTGTCTATGTACTCACACATGTATCTCGAGTTTCCTATCAATACAATTATAGCATGGATAATAAACGATTATCATGAACAAGGAAATATAATAATAAATAATTTATTATTGCCTCTAGGGCATATTTCCAACAGTCTCCCACTTGCACTAGAGTCAATAATCTAGTTCACATCGCCATGTGATTAACACACACAGGTCACATCACCATGTGACCAACATCCAAAGAGTTTACTAGTGTCACTAAACTAGTTCACATCATCATGTGATTAAGACTCAATGAGTTATGGGGTTTGATCATGTTTTGCTTGTAAGAGAGGTTTTAGTCAACGGGTCTGCAACATTCAGATCCGTATGTACTTCGCAAATCTCTAGGTCATATTGTAAATGCTGCTTCCACGCTCCACTTGGAGCTATTCCAAATGGTTGCTCCACTATACGTATCCGGTTTGCTACTCAGAGTCATTCGGATAGGCGTTAAAGCTTGCATCGACGTAACCCTTTACGCCGAACTCTTTATCACCTCCATAATCGATGTCCAATGATCCATTCCTGGATCACTCTTGTACCCCCTTGCCAGACACGTGGCACGGCACATATCAGGTGCGGTACAAAGCATGACATACTGTATAGAGCCTATGGCTAAGGCATAGGGGACGACATTCGTCCTTTCTCTTTCTTCTGTCGTGGTCGAGCTTTAAGTCTTCACTTCATACCTTACAACTCAGGCAAGAACTCCTTCTTTGACTGATCTATCTTGAACACCTTCAAGATCATGTCAAGGTATGTGCTCATTTGAAAGTACCATTAAGCGTTTTTGATCTATCCTTATAGATCTTGATGCTCAATGTTCAAGTAGCTTAATCCAGGTTTTCTATTGAAAACACCTTTCAAATAACCCTCAGATATGCTTTCCAGAAATTCTACATCATTTCGATCAACAATATGTCAACATCATATACTCATCGAAATTCTATAGTGCTCCCACTCACTTCTTTGGAAATACAAGTTTCTCATAAACTTTGTATAAACCCAAAATCTTTGATCATCTCATCAAAGCGCACATTCCAACTCCGAGATGCTTACTCCAGTCCTTAGAAGGATCGCTGGAGCCAGCTTACCTTTTAGCATCCTTAGGATCGACAAAAACTTTCTCGATTGTATCACATACAACCTTTCCTTATGAAGACCGGTAAGGAAACTTCGTTTTGACATCCATCTCGCCAGATTTCATAAATGCAGCTAATGCTAACATGATTCCGACGGACTTAAGCATCACTACGGATGAGAAAATCTCATCGTAGTCAACTCCTTGAACTTGTGAAAAAAAACTCTTCGCCACAAGTCGAGCTTCATAGACGGTGACATTACCGTCCACGTCCGTCTTCTTCTTAAAGATCCATTATCTCAATGGCTTGCCGATCATCGTGCAAGTCCACCAAAGTCAATGCTTTGTTCTGATATATGGATCCTATCTCGGATTTCATGGCTTCTAACCATTTGTCGGAATATGAGCCCACCATCGCTTCCCCATAGCTCGTAGGTTCATTGTTGTCTAGCAACATGACCTTCAAGACAGGATTACTGTACCACTCAAGTAGTACGCATCCTTGTCACCCCACGAGGTACGGTAGTGACTTGATCCAAAACTTCATGATCACTATCATAAGCTTCTACTTCAATTGGTGTAGACGCCCACAGAACAACTTCCCGTGCCCTCGCTACACACTTGTTGAAGTGACGGTTTAATAAACTCATCAAGTCTACACGATCCTCCCTCTCAATTGTTTCGAGTGAATCTTTTCCTCGTGATAGGACTCGTTTCTAGAAACAATCACTTTTGCTTCCGGATCTGAATTAGGAGGTATACCCAACCATTTTGGGTATCCTACGAAGATGCATTTATCCGTTTTGGGTTCGAGCTTATCACGATGAAACTTTTTCACATAAGCGTCGCAGCCCCAAACTTTCAAGAAACGACGACTTAGGTTTCTCTAAACCATAGTTCTCATGGTGTCATCTCAACGGAATTACGTGGTGCCCTATTAAAGTGAGTGTGGTTGTCTCTAATGCCTAACCCATGAACGATAGTGGTAATTCGATAAGAGACATCATGGTACGCACCATATTCAATAGGGTGCAACTATGATGTTCGGACACACCATCACACTATGGTGTTCCAGCGGTATTTATTGTGAAACAATTTCCACAATGTATTAATTATGCGTGCCAAAGCTCGTAACTCAGATACTCATCTCTATGATCATATCATAGACATTTTATCCTCTTGTCACGATGATCTTCAACTTCACTCTGAAATTACTTGAAACATTCAATAATTCAGACTTGTGTTTCATCAAGTAAATACACTCAGTATCTACTCAAATCATCCGTGAAGTAAGAACATAACGATATTCATCACATGCCTCGGACTCATTGGACTGCACACATCAAAATGTGTTACTTCCAACAAGTTGCTATCTTGTTCCATCTTACTTTGAAACCGAGGCTTTTCAGTCGTTTTGCCCATGTGGTATGATTTGCATATCTCAAGTGATTCAAAATCAAGTGAGTCCAAACGATCCATCTGCATGGAGTTTCTTCATGCGTATACACCAATAGACATGGTTCGCATGTCTCAAATTTTTCAAAAACGAGTGAGTCCAAAGATCCATCAACATGGAGCTTCTTCATGCTTTTATACCAATATGACTTACATGGCAAGGCCACAAGTAAGTGGTACCATCATTACTATCTTATATCTTTTGGCATGAAAATGTGTATTACTATGATCGAGATTCAATAAACCATTCCTTTAGGTGCAAGACCATTGAAGGTATTATTCAAATAAATAGAGTAACCATTATTCTCCTTAAATGAATAATCAGATTGCGATAGACATAATCCAATCATGTCTATGCTCAACGCAAACACCAAATGACAATTATTCTGGTTTAATACTAATCTTGATGGTAGAGGGAGCGTGCGATGTTTAATCACATCAAACTTGGAAACACTTCCAACACATATCGTCAGCTCACCTTTAGCTAGTCTCCGTTTATTCCGTAGCCTTTTATTTCGAAAGTTACTAACACTTAGCAACCGAACCGTATCTAATACCCTGGTGCTACTAGGAGTACTAGTAAAGTACACAATAACTTAATGTATATCCAATATACTTCTATCGACCTTGCCACCTTCTCATCTACCAAGTATCTAGGGTAATTCTGCTCCAAAGGTTGTTCCCCTTATTACGTAAGCACTTAGTATCGGGTTTGGGTTCAACCTTGGGTTTCTTCATTAGAGCGGCTGATTTCTTTGTTTCATGAAGTATCCCTTCTTGCCCTTGCCCTTCTTGAAACTAGTGGTTTCACCAACCATCAACAATTGATGCTCCTTCTTGATTCCTACTTTCGCGGTGTCAAACATCGTGAATATCTCAAGGATCATCATATTTATCCCTGATTTGTTATAGTTCATCATGAAACTCTTGCAGCTTGGTGGCAGTGACTTTGGAGAAACATCACTATCTCTGGAAGATCAACTCCCACTCGATTCAAGTGATTGTTGCACTCAGACAATCTGAGCACAAGCTCAACGATTGAGCTTTTCTCCCTTAGTTTGCAGGCTAAGAAAATCGTCAGAGGTCTTATACCTCTTGACGTGGGCACGAGCCTGGAATCCCAATTTCAGCCCTCGAAAAATCTCATATGTTGTGCGACGTTTCGGAAAACGTCTTTGGTGCCTCAACTCTAAACCGTTTAACTGAACTATCACGTAGTTATCAAAACGTGTATGTCCGATGTTCGCAACATCCACAGACGACGTTTGGGGTTCAACACACTGAGCGGTGCATTAAGGACATAAGCTTTTTTCTGTCCGCATAATCGCTACTGTCAACTTTCAACTATATTTTCTCTAGAAACATATCTAAACAGTGGAACTAAAGCGCGAGCTTACGACATAATTTGCAAAGATCTTTTGACTATGTTCAGGATAATTAAGTTCATCTCATGAACTCCCACTCGAATAGACATCCCTCTAGTCATCTAAGTGATTACATGATCCGAGTCAACTAGGCCGTGTCCGATCATCACGTGAGACGGACTAGTCATCATCGGTGAACATCTTCATGTTGATCGTATCCTCCATACGACTCATGCTCGACCTTTCGGTCTCTTGTGTTCCGAGGCCATGTCCGTACATGCTAGGCTCGTCAAGTTAACCTAAGTGTTTCAAGTGTAAATCTGGCTTACACCCGTTGTATGTGAACGTAAGAATCTATCACACCCGATCATCACGTGGTGCTTCAAACGACGAACTTTTATAGCGGTGCACAGTTAGGGGAACACTTTCTTGAAATTTTAATGAGGGGTCATCTTATTTACTACCGTCGTTCTAAGCAAATAAGATGCATAAACATGATAAACATCACATGCAATCAAATAGTGACACGATATGGCCAATATCATTTTGCTCCTTTTGATCTCCATCTTCGGGCTCCATGATCATCATCGTCAATGCATGACACCATGATCTCCATCATCATGATCTCCATCATCGTGTCTCCATGAAGTTGTCTCGCCAACTTATTACTTCTACTACTATGGCTACCGGTTAGCAATAAAGTAAAGTAATTGCATGGCGTTTGTTCAATGACATGCAGGTCATACAATAAATTAAGACAACTCCTATGGCTCCTGCCGGTTGTCATACTCATCGACATGCAAGTCGTGATTCCTATTACAAGAACATGATCAATATCATACATCACATATCATTCGTCACATTCTTCTTGGCCATATCACATCACATAGCATACCTTGCAAAAACAAGTTAGACGTCCTCTAATTGTTGTTTGCATGTTTTACGTGGCTGCTATGGGTTTCTAGCAAGAACGTTTCTTACCTACGCAAAACCACAACGTGATATGTCAATTGCTATTTACCCTTCATAAGGACCCTTTTCATCGAATCCGATCCGACTAAAGTGGGAGAGATCTGCACCCGCTAGCCACCTTATGCACCAAGTGCATGTCAGTCGGTGGAACCTGTCTCACGTAAGTGTACGTGTAAGGTCGGTCCGGGCCGCTACATCCCACAATACCATCGAAACAAGATTGGACTAGTAACAGTAAGCATATTGAACAAAATCAACGCCCACAACTACTTTGTGTTCTACTCGTGCAAAGAATCTACGCAATAGACCTAGCTCATGATGCCATGTTGGGGGAACGTGGCAGAAATTCAAAATTTTCCTACGTGTCACCAAGATCTATCTATGGAGAAACCAGCAATGAGGGGAAGGAGAGTGCATCTACATACCCTTGTAGATCGCTAAGCGGAAGCGTTCAAGTGAACGGGGTTCAAGGAGTCGATTGCCGTCGTGATCCAAATCACCGGAGATCCTAGTGCCGAATGGACGGCACCTCCGCGTTCAACACACGTACAGCCGGTGGCGCCTCCCATGCCTTGATCCAGCAAGGAGAGACGTAGAAGTTGGGAAGACTCCATCCAGCAGCAAGACGATGGTGTGGTGGTGATGGAGGAGAGTGGCATCCCGCAGGCTTCGCCAAGCACCGCGGAGAGGAGGAGGACTTGGGAGAGGGAAGGGCTGTGCCAGGGCAAGGGTGCAGCTCCCATGCCCCTCCCCACTATATATAGGGGTGGAGGGGATTATTTATTGCCCTCCAAGTCCATTGGGGCGTTATAAAGGTGGGAGGAAAGAAATCCCATCCTTTCCTTTCCCCATCGATTGTTATCCCCCTTTTTAGGGATCTTGATCTTATCCCTTCGGGATATGATCTTATTCCTTCTAAGGGGATCTTGGTGCGCGACCAGGGGTGTGGGGCCTTGCCCCCACTACCACGTTCATGTGGGTCCCCCATGCAGGTGGGCCCCACTCCGAACCTTCTAGAACCTTCCCGGTACAATACCGAAAAATCCTAACATTTTCCGGTGGCCAAAATAGGACTTCCCATATATAAATCTTTACCTCCGGACCATTCCTAACTCCTCGTGACGTCTGGGATCTCATCCGAGACTCGAACAACATTCGTTAACCACGTATATCTATTCCCTATAACCCTAGCGCCATCGAACCTTAAGTGTAGACCCTACGGGTTCGGGAACCATGCGCATACGACAGAGGCGTTCTACGGTCAATAACCAACAGCGGGATCTGGATACCCATGTTGGCTCCACATGTTCCACGATGATCTCATCGGATGAACCACGATGTCAAGGACTCAATTGATCCCGTATACAATTCCCTTTGTCTAACGGTATTGTACTTGCCGAGATTCGATCGTCGGTATACCGATACCTTGTTCAATCTTGTTACCGCAAGTCTCTTTACTCGCTCCGTAACACATCATCCCGTGATCAACCCCTTGGTCACATTGTGCACATTATGATGATGTCCTACCGAGTGGGCCCAGAGATACCTCTCCGCTTACACAGAGTGACAAATCCCAGCCTCGATTCGTACAACCCAATGCAGACACTTTTGGAGATACCAGAGTGCACCTTTATAGCCACCCGATTCGTTGTGACGCTTTGGTACACCCAAAGCATTCCTACGGTATCCGGAGTTGCACAATCTCATGGTCTAAGGAAAAGATACTTGACATTAGAAAAGCTTTAGCATACTGAACTACACAATCTTTGTGCTAGGCTTAGGATTGGGTCTTGTCCATCACATCATTCTCGCTAATGATGTGATCCCGTTATCAACGACATCCAATGTCCATGGTCGTGAAACCTGTAGCCATCTATTGATCAACGAGCTAGTCAACTAGAGGCTTACTAGGGACATGGTGTTGTCTATGTACCCACACATGTATCTGAAGTTTCCTATCAATACAATTATAGCATGGATAATAAACGATTATCATGAACAAGGAAATATAATAATAACTAATTTATTATTGCCTCTAGGGCATATTTCCAACATGCCCCGCCGCTGCTGTTGGCTCAAGCGGAGGCCGCCATGCCCTCCCCCTCTCGCCAATTCCGCCTCCGTCGTGGCCTCCGCCACCAGAGTTAACTCACGCCTAATTGGCCATTAAGGCCCTAACCCACCTACTAACCCCCCCCCCCACTAACATACAGGCCCCACGTGTTTAATTAAAATTAAATAACCATGTCAGTTTAGTCACTGGGTATGACATGTGGGACCCCCTGTAAATTAAATCCTTTTAACTAAAAGCTATTAACTAGTAGTCCATGACAGGTGGGCCTCGATGCCCCTTTGACTGGTCAACATGGACCAGTCAACTGCTGACTATGCACTGCCGGGTGCACTGCACTGGGTGCATCTAAAAATTTTCCTTTTAAATTTCGAAATTCCAGAATATTTAGAAAATGTTTTAAAAAAACTTTAAAAATTAATATAAAATAATCCGTAACTCGGATGGAAAAACTTTATACATGAAAGTTGTTCAGAACGACGAGAAGAATCTGAATACGCAGTCCGTTCATTCACCACACATCCCTATCATAGCGAACATGGAACTTTCCCCCTCTGCTCCGTCTGTCCGAAAACGCGAAACCCCGGGGATACTTTCCCGGATGTTTTCCCCCTTCACCGGTATCACCTATCCCTGCGTTAGGTCACTCCTAGCACCGCGTATCACCATGTTATGCTTTGTGTTGCTTTGATTTCTCTGTTATTTATTATGTTCCCCCTCCGTTACTTCTTTTTGGTAGACCCCGAGACGGCCGGCGACCCCCAGTTCGACTACAGTGTTGACAACCCTTCCTTCTTGCCAGAGCAACCAGGCAAGCCCCCCCCCCCCTTGATCACCAAATATCGCCTATTCTACTCTATACTGCTTGCATTAGAGTAGTGTAGCATGTTACTGCTTTCCGTTAATCCTATTCTACTGCATAGCCTGTCCTTGCTACTATTGTTGTTACCTTTACCTGCAATCCTACATTCTTAGTATAGGATGCTAGTATTCCATCTGTGGCCCTACATTCTTGTCCGTCTGCTGTGCTATACTATCGGGCCGTGATCACTCGGGAGGTGATCACGAGTATATACTATATACTTTATACATGATACATGTGGTGACTAAAGTCGGGTCCACTCGTGGAGCACCCGCGAGTGATTCACGGAGTGGGGGCTGAAAGGACCTTTGTCCCAACGGCCCTCTGTGTGGATCTTTGTGGCGGAGCGACAGGGCAGGTTGAGACTACCTAGGTGAGAGGTGGGCTCGGCCTCGGTCGGCGTCATGATTACTTCAAAATAACACGCTTAACGAGTTCTTGGTATTTGATCCGAGTCTGGCCATTTGGTCTATATGCACTAACCAACCACGTGGGAAAGATATGGGCACTTTCGACGTCGTGGTATCACCAAGCCTTCGTGACGTCGGCGATTGAGCGGCGCGCACGGTTGGACTGCCAGAACGCAACTTCCTTTGAAATGGAGGTTGCTAGGTCTGCTCTCCGGCCGCGTACGCAACGTGCAGGTGTGCAATGGGCGATGGGCCCAGACCCCTGCGTGCATAGGATTTAGACCGGCGTGCTAACCTCTCTATTGTTCCTAGGTGGGGCTGCGACGTGCTGATCTTCCGAGGCCGGGCATGACCCAGGAAAGTGTGTCCGGCCAAATGGGATCGAGTGTGTTGGGTTATGTGGTGCACCCCTACAGGGAAGTTTATCTATTTGAATAGTCGTGTCCCTCGGTAAAAGGACGACCCGGAGTTGTACCTTGACCTTATGACCACTAGAATCAGATACTTAATAAACACACCCTTCCAAGTGCCAGATACAACCCGGTGATTGCTCTCTCATAGGTCGACGATGAGAGGATCGTCGGGTAGGATTATGCTATGCAATGATACTTGGTGAACTTACCTTCTACTCTCTTCTATATGCTGCAAGATGGAGGCGGCCAGAAGTGTAGTCTTCGACAAGACTAGCTATCCCCCTCTTATTCTGGCATTCTGCAGTTCAGTCCACCGATATTGCCCCTTTACACATATAACCATGCATATGTAGTGTAGATCCTTGCTTGCGAGTACTTTGGATGAGTACTCACGGTTGCTTTTCTCCCTCTTTTCCCCTTTACCTTCTACCTGGTTGTCGCAACCAGATGCCGGAGCCCAGGAGCCAGACGCCACCGGCGACGCATTTAATCGCTACTACACCGGAGGTGCCTACTACTACGCGACCGCTAATGACGCCCAAGAGTAGTTAGGAGGATCGAGCAGAGGCCTGCGCCTCTTCGATCTCAGTATCCCGCTTTGTGCTAGCCTTCTTAAGGAAACTTGTTTAACTTATGTCCAGACTCAGATATTGTTGCTTCCACGACTCGTCTATGATCGAGCACTTGTATTCGAGCCCTCGAGGCCCCTGGCTTGTATTATGATGCTTGTATGACTTATTTATGTTTTAGAGTTGAGTTGTGATATCTTCCAGTGAGTCCCTTATCTTGATCGTACACGTTTGCGTGCATGATTAGTGTACGATTGAATCGGGGGCATCACACAATCTTGCGTAACCAGTCATCTGCAACTATGGGCTCGGTGCTACTGGAAAACATCGGCGGCTGTAACCTCAGAAAACGGGCTAAGTTGTCAACTGAAGGAGGGTTGTTGTTGTTGTTGTTGTTGTTGTTGTTGTTGTTGTTGTTGTTGTTGTTGTTGTTGCCTTGGTTCTGGACTAATATCTGCATCAAGGCATTCTGCTGCTGGATCAAATGGGTGATCTCCGGTGGGAAGACAGATCCGGTGTCACGTCTCGGAGGCATCTGATGGGTTTAGAGGGGAAAGATTAGAATAGAAAGAGGTCTAGTGAGAAAGCACTACCCGTATGCACATGAGACAAACACAATCATATCACTCAATCAATCAAGCAAGGGCATACAATCGGTCTAGAACTATCGTTAAAAGTGCTCAACTACTATATACAGGGGAAATACTACTAGTCATATGGTGGTCATCTAGAAATTTTGATCAGTGGAAGACTCCATGATATCCGCTCTAGCTTCGTCTTCATAATCATCATCACTATCATCAGGGTCGGAGTCGGTGTCGTCGATTATGATGTAGTTCTCCGGACAAGTGGAATCGTCGTCCTCTCCTCCTGGCGCGGGGTCTCCCATGAAAACTCCTAGCTTCTTCGTTAGGTCGTCATTCTTCTCCATGAGCATCGTCATTTCCTCCTCATATCCATCGCGTGTAGATTTGAGTTCCTCTTCTAGCTCGGTGATCCTTGTCCTCGCCTTCTTCAAATCTATCATGCTTGCGCACATCTGGTTCTCCTGGCGTCGAATGTGCTGGTTTAGCTCCTGGATGAATGCTGCAACGGACATGTCTCTCCTGGTGCTGACTATCTCCCATTGCTCGTCTCGGCACCCACATATCTGGTAGATAGTATCCTTGATATCCTTGTTGTAGACTTTGCCGATGCGTCCCATGGCGATTTGAGCTGCCATGCTCTTTCCTAGACTCCAAGTTGGTGCATCAAAGGAAAATTCTATGGGCTCCGTAACTGGCGTGAATGTCCTTCCTGGAACATGAACTAGAATCATCCAACGCTCCTCTTCTGGTAAAGTGGCGTTGTAGGCCCCGGTGAAGCTTGGTATTCCAATATTCAGGTATCTAGTGACTTCCTTCAAGTGTCGTCCAAAGGGGGTGTCTTCATCCGGTTGTGCAAACTTGTTCCTCGAGTCAGCCATTCTAAAGAGTAGAAAATGGAGAGGAGTCAGAAATGAGTAGAGAAGAGTGACCTATGGCTTTTCTTAGTGGTCGTGTCCTACATTCAGCGTGTGCTCTGATACCATCTTGTAGCGACCCGACCTCAGACGGTCAAGTCTCTGTGCTCAGTGTCATCCCTGGATCGGTAATGCTGACACACACAGTACTCGAAGGATTTATAACAGAGTAGCAATCACACACTTATTACATCAAATGTCTCCAAAAGAGAACTTATTACAATAAATGGCTTAAGGCCATCTAAATAAGATAACAGCGGAAGACTTGGAAGATAAAGTGAGTCCATCAACTCCAACGGCATAGCTGAGTGCACAACAACGGCCTATAGAACCTTACTCCTCGTCTGAAAAGTCTGCAACATAATACGTTGCAGCCTGAGAACGGGTCAGCACATGGAATATGCCGACAATATAACACAGTAGAGCAATGAACAGATAAATGCTATCACTACATGTATATATGGCTGGTGGAGGCTCTATGGTTATATGGTTTTTGCGAAGAGCCAATTTTTCCCTACAACAAAGGAATAAATTTTATTTAACTATCATGGTGGTTGAAACATTGAGAATGGTACCACCATCTCAATCCCAATTAAAAGTAATCATTAACAACCCAACAAATTAATTTAGAGTGATGAGATCAAATCAATAATTCAAGTACCAGATACTGAACACATCCATAACCTAGGACACGGCTAACCATGATTAGTTTATACACTCTGCAGAGGTTTGCGCACTTTTCCCCACAAGACTCGATCTCCTCCGTTTGATTTCTCGCACTACATGGTGTTTGAGAAACGGATGACCGAGACACAGTCTTTCAGAAGTGTTAGCTCTTTTATCTGGGTGGACAGTTACACCTACTTTCCCTCTACATCTGCTAGCCCACCACTGAAAGAGGTCACACAACATACTCAACTATGCCAGAGCCCATAATGGCTTGTGGCTGCACACGGAAGTTTCTAGCATGAATAATCTTATGATCCCTTTGAGCCTGGGTGGCGGACCGTAGGATGATCACACGGTATAACCCCGGGATATCCTAGGACAACACTGGATTCCCCAGGTGCCCAAAACAAACAATCCACCCAGATGTGTATTAAAGTTACCACCTTAAGTTGAGCCATTAATTAACAACTCACATCTGTCATGGATACACTCAAACCCAATCCACGTCTACGAGCATAGCATGGCAATATAAGCATAACGCAGAAGTAACTCCCAAGGGTTTGATAATAAAACAGGGCAATAGGTTCTACCTCATCAACTACTTCCTAAACCCACAAGTTAATCACATCCTAATCATGCAGTGTTTGAGGATTTGTAACTAATGCATAAAATTGGGTATGGAAAGAGTATGATCAATGTGTTACTTGCCTTGATGACGATCCGCAAAACCTAGAGACTCGTAGTAGCACACTTCGCACTCTGGGAATTCTATCGCAAACAAACAATAGCATACATAAGCAATCAACCAATGATGCATGAGCAAAACTCAAATAAGAAGATCTAACCAGAAAGTTCAACTGAAGAACTCCAGTTTCCAAAAAGAATCAAATCAAACGAAGCAACGAAAATCAAACTGCGGAAGAAACAAGATCCGATTACTAATCTGGACTAAATTCAAATTTTACAATAACAAGATCTTGTTCAAATTGGTTAAACAGAAAGAGGGTTTCGAGACGAAGATCTAGGCGCTTGAATCGCCTCATTCCGATAAACGAGCGAAAAGATAAACTAAATGAAAATCAGGGCAGAAATCGCGATCGAAAGTAATCGCGGAAAAACACTGGAAAAAGAAAAACCGACGAACAGGCTAACGAACGAACGTTCGCTGTCTGTGGCTAACAGGTGAGCGGCGTCCGTTATTACGAGCGTAGGGACGAATGTCCGCTAAATAACTAAACCAGGAAAAAAAATAAGACCAATCTAAAATAAAATAACCGTGGGTTTACTAAAAAAATGAACGGTTTTCCGGCGAAAACCGGCGGCTACCTCGGGACGGGCGGCAGCAATGAATTCGGTGGCGGCAGTGGCGGCGAGGCGGCGACGGCCAAGTGGCGGCGGCTAGCTAGCGACGGTGGATCAGGAGGGCGGCGGATCGGGCAGGGCGGGGCTAGGGTTTGGGAGCGGCTCGGGCCTCCGCTTAAAAAGGCTGGTCGGGCGAAGTCCTAGTCAAGACGCGGCCAGCTAGGATTGACTTTTTAAATAATTTCGCGCAGAAAAACGAAGAAAAGAAATTCTAAACGGACTCCAAAAATCCTGAAATAAATTTTCCCCGTCCTCTAAAAATATGTCGGACAAGCTGAACATTTATTTAGGACTCTAATGCAATTTTGAAAAACGCGTATTTTTTCCTAATTCAAATAAAATTGCAATAAAATCCAAATAAAATTATTTATTTAATTTTAATAATTTCCTCCAATATTTCATATATTTTGGAGAAGTCATTTTATCTCCTCTCATATATTTTAAATTTGAAATATTTTTGGAGAGAAAAATCATTAAAACAAAATGATCCTTGTTTCAATATTTGATAAAATTCAAATATGAAAATCGTGAAATCCCCAACTCTCTCCGAGGGTCCTTGAGTTGCTTAGAATTTCGAGGATCGCAAATGAAAATGCAATAAAATATGATATGCATGAATGACCTATGTATAACATTCCAAATTGAAATTTTGGGATGTTACAAAGAAGTTGCAACTCCTCAAGCAAGGCACAAAGACGGTGGAAGAATACTACCAAGAAATGGAGATTGCCTTGATACGAGCCAATGTCAAGGAAGACGACGAGCAAACAATGGAATGCTTCTTGAACGGCCTCAACCACCCAATCAAGCGGATTGCCGACTTCCAACCATATCAAACCTTTTGGAGCTAGTTCATCAAGCGACCAAGGCCGACCGACAAGTGCAAGATAACTTCAAATACGTAAGTACTCGTCCAAGACCTACGGCTCCTACTCTCAAGCTCCCATGACTTCGGCAACTCCTACCTCAACTAGAGCATCACCAAGTACCAGCGACAAGTCAAGTTCCAAGCAAGCTACGCCTTCCTCGACTCGTCCTCCGACAAGCACCTACAAATCCAAGACTCCCTCATCTCCGGCGCCTTCCAATGACCCCGTTAAGACAAGTTCATTCAATTGCTTCACATGTGGTGGCCGAGGACACAAGTCCTTCGAATGCACCAACAAGCGAACCATGATCATCAACGATGATGGCACATATGACTCGATGAGTGAAGAAGAAATGGAAGCCCTTGAGCACGTGGCCATGCACCGGCGCGTGAATGAAGATGAAGAAGACCAAGTGTTTTGCGACAATGATTCAAGTCCCTCTCTTGCGGTCTACAAGGTCTTGACGCTCCAACACCACCAAGAAGAAGACCAATGATGCCACATCTTCCACACAAACGACGGCATTAATGGGCGTTCCGTGAAAGTCATCATCGACGGAGGAAGTTGTCACAACTTGGCAAGTGAAGAGCTATGTTCCAAGCTGCAATTGGTCAAGAAGAAGCACCCTCGTCCCTACAAAGTGCAATGGCTAAGCAACTCCAGCACTATTGAAGTGGAGTATACGGTGCTAGTTTCTTTCAAGATCGGCGCCTACGAGGACACCTTGGAGTGTGATGTAGTTCCTGTGTCGGTGTGCCACCTTCTCTTGGGATGACCTTGGCAATTTGACAGCGGAGTCATCCACAACGGAAGAACCAACCACTATAGCTTCAAGATGAAAGGCAAGTAATATGTGCTTTGACCAATGTCACCAAGCCAAGTGATCACCGACAAGCAAGCATCCACCCATCATGGAGATGAAGGAAATATGCCCTAGAGGCAATAATAAAGTTATTATTTATTTCCTTTATTTCATGATAAATGTTTATTATTCATGCTAGAATTGTATTAACCAAAAACATAATACATGTGTGAATACATAGACAAACAAAGTGTCACTAGTATGCCTCTACTTGACTAGCTCGTTGATCAAAGATGGTTATGTTTCCTAACCATAGACATGAGTTGTCATTTGATTAACGGGATCACATCATTAGAGAATGATGTGATTGACTTGACCCATTCTGTTAGCTTAGCACTTGATCGTTTAGTATGTTGCTATTGCTTTTTTCATGACTTATACATGTTCCTATGACTATGAAATTATGCAACTCCCGTTTACCGTAGGAACACTTTGTGTGCTACCAAACATCATAACGTAAATGTGTGATTATAAAGGTGCTCTACAGGTGTCTCCAAAGGTACTTGTTGAGTTGGCGTATATCGAGATTAGGATTTGTCACTCCGATTGTCGGAGAGGTATCTCTGGGCCCACTCAGTAATACACATCACTATAAGCCTTGCAAGCATTGTAACTAATGAGTTAGTTATGGATGATGTATTACGGAACGAGTAAAGAGACTTGCCGGTAATGAGATTGAGCTAGGTATTGAGATACCGACGACCGAATCTCGGGCAAGTAACATACCGATGAGAAAGGGAACAACGTATGTTGTGATGCGGTTTGACCGATAAAGATCTTCGTAGAATATGTGGGAGCCAATATGAGCATCCAGGTTCCGCTATTGGTTATTGACCGGAGACGTGTCTCGGTCATGTCTACATAGTTCTCGAACCCGTAGGGTCCGCACGCTTAAAGTTCGATGACGATCGGTATTATGAGTTTTTGTGTTTTTATGTACCGAAGGTAGTTCTAAGTCCCGGATATGATCATGGACATGACGAGGAGTCTCGAAATGGTCGAGACATAAATATCGATATATTGGACGACTATATTCGGACACCGGAAGTGTTCCGGGTGGTTTCGAAGAAAACCGGAGTGCCGGAGGGTTACCGGAACCCCACGACCCCCCCCCCCCCCGGAGAAACAATGGGCCTTATAGGCCTTAGTGGAGAGAGAGAGGGCTTGCCTAGGGTAGGTTGCGCCCCCCTCTGGTCCGAATTGGACTAGGAGAGGGGGGCGGCGCCCCCCTTTCCTTCTCCCTCTCCCCCTTCCTTTCCCCTCCTAGTAGGAGTAGGAAAGAGGGGAGTCCTACTCCTACTAGGAGGACTCCTCCTCCTGGCGCGCCATAGAGGGCCGGACGGCCTCCCCCTTGCTCCTTTATATATGGGGGCGGGGGGCACCTCTAGACACACAAGTTGATCTGTTGATCTCTCCCAGCTGTGTGCGGTGCCCCCCTCCACCATAATCCACCTCGATCATATCGTAGTGGTGCTTAGGCGAAGCCCTGCGTCGGTAGCAACATCATCACCGTCACCACGGCATCGTGCTGATGAAACTCTCTGGCAAAGCTCTACTGGATCGGAGCTCGCGGGATGTCATCGAGTTAAACGTGTGCTGAACTCGGAGGTGCCGTGCGTTCGGTACTTGGATCGGTCGGATTGTGAAGATGTACGACTACATCAACCGCATTGTGCTAATGCTTCCGCTTTCGGTCTACGAGGGTACGTGGACACACTCTCCCCTCTCGTTGCTATGCATCACCATGATCCTGCGTGTGCGTAGGAATTTTTTTGAAATTACTACGTTCCCCAACATTGGCATCCGAGCCAGGTTTATGCGTAGATGTTATATGCACGAGTAGAACAAAAGTGAGTTGTGGGCGATACAAGTCATACTTCTTACCAGCATGTCATACTTTGGTTCGGCGGTATTGTTGGATGAAGCGGCCGGGCGACATTACGTGTACGCCACGCGAGACCGGTTCTACCGACGTGCTTTTGCACACAGTGGTCATGGCGGGTGTCGGTTTCTCCAACTTTAGTTGAACTGAAAAGTGGCTACGCCCGGTCCTTGAGAAGGTTAAAAGAGCACTAACTTGACGAACTATCGTTGTGGTTTTGATGTGTAGGTAAGAACGGTTCTTGCTCAGCCTGTAGCAGCCACGTAAAACTTGCAACAACAAAGTAGAGGACGTCTAACTTGTTTTTGCAGGGCATGTTGTGATGTGATATGGTCAAGACATGATGCTATATTTATTGTATGAGATGATCATGTTTTGTAACCGAGTTATCGACAAGAATCGGCAGGAGCCATATGGTTGTCGCTTTATTGTATGCAATGCAATCGCACTGTAATTGCTTTACTTTATCACTAAGCGGTAGCGATAGTCGTAGAAGCAATATTTGGCGAGACGACAACGATGCTACGATGGAGTCAAGGTGTCGCGCCGGTGACGATGGTGATCATGACGGTGCTTCGGAGATGGTGATCACAAGCACAAGATGATGATGGCCATATCATATCACTTATATTGATTGCATGTGATGTTTATCTTTTATGCATCTTATTTTCTTTGATTGACGGTAGCATTATAAGATGATCTCTCACAAAATTTCAAGGTAAAATTGTTCTCCCTGAGTATGCACCGTTGCCAAAGTTCATCGTGCCGAGACACCACGTGATGATCGGGTGTGATAAGCTCAACGTTCATCTACAATGGGTCCAAGCCAGTTTTGCACACGCAGAATACTCGGGTTAAACTTGACGAGCCTAGCATATGCAGATATGACCTCGGAACACTGAGACCGAAAGGTCGAGCGTGAATCATATAGTAGATATGATCAACATGGTGATGTTCACCATTGAAAACTACTCCATTTCACGTGATGATCGGTTATGGTTTAGTTGATTTGGATCACGTGATCACTTAGATGATTAGAGGGATGTCTATCTAAGTGGGAGTTCTTAAGTAATATGATTAATTGAACTTAAATTTATCATGAACTTAGTACCTGATAGTATTTTGCTTGTCTATGTTGTTGTAGATAGATGGCCCCTGTTGTTGTTCTATTGAATTTTAATGCGTTCCTTGAGAAAGCAAAGTTGAAAGATGATGGTAGAATTACACGAACTGGGTCCGTAACTTGAGGATTATCCTCATTGTTGCAAAGAAGAATTATGTCCTGGAAGCACCGCTAGGTGCCAGACCTGCTGCAGGAGCAACACCAGATGTTATGAACGTCTGGCAGAGCGAAGCTGATGGCTACTCGAGAGTTCAGTGTGCCATGCTTTACGGCTCAGAACCGGGACTTCAACGACGTTTTGAACGTCATGGAGCATATGAGATGTTCCAGGAGTTGAAGTTAATATTTCAAGGAAATGCCCGGATTGAGAGATATGAAGTCTCCAATAAGTTCTATATCTGCAAGATGGAGGAGAATAGTTCTGCTGCTGAGCATATACTCGTAATGTCCGGGTATAACAATCACTTGATTCAACTGGGAGCTAATCTTACGGATGATAGTGTCATTGACAGAATTCTTCAATCACTGCCACCAAGCTACAAGAGCTTCATGATGAACTATAATATGCAAGGGATGGATAAGACAATTCCTAAGCTCTTCGCAATGCTAAAGGTTGCGGAGGTAGAAATCAAGAAGGAGCATCAAGTGTTGATGGTCAACAAGACCACCAGCCTAAGAAGGGCAAAGGGAAGAAGAAGGGAACTTCAAGAAGAGCGACAAACAAGTTGCTGCTCAAGAGAAGAAACCCAAATGCGGACCTAAGCTCTGTCATTTCGAGTTCAAGCTGACCCTTAAGGTTCGAACTCAGGGTGTGGCGGAGATCCAACCCTCCACCGCCTCGTACCTCACCGAGTCGCAGGGACCTAAACTACTAAAAAGAACATCACAAGAGACGCAATATTTATCTTGGTTCGTGCCACCATCGTGGTGTAATACCCTACTCCGATTATTGTGGTGTGTGGATTGCCTCTTGGGCTGATGAGGAACAGTACAGGGAAGAACAGCCTCGCGAGGGTCTGTTCTTGGTGGAAGCGATGAACTGCTAAGTGGTGTCCCGTCGCCCTAGCTTGAGGCTCGGGTCCCTATCTCTCTCTCTCTCTGGATTCCGAATGGCGGATCCTCCGTCCCACTCCTATGGTGGCTAGCTCTACTTATATAGATGAAGGCCATGGGCCTCTTCCCAAATATTGAGCGGGAAGGGCGCCAACAATTGGCCATTTTGAAGGAGAACAGCGGGTACACTTATCCTGACTAAAGTTGGTCCTCGCCTGCCAAAGGCTCTGGTGATGACGCCTGCTTGGGCTCCATGATGACTGCATTCTAGCCGTTGGGGCTGGTCTTGGTCTTGTTGCACCGAAACGGATGCCTTTGCTTGATGCTCTTGCCTGCGCTTGCTCCCTTTGCACCAAAGAGGAAAGGAGGACGCCAAGGCTGGCGCCTCGATCGCGCCCTTGGTCGTCATGGCTTACGTCATGGGCACCTCGCGAGGTACCACTGCCTTGAACTCTCCGCCTCCTCATGAGCTGCCTGTGAGGCGCTTTGAGGAAGCTCTTGGTCGTCCGCCTCATGAGGCTTGGCCCCTCGCGAGGTCTTGAGCTTGTGTTGATGAAGATGGGCTGTCCTGGGCCTCCTTTGAGCCACGCCGCAGGCCGCAGTGTGCAAGTCTGGGACCCTGTTCCCGAACGCCAACTTAGCCCCCCGGGGCGGCCACGCCGACCTTGGCCGTGCAGAGAGGCGAAAGGGCAAGTCTGAGCGTCGTGGGCCCTAACAGCCTGCGGCCTTGGGCGCCGCGTGGCGGTTGATTGGATGTGGGAGCCTGCTCCCCCACGACGCCTTGGTAACCGTCCGGATTCGACAGGTCCTTGCATGCAGAGTTGGGCATGATGGCTGGTGATTGTGGAGGCCGACGGTTGGCCTCCGCCGGCTATAAGTACGGAACGGCGTGAGCCCTTCCAGTCTATCCTTCTGCTTCTCCTCTTCCTCATCTTGTCTGGTTGCCATGGCTCCGATCCGCCGGTTCTCCAGGGAAGAGAAGGGAAAGGCTCCTCAAGAGGATCCTGACCCGCTCCCCCCGAAGAAGCGGCTTGCTCTCTAGTGTCAGGGCAGGAGCGCGCGCGAGGAGGCGCCCGTGCCCTGGTGCATGCAGCCGCCACCAGGGTTTCCTCTTCCCTTGTATGTGCAGATTGGCGGCCCTGAAGGAGGTGACGCCGGGCGCCACGAGCGGCGCCGTCGGCGACGCCGGCGGGTCACGAAGGTGTGCGTCTTCCCCCCTAGAGTTCACGCCGAGGGCTCCTGCCGGGAGTTCGTGCTTCGCGTCGCCGCGCCTCCCAAGTCTTGGATTCGTCTTCCTTCTTTCTTCACCTCCGTCGTCCGTGAAGGAGCCACAGGACTCTGGCTGCAGACGCCGGCCTGCGGCACCCTGCGGCCAGGCGAGAGGTTGCAGTAGTTGCCTCGGGCGAGGTCTTCATGACTCGAGGCTGGGACGAGGTCGCCCGGGTCTGCAGGACGAGGGGCGCCCTCACGATCCACCTGGAGTACGAGGGCGCTTCGGTGATGTCCTTCAAGCTCTTCGACGCGGAGGCCGCTGGCCGGAGTGCTGCCCCGGAGAGGTGGTCGGGTCCCGCTGTGGTGAGACAGAGGCCAACCGCCCGCTCCCTTGGCAGCTTCTCGGCGACAAAGGCGCCGAGGACCAGCGACTCCGCCGAGCTCTTTCATGACGACAGCTACGAGCCCCGAGCTGCGCCAGCTCCGGAGCAGGCGACCTCGTCAGTCGTCGCCACCCCGATCTGGATGGGGTTGGCTCCGGACCGGGTGGCCCATCTGTTGATGATGGCGTCTGCCATGGTGGTCCCTCAGTAGATAGGACTCCTTAGGATTCGCGTCTTTTGTTCTGCGAGGTGCCAAGAATGTACCCATGGGGCTTGTAAGATATTTGTAGCTTCGTTTTCAATATGATCCTTATTGCGAGGCAATGCGGGATGCTCATTCCGTTCTAGCTCGCTTTCTTCCTTTCGGACCTCGTGAGGGCTTGATGCTCACACGATGTGTCCCAGCCCCAAAGGCGGCTTCACTATCGCTGGTATGCCAGGTCACGATGCTGTGGTCAAGGCCAGGAGGTGAGCGGCCTGAGGTCCGGTAAGAGCCTCTGAGTCGCGATGCTCAGGGGGTCCCCCTTGGCGCTCAAGCGGCCATCATTCGGTGAGAAAGGAGAGCGACGTTGCTAACACGGAGTTGCATTGAGTGTGGGGATGGTGTTGCGATGACAGTGTGGACTGGAGGGTGACTTATCTAGAGGGCCAGGACAATGCTTCCTGGTGCAGCGCCAGGTCCGTGCCTTGGCCGGCGAGAGATCGCATGGCGAGGTCGTTCCGTGCTCCTTGGAGGGACCCTGCAGGTTCACCACAAAAGGAACAAGAGCTCGCCGGGGCGATCGTTAGTCCTGTCGTTAGTTGCTTTGGAGAGGCGCGAGAGGCTTCGCGAGGTGTGTCGGGGCACCCGTGAGCAGCCTTGGGACTCACGAGGCCCTACCTCAAAGGCGGGCTGCGCTGGCTCTGGGCCTTATCTTGAGTGTGTTCCTGCAAAATTGGCGGATGTCGGTGCTCACGTCTTGGTCCCGGCTCCGGGCTGGTCTCTACCGTCATTGGCAAGCCAGTCGCGATGCCATGGACAAGACCCGGAGGGTGAGGGCTGGAGAGCCGGTAGGAGCCACAGTCGCGATGCTCGGGCACCCCTTTAACGCTGCAAGCTAGGTTAGATGACGCAACTCTCGTCCTTGGGTCCCGGCTCTCGGGCTGGTCTCTACCGTCACGGGCAAGCCGGTCGCGATGCCATGGACAAGACCAGAGGGTGAGGGCCGGAGAGCCAAGAGGAGCCCCGAGTCGCGATGCTCGTGCACCCCCTTTAACGTGCAAGATTTCGCCACCCGGAAAAGGCACCAAATAACAGGCATGGTGGAACGAGAGCATAATCCTAAGGAAAACGCATGAAGGATACATGCACCGGACTGCCCGAGCGGCTTGGGGATGATGCAGCCCAGGGCGCCCCAACATGATAAGCTAAAGACATGAAATAAAAGGGATACATGCCGCAGGACGGACCCACGCTGCACAGGAATAATCGGCCTCAAGGCGCTCCCAGTAGGAAGTAAAACTTAAGGATGTCACCGTGATGTTGGGGATGAAGGGTTGTTGATGTAGCGGACTCGGTGGGCTGCGGGAGCCGATCCTCACGAGCCCCAGGCCGGGGCCTCGGGAGGCTCGGGAGGCTGGCGGCTCCTCATGGGCCATCTCCATCTCCGCCAGGCTGCAGCGTGCTGACCTCTTGAGCCTCCGGGATGGTCCTCATGAGACGCCGGTGCGCAGCAGCCTCGTTTAGCGAGCCATAAGGCATGCGTACGTAGTTGTGGGGCGGACCCTCGCAACGTCCCACTCGCGAGGGCCAGAGGCGCTCTTGAGATGCGGCTCGGTTGAGCCCTGGTATGTTGATGCAGACGCGTAGCCCACCATCCTCGCCTGGATGGGGGGCCACAACGGGTAGGCGGCGGCTACCCCTCATGACCCTTGACTCCTGTAACTCCTGAATGGCCTTGTTGGTGAACTCTTGGGGGTTTTGTCCTCCTGGTCTTGTTCCTGCTTGCGGGAAACGTGCTTCGAAACACGCCTCCACGTGGTGCCCAAGCGCCTCCCTCGAGATCCTGGCGAGGTCGGCGGCCCTCCAGGGGAGAGCCCCGGAGCCCTGCGTGAGGAGGGCGCCGGGCGCGCTTTCCTATGTGATGGAAGGAGGCTCCCCCTGGCCCGGTGCGGGCCCTGAGGGGCCTGTCTCTTGAAGAGCCGGGTCGGTCGATGTCTTCTTCTTCTTGGGCGCTGCCTCGGGAGGCATCCTGCTGCTGTGGTCTGGGTCTTCCAAATGATGCGGCTGAAAAGCTTCGCTCCGGGGAGCACACTGCATCTCTCTCTTCATAGGGCACCGTGATGACCCCGCCGCTTCTGGCATCTTGAGGATGTTGTAGCCATGGTGGAGTTCTGACCATGAACTTGGCCAACGCCGGGTACCCGAGGATGGCGTTGTACAGCGAATGTGGGCGACGTCGAAGTCGATGAGCTCGGTGTGGTAGTTGTCGCGGGCCCGAAGGTGACAGAAGGCGGACTGCCCGATCGGGACCGTGGAGCCGTCGGTGACTCGGAGAAAGGCTTGGTTGGCTGAAGCCGATTGTAGGGCACTTGAAGATTGTTGAATGTCTCCACAGACGGGACGTTGAGCCTGCTCCGCCCGTCGATGAGGGTCTTGGTGACTAGCACATTGCTGATGATTGGGGAGCAAAGCATCGGAAGAACTCTGGCTGTGGCTGCGCACTTGAGCTGATCTGCTGAGCTGAACGTGATGGCGCACGCCGACCACCTGAGAGGGCGCGTGGACTCGAGCTTGGGGAGGACTGCATTCACTTCACGGGCGAACTGCTTGAAGATGCGGTGAGAGGCTGGGGCTTGAGCTCCGCCCAGGATGCAGGCGATCGCACGCGCTTCCTGGAAGCCCCCAGCCCCTCGTCCGATGACGGTCTTGATTCTCCTTGGTGGTGGCGGCAGCGGAGGGAGGCCTGTTCCCTTGCGGACGATCCTCACGAGGCTGATCCTCCGGCCCCCTCGCGAGGTGGGTCTTGCCAGTGGTCCTTGCGAGGTTGGTCGCGCCACCCTTGGCGCGGCCGCATGATCTTCCAGCGTCTGCATTCCTTCCTCCTCCTCGGCCGTAGCCCGGTCGTTCTTTCGGGCGTCTGCCGACCCTTCCTTCAGCGCGGCCGGAGCTCTTGACATTCATTGGTGTTGTGAGTGTGGAGGTCGTGGTACACGCAGTACCGGCTGCCCTTGGAGGATTCGGGCTGATCTCTGCCTCGCTTGGTGTCTGGTTCGGCTGCGAGCACGGCTGCCCCCTTGTGCTTCACGTCCTTGGCCTTGGACTTCTTCTCTTCGGGATCTACGGCGGGCAGCTCGAGGAGGAGGCGCCCTCCTCAGCCTGGCGCGCTTGGTCGCCAAGTTGAACAGCTCGAGGAGGTGCACAGATCTTCATGCATCGCCAGACTCCTCCTTCATCTTGACGTCGCGCCGCGCCCGTTGGATAAGCGAGAGATGATGGCCTCCTCCGTTACCACAGGGATCTTGAGGCGTGCGTTGTTGAAGCGCTGGATGTACTTTTGCGGTTTCCCACGTTGTCGCTTGATCCAGCGCATGTCGCCATAGCGGTGGCCGGTCGCGAGTACCACGGAAGTTGGCGATGAAGCGGGTGCGCATCTCGGCCGAGAAGAGATCGTGCACGGGGCGGTCGATTCAGAGTCGCGGGCTCCGTCCTTGAGCATCATGGGAAACCAGTTCGCCATGACCTTTTCATCTCCGTTGGCAGCCTCGATGCCCAGCTCGTGAGCTGGAGGAACTCCGTAAGGGTCTGCCCGTGCCGTCGTAGCATGGAGGCAGTGTCCGCTTGAACTTGGCGGGAACGCGACGCTGCGGCCTTTCGGTGGTGAAAGCGCGGCAGCCCGCCGTGGCAGCTGGGGCCTCGGATGGCGTAGAGCTTGGTCTAGCTGGCCTCCACCGCTGACTAGGGGCAGCGCAGGTCTTGACGTCTTTGGAGCGGGAGCGCCAGCAGCTTCGCGGGCGAGGAACTTCTTGGCAGCTCTGCTCTTGACGCGGCGCTGGCGGAACGGGTTCCTCCAGTGGGTCGCGCGCTTGGTGCCAGGCGCCCGTCTTGAGGAGGAGGCGGCCGAGGCGCCCGAGCTTCATCGCCCACGCGAGTGCGGTGCAGCGACGGACGGCGCTTGGTCGCCTCCAGCTACGGACGAGCTTCAGCGATGCGGTCGAGCCATTCTTCGTAGACGCTATCGACGGGCGGTAGCGCAGAGCTTCGTTAGCCCACGATGAGTGCAGCTCGGGTTTCATGGCAGCGCAAGCGCGCGTAACGGCGAACCAGCGGGTGAGCGAAAGCGTTGCAGGTGCGGCCGTCCCAGCCTCATGGACGGGTGCCGACGACGCTTGCTGCTCGTTCCCCGTCGGGCCGGTGGCGGCGTTGACAGCAGGTGACGGGGAACGACGAGGATGCCCGCCGACGGGAGCCGTCTGGGCGACATGGGAGGCGAGGGCGGCTCGGCGCTCGGCACAAGCCCGACGAGCGTCAGACATGGTTGCGGTGGTCGGGGAAGAACGAGGCGAAAAGGCGAGATTCAGCGCACCTACAGCGCGCCAAATGTCGGATTTCGGTTCCGGCAGACCCTTAAGGTTCGAACTCGCGGCGGAGATCCAACCCTCCACCGTCTCGTACCTCACCGAGTCGCGAGGGACCTAAACTACTAACAAGAACATCACAAGAGACGCAAGATTTATCTTGGTCCAAAGCCACCATCGTGGTGTAATACCCTACTCCGATTATTGTGGTGTGTGGATTGCCTCTTGGGGCGATGAGGAGCGATAAGAGGAAGAACAGCCTCGCGAGGGTCTGTTCTTGGTGGAAGCGATGAGCTGCTAAGTGGTGTCCCGTCGCCCTAGCTTGAGGCTCGGGTCCCTATCTCTCTCTCTCTGGATTCCGAATGGCGGATCCTCCGTCCCCCTCCTATGGTGGCTAGCTCTACTTATATAGACGAAGGCCCTGGGCCTCTTCCCAAATATTGAGCGGGAAGGGCGCCAACAATTGGCCATTTTGAAGGGGAACAGCGGGTACACTTATCCTGACTAAAGTTGGTCCTCGCCGCCAAAGGCTCGTGATGACGCCTTTGCTTGGGCTCCACGATGATCGCATTCCGGCCCGGCGGGGCTGGTCTTGGTCTTGTTGCACCGAAGCGGATGCCTTTGCTTGATGCTCTTGCCTGCGCTTGCTCCCTTTGCACCAAAGAGGAAAGGAGGACGCCATGCTGGTCGGGCGCCGATCGGGCGCCCTTGGTGCGTCATGGCCCACGTCATGGGCACCTCGCGAGGTACCCTGCCTTGAACTCTCCGCCTCCTCATGAGCCAGCCTGACGAGGCCACGCCTGAGGAAGCTCTTGGTCGTCCGCCCCACGAGGCTTGGCCCCTCGCGAGGGTCTTGAGCTTGTGTTGATGAAGATGGGGTGTCCTGGGCCTCCTTTGAGCCACGCCTTGAGTCGCAGGCGAGCAAGTCTGGGACCCCGTTCCCAGAACGCCGACAAAGCCTCAGACTGAGTGCTTCTACTGCAAACAGACAGGTCACTCGAAGCGGAACTGCCCCAAGTATTTGGCGGATAAGAAGGATGGCAAGGTGAACAAAGGTATATGTGATATACATGTTATTGATGTGTACCTTACTAGAGCTCGCAGTAGCACCTGGGTATTTGATACTGGTTCCCTTGCTAATATTTGCAACTCGAAACAGGGACTACAGATTAAGCGAAGACTGGCTAAGGGCGAGGTGACGATGCGCGTGGGAAATGGTTCCAAAGTCTATGTGATCGCCGTCGCCACGCTACCTCTACATCTACCTTCGGGATTAGTTTTAGACCTAAATAATTATTATTTGGCGCCAGCATTAAGCATGAACATTATATCTGGATCTTGTTTGATGCGAGGCGGTTATTCATTTAAATCTGAGAATAATGGTTGTTCTTTTTATATGAGTAATATCTTTTATGGTCATGAACCCTTGAGGAGTGGTCTATTTGTGTTGAATCTCGATAGTAGTGATACACATATTCATAATGTTGAAGCCAAAAGATGCAGAGTTGATAATGATAGTGCAACTTATTTGTGGCCTTTGCCGTTTGGGTCATATTGGTGTAAAGCGCATGAAGAAACTCCATCTTGATGGACTTTTGGAATCACTTGATTATGAATCACTTGGTACTTGCGAACCATGCCTCATGGGCAAGATGACTAAAACGCCGTTCTCCGGAACAATGGAGCGAGCAACTGATTTGTTGGAAATCATACATACTGATGTATGTTGTCCAATGAATATTGAGGCTCGCGGCGGGTATCGTTATTTTCTCACCTTCACAGATGATTTGAGCAGATATGGGTATATCTACTTAATGAAGCATAAATCTGAAACATTCGAAAAGTTCAAAGAATTTCAGAGTGAAGTGGAAAATCATCGTAACAAGAAAATAAAGTTCTATGATCTGATCGTGCAGGAGAATATTTGAGTTACGAGTTTGGTCTACATTTGAAACAATGTGGAATAGTTTCACAACTCACGCCACCCGGAACACCACAACGTAATGGTGTGTCCGAACGTCGTAATTGTACTTTACTAGATATGGTGCGATCTATGATGTCTCTTACTGATTTACCGCTATCATTTTGGGGTTATGCTTTAGAGACGGCTACATTCATGTTAAATAGGGCACCATCAAAATCCGTTGAGATGACACCTTATGAACTGTGGTTTGGCAAGAAACCAAAGTTGTCGTTTCTTAAAGTTTGGGGTTGTGATGCTTATGTGAAAATCTTCAACCTGATAAGCTCGAACCCAAATCGGAGAAATGTGTCTTCATAGGATACCCAAAGGAAACTGTTGGGTACACCTTCTATCACAGATCCGAAGGCAAGACATTCGTTGCTAAGAATGGATCCTTTCTAGAGAAGGAGTTTCTCTCGAAACAAGTGAGTGGGAGGAAAGTAGAACTGGATGAGGTAACTGTACCTGCTCCCTTATTGGAAAGTAGTTCATCACAGAAACCGGTTCCTGTGACACCTATACCAATTAGTGAGGAAGCTAATGATGATGATCATGAAACTTCAGATCAAGTTACTACCGAACCTCGTAGGTCAACCAGAGTAAGATCCGCACCAGAGTGGTACGGTAATCCTGTTCTGGAGGTCATGTTACTTGACCATGATGAACCTACGAACTATGAGGAAGTGATGATGAGCCCAGATTCTGCAAAATGGCTTGAGGCCATGAAATCTGAGATGGGATCCATGTATGAGAACAAAGTGTGGACTTTGGTTGACTTGCCCGATGATTGGCAAGCCATCGAGAATAAATGGATCTTCAAGAAGAAGACAGATGGTCGCGGTAATGTTACTGTCTACAAAGCTCGACTTGTTGCGGAAGGTTTTCGACAGTTCAAGTAGTTGACTACGATGAGACCTTCTCACCCGTAGCGATGCTTAAGTCCGTATGAAATTTGGCAAATGGATGTAAAGACTGCATTCCTGAATGGATTTTTGGAAGAAGAGTTGTATATGATGCAACCTGAAGGTTTTATCGATCCAAAAGGTGCTAACAAAGTGTGCAAGCTCCAAATGATCCATTTATGGACTGGTGCAAGCCTCTCGGAGTTGGAATAAATGTTTTGATAGTGTGATCAAAGCATATGGTTTTATACTGAGTTTTGGAGAAGCCTGTATTTACAAGAAAGTATTTGGGAGCTCTGTAGCATTTCTAATATTATATGTGGATGACATATTGTTGATTGGAAATGATATAGAATTTCTGGATAGCATAAAAGGATAATTGAATAAGAGTTTTTCAATGAAGGACCTCGGTGAAGCTGCTTACCTATTGGGCATCAAGATCTATAGAGATAGATCAAGACGCTTAATTAGACTTTCACAAAGCACATACCTTGACAAAGTTTTGAAGAAGTTCAAAATGGATCAGGCAAAGAAAGGGTTCTTGCACATGTTACAAGGTGTGAAGTTGAGTAAGACTCAATGCCCACCAATCGTACAAGATAGAGAGAAAATGAAAGATGTTCCCTATGCTTCAGCCATAGGCTCTATCATGTATGCAATGCTGTGTACCAGACCTGATGTGTGCCTTGCTATTAGTTTAACAGGGAGATACCAAAGTAATCTAGGAGTGGATCACTGGACAGCGGTCAAGAACATCCTAAAATACATGAAAAGGACTAAGGATATGTTTCTCGTTTATGGAGGTGACAGAGAGCTCAATCGTAAATGGTTACGTTGATGCAAGCTTTGACACTGATCCGGATGATTCTAAATCGCAAACCGGATACGTGTTTATATTGAACGGTGGACTGTCAGTTGGAGCAGTTCTAAACAAAGCGTCGTGGCGGGATCTACATGTGAAGCGGAGTACATAGCTGCTTCGGAAGCAACAAATGAAGGAGTCTAGACGAAGGAGTTCATATCCGATCTAGGTGTCATACCTAGTACATTGGGACCAATGAAAATCTTTTGTGACAATACTGGTGCAATTGCCTTGGCAAAGGAATCCAGATTTCACAAGAGAACCAAGCACATCAAGAGACGCTTCAACTCCATCCGGGATCAAGTCCAAGTGGGAGACATAGAGATTTGCAAGATACATATGGATCTGAATGTTGCAGACCCATTGACTAAGCCTCTTCCACGAGCAAAACATGATCAACACCAAGGCTCCATGGGTGTTAGAATCATTACTGTGTAATCTAGATTATTGACTCTAGTGCAAGTGGGAGACTGAAGGAAATATGCCCTAGAGGCAATAATAAAGTTATTACTTATTTCCTTTATTTCATGATAAATGTTTATTATTCATGCTAGAATTGTATTAACCGGAAACATAATACATTCGTGAATACATAGACAAACAAAGTGTCACTAGTATGCCTCTATTTGACTAACTCGTTGATCAAAGATGGTTATGTTTCCTAACCATAGACATGACTTGTCATTTGATTAACGGGATCACATCATTAGAGAATGATGTGATTGACTTGACTCATTCCGTTAGCTTAGCACTTGATCGTTTAGTATGTTGCTATTACTTTCTTCATGACTTATACATGTTCCTATGACTATGAGATTATGCAACTCCCGTTTACCGAAGGAACAATTTGTCTGCTACCAAACGTCACAACATAAATGGGTGATTATAAAGGTGCTCTACAGGTGTCTCCAAAGGTACTTGTTGAGTTGGCGTATATCGACATTAGGATTTGTCACTCCGATTGTCGGAGAGGTATCTCTGGGCCCACTCAGTAATACACATCACTATAAGCCTTGCAAGCATTGTAACTAATGAGTTAGTTGCGGGATGATGTATTACGGAACAAGTAAAGAGACTTGTCGGTAACGAGATTGAGCTAGGTATTGAGATACCGACGATCGAATCTCGGGCAAGTAACATACCGATGACAAAGGGAACAACGTATGTTGTTATGCGGTTTGACCGATAAAGATCTTCATAGAATATGTGGGAGCCAATATGAGCATCCAGGTTCTGTTATTGGTTATTGACCGGAGACGTGTCTCGGTCATGTCTACATAGTTCTCGAACCCGTAGGGTCCACACGCTTAAAGTTCATTGACGATCGGTGTTATGAGTTTTCGTGTTTTGATGTACCAAAGGTAGTTCTAAGTACCGGATATGATCACGGACATGACGAGGAGTCTCGAAATGGTCGAGATGTAAAGATCGATATATTGGACGACTATATTCGGACACCGGAAGTGTTCCGGGTGGTTTCGGAGAAAACCGAAGTACCAGAGGGTTACCGGAACCCCGCCGGGAGAAATAATGGGCCTTATGGGCCTTAGTGCAGAGAGATATAGGGCTGGCCTAGGGCAGGCCGCACGCCCCTCATCCTCTGGTCCGAATTGGACTAGGAGAGGGGGGCGCCCCCCTTTCCTTCTCCCTCTCGCCCTTCCTTTCCCCCTCCTAGTAGGAGTAGGAAAGAGGGGAGTCCTACTCCTACTAGGAGGAGGACTCCTCCTCCTGGCGTGCCATAGAGGGCTGGCCGGCCTCCCCCTTGCTCCTTTATATACGGGGGCAAGGGGGCACCTCTAGACACACAAGTTGATCTGTTGATCTCTCCCAGCCTTGTGCGGTGCCCCCCTCCATCATAATCCACCTCGATCATATCGTAGCGGTGCTTAGGCGAAGCCCTGCGTCGGTAGCAACATCATCATTGTCACCACGCCGTCGTGCTGACAAACTCTCCGGTGAAGCTCTGCTGGATCGGAGCTCGCGGGACGTCATCGAGTTGAACGTGTGCTGAACTCGGAGGTGCCGTGCATTCGGTACTTGGATCGGTCGGATCGTGAAGACGTACGACTACATCAACCGCGTTGTGCTAACGCTTCCGCTTTCGGTCTACGAGGGTACGTGGACACACTCTCCCCCCTCGTTGCTATGCATCACCATGATCCTGCATGTGCGTAGGATTTTTTTTGAAATTACTACGTTCCCCAACAGGAGATACTAGTGAGAGAGTGAACCACCAAAAAGAAAGTGAGCGCCACAAGCCAAAATTGAGCGACTCTTCGCCACGAGAGAAAAACTTAGTCCTCCTAGCCACAAAAAGAGAGATGAGAGAAGTGTGTGAGAACCCATCGAGTGTCATCCACTTTGTCCTCCTATGCAAAGATGAGGTGGCAAAAACTAACACTCCTAATCCTCTTCCTCTAGTGTTTTCTAACTTGTTGCAGGAATTCGAAGATGTCTTCCCTGATGAGCTACCTCCCGGTCTCCCTCCTCTGTGTGGCATTGAACATAGGATTGACCTCATCCCCAGAGCACCTCTTCCGAACAAGGCTCCCTACCGCGTCAACCCCGAAGAAACTAAGGAGATCCAACGGCAGGTACAACAACTCATCGACAACGGCCATGTATGTGAAAGCTTAAGCCCTTGTGCCGTTCCGGTTATACTTGTGCCCAAGCAAGATGGTAGTTTTCGCATGTGCTCCGGTTGTAGACCCATCAATGCTATCACCGTGTGTTATAGGCATCCCATTCCTCGCCTTGATGATATGGTCGATGAGCTTAGCGGTGCCACCATTTTCTCAAAAATTGATCTTAAAAGTGGCTATTATCAAATCCGCATACAAGAAGGAGATGAATGGAAAACCGCTTTCAAAACTAAATTTGACTTGTACGAGTGGTTAGTTATGCCTACGGGTTTATCGGAAGCTCCCGGTACTTTCATTCGTCTTATGCATTTTGTGCTTCATACTTACATTGGAGTGTCTGTTGTGGTCTACTTCGATGACATACTTGTTTTTAGCAAATCCATCAAAGATCATGTGAATCATGTTAGGGCCATTTTGCAAACTCTTCGCAAGGAACGTCTTTATGCAAACATGAAAAAGTGCACTTTTGGAGTTGACAAGCTTGTTTTCTTGGGTTTCGTAGTTTCCTCAAAGGGTGTCCATTTTGATGAGTCTAAAAAAAATTCGCCCCAACCCACTAATTTGCAACAAGTGCATAGTTTTCTTGGCCTTGTGGGTTTCTATCATTGCTTTGTGAAAGATTTTAGCTCTATTGCCGCACCTTTGCATGCCTTGAGTAAGGAGAATGCACCTTTTGTTTGGGGACCTTTGCAATCAACCGCTTTTAATGAGCTCAAATCCTTGCTTACTCATGCTCCAGTTCTTGCTTTGCCTAACTTTGACAAAACTTTTGAGGTCCATTGTGATGCTAGTGGTAATGGAATTGGTGGAGTTTTGATGCAAGAAAAACGAGCTATTGCATATTTTAGTGAAAAATTCTCCGGTGCTCAACTCAATTATCCCATCTATGACAAAGAATTGTATGCTTTAGTGCATGTGTTGCATGTTTGGGAGCATTATCTTAGACCACATGAGTTTGTCATACATACCGATCATGAAACACTTAAGTACCTTAAAGGTCAAACCAAGTTGAATAAACGGCATGCTAAATGGAGTGGATTTTTTGAATCTTTCCCCTATGTGATCAAGTACATTAAGGGCAAAGAGAACGTTGCGGCGGATGCCCTTTCCCGCAAATGCATGTTACTTACTCAACTTGAATTGAATGTTGTTAGATTTGATCATATCAAAGATTTGTATGAGCATGATGTGACTTTTGCTACTCCTTATGCTAAGTGTGTGACGCATACTTCTTGGGAACGA
Source organism: Aegilops bicornis (assembly GCA_021605145.1). Taxonomy (NCBI): domain Eukaryota; kingdom Viridiplantae; phylum Streptophyta; class Magnoliopsida; order Poales; family Poaceae; genus Aegilops; species Aegilops bicornis. The sequence goes on along the minus strand of CM038675.1, from coordinate 422,124,212 downwards.
TACTATATCAAAGATGGTTATCTTATGAGAGCTAACAAACTATGCATTCCCGAGTCTTCTCTTCGTTTGTTACTTTGCAAGAGGCTCATGGAGGTGGACTCATGGGACACGTTGGACGCGACAAGACTTTTGCCACACTCTCCAAGAACTATTTTTGGCCCAAGATGTTTCGCGGTGTTGCTCGCTTCACCAACCGGTGCTCTACATGTTGCAAAGCTAAGTCGCAATCTCAATCCCATGGTTTACATATGCCACTACCTATTCCACGTCAACCTTGGGAAGACATTAGCATGGATTTTGTGCTTGGATTACCTAGGACTCAAAATGTCAAGGACTCTGTATTTGTTGTAGTGGACCGATTCTCTAAAATGGCTCATTTTATCCCATGCAATAAGATAGACGATGCTTCACATGTTGCAAATCTCTTTTGTAGGGAAATCTTGAGGTTGCACGGCGTGCCAAAGATAATTGTGTCAGACCGAGACATCAAGTTCTTAAGCTACTTTTGGAAGACGCTATGCGCCAAGCTCGGAATCAAGCTACTCTTCTCCACGGCGTATCATCCTCATACCGATGGCCAAACGGAAGTCACCAACCAGACGCTTGCCACTCTCCTACGCGTGTTGATCAAGAAAAACATCAAGGAGTGGGAGGAGTGCTTACCCATCTCCGAGTACGCCTACAACCGTGCAAGACACTCTACAACCGGCAAGTCCCCTTTCGAGGTTGTCTATGGCTTCAATCCATTGTCACTGTTGGACATCCTTCCTCTACCGCTTCAAGAACGAGCAAACTTGGACGCGAGTGCAAGAGCCACCTACCTCAAGAAGATGCATGAAGAAACACGTTCCACGATCGAGCGCCAAGTACAACGACTCGCCTCCAAGCTCAACATCCACAAGTCTCCGATGGTGTTCCAACCGGGTGATCAAGTATGGATACATCTCCGCAAGGACTGCTTCCCCAAGGAACACAAGTCCAATCTACTCCCGAGAGCCGATGGCCCATTCAAAGTGCTTGCACGATAAAACGACAATGCCTACAAGGTCGACATTCCATGTGACAAGTACAACGTAAGCGATATCTTCAACATCAAAGACTTGGCCAAGTACCATGGTGATGAAGAGCGCGATCCGTGGACAGATCTCTCCCAAGGGGGGGAGATGATGCGGAGCATCCCTCGACTACCCACGATGACACTCCATCACCACCGCAAGCACCGAAAGGACCAATGACAAGAGCACGTGCACGCGCCATCGGGAACGAGGTTGACTCTCTCCTCTTCGAGTTTCGGTCGAATTCGCATGAGAATTGGGTTCTACCTCATAAAGACATGTTATGCATTCTAGGACACCAACGAGATGATCGTGAGAAGGAGAAGGTGAAGATTCGAGCATCCATGGAGCAAGAGAAGGAAGGAGAGGTCAAGAAGGATGAAGGAGAGAAGTTCCTAGACACCCCGGGTGCCCGGACGGAAGGACCCCGGGTGCCCGGACTCGAAGATGCGGGAGGGGCAAACCCCCTGGACACCCCGGGTGCCCAGCCATCTTGGCCCTGGGTACCCGGCCTGGGCCTGGGCCTCGCCCCAGCCACCCCGGGTGCCCGGCCTCTTGGGCCCGGGTGCCCGGCCACCCCCCTCCCCCCCCCCCCCCGCGCCAGCCCAGCACCACCCCGGGTGCCCTGCACTTTGGCCCGGGTGCCCGGCCTCTCTCCCAGCGCCGACCCGGATTGCCCCCGATGCCCGGTCCCTCTGACCCCGGGTGCCCGGCCTGCCCCGTCTTGTTTTCGTGTTGAGGTCTTTTGGTCTTTTATAGCACTACCTCCCCCAACTTCGTCCCTAGACTTACAAATACTCTTTCCCTAGCTCATTTGGAGGATAGCAAAGTATTAGATAAAACATTGAGAGCTTTGCTCCTTGTATCCCCTCCTCTTGGAGATCAAGACCCCTCTTGGGAAGAATCCTTGTGGATTGCAAGACCTCCCAAGGGAGTAGATCATCATCAAGACCTCACCTCCTCTAGGAGTGGGAAGAACTTTACCTAGTGCTTGTTTCCTTGGATCGATATTGTAATCTTGTGGATCTCATGTATGCTACTCTAGTGGATGTGATATTTGGGTTTGTTTGAGTGATTTGTGCCTTGTGTTCTTGAATGTTCTTCCTCTTTCCCCCCTCCAAGTGTGAAAAGATCCCCTCTAGCACTACTAGGGAAAAGCCTAGCAGCAGCGCGAGTTTTAGGCCTATCGATGGGCGGCCGGGGCGCTCTTGATAAGGCGCTACTGACTAAAGCTTAGCAGATAGCATGCACGGACCCGCTCTTTGCTAAATTGATCTAGTAGTAGCACTTCTCCTGAGCAGCGCTGCTGGTAATTAGTAGTAGCGCTCCTCCTTGCCCGCGCTACTACTATTATTTATTATTTTATTTATTTTTTATTTCATGTTGTATTTCATACACCTTTACACAAGTTTTCATACAACAGGAATTTAGAGATTGTTTTTACATCATAATGAGTAGGTGAAAGAATCGTGGACTAGTTTCTTGTGGATGGACATCCACTTGAAACTAATCTGCGGTTCTTTCACCCAATGATATAATAAATATCATCATCATTATCACATCATTAACAACTTATCATCATAATACATCATTGTCATATAACACCTCCTCAAGATCATCATTTTCATCAATGAGACATCACATAACAAATTGGTCACTAGTCGTAATCACAAGTACTCCTCATCATCAACTCTAACACATTGTATCACATAATAAACATATTGTACCTCATATGACCTACTACATTCTCTTAGGACCTACTATATTCTCTAAGGTAAAATAGCAAAAAACAAGATAGCCCCTGACTCTCCATTATGGAGAATGGAGATTATCCTGTCTCCAATTCTTGCCTTTCGCTTAATGTTACTTCCAAGAACCTCCTTGCGAATGTCCAAAGATTTTTTCCATTCTTTGATTAGCATGTGTTCACCGGTTTTAGAAATCCGATATGCATAGGTGAGATCCGTAGGATGACACAGGCTGTATGTTCGTAACTTCAAGGCGACCATTGTAATACATCGGATGAGGCACACAATCCATCGGGATTTTTCTGTTGAAAAACATAGTAATAACTTCGTAGTTAGCAATGATGTACTAGTTTTGGAAGTATGCAAAAGATGCACGGATGTCGTAATAGTAAAAATCTTACCAGGTATCTCCATAGAAGTTATCGTGGTTCAACACGTGCACTAGTGGCACGTATTCACCATAATTTGGAGGAGTTCGATAATAGGTATTGTAATTCTCAAAGAAAGTACAAAATGCGATCAGATGATTTTTCTCCTTATAAGTTTATTCGGAGCCACCACTTTAGTGGGTTTTGTCTACCATCTTACGCACATTCTTTGAAGATTCAAAATAAGTCATCAATGGAAATAAGTCATCAACTATTTTGAAATAAACAATATAAATTAGTTAATAACTATGTTTGAGAAACTCACATTGCGGTAGAATCGGAGCGTATCAACAAGGACCCAAATGTCCATATTGTCTTGCTCGATGTCGATCACCAAGATCCATGGTGACAATCATACCCTCATAAAAACCATACATTTTGCAAAGTGCTTCCCAATTTTGGCAACCAAAATGGGTTACGCTCTGAGCATTGTACAGATTTACTTCAAAATCCATATCATGATGGGTCCTTAGGTGTATTTTCTTTGTTTCAAAATTTTCATGGTCTTCAAAACCCATCCTCTCCAAGACATAGCGTCTTGCATGGCATGGGATAAGCTAGTCGAATTGTAAAAGATGAAAATTAGACATTGAAATAGTTGAAGTCCTGCTTAATTACGAAAAAAACTCTTGTCGTTGTTGCATACCGTTTCAACATCAAAGGTCTCCTCGAGCTTAATCTTTGAGCGTCGATCTTAAATCGACTCAACGAACCTGTCGCACATACCTCGATCGTCGTGGCACCATTTGCACTCCCTAGGCCTGTAAATGCGTCCGAGTACTACATTTCCTATGTTCATAATTCAAAGATTAAACTTGTACAATTAAATGGATGTACTAAAAAACCTAAATTAGATCATTATTTTTCCAGAAAATCCAGGCCACTCGATATTTCCTACATATTCTAGCACAAGTCATGCCAGAATTCACGGAAAAATCCGGCATGACCTTTGCTAAAAAAGGACATATCGGCGCTTTGAAATTTGCCGAACGGAAATTAATCAACACTCACGACAAAACATAGGCCACTCGGAGGTGTAAACCGAACATGAACGGCCACTTGGGCAACCACATATCCTATTTGAGCAACAAAAGATATACATGGATATTTGGTTGGTCTCACCTCGATGTCGGAGGGTCGGTGGCCAGGGGACGACGGCGGGGATGATGGAGGGGCTCCTTGATTTACGCAAAAGCAAAAACCATATAAGTTATCACTAATACATCCCGAATAATTGATTAAACTAAAAATAACAACAAATATGACATGTTCAACTAGTTTTATTAATTCAACTAGTTCTTACTAAATATAAACTTACTATAAATAGAAAAAAACTAGTTCTTTCTAAAAATAAAGTAGTTCAACTAGTTATATTAATTATCTTACTAAAAATACATTAGTTCTATTAATTCAACTAGTTCAACTAGTTCAACTAGTTTATTAATTTACTTACTAAACTAGTTCAACTACAACTAAAGTAGTTCAACTAGAACTACTATTAATCATACTGCCCTAGTTAACTAGTACCATCACTACTAGTAATTAACATCTACTACTACTAAATCATTATCTATGAACCCTAAATTAACATCTACTACTACTAAACAACATCTAGCACTAACTAAGCAGAGAGAAAGGGGGTGGGGGCGACGGAGAGGTAGGGCGGCGAGGGCGGGATCGGGAGGTGGCGGTGTTGGGTGGGCTCGGGTGGCGGCGGTGAGGTCGAGGGCGGTGGGAGGAGGGCTGCCGGCAGAGGATGGAGGAGGGGCGGCCGCAGGCGGATGGAGGAGGGCGGCGGCGGAGGAGGGAGGGGCGGCCGCAGGCCAAGGGAGGACGTGCGAGGAGGAGGGAGGAGGGACGGAAGGAGGGGAGTACCTCGGCTGCAGACGGACGAAGGCGGCGACGGCGGCGACGCACAACGACGGTTATCGGCGCGCGGGCGAGAGTGACAGTGTGAGTGAGAGAGAGGGTCGACGGTCGTGCGCGCACGTGGGGATAAGGTAATGATAGATGTAGCGCGTTTACCGAAACACGCTATAGCTAATAGGACTAGCAGTAGCGCTTTGCAGATAAAGCGCTACCGCTAAGTGTAAGTATAAAAAAATACTTCAATGCAAAAATACATTGGCCATCAATGATCTTTTTGTGTACAATCTGAATTGTCAATATGGGCCCTCTCCGGTAGGAACTGGAGAGGACTCATATTGCGGCCACAAATTTTACACATAGAGTTCAGTGAAGACCAACTGGTTGTGATACTTTCAGAAGTAACATATTTAAGGTGGTAAACACCACATTGGCGGGCGAGGTGGGACTAAACTTGTGGGCGAGATCTTAGCGATGGCGATTTTCTTTGAAGCGCTTGTTGCTACCTTCTATAGCGATGGCGCGGTTACGTATAGGGCGCCATCGCTATAACTAGCTAGGTGGCGAGATCATGGCAATTAGAGCGATGGCGCGGTTTTGTCTTGACACGCCATCGATGTTTTCCTTTCGGTGACGCGTTTTGCTATCACGCGTTCTTTGCTAAATAGCGGCGCTTTGATTTTAAAGCGCGCTGCTGGTAAGATTCTGTGTATAGGCTTTTCCCTAGTAGTGTAGGGTTTCACCCTACAACAGGTTGCGAAGAACATCAATCCTTGAGTCTCTCTGAGTTGAGGCGCATTCGTTGACCTTGGACAGCCAGTCCCAGACTAGCTTCACAGTTTCCAGTGCACTCACATGGCCATATTGTTCTTTGGTCAGATGACCACAGATGATGGTCTTGGTAGTCGAGTCCAGTTGAGCAAACCTCTTGACATCAGCAGCGGTGACACCTTCACCGACCTTGGGAACGCCTGTCTTGACGACATACCAGAGGTCTACGTCAATGGCTTCAAGATGCATGCGCATCTTATTCTTCCAGTAGGGGTAATCAGTGACATCGAAGAATGTGCACGCAGCAGACACCTTGATTATCCCTGCAGTCGACATAGCTAAAACTCCAGGTGGTTAAACCGAACCACACAGAACAAGGGAGCACCTTGCTTTGATACCAATTGAAAGTGCTAGTTATTGACTAGAGGGGGGTAAATAGGCGATTTTTATAAAAGTCTTCAAAACATGAGGTCTTTTGAAGACAAACAAATGGAATGAACCTATTGATATGTAGCGGAAGATAGACTACACTAGACAAGCCATAGTCAAGTAAGCAATATAGTGAAAGTACGAAGACTATCAGCAGCTAGGTAGAATGGATCAGAATGGAAGACAGTATGAAGCCAAACAGGTAATAGTCTTCACACAGTGAAGTCAATCAGATCAAACAGACAAGCAATGACTTCATGAAGACAGGCTGAAAAGTAAAGGAAGTTGGGGATAGAACCAGTTGCTTGGTGAAGACAAGGATTTGGTAGACCAGTTCCAGTTGATGTGACAACTGTACGTCTGGTTAGGGAGGCTGAGATTAAACTCAGAAGACCGCATCTTCACCTTATTCCCCTTGAGCTAAGGACACCCAGTCCTCGCCCAATCACTCTGGTAAGTCTTCAAGGTAGACTTCGAAACCTTCACAGACTTTGTTCACTGGCGATCCACAATGGCTCTTGGATGCTCGAGCATAGCGCCCTAACCGTAGAAGGATTCATAGTCCTCGAATGTAACAAGTCTTCAGGTCACGCAGACAAAAAGACTTCAGTGATGCCTAACACTCTTTGGCTCTGGGTATTTTGGTCTTTGTCCTCGCAAGGATCTCTCTCTCAAAGGCTTCGGAGGTGGGTTGCTCTCAAACGACAAAAGCCGTGCACTAACTCTGAGCAGCCACCAATTTATGGTGTAGGGGCTGGGCTATTTATAGCCAGGAGGCGACCTGACATGATATGTCCGAAATGACCCTGGGTCACTAAGGAACCGACACGTGTCCAACGGTCGAATTTCAAACACACGCGACAGCTTTACTTGGGCTACAAGTAAAGCTGATTTTCTCTCATTGTCTTCGCTCGAAGACAAAGGATTTTGGTTGAGCATCACATCAATCACTCTGACTTTGTTCACTTGGACCCCACTTAACAGTACGATGGTTCCTATGACTCAATAAAGAAGAAAAGGAAACTACGAAACAACTATGTCTTCGCACTCCATAGTATGATTTTCTGAAAAGCCAAAAACAAGCAAAACCCAACAACTGGCACTGGACACTAGGTTAATAGGTTAGTCCCAAAAAATGATATTTGCATATAATAACATCCAAGATTGATACTATAATAGTATGGAACAATAAAAAAATATAGATATATTGGAGATGTATCAATGAGCTGCACTTTCTTTAGGAGTTGTTGGCGGAGCTCGTGCTGGTACACAACCCCCACGTTCCTTAGTCCGAACGGGAAACGATCGTCGAGGTTGGTCGTCGAGGCCGTCGGGATCGGAAGCTCGTCATGCGTCCCGGGTCGGACGGGTGGTAGACACAGTCGGAGGTTGTCGTGTGCGTTGGTGATGAAGGCGACGTTGCCAATGTAGATGGTGCATGTGGGGCGAGCTAGTGGGTTGACGTCGACCCGACACACCTCATCCATGGTGAACGTCAGGGAGCCAAAGGTCAGGCTTTCTCCCGGCGGTAGGCCGTCGGGATTGGAAGAAGATCCGATCCATGATCGGTCTCCGGCCGGCGCCGCCAATGCCTGACACGCCACCTGACGGAGCAAATTCTCGTTAGATCCCTCAGTAGGGGTCCAAGCGCAGCTGGAAGTCATGGATCGAAGGTCACACTAGGGGTTTATCCAGGTTCGGTCCTCCAAAGAGTAATACCCTACGTCTTGCTGGTTTTGATGATTCATAATAGAGGGATACCTCGTGCAAGGGGTTACAATGGTGTATGAGATTGCTAGTGAGAGTTCTCCTATCTGAGGATCGATGATCAAGGGGAACTCTAGACCTCCCTTTATATAGACAGGAGAGGCCTAGGGTTTACATGTGAGGTGCGATCTGGGGTGCTGCCGCCCTCCAGTCTTGGGCATCAAGAAGGTCTTCTTGCCTCCTAGGGTTTGCCCCGCGTCTTTGGCCTGCTCGGCCCCCTTGCGGTTGTCAAGGTCAGGCTCCTGGGTGTTAGCCACCCTTGGTACAAGACCCCGTCAGCTACCGTCTAGAACGGCATTATCGTTGGCGGTATTATCATTTTCTGGTGCTGCCATTGCTCGTCTCGCCATTACCGTGCCTCCATTACGACGACCCCTACATCGACGTTTGGTTTTTTATGCTTCCTCCTGCGTCCTTGGGGGTATCCACCATGTAGGCATCGTAGGTGGAGGTAGCTACCCACTTGCCGGGATTAGTGGTGGTAGGCAACGAGGTAGTATCTGACATCTCGTCGATATCTCCATCCATATTGGTTGCCTCCTCGGAGGCGTATGCTAGGACATCGTTGAAGTGTTCGACGATAGCGGCTAAGTGGGCGGAGGGTGGGTTAAAAATTCTAGCACCTCCAGACTTTTCCCAGATCTGATCGTAGACCGAGGTCTGAATGTCCGAGATAGCGAGGCTTGAATCCGATCTAGCATCTTGTTCAGAAGTGCCTTGTCGGCCTCGCCCATATCTTAACCGAATACCGGGTTTAGCTGAAGTTTTGCCGAGGTTTCATCTAACAATGCCTCGGGAATTTCATTGGTCAAACTTGACGTCTGATCCGACGAGGCATTGTTCAGCTCCGAGCTCGAAGCTAAATCCGATGAGTGATCGCGTCGTGATCCTGATCCGAGATTGAATCTGAGATCGACGTGTTGGCGTCAGCGAGGTCCTCGGTCTGGTCTGACACCACCGCGAAAATGCGAGTCTGTCGCGGGCATCTGTAGCGTATGCCATGTTTTCAGACCTGATGGTTTGGCTTGGAGCGAAATACTCGATCTGGCCGAGATGACCAGTAGAATTGGCGTGACGCCGCCGAACACAGCTGTTTGGAGAAGGTCTTCCCGCAACCAATGTTGCCCTTGATCTAAAGATGAGCCATCGAGCTGTTTTCACCACACAACGGAGTGTGTATGAGCCACCAATGTCGGGGTTGAATCCAGCGGACTTCGGGTAGGGGGTCCTGAGCTGTGGATCTTAGCTTGATGGTAACATGACACAAGAGGGACATGATGTTTACTCAGGTTCGGGATCTCTTGAAGTACATGTGCTGCGATTATATTGTTGTGACATGGATACAAAGTACAAGATGATCTATCTTGATGTTGGGTAACGTAGTAATTTCAAAAAAAATCCTACGCACATGCAAGGATCATGGTGATGCATAGCAACGAGAGGGGAGAGTGTTGTCCACGTACCCTCGTAGACCGTAAGCGGAAGCGTTATGACAACGCGGTTGATGTAGTCGCACGTCTTCACGATCCGACCGATCCAAGTACCGAGCGTCACGGCACCTCCGAGTTCAGCACACGTTCAGCTCGATGATGATCCCGGACTCCGATCCGGCAGGTGTCGAGGATGAGTTCCGTCGGCCACGGACGGCGTGGTGACGATGATGATGTTCTACAGACGCAGGGCTTCGCCTAAGCACCGCAATGATATGACCGAGGTGGAATATGGTGGAGGGGGGCACCGCACACGGCTAAGGAACGATCATAAAGATCAACTTCTGTGTTTGGGATGCCCCCCTGCCCCCGTATATAAAGGAGCAAGGAAGGAGGAGTCCGGCCCTAGGAGGGGGCGCGCCAAATGTGGAGTCCTACTAGGACTCCCTAGTCCTAGTAGGATTCCACCTCCCATATGGAAGAGGAAAAGAGGAAGGGAAAAGGAGAAGGAAGGAAGGCGCCCCTTCCCTAGTCCAATTCGGACCGGACCAACGGGAGGGGTGCGGCCACCCTTGAGGCCCTTTTCCTTCTTTCCCGTATGGCCCAATAAGGCCCAATACGTATTCCCGTAACTCTCCGGTACTCCGAAAAATACCTGAATCACTCGGAACCTTTCCGATGTCCGAATATAGTCGTCCAATATATCGATCTTTACGTCTCGACCATTTCGAGACTCCTCGTCATGTCCCCGATCTCATCCGGGACTCCGAACTCCTTCGGTACATCAAAACTCATAAACTCATAATATAACTGTCATTGAAACCTTAAGCGTGCGGACCCTACGGGTTCGAGAACTATGTAGACATGACCGAGACTCGTTTTTGGTCAATAACCAATAGCGGAACCTGGATGCTCATATTGGCTCCTACATATTCTACGAAGATCTTTATCGGTCAAACCGCATAACAACATACGTTGTTCCCTTTGTCATCGGTATGTTACTTGCACGAGATTCGATCGTCGATATCTCAATACCTAGTTCAATCTCGTTACCGGCAAGTCTCTTTACTCGTTATGTAATGCATCATCCATAACTAACTCATTAGTCACATTGCTTGCAAGGCTTATAGTGATGTGCATTACCGAGAGGGCCCAGAGATACCTCTCCAGACAATCGGAGTGACAAATCCTAATCTCGAATACGCCAACCCAACATGTACCTTTGGAGACACCTGTAGAGCTCCTTTATAATCACCCGATTACGTTGTGACATTTGGTAGCACACAAAGTGTTCCTCCGTAAACGGAGTTGCATAATCTCATAGTCATAGGAACATGTATAAGTCATGAAGAAAGCAATAGCAACATACTATACGATCAAGTGCTAAGCTAACGGAATGGGTCAAGTCAATCACATCATTCTCCTAATGATGTGATCCCGTTAATCAAATGACAACTCTTTGTCCATGGCTAGGAAACATAACCATCTTTGATTAATGAGCTAGTTAAGTAGAGGCATACTAGTGACACTCAGTTTGTCTATGTATTCACACGTGTATCATGTTTCCGGTTATAATTCTAGCATGAATAATAAACATTTATCATGAAATAAGGAAATAAATAATAACTTATTATTGCCTCTAGGGCATATTTCCTTCAGTCTCCCACTTGCACTAGAGTCAATAATCTAGTTCACATCGCCATGTGATTTAACACCAATATTCATATCTCAGATATGATTAACACCCATAGTTCACATCGTCATGTGACCAATACCCAAAGGGTTTACTAGAGTCAATAATCTAGTTCACATCGCTATGTGATTAACACCCAAAGAGTACTAAGGTGTGATCATGTTTTGCTCGTGAGAGAAGCTTAGTCAACGGGTCTGTCATATTCGTAGTCGTATGTATTTTGCAAATATTCTATGTCTACAATGCTCGCATAGAGCTACTATAGCTAATTGCTCCCACTTTCAATATGTATCCAGTTGAGACTTATAGTCATCTGGATCGGTGTAAAAAGCTTGCACTGTTGTAACTCTTTATGACGGGCTCTTTTATCACCTCCATAATCGAGAAATATTTCCTTAGTCCTCACTAAGGATATTCTTGACCGTTGTCCAGTGATCTACTATTAGATCAAAATTGTATTCCTTTGCCAAACTCAGAGCAAGGTATACAATAGGTCTGGTTCACATCATATACTTTATAGAGCCTATGACTGAGGCATAGGGAATGACTTTCATTCTCTTTTCTATTTTTCTGTCGTGGTCGGGATTTGAGTCTTACTCAATTTCGCACCTTTGCAACACACGCAAGAACTTTTCTTTGACTGTTCCATTTTGAACTACTTCAAAATCTTGACAAGGTATATACTTATTGAAAAAACTTATCAAGCGTCTTGATCTATCTCAATAGATCTTGATGCTCAATACGTAAGTAGCTTTACTGAGGTCTTTCTTTGAAAAAACTCCTTTCAAACACTCCTTTATGCTTTGCAGAATAATTCTACATTATTTTCGATCAACAATATGTCATTCACATATACTTATCAGAAATGTTGTAGTGCTCCCACTCACTTTCTTGTAAATACAGGCTTCACAAAGAAGTTCAGATAAAACTATATGCTTTGATCAACTCATCAAAGCATATATTCCAACTCCGAGATGCTTGCACCGGTCCATAGATGGATCATTTGGAGCTTGTACATTTTGTTAACACCTTTAGGATTGACAAAACCTTCTGGTTGCATCATATACAACTCTTCTTTAATAAATCCATTAAGGATTGCAGTTTTGTTATCCATTTGTCGATTTCATAAAATGCGGCAATTGCTAACATGATTCGGACGGACTTTAAGCATCGATACGAGTGAGAAAATCTCATCGTAGTCAACACCTTGAACTTTGTCAAAACCTTTTTGACAAGTCTAGCTTTGTAGATAGTAACACTACTATCGGCGTCATCTTCCTCTTAAAATCCATTTAATCTCAATGGCTTGCCGATCATCGGGCAAGTCAACCAAAGTACATACTTGTTCTCATACATGGATCCTATCTCAGATTTCATGGCCTCAAGCCATTTTGCGAATCTGGGCTCATCATCGCGTCCTCATAGTTCGTAGGTTCGTCATGGTCAAGTAGCATGACCTCCAGAACAGGATTACCGTACCACTCTGGTGCGGATTTCACTCTGGTTTACCTACGATCGGTAGTAACTTGATCTGAAGTTACATGATCATTATCATTAGCTTCCTCACTAATTGGTGTAGTAGTCACAGGAACAGATTTCCGTGATGAACTATTTTCCAATAAGGGAGAAGGTACAATTACCTTATCAAGTTCTACTTTCCTCCCACTCACTTCTTTCGAGAGAAACTCCTTCTCTAGAAAGGATCCATTCTTAACAACGAATGTCTTGCCTTCGGATCTGTGATAGAAGGTGTACCCAACATTTTCTTTTGGGTATCCTATGAAGACGCACTTCTCCGATTTGGGTTTGAGCTTATCAGGTTGAAACTTTTTCACATAAGCATTGCAACCTCAAACTTTAAGAAACGACAACTTAGGTTTCTTGCCAAACCATAGTTCATACGGTGTCGTCTCAACGGATTTAGATGGTGCCCTATTTAACGTAAATGTATCTGTCTCTAATGCATAACCCCAAAACGATAGTGGTAAATCGGTAAGAGACATCATAGGTCACACAATATCCAATAAAGTGCGGTTACGACGTTCGGCCACACCGTTACGCTGTGGTGTTCTAGGTGGCATGAGTTTGTGAAACTATTCCACATTATTTTAACTGAAGGCCAAACTCGTAACTCAAATATTCATCTCCATGATCAGATCACAGAAACTTTATTTTCTTGTTACGATGATTTTCCACTTCACTCTGAAATTCTTTGAACTTTTCAACTATTTCAGACTTATCTTTCATCAAGTAGATATACACATATCTGCTCAAATCATCTTGAAGGTCAGAAAATAATGATACTTGCCACGAGCATCAACACTCATTGGATCGCATACATCGGTATGTATTATTTCCAACAATTCAGTAGCTCGTTCCATTGTTCCGGAGAACGGAGTTTTAGTCATCTTGCCCAAAAGGCACGGTTCACAAGCATCAAATGATTCATAACCAAGTGATTCTAAAAGTCCATCTTTATGGAGTTTCTTCACGCCGCTTTACACCGATATGACCCAAACGGCGGTGCCACAAATAAGTTGCACTATCATTATCAACTTTGCATCTTTTGGCATCAATATTATGAATATGTGTATTACTACGATCGAGATCCAACAAACTATTTTCATTGGGTGTATGACCATCGAAGGTTTTATTCATGTAAACAGAACAACAATTATTCTTTGACTTTAAATGAATAACCGTATCGCAATAAACATGATCCAATCATATTCATGCTCAACGCAAACGCCAAATAACATTTATTTAGGTTTAACACTAATCCCGAAAGTATAGGGAGTGTGCGATGATGATCATATCAATCTTGGAACCACTTCCAATACACATCGTCACTTCACCCTCAACTAGTCTCTGTTTGATACAGAACTCCTATTTGGTCACTAATTCTTAGCAACCGAACAAGTATCAAATACTCGTGGGCTACTATAAACACTAGTAAGGCACACATCAATAACTTGTATATCAAATATACCCTTGTTCACTTTGCCATCCTTCTTATCCGCCAAATACTTGGGGCGGTTCCACTTCGATGACCGGTCCTTTGTAGTAGAAGCACTTAGTCTCGGGCTTAGGACCAGACTTGGGCTTCTTCACTTGAGCAACAACTTGCTTGCCGTTCTTCTTGAAGTTCCCCTTCTTCCCTTTGCCGTTTTCTTGAAACTAGTGGTCTTGTCAACCATCAACACTTGATGTTTTTCTTGATTTCTACCTTCGTCGATTTCAGCATCACGAAGTGCTTGGGAATCATTTCCGTTATCCCTTGCATATTATAGTTCATCACAAAGTTCTACTAACTTGGTGATGGTGACTAGAGAATTTTGTCAATCACTATCTTATCCGAAGATTAACTCCCACTTGATTCAGCGATTGTAGTACCCTGCACAATGCGAGCACATGCTCACTGCTTGAGCTATTCTCCTCCATCTTTTAGCTATAGAACTTGTTGGAGACTTCATATCTCTCAACTCGGGTATTATTAACTTCAACTCCTGGAACATCTCATATGGTCCATGACGTTCAAAACGTCTTTGAAGTCCCGATTCTAAGCCGTTAAGCATGGTGCACTAAACTATCAAGTAGTCATCATACTGAGCTAGCCAAACGTTCATGACGCCCATACGCTCCGCAATAGGTCCGCTACCTAGAGGTGCATCAAGGACATAATTTTTACGTGCAGCAATGAGGATAAACCTCGGATCACGGATCCAATCCGCATCATTGCTACTAACATTTTTCAACTTAGTTTTCTCTAGGAACATATCAAAAATAAAACAGGGGAGCTAAACGCGAGCTATTGATCTACAACATAGATATGCTAATACTACCAGGACTGAGTTCATGATAAATTTAAGTTCAATTAATCATATAACTTAAGAACTCCCACTTAGATAGACATCCCTCTAATCTTCTAAGTGATCACGTGATCCATATCAACTAAACCATGTCCGATCATCACGTGAGATGGAGTAGTTTCAATGGTGAACATCACTATGTTGATCATATCTACTATATGATTCACGCTCGACCTTTCGGTCTCCGTGTTCTGAGGCCATATCTATTATATGCTAGGCTCTTCAAGTTTAACCTGAGTATTCCGCGTGTGCAACTGTTTTGCACCCGTTGTATTTGAACGTAGAGCCTATCACACCCGATCATCACGTGGTGTCTCAGCATGAAGAACTTTCGCAACGGTGAATACTCAGGGAGAACACTTATACATTGATAATTTAGTGAGAGATCATTTATAAAGCTACCGCTGAACTAAGCAAAATAAGATGTATAAAAGATAAACATCACATGCAATCAAAATATGTGACATGATATGGCCATCATCATCTTGTGCCTTTGATCTCCATCTCCAAAGCATCGTCATGATTTCCATCGTCACCGGCATGACACCATGATCTCCATCATCATGATCTATATCAATGTGTCGTCACATGGTCGTCTCGCCAACTATTGCTCTTGCAACTATTGCTATCGCATAGCGATAAAGTAAAGCAATTATTTTGCGCTTGCATCTTATGCAATAAAGAGACAACAATATGGCTTATGCCAGTTGCCGATAACTTCAACAAAACATGATCATCTCATACAACAACTTATATCTCATCACGTCTTGACCATATCACATCACAACATGCCCTGCAAAAATAAGTTAGACGTCTTCTACTTTGTTGTTGCAAGTTTTACGTGGCTGCTACGGGCTTAGCAAGAACCGTTCTTACCTACGCATCAAAACCACAACGATAGTTTGTCAAGTTGGTGATGTTTTAACCTTCGCAAGGACCGGGCGTAGCCACACTCGGTTCAACTAAAGTTGGAGAAACAGAGACACCCGCCACCAATTGTGTGCAAAACACGTCGGTAGAACCGGTCTCGCGTAAGCGTCTGGCGTAATGTCGGTCCGGGCCGCTTCATCCAACAATACCGCCGAACCAAAGTATGACATGCTGGTAAGCAGTATGACTTGTATCGCCCACAACTCACTTGTGTTCTACTCGTGCATATAACATCAAGCATAAAACCTTGGCTCGGATGCCACTGTTGGGTAACATAGTAATTTCAAAAAAAATTCCTACGCACACGCAAGGATCATGGTGATGCATAGCAACGAGAGGGGAGAGTGTTGTCCACGTACCCTCGTAGACCGTAAGCGGAAGTGTTATAACAACGCGGTTGATGTAGTCGAACGTCTTCACGATCCGACCGATCCAAGTACCGAACGTACGGCACCTCCGAGTTCAAGACACGCTCAGCTCGATGACGATCCGGCGGTGTCGGGATGAGTTCCGTCGGCCTGACGGCATGGTGACGATGATGATGTTCTACCGACGCAGGGCTTCGCCTAAGCACCGCAACGATATGATCGAGGTGGAATATGGTGGAGGGGGGCACCGCACACGGCTAAGGAACGATCACGAAGATAAACTTGTGTGTTTGGGGTGCCCCCTGCCCCCGTATATAAAGGAGCAAGGGAGGAGGAGGCCGGCCCTAGGAGGGGGCGTGCCAAATGTGGAGTCCTACTAGGACTCCCTAGTCCTAGTAGGATTCCACCTCCCATATGGAATAGGAAAAGAGGAAGGGAAAAGGAGAAGGAAGGAAGGGGGCGCCCCCCTTCCCTAGTCCACTTCGGACCAGACCCAAGGGAGGGGTGCGGCCACCCTTGAGGCCCTTTTCCTTCTTTCCCGTATGGCCCAATAAGGGCCAATACGTATTCCCGTAACTCTCCGGTACTCCAAAAAATACCCAAATCACTCGGAACCTTTCCGATGTCCGAATATAGTCGTCCAATATATCGATCTTTACGTCTCGACCATTTCGAGACTCCTCGTCATGTCCCCGATCTCATCCGGGACTCCGAACTCCTTCGGTACATCAAAACTCATAAACTCATAATATAAGCATCGCCGAAACCTTGCGTGCGGACCCTACGGGTTCGAGAACTATGTAGACATGACCGAGACTCGTTTCCGGTCAATAACCAATAGCGGAACCTGGATGCTCATATTGGCTCCTACATATTCTACGAAGATCTTTATCGGTCAAACCGCATAACAACAGACGTTGTTCCTGTTGTCATCGGTATGTTACTTGCCCGAGATTCGATCGTCGGTATCTCAATACCTTGTTCAATCTCGTTACCGGCAAGTCTCTTTACTCGTTATGTAATGCACCATCGCGCAACTAACTCATTAGTCACATTGCTTGCAAGGCTTATAGTGATGTGCATTACCGAGAGGGCCCAGAGATACCTCTCCGACAATCGGAGTGACAAATTCTAATCTCGAAATCGCCAACCCAACATGTACCTTTGGAGACACCTGTAGAGCTCCTTTATAATCACCCGATTACGTTGTGACGTTTGGTAGCACACAAAGTGTTCCTCCCAGAAACAGGAGTTGCATAATCTCATAGTCATAGGAACATGTATAAGTCATGAAGAAAGCAATAGCAACATACTATACGATCACGTGCTAAGCTAACGGAATGGGTCAAGTCAATCACATCATTCTCCTAATGATGTGATCCCGTTAATCAAATGACAACTCTTTGTCCATGGCTAGGAAACATAACCATCTTTGATTAATGAGCTAGTCAAGTAGAGGCATACTAGTGACACTCAGTTTGTCTATTTATTCACACATGTATCATGTTTTCGGTTATAATTCTAGCATGAATAATAAACATTTATCATGAAATAAGGAAATAAATAATAACTTATTATTGCCTCTAGGGTATTTCCTTCACGTAGAATGTCTTAAAAAAACTCTACCCTATGGACCAAAACCACTGGGCTTATATAAGGGCTGAGAGTACATAGGGTTACATGTAGGTTGGTTACATCTATGGATAAGCTTGCCGATGATTTAAACATACCTTGAAGTGCGTGACAAGTCTTTGGAGGATTCCATCTTGAGCATGCTGGGAGGCATGATGGATATGACCCATTCTTCGGTTGCCTGGGGTTCTCGGACTGTCTCATGACTGGCAGGCCGATGTGGTTAGCATCCCGTAGTACAGAACACCGTCACCGACTGTCTATTACAATAAGTTTTGCCCGGCTTCAGCAAGGAAGGGGCGATGATGGCGGTGCGTCTTCGGTTCTCTTCAGTGCCTGTAGTCGTCGCTAGATGATGTACGGATCTAAATGTAAATTTTATTATTTATAGTGTTCCTCCTACTGCATGATCGATGGCGAATAGATTTGAAGTTTTTTTTAAGTGAGAAGTGAACCGGGCCGTGGCTGACATTTTCTCCTCCCGACCTCCGTACCAAACACAGCCAACCGCTCCAAATTGCCGAAGCTACTCTCTCCTATCGGCGAGAGGAAGTGGGGGAGATCTTCGTCTTCAGCACTCGCGCGCGCAAGCTCATTCGCTCCAGATCTTCCCTTACCATCGTAGATCTCACGACCCCAAGCCGCCACGCCCCAACGAAACCCTAGCTCGCGCCCCTCCGCCGCGTAGGGGCGCCGCCATGGGCATCGTGTTCACGCGGCTCTTCTCGTCGGTATTCGGAAACCGCGAGGCCCGCATCCTCGTCCTCGGCCTCGACAATGCCGGCAAGACTACTATCCTCTGTAAGTGAGCCTGATCTCCCTCGCCCCGAATCTTCCGTGGTTCCTCCTTGGATCTGCGGTTCTGTTTGTTCGTGTTTCTGAATTCTGATTCATGTGGTGTGGCTTGCAGATCGGCTGCAGATGGGGGAGGTCGTTTCCACGATCCCAAGTGGGTTTCCTGTTCTGGTGCTCAACTAGTGTGTGCATTTCTTTTGATGTGTATGGATCGAGCTTAGATTTGATGTGAGGTGGTGTTGTGTCCGTGTGTGTCTTGCTGCAGCGATCGGGTTCAACGTGGAGACGGTGCAGTACAATAACATCAAGTTCCAAGTTTGGGATCTCGGTAAGTGACGCGTATCCTCGCCCCTCATTTGAATGTTAGTGTTAGAACTAACGAATCACATTATTCGCAAAAAAAAAAAAACCTAACGAATCACATAGATATATATCCAAAGCACAATCTTTGTATTATTCATAGCCATAACTAACACAGAGCACTACACAGGTTGAAGTTTATCAGGATTTGACATACAATTTTGATACTTATGTGAAAAATTGGATCATGTTGGACGATTTGCTGTATGTTGCCAATGTGTTCTCACCCTTTGAATACCATCTTGGAGTCTTCCTTATGTTTATTTCAATTGAATGAGGTTTAGGTATTTCAATTGAATGAGGTTTAGGTATTTCAATTAAATTAGGTTTAGGTAATTGATGTGATGCCTAAATCAGTGGGGTAAAGCATAATTAGGGCAGGAGCAAAGGAAGCAAAACCTATAACCAATTTGCCTAGCAGGACTCACTAGAGTAAAGCATACTTAGGGCAGGAGCAAAGGAACCAGCACCAAGGTGCTGCCCCCTGCATCCACATAGATGTAAAAGGCGGCAATCAGTTAGTTTTTAACCCTCAGGCCAGTACTTCACTGGGGCCTACCATCACCAGAATATTCCCATTCTATTTGTATATTCTTCCCCAGATAATTCCCAGAGTCTCTCTTTCCAAAAAATTGCCTCAAATCCTTCCGGAATCTCTCCCCTTCACCCAAAATTCTCCTCCAAATTCGTCCTCTCGATCCCAACCGATGAAACAAACTCTAATTACTCTAGGCCGACATGATTTCGAGAGTGGTGGAGGCATGGACCGACATGGAGGAGGTGGTGGAGGAGCCGCTGGCTGCCGGTTGAAACGCCACGTGCGGGTCGGTGACGCTGAGCGCCCAGGCTCGAGGGTCGACAAAGGCGGGAGGTGGTGAAGCGCCGCTCCAGGGCGTTGAGGCGTTGAGGCATAGGACGAGGCCCTCCACGAAGGCGCTTGGTTGTCCGTTTCACCATCACTTCCTTTAACTGGGCCGGTAGCTCCTTGAGCATGAGGTTGATGTCGTTGGCTTTGTCATCGTCCACCAATTGATACCAGATTGAACAAACTCTAATTATCCTAGTTCTAATAGGAAGTAATACTGTGAATTCTGATGCTTTATTGATCGTGGGAGAGGCCCAATATATTGTAGGGATACCTTGGCTTACAAACCGGCTCAAAAGGAAATACAATCTGACTCTGAAACGGATTCTAATCTGCAATCTGCACGTAATATGAACCTGAGCCAATGAAAACTTATAGTAATGATTGAATCCTTGTCACTTTGGGCTGTATCAGGGGGGTGGTGCATCCAGGTTTGGAGCCCTCTGACCATATTTGGCTCCCTACGTACAGTCGAACTCATGCTCTGCGCCACAGAAAAAGCCCAGTTGTTGTTGGACCCGACATCACACATCATGGATGGCGCTCCGTACCCCCGCCATGGAAAAAGTCCTGGCCGCTACCTAACCCATGTTCATAGCATCGCCATAGCCGGAGCTCCTCATCCCGGCATCATCGTCGTCCCCGAGCGCTACACACTAAAGTGATTTGAGCCAACGCATCCCTCTCCCATCTCTCCATTTTTTCTTTCCTCACCGTTTCCAGGTTTCCTCCTTTCTCACATGAAGCACCGACTCACCCGCAGAGCCGCCACCGTGGAGCCTAGTTGGTTCTGCAGGCTGCAGGCTGGGGTGACGCGTGGCCATATCCTCATTGCTTCGTTTAGATTAATACTCAACAATCCTAAACTTTTTTTTATCTCCAATGCATGATGTGGAAATTTAACTTAACATTCTTTTGTGTCAAATAGATTTGCCTTGTAGACAAAAACTTGCTCTGCTTGTTCGCCCATTTGGTTGTGATTGATGGGTCCATGATTGTTAGAGCTGGCTAATCTAGCATAAGGAAAACTATAGACAACCAAAATAACAACGCTTTGATGTCTTAAATTGTTGTTTATTTACCGTAGTCATTCACCCGGGTTTTAACTAATAACGCACCATCTCTACAAATGCTTGTTGTAGTACACCACCTTCAAAGATAATATCACTTAAAAGTGATAACTTATAACTGTTGTTTTAACCTGAATGACTCTCCTTCTCATTGTGACATAAGATCTACATTATGGATTGAGATTTTGAAATCTGCTGTGAAGGTTATTATGCCTGTATACTCTTGCTTATGTGGGTGATTACCCAAATATGAAGCACATTCATCTACCCTTCATGAATTATTTGGTTGTAATGTGTTTAATGGTTATGCATTTTAAGTGAATTTTTTAAGCTGTGGTGAGATTTTCTTTTGATTGCCAAGTTTTGCATTAATATTATTCTTTCTGGAGAAAAGCTGGTGTCCTTCATTTTTGATTAGTGCTATGCTAGTATGTTATGTTATGCCTGCTCTTTCACAATATCCACCTTGGGATTTTAACATGAATTTTATTCTCAACAGGTGGTCAAACAAGCATCAGGTACATTCTTTACAGCGAGTATCCATATCCAAAATCGGTCATTATGATGTAACTATTTTATTCAACTTATAGCCATTTTGGAGTAATGCCTTCCCACAGTAATTTGTTGGAGTTGCCCAGGAGATACACACACTAGCTCAAGTTAGAAGAAGAGCCTCACGCAAGCACACAGAGAGGCTTTGGCGCCGCACAACTTGTGCCTTTTCTCTCGTTCACTCTTTCACACAACTGAACTTGGTTACAATGCCTTTTAGCTAGTGTGCCCTTTCTCTTGTTCACTCTTTCACACAACTGAACTTGGTTACAATTCCTTTTAGCTAGTGTGCCTTTTCTCTTGTTCACTCTTTCACACAACTGAACTTCGTTACAATGCATTTTAGATGTACACACACTAGCCGGTAGAAACAACAACTAATAACCACCTCTCTGACCACTCTCAGTTTCGGCCTTTCTCCTTGCACCTGGAGATGTGCTCTCTGCACAACGTTGGTGATTACCAGGTCCACAACTAAGCCTTTCTAACAAACTCTATCCATGCATGCATGTGAATCACTCATCCTACTAACTAGGCATGCACCTAACTGACACTACTAATTAAACAAATTTAGCTTTGCACTGTGTGCACACGTGAAACACACCTCTGACGTGCACACACTACCTCAGCTTCAATACATGCCTAAGTCAGAAATAAACATGATCTAATTACCTATACAACAAGGTTAATTAACTCCAACATAATTGACCTTTTTGCCAGTCATTTAAGTATTGGTGTCTATGATGTCCTTTTTTTTGAGAGAAGATGAATGTATCACAATTTGCTGTCTCCGGAAGGCATATCATCATGTTGCAATGGTAGTTACTATTTCAAGGCCTGAATCTTAGAAGACCTTATAGATAAATTTAAAAGTATTGTCACTAGTGTAGTTTTTGACATCTGAAGCTTATAACTCTAGTTACTCTACTGTAGTTTATCTGATCAACCTTTGTTGACGTGTTGAGAAATTTGGTTGTTTTACCTCATTTGCTGCTGGAATCTCAAGAAGATCTGTATTTGTATTTGTTGAAACTATTTCAGTATGCATATCTTGATTGTTGCAGTCATTGTTAGTTTATTGTGGACTAGCAGCGCCACTCAGTCTGTTCAAGGAGTATTAGTCTTGTAATGGCTTCATTTTCTTGTTTTCATTCTTCGATTCGGGAGATTGTTCAATAAAGACCTGGCATGTAATCTCTTAAAGCTTAATTCAGGCCACTTTCATTATATAAAACTGTAGATCTAAGATGTACTGTACTTGTGACTATGCTGTTCAGCTGGAGCTAATAATTCTGGTATCTGCCCTGCATCCCTTTACCCAGAATGTGAAATGCCTGTCATGAACCACTTGCAAATTCTACCATTATATAGACTGTAAATCTGAGATGTACTACTGAGTATGCTCTTTCTTGTGTGTGTTCCTAGGCCATACTGGAGATGCTACTTTCCAAACACTCAGGCTATCATATATGTTGTTGATTCAAGTGATACTGATAGGCTGGTAACTGCAAAAGAAGAATTTCATTCCATCCTTGAGGTATGCATCACAATGAATGAAGCCTCTGATTTATATCACAATTGGATGTGCTTCTCCTACAATGCACATTGGTAATACAAGGGTTCAGATATTTCTCACAAAATAATGTTGATTGTCAATGCTAATTGCACTACGGGAGCATGGGAATGTTACTTTGAAGTGATCAACTAGATATGTGATCGATTTTAACGCTTTACACAAAATTGATGTGGTTAAAAGACTATTTGCTAGTTATCTGTTTGGAGACCCGTTCTGCTTTTGATCTACTGGATGATTTTGACATCAAGTACACTGTAAATAGCAACTACCATTGCATGATTTTCTTTTGAAAGGAATAACTTGTATTCCACTTAAACTTGGTGCACAGCCGACTCGCTCGCCACAATACCCGAAAAAAAAATCAGGGGCATCAAAAGTCCACGCGGTGAGAGGAACATCCTCCTCTAAACTGAACTGCGCCAACGTGTGTGCGACCTTATTACATTCTCTACGGCAGAACATAAAATCATATCTGCACCTTCAATCGCCCTAAGACACGCAGTCGTCTCAGTTTGCAGTGAGCTCCGGACATGTTCCATTTTCCCGGCAGCCGCCGCTATGAACGACCCCGTTTCATCACGCGCCACATCCCCAAGCTCTGGCCTCGGACATTTCTCTGAATGCTGCGTCAATGTTTATCTTTACGATCTGCCTCGGGAGGTTTCCGGGATTCCTGACAAGCAGGTTGTGGAGATGGTGATTGTTTCATGCTTGAGAATTCCAGCAGATGTTTATTTATAAGCATACTCGCTTCCTCAATCGTCTTTTGCTTCGTACCCGCATTGGTTTTATTCCGTATTGCCCACCAATCCCATAGAAGAACCGCCACTCTCATTTTCTTCTCTACAGGCAGCAAGCAGACCTGATGCATCAGATTTTGAGAGTCCGCTCATTCAGAGTTGCAAGCACACATCCTCAAAGTCCTTGCTCCCTCCAGACAGCTTTTACTTTTTTGGTCTTCAAAGACAAATGACCACTATGCTCATCAAGCCGGCATCTAGTGTCCAAATCAATCCTTTTCCTCTTTATATTCATTCTTGTGGGTAAGGTGTTATGCACCAATCTCCAAAGGAACATGCTTAACTTACCAGGCACCTGCAGCTGCCAAATATGCTTCCATTTCTCCATAACTTGGCTCTGGCCACTGGAAGACTCAGCATTTTGGCTCCTCTCCGCTTCCTTTACACTGACCCCTAGATGATATGCCCATTTTACCGAGAACACACCCTTTCTATGTGATGCCATGCCAAGAAATCTTCCATACCTGATCTGAGTGGGATCCCAAGGATGACCTTTGAGTCCTCCGGAGAGAACAGCTCTTGTACTAATTCCGTATCCCACGATTCCGTAATCGCGTTGATCAATTCATTTACTTTTGTGATTATCGTCTGCCCTTGGTGCGAATAAGGCCTTCTTGTCGTCCCTCTTGGCAGCCATGGATCAGACCACACATTCACTTGTGAACCATCTCCTATGCGCCAAATCACTCCCTCTCCCGGCCCCTGTGGATGCTACACCAGGTATAAGACATGCCTGGCTATTCTGTTGCTTCCATAATCGTACAATTCGGATGGTATTTCGCCTTCAGCACCACCGCACAGAGGGACTCTGGGTTCTGCAAAAATGCCAGCTCTGACGAGTTAACATGGCCATATTAAATATGCGCAAGTCTCTAAACCCTAGGCCTCCAGTTCTCTTCGACTTCATCAACCTTTTACCTTTCCCAGCCTATCCACTGACATTTTTCATTGCCGTCCTGCTGACTCCACCAATACCTTTGGAATCATGCCTCTGATTTGCTCACATATGCTTTTGGTCAGATCAAAGCAGGACATCGTGCACGTCGGTATGGCCTGGGCGACGGCCTTAACCAACATTTCCTTTCCTACTTTAGGTAGGAGCTTTTCTAGCCACCCTTGCATCCTCTTCCAAATGTTTTCTTTGATGTACTCGAACTCTTTACTCTTCGCTGCTCTGAGATGTACAGGCAAACCCAAGTATCGCTTGTTCTTGGATTCTCGGGGTATACCGAGAGCCTGAAGAACTTGATGTTTCTTCGCCATACTTGTTCCTTTAATGAAGAACGCTGAGGATTTGTCTCTGTTGATCTTTTGCCCCGACTGGGACTCGCACAGGGCTGGTAGCTCCTGCAGCTGATTTGCACTAGCAGCTGTAGCCTTCATCACAGTCAGCAAATCGTCTGTGAAAAATAGTTGATCTGTTCTCCTGGACAATTTGTACCCCTTCAATGGATTGGTCCAATTCAGCACGCTGCTGCAAGACTGAGAAACCCTCTGCGCACAAAATGAACAAGTATGGTGATGGTGGATCTCCTTGGCACAAGCCTCGCTGTGGGTGGAAAGTGTCAGTTAATTTCCTATTGAACTTGACGTGATAGGAAACCGATCGAACAGAAGTCATGATCACATTCAACCGTGCAGCCGAAAAACCCAAAGCATTCATCATACCCTCCAGAAAACTCCACTCCACCTGGCGATATGCTTTGCTCATGTTAAGCTTTACTGCCACTAGCCCTTGTCTACCCCCTTTCTTCTTGTGCATCAGGTGGGTTAAGCTAAAACAACATTATCTGTAATCACCTGTCCAGGAACAAAAGCTGATTGGGTTGGGGATATTAACTCCGGAAGAATCACCTTCAAGCGGTTTGCTAAAACCTTGGCGGTCAGCTTAAAAAACACATTACATGGACTGATTGGCTGGTATTGCATAAGAGACTCCGGGTTCTTTACCTTTGGAATCAACACAATCGTTGTCTCATTCCATCCCTCCGGCATTACTGCACCATTTAGAACTCTTAGGACCACCTCTTGAATCTCGGGTCCGACCAAATGCCGAAACTTATAAAAAACCGCCGGCATGCCATCCGGACCTGGAGCCTTTAGATCACAAAAAATTGCATGTTGAAAGGTGATGTGTGATTTGGCAATGCATGTTGCCCACATAAACAACTTACCTAGTGCAATTTCTTCCATTTGACGGTAGGGTCTTTTGAGCCAGATGTATTCAGTGGCCAGGATGTATTTTTTCAAGATAATTGTCTGATTGCATATGTTACCTCATTGTGTGCATTGTACTGGCAGGAGGATGAGCTGAAAGGTGCGGTTGTCCTTGTATATGCGAATAAACAGGTGAAGAAACAGACATATTTGATTTCTTATATACGGTTTTGAAATTTGTATAGTTACTTGGACATTGCAACTGTTCTCAGAACTAGCAACAAAGTTCTCGTAATAATTCATGATTTGCACTATACCTGCAGTCTCTTCTTATTTCTGCAGTACATTTTTGGCTCTATTGTCGACTAACAAGGCACCTGCCTTTACGAGTTTCCATGAAATTACTTTAACTATCATCGTTCATTGGCTGCTCCTTTTTTATTAGAAGGAAATAAATGCTTCTAGGTGAATTTACATGTTTGAATACCTTTTGGATGCAGGCTGTTGCGCATCCTGTTTGATATGCTATCTTACCTAATTCATTATTGTGATGTCTTTTCTTATCCAGGACCTTCCAGGTGCACTTGATGATGCTGCCATAACTGAATCATTAGAACTTCACAAGATTAAGAGCCGCCAATGGGCAATTTTCAAAACATCTGCTATAAAAGGGGAGGGGCTTTTTGAAGGCTTGAACTGGTAAGTTCAATGAAACATTCCTTTCTAAAGTAACTAGATGAATACTTGCTCTTTTTTATATTTTCAATCTATTTTTTGTTTGTGGCGGTACGGCAGGGGACTGCAAATCCTGTATCCCCTCTTCAAATCGTTAGAAAATGCCCATGCCCAATAATCTTGCTAGACATGGATAATGACTAGATGATTTCATTTCACATAAGAAAGGACTGTTTTCCCTTGTTAGTTGTTACTTGTTACTGTCTAAAAACTTTTAGTGTCTTATCACCGGACGTCTAATAAGATAGCGACATGCTTATGCATTCCCTAAAGAATTACTTACACCCATAGTACACCAACTTGCAGCAAAATAACAAAACCACGCATAATCTCAAAACCCCCATAAAAATGGTACAACTTACATAACAGCAGATTTTAATCAAATTTGACGGAGGCCATTTGTTTCCCTGCGGCGTACGATTATATCTGGCGTGGCAGCTGCCCAATGCTATCTCTGTCCATCATTGTGGCCCATCTGTCGGTGGGACAGAGAAACAAATAGTATAGTAGTAGGATTTATAATGGGAGAAGGGGGATCGAACCCAGTACATGGAACTTGCTGGCTCTTCCTCGCTCGTCATGACCAACCCATCCAAAATGTGCTGTTACGTAAGTTATTGTACTACCATTTTTGTGGTTTTATTAGATTATGGATGATTTGGTTATTACGCTTTCGGTACGCAAATATATGGGCAACAAACGGTGTTGGTTAGATTCGATGGAAGTCATTGCTGATACCGGCCGATTATTCTTTGCTGCAGGCTCAGTAATGCACTCAAGTCCGGAGGCAGCTAATGTAGGAGGCCCAGTCTCCATTCCGTGAATCATTGCTTGATGGTAAGGAACAGTGACGATGACAGCCTTCTCGCTAGTCTGCGTGAAAATCAGAATCTCTTTATTTCAACTCCGGAAGTTATACACAATCAGTTATCTGTAGAGTGCTTGTTGAAGTTTCCAGATACAACACTAGGTGTACCATGTCGAGAGCAAGACTATATTTGTAGAAAATACCGAGCAAACGATTACGGTTTGAAATATGTGGCTTACACCGCCTAAAATTTCACCTCATTTTCTTTTCCAATGATTGAACTCGCAATTTTTTTTCCGCGTCTCTTTGGCTGGGACCAGATCAGATGCCTGAAGTTACTCAATCCCTGAAATCCAATCATGTCATTTACAAAGTTATATGCTTACCTTAATCATCAAAAATAACATAGGACTACTGCTTTACATCTACTAGTTAGTTACTGTGTGTTGGAACCATAGTTAGCAAAACACGTGGTTTCTTAAGGTCTGATGAACCGATCGGAGGAAATTCGGTTTCTTAAGGTCTGATGAACCGATCGGAGGAAATTCACACAAACTGGGAGAACTTGTGGGACCAGAATTTTCACAAACTGGGCAACAACTAAAGACGTTTCTTAAGGGTGGGAACAACCAAAGACGTTTCTTAAGGGTGGGCATGTCTGCAAACCTTTACTTCAAAAATATTTTCATTCTCTTTCGCATGCATTAAGAGAGCCCTTCGTACATAAAAGAAAAATACAAGGAGATAGAGGGTCTTGGAATTCCCTTGTAGGCTTGAAGCTCTCATTATCTTTTGCATTAAACTTAACAACAATGAAAACACATTGCATAATAAAGTTTACTCAATTCTCCCTGGAGCCTTGTTTTAGTATAATCTCTAATCTCCTTGAGGAAAGGCCACTCAGTCTGATCATAAGCTTTATGCATATCAAGTTTGATGGCGCACGGGCCCTATCACCAATCTTCCTTTTGTTGATTTGACCTGACTCTCATGAAAGCTAAGCACATTGTTGAGGCTTTGAAGTTAGTTCTGGACTCGTATTATGTTGCCTCAAGGTAGATGGTGAGTATTGATAAGTGTAGCATCTTTTTTAGTCCTAATACGAGGGTCGAGATTGTAAAACAAATGTGTCCCGTTTTGAATATCATTACGGAGGCCAATGGTAGATATTTAGGATTGCCAACTAGTGTCGGGTTGGATCAAATTGTTTGTTTTTAGCATTTGATTGATAGTATTATCATGAAAACAAATGGTTGGAAGGAAAAATTATTATCCGTTGGAGGGAAGAAAATTCTCCTCAAGTCTGGTGTTCAAGCTATTCCTACGTATGTATTGTCGGTCTTTAAAATTTCTAAAAAGATTTATAAAGAAATTATCGGTCTTTAAAATTCCTAAAAAGATTTATAAAGAAATTATTGATGCGATGTTGCATTTTTTGTGGGGAGATGAGGACAACCGAAGGAGGATTCATTGGATGGCTTGGTAAAAAATATGTGTCCCAACGAATCAAGGAGGCATGGCTTTTTTATGATATTCATTGTTTCAACCCGGCTATGCTGGCAAACAGGCTTTATGCCTTCTCGAGAACCCTGAGTCTTTATGTGCTACTGTTTCGAGAGTTAAGTACTTTCCTAATGTTGATTTACTGAATACAAAGTTAAAAAGGTTCCTCGTTTAGTTGGCAAAGTATTATGGCAGCGAAAATTATTTGAAACATGGTCATATATGGCGAGTTGAAAATGGTCGGAATATTGATATTTTGGATGATGATTGGATTCCAAATTGTGATAATAGGAAAGTTATCAGTGCGAAAGGGGGTCATCTGCCACGTCGCCACCATAGCGGCATCGATGAAACTGTGCGTGCCCTAGGAGGGTGGCGATGGGGCATTTTCTCTTTCGGTTTGGCCCAATGGCCTTGGGCGGAGGACGACGGTCCTAGTGGAGCGCGACGAACGATTGTCTAGATGGAGCGTGATGAGCGACGGTCCCGGTGGAGTGCTGTGGTATGGCGTCGGGCGAGGCGTCCCTCTCGCCCGCAAGGCTGCGTCTGGGCGGCGTTTGGTGGTGGCCGCGCGGTGGTGTGGGGTGGGCCAGA
Source organism: Aegilops bicornis (assembly GCA_021605145.1). Taxonomy (NCBI): domain Eukaryota; kingdom Viridiplantae; phylum Streptophyta; class Magnoliopsida; order Poales; family Poaceae; genus Aegilops; species Aegilops bicornis. The sequence goes on along the minus strand of CM038675.1, from coordinate 422,094,411 downwards.
TCTGGACCCCTGGTTCCGGAATCCCGCCCCTGGGCACAGGTGCATCAAGGCCACCCTTGGCCGTGGGTGTGCGGTGCCTGGCTGGCCTGCTCCGTTGGCGCCCTGCCTAGTACCTAGCGGCCAGAGTTGGGTTCGGTAGGCGAGGTGGCGGGGTGATTGGAGGTGGATGTGGCAGAGGTGGATGTGGCAGAGGTGGATATGCAGAAGGTGGGCCGACGTGGAGGGAAGGGCGTGGGTGCCACCAAGTTCGGCATGGATGGTTTCGGCTCTGCCTAGACCAGCCTTGTTGCACTTCTGTTGTCCTTTGGGCGAGGTGGTGGTGGAGGTTGTGGAGGTTACTCTAATGCGAAATGCGACTCTTCCAGATGCGGTGGTTGGTCTGCTCTTGCAACTTTGGTGAGCATTGGGTTCTACGATCTGAGTTGGGAGCAATCCTTGCTTCGAGATGAGGCTGACAACGGTGACGCCCGCGGGCGCCGTTCCCTCCCTAGAGGCATTCTTTTGGCCCTGATCGGCCTCCCTTCCTGGAGTTCAGGGGAAACCCTCAGTCTGGCCTCCGGATCGGGCGACGGCGTCATGACGTCGTTACCTTCTTGAAGGCACGACCTTGTTGCTCGAGGAGTCTCGATGCCGTGGCTTGAGTCGATGTCGGCTCCTCCTCTGTGCATGGGCCTCCTAGGCACAATGTACGCCATCTCCGGTGCTCTCTCGACGACACCTTCCCTATGTCCGCCCAGGCCCTGCTGTTCATTTGCTGACTTCCTCTTGGCGCAATGGGTGGCAGTACGTTGGCCTTGGGTCTTGGTCTTGTTGTAGAGGTCTCGGTGTTGGTTGTGATGTGGCTTGGTTGCTCCGTGGCTTGCCTCATCGCCATTGGCATGAGGTTAGACTAGGGAAGTGATGTCTACTATGCAACTTTATTCTTGTAGAGTCTGTTGGGCCTTCAACCGCAGAGTTTCGCAGGACAATAGCGAATTTTTCTCAACTGGATGGCGTAAGGTTTATCAATCCGTGGGAGGTGTAGGATGACAATTCTCTCTCTCAAACAACCCTGCAATCAAATACAAGAAATCTCTTGTGTCTCCAACACATCTAGTATAATGGTAAATTGTATAGGTGCATTAATTCGACGAAGAGATGGTGATACAAGTGTAGTATGGATAGTAGATATAGGTTTCCGTAATCTAAAATAATAAAAATAACAAGGTAGCAAGTGATAAAAGCAAGCACAAATTGTATTTCGATGCTTGGAAATAAGGCATAGGGTTCATACTTTCACTTGCAATCTCTCAACAACACTAACATAATTGAATCATATAATAATCCCTCAAAGTGCAGCAAAGAATCACTCCAAAGTCTCAAGTCTTGTCAGAGAAAGTAGGATGACAACGTGTGATGCGGAGCATCCTACGGTCATCTCCATGGGCATGTCTCCATCACCTCAACCACCAAGTGGACAGATGACAAGAGCATGTAGACAAACTAATGGAACCAAGGTGACTTATTTCCCCATTGAACTCTCATTCAATTCACTCGAGACATGGATGCTACCTCAAGAGCGAACCTTGTGTATACTCAGGTACACCCAAGGGTGACCATGGAGAACCTAAGAACCAAGGCCAAGCTTGAGCAGGAGCGAAGCAATGAGAAGGAAGAAGAGCGAGACGCTACAGCTGCCGGACATCCGATGCCACCAAGTCCAAGCCAAACGCCAAGGAACACTGCCTGAAGAAGCTTCAGGGGCCGACCCGACCCGAGGAGTACAACAACTATGTCAAATCGGGCCAGCGACCGGCTGGACATCCGGCCGACCCCGGACATCCGGTGCCTCAAGTCGAGCTAGACATCCGGCGCGTGCATGCAGCTGCGGGCCAAGAGCCCATGTAACCCCCCTGTCACCCCACTTCGCCTAGACTATAGATAGACCTTCTCCTCCCTCTTGCTAGGGCTAGCAAAGTGATAGCTCAAATTAGAGAGAGAGCTTTGCTCATCTACCCCTCTCCCATGGAGATCAAGGCCTCCATGTGAGAAGACCCCCTAGTGGGTATCAAGACCCCTTATAGGGAAGATCCATGTTGGATTCAAGACCTCAACTCCCCATGGGATTTGGGATGATCCTTACCATGTATCCTTGTTTCCCTTTGTTGTTCATGTACCTTGTGGATCTTATGTGGTTGTGAGTCCAGTGGATGTGTGATTGGACTTGTTCTTGAGTGTTCCTCTTGTGATTTCTCACCGTTCTTCTCCGTGTTCTTTGAGGATTTCCCCTCCAATACGTGAAATATCACTAGCAAGGGCTTGGCCCTACACAATCTTTGTATCAGAGCTTTGGGTGAGTGAGCACTGCGTTGGTTTTCCTTTGAAGAGGAAAGGGTGATGCAACAAAGTAGCGTAAGTATTTCCCTCAGTTTTTGAGAACCAAGGTATCAATCCAGTAGGAGGCTACGCGAGAGTCCCTCGCACCTACACAAAACAAATAAATCCTCGCAACCAACACGATAAGGGGTTGTCAATCCCTACACGGTCACTTACGAGAGTGAGATCTGATAGATATGATAGGATAATATTTTTGGTATTTTTATGATAAAGATGCAAAGTAAAATAAAAGCAAATGAAATAACTAAGTGTTGGAAGATTAATATGATGAAGATAGACCCGGGGGCCATAGGTTTCACTAGTGGCTTCTCTCAAGAGCATAAGTATTTTACGATGGGTGAAAAAATTACTGTTGAGCAATTGACAGAATTGAGCATAGTTATGAGAATATCTAGGTATGATGATGTATATAGGCATCACGTCCGAGACAAGTAGACCGACTCCTGCCCGCATCTACTACTATTACTCCACACATCGACCGCTATCCAAAGATGCATCTAGAGTATTAAGTTCATAAGAACAGAGTAACGCCTAAGCAAGATGACATGATGTAGAGGGATAAATTCATGCAATATGATAAAAACCCCATCTTGTTATCCTCGATGGCAACAATACTATACGTGCCTTGCTGCCCCCATCACATCGGGAAAGGACACCGCAAGATTGAACCCAAAGCTAGGCACTTCTCCCATTGCAAGAAAGATCAATCTAGTAGGCCAAACCAAACCGATAATTCAAGAGACTTGCAAAGATAACCAATCATACATAAAAGAATTCGTAAGATTCAAATATTGTTCATATATAAACTTGATCATAAACCCACAATTCATCGGTCTCAATAAACACACCGCAAAAGAAGATTACATCGAATAGATCTCCACGAGAGAGGGGGAGAACATTGTATTGAGATCCAAAAAGAGAGAAGAAGCCATTTAGCTACTAACTATGGACCCGAAGGTCTGAGGTAAACTACTCAAACTTCATTGGAGGGGCTATGGTGTTGATGTAGAAGCCCTCCGTGATTGATGCCCCCTCCGGCGGAGCTCCGGAACAGGCCCCAAGATCGGATCTCGTGGGCATGTAAGGTTGCGCGGTGGAATTAGGTTTTTGGCTCCGTGATTCGATCGCTTGGGGGTAATGAGGTATATATAGGAGGAAGAAGTACGTTGGTGGAGCAACAGGGGGCCCATGAGGGTGGAGGGCGCGCCCTAGGGGGTAGGCGCACCCCCTACCTCGTGGATTCCCTGTTGGTTGCTTGACGTAGGGTCCAAGTCTCCCGGATCATGTTCGTTCCAAAAATCACCTTCCCGAAGGTTTCATTCCATTTGGACTCCGTTTGATATTCTTTTTCTGCAGAACTCTGAAATAGGCAAAAAACAACAATTCTGGGCTGGGCCTCCGGTAATAGGTTAGTCCCAAAAATAATATAAAAGTGAATAATAGAGCCCAATAATGTCCAAAACAGAAGATAATATAGCATGGAGCAATCAAAAATTATAGATACGTTGGAAACGTATCAGTGACACAAATTTGGAGCCCCCCCTTAGTTTTCTAGCCTAATTTTGTTGGGAAAACTTTGTTTTTGCCACTCTAGTTTTTGCCAACTTTGCTTATGCCACTCTAGAATTTGACATCTCACTTTTGCCACTGTTAGCTTTTGATAATACATCACAAATGCCATTCCATGGCAAAAACGGTAATTTTTCATTTCACTTTTGCCACTCTTAGCATTTGACATGTATCACAATTGCCACTTGGAAAATTTTGTTTTTGCCACGAAAGGGAAAAAGTGATATATTGTCAAAAGCTAAGAGTGGCAAAAGTGAAATGTCAAATTCTAGAGTGGCATAAGCAAAGTGGGCAAAAACTAGAGTGGCAAAAACAAAGTTTTCCCAATTTTGTTTGTTTTTGTCCCAATTTGAAAATCCCCACAAAAATAGCCTCACCATTTTTTGCATTTTGTTGGTTCTTGCGAGATTTTGTTGTGTTTGATCCACAATTTTGTTGTTTGGCAAGTGGATCTTGGCTTTCCTCACCTTCCCACTACGAAATCTATACGAAAAATTTCTTTTCCTCATCAATTTCACCCCAAACCATGAAATTCCGCCCCCAAATCGAGTCTCGAGATTCATATCGAGATCTGGAATTGTCCGGTCGGCCTTCTAGGCCCCCGGCCGGACATCCGGCACCTGGAGCATAAAAACAGACGAGTTTCTGGACACAGAGCCACGGAAATCCGGTTTACCCCCGGACGTCTGACTCATGTAGGTTTCAACCTCCCGTGCTCCATCGTTTTTGACCACTATTTTCAAATCCGAAGTTTGATTTTGGCGTTCTTTAGCTCGTTCGATAGCTATTGACATCCACTATCCATCTAGATAGGTTCCACCACCATTTGACTCTGTCATAATTTTTTCATAATTGGTATCTTTGCCTAGCCCTCCACCGTAACTTCCGCACACCCTTTCCCACCATACTCTTCTGCCACCATAACAAAATTTTGAGATTTTTTCCCACCATTTCTTCCGCAATACCACCCACCTTCCGCAACCACCAAATGGTTTGACCATTTCAAATATTAGATTTTGAGTTTGCAATTTCCGTTTCCTAAGATGTTTTCGGCTAGTTAGGAACAGTTCAACATCAACAACACCGCCACTCATCAGCGCCACGGACTCTACATCGACAACAACCACTTCACCTTTCGACACCGCGACCGTAAGCAAGGCCAGTAACTTTGACGATATCATTGTACATTTCCTTGCCATTGCATTGATCACCCAAGCCTATTGTGTCACTTGCCTATCGAGACTAGCAAGTTGAGAATTACCGGGCCACGCTACTTGTGCACCTTAGTCACACGCTTACTCCGCATAGCTACTTTTAGCATGCAATCATCTTGCTATCATCATTGTGCCATTAAGTCTCTCCCGTGCATATCTTACATACTTGTCTCATATCTTGTCTTGAGCATCAAGCATAGTCGTAAAGGAAGCATATATAGAAAAAAGAGGAAAAACTTTTAAGCAAAAGAGGAGATACAAAAGAGCTTGTAAGCAATAGAAATAGCATTGAGACATTTTGTGTAGTACATCATATTGGATCATACATACATAACATATTTGGGATTGAATATGGCACATTTACTCTCATAGGTTGGTGCACAAGCGTATCTAGCCCATTTGAGCAATCGAGCTATTGTCTCTCTAGTATCCGTGCAATACGAGCTTTCTCCATGGTAACACATTTTGTGCTCATTCCTTAGTTGCGCAGATCCCACTTATCTATCCGTGTGTGTGTTCCTTGTGCCACCATAGCTATTGATGTATTTGCTTTACATTGCAATTTTGCGAATCTTCCTCAACACTATCAATATCCTGGACTAACACTTGCTTGAATTTGTGCCACTTGTCCTAACTAAGCCACTCGATAAGCTTTACTTTGTAGGTGTGAGTGAACAAGTCCGGTACCAATTCTACTATTCTCTCAATTCACATCCAGTGACACGAGATACATCCTAAACTTTGGGAAAAGGGTAACTTGGTATTGTATGTCTCATTTACTACTCACTTTTTCTCGAGTCTTGCGATGGATAGGCAATGCACATCATCTTTGGTCTCCGACGACAACGACAGTGTGAACAACTACATCAACCAAACTCACCACATCGGACTACAACGAGCAATGCACAATGGACAAGATACATGGCGCGACCGCATTGAGCGACTCACCATCGACATCCGTGACTCCGAAAGAAAGAAAATAGACTACCTCGATGAGAAGTTGGACGAACACATGTATCACATACGAGACATGTTGGCCAACTACAAGTCTTCTTCCCCTTCGTCATCTTCAAGGCGGAGGCGCTCAAGTTGCAAATCTTTGGAGCGCCCATCCGAGGCAAGAGAAATTCATCCATGTCCTCATCTTCGTGATGACCACCGTCACGTTCGTGATCCACATCGTCATGAAGGGTAAGTAACCTACAAGAAAAAGTGTGCGAAGAAGAAGAGCGCCATCGACTACAAGTTCAAGAACGATAATGTCACACGATAAAGACGCTCGAGAGGAGCACAAGAGAAGATCGCGCACCGAACGCCACCAAGAAGAAGCTTCGGCGCCACCTTCAAGGTGACCACATACACGCACAGGTGAACTTTCCATCTCCGGAAGCACCCCAAGGAATATGGCCGAGCATGGTAAATTCCCTTCAGTCATGGAGGCGAGCAATGAGGTGCCACATTACATGCCTCATACAAGGAGACGGCAACAAGGCGGTCGAGCATGGGCCATTCCCTTCGACCAAGGCAACGAGCGTGAACCTCTTCGACAACATGAAGATGATGGCCATATGGGACTCATACTCGGAGTCAAGCACCAAGAACGCGCATGGGACATTCCTTTTGGTCTCGGAGGAGAGCGATGAGTTGCCACATCCTACGACATTCATCTTCGGAGGGGTTATGGCTGAGGAGGTTGAGCATGGGACTACTTCCATAACCAAGTCGGCGAAAGGAGTTGAGTTTGGAGACGTTTGCACCTACTTCGCTCTGACACCCACATATGACGAGATGCCCCAATTGCCATGTGAGGAAAGACACCACCACGTGAGTGAGATGGGTGGCCCTACTACATATGACTTTGATGCGACCGGCCGAACATCCGGCCGAACCCCGGACATTCGGTGCCCCAAGTCGGGCCGGACATCCGGCGCCTGCATGCAGCTGCGGGCCAAGAGCCCATGTAACCCCCCTCTCACCCCCACTTCGCCTAGACAATAAATAGAACTTATCCTCCATCTTCCTAGGGCTAGCAAAATGATAGCTCAGATTAGAGAGAGAGAGCTTTGCTCATCTACCTGTCTCCCATGGAGATCAAGGCCTCCATGTGAGAAGACCCCCTAGTGGTATCAAGACCCCTTATAGGGAAGATCTATCTTGGATTCAATACCTCAACTCCCTATGGGATTTGGGATGATCCTTACCATGTATCCTTGTTTCCCTTCGTTGTTCATGTACCTTGTGGATGTTATGTGGTTGTGAGTCTAGTGGATGTGTGATTGGACTTGTTCTTGATTGTTCCTCTTGTGATTTCTTCGCGTTCTTCCTTGTATTCTTTGTGTTCTTCGAGGTTTCCACCTTCAATTCATGAAAGATCACTAGCAAGGGCTTTGCCCTACATCAACGTGTATCGACCTTTATGCCTATATTACCCCAATGTCACCACGGGAATTCACAAGTTGATTACCAATACATACATCAAGTGATCTCAATAGGTCACCCCATTGTCATCACGGGTATCCACAAGCAAGACATATACATCAAGTGATATGAAATCCAAAGTATTCAATCCGATAATAAAAAGACCTAAGTGAGTAATACTAAATTCACCACAAAAGTGATAGAGGGGAAAAACTTCATATGATCCAACTATATTAACAAAGATCATGATACATCAAGGTCGTGCCAAATCAAGAACATAGAGAGAGAGAGAGAGAGAGAGAGAGAAAGATAGAGAGAGAGCGAGAGAGAGAGAGAGAGAGAGAGAGAGAGAGAGAGAGAGATAGAGATAGAGATAGAGAGAGAGAGGTCAAGCGCATAGCTACTGGCACATACCCTCAGCCCCGAGGGTGAACTTGTAATAGCCTGAGACCGACGCTCTAGATGCCTTCCATGTTTTTGTTATCACCATGTGTTTTATTTCTTTTTCGCATTCATCATCGCATCATTCGCATTGCATCAGCACTCCTGTGTTGTCATTTTTCAAGACTTGCATTCATTCGTAGTTGCCGCTTCTCCTTTTGTCTCAGTGTCCTTTCTCAGACCGATCGGGTTTTGCTTCCCTCTTATCTAGCCACATAATCTCTTTGCACAGTGCACAGACCCCTCACAACCTAGTTCGAAATGTTCGTGAACATGAACCGCTCGGTCATGACCGCTGGGTTCGGATCATCCCCGAACATCCCCATATATCTTCGGTTTCTTCATTTGACTCCCTAGCCTATTTTTCCTGATCGTCTGATCTAAATCAAAGGGACCCCAAACCTTTTTCTTTATCTATATATATAGACCACCTAGTCCAATTTCAGACCAAACTCTAAAATCTAGGCCTCCTGTACCATCCATCCCCTCAGCCGCCGCCACCTTCCTCCCTCAATTTTTGTGCCAAGCCAACTGCAACCTCCTCTCCCTCAATCCCGCAGCCTCCTCCCACCCTTCTTCAGATCCACCCAGCCACTCAGATCCAACCAATCCCCTCTAGATCGTCAGATCTTTGATCCAACGACCGCTGGTCAGCCATCATCTATCACGGCGGCCTCCCGCTCCTCTCGTTCCCGAGAGCGAGGAGCTCATGAGTTCCTGATCAAGAGCCTCCCCACCACCTCAGCAACCGACGCCGCCGCCGACCACCCCGTCCGCCTCACTGGCCAGGTCAGCAGCGCTGTCCGCGCCCCTACCTGCTCCGTTTCTTCTCTAGGTCCCTAATTTCTCTCAGATCTCTCTCTCTCCCTCTGTCTTCTGCCGACAGGAGCCATGGCTGCTGCCCTTCTGTAGAACCAACTAGTTGTCGCTCAAGTCGTCGCCGGAGCTACCTGACTCCCTGCCTCGCTTGGGAGGAGCACCTCACAGTCGCCCGCCTCCTCCCGATGATCTCAGACGCCTCAAGCCCCACCTCACTGTCGCCTTCGACCATGCCCGCGGCACCCCATGCCCTGCCGGCCAACGCTCACCCAGTGCCACCTTCGGCGACCACGCAGATCACGCCATCGCTCCTCCTCTGCTCCTTCTTTCCTTTCTTCCCTTCCTTGCTTTTCCTCCCAACCTCACCTTGTTTTTCCTCTCTCTTTTCTTCCATGGACACAGAGGACCATGGCCCTGTTCGAACCAGAGCTTTCCCTCACACGTGTCCTCGTCGGATGTTGCCGGCGCCACCACATCTCGACGCCGGCGCGTCTCCGCGACCGGATTTCGACCAGCCGGGCTTCCCCTGCACCCCCACTAAACTTCACGTCCCCATGCTCGAGCAGGAGCATGAGCCCCTGCATCCTCGCTCGCTTCGTCCAACTGTGTTGACCAGCTCCTCAGGTCCCGTGCACCCCTTGCCTCATCAGATTGCTTGGGCCGCCTCCTCGTGCATGTGGCCTGCAAGCCATGCTGGCCCAGTTCGCTTCCCGCATCTGCCCGCCAGCCCGTTGAGCAGCCATGGCCCAACCGCTGTCCTGCCGGCCTTCATTTCCACCGCCATGGGCTGAGCCCCTCTGGTGAGGCCTAGTCCACATCATATTTGTTCCATGTAGTGTTTTTTTTCATTTGGCAAATTTCTGTATTACCCGTCGAAAACCAGTTTTATAGAACCCCTGAGGGAGTCCTGGATTAGGGGTATCCGGACAGCCGGACTGTGTACAACGTTCGGACTATTGAAGCGTGAAGATACAAGACTCAACACTTCGGCCCGTGTCAGGATGTGACTCTCCTTTGCGTGGAAGGCAAGCTTGGCGATCCGGATATTGTGTTTCCTTTCTTGTAACCGACTCCATGTAAACCCTAGCCCTCTCCGATGTCTATATAAACCGGAGAGGTTGGTCCTTAGAAGGCCGATCACAATTACAATCATACCATCATAGGCTAGCTCTTAGGGTTTAGCCTCTACGATCTCGTGGTAGATCTACTCTTGTACTACCCATATCATCAATATTAATCAAGCAGGAAGTAGGGTTTTACCTCCATCGAGAGGGCCCGAACCTGGGTAAACATCTATGTCCCTTGCTTCCTGTTATCCGCCTTGACGCACAGATCGGGACCCCCTAACCGAGATCCGCCGGTTTTGACATCGATATTGGTGCTTTCATTGAGAGTTCCTCTGTGTCGTCGCTGTCAGGCTCGATGGCTCCTTCAATCATCATCAACGACGCTGTCCAGGGCGAGACTTTCCTCCCTGGACAGATCTTCGTGTTCGGCTTGACCGCCTGGCCAACTCGCTTGGCCATCTGGAGCAGATCGACAACTACGCCCCTGGCCACCAGATCAGGTTCGGAAACCTGAACTACACGACGGACATCCGCGGAGACTTGATCTTCGATGGATTGGGGCCTATGCCAGGAGCATCGGACAGTCACGACGAGCACGGCTTAGACCTGCCGTCGGACGAAGCTTGGGGTATCACCCCCGTAGTATCCCCGGACCTAGCTCATGAGCAGGCTGCGCTGCCTGAGGACGGAGGGATGGACCCCGCCCCATAGGTCGCACACTCATCGGCGGTGGAGCCGAACACGGGTCTTACCTCTGCGGTGGCTCAGCGACTCAACCCCGGATTCAGATCCGGACGTTGGTTCCAAATCACAGACTCCCGAGCCCGTCGGGCCAGATGGGCTCCAGAATGGAGTTCACCGCTGCGGATATCTTCCAAAGACTCGCCCTTTGGCGACATGCTGGACTCATTAAAGTCTCTCTCTTTGTCGAGGCTCTTCACGAACTATGTCCGCTCGAGTGGGAGGCAGGCGATGAAGGAATTCGTTGCCCACCCACCACCCACTTCATTGCCACGGTCGATGATTTAACCGAGGTACCGAACTTCGACTCCGAAGGCATCGACGGTATGGACGGCGATGCAGGAGAAGAACATGAACCACCACTCACTGGGCGGTGGACAACCACCTCTTCTTATGATATATATATATGGTGGACACTCCGAAGGAAACAAATGGCGATGAGGCAACGAAGGATAAAACCTCGTGGAAAAAGCAAAGAATGGGCGCCATTGGCGCCACTCCAAGCCCCGCCACAACAATACCGCCCAGAGACGAAAACAATCCGAATGGTGCCGAAGAAGAATACAACCTCGATCAGCCCGCCTTGACGAAATTTGAATAGGAGGATGAGTAGGTCAGCCCAGAAGAACAGGCGATGGACGAATACCCGGAGGAGTACAGCTACATGCCCCCCTCCGAAGACGATATTAGCCTCGGCAACGATGAGTTCGGCGTGCTTGAGGATCCCGTAGAGCAGGAGCGCTTCAAGCGTCGGCTTATATCCACTGCGAGGAGCCTGAAAAAGAAGCAACATCAACTCCAAGCTGATCAAGACCTCGCAGACGGATGGATGGATCAAGTCCCGAAGCCGAGGAATACAGACTCGAGCACCATACGGCTGACCGGCCACCTCGTGGCCGGGATAATACGGCAAACCAGTCCCCATACCAGCCAACACCCCCATGCTAACATACCACGGCCCGGACCGACAAAACATGACAGCCAAGATCGATCTACGGATCGCGGGGGCGCGCCTCGGCACGCATTTACGACGGCCACGCCGGATACACCTTCAACAAGTCCGCCGGGCCAAATATAGCCACCCGAGCAATTCGACTGCGTAGCCACATAGCCCGCATGCAGGTGCCGCGCATCCCCTCTGCTTCACTGACGAAGTAATGGATCGTGAATTCCCAGAAGGGTTCAAACCCGTAAACATCGAATCATACGATGGCACAACAGACCCCGCAGTATGGATCGAAGATTTTCTTCTCCACATTCACATGGCCCGCAGAGACGATCTACACGCCATTAAGTATCTTCCCCTTAAGCTCAAAGGACCAGCCCGACACTGGCTAAACAGCCTGCCAGAAAATTCCATTGGCAGTTGGGAAAACCTGGAAGACGCATTCCTCGACAACTTCCAGGGCACATATGTGCGACCACCGACGCCGATGACTTGAGCCACATTACTCAACAGCCCGGAGAGTCAGCCAGGAAATTCTGGACTCGGTTCCTAACTAAAAAGAACCAAATAGTTGACTGTCCGGACGCCGAAGCCCTGGCGGCTTTTAAGCATAATATTCGTGATGAGTGGCTCGCTCGACACCTCGGCCAGGAAAAACCCAAGTCCATGGCAGCTCTCACAACACTAATGACCCGCTTTTGCGCGGGCGAGGACAGTTGGTTGGCTCAAAACAGCACTACGCCACATTCTGGCAATTCGGATGGCCGCGACAATAACGACAAGCCACGTCGTAACAGACATAAGCGACGGAACAACGGCGACAAAGATCAAGACACGATACCAACGCCGGATTCAGCGGATCCAAGCCCGTCAGCGGAAGAAGCCGTTCAAAAGAAATAATCGAGGACCGTCGATGCGGACCGCATCTTTGAGCGCTGTGCCAAATTCATGGCACCCCGGACAAGCCAGCCAACCACACCAATAGAGATTGCTGGGTATTCAAACAATTCGGCAAGATAAACGCCGAAGACAAGGACAAGGGGCTGCACAGCGACGATGACGAGGAGCCCCGACGTCCGAACACGGGGGATGTAAGAAATTTCCCCGGTGAAAACGGTCAACATGATCTACGCCACGCACATCCCCAAGCGGAACGGAAGCGGGCACTAAGGCGTCTATGCGATGGAGCCGATCGCCGCCAAATTCAACCCATGGTCAGCTTGTCCGATCACCTTTGATCGTAGGGATCATCCTACTAGCATCCGTCATGGCGGCTTAGCCGCATTGGTCTTAGACCCAATCATCGACGGATTCCACCTCACGCGAGTCCTTATGGACGGCGGCAACAGCCTGAACCTGCTTTATCAGGACACAAGAAAAGAAATGGCCATTGACCCTTCAAGGATCAAGCCCACTAAAACCACCTTTAAGGGTGTAATTCCTGGAGTAGAGGCCCGCTGTACGGGCTCTATAACACTGGAAGTGGTATTCGGATCCCCGGACAACTTCCAGAGCAAAGAGTTAATCTTCGACATCGTTCCTTTCCGCAGTGGTTACCACGCACTGCTCGAACGAACCACATTTGCTAGATTCAATGCGGTACCACATTATGCATACCTCAAGCTCAAGATGCCAGGACCGCGCAGGGTCATTATTGTCAACGGAAATATGGATCGCTCCCTTCGAACAGAAGAGCATACGGCAGCCCTCACGGCAGAAGTATAATGCGGCCTACTCCGACAAACCAATCCGGCGACAACTTCGAGCACAGTCAAGCGAGTCCGGAGCACCCCGCAACAGGATCATCAGGAACGCCAAGAGCGTGATTAGCAGTCCGGCCTCCGCTCAAGCCCCTGCAAAGCAGCATTAGCGCCACGCGCACACAATTACACACTCAAAATACCATGGACATAGGTGGAGGCGCATCAACGACTCAGTCAATAGTGCGGGTAACCGCCAAATACCTTCATACTCTTTCCCTCTTACCTTTCAGGACACCGCGTTGGGGCAGCATCCTCAAAAGAGCCGAATTGCCGGACTTATAGGGAAGAGACATCCAAGGAGGCAACATACGTTGTGCACGTATGAAATACCGTGGAATCTATTTACGATCATTATACCTGCTTTATCTATCCGAACACGGCCGCCTGGATAGGACATGTTAAATAGTCCTATTTTATCTCTGCTTAACGCATCCATTGTAAACGTACGCTTAAACGTATTTTTCGTCAATGGGAGATTATATATAGCGTCAGCTTATTATTCTTATTTGAGCATTTTTTTCTCTTATAAATGTTCATTTGATATTGCATCCGTACACCTTGGTGCGGTCAGTTTGCCAGGGGCTTCTCATGGCGCCCTGTAATATGGCAAATAAAGTCCGAACACTTTCAACAAAGGCGGCACCCGAACTTATAGCACTATATGCATCAGCTCGAATCATGTCTTGGGTCTACAGCTTGGGATAGCCCGACTCCCTTGTTTTGGTGCCTTACGCTCGTTATATCGGCTAAGGTAAGCGCAGGAGGACTCATCGCGATTGTGTCCCGATTCTTCCTGGACGAAAGCACCCCAGTAGAGAAAGCCGAAAACTGACCGGCATGATGTGGCGAGAGCTGGTCGCTGTTCGAGAGGTTTTAAAATCCTTAAAGATTTTCCGCTTTAGGCGATAAATCGGCTTCGTCCGATCTAGGCATGTATAGCGCCCTGATTCGGCCTTCCGGATTCTAGGGGCTTCGCCGAAATTTAAAATTGTAGACTTCTATGGCTAAGTGAAAGTTATAAAGCCGCATAGTCCGATTGCCTTGTTCGCTGCGCCGGACACCTCCTTAAGGGACCAAACATTTGGATAAAGAGTGTGCGGGTTTTCCACGAACACCCCAATACTAGTTACGCAGGGGAGGAAGCCGATTTAACGGCCTACTTTCGTAATTTTATAAACAGCCGCACAGAAGGTAATATTTTAAATAACAAAAGCGCTACATAGCGCATGTAACTTCGTCTTTAATTACAAACATGACAGAAGTGAATTCATTCCAAAATGGCGTCTTTGGTACACTCATCGGCGACGAGACGAGCACTCTTCATCCCGCCATCGTAGTACATTTCAGGATGGTGATGCGCCTTGCCCTCCGGCGGCCCGTCCTTGACCAGCCTCTCCGCATCCAGCTTGTCCCAATGCACCTTGACACGGGCAAAGGCTCGGCGGGCACCTTCGATGCAAACGGATCGCTTGATCACTTCAAGCCCCAGGCAGGCATCCACCATCCGCTTGATCAGGCCAAAGTAGCTCTTTGGGCGAGGAGCTCACCGAGCCACATCCTCGACTATGAAGTCCTTCATAGCCAGTTCGCCGCCTGTGGAGTTCGATCAACTGCTTCAGTTGGTCGCTCAGAGGCATCGGATGATCGGCCCCAGCATACTGGGACCAGAACAGCTTCTCCGTTGAGCTCCCGTCCTGGGCACGGTAGAACTCCGCAGGGTCTGAGACGCTGCATGGAAGATCTGCAAATGCCCCTGGAGAGCTCCGAATTTGAGTAAGTAAAAGAAACGCCTCCTCCACATGTTTGCTTTGCATAAAGAATTTCTTACCCGCTGCTATCTTTTGGCCTCCTGGATCTCCTGCTGTGCTTTCTCGGCTTCGGCCTTGGCATCTTTCAAATTTACAAGGGCCTTCGCAAGCTCGGCCTCCTTCATCTTCAGATCATGCTCCATGGACTCGCACTTCTTGCCGAGGTCCTCGAGCTCTTCTTCTCGCCCACTCTAGCACTTTGCTTTTTGTGCTCCTTGCATTCCAAGGCCGCTTTGTTTTCGGCCTCGGACAACGCTTTCTTCAGGGACGCCACTTCGGCGGTGGCCCCTGTTATACAGTCACGACGCTTTGGCGTTAGACTGACCAATTTTTCCTATCTTTAAATACATACGAACGGGGAATCGCTTACCTTTATTCTCCTCGAGCTGCCTCTTCATGAGGCCGAGCTCCCCCTGCGCCTACTCCAGATCCCGCTTCAGTTCGGCAACTTCGGCAGTACGGGCAGCAGCTGCAAGCAGCACAACCTGCTTATGCACACGAATATTTATTGTTAGACCCTTGCGGATTATAATTGACCCTCCTTTGGTTTTTCTTTCCGAACACCAAACAGAGTATCAGGGGCTACTACCTATCGGGTGGTAATTTTACACATACTTATTACTTACCTCAAAACCTGTCAAGAGGTCGGGTGCAAGCTTGGTTAGTCCGCTCTTGGCGATTTAAACCTTCCGAATCACCGAACTCATAAGAGTACGGTGCTCCTTATCTATGGAAGCGCCACAAACGCTTCCAGAAGAAAATCCGCGCCTTGGGCGCACCGGAAGTCCTCGGCGCGCATTTACTCGCTCTCCCCGACGAGGGCTGTCCGCCTGAGTTCGAACCATTGAAGGTTCCGGATGTTGTTCGCCGAGAGTCCGGCCTATTGTGGCTCTCATCGACACGGTCCGCGGGGACCTTGAACCCGCGTGTTCGACGTCTGGGACCCCGCCTTGGGGCATCTCCAGAGTCACCTCCCCCCGCTCGGGGAGCCTTTGGGACAACACCTCCGTGTCATCCGCGGGTTGAGGAGTAGTGGCTGTCGGAAGCGAATTGATCTCCGAATCACACAGGGATCCGGAGGAAGACACTTCGGGGTAAGCCCTGGCCGGACTGCACATATGTCCGGCGTTAAACAAAAGCTGTAGAATGAAGTTATGATGGAGTGCGGACACTTACGATCGCACCGGGGGCTTCCCACAGGCAGCCACCCTTCCTCACTATGAGCGGCCATGGCGGAGTAGTCCTAAGGGGTACCTTCCCTTCTTGGGCGCCCAGCCTCCCCTCAAGGCGGCTATTCTCTTCTTCTCCCCCCAAGTGCGGGGAGGTGGAATTTCTTCTTGATCCCCCCCGCCTCCGCAGGAGGAATCTGTCTCGTCGTCATCGGATGACAGGGGTATAACGGCCTTGCGCCGAGGGCCTTGTCCAGCCCCCTGGCCCACCTCTACGGGCCCCTCATCCTTTCCGGATGGGCGTCTTCTTCTTCTTCCTCCTCCCCTTCGTGGGAGGAGTCTGCCTCGTCATCTTCGGACGAGGCTTCTGGCACAACCTTACGCAGGAGACCCTTTCGGATCCCCGGGGCCTTCTTCTCGGCCTTCTTCTCCAGCACCTTATGCGGTCTTTGGGACCCGGCTATCTCCGTCAGGAGAGCGTCAGCTGGGCCCTCTGGCAGCGGAGCCGGACAGTAAACCTGCTCCACTGTCTCCACATAATCCCGAGGCAAATATGTATAACTACTTAAGGATCTCCCTTGAACATATTGGGAAAAACCGAGTCCAGTGGTAGTCTGAGAACTCACCTGACTAGGAGCCCGCGCGGCGTGAAGCCCGCGGTCCTCGGATGTGGGAGGAGGCACTTCAGAGGCCTTGAACAACACCTTCCATGCGCCTTGGTGCGTCATGTCATAGAGCTTCCGGAGCGTCTGGTGTTCGGCCGGGACGAACTCCCATAGATTGACTGCCCGCCTTTGACAGGGCAGGATCCGGCAAACAAGCATGACCTAGATCACGTTGACAAGCTTGATGTTCTTGTCCTTCATGCTTTTGATGCATGTCTGGAGTCCGGTCAGCTCCATGGAATCGCCCCAGGACAAGCCCTTCCTTTCCCAGGAGGTGAGCCGCATGGGGGCTCCAGACCTGAATCCAGGGGCCGCCGCCCAGTTGGCGCCGCGCGGTTCGGTGATGTAGAACCACCCTGATTGCCATACTTTTACGGTCTTTGCAAAGGAGCCGTCCAGCCAGGTGACATTAGGCATCTCGCCCACCATGGCTCCTCCACACTCCGCTTGCTGGCCGCTTACAATCTTCGGCTTCACGCAGAAGGTTTGCAACCATAGGCCGAAATGAGGTCGGATGCGGAGGAAGGCCTCACATACGACGATGAACGCCGAGATGTTGAGGACGAAATTTGGGGCTAGATCATGGAAATCTAGTCCGTAGTAGAACATGAGCCCGCGAACGAAGGGATGGAGAGGAAATCCCAGTCCACGGACGAAGTGGGCAACGAGTACGACCCTCTCGCGGGGTCCTGGGGTCGGAATGACCTGCCCGGCGTCCGGTAGCCGGTGCGCAATGTCCGCGGCCAAGTATCCGGCCGCCCGAAGGTTTGTGATGTGCTTCTCCTTGACGGTGGAAGCCACCCACTTGCCTCCTGCTCCGGACATGTTTAGCTGTCACGGAGGAGACGAGGGCTTAGTATTTGGAGCTCGAGGGGTCAAGAGTGGGCGAAGGAGGAGGAAGGCGTGGGTAAAAATGAGGAAATCTTATCCCTTTATAGAGGTGCCAAAAGCGGTACGCCTCCCCACTTGCCCGTTGGGAATTGCTTGCTTCCCAAGCGCCACGCTTGATGGCGTGGTGGGATTACCCATACCCGTATTGATGAGAATCCCGTGATAAGGGGACGCGATCTCTGCTTCGACAAGACGTGTCAAGGAAACCGCCTCGTAATATGCACTGTAGCTGGTTGTGAGAAAACGATTCGAATAACGATCCGACCGTAATAACAAGTCGCGTCATCGGAAAAAGTTGTCAGCAGATTGCATTTGTGAAATATCATTCTCCCTACGGTGGCGTATGAAGATCATCTCACAGATCCGGACACGGTCTAAGTGTTCGATGATTACTTTGGAGTATTCGAAGAAGGAACCCGCCTTGCAATGCCGAAGACAATACTGTGCGCCGGACTCATCGTCATTGAAGCCTGGTTCAGGGGCTACTGAGGGAGTCCTGGATTAGGGGGTATCCAGACAGCCGGACTGTGTACAACATCCGGACTATTGAAGCGTGAAGATACAAGACTCAAGACTTCGGCCCGTGTCCGGATGGGACTCTCCTTTGCGTGGAAGTCAAGCTTGGTGATCCGGATATTGTGTTTCCTTTCTTGTAACCGACTCCATGTAAACCCTAGCCCTCTCCGGTGTCTATATAAACCGGAGAGGTTGGTCCTTAGAAGGCCGATCACAATTACAATCATACCATCATAGGCTAGCTCTTAGGGTTTAGCTAATACGATCTCGTGGTAGATCTACTCTTGTACTACCCATATCATCAATATTAATCAAGTAGGAAGTAGGGTTTTACCTCCATCGAGAGGGCCGAACACAGGTAAACATCTGTGTCCCTTGCTTCCTGTTACCATCAGCCTTGACGCATAGATCGGGACCCCCTACCCGAGATCCGCCGGTTTTGACACCGACACCCCCCAAGTTTCATGCATTTAATAACTCCACAACCATGCATCGGAACTAAACAAACTTTATATGTAAAATGCTTATAATTTCATGTAGTTTCACAATATCCAATTTCCATCCATGTTAAAAATGTTTGTTTGCATTAATTTGCATAGATGACATGCTAAAATGGTTTATTTCATAACCAAATAACCATAGCTTCAAAATAAATAAATTATATATGTAACTTATCTAGAAAAAATGTGTAGATTAACATGGTGCACTTACTTTGCATGTTTAATAACTTCAAAACTGTGTTTTAGGAAGAGCAGTACCAAATTCGAAAATTGCATATGGGGAAGTTCCAGAATTGTTGTATGTTGTTTCTGACCTCATTTAAATTGCCTAGATAGGTAGATTAATTATGCTTCACCTCTTGCCATGTTAACCAACATTTAATATTGATGAGTACCTAAACAAAGTGAACTAAATGATTTGAACGTGGAGTTTCGTCAATATGCAACTCGTTGCATATTGAGCTTCAGTTAATTTGCAGTATTGTATGTTGCACTTTGCCATCCCATGCCTCCTTAAACCGGACATGCATCATACTTGGATGTGCATCATTCCATGATTATGCTTGTTGGTTTACCGTGTTGTTTGCTTCTTTCCGGCCGTGCTTCTTCTCGATAGTTCCTATATCGTTGCGAGTATGAGGATTCATTCGACTACGCCCGTTCGTCTTCTTCATGGATTTGATCTTCTTCCTAGCGGGATTCCATGCAAGATGACCATTACCTTGGATATCACTACTATCTTTCCTTGCTACTTGTCTCAATGCTATCTCTATGTCTCACTACCTACCACTTGTTTGTCAAGCCTCCCAATATGCCATGATAAGCCTCTAACCTCCATCATCCTGGCAAAGAGTTGATTGGCTATGTTACCGCTTTGCTCAGCCCCTCTTATAGTGTTGCTAGTTGCAGTTTGTTCCATGTTGGGACATGGATATCATGGGATATCACAATATCTCTTATTTTATTAATGCATCTATATACTTGGTAAAGGGTGAAAGGATCGACCTTTTCCTTGGTGTTTTGTTCCACTCCTGCCGCCCTAGTTTCTGTCATACTGGTGTTATGTTCCTTGATGAGCGCTCCTAACATGTGTGGGGTTTTATGGGGACCCCCTGATCATTCGCTTAGGTTTAATTCTTCCAAAGAAGGCCCAACTTTGGTTTTACATTTGCCTAATAACAACTAAAACTTGCATAGGACTTTCTGGACCCCGTGGATAATTAATCAACAAATCGGGCCAGTGCTCCTAATGAGTGTTGGCCCACCTACCTAGCAGTCGGCGGTGCCACCTTGGGGAAATTCAAGGTCACTTGGCTATCATCCACTTTGCATAGACGGTTGTGTCCTAAGAACGAGATACGTGTGGCTCTTATCAGGGTGATGACACACCGGGTGGTCTTGCTGGTTTAGTTGTATCGTTGATGAGTGACTTGTCCACCAGGATTCCTTATCGTAAGCGTCGTGTTATCATGGTGTGAGGATATTCCATCGGATGCGTGTGGTAATTTATAATGGACTACTTGGAGGACCCCTGCAGGGCTAAATCTTTTTGAGAGCGATGCCCATGGTTATATGATGACTTGGAAATTTATAATATCCGGTTGTAGAGAACTTGACACTAATTTATAATTAAAACACACCAACCGCGTGCGTAACCGTGATCGTATCTTTTCGAGGGAGTTATGGAAGAGAACATGGTGGGGTTATGTTTGCCTCATAGGTAGTTCAAGATCACTTATTGATCATTACTAGTTTGCCGCTGTTATGCATAGATTAATCTTCTTATTCTTGTACTCGTAAGTTAGCCACCATACAAATGCTTAGTGCTTGCTGCAACCTCACCACTTAACCATTCCATACCCATTAAGCTTTGCTAGTCTTGATACCCATGGTAATGGGATTATTGAGTCCTTGTGGCTCACATATTACTACAACAACAGGTGCAGGTACAGGTAAAGCGATGCTTTGATGTGAGAGCGATGCATGTTTGTTTTTGGAGTTCTCCTTCTCCTTCCTTCGGTTGGGAGCCTGAGAATAGCAAGGTGGATGCCATTCTTCTTTTTCGTTTGATTTCATCCATAGTCAGATCCTGCTCTTCTGTATGATGATTGCTATGCATTGATGTATTCATGCTGTAGCTTGTGGCGAGTGTAAGCCTTTATATGGTATTCTCATCTTTTCAGTACATGGTATGTTGTAATGATATCCACCTTGCTAAGCGCTCAAAATGTGATTCTTCCCCAATCAAGAATTCATCACGTGATCGGGATAGAATTGCACCTTGGGCGCTACAAGGTGGTATCAGAGCCTTACCTACCGTAGGAGCCCCCTTGATTGATCAAACCTTGTCGAGTCTAGAAAAAACTATGTCTAGCTATATATCGGAGAGTAGGAACTCTTTTTACTCCTTATCCCCTTCGTCGCTCCTGTGAGGATTTGTGACGTAGGTGTTTTGATGCTACTACTCTTCTCACTCAATTATTTTAGGATCCCATGGGTATTGTTGGAATCGTTGCTATATCAGTGCGATAGAATTCTGTCTTGGTGCCTGCTGATTGTATGGATTGGACCCGGGGTGTTGAGCTCCAAGGTTTTCTCGTCATAGTTGATATTGTTTCAGTTCTGGAATACTAGACACTACAAAGAAAAGACACATCCATGACATTATGGCCTAAATAACACTTTTTTGTCATGGTTATACACTTCTATGATGATAATTGTGACAGAAACACGTGTCATCATAGACAGTGGCGGAGCCAGCTATCTGGCAAGGCCTGGCAGCCGCCACACCTAAATTTGAAGCAACTATACTGGTACACCTAGGTGTTGGGCATGGGCATGGGCATGTGACGAGTACCTAGCTGGTGGCGATGATGTAAGACTCCACAGAATAAAAAACCCGAGTACATGCCTGATAAACGATCTAGTAGTACCTTAATTTTGGATTTTATTAGTTGTATTTGCATAACAGAAAGTAATATATATCTAATATTCTAGTTTGCTTTAGACAGTTGCATTTTACATGATTTCTCCTTTAGCTCTGCCACACCTAAAAATTATTCCTGCATTCGCCACTGATCATAGATGTGGTGGGCTCCTACTTCTATGACAAAAAATCATGACATAAATTGGTTTTTCATCCTGGGCGGGCCGGAGACGCACCTGCATGACAATCTTTGGGCCGTCTATGACAAAATCATGGTAGAAGTGAGGGCGAGGAAAATGTCGAGGAGTTCCCGGTTATGGTGGGTGGTCAAGGCCGAGCGATGCACTATGGTTTGCGCGTTTCTCTCTTGGACATATGCGTGTGTGCGCGAGGGTTTAGCTCTAACCGAACCTGAGCGAGGCATTCTCTTAATGAACCTGAGCGATTGCACTAGCTACATTACTAATCCCGAGCGATAGATCGAGGCTGTTATTGAACCCTAGCGATTCCTTCAGTACCGACTGAACCCGAGCGATTCCTTCATGTTGCTGCTAACTGAACCCGAGCGATCGATTGTTGTTGCTGCTTACTGAAGCCGACCGAGCCCCGTGTGAGACGCAGCCAGCCGGTGTTGGGTTGCCTCTCAATGAACAGTGACCATTGCTACCGAGCAGGCGATATGTAGAACGAGTCGAGATGTGGTGAGTTGAGCCGGTTGGTTGGCAATGGATGCACAGTTCCATGTGGGGGTGGGATGAACAAGACCCCGTTGTAGTAGGCGGTTGCCACTGAACAGGACCCTGAGGAGGCCGCCGCACCCCAGCTAGTTGGGGGTGGATGAACAGGACCCCGTGGAGGCTGGATGAACAGTAGTCGGTGGAGGCTGGATGAACAATAGCCTATGGATGAACAATAGCTGGCGGAGGCTGGAGGAAGTCGCGGTGGATGAACAGTAGCAGGTGGAGCCTGGAGGAAGTCGACGGTGGATGAACAGTAGCAAGTGGAGGCTGGAGGAAGTCGACGGTGGATGAACTTTAGCAGGTGGAGGCTGGAGGAAGTCGACGGTGGATGAACAGTAGCCCGTGGAGGCTGGAGCAAGGCAGTAGACAATGGATGAGTAGGACCCCGTTTCGACCTTAGGCGCTCGAAGAGAAGTCTGTTTCCTCCATTTTGCGGTACTCCAGACCCCTCCCGATCAACAGGACCCTGTTTCAACCGTAGGAACTCGAACAGAAGTCCGCTTCCTGTATGTTGTGGTACACCAGACCCTTCCTTATGAACAGGACACTGTTTTGACCGTACGCGGTCGAGCAGAAGGCCGTTTCCTCCATTCTGTGGTACGCCATACCTCGTTTCGGCTGTTTCGTCCAAGCCGGCTGGCTCCCGATGAACAGGACATATTCCAACCCAGTCGGTTGCGTCCCAATGAACACGACGCTGTTTCCTCCGTTCCGACCCAACCGGTTGGTTGCCGCTGAACATGACGCCGTCACTGTACTTGTTCGAGACTGTCACACCCTACATTTTTTAACATTTCATTTGCATTAATAAAGCATAAAAATTTGGACCAACAAAAACTTTTGCATTATTTGGCTTTTTATGTTGGAGTTGGTTTTCTCTTTGTGATTTTTCTAGTGCTCTTTAAAGTCAACACAACCTCACCTTCTATACTTAATCTCCTTGCCCCAAGCTTCTGCCCAATGATCATGCCATGTGTATAGAGCAATATAGTATTTTCTTACAAAAAATAATTTGGCCAAAAAGTATTTTCTAAAATTAGTTTTCCAAAAACAAATTGAGGTTTGCACTACAAGTACTTGATTTGAGGTGTGAAAAATCTTTCAAAAGGTATATTTGAATCCTATTAGATGTAGGACTCCCATAAACCACAAAAATATAATTTTAAAAGTTATTTTACTATTTTATTTAAAAGCTTTTTCTTAAGGCCAGAAATGGTCTTTAATAGGTAAAAATTATTTTATAGTTTTAAAAATATTTGAAAAAATCAGGGAAACTCAGTGGGCATATATTTCCCATATATAAGAGTTTCAACACATGGTCATGTTCAAAATATTGGGCAAAACCTCCCAAAACCATTTCTGCCCATTTCAAGGATTTGAAATATTTCTACAGAAATATTTTCATAAAAATCCAAGGAAAATCCAGCAAGTCACAAATGCATATAGTGATCACCTTGCAAAGCCTCATGTCAATCAAGGTCATTTTGGTTCACCAAAATGCCCCAAAACCCTCTTTGACCAGAATCAAATTTTAACAACTTTGTACTACCAACTTTCTCTCCTTGACCCCAACTTTTGTGAGCATGTTCACATGACCAAATGAGGCCACTAAACCAAGTGGTGCATCAAGGAGAAGTGATTTGCTCAACTAGATCTACACAAGTTCATTTACGCTAATTTCTAGGGTTTGCCAAAGTTTCATTAGCAAACTCTTCAAAATGAGATCATCTTCCTTTTACCTGTCATTTTGTCATGACAAACACCCACCAAGTGCCACAAGAAGTAGATTAGTACAAGTACCCCAAAACCATATCAAACACCTTCTGCATGTTAACTAAAAACCCTGTTTGGGGCTCTTCCACTAATCTCCATGAGCTCCACTTTTTACCACAACCCCTCCTAGTCCCCTTTCACCTCCAGTAACAATGGCAAATCCACACCTCAATTATTGGATGGGTAAAACCCCACTTTACCTCCCTGGACAACCCCTCTCTCCCTCTTCTTCTACCTCTCTCTTCTCCTACTGGCCACCCAGGCATCCAAGGCCATCTCCCACTTCTTTAATCCCCCTAGAGCTACCAGACACCTTTGGCCTTGACCACATTACATAGAAAATGGCCATGCCGGCCATTTGGGCGCTCTGGAGCGCGCTAAAGTGCGCTCCCGCACTGTAGCCGCCCCCTTCCAACTGCCTCCGGCCACCTCGGGCCACCCCAGTGCGCCCGACGATGTGCCTCGGCGTCCGCAGCACGCTAAGCCCTGGTCCCCCTCTTCCTTTTCCCTCCTACGGCCTCCCTCACACGCGCGCCATGGCCGCCCGAGAGCTCCAATGAGCATGCTCACACGCGCGGTGCCTCTGGCCCCTCCTGCTCCCTCTCTTCCTTCCCCTGGTCGTGGACCACCCCCACGAGCACCCCAGACACGCCCGCGCGCGCCCCCGTGACCCGTAGCAACCGCAGCAGGCTCGCCGGCGCACGGGTCCTCAGTGGACCGTCGCCCGCCTATTTAAGGGCCTCCCCGAGCTCTCCTCTCCTCACCACTCGCTCTCTGCACCACCAAATCATCCCCCTGCACCCCCAGTTCCTCTCAAGAGCTGCCCGAGCTCGAGATCAAGCTCGAGCTCCGCCGCTTTGGCTCGCCGGAGTTCGCGAGGTACAGGCCGTCCCCGGCCCTATTTCCTCTCGATCTGGAACCCCTGCAGCTCTCTGATCCTTTTCCCCTTGTTTCCCCCCTCCGTAGCTGCCGGAAACGGCCCGAACCGCCGCTGCACAAAGCCCCTCTGCCGCTGCCCGAAGCCCCTCCGCCGCGTGACCTCGTCGCCGGTGAACCAGGCCACCCCGTCGACCGATTCCACCTCCACCCGAATGGCGACTCGACGCTGAGTCCAGCCGTACCCTCGCCCGACCTCGCCGTGCCCTGCATCGACGCCGGTGAGCCCGCCGACCCTCTGTCAGTGAGTTAGGTATGACAGCGGGCCCCGTCACGCCTCTCCTCCATCGCCTCTGTCTCGGCGCCTTTGGGCCCCGCCGTCGGGTTTAAATCTAAGCAGCGCGTGCACCAGTCTTGTTGGGCACTTCGCTCTGGGCTGCTTTCTTGCTGCTGTTACAGCCCGGCGAAGAGCCCTTTTTCCTTTTCTTTTTCTGTCACTTTTCCAAAAATTCCACAGGACAAAATATTTGTCCAAATAAATTAATCCCAACTCCTAAATTCCTAAAGTATTGGAACCTATTTAATGGTGCAACTTCCATTCAAATCCAACAACCTTTTATTCACTGTAAATATTTAAATGTGATTTTAAGCATTTAAATATACCTTTGTAAATCCATTTCTCCTGTGATGCCACTCCAAATCCAAAACTAAGAATTTTTCCCTTCTTAGTTTTCACCCTAGTATTTTACAAAAATAAGTTGACATTTTTCTGAGCACTTTGAATTTTCTGTTTTTATTATTGTCTTATTTTTCCGTTATTTTCTTGCGACGTTTAAATCCCGTATTTGTGAAGTTCTTTGAAGAAGAAGGAGGAGAAGGATTTGAAGAACTTGAAGACCAAGCCAATCAAGGCAAGCAGCCCTTTGACCATGACACCCCTCTTGTTCTTCGGTACCCTTTTTCCAATTGCATGATGATGAAATATGACGATGGTAAACTTGTTGTGAGCCACCCCATGATGCATACCCCTACTCCTGACCTTACCTTGTTCATCATTGCATCGCCAAGAGACTAGTTGATGCATAATGATGCATGTGTACCATGAACTCTTCATGGTTACATTCTTTCAGAAACCCCATCGGGTGCCCCTAATGCCCTTGAGTGATGTTTAACTAAGGTCACCACTTGAGGAAGAAGTGGTGTACCGAAGGAAGCTTTTGGTGTGTGTGTAAAATGATGGATTAGATTTATGTGTGATTACCGTCCCAACCAAACATGTGCAACCACTCTACCCCTTTATGGGACGGGGCATTATTGATTACTTAGGCTGATACTAGCATGGTGCCCACATTAATAGTGAAGGGGGTGACTTGAGGTCACTCTTGGGACGGGGTCGTGCTTGGATAGGCGGCCATGATTGTTTTCACAGGGCACCGGACACACCATTGGTCCCTTCGTGTATGCGAAGTAATGTGAAAAGTGCAGAGTCCCACGATCTTTTTCTTATACACGAGGGCCGTGTATCAACGAGTGGACCCTATGCTAGTGTCGTCTAGGGAAAGGTAATGATCGGGTGCTTCCCCAGTACTTGAGGTACTCAAGGGATCGTGGATGACACGAAGCTTCACGGATCTTGTGGGTAAAGTGCGCAACCTCTGCAGAGTGTCAAACTATTCGAATAGCCGTGTCCACGGTCATGGACAGTTGGGAGGTGCTACTTAAACTATGTCCAGAAATTTTACAATCCCGATGCATGTGTGTGTGGAAAGGAACTATATGTGTCAAGGTGGTGACTTGACATGTTGAATGGCATGGAATTGATTCAAATTATATTTATGTTGATATCTGTAACCTGTTCTCAAGGTTACCCAAGTTCATTGATGCAAGTTGATAGGACATCCCAACTAGCGTGAAGCTAGGTTGCTTACTTGTCGTACAATTGCATTGTTACTTTGAACCAAATCATGGGTTGCTTGCGAGTACATTCAAAGTACTCATTGGCTTGCCACTGGTTATTTAATTGGCCAGGCATGGAAGAACAGGAGTTCGAGGAAGAATTCTTTGGTGACGATCACGCGAACTAGGACGCTTCCCAGCCAGAATGCCTGTAGGGTTAAGGCAGATGGCATGGGTTCTACGTATCGATGAAGATTTCCGCTGCTTGTGTTTCATTTGATGTTTAGCCCTTAAGGCTTTATCAATGTAAGACTTGACCATAATGGTCATAATTTGTGTAAGACGGTATGTATGGATGTAAGAATCTTGTTATTCAGCTTCTGTGTGATCAGTGAGCATTGATCTCTGGGATCATCAGTACGCGTGCATTCGGTGATCACGACTTATGAGTCGGGGTCCCCACCAGGCTGGTATCGAGCCATCCTGACTGTAGGAAGCCTTAGTTAGCATGGACGTTAGTTAGCTTGAGACCATCTAAACTTCTATTCTTTTCTAAAGCTTACCCAACCCAAGATATATTTCCCATATAGACCTCTCCCATTCAACTTTGTAGATGGATGCCGTAACCGAAGACTTCCTGACCAATGGCTTTCCCGTGCTTCTCGAGGATAGCCTCAAGAAGTGCTAGTTTCACCGAGCCCCCATTTTCACCTACCGTGAGCATTGGATCAATGACACCGAGACGGAGTATCATGTGGAAGTGATCGTGAAGGCCAATGACTCTCCAACAAGCTGGTTCTTCGAGGGACCCTAGATGGCAACACTGGTTCTTGCCGTCGAGACGGCAACCCTCAAGGCACTCACCCGCCTCCGAAACCTTCTTCCAGAGATGGAAGACGAGTTGGCAACCCGCTTCTTGCCTTATCGGAAGGAAGGTGAGGATGAGAGCAGTGCACCAGCTCCACCATTAGAAGAAGGACTGCCACTCGGATTCCAGACCTACTTCAGCCTTTGTGCCGATAGTTTGGCACAACACTTGGCCTCGGAATCAATGGAGCTCCGAAAGGAACTTCATGAGACCAAGGCACTTCTTCTCCAAGCACAAGGGAAGACGGATAGGATTAAGAAGGAAGGTGCTCCCCCTGGACAACCCGCAATCGCATACAGAGGCGGAAGACCCCCAAAGGATGGAGAAACACCACAGCAACACCGCATGAGCGCAAGGGATTACCACAAGCTCTTCACCCACCAGCAAAGCAACGCCGTGTTGAGCTCCTCCACTCCCCCACCCCTTCAAGTGAAGAGGAAAGCCAGGATGATGATAATGAGGAGGAAGACCCAGAAGAGCCAGACTACGCGACAGAGCATTCCACCACCTAGGCATCATTCACAACTTGGATATGCCCGTTAGTAACCCCTACGGTAGGATAGGTCGTGTACCCCTATGCGAAGTCGAGTCCTTGTAATGGTTCATATGAAACCATGTAGTGTTGTGTTTGCTTTTGATGTGTTTGATGGACGTCGTGCTTTCCTTCGGGAACTTGTAAGCGACTATATCACCCATTTGGACTTTAATGAATGTGTTTGGCCTTTTGGCCCTTGCATGAAAACAATTAGTGTCATACCAACCCCCTTACTAGGCGTCCCATCTATATTGCTTTCCCCATCTTTCCCAATCATGGGACCTTGACCGCTCCAACAGGATGCCTGTTGTAACACGTACCGGTACCTCTACCCAGCAGCAAGAAGCCGGAGCAGGAGCTAGTCAGGACCAAACCCAAGGACAAGATCCACCACCGCCACCACCTCCAAACATGGACATGGCTCAGCTTCTCCAAGCCTTCCGAGAGGAACGCCAAGCCAACACTGCAGCCCTCCAGATGATTGCTCAGGCTGTCAACCGCCAGCCGACGGGGAACGACAATGGACATTCCACGTTGGCGGAGTTCAAGAAGCATGCACCACCCACCTTCATCAAGACTGCTGAACCTGGATGCGCATTTAATCGGGTCCGCACCATTGAGGACCTGTTGGAACTAGTCGACTGCACTGAAGACCGTGAGAGGGTGGCATATGCTGCCCACTGTCTCGGGGGAACTGCCAGAGCTTGGTGGGATGGATTCAAGGCCATGCATGCTAAGCAAAACATCACTTGGAATGACTTCAAGGCAGAATTCTGCAAGGCCCACATTCCTTCCGGAATCATGGCCATCAAGAAGCGTGAGTTCCGAGCCCTGAAGCGAGGAAGTAGCACCGTCAAGGAGTACATGCAGAAGTTCTGTTCTCTCAAGGTATGCTCTGAGGATGTCAAGACCGATCTTTGCCAAAGGAGCGCTTCATGGAAGGCCTTAACTGGACTTCTGTACTCGCTTGTTGTGTGTGACCGCCCAACCTTTCCTGATCTGGTGAACAAGGCACTCATGCTTGAAGACAAGCGGCGTGCTTTGGATGATACCCGTAAGCGCAAGATGATCGGCAAGGGTAGCTCCAAGAACTGTGAAGCCTCGCCAAGGGCAGCCAGCCCCAAAGCCAACCAATCAGCAGCCAAGAGCTCCTGCACCCCGCACCAACTATCCACCTCAGCAGTACTCCAACCCCAGGCCAGCTTACAACAACCCCAATAACATCGGTGGAAACAATACCAACAACCCAAACCAAGTCACTTGCTCTGGATGTGGTCAGTCAGGACACATCTCAAGGGTGTGCCCCAACAAGAAGCCCGATGCTCCGTGCCCCAATGCGCAGAACCCAGGACAAGGTCGTGGAATGCCCCCAAGAAACCAAGTTCCCCGCAACCGCCCAACAATGGCAAGGTGCGTGTGAACCACGTCACTGTAGAAGAAGCTCAGGAAGACCCGGACGTCGTGCTGGGTATGTTCCTTGTCAACTCAAAGACTGCAATCGCCTTATTTGATTACGGAGCCACGCATTCATTTGTCACCCAAAAGTTTGCATTTAAAAGTGGCATGACCCCTACACCCCTGAATAACCCTATGGTGGTACAAAACCCCGGAGCAGAGATGAGAGCCAAGATAGGATGTAAAGGAGTCGGGATTGTCATTAATGGGGTAGATTTCCTAGCAGACCTTATCATCCTAAGATCACAAGGCTTGGATGTGATCTTGGGAATGGATTGGCTCAGCAAGCACCAAGGCTTGTTAGATTGTGCCAATCGAATTGTCACGGTGACCAATGACCAAGGAGTCGAAGTTAAGTTTGCTTCCAACCCCTCCTCTGCTCAAGCCACCCAAGTCAACTGTCTGACTGAAATTGGATTGGAGCAAGTGCCGGTAGTATGTGAATACCCCGATGTCTTTCCTGATGAGCTGCCAGGAATGCCTCCTGACCGGGACATTGAGTTCATCATCGAGCTCATGCCCGGAGCAGGACCCATCTATAAGAAGCCTTATAGAATGGGATCGGAAGAGTTAGCAGAGCTGAAGAAGCAACTGGAAGAGCAGTTGAGGAAGGGATTTATCCGCCCTAGTGCCTCCCCTTGGGGATCACCTGTTCTGTTTGTGGCAAAGAAGGACAGTACCATCCGCTTGTGCATTGACTATCGCTCCCTCAATGAAATTACAATCAAGAACAAGTATCCACTTCCCAAGATTGAAGATCTGTTTGATCAACTCAATGGGGCCAAGGTGTTCTCCAAGATCGACCTCAGATCTGGGTACTACCAGGTGAAAATCAGACCCCAAGATATTCCGAAGACGACATTTGTAACCAGATATGGCCTATATGAGTGCACGGTCATGTCCTTTGGATTGACCAATGCCCCAGCTTACTTCATGTATCTCATGAATAAGGTCTTCATGGAATATTTGGACAAGTTTGTCGTTGTCTTCACTGATGACATTCTTGTCTTCTCGAAGACGGAAGTAGAGCACAAGCAACACTTGAGGATGGTCCTAGACAAGCTTCGAGAGCACCAACTGTACGCCAAGTTCAGCAAGTGCGAATTTTGGCTGCATGAGGTTGGATTCTTGGGTCATGTATTGAATGCCGAAGGGTTGTCAGTAGATCCCACCAAGATTCAAGCCGTGGATCGAATGGCAAACTCCGAGCAATGTGAAGGAAGTCGAAGCTTCCTCGGCTCGCGGGATATTACCGCAAGTTCGTTGAAGGATTCTCAAGCATTGCCCGACCTATGACCCAGCTCTTGAAGAAGGACAAGAAGTTTGAGTGGACACCAAAGTGTGAAGAGAGCTTCCAGGAGATGAAGAAGAGATTAAGCACTGCCCCAGTTCTGGCCACTCCTGATATTCACAAGGAATTTGTGATCTATTGTGATGCATCAAGAACCGGACTTGGTGGTGTCCTGATGCAAGAAGGCAGAGTCGTAGCATATCTATCTAGACAGCTACGTCCTCATGAACAGAACTATGCTACTCATGATCTTGAGTTGGTAGCTATAGTTCACGCCTTAAAGACCTGGCAACATTACCTTCTAGGGAAGCGGTGTGAGATATACACCGACCACAAGAGTTTAAAGTATATCTTCACTCAAAAGGAATTGAACATGAGGCAAAGGAGGTGGCTAGAGTTGATCAAGGACTATGACCTCGATGTCCAATACCACCACAGAAAGGCTAATGTGGTCGCAGATGCCTTAAGCAGAAAGGCTTGTTCCTTGAATGCTATGCTTAAGGGAAGGCTACCCGCCTTGTATGAAGAACTTGAAAGCTTCGGGTTGGAACTGGTTGCACCAGGATTCTTAGCCAACCTTGAAGTCAGGCCTACCCTGATGGATGATGTTAAGGAAGCTCAGAAGGGACACAAGAGTATTGAAGGCATCGAGAGGAAGATCAAGGCGGGCAAGGCCCCAATTTTCTCAGAGGATGAGCAAGGAGTTGTGTGGTTTGGGAATCGCATTTGCATGCCCAACATGATTGAGCTCAAGAATCTGATCTTGCAAGAAGCTCACGACACCTCGTACTCCATCCATCCTGGAGGAACAAAGATGTATCAAGACCTGAAGGAAAGATTTTGGTGGCACGGGATGAAAAGGGAGATTGCCACCTATGTTGCAAAGTGTGATGTATGCCAAAGGGTCAAGGCTGAACATCAGCGACCTGCTGGATTGCTCCAACCACTCAAGGTTCCCGAGTGGAAATGGGATAAAGTCGGAATGGATTTCATCACTGGGTTACCTAGGTCAAATAAGGGTCATGACTCCATCTGGGTTATAGTCGACCATTTGACCAAAGTAGCCCATTTCATTCCTGTCAAGACTACCTATGATGGCAACCAGCTGTCAACTCTATACATCGACAAAATCGTAAGTCTTCATGGTGTTCCTAAGGAGATTGTGTCAGATCGAGGAACCCAGTTTACCTCGAGGTTCTGGAAGAAGTTCCAAGAGGCCATGGGAACCAAGTTGTCTTTCAACACTGCTTTCCACCCACAGACCGGAGGCCAGACAGAGCGAGTAAATCAGTTTCTCGAAGACATGCTCCGAGCCTATGTCCTAGCATATGGGGCTAAGTGGGAAGATTGTCTTCCATTCGCTGAGTTTTCCTATAAAAATAGTTATCAATCGAGCCTCCAGATGGCACCATTTGAAGTGTTATATGGATGCAAGTGTCGCACACCCCTTAATTGGTCAGAGACCAGAGAAGGGTCAGTCTTTGGACCAGATGTTCTCCGTGAAGCAGAAGAACAAGTGCAGTTGCTCAGAGAGCGTATGAAGACCGCCAAGTCAAGACAAAAGAGCTATGCTGACACTCGTCGCCGACAGGTGAACTTCCTAGTCAGAGACCATGTGTACCTACGGGTAACCCCCCTTAAGGGAACCAAGCGTTTCCATGTTAAAGGGAAGCTCGCACCGAGATTTATTGGCCCCTTCAAGATCACCGCACAACGAGGACAAGTGGCTTATCAGTTGGAACTACCACCTGAACTATCCGATGTGCACAACGTATTCCACGTGTCACAACTCCGGAAGTGCCTCCAAGTTCCACACAAGCCTGATCTCTATAAGGATGTCAATCACCAAGCCATTGACCTTCAGCCTGATTTGACCTACCGTGAGAGGCCCATCCGGATTTTGGATGAAGCAAACCGACGTACTCGGAGCCGCACCATCAGTGGAGCAACCACACTGAAGCAGAAGCAACTTGGGAACGTGAAGACTACCTTAGATCCGAGTTTCCGTATCTCTTTAAAGCCTAGTTTGGGAATCTCGAGGACGAGATTCTTGTAAGGGGGGTAGGTCTGTCACACCCTGCATTTTGTAACATTTCATTTGCATTAATAAAGCATAAAAATTTGGACCAACAAAAACTTTTGCATTATTTGGCTTTTTATGTTGGAATTGGTTTTCTCTCTGTGATTTTTCTAGTGCTCCTTAAAGTCAACACAACCTCACCTTCTATACTTCATCTCCTTGCCCCAAGCTTCTGCCCAATGATCATGCCATGTGTATAGAGCAATATAGTATTTTCTTACAAAAAATAATTTGGCCAAAAAGTATTTTCTAAAATTAGTTTTCCAAAAACCCCTAAATTGAGGTTTGCACTACAAGTACTTGATTTGGGGTGTGAAAAATCTTTCAAAAGGTATATTTGAATCCTATTAGATGTAGGACTCCCATAAATCACAAAAATATAATTTTAAAAGTTATTTTCCTATTTTATTTAAAAGCTTTTTCTTAAGGCCAGAAATGGTCTTTAATAGGGACAAATTATTTTATAGTTTTAAAAATATTTGACAAAAATCAGGGAAACTCAGTGGGCATATATTTCCCATATATAAGAGTTTCAAAACATTGTCATGTTCAAAATATTGGACAAAACCTCCCAAAACCATTTCTATCCATTTCAAGGATTTGAAATATTTCTACAGGAAATATTTTCATAAAAATCCAAGGAAAATCCAGCAAGTCACAAATGCATATTGTGATCACATTGCAAGGCCTCATGTCAATCAAGGTCATTTTGGTTCACCAAAATGCCCCAAAACCCTCTCTGACCAGAATCAAATTTGAACAACTTTGTACTACCAACTTTCTCTCCTTGACCCCAACTTTTGTGAGCATGTTCTCATGACCAAATGAGGCCACTACACCAAGTGGTGCATCAAGGAGAAGTGATTTGCTCAACTAGATCTACACAAGTTCATTTCCGCTAATTTCTAGGGTTTCCCAAAGTTTCATTAGCAAACTCTTCAAAATAAGATCATCTTCCTTTTTCCCTGTCATTTTGTCATGATAAACACCCCTGCCAAGTGCCACAATAAGTAGATTAGTACAAGTACCCCTAAACCATATCAAACACCTTCTGCATGTTAACTAAAAACCCTGTTTGGGGCTCTTCCACTAATCTCCATGAGCTCCACTTTTTACCACAACCCCTCCTAGTCCCCTTTCACCTCCAGTAACAATGGCAAATCCACAGCTCAATTATTGGATGGGTAAAACCCCACTTTACCTCCCTGGACAGCCCCTCTCTCTCTCTTCTTCTACCTCTCTCTTCTCCTACTGGCCACCCAGGGCATCCAAGGCCATCTCCCACTTCTTTACTCCCCCCTAGAGCTACCAGACACCTTTGGCCGTGACCACATTACATAGAAAATGGCCATGCCGGCCATTTGGGCGCTCTGGGGCGCGCTATAGTGCGCTCCCGCACTGTAGCCGCCCCCTTCCAACCACCTCCGGCCACCTCGGGCCTCCACAACACGCCCGACGATGCGCCTCGGCGTCCGGAGCATGCTAAGCCCTGGTCCCCCTCTTCCTTCTCCCTCCTACGGCCTCCCTCACACGCGCGCCATGGCCGCCCGAGAGCTCCAATGAGCACGCTCACACGCGCGGCGCCTCTGGCCCCTCATGCTCCCTCTCTTCCTTCCCCTGGTCGTGGACCACCCCCACGAGCACCAGTGCACTGGCCGCCTCTCTAGCTGGGCCTGCTGCGCTGCGGCTGTTCTAGCCCAGCAGGCACAGAGCCCTTTTTCCTTTTCTTTTTCTGTCACTTTTCCAAAAATTCCACAGGACAATATTTGTCCAAATAAATGAATTCCAACTCCTAAATTCCTAAAGTATTGCAACCTATTTAATGGTGCAACTTCCATTCAAATCCAACAACCTTTTCTTCACTGTAAATATTTAAATGTGATTTTAAGCATTTAAATATACCTTTGTAAATCCATTTCTCCTATTATGCCACTCCAAATCTAAAACTAAGAATTTTTCCCTTCTTAGTTTTCACCCTAGTATTTTACAAAAATAAGTTGACATTTTTCTGAGCACTTTGACTTTTCTGTTTTTATTATTGTCTTATTTTTCCGTTATTTTCTTGCGACGCTTAGATTCCGTGTTGTGAAGTTGCTGAATAAGAAGGAGGAGAAGGATTTGAAGAACTTGAAGACCAAGCCAATCAAGGCAAGCAGCCCTTTGACCATGACACCCCTCTTGTTCTTCGGTACCATTTTTCCAATTGCATGATGATGAAATATGACGGTGCTAAACTTGTTGTGAGCCACCCCATGATGCATACCCCTACTCCTGACCTTACCTTGTTCATCATTGCATTGTCAAGAGACTAGTTGATGCATAATGATGCATGTGTACCATGAACTCTTCATGGTTACATTCTTTCGGAAACCCCATCGGGTGCCCCTAATGCCCTTGGGAGATGTTTAACTAAGGTCACCACTTGAGGAAGAAGTGGTGTATCGAAGGAAGCTTTTGTTGTGTGTGTAAAATGATGGATTAGATTTATGTGTGATTGCCGTCCCAACCAAACATGTGCAACCACTCTACCCCTTTATGGAGCGGGGCATTATTGATTACTTAGGCTGATACTAGCATGGTGCCCACATTAATAGTGACCGGGGTGACTTGAGTTCACTCTTGGGACGGGGTCGTGCTTGGATAGGCGGCCATGATTGTTTTCACAGGGCACCGGACACACCATTGGTCCCTTCGTGTATGCGAAGTAATGTGAAAAGGGCAGAGTCCCACGATCTTTTGCTTATTCATGAGGGCCGTGTATCAATGAGTGGACCATATGCTAGTGTCGTCTAGGGAAAGGTAATGATCGGGTGCTTCCCCCGAGTACTTGAGGTATCATGATCGTGGATGACACAGCTTCCCAGATCTTGTGGGTAAAGTGCGCAACCTCTGCAGAGTGTCAAACTATTCGAATAGCCATGTCCACGGTCATGGACAGTTGGGAGGTGCTACTTAAACTATGTCCAGAAATTTTACAATCCCGATGCATGTGTGTGTGGAAAGGAACTATATGTGTCAAGGTGGTGACTTGACATGTTGAATGGCATGACATTGATTC
The DNA here is from genome assembly GCA_021605145.1 of Aegilops bicornis. Classification (NCBI taxonomy): domain Eukaryota; kingdom Viridiplantae; phylum Streptophyta; class Magnoliopsida; order Poales; family Poaceae; genus Aegilops; species Aegilops bicornis. The sequence goes on along the minus strand of CM038675.1, from coordinate 422,058,010 downwards.
AAATTCTATTTATGTTGATATCTGTAACCTGTTCTCAAGGTTACCCAAGTTCATTGATGCAAGTTGATAGGACATCCCAACTAGCGTGAAGCTAGGTTGCTTACTTGTCGTACAATTGCATTGTTACTTTGAACCAAATCATGGGTTGCTTGCGTGTACATTCAAAGTACTCATTGGCTTGCCACTGGTTATTTAATTGGCCAGGCATGGAAGAACAGGAGTTCGAGGAAGAATTCTTTGGTGACGATCACGCGAACTAGGACGCTTCCCAGTCAGAATGCCTGTAGGGTTAAGGCAGATGGCATGGGTTCTACGTATCGATGAAGATTTCCGCTGCTTGTGTTTCATTTGATGTTCAGCCCTTAAGGCTTTATCAATGTAAGACTTGACCATAATGGTCATAATTTGTGTAAGACGGTATGTATGGATGTAAGACTCTTGTTATTCAGCTTCTGTGTATTCAGTGAGCATTGATCTCTGGGATCACTGTACACGTGCATTCGGTGATCACGACTTATCTGTCAGGGTCCCCACAGAGACCCCGCCCGTATGTACGTACGTAGTCATATTTACTTTCTTGCATCATGGTTGTATGTACGTGTACACGATATAGACGGGAATGCGTGAGATGCTACGTCAGTTGTTCTACTACGACATGTGTCGCTCCTTACTCGACCACGGTTCATCGCTGCAACAGAGTCCGATCGACTCCTATGTACATACACGTTCGCGACCAGGCGGTAAGGAGGCACTTCCTTCCGTGCAAAGATGTAGCTAGTGGGGGTCCCAACTGTCAGGGAGGGAACTTTTTTTCGTGAAATGTAGAGGCACTTCCGATGGGTCCCCGTTGTTAGGTGGAGGATTCATTATTTTGCGCATAATAAGGAGACACTTCCTTGCATCGGCCGTGGACCCAGCTTCCATCCTCCCCACATACAGTCCTGTTCCGACGGATGTCATTCATTGACCACATTGACCATGCCGCGCCCAGAGCACCAGGACGTTGGACGACGGCGAGGCCTAGGAAGGGAACGACCCGGAGCCGGAGAAGACTCGATAGTTGTTTTCCACATGGAGGGGAGTATGAGGGTTTACTGGTTTGTTTGCCGTCGTCGGAGAATAACAGGAAGTGTGGGTGAGTAGAGGGATGGCAGGCCAGCGATGGGAGTTGGGTGGGGCGGTTAGGCCTACACAGCAGCACAACCGACCATGGGGGGCATGAGCAGGCGGTATGGCCGGCGCTGGTTTGGGTGGCTGGAGCAAGAAGACTAGAGGTTGAAGAAGCAGCACGACCGTTGTATTTACATCCTATGATCACTGCAGCTAGAATCATTTATATTGACTACGTTGACACAAGTCTTGCGTCCATGTCAACTTAGTTGGCCCACAAGCCAGTCTCCAAATATGGTGGGGCCCAGCTAGCAGGGGGATGAATCATTTTTTGCGCGTAATAAGGAGTCACTTACTTGCGTGAGAAGATATAAATAGTGGGTCCTAGATGTCAACCGGGAAAACATTTTTTTGCAAAATATGAAGGCCCTTCCGATGGGTCCCCGCTATCAGGTGGAGGAATCAATATTTTGCGCATAAAGGAGGCACTTCCTTGCATGCAGTCATGGACCCAGCTGTCAGCCTCTCCATATACAGTCCTCTTCCAATGGATGTCGTCCGTTGACCACGCACACTAAGAGCGCCAAGGCGGTGGACGACGACGAGGTCTTGGAAGGGAACAACCCGGAGTCGGAGAAGACTCCGCAGCTGTTTCCTACATGGAGGGGAGTGCGAGGGTTTACGGGTTCGTCTGCCATCGCCAGATAATAACAGGAGGTGTGGGTGAGTAGAGGGATGGCCAGGACAACAATGGGAGTAGGGTGGGGCGGTTAGACCTGTGAGGCAGCACAACCGGCCATGAGAGGCATGAGCAGGCAGTACGGCCGACGCTAGTTTGGGCGGCTGGAGCAAGAACACTAGAGGTTGAAGAAGCATCACGACTATAGGATTTACATCCTATGGTCACTGCAGCTAGAATCGTTTATATTGGCTATGTTGAGAAAGCCCTGCGGCCGCGTCAACTTAATAAGTCAGCCTCCAAATCTGGTAGGTCCCAGCTAGCAGGGGGAGGAATCATTTTTTGCGTGTAATACGGAAGCACTTCCTTGTGTGTGAAGATATAGCTAGTGGGTTGATAATCCCCAAGTGCAGGGAATCATCGTAGCAATTCCTAAAGGTGGAAGTGATAAGTATGGAGCGTCGAACCCACAAGGAGCTAAAGGTAAGATCAATAATCTCTCAAGTCCTATCTGCCACTGATACGACTCTCACGCATAATCGAACGTTTGCTTCCAACTAGAAACGAGAAATAAAACTACGTTGTGGGTATGAAGAGGATAACTTTGCATGGTATCGAAGAGCTGAAATATAAAAGTAGGTGCTGTTATCATAAAGTTAGAATGTATTACTTAAGTATTATAAATAGCGAGTGTGGAATAATGATGGGTCGGTGTGCGGCATTATCCTAGGCAATTATTAACAAGACCGGTAGTCGTCATTGCAATTTCATATGAGGGAGAGGCATAAGCTAACATACTTTCTCTTCTTGGATCATATGCACTTATGATTGGAACTCTAGCAAGCATCCACAACTACTAAAGATCACTAAGGTAAAACCCAACCATAGCATTAACATATCAAGTCCCCTTTATCCCATACGCAACAACCCCCTTACTCGGGTTTATGCTTCTGTCACTCAAGCAACCCACTATAAGCGAATCATGAACGTATTGAAACACCCTACAACGGGAATCCCTCATGCTTGCGTGACACGGAGGGAACAATAGGACAACACCAAAATAAAACATACAACTCATACCAATCTAGATCATCAATCAACCCAAAGACAAAGGATATCTACTCAAAACATCATAGGATGGCAACACATCATTGGATCATAATATGTGGCATAATGCACCATGTTCAAGTAGGGATTACAGTGGGGTGCGGGAGAGTGGATCGCGTAAAATAGATGAGGATGGTGATGTTGATGAAGACGATCACCACGGCGATGATTCCCCTCCTGATGGCACTCCGGCGCCACCGGGAGAGAGGAGGAGAGGTTCTCCCCCTTGTGCTTCCTCCTCCATGGCCTCCCCCTAGATGGGGAGAGGTTCTCCCTCTGGTCCTTGGCCTTCATGGCGACGATGGCCCCTCCGGGATCCTCCTCCATGGCCTCTGGTGATGATGGCCCTCTCCGGCAGGGTGCCAGAGAGGGCCTAGATTGATTTCTCGTGGCTACAGAGGCTTGCGGCGGTGGAACTTTCGATCTAGGTTATTTTCTGGAGGTTTCTGTATTTATAGGAATTTTTGGCGTAGGTCTCACGTCAGGGGGGTCTCTGAGTCGTCCACGAGATAGGGGCTCACACCTAGGGGGGTGGGCGCGCCCCCACCCTCGTGGACAGCCCGAGACTCTTCTGGCTCAACTCTTTTACTCCAGGGGCTTCTTTTGGTCCATAAAAAATCATCAAAAATTGGCACGTCAATTGGACTCCGTTTGGTATTCCTTTTCTGTAAAACTCAAAAACAAGGAAAAAACAGAAACTGGCACTTGTCTCTAGGTAAATAGTTTAGTCCCAAAAGTCATATAAAATAGCATATAAATGCATATAAAACATCTAAGATGGATAATATAATAGCATGAATACTTCATAAATTATAGATACGTTGGAGACGTATCAGCATCCCCAAGCTTAATTCCTGCTCGTCCTCGAGTAGGTAAATGATAAAAGAAATAATTTATGAAGTGTGAATGCTAGCAGGTGCACAAGTTTGATCAATGATAATTTCAATCACCTTTTCTAGCATCATTATATGTCATAAAAGTAGCTCATCTCATAAAACTTTTCATGATCAAGTAACAAGCTATTCACATGTTAAAGTATAGATCATAAACTTTCTTGAAAACTAACAAACAGTGCTCTTAGTCATCAAACAATTGCGATTCATTTTATTTTCAGGAAGGGTCTATGTAAGATATTTGATTTAGCAAATGCCACATACTCAACTATCATATAGTCTTTCACAATTGCTAACACTCATGTGATATTTATGGGTTCAAAGTTTTAATCGGACACAGAGAAAGATAGGGGCTTATAGTTTTGCCTCCCAACCTTTTACCTCAAGGGTAATGTCAAGAATAATACTTTATGAAAACCTACATCCAAGTGGATATATATATATCCGGATCGCTCCAACACAAAGTGCTTGCCAAAGGAAAAAGTGTAAAAGGAAAGGTGATGATCACTGAGGGAGTCCCGGACTAGGGGGTGTCCGGATAGCCGGACTATCGTCACGGTCGGACTCCAAGACTATGAAGATACAAGATTGAAGACTTCGTCCCGTGTCCGGATGGGACTTTCCTTGGCGTGGAAGGCAAGCTTGGCGATGCGGATATGTAGATCTCCTACCATTGTAACCGACTACTGTGTAACCCTAACCTATGCGGTGTCTATATAAACCGGAGGGTTTTAGTCCATAGGACGAACAACAATCATACCATAGGCTAGCTTCTAGGGTTTAGCCTCCTTGATCTCGTGGTAGATCTACTCTTGTACTACTCATATCATCAATATTAATCAAGCAGAGTAGGGTATTACCTCCATCAAGAGGGCCCGAACCTGGGTAAAACATCATGTCCCTTATCTCCTGTTACCATCCGCCTAGACGCACAGTTCGGGACCCCCTACCCGAGATCCGCCGGTTTTGACACCGACATTGGTGCTTTCATTGAGAGTTCCTCTATGTCGTCACCGATAGGCCGGATGGCTCCTTCGATCATCAACAACGACGCGGTCCAGGGTGAGACTTTTCTCCCCGGACAGATCTTCGTGTTCGGCGGATTTGCACTACGGGCCAATTCGCTTGGCCATCTGGAGCAAATCGAAAGCTACGCCCCTGGCCATCAGGTCAGATTTGGAAGTTTGAACTATACGGCCGATATCCGTGGAGATTTGATCTTCGACGGATTCGAGCCGCAGCCAAGCGTGCCGCACTGTCTCGATGGGCATGATCTAGATCTGCAGCGAGCGATTGCCACGGAGGCCGCACGAGATCCGCTCCGACCCTTAATCCGGAGCCGGATTCCCGATCGAGGGCGAGTGGTTGGACACCGCCTCGGGGCCACAATCTCTCTGGCGATCGAGCGAACTCCATCCCTGTCCTTTGCAAAGACTCCGACTCCGGGTGCGGACTCCTCTCCGGACTCCGAACCCTCCAGCGCCCACCTTAATCGAATCCGATTGGGCGCCCGTTATGGAGTTCATCGCGGACATCTTTCAAAGACTCGCCCTTTGGCGACATTCTGAATTCACTAAAGTCTCTCTCTTTATCCGGAGAGCCCTGGCGGACTACGGTCAGAAGGTTGGGATGCGACGACGAAGAAATTCAACGCCCACCCACCACCCACTTCAGAGCCACCGCCGAAGCTTACATGACGTGCTCGATTTTGACTCCGAAGACATCGACGGTATGGACGACGATGTAGGAGACAACAATGAACCAGCGCCTATAGGATGCTGGACAACCTCATCCGATAATGTATACATGGTGGATACACCTAAAGGAAATGAAGACGAGGAACAACGGGACGCTATGAAGGATAAATCCCTCGAAAAGCAGTCAAAACGACAACGTAAACGCCGAACCAAGTCCCGCCTCCACAAAGACCCAACCATAGAGCAGGGCGAACCGGTGAACGACGAACAAGCTATCGAGCAATCGTCCGAACAAGACAACTTGGATAAACAGTCTGTCCCCGGCGAAGACAACAGTCTGGATGATCTCACGCCGGACAAACTATTGGAGCAAAATGACCTCCAGAAAAGGCTTTCGCCCATCAAGTGTAGCCTGAAAAAGCGAAGCGGAAGCTCAAAACAGCGGAAGATGCACTCAGGATCGATGGAGCAAAGTATTCAGATCACAGACAAATGCGGCGACAATCGCCCGAACAAAGAGCTACCCGAAAGAAAGCTACTTCCCGAATTGACGAGGAGGCCTTAGAGCCCCCACAATTAAAAAGTAAGAAGGCCACCCGGTCGGATGGACGACCCCACAGCAAAAGAGATGCGAATGGCGCCAAGACACAAGCCAATATGCGATCCGCATAAAGATTCAGATCAAAAGGATGGCCCAGTTAGGTCCATCTATGGGCCAAGAAAGCAGGCTCGTCAAAGCAATGCAACACGCCAAAATTCCGAAGATCACGACACACCCAAATATAGGGGCACCGCACATCCCCTATGTTTTACTGATGAGGTGCTGGATCATGAATTTCCAGCAGGATTCAAACCCGTAAACATAGAGGCATACGACGGAACAATGCACCACAGAGTTGCGGATCGAGGATTACATCCTCCACATACACATGGCTAGAGGAGATGATCTCCACGCCATAAAATACTTACCCTTAAACTCAAAGGGCCAGCTCGGCATTGGCTTAAAAGCCTCCCCGAAAATACCATTGGAAGCTGGAAGAGCTCGAGGATGCGTTTCGGGCAAAGTTTCAGGGACCTATGTCCGCCCTCCGGATGCAGACGATCTAAGTCACATAACTCAACAGCCCGGAGAGTCAGCCCGGAAATTCTGGAACAGGTTCCTTACTAAAAAGAACCAAATAGTCGACTGTCCGGACGCCGAAGCCTTAGCAACTTTCAAGCACAACGTCCGAGACGAATGGCTCGCTAGACACCTCGGCCAAGAAAAACCAAGAACAATGGCCACATTAACTAGCCTCATGACCCGCTTTTGCGCGGGAGAGGACAGCTGGCTAGCAAGATGCGCATACCATGACCCAAGTACATCCAAGTCAGGATGGAAGCGGAAACCACGGCGCAACAAGGACCAACGCCGGATTAAAGGGAACGGTCCAAAGAGCGCGGCGGTCAACGCCGGATTCAAAAGCTCACGGCAGAACAACAAAAAAATGCCCCTTAAGGACAATAGCGATGAGCTATCCAACTTCAATAAAATCTTGGACAAGATATGTCAAATCCACAGTACTCCTGGAAGGCCTGCTAACCATACCCACAAAAAATGTTGGGTCTTCAAACAGTCCGGCAGACTGAACGCCGAACACAAGGGGCTCGACACACCAAGTGAAGATGACGACGAGCACCACAAGCAGAGCCCCGGAAAACAAAAGACTTTCCCACAAGAAGTTAAAACAGTAAACTCACTTCACGTGATCAAAGGGAAAAACAGAGCGCCCACTAAAAGGCGCACCGCACACTGGTTGTCAAAGCCAATCACCTTCGACCATCAGGACTATTCCGAAAATATCCGGAACGCAGGATGGAATGCCTTGATATTGGATCCTATAATCAACGGATTCCAATTTACACAAGTCCTCATGGATGGCGGCAGTGACATAAACCAGATATATAATGACACAATCAGCAGGATGGGGATAAACCCAACCAAAATTAGACGTAGCAACAACTCCTTTAAAGGAGTAATGCCAGCCCATATGCCCATTGTACGGGCTCCATACTGCTAGAAGTTGTGTTCGGTTCATCCGACAACTTCCGTCGCGAAAGGTTAATCTTCCATGTCGCCCCGTTTAAAAGTAGCCATCAAGCACTATTGGGACGCGAAGCTTTAGCCCGCTTTAACGCAATACCGCATTACGCATCTCTAACACTTAAAATGCCCGGTCCACGCGGCATCATCTTGGAAGTATTAAGTGTTACTCGAGCACGGAAGAACGGGAGACTGCCTTGACAGCCCCACACCTATCCGGCTCCGCTAGGCAAAGAACCTGAATTGGTCATTCAAACCCCGGACATGGTTAGACGAGTCCGGCGCCTACTAGTGGCATACCCCATACAAGGGGCTGCACGCATATATCATAAGAGACACTAAAGCTCAATTTTATTCACTTCTTCGAATCGTACTCTGTTTATTTAATGTACAGTACATCTTTTGCACGATCCTTTTTCTATTGAAACTAAGTTCCTCTCTTTTTACGTATTTAACGACGTGCTACACCTGTCCGTGATACGGCACAACTGGAGACACAAAGCATACGTGCAGTGAGGGACCCTTTGCAAGGATTTTTTTCAGATTAAGACCTGCGTAAACCTTTTTTACTGTCTCTTGTTGATGTACATCCCCGGTTCCTTACTATAACCGAGGAGGAGGTGGCGTTTTGGTATTGGCCGCATCCAGAATTTTTATGCGTGCATTCGGACACGGGGCTTAGGGCATTATTCTGCCCATTTTCATAAAGACCGAATACCTTAGGGAGTATTCGGCGTCTCGAAGTTAGGCCTTATATGCATCAGCTCGAATCATGTCTTTGGTCAAATGTTGGGTTGCCCGGCTCACGTGTTTTGCTGCCTTATGTTCCATTTTCACGCTTAACGCGGCACTGTGGAGAACTATCGCGATTGTGCCCGGTTGCTCGCCGGGCGAGCACCTCGAGAGAAAGCCGAAACTGACCGTCATGATATAGCGAGAGACTGGTCAACCACTCGATGACTCCTTTGGAATGTTTAGGATTCCTTCGCATTAACGAAGCGACCGGTTTTCGATCAGCACATACGCACTCCGAATTCGGGAGAGTTTGGTGCCCCGAGGGCTATATAGTAGCCCCACCCTCGAACTCCTATGGCTAAGTGAAAGTGATAAAGCATTATAGTCCGGTTGCCTGGTTTGCTACGCTATCACCTCCTTAACAGGACCAAGACGTTGGATTAAGTGTGAAAAAGCGCTTTCTTTGCAAACACCCCCGCACTATGTGCGTGGGGCTGAAGCCAAGGACTGCCATCTTTCAGGTTATATACACATATACATAAACGGCCGCAAAGGGAGTAGTTTACTACTTGAACGCACAAGTATAAAAAGCTCTTATATTATATTGAAACATTGTTTTCACAAATCATACATGTCATTTAAACATAATATCCTTCGAAAGCACTGCGTCTCTATTAAACGAGCGCCCGGCAGACTTCTTCAAAGTAGTGCTCGGCGGTACTCGGCTTCTGTCCGAATCTTGGGATGCAACGTTGGTGGCCTTCATCTCTGCCCAGTATGTCTTGACACGGGCCAGAGCCATCCGCGCTCCCTCAATACACGCCGATCGCTTCATTGCGTCGATATGCGGTACCGCACGAAGGAACTTCTGCACTAAACCAAAATAGCTCTTAGGCTGGGGTCTGCCTGGCTTCAAGTGAGTCAAGACATGCTTCATGGCAAATCCGGACAATCGATTCAAATCGGCCCATTCGGCCAACCAATCGGTCAGCGGCAGAGGACGCTCCGGACTATGGAATTGCGACCAATATAGCTCTTCCCTTATGTGCCCCTTCTGGCCCCGGAAGTGCTCAACCGCGTCTGCAGCGCTCGCCGCCAGGTCCAGATAAGCATCCTCCGAACTCCACAACTTATCCAACTGAGCATACTTTGGATCTGTATATTTCCTCTGCAGCAGAAACGGTTTTCCAGCCGCAATTGCCCCGGCCTGACTCAGCTCCTCCTTAGCAGCTCTCAAAGCCGATCGGGCATTCTTGGATTCGCGGTGGCCTTTTTCAGCCCTCTTGTTCCGCTTTGACGTTCTTTTCAAGAACCTCGCAGCGATCGGTAGCATTCCTCAACTTTCGCCATATCGGCCATTTCCTCTTTAACCCGGCAGTGAGCAGCCCGTTAAACTTCTAGCTCTTGACGCCTTTAAAGCGGCCGCATTACTATTCTGGCTTGCTCTTTCGCTGGGCGAGCTCCGCCCACAGCTCCTCCACAAGAGCGGCACCATCTGCATTAAGCATACAAATAGTGAGACATGGGCGTCAAGCTCCCTTACCAGTGTCCGCATAGAAGTCGCATACCTTGTGACTCGTCAAACCGCTTGTTGACTAAGCGCGATGTCCGCATCCGCCTCGTCAAGTGCCGCTTTAGTTCGACATATTCATTAGTCCGGCTGGCCACGGACGCCCGCCACCTGTTTAGGAGCGGCGATATGTTATAATCGAGAATTTGATCCTCGACACGTTGTCAATTTTGACAACATACCGAGTCTCGAGAACTCTTGTCTATACAGGGCGCATTTTATATGCATAACTGTCAGAAGATACATCATTTTTGCGTACCTCAAACCCCGTCAGTAAGCTTCTGACGGCTTCATGCAAACCGCTCTCCGCGGATGCAATCCTTTCAATCACCGTACCCATTAGAGCACGGTGATCTTCTGAGATAGCCACCCGTCCGAGCAGATCCTTCAGCTCCTCCGACCGTACACCACTTGGCGCTGGACCTTTCGGCCCCGCCGGACTTGGGGGAACCCTTCGCGATGACACCTCCGGGTTGTCCGCTTTACATGAGGGTGCGACAGGTGGAGGTGTTTCGCTCTCCATCATCTCCGGAAGAAGATCCCCCGAAGACGAGCTCTGCTGAGAAGGGCCGAGGTCCGAACTACAAGGTACAATTTCGGTTATCTTCATAAATAAATACAGGGATGTTCCTTATCTACAAGACCCCTTCTTTTTACTTAAGGCTCGTTGGAGGGATGATCCCCTTGAGGAAATAGTGCGGCTGGGTTACTTCCCAGCGCCGGACTCTCCGACAAAGATTCCCTTCCCCTCTTTGAGGCCTTGACCTCCGGATCTTCCGAAGCGGTCCTCTTCTCTCCTCGAGAGACGGGACTTTTAATCCCTCCTTCCTTGATAGCCTCCTTCAGAGAGGCGCTTGCTTCCCGCTCCCTCCTTCGCCTTCTTCAAAAGGCGTGACCTTCAACATCTTGGTCAGCATGGGATCCGGCGTGGTCTCCGGGAGGGGGCCCGGATACCTTATTAACTTTGCCTTGGCTATCCACTCCTGTTCAAGAAACGGCTCCTTTAAAGGGCATATATATATGATAAATGAATGAACAACTTGTCCGGTTCTGGGACTACTTACTTGAGTATCCGGCGATTGCAGCTTAGTCCTGCGTCCTCAGTCAGGTCCGGACACTTCTCTTGTGATCCGAAGAACAGTTTATACATCTCCACGGGCATCGTGCCCATAAAATTGTGGAGAGCTCGTGGTCCCTCTGGATTGAATTCCCACAGGCGGAGGGGGCGACGTTTGCAGGGCTGAAGGCGCCGGATCAACATAACCTGTGCCACTGCAATCAGATTGATCTCCCTCTCTTGGAGGTCTCGAATACGCCCTGCAGCGAGGGAACGCCCTTGGGACGGCCCCCAGTGAGCCCCTTGTTGACCCATGACGCCACCGGCTGTGGTGGACCTGGGGAAGGCGGGAGCGCCGCCCATTTGGTGCCCCGGGAGCGGTGATATAAAACCACTCCCGTCGCCACAAACCAAGCTCCTCTTGAAAAGAGCCCCGGGCCATGGAGCATCAGCACATTTGCTTATGACCGCCCCTCCACTTTTCTGCTTGTTGCCCCCGATCATCCTTGGCTCCACCTTGAAGGTCTTGAGCCACAATCCAAAGTGGGGGGTAATATGCAGGAAGGCCTCACGCATTTACAATGAATGACGAGATATGGAGGATGGACTCCGGATTCAAGTCATGGAAATCCAGCCCATAATAAAACATGAGCCCCCGCACAAAGGGATCCGTCAGGAAGCCTAAACCCCGAAGGAATTGAGACACGAACACCACGTTCTCGCCGGGCTCAGGAGTGGGAATAACCTGCCCTGGAGCAGGTAGCCTATGCGAGATCTCGCCGGTTAGATACCTGGCGTCTCGCAGCTTTAGCACATCTTCTTCTGTGACGGAGGAAGACATCCATCGGCCATGCTGGTCGGAGCCGGACATCGTCGAAAGTCTGAAGCGCCGGAATCTGAAGCTTTGGGTGTTGGAACTCGAAGCGCGAGGCGAACTCGATGGAGGGTGTAAGAAGAAGAGGGCCTTGGTCTCATTATAAAGAGGTTGAATACCAAGAGCCCACCCCGTGGTTGATTAGGACTCGCCTTTGATAGAGGAGGCGTGCCAACGGGCACGGTTGGGTTACCCACGTCCGTATTGATGGGAATCCCGGAATAAGGGGGCACGATCTATGCTTTGATAAGGCGTGCCAGGGAAACCGCCTCGCTAAACGCTCTAAGGTGAAACGGTAAAAAACGATTCGTATAAAGGCCTGGCCGTGGTGTGATGTCACGCCGCGGAATATGTCAGCAGATCTGTGCAAAAGTTATTCTCTCTACGATGGAATGTGGAACTTGTTTTGCAGAGCCGGACACTATCCTGGTGTTCAAAACCTTATATGAAGTATTCGGAGGAGGAGCCCGCCTTGCAATGCCGAAGACAATATGCGCGCCGGACTCGTCGTCATTGAAGCCTGGTTCAGGGCTCTTGAGGAGTCCTGGACTAGGGGTGTCCGGATAGCGGATTATCGCCACGGCCGGACTCCAAGACTATGAAGATACAAGATTGAAGACTTCGTCCGTGTCTGGATGGGACTTTCCTTGGCGTGGAAGGCAAGCTTGGCGATGCGGATATGTAGATCTCCTACCATTGTAATGGACTCGGTAACCCTAACCTATCCGGTGTCTATATAAACCGGAGGGTTTTAGTCCATAGGACGAACAACAATCATACCATAGGCTAGCTTCTAGGGTTTAGCCTCCTTGATCTCGTGGTAGATCTAGTCTTGTATTACCCATATCATCAATATTAATCAAGCAGGAGTAGGGTATTACCTCCATCGAGAGGGCCCGAACCTGGGTAAAAACATCGTGTCCCTTGTCTCCTGTTACCATCCGCCTAGACGCACAGTTCGGGACCCCCTACCCGAGATCCGTCGGTTTTGACACCGACAATCACCATGACTCTTGTATAAGGGTAGAAGATAAAAGTAAAAGATAGGCCCTTCGCAGAGGGAAGCAGAGGTTGTCATGCGCTTTTATGGTTGGATGCACAAAATCTTAATGCAAAAGATTGTCACTTTATATTGCCGCTTGTGATAAAGACCTTTATTATGCAGTCTGTCTCTTTTATTTCTTCCCTATCACAAGTTCGTATAAAGCTTATTTTCTTCGCACTAATAGATCATACATATTTAGTGAGCAATTTTTATTGCATGCACCGATGACAACTTACTTGAAGGATCTTACTCAATCCTTAGGTAGGTATGGTGGACTCTCATGGAAAAACTGGTTTAAGGGATGTTTGAAAGCACAAGTAGTATTTCTAGTTGGTGCAAAGAATTTGGCTAGCATGAGAGGGAAAGGCAAGCCCAACATGTTGGATGATCCAAGACAATATAACGTTTTGGATATAGGAAAACACAACCCATTAAGTTGTCTTCCTTGTCCAACATCAACCTTTTAGCATGTCATGCTTTAATGAGTGCTCACAATTACAAAAGATGTCCAAGATAGTATATTTATATGTGAAATATCTCTTCCTTCAATATTCTTTCATGAATTGTTCAAGTGACCAATTCTACGTTTGCTAACTTTCAATAAGTTTACTACCTATACTTATTATGTGTGAAGTCATTACTCCCCATGTTATAAGAATATGAAACGTATATAAATTCAGATTTATGATATTCAATTCATTCAACCATTTACTCATAGGATATACTTGAAGCACGTGAGTAAATGACAAACTACCCAAAAAGATACAAGTGAAGAACACTGAGTAGTCAAATAATTAACTAGCCATGGGAGGATTCTATTTCATTCAAGATTTCAGATCCAATGATTTTATTCAAACAACAAGTAAAATTGAAAATACGCTCCAAGAAAAACACATATCATGTGACGAATAAAAATATAGCTCCGAGTAAGGCATACCGATAGTTTTGAAGACGAAAGACGGGATGCCTTCCCGGGCATCCCCAAGCTTAGGCGCTTGAGTCTTCCTTGAATATTAAATTGGGGTGCCTTGGGCATCCCCAAGCTTAGGGTCTTTCCACTCCTTATTCTCCTCATATCGATATCTCACCCAAAGCTTGAAAGCTTCAATCACACAAAACTTAACTGAACTTCGTGAGATAGGTTAGTATGATAAAGAGTAAACCATTCACTTTGGTACTGTCAAAGATAAAGTTCATAATTGTTCTCACACAATTCCTACTGCACCATACCATTTCTACAATTTATATTGAGAAATGTAAGCCATAGAAACTAGAAAACAGGCAAACTATGCAACGAAAACGGAATCTGTCAGAAACAGAACAGTCTGTAATTGTTATGACCGGCATAGGGGCTTAGCCCAGTGGGTTATGTCCCAAGTATCTCAATTAGGGGCTTGTCCCAATCATCTTATCGTATTAGGATCCTTTGCTTAGGAGTCAAGTAAACCTCTCTATATAAGGAGAGGAGATGTATCAATCTAATCAAGCAAGAAGCAATCAATATTTGCTCGGCTTCCCTTAGGGAGCCGGGAGACCTAAACCCTAGCCGCCTTGAAAGCACAAGTGCTCCCTAGGTGGTTTTGGTAATTAATTTCAACATATCTCTTGTTGGACTAACACTTTTATCTAGTATGTTTCAGACAAGTTCAACAATGGAGTGGCATGGACTAAAGGATGTGGGAACTCCTTCAAGATGCTAAGGACAAAGGATTGGCTCAAGCTTCAAGCTCAAGACTCTTCATTTTACATTTTAGTGGTCCAAGATCACATTGAGTCTATAGAAAAAGCCAATACTATCAAGGAGGGATGAGGTGTTGCTTAATGAGCCTTTTTGCTCCATGTGCTTAGTGATATGCTCCAAAACCCTTCACTACTTTCTCACATCCACATATGACCTAAACCCAAACTCAAACTCGGCCCTACCGACTCTTTCTATCCGGCGCCACCGAGTTCAGATGTCATAGCCACTGCCACAAACCCTAAGCAAATCAGTTTCACCGATAGGGATCTCGGTCTCACCGAGATGGGATTGTAATCTCTCTGTGTATGTCCATTATCAAAATCGGTCTCACCGAGTTTGTGCAATCGGTACTACCGAGATTACAATGCAAACTTTCTGGTTAACTTATTACCCAAATCGGTCTCACCGAGTTTGAGTAATTGGTCTCACCGAGTTTGCCTGACCAACTCTCTGGTAAGCTAATTACCAAAATCGGTCTCACCGAGTTTGTGTAATCGGTCTCACCGAGATTATGTTATGCCTTAACCCTAACCAAATCGGTCCTATCGAGATGCATGTCAGTCCCACCAAAAATCCTAACGGTCACTAGGTTTACTAAATCGGTCTGACCGAGTTTTATGATTCGGTCCCACCGAGTTTGGTAAATTGTGTGTAACGGTTAGATTTTGTGTGGAGGCTATATATACCCCTCCACCTCCTCTTCATTCGTGAAGAGAGCCATCGTAATGCCTACACTTCCAAAGCATCCTATTTCTCGAGAGAGAACTACCTACTCATGTGTTGAGGCCAAGATATTCCATTCCAACCATATGAATCTTGATCTCTAGCCTTCCCCAAGTTGCTTTCCACTCAAGTCTTCTTTCCACCAAATCCAATCCTATGAGAGAGAGTTGAGTGTTGGGGAGACTATCATTTGAAGCACAAGAGCAAGGAGTTCATCATCAACACACCATTTGTTACTTCTTGGAGAGTGGTGTCTCCTAGATTGGCTAGGTGTCACTTGGGAGCCTCCGACAAGATTGTGGAGTTGAACCAAGGAGTTTGTAAGGGCAAGGAGATCGCCTACTTCGTGAAGATCTACCGCTAGTGAGGCAAGTCCTTCGTGGGCGACGGCCATGGTGGGATAGACAAGGTTGCTTCTTCATGGACCCTTCATGGGTGGAGCCCTCCGTGGACTCGCGCAACCATTACCCTACGTGGGTTGAAGTCTCCATCAACGTGGATGTACGATAGCACCACCTATCGGAACCACGACAAAAAAAATCCGTGTCTCCAATTGCGTTTGAATCCTCCAAACCCTTCCCTTTACATTCTTGCAAGTTGCATGCTTTTTTTTCCGCTGCCTATATACTCTTTGCATGCCTGCTTGTTATGTATTGAGAATGTTAAACTTGTGCCTAAACTCCACTTAAACCTAAAAGAAATTAAAAACTGCAACTTTGGTACTTAGTGTCTAATCACCCCCCTCTAGACACCTCTTCTCAAGATCCTACACGCCTCCTGCCTTCGCCACCGCTGCTCCTGTCGCAAGGACGGCGCCACGCCGCCGGCCGCCGCGCACCAGCCCTCGCCCTTCCCCCTCCTTCCCCTACAACCTACGCCCTATCTCCGGTAGGGCCCTGAATCCTACCAATTTGGTATCCAGTGACTCAGGTTCGATCATGTCGTCATCAACACCCACGCCGCCGCTGCCCATCATCACCACCGCCCCGATGACCACTGCGGGTCCCCAACGCCGCCGGCCCCTATCACCTCCGCGCCGCCGGCCCCAGTCACTTCCGTGCCCCCGACAACCTCCGTCTTCACGCTGGAGGAGATGACCAGCATCCTGCGGGACCTCGTGACGGTCGTCGAGGCATCTCCACATGCCAGCCAGCACGCCACCCGCCGGCTGCGCCCCGCCTGACCACTGATGACGCACTGGCCTCTCTAGGCCGCGTCAGGCCCGAGCGGGCCGCCCCTGCTGCCGTTCCAGGCGGGCTACACCAGCGCCCCCCCGCCGTTGCTGCACCTACAATAGCCGCAGTCAGCAGCGCGCTAACGCCGTGGCCGCCGACTTCTACACCGGCTTCTGCCGCGTTTGGCCGCTACCCACAGTAGACGCATCAACCGCTACAGCTCCAGGCGCCACCTCTGCCCAGCGCCGGCCTGCCGTCCGCCGCTCCGACCAACCTGCCACTACACCAGGTCCAGTTTCCGCCCTCTCCATCGCCGTTACTGGTGTGGGCAGCTGGGTCTTTGCCATCACCGGTCTACACCACGGCTCCAGAACAGCCGACACCGTTCCTGCAGTTCGGCGGGCCATCCGGCTCCGCGGGTCCCTACCCAGAGTACTCCAACCAGGCGCCACCCGCCTCGCTGCTCCACACCTCCGAGCCCGCTCGACAGGACACTCCGACACCGACACCGCTGCGGTTCGCCAAGATCGACTTTGCCACATATGACGGCACGGAGGACCCCCTCAACTGGCTCAACCAGTGCGACCAGTTCTTTCGCGGGTAGCACACCCTCGCATTGGAGCGTACCTGGCTCGCCTCTTACCACCTCCGCGGCGCGGCACATGCGTGGTATTACGCCCTCGAGCAGGATGAGGGCGCCATGCCCCCTTGGGAGCGCTTCCGCGAGCTCTGCCTCCTTTGCTTTGGGCCTCCGGTTCGCGGGAGCCGCTTCGTGGAGCTCGGCCGCCTTCCCTTCACCTCCACGGTGCATGACTTCCCCGAACGTTTCCAGGCCTTGGCGTGCCATGCGTCGGGCGTGATGGCGCAACAGTGGGCCGACCTCTTTGTCGGTGGTCTTCCAGATCACATCCGCGTGGACGTGGAGCTTCGCGGCCCTCAGGATCTCCAGACGGCCATGTACAACGCCCGCGCGTTCGAGCGCCGCGCGGTGGCCATTCAGCAGGAATCACCATCCTGGGCCGCTAGGTCGCTACCCTTGCCGGATTCCGCACAGGGTCGGCTCAAGAAGCTTCCGCGACACCCTTGCCGCGATCAAGGCGCCGTTCCTCGGCTCACCTCAGCCGAGATACTTGAGCGTCGCCCCAAGGGTTGTGCTTCAACTGCGACGAGCCCTACACGCCCGGCCATGCCTGCCCACGACTCTTCTACCTGGAGGTTGCAGACTACATTCCGGAGGACGCCGTCGCCACCGACCTGGCCGCCCCAGCTGTCGAGAAGGCGTTTGACGCTGGTTGATCACCTCAAGGAGTTTAGCAAGCGCTTCCCCACCTTACAGCTCGAGGACGAGCTATTTGTGCAGGCGGGGAGAAGTGTTATGACCGGCATAGGGGCTTAGCCCAGTGGGTTATGGCCCAAGTATCTTAATTAGGGGCTTAGCCCAATTATCTTACCGTATTAGGATCGTTTGCTTAGGAGTCAAGTAAACCTCTCTATATAAGGAGAGGAGATGTATCAATCTAATCAAGAAAGAAGCAATCAATATTTGCTCGGCTTCCCTTAGGGAGCCGAGAGACCAAAACCCTAGCCGCCTCCTGCCTTCGCCGTCGCTGCTCCCATCGCAAGGATGGCACCACGCCGCCGGCCGCCGCACACCAGCCCTCGCCCTTCCCCCTCCTTCCCCTACAACCTACGCCCTAGATCCGGTAGGGCCCTGGCTCCTTCCAGTAATTATCTGAACAGAAACCATACTTCTGCTACTCAAAAAATTATGAAATAAATTGTTGGACATGAGGAATTTGTCTTTTAATCTTCTGCAAAAAGAATCAACTCAAAAGCACTCTTCTGTAAGAAATGACAGCTAATCTTGTGAGCGTAAAGTTTCTGTTTTTTATAGCAAGATCACATTAACTTTCACCCAAGTCTTCCCAAAGGTCTTACTTTGCACTTTATTGAAACGAAAGCTATAAAACATGATTACTACAGTAGCTTAATCATGTAAACACACAAAAACAGTACGGGTAAATATTGGGTTGTCTCCCAACAAGCGCTTTTCTTTAATGCCTTTTAGCTAGGCATGATAATTTCAATGATGCTCACATAAAAGGTAAGAATTGAAACATAAAAAGAGCATCATGAAGAATATGACTAGCACATTTAAGTCTAACCCACTTCCTATGCCTAGGTATTTTGTGAGCACACAATTTATAGGAACAAGAATCAACTAGCATAGGAAGGCAAAACAATTATAACTTCAAAACTTTAAGCACATAGAGAGGAAACTTGATATTATTACAACTCCTACAGGCATATATTCCTCCCTCATAATAACTTTCAGTAGCATCATGAATGAATTCAACAATATAACCATCACATAGAACATTCTTTTCATGATCTACAAGCATAGAAAATTTTCTACTCTCCACATAAGCAAAATTCTTCTCATTCGGCATAGTGGGATCACTAATTCCTACTGTTGACACTCTTCCAAACCCGCTTTAGGTGATAGTATTATTCATACTCCAAAATATATAAGTGAAGTTCATGGAGCATACTACAACTAATATGGACTAACCAATATCCAAGCTCAAAATATATAAGTGAAGCACACGAAGCATTCTATAAAACCATACTCAAAAGATTTAAGTGAAGCACAAAGAGCATTCTATAAGGTCATACTCAAAAGATATAAGTGAAGCACATGAATAATTCTATAAATTGATGAAGGGTCATCTCATACTATCATGGTTCTTAAATAAAAATAAAAACACAAAGGACACAAATCATGTGAACAAAACAAAAACTGAGGTATACCGATAATTGTTGAAGAAGAGAGTGGGATGCCAACCGGGGCATCCCAAGCTTAGATGCTTGAGTATCCTTTAAATATTTACTTGGGGAGACTTGGGCATCCCCAAGCTTGAACTCTTGCCTCTCTTTATTCTTCTCATATTGATAGCTCCTCGATCTTTGAACACTTCATCCACACAAAACTTTAACAAAAAATTTATGAGATCCGTTAGTATAATAAAGCAAATCACTACCTTTAGGTACTGTTGCAAACTTATTAAAAATTCATATTAGAACTTTATCTACTGTATTCCAACTTCACCATGGTTCATACCCCCCGATACTACCCATAGATTCATCAAAATAAGCGATCAACACATAGAAAACAGAATCTGTCAAAAACAGGACACTCTGAAGTAATCTGGAAGTTTAGTAAACTTCTGTAACTCCAAAAAATTCTAAAAAAATATGAAATTTAAAAAAATTTGTACAGAAGTAATATAAAAAACGTTTCAGACCTATTTGACTTTCCAGTAAAAAACGTAAATTCACGCACTACAGCCAAAGTTTCTGTTTTTGTACTGCACATAGTAAACAAGCAATCTAATCATCCTAAAACCAAAGCTTGGCACATTATTTTTATAATACAATGGATATATACAAGGGGATAATTATTTTCATATAAACTTCCGTGGAAAGATTTACATTGTTTCCATGAGCATGAACACAAGTGTTCAAGGTCGACCCTCACTTCTCCAATGCATAACCTTCCAATCACTTCTCTTATTGAAAAACTTTTTATGCATGAGAGGCAAGTAATTTTTTTTGTATTTTAATTCTTAATTTTTTTGTATGTTTCTCCCACAACTAAACAGAGAAAAAAGGAAAAACAAAATCTACTTAGTGAAGAAAGCAAACAAGCACACACGAGAATATCAACCCTATGCTATTGCTCCCGCAAGCGCCATAAAGAGCTTGATAATCCCCAAGTACAGGGAATCATCGTAGCAATTTCCAAAGGTGGAAGTGATAATTATGGAGTGTCGAACCCACAAGGAGCTAAAGGTAAGATCAATATTCTCTCAAGTCCTATCTGCCACTGATACGACTCTACGTACACCGAACATTTGCTTCCAACTAGAAACGAGAAATAAAACTACGTTGTGGGTATGAAGAGGATAACTTTGCATGGTATCGGAGAGCTAAAATATTAAAGTAGGTGCTGTTATCATAAATTTAGAATGTATTAATTAAGTATTATAAATAGCGAGTGCGGAATAATGATGGGTCGGTGTGCGGAATTATCCTAGGCAATTGTTAACAAGACCGGTAGTCGTCATTGCAATTTCATATGAGGGAGAGGCATAAGCTAACATACTTTCTTTTCTTGGATCATATGCACTTATGATTGGAACTCTAGCAACCATCCGCAACTACTAAAGATCATTAAGGTAAAACCCAACCATAGCATTAACATATCAAGTCCCCTTTATCCCATATGCAACAACCCCCTTACTCGGGTTTATGCTTCTGTCACTCAAGCAACCCACTATAAGAGAATCAGGAACGTATTGCAACACCCTACAGCAGGAATCCCTCACACTTGCGCGACATTGAGGGCACAATAGGACATCACCAAAATAAAACATACAACTCGTACCAATCTAGATCATCAATCAACCCAAAGACAAAGGATATCTACTCAAAACATCATAGGATGGAAACACATCGTTGGATCATAATATGTGGCATAAAGCACCATGTTCAAGTAGGGATTACAGCGGGATGTGGGAGAGTGGACCGCATAAAATAGATGAGGATGGTGATGATGATAGTGATGTTGATGAAGACGATCACCGCGATGATGATTCCCCTCCCGATGGCACTCCGGCGCCACCGAGAGAGAGGAGGAGAGGTTCTCCCCCTTGTGCTTCCTCCTCCATGGCCTCACCCCTAGATGAGGAGAGGTTCTCCCTCTGGTCCTTGGCCTTCATGGCGATGATGGCCCCTCCGGGATCCTCCTCCATGGCCTCCGGTGATGATGGCCCTCTCCGGCAGGGTGCCAGAGAGGGCCTAGATTGATTTCTCGTGGCTATAGAGGCTTGCGGCGGCGAAACTTCTGATCTAGATTATTTTCTGGAGGTTTCTGTATTTATAGGAATTTTTGGCGTAGGTCTCACGTCAGGGGGGTCTCCGAGTCGTCCACGAGATAGGGGCCCATGCCTTGGGGGGTGGGCGCGCCCCCACCCTCGTGGACAACCCGGGACTCTTCTGGCCCAACTCTTTTACTCTAGGGGCTTCTTTTGGTCCATAAAAAATCATCAAAAATAGGCACGTCAGGTATTCCTTTTCTGTAAAACTCAAAAACAAGGAAAAAACAGAAACTGGAACTGGGCTCTAGGTTAATAGGTTAATCCCAAAAGTCATATAAAATAGCATATAAATGCATATAAAACATCTAAGATGGATAATATAATAGCATGAATACTTCATAAATTATAGATACGTTGGAGACGTATCATGGGTCCCAGCTTTCAGCGTGGGGAACATTTTTTTGTGAAACACGGAGGCCCTTCCAGTGGGTCCCTGCTGTCAGGTGGAGGAATCAATATTTTGTGCGTAATAATGAGGCACTTCATTATGTGCGCCTGTGGACCCAACTGTCTGCCTCTCCACGTGCAGTCCTCTTTTGATGGATGCGTTCATTGACCACATTGACCACGCCGCGCAGAGAGCACCAAGGCGGTGGACGGCGGTGAGGCCTAGGAAGGGAACGCTCGGAGCTGAGGAAGACTTGATAATTGTTTCCCATGTGGAGGGGGGGGGGGTTACGAGGGTTTACTGGTTCGGCTGCAGTGTGAGGCTGCCGTTGCCGGAGAATAACAGGTGGTGTGGGTGAGTAGAGGGATGGCCAGGCCAGCGATGCGAGTAGGGTAAGGCTGTGAGGCCTGCCTAGCAGCACAGTCGGCCACGGGAGGCGGGAGCAGGCGGTACCGCCGACGCTGGTTTGGGCGGCTGGAGCAGGAAGATCTGAGACTGAAGAAGCACGATTGCTGTTGGATTGACATCTAATGGTCTCCATATTTGGTAGAGTCGATTGTTGACTAAGTTTATTTTTTGAGAAACCTTGTGTATGCATCAACTTAGTAGACCCACAAGTCAGCCTCCAAATCTGTGGCAGACAACATAAAACCCATTTGCTACTTTTTTTTAATAATTTGCAGCCCATTTGCTAATTCTTCAGAAATTTATTATAGCCCATTTTCCGCCCAGGATCACGGTCAAAAAATTCAACCTAATTATGCATATTTCGGTGGAGTCCGAACTATTTTAATCCAGAAATTTCTAGTCAGAAACAAACAAATGAGAAAACAATTAGCTTAAAATCTAATGATATTTAAAATGTAAAAATTGGAATAAAAAACAAAATTTGAAAATAACTGCGAGATTGCTTTTTTAAGGGGTAATTGCCAGTTTGCTTTTTTATATTTATAGCTCATTTGTTAATACTTATTACAACCCATTTCATATTACTTATTCGATCCCATTTTCAGAAAAATTGCAAATAAATAAATAATTGGTAGCCCAACACGACTAGACGGAGTATTGTTAAAATAAACCTAGTCTGGGCAGTTTATTATGAAGGTAGATAATTTGTGCATGAGTTGCGACGGGAGCATAAACATTCTAGTACATTGAGACGTCATTGCATGTCTATGATTAAATTGGTCCGTAAAATCTTTACACATTTTGTAATGTTTTCTGAATGTAATCAACATGATTAACCTGCCAACTTATAATGATAAACATTTATTTTGTAAGAACTTATTGATTTTCCAAATAAAATATTGTTTTTATTTTCGTAATCTAATAAGACGTGGGACAATTGAGTTGGTTTTAGGGAAAACCAGTGGTAAAAAGATCAGCACTGGGAGGGAAAACGACAATAAAAAAAATAGGGATGTAAAGGTGAAAAGGGAACTTTATGTTTTTCCAATATAATAATATATGTATATGAACTAGTGAAATTATAGGTGGAGATTAGAAAACGAAGTAGGACATGGCGTTTTTAGAGGAAAATAGAACTGGGCTGTGCATTTTCTTCAGTAAAAAAATTGCCTGCAGATGTTCTAAGAGAAAATATGTCACAACCCTAGTTTAGCCTTTGCTTGTCCTTGCATGATCATCATGTCTAAATTCTGAAATTTGAATTGAGGGAATTTTCAAATCCTCAGAAACCTTTTAAAAATAATCAACATTTAATTCCCATCAAATGAGTCCAAAGAAATGTTCGTGTTACTCTGTGAAAATATTGGTAAGAGGTAACATCCAAACCAATATTTTTGGAATCATAGAAATATTTATTTTGGGACTTTGACTTAAATCAATGAGATATATGAGTTGAATTTATTTCTGTTATATAAGAAATAGAGTTCAAATATTTTTGTAAGTTGCCTGTGACCTTGGACTAGTTCTTGAGCTCACATAACAATTTACAGAAAGTTCAAAAAATGATTTGATGTTTTAAATCAAATCAAAACCAATTGCAGAAAATAGGAAACATTAATAAATAGAAAAACAAGAGAGAGAGACAGAGAGAGAGAGAGAACCTACCTGGGCCACTTACCTGGCGGCCCATCTGCACTGCCCAGGTGGACCGGCGCTTCAAATATCGTCCCCACCAGCGCCAGAGGACGTTGGTCGCGCCCGGCCTGCGACGCGACACGCGCCCCGGCCACCTCCTGCTTGCCACTTCTCCCTGGACGTCCCCCGAGACGCCACACGCTCCCCTCGACCCCTCCCGCTCTCCCCCGTGCTCATCCCCTCCCCTAGACCTCTCTCTCTCACCTACCCGAACGGGTTCTTCGCCGCCGCTCGCCACCACCGCCTCCCCCACGCCTCGCTGACGCGCCCAGAAGCTCCGCCACTTCTTTCTCGACCGCCTCACCGAGCCACGCCCATTGGAGGCCCGAACGTCTTCACCGAGCTCGTCTTCGACCTCCTGACGACGAGATCGCCTCCGCTGCCCCGCTCGCTTCTGACCTCCCCCGAGCCTGCTGAGCAGCTCGCCGCACCCACCGTGAGCCCCTGCTCCTGCTCCCCCTCTCCATTTTTGACCTCATGCGCCATAGCCGTCGCCTTGCCTACAACCGAACGCGCCGCCGCCCGCGCTCGTCTCTTGTGATGCTCCGGTGACCATTTGGTCCCGGGCATGCGCCCATCGAACTCACCGCACCACGTAGACGCCATAGGTGCTAAACTCACATCGCCACGGCCACCGCAACCGCGTCCCTGCTCGCGCCCGAACTCCCGGTGGGTCAGAACCGAAGCTCGCCGTTGACTCCGGCCACCCCAGGCCCGGAGACCACCACCATCCGACGCGCCATCGCACCAGCTCTCCGTAGGGCCAAAGGGCACACCGAACGGTGCACCGTAGGCGAAACCCGAGCCCCTCCAGTGTGCCTCCGCCGCATTATTGGTCGCTGCCGGCGTAACTCCGGTGACGCTGACGTGGCACTGTCATTAGCCACTAATGACCCAGCTAACTAACCCCCTCTCTCACTGACTATGGGCCCCATGCCTTAATTAACCCTGGGATTTATTCCCTGTTTAGTTTAGGTTAATATAGCCGGCCCCACATGTCATTTTGACCATGCCACGTCAACGTTGACCCGGACCCTCTTGGCCAGCCTCATCCACATACTGTTACCTTTGAAGTGTAGGACCCACTGGTCAGGTTTGACCTAGACCGTCCCAGATGACTTGCTGACATCAGCCTTGTGCAATGCTGATGCAGTAAAGCATTTTCTGGATTTAAGTTTATTCAGGAAATACCAGAAAATGCTATAAACTTCAAAAAAATCATAGAAATTAATCTGTAACTCCAAATGAAAAGATTTATATATGAAAAATGATCAGAAAAATCCAATCTATCCATCTATCCATTTTCATGCATGTTTAAACAACTTAACCTTGATGTTTAGATCAAAACATGATAATGCACTTTATAAGTTCTTAGTTTGAATTTGAATTTGGACCTTTGGTTCAAATCAACTCAAACCCTTCTGTTCTTAGCTGCATCAGCTCAAATCACAGCATATTGACATGTCATAATCATGCAGCATATTGTGCATTGCATTGATTGTGTTCTTTCTGTGTTTGCCGGTGGTTATTCCCCCTCGGTAGACGTATGCTCCGACGATAAGTTCGATGACACTGATGAAGAGCTATATCATCTTCAGAAGTGCCAGGCAAGCAAAACCCCCTTGTTCATTCTGATACAATCCCACTCTCTCGCTCCTGCTCTCTTTTACTGCATTAGGACAACAACGATTCATTTGTTACATGCTGTGGTAGTTGAACCCTTTCCTCTGCATGACCTGTCATTGCCACAGTAAATAGATGAAACCCACTAGCATGAGTAGGAGTTGTTTGATCCCTGATGTGCTTACTTATTCATGCTTGTTTGTCATGCCTGCTACTGCTTAGAGTTGAGTCAGGTCCGATTCATCGGGGATGAATTGGAAGTGTGTGAGATAAGTGTGTGAACACGATTTGGTAAAGATAGCGGTGAGAGGCCATGTAGGAGTACATGGTGGGTTGTCTCATTGAAACCGTTCTCAGGAACTGAGTTCTGTGTTTGTGATCCCTGAATAGCTACTAACACGTGTTGGGCCCGAGATCAATGGACCCTCTCGACTTATTAATCGCCTTGATCTCTGTCCAGGAGTTGCAACTAGTTTCTGGTGTTTGTAGGATATGTGTTGGAGGCCGTGCATAGCGCTGACCCTAGGGGTGGGCTATGATGCGGTAGATACACCGTGGCACGGTGTACCAGGCGCCCATTTGGTGTCTCAGGAACCCTGCACACATCGTTTGGGGCTGTGAGCGAAACCCCGGCCGGATCTCCTTGCGGATGGAACCCGAATAGGTGATAAACCTGGACTATAGACTTGTGTGGTTAGTCAGGTCGTGGCCGACACCCTCGCTGGGCTTCCGCTTGAAGGTTGTCGAGTACATGTCGTGTAAATGGCGATAAGTGGTGAAAGCGTGTGCGAAGAAGTACACCCCTGCAGGGTTATAAATGATCTATTCAAATAGCCGTGTCCGCGGTAAAGGACTTATGGGTTGCCTATAACAGTTCATAGACAATTGAAAGTGGATACTCTAAAATATTGTGTGTATGATTGAAATGCTTGGTATGTGTGGGATCCGACAACCTAGTTGTTTATCCTTGGTAGCCTCTCTTATGGGGAAATGTAGTCTTGTGCTTCCATCAGCCATAGTAGTCTGCTACAGCCCAGTTCATCCGGAGTCCTGCTAGCCCAAAGACTACCGCCTCCTAACACTTGACCGGGCCGACATGTGATTCACTTTGTTCTGTGTCCGTCCCTTCGAGGAAATGTCATGCGATGACATCCAGAGTCCGCCTAGCTCACATACCGGTTCACCGGAGTCCTGTTAGCCCAAAGGTTACAGCCTCGGATTAGCACGCCATCGACCGACATGCTCGATGTTGATTCATGTATGCCTGTCCCGTAAGTTAGTGCCACTTTGGGTTCACGACTAGTCATGTCGGCCGGGTTCTCTGTCATATGGATGCTAGCGACACTATCATATACGCGAGCCAAAAGGCAAAGCGCTCGGGCCATGGTAAGGCGACACCAGCAGAATACCGTGCGTGAGGCTGCAAAGTGATATGAGGTGTTACCAGCTAGATCGATGTGACTTGGAATCGGGGTCCTGACAGCTTTGGTATCAGAGCCTGACTGCCTGTAGGATTGCCAAGCCAAACTGGTCGAAGTTGAGTCTAGAAATGCTTTAGTTTTACATAGGGGAATTGATTGTGGAAGGGAACGTAAGGCTCTTTTTACTCCTTTACCTTATGCCCTTCTGATCTGAGTCAACCTCTTCTTTTCTACAGGGATTAAGAACTAGGCCTTCTCATCTATCTATTAGGATGGCGAGTTACTATGATAGAGACTTATAGGATTGTTGGTTCCAGGCCTCAATTCAGTTTCTACTACTTTTAGTATGTTGTCAGTTGAACCAGAACCTTGATATGATGATGTTAAGTGGTTACGCCACTATTTTGCAGGATGTCTCAAATCTTTTTAAGCATTTACAGCTGTTATGCTGTCCGAGTCATCCCAGGTTTCTAAATAGTCTGATGCATTTGCAAATTCCTTCCTACCTTTCCGAATTTCCTTTTGGGCCAGATTAAGCGCACTAAACGGTCTGTTGAGGTACTCTACTGCCTCGACATATAAGATGGAGCTAGTATTATGACCCTAGGCATCCTGGAAAGTCACCCAGTAATCTAGCAATGCTTTTTGTTGCTAGTGTGATGATTCTGGCCGTCATTCTCGAAAGCATCCTGTGATGCCATTTAGTAGTAGGTATTCTACTCCTGAGTTCTTGACCCAAGATTTACTCTACTTACCTCGTGTTGATAGTGTTGCTCGTACCTTTAGGATATTAGTAACCTTTGTGATAGTCCTCGAGGTTCGTGGTACATCCTTCTTCCAATTACCATGAACCATTCTTGGCAGGAGTTCTTCTGAACCAAAAGGTCACGACCAGAGTGCTCTTGATGAGTTCTCCATTCTATATTGTAAATCTGCCAGTTCTACCCTTTCCGCATGGGTTATCCGGAAGAAATGTCGAGCTTCGCTCGACATACTAATCTATGCATCCACAACTCAGAAAAACATATGTTCCTTTGAATTGTCCCTCTTTAGTTGTTTTCTGACCTCCATCTATCGATTAATAGTCAAGAGTATGCGTGCATTCGTTCATCGATGCCTACTATTCTTATGGTCCGTTGAGCTGTTCTATTTCAGAATGACTAGGAGAAACAAACTCCAGTACCTCACCCATATTTAGGATTGGGTCAAAGCAATTGTATTCCGCAGATCAAATTGCCAATCCAGCCTTTGATCTGTTCTACCCTGGGATATTACCATCTTTATATCAAGAATGTCATGGGAATTGCACACCAACTCTTAAGAATTCTTGATGCAGTAATACTTCTCGCCATCATCATTCGCTCCTTGGTTCCGTGTTGTTGCAACCGGAATACCGACAAGTGAACCATAATGTGTGAAATCAATACTCCTAGCAACTAGTTGCTTGGTAGTAAATGGACAATATTCTCATTCTTAGCGTGTTGGTTATTGAATCATCATTCTAAGATCTATTGTGGTACCTCGTCCTTATTTCCGGTGCACTCTTCGATCAATGAGTTAGGATTATTCAATCCTTCGCTTATTTGATCATATCGTCTTGCTCTGAAAAGCAAGTTTCTTCTCGAGCTTAGTAACATATCGGTGGTTCATGATGTTCTAAATATCTTCTTGGAAGTATTACCAGGTTGTCACTTGACCGCTATGTTGAGTTTGTGATCATGTTGGTTTTCCTCCAAATCTCCAGGAATCTGTGTGGGATACCCCTGAGCTAGTTGGTTAAGCCAAACAACAACTTGGAGAGTTAGAAGATAAAATCTTGTCTGAACTAGTTCATGTTAAGGGATATCTTTTGTGTGTGTGTGTGTGTGTGTGTGTGTGTGTTGAAGAAAGATGATATTTCCATCGATTGGTCCTCGTGATCAATTGTTGGATCTATTGTCTTCTCAAAACTTTGACTTGAGTATGGGCTATCGTCAAGTCAAATCAGAACCAATGATGTTCGTAATGTTGTCTTACTCGTGGTTGATCCCTCGAGCATACACCATTACATCTTTTGGTCTGACCAATGCTATCACCGTGTTCACATGATGGTGGAAGTCCAGTGATATGGAAATTTCGATGAGTTGCTGTTGAGCCCATCAACAACATTTTGTCTCCCCCATGATTCATGTTGAACATCAACCTAGTGTTGAAAACTTTGTAAGCAATGCCTTTGTGTTCCGTTCATGAAGCTTATGCTTGGATGGAAGAAGTGACTTGCTCGAATTCATGTGCATTAGATGTAAGTTGCCGCCGTGAATTCGAGAAAGTTTGTTTTTTGCTTCCTTTGGAATCATCCCAAGTCAGCCATGCCCATGCGAAGTATTATATGGTCTGATAGACTGATCATCTTCATTCCATATGTAATCCCTAGCACACCAAGCTACTGATTGATTTGTTCAAGGAAAAGAAGTTCTTAAGTGCTAATCCTTAAGGACCGAAAGGTACATGCGCATGACTTCGCTCTCCGCAATGATGGTTCCCAATCGGAACTCGGTAGTGTTGCGTTGTAAGACTACTATTGCTATCATAGTTCATCTCCCGAGAATCTCGCAACGCCATCTCATCGATTTGTGTTGCAATCTTTCATTTTTCTCTCTAGACTGGATAAGTCTGGAATATCCTAACACCAACCAGATCTGAATCTCAGGCAGATATGATGGTTGGAACATTCCCAACATCTACATTTGGTTCCCCGCTTGCACCGCCATTGTGCCAATTTCCATGGGCTGCCCTCTCGGTAATTGTTGTTTAGGATCATCTTCAAAAGTGGTCCTACGATGGGTCCCATCCATTCCCGATGATAAGCAAAATCATCCATCGCGTTGTCTTCAACAAGGTTGTCCACGTCATCCATTCGAATCCGGATATGCCATTCCTTTGAACTCCGCCAAACGATCGATTGTGATTGCCTTAGGCTGGTATAAAGAGTTTCAATGCTCTAGATATCAAAAGTAATTCTTTTTTCCATTTAAGGGAATAACTCTACGAGTCACCTCCCCCAAGGTGCCCCGTTATGGGATCATGGCAATTATTTCCTCGCCACCTTGACACCATCCACCATCTCTCTAAGCGTGGAATTGTTGCCCACCAAATCAAACCTCGTCGTTTTTTCTTCCATCCCTCTCGATGTGTTTTGTGTCTCAACTCGAGATGTCTCAACATCTCATTCCGCGAGTTGATCTTGTATAGCTCGATCTTCGAGAAGATCAATCCTAGTGGAGTTTCTTTCCGTTGTCATCGCGTGGATGAAGATCTCAAAAGCGAGGATGTCAAGATAAACCTATGCAACGAATCAACAACCTTATGAGGTGCAACCTGGATCGCGAAGATTATGTTGGTCTTGTGCCCCCTCTGTCTTCTTACCTCACGTCTTGAATCTCAGGACGAGATTCTTGTTTAGTGGGGGTGAGTTGTCACAACCCTAGTTTAGCCTTTGCTTGTCCTTGCATGATCATCATGTCTAAATTCTGAAATTTGAATCGAGGGAATTTTCAAAGCCTCAGAAACCTTTTAAAACTAATCAACATTTAATTCCCATCAAACGAGTCCAAAGAAATGTTCCTGTTACTCTGTAAAATATTGGTAAGAGGTAAAATTCAAACCAATATTTTTGGAATCACATAAATATTTATTTTGGGCCTTTGACTTAAATCAATGACATATTTGAGTTGAATTTATTTCTGCTATATAAGAAATAAAGTTCAAATATTTTTGTAAGTTGCGTGTGACCTTGGACTAGTTCCTGAGCTCACATAACAATTTACAAAAAGTTCAAAAAATGATTTGATGTTTTAAATCAAATCAAAACCAATTGCAGAAAATAGAAAACATTAATAAATAGAAAAACCAGAGAGAGAGAGAGAGAACCTACATGGGCCACTTACCTAGTGGTCCATCTGCACCGGCCCAGCTAACTAGCGCTGCCAGTCATCGTCTCCACTACACCAGGAGGACACTGGGCGCGTGACCGACGCGCCTGACCACACGCCCCGGCCACCTCCTGCTTGCCGCTTCTCAATGGACATCCCCGTAGACGCCACACGCTCCCCTCGACCCCTCCCGCTCTCCCCCGTGCTCATCCCCTCCCCTGGACCTCTCTCTCTCACCTACCCGAACGGGTTCGTCGCCGCCGCTCCCCACCACCACCTCCCCCACGCCTCGCCGACGCGCCCAGAAGCTCCGCCACTTCTTCCTCGACCGCCTCACCGAGCCACGCCCCGCCGGAGGCCCCCGAACGTCTTCACCGAGCTCGTCTTCGACCTCCTGACGACGAGATCGCCTCCGCCGCCCCGCTCGCTTCTGACCTCCCCCGAGCCCGCTGAGCAGCTCGCCGCACCCATCGTGAGCCCCTGCTCCTGCTCTCCATCTCCGTTTCCCCCTCATGCGCCGTAGCCGTCGCCTCGCCTGCAACCGAACGCGCCGCCACCCCCGCTCGTCTCGGGTGATGCTCTGGTGACCATTTGGTCCCAGGGATGTGCCCATCGAACTCACCGCACCACGTAGACGCCGTAGGTGCTAAACGCACATCGCCACGGCCACCGCAACCGCGTCCCCGCTCGCGTCCGAACTCCGGCGGCCACAACCGAGCTCGCCGCCGTTGACTCCGGCCCCCCAGGCCCGAAGACCACCACCATCCGACGCGCCATCACGCCAGCTCTCCGTAGGGCCAAAGGGTGCACCGAACGGTGCACCGTAGGCGAAACCCGAGCCCCTCCAGTGTGCCTCCGCCGAGTTTTTGGTCGCCGCCGGCGTAACTCCGGTGACGCTGACGTGGTGCTGCCATTAGCCACTAATGACCCAGCTAACTAACCCCCTCTCTCACTGACTATGGGCCCCACGCTTTAATTAACCCCGGGATTTATTACCTGTTTAGTTTAGGTTAATATAGCTGGCCCCACATGTCATTTTTACGATGCCACGTCAACATTGACCCGGACACACTGGTCAACCTCTGTCCCTGCCCTGTTACACTGACGTGCGGGACCCACTGGTCAGGTTTGACGTGGACCGTCCCAGTTGACCTGCTGACATCAGCCTTGTGCAATGCTGACGCAGTAAAGCATTTTCTGGATTTAAGTTTATTCAGGAAATTCCAGAAAATGCTTTAAACTTCAAAAAATCATGGAAATTAATCTGTAACTCCAAATGAAAAGATTTATATATGAAAAATGATCAAAAAAATACAATCTATCCATCTGTGCCATTTTCATGCATGGTTAAACAACTTAACCTTGATGTTTAGATCAAAACATGATAATGCACTTTATAAGTTCTTAGTTTGAATTTGAATTTGAACCTTTGGTTCACATCAACTCAAACCTTTCTGTTCTTAGCTGCATCAGCTCAAATCATAGCATATTGACTTGTCATGATCATGCATCATATTGTGCATTACATTGATTGTGTTCTTTTGTGTTTGCCGGTGGTTGTTCCCCCTCGGTAGACGTATGCTCTGACGATGAGTTCGATGACACTGATGAAGAGCTATATCATCTTCAAAAGTGCCAGGCAAGCAAAACCCCCTTGTTCATTCCGATACAATCCCACTCTCTCGCTCCTGCTCTCTTTTACTGCATTAGGACAACAATGATTCATCTGTCACATGCTGCGGTAGTTGAACCTTTTCCTCTGCATGACCTGTCATTGCTACAGTAAATAGATGAAACACACTAGCATGAGTAGGAGTAGTTTGAGCCCTGATGTGCCTACTCATTTATGCTTGTTTGTCATGCCTGCTACTGCTTAGAGTTGAGTCAGGTCCGATTGCTCGGGGATGAATTGGAAGTGTGTGAACATGTCCTACGGTTGAGAGCTAAGTGTGTGAACACGATTTGGTAAAGGTAGCGGTGAGAGGCCATGTAGGAGTACATGGTGGGTTGTCTCATTGAAACCTTCCTCAGGAACTGAGTTCTGTGTTTGTAATCCATGAACAGTTACTACCATGCATTCGAATGCTTAAGTGCCCCTCTCGACTTGTTAATCAACCTGATCTCTGTCCAGGAGTTGCAACTAGTTTCTGGTGTTTCTAGGTAGTGTTAGTAGTCTACCAAGTGGCACCCGATACAGGTGGGCTTGGGACAGACTAGGCACCGTGGTCGGGTATACCAAGCGCCGCCCGTTTGGTGGGCTTGGAACCTTGTATACATCGTTTGGGGCCGTGAGCGACACCCCGGCCGGATCTCCTTGCGGATGGAACCCGAATAGGCGATAAACTTGGACTAGATACTTGTGTGGTTAGTCAGGTCGTGGCCTACTCCCTTGCCAGGCTTCCGCTTGAAGGTTTCCGAGATACACGACGTGTACATGGTGTTAAGTGGCGAGAGCGTGTGTGAAGAAGTACACCCCTGAGGGTTAACATCATCTATTCGAATAGCCATGTCCGCGGTAAAGGACTTCTGGGTTGCCCGTACAGTTCATAGACAAGTGAAAGTGGATACTCTAAAACACGCAAGATAAGCGTGAGTGCTATGGATGACCTTCTCATGGGGAGACGGGAGCGGATCCATAGTGATGTATTGATTGGTGAATATGTGGACTCGTGTGCGCCACCCCAAAAGAGTTACTTGCAGACGTAGTTTAGGATAGCCACCGAGTCAAAGCTGGCTTTGCAGCTTAAACTCCACCACCCCCTTGTTGATACCGATGCATATGTAGTTAGTTCTGATGTAAGTCTTGCTGGGTACATTTGTACTCATGTTTGCTTAATTTATGTTTTTGCAGAGAGACTTCAGTCTCGCTAGTAGTTCCGCGTGGACCTCGACGTTTAGCTTGTTACCTCAGCTACGATCTTGTGCCCTCGGCAGGGTCTTGTAGATAGTCAGGCTTCTCAGCCTTTTCATTTGTAGTTATCGTACTTTCGAGACAAGTTAAGCTTCCGCTTGTGCTTGTTGCTTGTATGACTTGAATGTTGGGTCGCTGCACCCATGTTTGTAATATCTCGGCTCTTCGGAGTCTAATGAATAAATACTTTGAGTCGTAGAGTTTTGTTGTGATGCCATGTTGTATTTACACATATCGAGCGTATTGTGTGTATGATTGAAATGCTTGGTATGTGTGGGATCCGACAACCTAGTTGTCTATCCTTGGTAGCCTCTCTTATGGGGAAACATAGTCTGGTGCTTCCACTGAGCCATGGTACTCTACTACAGCCCGGTTTACCCGAGTCTTGCTAGCCCAGTTACTACTGCTCCGAAACACTTAGACTGGCTGGCATGTGATCCACTTTGTTCCTGTGTCTGTCCCTTCGGGTAAATGTCACGCGGTGACTTTCGGAGTCCTGCTAGCCTGCTACAGTTCGGGTTCCCGGAGTCCTGTTAGCCCAGTTGCTACAGCCCGGATTCACACGCTCATGACCGACACGTTAGATGCTGGTTCATGTATGCCTGTCCCTGTAAGTTAGCACCACTTTGGGTTTACGACTAGTCATGTCGGCCTGGGTTTTTTGTCATATGGATGCTAGTGTCGGATGTGGGGTTCCGGCAGACCCTTAAGGTTCAAACTCTGGGGTGCGCACGAAGATCTCTCCCCTACCGATCCACGTCCGATCGCCTTGCGAGATCTAAGCTGAAAACGATGAACAACACGAGGGACACAAGATTTATACTGGGTCGGGCCACCGTTGTGGTGTAATACCCTACTCCAGTGTGTGGTGTGGTGGATTGCCTCAATGGCTGATGATGAACAGTACAAAGGACGAACAACCTCGCGAGAGGTGTTCTTGAGCTGGTGCGATGAACTGCTTGGGTGAGTTCGATCGCCTCTCTCTCTGGCTAGGGCTCTATCAGATACCCTCTACGGTGGTGTCTAGCTCTATTTATAGAGACCCTGGTCCTCTTCCCAAATATCAAGCGGGAAGGGCACCAACAACGGCCATTTTGAAGGGGAACATCTGGTACTAGTTATCCTGACTAAAGTTGGTCTTCGACTGCCAAAAGCACTGGCGATGACGCCGTCTTGGGCTCCACGGTGACCTCCATCCTGCCGCTCCGCTGGTCTTGGTCTCGTTGCCTTTGAAATGGCAACCTTTGCTCGATGCCTCGGTACTCCATGTCCGTGCTTGCCCTTTGCACCAACGAGGAAACAAGGATCGAGCGGGCCGGGCGCCCACCGCCTCGATTGTCATGGCTTATGCGTCACGAGCACCTCGCGAGGTACCCTGCCTTGACCTCTCCGCCTCCTCGCGAGCCTGCTCGGGCGAGGCCGCCTCTGAGGAAGTCTTGTGTCGCCCACCCGCGAGGCTTGGCCCTCGCGAGGGTCTTGAGTCTTCTTGTTGATGAAGATGGGCCGTCTTGGGCCACTGGATTGAGCCGCGCCAGCAGCGAGCAGGCAAGTCTGGGGACCCCCGTTCCCAGAACGCCGACAGTAGCCCCCGGGCCCAAGGCGCGCTCGGACTTGGCTTAGCGGAGAAGCGAAGGGGCAAGTGCGGAGCGCCGCGGGCCCCATCAGCCTACGGCCTTGGGCGCCGCGTGGCGGTTGATTGGACGTGGGCGTCTCCGCTTCCCCACGCTGCCTCGGCAACCGCTCGACTTGATAAGTCCCTGCATGCTCGAATGGGTCATGATTACCTGTGATCGTGGAGGCCGATAGTTGGCCTCCTCCGGACTATAAGTATGGACAGGCGAGAGCCCCCACAGCCCACGTCGGATGGGTGTCCGGGGAGTCCTCAAGACCCTACGCGAATCATGGGCTCAAGCCGCGAGTTCGTGGGACTTGCCAAGTGCTCCATCGCCGCTGCCGAAGCCGTCAAGGGCCGAGTGGAAGCCTTGCTGGCGAAGTTTCGTGCCTTCAACACTGCGCCCAAGCGAGGCGCTGCCGGCTCCACAGCTCCAGGGAATGGAGCTGACAAGCGCGACTCCACCACGAGCGGTGGCGCGGCCCAGGGGTGATCTTCTCGCGGCCTCTTCCTGCCTTGATTCCTGCAACATGCACCATGCCTCCTGGAGGCGTTTAAATTCGCGTCTGGTACTGCGAGAACAAACTATGGTCTGTAATATTTGCTTCTGGATTTGCTAGATTTTGCGATTTCCTTCCTATTTGCTTGTGTTCTACGTCGGCAGAGCCTAGCCCCGCGCATACCTCAGCCGCCGTTAGCCTCGACCGGATCACCAGGACGGGACTAAGGAGTGAGGGGCTACATGGCAAGTTAGGCTCCTGAGTCGTGATGCTCAGGAGTCCCGCTTGACGCACAAACGGCAAATAGGGAGGGGGTAGAAGAGAGGATCTATCATTCTACATCGGCAGGGCCCGGCCCCGCGCATACCTCAACCGCCGTTAGCCTCGATCGGATCACCAGGACGGCACTAAGGAGTGAGGGGCTACGTGGCAAGTTAGGCTCCTCAGTCGCGATGCTCAGGAGTCCCCCTTGATGCGCAAACGACAAATAGGGAGGGGGTAGAAGAGAGGATCTGTCGTTCTACGTCGGCTGGGCCCGGCCCCGCGCATACCTCAACCGCCGTTAGCCTTTCGAAACTAAGGAGTGAGGGGCTACGTGACCAGTTAGGCTACTGAGTCACGATGCTCAGGAGTCCCCCTTGACGCTCAAACGAGTCTTCATACCTTGGCTCTGCCCGGGGAGGGACGCGCGACGACCAGGTCCGACGGACCTGGCTGGGTGGAATGTGCTTGGGTGTGATCCGGGTGCAGCCCCCATGTCCAGCCCCCTCGCGCGGCACTCCCGAGGGGAGGCTTTGCGATGAGGCCAGACACTGAGCTCTGGGCTCCCTCAGGTTGAGGCAGCCGTGGGCTGCCCTTAGTTGTTTACCACCAGCGCGGAGCATAGCGCTTCCATATGTGTACGGGCATAGCCGCTCCTCGGCAGTGTCGTCAGCCAGTGAGCATGGTGCTTCCAGTGCGTGGGAGGGGGCTCCCCTCGGGAGGAGCCCAGGCGTGTACAGCCCCGCCCTGAAACGTGGCCGGCACGGTAGGGCTTAAGAGAGGTGTATCTGGGCACCCGTGAGCCAGCGCGGGACTCAAGAGGCCCTACCTTGAGGCGGGTTGCGCCTGGCTCTGGGCCTTTGTCAGTGGTACGTTCCTGCAAGGTGGTAAAAATGCAAATGCTCTACGTCCTCAGGTCCCGGCCCTCGAGCAAGCTCAGCCGCCGCTGGTATGACAGGCCACGATGCCGTGGGTCAAGGCCAGGGGGTGAGGGCTGGAGAGCCAGTAAGAGCCCATGAGTCGCGATGCTCAGGCGCCCCCCTTTTAATGTGCAAGCGATTCGCATGAGGAAAAATAGACCCGTGGTGGGCAGCGGATGACAATCATGGGTTGGTCAAGCATGAAGGAGCAAATCAACTTAGATAGATGCGTAGAAAGCAAACACCACTGGGTCTGGCCCGAGCGGCTTGGGGATGATGCAGACCGAGGGGCGCCCCCAACGAGGTACGCAGAAGACATAAGGAAAACAGATACATGCCGCAGGGATGGACCCACGCGACCTGGGAATGATGTGGCCCTGGGGGCGCTCCCAGCTGAAACGAAACTGGAAAGAAGTCACCTGATACCATTGCAGAACGAGTGTCGGAGTAGCTAGCGGTGCGGGGTGAAGAAGCCGATCCTCACGAGCCCTCGGGACTCCGAGCCTCAGGAGGCTCAGGAGGTCCAGGCGGCTTGCTGAGGTCCATCTCCATCTCCTCCAGGAAAGCGCGATGCTTGACCACCTGAGCTTCCAGGATGCTCCTCATCAGGCGCTGGCGGCCAGCAGCCGCGTTCGGCAAGCCGAAGGGCATGCAAATGTAGCTGTGTGGTGGACCCGCGCAACGCCCCACGCGCGAGGGCCAGAAGCACTCGTGAGAAGCGACTCGATTGAGTCCTAGGTAGTCGATGCAGACACGCAGCCCGCCATCCTCGCCTGGATGGGGAGCTATGCTGGGCAGGCGGCGGTTGTCACGCATGATTCTCAATTCCTGCAACTCCTGAGGGTTGGGCCCTCCTTTCCTTGCGCCTTCCTGAGGGAAACGTGCCGCGAAGCACGCCTCCAAGTGGTGCCCGAGCGCCTCCCTCGTGACCTTGGCAAGGTCAGTGGCTCCTCAGGAGAGAGCCCCCGAGCCCTGCCCGAGGAGGGCGCCTAGCACACCTTCCTATGTGATGGAGGGTGGCGCCCCTTGGACGGGCGCATGTCCGGATGTGGCGCCTTCGGAGGTGCCTGCCTCCTGAGGCCTTGAGCCAGGCGATGTCTTCTTCTTCTTGGGAGATGCCCCGGGGAGGTTTCCACTCTTGCTATCCGGGTCTTCGATTGACGCGGCTTGGAAGGCGCGCTCGAGAGAGCACACCGCATCCTTCTCTTCACAAGGGACCGTGATGACCCCGCCACTTCCTGGCATCTTGAGGACATTGTAGCCATGGTGAGTCACTGCCATGAACTTGGCCAGGGCTGGATACCCGAGGATGGCATTGTATGGCAGGCGAATGTGAGCGACGTTGAAGTCAATGAGCTCGGTGCGGTAGTTGTTGTGCTGTCCAAAGGTGACAGGAAGGCGGACCTGCCCTATCGGGACAGTGGAACCATCAGTGACTCCTGAGAAAGGCTTGGTTGACTGAAGCTGATCATATGGCACTTGGAGATTATTGAACGTCTCAATGGACAGAACGTTGAGTCCTGCTCCGCCATCGATGAGGGTCCTGGTGGCTTGCACATTGCTGATGACTGGGGAATAGAGCATTGGGAGGACACCGGCCGTCGCCGCACACTTGAGCTGGTCAGCTGAGCTGAACGTGATGGCGCACGCAGACCATCTGAGAGGACGCGTGGCCTCAAGCTTGGGGAGGACTGCATTCACCTCGCGAGCAAACTGCTTGAAGATGCGCCGTGAGGCTGGGGCCTGAGCGCCGCCCAAGATGCAAGCGATTGCACGTGGCTCCTGGAAGCCCCCAGCCCCCTCGTCCTGATGATGGTCTTCATTTCTTCTTGGTGGTGGTGGCAGCGGAGGAAGTCCTGCGTTGCCTTGCAGGCGATCCTCACGAGGCTGATCTCTCCAAGCTCCCTCGCGAGGCTGGTCCTGCCAGCGGTCCTCGTGAGGCCGGTCACGCCACCCTTGGCGAGGGCCACGGTCGTCCCAGCGTCCTCAACCTCTTGCTCCGCCTCGGCCGTAGCCCCGATCGTTGTGCTCGGGACGTCGACCGACACGGCCTTCTCGCACGACCTTGAGCTCTTGACATTCGTTGGTGTTGTGGGTGTGAAGATCGTGGTACACACAGTACCGGCTGCCCTTGGACGACTCCGGCTGGTCCCTGCCGCGCTTCGTGTTCGGCTCTGCTGCGAGCACAAGTGTTCCTTTGCGCTTCACATCCTTGGCCTTGGTTTTCTTCTCCTCTAGGTCTGCCGCTGGGAGCTCGAGAAGGGAAAGGCGTCCCTCCTCAGACCTTGCGCACTTGGTCGCCTGGTTGAACAACTCCAGTGACGTACACAGATCTTCATGGATCGCTAGCTCCTCCTTCATCTTGACGTCACGGACACCATCAGAGAACGCCAAAATGATGGCCTCCTCGGTCACCCTGGGAATCTTGAGGCGAGCGTTGTTGAAGTGCTGCATGTACTTCTCCAAGGTCTCTCCAGGCTGCTGCTTGATGCGGCGTAGGTCACCCACGGCCGGCGGACGGTCGCGAGTGCCCTGGAAGTTGGCGATGAAGCGGGTGTGCATCTCATCCCAGGAGGAGATCGTGCCAGGGGCCAGGTTCAGGAGCCAGGTGCGGGCGCCATCCTTGAGTGCCATGGGAAACTAGTTTACCATGACCTTTTCATCCCCGTTGGCGGCTTCGATGCCCAGCTCGTAGAGCTGTAGGAACTCCACGGGGTCGGCAGTGCCGTCGTAGTGAGGAGGCAGATCAGGCTTGAACTTGCCTGGCCAGGCGACACTGCGCAGCTCGGTGGTGAAGGCGCGACAGCCTGCGGTGGCCACCGGAGCTCTCTCTCTGGCGTCTGAGGCTTGCTCACTGAGGATTCCAGCGCTGCTGCTGGAGCAACAGCGGGGTCTTGACGTGGTGGCGCGAGGATGCGTTAAATGGCGCACCGGTGCCGGGAACACGCGTGCACCTTCTTGGGGACAAGGGATTTCTTGGCAGCTCCTCTCTAGTCGCGCGGGCACCGGAAGCGGTGGATCTCGTCCTGGGGCGGCGTGCCTTGGTGCCAGGGCGCCTTCTTGGGGAGGAGGTGGTGGAGGCACCTCTTGATCTGCGCCTCCTGCGCAGGACAGAGGGCGAGGCAGCGAGAGGGACGACATAGGAGAGCCCCCTGCGGTGCTGACTAGCTCGGTGATGCGGGCGAGCCAGTCCTCGTAGACGTCGTCGACGGGACAGTAGTGCAGTAGCTCACGCACCAGGAGCAACGCGGCGTGCGCTTCCATGGGGGCGCGACGGGCGTGGAACGACGAACCGGCCGGGGTTAGCGACGGGGTGGCGGTGCGGCCTTCCTGCCGCACCGAAGGATGCAGAGACGAGGCCTGCTGCTTGTTCCCCGCCAGGCCGGTGGCGGCGTTGGCGGCAGGCGACGGGGAACGATGGGGACACCCACCGGCAGAGCCATCTGGCGGCAGCGGCGGCGAAGCAGCCCGGCGCTCGTCGCGAACCAGCGGCGTCAGCCATGGACACGACGGAAGATCAAACACGAAGCAGCGGAAGAAAGATTCCGGCGCACCCCTACCTGGCGCGCCAAATGTCGGATGTGGGGTTCCGGCAGAACCTTAAGGTTCGAACTCTGTGGTGCGCACGAAGATCTCTCCCCTACAGATCTAGGTCCGATCGCCTCGTGAGATCTAAGCTGAAAATGATGAACAACACGAGGGACACAAGATTTATACTGGTTCGGGCCACCGTTGTGGTGTAATACCCTACTCCAGTGTGTGGTGTGGTGGATTGCCTCAGGGGCTGATGATGAACAGTACAAAGGACGAACAGCCTCGTGAGAGGTGTTCTTGAGCTGGTGCGATGAACTGCTTGGGTGAGTTCGATCGCCTCTCTCTCTCTCTCTCTCTCTCTCTCTCTCTCTCTCTCTGGCTAGGGCTCTATCAGATGCCCTCTGCGGTGGTGGTTAGCTCTATTTATAGAGGCCCTGGTCCTCTTCCCAAATATTGAGCGGGAAGGGCGCCAACAACAACCATTTTGAAGGGGAACATCTAGTACTAGTTATCCTGACTAAAGTTGGTCTTCGGCTGCCAAAAGCACTGACGATGACGCCGTCTTGGGCTCCACAGTGACCTCCATCCTGCCGCTCCTCTGGTCTTGGTCTCGTTGCACTGAAATGGCAACCTTTGCCTGATGCCTCGATACTCCACGTCTGTGCTTGCCCCCTTTGCACCAAAGAGGAAACAAGGACACTGCGTAGGCCGGCGCCCGCCTGGCCTCGATCGTCATGGCTTGCATCGCGAGCACATCACGAGGTACCCTGCCTTGATCTCTCCGCCTTCTCGCGAGCCTGCCTGGCGAGGCCACTCCCGAGGAAGTCTTGTGTCATCCGCCCCGGGAGGCTTGGCCCCTCGCGAGGGTCTTGAGTCTTGCGCTGATGAAGATGGGCCGTACTGGTCCACCACTTGAGCCATGCCGCAGGCTGCAGGCAGGCAAGTCTGGGGACCCCCGTTCCCAGAACGCCGACAGCTAGCAACACTATCATATACGTGATCCAAAAGGCGCAAACGATCCTGGGCCAGGTAAGGTGGCACCTGTGGGAATACCATGCACGAGGCCGCAAAGTGATATGATGTGTTACATGCTAGATCGGTGTGACTTAGGATCGGGGTCTTGACAGCTTTGGTATCAGAGCCTGACTGCCTGTAGGATTACCAAGCCAAACTGGTCGAAGTTGAGTCTATAAATGCTTTAGTTATATAAGGGAATTGATTGTGGAAGGGAACGTAAGGCTCTTTTTACTCCTTATACCTTATGTCCTTCTGATCTGAGTCATCCTATCTTTCCTACGGGGTTAAGGAACTAGGCTTTCTCTTCTTTCTATAAGGATCACGAGTTACTAATCCGTGGACTTATAAGATTGATGGATTCAAGTCTCAGTTCAGTTCCTACTATTTTCGTGTGTTCATAGCTGGCCTCAGAACCTTGATATTGTGATGTTGAGTGGTTATGCCACCATTTTGTAGGATGTCTCAAATCTTTTTTGAGCATTTACAGTCGTTATGCTGTCCGAATCATCCCAGGTTTCTAAAAATCTGATGCATTTGCACAATCCTTTCCCTCTATTTTCAATGTCCTTTTGGGCCAGATTAACCACAGTAATCGGTGAGTTGAGGTACTCTGTTGTCTCGACATATATGTTGGAGCTATTATTATGACCCTAGGTGTCTTAGAGGATCACCTAGTAATCTAGCCATGTTTTGTGTTCCCAGTGTGATGATTCTGGCCACCATTCTCGAAAGCATCCCGTGATGCCATTAACTTAGTAGGCCTTCTATTTCGGGGTTCTGGAACCCGAGAGTCACCCTACTTACTTCATGTTGATAGTGTTTGCTAGTTCCTTTAGGATATTAGTAACCTCTGCGATAGTCCTTGAGGTCCGTGGTATTTCCTTCTTCCAAATACCATGAACTATTTATTGCAAAAATTCCTTGTTGAACCGAAAGATCACAACTAGAGTGCTCTTGATGAATTCTCGATTCTATGTTGTGACTCTACCAGTCCTACCTTTCTGCATGGATTATTCGGAAGAAACATATTGAATTTATTCAACATGCTAACCGATGCATCCACAACTTAAAAAAAATCATATGTTCCTTTGAGTTGTTCTCTTTAGTTGTATTCTGACCTCTGGCTATCATAAGATAGTAAAGAGCATGTCTTGCATCCGTGTTCATCGATGCCTATTATTATCGTGGTCCGTCAAGCCGTTCTATTTTAGAATGACTAGGAGAAACAAACTCCAGTACCCCATCCATATCCAGGATTGGGTCAAAGTAGTTGTGTTCCGCAGATTAAGAATGCCAATCCAGCTTCTAGTCTGTTCACCACAGAGTATTACCCCTTATGTCGAGAATATCATAGGAATTGCACAACCTCTTATGGATTCTTGCCGTAGTGATACTCCTCGCCATCATCATTCATTCCTCGGTCCCGTGTGCATAATCGGAATGCCGACAAGTGAATTGTGATGTGTGAAATCAATACCCTAGCAACTCCGTTACTTGGTAGTTAATGGACAATACTCTCATTCTTAGCGTGCTGGTTATTGAATCATCATCCTAAGATTGATCGTGCTACCTAGTCCATATTTCTGGTGCACACTTCGATCAATGAGTTAGGATTGTGCCAATCCCTCGCTTATTTGATCATATCGTCTTGCCGTGAAAAGCAAGATTGTTCTCGAGCTTAGTAACATATCGTTGGTTCGTGATTTTCCGAATATCTTCTCGGAAGTGTTACCAGGTTGCCACCTGACTGCTATGTTGAGCTCGTGATCAAGTTGGTTTCTTGTAAATTACCCCTTCTCCAAGAATCTGTGTTGGATACCCCTGGGCTAGTTGGTTAAGCTTAACAACAACTTGGAGAGGAAGATAAAAGCTTGCCTAACTTAGTTCATTTGAAGGGATGTCTTGTGTTGTGTGTGTTGAAGAAAGATGATATCTTCATTGATTGGTCATCGGGATCAATTGTTGGAGCTATTGTCTTGTACAGACTTTGATTTGAGCATGGTCTATCATCAAATCAAATCAGAACCAATGATGTTCGTAATGTTGTCTTACTCGTGGTTGATCCCTCGAGCATACACCATTACATCTTTTGGTCTGGCCAATGCTATCACCGTGTTCACTTAATCGTGGAACTCCATTTATATGGAAAACTGGATGAATTGTTGTTGAGCCCATCGGCAACATAATTATCATCTCCATGATTTGCGCTGAACATTAAAGCTAGTGTTGGAAACTTTGTAAGCAATGCCTTGTGTTTGGTTCATGAAGCATATGTTGGATGAAAGAAGTGACTTTCTCTGATTCACGTGCATTTGGTGCAAGTTGCCGCCGTGAGTTCGAGAAAGATTGTTTTTGTTTCCTCTGGTACTATCCCAAGTCAGTCATACAT
Source organism: Aegilops bicornis (assembly GCA_021605145.1). NCBI lineage: Eukaryota > Viridiplantae > Streptophyta > Magnoliopsida > Poales > Poaceae > Aegilops > Aegilops bicornis. The sequence goes on along the minus strand of CM038675.1, from coordinate 422,013,991 downwards.
GTGCGAAGTATGCTATGGTCTCGCTACCTCCATTCCATATGCATCTCTTAGTACACCAAGCCACTGACTGATTTGTTCTAGGAAAAGGAGTTAAGTGCTAATCCATGGTAATGCACAAGACTTCGATATCCTTGATGATGGTTCCCCCCAGAACTCGGTAGTGTTTCGTTGTAAGACTACTGTGTGGTCATGCTTGTCTGGGACAGCATGTTCACATGTGTGTAGCAGAACCAGCTCATGTTTTGGAGCTTGCTATTGCAGTTCATTTCCCGAGAATCTCGCAACATCGTCTTGTCGATTTGTGTTGCAAACTTTATTTTCCAGACATGCTGTCTGAAATATCCCGTTACCAACCAGATCTGAATCTCAGGCATATATGATGGTTGGAACATTCCCAACATTTGCATTTTGTTCCTAGCTTGGACCGCCATTGTGCCAATTCCCCATGGGCTGCCCTTCTCAGCAGTTGCTGTCCAAGATCATCTTCCAAAGTGGACCTACCATGGATCCCATCCATTTCCGATGATAATCAAAATCATTCATCGCGTTGTCTTCAACAAGGTAGTCCACATCATCCATTCGAATCCGGATATGTCATTCCTTTGAACTCCGCCAAACGATCGATTGTGATTGCCTTAGGCTGGCATGAAGAGTTCAATGATCTAGATATCAAAAGTAATCCTTTTTTCCATTCAAGGGAATAATTCTACGATCCGTTATGGGATCATGGTAATTGCTTCCTCGCTACTTTGATACCCTCGTCAAATTGTTTCTTCTTTCCGTCCTAATGCATGTTTTGCCTCTCAGCTCCAGAGATGTTTCTACGTCTCACTCCATGAGTCGATCTTGAGTTGCCCGATCTCAAGAAGATCGTTCCAGTAGAGTTTCTTTCTGCCGTCATCGTGTTGGATGAAGTTCTTGAAGGCAAAGACGTCAAGATCAATATGGTGCGATGAATCAACATCTTCGAGGAGGACAGTTGGATCATGAAGATTGTGTAGTTTTGTGTCCCCTCTGTCTTCTTACCTCACGTCTTGAATCTCGGGACGAGATTCTTGTTTAGTGGGGGTGTGTTGTCACAGCCCTAGATTCATGTTATTAAATAGTGGCATTGGATCCATGCATCATGTATAATTTTATCTGAAACTTGAAGTGGGGATTGTTCAAACCCTAGCACCAGATCAAATCCAATAGGTTCAACCTAAAATAATCTTCAATGAACCCAAAATTTCCCTAAGAAAAGTTCATGATTTCTGGTTAAGGTGAATACCTCTGCCAAAAATGGTGAGCATATTTCTTGGCCATTTATGTATTTTTGAATTAATACATATTGTATTTGAATTGGGGCTTGTAAATGCTATATATATTTTCAACAGCTCAATAGTTACAGAAACTTTTCTTTGGGGCTCTGGAATTATTCAGCTAGCATCCAAAAATATTTTCAGGATTTTACAAAGTGGTTTAGTATTTTTACTAAATCAAAAACAACAACAGAAAATAGAAAACAAAATAAATTAGAAGAGAGAGAGAGAGTGCTCACCTGGCAAAGCCTCCCAGGCCCAACACTGTTGGCCCAGCCCACAGGGGCATGCCCATCTTCTTCCTTCAGCCACCTCCTGCTTCCACCTGGGAGCCCCGATCCTTCCCTCGTTGCCGCTCTAGACCCCTCTCTGCCTCTCCCCGTTACTCTCTGGTCTCGCCCCCTCCTCTAACCCTCTCTCTAGAGCACACCGGAGAGCGCCGCCGCTCGCTGACGCCGCCACCGTGCTCGCCTCGCCTTTCACCCTGTCAAAAGAGAAGCACAACGACGTCCTCTTCGTCGCTGCCAATGGATGCAACCCCAACCGCGCTGCATCGCCCGAATCAGCATCTTCTTCAACCTCGGTACTCACCGCTGCCGGTCGTCGATTCGCGTCGTCGAGGACGCCCCCGAGCCCACTGACCCTCCCTTCCGATGCGATGTGAGACTTCCTTCATTTCCCCTCTGTTTTCCGCATTGTTGCCGCCCTCTAGCTAGCCTCCTCGCTTTGCTAGAGCTCGCCGTCGCCATGCCGCGTTGCCTCGCCGCTTGAGCCCGTGCAGGTCGAAGCAGAGCTCAAACCCGAGCTCTTGGAGCTCCCAGGACGCTGCCAAGCCCCTCAGCTCGCTTCCCCGCGCCCTATAGCCGCGTCACCATCGCATCCGCATTGCTGTCGCCGCTCGAGTCCGTCGCCTGCTCGTATCCGGCCACCCCACGGCCTCCCACGAGCCCCCCTAGACGCGCACGAGCCAGAGCCGCCTCCCAGTGCCCTCGGCTGGTCGCCCCATGGCCTCCCAACCGGACGCCGCCGCCTTCCATGGTTGCCGGCGGCCTAACCCTGGCCACGCCGACATGGCGCTGGCTTAATTAGTGTTAGTCACCCCTTAGTTAACCCCAGCTCCACTGACATGCGGGCCCCATCCGCTAACAGTTTTAGTTAGGGCTAATTTAACCATAACTAACCACCAGGGTCACTGACCAATGGGTCCCGCGGGTCAGGTTTGACCTGGACCGGCCCCTGTTGACTGCTGACGTCACTCAGGTGTCATGCTGACGCAGTAAAGGATTTTCTGGATTTAACATAATCCAGGAAATTCCAGAAAATAGCTAAAACTTCAGAAATTCATAGAAAATAATCTATAACTCCAATGGAAAAGATTTATATATGAAAAATTATCAGAAAAATCCAATCTATCCATCTATACCATTTTAATGGATGTTAGAAAAACTTATGGATTCTGTTTAGGACAAATCATATAAAGGGCATTCAAACTTTCACATATGGAGTTTGAATTTGAAACTATGGTTCAAACCAACTTCATTTAACTTGTTACTAGATGCATTAGCTCAATCAACATCATATTGCCATGTCACATTCATGCATCATATTGTTGTATTGCATTGATTGTGTTCTTTCTTGTTGCCGGTAATTGTTCCCCCTCAGTAGACGTGGTTCCGACGATGAGTTCGATGGCACCGATCAAGAGCTGAACTATCTTCAGAAGTGCCAGGCAAGCAAAACCTCCGTGTTCATTCCGATACAATCCCACGCTCTCGCTCCTTCTCTCTTTTACTGCATTAGGACAACAACGATTCAACTGTTACATGCTATGGTAGTTGAACCCCTTTCCTCTGCATGACCTGTCATTGCCACAGTAAATAGATGAAACCCACTAGCATGAGTAGGAGTTGTTTGAGCCCTGATGTGCCTACTCATTCATGCTTGTTTGTCATGCCTGCTATTGCTTAGAGTTGAGTCAGGTCTAATTCATCAGGGATGAATTGGAATGTGGTGAACATGTCCTACGGTTGAGAGCTAAGTGTGTGAACACGATTCGGTAAAGGTAGCAGTGAGAGGCCATGTAGGAGTACATGGTGGGTTATCTCATTGAAACCGTCCTCAAGAACTGAGTTCTGTGTTTGTGATCCATGAACAGTTAATACCACGCATTGGAATGCTTAAGTGCCCCTCTCGACTTATTAATCAACCTGATCTCTGTCCAGGAGTTGCAACTAGTTTCTGGTGTTTGTAGGTAGTGTTAGTAGTCTACCAAGTGGCACCCGGTATAGGTGGGCTTGGGACAGACTAGGCACTATGGCCGGGTATACCAAGCGCCGCCCGTTTGGTGGGCTTGGAACCCTATACACATCGTTTGGGGCCGTGAGCGACACCCCGGCCGGATCTCCTTGCGGATGGAACCCGAATAGGCGATAAACCTGGACTAGAGACTTGTGTGGTTAGTCAGGTCGTGGCCGACTCCTCGCCAAAGCTTCCGCTTGAAGGTTGCCGAGATACAGCGTGTACATGGTGGTAAGTGGCGAGAGCATGTGTGAAGAAGTACACCCCTGCAGGGTTAACATCATCTATTCGAATAGCCGTGTCCGCGGTAAAGGACTTCTGGGTTGCCTGTACAGTTCATAGACAAGTGAAAGTGGATACTCTAAAATACGCAAGATAAGCGTGAGTGCTGAGACGGGAGCGTATCCATAGTGATGTATTGATTGGTCAATATGTGGACTCGTGTGCGCCACCCCAAAAGAGTTACTTGCAGACGTAGTTTAGGATAGCCACCGAGTCAAAGCTGGCTTGCTGTAGTTAAACTCCACCACCCCCTTTGTTCATACCGATGCATATGTAGTTAGTTCTGATATAAGTCTTGCTGGGTACATTTGTACTCACGTTTGCTTAGTTTATGTTTTTCCAGAGAGACTTCAGTCTCGCTAGTTGTTCCGCGTGGACCTCGATGTTTAGCTTGTTACCTCATCTACGATCTTGTGCCCTCGGCAGGGTCTTGTAGATAGTCAGGCTTCTCAGCCTTTTCATTTGTAGTTGTCTGTACTCAGACAAGTTAAGCTTCGCTTGTGCTTGTTGCTTGTATGACTTGAATGTTGGGTCGTCAGACCCATGTTTGTAATATCTGGCTCTTCGGAGTCTAATGAATAAATACTTTGAGTCGTAGAGTTTTGTTGTGATGCCATGTTGTATTTACACATATCGAGCATATTGTGTGTATGATTGAAATGCTTGGTATGTGTGGGATCCGACAACCTAGTTGTCTATCCTTGGTAGCCTCTCTTATGGGGAAAGCGTGATGCGGTGCTTCCTTGAGCCATGGTAGTCTGCTACAGCCGGTTACGGAGTCCTGCTAGCCCGATTACTCTTGCTCGGAACACTTTGGTAGCGGCATGTGATCCACTTCGTTCCTGTGTCTGTCCCTTCGGGGAAATGTCATGCGGTGACTTCCGGAGTCCTGCTAGCCTGCTACAGCCCGGGTTCCCGGAGTCCTGTTAGCCTAGTTGCTACAGCCCGGATTCACACACTGATGACCAACAAGTTCGATGCTGGTTCATGTATGACTGTCCCTATAAGTTAGCGCCACCTTGGGTTTACGACTAGTCATGTCGGCTCGAGTTTTTTGTCATATGGATGCTAGCAACACTATCATATACGTGAGCTAAAAGGCGCAAACGGTCCCGGGCCAGGTAAGGTGGCACCCGTGGGAATACCATGCGTGAGGCCGCAAAGTGATATGATGTGTTACATGCTAGATCGGTGTGACTTAGGATCGGGGTCCTTACACAGGGTCATTTCGGACATATCATGTCGGGTTTCCTCCTGGCTATAAATAGCCCACCCCCTACACCATAAATTGGTGGCTGCTCAAAGTTAGTACACGACTTTTGTCGTTTTAGAGCAACCCACCTCCGAAGCCTTTGAGAGAGAGATCCTTGCGAGGACAAAGCCCAAAACACCCAGAGCCAAAGAGTGTTAGGCATCACTGAAGTCTTCCTGTCCGCGTGACCTGAAGACTTGTTACACTTGAGGACTGTGAATCCTCCAGCCGGTTAGGCGTTGCGTTCTGAGCATCCAAGAGCCATTGTGGATTGCCAGTGAACAAAGTCTGTGCAGGTTTGGAAGTCTACCTTGAAGATTTACTAGAGTGATTGGGCAAGGACTGGGTATCCTTAGCTCAAGGGGAATAAGGTGAAGACGCGGTCTACTGAGTTTAATCTCAGCCTCCCTAACTATACGTACAATTATCACAACAAATGGACTTGGTCTACCAAATCCTCGCCTTCACCAAGCAACTAGTTTTATCCCCTACTTCCTTTACTTTTTAGTTTGTCTTCGTGAAGTCATTGCTTGCTTGTCTGATCTGATTGACTTCACTGTGTGAAGACTATTACCTGTTTGGCTTCATACTGTCTTCCATTGAAAGTGCGTTATATCGACTAGAGGGGGGGGGGGTGGGGTGAATAGGCGATTTTTATGAATTCTTCACTGAGGAATTTCAAGGTGAGGAAATTCCTAAGCGAAGAACTACTTGCAGCGGAATAAGTACTCAGATGTATGCATGACATAACATTACCATGAACATCATGGCGAAATGAAAACAGATACAAAGTACAGAAAGCGTAAACACATGATAACATAGGATGAAGACAAACAGACTGAAGAAATTGAACTGAGGAAATTGAGAAAGTCTTCAGTCAAAGTCTTCAAACATATGAACAAGCACGCAACACAGTTATGAGGAAATGAAGGAGTTGAGGAAATAGAATGAGTTGGCTTGGTGAAGACAATGATTTGGTAGACCAGTTGCAACAGCTGTGACAATTGTACGTCTAGTTGGAGCGGCTAGGTATTTAAACCTGAGGACACACAGTCCCGGACACACAGTCCTCACCGTATTCTCCTTGAGCTAAGGTCACACAGACCTCGCCCAATCACTCGTGGTAAGTCTCCAGGTGACTTCCAAACCTTCACAAACTCGGTCACTTGGTGATCCACAATTTCCTCTTAGATGCTCTAGACCATGACGCCTAACCGTCTGGAAGATGCACATTCTTCAAAGGTAACAAGCGTCGGATCCACGCAGGATCAATCTCTTCAGTGATGCTCAATCACTTTGGGTTTGTAGGTGTTTGGGTTTGGGTTTCCTCACTTGGTGATTTTCGCTCAAAGTCCTCGGAGGATGGGATGCTCTCAAATGACAAGTGTTAGTTTCTCTTAGAGCAGCCAACCAGCTAGTGGTTGTAGGGGGTGGCTATTTATAGCCTAGGGAGTAGCCCGACATGATAAGACATAACTGCCCTTCAATGATATGCCGTTAGGTGGGTAGATATTTTGAGACAGCTGGCGCATAGCACAACAACAGTCGGAATTTTGAGTATCAAATTCCTCAGGGCTATCATGTTCCTCACTTGTAGGCAATCCGCACTGGCGAATTCCTAACTCCTCAGTTAAAACAAATTCCTTAGAGACCAGAAGAACTTCATCTCTGTCACTGAGGAAATTGACTGAACTGTATGAGATTTCCAATGGCTTCACTCGAAGGGATTGGTAGGTGTAGGATTTTGAGTTGAGCATCACTTGGAAAATTTTCCTTAGTATTTCCTCGACCCCCTTTAACGATCACAATGTTCCCTATGACTCAAGAAAGAGAAAATGAAACTACGAAAACAAAAATCTTCACGCTTCATGTTCCTCGAATGAATGCCAAGTCTTCAAGGTCACACCAATTTCTTCACTTTCAAAGTCTTCAGAAAGTCTTCAGAAATCCAAAGTCTTCAGTCGAAGACATTCATTTTTAGGGTTCGACTTTCTATGTAAATATCAAACTCCTCATGGACTTATAGACCTGTGTACACTCATAAACACATTAGTCCCTTAACCTATAAGTCTTTAATACACCAAAATCACTAAGGGGCACTAGATGCACTTACAATCTCCCCCTTTTTGGTGATTGATGACAATATAGGTTAAGTTTTCAACGGGGATAAACATATGAAGTGTAAATACTGATATTGAGGTATTTGCTTGCAAGATATAGAAGAAATCCCCCTGAAGATGTGCATAGTGAGGAATTTTCTTTTGAAGCAATGCACACTTGAAGAGTAGTATCATGGAGATCTCCCCCTATATCTTGTAATTCATACACGCATTTGACATATAATATGAAGAATTTGAAATGCATGATGAAATATGGTGACTCATGTAATACAGCATGCGTGCATTAACATTAATGAGGAATAAGCATGCAGAAAATCTCAGCAAAAGTATCAGACCACCATAGAGTTTAAGTTTACAACTCGATCGAATAAAGTCTTAGAAGAACGAGAGTTGTAACTTTGAAAAAAAATGCCCATATAGGTAGACCCGCTTGAAGACTAACTCAAATTTCTCCCCCTTTGTCATCGAATGACCAAAAGGATCTAAAAATGAGGACTAACGCCCCTGAAGAAAATCATGTTGATGGAGGAGCGCCAGCTTTGTTGGGGTCGTTTGTTGTTGTAGGGCCTGCCGCAGTGTCGTCCAAGTCTTCATGCTCATCGGTTTCGCGTGATGAAGAATATGAGCTGGCCACCAAGGAAGGAACCTTGACCTTCTTGAATTTCCTCGGTGGAGGAGCAGACCAGTCAAAATCCTCCTTGAGACCCATTTGCTTCAGATCTTCTTCACCATACATATGTGACAGAATAGCCCAGTGCGGCCGAAGACTTGAGGAGGTAGAAATGGTTTTCTTCACTTTGCATTGTGTGTAGCAGTCATGTTGTGAAGAATAAAACCAAACTGATGCTTAACCCATTTGTGGTTTCGATCCACCTTCTGGTGAAGACTAAGAAGAAGCTCACGGTCAGTCATCACTCTAGGAGCTATGGCTTGAGGATTTGGCTTTGATGCATTAGCGGCAGAATCATGAGTAGCAGAATCATCATTGGTGGAGTAAGACGCAGCTTTGCGAAAATGACCATCCAATGGACGATTGCCTTCATCAATAACAGCATGGCCTTGCCCTTTTCATCAGCTGAGGAAAATGTCCGCTTGAGGACTTCAATTGGGGGCAAGTAGCTAAGGTGATTCTGAAAACCAGCCTTGTAGCTGAGTGAAGACCTTATTCCAAGGAATCTCATAATCCAAGGTGCGTAAGGCTTCAACTCAAACGGACAGAGTGCAACATTTGCTAGAGTCATCATGAAGAAATCATGATAGTTGACAGGAATGCCACGCATGATATTGAACAGCAGATTCTTCATGATGCCAACGACTTCTTTATCAGTCGAGTCGTGGCCTTTGATAGGACTCAAAGTCTTTGTCAGAATGCGATAAACTGTTCTTGGCACATATAGCAATTCCTTCACGAGGAATTTGGTCCCTGGGGCTTGCCCGGGCTTCAGAGGCTTCATTAGCACTTGCATGTAATGGGCGGTGAGTTCAGGCTCATGGTACAGGCAACGAGCTCCTTCAAGGGGAGGACTGATTAGCAGGGCATGAAGTAATTTAGAGGCCAGTGCTTTATAGTGAGTATTATCGGTCATCCTGTCCAAAACCCAAGAGTTCACATCGTCAGCATCACCTGTGATATGCAGAGTTGCATAGAATTGAAGAATGAGCTCTTCATTCCAATCGCAAATATCCGTGCAAAAGTTGAGTAGTCCTGCATCATGAAGCACACTGAGGACTGGTGTGAAGCAAGGCAGTGATTCCATGTCCACGTGAGGAATATGCTCATGGTCGAAGACTTTGTCCTTGTTGAAGAGCAGTGAAGAATAAAAATTTGCTTGGCTGGCAGTCCAGAAGCGCTTCCTTCTAAGACGAGCAGAGTCATATGGTTTATAGTTGGTGAAGAACACATGCTCACCGAAGAAGTCATCAGCCTTGAATTTCTGCTTCTTTGAGAAGGGATCCTTTGGCTTGGGCTGAGGGGTATCGGTCAATTTCATCACCACCTCAGGAATCGCAATCTCAAGATCCACAGGCTGAGGAATTTCAGCTTCTTCTTCAGTGGCAGCCTGGGTCTTCACTTCTTCATTAACATTTTCTTCAGCACTAGTGGATGGAATCTCTTCATGGACAGACGGTGTGGCATGAGGTTCTTCAGATCCCATCTGTACTTCAGTATTCACAGGGGACTGAGGAATTTGTTGAAGGGGTGTGAAGAGAGGAGAATTGGGGTGCTGACTTTCACAAAATTCATCGTTCAATACTGGTGTTGTGCACCCAATGTCCACATCTTCTTCTTCACTCTTTTCCTCAATGCCGGCCTCTTCAGCATTGAACTGAGGCATGGGCAATGAGACTATTGGGGTTGAAGGGATTGCATCCGCTTCAATTTCTTCATCCAACTGCTCTGATGAAGCAGCAGAAGGAATCTCTTCATCTGATCCACTTGGGATCACATATTCTTCATCAAAAGGAACAAGGTCCTTTGATGGCATGGATGAGACCGGAATAGCATCAATTGGATTATCAAAAGAGCTGGTCAATGGCTTCATCTTCTTCGGAGCTGAAGAATCTAATGAAGTTGATGCTTTCCTTTTCTTCACTGCTGCACACTCTGTAGCCTTGGTCTTCTTCACATCTGATGCAGACGGAAGGATCGGAGTTGGGGTAGGTGCAGGGGGAGCAGAGGAATTTGGTTCAATTACTTCAGGCACAATTGATGCAGTTGCCCTGACTTCTTCAGTTTCTTCAGGCGCAACACTAGAGGTTGCCCTGGCAATTTTCTTCGGTAGTGGAATGCGATCATCAGCCACAGTACTCTGAGTTTCATCAATGACCTGATTTTCATCAGCGGTCTTTGGCATGTTCTTCGATGGTGGCGGATGCCTCGGCTGAGGAACTTCTTGTTGCATTGGGGCTGCAACATTGGAAGTGAATTTTTCAACTAGTTTCACAAAACGGACCTTGGCTCCCAGCCAATGAGCACGGTAAGCGTCAAATTCATCACTGAGTTTCTTGATCTCAGATTGAGTAGTGACAAGTTCTTCAGTTGTCATAGAGACAACGTTTTTCTTCAGGAAGCGCTCCTTCTTGTACTGCGCTTTCTTCAACTGCCTGACCTTTTCAAATTTCCATTTTTCTTCCTGAATGAAGGCAGTCAACATATGACTTTGGCCAGGAGTCAACTTGAAGTTAGGCATAGGAGTGTTGGGGTCCTTGTGCCAGAGATCAATGTAATCAAGAATCAATTTCGGATCCAGTATCAATGGCACATTGCTGCCTTTGGCTCTAGCTGCCCTGAGCTGCCTGTCTCTGATGATTTCGGATAGTTCTTCATCATCAGCTTCGTCTTCTTCGGACGGCACTTGAAAGGCGACCTGCTTCTTGTGAGGACTTGGTCGAGAGCCTCGCCCAGCAGTGGACTTTTTCTTCAGCAGAGAGGGGCCAGTTGATAAATTGGGTGGAGCTAAAGAACTAGCAGAAGCTCCCGAGGCAATAGAGATGCCTGTTGTCCTTTGGCACGTGGCGAGATGCACAGGTGCTAAGGATTTTGAAGGAGGAGCTGAGGACTTTGGAGGAGCTAGAGCAGCTTGAGGAATCGACCGTGAGGGCTTTGAAGAATCTGACCGTGAGGGCATTGCTGAGGAACTTGGCCGTGAGGGCATTGGGAGTGAAGCACTTGGCTTATGAGCAGGCTTCTTTGCCATGGCCTTCTTTGGCTTGCTTGCAGAGGCCTCAACAGTGGTAGCAGCAGCAAAGTCTTCATTAAATTTCCTCACTGCTTCCTTAGCCATTTTGGCTCGCTATGCCTGGCGCTTGGCCCATTCATCAGGATAGTCCTCACCACGCTTGAGGCTGGTGGATCAGCTTCTTGGCCAGGTGCCAATGGAGGTCTTGGGCATGGAGGATTAAGAGCGAATTTCTTCCTATAATTGGGAGTAACATATCTGTACTCCCTCCATTCCCGTGCCCATCTCCTCTCTATCCTTTGTATGCGCACCTTGCGCTGATTTTTGTCCTCCTTGCCAAACTTGGCCTCATCAGGAGTGCAATGATCCTTGTATATGTCATCAGGAATCTTGAAAGCAGTATTGACCTCAGGCATCTTTCCTCCCTTCTGTGGCTTCTTACGTCAGCCATTTTCTTCAGTTGAGGAATTTGAGCAATGGAATTCTTTGAAGAGGTGTGCAACTTTTCTTCAAGGAATGCTGAAAATGAGTTAAGTTGATGAGAACCTAGTGATTCAAAGAATGACCATGTGTACCGTGAGCGAGTATAGTTGCGAGGAATTTGGAGAGGTCATATGCGTTCTCAGAAGGTTTTGCAATAAGAACAAGTTTGAGGAATTTAACCAGATGAGTCTTGAAGAATTTCACTAAGCGTTCTTTGTCTTAGGTTCCAGAGTTGTACAGATCGAAAATCCACACAATTGAGGAATCTTGAAGAATAATGTTGCTTAGAGAAAGGGATCAAGAACAGATGATATGTGAGGTGTTCAGCGTGTGAAGATTTGAAGAATAAACACCTTTTGAAGATTTTGTAGAAACATTTGAATCAAAGAGGGCAGTAAAAGTAACTTTTAATTACCCTGGACGAAGAACACGATGAACTGGGAAGTGTAGATGTGAAGCTCGTCGGTTCAGATCTTCCACGCCCTAACTTGGCAGAGGAAGACAGCCGCGGCGGCGGCGGAGTGAAGAATACGACGGCGACAAGGTCGAGGCAGTGATGCTCTTCCTCACCGGCGACGATGAAGTAGTGGCGGCCCTAGGTTTTGGGAAGCTCGAGCGGGAGAGAGGTCGAGTGGAGTAAAAACGAAGTAAGGAAGGGGAGGGGTATTTATAGTCGAAGTGAAAAACTGTTCGCCCGAAGAAATTGGACGAACGTGCCCCAGACCCTTCTCATTCGCTTGACAAGTGTCACCCACGTACTGAGAGGTGGAGATCCTGTGAGATCGTGGGTGAATAGATAAGTATTATCGTGGAATGTGGAATGGTTTGAGCGGCAAATGCCAAAAATTTAGATGAGATAAATTTTAAAGTTCCATTCGCAAATTCTTCAGCTGACAAGGACACAGTGAAGATTTTGAACGAGTTTCAAATAGAACGTACATGAAGAATTTGTGAATAGTTTAGGTTGAGCTTAGGATAGAGGGGGAAGGGTTCGATCATATTCACTTAGCAGAAAAGGCAACATGAAGAAATAGCAATAAGTGAATGCTGTAGAGGACATAAACTCGTATATATATATATATATATATATATATATATATATATATATACAGACGGTCTATTCTGCTAATATTAGCAGAATAACTATTCTGCACACCACTTCCGCACTGCACGCTGAACGCAAGTGCACGTCATTCTTTGAACCAAGTGTCTTTGCAAGTACTCACACGAGTGAACTTCTCGTCGAAAAAAACTGCACGCGTTATTTTTTTCGGTACTGTTTTTGCTCTAATTTTTTAACCGTTTATCGGAATGAGGCGTGTAATATACCGTTGAAAAGCTATGGATTAGACGCTCGACATGTTGAACACTTTTCGAGATTCCACACGGTTTAAGAGCAGTTTTGAAATTGGCGCGTCCCATGACGAGTGGCAGCGAGCATTTTCTGGCGATTTCTTCTAAACCGCTCGCCGGAATGAAGCAAGCGATACGCCGTTGGATAGATATCGTCGAGGCGCATCTTTTTCATATATAAATTGTTCTCTAATTCGTTACAGTTTAAGAGCAGTTTCAAATTTACTTAATCGCGGAACTCTGTTTTTCAATTTTTTTGAAATTTTCGGTACTGTTTTTGCTCCAGTTTTCTAACCATTTGTCGGAACGAGACGTATGATACGCCGTTGGAAAGCTACGGAGAAGGCGCAACTTTGATATGTTGAAATGGTTTTGAGATTCCTTACGGTTTTTAGTTAATTTTGAAAATCGTGCGGCTGACTTCGCGAGGCAGCGGCTGTTTTTTCGCGAAATTTTTATGAACGGCTGGTCGGAATAATTCAAATCATATGCTGTTGGAAAGATATCAACGAGACACAACTTTTTCATGTAGAACACTCTCTCTAATTCCTTACGGTTTAAGAGTAGTTTCGATTTTACCGAAAAGCGGACGCTCTCTTCTTCGCGAGACCAAAATCATCGTATTTACTGCATCGGACAGAAGAACGCATTGCTTCAGACAAAATACCGCACTGCATCAGATGGGCAAGTGCACTGCATGGTTTCTTTTTGTTTAGACATATTTTTTCTCAGACGAGGAAAGAAGAACGCACTGCTTCAGACGAAATACCGCACTTTATTAGATGGGCAAGTACCTTTGCATGGTTTGTTTTTGTTTAGGCGTATTTTTTTCTTGGGCGGGGAAAGAAGAACGCTGCTTGAGACAAAATACCGCACTTCATTAGATGGGAAAGTGCACCGCATGGTTTTTTTGTGGGACGTAAATTTTCCCAAACGAGGTGGAGTGCATCGCTTGCATTTAAAAACCACACTGCATCGGACGAGCAAGCACACTTCATGATTTCTTTTGTCGGACGTAAAAAATTTCAAGAGTGTGCTACAAAGTCCTTCGGAGCGGACTTTTTTAAAGAACGGAGTGCACTGCATTTTTATTTTTCTTTTTCTCTAACAGAGTTTTGATTTTCCCGTAGTGCACTGCATATATATTTTTGTTTTTAAAATGAAATATGCAAAGAAATGGTCACTGGGAAATAAATTATCGTTTTTCACTGTGAACTTCAAATGAATATCCTGGGAAGTAAATTAACGTTTTTTGTCAACTGCAGCAGTGCACTGCATGCTGCTAGCTCAGGAACTGCAACCTGAACCTCAAGAATAGCGAACCGCATGGTCGATTAAAATGATTCGCGACACAAATCGAGATGAACTGCTTTTGTAAACAAAATCTCGTCCACGTGTCTGAAAAACAACACAACCATATTTCTTTCACGCACACTCATTTTTTCTTTACACAGCCATCACATCTTCACACTTGAACCCATCGCGTGCCAAGCAGAACCATGCCGGATGTGCCGTCGTCCCCATCATAGCCAACTCCTTTGTTTTTGCTGGTCGTCTTCTCTCTGCAAAAATAACTACACTGAACAACAAGAACAAACAACATAGCGGACTGCATTATTTTTATGTCAAAACACATAGCGAAATGCATTGCACTTTTTGAGTCTTCGACTGTTCGCGGGTGAAAGAGGAAAACAAGAAAACTGAACAGTGAACTATAGTGGCAGCAAAGAATTAGTTCGCCGGCATCATAGAGCGGCCGCGTCGAAGACATCCGCTGAAGATGGAGCGCCAAGGGCCGGCTTACCGACGGGTGTCGCCAGTGGGACGTCGGGGAAGGGGAGAGGGGGAGGATAAAGGAGCTGTGTGCACTGCAAAAGGGAGACAGAGCTGTCATGCGCGTCTCCACAACTTTGAAGAGCAGAGGCGCACTGCACGGGAGCCATGTCCATGGTATGAACCTCCCTGACGCCCGCACATGTAGTCGCGGCCGGTGGGAGGAGTTTGGCAGTGGTGGGAGAGAGAGCACGGATCCGTCCCCTGGCGCAGCGGTGGCCGAGGGATCCGGCGCCTGGCATAGCAGCGCCCGAGGCATCTGGGAGGAGCTAAGAGCAATTTTCCGGCGAGGTCGATGGCTTCTTGACCCCCGAAACCACCCTGATCCGGCACCCCATCACGTCGCAGTGGTTGAATGCGTGGCCTATCACAAATCCGGTGGCGGGCGGACCGCATCCCTTCAGAGGTGGCTCAGGGGGGGGAGGATGGCTGGGAGAAACGATGGCGTTGCCGCCTTCGCGCGACGCCGTGAGTGGCGGAGGGAGGCGCTCTGTTCGGGGACGTCGCGGCGCCGGCCATCCAGCGGGCCGGCTGGGGAGGAGGCCGGACGGAGGCGCCGGTCCCGAGAGGGGAGCGTGGAGTCGCCGGGCGTCGAGAAGGCCGTCCAGGGGGAATCACGGGGTCGGTGCTTCTGTAGCCGTCCGACGCGGCGGGGCAAATCGGAGGCCTGTGTGGTGGGAGGCGGTGGCGGGGTCGGTGTGGCGGGGGGGGGGGGGGCGCTATGGTGGTCGCCGGATGCGGGGGCGGTGGTGGCTGGGGGAGGAAGAAGGGTGGCGCTGGTGGCGGGGGGAGGGGGGGGAAGGGAAGGGGAAGGTGAAGGCAGTGGGGGAGGAAGAAGGGCGGTGCTGGCGGCTGCCACCGGCTAGGATTTGGGCGCGGGGAGGGGGAAGAAGGAGTGGGATGTGTGCGGGGTGGGGTGCGGTTTTGTTTTTAATTCCTGTAGTATGTGTCGATGGGTAGGGTGTTCGTAGAATAAGAAAGTGGTGTGCAGAATAAGACTCTTAATGGTGTTATCATAATAGACCCATTGTCCTTCATGGGTGGGGTGTTAGCAGAATAAGAAAGTGGTGAGCAGAATAAGACTCTTAATTCCTGTAGTATGTGTCGATGGGTGGGGTGTTAGCAGAATAAGAAAGTGGTGTGCAGAATAAGACTCTTAATGGTGTTATCATAATAGACCCACCCTATATATATATATATAGCCAATGAAGAGAAACGACGGAAATGGTGAAGACATTGCAACGTTGAAGAAATTGAACAACTGAGGAATTTCAAACTAAGAAAAAACTTAAATTGAAGATTTTCAACTTTTGGTGGTGGCGTGACCCACCGTATAAGAATGATGATTTCAGACACCGCGTACAATTGTCTTAGGGTTCTGAGAATCAAATTCTTCATTAACTTCTTCACACTTAGAGTGTTAGTCTTCATTGATTGAAGAAAGACGTTTCTTCATGTGTTGCACATCTAAGTCATCAATTTTGCATAAGTGTTAGGATGAGTGTCCTTTTCAAAGAACATTCGAAGATTCTAAGATATTTAGCTCACACCGCAACTTGCTAAATCTCTTCTCATCCAAGGGCTTTGTGAAGATATCAGCTAGCTGTTCTTCAGTCCTCACATGCTCAATAGAGATGACGCCCTTCCACACATGATCACGAAGAAAATGATGACGAATCTGAATGTGCTTTGTCTTCAAGTGCTGAACTAGGTTGTGAGCAATCTTGATTGCACTCTCATTGTCACGGAAGAGAGGCACATTCTTCACGTTGACGCCGTAGTCCTTGAGAGTTTGCTTCATCCATATCAATTGAGCACAGCAAGAACCAACAGCAATGTACTCAGCTTCAGCAGTAGACAGTGATACACAGTTCTGTTTCTTCGAGGACCAACAGACCAAAGATCTTCCGATGAAATGGCATGTGCCAGATGTTGACTTGCGGTCCACATGATCACCAACATAGTCAGAGTCTGAATATCCAATGAGATCAAAAGCCGAGCCCTTGGGGTACCATACTCCAAGTGTTGGTGTGTGAGCTAGATATCGAAGAATATGCTTCATAGCCTTATGGTGTGATTCCTTCGGTGTAGCTTGAAATCGGGCACACATGCAAACACTAAGCATAATATCGGCCTAGATGCACATAAGTACAATAAAGAACCAATCATGGAGCGGTATACCTTTTGATCAAAGTCAATACCATTTTCATCGGTGCATAGATGGCCATTTGTGGGCATAGGGATTTTAGCGCCTTTGCAATCTTGCATGCGAATTTCCTCAATACATCCTTGAGGTATTTCTGTTGAGATATGAATATGCCATTCTTGTTGTTGTGAATTTGAAGACCTAAGAAGAATTTCAATTCTCCCATCATAGACATTTGGTATTCTTCACTCATCATATAGGCAAATTCATCACTGTAACGTTGGTCAGTACATACAAAAATGATATCATCAACATAAATTTGGCACACAAACAATTCACCATCATAAGATTTAGTGAAATGAGTTGGGTCAAGTGAACCGGGTTTGAAGCCTTACTTCATGAGGAATTCCTTCAAAGTATCATACCACGCCCGAGGGGCCTGCTTGAGGCCATAGAGGGCCTTATTGAGTCTGAGGACTTTGTGAGGATGCTTTGGATCTTCAAAACCGGGGTTGAGCAACATATACTTCTTCCTCAAGCTTACCATTAAGGAATGCACTTTTCACATCCATTTGATATAAAGTGATACCATCATGGTTAGCATAAGCAAGTAATATCTTGAATAGCCTCAAGTCTAGCAACAGTGCAAAAGTTTCATCGAAATCAATTCCTTCAACCTGTGTGTAGCCTTGAGCTACAAGCCGTGCCTTATTCCTCACCACAAGGCCATTTTCATCTTGCTTGTTGCGGTAGATCCACTTTGTGCCAATGATATTGTGCTTGCGGGGATCTGGACATTTGACCAATTCCCAGACGTTGTTGAGCTTGAACTGATGTAATTATTCTTGCATAGCTTGAATCCACTCACGCTCCAAATATGCTTCATCTACCTTAGTGGGCTCTGTGATAGAGACGAAAGCAAAGTGCCCACAAGAGTTAGACAAACGTGAAGCTTTTGAGCGTGTGAGAGGACCTGGAATGTTGATGTCACTGATGATTTTCTCAATTTGCACTTAATTTGCAACGCGAGGATGAGCGGGTTGTCGTTGAGGAATTTGATCAACATTTTCCTCAGCACCATTTTCTTCAGTGCATCAGCATGACGTTCTTCACGTTCTGGAATGATTTCTTCAATAGATTCTTCGATAGGAATGACATCCTAAGTAGCCTTGAAATTGATAGTTTCCTCAGGCGACTGTTCATCTAACACAGAAGGTAGGTGCTCTCTTTGCGAGCCATTAGTTTCATCGAACCGCACATCAACAGTTTCAACAACTTTGTGGGGAACGTTGTTGAAGAGTGTGTAGGTGTGCGAGTCCTTTCTGTAACCAAGCATAAAACCCTCATGTGCTTTTCGTGCAAATTTAGAGTTGTGATGGGGATCTCTAATCCAACATTTAGCACCGAAGACTTTGAAATAACTCACATTGAGTTTCTTGTCAGTGAGGAGTTCGTATGCAGTCTTCTTTAAGAATTTGTGAAGATATACCCTGTTGATGATGTGGCACGCAGTATCAATTGCCTCAATCCAGAAATGACGAGGCGTCTTGTACTCATCAAGCATAGTGCGATCCATCTCAACAAGAGTCCCGTTCTTGCGCTCCACGACGCCATTCTGTCGAGGAGTATAAGGAGAAGATAACTCATGAGTAATACCAAGTTCATAAAGATAGTCATCAAGGCCAGAATTCTTGAACTCAGTTCCATTGTCACTTCTGATGTGCTTGATCTTCACACCAAAGTTGGTTGAAGCCCTCGAGGAAAATCGTTTGAAAACTTCCTGCACCTCATGTTTGTAAGTGACAATATGCACCCATGTGTAACGAGGGTAATCATCAACAATAACAAAGCCATATAGAGATGCATCATTTGTAACTGCAGAATAGTGATTAGGACCAAAGAGATCCATGTGAAGCAATTCAAATGGTCGAGTGGTAGTCATGATAGTCTTTGCTAGATGTTTGGCCTTGGTCATCTTTCCAGCTTCGCAGGCTCTGCACAAATGATCCTTGAGGAATTTGACATTCTCAATGCCAATGACATGCTTCTTCTTCGCGAGCCTGTGAAAATTCCTCATGCCGGCATGACCAAGTCGTCGATGCCATAGCTAGCCTTCTGAAGCTTTTGCAAGTAGACATACAGCTGGTTGAGGTCCTGTAGAGAAATCAACAATATACAGATCTCCTCTCCTAAAGCCTTCGAAGACTTTGGAATTGTCAGCTTCGATGATCACAACACAACGATACTTGCCAAAGACAACAACCATATCAAGATCACAAAGCATTGAGACAGACATGAGGTTGTATCCTAAGGACTCGACAAGCATGACTTTGTCCATGTGACGATCCTTTGAGATCGTAACCTTACCTAGACCCAATACCTGACTTTTGCCTTTCTCAGTGAAGATGATATGCTTCAAATGCAATGGAGATAAGGGAACATCCATCAATAGATTCTTGTCACCAGTCATGTGATTTGTACATCCACTATCGAGGACCCACTCATTGGCTTTGGGTTGATCATCCTGCAGATGAATTAGTGCAGCTTACAAACTTATATACTTCTTCAATGAAGAATATGATATCAAATTCATCAGATCAATTTCATCAAGCAATAGAACAGATAAAGTAGTATTAGGACGTGAGAAATGAGGATTCATTTCTTCATGATTAGTCTCCATCCTTTCAGGCAAATTCATGTCTCCAGTAAATTCTTCAGACGTTTAAGTTCGTTTGGAAACCTGACCCTGCATAAGAGATTAGTTATTTTCTTCACCACCCACATATGAAGGGGTGGCAAAGAGTTTATCAATCTGCGGGCTCCATACGAGAAAGGTGGCATAGAAGCCAGTCCACTTTGTTTCACATAAGAGGAGTTAGGATAAGCATATGAATAAGCAGAGAAATTCTTTGAGGACTTATGAACATAATGGTTGGAAGAATAATGCTCATATTCATAGCCCTTAAATCTTCCCTACGAGACAGAAGAGTTAACACGATGATGTTCATATGAGGGCTTTGATCCTCTTGAGGAATTTGATCCATGTGAGGAATTTGGTCTGTATGAGGACTTGGATCCATATGAAGAATTTGATCTGGGGTTCCTATTTTTCACAGGTGGTGTCATGAGGACATTCACCTGAATACTTTCAAGGCACCTTTTGGGAACCCAGATTTTCTTCATAGGGGAACCGTTCCTGCGGTTAGTGCCAACATATCTAGCAAATACTTCACCATTCTGATTCTTGAATAGTTTATAGTTGGAGTCAAATGACTTATCAGAAGAATGAGGAGATTCACATGTAAGGCCAGATAAAGTAGATGGATCTACTGGAGGTCCCTTGAATGAATGCCAAGTCTTCAAGGTCACACCAATTTCTTCACTTTCAAAGTCTTCAAAAATCCAAAGTCTTCAGTCGAAGGCATTCATTTTTAGGGGTCGACTTTCTCTGTAAATATAAAACACCTCATAGACTTATAGACCTGTGTACACTCATAAACACATTAGTCCCTTAACCTATAAGTCTTCAATACACCAAAATCACTAAGGGGCACTAGATGCACTTGCATCCATTCTGATCCACGCTACCTAGCTGCTGATAGTCTTCGTACTTTCACAATACTACTTACTTGACTATGGCTTGTCTATGTAGTCTATCTTCCACTGCATATTGATAGGTTCATTTCATCTGTATGTATTCAAAGACCTCGTGTTTTGAAGACTTCCATAAAAATCGCCTATTCACCCACCCTCTAGTCGATAACTAGCACTTTCAATTGGTATTAGAGCAAGGTGCTCCCTTGTTCTGTGTGATTTGATTTAACCACCTAGAGTTTTAGCTATGTCGACTGCATGGATAATCAGTGTCTCCGCTGCATGCCCAGTCTTCGATGGCACTGATTACCCCTACTGGAAATGCATCTTGAAGCCATTGACATTGACCTCTGGTATGTCGTCAAGATGGGCATTCCCAAGGTCGATGAAGGTGTCACCGCTGCTGATGTCAAGAGGTTCGCTCAACTGGACTCGACCGCCAAGAACATCATCTGTGGTCATCTGACCAAAGGACAGTATGGCCGTGTGAGTGTACTGGAAACTACAAAGCTAGTCTGGGACTAGCTGTCCAAGGTCAACGAAGGCATCTCAACTCAGAGAGACTCAAAGATTGATCTTCTTCGCAATATCTTCAACCGCTTCAAGAGGAATGACAGTGAAAATGTCCAGCTCACGTTCGATCTCCTCACTGATATCACTAATGAGCTTTGTGCTCTTGGCGCCACTGATATCACCAAGCATGAAATCGTCAAGAAGCTTCTGAGATCACTTGACAGCTCATTTGACACCTTGGCCCTGATGATACAAGAACATCCTGACTTTAGAGATCTTGATCCGTCTGACATACTTGAGAGACTCAACACACATGAGTTCCAGCTATCTGAGAAGAGAGACACCTATGGTCCCAATTATGGCCGAACTCGTGCTTTAAAGGCAAAGGCCATTTCCTCATCTGAAGAAGAATCTGACTACAGTTCCGAGGATCCTGAAAGGAGCTAGCTATGCTCGTGAAGAAGTTCCAGAAGTTCTCCAAAAAGAATTGCTTCGGAAAGTCTTCAAGATCCAGCTCAAGAAATGATGAGGCTTCCTCTTGTGACCACAAGAAGAGAACATGCTGCAAATGTAAGAAGCCAGGCCACTACATCTCTGAGTGTCCTAAGTGGGACAAGGAATCTAAGAAGTAGAAGAGCAAGGAATATGATTCTGACGACAAGAAGAAGAAGAAATCTTCGAAGTCTTCATCAAAGTCTTCATCTCACAAGAAGAGCTCATCCAGCAAGGCTCGTGCATTCGTTGGCAAGGAAATGGATTCAGAGGAGGAGTCTGCTTCTGAGGAGGCAGAGGTGGAGTCTGAGGAGGAGTCTGATTCAGGCATGGCAAGCCTGGCTCTAGCTTCGGCATTCGTCACCAAGTCCATCTTCAACACTGAAGGTAATGGTCACATCACCGACACTGAAGCCAATGATGAGGACGACTCTGCTCCGACCTACTGCTTCATGGCATGAAGTGCCAAGGTAAACCCACGTGATGCTTACTTTTAAACATCCAGTGAAGATGACTCTGAATGTGAATCCAAACCTAGCTAGAAGACCCTTGCTAAAATTGCAACTGAACAAAAACTGCTATGGAACATATCCAAAAGTTGCTAGACAAAAGCGATGACCTGTTGGACGCGGAAATGAATCGAACTTAGTTCTTAATTGAAGACATAAAAAATCTTCATGTCAAGTACGAGGAACTTGAAAGTCGTCATGAAACACTCTCAGCTACTCATGAGAAGCTTTCCTATGATTATCTTCAAAGGAAGCTAGATCTAGAGAATCCGAGAGCGTCTCATGAAGATCTTCAAAAAGAGAACGATTCACTTCGCGATCAATAGATCAGTTCCGCTCAGAAAGTTTTTATGCCACCATGTTTAAAATGTCTTGAGCGTGATAATGTTGTCTTTGTTGCTGAATGTTCTACTGCTGCTGATGTTGCAATATCTTCAACTACTGATGTGGTGACTAACCCCTCTTCTAAGGATACCACTACTATTGCTGATGAGAATGCTAGGTTGAAGACATTGCTTGAAAGAGGCATGTACAAAAGGCTCAAAGGGCATCGGACACTATGTGATGTCCTCAAGAAACAGATTCTGAACCGAAACCCTAGGAAAGAGGGTGTTGGGTTCGAGAGGAAAATGAATATTGATGGTTCATACTAGAAGCCTGAGCAGCAAAACCACATGGGTTGCTGCAAAGGGCCCTTCAATGGACCCATCGACCTTATCTGGCTTTACTTGTGCTAACCCCATTATCATTGATGAATCCTTTGACGCCAATTATAAGCTATTTAAGAATCAGAATGGTGAAGTGTTTGCCAGGTTTATTGGTACTAACCGCAGGAATGGACCACCTTTGAAGAAGATCTGGGTGCCCAAAAGTTGTCTTGAGAAGCTTCCCGTGAATGTCATCATGACACCAGCCGGGAAGAAGACAAACCCTAGACCAAAGGCTTCATATGGTCCAAAGGCTTCATACAGACAGAGGACCTCACAAGGTCACACTAACACCAATGTTTTGCACGGAAACCATACTAAGGCTTATGAATATGAGTGTGTTTCTTCAAACCGCTATGTTCATAAAACGAAGAACTTCTCTGCCTATTCTTATGAGTATTATTCACCTCCTGCAAGGCTATTTCACTACTATAGGATGCTGCTAATGCAACACTATGATTTGAGACCCTTCGATGAAACTGTGTGCGATGAAATAATCACAAACAGTGGTGTAAAAAACCCATAAAAAAGGTGCAAAACATTTGCGATGGAGGATGCATCAAACACGGTTCAGATTTTAGTTGCGTGTGCGATGTAGGGCATACAGTTCAGTTCAATTAACTATTTGCGATGAGGAGAAACAAAAGAAACGGGCAGCCAGATGAAGGTGTGTGCGATATACAACATGGTTCACTCGGTTGAACTGTTTGTGATTAGGCAACACAAAAGAAATGGTCAGCCAGATCAAGGTGTGTGCGATATACGGCATTCAATTCACTTGGATGAACTATTTGTGTTGGGACAAGAGAACAGAAATGGTTCAATATAACAAGATGTGTGTGATACGCGACAAACAGGTCTCTAATCAGAAATGTGTGCGAAGACCGATAATAACGCAGACGGTTGCTGCTAATAAGACGTGTGTGTTGTGCTATGGGATTGCATACAAAACAACAACTTTATATAAACACTTATAAGGACATGGTTGCATAACCAAATTAAACATCCACTTACATAGCTGGCTACTACAACCATGGCATTGCACACACCAAAGTAAACTATTACATGCATAATTACATGGGTGGCTACTACACACATGCCATTTCCACACACCAATAAATTGAACTATATATTACATGCATGATTAACTAGCATAAACGATCATCTGATCATCATCTACTTCTTGTGATGCTTGCTCTGCTTGTGGCTCGATCCGGGCTCGTCGATTTGGGAATGAGGCACTTCCTCATGTCAACGATCCGCCTGTGCATCTGGTAGCATTTGTACACGCTCTTGGCCGCGAACCTGAGGTGAGGTTCATCCAGTTGCCGCATTCAGGCCCTGTGCTAGGATACGGGACTTGTTCTCTGGGCATCCTGCTTCATCTTTTTGTAGTAGGTGTCGATGATGGCCGAGGCGAGTTTGACCAGGGAGTCCTTCGTGCTGCCCCAGACCCTGCAGTGGTCACGGATTTCGACAAGGTTCTTGCAGGCCAAGCCCGTAACATTGAGCGCTTTTACATCGTATTTGGTTTCCACCATGGAGAACTTGTAGTCGGTGCTGTTGACAAACATGTTGAAATGATCACAAGGCTCTGTGGCCATGTAGTAGTGGTAGATGAGGACATGATGGCGCACACACAACTGGGCGACGACAACCTTCTGTTCTATGCCGGGACGACCGGCGGTGTACTGGAGGTCGATGCCGACCACCTTGTACTTTTCTCAAGCAAGCAACTACTTAACGCTTTTGATGTAGTCGTCCACCACGGCCGGGTCGATGGTGTACACCACCGAGAGATCCATCTCCCTCGCATGGGTCTCCACTCTATGCTCGCCGAACTCCATTGGAGCGCCGCTAGACATCCCCTCTTTATGTGTCGTCGTGGTTTAGCTTTTTATGTTGTGGGGCGCGATCGAAAGGTTGAAGAGACTAAGGTTATAATGGCCGCGGAAATTAAAGGGGAAGCCGGACGGCCAGGAATATCGGCAGGTGTCGGTGTCAAAACCGGCGGATCTCGGGTAGGGGGCCCCGATCTGTGCGTCTAGGCTGATGGTAACAGGAAGCAAGGGACACAATGTTTACCCAGGTTCGGGCCCTCTTGATGGAGGTAAAACCCTACTTCCTGCTTGATTAATATTGACGATATGAGTAGTACAAGAGTAGATCTACCACGAGATCGTAGAGGCTAAACCCTAGAAGCTAGCCTATGATGGTATGATTGTAATTGTGATCGGCCTTCTAAGGACCATCCTCTCCGGTTTATATAGACACCGGAGAGGACTAGGGTTTACATGGATTCGGTTACAAGGAAGGAAATATATTATCCGGATCGCCAAGCTTGTCTTCCACGCAAAGGAGAGTCCCATCCGGACACGGGACGGAGTCTTGAGTCTTGTATCTTCACGCTTCAATAGTCCGGACGATGTATACAGTCCGGCTGCCCGGATACCCCCTAATCCAGGACTCCCTCAGTAGCCCCTGAACCAGGCTTCAATGATGATGAGTCCGGGCGCAGTCTTGTCTTCGGCATTGCAAGGCGGGTTCCGTCTCCGAATACTCCATAGTTAATATCGAACACTTAAACCGTGTCCGGATCTGCAAAATGATCTTCACATACCACCATAGAGAGAACGACATTTCATAAATGCAATCTGTTGACAACTTATTAGACAACGTGACATGTCCTTACGGTCGGGTCAATATTCGAAACGTTTTCCCACGACCGACCACAGCGCATATTGCGAGGTGGTTTCCCTGACACGTCTTGTCAAAGCAGAGATCGTGTCCCCTTATCACGGGATTCTCATCAATACGGGTATGGGTAATCCCACCGCGCCATCAATCGTGGATCTTGGGAAGCAAGCGATACTCAACGGGTAAGTGGGGAGGCACACCGCTTTCGTCGCCTCTATAAAGGGATAAGAGTTCCCCATTTTTACCCACGCCTTCTTCCTCCCTTGCTCGCCCCTGCCCCCTTGAGCTCCAGTGCCCTAGCCCAAGTTTTCTCCGCACAGCTAAACATGTCCGGAGCAGGAGGCAAGTGGGTGGCTTCCACTGTGAAGGAGAAGCATATCGTGAATCTTCGGGCAGCTGGAAACTTGGCCGCAGACATAGCGCACCGGCTACCGGACGAAGAGCAGGTCATTCCAACGCCGCTACCCCACGAGAGGGTCGTGTTTGTCGCCCATTTCGTCCGTGGACTGGGATTTCCACTTCATCCCTTCGTCCGTGGGCTCATGTTCTACTAGGAGCTAGATTACCATGATCTAGCCCCAAATTTCGTCCTCAACATCTCGGCGTTCATCGTCGTATGCGAGGCCTTCCTCCGCATCAAGCCTCACTTTGGCTTGTGGCTACGAATCTTCTGCGTGAAGCCGAAGATCGTGAGCGGCCAGCAAGCGGAGTGCGGAGGGGCCATGGTAGGCAAGATGCCTAACGTCACCTGGCTTGACGGCTCCCTTGCAGAGACCGTGAAAGGGTGGCAATCGGGGTGGTTCTACATCACCGAGCAGCTGGCGCCAATCGGGCGGCCCCAATTCGATCTGGAACCCCTACACGGCTCACCTCCTGGGAAAGGAAGGGCCTGACCTGGGGCAAACCTGCAGAGCTGACCGGACTCCAAAACTGCATCAAAAATATGAAGGACAAGAACATCAAGCTTGTCAACGTGGTCCAGGTCATGCTCATCCGCCGGATTCTCCCGTGCCAAAGGCGGTATTTAATCTGTAGAGTACGTCCCGGCCGAACACCAGACGCTTCGAAAGCTCTACAACATGACGCACAAAGGCGCATGGAAGGTGTTGTTCAAGGCCTCCGAAGTACCTCCCCCCACATTCGAGGACCGCGGACTTCATTCGCGCGGCCCCCCGTCCGGTGAGTTTTATGACTAACACCGGATTCAGTTCTTCCTAATATATTCATGGGGGAGTCTTAAGTCGTTGTGTGTATTTAATCAGGATTATGTGAAGATAGCGGAGCGGATTGACAGTCCGGCTCCGCTGCCAGAAGGCCCAGCTATTGCTCTCCTGACGGAGATGCTGGTCCCGGCGCCCTACAAGGCACCGGAGAAGAAGGCCAAAAGAAGGCCCCGGGGACCAGGAAGGGTCTCCGGCGTAAGGTTGTACCGGAAGCCTCGTCCGAAGATGATGAGGCAAGCTCCTCCCCCGAAGGGGAGGGAGAAGAAGAAGGGGCCGCCCCATCCGGAGAGGATGGGGGGCCTGAGAAGGCAGACCAGGGGGCCGGGAAAGGCCCCCGGCGCAAGGCCGTCATACCCACGTCGTCCGAAGACGACGAGACAGATTCCTCCCGCGGAGGCGGGGGGAAACATGAAGAAGTTCTCCCTCCCTGCAATGGGGGGGAGAAGAAGAGGAAAGCCGCCCCAGAAGGGGAGGCCAGGGCGTCCAAGAAGGGAAAGGCGTCCCTTCCGGACTACTCCACCATGGCCGCTCACAGTGATGAAGAGTGGCTGCCCAGGGTGAAGCCCCTAGCGAGATCGTGAGTCTCTGCACTCTATTGTACTTCTAGTGCGACTTTGTTTCATAGTCTTGTTATAACGCCAAACATATATGTAGTCCAGCCAGGGTCCATCCCGAGGTATCGTCTTCGGATGGGTCCTTGAGTGCTTCAGCGATGAACTTGCTCCCGACGGCCACTACTCCTCAGCCTGCGGATGACACGGAAGTGTTGTCCCAAAGGTTCCCAGAGCGGGGGGAGGTGACTCTGGAGGCACCCCAAGGCGGAATTCCAGACGTCGGACACGCGGGGTTCAAGATCCCTGCGGATCGTGTTGATGAGAGCCGCGGTAAGCCGGGCTCTCAGCCGAATACTGTTCTGGAACCTTGAATGGTTCCGGACTTAGGCGGGCAACCCCTCGTTAGGGAGGGCGAGCCGTCGTGCCGAAGACTTCCATTACGCCCAAGGCGTCGGATTGTCTGCTGGAAGCGCTTCGCGGCGCTTCCATGGATGAAGAGCACCGTACTCTTATGAGTGCGGTGATTCAGAAGGTTCTGTCCGCCAGAAGCGGGCTAACTGAAGCCTACACCAGCATCCTAACAGGCTTTGAGGTAAGTAGGGAATATGTAAAATTACCACCCG
The DNA here is from genome assembly GCA_021605145.1 of Aegilops bicornis. Taxonomy (NCBI): domain Eukaryota; kingdom Viridiplantae; phylum Streptophyta; class Magnoliopsida; order Poales; family Poaceae; genus Aegilops; species Aegilops bicornis. Next base: position 421,986,331 of record CM038675.1, on the reverse strand, counting down.
ATAGGTAGTAGCCCCTGATACTCTATTCAGTGTTCGGAAGGAAAAGCCGAACATAGGGTCAATTATAATTCCCAGGAGTCTAATAGTAAGTATGTATTTTGAATAAGCAGGCTGTGCTACTTGCCCTTTGTTGTCCATGTGCCGAGGTCGCCGGACTAAAGCGGGACTGGAGCGGTAGGGAAGCTCGACCTCACAAAGAGGCAGCTCGAAGAGAACAAAGGTGAGTGATTCCCCGCTCTCATGTAATGAAGGATAGATAAAATTGGTTATTCTAACGACGAAGCGTCGTGACTGTGTAACAGGGGCCACCACCGAAGTGGCGTCTCTGAAGAAAGCGCTATCCGAGACCGAAAACAAGGCGGCCTTGGAATTCAAGGAGCGCGAAAAGCAAGATGCTAGAGTGGGTGAGGTACAGCAAGAGCTCCATGAGCTCGGCAAGAAGTTTGAGTCCATGGATCATGAGCTTAAGATGAAAGAGGCCGAGCTTGCGAAAGCCCTTGCAAGTATGAAAGACGCCAAGGCCGAAGCCGACAAGGCACAACAGGAAATCCAGGCGGCCCAGAAGATAGCGGTGGGTAAGACATTCTTTATGCAAAGCAAACATGTGGAGGAGGCGTTTCTTTTACTTACCCGAATTCGGAGCTCTCCACGGGCATTCGCAGATCTGCCACATAGCGTCTCAGACGCAGCAGAGTTCTACCGTGCCGAGGAGGGGATCTGCACGGAGAAGCTATTCTGGTCCCAGTATGCTGGGGCCAAACACCCAATGCCTCTGAGTGACCAACTGAAGCAGTTGGTCGAACGCATACTGAGGCGGCGAAGTGGCTATGAAAGATTTCATAGTCCGGTTGTGGCCTGGTGAGCCCCTGCCCACTAGCTACTTCGGCCTGATCAAGCGGATGGTGAATGCCTGTCCGCAGCTTGAGGTTATCAAGCGATTCGTTTGCATTGAGGGTGCCCGCCGGGCCTTTGCCCGTGCGAAGGTGCATTGGGGCAAACTGGATGCGGAGAAGCTGGTGAAGGACGGGCCGCCGGGGGGCAAGGCGCATCGCTGTGGCGAGAAGTATTACGTTGGCGTTATGAAGGGCGCTCGTCTCGTGGCCGATGAATATACCAAGGACAATATCTTTGAATAAATGTACCTCTGCCACTGTTGTAATATAAAGACGAAGTTGCTTGTGCTATGCACTGTTTGATTTAAAATATTACCTTCTGCGCGGCTGTTTATAGAATTCTGAAAGTAGGCCAGTCGTCGGCTTCCACCCCACGTAACTAGTACCCGGTGTTCTGGAAAAACCCGGATACTCTTTATCCAAATTTTTGGTCCCTTAAGGAGGTATCCGGCGCAGCGAACAAGGCAATTGGACTATGCGGCTTTATAACTTTCACTTAGCCATAGAAGTCTACAATTTTAAATTTTTGCGAAGCCCCTAGAATTCGGAGGGCCAAATTGGGGCGCTATATACGCCTAAATCGGACGAGGCCGATTCATCGCCTAAAGCGGAAAAATCTTGAAGGATTTTAAGACCTCTCGAACAGCGACCAGCTCTCGCCGCATCATCCCGGTCAGTTTTCGGCTTTCTCTACTGAGGTGCTCGTCCGGAAGAACCGAGACACAATCGCAGTAGTTCTCCCTGTGCTACCTTAGCCGATATAACGGAACATAACGTACCAAAACATGGGAGCCGGGCAAACCCTACTATTGACCCAAGACGTGATTCGGAGCTGATGCATATAGTACTATAAGTTCGGGGTGCCGCACTGTTGAAAGTGTTCGGACTTGTTATGCCGTATTATGAGGTGTCATAAGAAGCCCCTGGCAAACTAACCGTACCAAGGTGTACGGATGCAATATTAAATAAACATTTGCAAGAAATATGCGCAAATAGGAATAATAAGCTGACGCTATATATTGTTTCCCATTGATGAATAATACGTTTAAGCGTATATTTACAACGGTAGCATTAAGCAGAAGTAAATAGGACTATTTAACATGTCCTATCCAAGGGCAGGCTGCATGTAGGTATGTAAAACAAGTATAACGATCGTGAACAGATTCCACATGGGTGTTTCCTTTTGTGCGCAAAGCCTGTTGCCTCCTTGGTTTTCTCTCCTATGTAAGTTCGACAAACCAGCTCTTCTGAAGAGGTTGCTCTAAAGTAATGTCCTGAAAAATAAGAAGGATGGGTTATGAAGGTATGTAGCGGTTATACCGCAATGTTAACTGAGTCATTGTTGCGCCTCCGCCTACGCCCATGGTATTTTGAGTGCATAATTGTGTATGCAGCGTGCACGAATGCTGCTTTGATGGGGCTTGAGCGGAGGCGAACTGCTAATCGCGCTCTTGGCGTGCTGATGATCCTGTTGCGGGGTGCTCCGGACTCGCTTGAAGGTGCTCGAAGTTGTTGTCGCCGGATTGGTTAGTCGGAGGAGGCCGCATTGTACTTCCGCCGCGAGGGCTGCAGTATGCTCTTCTGTTCGGAGAGAGCAGTCCATGTTTCCGTTGACTGTTATGACCCCGCATGGTCCTGGCATCTTGAGCTTGAGGTATGCGTAGTGTGGTACCGCATTGAATCTAGCGAATGTGGTTCGTCCGAGCAGTGCGTGGTAACCACTGCGGAAAGGGACGATATCAAAGATTAACTCTTTGCTTCCGAAGTTATCCGGAGATCCGAAGACCACTTCCAATGTTATAGAGCCGATTACAGCGGCCTCTACTCCAGGAATCACACCTTTAAAGGTGGTTTTGGTGGGCTTGATCCTTGAAGGATCAATGCTCTTTTTGCACACTGTGTCCTGATAAAGCAGGTTCAGGCTGCTGCCTCCGTCCATAAGGACTCGCGTGAGGTGGAATCCGTCGATGATTGGGTCTAGGACCAATGCGGCTGAGCCGCCGTGACAGATGCTAGTAGGGTGATCCCTATGATCAAAGGTGATCGGACAAGCTGACCATGGGTTGAATTTGGGGGCGACTGGCTCCATCGCATAGACGTCCCGTAGTGCTCGCTTCCGTTCCCTGTTGGGAATGTGAGTGGCGTAGATCATGTTGACCGTTTTCACCTTGGGGGGGATTTCTTCTGTCCCCCCGTGTTCGGACGCCGGGGCTCTTCGTCGTCGTCGTTGTGCAGCCCCTTGTCCTTGTTTTTGGTGTTTATTTTGCCGGCATGTTTGAACACCCAGCAGTCTCTGTTGGTGTGGTTGGCTGGCTTGTCCGGGGTGCCATGAATTTGGCACGAGCGCTCCAATATACGGTCCAGACTGGACGGTCCCTGGTTATTTCTTTTGAACGGCTTCTTCCGCTAACCGGACTTGGATCCGCTGAATCCGGCGTTGACTGCCGTGTCTTCAGTGTTGTCTCCGTTGTTCCATCGCTTATGTCTGTTACGCCGTGGCTTGCCGCTATTGTCGCAGCCATCCGAAATGCCAGAATGTGGCGTAGTGTTGCTACGAGCCAACCAGCTGTCCTCGCCCGCGCAAAAGCGGGTCATTAGTGTTGTGAGAGCTGCCATGGACTTAGGTTTTTCCTGGCCGAGGTGTCGGGCTAGCCACTCGTCACGGATATTATGCTTAAAAGCCGCCAGGGCTTCGGTGTCCGGACAATCGACTATTTGGTTCTTTTTAGTTAGGAACCGAGTCCAGAATTTCCCGGTTGACTCTCCGGGCTGTTGAGTAATGTGGCTCAAGTCATCGGTGTTCGGTGGTCGCACATATGTGCCCTGGAAGTTGTCGAGGAATGCGTCTTCCAGGTTTTCCCAACTGCCAATGGAATTTGCTGGCAGGTTGTTTAGCCAGTGTCGGGCGGGTCCTTTGAGCTTAAGGGGAAGATACTTGATGGCGTGTAGATCGTCTCCACGGGCCATGTGAATGTGGAGAAGGAAATCTTCAATCCATACTGCGGGGTCTGTTGTGCCATCGTATGATTTGATGTTTACGGGTTTGAACCCTTCTGGGAATTCATGATCCATCACTTTGTCAGTGAAGTAGAGGGGGTGCGCGGTGCCTCGATGCCGGGCTATGTGGCTATGCAATTCGAATTGCTCTAGGTGGCTATGCTCGGCCCGGCCGGACTTGTTGATAGTGTGTCCGGTGTGACGGTCGTTGTCGCGCGTTTGGGCGCGCCCCCGTGATCCGTAGATCGATCTTGGCTGGTATTTAGGCTGATACGCCATTTTATCTCGGCCACGCGGTGGTCGGTCAGCCGTGTAGCGCTCGAGCCCATATTCCTCGGCTGCCAGGACTTCAGTCCATCTATCTGTGAGCAGGTCTTGATCAGCTTGAAGTTGCTGCTGCTTCTTTTTTAGCCTCCTTGGAGTGGCCATAAGCCGACGCTTGAAGCGCTCCTACTCTACGGGATCCTCAGGCACGCCGAACTCGTCGTCGCCGAGGCTAATCTCGTCTTCGGAGGTGGGCATGTAGTTGTCCTCCTCCGGATATCCGGCTGTTGCCTGTTCGTTTGGGCTGACCTGCTCATCTTCCTGCTCGGCCTGCTCGAAGGCGGGCTGATCAGGGTTGTATTCCTCTCCGGCACCATCCGGATTGTTTTCATCTCCTGGGCCAGTGTTACTGTGGCGGGGCTTGGGGCGGCGTTGACGACGCCCATGCTTTGTTTTTCTCCCTGAGGGGTTATCCTCCGTTGCCTCATCGCCATTGGTTTCCTTCGGAGTGTCCACCATATATATATCATAGGAGGAGGTTGCTGTCCACCGCCCCATGAGCGGTGGTTCATGTTCTTCTCCTGCATCATCGTCCATACCGTCGATGTCTTCGGAGTCGAAGTCAAGCACGTTGGTTAAATCATCGACCGTGGCAATGAAGTGGGTGGTGGGTGGGCAACGAATTCCTTCGTCGCCTGCTTCCCACTCGAGCCGGACATAGTTCGGCCCAGAGCCTCCTGACAAAGAGAGAGACTTTCATGAGTTTAGCATGTCGCCAAAGGGCGAGTGCTGGATGATATCCGCAGCGGTAAACTCCATTACTGGAGCCCAACCAGGCATGGCAGGCTCGGGAGAGCGCGGACTGGAACCTACAACCGGATACGAGTCCGGGGGTCCGGAGTCACAGGCTTCTATAGAGGTGAGACATGTGTTCGGCTCCAACGCCGATGAGTGTGCGGCCTGCGGGGTGGGGTCTATCCCTCCGTCCTTAGGCAACGCAGCTGTAACACCCCAAAATTTTTGACCTTGTTTACTTAATTTAAAACTTTGCCAGGAAATTAAATTTTTATTTTTCTGGACTTTATCTTGATTTCAGAGCCTCTCTTTTCCCTAAGTTGTGGAGTTTTTCACCCCTAGTAAAAACTTTTCAAAATAGGTTATTGGACTTGTTTATCCTCTCAAGAAAAATCCTTTCTTTTCATCAGAGGAATTAAATATATAATAATCTCCATAATCTTTAAAAAAAATTTTGAAAAAAAAGGTTTTCCATGGTTTTATGGTCCTTTTTGAACTGCAACCATTTGATAAAATCATTCAAAAATTCCACCAAAATTTGGAGATATCATGTGATGTCACCAAACCACTTTTATGCAAAAAGATATTTCATTCCCTAGATATTTTGAGCTCTACACCCAATTTTCTTCTCTGGTCCAGTGGGCAATTTTGCACTACAACCTATTTAAATATTTCTTTCTAGCCTCCACCAAAATTTTGGGATGTTAGTAGAAGCCTATGGTTCAACTTTATGCAAAAACCCAGTGTTGTCATTTGAAAATTTTGAGTGAATCAACCTCATTTTCATTCTGGTCCAACATGATGGTTTGTACAGCATCCATATTATTGCTTGCTCCTTGACCCTTGATTCTTTCCCCTACTTGTAGACCACCCTACACAACCCTTAAGTCCAGGAGAGTGGACCCATTGGATGATCCTAAGTGCTTGCAATCATGCCCTCTTCTTTTCTGTCGAACCGAGGTTTTGCAAAATTGCACTATCAAGTTTCTTCTTTTGACAAACTAGCTTCACCACCCCCTTATCCATCCAAGAAGACACTGATCTAGAGAAGTTGGTCACCCCAAGTAATGCCTAGGTGCCTGTGGCATTTTGTCAAACACCTTGAGAGCATGAACAGTTTTGGCATGAGTTTTGGTTTGCATTGTGGACCTGATCCTCTGACCCAGCGACCTTGTCCACTAAGCTTCTAACTAATGCTAACCAAGACACCTGTAAATCCCCAACCCCACCAAGGCCTCCTAGCATGCCACGGCATTTTGCCGAACGATTAGCGTGCACGCCTGGGCGCGGCCAGGCGCTGCGTTTACGCGTCGTCTTGCCCGAGCTGCCGCGTCCCAGTTGACCCTCCCGAGCTCGATCTGATCCACTGGTATAGCCGTGTCGCGCCCCCACCCGACCGCCTCGGCTCACATAAGAGCGCCAAGAGCAAGCTTCTTGGCGGCATGCTTGCGGCCGCATCCTTGGACGGCGCCGCCCAAACCTCCTCCGCTCGCCAGCTGCCCTCGTGAACAGGCCGTTCTCATCCCCCCCCAGCTCCTTCAGCCACGCCGTGCCCCGCTAGCCTCGCCACGTTGCCCTGCAAACCATAGTGGCGGTGAGCCACCGCCCTCATCCACGGTCGTCACCGAACCGCCTCTCCGTGCCTATATGAACCCACTCCGAGCTCTTCACGCTGGATAGGAACCCTCCTCAATGCCATTGAAAGGCCCCTCTAGCTCCCATTCCTCCAGAGGCCATCGATCTCCCCGTCTCTGGCAGTTTGGGCCGCCGCCGCCCTCCGGTCGATTCCGAGCAACCAGAGCTGCTTCCCCTCCATGCTCTCCTCCATTAGCTCCATGTCAACCCCGCGAACCCTTTCCCACTCCCATTTTCACCCGGGAGCCACGGTATGCCAAGCCCCATTCCCTCCCAAAGCTTCCCCTCCGCCATGGAGGAAGGAACTCTCACCCCCAAACTTCACCACGCCCCTAACCACCGCAGATTGATGCGGTACCTCTTCCCGATCACCCCCATATCACGAGCGCGTCGAACGGTGGCTTGTGTCGCCGGGGATCGCAGTTGGAAACGGCCCCTGTCTCTGTCGAGGCGCGCACGGGGGGGAAGAAGATGAACCCGACAGGTGGGGACCACCTGTCGGTGAAATAACAAGCCACTAGTGGCGCAACCCGACCGATACGTTTTTCTCCAGTGGAAGCGTATTTCCAGTAAGTACGCGACCAATCTCAGAAGATGCAGTCCAGGCGAACCGTTTTCCTTTTTTCTGTCTTTTTAAAACAGAACTTTGACTAAACTTTGACTGGGCTTAACTGTTTAAATATAACTCCAAATGACTTGATTCTTTTTCTGTTGCTTTCCAAATATTGTCTAGTTTATTTTAATTTTTATTTGAAAATTTTCCAAGCAACTTTTTTGTACTGCTTTTAAAGTGTTTGTTATTTGAATATTTTTCAAAATAGGATTTTGGAGAGAAGCAGAAAACTTTCAAATGTTTTTAGGATGCACCCTGCCTCTACACAACTTGAAGGCAAGCATTCTGAACCCCGACATAGTAACTTTGGTGTGTTAGTTGACACGTTTATATCACCACCTTATTTTCGGGAACTTGTTATTTCATGTGACATGATCATTTGCATGGATGCATATCAGTGTTTTCCTTGCTGTTGGAAATGAATATACTTGTGATGGCAATCATCCTCATGTACCTTGCATGCATGCCGGAAAGGAATCCGGGAGAGCATCTGCCTTGGGTAGGCGCGAGCTTGTCGCCGGTCTCCGTTGGGACGGTTATGTCTGGTGTGGCATAGTGAGGTATAATGAGCGGTGATCCTGTTGATTAAAAATATGTTTGTTTTACATATCATGCAGGAAATATTTAAGCCTCCTGAGTCGGCCGTAGCTCGAGCCTTGTTCCAGTAAACCCCAAACTTGTTTCGTGCTGCCATTGGTCCCTGCCATAGGTAGGGTATGGTTCAGTAAGTTGTTAACCCTTGTCTTGGCACACACCGTACAGAGAGGCCATGGTGGAAGATACCGGCTGCATCCGGTAGGCATGCCACCTGGTCCAGAGCATGGGTGTATCCGGTTGGGACCGAGAGGGCACCCTTAGAGCGTGATAGAAATTTGATCCCATGCTACGCGAGGTTGTAGCCTCCCACTTAGAGTTTTGCTTAACAAGTGTCGTGGGTGATTCGGACACGAGTAAAGTTAAGCTGGTGTGTGCAAGCGAGCGTTTTTTCGACTAAAAGACCGTAGACGGAATTAGTCCCGATGGACTAAAGAAATCTGTTACTCGTGGGTAAATAGCACACCCTCTGCAAAGGTATTAAACCTATTCGAATAACCCTGTCCTCAGTTAAGGATTCCAGTCTAGGATGGGTCAAGTGTCGGTCTTAGTGTTAGTCTCCGGAGGAGAGCTATTAAACCAGAACTTGGTTTATGATTTGTGACTTGTGATGATGATAATGATTATTATTATGGACTAACCCCTTTATATTATTTGAATTATTGAGTATCCCTGGGACGGTTCTACCTCCTGGATATTCACTGCATTCATTTATCAGCCCTTTATGTGGTGTCGCTCGAGGGCCTTATCGTGGCATTTCTTACATTCATTTATAAGCCCTTTATGTGGTGTCGCTCGGGCCTTAACCGTGGCATTTCTTCTGTTCATTTATAAGCCCTTTATGTGGTGTCGCTCAGACGCCTTCCGTGGCATTTCTTACATTTATTTATAAGCCCTTTATGTGGTGTCTCTAAGACGCCTTGACCGTGGCATTTACTCTTTGCTCCGTCATTACATATTTGTGATCACTTATTAATAATCCACATGTATGCACCAAGGATTTCATTTCTTCATGACTGACGTTGTGATCATAAAATGTCCATCAAGGCATAATTTTTGATTGTTATATTGTACCTGTGTTCAGAATGTTTGCGAGTACATTCAAAGTACTCACTGGCTTGTCCCTGGCTATTGTCTTGGCCAGATTCCTTGCATGGAGAGGAGCGTTGCGATGACAGCCCCGGAACCTAAGCATGGAGATAGCAGCCCCGCGAAGATAGGAGTTAACCTGGTCAGCTGTTCCTGTGGGAAATGGAGTTCCATGGACACTGATGATCCACAAACCGCTTCCGCCATCAACCACTAGAAACCATTTGTTGAACTTCCAGGCCAGAATGGTCGTGTACTTCATATTTTTGTATTCTGCTTCGAATTTCTGTATCAAGTTGGTGCCTCATCAGCTAACAGTAAATCTGGGGCTGGTGAGCACGACGGCCATTTCTGGAAATTGATTCCCGGAAAACCGGTCGCGACAGCAGCCTGCTCCGGATTTAGGTCCGGGGCTACTGCAGGGGTGATATCCCGAGCGTTGTCCGACAGCTGGTCTAAGTCATGCTCATCGTGACTGTCCGGTGCTCCTGGCACAGGCCCGAATCTGTCGAAGATCAAGTCTCCGCGTATGTCGGCCGTGTAGTTCAAGTTTCCGAACCTGACCTGGTGGCCAGGGGCATAGCTGTCGATCTGCTCCAGATGGCCAAGCGAATTGGCACGCAGTACGAAGCCACCAAACACGAAGATCTGTCCGGGGAGAAAAGTCTCACCCTGGACCGTGTTGTTGACGATTGAAGGCGCCATCAAGCCTTGCAGTGACGACACAGAGGAACTCTCAATGAAAGCACCAATGTCGGTGTCAAAACTGGAGGATCTCAGGTAGGGGGTCCCGATCTGTGCGTCTAGGCTAATGGTAACAGGAAGCAAGGGACACAATGTTTACCCAGGTTCGGGCCCTTTTGATGGAGGTAAAACCCTACTTCCTGCTTGATTAATATTGACGATATGAGTAGTATAAGAGTAGATCTACCACGAGATCGTAGAGGCTAAACCCTAGAAGCTAGCCTATGATGGTATGATTGTAATTGTGATTGGCCTTCTAAGGACCATCCTCTCCGGTTTATATAGACACCGGAGAGGGCTAGGGTTTACATGGAGTGGGTTACAAGGAAGGAAATATATTATCTGGATCGCCAAGCTTGTCTCCCACGCAAAGGACAGTCCCATCCGGACACGGGACGGAGTCTTGAGTCTTGTATCTTCACGCTTCAATAGTCCGGACGATGTATACAGTCCGGCTGCCCGTATACCCCCTAATCCAGGACTCCCTCAACAGGCCCTGATGGCAGTTCTAATTTTCAACGCGTAACTCCATCGTGTCGCACGTAACTGCATCGCGTGGCAACGCGCGCAGCGCAACTGCGTGCATATGGGGCCCCCGACGTGATCGTGCGCATGCCCAACCGCTAGCAGAGCGCGCGCGGAGGGACGCGAGCAGAGCGCTCCGCGGTTGCCTCCACGGTGAGCGATCATATATATATATATATGCATATAACAGTTGAACTCACAAGGAAAAGGTGTCCAAAAAGCCCGGCCACGCCCGACGGACGCGAGCGCACCGCCGCCTAACGGCGAAAGCATAGCGTCTTCTTGGCGCCTAACGAAAGCGAGCTTGCCGAGGGACGCAAGCAGAGGCCAGCACAGTGATAGGTGGAAAATAAGATGAACTGTGCGAGCAACGTCGGAGACATCAAGCACGAATTAGATTAGAGTTGCGTGTGCGATACGTGGCATACAGTTGATCCATCTGAACTGTTTGTGATGGAATAAGCTGTGTGTGTTGCGGGCAAACACTTGCTGGTATATAACCTTAAATTTGACCCAAAAAGTGTTAATGCATGTTACAAAAATTGTATAGCTGGAAATATGTTCAAATACGACTCCAATGATATAATATTTGGCGACATGCATTCGTATTTTATTACTTAAATCCTACTTATAAACCAGGACGGGGGTATAGTAGGTAATTAAATCGCGAACGTTTTTTTTTGTATTAACCGTATGTGTACATGTCCTCTCATCCTCCTCTCACACGTCTTGCCACCCTGCTGTCGTAGACGGCTTACAGCACAAGCTTGCGCAGCGCGCGGGGGCGTTCTTTTGGCAAAAAGTTGGCTCGAAGTGGCGCCAATGAATCGTCGGTGAGCCCGTTCCCGCGCAACCTCGCAGGTTCCTGCGCAAGCTTCCCGCCTGACTCGGTGAAATCCCCCAATATCCAATGCTTACCGGCCTGCTATATAAACCCTCACGACCTGCCAGTCCTGAGTCGCATTTTCCCCTCCCTCCCTGTAGCTTATCTCGTTAGCTTCTCCCACAATCGCCAATGGCACTGGTCCATCATCGTTGCTGAGCCAGTCCGCCGTCATTAGAGGACAGCTCCAGCTGGGAGGCTACACCGTGGCGGCGGCGCAGACCCCGGCGTAGTGTAGTGTGTGTGGCATCCCTATAGGGTGTGCGCGGAACACCCACCACATGCTCTGCCGCCGAAAGCCAGGGCCATCTCCCGCTCCGCCGCGGCCTGATGTCGCTTGAAGCTACGTCGGTATTTCCCCAAAGAGGAAGGGATGATGCAGCACATCGGCGGTAGGTATTTCCCTCAGATATGAAACCAAGGTTATCGAACTAGTAGGAGAACCAAGCAACACAACGTAAACAGCCCCTGCACACAGATAACAAATCCTCGCAACCCGACGTGTTAAAGGGGTTGTCAATCCCTTCCGGGGTACGGCGCCTCAAGATAGGCAAAGGACGTGAGGTAAATTTGTAGTTGATTGATAGATCGAACGCCAAATAAAATAAATAGAAATAAAATGCAGCAAGGTATTTTGTGTATTTTTGGTTTAATAGATCTGAAAATAAATGCAAAGGAGAAAGTAGATCGCAAAGGAAAATATATGAGAAAGAAGACCCGGGGGCCATAGGTTTCACTAGTGCTTCTCTCGAGAAAAATAGCAAACGGTGGGTGAACAAATTACTGTTGGGAAATTGATAGAACTTCAAATAATCATGACGATATCCAAGCAATGATCATTATATAGTCATCACTTTCAAGATTAGTAGACCGACTCCTGCCTGCATCTACTACTATTACTCCACACATCGACCGCTATCCACCATGCATCTAGTGTATTAAGTTCAGGGAAAAACGGAGTAATGCAATAAGAAGGATGACATGATGTAGACAAGATCTATCTATGTAGAGATAGATCCCATCGTTTTATCCTTAGTAGCAACGATACACACGTGTCGTTTCCCTTTCTTTCACTGGGATCAAGCACCGTAAGATCGAACCCACTACAAAGCACCTCTTCCCATTGCAAGATAAATAGATCAAGTTGGCCAAACAAAACCCAAATATCAGAGAAGAAATATGAGGCTATAAGTAATCATGCATATAAGAGATCAAAGAAACTCAAATAACTTTCATGGATATAAAAAGATAGATCTGATCATAAACTCAAAGTTCATCGATCCCAACAAACACACCGCAAAAGAGTTACATCATATGGATCTCCAAGAGACCATTGTATTGAGAATTCAGCAAGAGAGAGGAAGCCATCTAGCTACTAACTACGGACCCGAAGGTCTACAAAGAACTACTCACGCATCATCGGAGAGTCACCAATGGAGGTGGTGAACCCCATCCGAGAAGGTGTCTAGATTGGATCTGGTGGTTCTAGACTCTGCGGCGGCTGGATGAATATTTCGTTGACTCCCCTAGGGTTTCTGGAATATTGGGGTATTTATAGAGCAAAGAGGCGGTCCGGGGGGGCACCCGACATGGGCACAACCCACCAGGGCGTGCCTAGGCCTCCTGGCGCGCCCTGGTGGGTTGTGCCCCCCTTGGGGCACCCCCCAAGCGCAGCCAGGGCCCGTTGTGTTCCTTCTGGCCCATAAAAATTCTTCGTGGAGTTTCGTGGCATTTGGACTCCGTCTGATATTTATTTTCTGCGATGTAACAAACATGAACAAAATAGCAACTGGCACTTGGCACTATGTCAATAGGTTAGTACCAAAAAATGATATAAACTGACTATAAAATGATTATAAAACATCCAAGATTGATAATATAACAGCATGGAACAATAAAAAATTATTGATACGTTTGAGACGTATCAACATCCCCAAGCTTAACTCCTACTCGTCCTCGAGTAGGTAAGTGATAAAAACAGAATTTTTGATGTGGAATGCTGCCTATCATGTCATATCATATTCTTTTTTTATAGCAAGGACAATTGGACTTTTATGTGATTCAAAGCAATAGTCTAGTTTTGATATAATAATTTAGATACTCAAGGTGTCGGTGTACAAAAGAGGGGGCACACCTTTGTACCCCTTTACCTGTGCACGAACAGTCGGAGCCGCGCCCACGGCCGCACCAAGCAGAGCGGAGGAGGTGAACCAAGGTAAAACCAAAGCCCAAGACAGCCAGAGCAACGCCAAGACCGAGAACACAAAGAAGCAGAGAGGCGAAGCGGGTTCCCCCGGCAAGATCCTTGCCGGGGGCAGCCTCAGCGGCCCCGGTAAGACCCTTGCCGGGGCAGCTCGACCACACCAGCGGAGTGAGCCACCCTCGAGCCCACTGGTTCCAACTCAACCAACCACGTTGGAACTAGGGCTCGGGAGGCACCTCCATGGTGGCATGCAGATCTTTGTGAAGACAACGAATATTCAAGATCAGATGAGGATTAAAGGACAACGACCCTCGGCAAGATCCTTGCCGAAGAAAGCCACAAGACCCCCGGCAAGATTCTTGCCGGGGACGACAGCGCACCACGACAAGACCCTTGAGGGGCCACCCGGCAAGTCCCTCACCGAGGACGCCAGCAGGGCCACTGCAAGACCCGCACCAACCAAGTCTCCGCCCCCGTTCGCATGTAGCTGCCAGCTCAACCAGCTGAGCAGGCACCTGCGTGGCAACATGCAGATCCCAGGCCAAATCATCAAGCGCCTGCGTGGCGGCATGCAGATCTTCGTGAAGGCTCCACCATCGCGCCACCTCAGCTACCTGCCTGCCTACATGGCGCGGCATGCATCGCTGGCCAGGGCGCGTGTCGAAGCAAGGAGGAGCGGCGATAAAGCTAGGGGACACCTCAGCGGCGCATTAAAGGCGTCTTGTCTTTATGTCTGACGATAAGCTCGCGATCAGACGCCTTTCCACCTCATGTGCCATGGCAGCCCCTTTCGACTATAAAAGGAGGCCCATGGCATACTGGAGAAGGATTCGGCTCTTTGGAACCACGCACCCACTGTAGCTAGTTCAAGAGCTCAAGAACTCTCTGAAATACATCCACCAAAGCAGGAATAGGGTTTTACGCATCCTCGCGGCCCGAACCTGGGTAAACGATCCTTGTGCTGACTACTAATCCTGCTCTTCTTGCAACCCTGCGCCCCGGCAACCGTAGTAGGGATTCTTGTGATCCCATAGGTGTCATTTGACACCGACACAAGGATATCAACAAGCAACCATGTCTTTCAAAATATGAACTCTACAATAAGTTATCCCTAGCCCATCATGCTCAACCATTGATCCATTCATGAAACACACTCGCCCAATACTTAAGTACGATCATAGTGCCTCCTAGTTGGTGCTTTTTATGAGAGAAGGTGGAGACCCAAATTCAAAATAAAAATTGCATAAAGTAAAAGAAAGGCCCTTCGCAGATGGTGTAGGATCGAAAGTATGTCTAGAGGGGGGGGGGGTGATTAGACTACTTGACCAAATAAAACTTATCCTTTTCCCAATTTTAGTTCTTGGCAGATTTTAGCAACTTTGGACAAGTCAATCAATCTTAACACAATTCAAGCAAGCATGCAAAGAGTATATGAGCAGCGGAAAGTAAAGCATGCAACTTGCAAGAATGTAAAGGGAAGGGTTTGGAGGATTCAAAGCGCAATAGGAGACACGGATGTTTTTGTCATGGTTCCGATAGGTGGTGCTATCGTACATCCACGTTGATGGAGACTTCAACCCACGAAGGGTAGCAGTTCTTGTGAGTCATGGAGGGCTCCACTAATGAAGGGTCCATGAAGAAGCAACCTTGTCTATCCCACCATGGCCGTCGCCCACGAAGGACTTGCCTCACTAGCGGTAGATCTTCACGAAGTAGGCGATCTCCTTGCCCTTACAAACTCCTTGGTTCAACTACACAATCTTGTCGGAGGCTCCCAAGTGACACCTAGCCAATCTAGGAGACACCACTCTCCAAGAAGTAACAAATGGTGTGTTGATGATGAACTCCTTGCTCTTGTGCTTCAAATGATAGTCTCCCCAACACTCAACTCTCTCTCACAGGATATGGATTTGGTGGAAAGAAGATTTGAGTGGAAAGCAACTTGGGGAAGGCTAGAGATCAAGATTCATATGGTAGGAATGGAATATCTTGGCCTCAACACAAGTGTAGGTGGTTCTCTCTCAGAAAATGTAAGTTGGAAGTGTAGGTTTGTTCTGATGGCTCTCTCAACGAATGAAGAGGAGGTGGAGGGGTATATATAGCCTCCACACAAAATCTAACCATTACACACAACTTGCCAATCTCGGTGGGACCGAATTGATAAACTCGGTCGGACCGATTCAGCAAATCTAGTGACCGTTAGGATTTTTGGTGGGACCGACATGCAACTCGGTAGGACCGATATGGTTAGGGTTAGGGCATAACGTAATCTCGGTGAGACCGATTACACAAACTCGGTGAGACCAATTTTGGTAATAAGCTAACCAGAGTTGGTCAGGTAAACTCGGTGGGACCGATTCGCTCATTTCGGTGAGACCGAAATGTTACGGAAGGGAAATAGAGAGTTTACATTGCAATCTCGGTGGGACCGATCGCTCATCTCGGTGGGACCGAAACGATACGAAGGGAAACAAAGAGATTACAATCCCATCTCGTTGAGACCGAGATCCCTATCGGTGAGACCGATTTGCCTAGGGTTTGTGGCAGCGGCTATGACATCTGAACTCGGTGGCGCCGGATAGAAAGAATCGGTGGGGCCGAGTTTGACTTTTGATTTAGGTCATATGTGGATGTGAGAAAGTAGTTGAGGGCTTTGGAGCATATCACTAAGCATTTTGAGCAAGAACCTCATTAAGCAACACCTCATCCCTTCTTAATAGTATTGGCTTTTCCTATAGACTCAATGTGATCTTGGATCACTAAAATAGAAAATGTAGAGTCTTGTGCTTTGAGGTTGAGCCAATCTTTTGTCCTTAGCATTTTGAGGGGCCACTTTTCTCATCCATGCCATGCCAATCATTGAGCTTTCCTGAAATATTAATCTTGAAATAGTATTGGCTCAATGAGCTATATGTTGTTAGGAATTACTAAAACCACCTAGGGATAGTTGCACTTTCAGTCTCCCCCTTTTTGGTAATTGATGACAACATATAGATCAAAGCTTCAACAAATGATAATAAGAGTGAAACACATTGTCGCTTTGAGAAGTATGTGAAAAGCAAGAGCTCCCCCTAAATTTGTGCATAGATTAAGATTTGCTTTGGACTGCAAATGCACAATGAGTTAGGATTATGGATTACTCTTCCATGTCACATACATCTTGGTGGAGCTCAAAATGATAATAATTAAATACATGCACTCATCACCAAGCAAAGTGAATGATCATATGGGGATATAAAAGGATAATGTCATCCAACAAGCATTAAAGTAGCATATGATCAAACACATGATCATCAAGTATCACACAAAAGCATAAAGTATCTCAAGCAAGAAAATAACAGAGTTCAACCACCGAACAACAAGAGAGAACAAAGAGCAACACTCTATCTCGAAGCCTATGATCTATACATTTTCTCCCCCTTTGGCAACAAGTTACCAAAAAGTTCATAAAAAATGCATAGTGCTAGATCGACTCTCGGGCTTGGTCTTCAGGTGGTGGTGTAGATAAAACTCCAAGGACGAAGGCATCAGTTGATGTAGCTGGAGCTGGTGGAGTGGGTGCTGGAGCTGGTGGCACTGAAGCTGTAGCTAGTGCAGATGAAGTTGCCCTGGTGTCTGTAACTGGCATTGCAGCAGATCTCTATCCTCTGGGCACTCTAGCAAAAGCATCAGTGGTAGACTTGCCCTTCTTCTCCTGCACTTCATCCTGAAGTTGCTCAACAACTGACTGTATCTTAGTGACCTTCACATCTAAATCATAGAACTTCTGCTCCATGATCCTCTCCAAGCTCTCCTGGTTTTGAGTCAGGGTGGCCAATCCCTTCTCAATCCTCAGAGTGGGGGCATTCAAGTAGCCAAGCTGATCTTGCTTGCTCTTCAGAAGATACTGAGATGCCTCATCAATGGTTGGCATCTTTGCAGCCTTTTCAGTCCTTGCCTTCTCCCTCTTTGCTTGTGCTTGCACAGAAGATGGTTCATTCTAATCCATTACCACAGTGTTGTCCTCAAAGTCTGGGTAGATAGGCATATGTTCCTTGTCCAAGAGATATGTGCTAGTGCCCATCTTGGAGTTGATTAGCTCCTGGATCTGTGGGGCATACCCACAACTTCTCTTCTGATCTGCAGCTATTCTCTTTATACTTTCCACAATTAGACTCATGACTTTGAACTTCTGTGGGACATAAAATATATGCAGCAAGTTGATGGAATGTCCTCTGATCATTCTGTGATCTCCTGATTTTGGTAGCAATGTGTGTCGGCGTTCTGGGAACGGGGGTCCCCAGACTTGCCTGCCTGCGGCCTGCGGCGTGGCTCAAAGGAGGCCCAGGACGGCCCATCTTCATCAACGCAAACTCAAGACCCTCGCGAGGGGCCAAGCCTCACGGGGCGGACGACCAAGAGCTTCCTCAGGCGCGGCCTCGTCAGGCTGGCTCATGAGGAGGCGGAGAGCTCAAGGCGGGGTACCTCGCGAGGTGCCCGTGGCATAAGCCATGGCGACCAAGGGCGCCCGATCGGGCGCCAGCCGTGCAACATCCTTCTTTCCTCTTTGGTGCAAAGGGAGCAAGCGCGAGCAAGAGCATCAAGCAAAGGCATCCGCTTTGATTGCAACAAGACCAAGACCAGCCCCAACGGCTGGAATGTAGTCATCGTGGATCCCAAGCAGGCGTCATCACCAGAGCCTTTGGCAGGCGAGGACCAACTTTAGTCAGGATAAGTGTACTCGCTGTTCCCCTTCAAAATGGCCAATTGTTGGCGCCCTTCCCGCTCAATATTTGGGAAGAGGCCCATGGCCTTCGTCTATATAAGTAGAGCTAGCCACCATAGGAGGGAGGACGAAGGATCCAGCATTCGGAATCTAGAGAGAGAGAGACCCGATCCTCAAGCTAGAGCGACGGGACACCACTTAGCAGTTCATCGCACCCACTAAGAACAGACCCTCGCGAGGCTGTTCTTCCCTGTACTGTTCTTCATCAGCCCCAGAGGCAATCCAGACACCACAAACTAGAGTAGGGTATTACACCACAACGGTGGCCCGAACTAGTATAAATCTTGCGTCTCTTGTGTTGTTCTTGTTAGTAGTTTAGGTCCCTGCGATTCGGTGAGGTACGATACGGTGGAGGGTTGGATCTCCACGCACACCCCAGAGTTTGAACCTTAAGGGTCTGCCGGAACCTGAAATCCGACATTTGGCGCGCCTGGTAGGGGTGCGCCGGAATCTGCCTTTCGTCGTCTCGTTCTTCCCCGACCACCGCAACCATGTCTGACGCTCGTCGGGCTCGCGCCGAGCGCCGAGCCGCCCTCGCTTCCCATGTCGCCCAGACGGCTCCCGTCGGCGGACGTCCTCGTCGTTCCCCGTCACCTGTTGTCAACGCCGCCACCGGCCCGGCAGGGAACGAGCAGCAAGCGTCATCCCAGCACCCGTCCATGAGGCGGGACGGCGGGACGGCCGCACCGCCACGCCTTCGCTTACCCCCCCTGGTTCTTCGTCACGCGCGCCCCGCGCGGCCATGGAGGCCCGAGCTGCACTCATCGCGGCCGCGAGCTCTGCGCTACCGCCCGTCGGCAGCGTCTATGAAGAATGGCTCGACCGCGTCGCCGAGATCGTCCGCACTGCGGGAGGCAACCCCGCGCCGTCCGTCTCGCAGCACCGCACCCCGCCCCGCGCAGGCGATGAAGCTCCCGGGGCGCCTCAGCTGCCTCCTCCTCAAGACGGGCGCCACAGCCCCCAAAGCGTGCGGCCTGGCGGAACCAGTTCCGCCAGGCGCCGGCGCGGCAAGAGCAGAGCTGCCAAGAAGTTCCTCGCCCGCAAGAAGATGCCCGAGCGCTCCCTGCTCCAGCACGTCAAGACCCTGCGCTGCCCCCAGCCACGGCGCAGGGAGGCCTGCAAGACCAAGCTCTTTGCCGTCCGAGGCCCCCCGCGGCCA
Organism: Aegilops bicornis; assembly: GCA_021605145.1. Taxonomy (NCBI): domain Eukaryota; kingdom Viridiplantae; phylum Streptophyta; class Magnoliopsida; order Poales; family Poaceae; genus Aegilops; species Aegilops bicornis. Next base: position 421,967,172 of record CM038675.1, on the reverse strand, counting down.
CGGCGGGCTGCCGCGCCTTCACCACCGAAAGGCGCGGCGTTGCGTAGCCCACCAAGTTCAAGCCAGACCTGCCCTCGACGCTTACGACGGCACGGTGACCCTCAGGAGTTCCTCCAGCTCTACAAGCTGGGCATCAAGGCTGCCAACGGAGATGAAAAGGTCATGGCGAACTGGTTTCCCATGGCGCTCAAGGACGGAGCCCGCACCTGGCTCCTGAATCTAGCCCCAGGCACGATCTCTTCCTGGGCCAAGATGCGCACCCGCTTCATCGCCAACTTCCAAGGTACTCGCGACCAGCCACCCGCCGTGAGCGACATGCGCCGGATCAAGCAGCAGCCAGGGGAAACCCTGCAGAAGTACATCCAACACTTCAACAACGCACTCCTCAAGATCCCCAGGGTAACAGAGGAGGCCATCATCTCTGCCTTCTCCGACGGCGTGCGCGACGTCAAGATGAAGGAGGAGCTGGCGATGCATGAAGATCTGTGCACCTCCACAGGTTGTTCAACTTGGCGACCATGTGCGCCCGGCTGAGGAGGGCGCCTCTCCTCCTCGGGCTGCTGCCGCGGATCCCGAAGAGAAGAAGTCCAAGGCCAAGGGCGTAAAGCGCAAGGGGCTGCCGTGCTCACGGCCGAACCGGACACCAAGCGGGCAGAGATCAGCCCGAGTCTTCCAAGGGCAGCCGGTATGCGCGTGTACCACGACCTCCACACCCACAACACCAATGAATGTCAAGAGCTCGGGCCGGCGCTGGGAAGGGTCGGCAGACGCCCTGGCGCAGCGACCGGGGCTACGACCGAGGAGGACGAAGAAATGCAGGACGCTGGGAAGACCGCGGCCCGCGCCAAGGGTGGCGCGACCAACCTCGCGAGGACCGCTGGCAAGACCCACCTCGCGAAGGGGGCTGGAGGGATTAGCCTCGTGAGGATCGTCCGCAAGGGAACGCAGGCCTCCCTCCGCTGCCGCCGCCACCAAGGAGAATCGAAGACCGTCATCAGGACGAGGGGGCTGGGGGCTTCCAGGAAGCGCGTGCGATCGCTTTGCATCCTAGGCGGAGCTCAAGCTGACCTCTCACAACATCTTCAAGCAGTTCGCCTGAAGTGAATGCAGTCCTCCCCAAGCTCGAGTCCACGCGCCCTCTCGGGTGGTCGGCGTGCGCCATCACGTTCAGCTCGGCGGATCAGCTCAAGTCTTGCAGCCACAGCCGGAGTTCTCCCAATGCTTTGCTCCCCAATCATCAGCAACGTGCTGGTCACCAAGACCCTCATCGACGGCGGAGCAGGGCTCAACGTCCTATCTGTGGAGACATTCAACAATCTTCAAGTGCCCTACAGTCAGCTTCAGCCAACCAAGCCCTTCTCCGGAGTCACCGACGGCTCCACGGTCCTGATCGGGCAGGTCTGCCTTCCTGTCACCTTCGGGGCCCACGACAACTACCACACCGAGCTCGTCGACTTCGACGTCGCCCACATTCGCCTGCCGTACAACGCCATCCTCGGGTACCCAGCGCTGGCCAAGTTCATGGCCGTAACCCACCATGGCTACAACATCCTCAAGATGCCAGGAAGCGGCGGGGTCATCACGGTGCCCTGTGAAGAGAGAGATGCAGTGTGCTCCCTGGAGCGAGCCTTTCGAGCAGCGTCATTTGGAAGACCCAGACCACAGCAGCAAGACGCCTCCCGAGGCAGCACCCAAGAAGAAGAAGACATCGACCGGCCCGGCTCATCAAGAGACAAGCCCCTCAGGGCCCGCACCGGGCTAGGGGGAGCCTCCTTCCATCACATAGGAAAGCGCGCCCGGCGCCCTCCTCAGGCAGGGCTCGGGGCTCTCCCTGGAGGGCCACCGACCTCGCCAAGGTCTCGAGGGAGGCGCTTGGGCACCACGTGGAGACGTGTTTCGAAGCACGTTTCCCGCAAGCAGGAGCAAGACCAGGAGGACAGAACCCCTAAGAGTTCATCAGCAAGGCCATTCAGGAGTTACAGGAGTCAAGGGTCATTAGGGGCAGCCGCCGCCTATCCGCTGTGGCCCCCCATCCAGGCGCGGATGGTGGGCTGCGCATCTGCATCAACATACCAGGGCTCAACCGAGCCGCATCTCAAGAGCGCCTCTGGCCCTCGCGAGTGGGGACGTTCGGGTCCGCCCCAGCTACGTCACGCATGCCTTATGGCACTGCCAAGCAGCTGCTGCACACCAGCGTCTCATGAGGATCATCTTGGAGGATCAAGAGGTCGTGCACGCCGCAGCCTGGCAGAGATGGAGATGGCCCGTGAGGGCCGCCAGCGCGCCTTGAGCCTCCCAAGGCCCCCGAGCACAGGGGCTCGTGAGGATCGGCTCCGCAGCCCACCGAGTCTGCTACATCAACAACCCTTCATCCCCAACATCACCAGTGACATCTTTAAGTTTTATTTCCGGTGGGAGGCGCCTTGAGGCCGCATTATTCCCGAGGCAGCGTGGGTCCGTCCTGCGGCATGTATCCCTTTTATTTCATGTCTTTAGCTTATCCTGTTGGGGCTCCTCGGGCTGCATCATCCCCAAGCCGCTCGGGCCAGTCCAGTGACATGTATCCTTCATGCGTTTTCCTTAGGATTATGCTCTCGCTCCACCATGCTTGTTATTTGGCGCCTTCTCCTGGGTGGCGAAATCTTGCACGTTAAAGGGGGGTGCCTGAGCATCGCGACTCCGGGCTCCTACCGGCTCTCCGGCCCTCACCCTCTGGTCTTGTCCATGGCATCGCGACCTTGCTTGCCAGCGACGGTAGAGACCAGCCCGAGAGCCGGGACCCGAGGACGTAGAGTTGCGTCATCCAATCCAGCTTGCGCGTTAAAGGGGGGGTGCCTGAGCATCGCGACTCAGGGCTCCTACCGGCTCTCCGGCCCTCACCCTCTGGTCTTGTCCATGGCATCGCGACCTGGCTTGCGGCCAGTACTGAACCAGCCCGAGAGCCGGGACCGAGGGCGTGAAGTTGCGTCATCTAACCTATCTTCTTGCGCGTTAAAGGGGGTGCACGAGCATCACGACTCGGGGCTCCTACCAGCTCTCGGCCCTCACCCTCTGGTCTTGTCCATGGCATCGCGACACTGGCTTGCCAGTGACGGTAGAGACCAGCCCGAGAGCCGGGACCAAGACGTGAAGCACCGACATCGGCCAATTTTGCGAGGAACACACTCGAAGATAAGGCCCGAGCCAGCGCAACCCGCCTTGAGGTAGGGCCTCGTGAGTCCCGTCTGGCTCACGGGTGCCCAGATACACCTCGTCTAGCCCTACCGTGCCACGATACGTGTCGAGGGTGGGGCTATATCGCCCTGGGGCTCCTCCCGGAGGGGAGCCCCTCCCACGCTCCAGTGGAAGCACCATGCTCCTTGTTGGCTGACGACATTGCCGAGGCGGCTATGCCCCGTCGCATGCGGAAGCGCTATGCTCAGCTGGTGATAAACAAGCGAGGTGGCCTCCGGGCGCATCAACCTCGGGGTGCCCAGAGCTCGATGTCCGCCTCGTTACCGCGCCTCCCTCGGGAGCGCCCGCACGAGGCTGGGCACGGGCTGCGCCCGTCACGCCCAGATGCACGCCACCCAGCCAGGCCCCTCGGCCTGGTTCGTCGACGCCACACCCGGCGAAGCCAAGGTACGCATGCCGTTTGAGCGTCGAGGGGACTCCTGAGCATCGCGACTCAGAGCCTAACTGGTCACGTAGCCCCTCACCCCTTAGTTCCGAAAGGCTAACGGCGGTTAGGGTATGCTGCGGGCGAGGCTCTGCAGACGAGAACGGTGGATCCGCCAGCGCCTCACCTCCCTACTTGCTGTTAAATGCGCCAAGGGACTCCTGAGCATCGCGACTCAGGAGCCTAACTTGTCACGTAGCCCCTCACTCCTTGGTCCTGTCCTGGTTTCCGGTCGGGGCTAACGGCGGCTGAGGTATGCGCGGGGCCGAGCTCTGCCGGCGTAGAACATAAGCAAGTAGGAAGCACAAATTTCAAGGAATCCAAAAGCAAATATTACAGTCCACACTGTTATCGCAGTACCAAACGCAAGTTTAAACGCCTCCCCGAGGCATGATACATGTGCAGGAATTAAAAGCAAGATAGGAGCCGCAGCGGAGCCACTTGTCGGCGGTGGAGCAGCACGGAGTGGGCTCGCCACTTGAAGCAGTAGGGCCGGCAGCGCCTCGCTTCGGCTTGGTGCTGAAGGCCCGGAACTTCCCCAACAGAGCCTCCGCGCGACCCTTCACAGCCTCGGCAGCGGCAGCTGCATGCTCGCTGCTCGCCGGCTCCAGCAGGCTGTCCATGTCGACGCTGGGGTCGCGAAGATAGATGTGGGTGAGGATCCGCGTCAGTGCCGCAGAAGACAAGACCCGCGCCTCGGCCTCAGCCGTGGGGCTAAGACCAAGGGAGACATCTTCAAGAGCGCGGATCAGGAAGGGAAGCAGCTTGGCGGGGCCGTCCTCCGCGCCCGGCCGATGGGCTCTCGGGCGGCTGTCATAAAGCTCCCTCAGCAGGACACGAGCCTTCACCTCCATATCCATGAAGGCCACGCGGTCTTCAGCAAGAACCTGCGCCTTGGCGTCTAGCTCGACCTTCCTCGCCTCCAGTTCCTGCCCCAGCGCGTCAAGACGGTCGCGACGCTTCTTCAGCTTGGCCTCTCGGTCCTTGATGGCCGCCTCACGAGCCTTCATGCCTCCCTCCTGCTCCTGGCGGAGGCGGGCCTCCTCGGCGAGCTGGTTCTGCAGACCCTTCAGCTCACCCTCCAGCGTCTCGCAGCAACCTCGGATGCTGGCTGCCTCCCCCAGGGCAGCATCGCGGGCTACCTTTGCCTCACGAACAGCCTGCTTCTCCTCGTCACAAGCCGTCGAAGCCTGGACCAGCGCCGCCCGAATCGAAGCGTCAGCGCGAATCCAGCCGGAGGCCAGCTCCAAGCGCCCGGCCACCAAGCGAGGGTCGGCGCCCAGAAGATCCTGTCGCAGCCGGTCCAGTTCAGCAGCAGCGCGGTCCAGGACCGCGGGAGGAGTCGGAGAGACAGCAGTTGGCGGAGTAGGAGGAGTTGGCGGCGGTGTAACCACTGCGCCCTGAGGCGGAACCAGCGGCGCCACGGCAATGGTGGAGGCAGCGTCCAGCAAGGCCACCTCGGGAGTCGTCTGGGACAAGGGGGCTGAGCTTCGCCCAGAGCTCAGCCCGAACCTCGCGAGGACGCCCGGGCAGGAGAAGCCTGGGCGTCGGGGTCATCTTCCTTTTTGGGCAAAGACACCACCACGGACGGGGCCTGAGGAGCCCCCTTCAGCTTCTTCGCCGCGGGCGCCAGCCTGACCGAAGAGCATGGACATCAGATCTCGTCGACAAAGCAATAATCAAGACAGGAAGCAGGCACTTACAGGTCGTCACAGGTGGACTCGAGCAGCCTCCGGCCATACTTGAAGCCCGAGAGCCGGCTGCAGGGATCAGCTTCAAGGGGACCAGGAGCGGGAGGCGCATCCGCGGATCGCCCCGGGGCCGGGGCGGACCCGCGGGGGACCAGCCCGGTCCTGTCCTTCTTCGGGATCGGGGGCAGGCTTCTGCCTCCCCGCCCATCCTCATCTTCGTCGTCGTCACTCTCGGGGAGGCGGAGAACACGGGGCCTGTGCCGCAGGGAGGGAGCCCTTGACTCTGCCCCTGAGTCAACCCCCTCTCCTGGCTCCCTTTCCTCCACCTCTTCGCCGGAGTCGGAAGAGGACACGTCCACCAGGTCCTCCGGAGCCTCCGCGGGCACGAGCCCGTCCCCATTGAAGGCGGGCATGGATCCCACAACCTGCTCCCAATCCTCGCGAAGGAATAGGGGCGCGGGGGCGCCCTCCGGCCTCGCCACATCGCCCCCTACGAAGGACTGGAGGACCGTCACCAGATCCTCGCTGGCCAGGTCCACGGGGCTCGGGTTAGGCCTCCACATCGGAAGCGAGTACTGACGAAGTGGAGCCAGTTGGTGCTCCAGGAACTCCTGCAGCAACAACCCACCGGTCAGCCTCGCCGCCGCCGCATCGTCCGGCTTCAGATCTGCATCGATCCTCTCCAGCAACAGCTTCGCGCGAGGATCCCGAAGCTTCGCTCGGGACCAGTCGTCGGAACTCTCGGCGGGCTCCGTGGGCAGGATCAGCCGGGGGTGGATCCGCCCGGCATCCACCAAGACCCACTTGCTCCTGAAGCCCTCAATCCGCTTCCTAGTGTTTGAAATGGCAATGGCTCCGCCGTGTCTGTGGCTTCAGCGCCTTGAGACGGGACCACGGGAGAATCGAAGGAAGAAGTAGTGGCGCAGCAAGGCCACCGAGGGCTTCACCCCTACATGGGCCTCACAATAGTAGGCGAAGATTGCCAGCAGAAGGACGGAGTTGGGATGAAGGTGCAGAGCGTGAATGTTGTAATGGCGAAGGACGGAGAAGAAGAACTCAGAGAAAGGAGGTGCCAGACCAGCAATGATGGCGCCCGCGAAGAACGGGTAGAAGGTACTCCCCCGCCCCTCAGGGGCGGAGGAGCCGTCCTTGAACACCGCCGTCCCGTTGATGCCCTGCGCCTACGCCAGCCGGCGCTTCAGGGCAAGGCTCGCCGCTTACACATTCGGCGGGTCCAAGGCAGGAGAGTACCAGGCTCCGGCCGGGGTTTGACAAGGAGCCATGGTTGGCTAGGGCACAAAGGGGATCTGAAGGTCTTGGAAGCAGGGAGGAGAGGCGCAAGAAAGGGGATCTGAGCAGCAACTGGAGAAAGTAAAGGAGGCAAGGAAGATGCCACTCTATTATCAACCCGCGCGGTTGCAGAGGCGCCCACGTCCAATCAACCGCCACGCGGCGCCCAAGGCCACAAGCTGTTAGGGCCCACAACGCTTCGCACTTGCCCTTTCGCCTCTCTGCACGGCCAAGTCCGGGTGCGTCGTGGCCCCGGGGGCTACTGTCGGCGTTCTGGGAACGGGGGTCCCCAGACTTGCCTGCCTGCGGCCTGCGGCGTGGCTCAAAGGAGGCCCAGGACGGCCCATCTTCATCAACGCAAACTCAAGACCCTCGCGAGGGGCCAAGCCTCGCGGGGCGGACGACCAAGAGCTTCCTCAGGCGCGGCCTCGTCAGGCTGGCTCATGAGGAGGCGGAGAGCTCAAGGCGGGGTACCTCGCGAGGTGCCCGTGACGCAAGCCATGACGACCAAGGGCGCCAGTCGGGCGCCAGCCGCGCAACGTCCTTCTTTCCTCTTTGGTGCAAAGGGAGCAAGCGCAGGCAAGAGCATCAAGCAAAGGCACCCAACGGCTGGAATGCAGTCATCGTGGAGCCCAAGCAGGCGTCATCACCAGAGCCTTTGGCAGGCGAGGACCAACTTTAGTCAGGATAAGTGTACCCGCTGTTCCCCTTCAAAATGGCCAATTGTTGGCGCCCTTCCCGCTCAATATTTGGGAAGAGGCCCAGGGCCTTCGTCTATATAAGTAGAGCTAGCCACCATAGGAGGGAGGACGAAGGATCTAGCATTCGGAATCCAGAGAGAGAGAGAGACCCGATCCTCAAGCTAGAGCGACGGGACACCACTTAGCAGTTCATCACACCCACTAAGAACAGACCCTCACGAGGCTGTTCTTCCCTGTACTGTTCTTCATCAGCCCCAGAGGCAATCCACACACCACAAACTAGAGTAGGGTATTACACCATAACGGTGGCCTGAACTAGTATAAATCTTGCGTCTCTTGTGTTGTTCTTGTTAGTAGTTTAGGTCCCTGCGATTCGGTGAGGTACAAGACGGTGGAGGGTTGGATCTCCGCGCGCACCCCAGAGTTTGAACCTTAAGGGTCTGCCGGAACCCGAAATCCGACAATGTGTGCCTTAAAATCCAATTGATTGTAGGCAGGCCTAACAGCAAGTATTTCACAGACCCAAATTGGTGATTCTCAAGATCTGCATCAGGAATCTCCTTGTACATGCTAGCCGTTGAGTTGTGATCCTTCTTCTTCTTGGCATAGACATCCAAGTCATCTTCTTGTTCTTCTGGGGCATTGATCAATTTTGCCCATTCTTCAACTGTTGACTGGTACCTAGTACCTTCAGACGTCCAGACAATTCTTCCATCTGGGTAGAAATGAGTTGTGGAGTAGAACTACATAATAAGCTCATTATTCCACTTTGTGAGCTTCTGCCCACCAAAGTCCTCTACTCCACAAGACTTGAAACTATCATATACTCCAGGATAGTTTTCTTCATTTTCCCTGATGTACTTCTAGTCCACCCATCTCATATCACAGACTATAGGCTTCTTGCCAAGCAACACTGTCTCATAGAAGTCCCGTTGTTCCTTTGTATGGAACCTGTAGTCCACAACATTTCTTCTCCTGACTACATAGGGATCAGTCAATCTCCACTATTTGAGTCCTGCATCCTTCCTGAGCTTCATGTTCTCAGCTACTGGATGAGCATCATTGTGATCTAGAATTTTGGGCTTCAACTTCCTCAAGACATGTGACTCATCATCTTCTTCTTCTATAGCAGCTTCAGGCACTGGGGCCTTGTTCTTCTCTGCAGCTGGAATATTCCTTGTACTCCTCTTGGGTGCAGCTTTGGGTTTTGGAGCAGCTGTCTTGGGAGCTTCTTTGGGCTTAGATGGAGCAGCCCCTGATCTTATAGCATCTCCCATAAGCTTTTGAGCTTTAGGTGTTGGTGCAGCAACCTCTTCCTCTTCCTCTTCTTCAGAATCTCTCATCAGTGAAGGTTTACCAATAACTCTGGCAATGGTCTTCTTGACCCTTTCTTTCCTCTTCTTGCCATCTCCAGTTTCCTTGGGTTCAAGAGTGAACTCCATTGTTTCTCCCGTGGCAACTTTCCTTGCCTTAGACATGGGTTGTCTTCTTGCTGGCATCTTAGTCTTCAGGCCTGGCTTAGTTGCAGCAGCTGTGCCATATTCCTTTTTCAGGACTTTCTTCTTTGAAGTGGCCTCTTCCTCAACAACCACATAGTCCTCATCCTCAGAATCTGAGGTTCTCTTCTTTCTGGCCCTGGTGGCTGCCTTAGGCAAGTTGCTTGGAGTGCTCCTGCTGCCTTCATCATAGCTGCTAGAGGGACTAGTGCCCTCACTCATGTGAACTTGCTCCTCAGACTTGTTCTGACTGTCACTCTGATCTGACATGATGCAAACACTGACAGCAGACTCTGTGAATAGATATAGATGAGATAGATTGGATGAGCATCACAAAGTGCAGAGGTTTTTGCAAAAGAATGAGTCAAAAACTTAGTTTTAGTTTTCCACAGAAAGCATTTAGGATCTACCAATTTGAAATCTCGGTGATACCGAAGCAACTTTTGGAACCTAAACTGGTGAACTCAGTCAGACCGAGTCACAGTTCGGTGGCACCGAGACTGCTAGGGTTTCACAAAGAATTGAACTCGGTCACACCGATTTGCAATTCTCGGTCAGACCGAGAGTCACATTGTGCAATGGCCTTAGCCAAATCGGTGGAACCGATTTCAACAATTCGGTTGGTCCGAGATGATTTCGGCCGAAACCTAACCCTAAATTTTCAATCCACAACTAAACTACAGAGTGATTTCGCTGGATAGAGTGATCTCAATCGTGGCAAGATACATGACAAAACAATGTGCTAGGAATCGGAGTGAGATTAGCACAAAGATCAAGTCCATACACTAAGTGCGGCGATGGAACTGCTACGGCGGCAACATGGAGACGATTTCCATTGACGGCGGCGGACACCAGCAGCGGGAGGCAGCTGGTGATGAGGAGGACAATCCGGAGACCCAAGGAGGCGGAGCAGGCTGAGCGCGGGCGAAGGGGTTCGGAGAATTTTCCAAATTTTGGCCCATGGATATATATAGCCTGACCCTGTCGGTGGGACCGAGTGGAACAACTCGGTGGCACCGAGATGCATAACTGCTAGCAGTTACTGCAACTCGGTGTGACCGAAAAGTTCAAATCGGTTGCACCGAGATTGAAAACCTAGATCGACTTAGTGATCTCGGTGTGACCGAAATGGATGAATCGGTCAGACCGAAACGCACAAAGAAGTTTTGGAAGTTTAAGTCTATGACGAATCGGGGACTCCGAGTGCTCCTCACACAGAGTGGTTCGAATCTGACTTGATCAAACTTTGTGATGTAGCATGAATAGAGTTTGAGACGAGAAAAGCATAGATAGCTAGAGAAGGTTCTTAGGCATTCTTGTCCATCCACTTGGCAAAAGGAAGAAGGAACCAATCAATCAAAACAACAAGTGGATGTGCTCGAATGAGTAAATGATGCAACCAACATGCGCACACAATAAAATGGCAAATAAAATATGTGGCAAAGCATGCACAACCAATTATAGCATCTATCAAGCAGTTGGCGATGACTAGGTCATCTATATATGAGTATATTGACTTAGGAGTCAAATGAGAACATTTGATCATAGGTCATACTCATCGTTTAAGCACAAGTGGGGTTACCACTTTTACATAAAGCATTGTTATGTTCACACCATTAGAGTTGCTTTATCTCAATTCTTAGAGTAAAGCTCCCCCTAGATGTGAGATCCCCCCTAAGAGGGATGAACTAACCTTGGGTTTTGTCGATGATGATTTCATGTAGGTGTTGAAGATGTGGATGCTCAATGTTGGTGTAGATCATTTGGAGCAATCCTTTGGAGTGAGTTGCACTTTCAATACCTACACGGGTTAGTCCCACAAGGAACAAACAAGGATATCCATAGACATAGAGTGATGCACACACAAGATGATGTCTATGAATGCATTAGGTTACCTTGTCCCTTGTCTTACCAACAAGAGGGATTGTGACTCCTTGAACTAGTGCAAGATGTGGAAGTTGTTTGCACTTGTCCTTGCCAAAATGATAGGAGTGAATTATGTTGGCGGAGTCACCCTCAAGAACTCTCTAGTTCTTCTTCTTCTCGATCCACACCATTTTGATGGGAATCCTTGGAGTCGTAGTTGTACTTGATGAAGTGGAACTTGATGCAGTCTTGGGAATCCACTTGACCAAGGCCTTAGGTGCTTCTTCAAATGCATCAATTTCCTCTTGAATCTTATCCTTGCCTTTTTGCTTGTGGTCTTGTGGTGGAAGATCATCTTGAGCTTGTGTCCCTTTGAAGGAAGTAGGATCATACTTCTCTTGTTGAGGAACAAACTTCGTCTTGGGGTATTGATCATCTTCCCACTCAACTCCATTGGCATTGAACTTTCATTCAAAATCAACACCTTGGTTCTTCCGGTGCCTTCCTTGCTTGCGTACAATTTCCTCGAATTGCTTACTCACGGCAAGGCTCTTGTAAACACCTTTCTCTATAATTCCCTTCAATAAGCTATTTTCTTGCTCAAGTGTAACTTGGCTAAGAGAATCATTAGTGGAATCAAGAGAACTACTAGAAGCAACAACATTAGATTTAGCATGATTATTGTTACTACTAGAGGAAGAATCTTTCTTGTTCTTGTTACTAGACCTGACTTGAGGCATGTAAGTGGATAAGAGTAAACGTTTGGCAATGTAAGAAGGACTTTTCTTGCGAAGATCATCATTGATTGCCTTTAAGAACTCATGCTCTTGCACAAAATTGAGCTTTTCAAAACGTAATTTCTCATGAGTCCTGAAAAGTTCTCGATGATCTCCTAAGATAGTTTCATGAGCTAACTGAAGAGTGTTTAGTTCTTTAGTTAGAAACTCAATCTTCTCCTTATCATTCTCATTCGTTTTGTCTTGATTAGCATGATTAATTGACGTTTCATCATAGTATTCATCACTAGAGTTGTCAACAAGTAAATCATCATCACCTAACAAGTCATCTTTATCACTATTGAAATCAACATACTCGGGGTGTGATACCTTTGGGCCTTTAGCCATGAAGCATCTTCCAAGTCCTTCATTTGGTGAATCAAATATGCCGTAGGAGTTGGTTGACACAAGTGCTAGACCTGCAACACCTTCATCTTGAGTATATTCAGAGTCAGAGTGATAGCTTCTCTCGGAGTGATTGTCAGAGTCGGAGCCAGATACCCATTCACCAACATGAGCTTGATGTCTTCATTTTGTGTAGCTCCTTGATGACTTGTCCTTCCTTTCTGAATCCTTGCTTCTCCGGGATGTTCTTCGTTCATGACGATCATCTCTACTTCTTCTCTCTCTTGATGGTGATTCTTCTCTTCTACTTCTTCTTTTTGGAGAATCTTCTCTTCTCTTGTAGGGTGGCGTACACTCATTGGAATAGTGTCCGGATCTTCCACAATTGTAGCAATTTCGCTCTCGACTAGAAGATCTTTTGTCATTGTAGGACTTTGACTTGGAACTTCTCTCTTTGCTTCTACTCTTGTAGAACTTGTTGAAGTTCTTCACCATTAGGCTCAATACTTCATTGAAGGTTTGTTTCTCACTTGATGATGTGGGAGCTTCACATGAGGCTTTGTAAGCACCACTTGACTTGTTATGGAGCTCCTCCTTATCCTTAAGTGACATCTCATGAGCAACAATTCTTCCAATGACTTCCGTTGGCTTGAGATCTTTGTAATTGGGCATCATTTGGATCAATGTGTATACGGTATCATATTTTCCATCCAAAGCTCTTAGATACTTCTTGATGATGAGTTTGTCGGTCATCTCTTCACTTCCTAAGCCGGCGATCTCATTTGTGATAAGAGCAAGCCTAGAGTACATTTCAGCGACACCTTCACCATCCTTCATTTTGAACATGTCAAGCTGACTTTGAAGCACATCCAACTTGGATTCCTTGACGGAGTCGGTACCTTCGTGCATATAAATCAAAGTATCCCAAATTTCGTTTGCATTCTCAAGACGGCTGATTTTGTTGAATTCTTCGGGGCACAATCCGTTGAAGAGGATATCACAAGCTTGAGCATTGTATTGCAGCATCTTCAATTCTTCTGCGGTAGCTTCACGGTTCGGTTCTCTCCCATCAAAGAATTCACCTTGCAAGCCAATACACACAATAGCACAAACTGCGGGGTTATGTCCAAGAATATGCATTTTCATCTTATGCTTCCAACTAGCAAAAATAGTACCATCAAAGTAAGGACCTCTACGGTGGTAATTTCCCTCGCTAGACGCCATACTCTCCTAGGTTGTGAAACCAAGGCTATGACTACCAAAAGCTATAGAAATCAAAGCAAATGGAGACCAAAGCTCTGATACCACTTGTAGGATCGAAAGTATGTCTAGAGGGGGGGGGTGATTAGACTACTTGACCAAATAAAACTTATCCTTTTCCCAATTTTAGTTCTTGGCAGATTTTAGCAACTTTGGACAAGTCAAGAAATCTTAACACAATTCAAGCAAGAATGCAAAGAGTATATGAGCAGCGAAAAGTAAAGCATGCAACTTGCAAGAATGTAAAGGGAAGGGTTTCGAGGATTCAAACGCAATAGGAGACACGGATGTTTTTGTCGTGGTTCCGATAGGTGGTGCTATCGTACATCCACGTTGGTGGAGACTTCAACCCACGAAGGGTAATGGCTGCTCGAGTCCACGGAGGGCTCCACCCACGAAGCGTCCACGAAGAAGCAACCTTGTCTATCCCACCATGGCCGTCGCCCACGAAAGACTTGCCTCACTAGCGGTAGATCTTCACGAACTAGGCGATCTCCTTGCCCTTACAAACTCCTTGGTTCAACTCCACAATCTTGTCGGAGGCTCCCAAGTGACACCTAGCCAATCTAGGAGACACCACTCTCCAAGAAGTAACAAATGGTGTGTTGATGATGAATTCCTTGCTCTTGTGCTTCAAATGATAGTCTCCCCAACACTCAACTCTCTCTCACAGGATATGGATTTGGTGGAAAGAAGATTTGAGTGGAAAGCAACTTGGGGAAGGCTAGAGATCAAGATTCATATGGTAGGAATGGAATATCTTGGCCTCAATACAAGTGTAGGTGGTTCTCTCTCAGAAAATGTAAGTTGGAAGTGTAGGTTCGTTGTGATGGCTCTCTCAATGAATGAAGAGGAGGTGGAGGGGTATATATAGCGTCCACACAAAATCTAACCGTTACACACAACTTGCCAATCTCGGTGGGACCGAATTGATAAACTCGGTCGGATCGATTCAGCAAATCTAGTGACCGTTAGGATTTTCGGTGGGACCTACATGCAACTCGGTAGGAACGATATGGTTAGGGTTAGGGCATAACGTAATCTCGGTGAGACCGATTACACAAACTCTGTGCGACCGATTTTGGTAATAAGCTAACCAGAGAGTTGGTTAGGTAAACTCGGTGGGACCGGTTTGCTTATTTCGTTGAGACCGAAATGTTATGAAAGGGAAACAGAGAGTTTACATCACAATCTCAGTGGGACCGATCACTCATCTCAGTGGGACCGAAATGTTATGAAGGGAAACAGAGAGATTACAATGCCATCTCGGTGAGACTGAGATCCCTATCGGTGAGACCGATTTGCCTAGGGTTTGTGGCAGTGTCTATGACATCTGAACTCGGTGGCGCCGGATAGAAAGAATCGGTGGGGCCGAGTTTGACTTTTCGTTTAGGTCATATATGGATGTGAGAAAGTAGTTGAGGGCTTTGGAGCATATCACTAAGCATTTTGAGCAAGAACCTCATTAAGCAACACCTCTTCCCTTCTTAATAGTATTGGCTTTTCCTATAGACTCAATGTGATCTTGGATCACTAAAATAGAAAATGTAGACTCTTGTGCTTTGAGCTTGAGCCAATCTTTTGTCCTTAGCATTTTGAGGGGTCTACTTTTCTCATCCATGCCATGCCAATCATTGAGCTTTCCTGAAATATTAATCTTGAAATAGTATTAGCTCAATGAGCTATATGTTGTTAGGAATTACCAAAACCACCTAGGAATAGTTGCACTTTCAGAGGGAAGTAGGGATTTGTAGAGGTTCTACAACTCAAAGCGAAAAAATAGAGATAAAAACATTTTGGGAGGTGTATCCATCCCACAAATGAAAACGACTTAGAGTTCCCAACACTTGCCATGCTAGATATGCCATAGGCGGTTCCCAAATAGAAAATAAAGTTTATTCCTTTTTCCACCATACTTTCACTTTCCATGGCTAACTGTATCCACGGGTGCCCTCCATACCAACACTTTCAAGGAATTTATTATTTGACAACATAAAGTAAATTCATTTTTGCATTTCGGGACTGGGCATCCCTAAAACCTTTGCCTTACTCTCGTGCAATGACAAGTGAATAAACACTCATCGTGAGAATAATACATCCAACATGGAAAATATTAGCCACCCCTCACCACTCCGCGAGCGAAACAAATACACAAAAGAGAAGTTTATTTTGAAAATTAGAGATGGCACATGCAAATTTGCTTAGAACGGCAACATAATACCGCATATAGGTAGATATAGTGGACTCATGTGGCAAAACTGGTTTAAAGGATTTTGGATGCACAAGTAGAGATCATACTTGGTGCAAAATGAAGGCTAGCAAAAGATTGAGAAGCGACCAACCACGAAAGGATAATCTCATAAGCAAGCATTAAGCATAAATAACATCGAATAATGCGCCACAAGTAGGATATAATTTTATTGCATGACTATTGACTTTTGTACTTGCATAGGGAATCACAAACCTTAACACCAATATTCTTACTAAAGCATAATTACTCATCAACCTAACTCACATATCACATCATCATATCTCAAAACTATTACTAAGAACCAAGTTTATTTTGTCCAATGATCTTCATGAAAGTTTTTATTATATCCTACTTGGATATCTATCAATTTGGGACTAATTTTCATGTGTTGCTTTTCATAAGCTCAACAAATATAAGTGAAGATCATGAGCATAATTTTTCTTCTTTCTCTCAAAATAATTTAAGTGAAGCAAGAGAGAATTTCTTGAAAATTTTACTAACTCTCAAATAAATCTAAGTGAAGCAAGAGAGCATTTCTTCAAAAAATACTAAGCACACCGTGCTAAAAAATATATAAGTGAAGCACTAGAGCAAGTCCTATTGCTCATAAAAGATTTAAGTGAAGCATAGAGAGCAATTCAAACAAGTCATGACATAATTTTGGCTCTCCCAAATAAGTGTGTCCAGCAAGGATTGATGACTTAAAACACAAAATAAAACAAGAAAAGACTCATATAATACAAGACGCTCCAAGCAAAACACATATCATGTGACGGATAAAAATATAGCTTCGAGTAAAATACCGATAGTTGTTGGAAGAAAGAGGGGATGCCACTCGGGGGCATCCCCAAGCTTAGTTGGTTGATCATTTTTGGATAATAGCTTGGGATTCCGGGGCAAACCCAAGCTTAGGCCCTGTTTGGTTCGGCTGTGGATTTCTAAAAGCAGCTGTGAAAAATCTGTTGTGGAAAAACAGCCGTGGAAAATCTGATGTGAAAAAGATGTAGGTCATCTGGCAAACCAGCTGATACAACTTTTTCAGATTTTGGACCGCAGCGGAATCAGATTTTGGAAAGCACGTCCTGGCTGCTTCCGCTTTTGGTTCAGATTTTGGCAGCGGATTTCTGGAATCGGATTCTGCTGGGTCCGCCCTTTGGTTCAGATTCTGCTGCGCGGCAGCGGAATCCGTCGATAAAAGCTGAACCAAACAGGGCCTTAGGCTCTTCTATCCTTCCTTCATCCATCGTAAGATAACCCAAAACTTGAAAACTTCAATCACATAAAACTCAACAAAACCTTCGTGAGATCCATTAGTGTAAAAAAAAAATAACTACTATAAGTGTTGTATCAAACCAATTCATATTTTTTTTTGTATTATATCTACTGTATTCCAACTTTTCTATGGCAAAAGCTCATCAAAGAAAACACTAGAGCCATCAAAATAAGCACACAACACAAACAAAACAGAATCTGTCAAAACAGAACAGTATGTGGCAATCTGATTGTTCGAATACTTCTGTAACTCCAAAAATTCTGAAAAACTAGGAAGTACTGGGTAATTTGTATATTAATCTTATGCAAAAAGAATCAGGGCAAAATCTCTTTATGATAAAAAATGAGAATTATTTTCGTGAGCGCAAAGTTTATGTCTTTTTCAGCAAGATCAAACAACTATCACCCAAGAAGATCCTATCGCTTCTACTTGGCACAAACACTAATTAAAACAAAAAAACACAATCATAGCAGTAGCATAATTTTGTTAACACTCAAGAACAGAAAGCAAAAAGCAAAAATAAATTTTTTCATTGGGTTGCCTCCCAACAAGCGCTATAGTTTTACGCCCTTAGCTAGGCATAAAGCAAGGATCTAAGTTTTTTCTTCCTTGGTTTGAGATCCATAAGATGCCCTCATGATTGATTCACAAGGTGTCTTAATTCTTGTTCTAGGAAAGTGTTCCATACCCTTCATCAAAGGAAATTGGAACTTAATATTGCCTCCTTTCATATCAATCACGGCACCGATAGTGCGTAAAAACGGTCTACCGAGAATAATTGGACAAGACGGATTGCTATCAATATCAAGAACAATAAAATATATAGGCACATAATTCCTATTTGCAAGAATAAGAACATCATTAATTCTTCCCATAGGCTTTTTAATAGTAGAATCCGCCAAGTGCAAATTCAAAGAACATTCTTCAAGATTAGTAAGACCAAGCACATCACATAAAGATTTCGAAATTGTAGAAACACTAGCACCCAAGTCACACAAAGCAAAACACTCATAATTTTTAATCTTGACTTTGATAGTAGGTTCCCATTCATCATGCAATTTTCTAGGAATAGATAATTCTAATTCCAATTTTTCTTCAAAAGCTTTCATCATAGCATCAACAATATGTTTAGTAAAAGCTTTATTTTGTTCATAGGCATGGGGTGAATTTATCATGGATTGGAAGAAAGAAATACAATCAATCAAAGATCAACTATCATAATTAAAGTCTTTGTAATCCAAAAGAGTCGGCACATCACTAGCTAAAGTTTTGACCTCTCCAAACCCACTTTCATCAATTTTCTTAACAAGATTTTCACCCTCCCAAATATTGGGACGCCTTCTACCTAAAGTTGACTCTTCTCCAGTCCCTTTTTCATCAATCTTAACTTTACTAAACAAGGAATCAATTGAGGAAACACCAATCATTTTAAGATCTTCATCACTTTTGCGAAAGAAATCACTAGAAACGCTTTTTCCAAAAATTCTCTTTTACCTCTAAGCATAGTGGTTCTGTTCATACTTTCATCCATAGAAACATGAAGAGATATAATTGATTCATCTACCTTAGGCACAAAAATTGTCATCTTGAGACTTTCCACATCAAGAGCAATTCTATCAACACTTCTAGACAAATCATCAATCTTATTCAACTTTTCTTCTATGGAGGTGTTGAAAACTTTTTGTGTCTTGATAAATTCTTTAATATTATTCTCAAGATCAGAGGTGTTCCTATTATTATTATAAGATTGATTTCCATAGGAATTACCATAATTATTAGAGGAATTACTAGGAAAAGGCCTAGGATTAAAATTACCTATATAAGCATTGTTGTTGAAATTATTTCGAGAGATAAAATTCACATCTATGGCATCACTATTTTGCTAGGCATATCATTAAAATAAATAGGTGCATTTTTAATAGCAACCAAATTCATAAGAGAATCAACTTTTTCACTCAAAGAAGAAATTTCTTCAACCGAATTAACTCTTTTACTAGTAGGAGCTCTTTCGGTATGCCATTGTGAATAATTGGCCATGATATTACCTAGCAATTTGGTGGCTTCACCAAAAGTAATTTCCATATAAGTACCACCCATGGAGGAACCTAAAAGATTATGAGAAACAAAATTCAACACCGCATAAATTTTTTGTATGATCGTCCAAAGATTTAACCCATGAGTTGGGCAATTCCTTAGAATCATTTTCATCCTTTCCCAAGATTGTGCAACAAGCGCATGTTCAATTTTCTTGAAATTCATGATCTGGGTTCTAAGGGAAATAATTTTTGTAGGAGGAAAATACTTAGTGATAAAAGCATCTTTGCACTTATTCCAAGAATCAATACTATTGCGAGGAAAAGAAGAGAACCAAATTTTTGCAGAATCACGCAAAGAAAACGGAAATAATTTCATCTTCACCACATCATTGTCCACATATTTTTTCTTTTGCATATCGCATAATTCCACGAAGGTATTAAGACGGGACGCGGCATTCTCATTAGGAGTACCAGAAAATTGATCTTTCATAACAAGATTCGGCAAAGCAGTATTAATATCACAAGACTCCGCACTAGTGGCGGGAGGAGCAAGCGGAGTGCCAATAAAATCATTGTTGTTGGTATTTGAGAAATAACATAACTTGGTGTTCTCTTGAGTCATGATTGCACTCAAAAAAAGATCCGGCAAGAAAACAGCGAACTAAAAAAGAGAGGCGAATAAAACGGCAAATATTTGTGAAGTGGGGGAGAGGAAAATGAGAGGCAAATGGCAAATAATGTAAATTGCAAGGAGATGAGATCTGTGATTAGGAACCTGGTATACGTTGAAGATCCTCCCTGGCAACGGTGCCAGAAATTCCTTTTGATGTCGCTTGAACCTACGTCGGTATTTCCCCAGAGAGGAAGGGATGATGCAGCACATCGACGGTAGGTATTTCCCTCAGATATGAAACCAAGTTTATCAAACCGGTAGGAGAACCAAGCAACACAATGTAAACAGCCCCTGCACATAGATAACAAATCCTCGCAACCCAACGTGTTAAAGGGGTTGTCAATCCCTTTTGGGGTACGACGCCTCAAGATAGGTAAAGGACGTGAGGTAAATTTGTAGTAGATTGATAGATCGAACGCCAAATAAAATAAATAGAAATAATATGCAGCAAGGTATTTTTGTATTTTTGGTTTAATAGATCTGAAAATAAGTGCAAAGGAAAAAGTAGATCACAAAGGCAAATATATGAAAAAGAAGACCCGGGGGCCGTATGTTTCACTAGTGGCTTCTCTCGAGAAAAATAGAAAACGGTGGGTGAACAAATTACTGTTGGGCAATTGATAGAACTTCAAATAATCATGACGATATCCAGGCAATGATCATTATATAGGCATGACGTCCAAGATCAGTAGATCGACTCACCTGCATCTACTACTATTACTCCACACATCGACCGCTATCCAGCATGCATCTAGTGTATTAAGTTCATGGAAAAATGGAGTAATTCAATAAGAACGATGACATGACGTAGACAAGATCTATCTATGTAGAGATATATCCCATCGTTTTATCCTTAGTAGCAATGATACACACGTGTCGTTTCCCTTTCTGTCACTGGGATCAAGCACCGTAAGATCGAACCCACTACAAAGCACCTCTTCCCATTGGAAGATAAATAGATCAAGTTGGCCAAACAAAACCCAAATATTGGAGAAGAAATACGAGGCTATAAGTAATCATGCATATAAGAGATCAAAGAAACTCAAATAACTTTCATGGATATAAAAAGATAGATCTGATCATAAACTCAAAGTTCATCGATCCCAACAAACGCACCGCAAAAGAGTTACATCATATGGATCTCCAAGAGATCATTGTATTGAGAATTCAGCGAGAGAGAGGAAGCCATCTAGCTTCTAACTACAGATCGGAAGGTCTACAAAGAACTACTCACGCATCATCAGAGAGGCGCCAATGGAGGTGGTGAACCCCATCTGAGATGGTGTCTAGATTGGATCTGGTGGTTCTGGATTCTGTGGCTGTTGGATGAATATTTCGTCAACTCCCCTAGGGTTTCTGGAATATTGGGGTATTTATAGAGCAAAGAGGCGGTCCGGGGGGCACCTGAGGTGGGCACAATCCACCAGGGCGCGCCTGGGCCTCCTGGCGCGCTCTGGTGGGTTGTGCCCCCCTCGGGGCACCCCCAGGCGCAGCCAGGGCCCGTTGTGTTCCTTCTGGCCCATAAAAATTCTCTGTGGAGTTTCGTGGCATTTGGACTCCGTCGATATTGATTTTCCACGATGTAAAAAACATGGAGAAAACAGCTCGCACTTGGCACTATGTCAATAGGTTAGTACCAAAAAATGATATAAAATGACTATAAAATGATTATAAAACACCCAAGATTGATAATGTAACAGCATGGAACAATAAAAAATTATAGATACGTTGGAGACGTATCACGAACCGAAGGCGGGAGGTGGCCGTCGTGGCCGCCACCCCACTGTCGGCCACCGTGGCCATCACCCGCTCCGCCACCGCGGCCTGAAGGCGGGAGGTGGTGGTCGTGGCCGCCACCCCATCGTCGGCCATCGGACCACCATCGACCGTCGGGATTATCACCCGCTCCGCCACCGCCGCCCGAAGGAGGGAGGCGGAGGTGGAGGCCCACACGTGCGTCAGCGACCTTGCGCGCTACATCAAGTTCCTGTGGGAATAGGAGGAGCACCTCGTCAAGCATGCAAAGACCCTTACCGCAGCCGTGGCCGCAGCACACGCCGACGCAGAGGTGAGGAATCAGGAAATCTATGAGCAGTGAGGCCGCTTCGAGAGGGATCATCTGGAGCGGCAGTGGGCGTTCGAGCTGGCGTGCATCGCTGAACATGCAGCAGCGGCAGGCACCGTCGGTAGGCTCCTCCTCCTCCAATGCCTCTTACTGAGCACGCTCAGCAGAGGAGAGGCCGCTGGAAGTAGCACAAAGCCCCTCAGTAGTAGTAGTATTTAGGGCTATTTTGTTCAGTTTATCTGACTATAGATGTGTGGTGGAACTGTACAACGTACTTAAAATTAACTAGTATATATAGTTGAACTAGCTATTTCAGTACGTGGTTGGCAACAATTGGGGAAAAGTTTGGTCGGTTCAACTGTCGAGTTGAACTGTTTGTATAAATTAAGAACGACTCCTTAATCTATGAATGAAATATATGCTTAATTACTGAAATTTAGTTGCAAAAGTTAGATAGTGCTAGTGATTTTAGCTGCATATTTTGACAAATTGCAATGTTACAAGGATTGACAAATGACAAAGTTACTAGATCAACAAATGTGAATCTTTCCAGTTTGACAAATGGCAACATACCCAATATGACAGATGCAAATCTTACCAAATTGTTTGTACGTGGTTGCACACGGGTCATCAAAACAACCGTTTGCGTTGAAGGGATGCACAAATCATGCGTTGTGAATTTTGCCTCGACTTAAGGGGGAAGACCATAGCTCTCACTTTACATACGGGTGCTCTATCTAAAACATTTGTGATCAAAAGCTGCAGAAATCCTGCTCGGCACATTTTCTTAGGGAAGTTGTCGGTTTGCATACGGGTGTTCTAACTAAAACGTTTGCGATCAAGAGCTGCACAAATCCTGCTAGGCACATTTTCACTTGGCTTCCTGGGGAGGTTGTCGATTTTGCATACGGGTGTTCTAACTAAAACGTTTGCGATGAGTGTTTTATATTTAAAAACCGAATTAAACTGCGGCTTGGGCGCCATTAATGGAGACGATGCGAGCAAGGCGGGCGGCCATGGAAGTCAAAGGGCTCATTTTCCGGTGAGCCTAAGCGGCATATAACTCGCACGCTTCCCGGTGAACCTCCGCATTGGAGTACAGCTCGGACGCCTCCCGTTTAGTCAAGCACTCAAGCACCTGTCCGCACGACACCTCCTAGCCATTAAAAGAGTGAGGCGTGGCATCACGTGAATGGTTAACAGAACGCACACAATTTATATGCACTGGAGCATGTGCATGTAGTTCATATTTGAATTACGCACATAAAATGCCTAGAAAACCTAGTTAATGTATAAAAATGTCCAAACGAACCCCGAAAAATTTCAAAATTAAACAAAACACTCCTGTTGTTCTATGTTGATACTAGAAATTTTTTGAAAGCAATAAGAGGCAATGGATATCGTTTCGTCCCCAAAGGTGGCACGTTCCCTACCCAAACCATCACGCTTGTTGTGAGAAGCTCTGGTTTGTGAGACGCTTATAGCCAAACCTGCCCCAAATGGGACAAGAATTTAACCACGACATGTTGATGCCGCTCCATGGTAGCATGCCAAGTTTCATGAATTTAAGACGAGTTTTGGACTTACTAGAATTTAAAAACCAAGTATCTCAATATTTGCTGCCGAGTGACGGTGACAGGGTGTTTGAAATTCATTCCCATTTCTTGCATGGGACCTAAGCATGCAACCAAGGACACAGATTTGATTTTTTAACCAATTTATATGCACTGGAGCATGTGCATGTAGTTCAAATTTTAATTATGCACCTGAAATGCCTACAAAACCAAGTTAATGTATAAAAATGTCCAAACAAACCCCAAAAAATTCCAAAATTAAACACAACACTCCTGTTATTCTATGTTGACACTACAAAAAGTTTCAAAGCAATAAGAGGCACGGGATATCGTTTCGTCCCCAAAGGTGGCACGTTCCCTACCGAAACCATCACGCTTGTCGTGAGAAGCTCTGGTTTGTGAGACGCTTATACCCAAACCTGCCCCAAATGGGACAAAAATTTTACCACGGCATGTTGATGACGCTCCATGATAGCATGCAAAGTTTCATGAATTTCAGACGAGTTTTGGATTTACTAGAATGTAAAAACCAGGTATCTCAATGTTTGCGGCCGAGTGACGGTGGCAGGGTGTTTGAAATTCATTCCCATTTCTTGCATGGGACCTAAGCATGGAACCAAGGACACAATTTGATTTTCCAACCAGTTTATATGCACTTGAGCATGTGCATGTAGTTCAAATTTGAATTATGCACCTGAAATGCCTACAAAACCAAGTTAATGTATAAAAATGTCCAAACGAACCCCGAAAAATTCAAAAATTAAACACAACACTCCTGTTGTTCTATGTTGACACTAGAAATTTTTTGAAAGCAATAAGAGGCAACATATATCGTTTTGTCCTCAAAGGTGGCACGTTCCCTACCGAAACCATCACGCTTATTGTGAGAAGCTCTGGTTTGTGAGACGCTTATACCCAAACCTGCCCCAAATGGACAATTATTTTACCACGGCATGTTGATGCCGCTCCATGATAGCATGCCAAGTTTCTTGAATTTTAGACGAGTTTTGGATTTACTAGAATTTAAAAACCATGTATCTCAATATTTGCAGCCAAGTGACGGTGGCAGGGTGTTTGAAATTCATTCCCATTTCTTGCATGGGACCAAAGCATGCAACCAAGGACACATATTTGATTTGTCAACCAGTTTATATGCACTAGAGCATGTGCATGTAGTTCAAATTTGAATTATGCACCTGAAATGCCTACAAAACCAAGTTAATGTATAAAAATGTCCCAATGAACCTTGAAAAATTCAAAAAGTAAACACAACATTCCTGTTGTTCTATGTTGACACTAGAAATTTTTTGAAAGCAATAAGAGGCAACGAATATTGTTTCGTCCCCAAAGGTGGCATGCTCCCTACCGAAACCATCACGCTTGTTCCGAGAAGCTTTGGTTTGTGAGACGCTTATACCCAAACCTGCCCCAAATGGGACAATTTTTTTACCATGGCATGTTGATACCGCTCCATGATAGCATGCCAAGTTTCATGAATTTCAGACGAGTTTTGGATTTACTAGAATATAAAAACCAAGTATCTCAATGTTTGCGGCCAAGTGAGGGTGGCAGGGTGTTTGAAATTTATTCCCATTTCTTGCATGGGACCTAAGCATGCACCGAAGGACACATATTTGATTTTTTAACCAATTTATATGCACTGGAGCATGTGCATGTAGTTCAAATTTGAATTGTGCAAATAAAATGCCTAGAAAACTCAGTTAATGTATAAAAATGTCCAAACGCACCCCGAAAAATTCCAAAATTAAACACAACACTCCTGTTGTTCTATGTTGACACTAGAATTTTTTTGGAAGCAATAAGAGGCAACGGATATCGTTTCGTCCCCAAAGGTGGCACGTTCCCTACCGAAACCATCACGCTTGTTCTAAGAAGCTCTGGTTTGTGAGACGCTTATACCCAAACCTGCCCCAAATGGGACAAAAAATTTACCATGGCATGTTGATGCCGCTCCATGATAGTGTCGGATTTCGGGTTCCGGCAGATCCTCTAGGTTCGAACTCTAGGGTGCACGTGGAGATCTCACCCCCTACCTACCTGCACCTCGTCGCCTCGCAAGGGTCTAAACTACACAAAGAGCAACACAAGGGACACAAGGTTTATACTGGTTCGGGCCACCATTGTGGTGTAATACCCTACTCCAGCGTGTGGTGTGGTGGATTGCCTCAGGGGCTGATGATGAACAATACAAGGAAGAACAGCCTCGCGAGGGTCTGTTCTTGGCCGATGCGACGAACTGCTAGGGGGAGTTCGGTCGCTCTCTCTCTCTCTAGATTGCTTGACCTCTAGAACTGCAGGAAAGGCGCCAACAATTGGCCATTTTGAAGGGGAACATCTAGTACACTTATCCTGACTAAAGTTGGTCCTCGCCTGTCAAAGGCTCTGACGGTGACGCCGGCTTGGGCTCCACGATGACCTCCTTCCTGCCGTTGTGATGGTCTTGGTCTTGTTGCACTGAAATGGTTGCCTTTGCTTGATGCTCTCGCCTGCGCTTGCCTCCTTTGCACCAAAGAGGAAATGAGGACACTGCGCGGGCTGGGCCCTCCTGTTGCCCCCGGTCGTCATGGCTTGCGTCAAGGGCACCTCGTGAGGTACCCCGCCTTGATCTCTCCGCCTTCTCGCGAGCCAGCCTGACGAGGCCGTGCCTGAGGAAGCTTCCTGTCGTCCGCCTCATGAGGCTTGGCCTCGCGAGGGTCTTGAGCTTGTCTTGATGAAGATGGGCCATCTTTGGGCCACCCCTTGAACCACGCCGCAGGCAGGCAAGTCTGGGTACCCCCGTTCCCAGAACGCCGACAGTAGCCCCCGGGCCCAAGGCGCGCCTGGACTTGGCTGAGCAGAGAAGCTAAGGGGCAAGTGCGAAGCGCCGCGTGACCTAACAGCCTGTGGCCTTGGGCGCCACGTGGCGGTTGATTGGACATGGGCGTCTCTGCTTCCCCACGACGCCTTGGAAACTGCACGAATCGACAAAAGAGCGGCACCCGTCTAGGCTTTACCTCCTTTTCCTTCTCCAGTCATTGCCCAGATCCCCTTTCTTGCGCCTATCCTTCCTGCTTCCGAAATCTCCAGATCTACTTCGACCTCATGCCCTAGCGAGATATGGCGCCTCGCCAGACCCCGGCCGGATCTTGGTACACGCCTGCTTTGGACTCCCCTAACGTGTCGGAGAAGAGCCTTGCCCAGGCGCGCCGGATGGTGGCGGCGCAAGGCAACGACGGGGTTGCGGTGCTCAGGGCTGGCTCCGCCCTTCTCGAGGACCAAGGAAGCACCTTCTATCCGCTCTTCGTGAGCGCCATCGCTGCCGGTTTGGTGCCTCCATTTTATGAGTTCTTCTTTTCTGTCCTACGCCATTACAAACTACAAGCTCTGCACCTCCACCCCAACTCTGTTCTTCTCCTGGCGATCTTCGCCTACTATTGTGAGGCTCATGTCGGGGTGCAACCCTCAGTGGCCTTGCTGCGCCACTACTTCTACCTCCGGGCCTCCCGCGGCCCCATCACCGCGTGCGCGAGCTTTGTCGCGTACGGCAGCTCCAACACCATCTCGAAGCCCGGGAAGAGGATTGAAGGCTTCAGGAGCAAGTGGGTCATGGTAGATGCTGCGCGCATCCATCCTCGGCTGATTCTGCCCACGGAGCAGCCCACGCCCATCGACGACTGGTCTCGCGCGGAACTCGTGGATCCCCGCGCGAAGCCAGTGCTGGAGAAGATGAACGCGGACCTGTGGCCGGGCAACATGGAGACAGAGAAGCTGACCGGGGCGTCGCTCCTGAGGGAGTTCCTGGAGCACCGGGTGGCCCCGCCGTCGATTTCGCTTCATTGTGGAGGCCTCACCCGAGCCCCGTAGTCTTGGCCGACGAAGATCTGGCCGCGGTCCTCCAATCTTTGGTCGGGGGAGACGTGGCGAGGCTAGAGGGCGCTCGTGTACCCCTGTTCCTTCGAGATGATTGGGAGCAGGTGGTGGACTCCATGCCCGCTTTCAACGGGGACGGGCCTGTGCCCGCGGAGGTTCCCGAGGACCCGGCGACAGTGAACGTGTCCCTCCGGTGACTCTAGCGGAGAGGAAGAAGAAAAGGAGCGGGGAGAGGGGCCCGACTCCGAGGCGACCGACGGGGAGTCGAGAGCGCCCCTCCCCCGGTGCAGGTCCCGCGCTCTCCGCCTCTTGCCGGACGATGAAGAGGATGGCGATGGCGGGCGGCGAGCTTGCCCCGATCCCGAAGGAGGACAGACGGGCTGGTCCCCAGGTCTGCCCGGCCCGAGGCGATGTACAGACGCGCCTCCTGCTCCCGAGCCTCTTGAGGCTGATCCCTGCAGCCGGCTCTCGGGCTTCAAGTTCGACCGGAGGTTGCTGGAGCCCACGAGCGATGACCAGTAAGTGCTAGATTCTTGTTTTATTCCTTGCTTTGTCGCTGGGGCTTGATATATGTATTCCTTGGCTAGGCTGGCGCCTGCGGCGAAGAAGCTGAAGGGAGCTCCTGAGGCTTCGTCCGGGGCAGCGCCTCCATCTGCGAAAAAGGCGACGACAAGACACGGGCCTCTCCTGCCCGGTCATCCTCGCGAGGCCTGGCGGAGCTAGCTGGGGCGAGCTCAGCCCCCATGGCCCAAGCGACTCCCGAGGTATCCTTGCCTGATGCCACTGCCGCAGTCGTCGGGGCGCAGAAGGTCCCGTCTCATGATGCTGTGATTACGCTGCCGTCCTCTCCTCCTACTCCGCCAACTGTTGTCTCTCCGACTCCTTCTACTGTCCTGGATCGTGCTGCTGCTGAACTGGACCGGCTGCGGCAAGATCTTCTGGGCGCCGACCCTCGCTTGGTGGCCGGATGCCTGGAGCTGGCCTCCGGCTGGGTTCGCTCTGATGCTTCGATTCGAGCGGCGCTGGTTCAGGCCGCGACAGCTTGCGACGAGGAAAAACAGGTCGTCCTTGGGGCAAAGGCCGCTCGCGATGCTGCCTTGGGGGAGGTAGCCGATGTCCGAGGTCGCTGCAAGGCGCTGGAGAGCGAGCTGCAGGGCCTGCGCGACCAGCTTGCCAAGGAGGCCCGCGTCCGCCAAGAGAAGGAGGAAGACATGAAAGCTCGTGAGGCGGCCGCCAAGGACCGGGATGCCAAGCTTGACCGGCGCCGTGACCGCTTGGGTGCGCTGGAGCAGGAGTTGGAGGCGAAGAGGATCGAGCTGGACGGCAAGGCGCGGGTCCTCGCCGAGGACCGCGTGGCCTTCGCCGAGCTAAAGGCGAAGGCTCGCACCTTGCTGAGGTCGCTTTACGACATCGGCCTGGAAAGCCCGCTGGCCGGCGCCGAGGACGGCCCTGCCAAGTTGCTTCCCTTCCTAGTCCGCGCCCTTGAAGATGTCACCCTTGGCCTTGGCCCCACGGCTGAGGCCGAGGCGCGTGTCTCGCTTTTCCGTGCCGACGCGTCCCCACCCACGTCTACCTTCACGACCCCGACGTCGACCTCGACAGCCTGCTGGAGCCCGTGAGCGGCGAGCTTGCCGCTGCTGCTGCTGAGGCCTTGAAGGGTCGAGCGGAGGCTCTGCTGGCGAAGTTCCGGGCCTTCAGCACCAAGCCGAAGCGAGGCGCTGCCGATCCTGAGCCTTCACGAGGCGAACCCGCCCAGCGCAGCTCCACCGCCAGCGACAGTGCTGCCAACAAGTGACTCCTTTGTGGCTCCTGTCCTGCTTTCAGCTCCTGCAACATGCATCATGCCTCGTGGAGGTGTTTAAACTTGCGTTTGGCGTTGTGAAAACAGTTATGGACTGTAATATTTGCTTTTGAATTCCTTGATATTTTGGCTTTTCCTTCCTACTTGCTTATGTTCTACGCCGGCAGAGCCCGGCCCCGCGCATACCTCAACCGCCGCTAGCCCCGACCGGAAACCAGGACGGGACCAAGGGGTGAGGGGCTACGTGAAAAGTTAGGCTCCTGAGTCGCGATACTCAGGAGTCCCCCTTGGCGCACGAACAACAAGTAGGGAGGTGAGATGTATGGGTGAATTTAACATTCTACGTCTGCAGAGCCCGGCCCCACGCATACCTCAACTGCTATTAGCCTTTCGAAACTAAGGGGTGAGGGGCTACGTGACCAGTTAGGCTCCTGAGTCACGATGCTCAGGAGTCCCCCTTGACGTTCAAAAGGCCTTCGTACCTTGGCTCCGCTCGGGGAGGGACGTGCAGCAAACCAGGCCCAATGGGCCTGGCTGGGTGGCGTGCGTCTGGCGTGACTCAAAGCGTAGCCTCTCGTGCTCAGCCCTCAAGCAAAGACTCCCGAGGGGAGGCATTACGATGAGGCCGGACACCGAGCTCTGGGCTCCCACGAGGTTGATGCGGCCGGGGCCACCCTCGCTTGTTTATCACCGGCGAGCATAGCGCTTCCGTATGTGTACACTGCACAGCCACTCCTCGGCGATGTCGTCGGCCAGGAGCATGGTGCTTCTATCGGTGCGTGGGAGGGGCTCCCTCGGGAGGAGCCCGGGCGTGTACAGCCCTGCCCTGACACGTGGCTGGCACGGTAGGGCCTGACGAGGTGTATCTGGGCACCTGTGAGCCAGCGCGGGACTCACGGGGCCCTACCTCAAGGCGGGTTGCGCCTGGCACTAGGCCTTAACTTGTGATGTGTTCCTGCAGATTTGGTTAGATGTCGACGCTCTACGTCCTCGGGTCCCGGCCCTCGAGTGGGTCTCAGCCGTCGCTGGTATGCCAGGTCGCGATGCCGTGGACAAGGCCAGAGGGTGAGGGCTGGAGAGCCAGTAGGAGCCCATGAGTCGGGATGCTCAGGTACCCCCCCCCCCTTTAACGTGCAAGCGGCTGACATGAAGGAAGAAGGGGTGCCGTGGACAGGCACCAAATAATAATCATGATGGGTCAAACGCACAACCCGAATAAACGCAAGAGGGGTACATGCCGCTGGGTCTGGCCCGAGTGGCTTGGGGATGATGCAGCCTGAGGGGCGCCCCCAATAAAGTAAGCTAGGAACATGAAGCAAAAGGGATACACACCGCAGGGATGGACCCACGCGACCTGGGAATGATGCAGCCCTTGGGGGCGCTCCCAGCTGAAAATGAAACTCGAAGGATGTCACCTGATAACATTGAAGACGAAGGGATGCTGAAGTAGCGGACGTCGTGGGCTGCAGAAGCCGATCTTCACGAGCCCCCAGGCCCAGGAGCCTCGGGAGGCTCCGGAGGCGCTGGTGGCTCCTCGCGGACCATCTCCAGCTACGCCAGGACTGCGGAACGCCTGGCCTCTTGAGGCTCCAGGATGCTCCCTATGAGGCGCTGGCGTGTGGCAGCCGCGTTCAGCAAACCGTAAGGCATGCGTACGTAGCTGTGGGGTGGACCTTCACAACGCCCCACGCGCGAGGGCCAGAGGCACTCCTGAGAGGCGACTCGGTTGAGCCCTGGTATGTCGATGCAGACGCGCAGCCCACCATCGTCGCCTGGATGGGGAGCTACAGCGGGTAAGCGGCGGCTGCCACTCATGACTCTTGACTCTAGTAGCTCCTGAATGATCTGGCTAACGAACTCCTGAGGGTTTGGCCCTCCTTGCCTTGCTCCTTCCCGAGGGAAACGTGCTTTGAAACACGCCTTGAAGTGGTGCCCAAGAGCCTCCCTCGTGATCTTAGCAAGGTCGGCGGCCCTCCAGAAGAGAGCCCCGAGCCTTTCTTGAGGAGGGCGCCGGGCGCGCCTTCCTATGCAACAGAAGGAGGTGCCCCCTGAACAGGCGCGGACCCCAAGGGGCCTGCCTCCCGAGGGGCCGGGCCAGGCGATGTCTTCTTCTTCTTGGGAGCAGCCTCGGGGAGCCTCCCGCCTCCTGCGATCTGGGTCTTCAAGTGGCGCGGCTTGAAAAGCACGCCCAGGAGCACATCAAGGCCCTCTCTTCACAAGGCACCGTGATGACTCCGCTGCTTCCCGACATCTTGAGGACGTTGTAGCCGTGATGAGTCACGGCCATGAATTTGGCTAGAGCTGGGTACCCGAGGATGGCATTGTATGGCAGGCGAATGTCGGCGACGTCGAAGTCGATGAGCTCGGTGCGGTAGCTGTCGCGCGCCCCGAAGGTGACAGGGAGGTGGACCTGCCCAATCGGAACTATGGAGCCATCAGTGACTCCGGAGAAAGGCTTGGTAGGCTGAAGCTGATTGTAAGGCACTTGGAGATTGTTGAATATCTCTACGGACAGGACATTGAGCCCTGCTCCGCCATCGATGAGGGTCCTGGTGACTTGCATATTTCTGATGATTGGGGAACAAAGCATCGGGAGGACTCCGGCTGGGGCCGCGCACTTGAGCTGATCTGCTGAGCTGAACGTGATGGCGCGAGCTGACCACCTGAGAGGGCGCGTGGCTTCGAGCTTGGGGAGGACTGCATTCACTTCGCGGGCGAACTGCTTGAAGATGCACTGGGAGGCTGGGGCTTGAGCTCCGCCCAGGAAGCAAGCGATTGCGCTGCTCCCGGAAGCCCCCACCCCTCGGCCCCGATGATGGTCTTCGTTTCTCCTTGGCTGCAGTGGCGAGAGGAGGGAGGCTCATGCTGCCTTGAGGGCGATCCTCGCGAGGCTGATCCCTCCAGCCTCCCTCGCGAGGCTGATCCTCCCAGCGGTCCTCGCGAGGTCGGTCGCGACACCCTTGGCGAGGGTCATGGTCTTCCCAGCTTCCTGCGTTTCTTCCTCCTCGGCCGTAGCCTCGATCACTGCGGTCGGGGCGTCGACCGATTCGCCCTTCTCGCACGGCTCGGAGTTCTTGACATTCGTTGGTGTTGTGGGTGTGGAGGTCGTGGTACACGCAGTACCGGCTACCCTTGGAAAACTCAGGCTGATCCCTGCCTTGCTTGGTGTCTGGTTCTGCAGCAAGCACGGCAGCCCCATTGCGCTTCACGTCCTTGACCTTGGGCTTCTTCTCTTCTGGGTCTACAGCCGACAACTCGAGGAGGGAAATGTGTCCTTCCTCAGCCCTGGCGCACTTGGTCACCATCTGAATAGCTCCAAGGACGTGCACAGGTCTTCATGCATTGCCAGCTCCTCCTTCATCTTGACGTCACGCACACCGTCGGACAAGGCTGAGATGATGGCCTCCTCGGTCACCTTGGGAATCTTGAGGCGTGCGTTGTTGAAGCGCTGGATGTACATCTGCAGGGTCTCTCCTGGCTGCTGCTCGATGTGGCGCATGTCGCTCACGGCAGGAGGCCGGCCGCGAGTGCCTTGGAAGTTGGCGATGAAGCGGGTGCGCATCTCGTCCCCTGTGAGGAGATCGTGCCAGAGCCGAGTTCAGAGCCAAAAGGGCACCGTCTTTGAGCGCCATGGGAAACCAGTTCGCCATGACCTTCTCATTCCCGTTGGCGGCTTCGATGCCCAGCTCGTAGAGCTGGAGGAACTCCGCAGGGTCGGCCGTGCCGTCGTAGCGAGGAGGCAGGTCTGGCTTGAACTTGCCGGGCCACGCGACACTGCGTATCTCGGCGGTGAAGGCGCAACAGCCTGCAGTGGCCACGGGAGGCCTTTGGTGATGAAGGGCTTGGTCTTGTGGGTCCCCATGCGCTGCCGCTGGGAGCAGCGTGGGGTATTGGCGTGCCGGAGCAGGAGCGCGGTCATGACGGGCCGGGGCAGGGAGCACTCGGGCAGCCTCTTGGGGGCGAGGGACATCTTGACAGCTCTGCTCTTGCTGCGCTGGTGGCGGACGGAGTGGGTTCCGCCCAGGGGCCACGCGCCTTGGGGCCAAGGCGCCTTCTTGAGGGGGAGGCGGCTGAGGCGCCCACGAAACTTCATCGCCCGCGTAAGACGGGGCGCAGTGCAGTGAGAAGGACGGCGCGGGGGAGCCCCCTGCGGCGCGGACGAGCCCCCTGCGGCACGGACGAGCTCAGCGACGCGGTCGAGCCACTCCTCGTAGACGTCGTTGCCAGGGCGGTAGCGCAGGAGCTCATTTGCCGCGATGAGCGCGGCTCGAGCCTCCATGGCGCGCTGGAGCGCCGAGACGGCGAACCAGCTGGGCGGCGAAGGAGTAGCGGTACGGCCGTCTCGCCTCACGGACGGATGCTGGAATGATCCTTGCTGCTCGTTCCCCGCCGGGCCAGTGGCGGCGTTGACAGCAGGCAACGAGGAATGGCGGGGGCGGCTGCCGACGGGGGCCGTCTGGGCGACGCGGGTGGCGAGAGCGGCCCAGTGCTTGGCGCGGGCCCGACGAGCGTCCA
Organism: Aegilops bicornis; assembly: GCA_021605145.1. NCBI lineage: Eukaryota > Viridiplantae > Streptophyta > Magnoliopsida > Poales > Poaceae > Aegilops > Aegilops bicornis. The sequence continues at coordinate 421,934,031 of CM038675.1, read as the reverse complement.
ACATGGATGCGATGGGCGGCGAAGAACAAGGCGGCGGAAGACGGATTCCGGTGCACCCCTACCTGGCGCGCCAAATGTCGGATTTCGGGTTCCGGCAGACCCTCTAGGTTTGAACTCGGGTGCACGCGGAGATCTCACCCCTACCTACCGCACCTCGTCAGCCTCGCAAGGATCTAAACTACACAAAGAGCAACACAAGGGACACAAGGTTTATACTAGTTAGGGCCACCATTGTGGTGTAATACCCTACTCCCGTGTGTGGTGTGGTGGATTACCTCAGGGGCTGATTATGAACAATACAAGGACGAACAACCTCTTGAGGGACTGGGCTTGGCCGGTGCGACGAACTGCTAGGGGGATTCCGGGCGCTCTCTCTCTCTCTAGATTGCTTGACCTCTAGCTCTGTTCTGGATTCCCGATCCCTCTACCCTGTGGGAGGCTAGCCCTATTTATAGGCAGAGGCCCTGGGCCTCTTCCCAAATATTGAGCGGGAAGGGCGCCAACAATTGGCCATTTTGAAGGGAAACATCTAGTACACTTATCCTGACTAAAGTTGGTCCTCGCCTGTCAAAGGCTCTGACGGTGACGCCGGCTTGGGCTCCACGATGACCTCCTTCCTGCCGTTGTGATGGTCTTGGTCTTGTTGCACCAGAATGGTCGCCTTTGTTTGATGCTCTCGCCTGCGCTTGCCTCCTTTGCACCAAAGAGGAAATGAGGACACTACGCGGGTTGGCACCCTGCTGGCGCCCCCGATCGTCATGGCTTGCGTCATGGGCACCTCGTGAGGTACCCCTCCTTGATCTCTCCGTCTCCTCGCGAGCCAGCCTAACGAGGCCGTGCCTGAGGAAGCTGCCTGTCGTCCGCCCTGCGAGGCTTGGCCCCTCGCGAGGGTCTTGAGCTTGTGCTGATGAAGATGGGCCATGCTGGGCCACCCCTTGAGCCACGCCCTTGGGCCGCAGTGCAAGTCTGGGTACCCCTGCTCCCTGCAGCGACAGAGGGGCTACGTGACAAGTTAGGCTCACTGGTCGCGATGCTCAGAGTCCCCTTGGCGCACGAACAGCAAGTAGGGAGGTGAGATGTATGGGTGAATTTACCATTCTACGTCTGCAGAGCCCGGCCCCGTGCATACCTCAACCGCCCTTAGCCTTTCGGAACTATGGGGTGAGGGGCTACGTGACCAGTTAGGCTCCTGAGTCGCGATGCTCAGGAGTCCCCCTTGATGTTCAAACGGCCTTCGTACCTTGGCTCCGCTCGGGGAGGGACGTGCGGCGAACCAGGCCCGAGGGGCCTGGCTGGGTGGCGTGCGTCTGGGCGTGACCTAGGCGTAGCCCCCGTGCCCAGCCCCCTCGTGCGACACTCCCGAGGGGAGGCGTTACGATGAGGCCAGACATTGAGCTCTGGGCTCCCTGAGGTTGATGCGGCCGGGGGCCACCCTCAGTTGTTTATCGCCAGCGCGGAGACAAGCGCTTCCATATGTGTACGGGCATAGCCGCTCCTCGGCAGTGTCATCAGCCAGCGCAGAGCATGGTGCTTCCACTGGTGCATCGGAGGGGGCTCCCCTCCGGGAGGAGCCCCCGGGGCGTGTACAACCCCGCCCCTACATGTGGCTGGCACGGTAGGGCCTGACGAGGTGTATCTGGGCAACCGTGAGCCAGCGCGGGACTCACGGGGCCCTACCTCAAGGCGGGTTGCGCCTGGCACTGGGCCTTAACTTGTGATGTGTTCCTGCATATTTGGTTAGATGTCGATGCTCTACGTCCTCGGGTCCCAGCCCTCGAGCGGGTCTCAGCCGTTGCTGGTATGCCAGGTCGTGATGTCGTGGACAAGGCCAGAGGGTGAGGGCTGGAGAGCCAGTAGGAGCCCGTGAGTCGTGAGGCTCAGGTACCCCCCTTTAACTTGCAAGCGGCCGACATGAAGGAAGAAGGGGTGCCGTGGACAGGCACCAAATAACAACCATGATGGGTCAAACGCACGACCTGAATAAGCGCAAGAGGGGTACATGCCGCTGGGTCTTGGCCGAGTGGCTTGGGGATGATGCAGCCCGAGGGGCGCCCCCAATAAAGTAAGCTAGGAACATGAAGCAAAAGGGATACACACCGCAGGGACGGACCCACACGGCCTGGGAATGATGCAGCCCTGGGGGGCGCTCCCAGCTGAAAATGAAACTCGAAGGATGTCACCTGATAACGTTGAAGACGAAGGGATGCTGAAGTATCGGACGTCGTGGGCTGCGGAAGCCGATCTTCACGAGCCCCCAGGCCCAGGAGCCTCGGGAGGCTCCGTAGGCGCTGGTGGCTCCTCGCGGACCATCTCTAGCTCCGCCAGGACTGCGGAATGCCTGGCCTCTTGAGCCTCCAGGATGGTCCCTATGAGGCGCTGGCGTGTGGCAGCCGCGTTCAGCAAAACGTAAGGCATGCGAACGTAGCTGTGGGGTGGACCTTCACAACGCCCCACATGCGAGGGCCAGAGGCGCTCCTGAGAGGCGGCTCGGTTGAGCCCTGGTATGTCAATGCAGACACGCAGCCCACCATCCTCGCCTGGATGGGGAGCTATGGCGGGTAAGCGGCGGCTGCCACTCATGACTCTTGACTCCTGCAGCTCCTGAATGATCTGGCTGACAAACTCCTGAGGGTTTGGCCCTCCTTGCCTTGCTCCTTCCTGAGGGAAACATGCTTTGAAACACGCCTCCAAGTGGTGCCCAAGCGCCTCCCTTGTGATCTTAGCAAGGTCGGTGGCCCTCCAGGAGAGAGCCCCCAAGCCTTGCTCGAGGAGGGCGCCGGGCGCGCCTTCCTATGCGACAGAAGGAGGTGCCCCCTGAACAGGCACGGACCCCGAGGGGCCTGTCTCCCGAGGGGCCGTGCCAGGCGATGTCTTCTTCTTCTTGGGAGCAGCCTCGGGGAGCCTCCCGCTCCTGCGATCTGGGTCTTCAAGTGACGCGGCTTGAAAAGCACGGTCCGGGGAGCACACTGCGTCACTCTCTTCACAAGGCACCGTGATGACTCCGCCGCTTCCCGGCATCTTGAGGACGTTGTAGCCGTGATGAGTCACGGCCATGAATTTGGCCAGAGTTGGGTACCCGAGGATGGCATTGTATGGCAGGCGAATGTGGGCGACGTCAAAGTCGATGAGCACGGTGCGGTAGTTGTCGCGCGCCCCGAAGGTGACAGGGAGGCGGACCTGCCCAATCGAATCGTGGAGCCGCTGTGACTCCGGAGAAAGGCTTGGTTGGCTGAAGCTGATTGTAAGGCACTTGGAGATTGTTGAATATCTCTACGGACAGGACATTGAGCCCTGCTCCGCCATCGATGAGGGTCCCGTGACTTGCACGTTGCTGATGATTGGGGAACAAAGCATCGGGAGGACTCCGGCTGTGGCCGCGCACTTGAGCTGATCTGCTGAGCTGAACGTGATGGCGCACGCTGACCACCTGAGAGGGTGCGTGGCTTCGACCTTGGGAAGGACTACATTCACTTCACGGGCGAACTGCTTGAAGACGTGCTGGGAGGCTGGGGTTTGAGCTCCGCCCAGGATGCAAGTGATTGCGCGCGGCTCCTGGAAGCCCCCAGCTCCCTCGTCCTGATGATGGTCTTCGTTTCTCCTTGGCTGCGGTGGCAGAGGAGGGAGGCCTGCGTTGCCTTGAGGGCGATCCTCGCGAGGCTGATCCCTGTAGCCTCCCTCGCGAGGCTGATCCTGCCAGCGGTCCTCGCGAGGTCGGTCGCACCACCCTTGGCGAGGGTCGCGGTCTTCCCAGCGTCCTGCGTTTCTTTCTCCTCCTCGGTCGTAGCCTCGATCACTGCGGTCGGGGCGTCGACCGATTCGCCCTTCTCGCACAGCTCGGAGTTCTGGACATTCGTTGGTGTTGTGGGTGTGGAGGTCATTGTACACGCAGTACCGGCTGCCCTTGGAAGACTCAGGCTGATCCCTGCCTTGCTTGATGTCTTGTTCTGCCGCGAGCACGGCAGCCCCCTTGCGCTTCACGTCCTTGACCTTGGACTTCTTCTCTTCTGGGTCTGCAGCTGGCAGCTCGAGGAGGGAAAGGCGTCCTTCCTCAGCCCTGGCGCACTTGGTCGCCAAGTTGAACAGCTCCAAGGACGTGCACATGTCTTCATGCATCGCCAGCTCCTCCTTCATCTTGACGTCACGCACACTGTCGTAGAAGGGTGAGATGATGGCCTCCTCGGTCACCTTGGGAATCTTGAGGCGTGCGTTGTTGAAGCGCTGGATGTACATCTGCAAGGTCTCTCCTGGCTGCTGCTCGATGCGGCGCATGTCGATCACGGCAGGAGGCCGGTCGCGAGTGCCTTGGAAGCTGGCGATGAAGCGGGTGCGCATCTCGTCCCAGGAGGAGATCGTGCCAGAGCTGTGTTCAGGAGCCAAAAGGGCACCGTCTTGAGCGCCATGACCTTCTCGTCCCCGTTGGCAGCTTCGATGCCCAGCTCGTAGAGCTGGAGGAACTCCGCAGGGTCGACCGTGCCGTCGTAGCGAGGAGGCAGGTCTGGCTTGAACTTGTCGGGCCACGCGACGCTGCGTAGCTCGGCGGTGAAGGCGCGGCAGCCTGCAGTGGCCACGAGAGTCCTTTGGTGACGAAGGGCTTGGTCTTGTGGGTCCCCATGCGCTGCCGCTGGGAGCAGCCCGGGGTCTTGGCGTGCCGGTGCAGGGAGCACTCGGGCAGCCTCTTAGGGGCGAGGGACCTCTTGACAGCTCTGCTCTTGCTGTGCTGGTGCCAGATGGAGTGGGTTCCGCCCAGGGGCCACGCGCCTTGGGGCCAAGGCGCCTTCTTGAGGGGGAGGTGGCTGAGGCGCCCCCGGAGCTTCATCGCCCGCGCAAGGCGAGGCGGTGTGCAGTGAGAAGGACGGCGCGGGGGAGCCCCCTGCGGCGCGGACGAGCTCGGCGACGCGGTCGAGCCACTCCTCGTAGACGTCGTCGACAGGGCGGTAGCGCAGGAGCTCGTTTGCCGCGATGAGCGCGGCTCGAGCCTCCATGGGCGCGCGGAGCGCGCGAGACGAAGAACCAGCTGGGGCGAGCGAAGGAGTAGCGGTACGGCCGTCTCGCCTCACGGATGGATGCTGGGACGATGCTTGCTGCTCGTTCCCCGCCGGGCCGGTGGCAGCGTTGACGGCAGGCGACGGGGAACAGCGGGGGTGGCCGCCGACGCGGGCCGTCTGGACGACGCGAGTAGCGAGAGCGGCCCGGCGCTCGGCGCAGGCCCGACGAGCGTCTGACATGGACGCGATGGGCGGCGAAGAACAGGGCGGCGAAAGACGGATTCCGGTGCACCCCTACCTAGCGCGCCAAATGTCGGATTTCGGGTACCGGCAGACCCTCTAGGTTCAAACTCTGAGGTGCACGCGGAGATCTCACCCCATACCTACCTGCACCTCGTCGCCTTGCAAGGATCTAAACTACACAAAGAGCAACACAAGGGACACAAGGTTTATAGTGGTTCGGGCCACCATTGTGGTGTAATACCCTACTCCAGTGTGTGGTGTGGTGGATTGTTTCAGGGGCTGATGATGAACAATACAAGGAAGAACAGCCTCGCGAGGGTCTGTTTCTTGGCCGGTCTGACGAAACTGCTAGGGGGAGTTCAGTCGCTCTCTCTCTCTCTAGATTGCTTGACCTCTAGCTCTGTTCTGGATTCCCGATCCCTCTACCCTGTGGGAGGCTAGTTCTATTTATAGGCAGAGGCCCTGGGCCTCTTCCCAAATATTGAGTGGGAAGGGCGCCAACAATTGGCCATTTTGAAGGGGAACATCTAGTACACTTATCCTGACTAAAGTTGGTCCTCGCCTGTCAAAGGCTCTGATGGTGACGCCGGCTTGGGCTCCACGATGACCTCCTTCCTGCCGTTGTGATGGTCATGGTCTTGTTGCACCGAAATGGTTTCCTTTTCTTGATGCTCTCGCCTGCGCTTGCCTCCTTTGTACCAAAGAGGAAATGAGGACATCATGGGCTGGCGCCTCCTGGCGCCCGGTCATTCATGGCTTGCGTCATGGGCACCTCGTGAGGTACCCCACCTTGATCTCTCCGCCTCCTCACGAGCCAGCCTGGCGAGGCCGTGCTTGAGGAAGTTTCCTGTCGTCCGCCTCGCGAGGCTTGGCCCCTCGCGAGGGTCTTGAGCTTGTGCTGATGAAGATGGGCCGTGCTGGGCCACCCCTTGAGCCACGCTGCAGGCCGCAGGCAGGCAAGTCTGGGTACCCCGTTCCCAGAACGCCGACAGATAGCATGCCAAGTTTCATGAATTTCGGACGAGTTTTGGATTTACTAGAATATAAAAACCAATTATCTCAATGTTTATGCCAAGTGACGGTGGTGGTGTTTGAAATTTATTCCCATTTCTTGCATGGGACCTAAGCATGCAATCAAGGACACAAATTGATTTTTAACCAATTTATATGCTTGGAGCATGTGCATGTAGTTCAAATTTGAATTGTGCACATAAAATGCCTAGAAAACCCAGTTAATGTATAAAAATGTCCAAACGAACCCCGAAAATTCCAAAATTAAATACAACACTCCTGTAGTTCTATGTTGACACTATAATTTTTTTGGAAGCAATAAGAGGCAACGAATATCGTTTCGTCCCCAAAGGTGGGACGTTCCCTACTGAAACCATCACGCTTGTTCTAATAAGCTCTGGTTTGTGAGAGGCTTATACCCAAATCTGCCCCAAATGGGACAAAAAATTTACCATGGCATGTTGATGCCGCTCCATGATAGCATGCCAAGTTTCATGAATTTCGGACGAGTTTTGGATTTACTAGAATTTAAAAAGCAAGAATCTCAATGTTTGCGGCCGAGTGACGGTGGCAGGGTGTTTGAAATTCATTCCCATTTCTTTCATGGGACCTAAGCATGCATCAAAGGACACATATTTGATTTTTCAACCAATTTATATGCACTAGAGCATGTGCATGTAGTTCAAATTTGAATTGTGCACCTGAAATGCCTACAAAACCAAGTTAATTTATAAAAATGTCCTAACGAACCCCAAAAATTCCAATGTTTTTATGGCACACCTATAGTTGCATGTTCACTGCAGGTAAAAGTTCTAGCAATTCAAACACCACCCTTTGCAGCTGTGACCCCATTACGTAATTCAAATCAAGACAAAAAATCAAGTAGCTCGCACACAATTTATTATCACCAACCGTGTGAGATGCAACACAAAATATCTTGGAGCACCGTCGGAGTGTCAAGCACACTAGCCCGCTCCTCAAAATATCATTTCACTATTCAATCGTCGCCGGTGAAAGATGGGAACGTGGACCCGCATCATGAGGGCAACTTCGGCGTCCCACTCCGGCGAGAGCGTGGCCGCAGCTGCCAGGCGCGTGCGAACAAGCTTCGTGAGGGCGACCGCAATCTGCATCCGGGCGGCAAAGGCAGCCCAAACAGCCGCTGTTGCTTCTCAGGCGGCTGCAGCAGCATCTGCCTCAGGGATAGCAACTGGCGAGAGTGGCATAGCAGCTGTCCGTTCCACAACGGTGGCCTTAGCCCTGATGGAGGCCGCCCACGACCATGTCGAGGCCGTCCACGCCTAGCTCATGGCGGTCACCGCACAAATCGAACGAAGCTTCTCCGACAACGGTCGGCAACCCACAACCGAAGAGTTGGCAATCACCGAGAGAGTTCGAGCAGCCGTCCATTCCTGTGCGGCATACCTTGCCACGAAGGAGCCCGCTAAAGCCCCGATCGCAGCTGCCCATGCCCAGCTCGTGGCGGCCTATTCCAAAAATATGGCGGACGCGGATGGCGAGATGCTTGCGGAGTATGGTGCAATTGATGCCATGGAGCCCCTTCCCCAGGAGACCGTCGAGCGCGAGCTGGACATGGAGGCGACGGCGGAGATCGACGAGCACCAGCCGTAGTAGTACTCTTTGTTTTGTTTAATTAAGAGCGCCGGTCTTTAATTTGTTAGAGTAATGTTTAGGCCAGCTAGCTCTGCTTAATTGCTGAACTTGCTCGATTAAGAAGTGTGGGTGTGCTGTAGTCTCCTTTGTGTACACAAATTATGCAATGACGTGGATGAGCACTGTAACAAGGAAAATTCGAACCAAAATTTTTGACGTTCAAACTCATCACACACAGGTTAAGCTATCTGAATCATTTGTGATGTTCACATATCGTACACAGTTCTGAATAAGGGACCGTGTCTGATTACACTTTGCGCGACAGTTTTTTCACTGAAGCGATTCCAAATTTTCGGCTTCCGCGGAAATATCTACCTCCCTGCCCCCTCCCCCTTACCAAAAGCCACATTTCCCCTGTTTTTGCCTTCCTTTCCAAGTTGAAACCTTCACTCCTTGCTTGCAACGCCAACTCCTCGCCGGTGACCCTCCTTCACGCTGCCCGGCCTCGCCTATCCAGGCAGGTAATCCACACCCGACCCCCATCCTCCTCCTTCCACATCCCACATGCCCTGACCGCCGGCGTGAGTGCGATACCTTCCACCCAAATCACCGACCCCTCCAACAAATAAGCGCCGCCCTAAGCCATGGTGCACGCAGTATAGCCAGGATCTCAAGGAGCATTTGGCAGTGGATAAGCAAATCGCGGCCGCACGCACGGATGAGGTCGCGATGGCTGCCATTCGTGCCGGCCCCCAGATCTTGGAGGAGCACCTTGCTATTTGCTAGCTATGCCGGTTAAGCATGATCGGTTTACCCGTTGCGTGTGTTGCTCCTGCCTTTCCTTCACAATTTCTTGTGAATTATGCTATCTAATTTTACCATGCAATCTGTTTCTCTGGTGTATATGTTCTATATGTCGTGCAGTGTAGTGCTCACTTATTAACTGTTTTGTTAATCAGTTATCGTCTTGAGTTAACTGTTTGGTTCAATTCTACAAATGTGATGTTCAATTCTTCAGGCTACAATTTTGTATTGTCTTCCATGTGAGAAATAAATCGAATTTATCTTTACAAAATACATGAGAAACGAATACAATTGCTATATTTCCAAGTTGTCAAGCATGCTTGGTTTGGTCATACATTGTGCAATGTGGTGCTCGATTAACGCTTGGTTCATTTGTGTTGTGGTGCTTAGTTAACTGTTTGGTTCAATTCTGCAATGCGATGTTCAATAGTTGTGGGTGCATTCTGTTATTGTATACCATGTGAGGAATAAATTGAATTTGGCTGTATTAAATACATGAGAAACAAATACAATTGCTATATTTCCAAGTTGTTAAGCATGCTTGGTTTGGAATGTCCGATCTTCTATTAGGAGTATGTTATATTGTGCAATGTGGTGCTCAGTTAATGTTTGGTTCATTTGTTATGGTGTTTAGTTACCTGCTTGGTTCAATTCTGCAATGCGATGTCCAATTGTCGTGGGTAGAATTTCGTATTGTTGTGCATCTGAGGAATAACTCGAATTTGGCTGCACTTAATACATGAGAAACATATACAAGTGCTATATTTCCTAGTTCTTAATCATGCTTGGTTTGGATAAATGGGTTTTCCATGTGGCTTGAGTTAATCTGATGAATCTGCAATATGCTTATTTTTCACAACATATTTTATTGATAGCATGCGAACCCTTACTTAACCTGATGACTAACTACCTTATATGTGTTGCAAGGAAACAATGGGAAGCACCGAGGTTTACAATCGAGGTTAGCACGTGCATGGTCCTTTGTCTAATAGCACATTATTGTGCAATTGCAGGAACCATTCTAATATTTAGGCTTTTAACAATTTGGTCTTGCACATGTAGGTCCCGGCCGTCGAGGTTTTGACCAACTGTTCGACCATTTTTGCATATGGGGAAATGAGTTGTCCATGAATATCAGTCAAGTCAAGAAACTCCGAAAGATTGTTAGGATAAAGAAATTAGCGACAAAAAACAACAAGATCTTTGTCTGCACAATGAAGAAGACATCAGTTCACTACAGGATGGTTCTAACTATTATACCTTGCCTTTTTATTCATCCTTGTTTTCAGGCCTTTCCAAAGCAGTTCACTTATGATTACCTCTCAAACCACATGTATGGTCAGGAGGTGACGAAGGATGGATGGTCAATCATCTACAGGCACTGGCCTAAAGTTACAAAGACCTTTAACATCAATGAAAGCTCAATATTCGCCTTCTGCTTCAGCAGTTTTCCAGATGAGATACATCTGTCTATGTACCGTCTATGATGCTAATTTCGAAAGGTTACATATGTTGCATGTGAAACTTGGTGCTGGTGTTGTTTGTAATGGGGTAGCTGAGTGCTGAAGCTATATGATGTTGTACTCTGATGTATTTCAATTATGAAAATGAAATATATTGTGTGCTCAATATGAAATGTCAATTAGATTAATAAATGGATTATTAATAATTATATAATTAGCCTACTAATTGGGTTTTTCTATTGCAAACGGTTATTGAGAAAACACCGTGTGCGATGTATTCAATAACGCACATAGTTTCTAGGAATGAACCATGTTAGATGAATGAACAATCACACACGACATCCTCTTGAAATTTGTTTGTGTTAGGCCACCTGGCACAAATGTTTACCACATAAAAACTGTGTGTGATGGACAACCCTTGTCACACAGTTTCTTCTACGCACCGTGTGTGATGCATTCAATAACACAAAAGATAAAATTGTTAATATCGTGTGCAATGGAAACGCTATCACAAATGATTTAACGGGGAAAATTGTGTGTTATGTACTTGCGAACAGAAACATTTTCCTTGGAGCGACTGTGTGGGATGTATATACGAATGAAAACGTTTAGCGGTGACTGACTGTGTGGGATATACTTACGTCCGGAAATGATTTCGCCTGTATAATTGTATTTTTTTAGCACTACTATACGTATAACCGTATTTGGTCGCTCGCCAGTCGCACACGAGCTCATTTTGCCGAGCGTGTGTGCCAGGAGGGCATATCCCCGACGGTTTCTGGGTTGTGTGGGAAGGACCCCCTATCGCCCACACTCACTAGGCGACGGTTCCAAATGTCATCGCGGAAAGGGGTTAAAAACCGTTTGTATAGCTCCTCGCTGTACTAGTGTTTGCTAGGGCTCCAAAGCCAAAGTTCTCATATGTTGCACTTAGACTCATTGCTTCTAAGCCACCCCTGAAGATGTGGGTGGTTAAGAAGAATTAAATTTTCTTTGCAGGGAAAGGTCTGCAGCTAGAAATCAAAGGCTTCTAGCGCTAATGTTGGGGACCTAAAACATCTTGTGGGACGTAAGATAAAGTGCCAAAATGGGCTTACTATGTATTTCGTCCCAGGGTTTCTTGACAAACATCCTATCTACCCTAACAAGGATCTGAACTTTGATAGTATGCTTGTTCGCCAAATGTTTGCACTTCACACTTCTCTCCGTGAAGCCTATCCCCCTAACTGCACTATAGGGTACGGCTCCGAAGGCTACTGAGTGGATTATGGACAATGAATGCACTAACCACATGACTGGTGACCAAAGTCTTCTTATGGATTCAACCCCATGTCCCTCTGACAAAAGTCACATCACATTTGCTGACATTGGTAAAAGCAAGGTATTCGGCCTAGGTAGAGTTGCAATCTCAAAGGATCAGCACATGGATAAAGTGATGCTTGTTGAATCCCTTGGTTTAAACTTAATGTCTGTCTCAATGCTTTGTGATCTGAGACTGAACATGATTGTGATATGTGGAAAATATCGTTGCCTTGTGCTTCATGTAAACAGAACAACAATTATTCTCTGACTTAAACGAATAACCATATCACAATAAACATGATCCAATCATATTCATGCTCAACGCAAACACCAAATAACATTTATTTAGGTCCAATACTAACCCCGAAGGTAGAGGGAGTATGCGATGGCGATCTTATCAACCTTGAAATCACTACCAACACGCATCGTCACCTCGCCCTTAATTAGTCTCTGTTCATTTTGCAACTCCTGTTTCGAGTTACTAATCTTAGCAACTGAACCGGTATCAAATACCCTGGGGTTACTATGAACACTAATAAAGTACACATCAATAACATGTATATCACATATACCTTTGTTCACTTTGCCATCCTTCTATCTGCCAAGTATTTGGGGTAGTTCCGCTTCCAGTGACCATTCCCTTTGCAGTAGAAGCACTCAGTTTCAGGCTTAGGTCTAGCTTTGGGTTTCTTCACGGGAGTGGCAACTTGCTTGCCATTCTTTCTTGGAGCTACCTTTCTTTTTCTTTGCCCCTTTTCTTGAAACTAGTGGTCTTGTTAACCATCAACACTTGATACTCTTTCTTGATTTCTACCTTCGCCGATTTTAGCATCGCGAAGAGCTCGGGAATCGTTTTTGTCATCCCTTGCATATTATAGTTCATCACGAAGTTCCAGTAACTTGGTGATAGTGACTAGAGAACTCTGTCAATCACTATATTAAGTGGAAGATTAACTCCAACTTGATTCAAGCGATTGTAGTACTCGGACATTCTGAGCACATGCTCACTGGTTGAGCTATTCTCCTCCATCTTGTAGGCAAAGTACTTGTCAGGGGTCTCATACCTCTCGACACGGGCATGAGCCTGAAATACCAATTTCAACTCTTGGAACATCTCATATGCTCTGTGGCATTCAAATTTGTTTTGAAGTCCCGGTTCTAAGCCGTAAAGCATGGCGCACTAAACTATCAAGTAGTCATCATACCGAGCTTGCCAAACGTTCATAACGTCTGCATCTTCTCCTACAATAGGTCCATCACCTAGCGGTGCATCAAGGACATAATTCTTCTGTGCATCAATGAGTATAACCCTCAGATCACAGACCCATGATACGTCTCCAACGTATCTATAATTTTTGATTGCTCCATGCTACTTTATCCACTGTTTTGGACTATATTGGGCTTTATTTTCCACTTTTATATTACTTTTGGGACTAACCGATTAACCGGAGGCCCAGCCCAGAATTGCTGTTTTTTTTGCCTATTTCAGTGTTTCGAAGAAACGGAATATCAAACGGAGTCCAAACGGAACGAAACCTTCAGGAACGTGATTTTCTCACCGAACGTGATCCATGAGACTTGGACCCTACTCCAAGAAGTGCCAGAGGCGGTCATGAGGGTGGAGGGCGCGCCCCCCTACCTCGTGGGCCCCCTGACGCTCCACCGACATACTCCTTCCTCCTATATATACCCACGTATCCCCAAACGATCAGATGGGAAGCCAAAAACCTAATTCCACTGCCGTACCTTCCTGTATCCACGAGATCCCATCTTGGGGCTCAGACCGAGTCTCCGTCGGAGGGGGCATCCACCATGGAGGGCTTCTACATCAACACCATAGCCCCTCCGATGAAGTGTGAGTATTTTACTTCAGACCTTCGGGTCCATACCTAGTAGCTAGAAGGCTTCTTCTCTCTTTTTGGATCTCAATACAATGTTCTCCCCCTCTCTTGTGGAGATCTATTCGATGTAATCTTCTTTTTTCGGTGTGTTTGTTGAGACCGATGAATTTTGGGTTTATGATCCAGCTTATCTATGAATAATATTTGATTCTTCTCTGAATTATTTTATGTATGATTGAGTTATCTTTGGAAGTCTCTTCGAATTATCCGTTTGGTTTGGCCAACTAGATTGGTAGTTCTTGCAATGGGAGAAGTGCTTAGCTTTGGGTTCAATCTTGCGGTGTCCTTACCCAAAGGATGTAAAGGGTTGCAAGGCACGTATTGTATTGTTGCCATCGAGGATAACAAGATGGGGTATTTATCATATTGCATGAATTTATTCCTCTACATCATGTCATCTTGCTTAAGGCGTTACTCTGTTTTAACTTAATACTCTAGATGCATCTTTGGATAGCGGTCGATGAGTGGAGTAATAGTAGTAGATGCGTAATCGCTTCGATCTACTTGTCTCGGATGTGATGCCTATATACATGATCATACCTAGATAACCTCATAACTATGCTCAATTCTGTCAATTGCTCAATAGTAATTTGTTCACCCACCGTAGAATATCTATGCTCTTGAGAGAAGCCACTAGTGAAACCTATGGCCCCCGGGTCTATTCTCATCATATCAATCTCCATCACTTTATTTACTTGCTTTGTTTTTACTTTGCTTTTACTTTTTACTTTGCATCTCTATACCAAAAATACCAAAAGTATTATCTCTATCAGATGTCACTCTCGTAAGTGACCGCGAAGGGATTGACAACCCCTAATCGCGTTGGTTGCGGTAGCTATCATTTTGTGCAGTGCGAGGGACTTGCGCGTGGCCTCCTCTTGGATTGAGACCTTGGTTCTCAAAAACTGAGGGAAATACTTACGCTACTGTGTTGCATCATCCTCTCCTCTTCTGGGAAAACCAAAGCAAGCTCAAGACGTAGCAAGAAGGATTTCTGGCGTCGTTGCCGGGGAGGCCTACGCAAAAGTCAACATACCAAGTACCCATCACAATCCCTATCTCTCGCATTACATTATTTGCCATTTGCCTCTCGTTTTCCTCTCCCCCACTTCACCCTTGCCGTTTTATTCGCCCTTCCTCCGTTCAATCTTATGTTACCATGTGCCTTCTTTTTGCTTGCATCTTCGCTTGCTAAAAGTTTATGGATCCTCATCCACTTGCTAATCTCTTTAAGAGATCCAATTATGATGAACCTATTGCTAGTGAATTAAGTGCACTAGATTATCTTTATGAGGTTTTGCCTGAAATTCGTGAATCTAAAAATTGTGATGAAGTACTTAATGAAGCGATTCACGATAGATCTTTGAATAAAGAATGATTGCAATGATTTTACTATAAATTCTATTGATGTCAATTATGCTAAAAATATACAAAACTCTAAGCTTGGGGATCCTAGCTTTGCTATGTCCTCTACTTGTTGCAATGATCATGATTGGGGTGATTCTTCTTATGATCTTGAAAATTTATTTAATCCCCATGATGAATATGAGATTGATAATAGTGTTTGAAATAATATTGAAAGTGGTTTTGGAAGAGTGTCAACTTTAGATCCGACATATTTGGAGAATATTCAATCTTATGAAATTTTTGATAAAAGTGGGTTTGGAGAGGTCATGACTTTAGTTAATATTAATCCCACTATTTCGAAAGAGTGTCAACTTCGCATGCATATGGATCGTGTTGAGAATATGTTATGTGATAGCTATATTGTTGAATTTTCTTATGATCCTACATGTAATTATTATGAGAGAGGAAAATATGGTTATAGAAATTTTCATGTTACTAAATCACCTCTCGTTATGTTAAGATTGCTATTGTTCCTCTCCGCTTCCTTGCATATGCTAGTTTTTGCTTGCTACGATAATTTGTTTGCCTATAATATGCCTATGCATAGGAATTATGTTATACTTAAGTGTGTTTTTCACATGTTTTATGATGCTCTCTTTGTGCCTCAATTCCTATCTTTCTTGTGAGCATCATTGAAATCTCAATGCCTAGCTAGGGGCGTTAAACGATAGCGCTTGTTGGGAGGCAACCCAATTTTATTTTTATTTTTTTGTTTTTGCTTCTGTTTAGGAATAAATAATCCATATAGCCTGTGTTTATATGTGGTTTTATCTTTTAATTAGTGTTTGTGCCAAGTTAAACCTATTAGATCTTCTTGGGAGATAGTTATTTGATCTTGCTGTAATTTCCAGAATCTTTGCGCTCAGTGCCCGAATTGTTAAAAATCACCAGAACTTGATCAAATAGTGATTCCAATTGCTGCTGATCAATAAACAAATTTTCCAGGTCGTCTAATTTTGGTACAATTTTTTGAGTTCCAGAAGTTTGCGTTAGTTACATATTACTACAGATTGTTCTGTTTTTGACAGATTCTGTTTTACGAGTGTTGTTTGCTTATTTTGATGAATCTATGGCTAGTAAAATAGTTTATAATCCATAGAGAAGTTGGAATACAGTAGATTTAACACAAATATAAATAAATAATGAGTTCATTACAGTACCTTAAAGTAGTCTTTTGTTTTCTTTCTCTAACGGAGCTCATGAGATTTCTATTGAGTTTTGTGTTGTGAAGTTTTCAAGTTTTGGGTGAATTCTTTTGATGGATTATGGAACAAGGAGTGGAAAGAGCCTAAGCTTGGGGATGCCCATGGCACCCCCAAGATAATCCAAGGAAACCAAAAATTCAAAGCTTGGGGATGCCCCGTAAGGCATCCCCTCTTTCGTCCACTTCCATCGGTAATTTACTTGGAGCTATATTTTTATTCACCAACATGATATGTGTTTCGCTTGGAGCGTCTTGTATTATTTGCGTATTTGCTTGTTAGTTTACCATAATAATCCTTGATGTACACACCTTTTGAGAGAGCCATACATGATTTGGAATTTGTTAGAGTACTCTATGTGCTTCACTTATATCTTTTGAGCTTGATAGTTTTGCTCATAGTGCTTCACTTATATCTTTTGAGCATGATATTTTTTGCTCTAGTGCTTCACTTAGATCTTTTAGAGCACGGTGGTGGATTTGTTTTAAATAAACTTGATCTCTCATGCTTCACTTAGATTATTTTGAGAGTCGTTAATAGCATGGTAATTTGCTTAATGTTAATATACTTGGTATTCAAGATATGTGAAACTTTCTTTTGAGTGAATTGAATACTAAGATAAATTTAATGCTTGATAATTGTTTTGAGATATGGAGGTAATAATATCAAAGTCGTGCTAGTTGATAATTGTGAATTTGAGAAATACTTGTGTTGAAGTTTGCAAGTCCCGTAGCATGCACGTATGGTTAAAGTTGTGTAACAAATTTGAAACATGAAGTGTACCTGGCTTGTGCATCCTTATGAGTGGCGGTCGGGGATGAGCGATGGTCTTTTCCTACCAATCTATACCCCTAGGAGCATTGCACGTAGTACTTGATTTTTGATGGCTTCTAAATTTTTGCAATAAGTATATGAGTTCTTTTGACTAATGTTGAGTCCATGGGTTATACACACCTTTACCTTTCCGCATTTGCTAGCCTCTTCAGTACCGTGCATTGCCCTTTCTCACCTTGAGAGTTGGTGCAAACTTCGCCGGTGCATCCAAACCCCGTGATATGATACGCTCTTTCACACATAAACCTCCTTATATCTTCCTCAAAATAGCCACCATACCTACCTATCATGGCATTTCCATAGCCATTCCGAGATATATTGCCATGCAACTTCCATCATCATTATTATGACATACATTACTTTTGTCATATTGCCATTGCATGATCATGTAGTTGACATCGTATTTGTGGAAAAGCCACCAGGCATTACTTTCCATACATGTCACTCTTGATTCATTGCACCATCCCGGTACACCGCCAGAGGCATTCATATAGAGTCATAATTTGTTCTAAGTTTCGAGTTGTAATTGTTGAGTTGTAAGAGAAATAAAAGTGTGATGATCATCATTACTAGAGCATTGTCCCAAGTGAGGAAAGGATGATGGAGACTATGATTCCCCCATAAGTCGGGATGAGATTCCGGACAAAAAAAAAGAGAGCAAAAAAAAAGAAAGGCCCAAAAAAATGAGAGAAAAAAAGAGAAGGGACAATGCTACTATCCTTTTACCACACTTGTGCTTCAAAGTAGCACCTTGTTCTTCATGTAGTGAGTCTCATATATTATGCTTCAAAGTAGCACCATGTTTTTCATATAGAGAGTCTCTCATTTTGTCACTTTCATATACTAGTGGGAATTTTTCATTATAGAACTTGGCTTGTATATTCCAATGATGGGCTTCCTCAAAGTGCCCTAGGTCTTCGTGAGCAAGCAAGTTGGATGCACACCCACTTAGTTTCTTTTGTAGAGCTTTCATATACTTATAGCTCTAGTGCATCCGTTGCATGGCAATCCCTACTCCTCATGTTGACATCAATTGATGGGCATCTCCATAGCCCGTTGATTATCCTCGTCGATATGAGACTTTCTCCTTTTTTGTCTTCTCCACACAATCCCCATCATCATATTCTATTCCACCCATAGTGCTATACCCATGGCTCGCGCTCATGTATTGCGTAAAGGTTGAAAGAGTTTGAGATTATTTGAGTATGAAACAATTGCTTGCCTTGTCATCAGGGGTATAGAAGTTGGGAACATCTTTGTGTGACGAAAATGAAGCATAGCCTAACTATATGATTTTGTAGGGATGAACTTTCTTTTGCCATGTTATTTTGAGAAGACATGATTGCTTTGATTAGTATGCTTGAAGTATTATTATTTTTATGTCAATATGAACTTTTGTCCTAAATCTTTCTGATCTGAATATTCATATCACAAGTAAGAAGATTTATATTGAAATTATGCCAAACTATCACTCCGCATCAAAAATTCTCTTTTTATCATTTACCTACTCGAGGACGAGCAGGAATTAAGCTTGGGGATGCCTGATACGTCTCCAACGTATCTATAATTTTGATTGCTCCATGCTACTTTATCCACTGCTTTTGGACTATATTGGGCTTTATTGTCCACTTCTATATTACTGTTGGGACTAACCTATTAACCGGAGGCCCAGCCCAGACTTGTTGTGTTTTGCCTATTTCAGTGTTTCGAAGAAACGGTATATCAAACGGAGTCCAAACGGAATGAAACCATCGGGAACGTGATTTTCTCACGAACGTGATCCGTGAGACTTGGACCCTACTCCAAGAAGTGCGAGGCGGTCACAGGTGGAGGGCGCGCCCCACTGGCGCACCCTACCTCGTGGGCCCCCTGACGCTCCACCGACGTACTCCTTCCTCCTATATATACCTACGTATCCCCAAATGATCAGAAGAGGAGCCAAAAACCTAATTCCACCGCTGTACCTTCCTATATACACGAGATCCAATCTTGGGGCCTATTCCGGAGCTCCGCCGGAGGGGGCATCCACCACGGAGGGCTTCTACATCAACACCATAGCCCCTCCGATGAAGTGTGAGTAGTTTACTTCAGACCTTCGGGTCCATAGCTAGTAGCTAGATGGCTTTTCTCTCTTTTGTGATCTCTATACAATGTTCTCCCCCTCTCTCGTGGAGATCTATTCGATGTAATCTTCTTTTTGCGGTGTGTTTGTTGAGACCGATGAATTGTGGGTTTATGATCCAGCTTATCTATGAATAATATTTGATTCTTCTCTGAATTATTTTATGTATGATTGAGTTATCTTTGCAAGTCTCTTTGAATTATCCATTTGGTTTGGCCAACTAGATTGGTAGTTCTTGCAATGGGAGAAGTGCTTAGCTTTGGGTTCAATCTTGCGGTGTCCTTACCCAAAGGATGTAAAGGGTTGCAAGGCACGTATTGTATTTTGCCATCGAGGATAACAAGATGGGGTATTTATCATATTGCATGAATTTATTCCTCTACATCATGTCATCTTGCTTACATGCTACTCTATTTTTAACTTAATATTCTAGATGCATGCTGGATAGCGGTCAATGAGTGGAGTAATAGTAGTAGATGCAGAATCGTTTCGATCTACTTGTCTCGGACGTGATGCCTATATACATGATCATACCTAGATAACCTCATAACTATGCTCAATTCTCATCAATTGCTCAATAGTAATTTGTTCACCCACCGTAGAATATCTATGCTCTTGAGAGAAGCCACTAGTGAAACCTATGGCCCCCAGGTCTATTCTCATCATATCAATCTCCATCACTTTATTTACTTGCTTTGTTTTTACTTTGCTTTTACTTTTTACTTTGCATCTCTATACCAAAAATACCAAAAGTATTATCTCTATCAGATGTCACTCTCGTAAGTGACCGCGAAGGGATTGACAACCCCTAATCGCGTTGGTTGCGAGTAGCTATCGTTTTGTGCAGGTACGAGGGACTTGCGCGTGGCCTCCTACTGGATTGATACCTTGGTTCTCAAAAACTGAGGGAAATACTTATGTTACTATGCTGCATCATCCTCTCCTCTTCGGGGAAAACCAACGCAAGCTCAAGACGTAGCAACCCACTCCGCATCATTGCTACTATCATCTTTTTATTTTTCTCTAGGAACATATCAAAAATAAACGGGGAGATA
Source organism: Aegilops bicornis (assembly GCA_021605145.1). NCBI lineage: Eukaryota > Viridiplantae > Streptophyta > Magnoliopsida > Poales > Poaceae > Aegilops > Aegilops bicornis. Next base: position 421,914,088 of record CM038675.1, on the reverse strand, counting down.
CATCGCAAGCTATTGATCTACAACATAGATATGCAAATACTATCAGGAATATGTTCATGATAAATTAAGTTCAACTAATCATATTACTTAAGATCTCCCACTTAGATAGACATCCCTCAAGTCATCTAAATGATACGTGATCCAAATCAACTAAACCATGTCCGATCATCACATGAGATGGAGTAGTTTTCAATGGTGAACATGTTGATCATATCTACTATATGATTCACATTCGACCTTTCGGTCTCAGTGTTCCGAGGCCATATCTGCATATGCTAGGCTCGTCAAGTTTAACCTGAGTATTCTGCATGTGCAAAACTGGTTTGCACCCATTGTATGTGAACGTAGAGCTTATCACACCCGACCATCACGTGGTGTCTCGGCACGACGAACTGTAGCAACAGTGCATACTCAGGGAGAACACTTATACCTTGAAATTTAGTGAGGGATCATCTTATAATGCTACTGCCGTACTAAGCAAAATAAGATGCATAAAAGATAAACATCACATGCAATCAAAACATGTGACATGATATGGCCATCATCATCTTGTGCCTTTGATCTCCATCTCCAAAGCACCTTCATGATCTCCATCATCACCGGCTTGACACCTTGATCTCCATCGCAGCGTCGTTGTCGTCACGCCAACTATTATTCTACGACTATCGCTACCGCACAGTGATAAAGTAAAGCAATTTCATGGCGATTGCATTTCATACAATAAAGCGACAACCATAAGGCTTCGGACAGTTGCCGATAACTTCTACAAAAACATGATCATCTCATACAACAACTTATATCTCATCACGTCTTGACCATATCACATCACAACATGCCCTGCAAAAACATGTTAGACGTCCTCTACTTTGTTGTTGCAAGTTTTACGTGGCTACTACGGGCTTCAAGCAAGAACTGTTCTTACCTACGCATCAAAACCACAACGATTTTTTCGTCAAGTGTGCTATTTTAACCTTTAACAAGGACCGCCCGTAGTCAAATTAGATTCAACTAAAGTTGGAGAAAGAGACACCCGCCAACCACCTGTGTGCAAAGCACGTCGGTAGAACAGGTCTCATGAACGTGGTCATGTAATGTTGGTCTGGGCCGCTTCATCCAACAATACCACCGAATCAAAATAAGACGTTGGTGGTAAGTAGTATGACTATTATCGCCCACAACTCTTTGTGTTCTACTAGTGCATATCATCTACGCATAGACCTGGCTCAGATGCCACTGTTGGGTAATGTAGCATGCAATTTCAAAATTTTCCTACGCTCACACAAGATCTATCTAGGAGATGCATAGCAATGAGAGGGGGAGAGTGTGTCCACGTACCCTCGTAGACCGAAAGCGGAAGCGTTAGGTTAACGCAGTTGATGTAGTTGAACGACTTCACGATCCAACCGATCTAGTACCGAACATACGACACCTCCGAGTTCAGCACACATTCAGCTCGATGACGTCCCTCGAACTCTTGATCCAGCAGAGGGCCGAGGGAGAGTTCCGTCATCACGACGGCATGGTGACGGTGATGGTGATGTGATCCACGCAGGGCTTCACCTAAGCACTACGACGCTATGACCGGAGGGGTAAACTGTGGAGGGGGCACCGCACACAGCTAAGAGAACAACTGTTGTGCCTTTGGGGTGCCCCCTGCCCACGTATATAAAGGAGGGGAGGAGGAGGTGGCCGGCCCAAGGGGGGCGCGCCAAGGGTGGAGTCCTACTTGGACTCCCAGTCCAAGTAGGATTCGCCCCCCTCCTTACTTCCAACGAAGAGGGGAAAGGGGAAAGAGGGGAGAGGAAGAAGGAAAGGGGGTCGCGCCCCACCCCTTGTACAATTCGGATTGGGCTTGGGGGGGGGCACCTCTTGTGGCAGCCTCCCTCTCTCCACTATGGCCCAATAGGCCCATTAACTTTCGCGGGGGGTTCCGGTAGCCTCCCAGTACTCCAAAAAATCCCCGAACCTTATCAGAACCATTCCGGCGTCTGTATATAACCTTCTAATATATCAATCTTTAACTATCGACCATTTAGAGACTCCTCGTCATGTCCGTAATCTCATCCGGGACTCCGAACAAACTTCGGCCAGCAAAACACATAACTCATAATACAAATCGTCATCGAATGTTAAGCGTGCGGACCCTATGGGTTCGAGAACTATGTAGACATGACTGAGACACATCTTCGGTCAATAACCAATAGTGGAACCTGGATGCTCATATTGGCTCCTACATATTCTACGAAGATCTTTATCGGTCAAACCACATAACAACATACATCATTCCCTTTGTCATCGGTATGTTACTTGCCCGAGATTCGATCGTCGGTATCATCATACCTAGTTCAGTCTCATTACCGGCAAGTCTCTTTACTCGTTCTGTAATGCATCATCCCGTAACTATCTCATTAGTCACATTCCTTGCAAGGCTTATAGTGATGTGCATTACCGAGAGGGCCCAGAGATACCTCTCTGATACACGGAGTGACAAATCCTAATCTCGATCTATGCCAACTCAACAAACACCTTCGGAGACACCTGTAGAGCATCTTTATAATCACCCAGTTACATTGTGACGTTTGATAGCACACAAAGTGTTCCTCTAGTATTTGGGAGTTGCATAATCTCATAGTCAGAGGAATATGTATAAGTCATGAAGAAAGCAATAGCAATAAACTAAACGATCATTATGTTAAGCTAACGGATGGGTCTTGTCCATCACATCATTCTCTAATGATGTGGTCCCGTTGATTAAATGACAAGACATGTCTATGGTCAGGAAACTTAACCATCTTTGATTAACGAGCTAGTCAAGTAGAGGCATACTAAGGGCACTCTGTTTGTCTATGTATTTACACATGTACTAAGTTTCCGGTTAATACAATTCTAGCATGAATAATAAACATTTATCATGATATGAGGAAATATAAATAAAAACTTTATTATTGCCTCTAGGGCATATTTCCTTCACATTGGGCATCACATATGAGTTCTGTGCTCCATACACACCTCAGCAGAATGGCATCATGGAGCGCAAGAACAGAACCCTCATTGAGATGGCCCGTACAATGCTTGATGAGTACAAGACTCCAGGGAAGTTCTGGCCTGAAGCCATCGATACTGCTAGCCACATAATCAAACATGATTATCTTCATAAGTTCCTCAAGAAGATATCCTATGAGCTCCTGACTGGTAAGAAGCCAAATGTCAGCTATTTAAGTGTCTTTGGTGCTAGGTCCTGGATCAAGGATCCACATCATACTTCAAAATTTGCACCGAAAGCACATGAAGGTTTTATGCTTGGTTACGGAAAGAATTCACACTCCTATAGAGTCTTCAACCTCTTTCACTATAAAGTGGTTGAAACTGTGGATGCGCGGTTTGATGAGACTAACGGCTTGCAAAGTGAGCACCTGCCAAATGTGCTAGATGAAGCTACACCAAGTGAATCTATCAAGCTAATGGGTACTGGAGAAATCATAGCTACCGAGGAACAGGCTGAAGAGGAAATCATCGTTTCTGCACCTAATTAGCATGAAGACATTGCTCAGCCTGAAGCCAATGCTGAAGATGAAGACAATGATCAGCAAGGACAAAATCTTCGACTAGTATATCCTCGAGTTGCAAATGAAGTCCAGATTGAGAAGATAATCGATAGTATCAATGCACCTGGTCGACTCACTCATTCAAGAGCAACACAGCTAGCAAACTTCTATGGGCACTTTGCATTTGTCTCTACATCTGAACCCAAGAAAGTTATGAAGCCTTCATGGAACCTGAGTGGATTCAAGCTATGCAAGAAGAGCTTCAATAGTTTTGAGTTGAATAATATACGGGAGCTTGTAAAGCGTCTTGATCCCCGCAAGCACAATATCATTGGCACCAAATGGATCTATCGCAACAAACAAATTGAGCATGGTCAAGTTGTCAAAAACAAGGCTCGTCTGGCCAAGGTTACACACAAGTGGAAGGAATTGACCTCGATGAAACCTTTGCTCCTATGGCTAGGCTTGAAGCCATTCGCATACTGTCAGCCTATGCCAACCACAACAACATTCTTCTGCACCAAATGGATGTAAAGAGTTCCTTCCTCAACGACAAAATTGAAGAAGAAGTGTATGTTGCACAACCACCTGGTTTTGAATATCCAAAGCGTCCTGACATGGTGTACAAGCTCAATAAGGCTCTATATGGCCTCAAACAAGCACCTCACACTTGGTATGACACACTCAAAGACTTCCTGAAGAGCAAAGGCTTCAAACCTGGTTCTCTAGATCCCACTCTCTTCACGAATACAAATGATGGTGAACTGTTTGTATGCCAAATCTATGTGGATGGCATTATCTTCGACTGCACTGATAAGAGATACAGTGATGAGTTTGGGCATATGATGCAAGAGCAATATCACATGTCCATGATGGGTGAGCTGAAGTTTTTTCTTGGTCTTCAAATCCGTCAGCAGAGAAATGGCATCTTCATATCACAACCTCAAAGATTGCATGAAGAAGTTTGGAATGCAAGACTGCAAAGGGTACACGACGCCAATGCCAACCAAAGGCCAATTGGGCCCCGACGACAATGGTAAAGAGTTCGATCAAAAGGTATACCACTCAATGATTGGTTCTTTACTATACTTATGTGCATCTAGGCCTGATATAATGCTTAGAGTTTGCATGTGTGCCCGATTCCAAGCGGCACCAAAGGAATCGCATCACCTAGCAGTGAAGCGAATATTTCGATTTTTGGCTCACGCCCCAACACTAGGATTATGGTATCCAAAGGGCTCAGAGTTTGATCTAGTTGGATTCTCAGATGCTGATTATGTTGGTGACAAGGTTGATCGCAAGTCCACATTAGGCACATGTCACTTTCTTGGACGATCTCTTGTCTGTTGGTCTTCAAAGAAGCAGAACTCTGTATCACTCTCCACTGCTGAATCTGAATACATTGCTGCTGGATCTTGCTGCACTCAGCTTCTCTGGGTGAAGCAAACTCTCAAGGACTATGGCATCAATATGAAGCATGTGCCACTCTACTGCGGCAATGAGAGCGCCATCAAGATTTCCCACAATCCAGTTCAACATTCAAAGACAAAGCACAATCAAATCCATCATCATTTTCTCAGGGATCATGTGCTGAAGGAACACATTGATATCATACACGTCAACACTGAAGAGCAACTGGCAGATATCTTCATAAAGCGCTTGGATGAGAAAAGGTTTTGCAAGCTACGGTGTGAGCTAAATATCTTAGAATCCTCAAATGTCTGTGAATGTACACACATCCTAACGCTTATGCATGTAGATGACTTAGATGTGCAACACACAAAGTAACGTATATCTTCAATTCATGAAGACTTACCCTCTGAGTACATTAATGTGGAATTTGACTTTGGAGCATCATGATAATTTTGCACCATGTCTGGGTCTAATACTTCATATACGGTGGGTAACGCCACCACAAAACTTTCTTGAAGATTCTCATTTGGCGTCATGATTGCATTATCTTCATATTTGGTTTGTCTTCAACATTGATTTCACTTCAAAGTTCATCTTTGCAATGTTTATTTGGTACTTTCTGATATATAGATATATGTGTTTTGCCCTCTACAGCATTCACTTATAGCTGTGTCTTCAAACTTGCCATTTTCTGAACTAAGTGTATGTGATCGGACCCTAACCCCTCAATGCTTCTTCCTCAAATTCTTGCTGTCTATTCATATGCATTATGTTGACACGTGTTGAATGTCTTCACTATGTCCTTGTCAGCTCAAGATACAGAGACAAACATTTAAAATTGTCTTTAATGCCTTATCTCTTTTGCCTGAAAACCGGAGAAGCCGGAACCATCACCCGATGAACCAGGCGCGCGTGGGAACATGGCTCAACTCTCAATAAGTTGCATGCATGCCACATGTCCACCAGATGTGAACCGCTAGGGGCACCTGCGTAATTGCACTGCGCAGCCCTTCACCTTATAAATACTCACCCGCACGGTCATTATCTCCTCTCCCACCTCGCCATCTGGCTCAAACCCTAGCGCCACTGCTAGGTCAACTCGACGCCAGAGATGAAGCGCTTAGCTTCCGCGACCTCTTCGACGCTGTCTCCACGCCGGCCGTGGACCTCGTCTTCTCAGCCGCTGCCATAGGGGTCTTTCGCCGCCAAGTTAGGGCGCGGGAGATTGGACTGCTCGGCATCCGTTCCGCCTCGTCTAGCAGTTCTTAGTCTGGTAAATAAACCTGCATTTTACCATTTTTTTGATCTGTTGAATCCGTCCACTTCACCCAAAAGTGGTTTCTAAACTTCCAAATTTGGATCTTTCTGTTTTTGCATCTCATAACTTGCAAGTATATTCACTTATGCCTAGGGGTGCAGAGCGGCGCCCGATCCGGCTCGCTCCATAGTCAAAAAGGTAATTTTGTTATATACTTTGAACTAACTCTCTGGTTATGCGGGACGATGCGGGATGCCCGCTTGCATCCCTACTTATGCCTCACAACTAGTTAGATTCCTCACTTGTACTTATTCATGGATTCGTACAAATCTGGAACCAACTCACTTCAAATAAGTGAATGTCTTCGCACTATGAGGTCAATGTCCTCAAACTGATTTATCTTCAAAATCTGCGGAGAATGCATATGACCTCTTTCCCTTCCCTCGCATCTCTAGTTTTGTCACAGGTACATGTCCGTGGGAGAATCCCTTGGTTCTCACAGTCTGCATTCATTTGCAGAATACTTACAGCATCACATTGAATCTCCTAAAGCTAGTTCTTGTCTGACCAGTCATCGGAAGCCATTCACTATATTGAAGCCTTTCAGTCAGAATATAATGGCAATTTACAAATCTGCAAGGAAGGGTGGCAGGCAGCGCCATGGAAATACTGCTTTGGATCTGCCTCCAGATCTCTACAAACAATACAAGTTTGGTCCAGAGGAGACCTATGGAGAACACAAGACTCGAGTCCAATGGATTCGAAGATATTGGGCTGAGCAATGGTTTTTTTACAACTTTGTCACAAATCAATATGCCAAGAAGAATGCAGTAAGGCCACCTTGGGCCGATATTGTCTACAGGAAATTGCACCCCAAGACAAAGGCTGGAGCCATAGCTCAGGGATTCTATCCATGCATGGTCAGAGGACCTCAGCCTGCAGATGCCGACCCATCCGGGTCTCGTGATGGTGTCGTGAAGATGACTTGTTCGAGCAAAATCTTCAGTTTGCTAGGGCTTCAACTATGCAGAACAAGAAGGAACTAGGGGCTAACTTCAATCCCGGCCCAACAGCTCCAAGGCCGGATGGCAGCCGTGAAGCCAATCAAAATATAATTGGACCCTTTGATAACTTTGATGGTCTTCTCTCTCATATTGCCACACAAAGGGCCACTATTGAAGTAGCTGCTGCCGAAGAGGAGCATGAAGCTGAACCTGAAGCTCCGAAGCCAAAGAAGAAGTCTAAGGCTTCAAGATCTTCCACTGCTCCAAAAGCTTCAAGAGTGAAGCCATTGAAGTCGGCACGTCCTGAATTCAGTGTGCAGTGTGAAGATCAATCTCATGTATTGAAGAAGACTAAGAAGCCCAAGAAGATTTCTGGGCATGACCTTACTCCTGCCGCCATTCTACGCAATGAAGAAAACACTATTGATCTGTCAAGCGATGAAGAACTTGCAGATGATGCTCTGGAGATGTTGATCAAGAGCATACAAGAGGTCGAGATCTTCCAAGATTTGCCTCTGTTTGAGGCTGATATACTCAACAACTTCATTGATGAATGGTTTGAAGACATCAGCGTCACATTTCAAGGAGCTATAGACAACGAGCTTGATATTGCTCAGAAAATTGTTGAGTTGAAGAACAAGATCGACTATGAGAAGGCTCAGTTCAAGAAGCACATGGCCAAGCTCAGCGTTGCTGATGTGCAAAATTTCAAGCAAATGATGATTGACCTCAAGGCCCAGTTCAACAAGAAGCGTGAGGAAGCCAAAGGCTCCCGTGTGTGCATGAAGTATTATGCGCAGAAGTGTGTTCAAGCACACAATGAGGCTGAAAAGAGAAAGGCACTTGGGTGTCCTGGCATCGACCCCAAGATGGTTGCCAAGAAGAAGAAGAAGTCTGCTGAAGCTGAACCAGAAGCTTCAAGGCTGGACCGACCAAGCATAGTCTTCCCTTCCAGCATGACTGGCTCGAAGCCAAAGGTCCCCTCAGCAGCTTCAGAGCAAAAGAAGACACGACAAGATGAGGCTGAAGCCAGGAAGAGGAAGCACCAAGACACCTCTGATGCGGCTCCCTCCAAGAAAAAGTTGAAGACAAAGGCTTCAAAGTCTTCAAGAAAAGAGCATGCTGCTGCCCAAGATCCGCTGAATGTTGAACCCATCTCAGTTGCACTTCCTGCCTCCACCAACCGCGAGCGTCGTCTTGTTGTCCATGAGCCTGCTCCCACAATGGCTCTAGAAACTGAAGAGATTCCAGCTACTGACTCCAATGTAGCTGAAGACGTTGTTCATGAGGAACGTGTTGAAGATGATGTAGTCCTTCCTCAGTTGAACCCAATCTGGTGTCATCGCCTGCTCCTGCGAAAGCGAGGAACTCATAAGAATTCAAGGCCCCACGACGCCAATTGCTCAAGGTGAATATTGGGAAGAGCAACACCCAAACACTCCCTTGCATGAAGTGATTCTCCGTACTCCACCAGCTCAAGTCACAACTCCGGTGCTTGATGATGACATGGACCAGACCACTCCCTCACCAAAGGCGTCGCCCGCATTTCGAAGGCTTCGCAAAGGCCCCAGCCTCAGGTCTCCATGTCGAGTATTCCTGAAGAGGATGTGCAACACGCCAACTCAGTAGCATGTCAAGTGTTCCCTGAAGCCATCCCTTCTGTGTCTGCTCATGAGTCTGACGCCAAAGCTGCCGAATACATTCAGCTGCATCAGCCGATGAAGAGCAAGAAGAGAATCAAGAAGTTGTTCCCCCTGCCAGTGAAACTGTCATACAAGAAGAAGAAGATGTGATTGTGCCATACCCTCCCGTCCTTGAAGCCATGGATGTTGAAGCTAATGAGGCTGCCACCACCATCACCACTGAAGCCAATTAATGAAGATGTCATGGCTGAAGACATTGTGGAGCCCGAAGTCAACGCTGCCCCTGAAGACAATGCGCAGCCGACCACTTCTGATGTAGCCATTCCTCCACCAGTGCCTCACACTATGGAACAGGCCTACAATCATGGTGAGCTTGTCATAGTTAGATGGCCCATTATGGTTTCTCCCACTGCTCTAGGTCCACAATATGACTATCATGTGGAGCAAAGACCTCAAACTCAGAAGCCAAAGCCAAGATTGCCAAGGCTTCCCAGTGCTGCAACTACCCAAGGCTCCTTCAATGTGCTCAGCTTCAAAGAGCACAACACTTTCTCCGACAACGCCAAGAACCCCTACAAGAAGCCAAATATCACCTCAGACAGGTTTTGGAGCCATCAGCAATGAAGCTATTACTCATGCATTCTATACAACCAAGACGGATTTTTCCTCATAAGCGTCTGGATTGTGATGCCATTGCTGGGCTACCATGCCTTGAAGAGGCTCTTGACTTATTCAGATACGTTGGGTTGCTTCCATTTGTAACTGATAAGGAGCATTGGAACGAAGAGCTTCTGCTATAGTTCTATGCCACACTTCACATCCAAGGCTACAACAGGGATCCAAAGACTTGGATCCTTGAGTGGATGACAGGCGATGTACACCATGAAGCCAAAGCTCAAGATATCATCGAGCTTACTTCCCTGCCCACTCCTGGTGAGTTGTTTGAACCAGGTTGTCAGCTTCATCAAAATGAACTGCAGAGCATATTTCAGAAGCCAGAGCCCAATATGAGCCAGATGCTAAGCATGATGAAGCCTTTGCCCCATGACGCTGAATACCCCAAGGAGTTCTTTGTCAAGGACCTCGAGTACTTGCCCCGCAGTGTATATCACATTCTGAGGCGTACTCTGTGGCCTATCAAAGGCAACTCTCCTGATGCCATGAAGACATTGGTCTTATATATCATCAATGGCATCAGATTCAAGACGCAAGATTTCTTCATCCGACAGCTTCCAGCTTCTGGAATTGATCTCTTTGGTCTGAAGTTCTATGCACCATGGGTCATGCATCTAATAAAGCTTCATTCAACAATCAACTACTAACCTTTAGCATGCAACCATGTTGTATTTTTGCCTGATGTTGATATGTTCTTTGAAGCCATCTACCCTGAGCCTACCAAGAAGCCACTCCACTTGCAAAATGCAGAACATCAAAGCTTCACTCAGTCAATTGAAGGCATTCATGTGCCAAATTCTGCTGCTCCAGATTATCCTCTGGCTGGCAACTTGCGTCTGCCGCATCGTGCCAACACCGAAGCCACAACCAGTACAATTGCTCAAAGGCCTCAGAAGCGTCCCCTTGTCCTCAACGACAGAGAGCTTCTTGTATCACTACATCAGAAGAAGGTAGGCATCATGACTGGCTGAAGCGCCAAATGCAGAGACTTCTGGTTGATGTCAATCGCATTTGCAATCTTGCCACCAAGAATTCATTTGTTGCGCATGAAGCCTGTCGGCGGTCCTGGAAGAGCCTCACACTGCTCTGTTCTGAAGATGATCTTCGCAAAGATGGCTTCATAGAGAAATTCAAGTTTGACTCCAGGCCACCACAATCTGCAAGCCGACGTCCAACACCTTCCATTGAAGATTCTGAGTATTCATCTTCAGGTGCAACTGTTGTTGCTAGAGTCGTCGATGAAGAATACGACGCCACTTCACCAGCTATGGCTTCACTACATCACGACTCTGCATCAGGCCCGTCTGCACCGCCCAACTCCAACGTCGATCCTGCTGCTCCAACATCTTCTCCAACTGGGAACAAGTAGATCCTCTATGTCTTGAAACCTTTTTGGTCCTTACTGACAAAAGGGGGAGAAGCATATGAGTTGATAGTCTTCAAGCGGGTCCATATGGGGTGGTGCCTATTTTTGCTAAGTTCTTAAAACTCTCATTTTCGAAACTATTTGGCTCTTGAGCTGTAACACTTAAACTTGATGGTTGTCTGCTACTTTTGTTGCTACCCTGTGATGCGATGATAAATTCCGCATGAAGTCATTCTGCAGACACCCATTTCAAATTATGCATTTCATTATCTTCATTATACTTGTATATGCATGATGAATTGTCTTCATGTGTTGAAGAGGATCTCCACAAAGTAAAACCAGCCATGTGCATTTGCATTCAAAAGCAAACTACTTATATGCACATCTTAAGGGGGAGCATTTACAACTTATGAAGACAATGTCTATGATCTTTAACTTTCACATACTTTTATCCCCGTTGGAAACTTCAACTAGTTTGTCATCAGTCACCAAAAAGGGGGAGATTGTAAGTGCATCTAGTGCCACCCCTAGTTGGTTTTGGAGTATTGACAACATACTTGGTTGAGGGACTAATGTGTTTGTGAGAATTGCAGGATAACACAGGTAGTAGTCCCTCATTGATTCGGTTTACCTACTAGAGATGACCCCTAAAAATATATGAAGACATTGAAGACAATGGTGGTTCATGAAGACATTCATGACGAAGATAATGACTTGTGAAGACATTCACTTGAAGACTATGGAGCGCGAAGACATATTTGTTTTGTTGTTTCCTTTCTTCATTATTGAGTCATAGGAACCACCGTACTATTAAGTGGGGTCCAAGTGAACAAAGTCAGATGACTGATGTGATGCTCAACCAAAATCCTATGTCTTCAAGCAAAGACAATGAGAGCAATCTTATCTTGAGTTGGATGAGACAGCTTTGCTTGTAGCCCAAGCCAAGCTGCCGTGTGTGTTTGCAATCCTACCGTTGGACACGTTTTGGTTCCTTAGTGACCCAGGGTCATTTCAGACATATCATGTCGGGTTGCCTCCTGGCTATAAATAGCCCACCCCCTACACCATAAATTGGTGGCTGCTCAGAGTTAGTACATGACTTTTGTCGTTTGAGAGCAACCCACCTCTGAAGCCTTTGAGAGAGAGAGAGAGAGATCCTTGCAAGGACAAAGCCCAAAGCACCTAGAGCCAAAGAGTGTTAGGCATCACTGAAGTCTTTCTATCAGCGTGACCTGAAGACTTGTTCCACTTGAGGACTGTGAATCGTTCAGCCGGCTGGGCATCACGTTCTGAGCATCCAAGAGCCATTGTGGATTGCCAGTGAACAAAGTCTGTGAAGGTTTGGAAGTCTACCTTGAAGACTTACCATAGTGATTGGGCGAGGACTGGGTGTCCTTAGCTCAAGGGGAATAAGGTGAAGACGCGGTCTTCTGAGTTCAATCTCAGCCTCCCTAACCGTACGCATATTTGTCACAACAACTGGAACTGGTCTACCAAATCCTCGTCTTCACCAAGCAACTGGTTATATCCCCTACTTCCTTTACTTTTCAGTTTGTCTTCATGAAGTCATTGCTTGCTTGTATGATCTAATTGACTTCACTGTGTGAAGACTATTACCTGTTTGGCTTCATACTATCTTCCATTCTGATCCACACTACCTAGCTGCTGATAGTCTTCGTACTTTCACAATACTACTTACTTGACTATGGCTTGTCTAGTGTAGTCTATCTTCTGCTGCATATCAATAGGTTCATTTCATCTATATGTATTCAAAGACCTCATGTTTTGAAGACTTTCATAAAAATCGCCTATTCACCCCCCTCTAGTCGATAACTAGCACTTTCAGTTGCGTGAGTCCACGGAGGGCTCCACCCACGAAGGGTCCACAAAGAAGCAACCTTGTCTATCCCGCCATGGCTATCACCCACGAAGGACTTGCCTCACTTGGGTAGATCTTCACGAAGTAGGCAATCTCATTGCCCTTACAAACTTCTTGGCTCAACTCCACATCTTAACGGAGGCTCCCAAGCGACATCTAGGAGACACCACTCTCCAAAAGGTAATAGATGGTGTGTTTATGATGAACTCCTTGCTCTTGTGCTTCAAATGATAGTCTCCCCAACACTCAACTCTCTCTCTCTCTCAGATTTGGCAATGGTGGAAGAAATATTTGAGTGGAAAGCAACTTGGGGAAGGCTAGAAATCAAGGTTCAAATGGTAGGAATGGAATCTCTTGATCTCGACACATGAGTAGGTGGTTCTCTCTCAAAAAATGAATGGTGGAAGTGTAGGCACGTTCTGATGTCTCTCTCACAAATGGAGAAAGGGTAGAGGGGTATATATAGCCTCCACACAAAATCCAACTGTTACACACATTTGACTCATCTCAGTGGGATCAAATGGTTTAACTCGGTGGCACGATTAGTTCAAAAATGTGAATGTTAGGAATCTTGATGGGATCGACGATAACAACTCGGTGGGGCCGAGACAGGCAACAAAGAGTTGGAAAGGCCATCTCGATGAGACCAAGATCCGCATCGGTGTGACCGAATCGTTAGGGTTTCTGGCTATGGCTATGTCATATGAACTCGGTGGTTCCAGGTAGGAAATATCGGTAGGGCCGAGTTGGAGTTTAGGGTTTTGACATATTTGGATGGAGGAAGTGGCCGAGGGTTTTGGAGCAATATCACTAAGCACTTGAGCAAGTGGATCATTAAGTATCACCTCATCCCCTTTTAATAATATTGGCTTTCCTATGGACTCAATGTGATCTTGGATCACTAAAATAGAAATGAAGAGTCTTGAGCTTTTGCCAATCTTTGTCCTTAGCATTTTGAGGGCTCCACATCTCTATCCCATGTCATGCCAATCACTGAACATCCTGAAATATTTATCTTTAATGGATATTAGTTCAATGAGCTATATGTTGTTATGAATTACCAAAACCACCCGGGGATTAGTTGCACTTTCAGCTGCCCATAAAAAACCCGGTGCCTGAAAATTCATTTCACAACAAATGATTCAGCTTTACATCCACGTTGACCCTCGACATGATGGTTGGAAGCAAATGTGAAGTTCATACTGAAAGAACCTTAACAATAATACCAACTTGCCGATGATCAGGTAGAACAAGTACCAATACCAAACTAACTTATAATCTTTTTAGTCCCGACCCTGGTGTTCATCTGGTAGAAAATCTTGCGCATCGACCAGCTCCTGCTCCTTCTCTTGCTCCAGGTGCCCGAGGTGGTACTGGTGCATCACCCAGTTGGTCCTCTACTGGGCGAAGTTCTTGTTGGTGTGCAACACGAGAACCTTTTTGCTGCCCGTCTGTCGGCTGTTGACCATCACCGACATGGTATTGTCGTTCTTTTGCCACATTGCATGCATGCCACACTCTGACTGTATCTTGCGACGTGTCCGCATGCCCCTTTTGAACGCCCTGGAGTGGCGCTATAGGAAATGCTTGCTTAGGCGACTCTGTGTGATACATACAATATTGGCGAATACAAGTTTTAGGGTAGTTGGCATTTTTATAACATCTTTGGCATGTTGCAGTCAGTTGCTTCACTTTTTATTTACTGTCAAGTTGTAATTGCTTCACTAAGTTACGTATAAAAAGAAAAATAGAGGTATAAACAAAGGAATATATGTTGTGCAAGTAGACGGCCGACCGGTGTCTCACCTGGAAGTTTCTCAGGATGGGTGTAGCATATGTCGTTCTCGCGGTCGATGGTTGGTATGACTAAATTGATGAGAGGGTGAAATCCACGTTGTCAGCACTCACTTTGGCCTCAAGGTGCTCGATCAGCTCCTGATCCATGGGGTCGAACTTGACGCCAGCCGGTAGCACCGGCCAATCCTTCTTGGACTTGAATCAGTTAATTCCAGTTAAATGGTACTTAATGTATGATCAACCAACTGTTTAAGTAAATGATGAAATTTTTTGACAAATAAGTGCTACTCCAAATCTGAAGTCCACAACACCAGAACAAACTGGGATCTCAGCTTCTTTACTACATGCATACTCTAAAGACTTGAAAACCCCATAAGATTGAAATCATCATACAGGGCGACGAGACGAATACTCATAGGAGCGGCCTCACTAGTTCCTTCGTTCATGTGCTATCTTGAAGAGCATCCTTGTTAAGATCAATTTTTTCAGTGTCTTCCTTTTAACTACTTGCAATGAAGTATAGCAGCTCCAGTATCTCATCGCTCATCGTACCAACTGGATCGGAACAAGGCGGCAGCTGGGAGGCGGGAGACCGGGAGAGAATGGGAGAGTGATTTTGTAGAGAATGGGAGAGTGTTGTTGTACTAACAGAGGGGTGAGGATCACTTTGGTGAACCGAACATGCTGCAGGGACTCTTGTGTCACCTCGCGTGCAGTGTGTTGTCACGTTAATTCAATGTGAGGACATGATGAATAATTGGACCGACGTATAATAGTACTACTGTACTACTTACTAGTCGTACAAGTACTACTACCTCCGTCCTGGTTTATTAGTCTTGTTCGTATTTTCTGTCCAATTTTGATCATATATTTAACTAACAAAATGTTATTGCATGTCACCAAATATTATATCGTTGGATTCGTGTTTGAACATAGTTTCCAATGGCATAATTTTGGGTGACATGCATTTACATTTTATTAGTTAAATCAATGGTAAAAATTTGACACTAAATATGAAGGGGACTAATAAACCAGGATGGAAGTACTTACTAGTACGAGTAGCGCAATATACGATATAGAGGACTATTGGTACCACAAATTTAGAAATGGAGTACATTCATCCAATCTACAGGTTGCTTCCATAATGCTTTAAATAATATTAGATGGGCATTGCTAACGACTTAGTTTTAAGGGCATTATGCAAGAGTGTTTAGAACGAGCTTTAAAATAGGTGCCTTAAAAGTTACAAGGCTGTGCGATAGACTTTGTAAGCTACATGAGTAATACAAATATAATTCCCATTGGACAACACTTTCACCAACAAGTACATACTTGAATGAGCATCAAATGTTCACCGTCAGTTGAACAGGAGATAAACCACCACCCATTGACTTGTATATTTCCAGGTCTTGGACTTATGAAGGCCAGCGCATTTGTGTCTCCTGCAACAAATCAAATTGGAGACCAAAAGGACAAAAATATACAATCATGTTCAGTATGTGTGGAATTAAGATTATTATAACAGTGACACATATCATAGCCAGAGAATTTCAATGCCATGGTCATAATCATACTCCAATTTTAAAAAATAAGCCAATGGCTTTAATATTCTAGCAATATGTTTTGGTTCAAACATCTTGTAAAAATGAGAGGAAAACAACTATGCCAGGGCATATTCATATTCTACCATAGCAGTTACTACTGTTTGTTTTCATATCAACTCTAACAATAAAATGTATGGTTATAAAAATCTTGGAAATGAGAGTAACATATAGAAGTCATGAGGTTATACTCATAGTATCTATTCTAACAATCAATAGATGCCAATTGTTCTCATATCAACTCTAACGATAACATGTGTGGTCATAAAAATCTAGGAAATGAGAGGAACATATAGCAATGATGTGGTTATGGTCATACTATCTATTCTAAATTTCTAACAATCAACATGCAGTCGTATTCATAAGGTAAAGATGAGATGAGATGAGATAGAACAATTACACGACGATAGATTCCACCAGTATATGCAGCCAATCTGTGCGTCGACCGCGTAAACGATGCCATCATGCACTATAGCATCAGACAGAAATGGAGGGTAGATAGGATTGATGATGAGCCATAACCATGTATGGTGACCGGATTCCAGATAGAGTAGTCACCCGTCGAACAAGCCAATGAGCTTGTAATCCATGTAGTCACTGGCACAACGAGCTGTTATACAAACGGTTTCTAACCCCTTTCCGGGATGACATTTTAAATCGTCGCCAAGCAAGTGTGGGCTATAAGGGGGGGGGGGGGGTCCTTCCCACATGACCCAGAAACCGTCGGGATAGGGAGACATGGTGCATAGAGTTGTCCCTATAAAACTGTTTTTGATATCTCAAATGTCCCAAATGATCCATCCTTGCTACTCATTTGTGCTCGCATTGCCATCGCAGTCGGTATTCTGTGGTGCTATGTTTATGATGCACGACCCATCACAAACATTTCATGATTATAGAATGTGTACGATAAGCAGAAAATCACACACACTTACTTTTCCTCGACTGTATGCGATTCGATGTAAGAGTGCATAAAGTTGTACCTACAAAACTGTATGCGGAGCTTGAATATATCCCACACGATTCATCCGTCATACCTGTGTCGGATGAAGACCTATCGCACGCGTTCTTCTATGAGCAAGCGTTTGCAATGCACACGACATCATAAATAGTCCATAATTTCCAGGCGTGTGTGATAAGGTGACTTTCACAAACATTTAATAAGAAGGAACTATGTGCGATGGATGTAGTTAATCTCACACGTTTTTTCCTGGATGATCGTGTGTGTAGTAGAGATTGATCACACACGTAACGGATCCGAGAAACGTGTCTGATCTCCACGTCTATCGCAGACATTTTGCTTTCGCAAGCTGTGTGTAGTGTAATCCCTGCATTTAAAAATCACAGGTTTTGAATTTGAAAGTAGGCAATCACTTATTTCATACCAAACCATGTTTATTACAAATATAGGTTCAAGCAGGAATGCATAATTCACTGCACAAGTACATATACTGAAGAATTTTAGAAGCACCAAGTAAAGAATGATGAACCACAGTTGTACTAAAGACTGTAAAGAGAGAGAGGCAAAAGACATTCTGGTTGCTGGAGAAGGTGAAGCGGAATGCCCATATTGTGCCCTCCCCCATGCGTAATGCACGCACGACTCTAGTCCAAGCCCCTTGGTGATGGCTGCCTGCCCATCATTCACTGTCTTCATTAGGACTTCTTGATGCTCATTGTAGTCTCGAAGAAATACTTTAACCTTCATTGCGTGTCCACCAATCTTTTTTGTTTGCAGTGATTCCCAAAGAAGTTTACTCAAGATAGTTAAAACACTGCATGGCAAAAGCTACTACAACAAAGGGTATGGATTGGCTAGCTAGAAAAGGTATGATTTGCTGATAGGATGTTGCCTCACATGTCATGGACGGGAACCTTTCAGTTGGAAGAGCACGGACCCATGGTGCGCTCTCTGATGTTGCAGGTGGACTGTTTCACCTTGGAAGAACCTTTGTGGGTGCCCTCCTCATGGTCGTGGTTGATGAGATCTGACTTGGCAATTGAGGATCCCAAGCCACCGCCGTAGAACGTGTCCTTCATAAATGACAAAATGGGCTCGATGGCGTACAAGGATCGCAAACCCTTGACCGCGTGGCGGAGGAGATCAGTGGCAGGGCCGTCGAAGAGATCAACGACGGTTGAACCATAGGGGTTGGGGATGGACCACTTAACCTGTGACATGGCCCATGTGAAGCCGTCGCTATCGAAGAGCTTGATGTCGTAGCCAGCTTTCCCGAGATACAGTAATACACTAGCCTGCTGACGTGAAGCCTTCAGCATGGCAACGTAGTCAACGTCCTCACCGGCTTCCATGGCTAGGTGTTGCTCCGGGATTAACAGGTTAGGACGAACGGCAGTCACCTCGCCAACGTCCGCCGGAGAGGCCATGATAAACCTCTTTTTAGCCGAACGCTCATCGGGCTCCCCGGGATACGTGGCCGGGCTTAGGCTGCGACCCTTTGGAGCAGGGGATATGGATCTGGCGGGGAGGGACACCACAAGCCTCATCTAAAAACTCAGGGGGGGGGGGGGTGACGGTGTGGGAATCGTTGAGTAACCTGAACTTTATTATCCAAGTTAGGAGGCACGAGCAGACCGATGCCGGTTGGCGGCGGCGAGCTAGAGTTCGAGGGGGGAGGGGGTGGGTTGGGTGCGGGGGTGGTGTTGGAGGATACGCCACGGCTACTGAAATTTTTAGTAATGGTGTGGAGATGGTGGTGGACGAGGGAGGGCGACGTTTCAAATGCCTCGGCTACTGGAATTTTACTATAAGGTCAGTGGTGGAGGAGTGGGGGCGACGGTTGAAATACCGCGGCTGCTAAAATTGGGGTAAAGAGTTTATGCGGGATGGGAGCACCCAAGATCACACACGGTCCAATAAGAATATTCCTGCATTATAATATGGAAAAGCGGCGGAATCACCGATTTTTGCATCGCTCAAGGCGGGTAGTTTGTTTTTAGATTTCTAGGTAGCTTGTCTATCGCACACGGTTTGTCCTAATTTTCCGATGCATACGTGGAATTCATCCTAAATAAACTACATGTGTTTAGCTTACGCAGGTGGTGATTTTACAGCGCACTAGCATCGCAGACAGTTAAGCCAGTACCACCCTTACTCGCGCTTGCGCAGTCGTGGTGATTCACAACGCACTTGCATCGCACATGGTTAAGTCAGTGCCACCCTTGCTCGCACTTGCGGAGTCATGGTGATTCCATAGCGCACTTGCATCGCACACGGTTAAGCCACTACCTCCACCCTTGCTCGCGCTTTTCGTGGTGATTCACAATGCACTTGCATCGCACATAGTTAAGCCACTACCTACACCCTTGCTCGCGCTTGCGTAGTCGTGGTGATTTCACAGCGCACTAGCATTGCACATGATTAATCCACTACCTACACCCTTGCTCGCGCATGCGCAGTTGTGGTGATTTCACAACGCACTTGCATCGCACACGGTTAAGCCAGTACACCCGTGTCCGTTGAGCATCATCCGAGTCTTTGCAGCCAAAAAAACGTGAGAGAAGGTCAGAAGACGGCCAGACCAGCATGTGGCCCAAATATATATGAATGAAAAGGTTGGTGTGTGATGTTCAAAATTCCAATGCACAACTTTGACCGCCTGGACCCATGGTTGGCCGCATCGTCGAAGATCGATGAGAGGGGCTAGAAGTCAAGAACCACCTGGAAGTGGCCAAATACATGTAGGAATATATGATGTGATGTTTAAATAAACAATGCACAACTTTGGTGGCACCTTCCTCGCAAACTGGAAAGCCCCCTTGGATATATCTATAATGACATAATGTGGTAGCTACCTAGGTAGGGTGCTTGACCCACCTCCCACTCTGTGTCGGTGGGACGGATGCACGTAGTGATACTCTGGTCATACATGCATGTCGCCATGACCTACCATAAGACAGACTAGTGAATCTATCGCTTGGTCAAACGATAATTATTATTTTTGATCAAAAATGGATAGAATATATATATATATATATACATATATATATACCGGTTGTGCCAATAGATTGGACCATCATCACAAATATGTGTGTGCCGTCACAAAAAACCGCACAAGGAGACATGATCGTTCAGAAGACCCCCTATACCCTGCATGCGTCTCGAAAATATGCATGGGTGGTGTGTGATGCTTTCAAGTCATCATAAAAAACTGCACAAGGAGACATGGTCGATCAGAAGACCCGCTATACCCTGCATGCGGCCCGAAAATATGTATGGGTGGTGTGTGATGTGTTCAAATCCCCAATGCACAACTTGGATGGGGCACCAACTACATTACAAACAGAACACCATACCCGACCCCAAGCCAGGTTCAATACGTACAATAATGTCGGCTCCCCAACTTCGAGGCTGGGGGGGGGGGGGTGTCGTCCAACGCATGTGCTCAAACTTAATTTGGTCTAACATGACACACATAGAGCAATATGAAACTGTCATGGTCAAACCCTTCTCGTTTGTTGGGTCAAAGGGATAGATTGTGTGGGCCCCCTCGTTATCGGTCAAGGGTAATATATATACCTCGGAGAGCCTACAGATATGCGTGTTGTCTAAAACGCACAAGGGAGATGTGCTCGACAAAACACCCCCTATACCCTGCATGCGGCTCGAAAAAAATGTATTGGTGGTGTGTGATTTGTTCAAATCTCGAATGCACAACTTCATGGGGCACCTACTAAATTAGTAACATTACAAACTGAACATCGTACCCCCCCAGCCAAGTTAAAGATGTACGATGTCGGTCCCGCAACTTTGAGGCGAGTGGGGGGTGGTAGGGGGTGTGGTCCAACGCATGTGCTCACACTTGATTTGCTCTAACATGACACATAGAGAAAGAGGAAACTGTCATTGTCAAACCCTTCACGTACGTTGGGTCAAAGGGATAGATTATGTGGGCTTACAGATCTCAATTATTCTCCGATTTTTTTAGAAATAGGAAATAGCGAATAAAAATATATTCTACAAATTACCAAAACAAGGATCCCAAGGTTTATATAATCGTCTTGACAGGTCACTACACATACATTTATATGATATATCGCTTTAATGAAGCTTGAGATATGCAACTTCCCATTGGGTCACCCTTCTTTAGACTCCTCCAGCCCGAGCACGCTTAACTTTTGATACGTCTTTGTCGTATCTACTTTTCCTAATGCTTTTCCTCTTGTCTTGGACTCTAATTTGCATGATTTGAATCAAACTAACCCGGACTGACGCTATTTTCAGCAGAACTACCATGGTGTTGTTTTTGTGTAGAAAAAAAAGTTCTCGGATTGGAACAAAACTTTTTGGAGAATTTTTATACAATAAAAGAAAAATACTGGAGCCAAGAACCACCGAAGAGGGGCCCCTGGGTGAGCACAACCCACCAGGGCGCGCCCCCTCAGGCGTGCCCAGGTGGGTTGTGCCCACCTGGTGGCCCTGCAGACCCTGATTCCAACGCTATAAATCCTATTTTTCCAGAAAAAAAATCAGGGAGGAAGAATTATCTCGTTTCACGATACGAAACCGCCGCCACCTCCCGTTCTTCATCGGGAGGCCAGATCTGGAGTCCGTTTTGGGCTCCGGAGAGGGGGATCTTCGATATTCATCATCACCAACCCTCCTTCATCGCCAATTCCATGATGCTCCCCACCGAGAGTGAGTAATTCGTTCATAGGCTCATAGGTCGGTGATGAGTTGGATGAGATTCATCATGTAATCAGGTTATTTTTGTTAGGGCTTCATTCCAAGTATCCACTATGTTATGAGATTGATGTTGATATGACTTTGCCATGCTTAATGCTTGTCACTTTGGGCCCAGGTGCCATGATTTCAGATCTGAACCGTTTGTGTTATCACCATTATAACTATGTTCTAGATCCGATCTTGCAAGTTATATTCACCTATTACGTGTTATGATCCGTAAACCCCGGAGTGAGAGTATTCAGTATACTTTTCAATGATGACCGTAGTTTTAGGAGTTCATGTATTCACTATGTGCTAATGCTTTGTTTCGGTTATCTATTAAAAGGAGGCCGTAATATCCCTTAGTTTACATATGGACCCCACTGCCATGGGAGGGTAGGACAAAGGATTTCATGCAAGTTCTTTCCATAAGCACGCATGACTATTTACGAAATACATGCCTACATTATATTTATGAACTGGAGCTAGTTTTGTATCGCCCTAGGTTATGAATGTTATATGATGAATATCATCCAATGAATCCACCGATCCAATGCCTATGAATATCTCTTATATTGTTCTTGCTAAGTTACTACTGCTGCTGCTATTGTTACACTTGCTACAAAATCATTGCTATCATTGTTACCGTTACTGTTACTCTTACCACTGCTATCAAAACTTCATACTACTTTGCTACTGATCACTTTGCTACAGATAATTAATCTCCAGGTGTGGTTGAATTGACAACACGACCGCTAATACTTGCAAATATTCTTTGGCTCCCCTTGTGTCGAATCAATAAATTCGGGTTGAATACTCTACCCACGAAAACTGTTGCGATCCCCTATACTTGTGGGTTATCAAGACCTTTTTCTGGCGCCGTTGCCGGGGAGCATAGCTATATTTGTTGAGTCACTCAATTTATCCCTATGAAGAATCTGAAGGATACCAAGACTTAAATATTTCCCTCTAAGACGAGGGGAGGTAAGGAACTGACATGTAGCTCTGCACTTGATTCACCTTCTATTTTGAGTGAACTTGCAACACCACCACATGCTATTAATTCTGATATGTCACAAGTTATTGATAGTGCCACTTTTGCTATGGATAATGCTTATGATGATGCTAGTACCTTGCTTGATGATAATGTGCCACTTGGTGAATTTCTTGATGAAAAAATTGCTAGAGCTAAAGTTATTGAGGATGCTGAAACTGATGAAATTATTGAATCTGAAAATCTCGAGACACCTATTAGACCTAGTCCTCCTAGATATGAATTACCTAAGATACCAGAAGGTTATGTTATGGATGAGGAGACAACTAGAGACTTTCTTGCTTGCAATGATAGGGATGATTTTAAGAAATTATTATGCAAACTGAAAGCTAGAATGAAATGTGATCCTAAGTTTGCTACTTCAACTATCTTTGTTGATTATAAGGATTATGAGTTCTCTGTTGACCCAGAGTTAATTACTTTGGTTGAATCTGATCCTTTGCATGGTTATGAAACAGAAACTTACCGATCCCAGCTCATAAGAAACAAGCTGCCTTACATGAAATATTTAACTTTGTGCAAATTGAAGAAGAGAGTCTCCCACAAGCTTGGGGGAGGCTTCTCCAATTGCTTAATGCTTTGCCTGATTATCCTCTTAAGAAAAATGAAATACTGGATATCTTCTATAATGGACTAACCGATGCTTCTAGGGACTTCCTAGATAGTTGTGCTGGTTGTGTTTTCACGGAACGAACTTGTCAGGACCCCGATCCTAAGTCACACCGATCTAGCATGTAACATATCATATCACTTTGCGGCCTCATGCATGGTATCCCCACGGGTGCCACCTTACCTGGCCCGGGACCGTTTGCGTCTTTTGGCTCATGTATATGATAGTGTCGCTAGCATCCATATGACAAAGAACCCAGGCTGACATGACTAGTCGTGAATCCAAAGTGGCACTAACTTATAGGGACAGGCATACATGACCCAGCAACGAACGTGTCGATCATCAACGTATGAACCCAAGTCGTAGCAAGCTACAAGGACTTACAGGAACAAAGCGTGGCATTTCCCCAAAGGGACAGACACAGGAACAAAGAAGGACACATGCCGGCCAGCCTAAGTGTTTGGAGCAGTAGCAAGCTACCATGGCTCAGCGGAAGCACTAGGAGACATTTCCCCGTAAGAGAGGCTACCAAGAATAAACAACTAGGTTGTCAGATCCTACACATACCAAGCATTTCAAAATCATACACACAATATGCATGATATGTGCAAATACAACATGGCATCACAACAAAACTCTATGACTCTAAGTATTTATTTAAAAGGCTCCGGAGAGTCATACATAGTAATAATTACAATCATGGGTCACAAGACCCAACATACAGAGCATACAGGAAACGGAAGCATAAATATGTCTGGGTACAGACATCTGAAAACAAAGAAGGCTTTAGAGCCTGACTATCTACAAGACCCTCCCAAAGGTACAAGATCGTAGCTGAAGTAACAAGCTAAACGTCGAAGTCCACGCGGAACTACTAGAGAGAATGAAGTCTCTCTGCAAAAACATAAATTAAGCAAACGTGAGTACAAATGTGCCCAGCAAGACTTACATCAGAACTAGCAACATATGCATCAGTATCAACAAATGGGTGGTGGAGTTTAACTGCAGCAAGCCAGCTTTGACTCAGTGGCTATCCTGAACTACGACTGCTGGTAACTCTTTTGAGGTGGCGCACATGAGTCCACATATCCACCGTATCAATACACCACTATGGATCCGTTCCCGTCTCCCTACGAGAAGGCCATCCATAGCACTCATGCTTATCTTGCGCATTTTAGAGTATCCACTTTCACTTGTCTATGAACTGTATAAGCAACCCAGTAGTCCATTACCACGGACGTGGCTATTCGAATAGATCATGTTAACCCTGCAGGAGTGTACTTCTTCACACACGCTCTCGCCACTTACCACCATGTACACATCATGTATCTCGGCAATCTTCAAGCGGAAGCCTGGCGAGGGAGTCGGCCACGATCTGACTAACCACGCAAGTCTCTAGTTCAGGTTTATCGCCTATTCGGGTTCCATACGCAAGGAGATCCGGCCGGGGTTTCACTCACAGCCCCAAACGATGTGTGCAGGGTTCCCAAGCCCACGTCGCCGGATGGATGTACGCTTGGTACACCATGCCATGGTGCCTAGTCTGTCCCAAGCCCACCTGTACCGGGTGACACTTGGTAGACTACTAACACAACCTACAAACAACAGAAACTAGTTGCAACTCCTAGAAAGAGATCGAGGCGATTAATAAGCCGAGAGGGGTTGAGTTAACGGAACCCAATGTGTGGTTGTAACTGTCTTGGATCACAGACACAGAACTCAGTTCCTGAGGACGGTTTCAATGAGACAACCCACCATGTACTCCTACATGGCCTTTCACCGCTACCTTTACCAAATCATGTTCACACATCTATCTCTCAACAGTAGGACATGTTCACAACATTCCAATTCATTCCCGATGAATCGGACCTGACACAACTCTAAGCATAGTAGGCATAACCAGCAAGCATGAATGAGTAGGCACATCATGGCTCAAACAAATCCTACTCATGCTAGTAGGTTTCAACTATTTACTATGGAAAAAGGTCATGCAAAGGAATGGGGTTCAACTACCGCAACACGAAACAGTTGAATAGTTGTTGTCCTTATGCAGTAAAAGAGAGCAGGAGAGAGAGAGTGGGAATGTATGGGAATAAACAAGGGGGTTTTGCTTGTTTGTCACTTCTGAAGATAGTAATAGCTCTTCATCGGTGTCCACGATCAGAACGTCCGAACAACGTCCACTGAGAGGGAACAAACACCGGCAAACAAGAGGTAACACAATCAATGCAATGGAACAATATGATGCATGAATGTGACATGGCAATATGATGTGATTTTGCCTAATGCAGCTAGCAACCAGATTAAATGAAGTTGTTTTGAACCAAAGGTTCAAATTCAAACTCCATATGTGATTATTCAAATGACATTCATTTGATTTGTCCTAAACAGTAGCCAAAAGTTTTTACAACATGCATGAAAATTGTACAGATGGATAGGTTTGATTTTTCTGATAATTTTTCATATATAAATTATTTCATTTGGAGTTATGGTTGAATTTCTATGATTTTTATAAGTTTAGGCAAATTTTTGAAAATAAATAAATCATTTAGAGTTATTTTAAATTCCAGAAATAGTTACTACATCAGCATGATGTTGGTGTGATGTGAGAAACTCAACAGGGGCTGGTTCAGGTCAAACCTGACCCGTGGGGCCTACTGGTCAGTGTCTCAGGTGCTAATTAGTTTTTAGAATTAAACTAAGCCAGAGATTAGCAGGGCTGGCCCCACCTGTCATTGACCTAGGAAGGTCATTAGTGCTAAACTAACCACGGTGGTTAGTGCCTAATAAGCGGGCACGTCAGCCCGCCAGAGTTTGGCCGGCAGTGGTTCGGTGCGCTGAGGGCACCAGGCGAAAGCCCTTGCTCGCCCGCATCCAACCGAAGAAACTGGAGGGCGCGGGGTGGTCGGAATCTCGCCGGCGACGAGCTATGGCGGCGGCCGGAGCTACAAGATCAATGGGTTCGGTGCTACGGTGATCCACATGACGAGTTGGCGAGTTCTACCACTTCCTGGGAAGGCGCTGAGCACATTGATGTGCTTGTACGCGAGCTGCAGCAACTAGGGCCATGACTGCGTCATTGCCGGCGGCGAGGAGCTCACGGCTCCGGCGGTTATGGAGGCTAGAGCACGCATTCGACCGAGAGAAAAGAGGGGAAATACGGAGGGTCTTACAGCAAGGTCGGCAGGGTAGTCAGTGGGCTCGCGGGAGGCCTGGAGTGGACGGAGCGGCGGGGTCGATCTCGGCGAGCCGAGGTTGAAGAAGACGGCGTGGACGTCGCTTCGGGGCTTCTCGCGTTGATATGTCTCCAACGTATCTATAATTTTTGATTGTTCCATGCTATTATATTATCTGTTTTTTATGTTTAATGGGCTTTATTATACACTTTTATATTATTTTTGGGACTAACCTACTAACCAAAGGCCCAGTGCAAATTGCTATTTTTTTTGCCTATTTCAGTGTTTCGCAGAAAAGGAATATCAAACGGAATCCAAGCGGAATGAAACCTTCGGGAGAGTCATTTTTGGAACAAACGCAATCCAGGATACTTGAAGTGGACGTCAAGGAAGCAACGAGGCGGCCACGAGGTAGGAGAGCGCGCCCAGGGGGTAGGCGCGCCCCCACCCTCATGGGCCCCTCGTGGCTCCACCGACCTACTTCTTTCGCCTATATATACTCATCTACCCCGAAAACATCCAGGAGCACCACGAAACCCTATTTCCATCGGCGCAACCTTCTGTACCAGTGAGATCCCATCTTGGGGCCTCATCCGGCGCTCTGCCGGAGGGGGAATCGATCACGGAGGGCTTCTACATCAACACCATAGCCTCTCCGATGATGTGTGAGTAGTTTACCACAGACCTTCGGGTCCATAGTTATTAGCTAGCTGGCTTCTTCTCTCTCTTTGGATCTCAATACAAAGTTCTCCTGGATATTCTTGGAGATCTATTCGATGTAATAACTTTTCGCGGTGTGTTTGTCGAGATCTGATGAATTGTGGGTTTATGATCAAGTTTATCTATGAACAATATTTGAATCTTCTCTGAATTCTTATATGCATGATTTGATATCTTTGCAAGTCTCTTCAAATTATCAGTTTGGTTTAGCTTACTAGATTGATCTTTCTTCCAATGGGAGAAGTGCTTAGCTTTGGGTTCAATCTTGCGGTGCTCGATCCCAGTGACAGCAGGGGAAACGACACGTATTGTATTGTTGCCATCGAGGATAAAAAGATGGGGTTTATATCATAGTGCTTGAGTTTATCCCTCTACATCGTGTCATCCTACCTAATGCGTTACTCTGTTCTTATGAACTTAATACTCTAGATGCATGCTGGATAGCGGTCGATGTGTGGAGTAATAGTAGTAGATGCAGAATCATTTTGGTCTACTTGACACGGACGTGATGCCTATATATATGATCATGCCTAGATATTCTCATAACTATGCGCTTTTCTATCAATTGCTCGACAGTAATTTGTTTACCCACCGTAGAATTTGCTATCTTGAAAGAAGCTACTAGTGAAACCTATGGCCCCGAGGTCTATTTTCCATCATATTAATCTCCCATCAATTAGTTATTTCTGTTGCCGTTTATTTTGCAATCTTTACTTTTCAATCTATACAACAAAAATACCAAAAATATTTATCTTATTATCTCTATCACATCTCACTTTTGTAAGTGGCCGTGAAGGGATTGACAACCCCTTTATCGCGTTGGTTGCAAGGTTCTTATTTGGTTGTGCAGGTACTAGGCGACTTGCGTGTAACCTCCTACTGGATTGATACCTTGGTTCTAAAAAACTAAGGGAAATACTTACGCTACTTTGCTGCATCACCCTTTCCTCTTCAAGGGAAAACCAACGCATGCTCAAGCGGTAGCAAGAAGGATTCTGGCGCCATTGCCGGGGAGGTGTACACCAAGTCAAGTCAAGATTTGATCTCCCGACAACGAGCCATTTCTGGCGCTGTTGCTGGGGAGATCTACGCCAAGTCAAGACATTCCAAGTACCCATCACAAACTCTTCTCCCTCGCATTACATTATTTACTATTTGCCTCTCGTTTTCCTCTCCCCCACTTCACCCTTTGCCTTTTCTTTGCCTTCTTCCCGTATGTATCTTTGTTTGTGTTTCCATGTGCCTTCTATTTGCTTGCTAAAAATCTATTGATATGGATCCGCTTAAAGTGTTCTACTTGGATCATCTTCGATCCTTTTGTGCTCGTGCTGAAACCCCAACTAGCCTAGTTGATGGGAAATATTTAGATGAGCATGCTCATTTTGTGCGTCACCGTTTGTCTGAAAAAGAGAGACTCTTATGGGATCAAATAAACAGATTGCTGTGTTATGCTGGGAATCTTTGTGAAATTTATGATTTTACTTGTTTCTCTAAGAACCCTAAAAAACACCTCCCCAACCTATGTGAGTTTAATGATAATGAAATCTTATCTTCTTATGCAAAGGGTGTTTATAGTTACTACGATATCGAACAAATTGAAGAATTTGTTGCTTTTAAGGGTGCTTATGAAGTTGCTTCTTTGATCGAAAATTATGATATTAGTCTCTATGAATCTGAAAATTTTGACATACTTAAATATTGCTATGAAAACTATGCTCATAATGTCTATGTCAAAGAATTTATTAAAAGAATGACCGTTGCTTCTGAATAAACTAATGATATGCATGAATCTATAGATAATTATGATTCCGATGATTTGATTGAAAATTCCTTGATGAAATGATGCTTGCTATTCTTGTGGCCATGGTGCCAATATTTACGAAGATGAATTTGTTATAGTTCCTTATGTTAAACATGAGATCGTTGCTATTGCACCCATACTTGATAGTTCCTTCGATGAAAAGCATGATTGCAATGATGTTATTATAAATTCTCTTAATGCCAATTGTGTTAATCCTAAGCTTGGGGTGATTCTATGCTTGGGTATGCTAGTTTTTCTATGTCTACTATTTGTTGCAAGATCATGATTGGGGTGATTCTTTTTATGATCTTGAAAATTCATTTAAGCCCCATGATGAATATGGGATTGATATTAGTGTTTGCAATAATATTGAAAGTGGGTTTGGAAGAGTATCAACTTTAGATCCCACATATTTGGATAATGTTCAGTCTTATGAAGTTTTTGATAAAAGTGGGTTTGGAGAGGTCATGACTTTAGTTAATGATATTCCCACTATTTTGGAAGAGTGTCAACTTTGCATGCATGTGGATCATGTAGAGGAAATTTTATGTGAGAGCTATATTTTTTAATTTGAATATTATCCCACATGTAATTATTATGAGAGAGGAAAATATGGTTGTAGAAATCTTCATGTTACTAAATTACCTCTCGTTATGTTGAGATTGTTATTGTTTCTCACTTGTTTCTGGCATATGCTAGTTTTTGCTTGTCTTGATAATTTA
The DNA here is from genome assembly GCA_021605145.1 of Aegilops bicornis. Taxonomy (NCBI): domain Eukaryota; kingdom Viridiplantae; phylum Streptophyta; class Magnoliopsida; order Poales; family Poaceae; genus Aegilops; species Aegilops bicornis. Next base: position 421,884,138 of record CM038675.1, on the reverse strand, counting down.
TTTTCCTATAAGATTCCTATGCATAGGAAGTATGTTAGACTTAGATGTGTTTTTCATATGCTATATGATGCTCTCTTTGTCCTTCAATTCTTGTCTTTCATGTGAGCATCATCAAAATTATCAATGCCTAGCTAGGGGCATTAAACGATAGTCCTTGTTGGGAGGCAACCCAATTTTATTTTTATTCCTTCCTTTTTGTTCCTGTTTAGTAATAAATAATTCTTCTAGACTCTGGTAAGATTTTGTTTTATGTTTTAATTAGTGTTTGTACCAAGTTAAACCTATAGGATCTTCTTGGATAACAATTATTTGATCTTGCTGAAAAAGTCAGAAACTTTCTGCTCACGAAAACAATTGTTAAAAATCACCAGAAAGTGATAAAATACTGATTCCAATTGCAGTAGATCAATAAACAAATTATACAGGTCTTCCTATTTTTGTAGATTTTTCTGAGTTACAGAAGTTTGTGTTTGTTACAGATTACTATAGACTGTTCTGTTTTGACAGATTCTGTTTTTCGTGTGTTGTTTGCTTATTTTGATGAATCTATGGCTAGTATCGGGGGGTATGAACCATATATAAGTTGGAATAAAGTAGGTTTAACACCAACATAAATAAATAATGAGTTCATTACAGTACTTTATTGTGGTGGTTTGTTTACTTGCACTAACGGAGCTCATGAGATTTTCTGTTGAGTTTTGTGCTGTGAAGTTTCCAAGTTTTGGGTAAAGATTTGATGGATTATGGAATATGGAGTGGAAAGAGCCTAATCTTGGGGATTCCAATGGCACCCCAAGGTAAATTTCAAGGAAAACCAAAATCCTAAGCTTGAGGATGCCCCGGAAGGCATTCCCTCTTTCTTCTTCGTCCATCGGTACCTTTACTTGAGGCTATATTTTTATTCACCACATGATATGTGTTTTGCTTGGAGCGTCTTGTATGATTTGAGTCTTTGCTTTTTAGTTTACCACAATCATCCTAGCTGTACACACCTTTTAGATAGACACACATGAATCGGAATTTATTAGAATACTCTATGTGCTTCACTTATATCTTTTGAGCTAGATAATTTTGCTCTAGTGCTTCATTTATATCTTTTTAGAACACGGTGGTGGTTTTATTTTATAGAAATTATTGATCTCTCATGCTTCACTTATAATATTTTGAGAGTCCTTTAGAACAACATGGTAATTTTCTTTGGATATAAAATTAGTCCTAACATGATAGGCATCCAAGATGGGTATAATAAAAACTTTCATATAGAGTGCATTGAATACTATGAGAAGTTTGATACTTGATGATTGTTTTGAGATACGAAGATGGTGATATTAAAATTGTGCTAGTTGAGTAATTGTGAATTTGAGAAATACTTGTGTTAGAGTTTGCAAGTCCCGTAGCATGCACGTATGGTATCCGTTGTGTAACAAATTTGAAACATGAGGTATTCTTTGATTGTCATCCTTATGAGTGGCGGTCGGGGACGAGTGATGGTCTTCTCCTACCAATATATCCCCCTAGGAGCATGCGCGTAGTGCTTGGTTTTTGATGACTTGTAGATTTTTGCAATATGTATGTGAGTTCTTTATGACTAATGTTGAGTCCATGGATTATACGCACTCTCACCCTTCCATCATTGCTAGCCTCTTCGGTACTGTGCATTGCGCTTTCTCACCTTGAGAGTTGGTGCAAACTTTGCCGGTGCATCCAAAACCTGTGATATGATACGCTCTATCACACATAAACCTCCTTATATCTTCCTCAAAACAGCCACCATACCTACCTATTATGGCATTTCCATAGCCATTCCGAGATATATTGCGATGCAAATTTCCACCGTTTCATTTATTATGACACGCTTCATCATTGTCATATTGCCTTGCATGATCATGTAGTTGACATCGTATTTGTGGAAAAGCCACCATGCATAATTCATCATACATGTCACTCTTGATTCATTGCCAATCCCGGTACACCGCCGGAGGCGTCCATGTAGAGTCATTTTTTGTTCTAGTATCGAGTTGTAATCTTTGAGTTGTAAATAAATAGAAGTGTGATGATCATCATTATTAGAGCATTGTCCCGAAAAAATTAAAAAAGAGAGAGAAAGGCCAAATAAAAAGAAAGAAAGGCCCCCCAAAAAAAGGAAAAAAAGAAAAAAAGGGACAATGTTACTATCCTTTTCCACACTTGTGCTTCAAAGTAGCACCATGATCTTTATGATAGAGAGTCTCTTATTTTGTCACTTTCATATACTAATGGGAATTTTTCATTATAGACCTTGGCTTGTATATTCCAACAATGGGCTACCTCAAATGCCCTAGGACTTCGTGAGCAAGCAAGTTGGATGCATACCCACTTAGTTTCTTTTGTCGAGCTTTCATACATTTATAGCTCTAGTGCATCCGTTGCATGGCAATCTCTACTCCTTGCATTGACATAAATTGATGGGCATCTCCCTAGCCCGTTGATTAGCCGTGTCAATGTGATACTTTCTCCTTTTTTGTCTTCTTCACCAAACCCCCATCATTATATTCTATTCCACCCATAGTGCTATATCCATGGCTCACGCTCATGTATTGCCTGAAAGTTGAAAAGGTTTGAGATTACTAAAGTATGAAACAATTGCTTGGCTTGTCATCGGGGTTGTGCATGATGAGATCATTCTTGTGTGACGAAAATGGAGGATGACCAAACTATATGATTTTGTAGGGATGAACTTTCTTTGGCCATGTTATTTTGAGAAGACATGATTGCTTAGTTAGTATGCTTGAAGTATTATTATTTTTATGTCAATATTAAACTTTATCTTGAATCTTTCGGATCTGAACATTCATGCCACAATAAAGAAATTTACATAGAAAATTATGTTAGGAAGCATTCCACATCAAAAATTCTGTTTTTATCATTTACCTACTCAAGAACGAGCAGGAATTAAGCTTGGGGATGCTTGATACGTCTCCAACGTATCTATAATTTTTTATTGTTCCATGCTATTATATTATCTGTTTTGGATGTTTAATGGGCTTTATTATACACTTTTATATTATTTTTGGGACTAACCTACTAACCAAAGGCCCAGTGCAAATTGCTATTTTTTTGCCTATTTCAATGTTTCGCAGAAAAGGAATATCAAACGGAATCCAAGCGGAATGAAACCTTCGGGAGAGTCATTTTTGGAACAAACGCAATCCAGGATACTTGAAGTGGACGTCAAGGAAGCAACGAGGCGGCCACGAGGTAGGAGGACGCGCCCAGGGGGTAGGCGCGCCCCCACCCTCAAGGGCCCCTCGTGGCTCCACCGACCTACTTCTTTCGCCTATATATACTCATCTACCCCGAAAACATCCAGGAGCACCACGAAACCCTATTTCCATTGGCGCAACCTTCTGTACCAGTGAGATCCCATCTTAGGGCCTCTTCCGGCGCTCTTCCGGAGGGGGAATCGATCACGGAGGGCTTCTACATCAACACCATAGCCTCTCCGATGATGTGTGAGTAGTTTACCACAGACCTTCGGGTCCATAGTTATTAGGTAGCTGGCTTCTTCTCTCTCTTTGGATCTCAATACAAAGTTCTCCTGGATCTTCTTGGACATCTATTCGATGTAATAACTTTTCGCGGTGTGTTTGTCGAGATCCGATGAATTGTGGGTTTATGATCAAGTTTATCTATGAACAATATTTGAATCTTCTCTGAATTCTTATATGCATGATTTGATATCTTTGCAAGTCTCTTCGAATTATCAGTTTGGTTTGTCCTACTAGATTGATCTTTCTTGCAATGGGAGAAGTGCTTAGCTTTGGGTTCAATCTTGCGGTGCTCAATCCCAGTGACAGTAGGGGAAACAACACGTATTGTATTGTTGCCATCGAGGATAAAAAGAATGGGTTTTATATCATATTGCTTGAGTTGATCCCTCTATATCATGTCATCTTGCCTAATGCGTTACTCTTTTCTTATGAACTTAATACTCTAGATGCATGCTGGATAGCGGTCGATGTGTGGAGTAATAGTAGTAGATGCGTAATCGTTTGGTCTACTTGACACAGACGTGATGCCTATATACATGATCATGCCTAGATATTCTCATAACTATGCGCTTTTCTATCAGTTGCTCGACAGTAATTTGTTCACCCACCATAGAATTTGCTATCTTGAGAGAAGCCACTAGTGAAATCTATGGCCCCCGGGTCTATTTTCCATCATATTTATCTCCCGTCAATTAGTTATTTCTGTTGCCGTTTATTTTTCAATCTATACAACAAACATACCAAAAATATTTATCTTATTATCTCTATCATCTCACTTTTGCAAGTGGCCGTGAAGGGATTGACAACCCCTTTATAGCGTTGGTTGCAAGGTTCTTATTTGTTTGTGCAGTTACTAGGCGACTTGCGTGTAACCTCCTACTGGATTGATACCTTGGTTCTAAAAAACTAAAGGAAATACTTACGCTACTTTGCTGCATCACCCTTTCCTATTCAAGGAAAAACCAACGCATGCTCAAGAGGTAGCAGGCATTGCTTGACGCGTCGGGTAGGATAGCGAGGTTGTGGCGGAGCTCAGGGGCACGTCGGTGGGGCGAGGCAGTGGCAGTGGCCGTGGCAACATCGAGCGGCAGCGACGGCAACGCTCGGGTGTAGAGTTCGAGGGGATTCAGGGGGTTGCATGGCGCTCGGGAGAGGAATCCAAGGGGAGGAGGGGGCAGCCAGGCAGGGAGGAGATGGCCGGCGCGCGTCGGGCACACGCACTCCTGCCTACTGGCAGGAGGTTAGGGACGGTGGGGAGTTGGGCTGGGCCTCAACCACAGTGTTGGGCCGCCAAGTGAGTAGGCTTCCAAGTAAGGCCAGGTTAGTTTCCTTTCTCTCTCTCTTTTCTGTTTTCTATTTATTTCAATCTGTTTGGTTTGATTCAAAGGCCAAACCACTTTCATAAATTCTGAAAATATTCATGGGCTCTCTCTGAGTTATTCCATATGCCCAAAAAATAAATCCAGAAGTATTGGAGCTATAAATTATTTTATAACATTTATTAGGTCCAATTCAAATAGGTAGTGAGTTAATCAAAAATCCAAAAAATGTCCTAGAAATATATTCATCATTTTTGGGAGAGGTTTCCACCTTAACCAGAAATCATGAACTTTTCTTAAGGGCATTTTGGGCTCATTGAAGATTATTTTAGGTTGAACCTATTTGATTTGATCTCATGCTAGGGTTTGAACAATCCCCATTTCAACTTTCAAAGAAATTTAGACATGATGCATGGATGCTTGTGCAACTATTTGCAATCAAATTATAGATCTGTGACAACTCACCAAGATTAAACAAGAATCTCGTCCCGAGATTCAAGACATGAGGTAAGAAGACAGAGGGGATACAAAGCTAACACGATCTTCATGATCCAACTTGCACTTCATAAGAACGTTGATTCCTTGCAACATGTTGCTCTTAACATCCTTGTCTTCGAGAACTTCACCCAACACGATGACGACAGAAGAAACTCTACAGGAATCGATCTTCACGAATCAAAGTATGACATGCTGGTAAGCAGTATGACTATTATCGCCCACAACTCACTTGTGTTCTACTCGTGCATATAACATCTACGCATAAACCTGGCTCTGATGCCACTGTTGGGGAACGTAGTAATTTCAAAAAAATTCTACGCACACGGAAGATCATGGTGATGCATAGCAACGAGAGGGGACAGTGTTGTCCACGTACCCTCGTAGACAGTAAGCGGAAGCGTTATGACAACGCGGTTGATGTAGTCGTACGTCTTCACGATCAACCGATCCTAGTACCGAAAGTACGGCACCTCCGCGATCTGCACACGTTCGGCTCGGTGACGTCCCACGAACTCACGATCCAGCAGAGTGTCGAGGGAGAGCTTCGTCAGCACGACGGCATGATGACAGTGATGATGAAGCTACCGGCACAGGGCTTCGCCTAAGCACTGCAACGATATGACCGAGGTGGATTATGGTGGAGGGGGGCACCGCACACGGCTAAGAGGTCAATGATCAACTTGTGTGTCTCTATGGGTTGCCCCCTCCCCCGTATATAAAGGAGGGGAGGAGGAGGCCGGCCGGCCCTAGGGGCGCGCCAAGGGAGGGGAGGAGTCCTCCTCCTAGTAGGAGTAGGACTCCCCCTTTCCTAGTCCAACTAGGAGGAGGAAGGGGAGGAAGAGGAGAAGGAAAGAAGGGGCGCACCCCCTCCCTAGTCCAATTCGGACTCCCTATAGGGAGGGGGTGCAGCTGTCCCTTGTGGGCTGCCTCCCCTCTTCCCTATGGCCCATGTAGGCCCAACTTTCCCCCAGGGGGGGGGGGGGGTTCCGGTAACCCTCCGACACTCCGGTTTTCTCCGAAAAACCACCCGGAACACTTCCGGTGTCCGAATATAGCCGTCCAATATATCAATCTTTATGTCTCGACCATTTCGAGACTCCTCGTCATGTCCATGATCACATCCGGGACTCCGAACTACCTTAGCTACATAAAAACACATAAACCCGTAATACCAATCGTCACCAAACGTTAAACATGCGGACCCTACGGGTTCGAGAACTATGTACACATGACCGAGACACGTCTCCGGTCAATAACCAATAGCGGAACCTGGATGTCCATATTGGCTCCCACATATTCTACAAATATCTTTATCGATCAAACCGCATAATAACATACGTTGTTCCCTTTGTCATCGGTATGTTACTTTCCCGAGATTCGATCATCGATATCTCAATACCTAGTTCAATCTCGTTACTGGCAAGTCTCTTTATTCGTTCCGTAATGCATCATCCCGCAACTAACTCATTAGTCACATTGCTTCCAAGGCTCATAGTGATGTGCACTACCGAGAGGGCCCAGAGATACCTCTCCCACAATCGGAGTGAAAAATCCTAATCTCGATCTATGCCAACTCAACAAGTACCATCGGAGACGCCTGTAGAGCACCTTTATAATCACCCAGTTACGTTGTGACGTTTTGTAGCACACAAAGTGTTCCTCCGGTATTCAGAAGTTGCATAATCTCATAGTCATAGGAACATGTATAAGTCATGAAGAAAGCAATAGCAATATACTAAACGATCAAGTGATAAGCTAACGGAATGGGTCAAGTCAATCACATCATTCTCTAATGATGTGATCCCGTTAATCAAATGAAAACTCATGTCTATGGCTAGGAAACTTAACCATCTTTGATTCGACGAGCTAGTCAAGTAGAGGCATACTAGTGACACTTTGTTTGTCTATGTATTCACACATGTACTAAGTTTCCGGTTAATACAATTCTAGCATGAATAATAAACATTTATCATGATATAAGGAAATATAAATAACAACTTTAGTATTGCCTCTAGGACTCAAAGTATTTATTTAAAAGGCTCCGGAGAGTCATACATAGTAAGAATTACAACCATGGGTCACAAGAACCAACATACAGAGCATACATGCAACGGAAGCATAAACCTGTCTGCGTACAGACATCTGAAAAGAAAGAAGGCTTTAGAGCCTGACTATCTACAAGACCCTCCCAAGGGTACAAGATCATAGCGGAGGTAACAAGCTAAACGTCGAAGTACACATGGAACTACTAGAGAGAATGAAGTCTCTCTGCAAAAACATAAATTAAGCAAACGTGAGTACAAATGTACCCAGCAAGACTTACATCAGAACTAGCTACATATGCATCAGTATCAACAAAGGGGTGGTGGAGTTTAACTGCAGCAAGCCAGCTTTGACTCAGTGGCTATCCTGAACTACGACAGCTGGTAACTCTTTTAAGGTGGCGCACACGAGTCCACATATTCACCATATCAATACACCACTATGGATCCGTTCCCGTCTCCCTACGAGAAGGCCATCCATAGCACTCACGCTTATCTTGCACATTTTAGAGTATCCACTTTCACTTGTCTATGAACTGTATAAGCAACCCACTAGTCCATTACCGTGGACGCGGCTATTCGAATAGATCATGTTAACCCTGTAGGGGTGTACTTCTCCGCACACGCTCTCTCCACTTACCGCCATGTACACGTCATGTATCTCAGAAATCTTCAAGCGGAAGCCTGGCGAGGGAGTCGGCCACGACCTGACTAACCACGCAAGTCTCTAGTCCAGGTTTATCGCCTATTCGGGTTCCATCCGTAAGGAGATCCAGTCGGGGTTTCACTCACAGCCCCAAACGATGTGTGTAGGGTTCCCAAGCCCACCTCGCAGGATGGATCTACGCTTGGTACACCGTGCCACAATGCCTACTCTGTCCCAAGCCCACCTGTACTGGGTGCCACTTGGTAGACTACTAACACAACATACAAACACCAGAAACTAGTTGCAACTCCTGGACAGAGATCGAGGCGACTAATAAGCCAAGAGGGGTCGAGTTACCGGAACCCAATGTGTGGTAGTAACTGTCTTGGATCACAGACACAGAACTCAGTTCCTGAGGACGGTTTCAATGAGACAATCCACCATGTACTCCTACATGGCCTCTCACCACTACCTTTACCAAATCGTGTTCACAAATCTAGCTCTCAACAGTAGGACATGTTCACAACATTCCAATTCATCCCCGATGAATCGGACCTGACACAACTCTAAGCATAGCAGGCATAACAAGTAAGCATGAATGAGTAGGCACATCATGGCTCAAACAAATCCTACTCATGCTAGTGAGTTTCAACTATTTACTGTGGCAAAGATAGGTCGTGTTGTCGGTGTACAAAAGTAGGGGCTCTCCTTTGACCCCTTTACTTGTGCACGGGCAGTCAGAGCCACGCGCCGCGACCACACGAAGTAGGGCAAGGGAGGGAAGCCAGAGAGAAGCCGAAGTACAAGACAGCCAAGGCAATGCCTAGGCGAAGAACACAAAGAAGCAGAAGGACGAAGCAGGCTCCCCCGGCAAGACCCTTGCCGGGGCAGCCTCAGCGGCCCCGGCAAGACCCTTGCCGGGGCGGCTCGCCCACACCAACAGAGTGAACCACCCTTGAGCCCACGAGTTCCAACTCAACCAACCATGTTGGGACTAGGGCTCGGGAGGCACCTCCGTGGTAGCATGCGGATCTTTGTGAAGACCTTGGATATTCAAGATCATATGAGGATTAAAAGACAACGATCCTTGGCAAGATCCTTGCGGAGGAGAGCCACAAGACCCCCGGCAATATCCTTGCCGGGGACGACAGCGCGCCACGGCAAGACCCTTGCCAGGCTACCCGGCAAGGCCCTCACCAAGGACGCCATCAGGGCCACTGCCAGGCCCGCACCAGCCAAGTCTCCACCGCCGTTCGCATGTAGCTGCCAGCCCAACCAGCTGGGCAGGCACCTGTGTGGAAACATGCACCTTCCAGGCCAACTCAGCAAGCACCTGCGTGGCGGCATGCAGATCTTCGTGAAGACCCTACCACCACGCCACCTCAGCTGCTTGCCTACCTACATGGCGCCGCATGCATCACCGGCCAGGGTGCGTGTCGAAGCGAGGACGAGCGGCGACAGACGGGACGGGCCTCGTTCCCATCCCCTATAAAGCAAGGGGACACCTAAGCGATGCATTAAATGCATCTTGTCCTGTAATACGAGCGATAAGCTCGCGGCACTGTAGGCCTTTCCACCTCCTGTGTGCCACTGTGGCAGCCCCTATCGACTTTAAAAGGATGCCCATGGCATACTGGAGAGGGATTCGGCTCTTTGAAACCACGCATCCACCATAGCTAGTTCGAGAGCTTAATAACTCTCTGAAATACAGCCACCAAAGTAGGACTAGGGTATTACGCATCCTCACAGCTCGAACCTGGGTAAACGATCCTTGTGTTGACTGCTAATCCTGCTCCTCTCACAACCCTGCGCCCCGGTAACCGTACTAGGGATTCTTGTGATCCCATAGGTGTCGTTTTCCACCGACATATTTGGCGCGCCAGGTAGGGGGCGCAATTGTGAGAATCTGGTCTAGTAGTTAGCCTAGCGGTTCTTCATCGCCATGGCTCCCAAGAAGAAGACGGCCACGGCGATCGGCTCGTCGGGGGCCGAACAGCCCGTGCCAGTACAGGAGAGGAGCGGCCCGGTCGCGGACAGGACCCGGGCCGCGGTCCGCGAGCACCAGCATCGCCCTGGCAGTAAGATGTTGGCGAGCGGCACCGTTCGTGCGCCAGGTGATGGGCCGCACGCCACCAAATCCAAAGACGGGGCTGGGACCCCGCAGGCGGCACGGGGCCCTCCAGGAGTGTCGTTGTGCCACCCACGGGCAGCGCAGCAACCTCCAAGATGCCCATGCCGGCGACCACTGCGCGCTCTTCCCATGGTGTGTGCGACGAGCAGCGTCACCACGTCGGTGACCCTGGACACCGCCGTGGGAAGAGCCCTGTGCATCGTCCGCGGGACGAAGGAGATCAGCATGCCCGCCGAAGTGCTGGCGAAAATGGCGCGCAGCCGCTGGGTCGTGATAGAGATCCTTCTAACATGGTTAGAAGTCCAAGCGTGCCACGGTCCACGCAACTTTCGCCGCCACCCACACCAGCAGAAGCTTTGGCGCACGCGCAGCTACTCCTCGACGTCCCTCCTGCTGTGGAGAAGCTCGTCGAGTGGAGGGCCACCATCCGGAGCCTCATCGCCATCGCCAACAAAGATGATCCGCGACCGGCGGGACCCTCGGGCCGGCGCTCCACTGAGCCACCACATTCCGGTATTTGGGAGGACCGGAGATGCCGCGTCACGTGCACTCTCCTCCTCCTCGCCCGGCCGCCCATGGCGTCATCGTAACGACGCTTGTGATAACATCTCTATAGCGTCGTCCGACCCGCGGACCCACCGCGACCAGCGCCAAGTTCTTTGAGAACGAGCTCACGAAGATGCTCGAACTACTATCGAGCGCCGGCGTGATACACGCCACCAATCAGACAAGCGGGCGGGACCCTCTATGGACCACCCAGCACTAGGGGGCTCTGGCGGCCTACCTTACGAGGTGGGCTGCCCAGCCTTTACCCATGAGCTGCGGCAGTTCCAGTGGCCATCCCACGCATGTTCGAGCCCGACATCGGCGAGAAGTACACTGGTAAGACCCATCCGTCCGAGTTCCTCAGCATCTACACCATCGCGACGCAGGCTGCCGGAGCTCGCGACGACAAGGTGCTTGCCAATTACTTCCCGTTGGCACTGAAGCCCAATGTTATGTCTTGGTTGATGCACTTGCCGGCGGATTCCATTTCTTCTTGGTCGGATCTGTGCCATGAGTTCGTTGGTGCCTTCACTGGAGGCCACCAAGCTCACGGCCAGGCGAGTGATTTGCATATCATTCACCAGAAGGATGGAGAAACCCTGCACAAGTACATCCAGAGGTTCAGCCGGGTGCAGTACAACATCCCCGATGTTCATCCCGCCGCCGTGACCAGCGTGTTCCATCAGAACATGCGCAACCGCAAGATGCGCGAAGAGCTGGCGATGAACAAGGTTAAGGATGTGGCCGAAGTTTATGTTTTGGCCGATAGGTGCGCCCGTGCTGAAGAGGGGAGGAAGTACCCCGGCGAGGACGCCTGTGCGGAAACCAACTCTACTAATGAAGACACCGCCGCCCCGACGAAGAAGGGCCGGCATCGCAAGAGGAAACACAAGGCAAGACCATGCTTGCCGTCGAGGGATCCGACAGCACCGGCGCTGCCAAGAAGGCCAAGGCAGACGACCCCGACAAGGAGATTGCCAGGTGCGCCGCCTACCGGGCCTTGGCGGCCGCCGACAAGCCAGGAAGCTCCGGCAAGTGGTACTGCAAGATCCACCGCACCAAGGGCCACGACCTCCAGAACTGCCGGCAAGTCGAGCTGCTTGCTGAAAAGCAAAAGGCCGAGTATGAGAGGCGGGACAAGGAGGAAGGTCAGGACGGTGTCGAGGGCTCCGGCAAGAAGCGTGGTGGCTAAGGAGGCCACCGCAACACAGACAACCAGAAAGAGAGGCCCGCCCAGGGCCGTGACAAGAAGCAAGAAGATGATGATCACCACGAGGACGACAAGTCCGGTGAGCAAGAGTTCCAGAATGCAAACGAGGCCATGTGCATCGATGGTGGCGCCTCGCTGCATACTTCTCACCGCCAGCTCAAGCAGTGGGCGCGTGAGATTACAACAGCGGAGCCGTCGTTCGACGCTCAGAAGCCACTGAAGTGGTCCAGCACGCCCCTCATCTTTGACGCCGAGGACCACCCTGACCGCACAACCGCGGTTGGGTGTTTGCCATTGTTGGTCTCACCAACGATACGCAACCTCAAGGTGAACAAGATGTTGGTCGACGGCGGGGCCGGCCTGAACTTGATCTCGCCCGTCGTGATCAAAAGGCTGCAAATTCCTGATGGAGATCTCGAGGAAATGGGCACATTTCAAGGGGTCAATCTGGGGAGGAGCCAGCCGAAGGGTAAGGTCACACTGCCCGTGATGTTTGGAGGAGAGTTGAACTACAGGACGGAGAGGATCGTCTTCGACATGGTCGAGATCCCCTTGCCCTACAACGGGATCCTCGGCCACCTGGCACTGGCCAAGTTCATGGCGGCGGCGCACTACGCCTACAACATGCTAAAGATGCCCGGGCCGTTGACCATCATCTCCCTCCCCTCCGACAAGAAGGATGCACTGATTTGCGCCGACCAACTCTACCGGGAAGCAGTTGCAGCAGCTGCCGCCAAGGCACTTGCTCCTGCCGCTGAAGCCCCGGGAGGGAAGAAGAAGCCCAGCAAGACCTCACGCACCCACTCTGACATGCGCACATCTTCGGAGTGTTGTGCTACCATCGAGGACGTGCCAGAGAGCTCTACTGACAAGAGCAAGAAATCCAGAGCTGAGCCACCGCAGACCAAGAAGGTGTCCGTCAGGGAGGATGGCACGGGAGGGGATTTCACCATAAGCTCCACCCTCAACAGCAAATAGGAAGGCGCACTCGTCACCTTCCTGCGGGCGAATGTCGACGTGTTTGCGTGGCAAGCATCCGACATCCCCGGTGTTCCCAGGGAGGTGATTGAGCACCACCTAGCTGTCTGTCCTCATGCGCGGCCCATCAAGCAGAAGGTCAGAAAGCAGGCTCTGGAGAGGCAGGAGTTCATCACAGAGGAGATCAGGAAGTTGGAAGCGGCGGGTTTGGTGAGAGGAGTGCTCCATCCGACGTGGTTGGCCAATCCGGTAGTGGTGCGCAAGGCAAATGGGAAGTGGAGGCTGTGTATTGACTACACAGATATCAATAAGGCTTGTCCTAAGGACCCCTTCCTGTTGCCGCGCATCGACCAGATTGTCGACTCCACGGCCGGGTGTGATCTGTTGTCATTCCTCGACGCCTACTCGGGCTACCACCAAATCTTCATGACAAGAGAAGACGGAGAGAAGACATCATTCATCACCCCATGTGGTACGTATTGCTTTTTACGGATGCTTTTGGGTTGAAGAGTGCTGGCTGGACGTTTGCAAGAGCAGTCCAAATTGGTTTTGAACCCCAGCTCCATAGAAATATGGAAGCATACATGGATGACATAGTGGTCAAAACCAAGGACGGGGCAACTCTTGTGCAAGATCTGGAAGAGACATTTGCCAACCTGCGTAAGATCAACCTTAAGCTGAACCCTGAGAAGTGTGTCTTCGGCATTCCCTCCGGCAAGCTTCTCGGATTCTTTGTGTCGCAGTGCGGGATCGAGGCAAACCCATACTAAATCATGGCTATTGAATAGATTGAGGCGCCCAAGCGGATCAAGGATGTGCGTCGGCTCACCGGCTGCATCGCTGCCATGAGCCGATTCATCTCCAAGTCCGCCGAGCACGCCCTTCCTTTTTTCAAAATCTTGAAGAAGGCATGCCCAATGGAGTGGACCCCAGAAGCCGTGGCGACATTGCAAAATCTGAAGAAATACCTTTCCTCCACACCAATACTGGTTGCGCCTAAACCACAAGAGTCGTTGCTGCTGTATCTGGCAGCAACGAATCAAGTGGTCAGTGCCGCGCTAGTGGTGCAGAGGGAGGTTGATGAAGAGGCAGTGGCGGCGGCAGGACCGGCAGATGGCAAGTCAGAGACCGCCCCGACAGGGCCTGGTGCCGGCAAGGCAAGGCTCCCGGTAGAGTCTGACACCATCGGGGCAGTGCCCGCACAATCAAGTGAAGTGGTGCGGAAGAAGAAGATGATGCAGCACCCGGTTTACTTTGTCAGCTCCCTCCTACAGGGGGCTAGGTCGAGGTACACCGGTGTGCAGAAATTGCTCTTCGGCCTCCTTATGGCCTCGAGGAAGCTGCGTCATTACTTCCAAGCCCACGAGATCACTGTCGTTACCTGCCTCCCGCTGCAACGAATATTGCACAACCCAGACGCGACCAGAAGGATTGTGGAATGGGCCTTGGAATTGTCGAGCTTTGGTTTGAAGTTTGAAAGCACTTCGACAATCTAGAGCAAAGCCCTGGCAGAGTTCATTGCAGCATGGACCTCAACGCCTGATGAAGAGATCCAGGAGACCACTCTCCCCGGCAAGGAAACGGCGCGCGACTGGGTTATGTATTTTGACGGAGCTTTCTCGCTACAAGGCGCCGGTGGTGGTGTCCTGCTCGTCGCACCCACCGGAGAGCACCTCAAGTATGCAATCCAGATGCACTTTCCCAGGGAGATGTCCACCAACAACACTACTGAGTACGAGGGATTGCTTGCCGGTCTCAGGATCACGGCAGACCTCGGAGTAAAAAAGCTTGTCGTCAGGGGCGACTCGCAGCTTATTGTCAGGCAGGTCAACAAGGATTACCAGAGCCCGTTGATGGAGGCCTACGTAGATGAGGTGAGGAAGCTGGAGGAGCGCTTTGATGGTATCCAAGCAGAGCAGGTTCCTCGAGCGAAGAAAGACATCATCGATTACCTGTCAAAGCATGCTGCATTCAAGCTACCTGTGGAACCAGGTACCTTTTTGCTCCGGTTAACTCAGCCATCCGTCGAACAATCAACGGAGCAGAACAAGTGGAGGAAATCAGACCTCAGCAAGTACTTTCCCGCCGAGCCCCCTGGGGCTGCCGGCAAGGATGTTGTCGTGGACACTATGCCAGCCAAGGAGCAGTTGGCTCCGGCAGGGCGTCACGCCCTGGCCGTAGAGACAGCCGTTCCCATGGAAGAGGAAATGCCTTTGGTCCTCGCCGTCGACCCCATGCTCGCGCATGTGCACAGCATACCGTCTGATTCCTTCAGACAGGGGAACTTCTTGAGGAGCAGGAAGAAGCGGAGAAAGTAGCCCGTCGGTCCGCCCTGTACCAGTTCGTCGACAACGTCCTGTACAGAAAGAGACCGAACGGTGTGAAATTGAAGTGCATCCCCCGGGAGGAAGGACTGGAGCTATTGGCAGAGAAACATGGAGGCATATGTGGTTCCCACATAGGGTCGAGGGCCCTTGCCGGCAAGGTCTTCCAGCAAGGTTCCTTCTGGCCCACTGCCCTCCAGGATGCGACGACACTAGTAACCAAGTGTGAAGCGTGTCAGTTCCATTCAAAGAAGCTTCATCAACCAGCTCAAGCCCTTCAAACGATCCCTCTCTCCTGGCCATTCTCGGTGTCGGTGTACAAAAAGAGGGGTGCACTTTTCTTTGTACCCCTATACCTGTGCACGGGCAGTCAGAGCCGCGCCCACGGTCACACCAAGCAGAGCAAGGGAGGTGATCCAAGGTAAGACCAGAGCGCAAGATGGCCAGAGCAACACCAAAGCCAAGACCACAAAGAGCATAGGGACGAGGCAGGTTCCCCTGGCAAGACCCTTGCCGGGGCAGCTCGCCCCACACCAACAGAGCGAGCCACCCTTGAGCTCACGATCCCCAACACCATCATCCACGTGGGGCCAGGGCTCGGGAGGCACCTCCGTGGTGGCATGCAGATCTTTGTGAAGACATGTTCAAGATCAGATGAGGATTAGAAGACGACGATTCTCGGCAAGATCCTTGCCGAGGAAGGCCACCAGACCCCCGGCAAGATCCTTGCCGGGGACGACAGCACGCCACGGCAAGACCCTTGCCGGGCCACACGGCGAGACCCTTGCCGGGCCACCCGGCAAGGCCCTCACCAAGGACGTCAGCAGGGCCACCGCCAGGTCCGCCGACGACCAAACTTCCACCGCCGTTCACATGTGGCTGCCAGCCCAACCAGCTGGGCGGGCACCTGCATGGCAACATGCAGCTCCCGGGCCAACTCATCGAGCGCCTGCATGGCGGCATGCAGATCTTCATGAAGGCTCCACCACCGCGCCACCTCAGCTGCCTGCTTGCCTATATGGCGCCGCACACATCGTTGGCCAAGGCGCGTGTCGAAGCGAGGAAGAGCGGTGACGGACAGGACGGGCCTCGCCCCCGTCCGCAATAAAGCAAGGGGACACCTAAGCGATGCATTAAATGCATCTTGTCGTGTAATACGAGGGATAACCTCGCAACACTATACACCTTTCCACCTCATGTGTGCCACTGTGGCAACCCCTTTTTCCTATAAAAGGAGGCCCGAGGCGACCAGGAGAAGGATTCGGCTCTTTCGAACAACGCGCTGACCACAGCTAGTTCGAGAGCTCAAGAACTCTCAGAAATACACCCACCAAAGAAGGACTAGGGTTTTACGCATCCTCGCGGCCCGAACCTGGGTAAACGATCCTTGTGCTGTCTACTAGCCCTGCTCTCCTTGCAACCCTGCGCCCCGGCAACCGTAGTAGGGATTCTTGTGAACCCATAGGTGTCGTTCCATACCGACATCTTTGGCGCGCCAGGTAGGGGGCGCAATTGTGAGAATCTGGTCTAGTAGTCAGCCTAGCAGTTCTTCGTCGCTTTCGGTTTCTGAGAAGAAGGCGGCTGGAGAAACGATGCCGGCTCGGCAACAGAAAAACTAAGTTATTCAGAGCTTTGAGTTATTTCCTCTTTTATCTAAGGTTATCGTCCTTGAAGATCTCGCCTATGTATGAGAAACCTGCACGCAAAGGGGCCCTCCCGCAATTGGCAACGGCCTTGTTCTGTTTTGAGTCCGCTCAATAACTCAAAGAGGCCGCGTCGAGAGTGGCGGGGTAGCCTTCCGCGCTCGGCAACGCTCCTGACTCTGACTCGAGTCAAGCTCGACAGTTCGGGTGGCCGTGCTAAGGGCGGCAAGGTGGTCCGCCCGGCAGCAAGCACACCCGGCAGGCCAATGGGGATCCGTCCCCAAGATGCCGCCTTGGGTTTACGCGCCGGCAAGCCTACCCAGTAACATAGGGTGGACATACAAAGGAAAATCGAATAGGAAAATAACATGCATAATACTGAAAGTGATGTAGAGTTATATTACATCAAATTGTTGCTGTGGTTCTAAGTAGAGATAGCGATTGTCTTGGTTGTGAACCTGCAGCAGCGATAAAGGACGGGATGCCTAATCCCGGCGCTGGCCCTCCACCCTCAGAATTCCGCCGACATGGCTGATGATGGGTTGATGCGCTCCCTGAGCGGCGTAAGGTTAGTACCCTCCGGCAAGCTCTCCAGCGTGGCGTAGAAGTCGAGGTCGGGGTACCAGTGCGCCACCTTGGTGAGAACCTTGGTCATGGCACCCTGGCAAAGCCTCCGGGACTCCTCGGCCAGTGAGGCCGCCTGGTTGGCGTGGAGCCGCTACAGAGTGCCGACGACCTTCTCAAAGAACATGGTCAGGCTGCAGTTGGCACTCACGCTCCGCTCCGAGACGTACCTCACGACCAGCATCCCCACGATGGCCAGCTGCGCGGTGGCCTGGTTGGCGACAGTGGCGAGGCGATCGAGCCAATGGTTCTCGCCCGTCACATGATCCGCGAAAGTTGAGGCCTTCGTTCACCCACAACTGCTTCTCAGCCTCCAGCTCCTTGGCCAGGGTCCCCTCTCGGATTTTGGCCTCCGACAGCACCTTCTCGAGACCCTCCAACTTCAGCTTGAGGTCTTTGATGGAGTTGTTGGCCTCAGCGAGCTCCCCAGCCTTGCTGACGACCGCGCCCTGCGCCTCCGTCAGGGCACTGTTGAGCGCGTCCTTTTCCTGGGACAGCTTCAGGGCCTGCTCCTTCAGCCCGTCGCGCTCCGCCTCCAACTCCTTCACCAAGCCGGCGTGAACCTGGGCCTGGGCATTGAGTGCCTCTTTGTGCCTCTGCTCTAGCTCACTGGTCCGCTGCAGGACAAGCTTCTCCACCTCTGCATCCTTGCCGCGAAGCGTGGCGGCAAGCTTCTCCTCGCGTGCAGCGAGGTCCTCCTCCTGGGAGAGCAGCGCGGCCTCGTGCTGAGTGCGGGCAGCTTCGGCGGCCGTGGCCAAGTTCTTCGCCGTCTCTTGAGACGTCTCGATGTCGGCAAGCTTCATGGTGAGATCTACGTCACGCTTGGCCAGCTCGCCCTGAGCAGCCTTAAGCTCCTCGTGGGCCTCGCGGAACCAGTTCTGCGTCTCGGCAACGCGCTCCTGGAGGTCCGCCTCCGCCTTCTCCACCACCGCCGTCCTGGACTTAATCTTGTCCAGGCGGGCGCGGTGGAGCGCCTGGAGCTTCCGGAAGCTGACTCCCATGACATGGAGGAGCCGCTCTTCCTGTGAACCGTTGCCGCCAATGATCGGCTCGTCGACGACTTCAAGCCCGGCAGCGGCAATCACCTCGTCGTCGAACACCTCTCCCTCAACGGGTGTCCTGGTGCTTGACGAGCCTGGAAGGTGGACGAACAAGTCGTCACTCACCCTCAGGTACTTGCCGGAGCCGGAAGCAGCAGAGGAGGAAGGCTGGTCACAGCCTCCTCCTCCTCCTCCTCGGCAGTGGCCCCGCCGGCTTCCCCGGCAGGCCCCTTGTCGGCCTCCTCAGCGGAAACCTTGTCGGCCTCCCCGGTAGGCCCCTCGGCGGCGTCCTCGGCAGCGTCCTTGGCAGCCTCCTCGGCGGTGATCTTCTCGGCGTCCACCTCGGCAGCCTTGGTGACACCCTTGATGACTTCGTCTATGTCCTGTGGGTTCACCGAGGAGGAATCTGGGCGCCGAAGAAGGGGGTGAGGCAAGGCTAGGACCAAGAGCCAGAAAGAAAAAGAACAGGGACGAACAGAGAACGGCTTACCAGTGCTGGTACCAGGCTGAGAAACAGAAGTCCCCTCTCCGCCAACATTTGGCGTCAAGGCAAAGCCGCCGGTGCCCGAGTTCTCCTCCTCCTCCATGTGCGTAGGCTCGGTACTTGGCGCCCTTGCTGGGGACACCCCTCGGGGCGGCGTGGTCGATGGGGGTGGCGTGTTGGGGGTAGCCCTCTATGGCTCCTCCTGCTGCTGCTCTCCTCCTACATACCTGGCAAGGTCAGCACCAAATTGTTGTGCCCCTAGCACATGTCGACGGGGGAAGAGTGATGAACTTACGCTGGGGGCTATGCCGGGGCTGTTGTCTGGGCTGCTCAACACCTGTGGCGCCCTCGAAGTACCGGTAGGGGCTGGCCACCCGCCGAGACCTTGGCCCTTTTTGCTCTCTGGGCCAGCGTCTCCGCGTCCCTGCAAAGACAAAAACAAGTCAAGACAAGCAACACAGATTGAGGAGGCAGAGATAACAAAAAGGAACCAGATACTCACTCGTCGTCCGCCTCCTCCTCTGTTGTCTTCCTCTTCCTCCTCGGGCTGAGGGATCCATAATCAAAAGTAACCTCCGTATCAACATTCACCGGAGGAGGAGAAGGAGGTGGTGTCTGGACACGCGTGGACAAAGAAGGGGCGTGTCTTCTTCTTCACCGCGGCCCTCGCCGGCTTCTTTGCCGCCGCGGCCCTCGTGTGGTGCCCGGGCCCCTCCAAGGTCAGCTGTGGCCGCGCAGCCCTGCCGGGCCGGACCGGCTTGCTGGAACTGGCCCGCCGCAGGACTCGCCCCCTCCCCATAGGCGGCGTCAGGTCTGCGGTCTCGGCCTCCTCCTCCGACGACTCACCGGTCACATCTTCAACCAGAGGAGCCTCAGTGCCGGCGCTGCTGGCTCCCCCGCGGCCCACCGGGCGAGCTCCTCCTCCTCTGCGGCCGTCGCGGCCCTGCCCTCCACACTGCTGGCGCTGTCGGCCTCCCTGGCAAGCTGTGCCTCCCTCGCCCTGGTGGCGATGTAGTCCAGCTCCGCCTGGGTGGTGTCCTGGACAAGCACCCGCCCGACGTCGACGTTGACGTACCCCTCGTGCAGGGTGTCAAAGAACTATTGCACCTCGACGTTCTTCGGCTTCTTCCAGCTCGGGTCGGGGCCGTGCGCGTTGTAGTCCGACATCATGGCAATGATATCAGACCAGCGCGAGTTATTGCACAACAGGACCACCCTTGTTGGCAGCTTGAACAAAGGCCCCTTGAGGACCTTGCCGGTCCGCTTGACCTCGCCGTTGCAGCCCACGTCAAGCTGGAAGAGCCGCTGGCAGAAATGGGCGTGCGCCATCACTGTGAAGTTGTGGTCGAGGCTGGGACGAAGCCGCATGATGTCGGCGGGGTTCGCGAAGAGCCAGGCTGGCCTCCCCTTGTCATGCAGTGGAGCGATCCGGCGGCGGATGATGTCCGCCCCGATCATCTCAAGGGTGAGGCCGGCCTCGATGAGCCGATGGATCCTGGTGGTGGCGACCGTGAGCTTCTCGTTGTCAGCATCGACGTCGCTCCAATCGCTTCTGCGGACCGGCAGCGCCCGGCGAACTTCACAGAACGCCGGCGGGTCCTCCTCCTCGATCAAGCACCACCGGCCCCGCCATTCTTCCCAACTCTCCTTCATGGCACCCTCCGGGTACGCTCCCTTGGATCTTGAGACCCAGGCGATGCAACCGGAGATGGCGCCCCCTGGTTGGATCCGAGGGGAGAAGTAATGGCGGAAAAGCGCCGTGTTGGGGTGCACCCCGGCAAAGCCTTCGCGGAGATGCGCGAAAAAGGGCCATGCACGCCACTGCATTCGAGTAAAATCAGGAGGCGGAAGCCAAAGGTATGCATGACGTCATTTGAAGAAATCGGAGAAGGGAGGACAAAGCCCGCAGAAAAATATCAACAAAGAAGGGTACCGATTTGGGGCAGCCTCGGCGTGGTCGTGAGGATGACGACGTGGCTGGATGCCCCAATTCTCCCCGTCTTCACTCCCCACAGGGGCCTGAAGGAGTCCCGAAGCTCGAACACGCCCAAAGTCGAAGCGAAGACGGAGGACTGCGTCTGCTGCATCGCCAGCGCACTCTCCGGCGGCTCCGCGGCTCCGGTGTCCTTGGCCACTCCCTTGCCCTTGGTGGATTTTGGCGCCATGGCGGCTAGGGGAGGAGAGCAGGACAGAGGGCGGCGGAAGCGCAACGGCGGCAAGCAAGAACGAAGCCTGGTGAAGAAGAGGAAGGAAGGCGGAGGTTTTCGAGATTGGGGTTGCGCGAAGGGTAAAAGGAACAGTGCGCCCGTGGTTATCCCTTTTTATGGGAAAGCCGCGAGTCGCGCTGCCCATTTACTATGATGTGATGCATACATGCGGGAATCACCCCAGGCATATCGCCCACGTCATGCACACCCCTCCACGCCGCGCCACGCGCGCGGGTCGTGGGAAGCGCAGCGCGCGAAAAGTTTTACCGCGGTAAAAACCGCCCCGCCTGCCCGCGCACCGTTCTGGGCCTAGCCCAACAATGCGTCGCGCTTATGTGTGGCCCAGGCCCGGGGGCTCCTGTCGGTGTACAAAAAGAGGGGTGCACTTTTCTTTGTACCCCTATACCTGTGCACGGGCAGTCCGAGCCGCGCCCACGGTCACACCAAGCAGAGCAAGGGAGGTGAGCCAAGGTAAGACCAGAGCGCAAGATGGCTAGAGCAACGCCAAAGCCAAGACCACAAAGAGAAGAGGGACGAGGCAGGTTCCCCCGGCAAGACCCTTGCCGGGGCAGCTCGCCTCACACCAACAGAGCGAGCCACCCTTGAGCTCACGATCCCCAACACCATCATCCACGTGGGGCCAGGGCTCGGGAGGCACCTCCGTGGTGGCATGCAGATCTTTGTGAAGACATGTTCAAGATTAGATGAGGATTAGAAGACGACGATTCTTGGCAAGATCCTTGCCAAGGAAGGCCACCAGACCCCCAGCAAGATCCTTGTCGGGGACGACAGCACGCCATGGCAAGACCCTTGCCGGGCCACACGGCGAGACCCTTGCCGGGCCACCCGGCAAGGCCCTCACCAAGTACGCCAGCAGGGCCACCGCCAGGCCCGCCGAGGACCAAGCTTCCACCGTCGTTCACATGTGGCTGCCAACCCAACCAGCTGGGCGGGCACCTGCGTGGCAACATGCAGCTCCCAGGCCAACTCATCGAGCGCCTGCGTGGCGGCTTGCAGATCTTTGTGAAGGCTCCACCACGGCGCCACCTCAGCCGCCTGCCAGCCTACATGACGCCGCACGCATCGCTAGCCAAGGCGCGTGTCGAAGCGAGGAAGAGCGGCGACGGACGGGACGGG